>JAWNPH010000089.1:20020000-22563368 GCA_035047645.1 Drosophila merina | reverse complement strand
ATAATGTCTTATTTTGTTTGTGTTGATGCGTAGAGTGTTTTAAAACTTATTTGGTGAAGATCGGATGTAAATTGACGGATTTATCAGCTGCCATTTTCCGGAACTCGGGGCAACTCGTGGCATATGCAAGCTCCAAGATATCGCAAAGGAAGTTTGTATGACAGTAAATATCTCCGCTATTTTTTATCGCTTCGTCACAAATAATGTCTTATTTTGTTTGTGTTGATGCGTAGAGTGTTTTAAAACTTATTTGGTGAAGATCGGATGTAAATTAACGGATTTATCAGCTGCCATTTTCCGGAACTCTGGGCAACTCGTGGCATATGCAAGCTTCAAGATATCGCAAAGGAAGTTTGTATGACAGCAAATATCTCCGCTATTTTTTATCGCTCCGTCACAAATAATGTCTTATTTTGTTTGTGTTGATGCGTAGAGTGTTTCAAAACTTATTTGGTGAAGATCGGATATAAATTGACGGATTTATCAGCTGCCATTTGCCATAACTCTGGGCAACTCGCGGCATATGCAAGCTTCAAGTTATCGCAAAGGAAGTTTGTATGACAGCAAATATCTCCGCTATTTTTTATCGCTTCGTCACAAATAATGTCTTATTTTGTTTGTGTTGATGCGTAGAGTGTTTTAAAACTTATTTGGTGAAGATCGGATGTAAATTGACGGATTTATCAGCTGCCATTTTCCGGAACTCTGGGCAACTCGTGGCATATGCAAGCTTCAAGATATCGCAAAGGAAGTTTGTATGACAGTAAATATCTCCGCTATTTTTTATCGCTTCGTCAAAAATAATGTCTTATTTTGTTTGTGTTGATGCGTAGAGTGTTTTAAAACTTATTTGGTGAAGATCGGATATAAATTGACGGATTTATCAGCTGCCATTTGCCATAACTCTGGGCAACTCGCGGCATATGCAAGCTTCAAGTTATCGCAAAGGAAGTTTGTATGACAGCAAATATCTCCGCTATTTTTTATCGCTTCGTCACAAATAATGTCTTATTTTGTTTGTGTTGATGCGTAGAGTGTTTTAAAACTTATTTGGTGAAGATCGGATGTAAATTGACGGATTTATCAGCTGCCATTTTCCGGAACTCGGGGCAACTCGCGGCATATGCAAGCTCCAAGATATCGCAAAGGAAGTTTGTATGACAGCAAATATCTCCGCTATTTTCTATCGCTCCGTCACAAATAATGTCTTATTTTGTTTGTGTTACTGCGTAGAGTGTTTTAAAACTTATTTGGTGAAGATCGGATGTAAATTGACGGATTTATCAGCTACCATTTGCCGGAACTCGCGGCATATGCAAGCTTCAAGATATCGCAAAGGAAGTTTGTATGACAGCAAATATCTCCGCTATTTTTTATCGCTTCGTCACAAATAATGTCTTATTTTGTTTGTGTTGATGCGTAGAGTGTTTTAAAACTTATTTGGTGAAGATCGGATGTAAATTGACGGATTTATCAGCTGCCATTTGCCGGAACTCGCGGCATATGCAAGCTTCAAGATATCGCAAAGGAAGTTTGTATGACAGCAAATATCTCCGCTATTTTCTATCGCTTCGTCATAAATAATGTCTTATTTTGTTTGTGTTGATGCGTAGAGTGTTTTAAAATTTATTTGGTGAAGATCGGATGTAAATTGACGGATTTATCAGCTGCCATTTTCCGGAACTCGGGGCAACTCACGGCATATGCAAGCATCAAGATATCGCAAAGAAAGTTTGTATGACAGCAAATATCTCCGCTGTTTTGTATTGCTTCGTCACAAATAATGTCTTATTTTGTTTGTGTTGATGCGTAGAGTGTTTTAAAACTTATTTGGTGAAGATCGGATGTAAATTGACGGATTTATCAGCTGCCATTTTCCGGAACTCGGGGCAACTCGTGGCATATGCAAGCTCCAAGATATCGCAAAGGAAGTTTGTATGACAGTAAATATCTCCGCTATTTTTTATCGCTTCGTCACAAATAATGTCTTATTTTGTTTGTGTTGATGCGTAGAGTGTTTTAAAACTTATTTGGTGAAGATCGGATGTAAATTAACGGATTTATCAGCTGCCATTTTCCGGAACTCTGGGCAACTCGTGGCATATGCAAGCTTCAAGATATCGCAAAGGAAGTTTGTATGACAGCAAATATCTCCGCTATTTTTTATCGCTTCGTCACAAATAATGTCTTATTTTGTTTGTGTTGATGCGTAGAGTGTTTCAAAACTTATTTGGTGAAGATCGGATATAAATTGACGGATTTATCAGCTGCCATTTGCCATAACTCTGGGCAACTCGCGGCATATGCAAGCTTCAAGTTATCGCAAAGGAAGTTTGTATGACAGCAAATATCTCCGCTATTTTTTATCGCTTCGTCACAAATAATGTCTTATTTTGTTTGTGTTGATGCGTAGAGTGTTTTAAAACTTATTTGGTGAAGATCGGATGTAAATTGACGGATTTATCAGCTGCCATTTTCCGGAACTCTGGGCAACTCGTGGCATATGCAAGCTTCAAGATATCGCAAAGGAAGTTTGTATGACAGTAAATATCTCCGCTATTTTTTATCGCTTCGTCAAAAATAATGTCTTATTTTGTTTGTGTTGATGCGTAGAGTGTTTCAAAACTTATTTGGTGAAGATCGGATATAAATTGACGGATTTATCAGCTGCCATTTGCCATAACTCTGGGCAACTCGCGGCATATGCAAGCTTCAAGTTATCGCAAAGGAAGTTTGTATGACAGCAAATATCTCCGCTATTTTTTATCGCTTCGTCACAAATAATGTCTTATTTTGTTTGTGTTGATGCGTAGAGTGTTTTAAAACTTATTTGGTGAAGATCGGATGTAAATTGACGGATTTATCAGCTGCCATTTTCCGGAACTCGGGGCAACTCGCGGCATATGCAAGCTCCAAGATATCGCAAAGGAAGTTTGTATGACAGCAAATATCTCCGCTATTTTCTATCGCTCCTTCACAAATAATGTCTTATTTTGTTTGTGTTACTGCGTAGAGTGTTTTAAAACTTATTTGGTGAAGATCGGATGTAAATTGACGGATTTATCAGCTACCATTTGCCGGAACTCGCGGCATATGCAAGCTTCAAGATATCGCAAAGGAAGTTTGTATGACAGCAAATATCTCCGCTATTTTTTATCGCTTCGTCACAAATAATGTCTTATTTTGTTTGTGTTGATGCGTAGAGTGTTTTAAAACTTATTTGGTGAAGATCGGATGTAAATTAACGGATTTATCAGCTGCCATTTTCCGGAACTCTGGGCAACTCGTGGCATATGCAAGCTTCAAGATATCGCAAAGGAAGTTTGTATGACAGAAAATATCTCCGCTATTTTTTATCGCTTCGTCTCAAATAATGTCTTATTTTGTTTGTGTTGATGCGTAGAGTGTTTTAAAACTTATTTGGTGAAGATCGGATGTAAATTGACGGATTTATCAGCTGCCATTTTCCGGAACTCGGGGCAACTCACGGCATATGCAAGCATCAAGATATCGCAAAGAAAGTTTGTATGACAGCAAATATCTCCGCTGTTTTGTATTGCTTCGTCACAAATAATGTCTTATTTTGTTTGTGTTGATGCGTAGAGTGTTTTAAAACTTATTTGGTGAAGATCGGATGTAAATTGACGGATTTATCAGCTGCCATTTTCCGGAACTCGGGGCAACTCGTGGCATATGCAAGCTTCAAGATATCGCAAAGGAAGTTTGTATGACAGCAAATATCTCCGCTATTTTTTATCGCTTCGTCACAAATAATGTCTTATTTTGTTTGTGTTGATGCGTAGAGTGTTTTAAAACTTATTTGGTGAAGATCGGATGTAAATTGACGGATTTATGAGCTGCCATTTTCCGGAACTCGGGGCAACTCGCGGCATATGCAAGCTCCAAGATATCGCAAAGGAAGTTTGTATGACAGTAAATATCTCCGCTATTTTTTATCGCTTCGTCACAAATAATGTCTTATTTTGTTTGTGTTGATGCGTAGAGTGTTTTAAAACTTATTTGGTGAAGATCGGATGTAAATTGACGGATTTATGAGCTGCCATTTTCCGGAACTCGGGGCAACTCGCGGCATATGCAAGCTCCAAGATATCGCAAAGGAAGTTTGTATGACAGTAAATATCTCCGCTATTTTTTATCGCTTCGTCACAAATAATGTCTTATTTTGTTTGTGTTGATGCGTAGAGTGTTTTAAAACTTATTTGGTGAAGATCGGATGTAAATTGACGGATTTATCAGCTGCCATTTTCCGGAACTCGGGGCAACTCGTGGCATATGCAAGCTTCAAGATATCGCAAAGGAAGTTTGTATGACAGAAAATATCTCCGCTATTTTTTATCGCTTCGTAACAAATAATGTCTTATTTTGTTTGTGTTGATGCGTAGAGTGTTTTAAAACTTATTTGGTGAAGATCGGATGTAAATTGACGGATTTATCAGCTACCATTTGCCGGAACTCGCGGCATATGCAAGCTTCAAGATATCGCAAAGGAAGTTTGTATGACAGTAAATATCTCCGCTATTTTTTATCGCTTCGTCACAAATAATGTCTTATTTTGTTTGTGTTGATGCGTAGAGTGTTTTAAAACTTATTTGGTGAAGATCGGATGTAAATTGACGGATTTATGAGCTGCCATTTTCCGGAACTCGGGGCAACTCGCGGCATATGCAAGCTCCAAGATATCGCAAAGGAAGTTTGTATGACAGTAAATATCTCCGCTATTTTTTATCGCTTCGTCACAAATAATGTCTTATTTTGTTTGTGTTGATGCGTAGAGTGTTTTAAAACTTATTTGGTGAAGATCGGATGTAAATTGACGGATTTATCAGCTGCCATTTTCCGGAACTCGGGGCAACTCGTGGCATATGCAAGCTTCAAGATATCGCAAAGGAAGTTTGTATGACAGAAAATATCTCCGCTATTTTTTATCGCTTCGTAACAAATAATGTCTTATTTTGTTTGTGTTGATGCGTAGAGTGTTTTAAAACTTATTTGGTGAAGATCGGATGTAAATTGACGGATTTATCAGCTACCATTTGCCGGAACTCGCGGCATATGCAAGCTTCAAGATATCGCAAAGGAAGTTTGTATGACAGTAAATATCTCCGCTATTTTTTATCGCTTCGTCACAAATAATGTCTTATTTTGTTTGTGTTGATGCGTAGAGTGTTTTAAAACTTATTTGGTGAAGATCGGATGTAAATTGACGGATTTATGAGCTGCCATTTTCCGGAACTCGGGGCAACTCGCGGCATATGCAAGCTCCAAGATATCGCAAAGGAAGTTTGTATGACAGTAAATATCTCCGCTATTTTTTATCGCTTCGTCACAAATAATGTCTTATTTTGTTTGTGTTGATGCGTAGAGTGTTTTAAAACTTATTTGGTGAAGATCGGATGTAAATTAACGGATTTATCAGCTGCCATTTTCCGGAACTCTGGGCAACTCGTGGCATATGCAAGCTTCAAGATATCGCAAAGGAAGTTTGTATGACAGCAAATATCTCCGCTATTTTTTATCGCTTCGTCACAAATAATGTCTTATTTTGTTTGTGTTGATGCGTAGAGTGTTTCAAAACTTATTTGGTGAAGATCGGATATAAATTGACGGATTTATCAGCTGCCATTTGCCATAACTCTGGGCAAGCTTCAAGTTATCGCAAAGGAAGTTTGTATGACAGCAAATATCTCCGCTATTTTTTATCGTTTCGTCACAAATAATGTCTTATTTTGTTTGTGTTGATGCGTAGAGTGTTTTAAAACTTATTTGGTGAAGATCGGATGTAAATTGACGGATTTATCAGCTGCCATTTTCCGGAACTCTGGGCAACTCGTGGCATATGCAAGCTTCAAGATATCGCAAAGGAAGTTTGTATGACAGTAAATATCTCCGCTATTTTTTATCGCTTCGTCACAAATAATGTCTTATTTTGTTTGTGTTGATGCGTAGAGTGTTTCAAAACTTATTTGGTGAAGATCGGATATAAATTGACGGATTTATCAGCTGCCATTTGCCATAACTCTGGGCAACTCGCGGCATATGCAAGCTTCAAGTTATCGCAAAGGAAGTTTGTATGACAGCAAATATCTCCGCTATTTTCTATCGCTCCGTCACAAATAATGTCTTATTTTGTTTGTGTTGATGCGTAGAGTGTTTTAAAACTTATTTGGTGAAGATCGGATGTAAATTGACGGTTTTATCAGCTACCATTTGCCGGAACTCGCGGCATATGCAAGCTTCAAGATATCGCAAAGGAAGTTTGTATGACAGCAAATATCTCCGCTATTTTTTATCGCTTCGTCACAAATAATGTCTTATTTTGTTTGTGTTGATGCGTAGAGTGTTTTAAAACTTATTTGGTGAAGATCGGATGTAAATTGACGGATTTATGAGCTGCCATTTTCCGGAACTCGGGGCAACTCGCGGCATATGCAAGCTCCAAGATATCGCAAAGGAAGTTTGTATGACAGTAAATATCTCCGCTATTTTTTATCGCTTCGTCACAAATAATGTCTTATTTTGTTTGTGTTGATGCGTAGAGTGTTTTAAAACTTATTTGGTGAAGATCGGATGTAAATTAACGGATTTATCAGCTGCCATTTTCCGGAACTCTGGGCAACTCGTGGCATATGCAAGCTTCAAGATATCGCAAAGGAAGTTTGTATGACAGCAAATATCTTCGCTATTTTTTATCGCTTCGTCACAAAAAATGTCTTATTTTGTTTGTGTTGATGCGTAGAGTGTTTTAAAACTTATTTGGTGAAGATCGGATGTAAATTGACGGATTTATCAGCTGCCATTTTCCGGAACTCTGGGCAACTCGTGGCATATGCAAGCTTCAAGATATCGCAAAGGAAGTTTGTATGACAGCAAATATCTCCGCTATTTTTTATCGCTTCGTCACAAATAATGTCATATTTTGTTTGTGTTGATGCGTAGAGTGTTTTAAAACTTATTTGGTGAAGATCGGATGTAAATTGACGGATTTATGAGCTGCCATTTTCCGGAACTCGGGGCAACTCGCGGCATATGCAAGCTCCAAGATATCGCAAAGGAAGTTTGTATGACAGCAAATATCTCCGCTATTTTCTATCGCTCCGTCACAAATAATGTCTTATTTTGTTTGTGTTGATGCGTAGAGTGTTTTAAAACTTATTTGGTGAAGATCGGATGTAAATTGACGGATTTATCAGCTGCCATTTGCCGGAACTCGCGGCATATGCAAGCTTCAAGATATCGCAAAGGAAGTTTGTATGACAGCAAATATCTCCGCTATTTTCTATCGCTTCGTCATAAATAATGTCTTATTTTGTTTGTGTTGATGCGTAGAGTGTTTTAAAATTTATTTGGTGAAGATCGGATGTAAATTGACGGATTTATCAGCTGCCATTTTCCGGAACTCGGGGCAACTCACGGCATATGCAAGCATCAAGATATCGCAAAGAAAGTTTGTATGACAGCAAATATCTCCGCTGTTTTGTATTGCTTCGTCACAAATAATGTCTTATTTTGTTTGTGTTGATGCGTAGAGTGTTTTAAAACTTATTTGTTGAAGATCGGATGTAAATTGACGGATTTATCAGCTGCCATTTTCCGGAACTCGGGGCAACTCGCGGCATATGCAAGCTTCAAGATATCGCAAAGAAAGTTTGTATGACAGCAAATATCTCCGCTGTTTTCTATCGCTTCGTCACAAATAATGTCTTATTTTGTTTGTGTTGATGCGTAGAGTGTTTTAAAACTTATTTGGTGAAGATCGGATGTAAATTGACGGATTTATCAGCTGCCATTTGCCATAACTCTGGGCAACTCGTGGCATATGCAAGCTTCAAGATATCGCAAAGGAACTTTGTATGACAGCAAATATCTCCGCTATTTTCTATCGTTTCGTCACAAATAATGTCTTATTTTGTTTGTGTTGATGCGTAGAGTGTTTAAAAACTTATTTGGTGAAGATCGGATGTAAATTGACGGATTTATCAGCTGCCATTTTCCGGAACTCTGGGCAACTCGTGGCATATGCAACCTTCAAGATATCGCAAAGGAACTTTGTATGACAACAAATATCTCCGCTATTTTCTATCGCTTCGTCACAAATAATGTCTTATTTTGTTTGTGTTGATGCGTAGAGTGTTTTAAAACTTATTTGGTGAAGATCGGATGTAAATTGACGGATTTATCAGCTGCCATTTGCCATAACTCTGGGCAACTCGCGGCATATGCAAGCTTCAAGTTATCGCAAAGGAAGTTTGTATGACAGCAAATATCTCCGCTATTTTTTATCGCTTCGTCACAAATAATGTCTTATTTTGTTTGTGTTGATGCGTAGAGTGTTTTAAAACTTATTTGGTGAAGATCGGATGTAAATTAACGGATTTATCAGCTGCCATTTTCCGGAACTCTGGGCAACTCGTGGCATATGCAAGCTTCAAGATATCGCAAAGGAAGTTTGTATGACAGCAAATATCTCCGCTATTTTTTATCGCTTCGTCACAAATAATGTCTTATTTTGTTTGTGTTGATGCGTAGAGTGTTTCAAAACTTATTTGGTGAAGATCGGATATAAATTGACGGATTTATCAGCTGCCATTTGCCATAACTCTGGGCAAGCTTCAAGTTATCGCAAAGGAAGTTTGTATGACAGCAAATATCTCCGCTATTTTTTATCGCTTCGTCACAAATAATGTCTTATTTTGTTTGTGTTGATGCGTAGAGTGTTTTAAAACTTATTTGGTGAAGATCGGATGTAAATTGACGGATTTATCAGCTGCCATTTTCCGGAACTCTGGGCAACTCGTGGCATATGCAAGCTTCAAGATATCGCAAAGGAAGTTTGTATGACAGTAAATATCTCCGCTATTTTTTATCGCTTCGTCACAAATAATGTCTTATTTTGTTTGTGTTGATGCGTAGAGTGTTTCAAAACTTATTTGGTGAAGATCGGATATAAATTGACGGATTTATCAGCTGCCATTTGCCATAACTCTGGGCAACTCGCGGCATATGCAAGCTTCAAGTTATCGCAAAGGAAGTTTGTATGACAGCAAATATCTCCGCTATTTTTTATCGCTTCGTCACAAATAATGTCTTATTTTGTTTGTGTTGATGCGTAGAGTGTTTAAAACTTTATTTGGTGAAGATCGGATGTAAATTGACGGATTTATGAGCTGCCATTTTCCGGAACTCGGGGCAACTCGCGGCATATGCAAGCTCCAAGATATCGCAAAGGAAGTTTGTATGACAGCAAATATCTCCGCTATTTTCTATCGCTCCGTCACAAATAATGTCTTATTTTGTTTGTGTTGATGCGTAGAGTGTTTTAAAACTTATTTGGTGAAGATCGGATGTAAATTGACGGATTTATCAGCTACCATTTGCCGGAACTCGCGGCATATGCAAGCTTCAAGATATCGCAAAGGAAGTTTGTATGACAGCAAATATCTCCGCTATTTTTTATCGCTTCGTCACAAATAATGTCTTATTTTGTTTGTGTTGATGCGTAGAGTGTTTTAAAACTTATTTGGTGAAGATCGGATGTAAATTGACGGATTTATGAGCTGCCATTTTCCGGAACTCGGGGCAACTCGCGGCATATGCAAGCTCCAAGATATCGCAAAGGAAGTTTGTATGACAGTAAATATCTCCGCTATTTTTTATCGCTTCGTCACAAATAATGTCTTATTTTGTTTGTGTTGATGCGTAGAGTGTTTTAAAACTTATTTGGTGAAGATCGGATGTAAATTAACGGATTTATCAGCTGCCATTTTCCGGAACTCTGGGCAACTCGTGGCATATGCAAGCTTCAAGATATCGCAAAGGAAGTTTGTATGACAGCAAATATCTCCGCTATTTTCTATCGCTTCGTCACAAATAATGTCTTATTTTGTTTGTGTTGATGCGTAGAGTGTTTTAAAACTTATTTGGTGAAGATCGGATGTAAATTGACGGATTTATCAGCTGCCATTTTCCGGAACTCTGGGCAACTCGTGGCATATGCAAGCTTCAAGATATCGCAAAGGAAGTTTGTATGACAGCAAATATCTCCGCTATTTTTTATCGCTTCGTCACAAATAATGTCTTATTTTGTTTGTGTTGATGCGTAGAGTGTTTTAAAACTTATTTGGTGAAGATCGGATGTAAATTGACGGATTTATGAGCTGCCATTTTCCGGAACTCGGGGCAACTCGCGCCATATGCAAGCTCCAAGATATCGCAAAGGAAGTTTGTATGACAGCAAATATCTCCGCTATTTTCTATCGCTCCGTCACAAATAATGTCTTATTTTGTTTGTGTTGATGCGTAGAGTGTTTTAAAACTTATTTGGTGAAGATCGGATGTAAATTGACGGATTTATCAGCTGCCATTTGCCGGAACTCGCGGCATATGCAAGCTTCAAGATATCGCAAAGGAAGTTTGTATGACAGCAAATATCTCCGCTATTTTCTATCGCTTCGTCATAAATAATGTCTTATTTTGTTTGTGTTGATGCGTAGAGTGTTTTAAAATTTATTTGGTGAAGATCGGATGTAAATTGACGGATTTATCAGCTGCCATTTTCCGGAACTCGGGGCAACTCACGGCATATGCAAGCATCAAGATATCGCAAAGGAAGTTTGTATGACAGCAAATATCTCCGCTATTTTCTATTGCTTCGTCACAAATAATGTCTTATTTTGTTTGTGTTGATGCGTAGAGTGTTTTAAAACTTATTTGTTGAAGATCGGATGTAAATTGACGGATTTATCAGCTGCCATTTTCCGGAACTCGGGGCAACTCGCGGCATATGCAAGCTTCAAGATATCGCAAAGGAAGTTTGTATGACAGCAAATATCTCCGCTATTTTCTATCGCTTCGTCACAAATAATGTCTTATTTTGTTTGTGTTGATGCGTAGAGTGTTTTAAAACTTATTTGGTGAAGATCGGATGTAAATTGACGGATTTATCAGCTGCCATTTGCCATAACTCTGGGCAACTCGTGGCATATGCAAGCTTCAAGATATCGCAAAGGAAGTTTGTATGACAGCAAATATCTCCGCTATTTTCTATCGTTTCGTCACAAATAATGTCTTATTTTGTTTGTGTTGATGCGTAGAGTGTTTAAAAACTTATTTGGTGAAGATCGGATGTAAATTGACGGATTTATCAGCTGCCATTTTCCGGAACTCTGGGCAACTCGTGGCATATGCAACCTTCAAGATATCGCAAAGGAACTTTGTATGACAGCAAATATCTCCGCTATTTTCTATCGCTTCGTCACAAATAATGTCTTATTTTGTTTGTGTTGATGCGTAGAGTGTTTTAAAACTTATTTGGTGAAGATCGGATGTAAATTGACGGATTTATCAGCTGCCATTTTCCGGAACTCGGGGCAACTCGCGGCATATGCAAGCTTCAAGATATCGCAAAGAAAGTTTGTATGACAGCAAATATCTCCGCTATTTTCTATCGCTTCGTCACAAATAATGTCTTATTTTGTTTGTGTTGATGCGTAGAGTGTTTTGAAACTTATTTGGTGAAGATCGGATGTAAATTGACGGATTTATCAGCTGCCATTTGCCGGAACTCGCGGCATATGCAAGCTTCAAGATATCGCAAAGGAAGTTTGTATGACATTAAATATCTCCGCTATTTTTTATCGCTTCGTCACAAATAATGTCTTATTTTGTTTGTGTTGATGCGTAGAGTGTTTTAAAACTTATTTGGTGAAGATCGGATGTAAATTGACGGATTTATCAGCTGCCATTTTCCGGAACTCGGGGCAACTCGCGGCATATGCAAGCTTCAAGATATCGCAAAGGAAGTTTGTATGACAGCAAATATCTCCGCTGTTTTCTATCGCTTCGTCACAAATAATGTCTTATTTTGTTTGTGTTGATGCGTAGAGTGTTTTAAAACTTATTTGGTGAAGATCGGATGTAAATTGACGGATTTATCAGCTGCCATTTGCCATAACTCTGGGCAACTCGTGGCATATGCAAGCTTCAAGATATCGCAAAAGAAATTTGTATGACAGCAAATATCTCCGCTATTTTTTATCGCTCCGTCACAAATAATGTCTTATTTTGTTTGTGTTGATGCGTAGTGTTTTAAAACTTATTTGGTGAAGATCGGATGTAAATTGACGGATTTATCAGCTGCCATTTTCCGGAACTCGGGGCAACTCGCGGCATATGCAAGCTTCAAGATATCGCAAAGGAAGTTTGTATGACAGCAAATATCTCCGCTATTTTCTATCGCTTCGTCACAAATAATGTCTTATTTTGTTTGTGTTGATGCGTAGAGTGTTTTAAAACTTATTTGGTGAAGATCGGATGTAAATTGACGGATTTATCAGCTGCCATTTTCCGGAACTCGGGGCAACTCGCGGCATATGCAAGCTTCAAGATATCGCAAAGGAAGTTTGTATGACAGCAAATATCTCCGCTATTTTTTATCGCTTCGTCACAAATAATGTCTTATTTTGTTTGTGTTGATGCGTAGAGTGTTTTAAAACTTATTTGGTGAAGATCGGATGTAAATTGACGGATTTATCAGCTGCCATTTTCCGGAACTCGGGGCAACTCGCGGCATATGCAAGCTTCAAGATATCGCAAAGGAAGTTTGTATGACAGCAAATATCTCCGCTATTTTCTATCGCTTCGTCACAAGTAATGTCTTATTTTGTTTGTGTTGATGCGTAGAGTGTTTTAAAACTTATTTGGTGAAGATCGGATGTAAATTGACGGATTTATCAGCTGCCATTTTCCGGAACTCGGGGCAACTCGCGGCATATGCAAGCTTCAAGATATCGCAAAGGAAGTTTGTATGACAGCAAATATCTCCGCTATTTTTTATCGCTCCGTCACAAATAATGTTTTATTTTGTTTGTGTTGATGCGTAGAGTGTTTTAAAACTTATTTGGTGAAGATCGGATGTAAATTGACGGATTTATCAGCTGCCATTTGCCGGAACTCGCGGCATATGCAAGCTTCAAGATATCGCAAAGGAAGTTTGTATGACAGCAAATATCTCCGCTATTTTCTATCGCTTCGTCACAAAAATAATGTCTTATTTTGTTTGTGTTGATGCGTAGAGTGTTTTAAAACTTATTTGGTGAAGATCGGATGTAAATTGACGGATTTATCAGCTGCCATTTTCCGGAACTCGGGGCAACTCGCGGCATATGCAAGCTCCAAGATATCGCAAAGGAAGTTTGTATGACAGTAAATATCTCCGCTATTTTTTATCGCTTCGTCACAAATAATGTCTTATTTTGTTTGTGTTGATGCGTAGAGTGTTTTAAAACTTATTTGGTGAAGATCGGATGTAAATTGACGGATTTATCAGCTGCCATTTTCCGGAACTCGGGGCAACTCGCGGCATATGCAAGCTTCAAGATATCGCAAAGAAAGTTTGTATGACAGCAAATATCTCCGCTGTTTTCTATCGCTTCGTCACAAATAATGTCTTATTTTGTTTGTGTTGATGCGTAGAGTGTTTTAAAACTTATTTGGTGAAGATCGGATGTAAATTGACGGATTTATCAGCTGCCATTTGCCGGAACTCTGGGCAACTCGTGGCATATGCAAGCTTCAAGATATCGCAAAGGAACTTTGTATGACAGCAAATATCTCCGCTATTTTCTATCGTTTCGTCACAAATAATGTCTTATTTTGTTTGTGTTGATGCGTAGAGTGTTTAAAAACTTATTTGGTGAAGATCGGATGTAAATTGACGGATTTATCAGCTGCCATTTTCCGGAACTCTGGGCAACTCGTGGCATATGCAACCTTCAAGATATCGCAAAGGAACTTTGTATGACAACAAATATCTCCGCTATTTTCTATCGCTTCGTCCCAAATAATGTCTTATTTTGTTTGTGTTGATGCGTAGAGTGTTTTAAAACTTATTTGGTGAAGATCGGATGTAAATTGACGGATTTATCAGCTGCCATTTTCCGGAACTCGGGGCAACTCGCGGCATATGCAAGCTTCAAGATATCGCAAAGAAAGTTTGTATGACAGCAAATATCTCCGCTATTTTCTATCGCTTCGTCACAAATAATGTCTTATTTTGTTTGTGTTGATGCGTAGAGTGTTTTGAAAGTTAATTGGTGAAGATCGGATATAAATTGACGGAATTATCAGCTGCCATTTGCCGGAACTCGCGGCATATGCAAGCTTCAAGTTATCGCAAAGAAAGTTTGTATGACAGCAAATATCTCCGCTATTTTTTATCGCTCCGTCACAAGTAATGTCTTATTTTGTTTGTGTTGATGCGTAGAGTGTTTTAAAACTTATTTTGTGAAGATCGGATGTAAATTGACGGATTTATCAGCTGCCATTTTCCGGAACTCGGGGCAACTCGCGGCATATGCAAGCTTCAAGATATCGCAAAGGAAGTTTGTATGACAGCAAATATCTCCGCTATTTTCTATCGCTTCGTCACAAATAATGTCTTATTTTGTTTGTGTTGATGCGTAGAGTGTTTTAAAACTTATTTGGTGAAGATCGGATGTAAATTGACGGATTTATCAGCTGCCATTTTCCGGAACTCGGGGCAACTCGCGGCATATGCAAGCTTCAAGATATCGCAAAGGAAGTTTGTATGACAGCAAATATCTCCGCTATTTTCTAACGCTTCGTCACAAATAATGTCTTATTTTGTTTGTGTTGATGCGTAGAGTGTTTTAAAACTTATTTGGTGAAGATCGGCTGTAAATTGACGGATTTATCAGCTGCCATTTTCCGGAACTCGGGGCAACTCGCGGCATATGCAAGCTTCAAGATATCGCAAAGGAAGTTTGTATGACAGCAAATATCTCGTAGAGTGTTTTAAAACTTATTTTGTGAAGATCGGATGTAAATTGACGGATTTATCAGCTGCCATTTTCCGGAACTCGGGGCAACTCGCGGCATATGCAAGCTTCAAGATATCGCAAAGGAAGTTTGTATGACAGCAAATATCTCCGCTATTTTCTATCGCTTCGTCACAAATAATGTCTTATTTTGTTTGTGTTGATGCGTAGAGTGTTTTAAAACTTATTTGGTGAAGATCGGATGTAAATTGACGGATTTATCAGCTGCCATTTTCCGGAACTCGGGGCAACTCGCGGCATATGCAAGCTTCAAGATATCGCAAAGGAAGTTTGTATGACAGCAAATATCTCCGCTATTTTCTAACGCTTCGTCACAAATAATGTCTTATTTTGTTTGTGTTGATGCGTAGAGTGTTTTAAAACTTATTTGGTGAAGATCGGCTGTAAATTGACGGATTTATCAGCTGCCATTTTCCGGAACTCGGGGCAACTCGCGGCATATGCAAGCTTCAAGATATCGCAAAGGAAGTTTGTATGACAGCAAATATCTCCGCTATTTTCTATCGCTTCGTCACAAATAATGTCTTATTTTGTTTGTGTTGATGCGTAGAGTGTTTTAAAACTTATTTGGTGAAGATCGGCTGTAAATTGACGGAATTATCAGCTGCCATTTGCCGGAACTCGCGGCATATGCAAGCTTCAAGTTATCGCAAAGAAAGTTTGTAGGACAGCAAATATCTCCGCTATTTTTTATCGCTCCGTCACAAATAATGTCTTATTTTGTTTGTGTTGATGCGTAGAGTGTTTTAAAACTTATTTTGTGAAGATCGGATGTAAATTGACGGATTTATCAGCTGCCATTTTCCGGAACTCGGGGCAACTCGTGGCATATGCAAGCTTCAAGATATCGCAAAGGAAGTTTGTATGACAGCAAATATCTCCGCTATTTTCTAACGCTTCGTCACAAATAATGTCTTATTTTGTTTGTGTTGATGCGTAGAGTGTTTTAAAACTTATTTGGTGAAGATCGGCTGTAAATTGACGGATTTATCAGCTGCCATTTTCCGGAACTCGGGGCAACTCGCGGCATATGCAAGCTTCAAGATATCGCAAAGGAAGTTTGTATGACAGCATATATCTCCGCTATTTTCTATCGCTTCGTCACAAATAATGTCTTATTTTGTTTGTGTTGATGCGTAGAGTGTTTTAAAACTTATTTGGTGAAGATCGGATGTAAATTGACGGATTTATCAGCTGCCATTTTCCGGAACTCGGGGCAACTCGCGGCATATGCAAGCTTCAAGTTATCGCAAAGAAAGTTTGTATGACAGCAAATATCTCCGCTATTTTTTATCGCTCCGTCACAAATAATGTCTTATTTTGTTTGTGTTGATGCGTAGAGTGTTTTAAAACTTATTTTGTGAAGATCGGATGTAAATTGACGGATTTATCAGCTGCCATTTTCCGGAACTCGGGGCAACTCGCGGCATATGCAAGCTTCAAGATATCGCAAAGGAAGTTTGTATGACAGCAAATATCTCCGCTATTTTCTATCGCTTCGTCACAAATAATGTCTTATTTTGTTTGTGTTGATGCGTAGAGTGTTTTAAAACTTATTTGGTGAAGATCGGATGTAAATTGACGGATTTATCAGCTGCCATTTTCCGGAACTCGGGGCAACTCGCGGCATATGCAAGCTTCAAGATATCGCAAAGGAAGTTTGTATGACAGCAAATATCTCCGCTATTTTCTATCGCTTCGTTACAAATAATGTCTTATTTTGTTTGTGTTGATGCGTAGAGTGTTTTAAAACTTATTTGGTGAAGATCGGATGTAAATTGACGGATTTATCAGCTGCCATTTTCCGGAACTCGGGGCAACTCGCGGCATATGCAAGCTTCAAGATATCGCAAAGGAAGTTTGTATGACAGCAAATATCTCCGCTATTTTCTATCGCTTCGTCACAAATAATGTCTTATTTTGTTTGTGTTGATGCGTAGAGTGTTTTAAAACTTATTTGGTGAAGATCGGATGTAAATTGACGGATTTATCAGCTGCCATTTTCCGGAACTCGGGGCAACTCGCGGCATATGCAAGCTTCAAGATATCGCAAAGGAAGTTTGTATTACAGCAAATATCTCCGCTATTTTCTATCGCTTCGTCACAAATAATGTCTTATTTTGTTTGTGTTGATGCGTAGAGTGTTTTAAAACTTATTTGGTGAAGATCGGATGTAAATTGACGGATTTATCAGCTGCCATTTTCCGGAACTCGGGGCAACTCGCGGCATATGCAAGCTTCAAGATATCGCAAAGGAAGTTTGTATGACAGCAAATATCTCCGCTATTTTTTATCGCTTCGTCACAAATAATGTCTTATTTTGTTTGTGTTGATGCGTAGAGTGTTTTAAAACTTATTTGGTGAAGATCGGATATAAATTGACGGATTTATCAGCTGCCATTTGCCGGAACTCGCGGCATATGCAAGCTTCAAGTTATCGCAAAGGAAGTTTGTATGACAGCAAATATCTCCGCTGTTTTGTATTGCTTCGTCACAAATAATGTCTTATTTTGTTTGTGTTGATGCGTAGAGTGTTTTAAAACTTATTTGGTGAAGATCGGATGTAAATTGACGGATTTATCAGCTGCCATTTGCCGGAACTCGCGGCATATGCAAGCTTCAAGTTATCGCAAAGGAAGTTTGTATGACAGCAAATATCTCCGCTATTTTTTATCGCTTCGTCACAAATAATGTCTTATTTTGTTTGTGTTGATGCGTAGAGTGTTTTAAAACTTATTTGGTGAAGATCGGATGTAAATTGACGGATTTATCAGCTGCCATTTGCCGGAACTCGCGGCATATGCAAGCTTCAAGATATCGCAAAGAAAGTTTGTATGACAGCAAATATCTCCGCTATTTTCTATCCCTTCGTCACAAATAATGTCTTATTTTGTTTGTGTTGATGCGTAGAGTGTTTTAAAACTTATTTGGTGAAGATCGGCTGTAAATTGACGGATTTATCAGCTGCCATTTTCCGGAACTCGGGGCAACTCGCGGCATATGCAAGCTTCAAGATATCGCAAAGGAAGTTTGTATTACAGCAAATATCTCCGCTATTTTCTATCGCTTCGTCACAAATAATGTCTTATTTTGTTTGTGTTGATGCGTAGAGTGTTTTAAAACTTATTTGGTGAAGATCGGATATAAATTGACGGATTTATCAGCTGCCATTTTCCGGAACTCGGGGCAACTCGCGGCATATGCAAGCTTCAAGATATCGCAAAGGAAGTTTGTATGACAGCAAATATCTCCGCTATTTTCTATCGCTTCGTCACAAATAATGTCTTATTTTGTTTGTGTTGATGCGTAGAGTGTTTTAAAACTTATTTGGTGAAGATCGGATGTAAATTGACGGATTTATCAGCTGCCATTTGCCGGAACTCGGGGCAACTCGCGGCATATGCAAGCTTCAAGATATCGCAAAGGAAGTTTGTATGACAGCAAATATCTCCGCTATTTTCTATCGCTTCGTCACAAATAATGTCTTATTTTGTTTGTGTTGATGCGTAGAGTGTTTTAAAACTTATTTGGTGAAGATCGGATGTAAATTGACGGATTTATCAGCTGCCATTTGCCGGAACTCGCGGCATATGCAAGCTTCAAGTTATCGCAAAGGAAGTTTGTATGACAGCAAATATCTCCGCTATTTTTTATCGCTTCGTCACAAATAATGTCTTATTTTGTTTGTGTTGATGCGCAGAGTGTTTTAAAACTTATTTGGTGAAGATCGGATGTAAATTGACGGATTTATCAGCTGCCATTTGCCGGAACTCGCGGCATATGCAAGCTTCAAGATATCGCAAAGAAAGTTTGTATGACAGCAAATATCTCCGCTATTTTCTATCGCTTCGTCACAAATAATGTCTTATTTTGTTTGTGTTGATGCGTAGAGCGTTTTAAAACTTATTTGGTGAAGATCGGATGTAAATTGACGGATTTATCAGCTGCCATTTTCCGGAACTCGGGGCAACTCGCGGCATATGCAAGCTTCAAGATATCGCAAAGGAAGTTTGTATGACAGCAAATATCCCCGCTATTTTCTAGCGCTTCGTCACAAATAATGTCTTATTTTGTTTGTGTGCTATCGTCACAAATAATGTCTTATTTTGTTTGTGTTGATGCGTAGAGTGTTTTAAAACTTATTTGGTGAAGATCGGATGTAAATTGACGGATTTATCAGCTGCCATTTGCCGGAACTCTGGGCAACTCGTGGCATATGCAAGCTTCAAGATATCGCAAAGGAAGTTTGTATGACAGTAAATATCTCCGCTATTTTCTATCGCTTCGTCACAAATAATGTCTTATTTTGTTTGTGTTGATGCGTAGAGTGTTTTAAAACTTATTTGGTGAAGATCGGATGTAAATTGACGGATTTATGAGCTGCCATTTTCCGGAACTCGGGGCAACTCGCGGCATATGCAAGCTTCAAGATATCGCAAAGGAAGTTTGTATGACAGCAAATATCTCCGCTATTTTCTATCGCTTCGTCACAAAAATATGTCTTATTTTGTTTGTGTTGATGCGTAGAGTGTTTTAAAACTTATTTGGTGAAGATCGGATGTAAATTGACGGATTTATGAGCTGCCATTTTCCGGAACTCGGGGCAACTCGCGGCATATGCAAGCTTCAAGATATCGCAAAGGAAGTTTGTATGACAGCAAATATCTCCGCTATTTTCTATCGCTTCGTCACAAATAGTGTCTTATTTTGTTTGTGTTGATGTGTAGAGTGTTTTAAAACTTATTTGGTGAAGATCGGATGTAAATTGACGGATTTATCAGCTGCCATTTTCCGGAACTCGGGGCAACTCGCGGCATATGCAAGCTTCAAGATATCGCAAAGGAAGTTTGTATGACAGCAAATATCTCCGCTATTTTCTATCGCTTCGTCACAAAAATAATGTCTTATTTTGTTTGTGTTGATGCGTAGAGTGTTTTAAAACTTATTTGGTGAAGATCGGATGTAAATTGACGGATTTATCAGCTGCCATTTTCCGGAACTCGGGGCAACTCGCGGCATATGCAAGCTTCAAGATATCGCAAAGAAAGTTTGTATGACAGCAAATATCTCCGCTATTTTCTATCCCTTCGTCACAAATAATGTCTTATTTTGTTTGTGTTGATGCGTAGAGTGTTTTAAAACTTATTTGGTGAAGATCGGATGTAAATTGACGGATTTATCAGCTGCCATTTGCCGGAACTCGCGGCATATGCAAGCTTCAAGATATCGCAAAGGAAGTTTGTATGACAGCAAATATCTCCGCTATTTTCTATCGCTTCGTCACAAATAATGTCTTATTTTGTTTGTGTTGATGCGTAGAGTGTTTTGAAACTTAATTGGTGAAGATCGGATGTAAATTGACGGATTTATCAGCTGCCATTTGCCGGAACTCGCGGCATATGCAAGCTTCAAGTTATCGCAAAGAAAGTTTGTATGACAGCAAATATCTCCGCTATTTTTTATCGCTCCGTCACAAGTAATGTCTTATTTTATTTGTCTTGATGCGTAGAGTGTTTTAAATTTTATTTGGTGAAGATCGGATGTAATTGACGGATTTATCAGCTGCCATTTGCCGGAACTCGGGGCAACTCGCGGCATATGCAAGCTTCAAGATATCGCAAAGGAAGTTTGTATGAAAGCAAATATCTCCGCTATTTTCTAGCGCTTCGTCACAAATAATGTCTTATTTTGTTTGTGTTGATGCGTAGAGTGTTTTGAAAGTTAATTGGTGAAGATCGGATATAAATTGACGGATTTATCAGCTGCCATTTTCCGGAACTCGGGGTAACTCGCGGCATATGCAAGCTTCAAGATATCGCAATGGAAGTTTGTATGACAGCAAATATCTCCGCTATTTTCTATCGCTTCGTCACAAATAATGTCTTATTTTGTTTGTGTTGATGCGTAGAGTGTTTTAAAAGTTAATTGGTGAAGATCGGATATAAATTGACGGAATTATCAGCTGCCATTTGCCGGAACTCGCGGCATATGCAAGCTTCAAGTTATCGCAAAGAAAGTTTGTAGGACAGCAAATATCTCCGCTATTTTTTATCGCTCCGTCACAAATAATGTCTTATTTTGTTTGTGTTGATGCGTAGAGTGTTTTAAAACTTATTTTGTGAAGATCGGATGTAAATTGACGGATTTATCAGCTGCCATTTTCCGGAACTCGGGGCAACTCGCGGCATATGCAAGCTTCAAGATATCGCAAAGGAAGTTTGTATGACAGCAAATATCTCCGCTATTTTCTAGCGCTTCGTCACAAATAATGTCTTATTTTGTTTGTGTTGATGCGTAGAGTGTTTTAAAACTTATTTGGTGAAGATCGGATGTAAATTGACGGATTTATCAGCTGCCATTTTCCGGAACTCGGGGCAACTCGCGGCATATGCAAGCTTCAAGATATCGCAAAGGAAGTTTGTATGACAGCAAATATCTCCGCTATTTTCTAGCGCTTCGTCACAAATAATGTCTTATTTTGTTTGTGTTGATGCGTAGAGTGTTTTAAAATTTATTTGGTGAAGATCGGATGTAAATTGACGGATTTATCAGCTGCCATTTTCCGGAACTCGGGGCAACTCGCGGCATATGCAAGCTTCAAGATATCGCAAAGGAACTTTGTATGACAGCAAATATCTCCGCTATTTTTTATCGCTCCGTCACAAATAATGTCTTATTTTGTTTGTGTTGATGCGTAGAGTGTTTTAAAACTTATTTGGTGAAGATCGGATGTAAATTGACGGATTTATCAGCTGCCATTTTCCGGAACTCGGGGCAACTCGCGGCATATGCAAGCTTCAAGATATCGCAAAGGAAGTTTGTATGACAGCAAATATCTCCGCTATTTTCTATCGCTTCGTCACAAATAATGTCTTATTTTGTTTGTGTTGATGCGTAGAGTGTTTTAAAACTTATTTGGTGAAGATCGGATATAAATTGACGGATTTATCAGCTGCCATTTTCCGGAACTCGGGGCAACTCGCGGCATATGCAAGCTTCAAGATATCGCAAAGGAAGTTTGTATGACAGCAAATATCTCCGCTATTTTTTATCGCTTCGTCACAAATAATGTCTTATTTTGTTTGTGTTGATGCGTAGAGTGTTTTAAAACTTATTTGGTGAAGATCGGATATAAATTGACGGATTTATCAGCTGCCATTTGCCGGAACTCGCGGCATATGCAAGCTTCAAGTTATCGCAAAGGAAGTTTGTATGACAGCAAATATCTCCGCTGTTTTGTATTGCTTCGTCACAAATAATGTCTTATTTTGTTTGTGTTGATGCGTAGAGTGTTTTAAAACTTATTTGGTGAAGATCGGATGTAAATTGACGGATTTATCAGCTGCCATTTGCCGGAACTCGCGGCATATGCAAGCTTCAAGTTATCGCAAAGGAAGTTTGTATGACAGCAAATATCTCCGCTATTTTTTATCGCTCCGTCACAAATAATGTCTTATTTTGTTTGTGTTGATGCGCAGAGCGTTTTAAAACTTATTTGGTGAAGATCGGATGTAAATTGACGGATTTATCAGCTGCCATTTGCCGGAACTCGCGGCATATGCAAGCTTCAAGATATCGCAAAGAAAGTTTGTATGACAGCAAATATCTCCGCTATTTTCTATCCCTTCGTCACAAATAATGTCTTATTTTGTTTGTGTTGATGCGTAGAGCGTTTTAAAACTTATTTGGTGAAGATCGGATGTAAATTGACGGATTTATCAGCTGCCATTTTCCGGAACTCGGGGCAACTCGCGGCATATGCAAGCTTCAAGATATCGCAAAGGAAGTTTGTATGACAGCAAATATCTCCGCTATTTTCTAGCGCTTCGTCACAAATAATGTCTTATTTTGTTTGTGTTGATGCGTAGAGTGTTTTAAAACTTATTTGGTGAAGATCGGATGTAAATTGACGGATTTATGAGCTGCCATTTTCCGGAACTCGGGGCATATGCAAGCTTCAAGTTATCGCAAAGGAAGTTTGTATGACAGCAAATATCTCCGCTATTTTTTATCGCTCCGTCACAAGTAATGTCTTATTTTGTTTGTCTTGATGCGTAGAGTGTTTTAAAACTTATTTGGTGAAGATCGGATGTAATTGACGGATTTATCAGCTGCCATTTGCCGGAACTCGGGGCAACTCGCGGCATATGCAAGCTTCAAGATATCGCAAAGGAAGTTTGTATGAAAGCAAATATCTCCGCTATTTTCTATCGCTTCGTCACAAATAATGTCTTATTTTGTTTGTGTTGATGCGTAGAGTGTTTTAAAACTTATTTGGTGAAGATCGGATGTAAATTGACGGATTTATGAGCTGCCATTTTCCGGAACTCGGGGCAACTCGCGGCATATGCAAGCTTCAAGATATCGCAAAGGAAGTTTGTATGACAGCAAATATCTCCGCTATTTTCTAGCGCTTCGTCACAAATAATGTCTTATTTTGTTTGTGTTGATGCGTAGAGTGTTTTAAAACTTATTTGGTGAAGATCGGATGTAAATTGACGAATTTATCAGCTGCCATTTGCCGGAACTCGCGGCATATGCAAGCTTCAAGTTATCGCAAAGGAAGTTTGTATGACAGCAAATATCTCCGCTATTTTTTATCGCTTCGTCACAAATAATGTCTTATTTTGTTTGTGTTGATGCGTAGAGTGTTTTAAAACTTATTTGGTGAAGATCGGATGTAAATTGACGGATTTATCAGCTGCCATTTTCCGGAACTCTGGGCAACTCGCGGCATATGCAAGCTTCAAGATATCGCAAAGGAAGTTTGTATGACAGTAAATATCTCCGCTATTTTCTATCGCTTCGTCACAAATAGTGTCTTATTTTGTTTGTGTTGATGTGTAGAGTGTTTTAAAACTTATTTGGTGAAGATCGGATGTAAATTGACGGATTTATGAGCTGCCATTTTCCGGAACTCGGGGCAACTCGCGGCATATGCAAGCTTCAAGATATCGCAAAGGAAGTTTGTATGACAGCAAATATCTCCGCTATTTTCTAGCGCTTCGTCACAAATAATGTCTTATTTTGTTTGTGTTGATGCGTAGAGTGTTTTAAAACTTATTTGGTGAAGATCGGATGTAAATTGACGGATTTATGAGCTGCCATTTTCCGGAACTCGGGGCATATGCAAGCTTCAAGTTATCGCAAAGGAAGTTTGTATGACAGCAAATATCTCCGCTATTTTTTATCGCTCCGTCACAAATAATGTCTTATTTTGTTTGTGTTGATGCGTAGAGTGTTTTAAAACTTATTTTGTGAAGATCGGATGTAAATTGACGGATTTATCAGCTGCCATTTTCCGGAACTCGGGGCAACTCGCGGCATATGCAAGCTTCAAGATATCGCAAAGGAAGTTTGTATGACAGCAAATATCTCCGCTATTTTCTAGCGCTTCGTCACAAATAATGTCTTATTTTGTTTGTGTTGATGCGTAGAGTGTTTTAAAACTTATTTGGTGAAGATCGGATGTAAATTGACGGATTTATCAGCTGCCATTTTCCGGAACTCGGGGCAACTCGCGGCATATGCAAGCTTCAAGATATCGCAAAGGAAGTTTGTATGACAGCAAATATCTCCGCTATTTTCTAGCGCTTCGTCACAAATAATGTCTTATTTTGTTTGTGTTGATGCGTAGAGTGTTTTAAAACTTATTTGGTGAAGATCGGCTGTAAATTGACGGATTTATGAGCTGCCATTTTCCGGAACTCGGGGCAACTCGCGGCATATGCAAGCTTCAAGATATCGCAAAGGAAGTTTGTATTACAGCAAATATCTCCGCTATTTTCTATCGCTTCGTCACAAGTAATGTCTTTTTTTGTTTGTGTTGATGCGTAGAGTGTTTTAAAATTTATTTGGTGAAGATCGGATGTAAATTGACGGATTTATCAGCTGCCATTTTCCGGAACTCGGGGCAACTCGCGGCATATGCAAGCTTCAAGATATCGCAAAGGAACTTTGTATGACAGCAAATATCTCCGCTATTTTTTATCGCTCCGTCACAAATAATGTCTTATTTTGTTTGTGTTGATGCGTAGAGTGTTTTAAAACTTATTTGGTGAAGATCGGATATAAATTGACGGATTTATCAGCTGCCATTTTCCGGAACTCGGGGCAACTCGCGGCATATGCAAGCTTCAAGATATCGCAAAGGAAGTTTGTATGACAGCAAATATCTCCGCTATTTTCTATCGCTTCGTCACAAATAATGTCTTATTTTGTTTGTGTTGATGCGTAGAGTGTTTTAAAACTTATTTGGTGAAGATCGGATATAAATTGACGGATTTATCAGCTGCCATTTTCCGGAACTCGGGGCAACTCGCGGCATATGCAAGCTTCAAGATATCGCAAAGGAAGTTTGTATGACAGCAAATATCTCCGCTATTTTGTATCGCTTCGTCACAAATAATGTCTTATTTTGTTTGTGTTGATGCGTAGAGTGTTTTAAAACTTATTTGGTGAAGACCGGATATAAATTGACGGATTTATCAGCTGCCATTTGCCGGAACTCGCGGCATATGCAAGCTTCAAGTTATCGCAAAGGAAGTTTGTATGACAGCAAATATCTCCGCTGTTTTGTATTGCTTCGTCACAAATAATGTCTTATTTTGTTTGTGTTGATGCGTAGAGTGTTTTAAAACTTATTTGGTGAAGATCGGATGTAAATTGACGGATTTATCAGCTGCCATTTGCCGGAACTCGCGGCATATGCAAGCTTCAAGTTATCGCAAAGGAAGTTTGTATGACAGCAAATATCTCCGCTATTTTTTATCGCTTCGTCACAAATAATGTCCTATTTTGTTTGTGTTCATGCGCAGAGCGTTTTAAAACTTATTTGGTGAAGATCGGATGTAAATTGACGGATTTATCAGCTGCCATTTGCCGGAACTCGCGGCATATGCAAGCTTCAAGATATCGCAAAGAAAGTTTGTATGACAGCAAATATCTCCGCTATTTTCTATCCCTTCGTCACAAATAATGTCTTATTTTGTTTGTGTTGATGCGTAGAGCGTTTTAAAACTTATTTGGTGAAGATCGGATGTAAATTGACGGATTTATCAGCTGCCATTTTCCAGAACTCGGGGCAACTCGCGGCATATGCAAGCTTCAAGATATCGCAAAGGAAGTTTGTATGACAGCAAATATCTCCGCTATTTTCTAGCGCTTCGTCACAAATAATGTCTTATTTTGTTTGTGTTGATGCGTAGAGTGTTTTAAAACTTATTTGGTGAAGATCGGATGTAAATTGACGGATTTATGAGCTGCCATTTTCCGGAACTCGGGGCATATGCAAGCTTCAAGTTATCGCAAAGGAAGTTTGTATGACAGCAAATATCTCCGCTATTTTTTATCGCTCCGTCACAAGTAATGTCTTATTTTGTTTGTCTTGATGCGTAGAGTGTTTTAAAACTTATTTGGTGAAGATCGGATGTAATTGACGGATTTATCAGCTGCCATTTGCCGGAACTCGGGGCAACTCGCGGCATATGCAAGCTTCAAGATATCGCAAAGGAAGTTTGTATGAAAGCAAATATCTCCGCTATTTTCTAGCGCTTCGTCACAAATAATGTCTTATTTTGTTTGTGTTGATGCGTAGAGTGTTTTAAAACTTATTTGGTGAAGATCGGATGTAAATTGACGGATTTATGAGCTGCCATTTTCCGGAACTCGGGGCAACTCGCGGCATATGCAAGCTTCAAGATATCGCAAAGGAAGTTTGTATGACAGCAAATATCTCCGCTATTTTCTAGCGCTTCGTCACAAATAATGTCTTATTTTGTTTGTGTTGATGCGTAGAGTGTTTTAAAACTTATTTGGTGAAGATCGGATGTAAATTGACGAATTTATCAGCTGCCATTTGCCGGAACTCGCGGCATATGCAAGCTTCAAGTTATCGCAAAGGAAGTTTGTATGACAGCAAATATCTCCGCTATTTTTTATCGCTTCGTCACAAATAATGTCTTATTTTGTTTGTGTTGATGCGTAGAGCGTTTTAAAACTTATTTGGTGAAGATCGGATGTAAATTGACGGATTTATCAGCTGCCATTTTCCGGAACTCGGGGCAACTCGCGGCATATGCAAGCTTCAAGATATCGCAAAGGAAGTTTGTATGACAGCAAATATCTCCGCTATTTTCTAGCGCTTCGTCACAAATAATGTCTTATTTTGTTTGTGTTGATGCGTAGAGTGTTTTAAAACTTATTTGGTGAAGATCGGATGTAAATTGACGGATTTATGAGCTGCCATTTTCCGGAACTCGGGGCATATGCAAGCTTCAAGTTATCGCAAAGGAAGTTTGTATGACAGCAAATATCTCCGCTATTTTTTATCGCTCCGTCACAAGTAATGTCTTATTTTGTTTGTCTTGATGCGTAGAGTGTTTTAAAACTTATTTGGTGAAGATCGGATGTAATTGACGGATTTATCAGCTGCCATTTGCCGGAACTCGGGGCAACTCGCGGCATATGCAAGCTTCAAGATATCGCAAAGGAAGTTTGTATGAAAGCAAATATCTCCGCTATTTTCTAGCGCTTCGTCACAAATAATGTCTTATTTTGTTTGTGTTGATGCGTAGAGTGTTTTAAAACTTATTTGGTGAAGATCGGATGTAAATTGACGGATTTATGAGCTGCCATTTTCCGGAACTCGGGGCAACTCGCGGCATATGCAAGCTTCAAGATATCGCAAAGGAAGTTTGTATGACAGCAAATATCTCCGCTATTTTCTAGCGCTTCGTCACAAATAATGTCTTATTTTGTTTGTGTTGATGCGTAGAGTGTTTTAAAACTTATTTGGTGAAGATCGGATGTAAATTGACGAATTTATCAGCTGCCATTTGCCGGAACTCGCGGCATAT
This sequence comes from Drosophila merina, assembly GCA_035047645.1. NCBI lineage: Eukaryota > Metazoa > Arthropoda > Insecta > Diptera > Drosophilidae > Drosophila > Drosophila merina. Next base: position 22,535,635 of record JAWNPH010000089.1, on the reverse strand, counting down.
GCAAGCTTCAAGTTATCGCAAAGGAAGTTTGTATGACAGCAAATATCTCCGCTATTTTTTATCGCTTCGTCACAAATAATGTCTTATTTTGTTTGTGTTGATGCGTAGAGTGTTTTAAAACTTATTTGGTGAAGATCGGATGTAAATTGACGGATTTATCAGCTGCCATTTTCCGGAACTCTGGGCAACTCGCGGCATATGCAAGCTTCAAGATATCGCAAAGGAAGTTTGTATGACAGTAAATATCTCCGCTATTTTCTATCGCTTCGTCACAAATAGTGTCTTATTTTGTTTGTGTTGATGTGTAGAGTGTTTTAAAACTTATTTGGTGAAGATCGGATGTAAATTGACGGATTTATGAGCTGCCATTTTCCGGAACTCGGGGCAACTCGCGGCATATGCAAGCTTCAAGATATCGCAAAGAAAGTTTGTATGACAGCAAATATCTCCGCTATTTTCTAGCGCTTCGTCACAAAAATAATGTCTTATTTTGTTTGTGTTGATGCGTAGAGTGTTTTAAAACTTATTTGGTGAAGATCGGATGTAAATTGACGGATTTATCAGCTGCCATTTTCCGGAACTCGGGGCAACTCGCGGCATATGCAAGCTTCAAGATATCGCAAAGAAAGTTTGTATGACAGCAAATATCTCCGCTGTTTTGTGTTGCTTCGTCACAAATAATGTCTTATTTTGTTTGTGTTGATGCGTAGAGTGTTTTAAAACTTATTTGGTGAAGATCGGATATAAATTGACGGATTTATCAGCTGCCATTTGCCGGAACTCGCGGCATATGCAAGCTTCAAGTTATCGCAAAGGAAGTTTGTATGACAGCAAATATCTCCGCTATTTTTTATCGCTCCGTCACAAGTAATGTCTTATTTTGTTTGTCTTGATGCGTAAAGTGTTTTAAAACTTATTTGGTGAAGATCGGATGTAATTGACGGATTTATCAGCTGCCATTTGCCGGAACTCGGGGCAACTCGCGGCATATGCAAGCTTCAAGATATCGCAAAGGAAGTTTGTATGAAAGCAAATATCTCCGCTATTTTCTAGCGCTTCGTCACAAATAATGTCTTATTTTGTTTGTGTTGATGCGTAGAGTGTTTTAAAACTTATTTGGTGAAGATCGGATGTAAATTGACGGATTTATGAGCTGCCATTTTCCGGAACTCGGGGCAACTCGCGGCATATGCAAGCTTCAAGATATCGCAAAGGAAGTTTGTATGACAGCAAATATCTCCGCTATTTTCTAGCGCTTCGTCACAAATAATGTCTTATTTTGTTTGTGTTGATGCGTAGAGTGTTTTAAAACTTATTTGGTGAAGATCGGATGTAAATTGACGAATTTATCAGCTGCCATTTGCCGGAACTCGCGGCATATGCAAGCTTCAAGTTATCGCAAAGGAAGTTTGTATGACAGCAAATATCTCCGCTATTTTTTATCGCTTCGTCACAAATAATGTCTTATTTTGTTTGTGTTGATGCGTAGAGTGTTTTAAAACTTATTTGGTGAAGATCGGATGTAAATTGACGGATTTATCAGCTGCCATTTTCCGGAACTCTGGGCAACTCGCGGCATATGCAAGCTTCAAGATATCGCAAAGGAAGTTTGTATGACAGCAAATATCTCCGCTATTTTCTAGCGCTTCGTCACAAATAATGTCTTATTTTGTTTGTGTTGATGCGTAGAGTGTTTTAAAACTTATTTGGTGAAGATCGGATATAAATTGACGGATTTATCAGCTGCCATTTGCCGGAACTCTGGGCAACTCGTGGCATATGCAAGCTTCAAGATATCGCAAAGGAAGTTTGTATGACAGCAAATATCTCCGCTATTTTCTATCGCTTCGTCACAAATTTATCAGCTGCCATTTGCCGGAACTCGCGGCATATGCAAGCTTCAAGATATCGCAAAGGAACTTTGTATGACAGCAAATATCTCCGCTATTTTTTATCGCTCCGTCACAAATAATGTCTTATTTTGTTTGTGTTGATGCGTAGAGTGTTTTAAAACTTATTTGGTGAAGATCGGATGTAAATTGACGGATTTATCAGCTGCCATTTTCCGGAACTCGGGGCAACTCGCGGCATATGCAAGCTTCAAGATATCGCAAAGGAAGTTTGTATGACAGCAAATATCTCCGCTATTTTCTATCACTTCGTCACAAATAGTGTCTTATTTTGTTTGTGTTGATGCGTAGAGTGTTTTAAAACTTATTTGGTGAAGATCGGATGTAAATTGACGGATTTATCAGTTGCCATTTGCCGGAACTCGCGGCATATGCAAGCTTCAAGATATCGCAAAGAAAGTTTGTATGACAGCAAATATCTCCGCTGTTTTGTATTGCTTCGTCACAAATAATGTCTTATTTTGTTTGTGTTGATGCGTAGAGTGTTTTAAAACTCATTTGGTGAAGACCGGATGTAAATTGACGGATTTATCAGCTGCCATTTGCCGGAACTCGCGGCATATGCAAGCTTCAAGTTATCGCAAAGGAAGTTTGTATGACAGCAAATATCTCCGCTGTTTTGTATTGCTTCGTCACAAATAATGTCTTATTTTGTTTGTGTTGATGCGTAGAGTGTTTTAAAACTTATTTGGTGAAGATCGGATGTAAATTGACGGATTTATCAGCTGCCATTTGCCGGAACTCTGGGCAACTCGTGGCATATGCAAGCTTCAAGATATCGCAAAGGAAGTTTGTATGACAGTAAATATCTCCGCTATTTTCTATCGCTTTGTCACAAATAATGTCTTATTTTGTTTGTGTTGATGCGTAGAGCGTTTTAAAACTTATTTGGTGAAGATCGGATGTAAATTGACGGATTTATCAGCTGCCATTTGCCGGAACTCTGGGCAACTCCCGGCATATGCAAGCTTCAAGATATCGCAAAGGAAGTTTGTATGACAGCAAATATCTCCGCTATTTTTTATCGCTCCGTCACAAATAATGTCTTATTTTGTTTGTGTTGATGCGTAGAGTGTTTTAAAACTTATTTGGTGAAGATCGGATGTAAATTGACGGATTTATCAGCTGCCATTTTCCGGAACTCGGGGCAACTCGCGGCATATGCAAGCTTCAAGATATCGCAAAGGAAGTTTGTATGACAGCAAATATCTCCGCTATTTTCTATCACTTCGTCACAAATAGTGTCTTATTTTGTTTGTGTTGATGCGTAGAGTGTTTTAAAACTTATTTGGTGAAGATCGGATGTAAATTGACGGATTTATCAGTTGCCATTTTCCGGAACTCGCGGCATATGCAAGCTTCAAGATATCGCAAAGAAAGTTTGTATGACAGCAAATATCTCCGCTGTTTTGTATTGCTTCGTCACAAATAATGTCTTATTTTGTTTGTGTTGATGCGTAGAGTGTTTTAAAACTCATTTGGTGAAGACCGGATGTAAATTGACGGATTTATCAGCTGCCATTTGCCGGAACTCGCGGCATATCCAAGCTTCAAGTTATCGCAAAGGAAGTTTGTATGACAGCAAATATCTCCGCTGTTTTGTATTGCTTCGTCACAAATAATGTCTTATTTTGTTTGTGTTGATGCGTAGAGTGTTTTAAAACTTATTTGGTGAAGATCGGATGTAAATTGACGGATTTATCAGCTGCCATTTGCCGGAACTCTGGGCAACTCGTGGCATATGCAAGCTTCAAGATATCGCAAAGGAAGTTTGTATGACAGTAAATATCTCCGCTATTTTCTATCGCTTTGTCACAAATAATGTCTTATTTTGTTTGTGTTGATGCGTAGAGCGTTTTAAAACTTATTTGGTGAAGATCGGATGTAAATTGACGGATTTATCAGCTGCCATTTGCCGGAACTCTGGGCAACTCCCGGCATATGCAAGCTTCAAGATATCGCAAAGAAAGTTTGTATGACAGCAAATATCTCCGCTATTTTCTATCCCTTCGTCACAAATAATGTCTTATTTTGTTTGTGTTGATGCGTAGAGTGTTTTAAAACTTATTTGGTGAAGATCGGATATAAATTGACGGATTTATCAGCTGCCATTTGCAAGCTTCAAGTTATCGCAAAGGAAGTTTGTATGACAGCAAATATCTCCGCTATTTTTTATCGCTTCGTCACAAATAATACCTTATTTTGTTTGTGTTGATGCGTAGAGTGTTTTAAAACTTATTTGGTGAAGATCGGATGTAAATTGACGGATTTATCAGCTGCCATTTGCCATAACTCTGGGCAACTCGCGGCATATGCAAGCTTCAAGATATCGCAAAGGAAGTTTGTATGACAGCAAATATCTCCGCTATTTTCTATCACTTCGTCACAAATAGTGTCTTATTTTGTTTGTGTTGATGCGTAGAGTGTTTTAAAACTTATTTGGTGAAGATCGGATGTAAATTGACGGATTTATCAGTTGCCATTTTCCGGAACTCGCGGCATATGCAAGCTTCAAGATATCGCAAAGAAAGTTTGTATGACAGCAAATATCTCCGCTGTTTTGTATTGCTTCGTCACAAATAATGTCTTATTTTGTTTGTGTTGATGCGTAGAGTGTTTTAAAACTCATTTGGTGAAGACCGGATGTAAATTGACGGATTTATCAGCTGCCATTTGCCGGAACTCGCGGCATATGCAAGCTTCAAGTTATCGCAAAGGAAGTTTGTATGACAGCAAATATCTCCGCTGTTTTGTATTGCTTCGTCACAAATAATGTCTTATTTTGTTTGTGTTGATGCGTAGAGTGTTTTAAAACTTATTTGGTGAAGATCGGATGTAAATTGACGGATTTATCAGCTGCCATTTGCCGGAACTCTGGGCAACTCGTGGCATATGCAAGCTTCAAGATATCGCAAAGGAAGTTTGTATGACAGTAAATATCTCCGCTATTTTCTATCGCTTTGTCACAAGTAATGTCTTATTTTGTTTGTGTTGATGCGAAGAGCGTTTTAAAACTTATTTGGTGAAGATCGGATGTAAATTGACGGATTTATCAGCTGCCATTTGCCGGAACTCTGGGCAACTCCCGGCATATGCAAGCTTCAAGATATCGCAAAGAAAGTTTGTATGACAGCAAATATCTCCGCTATTTTCTATCCCTTCGTCACAAATAATGTCTTATTTTGTTTGTGTTGATGCGTAGAGTGTTTTAAAACTTATTTGGTGAAGATCGGATATAAATTGACGGATTTATCAGCTGCCATTTGCAAGCTTCAAGTTATCGCAAAGGAAGTTTGTATGACAGCAAATATCTCCGCTATTTTTTATCGCTTCGTCACAAATAATATCTTATTTTGTTTGTGTTGATGCGTAGAGTGTTTTAAAACTTATTTGGTGAAGATCGGATGTAAATTGACGGATTTATCAGCTGCCATTTGCCATAACTCTGGGCAACTCGCGGCATATGCAAGCTTCAAGTTATCGCAAAGGAAGTTTGTATGACAGCAAATATCTCCGCTATTTTTTATCGCTTCGTCACAAATAATGTCTTATTTTGTTTGTGTTGATGCGTAGAGTGTTTTAAAACTTATTTGGTGAAGACCGGATATAAATTGACGGATTTATCAGCTGCCATTTGCCGGAACTCGCGGCATATGCAAGCTTCAAGATATCGCAAAGGAAGTTTGTATGACAGCAAATATTTTCTAGCGCTTCGTCACAAATAATGTCTTATTTTGTTTGTGTTGATGCGTAGAGTGTTTTAAAACTTATTTGGTGAAGATCGGATGTAAATTGACGGATTTATCAGCTGCCATTTGCCATAACTCTGGGCAACTCGCGGCATATGCAAGCTTCAAGTTATCGCAAAGGAAGTTTGTATGACAGCAAATATCTCCGCTTTTTTTTATCGCTTCGTCACAAATAATGTCTTATTTTGTTTGTGTTGATGCGTAGAGTGTTTTAAAACTTATTTGGTGAAGACCGGATATAAATTGACGGATTTATCAGCTGCCATTTGCCGGAACTCGCGGCATATGCAAGCTTCAAGATATCGCAAAGGAAGTTTGTATGACAGCAAATATCTCCGCTATTTTCTAGCGCTTCGTCACAAATAATGTCTTATTTTGTTTGTGTTGATGCGTAGAGTGTTTTAAAACTTATTTGGTGAAGATCGGATGTAAATTGACGGATTTATCAGCTGCCATTTGCCGGAACTCTGGGCAACTCGTGGCATATGCAAGCTTCAAGATATCGCAAAGGAAGTTTGTATGACAGCAAATATATCCGCTATTTTCTATCGCTTCGTCACAAATAATGTCTTATCAGCTGCCATTTTCCGGAACTCGGGGCAACTCGCGGCATATGCAAGCTTCAAGATATCGCAAAGGAACTTTGTATGACAGCAAATATCTCCGCTATTTTTTATCGCTCCGTCACAAATAATGTCTTATTTTGTTTGTGTTGATGCGTAGAGTGTTTTAAAACTTATTTGGTGAAGATCGGATGTAAATTGACGGATTTATCAGCTGCCATTTTCCGGAACTCGGGGCAACTCGCGGCATATGCAAGCTTCAAGTTATCGCAAAGGAAGTTTGTATGACAGCAAATATCTCCGCTATTTTTTATCGCTCCGTCACAAATAATGTCTTATTTTGTTTGTGTGGATGCGTAGAGTGTTTTAAAACTTATTTGGTGAAGATCGGATGTAAATTAACGGATTTATCAGCTGCCATTTTCCGGAACTCTGGGCAACTCGCGGCATATGCAAGCTTCAAGATATCGCAAAGGAAGTTTGTATGACAGCAAATATCTCCGCTATTTTCTAGCGCTTCGTCACAAATAATGTCTTATTTTGTTTGTGTTGATGCGTAGAGTGTTTTAAAACTTATTTGGTGAAGATCGGATGTAAATTGACGGATTTATCAGCTGCCATTTGCCGGAACTCTGGGCAACTCGTGGCATATGCAAGCTTCAAGATATCGCAAAGGAAGTTTGTATGACAGCAAATATCTCCGCTATTTTCTATCGCTTCGTCACAAATTTATCAGCTGCCATTTGCCGGAACTCGCGGCATATGCAAGCTTCAAGATATCGCAAAGGAACTTTGTATGACAGCAAATATCTCCGCTATTTTTTATCGCTCCGTCACAAATAATGTCTTATTTTGTTTGTGTTGATGCGTAGAGTGTTTTAAAACTTATTTGGTGAAGATCGGATGTAAATTGACGGATTTATGAGCTGCCATTTTCCGGAACTCGGGGCAACTCGCGGCATATGCAAGCTTCAAGATATCGCAAAGGAAGTTTGTATGACAGCAAATATCTCCGCTATTTTCTAGCGCTTCGTCACAAATAATGTCTTATTTTGTTTGTGTTGATGCGTAGAGTGTTTTAAAACTTATTTGGTGAAGATCGGATGTAAATTGACGAATTTATCAGCTGCCATTTGCCGGAACTCGCGGCATATGCAAGCTTCAAGTTATCGCAAAGGAAGTTTGTATGACAGCAAATATCTCCGCTATTTTTTATCGCTTCGTCACAAATAATGTCTTATTTTGTTTGTGTTGATGCGTAGAGTGTTTTAAAACTTATTTGGTGAAGATCGGATGTAAATTGACGGATTTATCAGCTGCCATTTTCCGGAACTCTGGGCAACTCGCGGCATATGCAAGCTTCAAGATATCGCAAAGGAAGTTTGTATGACAGCAAATATCTCCGCTATTTTCTATCGCTTCGTCACAAATAATGTCTTATTTTGTTTGTGTTGATGCGTAGAGTGTTTTAAAACTTATTTGGTGAAGATCGGATTTAAATTGACGGATTTATCAGCTGCCATTTGCCGGAACTCTGGGCAACTCGTGGCATATGCAAGCTTCAAGATATCGCAAAGGAAGTTTGTATGACAGCAAATATCTCCGCTATTTTCTATCGCTTCGTCACAAATTTATCAGCTGCCATTTGCCGGAACTCGCGGCATATGCAAGCTTCAAGATATCGCAAAGGAACTTTGTATGACAGCAAATATCTCCGCTATTTTTTATCGCTCCGTCACAAATAATGTCTTATTTTGTTTGTGTTGATGCGTAGAGTGTTTTAAAACTTATTTGGTGAAGATCGGATGTAAATTGACGGATTTATCAGCTGCCATTTTCCGGAACTCGGGGCAACTCGCGGCATATGCAAGCTTCAAGATATCGCAAAGGAAGTTTGTATGACAGCAAATATCTCCGCTATTTTCTATCGCTTCGTCACAAATAGTGTCTTATTTTGTTTGTGTTGATGCGTAGAGTGTTTTAAAACTTATTTGGTGAAGATCGGATGTAAATTGACGGATTTATCAGTTGCCATTTTCCGGAACTCGCGGCATATGCAAGCTTCAAGATATCGCAAAGAAAGTTTGTATGACAGCAAATATCTCCGCTGTTTTGTATTGCTTCGTCACAAATAATGTCTTATTTTGTTTGTGTTGATGCGTAGAGTGTTTTAAAACTCATTTGGTGAAGACCGGATGTAAATTGACGGATTTATCAGCTGCCATTTGCCGGAACTCGCGGCATATGCAAGCTTCAAGTTATCGCAAAGGAAGTTTGTATGACAGCAAATATCTCCGCTGTTTTGTATTGTTTCGTCACAAATAATGTCTTATTTTGTTTGTGTTGATGCGTAGAGTGTTTTAAAACTTATTTGGTGAAGATCGGATGTAAATTGACGGATTTATCAGCTGCCATTTGCCGGAACTCTGGGCAACTCGTGGCATATGCAAGCTTCAAGATATCGCAAAGGAAGTTTGTATGACAGTAAATATCTCCGCTATTTTCTATCGCTTTGTCACAAATAATGTCTTATTTTGTTTGTGTTGATGCGTAGAGCGTTTTAAAACTTATTTGGTGAAGATCGGATGTAAATTGACGGATTTATCAGCTGCCATTTGCCGGAACTCTGGGCAACTCCCGGCATATGCAAGCTTCAAGATATCGCAAAGAAAGTTTGTATGACAGCAAATATCTCCGCTATTTTCTATCCCTTCGTCACAAATAATGTCTTATTTTGTTTGTGTTGATGCGTAGAGTGTTTTAAAACTTATTTGGTGAAGATCGGATATAAATTGACGGATTTATCAGCTGCCATTTGCAAGCTTCAAGTTATCGCAAAGGAAGTTTGTATGACAGCAAATATCTCCGCTATTTTCTAGCGCTTCGTCACAAATAATGTCTTATTTTGTTTGTGTTGATGCGTAGAGTGTTTTAAAACTTATTTGGTGAAGATCGGATGTAAATTGACGGATTTATCAGCTGCCATTTGCCATAACTCTGGGCAACTCGCGGCATATGCAAGCTTCAAGTTATCGCAAAGGAAGTTTGTATGACAGCAAATATCTCCGCTATTTTTTATCGCTTCGTCACAAATAATGTCTTATTTTGTTTGTGTTGATGCGTAGAGTGTTTTAAAACTTATTTGGTGAAGACCGGATATAAATTGACGGATTTATCAGCTGCCATTTGCCGGAACTCGCGGCATATGCAAGCTTCAAGATATCGCAAAGGAAGTTTGTATGACAGCAAATATTCGCTTCGTCACAAATAATGTCTTATTTTGTTTGTGTTGATGCGTAGAGTGTTTTAAAACTTATTTGGTGAAGATCGGATGTAAATTGACGGATTTATCAGCTGCCATTTGCCATAACTCTGGGCAACTCGCGGCATATGCAAGCTTCAAGTTATCGCAAAGGAAGTTTGTATGACAGCAAATATCTCCGCTATTTTTTATCGCTTCGTCACAAATAATGTCTTATTTTGTTTGTGTTGATGCGTAGAGTGTTTTAAAACTTATTTGGTGAAGACCGGATATAAATTGACGGATTTATCAGCTGCCATTTGCCGGAACTCGCGGCATATGCAAGCTTCAAGATATCGCAAAGGAAGTTTGTATGACAGCAAATATCTCCGCTATTTTCTAGCGCTTCGTCACAAATAATGTCTTATTTTGTTTGTGTTGATGCGTAGAGTGTTTTAAAACTTATTTGGTGAAGATCGGATGTAAATTGACGGATTTATCAGCTGCCATTTTCCGGAACTCGGGGCAACTCGCGGCATATGCAAGCTTCAAGATATCGCAAAGGAACTTTGTATGACAGCAAATATCTCCGCTATTTTTTATCGCTCCGTCACAAATAATGTCTTATTTTGTTTGTGTTGATGCGTAGAGTGTTTTAAAACTTATTTGGTGAAGATCGGATGTAAATTGACGGATTTATGAGCTGCCATTTTCCGGAACTCGGGGCAACTCGCGGCATATGCAAGCTTCAAGTTATCGCAAAGGAAGTTTGTATGACAGCAAATATCTCCGCTATTTTTTATCGCTCCGTCACAAATAATGTCTTATTTTGTTTGTGTGGATGCGTAGAGTGTTTTAAAACTTATTTGGTGAAGATCGGATGTAAATTAACGGATTTATCAGCTGCCATTTTCCGGAACTCTGGGCAACTCGCGGCATATGCAAGCTTCAAGATATCGCAAAGGAAGTTTGTATGACAGCAAATATCTCCGCTATTTTCTAGCGCTTCGTCACAAATAATGTCTTATTTTGTTTGTGTTGATGCGTAGAGTGTTTTAAAACTTATTTGGTGAAGATCGGATGTAAATTGACGGATTTATCAGCTGCCATTTGCCGGAACTCTGGGCAACTCGTGGCATATGCAAGCTTCAAGATATCGCAAAGGAAGTTTGTATGACAGCAAATATATCCGCTATTTTCTATCGCTTCGTCACAAATAATGTCTTATCAGCTGCCATTTTCCGGAACTCGGGGCAACTCGCGGCATATGCAAGCTTCAAGATATCGCAAAGGAACTTTGTATGACAGCAAATATCTCCGCTATTTTTTATCGCTTCGTCACAAATAATGTCTTATTTTGTTTGTGTTGATGCGTAGAGTGTTTTAAAACTTATTTGGTGAAGATCGGATGTAAATTGACGGATTTATGAGCTGCCATTTTCCGGAACTCGGGGCAACTCGCGGCATATGCAAGCTTCAAGTTATCGCAAAGGAAGTTTGTATGACAGCAAATATCTCCGCTATTTTTTATCGCTCCGTCACAAATAATGTCTTATTTTGTTTGTGTGGATGCGTAGAGTGTTTTAAAACTTATTTGGTGAAGATCGGATGTAAATTAACGGATTTATCAGCTGCCATTTTCCGGAACTCTGGGCAACTCGCGGCATATGCAAGCTTCAAGATATCGCAAAGGAAGTTTGTATGACAGCAAATATCTCCGCTATTTTCTAGCGCTTCGTCACAAATAGTGTCTTATTTTGTTTGTGTTGATGCGTAGAGTGTTTTAAAACTTATTTGGTGAAGATCGGATGTAAATTGACGGATTTATCAGCTGCCATTTGCCGGAACTCTGGGCAACTCGTGGCATATGCAAGCTTCAAGATATCGCAAAGGAAGTTTGTATGACAGCAAATATATCCGCTATTTTCTATCGTTTCGTCACAAATAATGTCTTATCAGCTGCCATTTTCCGGAACTCGGGGCAACTCGCGGCATATGCAAGCTTCAAGATATCGCAAAGGAACTTTGTATGACAGCAAATATCTCCGCTATTTTTTATCGCTCCAACACAAATAATGTCTTATTTTGTTTGTGTTGATGCGTAGAGTGTTTTAAAACTTATTTGGTGAAGATCGGATGTAAATTGACGGATTTATGAGCTGCCATTTTCCGGAACTCGGGGCAACTCGCGGCATATGCAAGCTTCAAGTTATCGCAAAGGAAGTTTGTATGACAGCAAATATCTCCGCTATTTTTTATCGCTCCGTCACAAATAATGTCTTATTTTGTTTGTGTGGATGCGTAGAGTGTTTTAAAACTTATTTGGTGAAGATCGGATGTAAATTAACGGATTTATCAGCTGCCATTTTCCGGAACTCTGGGCAACTCGCGGCATATGCAAGCTTCAAGATATCGCAAAGGAAGTTTGTATGACAGCAAATATCTCCGCTATTTTCTAGCGCTTCGTCACAAATAATGTCTTATTTTGTTTGTGTTGATGCGTAGAGTGTTTTAAAACTTATTTGGTGAAGATCGGATGTAAATTGACGGATTTATCAGCTGCCATTTGCCGGAACTCTGGGCAACTCGTGGCATATGCAAGCTTCAAGATATCGCAAAGGAAGTTTGTATGACAGCAAATATCTCCGCTATTTTCTATCGCTTCGTCACAAATAATGTCTTATCAGCTGCCATTTTCCGGAACTCGGGGCAACTCGCAGCATATGCAAGCTTCAAGATATCGCAAAGGAACTTTGTATGACAGCAAATATCTCCGCTATTTTTTATCGCTCCGTCACAAATAATGTCTTATTTTGTTTGTGTTGATGCGTAGAGTGTTTTAAAACTTATTTGGTGAAGATCGGATGTAAATTGACGGATTCATCAGCTGCCATTTTCCGGAACTCGCGGCATATGCAAGCTTCAAGATATCGCAAAGAAAGTTTGTATGACAGCAAATATCTCCGCTGTTTTGTATTGCTTCGTCACAAATAATGTCTTATTTTGTTTGTGTTTTAAAACTTATTTGGTGAAGATCGGATGTAAATTGACGGATTTATCAGCTGCCATTTTCCGGAACTCGGGGCAACTCGCGGCATATGCAAGCTTCAAGATATCGCAAAGGAAGTTTGTATGACAGCAAATATCTCCGCTATTTTCTATCGCTTCGTCACAAATAGTGTCTTATTTTGTTTGTGTTGATGCGTAGAGTGTTTTAAAACTTATTTGGTGAAGATCGGATGTAAATTGACGGATTTATCAGCTGCCATTTTCCGGAACTCGCGGCATATGCAAGCTTCAAGATATCGCAAAGAAAGTTTGTATGACAGCAAATATCTCCGCTGTTTTGTATTGCTTCGTCACAAATAATGTCTTATTTTGTTTGTGTTGATGCGTAGAGTGTTTTAAAACTCATTTGGTGAAGATCGGATGTAAATTGACGGATTTATCAGCTGCCATTTGCCGGAACTCGCGGCATATGCAAGCTTCAAGTTATCGCAAAGGAAGTTTGTATGACAGCAAATATCTCCGCTGTTTTGTATTGCTTCGTCACAAATAATGTCTTATTTTGTTTGTGTTGATGCGTAGAGTGTTTTAAAACTTATTTGGTGAAGATCGGATGTAAATTGACGGATTTATCAGCTGCCATTTGCCGGAACTCTGGGCAACTCGTGGCATATGCAAGCTTCAAGATATCGCAAAGGAAGTTTGTATGACAGTAAATATCTCCGCTATTTTCTATCGCTTTGTCACAAATAATGTTTTATTTTGTTTGTGTTGATGCGTAGAGCGTTTTAAAACTTATTTGGTGAAGATCGGATATAAATTGACGGATTTATCAGCTGCCATTTGCCGGAACTCTGGGCAACTCCCGGCATATGCAAGCTTCAAGATATCGCAAAGAAAGTTTGTATGACAGCAAATATCTCCGCTATTTTCTATCCCTTCGTCACAAATAATGTCTTATTTTGTTTGTGTTGATGCGTAGAGTGTTTTAAAACTTATTTGGTGAAGATCGGATATAAATTGACGGATTTATCAGCTGCCATTTGCAAGCTTCAAGTTATCGCAAAGGAAGTTTGTATGACAGCAAATATCTCCGCTATTTTTTATCGCTTCGTCACAAATAATATCTTATTTTGTTTGTGTTGATGCGTAGAGTGTTTTAAAACTTATTTGGTGAAGATCGGATGTAAATTGACGGATTTATCAGCTGCCATTTGCCATAACTCTGGGCAACTCGCGGCATATGCAAGCTTCAAGATATCGCAAAGGAAGTTTGTATGACAGCAAATATCTCCGCTATTTTCTATCGCTTCGTCACAAATAGTGTCTTATTTTGTTTGTGTTGATGCGTAGAGTGTTTTAAAACTTATTTGGTGAAGATCGGATGTAAATTGACGGATTTATCAGCTGCCATTTTCCGGAACTCGGGGCAACTCGCGGCATATGCAAGCTTCAAGATATCGCAAAGGAAGTTTGTATGACAGCAAATATATCCGCTATTTTCTATCGCTTCGTCACAAATAATGTCTTATCAGCTGCCATTTTCCGGAACTCGGGGCAACTCGCGGCATATGCAAGCTTCAAGATATCGCAAAGGAACTTTGTATGACAGCAAATATCTCCGCTATTTTTTATCGCTCCGTCACAAATAATGTCTTATTTTGTTTGTGTTGATGCGTAGAGTGTTTTAAAACTTATTTGGTGAAGATCGGATGTAAATTGACGGATTTTTCAGCTGCCATTTTCCGGAACTCGGGGCAACTCGCGGCATATGCAAGCTTCAAGATATCGCAAAGGAAGTTTGTATGACAGCAAATATCTCCGCTATTTTCTATCGCTTCGTCACAAATAGTGTCTTATTTTGTTTGTGTTGATGCGTAGAGTGTTTTATAACTTATTTGGTGAAGATCGGATGTAAATTGACGGATTTATCAGCTGCCATTTTCCGGAACTCGCGGCATATGCAAGCTTCAAGATATCGCAAAGAAAGTTTGTATGACAGCAAATATCTCCGCTGTTTTGTATTGCTTCGTCACAAATAATGTCTTATTTTGTTTGTGTTGATGCGTAGAGTGTTTTAAAACTTATTTGGTGAAGATCGGATGTAAATTGACGGATTTATCAGCTGCCATTTGCCGGAACTCTGGGCAACTCGTGGCATATGCAAGCTTCAAGATATCGCAAAGGAAGTTTGTATGACAGTAAATATCTCCGCTATTTTCTATCGCTTCGTCACAAATAATGTCTTATTTTGTTTGTGTTGATGCGTAGAGCGTTTTAAAACTTATTTGGTGAAGATCTGATGTAAATTGACGGATTTATCAGCTGCCATTTGCCGGAACTCTGGGCAACTCCCGGCATATGCAAGCTTCAAGATATCGCAAAGAAAGTTTGTATGACAGCAAATATCTCCTCTATTTTCTATCCCTTTGTTTGTGTTGATGCGTAGAGTGTTTTAAAACTTATTTGGTGAAGATCGGATGTAAATTGACGGATTTATCAGCTGCCATTTGCCGGAACTCTGGGCAACTCGTGGCATATGCAAGCTTCAAGATATCGCAAAGGAAGTTTGTATGACAGTAAATATCTCCGCTATTTTCTATCGCTTCGTCACAAATAATGTCTTATTTTGTTTGTGTTGATGCGTAGAGCGTTTTAAAACTTATTTGGTGAAGATCTGATGTAAATTGACGGATTTATCAGCTGCCATTTGCCGGAACTCTGGGCAACATCCGGCATATGCAAGCTTCAAGATATCGCAAAGAAAGTTTGTATGACAGCAAATATCTCCTCTATTTTCTATCCCTTCGTCACAAATAATGTCTTATTTTGTTTGTGTTGATGCGTAGAGTGTTTTAAAACTTATTTGGTGAAGATCGGATATAAATTGACGGATTTATCAGCTGCCATTTGCAAGCTTCAAGTTATCGCAAAGGAAGTTTGTATGACAGCAAATATCTCCGCTATTTTTTATCGCTTCGTCACAAATAATATCTTATTTTGTTTGTGTTGATGCGTAGAGTGTTTTAAAACTTATTTGGTGAAGATCGGATGTAAATTGACGGATTTATCAGCTGCCATTTGCCATAACTCTGGGCAACTCGCGGCATATGCAAGCTTCAAGTTATCGCAAAGGAAGTTTGTATGACAGCAAATATCTCCGCTATTTTTTATCGCTTCGTCACAAATAATGTCTTATTTTGTTTGTGTTGATGCGTAGAGTGTTTTAAAACTTTTTTGGTGAAGACCGGATATAAATTGACGGATTTATCAGCTGCCATTTGCCGGAACTCGCGGCATATGCAAGCTTCAAGTTATCGCAAAGGAAGTTTGTATGACAGCAAATATCTCCGCTGTTTTGTATTGCTTCGTCACAAATAATGTCTTATTTTGTTTGTGTTGATGCGTAGAGTGTTTTAAAACTTATTTGGTGAAGATCGGATGTAAATTGACGAATTTATCAGCTGCCATTTGCCGGAACTCGCGGCATATGCAAGCTTCAAGTTATCGCAAAGGAAGTTTGTATGACAGCAAATATCTCCGCTATTTTCTATCGCTTCGTCACAAATAATGTCTTATCAGCTGCCATTTTCCGGAACTCGGGGCAACTCGCGGCATATGCAAGCTTCAAGATATCGCAAAGGAAGTTTGTATGACAGTAAATATCTCCGCTATTTTCTATCGCTTCGTCACAAATAATGTCTTATTTTGTTTGTGTTGATGCGCAGATTGTTTTAAAACTTATTTGGTGAAGATCGGATATAAATTGACGGATTTATCAGCTGCCATTTGCAAGCTTCAAGTTATCGCAAAGGAAGTTTGTATGACAGCAAATATCTCCGCTATTTTTTATCGCTTCGTCACAAATAATATCTTATTTTGTTTGTGTTGATGCGTAGAGTGTTTTAAAACTTATTTGGTGAAGATCGGATGTAAATTGACGGATTTATCAGCTGCCATTTGCCATAACTCTGGGCAACTCGCGGCATATGCAAGCTTCAAGATATCGCAAAGAAAGTTTGTATGACAGCAAATATCTCCTCTATTTTCTATCCCTTCGTCACAAATAATGTCTTATTTTGTTTGTGTTGATGCGTAGAGTGTTTTAAAACTTATTTGGTGAAGATCGGATATAAATTGACGGATTTATCAGCTGCCATTTGCAAGCTTCAAGTTATCGCAAAGGAAGTTTGTATGACAGCAAATATCTCCGCTATTTTTTATCGCTTCGTCACAAATAATATCTTATTTTGTTTGTGTTGATGCGTAGAGTGTTTTAAAACTTATTTGGTGAAGATCGGATGTAAATTGACGGATTTATCAGCTGCCATTTGCCATAACTCTGGGCAACTCGCGGCATATGCAAGCTTCAAGTTATCGCAAAGGAAGTTTGTATGACAGCAAATATCTCCGCTATTTTTTATCGCTTCGTCACAAATAATGTCTTATTTTGTTTGTGTTGATGCGTAGAGTGTTTTAAAACTTATTTGGTGAAGACCGGATATAAATTGACGGATTTATCAGCTGCCATTTGCCGGAACTCGCGGCATATGCAAGCTTCAAGTTATCGCAAAGGAAGTTTGTATGACAGCAAATATCTCCGCTGTTTTGTATTGCTTCGTCACAAATAATGTCTTATTTTGTTTGTGTTGATGCGTAGAGTGTTTTAAAACTTATTTGGTGAAGATCGGATGTAAATTGACGAATTTATCAGCTGCCATTTGCCGGAACTCGCGGCATATGCAAGCTTCAAGTTATCGCAAAGGAAGTTTGTATGACAGCAAATATCTCCGCTATTTTCTATCGCTTCTTCACAAATAATGTCTTATCAGCTGCTATTTTCCGGAACTCGGGGCAACTCGCGGCATATGCAAGCTTCAAGATATCGCAAAGGAACTTTGTATGACAGCAAATATCTCCGCTATTTTTTATCGCTCCGTCACAAATAATGTCTTATTTTGTTTGTGTTGATGCGTAGAGTGTTTTAAAACTTATTTGGTGAAGATCGGATGTAAATTGACGGATTTATCAGCTGCCATTTTCCGGAACTCGGGGCAACTCGCGGCATATGCAAGCTTCAAGATATCGCAAAGGAAGTTTGTATGACAGCAAATATCTCCGCTATTTTCTATCGCTTCGTCACAAATAGTGTCTTATTTTGTTTGTGTTGATGCGTAGAGTGTTTTAAAACTTATTTGGTGAAGATCGGATGTAAATTGACGGATTTATCAGCTGCCATTTTCCGGAACTCGCGGCATATGCAAGCTTCAAGATATCGCAAAGAAAGTTTGTATGACAGCAAATATCTCCGCTGTTTTGTTTTGCTTCGTCACAAATATTGTCTTATTTTGTTTGTGTTGATGCGTAGAGTGTTCTAAAACTCATTTGGTGAAGATCGGATGTAAATTGACGGATTTATCAGCTGCCATTTTCCGGAACTCGCGGCATATGCAAGCTTCAAGTTATCGCAAAGGAAGTTTGTATGACAGCAAATATCTCCGCTATTTTTTATCGCTTCGTCACAAATAATGTCTTATTTTGTTTGTGTTGATGCGTAGAGTGTTTTAAATTTTATTTGGTGAAGATCGGATGTAAATTGACGGATTTATCAGCTGCCATTTGCCATAACTCTGGGCAACTCGCGGCATATGCAAGCTTCAAGTTATCGCAAAGGAAGTTTGTATGACAGCAAATATCTCCGCTATTTTTTATCGCTTCGTAACAAATAATGTCTTATTTTGTTTGTGTTGATGCGTAGAGTGTTTTAAAACTTATTTGGTGAAGACCGGATATAAATTGACGGATTTATCAGCTGCCATTTGCCGGAACTCGCGGCATATGCAAGCTTCAAGTTATCGCAAAGGAAGTTTGTATGACAGCAAATATCTCCGCTGTTTTGTATTGCTTCGTCACAAATAATGTCTTATTTTGTTTGTGTGGATGCGTAGAGTGTTTTAAAACTTATTTGGTGAAGATCGGATGTAAATTGACGGATTTATCAGCTGCCATTTGCCGGAACTCTGGGCAACTCGTGGCATATGCAAGCTTCAAGATATCGCAAAGGAAGTTTGTATGACAGTAAATATCTCCGCTATTTTCTATCGCTTCGTCACAAATAATGTCTTATTTTGTTTGTGTTGATGCGTAGAGCGTTTTAAAACTTATTTGGTGAAGATCGGATGTAAATTGACGGATTTATGAGCTGCCATTTGCCGGAACTCGGGGCAACTCGCGGCATATGCAAGCTTCAAGATATCGCAAAGAAAGTTTGTATGACAGCAAATATCTCCGCTATTTTCTATCCCTTCGTCACAAATAATGTCTTATTTTGTTTGTGTTGATGCGTAGAGTGTTTTAAAACTTATTTGGTGAAGATCGGATGTAAATTGACGGATTTATCAGCTGCCATTTTCCGGAACTCGCGGCATATGCAAGCTTCAAGATATCGCAAAGAAAGTTTGTATGACAGCAAATATCTCCGCTGTTTTGTATTGCTTCGTCACAAATAATGTCTTATTTTGTTTGTGTTGATGCGTAGAGTGTTTTAAAACTCATTTGGTGAAGATCGGATGTAAATTGACGGATTTATCAGCTGCCATTTTCCGGAACTCGCGGCATATGCAAGCTTCAAGTTATCGCAAAGGAAGTTTGTATGACAGCAAATATCTCCGCTATTTTTTATCGCTTCGTCACAAATAATGTCTTATTTTGTTTGTGTTGATGCGTAGAGTGTTTTAAATTTTATTTGGTGAAGATCGGATGTAAATTGACGGATTTATCAGCTGCCATTTGCCATAACTCTGGGCAACTCGCGGCATATGCAAGCTTCAAGTTATCGCAAAGGAAGTTTGTATGACAGCAAATATCTCCGCTATTTTTTATCGCTTCGTAACAAATAATGTCTTATTTTGTTTGTGTTGATGCGTAGAGTGTTTTAAAACTTATTTGGTGAAGACCGGATATAAATTGACGGATTTATCAGCTGCCATTTGCCGGAACTCGCGGCATATGCAAGCTTCAAGTTATCGCAAAGGAAGTTTGTATGACAGCAAATATCTCCGCTGTTTTGTATTGCTTCGTCACAAATAATGTCTTATTTTGTTTGTGTGGATGCGTAGAGTGTTTTAAAACTTATTTGGTGAAGATCGGATGTAAATTGACGGATTTATCAGCTGCCATTTGCCGGAACTCTGGGCAACTCGTGGCATATGCAAGCTTCAAGATATCGCAAAGGAAGTTTGTATGACAGTAAATATCTCCGCTATTTTCTATCGCTTCGTCACAAATAATGTCTTATTTTGTTTGTGTTGATGCGTAGAGCGTTTTAAAACTTATTTGGTGAAGATCGGATGTAAATTGACGGATTTATGAGCTGCCATTTGCCGGAACTCGGGGCAACTCGCGGCATATGCAAGCTTCAAGATATCGCAAAGAAAGTTTGTATGACAGCAAATATCTCCGCTATTTTCTATCCCTTCGTCACAAATAATGTCTTATTTTGTTTGTGTTGATGCGTAGAGTGTTTTAAAACTTATTTGGTGAAGATCGGATGTAAATTGACGGATTTATCAGCTGCCATTTGCCGGAACTCTGGGCAACTCGTGGCATATGCAAGCTTCAAGATATCGCAAAGGAAGTTTGTATGACAGTAAATATCTCCGCTATTTTCTATCGCTTCGTCACAAATAATGTCTTATTTTGTTTGTGTTGATGCGTAGAGTGTTTTAAAACTTATTTGGTGAAGATCGGATGTAAATTGACGGATTTATCAGCTGCCATTTGCCGGAACTCTGGGCAACTCGTGGTATATGCAAGCTTCAAGATATCGCAAAGGAAGTTTGTATGACAGTAAATATCTCCGCTATTTTCTATCGCTTCGTCACAAATAATGTCTTATTTTGTTTGTGTTGATGCATAGAGTGTTTTAAAACTTATTTGGTGAAGATCGGATATAAATTGACGGATTTATCAGCTGCCATTTTCCGGAACTCGGGGCAACTCGCGGCATATGCAAGCTTCAAGATATCGCAAAGGAAGTTTGTATGACAGCAAATATCTCCGCTATTTTCTAGCGCTTCGTCACAAATAATGTCTTATTTTGTTTGTGTTGATGCGTAGAGTGTTTTAAAACTTATTTGGTGAAGATCGGATGTAAATTGACGGATTTATGAGCTGCCATTTTCCGGAACTCGGGGCAACTCGCGGCATATGCAAGCTTCAAGATATCGCAAAGGAAGTTTGTATGACAGCAAATATCTCCGCTATTTTCTAGCGCTTCGTCACAAATAATGTCTTATTTTGTTTGTGTTGATGCGTAGAGTGTTTTAAAACTTATTTGGTGAAGATCGGATGTAAATTGACGAATTTATCAGCTGCCATTTGCCGGAACTCGCGGCATATGCAAGCTTCAAGTTATCGCAAAGGAAGTTTGTGTGACAGCAAATATCTCCGCTATTTTTTATCGCTCCGTCACAAATAATGTCTTATTTTGTTTGTGTGGATGCGTAGAGTGTTTTAAAACTTATTTGGTAAAGATCGGATGTAAATTAACGGATTTATCAGCTGCCATTTTCCGGAACTCGGGGCAACTCGCGGCATATGCAAGCTTCAAGATATCGCAAAGGAAGTTTGTATGACAGCAAATATCTCCGCTATTTTCTAGCGCTTCGTCACAAATAATGTCTTATTTTGTTTGTGTTGATGCGTAGAGTGTTTTAAAACTTATTTGGTGAAGATCGGATGTAAATTGACGGATTTATCAGCTGCCATTTGCCGGAACTCTGGGCAACTCGTGGCATATGCAAGCTTCAAGATATCGCAAAGGAAGTTTGTATGACAGCAAATATCTCCGCTATTTTCTATCGCTTCGTCACAAATAATGTCTTATCAGCTGCCATTTTCCGGAACTCGGGGCAACTCGCGGCATATGCAAGCTTCAAGATATCGCAAAGAAAGTTTGTATAACAGCAAATATCTCCGCTGTTTTGTATTGCTTCGTCACAAATAATGTCTTATTTTGTTTGTGTGGATGCGTAGAGTGTTTTAAAACTTATTCGGTGAAGATCGGATGTAAATTAACGGATTTATCAGCTGCCATTTTCCGGAACTCGGGGCAACTCGCGGCATATGCAAGCTTCAAGATATCGCAAAGGAAGTTTGTATGACAGCAAATATCTCCGCTATTTTGTATTGCTTCGTCACAAATAATGTCTTATTTTGTTTGTGTTGATGCGTAGAGTGTTTTAAAACTTATTTGGTGAAGATCGGATGTAAATTGACAGATTTATCAGCTGCCATTTTCCGGAACTCGGGGCAACTCGCGGCATATGCAAGCTTCAAGATATCGCAAAGGAAGTTTGTATGACAGCAAATATCTCCGCTATTTTCTATCGCTTCGTCACAAATAATGTCTTATTTTGTTTGTGTTGATGCGTAGAGTGTTTTAAAACTTATTTGGTGAAGATCGGATGTAAATTGACGGATTTATCAGCTGCCATTTTCCGGAACTCGCGGCATATGCAAGCTTCAAGATATCGCAAAGAAAGTTTGTATGACAGCAAATATCTCCGCTGTTTTGTATTGCTTCGTCACAAATAATGTCTTATTTTGTTTGTGTTGATGCGTAGAGTGTTTTAAAACTCATTTGGTGAAGATCGGATGTAAATTGACGGATTTATCAGCTGCCATTTTCCGGAACTCGCGGCATATGCAAGCTTCAAGATATCGCAAAGAAAGTTTGTATGACAGCAAATATCTCCGCTGTTTTGTATTGCTTCGTCACAAATAATGTCTTATTTTGTTTGTGTTGATGCGTAGAGTGTTTTAAAACTTATTTGGTGAAGATCGGATGTAAATTGACGGATTTATGAGCTGCCATTTTCCGGAACTCGGGGCAACTCGCGGCATATGCAAGCTTCAAGATATCGCAAAGAAAGTTTGTGTGACAGCAAATATCTCCGCTATTTTCTAGCGCTTCGTCACAAATAATGTCTTATTTTGTTTGTGTTGATGCGTAGAGCGTTTTAAAACTTATTTGGTGAAGATCGGATATAAATTGACGGATTTATGAGCTGCCATTTTCCGGAACTCGGGGCAACTCCCGGCATATGCAAGCTTCAAGATATCGGAAAGAAAGTTTGTATGACAGCAAATATCTCCGCTATTTTCTATCGCTTCGTCACAAATAGTGTCTTATTTTGTTTGTGTTGATGCGTAGAGTGTTTTAAAACTTATTTGGTGAAGATCCGATGCAAATTGACGGATTTATCAGCTGCCATTTGCCGGAACTCGCGGCATATGCAAGCTTCAAGTTATCGCAAAGGAAGTTTGTATGACAGCAAATATCTCCGCTATTTTTTATCGCTCCGTCACAAATAATGTCTTATTTTGTTTGTGTTGATGCGTAGAGTGTTTTAAAACTTATTTGGTGAAGATCGGATGTAAATTGACGAATTTATCAGCTGCCATTTGCCGGAACTCGCGGCATATGCAAGCTTCAAGATATCGCAAAGAAAGTTTGTATGACAGCAAATATCTCCGCTATTTTTTATCGCTCCGTCACAAATAATGTCTTATTTTGTTTGTGTTGATGCGTAGAGTGTTTTAAAACATATTTGGTGAAGATCGGATGTAAATTGACGGATTTATGAGCTGCCATTTTCCGGAACTCGGGGCAACTCGCGGCATATGCAAGCTTCAAGATATCGCAAAGGAAGTTTGTATGACAGCAAATATCTCCGCTATTTTCTAGCGCTTCGTCACAAATAATGTCTTATTTTGTTTGTGTTGATGCGTAGAGTGTTTTAAAACTTATTTGGTGAAGATCGGATGTAAATTGACGAATTTATCAGCTGCCATTTGCCGGAACTCGCGGCATATGCAAGCTTCAAGTTATCGCAAAGGAAGTTTGTATGACAGCAAATATCTCCGCTATTTTTTATCGCTCCGTCACAAATAATGTCTTATTTTGTTTGTGTGGATGCGTAGAGTGTTTGTAAACTTATTTGGTGAAGATCGGATGTAAATTAACGGATTTATCAGCTGCCATTTTCCGGAACTCGGGGCAACTCGCGGCATATGCAAGCTTCAAGATATCGCAAAGAAAGTTTGTATGACAGCAAATATCTCCGCTGTTTTGTATTGCTTCGTCACAAATAATGTCTTATTTTGTTTGTGTTGATGCGTAGAGTGTTTTGAAAGTTATTTGGTGAAGATCGGATATAAATTGACGGATTTATCAGCTGCCATTTGCCGGAACTCGCGGCATATGCAAGCTTCAAGTTATCGCAAAGGAAGTTTGTATGACAGCAAATATCTCCGCTATTTTCTATCGCTTCGTCACAAATAATGCCTTATTTTGTTTGTGTGGATGCGTAGAGTGTTTTAAAACTTATTTGGTGAAGATCGGATGTAATTGACGGATTTATCAGCTGCCATTTTCCGGAACTCGGGGCAACTCGCGGCATATGCAAGCTTCAAGATATCGCAAAGGAAGTTTGTATGACAGCAAATATCTCCGCTATTTTCTAGCGCTTCGTCACAAATAATATCTTATTTTGTTTGTGTTGATGCGTAGAGTGTTTTAAAACTTATTTGGTGAAGATCGGATGTAAATTGACGGATTTATGAGCTGCCATTTTCCGGAACTCGGGGCAACTCGCGGCATATGCAAGCTTCAAGATATCGCAAAGGAAGTTTGTATGACAGCAAATATCTCCGCTATTTTTTATCGCTTCGTCACAAATAATGTCTTATTTTGTTTGTGTGGATGCGTAGAGTGTTTTAAAACTTATTTGGTGAAGATCGGATGTAAATTGACGGATTTATCAGCTGCCATTTTCCGGAACTCGGGGCAACTCGCGGCATATGCAAGCTTCAAGATATCGCAAAGGAAGTTTGTATGACAGCAAATATCTCCGCTATTTTCAATCGCTTCGTCACAAATAATGTCTTATTTTGTTTGTGTTGATGCGTAGAGTGTTTTAAAACTTCTTTGGTGAAGATCGGATGTAAATTGACGGATTTATCAGCTGCCATTTGCCGGAACTCTGGGCAACTCGTGGCATATGCAAGCTTCAAGATATCGCAAAGGAAGTTTGTATGACAGCAAATATCTCCGCTATTTTCTATCGCTTCGTCACAAATAATGTCTTATTTTGTTTGTGTTGATGCGTAGAGTATTTTAAAACTTATTTGGTGAAGATTGGATGTAAATTGACGGATTTATTAGCTGCCATTTGCCATAACTTTGGGCAACTCGCGGCATATGCAAGCTTCAAGATATCGCAAAGAAAGTTTGTATGACAGCAAATATCTCCGCTATTTTTTATCGCTCCGTCACAAATAATGTCTTATTTTGTTTGTGTTGATGCGTAGAGTGTTTTAAAACTTATTTGGTGAAGATCGGATGTAAATTGACGGATTTATCAGCTGCCATTTGCCGGAACTTGCGGCATATGCAAGCTGTAAGTTATCGCAAAGGAAGTTTGTATGACAGCAAATATCTCCGCTATTTTCTATCGCTTCGTCACAAATAATGTCTTATTTTGTTTGTGTTGATGCGTAGAGTGTTTTAAAATTTATTTGGTGAAGATCGGATGTAAATTGACGGATTTATGAGCTGCCATTTTCCGGAACTCGGGGCAACTCGCGGCATATGCAAGCTTCAAGATATCGCAAAGGAAGTTTGTATGACAGCAAATATCTCCGCTATTTTCTAGCGCTTCGTCACAAATAATGTCTTATTTTGTTTGTGTTGATGCGTAGAGTGTTTTAAAACTTATTTGGTGAAGATCGGATGTAAATTGACGAATTTATCAGCTGCCATTTGCCGGAACTCGCGGCATATGCAAGCTTCAAGTTATCGCAAAGGAAGTTTGTATGACAGCAAATATCTCCGCTATTTTTTATCGCTCTGTCACAAATAATGTCTTATTTTGTTTGTGTGGATGCGTAGAGTGTTTTAAAACTTATTTGGTGAAGATCGGATGTAAATTGACGGATTTATCAGCTGCCATTTTCCGGAACTCGGGGCAACTCGCGGCATATGCAAGCTTCAAGATATCGCAAAGGAAGTTTGTATGACAGCAAATATCTCCGCTATTTTCTATCGCTTCGTCACAAATAATGTCTTATTTTGTTTGTGTTGATGCGTAGAGTGTTTTAAAACTTATTTGGTGAAGATCGGATGTAAATTGACGGATTTATCAGCTGCCATTTGCCGGAACTCTGGGCAACTCGTGGCATATGCAAGCTTCAAGATATCGCAAAGGAAGTTTGTATGACAGCAAATATCTCCGCTATTTTCTAGCGCTTCGTCACAAATAATGTCTTATTTTGTTTGTGTTGATGCGTAGAGTGTTTTAAAACTTATTTGGTGAAGATCGGATGTAAATTGACGGATTTATTAGCTGCCATTTGCCATAACTTTGGGCAACTCGCGGCATATGCAAGCTTCAAGATATCGCAAAGAAAGTTTGTATGACAGCAAATATCTCCGCTGTTTTGTATTGCTTCGTCACAAATAATGTCTTATTTTGTTTGTGTTGATGCGTAGAGTGTTTTAAAACTTATTTGGTGAAGATCGGATGTAAATTGACGGATTTATCAGCTGCCATTTTCCGGAACTCGGGGCAACTCGCGGCATATGCAAGCTTCAAGATATCGCAAAGGAAGTTTGTATGACAGCAAATATCTCCGCTTTTTTCTAGCGCTTCGTCACAAATAATGTCTTATTTTGTTTGTGTTGATGCGTAGAGTGTTTTAAAACTTATTTGGTGAAGATCGGATGTAAATTGACGAATTTATCAGCTGCCATTTGCCGGAACTCGCGGCATATGCAAGCTTCAAGTTATCGCAATGGAAGTTTGTATGACAGCAAATATCTCCGCTATTTTTTATCGCTCCGTCACAAGTAATGTCTTATTTTGTTTGTGTTGATGCGTAGAGTGTTTTAAAACTTATTTGGTGAAGATCGGATGTAAATTGACGGATTTATCAGCTGCCATTTGCCGGAACTCTGGGCAACTCGTGGCATATGCAAGCTTCAAGATATCGCAAAGGAAGTTTGTATGACAGCAAATATCTCCGCTATTTTCTAGCGCTTCGTCACAAATAATGTCTTATTTTGTTTGTGTTGATGCGTAGAGTGTTTTAAAACTTATTTGGTGAAGATCGGATGTAAATTGACGGATTTATGAGCTGCCATTTTCCGGAACTCGGGGCAACTCGCGGCATATGCAAGCTTCAAGATATCGCAAAGGAAGTTTGTATGACAGCAAATATCTCCGCTATTTTCTATCGCTTCGTCACAGATAATGTCTTATTTTGTTTGTGTTGATGCGTAGAGTGTTTTAAAACTTATTTGGTGAAGATCGGATGTAAATTGACGAATTTATCAGCTGCCATTTGCCGGAACTCGCGGCATATGCAAGCTTCAAGTTATCGCAAAGGAAGTTTGTATGACAGCAAATATCTCCGCTATTTTCTAGCGCTTCGTCACAAATAATGTCTTATTTTGTTTGTGTTGATGCGTAGAGTGTTTTAAAACTTATTTGGTGAAGATCGGATGTAAATTGACGGATTTATGAGCTGCCATTTTCCGGAACTCGGGGCAACTCGCGGCATATGCAAGCTTCAAGATATCGCAAAGAAAGTTTGTATGACAGCAAATATCTCCGCTATTTTCTAGCGCTTCGTCACAAATAATGTCTTATTTTGTTTGTGTTGATGCGTAGAGTGTTTTAAAACTTATTTGGTGAAGATCGGATGTAAATTGACGAATTTATCAGCTGGCATTTGCCGGAACTCGCGGCATATGCAAGCTTCAAGTTATCGCAAAGGAAGTTTGTATGACAGCAAATATCTCCGCTATTTTTTATCGCTCCGTCACAAATAATGTCTTATTTTGTTTGTGTTGATGCGTAGAGTGTTTTAAAACTTATTTGGTGAAGATCGGATGTAAATTGACGAATTTATCAGCTGCCATTTGCCGGAACTCGCGGCATATGCAAGCTTCAAGATATCGCAAAGAAAGTTTGTGTGACAGCAAATATCTCCGCTATTTTTTATCGCTCCGTCACAAATAATGTCTTATTTTGTTTGTGTTGATGCGTAGAGTGTTTTAAAACTTATTTGGTGAAGATCGGATGTAAATTGACAGATTTATCAGCTGCCATTTTCCGGAACTCGGGGCAACTCGCGGCATATGCAAGCTTCAAGATATCGCAAAGGAAGTTTGTATGACAGCAAATATCTCCGCTATTTTCTAGCGCTTCGTCACAAATAATGTCTTATTTTGTTTGTGTTGATGCGTAGAGTATTTTAAAACTTATTTGGTGAAGATCGGATGTAAATTGACGGATTTATTAGCTGCCATTTGCCATAACTTTGGGCAACTCGCAGCATATGCAAGCTTCAAGATATCGCAAAGAAAGTTTGTATGACAGCAAATATCTCCGCTGTTTTGTATTGCTTCGTCACAAATAATGTCTTATTTTATTTGTGTTGATGCGTAGAGTGTTTTAAAACTTATTTGGTGAAGATCGGATATAAATTGACGGATTTATGAGCTGCCATTTTCCGGAACTCGGGGCAACTCGCGGCATATGCAAGCTTCAAGATATCGCAAAGGAAGTTTGTATGACAGCAAATATCTCCGCTATTTTCTAGCGCTTCGTCACAGATAATATCTTATTTTGTTTGTGTTGATGCGTAGAGTGTTTTAAAACTTATTTGGTGAAGATCGGATGTAAATTGACGAATTTATCAGCTGCCATTTGCCGGAACTCGCGGCATATGCAAGCTTCAAGTTATCGCAAAGGAAGTTTGTATGACAGCAAATATCTCCGCTATTTTCTAGCGCTTCGTCACAAATAATGTCTTATTTTGTTTGTGTTGATGCGTAGAGTGTTTTAAAACTTATTTGGTGAAGATCGGATGTAAATTGACGGATTTATGAGCTGCCATTTTCCGGAACTCGGGGCAACTCGCGGCATATGCAAGCTTCAAGATATCGCAAAGGAAGTTTGTATGACAGCAAATATCTCCGATATTTTCTAGCGCTTCGTCACAAATAATGTCTTATTTTGTTTGTGTTGATGCGTAGAGTGTTTTAAAACTTATTTGGTGAAGATCGGATGTAAATTGACGAATTTATCAGCTGCCATTTGCCGGAACTCGCGGCATATGCAAGCTTCAAGTTATCGCAAAGGAAGTTTGTATGACAGCAAATATCTCCGCTATTTTTTATCGCTCCGTCACAAATAATGTCTTATTTTGTTTGTGTTGATGCGTAGAGTGTTTTAAAACTTATTTGGTGAAGATCGGATGTAAATTGACGAATTTATCAGCTGCCATTTGCCGGAACTCGCGGCATATGCAAGCTTCAAGATATCGCAAAGAAAGTTTGTGTGACAGCAAATATCTCCGCTATTTTTTATCGCTCCGTCACAAATAATGTCTTATTTTGTTTGTGTTGATGCGTAGAGTGTTTTAAAACTTATTTGGTGAAGATCGGATGTAAATTGACAGATTTATCAGCTGCCATTTTCCGGAACTCGGGGCAACTCGCGGCATATGCAAGCTTCAAGATATCGCAAAGGAAGTTTGTATGACAGCAAATATCTCCGCTATTTTCTAGCGCTTCGTCACAAATAATGTCTTATTTTGTTTGTGTTGATGCGTAGAGTATTTTAAAACTTATTTGGTGAAGATCGGATGTAAATTGACGGATTTATTAGCTGCCATTTGCCATAACTTTGGGCAACTCGCAGCATATGCAAGCTTCAAGATATCGCAAAGAAAGTTTGTATGACAGCAAATATCTCCGCTGTTTTGTATTGCTTCGTCACAAATAATGTCTTATTTTATTTGTGTTGATGCGTAGAGTGTTTTAAAACTTATTTGGTGAAGATCGGATATAAATTGACGGATTTATCAGCTGCCATTTGCCGGAACTCGGGGCAACTCGCGGCATATGCAAGCTTCAAGTTATCGCAAAGGAAGTTTGTATGACAGCAAATATCTCCGCTATTTTTTATCGCTCCGTCACAAATAATGTCTTATTTTGTTTGTGTTGATGCGTAGAGTGTTTTAAAACTTATTTGGTGAAGATCGGATGTAAATTGACGAATTTATCAGCTGGCATTTGCCGGAACTCGCGGCATATGCAAGCTTCAAGTTATCGCAAAGGAAGTTTGTATGACAGCAAATATCTCCGCTATTTTTTATCGCTCCGTCACAAATAATGTCTTATTTTGTTTGTGTTGATGCGTAGAGTGTTTTAAAACTTATTTGGTGAAGATCGGATGTAAATTGACGAATTTATCAGCTGCCATTTGCCGGAACTCGCGGCATATGCAAGCTTCAAGATATCGCAAAGAAAGTTTGTGTGACAGCAAATATCTCCGCTATTTTTTATCGCTCCGTCACAAATAATGTCTTATTTTGTTTGTGTTGATGCGTAGAGTGTTTTAAAACTTATTTGGTGAAGATCGGATGTAAATTGACGGATTTATCAGCTGCCATTTTCCGGAACTCGGGGCAACTCGCGGCATATGCAAGCTTCAAGATATCGCAAAGGAAGTTTGTATGACAGCAAATATCTCCGCTATTTTCTAGCGCTTCGTCACAAATAATGTCTTATTTTGTTTGTGTTGATGCGTAGAGTGTTTTAAAACTTATTTGGTGAAGATCGGATGTAAATTGACGGATTTATCAGCTGCCATTTGCCGGAACTCTGGGCAACTCGCGGCATATGCAAGCTTCAAGATATCGCAAAGGAAGTTTGTATGACAGCAAATATCTCCGCTATTTTCTAGCGCTTCGTCACAAATAATGTCTTATTTTGTTTGTGTTGATGCGTAGAGTATTTTAAAACTTATTTGGTGAAGATCGGATGTAAATTGACGGATTTATTAGCTGCCATTTGCCATAACTTTGGGCAACTCGCAGCATATGCAAGCTTCAAGATATCGCAAAGAAAGTTTGTATGACAGCAAATATCTCCGCTGTTTTGTATTGCTTCGTCACAAATAATGTCTTATTTTATTTGTGTTGATGCGTAGAGTGTTTTAAAACTTATTTGGTGAAGATCGGATATAAATTGACGGATTTATCAGCTGCCATTTGCCGGAACTCGGGGCAACTCGCGGCATATGCAAGCTTCAAGTTATCGCAAAGGAAGTTTGTATGACAGCAAATATCTCCGCTATTTTTTATCGCTCCGTCACAAATAATGTCTTATTTTGTTTGTGTTGATGCGTAGAGCGTTTTAAAACTTATTTGGTGAAGATCGGATGTAAATTGCCGGATTTATCAGCTGCCATTTGCCGGAACTCGCGGCATATGCAAGCTTCAAGTTATCGCAAAGGAAGTTTGTATGACAGCAAATATCTCCGCTATTTTTTATCGCTCCGTCACAAATAATGTCTTATTTTGTTTGTGTTGATGCGTAGAGTGTTTTAAAACCTATTTGTTGAAGATCGGATGTAAATTGACGGATTTATGAGGTGCCATTTTCCGGAACTCGGGGCAACTCGCGGCATATGCAAGCTTCAAGATATCGCAAAGGAAGTTTGTATGACAGCAAATATCTCCGCTATTTTCTAACGCTTCGTCACAGATAATATCTTATTTTGTTTGTGTTGATGCGTAGAGTGTTTTAAAACTTATTTGGTGAAGATCGGATGTAAATTGACGAATTTATCAGCTGCCATTTGCCGGAACTCGCGGCATATGCAAGCTTCAAGTTATCGCAAAGGAAGTTTGTATGACAGCAAATATCTCCGCTATTTTCTAGCGCTTCGTCACAAATAATGTCTTATTTTGTTTGTGTTGATGCGTAGAGTGTTTTAAAACTTTTTTGGTGAAGATCGGATGTAAATTGACGGATTTATGAGCTGCCATTTTCCGGAACTCGGGGCAACTCGCGGCATATGCAAGCTTCAAGATATCGCAAAGGAAGTTTGTATGACAGCAAATATCTCCGATATTTTCTAGCGCTTCGTCACAAATAATGTCTTATTTTGTTTGTGTTGATGCGTAGAGTGTTTTAAAACTTATTTGGTGAAGATCGGATGTAAATTGACGAATTTATCAGCTGGCATTTGCCGGAACTCGCGGCATATGCAAGCTTCAAGTTATCGCAAAGGAAGTTTGTATGACAGCAAATATCTCCGCTATTTTTTATCGCTCCGTCACAAATTATGTCTTATTTTGTTTGTGTTGATGCGTAGAGTGTTTTAAAACTTATTTGGTGAAGATCGGATGTAAATTGACGAATCTATCAGCTGCCATTTGCCGGAACTCGCGGCATATGCAAGCTTCAAGATATCGGAAAGAAAGTTTGTATGACAGCAAATATCTCCGCTATTTTCTAGCGCTCCGTCACAAATATTGTCTTATTTTGTTTGTGTTGATGCGTAGAGTGTTTTAAAACTTATTTGGTGAAGATCGGATGTAAATTGACGAATTTATCAGCTGCCATTTGCCGGAACTCGCGGCATATGCAAGCTTCAAGTTATCGCAAAGGAAGTTTGTATGACAGCAAATATCTCCGCTATTTTCTAGCGCTTCGTCACAAATAATGTCTTATTTTGTTTGTGTTGATGCGTAGAGTGTTTTAAAACGTATTTGGTGAAGATCGGATGTAAATTGACAGATTTATCAGCTGCCATTTTCCGGAACTCGGGGCAACTCGCGGCATATGCAAGCTTCAAGATATCGCAAAGGAAGTTTGTATGACAGCAAATATCTCCGCTATTTTCTAGCGCTTCGTCACAAATAATGTCTTATTTTGTTTGTGTTGATGCGTAGAGTGTTTTAAAACTTATTTGGTGAAGATCGGATGTAAATTGACGAATTTATCAGCTGGCATTTGCCGGAACTCGCGGCATATGCAAGCTTCAAGTTATCGCAAAGGAAGTTTGTATGACAGCAAATATCTCCGCTATTTTTTATCGCTCCGTCACAAATAATGTCTTATTTTGTTTGTGTTGATGCGTAGAGTGTTTTAAAACTTATTTGGTGAAGATCGGATGTAAATTGACGAATCTATCAGCTGCCATTTGCCGGAACTCGCGGCATATGCAAGCTTCAAGATATCGCAAAGAAAGTTTGTATGACAGCAAATATCTCCGCTATTTTCTAGCGCTCCGTCACAAATAATGTCTTATTTTGTTTGTGTTGATGCGTAGAGTGTTTTAAAACTTATTTGGTGAAGATCGGATGTAAATTGACGAATTTATCAGCTGCCATTTGCCGGAACTCGCGGCATATGCAAGCTTCAAGTTATCGCAAAGGAAGTTTGTATGACAGCAAATATCTCCGCTATTTTCTAGCGCTTCGTCACAAATAATGTCTTATTTTGTTTGTGTTGATGCGTAGAGTGTTTTAAAACGTATTTGGTGAAGATCGGATGTAAATTGACAGATTTATCAGCTGCCATTTTCCGGAACTCGGGGCAACTCGCGGCATATGCAAGCTTCAAGATATCGCAAAGGAAGTTTGTATGACAGCAAATATCTCCGCTATTTTCTAGCGCTTCGTCACAAATAATGTCTTATTTTGTTTGTGTTGATGCGTAGAGTGTTTTAAAACTTATTTGGTGAAGATCGGATGTAAATTGACGGATTTATCAGCTGCCATTTGCCGGAACTCGCGGCATATGCAAGCTTCAAGTTATCGCAAAGGAAGTTTGTATGACAGCAAATATCTCCGCTATTTTTTATCGCTCCGTCACAAATAATGTCTTATTTTGTTTGTGTTGATGCGTAGAGTGTTTTAAAACCTATTTGTTGAAGATCGGATGTAAATTGACGGATTTATGAGCTGCCATTTTCCGGAACTCGGGGCAACTCGCGGCATATGCAAGCTTCAAGATATCGCAAAGGAAGTTTGTATGACAGCAAATATCTCCGCTATTTTCTAACGCTTCGTCACAGATAATATCTTATTTTGTTTGTGTTGATGCGTAGAGTGTTTTAAAACTTATTTGGTGAAGATCGGATGTAAATTGACGAATTTATCAGCTGCCATTTGCCGGAACTCGCGGCATATGCAAGCTTCAAGTTATCGCAAAGGAAGTTTGTATGACAGCAAATATCTCCGCTATTTTCTAGCGCTTCGTCACAAATAATGTCTTATTTTGTTTGTGTTGATGCGTAGAGTGTTTTAAAACTTTTTTGGTGAAGATCGGATGTAAATTGACGGATTTATGAGCTGCCATTTTCCGGAACTCGGGGCAACTCGCGGCATATGCAAGCTTCAAGATATCGCAAAGGAAGTTTGTATGACAGCAAATATCTCCGATATTTTCTAGCGCTTCGTCACAAATAATGTCTTATTTTGTTTGTGTTGATGCGTAGAGTGTTTTAAAACTTATTTGGTGAAGATCGGATGTAAATTGACGAATTTATCAGCTGGCATTTGCCGGAACTCGCGGCATATGCAAGCTTCAAGTTATCGCAAAGGAAGTTTGTATGACAGCAAATATCTCCGCTATTTTTTATCGCTCCGTCACAAATTATGTCTTATTTTGTTTGTGTTGATGCGTAGAGTGTTTTAAAACTTATTTGGTGAAGATCGGATGTAAATTGACGAATCTATCAGCTGCCATTTGCCGGAACTCGCGGCATATGCAAGCTTCAAGATATCGCAAAGAAAGTTTGTATGACAGCAAATATCTCCGCTATTTTCTAGCGCTCCGTCACAAATATTGTCTTATTTTGTTTGTGTTGATGCGTAGAGTGTTTTAAAACTTATTTGGTGAAGATCGGATGTAAATTGACGAATTTATCAGCTGCCATTTGCCGGAACTCGCGGCATATGCAAGCTTCAAGTTATCGCAAAGGAAGTTTGTATGACAGCAAATATCTCCGCTATTTTCTAGCGCTTCGTCACAAATAATGTCTTATTTTGTTTGTGTTGATGCGTAGAGTGTTTTAAAACGTATTTGGTGAAGATCGGATGTAAATTGACAGATTTATCAGCTGCCATTTTCCGGAACTCGGGGCAACTCGCGGCATATGCAAGCTTCAAGATATCGCAAAGGAAGTTTGTATGACAGCAAATATCTCCGCTATTTTCTAGCGCTTCGTCACAAATAATGTCTTATTTTGTTTGTGTTGATGCGTAGAGTGTTTTAAAACTTATTTGGTGAAGATCGGATGTAAATTGACGAATTTATCAGCTGGCATTTGCCGGAACTCGCGGCATATGCAAGCTTCAAGTTATCGCAAAGGAAGTTTGTATGACAGCAAATATCTCCGCTATTTTTTATCGCTCCGTCACAAATAATGTCTTATTTTGTTTGTGTTGATGCGTAGAGTGTTTTAAAACTTATTTGGTGAAGATCGGATGTAAATTGACGAATCTATCAGCTGCCATTTGCCGGAACTCGCGGCATATGCAAGCTTCAAGATATCGCAAAGAAAGTTTGTATGACAGCAAATATCTCCGCTATTTTCTAGCGCTCCGTCACAAATAATGTCTTATTTTGTTTGTGTTGATGCGTAGAGTGTTTTAAAACTTATTTGGTGAAGATCGGATGTAAATTGACGAATTTATCAGCTGCCATTTGCCGGAACTCGCGGCATATGCAAGCTTCAAGTTATCGCAAAGGAAGTTTGTATGACAGCAAATATCTCCGCTATTTTCTAGCGCTTCGTCACAAATAATGTCTTATTTTGTTTGTGTTGATGCGTAGAGTGTTTTAAAACGTATTTGGTGAAGATCGGATGTAAATTGACAGATTTATCAGCTGCCATTTTCCGGAACTCGGGGCAACTCGCGGCATATGCAAGCTTCAAGATATCGCAAAGGAAGTTTGTATGACAGCAAATATCTCCGCTATTTTCTAGCGCTTCGTCACAAATAATGTCTTATTTTGTTTGTGTTGATGCGTAGAGTGTTTTAAAACTTATTTGGTGAAGATCGGATGTAAATTGACGGATTTATCAGCTGCCATTTGCCGGAACTCGCGGCATATGCAAGCTTCAAGTTATCGCAAAGGAAGTTTGTATGACAGCAAATATCTCCGCTATTTTTTATCGCTTCGTCACAAATAATGTCTTATTTTGTTTGTGTTGATGCGTAGAGTGTTTTAAAACCTATTTGTTGAAGATCGGATGTAAATTGACGGATTTATGAGCTGCCATTTTCCGGAACTCGGGGCAACTCGCGGCATATGCAAGCTTCAAGATATCGCAAAGGAAGTTTGTATGACAGCAAATATCTCCGCTATTTTCTAGCGCTTCGTCACAAATAATGTCTTATTTTGTTTGTGTTGATGCGTAGAGTGTTTTAAAACTTATTTGGTGAAGATCGGATGTAAATTGACGGATTTATGAGCTGCCATTTTCCGGAACTCGGGGCAACTCGCGGCATATGCAAGCTTCAAGATATCGCAAAGGAAGTTTGTATGACAGCAAATATCTCCGATATTTTCTACCGCTTCGTCACAAATAATGTCTTATTTTGTTTGTGTTGATGCGTAGAGTGTTTTAAAACTTATTTGGTGAAGATCGGATGTAAATTGACGAATTTATCAGCTGGCATTTGCCGGAACTCGCGGCATATGCAAGCTTCAAGTTATCGCAAAGGAAGTTTGTATGACAGCAAATATCTCCGCTATTTTTTATCGCTCCGTCACAAATAATGTCTTATTTTGTTTGTGTTGATGCGTAGAGTGTTTTAAAACTTATTTGGTGAAGATCGGATGTAAATTGACGAATCTATCAGCTGCCATTTGCCGGAACTCGCGGCATATGCAAGCTTCAAGATATCGCAAAGAAAGTTTGTATGACAGCAAATATCTCCGCTATTTTTTATCGCTCCGTCACAAATAATGTCCTATTTTGTTTGTGTTGATGCGTAGAGTGTTTTAAAACTTATTTGGTGAAGATCGGATGTAAATTGACAGATTTATCAGCTGCCATTTTCCGGAACTCGGGGCAACTCGCGGCATATGCAAGCTTCAAGATATCGCAAAGGAAGTTTGTATGACAGCAAATATCTCCGCTATTTTCTAGCGCTCCGTCACAAATAATGTCTTATTTTGTTTGTGTTGATGCGTAGAGTGTTTTAAAACTTATTTGGTGAAGATCGGATGTAAATTGACGAATTTATCAGCTGCCATTTGCCGGAACTCGCGGCATATGCAAGCTTCAAGTTATCGCAAAGGAAGTTTGTATGACAGCAAATATCTCCGCTATTTTCTAGCGCTTCGTCACAAATAATGTCTTATTTTGTTTGTGTTGATGCGTAGAGTGTTTTAAAACTTATTTGGTGAAGATCGGATGTAAATTGACGGATTTATGAGCTGCCATTTTCCGGAACTCGGGGCAACTCGCGGCATATGCAAGCTTCAAGATATCGCAAAGGAAGTTTGTATGACAGCAAATATCTCCGATATTTTCTAGCGCTTCGTCACAAATAATGTCTTATTTTGTTTGTGTTGATGCGTAGAGTGTTTTAAAACTTATTTGGTGAAGATCGGATGTAAATTGACGAATTTATCAGCTGGCATTTGCCGGAACTCGCGGCATATGCAAGCTTCAAGTTATCGCAAAGGAAGTTTGTATGACAGCAAATATCTCCGCTATTTTTTATCGCTCCGTCACAAATAATGTCTTATTTTGTTTGTGTTGATGCGTAGAGTGTTTTAAAACTTATTTGGTGAAGATCGGATGTAAATTGACGAATTTATCAGCTGCCATTTGCCGGAACTCGCGGCATATGCAAGCTTCAAGTTATCGCAAAGGAAGTTTGTATGACAGCAAATATCTCCGCTATTTTCTAGCGCTTCGTCACAAATAATGTCTTATTTTGTTTGTGTTGATGCGTAGAGTGTTTTAAAACTTATTTGGTGAAGATCGGATGTAAATTGACGGATTTATGAGCTGCCATTTTCCGGAACTCGGGGCAACTCGCGGCATATGCAAGCTTCAAGATATCGCAAAGGAAGTTTGTATGACAGCAAATATCTCCGCTATTTTTTATCGCTCCGTCACAAATAATGTCTTATTTTGTTTGTGTTGATGCGTAGAGTGTTTTAAAACTTATTTGGTGAAGATCGGATGTAAATTGACGAATTTATCAGCTGGCATTTGCCGGAACTCGCGGCATATGCAAGCTTCAAGTTATCGCAAAGGAAGTTTGTATGACAGCAAATATCTCCGCTATTTTTTATCGCTCCGTCACAAATAATGTCTTATTTTGTTTGTGTTGATGCGTAGAGTGTTTTAAAACTTATTTGGTGAAGATCGGATGTAAATTGACGAATCTATCAGCTGCCATTTGCCGGAACTCGCGGCATATGCAAGCTTCAAGATATCGCAAAGAAAGTTTGTATGACAGCAAATATCTCCGCTATTTTTTATCGCTCCGTCACAAATAATGTCTTATTTTGTTTGTGTTGATGCGTAGAGTGTTTTAAAACTTATTTGGTGAAGATCGGATGTAAATTGACAGATTTATCAGCTGCCATTTTCCGGAACTCGGGGCAACTCGCGGCATATGCAAGCTTCAAGATATCGCAAAGGAAGTTTGTATGACAGCAAATATCTCCGCTATTTTCTAGCGCTTCGTCACAAATAATGTCTTATTTTGTTTGTGTTGATGCGTAGAGTGTTTTAAAACTTATTTGGTGAAGATCGGATGTAAATTGACGGATTTATCAGCTGCCATTTGCCGGAACTCTGGGCAACTCGCGGCATATGCAAGCTTCAAGATATCGCAAAGGAAGTTTGTATGACAGCAAATATCTCCGCTATTTTCTAGCGCTTCGTCACAAATAATGTCTTATTTTGTTTGTGTGCTATCGTCACAAATAATGTCTTATTTTGTTTGTGTTGATGCGTAGAGTGTTTTAAAACTTATTTGGTGAAGATCGGATATAAATTGACGGATTTATCAGCTGCCATTTGCCGGAACTCGGGGCAACTCGCGGCATATGCAAGCTTCAAGTTATCGCAAAGGAAGTTTGTATGACAGCAAATATCTCCGCTATTTTTTATCGCTCCGTCACAAATAATGTCTTATTTTGTTTGTGTTGATGCGTAGAGTGTTTTAAAACTTATTTGGTGAAGATCGGATGTAAATTGACGAATTTATCAGCTGGCATTTGCCGGAACTCGCGGCATATGCAAGCTTCAAGTTATCGCAAAGGAAGTTTGTATGACAGCAAATATCTCCGCTATTTTTTATCGCTCCGTCACAAATAATGTCTTATTTTGTTTGTGTTGATGCGCAGAGTGTTTTAAAACTTATTTGGTGAAGATCGGATGTAAATTGACGGATTTATCAGCTGCCATTTGCCGGAACTCGTGGCATATGCAAGCTTCAAGATATCGCAAAGAAAGTTTGTATGACAGCAAATATCTCCGCTATTTTCTATCCCTTCGTCACAAATAATGTCTTATTTTGTTTGTGTTGATGCGTAGAGTGTTTTACATCTTATTTGGTGAAGATCGGATGTAAATTGACGGATTTATCAGCTGCCATTTTCCGGAACTCGGGGCAACTCGCGGCATATGCAAGCTTCAAGATATCGCAAAGGAAGTTTGTATGACAGCAAATATCTCCGCTATTTTTTATCGCTTCGTCACATATAATGTCTTATTTTGTTTGTGTTGATGCGTAGAGTGTTTTAAATTTTATTTGGTGAAGTTCGGATGTAAATTGACGGATTTATCAGCTGCCATTTGCCGGAACTCTGGGCAACTCGTGGCATATGCAAGCTTCAAGATATCGCAAAGGAAGTTTGTATGACAGCAAATATCTCCGCTATTTTCTAGCGCTTCGTCACAAATAATGTCTTATTTTGTTTCTGTTGATGCGTAGAGTGTTTTAAAACTTATTTGGTGAAGATCGGATGTAAATTGACGGATTTATCAGCTGCCATTTGCCGGAACTCTGGGCAACTCGTGGCATATGCAAGCTTCAAGATATCGCAAAGGAAGTTTGTATGACAGCAAATATCTCCGCTATTTTCTATCGCTTCGTCACAAATAATGTCCTATTTTGTTTGTGTTGATGCGCAGAGTGTTTTAAAACTTATTTGGTGAAGATCGGATGTAAATTGACGGATTTATCAGCTGCCATTTGCCGGAACTCGCGGCATATGCAAGCTTCAAGATATCGCAAAGGAAGTTTGTATGACAGCAAATATCTCCGCTATTTTCTATCCCTTCGTCACAAATAATGTCTTATTTTGTTTGTGTTGATGCGTAGAGTGTTTTAAAATCTTATTTGGTGAAGATCGGATGTAAATTGACGGATTTATCAGCTGCCATTTTCCGGAACTCGGGGCAACTCGCGGCATATGCAAGCTTCAAGATATCGCAAAGGAAGTTTGTATGACAGCAAATATCTCCGCTATTTTTTATCGCTTCGTCACAAATAATGTCTTATTTTGTTTGTGTTGATGCGTAGAGTGTTTTAAATTTTATTTGGTGAAGATCGGATGTAAATTGACGGATTTATCAGCTGCCATTTGCCGGAACTCTGGGCAACTCGTGGCATATGCAAGCTTCAAGATATCGCAAAGGAAGTTTGTATGACAGCAAATATCTCCGCTATTTTCTATCGCTTCGTCACAAATAATGTCTTATTTTGTTTGTGTTGATGCGTAGAGTGTTTTAAAACTTATTTGGTGAAGATCGGATGTAAATTGACGGATTTATCAGCTGCCATTTGCCGGAACTCTGGGCAACTCGTGGCATATGCAAGCTTCAAGATATCGCAAAGGAAGTTTGTATGACAGCAAATATCTCCGCTATTTTCTATCGCTTCGTCACAAATAATGTCCTATTTTGTTTGTGTTGATGCGCAGAGTGTTTTAAAACTTATTTGGTGAAGATCGGATGTAAATTGACGGATTTATCAGCTGCCATTTGCCGGAACTCGCGGCATATGCAAGCTTCAAGATATCGCAAAGAAAGTTTGTATGACAGCAAATATCTCCGCTATTTTCTATCGCTTCGTCACAAATAATGTCTTATTTTGTTTGTGTTGATGCGTAGAGTGTTTTAAAATCTTATTTGGTGAAGATCGGATGTAAATTGACGGATTTATCAGCTGCCATTTTCCGGAACTCGGGGCAACTCGCGGCATATGCAAGCTTCAAGATATCGCAAAGGAAGTTTGTATGACAGCAAATATCTCCGCTATTTTTTATCGCTTCGTCACAAATAATGTCTTATTTTGTTTGTGTTGATGCGTAGAGTGTTTTAAATTTTATTTGGTGAAGATCGGATGTAAATTGACGGATTTATCGGCTGCCATTTGCCGGAACTCTGGGCAACTCGTGGCATATGCAAGCTTCAAGATATCGCAAAGGAAGTTTGTATGACAGCAAATATCTCCGCTATTTTCTATCGCTTCGTCACAAATAATGTCTTATTTTGTTTGTGTTGATGCGCAGAGTGTTTTAAAACTTATTTGGTGAAGATCGGATGTAAATTGACGGATTTATCAGCTGCCATTTGCCGGAACTCGCGGCATATGCAAGCTTCAAGATATCGCAAAGAAAGTTTGTATGACAGCAAATATCTCCGCTATTTTCTATCGCTTCGTCACAAATAATGTCTTATTTTGTTTGTGTTGATGCGTAGAGTGTTTTAAAACTTATTTGGTGAAGATCGGATGTAAATTGACGGATTTATCAGCTGCCATTTTCCGGAACTCGGGGCAACTCGCGGCATATGCAAGCTTCAAGATATCGCAAAGGAAGTTTGTATGACAGCAAATATCTCCGCTATTTTTTATCGCTTCGTCACAAATAATGTCTTATTTTGTTTGTGTTGATGCGTAGAGTGTTTTAAATTTTATTTGGTGAAGATCGGATGTAAATTGACGGATTTATCAGCTGCCATTTGCCGGAACTCTGGGCAACTCGTGGCATATGCAAGCTTCAAGATATCGCAAAGGAAGTTTGTATGACAGCAAATATCTCCGCTATTTTCTATCGCTTCGTCACAAATAATGTCTTATTTTGTTTGTGTTGATGCGTAGAGTGTTTTAAAACTTATTTGGTGAAGATCGGATGTAAATTGACGGATTTATCAGCTGCCATTTGCCGGAACTCTGGGCAACTCGTGGCATATGCAAGCTTCAAGATATCGCAAAGGAAGTTTGTATGACAGCAAATATCTCCGCTATTTTCTATCGCTTCGTCACAAATAATGTCTTATTTTGTTTGTGTTGATGCGTAGAGTGTTTTAAAACTTATTTGGTGAAGATCGGATGTAAATTGACGGATTTATCAGCTGCCATTTGCCGGAACTCGCGGCATATGCAAGCTTCAAGATATCGCAAAGGAAGTTTGTATGACAGCAAATATCTCCGCTATTTTCTATCGCTTCGTCACAAATAATGTCTTATTTTGTTTGTGTTGATGCGTAGAGTGTTTAAAATCTTATTTGGTGAAGATCGGATGTAAATTGACGGATTTATCAGCTGCCATTTTCCGGAACTCGGGGCAACTCGCGGCATATGCAAGCTTCAAGATATCGCAAAGGAAGTTTGTATGACAGCAAATATCTCCGCTATTTTTTATCGCTTCGTCACAAATAATGTCTTATTTTGTTTGTGTTGATGCGTAGAGTGTTTTAAAATTTATTTGGTGAAGATCGGATGTAAATTGACGGATTTATCAGCTGCCATTTGCCGGAACTCTGGGCAACTCGTGGCATATGCAAGCTTCAAGATATCGCAAAGGAAGTTTGTATGACAGCAAATATCTCCGCTATTTTCTATCGCTTCGTCACAAATAATGTCTTATTTTGTTTGTGTTGATGCGTAGAGTGTTTTAAAACTTATTTGGTGAAGATCGGATGTAAATTGACGGATTTATCAGCTGCCATTTGCCGGAACTCTGGGCAACTCGTGGCATATGCAAGCTTCAAGATATCGCAAAGGAAGTTTGTATGACAGCAAATATCTCCGCTATTTTCTATCGCTTCGTCACAAATAATGTCTTATTTTGTTTGTGTTGATGCGTAGAGTGTTTTAAAACTTATTTGGTGAAGATCGGATGTAAATTGACGGATTTATCAGCTGCCATTTGCCATAACTCTGGGCAACTCGCGGCATATGCAAGCTTCAAGATATCGCAAAGGAAGTTTGTATGACAGCAAATATCTCCGCTATTTTCTATCGCTTCGTCACAAATAATGTCTTATTTTGTTTGTGTTGATGCGTAGAGTGTTTTAAAACTTATTTGGTGAAGATCGGATGTAAATTGACGGATTTATCAGCTGCCATTTGCCGGAACTCTGGGCAACTCGAGGCATATGCAAGCTTCAAGATATCGCAAAGGAAGTTTGTATGACAGCAAATATCTCCGCTATTTTCTATCGCTTCGTCACAAATAATGTCTTATTTTGTTTGTGTTGATGCGTAGAGTGTTTTAAAACTTATTTGGTGAAGATCGGATGTAAATTGACGGATTTATCAGCTGCCATTTGCCGGAACTCTGGGCAACTCGTGGCATATGCAAGCTTCAAGATATCGCAAAGGAAGTTTGTATGACAGCAAATATCTCCGCTATTTTCTATCGCTTCGTCACAAATAATGTCTTATTTTGTTTGTGTTGATGCGTAGAGTGTTTTAAAACTTATTTGGTGAAGATCGGATGTAAATTGACGGATTTATCAGCTGCCATTTGCCGGAACTCGCGGCATATGCAAGCTTCAAGATATCGCAAAGGAAGTTTGTATGACAGCAAATATCTCCGCTATTTTCTATCGCTTCGTCACAAATAATGTCTTATTTTGTTTGTGTTGATGCGTAGAGTGTTTTAAAACTTATTTGGTGAAGATCGGATGTAAATTGACGGATTTATCAGCTGCCATTTTCCGGAACTCGGGGCAACTCGC
The DNA here is from genome assembly GCA_035047645.1 of Drosophila merina. Lineage (NCBI taxonomy): Eukaryota > Metazoa > Arthropoda > Insecta > Diptera > Drosophilidae > Drosophila > Drosophila merina. Next base: position 22,492,288 of record JAWNPH010000089.1, on the reverse strand, counting down.
GGCATATGCAAGCTTCAAGATATCGCAAAGGAAGTTTGTATGACAGCAAATATCTCCGCTATTTTCTATCGCTTCGTCACAAATAATGTCTTATTTTGTTTGTGTTGATGCGTAGAGTGTTTTAAATTTTATTTGGTGAAGATCGGATGTAAATTGACGGATTTATCAGCTGCCATTTGCCGGAACTCTGGGCAACTCGTGGCATATGCAAGCTTCAAGATATCGCAAAGGAAGTTTGTATGACAGCAAATATCTCCGCTATTTTCTATCGCTTCGTCACAAATAATGTCTTATTTTGTTTGTGTTGATGCGTAGAGTGTTTTAAAACTTATTTGGTGAAGATCGGATGTAAATTGACGGATTTATCAGCTGCCATTTGCCGGAACTCTGGGCAACTCGTGGCATATGCAAGCTTCAAGATATCGCAAAGGAAGTTTGTATGACAGCAAATATCTCCGCTATTTTCTATCGCTTCGTCACAAATAATGTCTTATTTTGTTTGTGTTGATGCGTAGAGTGTTTTAAAACTTATTTGGTGAAGATCGGATGTAAATTGACGGATTTATCAGCTGCCATTTGCCGGAACTCTGGGCACTCTGGCATATGCAAGCTTCAAGATATCGCAAAGGAAGTTTGTATGACAGCAAATATCTCCGCTATTTTCTATCGCTTCGTCACAAATAATGTCTTATTTTGTTTGTGTTGATGCGTAGAGTGTTTAAAAACTTATTTGGTGAAGATCGGATGTAAATTGACGGATTTATCAGCTGCCATTTGCCGGAACTCGGGGCAACTCGCGGCATATGCAAGCTTCAAGATATCGCAAAGGAAGTTTGTATGACAGCAAATATCTCCGCTATTTTCTATCGCTTCGTCACAAATAATGTCTTATTTTGTTTGTGTTGATGCGTAGAGTGTTTTAAAACTTATTTGGTGAAGATCGGATGTAAATTGACGGATTTATCAGCTGCCATTTGCCGGAACTCTGGGCAACTCGTGGCATATGCAAGCTTCAAGATATCGCAAAGGAAGTTTGTATGACAGCAAATATCTCCGCTATTTTCTATCGCTTCGTCACAAATAATGTCTTATTTTGTTTGTGTTGATGCGTAGAGTGTTTTAAAACTTATTTGGTGAAGATCGGATGTAAATTGACGGATTTATCAGCTGCCATTTGCCGGAACTCTGGGCAACTCGTGGCATATGCAAGCTTCAAGATATCGCAAAGGAAGTTTGTATGACAGCAAATATCTCCGCTATTTTCTATCGCTTCGTCACAAATAATGTCTTATTTTGTTTGTGTTGATGCGTAGAGTGTTTTAAAACTTATTTGGTGAAGATCGGATGTAAATTGACGGATTTATCAGCTGCCATTTGCCAGAACTCTGGGCAACTCGCGGCATATGCAAGCTTCAAGATATCGCAAAGGAAGTTTGTATGACAGCAAATATCTCCGCTATTTTCTATCGCTTCGTCACAAATAATGTCTTATTTTGTTTGTGTTGATGCGTAGAGTGTTTTAAAACTTATTTGGTGAAGATCGGATGTAAATTGACGGATTTATCAGCTGCCATTTTCCGGAACTCTGGGCAACTCGTGGCATATGCAAGCTTCAAGATATCGCAAAGGAAGTTTGTATGACAGCAAATATCTCCGCTATTTTCTATCGCTTCGTCACAAATAATGTCTTATTTTGTTTGTGTTGATGCGTAGAGTGTTTTAAAACTTATTTGGTGAAGATCGGATGTAAATTGACGGATTTATCAGCTGCCATTTGTCGGAACTCTGGGCAACTCGTGGCATATGCAAGCTTCAAGATATCGCAAAGGAAGTTTGTATGACAGCAAATATCTCCGCTATTTTCTATCGCTTCGTCACAAATAATGTCTTATTTTGTTTGTGTTGATGCGTAGAGTGTTTTAAAACTTATTTGGTGAAGATCGGATGTAAATTGACGGATTTATCAGCTGCCATTTGCCGGAACTCTGGGCCCTGGCATATGCAAGCTTCAAGATATCGCAAAGGAAGTTTGTATGACAGCAAATATCTCCGCTATTTTCTATCGCTTCGTCACAAATAATGTCTTATTTTGTTTGTGTTGATGCGTAGAGTGTTTTAAAACTTATTTGGTGAAGATCGGATGTAAATTGACGGATTTATCAGCTGCCATTTTCCGGAACTCGGGGCAACTCGCGGCATATGCAAGCTTCAAGATATCGCAAAGGAAGTTTGTATGACAGCAAATATCTCCGCTATTTTCTATCGCTTCGTCACAAATAATGTCTTATTTTGTTTGTGTTGATGCGTAGAGTGTTTTAAAACTTATTTGGTGAAGATCGGATGTAAATTGACGGATTTATCAGCTGCCATTTATCGGAACTCTGGGCAACTCGTGGCATATGCAAGCTTCAAGATATCGCAAAGGAAGTTTGTATGACAGCAAATATCTCCGCTATTTTCTATCGCTTCGTCACAAATAATGTCTTATTTTGTTTGTGTTGATGCGTAGAGTGTTTTAAAACTTATTTGGTGAAGATCGGATGTAAATTGACGGATTTATCAGCTGCCATTTGCCGGAACTCGCGGCAACTCGCGGCATATGCAAGCTTCAAGATATCGCAAAGGAAGTTTGTATGACAGCAAATATCTCCGCTATTTTCTATCGCTTCGTCACAAATAATGTCTTATTTTGTTTGTGTTGATGCGTAGAGTGTTTTAAAACTTATTTGGTGAAGATCGGATGTAAATTGACGGATTTATCAGCTGCCATTTGCCGGAACTCGGGGCAACTCGCGGCATATGCAAGCTTCAAGATATCGCAAAGGAAGTTTGTATGACAGCAAATATCTCCGCTATTTTTTATCGCTTCGTCACAAATAATGTCTTATTTTGTTTGTGTTGATGCGTAGAGTGTTTTAAAACTTATTTGGTGAAGATCGGATGTAAATTGACGGATTTATCAGCTGCCATTTGCCGGAACTCTGGGCAACTCGTGGCATATGCAAGCTTCAAGATATCGCAAAGGAAGTTTGTATGACAGCAAATATCTCCGCTATTTTCTATCGCTTCGTCACAAATAATGTCTTATTTTGTTTGTGTTGATGCGTAGAGTGTTTTAAAACTTATTTGGTGAAGATCGGATGTAAATTGACGGATTTATCAGCTGCCATTTGCCGGAACTCTGGGCAACTTGTGGCATATGCAAGCTTCAAGATATCGCAAAGGAAGTTTGTATGACAGCAAATATCTCCGCTATTTTTTATCGCTTCGTCACAAATAATGTCTTATTTTGTTTGTGTTGATGCGTAGAGTGTTTTAAAACTTATTTGGTGAAGATCGGATGTAAATTGACGGATTTATCAGCTGCCATTTGCCGGAACTCTGGGCAACTCGCGGCATATGCAAGCTTCAAGATATCGCAAAGGAAGTTTGTATGACAGCAAATATCTCCGCTATTTTCTATCGCTTCGTCACAAATAATGTCTTATTTTGTTTGTGTTGATGCGTAGAGTGTTTTAAAACTTATTTGGTGAAGATCGGATGTAAATTGACGGATTTATCAGCTGCCATTTGCCGGAACTCGGGGCAACTCGCGGCATATGCAAGCTTCAAGATATCGCAAAGGAAGTTTGTATGACAGCAAATATCTCCGCTATTTTCTATCGCTTCGTCACAAATAATGTCTTATTTTGTTTGTGTTGATGCGTAGAGTGTTTTAAAACTTATTTGGTGAAGATCGGATGTAAATTGACGGATTTATCAGCTGCCATTTGCCGGAACTCTGGGCAACTCGCGGCATATGCAAGCTTCAAGATATCGCAAAGGAAGTTTGTATGACAGCAAATATCTCCGCTATTTTCTATCGCTTCGTCACAAATAATGTCTTATTTTGTTTGTGTTGATGCGTAGAGTGTTTTAAAACTTATTTGGTGAAGATCGGATGTAAATTGACGGATTTATCAGCTGCCATTTGCCGGAACTCTGGGCAACTCGTGGCATATGCAAGCTTCAAGATATCGCAAAGGAAGTTTGTATGACAGCAAATATCTCCGCTATTTTCTATCGCTTCGTCACAAATAATGTCTTATTTTGTTTGTGTTGATGCGTAGAGTGTTTTAAAACTTATTTGGTGAAGATCGGATGTAAATTGACGGATTTATCAGCTGCCATTTGTCGGAACTCTGGGCAACTTGTGGCATATGCAAGCTTCAAGATATCGCAAAGGAAGTTTGTATGACAGCAAATATCTCCGCTATTTTCTATCGCTTCGTCACAAATAATGTCTTATTTTGTTTGTGTTGATGCGTAGAGTGTTTTAAAACTTATTTGGTGAAGATCGGATGTAAATTAACGGATTTATCAGCTGCCATTTTCCGGAACTCTGGGCAACTCGCGGCATATGCAAGCTTCAAGATATCGCAAAGGAAGTTTGTATGACAGCAAATATCTCCGCTATTTTCTATCGCTTCGTCACAAATAATGTCTTATTTTGTTTGTGTTGATGCGTAGAGTGTTTTAAAACTTATTTGGTGAAGATCGGATGTAAATTGACGGATTTATCAGCTGCCATTTTCCGGAACTCTGGGCAACTCGCGGCATATGCAAGCTTCAAGATATCGCAAAGGAAGTTTGTATGACAGCAAATATCTCCGCTATTTTCTATCGCTTCGTCACAAATAATGTCTTATTTTGTTTGTGTTGATGCGTAGAGTGTTTTAAAACTTATTTGGTGAAGATCGGATGTAAATTGACGGATTTATCAGCTGCCATTTTCCGGAACTCGGGGCAACTCGCGGCATATGCAAGCTTCAAGATATCGCAAAGGAAGTTTGTATGACAGCAAATATCTCCGCTATTTTCTATCGCTTCGTCACAAATAATGTCTTATTTTGTTTGTGTTGATGCGTAGAGTGTTTTAAAATTTATTTGGTGAAGATCGGATGTAAATTGACGGATTTATCAGCTGCCATTTGCCGGAACTCTGGGCAACTCGTGGCATATGCAAGCTTCAAGATATCGCAAAGGAAGTTTGTATGACAGCAAATATCTCCGCTATTTTCTATCGCTTCGTCACAAATAATGTCTTATTTTGTTTGTGTTGATGCGTAGAGTGTTTTAAAACTTATTTGGTGAAGATCGGATGTAAATTGACGGATTTATCAGCTGCCATTTGTCGGAACTCTGGGCAACTTGTGGCATATGCAAGCTTCAAGATATCGCAAAGGAAGTTTGTATGACAGCAAATATCTCCGCTATTTTCTATCGCTTCGTCACAAATAATGTCTTATTTTGTTTGTGTTGATGCGTAGAGTGTTTTAAAACTTATTTGGTGAAGATCGGATGTAAATTGACGGATTTATCAGCTGCCATTTTCCGGAACTCGGGGCAACTCGCGGCATATGCAAGCTTCAAGATATCGCAAAGGAAGTTTGTATGACAGCAAATATCTCCGCTATTTTCTATCGCTTCGTCACAAATAATGTCTTATTTTGTTTGTGTTGATGCGTAGAGTGTTTTAAAACTTATTTGGTGAAGATCGGATGTAAATTGACGGATTTATCAGCTGCCATTTGCCGGAACTCTGGGCAACTCGTGGCATATGCAAGCTTCAAGATATCGCAAAGGAAGTTTGTATGACAGCAAATATCTCCGCTATTTTCTATCGCTTCGTCACAAATAATGTCTTATTTTGTTTGTGTTGATGCGTAGAGTGTTTTAAAACTTATTTGGTGAAGATCGGATGTAAATTGACGGATTTATTAGCTGCCATTTGCCGGAACTCTGGGCAACTCGCGGCATATGCAAGCTTCAAGATATCGCAAAGGAAGTTTGTATGACAGCAAATATCTCCGCTATTTTCTATCGCTTCGTCACAAATAATGTCTAATTTTGTTTGTGTTGATGCGTAGAGTGTTTTAAAACTTATTTGGTGAAGATCGGATGTAAATTGACGGATTTATCAGCTGCCATTTGCCGGAACTCGGGGCAACTCGCGGCATATGCAAGCTTCAAGATATCGCAAAGGAAGTTTGTATGACAGCAAATATCTCCGCTATTTTCTATCGCTTCGTCACAAATAATGTCTTATTTTGTTTGTGTTGATGCGTAGAGTGTTTTAAAACTTATTTGGTGAAGATCGGATGTAAATTGACGGATTTATCAGCTGCCATTTGCCGGAACTCGCTGGCATATGCAAGCTTCAAGATATCGCAAAGGAAGTTTGTATGACAGCAAATATCTCCGCTATTTTCTATCGCTTCGTCACAAATAATGTCTTATTTTGTTTGTGTTGATGCGTAGAGTGTTTTAAAACTTATTTGGTGAAGATCGGATGTAAATTGACGGATTTATCAGCTGCCATTTGCCGGAACTCTGGGCAACTCGCGGCATATGCAAGCTTCAAGATATCGCAAAGGAAGTTTGTATGACAGCAAATATCTCCGCTATTTTCTATCGCTTCGTCACAAATAATGTCTTATTTTGTTTGTGTTGATGCGTAGAGTGTTTTAAAACTTATTTGGTGAAGATCGGATGTAAATTGACGGATTTATCAGCTGCCATTTGCCGGAACTCGGGGCAACTCGCGGCATATGCAAGCTTCAAGATATCGCAAAGGAAGTTTGTATGACAGCAAATATCTCCGCTATTTTCTATCGCTTCGTCACAAATAATGTCTTATTTTGTTTGTGTTGATGCGTAGAGTGTTTTAAAACTTATTTGGTGAAGATCGGATGTAAATTGACGGATTTATCAGCTGCCATTTGCCGGAACTCTGCCTCTGGCATATGCAAGCTTCAAGATATCGCAAAGGAAGTTTGTATGACAGCAAATATCTCCGCTATTTTCTATCGCTTCGTCACAAATAATGTCTTATTTTGTTTGTGTTGATGCGTAGAGTGTTTTAAAACTTATTTTGTGTTGATGCGTAGAGGTTTTAAAACTTATTTGGTGAAGATCGGATGTAAATTGACGGATTTATCAGCTGCCATTTGCCGGAACTCGCGGCATATGCAAGCTTCAAGATATCGCAAAGGAAGTTTGTATGACAGCAAATATCTCCGCTATTTTCTATCGCTTCGTCACAAATAATGTCTTATTTTGTTTGTGTTGATGCGTAGAGTGTTTTAAAACTTATTTGGTGAAGATCGGATGTAAATTGACGGATTTATCAGCTGCCATTTGCCGGAACTCTGGGCAAATGCAAGCTTCAAGATATCGCAAAGGAAGTTTGTATGACAGCAAATATCTCCGCTATTTTCTATCGCTTCGTCACAAATAATGTCTTATTTTGTTTGTGTTGATGCGTAGAGTGTTTTAAAACTTATTTGGTGAAGATCGGATGTAAATTGACGGATTTATCAGCTGCCATTTGCCGGAACTCGGGGCAACTCGCGGCATATGCAAGCTTCAAGATATCGCAAAGGAAGTTTGTATGACAGCAAATATCTCCGCTATTTTCTATCGCTTCGTCACAAATAATGTCTTATTTTGTTAGTGTTTCGTCCAAATAATGTCTTATTGTGTTTGTGTTGATGCGTAGAGTGTTTTAAAACTTATTTGGTGAAGATCGGATGTAAATTGACGGATTTATCAGCTGCCATTTGCCGGAACTCTGGGCAACTCGTGGCATATGCAAGCTTCAAGATATCGCAAAGGAAGTTTGTATGACAGCAAATATCTCCGCTATTTTCTATCGCTTCGTCACAAATAATGTCTTATTTTGTTTGTGTTGATGCGTAGAGTGTTTTAAAACTTATTTGGTGAAGATCGGATGTAAATTGACGGATTTATCAGCTGCCATTTGCCGGAACTCTGGGCAACTCGTGGCATATGCAAGCTTCAAGATATCGCAAAGGAAGTTTGTATGACAGCAAATATCTCCGCTATTTTCTATCGCTTCGTCACAAATAATGTCTTATTTTGTTTGTGTTGATGCGTAGAGTGTTTTAAAACTTATTTGGTGAAGATCGGATGTAAATTGACGGATTTATCAGCTGCCATTTTCCGGAACTCGGGGCAACTCGCGGCATATGCAAGCTTCAAGATATCGCAAAGGAAGTTTGTATGACAGCAAATATCTCCGCTATTTTCTATCGCTTCGTCACAAATAATGTCTTATTTTGTTTGTGTTGATGCGTAGAGTGTTTTAAAACTTATTTGGTGAAGATCGGATGTAAATTGACGGATTTATCAGCTGCCATTTGCCGGAACTCTGGGCAACTCGCGGCATATGCAAGCTTCAAGATATCGCAAAGGAAGTTTGTATGACAGCAAATATCTCCGCTATTTTCTATTGCTTCGTCACAAATAATGTCTTATTTTGTTTGTGTTGATGCGTAGAGTGTTTTAAAACTTATTTGGTGAAGATCGGATGTAAATTGACGGATTTATCAGCTGCCATTTGCCGGAACTCGGGGCAACTCGCGGCATATGCAAGCTTCAAGATATCGCAAAGGAAGTTTGTATGACAGCAAATATCTCCGCTATTTTCTATCGCTTCGTCACAAATAATGTCTTATTTTGTTTGTGTTGATGCGTAGAGTGTTTTAAAACTTATTTGGTGAAGATCGGATGTAAATTGACGGATTTATCAGCTGCCATTTGCCGGAACTCGCGGCATATGCAAGCTTCAAGTTATCGCAAAGGAAGTTTGTATGACAGCAAATATCTCCGCTATTTGTTATCGCTCCGTCACAAATAATGTCTTATTTTGTTTGTGTTGATGCGTAGAGTGTTTTAAAACTTATTTTGTGTTGATGCGTAGAGCGTTTTAAAACTTATTTGGTGAAGATCGGATGTAAATTGACGGATTTATCAGCTGCCATTTGCCGGAACTCGCGGCATATGCAAGCTTCAAGATATCGCAAAGGAAGTTTGTATGACAGCAAATATCTCCGCTATTTTCTATCGCTTCGTCACAAATAATGTCTTATTTTGTTTGTGTTGATGCGTAGAGTGTTTTAAAACTTATTTGGTGAAGATCGGATGTAAATTGACGGATTTATCAGCTGCCATTTGCCGGAACTCGGGGCAACTCGCGGCATATGCAAGCTTCAAGATATCGCAAAGGAAGTTTGTATGACAGCAAATATCTCCGCTGTTTTCTATGGCTTCGTCACAAATAATGTCTTATTTTGTTAGTGTTCTATCGTCACAAATAATGTCTTATTGTGTTTGTGTTGATGCGTAGAGCGTTTTAAAACTTATTTGGTGAAGATCGGATGTAAATTGACGGATTTATCAGCTGCCATTTGCCGGAACTCTGGGCAACTCGTGGCATATGCAAGCTTCAAGATATCGCAAAGGAAGTTTGTATGACAGCAAATATCTCCGCTATTTTCTATCGCTTCGTCACAAATAATGTCTTATTTTGTTTGTGTTGATGCGTAGAGTGTTTTAAAACTTATTTGGTGAAGATCGGATGTAAATTGACGGATTTATCAGCTGCCATTTGCCGGAATTCGGGGCAACTCGCGGCATATGCAAGCTTCAAGATATCGCCAAGGAAGTTTTGTATGACAGCAAATATCTCCGCTGTTTTCTATTGCTTCGTCACAAATAATGTCTTATTTTGTTTGTGTTGATGCGTAGAGTGTTTTAAAACTTATTTGGTGAAGATCGGATGTAAATTAACGGATTTATCAGCTGCCATTTTCCGGAACTCGGGGCAACTCCCGGCATATGCAAGCTTCAAGATATCGCAAAGGAAGTTTGTATGACAGCAAATATCTCCGCTATTTTTTATCGCTTCGTCACAAATAATGTCTTATTTTGTTTGTGTTGATGCGTAGAGTGTTTTAAAACTTATTTGGTGAAGATCGGATGTAAATTGACGGATTTATCAGCTGCCATTTGCCGGAACTCGCGGCATATGCAAGCTTCAAGATATCGCAAAGGAAGTTTGTATGACAGCAAATATCTCCGCTATTTTCTATCGCTCCGTCACAAATAATGTCTTATTTTGTTTGTGTTGATGCGTAGAGTGTTTTAAAACTTATTTGGTGAAGATCGGATGTAAATTGACGGATTTATCAGCTGCCATTTGCCGGAACTCTGGGCAACTCGTGGCATATGCAAGCTTCAAGATATCGCAAAGGAAGTTTGTATGACAGCAAATATCTCCGCTATTTTCTATCGCTTCGTCACAAATAATGTCTTATTTTGTTTGTGTTGATGCGTAGAGTGTTTTAAAACTTATTTGGTGAAGATCGGATGTAAATTGACGGATTTATCAGCTGCCATTTGCCGGAACTCGCGGCATATGCAAGCTTCAAGATATCGCAAAGGAAGTTTGTATGACAGCAAATATCTCCGCTACTTTCTATCGCTCCGTCACAAATAATGTCTTATTTTGTTTGTGTTGATGCGTAGAGCGTTTTAAAACTTATTTGGTGAAGATCGGATGTAAATTGACGGATTTATCAGCTGCCATTTGCCGGAACTCGCGGCATATGCAAGCTTCAAGATATCGCAAAGGAAGTTTGTATGACAGCAAATATCTCCGCTATTTTTTATCGCTCCGTCACAAATAATGTCTTATTTTGTTTGTGTTGATGCGTAGAGTGTTTTAAAACTTATTTGGTGAAGATCGGATGTAAATTGACGGATTTATCAGCTGCCATTTTCCGGAACTCGGGGCAACTCGCGGCATATGCAAGCTTCAAGATATCGCAAAGGAAGTTTGTATGACAGCAAATATCTCCGCTATTTTCTAGCGCTTCGTCACAAATAATGTCTTATTTTGTTTGTGTTCTATCGTCACAAATAATGTCTTATTTTGTTTGTGTTGATGCGTAGAGTGTTTTGAAAGTTATTTGGTGAAGATCGGATATAAATTGACGGATTTATCAGCTGCCATTTGCCGGAACTCGCGGCATATGCAAGCTTCAAGTTATCGCAAAGGAAGTTTGTATGACAGCAAATATCTCCGCTACTTTCTATCGCTCCGTCACAAATAATGTCTTATTTTGTTTGTGTTGATGCGTAGAGCGTTTTAAAACTTATTTGGTGAAGATCGGATGTAAATTGACGGATTTATCAGCTGCCATTTGCCGGAACTCTGGGCCGGCATATGCAAGCTTCAAGATATCGCAAAGGAAGTTTGTATGACAGCAAATATCTCCGCTATTTGTCTATCGCTCCGTCACAAATAATGTCTTATTTTGTTTGTGTTGATGCGTAGAGTGTTTTAAAACTTATTTGGTGAAGATCGGATGTAAATTGACGGATTTATCAGCTGCCATTTTCTGGAACTCGGGGCAACTCGCGGCATATGCAAGCTTCAAGATATCGCAAAGAAAGTTCGTATGACAGCAAATATTCCGCTGTTTTGTATTGCTTCGTCACAAATAATGTCTTATTTTGTTTGTGTTGATGCGTAGAGTGTTTTAAAACTTATTTGGTGAAGATCGGATGTAAATTGACGGATTTATCAGCTGCCATTTTCCGGAACTCGGGGCAACTCGCGGCATATGCAAGCTTCAAGATATCGCAAAGGAAGTTTGTATGACAGCAAATATCTCCGCTATTTTCTATCGCTTCGTCACAAATAATGTCTTATTTTGTTTGTGTTGATACGTAGAGCGTTTTAAAACTTATTTGGTGAAGATCGGATGTAAATTGACGGATTTATCAGCTGCCATTTGCCGGAACTCGCGGCATATGCAAGCTTCAAGTTATCGCAAAGGAAGTTTGTATGACAGCAAATATCTCCGCTACTTTTTATCGCTCCGTCACAAGTAATGTCTTATTTTGTTTGTGTTGATGCGTAGAGTGTTTTGAAAGTTATTTGGTGAAGATCGGATATAAATTGACGGATTTATCAGCTGCCATTTGCCGGAACTCGCGGCATATGCAAGCTTCAAGATATCGCAAAGGAAGTTTGTATGACAGCCAATATCTCCGCTATTTTCTATCGCTTCGTCACAAATAATGTCTTATTTTGTTTGTGTTGATGCGTAGAGTGTTTTAAAACTTATTTGGTGAAGATCGGATGTAAATTGACGGATTTATCAGCTGCCATTTTCCGGAACTCTGGGCAACTCCCGGCATATGCAAGCTTCAAGATATCGCAAAGAAAGTTTGTATGACAGCAAATATCTCCGCTATTTTCTATCGCTGCGTCACAAATAATGTCTTATTTTGTTTGTGTTGATGCGTAGAGTGTTTTAAAACTTATTTGGTGAAGATCGGATGTAAATTGACGGATTTATCAGCTGCCATTTGCCGGAACTCGCGGCATATGCAAGCTTCAAGTTATCGCAAAGGAAGTTTGTATGACAGCAAATATCTCCGCTATTTTTTATCGCTTCGTCACAAATAATGACTTATTTTGTTTGTGTTGATGCGTAGAGTGTTTTAAAACTTATTTGGTGAAGATCGGATGTAAATTGACGGATTTATCAGCTGCCATTTTCCGGAACTCGGGGCAACTCGCGGCATATGCAAGCTTCAAGATATCGCAAAGAAAGTTTGTATGACAGCAAATATCTCCGCTGTTTTGTATTGCTTCGTCACAAGTAATGTCTTATTTTGTTTGTGTTGATGCGTAGAGCGTTTTAAAACTTATTTGGTGAAGATCGGATGTAAATTGACGGATTTATCAGCTGCCATTTGCCGGAACTCTGGGCAACTCGTGGCATATGCAAGCTTCAAGTTATCGCAAAGGAAGTTTGTATGACAGCAAATATCTCCGCTATTTTATATCGCTTCGTCACAAATAATGACTTATTTTGTTTGTGTTGATGCGTAGAGTGTTTTAAAACTTATTTGGTGAAGATCGGATATAAATTGACGGATTTATCAGCTGCCATTTGCCGGAACTCGCGGCATATGCAAGCTTCAAGATATCGCAAAGAAAGTTTGTATGACAGCAAATATCTCCGCTATTTTTTATTGCTTCGTCACAAATAATGTCTTATTTTGTTTGTGTTGATGCGTAGAGCGTTTTAAAACTTATTTGGTGAAGATCGGATGTAAATTGACGGATTTATCAGCTGCCATTTTCCGGAACTCGGGGCAACTCCCGGCATATGCAAGCTTCAAGATATCGCAAAGAAACTTTGTATGACAGCAAATATCTCCGCTATTTTCTATCACTTCGTCACAAATAATGTCTTATTTTGTTTGTGTTACTGCGTACAGTGTTTTAAAACTTATTTGGTGAAGATCGGATGTAAATTGACGGATTTATCAGCTGCCATAACTCTGGGCAACTCGTGGCATATGCAAGCTTCAAGTTATCGCAAAGGAAGTTTGTATGACAGCAAATATCTCCGCTATTTTTTATCGCTTCGTCACAAATAATGTCTTATTTTGTTTGTGTTGATGCGTAGAGTGTTTTAAAATTTTTTTGGTGAAGATCGGATGTAAATTGACGGATTTATCAGCTGCCATTTGCCGGAAATCGCGGCAAATGCAAGCTTCAAGATATCGCAAAGAAAGTTTGTATGACAGCAAATATCTCCGCTGTTTTCTATCGCTTCGTCACAAATAATGTCTTATTTTGTTTGTGTTACTGCGTACAGTGTTTTAAAACTTATTTGGTGAAGATCTGATGTAAATTGACGGATTTATCAGCTGCCATTTGCCGGAACTCGCGGCATATGCAAGCTTCAAGATATCGCAAAGGAAGTTGACAGCAAATATCTCCGCTATTTTCTATCGCTTCGTCACAAATAATGTCTTATTTTGTTTGTGTTGATGCGTAGAGTGTTTTAAAACTTATTTGGTGAAGATCGGATGTAAATTGACGGATTTATCAGCTGCCATTTTCCGAAACTCGGGGCAACTCGCGGCAAATGCAAGCTTCAAGATATCGCAAAGAAAGTTTGTATGACAGCAAATATCTCCGCTGTTTTGTATTGCTTCGTCACAAATAAAGTCTTATTTTGCTTATGTTGATGCGTAGAGTGTTTTAAAACTTATTTGGTGAAGATCGGATGTAAATTGACGGATTTATCAGCTGCCATTTGCCGGAACTCGCGGCATATGCAAGCTTCAAGTTATCGCAAAGGAAGTTTGTATGACAGCAAATATCTTCTATTTTTTTATCGCTTCGTCACAAATAATGTCTTATTTTGTTTGTGTTGATGCGTAGAGTGTTTTAAAACTTATTTGGTGAAGATCGGATGTAAATTGACAGATTTATCAGCTGCCATTTGCCGGAACTCGCGGCATATGCAAGCTTCAAGATATCGCAAAGAAAGTTTGTATGACAGCAAATATCTCCGCTGTTTTCTATCGCTTCGTCACAAATAATGTCTAATTTTGTTTGTGTTACTGCGTACAGTGTTTTAAAATTTATTTGGTGAAGATCGGATGTAAATTGACGGATTTATCAGCTGCCATTTGCCGGAACTCGCGGCATATGCAAGCTTCAAGATATCGCAAAGGAAGTTTGTATGACAGCAAATATCTCCGCTATTTTCTATCGCTTCGTCACAAATATTGTCTTATTTTGTTTGTGTTGATGCGTAGAGTGTTTTAAAACTTATTTGGTGAAGATCGGATGTAAATTGACGGATTTATCAGCTGTCATTCAAGTTATCGCAAAGGAAGTTTGTATGACAGCAAATATCTCCGCTATTTTTTATCGCTTCGTCACAAATAATGTCTTATTTTGTTTGTGTTGATGCGTAGAGTGTTTTAAAACTTATTTGGTGAAGATCGGATGTAAATTGACGGATTTATCAGCTGCCATTTTCCGAAACTCGGGGCAACTCGCGGCAAATGCAAGCTTCAAGATATCGCAAAGAAAGTTTGTATGACAGCAAATATCTCCGCTGTTTTGTATTGCTTCGTCACAAATAAAGTCTTATTTTGCTTATGTTGATGCGTAGAGTGTTTTAAAACTTATTTGGTGAAGATCGGATGTAAATTGACGGATTTATCAGCTGCCATTTGCCGGAACTCGCGGCATATGCAAGCTTCAAGTTATCGCAAAGGAAGTTTGTATGACAGCAAATATCTTCTATTTTTTTATCGCTTCGTCACAAATAATGTCTTATTTTGTTTGTGTTGATGCGTAGAGTGTTTTAAAACTTATTTGGTGAAGATCGGATGTAAATTGACAGATTTATCAGCTGCCATTTGCCGGAACTCGCGGCATATGCAAGCTTCAAGATATCGCAAAGAAAGTTTGTATGACAGCAAATATCTCCGCTGTTTTCTATCGCTTCGTCACAAATAATGTCTAATTTTGTTTGTGTTACTGCGTACAGTGTTTTAAAATTTATTTGGTGAAGATCGGATGTAAATTGACGGATTTATCAGCTGCCATTTGCCGGAACTCGCGGCATATGCAAGCTTCAAGATATCGCAAAGGAAGTTTGTATGACAGCAAATATCTCCGCTATTTTCTATCGCTTCGTCACAAATATTGTCTTATTTTGTTTGTGTTGATGCGTAGAGTGTTTTAAAACTTATTTGGTGAAGATCGGATGTAAATTGACGGATTTATCAGCTGTCATTCAAGTTATCGCAAAGGAAGTTTGTATGACAGCAAATATCTCCGCTATTTTTTATCGCTTCGTCACAAATAATGTCTTATTTTGTTTGTGTTGATGCGTAGAGTGTTTTAAAACTTATTTGGTGAAGATCGGATGTAAATTGACGGATTTATCAGCTGCCATTTTCCGAAACTCGGGGCAACTCGCGGCAAATGCAAGCTTCAAGATATCGCAAAGAAAGTTTGTATGACAGCAAATATCTCCGCTGTTTTGTATTGCTTCGTCACAAATAATGTCTTATTTTGTTTATGTTGATGCGTAGAGTGTTTTAAAACTTATTTGGTGAAGATCGGATGTAAATGGACGGATTTATCAGCTGCCATTTGCCGGAACTCGCGGCATATGCAAGCTTCAAGTTATCGCAAAGGAAGTTTGTATGACAGCAAATTCCGCTATTTTCTATCGCTTCGTCACAAATAATGTCTTATTTTGTTTGTGTTGATGCGTAGAGTGTTTTAAAACTTATTTGGTGAAGATCGGATGTAAATTGACGGATTTATCAGCTGCCATTTGCCGGAACTCGCGGCAACTCGCGGCATATGCAAGCTTCAAGATATCGCCAAGGAAGTTTGTATGACAGCAAATATCTCCGCTGTTTTCTAGCGCTTCGTCACAAATAATGTCTTATTTTGTTTGTGTTGATGCGTAGAGTGTTTTAAAACTTATTTGGTGAAGATCGGATATAAATTGACGGATTTATCAGCTGCCATTTGCCGGAACTCGCGGCATATGCAAGCTTCAAGTTATCGCAAAGGAAGTTTGTATGACAGCAAATATCTCCGCTATTTTTTATCGCTTCGTCACAAATAATGTATTATTTTGTTTGTGTTGATGCGTAGAGTGTTTTAAAACTTATTTGGTGAAGATCGGATGTAAATTGACGGATTTATCAGCTGCCATTTCCCATAACTCTGGGCAACTCGCGGCATGGTGAAGATCGGATATAAATTGACGGATTTATCAGCTGCCATTTGCCGGAACTCGCGGCATATGCAAGCAATGTATGACAGCAAATATCTCCGCTATTTTTTATCGCTTCGTCACAAATAATGTTTTATTTTGTTTGTGTTGATGCGTAGAGTGTTTTAAAACTTATTTGGTGAAGATCGGATGTAAATTGACGGATTTATCAGCTACCATTTGCCATAACTCTGGGCAACTCGCGGCATATGCAAGCTTCAAGCTATCGCAAAGGAAGTTTGTATGACAGCAAATATCTCCGCTACTTTCTATCGCTTCGTCACAAATAATGTCTTATTTTGTTTGTGTTGATGCGTAGAGTGTTTTAAAACTTATTTGGTGAAGATCGGATATAAATTGACGGATTTATCAGCTGCCATTGCCGGAACTCGCGGCATGTGCAAGCTTCAAGATATCGCAAAGGAAGTTTGTATGACAAAAAATATCTCCCCGATTTTCTATCGCTTCGTCATAAATAATGTCTTATTTTGTTTGTGTTACTGCGTAGAGTGTTTTAAAACTTATTTGGTGAAGATCGGATGTAAATTGACGGATTTATCAGCTGCCATTTGCCGGAACTCGCGGCATATGCAAGCTTCAAGTTATCGCAAAGGAAGTTTGTATGACAGCATATATCTCCGCTATTTTTTATCGCTGGGTCACAAATAATGTCTTATTTTGTTTGTGTTGATGCGTAGAGTGTTTTGAATTTTATATGATGAAGATCGGATATAAATTGACGGATTTATCAGCTGCCATTTGCCGGAACTCGCGGCATATGCAAGCTTCAAGTTATCGCAAAGGAAGTTTGTATGACAGCAAATATCTCCGCTGTTTTCTATCGCTTCGTCACAAATAATGTCTTATTTTGTTTGTGTTACTGCGTACAGTGTTTTAAAATTTATTTGGTGAAGATCGGATGTAAATTGACGGATTTATCAGCTGCCATTTGCCGGAACTCGCGGCATATGCAAGCTTCAAGATATCGCAAAGGAAGTTTGTATGACAGCAAATATCTCCGCTATTTTCTATCGCTTCGTCACAAATATTGTCTTATTTTGTTTGTGTTGATGCGTAGAGTGTTTTAAAACTTATTTGGTGAAGATCGGATGTAAATTGACGGATTTATCAGCTGTCATTCAAGTTATCGCAAAGGAAGTTTGTGTAATATGTCAATAAACGCCATGTAAATCCAGTGGTAGAATGGAAGGTAGAATAGTCTTCTAAGGCTAGCACGTCAGTGCCCTTTTATGATTGTTCTTCGAATGAATCTTTATTGTTCATAATAATTGATCTTAGCCTAAGTACATAAGAAAGCTGTCGACTGCGCTGCCGTTGACAGCGGCAGAAGAGCAGCGTATATATATAGATGTATATGAGAGAGAGGGCTTATGCGCATATATGGCCAGCGGCCAGCGTGGGAATGCTGACTTAGCTTGAAGCATAAATGGGTGATCTTATATCACGCTCACTTGAGTTATTTATTTATGCAATGCAACTAAGTGTTGCTGTGTACTTATAGGTACAGTGTACCCTCGATATATGCACATACTACACCTCCCCCTTTTTTTAAAATAACGTAATAAAATGAAGTTATTTTCTATCAACTATATTATCATTATAAAATAAAAATTACTTAAATATTATTTTTAATGAATTAACATTATTTATGATATAGAATTTTTAAATGAATAAAGAAAAAATATGTATGTATTTTGAATTAATAAAAATTCGATTATATCTATGTCTTTGTTATATTGTTTTGGCTGATCAGGCCGTTATTTAAGTTTTATTATGAAAAGGTTTGGCAGTGATTGCCTTTTTTTTTTTTTTGTTTTCATTCTATTTGTGCTTTTTTTAGCCTATCTTTATGTACTATTTGTTGTTTCTTATTTCCTGTTTTAATGGTTATATTATCATTTATTCCTATATCTACTACGTCATAAGGACCTTCGTATCTTTTATCTAACTTATGACCTGTTTCTTTTCTAAGTAATACTTTATCTCCTATTTTTAATTCGAAATTATTTGTATTCCTATCATATCTTAATTTTCTATCCGTTTTTGCTTTTTCTAACATTTTTCTTGCTCTGTTGTACGACATTTCTAGTCTGCATTTAAGCTCTTTAGAGTAGTCGTCTAAGTTGTATATTGGATCTATTTTGTTTATTTTACTGAAATCTTTGAATTGTCTTGGTAGTCTGCCAAATACTAGTTCGTATGGGCAGTAGTCATGTACTATTGAGGGTGTTGTATTGAAGCAATAAGTGAAATATGGTAACCAAATGTCCCAATCACTTTTGTCAACCGATATGTATGAACGTATATATTCATTAAAAGTTCGGTGGCTTCTTTCTATTGTTCCTAAAGTTTGATGATGGTGAGCGCTAGATGTTAGATTTTCTATATGCATGTATTTACATAATTCATTCATAAGTGAATTTTTGTATTCCGTACCTTGATCCGTAATGAACGTCTTCATTGGACCGTACTTCAGTACAAATGATTCAAATATAGCCTTTGCAACTGTTTTAGCACTTTTATTCGGTGTTGGAATAGTAACTAAAAACTTGGTTAGATCGCATATGATTGTAACTGCATACTCATTTCCGTCTTCCGATTTCGGTAGTGGACCAATGGTATCAATTAAAACAGTATCAAATGCTGTTGCTGGCGTTGGCATCAATGTTAATGGTGTTTTCGTATGTGTTGTAATTTTGGCTTGTTGACATTTCAAACAAGTCTTTACATACTTTGAGATTGTCTTGGTCATCTGGGGCCAATAATAAAATCTTTTGATTTTTGACTGGGTTCGTGAAATACCAGTGTGGCCTCCTTCTATAGGATCATCATGGAATTTTGTCAAAATTTCTTTAATTTGAGCTTCGTCATTTTTGTCTATAATTATCACCTTTTGTAGAATAGCTAGTTCTACTTTTTCGAGTACTCGATTGCCCTTTATTTTAAATTCATTTAGTGATACAAATTGGAACATCTGTTCACTTGGTGATATTCGCATTTTTGTTATTTTATGCATTCCGGCTTTTGAAATAAGCCTTTGAAAGAATTGATTTAGATCAAATGTTTCATTAGAATACAAGTCATTAACATCAAAGCGTGAAACAATTGTTTTTCCTCGTTTTAATAAACACTTGTGTTTATCTATTTTGATTAAAACATATTTCTTTGTGTCATTATTATTGACAACTTCATAGACTTTGGGCTTTTCTATTGTTTGCTCTTTTTCTTCTTGTATTTTGACTGTTGCTTCGTCTTTACAGGAATTTTCCTGTTTAGCTTTTGATCTGGTGGTAACTTTTAATATTTCTCTGTTGATGGTTTTCAGATCTTTTATTGTTATGCGAGACAAGGCGTCCGCAATATGGTTATCTTTCCCCTTAAGATATTCTACAGTAAAGTCATACTCTTCTAAATCCAGCCTCATACGAGTGAGTTTTGAACTTGGATTTTTCATAGAGAATAGGTATGACAATGGTCTATGATCGCTTTTTACCATGAAATGCTTGCCATATATGTATGGTCGAAAATGATTTATGGCCCAATGAATGGCCGTTAATTCTTGTTCTGTAGTGGACTTATTACTTTCACCTTGAGTGAACATTCTTGAAGCGTATGCCACTGGAAGTTGTTGACCATTGTGATCTTGTGTAAGTACCGCTCCGCATGCCTGTTTACTAGCATCGGTTGTTATGCAAAATTCTTTGCTGAAATCTGGGTACTGTAGTAATGTTGGTTTCATTAATTCTCTTTTAAGATATTCGAATGCATTATTGCATTCTGCTGTCCATTCGAATTGGACATTCTTTTTACAAAGCCTCGTTAAGTGGCGTGAATGATCAGAAAAATTTTTAATGAAACGTCTGTAATAATTACAGAAGGCTACGAAACGCCTAGCACTGTCGGCATCTGTTGGTATAGGATATTTTTCTATAACTTCATATTTGGTGTCATCTGGGAGTATACCTTTATCGGTACATTTGTGACCCAAATATGTTACTTCTTTCATAAAGAAAGAACATTTCCCTGGATGTAGTTTCAAATTATGTCGTCTACATAGCTCGAATACGTTAGTCAAATTTTTGAGCATATGTTTTTCTGAACAACCTATTACTACTAAATCATCCATATATAGAAATGCTTGCGATGGTTCAAGACCAGAAAATGCAAGTGTCATCATACGTTGGAAGGAGTTTGGTGCTACTTTCAGTCCGTATGGTAGTCGCGTGAAGCGATATGAGCCATTGGCTGTTGAAAATGACGTTATATCTCTATACCTTTTTTCTAGTTCTATCTGGTGGAATCCAGACATTAGGTCGAGACATGAAAAATACTTTGCTCTTCCTAATTGATCAAGAATATCTTCTATTCTTGGAAGTGGAAATTTGTCTGATAATAGTTTCTTATTTATTTGACGATAGTCAACTGCTAATCGCCATCTTTTTTCCGTCGAATTCGGAAGTGGTTTCTTTGGAACCAAAAGTAATGGACTATTATATTCAGACATTGATGGTTCGACTATTCCATCATCTATTAATTTTTTTACTTGTCTAGCGATGTCTGGTTTTTGGCTATCTGCCATGCGATAGTTTTTTATATAGACCGGTGTTTTTTCCCCTAATCTGAGTTTTTGTTTGTAAAAATTGTTAGCCGATATTGGTTCTGTTTCTAGACCAAAAATATCGCTAAACTCGGTGCATAATTTTGTTAGTACATTATTAAATTGTTTGGGGAATCTTAATTGTTTTAAAATTTCTTCAGTTCTATTGTCCTTTTCTGCTGGTGTTGTAAAAATGTCATAGTCTTTCATTGATTCGCATTGGATCTTCGCGCCATCTATTATGGCGTCTTTATTATTTGTATTTATAATGCGAATCAATGCGTTTTTGCTATCGACAATGGTGCTTGCTACTATTATACCCGGTTGCAGCTCCTGATTTGGTACTACAACCGTTTTTTCGTTAGTGAGTAATTTGATTTGTCTAATTACTTCACATCTAGCTGGCAATAAGAGTGTGTTGGAGTCTAAGTTATGTGTAATTGGTACATTAATCTGTCTACTGAAGTTATTGGGTCTTATTGTGAACCAGTCTTTGTTATTTTGAAACTCTAATACGCAATTGTATTTCTTGATAAAATCTATACCGATTATGCCATCGCATGGTATCGGAAAATTCTCAGGTACTACATGAAATTCATGTGGCACTAGAACATCCTGAATGCGTAGGTCAAGATCTACTGTTCCTATAGACTGTATGGTTCCTTGCCCAATACCTGTAATATTTGATATATTACTGAAATTTATATTATTATATTCCTTTGCTTTGGCTTTTAGCAATGAAATTTCTGCACCTGTGTCTATTAGCAATGTAAGAACTGTGTTTGTTTCATGGTTTATTGTTTTAATGAAAATACTCAGATTTAGGTTTATTTTAAACACTTTTACTGTTGATCGCTTAAGGGGTTCTGGCTGTTTTCCGATTGTACGTTACGCACATTTCGGTTGTTATTATTATTTTGACTTTGGTTACCCCTTCGGTTACCTCCGTCTCTGTTATTTCCGCGGCCACGGTAGCCTCCGCGACCTCTGTTGTTATTATTATAACTTTGATTATAATTCTGGTTATAATTCTGGTTGTAATTATTTCTGCCTCTACCGCGATAGTAGGCATTATAATTACCACGTCTATTATTCCCATTATAGAATAAGACTGTGTTTGAATTGCCGGTTATTTCAGTACTGCAATGTATGTATTTTTCCATTGCGTCATTGAATGTACTAAATGTACCTGCAGTTAAGATCATTTTAAGTGCCTCGTTGGCACAGTTTTTGGTCATGGCTGATATCGACTCTTTAGTCGCGAATTTGTCAGCATTATCGGCGTCTAATCCGCCGTCTATGTAAGCTGCCTCGAGCTGCTTACGCATACTGTCTATTTCCGTAACGTACTGAGACGCGGTCTTGCCTCTTTGTTGGGCATTTATTAATTTGGCCTTTATAACGTCAGGCGATTCGCCTTTTACGTTTGCCTGCAATATGGTAATTATTGCCTGTATCGTTGTCGCATGTTCTACTTTATAGTTTAGTGGGCCGATAATTTTGGTCTTTATGACCTCTACTGCTAAAGCTTCTTGATCTCCTTTAGTTAGATCTGTCAACTTTAGTGCTGTCACAAACCTGTTCAAATGGAGTTTCTTACCATCGAATTCAGGTACTGTGGCAGATACCTGTTTAACATATGCTCTCTGAGCTTCTAATGCGTTGGCCATGTTTATTGTATTTGGTTGTACGGTATTAAATTTTAATTCTTCTACTGATTCGATATCGCTTTCGATATCTAAATCTTCTAGCGGCTGCGACTCGTCCAAGTCTCTTAACTGGCTTTCGTCGAATTCCGCTATTTTGGTTAGTTCTGTTGGGACTTCTATTATAATACTGTGTCTAACACTGGTATTATGTAGTCTTTTACCAAATGAACTGAGAACTTTGAAGCATTGGACTTTATGTTCTTCAGTGAGTTTGCTTTTGTTTGTTACTATTAGGTTTTGTAATGTGTTGTATTGTGTTATCAATACCCTTATGTGAAAAATAAGCGTCTGAGTTTTTATCAGCGCGGTTTTATTAATACATTTATAAGATTTATCAAAAGCATCTCTAATATTGTTTATGGATATGGTTAAGTTTAGCCATTCCATGTATGTACATTTTAGCGATGTAATCGCACTTGTACCTTTTTGGTGTAGTTTCTTTTAGATTTTGTCTAAATCGTTGGCTCGACTCATGTAAGTCTTTTTCAACGATCTTTTGTGAAACTGATACAGTTTTAAGGCCGTGTTAAAGGCTGATAGGATAACTAAAATCAAAAGTAGTAAGTACATTGAGTTTAACTGTGGGGTTGTATCCACGACTTCTATTGTATTGACAACATTTGCGGTGTTGTCGTCCGCTTTCGACTGTGTATGTCCCATTTTGATATGGGGAAAATTAGTCTTTATTTGTATATAAAAAGTACAAATAGAATTTTAACTTTGGGAATTTGTCAATGTAATATGTCAATTATTGTTATCTCGATCAGATATAAATATAGTTCGAAATTTTAATAGGTCTAAACTGTTGTTAAACATATTTTTACTTGATGAATGAATTCATTATACTCAGTTTACATCGGTTGCAATTTGCAATTTTACAATATTATTACTTATGTTAAGTTTACGACTGAGTATAATGTGTTAGTTATGAAATGGGTCCCTGATAAGTTAGTAATTTTGTTGCAGCGGAAACCGCATCGACAACATTAATATAATATTTGGGCGGTTGAGGCTATGGCGTATAACGCAGCCCGCCGCTTTACTTCGCACCACGAAGTTGTTGATTGATGGCTGCAAGGCGCTCTTTGTAGCGCTGCCGGTCTTCCTCATTAGTTGCCGTCTTCAGTAATTCTATGTTGAGCCTCCGGGCGCTGAGCAACTTAATCCGGCGGCCACCCCTCTTCTTTTTAGGTGGCTGCTCCCTCGCTGCAGTCCGTGCCTTGTACTCCTGTATGGTCAAGGGCTTTGGTCCCGCGGACGGATCTACCTCTAATACCTCTTTGAGACTTGGTAGATCCCTTTGCTCGACAGGAGCAGGGTGTTCGAATGTCGGTTTTGTAGACATTCGCTCAGGCAGACGTCGGGTCTTTTCGGCTTGGGAGATGGTGAATTTTCAGTTATTTCTTCATTGATTATTTCTATTTTTGCTGAGTGAGTTGTGGTATTCGGTTTTCTTTGCTGGAGTTTTTCTTTCAGAAAGTCTAATTCGGCAGTTAATTTCTGTGCCGTTGCCCATGGGGCGGTGTTTTATTTGTTATTTTGCTTTTCTGACATCCGCGTTTGCCCCTTACCACACTCTACTCACTCAGTATTTTTGTTTCATCAGTGTCCCGTCTCTAGGTCTCCCGCACTGGTGTAAGGGACGGCCTGCCTCTCACACTTGTTGTCGTATTGTTGTTTAAAATTCTTAAATCAAATCGGCAATATTAGCAGCATTCTCAGTATCCTCAGTAGTCCTCAGATCGCAGGCTCCTGCCTCACGGTCGCCATGTAATATGTCAATAAACGCCATGTAAATCCAGTGGTAGAATGGAAGGTAGAATAGTCTTCTAAGGCTAGCACGTCAGTGCCCTTTTATGATTGTTCTTCGAATGAATCTTTATTGTTCATAATAATTGATCTTAGCCTAAGTACATAAGAAAGCTGTCGACTGCGCTGCCGTTGACAGCGGCAGAAGAGCAGCGTATATATATAGATGTATATGAGAGAGAGGGCTTATGCGCATATATGGCCAGCGGCCAGCGTGGGAATGCTGACTTAGCTTGAAGCATAAATGGGTGATCTTATATCACGCTCACTTGAGTTATTTATTTATGCAATGCAACTAAGTGTTGCTGTGTACTTATAGGTACAGTGTACCCTCGATATATGCACATACTACATTTGTATGACAGCAAATATCTCCGCTATTTTTTATCGCTTCGTCACAAATAATGTCTTATTTTGTTTGTGTTGATGCGTAGAGTGTTTTAAAACTTATTTGGTGAAGATCGGATGTAAATTGACGGATTTATCAGCTGCCATTTTCCGAAACTCGGGGCAACTCGCGGCAAATGCAAGCTTCAAGATATCGCAAAGAAAGTTTGTATGACAGCAAATATCTCCGCTGTTTTGTATTGCTTCGTCACAAATAATGTCTTATTTTGTTTATGTTGATGCGTAGAGTGTTTTAAAACTTATTTGGTGAAGATCGGATGTAAATGGACGGATTTATCAGCTGCCATTTGCCGGAACTCGCGGCATATGCAAGCTTCAAGTTATCGCAAAGGAAGTTTGTATGACAGCAAATTCCGCTATTTTCTATCGCTTCGTCACAAATAATGTCTTATTTTGTTTGTGTTGATGCGTAGAGTGTTTTAAAACTTATTTGGTGAAGATCGGATGTAAATTGACGGATTTATCAGCTGCCATTTGCCGGAACTCGCGGCAACTCGCGGCATATGCAAGCTTCAAGATATCGCCAAGGAAGTTTGTATGACAGCAAATATCTCCGCTGTTTTCTAGCGCTTCGTCACAAATAATGTCTTATTTTGTTTGTGTTGATGCGTAGAGTGTTTTAAAACTTATTTGGTGAAGATCGGATATAAATTGACGGATTTATCAGCTGCCATTTGCCGGAACTCGCGGCATATGCAAGCTTCAAGTTATCGCAAAGGAAGTTTGTATGACAGCAAATATCTCCGCTATTTTTTATCGCTTCGTCACAAATAATGTATTATTTTGTTTGTGTTGATGCGTAGAGTGTTTTAAAACTTATTTGGTGAAGATCGGATGTAAATTGACGGATTTATCAGCTGCCATTTCCCATAACTCTGGGCAACTCGCGGCATGGTGAAGATCGGATATAAATTGACGGATTTATCAGCTGCCATTTGCCGGAACTCGCGGCATATGCAAGCGATGTATGACAGCAAATATCTCCGCTATTTTTTATCGCTTCGTCACAAATAATGTCTTATTTTGTTTGTGTTGATGCGTAGAGTGTTTTAAAACTTATTTGGTGAAGATCGGATGTAAATTGACGGATTTATCAGCTACCATTTGCCATAACTCTGGGCAACTCGCGGCATATGCAAGCTTCAAGCTATCGCAAAGGAAGTTTGTATGACAGCAAATATCTCCGCTACTTTCTATCGCTTCGTCACAAATAATGTCTTATTTTGTTTGTGTTGATGCGTAGAGTGTTTTAAAACTTATTTGGTGAAGATCGGATATAAATTGACGGATTTATCAGCTGCCATTGCCGGAACTCGCGGCATGTGCAAGCTTCAAGATATCGCAAAGGAAGTTTGTATGACAAAAAATATCTCCCCGATTTTCTATCGCTTCGTCATAAATAATGTCTTATTTTGTTTGTGTTACTGCGAAGAGTGTTTTTTTTTAAACTTATTTGGTGAAGATCGGATGTAAATTGACGGATTTATCAGCTGCCATTTGCCGGAACTCGCGGCATATGCAAACTTCAAGTTATCGCAAAGGAAGTTTGTATGACAGCATATATCTCCGCTATTTTTTATCGCTGGGTCACAAATAATGTCTTATTTTGTTTGTGTTGATGCGTAGAGTGTTTTGAATTTTATATGATGAAGATCGGATATAAATTGACGGATTTATCAGCTGCCATTTGCCGGAACTCGCGGCATATGCAAGCTTCAAGTTATCGCAAAGGAAGTTTGTATGACAGCAAATATCTCCGCTATTTTTTTATCGCTTCGTCACAAATAATGTCTTATTTTGTTTGTGTTAATGCGTAGAGTGTTTTAAAACTTATTTGGTGAAGATCGGATGTAAATTGACGGATTTATCAGCTGCCATTTGCCGGAACTCGCGGCATATGCAAGCTTCAAGATATCGCAAAGAAAGTTTGTATGACAGCAAATATCTCCGCTGTTTTCTATCGCTTCGTCACAAATAATGTCTTATTTTGTTTGTGTTGATGCGTACAGTGTTTTAAAACTTATTTGGTGAAGATCGGATGTAAATTGACGGATTTATCAGCTGCCATTTGCCGGAACTCGCGGCATATGCAAGCTTCAAGATATCGCAAAGGAAGTTTGTATGACAGCAAATATCTCCGCTATTTTCTATCGCTTCGTCACAAATAATGTCTTATTTAGTTTGTGTTGATGCGTAGAGTGTTTTAAAACTTATTTGGTGAAGATCGGATGTAAATTGACGGATTTATCAGCTGTCATTCAAGTTATCGCAAAGGAAGTTTGTATGACAGCAAATATCTCCGCTATTTTTTATCGCTTCGTCACAAATAATGTCTTATTTTGTTTGTGTTGATGCGTAGAGTGTTTTAAAACTTATTTGGTGAAGATCGGATGTAAATAGACGGATTTATCAGCTGCCATTTTCCGAAACTCGGGGCAACTCGCGGCAAATGCAAGCTTCAAGATATCGCAAAGAAAGTTTGTATGACAGCAAATATCTCCGCTGTTTTGTATCGCTTCGTCACAAATAATGTCTTATTTAGTGTGTGTTGATGCGTAGAGTGTTTTAAAACTTATTTGGTGAAGATCGGATGTAAATTGACGGATTTATCAGCTGTCATTCACAAGTTATCGCAAAGGAAGTTTGTATGACAGCAAATATCTCCGCTATTTTTTATCGCTTCGTCACAAATAATGTCTTATTTTGTTTGTGTTGATGCGTACAGTGTTTTAAAACTTATTTGGTGAAGATCGGATGTAAATTGACGGATTTATCAGCTGCCATTTGCCGGAACTCGCGGCATATGCAAGCTTCAAGATATCGCAAAGGAAGTTTGTATGACAGCAAATATCTCCGCTATTTTCTATCGCTTCGTCACAAATAATGTCTTATTTAGTTTGTGTTGATGCGTAGAGTGTTTTAAAACTTATTTGGTGAAGATCGGATGTAAATTGACGGATTTATCAGCTGTCATTCAAGTTATCGCAAAGGAAGTTTGTATGACAGCAAATATCTCCGCTATTTTTTATCGCTTCGTCACAAATAATGTCTTATTTTGTTTGTGTTGATGCGTAGAGTGTTTTAAAACTTATTTGGTGAAGATCGGATGTAAATAGACGGATTTATCAGCTGCCATTTTCCGAAACTCGGGGCAACTCGCGGCAAATGCAAGCTTCAAGATATCGCAAAGAAAGTTTGTATGACAGCAAATATCTCCGCTGTTTTGTATCGCTTCGTCACAAATAATGTCTTATTTAGTGTGTGTTGATGCGTAGAGTGTTTTAAAACTTATTTGGTGAAGATCGGATGTAAATTGACGGATTTATCAGCTGTCATTCAAGTTATCGCAAAGGAAGTTTGTATGACAGCAAATATCTCCGCTATTTTTTATCGCTTCGTCACAAATAATGTCTTATTTTGTTTGTGTTGATGCGTACAGTGTTTTAAAACTTATTTGGTGAAGATCGGATGTAAATTGACGGATTTATCAGCTGCCATTTGCCGGAACTCGCGGCATATGCAAGCTTCAAGATATCGCAAAGGAAGTTTGTATGACAGCAAATATCTCCGCTATTTTCTATCGCTTCGTCACAAATAATGTCTTATTTAGTTTGTGTTGATGCGTAGAGTGTTTTAAAACTTATTTGGTGAAGATCGGATGTAAATTGACGGATTTATCAGCTGTCATTAATCATCAAGTTATCGCAAAGGAAGTTTGTATGACAGCAAATATCTCCGCTATTTTTTATCGCTTCGTCACAAATAATGTCTTATTT
Source organism: Drosophila merina (assembly GCA_035047645.1). Taxonomy (NCBI): domain Eukaryota; kingdom Metazoa; phylum Arthropoda; class Insecta; order Diptera; family Drosophilidae; genus Drosophila; species Drosophila merina. The sequence continues at coordinate 22,463,499 of JAWNPH010000089.1, read as the reverse complement.
TGTTTGTGTTGATGCGTACAGTGTTTTAAAACTTATTTGGTGAAGATCGGATGTAAATAGACGGATTTATCAGCTGCCATTTTCCGAAACTCGGGGCAACTCGCGGCAAATGCAAGCTTCAAGATATCGCAAAGAAAGTTTGTATGACAGCAAATATCTCCGCTGTTTTGTATTGCTTCGTCACAAATAATGTCTTATTTTGTTTATGTTGATGCGTAGAGTGTTTTAAAACTTATTTGGTGAAGATCGGATGTAAATTGACGGATTTATCAGCTGCCATTTGCCGGAATTCGCGGCATATGCAAGCTTCAAGTTATCGCAAAGGAAGTTTGTATGACAGCAAATATCTCCGCTATTTTCTATCGCTTCGTCACATATAATGTCTTATTTTGTTTGTGTTGATGCGTAGAGTGTTTTAAAACTTATTTGGTGAAGATCGGATGTAAATTGACGGATTTATCAGCTGCCATTTGCCGGAACTCGCGGCAACTCGCGGCATATGCAAGCTTCAAGATATCGCCAAGGAAGTTTTGTATGACAGCAAATATCTCCGCTGTTTTCTATCGCTTCGTCACAAATAATGTCTTATTTTGTTTGTGTTGATGCGTAGAGTGTTTTAAATTTTATTTGGAGAAGATCGGATATAAATTGACGGATTTATCAGCTGCCATTTGCCGGAACTCGCGGCATATGCAAGCTTCAAGTTATCGCAAAGGAAGTTTGTATGACAGCATATATCTCCGCTATTTTTTATCGCTTCGTCACAAATAATGTCTTATTTTGTTTGTGTTGATGCGTAGAGTGTTTTTAATTTTATATGGTGAAGATCGGATATAAATTGACGAATTTATCAGCTGCCATTTGCCATAACTCTGGGCAACTCGTGGCATATGCAAGCTTCAAGATATCGCAAAGGAACTTTGTATGACAGCGAATATCTCCGCTATTTTCCATTACTTCATCACAAATAATGTCTTATTTTGTTTGTGTTGATGCGTAGAGTGTTTTAAAACTTATTTGGTGAAGATCGGATGTAAATTGACGGATTTATCAGCTGCCATAACTCTGGGCAACTCGTGGCATATGCAAGCTTCAAGATATCGCAAAGGAACTTTGTATGACAGCAAATATCTCCGCTGTTTTCTATCGCTTCGTCACAAATAATGTCTTATTTTGTTTGTGTTGATGCGTAGAGTGTTTTAAAACTTATTTGGTGAAGATCGGATGTAAATTGACGGATTTATCAGCTGCCATTTGCCGGAACTCGCGGCATATGCAAGCTTCAAGATATCGCAAAGGAAATTTGTATGACAGCAAATATCTCCGCTATTTTCTATCGCTTCGTCACAACCAATGTCTTATTTTGTTTGTGTTACTGCGTAGTGTTTTAAAACTTATTTGGTGAAGATCGGATGTAAATTGACGGATTTATCAGCTGTCATTCAAGTTATCGCAAAGGAAGTTTGTATGACAGCAAATATCTCCGCTATTTTCTATCGCTTCGTCACAAATAATGTCTTTTTTTGTTTGTGTTACTGCGTAGAGTGTTTTAAAACTTATTTGGTGAAGATCGGATGTAAATTGACGGATTTATCAGCTGTCATTCAAGTTATCGCAAAGGAAGTTTGTATGACAGCAAATATCTGAGCTATTTTTTATCGCTTCGTCACAAATTATGTCTTATTTTGTTTGTGTTGATGCGTAGAGTGTTTTAAAACTTATTTGGTGAAGATCGGATGTAAATTGACGGATTTATCAGCTGCCATTTTCCGAAACTCGGGGCAACTCGCGGCAAATGCAAGCTTCAAGATATCGCAAAGAAAGTTTGTATGACAGCAAATATCTCCGCTGTTTTGTATTGCTTCGTCACAAATAATGTCTTATTTTGTTTATGTTGATGCGTAGAGTGTTTTGAATTTTATTTGGTGAAGATCGTATATAAATTGACGGATTTATCAGCTGCCATTTGCCGGAACTCGCGGCATATGCCAGCTTCAAGTTATCGCAAAGGAAGTTTGTATGACAGCAAATATCTCCGCTATTTTTTATCGCTTCGTCACAAATAATGTCTTATTTTGTTTGTGTTGATGTTCCGATTTTCTATCGCTTCGTCACAAATAATGTCCTATTTTGTTTGTGTTACTGCGTAGAGTGGTTTAAAACTTATTTGGTGAAGATCGGATGTAAATTGACGGATTTATCAGCTGCCATTTGCCATAACTCTGGGCAACTCGTGGTATATGCAAGCTTCAAGATATCGCAAAGGAACTTTGTATGACAGCAAACATCTCCGCTACTTTCTATCGCTTCGTCACAAATAATGTCTTATTTTGTTTGTGTTGATGCGTAGAGTGTTTTAAAACTTATTTGGTGAAGATCGGATGTAAATTGACGGATTTATCAGCTGCCATTTGCCGGAACTCGTGGCATATGCAAGCTTCAAGATATCGCAAAGGAACTTTGTATGACAGCAAATATCTCCGCTGTTTTCTATCGCTTCGTCACAAATAATGTCTTATTTTGTTTGTGTTGATGCGTAGAGTGTTTTTAACTTATTTGGTGAAGATCGGTTGTAAATTGACGGATTTATCAGCTGCCATTTGCCGGAACTCGCGGCATATGCAAGCTTCAAGATATCGCAAAGGAAGTTTGTATGACAGCAAATATCTCCGCGATTTTCTATCGCTTCGTCATAAATAATGACTTATTTTGTTTGTGTTACTGCGTAGAGTGTTTTAAAACTTATTTGGTGAAGATCGGATATAAATTGACGGATTTATCAGCTGCCATTTGCCGGAACTCGCGGCATATGCAAGCGATGTATGACAGAAAATATCTCCGCTATTTTTTATCGCTTCGTCACAAATAATGTCTTATTTTGTTTGTGTTGATGCGTAGAGTGTTTTAAAACTTATTTGGTGAAGATCGGATATAAATTGACGGATTTATCAGCTACCATTTGCCGGAACTCGCGGCATGTGCAAGCTTCAAGATATCGCAAAGGAAGTTTGTATGACAGCAAATATCTCCGCTACTTTCTATCGCTTCGTCACAAATAATGTCTTATTTTGTTTGTGTTGATGCGTAGAGTGTTTTAAAACTTATTTGGTGAAGATCGGATGTAAATTGACGGATTTATCAGCTGCCATTTGCCATAACTCTGGGCAAATATCTCCGCTACTTTCTATCGCTTCGTCACAAATAATGTCTTATTTTGTTTGTGTTGATGCATAGAGTGTTTTAAAACTTATTTGGTTAAGATCGGATGTAAATTGACGGTTTTATCAGCTGCCATTTGCCATAACTCTGGGCAACTCGTGGCATATGCAAGCTTCAAGATATCGCAAAGGAACTTTGTATGACAGCAAATATCTCCGCTACTTTCTATCGCTTCGTCACAAATAATGTCTTATTTTGTTTGTGTTGATGCGTAGAGTGTTTTAAAACTTATTTGGTGAAGATCGGATGTAAATTGACGGATTTATGAGCTGCCATTTGCCATAACTCTGGGCAACTCGCGGCATACGCAAGCTTCAAGTTATCGCAAAGGAAGTTTGTATGACAGCAAATATCTCCGCTGTTTTCTAGCGCTTCGTCACAAATAATGTCTTATTTTGTTTGTGTTGATGCGTAGAGTGTTTTAAAACTTATTTGGTAAAGAACGGATATAAATTGACGGATTTATCAGCTGCCATTTGCCGGAACTCGCGGCATATGCAAGCTTCAAGATATCGCAAAGGAAGTTTGTATGACAGCAAATATCTCCGCTATTTTCTATCGCTTCGTCACAAATAATGTCTTATTTTGTTTGTGTTGATGCGTAGAGTGTTTTAAAACTTATTTGGTGAAGATCGGATATAAATTGACGGATTTATCAGCTGCCATTTGCCATAACTCTGGGCAACTCGTGGCATATGCAAGCTTCAAGATATCGCCAAGGAAGTTTGTATGGCAGCAAATATCTCCGCTGTTTTCTATCGCTTCGTCACAAATAATATCTTATTTTGTTTGTGTTGATGCGTAGAGTGTTTTAAAAACTTATTTGGTGAAGATCGGATATAAATTGACGGATTTATCAGCTGCCATTTGCCGGAACTCGCGGCATATGCAAGCTTCAAGTTATCGCAAAGGAAGTTTGTATGACAGCAAATATCTCCGCTATTTTTTATCGCTTCGTCACAAATAATATCTTATTTTGTTTGTGTTGATGCGTACAGTGTTTTAAAACTTATTTGGTGAAGATCGGATGTAAATTGACGGATTTATCAGCTGCCATTTGCCATAACTCTGGGCAACTCGTGGCATATGCAAGCTTCAAGATATCGCCAAGGAAGTTTGTATGGCAGCAAATATCTCCGCTGTTTTCTATCGCTTCGTCACAAATAATATCTTATTTTGTTTGTGTTGATGCGTAGAGTGTTTTAAAAACTTATTTGGTGAAGATCGGATATAAATTGACGGATTTATCAGCTGCCATTTGCCGGAACTCGCGGCATATGCAAGCTTCAAGTTATCGCCAAGGAAGTTTGTATGGCAGCAAATATCTCCGCTGTTTTCTATCGCTTCGTCACAAATAATGTCTTATTTTGTTTGTGTTGATGCGTAGAGTGTTTTAAAACTTATTTGGTGAAGATCGGATATAAATTGACGGATTTATCAGCTGCCATTTGCCGGAACTCGCGGCATATGCAAGCTTCAAGTTATCGCAAAGGAAGTTTGTATGACAGCAAATATCTCCGCTATTTTTTATCGCTTCGTCACAAATAATGTCTTATTTTGTTTGTGTTGATGTTCCGATTTTCTATCGCTTCGTCACAAATAATGTCCTATTTTGTTTGTGTTACTGCGTAGAGTGTTTTAAAACTTATTTGGTGAAGATCGGATGTAAATTGACGGATTTATCAGCTGCCATTTGCCATAACTCTGGGCAACTCGTGGTATATGCAAGCTTCAAGATATCGCAAAGGAAGTTTGTATGACAGCAAATATCTCCGCTACTTTCTATCGCTTCGTCACAAATAATGTCTTATTTTGTTTGTGTTGATGCGTAGAGTGTTTTAAAACTTATTTGGTGAAGATCGGATATAAATTGACGGATTTATCAGCTGCCATTTGCCGGAACTCGCGGCATATGCAAGTTTCAAGATATCGCAAAGGAAGTTTGTATGACAGCAAATATCTCCGCTATTTTTTATCGCTTCGTCACAAATAATGTCTTATTTTGTTTGTGTTGATGCGTAGAGTGTTTTAAAACTTTTTTGGTGAAGATCGGATGTAAATTGACGGATTTATCAGCTGCCATTTGCCATAACTCTGGGCAACTCGTGGCATATGCAAGCTTCAAGATATCGCCAAGGAAGTTTGTATGACAGCAAATATCTCCGCTATTTTCTATCGCTTCGTCACAAATAATATCTTATTTTGTTTGTGTTGATGCGTAGAGTGTTTTAAAACTTATTTGGTGAAGATCGGATGTAAATTGACGCATTTATCAGCTTCCATTTGCCGGAACTCGCGGCATATGCAAGCTTCAAGATATTGCAAAGGAAGTTTGTATGACAGCAAATATCTCCCCGATTTTCTATCGCTTCGTCACAAATAATGTCTTATTTTGTTTGTGTTAATGCGTAGAGTGTTTTAAAACTTATTTGGTGAAGATCGGATGTAAATTGACGGATTTATCAGCTGCCATTTGCCATAACTCTGGGCAACTCGTGGCATATGCAAGCTTCAAGATATCGCAAAGGAAGTTTGTATGACAGCAAATATCTCCGCTATTTTCTATTGCTTCGTCACAAATAATGTCTTATTTTGTTTGTGTTGATGCGTAGAGTATTTTAAATTTTATTTGGTGAAGATCGGATATAAATTGACGGATTTATCAGCTGCCATTTGCCGGAACTCTGCACGGCATATGCAAGCTTCAAGTTATCGCAAAGGAAGTTTGTATGACAGCAAATATCTCCGCTACTTTCTATCGCTTCGTCACAAATAATGTCTTATTTTGTTTGTGTTGATGCGTAGAGTGTTTTAAAACTTATTTGGTGAAGATCGGATGTAAATTGACGGATTTATCAGCTGCCATTTGCCATAACTCTGGGCAACTCGTGGCATATGCAAGCTTCAAGATATCGCAAAGGAAGTTTGTATGACAGCAAATATCTCCGCTATTTTCTATTGCTTCGTCACAAATAATGTCTTATTTTGTTTGTGTTGATGCGTAGAGTGTTCTAAAACTTATTTGGTGAAGATCGGATGTAAATTGACGGATTTATCAGCTGCCATTTGCCGGAACTCGCGGCATATGCAAGCTTCAAGATATCGCAAAGGAAGTTTGTATGACAGCAAATATCTCCGCTATTTTCTATCGCTTCGTCACAAATAATGTCTTATTTTGTTTGTGTTGATGCGTAGAGTGTTTTAAAACTTATTTGGTTAAGATCGGATGTAAATTGACGGTTTTATCAGCTGCCATTTGCCATAACTCTGGGCAACTCGTGGCATATGCAAGCTTCAAGATATCGCAAAGGAAGTTTGTATGACAGCAAATATCTCCGCTACTTTCTATCGCTTCGTCACAAATAAAGTCTTATTTTGTTTGTGTTGATGTGTAGAGTATTTTAAAACTTATTTGGTGAAGATCGGATGTAAATTGACGGATTTATCAGCTGCCATTTGCCGTAACTCTGGGCAACTCGCGGCATATGCAAGCTTCAAGATATCGCAAAGGAAGTTTGTATGACAGCAAATATCTCCGCTGTTTTCTATCGCTTCGTCACAAATAATGTCTTATTTTGTTTGTGTTGATGCGTAGAGTGTTTTAAAACTTATTTGGTAAAGATCGGATGTAAATTGACGGATTTATCAGCTGCCATTTGCCGGAACTCGCGGCATATGCAAGCTTCAAGATATCGCAAAGGAAGTTTGTATGACAGCAAATATCTCCGCTATTTTCTATCGCTTCGTCACAAATAATGTCTTATTTTGTTTGTGTTGATGCGTAGAGTGTTTTAAAACTTTTTTGGTGAAGATCGGATGTAAATTGACGGATTTATCAGCTGCCATTTGCCATAACTCTGGGCAACTCGTGGCATATGCAAGCTTCAAGATATCGCCAAGGAAGTTTGTATGACAGCAAATATCTCCGCTATTTTCTATCGCTTCGTCACAAATAATGTCTTATTTTGTTTGTGTTGATGCGTAGAGTGTTTTAAAACTTATTTGGTGAAGATCGGATGTAAATTGACGGATTTATCAGCTGCCATTTGCCGGAACTCTGGGCAAATGCAAGCTTCAAGATATCGCAAAGGAAGTTTGTATGACAGCAAATATCTCCGCTATTTTTTATCGCTTCGTCACAAATAATGTCTTATTTTGTTTGTGTTGATGCGTAGAGTGTTTTAAAACTTATTTGGTGAAGATCGGATGTAAATTGACGGATTTATCAGCTGCCATTTGCCATAACTCTGGGCAACTCGCGGCATATGCAAGCTTCAAGATATCGCCAAGGAAGTTTTGTATGACAGCAAATATCTCCGCTGTTTTCTATCGCTTCGTCACAAATAATGTCTTATTTTGTTTGTGTTGATGCGTAGAGTGTTTTAAAACTTATTTGGTGAAGATCGGATGTAAATTGACGGATTTATCAGCTGCCATTTGCCGGAACTCGCGGCATATGCAAGCTTCAAGATATTGCAAAGGAAGTTTGTATGACAGCAAATATCTCCGCTATTTTCTATCGCTTCGTCACAAATAATGTCTTATTTTGTTTGTGTTAATGCGTAGAGTGTTTTAAAACTTATTTGGTGAAGATCGGATGTAAATTGACGGATTTATCAGCTGCCATTTGCCATAACTCTGGGCAACTCGTGGCATATGCAAGCTTCAAGATATCGCAAAGGAAGTTTGTATGACAGCAAATATCTCCGCTATTTTCTATCGCTTCGTCACAAATAATGTCTTATTTTGTTTGTGTTGATGCGTAGAGTGTTTTAAAATTTATTTGGTGAAGATCGGATGTAAATTGACGGATTTATCAGCTGCCATTTGCCGGAACTCGCGGCATATGCAAGCTTCAAGATATCGCAAAGGAAGTTTGTATGACAGCAAATATCTCCGCTATTTTCTATCGCTTCGTCACAAATAATGTCTTATTTTGTTTGTGTTGATGCGTAGAGTGTTTTAAAACTTATTTGGTGAAGATCGGATGTAAATTGACGGATTTATCAGCTGCCATTTGCCATAACTCTGGGCAACTCGTGGCATATGCAAGCTTCAAGATATCGCAAAGGAAGTTTGTATGACAGCAAATATCTCCGCTATTTTCTATTGCTTCGTCACAAATAATGTCTTATTTTGTTTGTGTTGATGCGTAGAGTGTTTTAAAACTTATTTGGTGAAGATCGGATGTAAATTGACGGATTTATCAGCTGCCATTTGCCGGAACTCGCGGCATATGCAAGCTTCAAGATATCGCAAAGGAAGTTTGTATGACAGCAAATATCTCCGCTATTTTTTATCGCTTCGTCACAAATAATGTCTTATTTTGTTTGTGTTGATGCGTAGAGTGTTTTAAAACTTATTTGGTTAAGATCGGATGTAAATTGACGGATTTATCAGCTGCCATTTGCCATAACTCTGGGCAACTCGTGGCATATGCAAGCTTCAAGATATCGCAAAGGAAGTTTGTATGACAGCAAATATCTCCGCTATTTTCTATCGCTTCGTCACAAATAATGTCTTATTTTGTTTGTGTTGATGCGTAGAGTATTTTAAAACTTATTTGGTGAAGATCGGATGTAAATTGACGGATTTATCAGCTGCCATTTGCCGAAACTCTGGGCAACTCGCGGCATACGCAAGCTTCAAGATATCGCAAAGGAAGTTTGTATGACAGCAAATATCTCCGCTATTTTCTATCGCTTCGTCACAAATAATGTCTTATTTTGTTTGTGTTGATGCGTAGAGTGTTTTAAAACTTATTTGGTGAAGATCGGATGTAAATTGACGGATTTATCAGCTGCCATTTGCCGGAACTCGCGGCATATGCAAGCTTCAAGATATCGCAAAGGAAGTTTGTATGACAGCAAATATCTCCGCTATTTTTTATCGCTTCGTCACAAATAATGTCTTATTTTGTTTGTGTTGATGCGTAGAGTGTTTTAAAACTTTTTTGGTGAAGATCGGATGTAAATTGACGGATTTATCAGCTGCCATTTGCCATAACTCTGGGCATCTCGTGGCATATGCAAGCTTCAAGATATCGCCAAGGAAGTTTTGTATGACAGCAAATATCTCCGCTGTTTTCTATCGCTTCGTCACAAATAATGTCTTATTTTGTTTGTGTTGATGCGTAGAGTGTTTTAAAATTTTATTTGGTGAAGATCGGATGTAAATTGACGGATTTATCAGCTGCCATTTGCCGGAACTCGCGGCATATGCAAGCTTCAAGATATCGCAAAGGAAGTTTGTATGACAGCAAATATCTCCGCTATTTCCTATCGCTTCGTCACAAATAATGTCTTATTTTGTTTGTGTTGATGCGTAGAGTGTTTTAAAACTTATTTGGTGAAGATCGGATGTAAATTGACGGATTTATCAGCTGCCATTTGCCATAACTCTGGGCAACTCGCGGCATATGCAAGCTTCAAGATATCGCAAAGGAAGTTTGTATGACAGCAAATATCTCCGCTATTTTCTATCGCTTCGTCACAAATAATGTCTTATTTTGTTTGTGTTGATGCGTAGAGTGTTTTAAAACTTATTTGGTGAAGATCGGATGTAAATTGACGGATTTATCAGCTGCCATTTGCCGGAACTCGCCTCGGCATATGCAAGCTTCAAGATATCGCAAAAGAAGTTTGTATGACAGCAAATATCTCCGCTATTTTTTATCGCTTCGTCACAAATAATATCTTATTTTGTTTGTGTTGATGCGTAGAGTGTTTTAAAACTTATTTGGTGAAGATCGGATGTAAATTGACGGATTTATCAGCTGCCATTTGCCGGAACTCGCGGCATATGCAAGCTTCAAGATATCGCAAAGGAAGTTTGTATGACAGCAAATATCTCCCCGATTTTCTATCGCTTCGTCACAAATAATGTCTTATTTTGTTTGTGTTACTGCGTAGAGTGTTTTAAAACTTATTTGGTGAAGATCGGATGTAAATTGACGGATTTATCAGCTGCCATTTGCCGGAACTCTGGGCAACTCGTGGCATATGCAAGCTTCAAGATATCGCAAAGGAAGTTTGTATGACAGCAAATATCTCCGCTATTTTTTATCGCTTCGTCACAAATAATGTCTTATTTTGTTTGTGTTGATGCGTAGAGTGTTTTAAAATTTATTTGGTGAAGATCGGATGTAAATTGACGGATTTATCAGCTGCCATTTGCCGGAACTCGCGGCATATGCAAGCTTCAAGATATCGCAAAGGAAGTTTGTATGACAGCAAATATCTCCGCTATTTTATAACGCTTCGTCACAAATAATGTCTTATTTTGTTTGTGTTGATGCGTAGAGTGTTTTAAAACTTATTTGGTGAAGATCGGATGTAAATTGACGGATTTATCAGCTGCCATTTGCCATAACTCTGGGCAACTCGTGGCATATGCAAGCTTCAAGATATCGCAAAGGAAGTTTGTATGACAGCAAATATCTCCGCTATTTTCTATCGCTTCGTCACAAATAATGTCTTATTTTGTTTATGTTGATGCGTAGAGTGTTTTAAAACTTATTTGGTGAAGATCGGATGTAAATTGACGGATTTATCAGCTGCCATTTGCCGGAACTCGCGGCATATGCAAGCTTCAAGATATCGCAAAGGAAGTTTGTATGACAGCAAATATCTCCGCTATTGTCTATCGCTTCGTCACAAATAATGTCTTATTTTGTTTGTGTTGATGCGTAGAGTGTTTTAAAACTTATTTGGTGAAGATCGGATGTAAATTGACGGATTTATCAGCTGCCATTTGCCATAACTCTGGGCAACTCGTGGCATATGCAAGCTTCAAGATATCGCAAAGGAAGTTTGTATGACAGCAAATATCTCCGCTATTTTCTATCGCTTCGTCACAAATAATGTCTTATTTTGTTTGTGTTGATGCGTAGAGTGTTTTAAAACTTATTTGGTGAAGATCGGATGTAAATTGACGGATTTATCAGCTGCCATTTGCCATAACTCTGGGCAACTCGCGGCATATGCAAGCTTCAAGATATCGCAAAGGAAGTTTGTATGACAGCAAATATCTCCGCTATTTTCTATCGCTTCGTCACAAATAATGTCTTATTTTGTTTGTGTTGATGCGTAGAGTGTTTTAAAACTTATTTGGTGAAGATCGGATGTAAATTGACGGATTTATCAGCTGCCATTTGCCGGAACTCGCGGCATATGCAAGCTTCAAGATATCGCAAAGGAAGTTTGTATGACAGCAAATATCTCCGCTATTTTTTATCGCTTCGTCACAAATAATGTCTTATTTTGTTTGTGTTGATGCGTAGAGTGTTTTAAAACTTATTTGGTGAAGATCGGATGTAAATTGACGGATTTATCAGCTGCCATTTGCCATAACTCTGGGCAACTCGTGGCATATGCAAGCTTCAAGATATCGCAAAGGAAGTTTGTATGACAGCAAATATCTCCGCTGTTTTCTATCGCTTCGTCACAAATAATGTCTTATTTTGTTTGTGTTGATGCGTAGAGTGTTTTAAAACTTATTTGGTGAAGATCGGATGTAAATTGACGGATTTATCAGCTGCCATTTGCCGGAACTCTGCACGGCATATGCAAGCTTCAAGATATCGCAAAGGAAGTTTGTATGACAGCAAATATCTCCGCTATTTTTTATCGCTTCGTCACAAATAATGTCTTATTTTGTTTGTGTTGATGCGTAGAGTGTTTTAAAACTTATTTGGTTAAGATCGGATGTAAATTGACGGATTTATCAGCTGCCATTTGCCATAACTCTGGGCAACTCGCGGCATATGCAAGCTTCAAGATATCGCAAAGGAAGTTTGTATGACAGCAAATATCTCCGCTATTTTCTATCGCTTCGTCACAAATAATTTCTTATTTTGTTTGTGTTGATGCGTAGAGTGTTTTAAAACTTATTTGGTGAAGATCGGATGTAAATTGACGGATTTATCAGCTGCCATTTGCCGGAACTCGCGGCATATGCAAGCTTCAAGATATCGCAAAGGAAGTTTGTATGACAGCAAATATCTCCGCTATTTTTTATCGCTTCGTCACAAATAATGTCTTATTTTGTTTGTGTTGATGCGTAGAGTGTTTTAAAACTTATTTGGTGAAGATCGGATGTAAATTGACGGATTTATCAGCTGCCATTTGCCGGAACTCGCGGCATGTGCAAGCTTCAAGATATCGCAAAGGAAGTTTGTATGACAGCAAATATCTCCCCGATTTTCTATCGCTTCGTCATAAATAATGTCTTATTTTGTTTGTGTTACTGCGTAGAGTGTTTTAAAACTTATTTGGTGAAGATCGGATGTAAATTGACGGATTTATCAGCTGCCATTTGCCGGAACTCGCGGCATATGCAAGCTTCAAGTTATCGCAAAGGAAGTTTGTATGACAGCAAATATCTCCGCTATTTTTTATCGCTTCGTCACAAATAATGTCTTATTTTGTTTGTGTTGATGCGTAGAGTGTTTTGAATTTTATATGGTGAAGATCGGATATAAATTGACGGATTTATCAGCTGCCATTTGCCGGAACTCTGGGCAACTCGTGGCATATTCAAGCTTCAAGTTATCGCAAAGGAAGTTTGTATGACAGCATATATCTCCGCTATTTTTTATCGCTTCGTCACAAATAATGTCTTATTTTGTTTGTGTTGATGCGTAGAGTGTTTTGAATTTTATATGGTGAAGATCGGATATAAATTGACGGATTTATCAGCTGCCATTTGCCGGAACTCGCGGCATATGCAAGCTTCAAGTTATCGCAAAGGAAGTTTGTATGACAGCAAATATCTCCGCTATTTTTTATCGCTTCGTCACAAATAATGTCTTATTTTGTTTGTGTTGATGCGTAGAGTGTTTTAAAACTTATTTGGTGAAGATCGGATGTAAATTGACGGATTTATCAGCTGCCATTTGCCATAACTCTGGGCAACTCGTGGCATATGCAAGCTTCAAGATATCGGAAAGGAACTTTGTATGACAGCAAATATCTCCGCTACTTTCTATCGCTTCGTCACAAATAATGTCTTATTTTGTTTGTGTTGATGCGTAGAGTGTTTTAAAACTTATTTGGTGAAGATCGGATGTAAATTGACGGATTTATGAGCTGCCATTTGCCATAACTCTGGGCAACTCGCGGCATACGCAAGCTTCAAGTTATCGCAAAGGAAGTTTGTATGACAGCAAATATCTCCGCTGTTTTCTATCGCTTCGTCACAAATAATGTCTTATTTTGTTTGTGTTGATGCGTAGAGTGTTTTAAAACTTATATGGTAAAGATCGGATATAAATTGACGGATTTATCAGCTGCCATTTGCCGGAACTCGCGGCATATGCAAGCTTCAAGATATCGCAAAGGAAGTTTGTATGACAGCAAATATCTCCGCTATTTTTTATCGCTTCGTCACAAATAATGTCTTATTTTGTTTGTGTTGATGCGTAGAGTGTTTTAAAACTTTTTTGGTGAAGATCGGATGTAAATTGACGGATTTATCAGCTGCCATTTGCCATAACTCTGGGCAACTCGTGGCATATGCAAGCTTCAAGATATCGCCAAGGAAGTTTGTATGACAGCAAATATCTCCGCTGTTTTCTATCGCTTCGTCACAAATAATATCTTATTTTGTTTGTGTTGATGCGTAGAGTGTTTTAAAACTTATTTGGTGAAGATCGGATATAAATTGACGGATTTATCAGCTGCCATTTGCCGGAACTCGCGGCATATGCAAGCTTCAAGTTATCGCAAAGGAAGTTTGTATGACAGCAAATATCTCCGCTATTTTTTATCGCTTCGTCACAAATAATATCTTATTTTGTTTGTGTTGATGCGTAGAGTGTTTTAAAACTTATTTGGTGAAGATCGGATATAAATTGACGGATTTATCAGCTGCCATTTGCCGGAACTCTGGGCAACTCGTGGCATATGCAAGCTTCAAGTTATCGCAAAGGAAGTTTGTATGACAGCAAATATCTCCGCTATTTTTTATCGCTTCGTCACAAATAATGTCTTATTTTGTTTGTGTTGATGCGTAGAGTGTTTTAAAACTTATTTGGTGAAGATCGGATGTAAATTGACGGATTTATCAGCTGCCATTTGCCGGAACTCGCGGCAACTCGTGGCATATGCAAGCTTCAAGATATCGCAAAGGAACTTTGTATGACAGCAAATATCTCCCCGATTTTCTATCGCTTCGTCACAAATAATGTCTAATTTTGTTTGTGTTGATGCGTAGAGTGTTTTAAAACTTATTTGGTGAAGATCGAATGTAAATTGACGGATTTATCAGCTGCCATCGAACTCTGGGCAACTCGTGGCATATGCAAGCTTCAAGATATCGCAAAGGAACTTTGTATGACAGCAAATATCTCCGCTATTTTTTATCGCTTCGTCACAAATAATGTATTATTTTGTTTGGGTTGATGCGTAGAATGTTTTAAAACTTATTTGGTGAAGATCGGATGTAAATTGACGGATTTATCAGCTGCCATTTGCCGGAACTCGCGGCATATGCAAGCTTCAAGTTATCGCAAAGGAAGTTTGTATGACAGCAAATATCTCCGCTACTTTCTATCGCTTCGTCACAAATAATGTCTTATTTTGTTTGTGTTGATGCGTAGAGTGTTTTAAAACTTATTTGGTTAAGATCGGATGTAAATTGACGGATTTATCAGCTGCCATTTGCCATAACTCTGGGCAACTCGTGGCATATGCAAGCTTCAAGATATCGCAAAGGAACTTTGTATGACAGCAAATATCTCCGCTACTTTCTATCGCTTCGTCACAAATAATGTCTTATTTTGCTTGTGTTGATGCGTAGAGTGTTTCAAAACTTATTTGGTGAAGATCGGATGTAAATTGACGGATTTATGAGCTGCCATTTGCCATAACTCTGGACAACTCGCGGCATATGCAAGCTTCAAGTTATCGCAAAGGAAGTTTGTATGACAGCAAATATCTCCGCTACTTTCTATCGCTTCGTCACAAATAATGTCTTATTTTGTTTGTGTTGATGCGTAGAGTGTTTTAAAACTTATTTGGTGAAGATCGGATATAAATTGACGGATTTATCAGCTGCCATTTGCCGGAACTCGCGGCATATGCAAGCTTCAAGATATCGCAAAGAAAGTTTGTATGACAGCAATTATCTCCGCTATTTTCTATCGCTCCGTCACAAATAATGTCTTATTTTGTTTGTGTTGATGCGTAGAGTGTTTTAAAACTTATTTGGTGAAGATCGGATGTAAATTGACGGATTTATCAGCTGCCATTTTCCGGAACTCGCGGCAACTCTCGGCATATGCAAGCTTCAAGATATCGCCAAGGAAGTTTTGTATGACAGCAAATATCTCCGCTGTTTTCTATCGCTTCGTCACAAATAATGTCTTATTTTGTTTGTGTTGATGCGTAGAGTGTTTTAAAACTTATTTGGTGAAGATCGGATATAAATTGACGGATTTATCAGCTGCCATTTGCCGGAACTCGCGGCATATGCAAGCTTCAAGTTATCGCAAAGGAAGTTTGTATGACAGCAAATATCTCCGCTATTTTTTATCGCTTCGTCACAAATAATGCCTTATTTTGTTTGTGTTGATGCGTAGAGTGTTTTAAAACTTATTTGGTGAAGATCGGATATAAATTGACGGATTTATCAGCTACCATTGCCGGAACTCGCGGCATGTGCAAGCTTCAAGATATCGCAAAGGAAGTTTGTATGACAGCAAATATCTCCGCTACTTTCTATCGCTTCGTCACAAATAATGTCTTATTTTGTTTGTGTTGATGCGTAGAGTGTTTTAAAACTTATTTGGTGAAGATCGGATGTAAATTGACGGATTTATCAGCTGCCATTTGCCGGAACTCGCGGCATATGCAAGCTTCAAGTTATCGCAAAGGAAGTTTGTATGACAGCAAATATCTCCGCTACTTTCTATCGCTTCGTCACAAATAATGTCTTATTTTGTTTGTGTTGATGCGTAGAGTGTTTTAAAACTTATTTGGTGAAGATCGGATGTAAATTGACGGATTTATCAGCTGCCATTTGCCATAACTCTGGGCAACTCGTGGCATATGCAAGCTTCAAGATATCGCAAAGGAACTTTGTATGACAGCAAATATCTCCGCTATTTTCTATTACTTCGTCACAAATAATATCTTATTTTGTTTGTGTTGATGCGTAGAGTGTTTTAAAACTTATTTGGTGAAGATCGGATGTAAATTGACGGATTTATCAGCTGCCATTTGCCATAACTCTGGGCAACTCGTGGCATATGCAAGCTTCAAGATATCGCAAAGGAACTTTGTATGACAGCAAATATCTCCGCTATTTTCTATCGCTTCGTCACAGATAATGTCTTATTTTGTTTGTGTTACTGCGTAGAGTGTTTTAAAACTTATTTGGTGAAGATCGGATGTAAATTGACGGATTTATCAGCTGCCATTTTCCGGAACTCGCGGCATATGCAAGCTTCAAGTTATCGCAAAGGAAGTTTGTATGACAGCAAATATCTCCGCTATTTTTTATCGCTTCGTCACAAATAATGTCTTATTTTGTTTGTGTTGATGCGTAGAGTGTTTTAAAACTTTTTTGGTGAAGATCGGATATAAATTGACGGATTTATCAGCTACCATTGCCGGAACTCGCGGCATGTGCAAGCTTCAAGATATCGCAAAGGAAGTTTGTATGACAGCAAATATCTCCGCGATTTTCTATCGCTTCGTCACAAATAATGTCTTATTTTGTTTGTGTTGATGCGTAGAGTGTTTTAAAACTTATTTGGTGAAGATCGGATATAAATTGACGGATTTATCAGCTGCCATTTGCCGGAACTCGCGGCATATGCAAGCTTCAAGTTATCGCAAAGGAAGTTTGTATGACAGCAAATATCTCCGCTATTTTTTATCGCTTCGTCACAAATAATGTCTTATTTTGTTTGTGTTGATGCGTAAAGTGTTTTAAAACTTATTTGGTGAAGATCGGATATAAATTGACGGATTTATCAGCTACCATTGCCGGAACTCGCGGCATGTGCAAGCTTCAAGATATCGCAAAGGAAGTTTGTATGACAGCAAATATCTCCGCGATTTTCTATCGCTTCGTCATAAATAATGTCTTATTTTGTTTGTGTTACTGCGTAGAGTGTTTTAAAATTTATTTGGTGAAGATCGGATGTAAATTGACGGATTTATCAGCTGCCATTTGCCGGAACTCGCGGCATATGCAAGCTTCAAGTTATCGCAAAGGAAGTTTGTATGACAGCAAATATCTCCGCTACTTTCTATCGCTTCGTCACAAATAATATCTTATTTTGTTTGTGTTGATGCGTAGAGTGTTTTAAAACTTATTTGGTGAAGATCGGATGTAAATTGACGGATTTATCAGCTGCCATAACTCTGGGCAACTCGTGGCATATGCAAGCTTCAAGATATCGCAAAGGAACTTTGTATGACAGCAAATATCTCCGCTGTTTTGTATTGCTTCGTCACAAATAATGTTTTATTTTGTTTGTGTTGATGCGTAGAGTGTTTTAAAACTTATTTGGTGAAGATCGGATGTAAATTGACGGATTTATCAGCTGCCATTTGCCATAACTCTGGGCAACTCGTGGCATATGCAAGCTTCAAGATATCGCAAAGGAACTTTGTATGACAGCAAATATCTCCGCTATTTTCTATCGCTTCGTCACAGATAATGTCTTATTTTGTTTGTGTTACTGCGTAGAGTGTTTTAAAACTTATTTGGTGAAGATCGGATGTAAATTGACGGATTTATCAGCTGCCATTTTCCGGAACTCGCGGCAACTCTCGGCATATGCAAGCTTCAAGATATCGCCAAGGAAATTTGTATGACAGCAAATATCTCCGCTGTTTTCTATCGCTTCGTCACAAATAATGTCTTATTTTGTTTGTGTTGATGCGTAGAGTGTTTTAAAACTTATTTGGTGAAGATCGGATGTAAATTGACGGATTTATCAGCTGCCATTTGCCATAACTCTGGGCAACTCGTGGCATATGCAAGCTTCAAGATATCGCAAAGGAACTTTGTATGACAGCAAATATCTCCGCTATTTTCTATTACTTCGTCACAAATAATGTCTTATTTTGTTTGTGTTGATGCGTAGAGTGTTTTAAAACTTATTTGGTGAAGATCGGATGTAAATTGACGGATTTATCAGCTGCCATAACTCTGGGCAACTCGTGGCATATGCAAGCTTCAAGATATCGCAAAGGAACTTTGTATGACAGCAAATATCTCCGCTGTTTTCTATTGCTTCGTCACAAATAATGTTTTATTTTGTTTGTGTTGATGCGTAGAGTGTTTTAAAACTTATTTGGTGAAGATCGGATGTAAATTGACGGATTTATCAGCTGCCATTTGCCGGAACTCGCGGCATATGCAAGCTTCAAGATATCGCAAAGGAAGTTTGTATGGGGAAGTTGTACAGCAAATATCTCCGCTATTTTCTATCGCTTCGTCACAGATAATGTCTTATTTTGTTTGTGTTACTGTGTAGAGTGTTTCAAAACTTATTTGGTGAAGATCGGATGTAAATTGACGGATTTATCAGCTGCCATTTGCCATAACTCTGGGCAACTCGTGGCATATGCAAGCTTCAAGATATCGCAAAGGAACTTTGTATGACAGCAAATATCTCCGCTATTTTCTATCGCTTCGTCACAAATAATGTCTTATTTTGTTTGTGTTGATGCGTAGAGTGTTTTAAAACTTATTTGGTGAAGATCGGATGTAAATTGACGGATTTATCAGCTGCCATTTGCCGGAACTCGCGGCATATGCAAGCTTCAAGATATCGCAAAGGAAGTTTGTATGACAGCAAATATCTCCGCTATTTTTTATCGCTTCGTCACAAATAATGTCTTATTT
Organism: Drosophila merina; assembly: GCA_035047645.1. NCBI lineage: Eukaryota > Metazoa > Arthropoda > Insecta > Diptera > Drosophilidae > Drosophila > Drosophila merina. The sequence continues at coordinate 22,444,416 of JAWNPH010000089.1, read as the reverse complement.
TGTTTGTGTTGATGCGTAGAGTGTTTTAAATTTATTTGGTTAAGATCGGATGTAAATTGACGGATTTATGAGCTGCCATTTGCCATAACTCTGGGCAACTCGCGGCATACGCAAGATTCAAGTTATCGCAAAGGAAGTTTGTATGACAGCAAATATCTCCGCTGTTTTCTAGCGCTTCGTCACAAATAATGTCTTATTTTGTTTGTGTTGATGCGTAGAGTGTTTTAAAACTTATTTGGTAAAGAACGGATATAAATTGACGGATTTATCAGCTGCCATTTGCCGGAACTCGCGGCATATGCAAGCTTCAAGATATCGCAAAGGAAGTTTGTATGACAGCAAATATCTCCGCTATTTTTTATCGCTTCGTCACAAATAATGTCTTATTTTGTTTGTGTTGATGCGTAGAGTGTTTTAAAACTTATTTGGTGAAGATCGGATGTAAATTGACGGATTTATCAGCTGCCATTTGCCATAACTCTGGGCAACTCGTGGCATATGCAAGCTTCAAGATATCGCCAAGGAAGTTTTGTATGACAGCAAATATCTCCGCTGTTTTCTATCGCTTCGTCACAAATAATGTCTTATTTTGTTTGTGTTGATGCGTAGAGTGTTTTAAAACTTATTTGGTGAAGATCGGATGTAAATTGACGGATTTATCAGCTGCCATTTGCCGGAACTCGCGGCATATGCAAGCTTCAAGTTATCGCAAAGGAAGTTTGTATGACAGCAAATATCTCCGCTATTTTTTATCGCTTCGTCACAAATAATATCTTATTTTGTTTGTGTTGATGCGTAGAGTGTTTTAAAACTTTTTTGGTGAAGATCGGATGTAAATTGACGGATTTATCAGCTGCCATTTGCCATAACTCTGGGCAACTCGCGGCATACGCAAGCTTCAAGTTATCGCAAAGGAAGTTTGTATGACAGCAAATATCTCCGCTGTTTTCTAGCGCTTCGTCACAAATAATGTCTTATTTTGTTTGTGTTGATGCGTAGAGTGTTTTAAAACTTATTTGGTAAAGAACGGATATAAATTGACGGATTTATCAGCTGCCATTTGCCGGAACTCGCGGCATATGCAAGCTTCAAGATATCGCAAAGGAAGTTTGTATGACAGCAAATATCTCCGCTATTTTTTATCGCTTCGTCACAAATAATGTCTTATTTTGTTTGTGTTGATGCGTAGAGTGTTTTAAAGTTTTTTTGGTGAAGATCGGATGTAAATTGACGGATTTATCAGCTGCCATTTGCCATAACTCTGGGCAACTCGTGGCATATGCAAGCTTCAAGATATCGCAAAGGAACTTTGTATGACAGCAAATATCTCCGCTATTTTCTATCGCTTCGTCACAAATAATGTCTTATTTTGTTTGTGTTGATGCGTAGAGTGTTTTAAAACTTATTTGGTGAAGATCGGATGTAAATTGACGGATTTATCAGCTGCCATTTGCCGGAACTCGCGGCATATGCAAGCTTCAAGATATCGCAAAGGAAGTTTGTATGACAGCAAATATCTCCGCTATTTTTTATCGCTTCGTCACAAATAATGTCTTATTTTGTTTGTGTTGATGCGTAGAGTGTTTTAAATTTATTTGGTTAAGATCGGATGTAAATTGACGGATTTATGAGCTGCCATTTGCCATAACTCTGGGCAACTCGCGGCATACGCAAGATTCAAGTTATCGCAAAGGAAGTTTGTATGACAGCAAATATCTCCGCTGTTTTCTAGCGCTTCGTCACAAATAATGTCTTATTTTGTTTGTGTTGATGCGTAGAGTGTTTTAAAACTTATTTGGTAAAGAACGGATATAAATTGACGGATTTATCAGCTGCCATTTGCCGGAACTCGCGGCATATGCAAGCTTCAAGATATCGCAAAGGAAGTTTGTATGACAGCAAATATCTCCGCTATTTTTTATCGCTTCGTCACAAATAATGTCTTATTTTGTTTGTGTTGATGCGTAGAGTGTTTTAAAACTTATTTGGTGAAGATCGGATGTAAATTGACGGATTTATCAGCTGCCATTTGCCATAACTCTGGGCAACTCGTGGCATATGCAAGCTTCAAGATATCGCCAAGGAAGTTTGTATGACAGCAAATATCTCCGCTGTTTTCTATCGCTTCGTCACAAATAATATCTTATTTTGTTTGTGTTGATGCGTAGAGTGTTTTAAAACTTATTTGGTGAAGATCGGATATAAATTGACGGATTTATCAGCTGCCATTTGCCGGAACTCGCGGCATATGCAAGCTTCAAGTTATCGCAAAGGAAGTTTGTATGACAGCAAATATCTCCGCTATTTTTTATCGCTTCGTCACAAATAATATCTTATTTTGTTTGTGTTGATGCGTAGAGTGTTTTAAAACTTTTTTGGTGAAGATCGGATGTAAATTGACGGATTTATCAGCTGCCATTTGCCATAACTCTGGGCAACTCGCGGCATACGCAAGCTTCAAGTTATCGCAAAGGAAGTTTGTATGACAGCAAATATCTCCGCTGTTTTCTAGCGCTTCGTCACAAATAATGTCTTATTTTGTTTGTGTTGATGCGTAGAGTGTTTTAAAACTTATTTGGTAAAGAACGGATATAAATTGACGGATTTATCAGCTGCCATTTGCCGGAACTCGCGGCATATGCAAGCTTCAAGATATCGCAAAGGAAGTTTGTATGACAGCAAATATCTCCGCTATTTTTTATCGCTTCGTCACAAATAATGTCTTATTTTGTTTGTGTTGATGCGTAGAGTGTTTTAAAGTTTTTTTGGTGAAGATCGGATGTAAATTGACGGATTTATCAGCTGCCATTTGCCATAACTCTGGGCAACTCGTGGCATATGCAAGCTTCAAGATATCGCCAAGGAAGTTTGTATGACAGCAAATATCTCCGCTGTTTTCTATCGCTTCGTCACAAATAATATCTTATTTTGTTTGTGTTGATGCGTAGAGTGTTTTAAAACTTATTTGGTGAAGATCGGATATAAATTGACGGATTTATCAGCTGCCATTTGCCGGAACTCGCGGCATATGCAAGCTTCAAGTTATCGCAAAGGAAGTTTGTATGACAGCAAATATCTCCGCTATTTTTTATCGCTTCGTCACAAATAATATCTTATTTTGTTTGTGTTGATGCGTAGAGTGTTTTAAAACTTTTTTGGTGAAGATCGGATGTAAATTGACGGATTTATCAGCTGCCATTTGCCATAACTCTGGGCAACTCGTGGCATATGCAAGCTTCAAGATATCACCAAGGAAGTTTGTATGACAGCAAATATCTCCGCTATTTTTTATCGCTTCGTCACAAATAATATCTTATTTTGTTTGTGTTGATGCGTAGAGTGTTTTAAAACTTATTTGGTGAAGATCGGATATAAATTGACGGATTTATCAGCTGCCATTGCCAGAACTCGCGGCATGTGCAAGCTTCATGATATCGCAAAGGAAGTTTGTATGACAGCAAATATCTCCCCGATTTTCTATCGCTTCGTCATAAATAATGTCTTATTTTGTTTGTGTTACTGCGTAGAGTGTTTTAAAACTTATTTGGTGAAGATCGGATGTAAATTGACGGATTTATCAGCTGCCATTTGCCGGAACTCTGGGCAACTCGCGGCATACGCAAGCTTCAAGTTATCGCAAAGGAAGTTTGTATGACAGCAAATATCTCCGCTGTTTTCTAGCGCTTCGTCACAAATAATGTCTTATTTTGTTTGTGTTGATGCGTAGAGTGTTTTAAAACTTATTTGGTAAAGAACGGATATAAATTGACGGATTTATCAGCTGCCATTTGCCGGAACTCGCGGCATATGCAAGCTTCAAGATATCGCAAAGGAAGTTTGTATGACAGCAAATATCTCCGCTATTTTTTATCGCTTCGTCACAAATAATGTCTTATTTTGTTTGTGTTGATGCGTAGAGTGTTTTAAAGTTTTTTTGGTGAAGATCGGATGTAAATTGACGGATTTATCAGCTGCCATTTGCCATAACTCTGGGCAACTCGTGGCATATGCAAGCTTCAAGATATCGCCAAGGAAGTTTGTATGACAGCAAATATCTCCGCTGTTTTCTATCGCTTCGTCACAAATAATATCTTATTTTGTTTGTGTTGATGCGTAGAGTGTTTTAAAACTTATTTGGTGAAGATCGGATATAAATTGACGGATTTATCAGCTGCCATTTGCCGGAACTCGCGGCATATGCAAGCTTCAAGTTATCGCAAAGGAAGTTTGTATGACAGCAAATATCTCCGCTATTTTTTATCGCTTCGTCACAAATAATATCTTATTTTGTTTGTGTTGATGCATAGAGTGTTTTAAAACTTTTTTGGTGAAGATCGGATGTAAATTGACGGATTTATCAGCTGCCATTTGCCATAACTCTGGGCAACTCGTGGCATATGCAAGCTTCAAGATATCACCAAGGAAGTTTGTATGACAGCAAATATCTCCGCTATTTTTTATCGCTTCGTCACAAATAATGTCTTATTTTGTTTGTGTTGATGCGTAGAGTGTTTTAAAACTTATTTGGTGAAGATCGGATGTAAATTGACGGATTTATCAGCTGCCATTTGCCGGAACTCGCGGCAACTCGTGGCATATGCAAGCTTCAAGATATCGCAAAGGAACTTTGTATGACAGCAAATATCTCCCCGATTTTCTATCGCTTCGTCACAAATAATGTCTTATTTTGTTTGTGTTGATGCGTAGAGTGTTTTAAAACTTATTTGGTGAAGATCGAATGTAAATTGACGGATTTATCAGCTGCCATTTGCCGGAACTCTGGGCAACTCGTGGCATATGCAAGCTTCAAGATATCGCCAAGGAAGTTTGTATGACAGCAAATATCTCCGCTGTTTTCTATCGCTTCGTCACAAATAATATTTTATTTTGTTTGTGTTGATGCGTAGAGTGTTTTAAAACTTATTTGGTGAAGATCGGATATAAATTGACGGATTTATCAGCTGCCATTGCCAGAACTCGCGGCATGTGCAAGCTTCATGATATCGCAAAGGAAGTTTGTATGACAGCAAATATCTCCCCGATTTTCTATCGCTTCGTCATAAATAATATCTTATTTTGTTTGTGTTACTGCGTAGAGTGTTTTAAAACTTATTTGGTGAAGATCGGATGTAAATTGACGGATTTATCAGCTGCCATTTGCCGGAACTCTGGGCAACTCGTGGCATATGCAAGCTTCAAGTTATCGCAAAGGAAGTTTGTATGACAGCAAATATCTCCGCTATTTTTTATCGCTTCGTCACAAATAATGTCTTATTTTGTTTGTGTTGATGCGTAGAGTGTTTTAAAACTTATTTGGTGAAGATCGGATGTAAATTGACGGATTTATCAGCTGCCATTTGCCGGAACTCGCGGCAACTCGTGGCATATGCAAGCTTCAAGATATCGCAAAGGAACTTTGTATGACAGCAAATATCTCCCCGATTTTCTATCGCTTCGTCACAAATAATGTCTTATTTTGTTTGTGTTGATGCGTAGAGTGTTTTAAAACTTATTTGGTGAAGATCGAATGTAAATTGACGGATTTATCAGCTGCCATTTGCCGGAACTCTGGGCAACTCGTGGCATATGCAAGCTTCAAGATATCGCAAAGGAACTTTGTATGACAGCAAATATCTCCGCTATTTTCTATTACTTCGTCACAAATAATGTCTTATTTTGTTTGTGTTGATGCGTAGAGTGTTTTAAAACTTATTTGGTGAAGATCGGATGTAAATTGACGGATTTATCAGCTGCCATAACTCTGGGCAACTCGTGGCATATGCAAGCTTCAAGATATCGCAAAGGAACTTTGTATGACAGCAAATATCTCCGCTATTTTTTATCGCTTCGTCACAAATAATGTATTATTTTGTTTGGGTTGATGCGTAGAGTGTTTTAAAACTTATTTGGTGAAGATCGGATGTAAATTGACGGATTTATCAGCTGCCATTTGCCGGAACTCGCGGCATATGCAAGCTTCAAGTTATCGCAAAGGAAGTTTGTATGACAGCAAATATCTCCGCTACTTTCTATCGCTTCGTCACAAATAATGTCTTATTTTGTTTGTGTTGATGCGTAGAGTGTTTTAAAACTTATTTGGTTAAGATCGGATGTAAATTGACGGATTTATCAGCTGCCATTTGCCATAACTCTGGGCAACTCGTGGCATATGCAAGCTTCAAGATATCGCAAAGGAACTTTGTATGACAGCAAATATCTCCGCTACTTTCTATCGCTTCGTCACAAATAATGTCTTATTTTGCTTGTGTTGATGCGTAGAGTGTTTCAAAACTTATTTGGTGAAGATCGGATGTAAATTGACGGATTTATGAGCTGCCATTTGCCATAACTCTGGACAACTCGCGGCATATGCAAGCTTCAAGTTATCGCAAAGGAAGTTTGTATGACAGCAAATATCTCCGCTACTTTCTATCGCTTCGTCACAAATAATGTCTTATTTTGTTTGTGTTGATGCGTAGAGTGTTTTAAAACTTATTTGGTGAAGATCGGATATAAATTGACGGATTTATCAGCTGCCATTTGCCGGAACTCGCGGCATATGCAAGCTTCAAGATATCGAAAGAAAGTTTGTATGACAGCAAATATCTCCGCTATTTTCTATCGCTCCGTCACAAATAATGTCTTATTTTGTTTGTGTTGATGCGTAGAGTGTTTTAAAACTTATTTGGTGAAGATCGGATGTAAATTGACGGATTTATCAGCTGCCATTTTCCGGAACTCGCGGCAACTCTCGGCATATGCAAGCTTCAAGATATCGCCAAGGAAGTTTGTATGACAGCAAATATCTCCGCTGTTTTCTATCGCTCCGTCACAAATAATGTCTTATTTTGTTTGTGTTGATGCGTAGAGTGTTTTAAAACTTATTTGGTGAAGATCGGATATAAATTGACGGATTTATCAGCTGCCATTTGCCGGAACTCGCGGCATATGCAAGCTTCAAGTTATCGCAAAGGAAGTTTGTATGACAGCAAATATCTCCGCTACTTTCTATCGCTTCGTCACAAATAATGTCTTATTTTGTTTGTGTTGATGCGTAGAGTGTTTTAAAACTTATTTGGTTAAGATCGGATGTAAATTGACGGATTTATCAGCTGCCATTTGCCATAACTCTGGGCAACTCGTGGCATATGCAAGCTTCAAGATATCGCAAAGGAACTTTGTATGACAGCAAATATCTCCGCTACTTTCTATCGCTTCGTCACAAATAATGTCTTATTTTGCTTGTGTTGATGCGTAGAGTGTTTCAAAACTTATTTGGTGAAGATCGGATGTAAATTGACGGATTTATGAGCTGCCATTTGCCATAACTCTGGACAACTCGCGGCATATGCAAGCTTCAAGTTATCGCAAAGGAAGTTTGTATGACAGCAAATATCTCCGCTACTTTCTATCGCTTCGTCACAAATAATGTCTTATTTTGTTTGTGTTGATGCGTAGAGTGTTTTAAAACTTATTTGGTGAAGATCGGATATAAATTGACGGATTTATCAGCTGCCATTTGCCGGAACTCGCGGCATATGCAAGCTTCAAGATATCGAAAGAAAGTTTGTATGACAGCAAATATCTCCGCTATTTTCTATCGCTCCGTCACAAATAATGTCTTATTTTGTTTGTGTTGATGCGTAGAGTGTTTTAAAACTTATTTGGTGAAGATCGGATGTAAATTGACGGATTTATCAGCTGCCATTTTCCGGAACTCGCGGCAACTCTCGGCATATGCAAGCTTCAAGATATCGCCAAGGAAGTTTGTATGACAGCAAATATCTCCGCTGTTTTCTATCGCTCCGTCACAAATAATGTCTTATTTTGTTTGTGTTGATGCGTAGAGTGTTTTAAAACTTATTTGGTGAAGATCGGATATAAATTGACGGATTTATCAGCTGCCATTTGCCGGAACTCGCGGCATATGCAAGCTTCAAGTTATCGCAAAGGAAGTTTGTATGACAGCAAATATCTCCGCTATTTTTTATCGCTTCGTCACAAATAATGTCTTATTTTGTTTGTGTTGATGCGTAGAGTGTTTTAAAACTTATTTGGTGAAGATCGGATATAAATTGACGGATTTATCAGCTACCATTGCCGGAACCCGCGGCATGTGCAAGCTTCAAGATATCGCAAAGGAAGTTTGTATGACAGCAAATATCTCCGCTACTTTCTATCGCTTCGTCACAAATAATGTCTTATTTTGTTTGTGTTGATGCGTAGAGTGTTTTGAAACTTATTTGGTGAAGATCGGATGTAAATTGACGGATTTATCAGCTGCCATTTGCCGGAACTCGCGGCATATGCAAGCTTCAAGTTATCGCAAAGGAAGTTTGTATGACAGCAAATATCTCCGCTATTTTTTATCGCTTCGTCACAAATAATATCTTATTTTGTTTGTGTTGATGCATAGAGTGTTTTAAAACTTTTTTGGTGAAGATCGGATGTAAATTGACGGATTTATCAGCTGCCATTTGCCATAACTCTGGGCAACTCGTGGCATATGCAAGCTTCAAGATATCACCAAGGAAGTTTGTATGACAGCAAATATCTCCGCTACTTTCTATCGCTTCGTCACAAATAATGTCTTATTTTGTTTGTGTTGATGCGTAGAGTGTTTTAAAACTTATTTGGTGAAGATCGGATGTAAATTGACGGATTTATCAGCTGCCATTTGCCGGAACTCGCGGCATATGCAAGCTTCAAGTTATCGCAAAGGAAGTTTGTATGACAGCAAATATCTCCGCTATTTTTTATCGCTTCGTCACAAATAATATCTTATTTTGTTTGTGTTGATGCGTAGAGTGTTTTAAAGTTTTTTTGGTGAAGATCGGATGTAAATTGACGGATTTATCAGCTGCCATTTGCCGGAACTCGCGGCATATGCAAGCTTCAAGTTATCGCAAAGGAAGTTTGTATGACAGCAAATATCTCCGCTATTTTTTATCGCTTCGTCACAAATAATATCTTATTTTGTTTGTGTTGATGCATAGAGTGTTTTAAAACTTTTTTGGTGAAGATCGGATGTAAATTGACGGATTTATCAGCTGCCATTTGCCATAACTCTGGGCAACTCGTGGCATATGCAAGCTTCAAGATATCACCAAGGAAGTTTGTATGACAGCAAATATCTCCGCTATTTTTTATCGCTTCGTCACAAATAATATTTTATTTTGTTTGTGTTGATGCGTAGAGTGTTTTAAAACTTATTTGGTGAAGATCGGATATAAATTGACGGATTTATCAGCTGCCATTGCCAGAACTCGCGGCATGTGCAAGCTTCATGATATCGCAAAGGAAGTTTGTATGACAGCAAATATCTCCCCGATTTTCTATCGCTTCGTCATAAATAATATCTTATTTTGTTTGTGTTACTGCGTAGAGTGTTTTAAAACTTATTTGGTGAAGATCGGATATAAATTGACGGATTTATCAGCTGCCATTTGCCGGAACTCTGGGCAACTCGTGGCATATGCAAGCTTCAAGTTATCGCAAAGGAAGTTTGTATGACAGCAAATATCTCCGCTATTTTTTATCGCTTCGTCACAAATAATGTCTTATTTTGTTTGTGTTGATGCGTAGAGTGTTTTAAAACTTATTTGGTGAAGATCGGATGTAAATTGACGGATTTATCAGCTGCCATTTGCCGGAACTCGCGGCAACTCGTGGCATATGCAAGCTTCAAGATATCGCAAAGGAACTTTGTATGACAGCAAATATCTCCCCGATTTTCTATCGCTTCGTCACAAATAATGTCTTATTTTGTTTGTGTTGATGCGTAGAGTGTTTTAAAACTTATTTGGTGAAGATCGAATGTAAATTGACGGATTTATCAGCTGCCATTTGCCGGAACTCTGGGCAACTCGTGGCATATGCAAGCTTCAAGATATCGCAAAGGAACTTTGTATGACAGCAAATATCTCCGCTATTTTCTATTACTTCGTCACAAATAATGTCTTATTTTGTTTGTGTTGATGCGTAGAGTGTTTTAAAACTTATTTGGTGAAGATCGGATGTAAATTGACGGATTTATCAGCTGCCATAACTCTGGGCAACTCGTGGCATATGCAAGCTTCAAGATATCGCAAAGGAACTTTGTATGACAGCAAATATCTCCGCTATTTTTTATCGCTTCGTCACAAATAATGTATTATTTTGTTTGGGTTGATGCGTAGAGTGTTTTAAAACTTATTTGGTGAAGATCGGATGTAAATTGACGGATTTATCAGCTGCCATTTGCCGGAACTCGCGGCATATGCAAGCTTCAAGTTATCGCAAAGGAAGTTTGTATGACAGCAAATATCTCCGCTACTTTCTATCGCTTCGTCACAAATAATGTCTTATTCTGTTTGTGTTGATGCGTAGAGTGTTTTAAAACTTATTTGGTTAAGATCGGATGTAAATTGACGGATTTATCAGCTGCCATTTGCCATAACTCTGGGCAACTCGTGGCATATGCAAGCTTCAAGATATCGCAAAGGAACTTTGTATGACAGCAAATATCTCCGCTACTTTCTATCGCTTCGTCACAAATAATGTCTTATTTTGCTTGTGTTGATGCGTAGAGTGTTTCAAAACTTATTTGGTGAAGATCGGATGTAAATTGACGGATTTATGAGCTGCCATTTGCCATAACTCTGGACAACTCGCGGCATATGCAAGCTTCAAGTTATCGCAAAGGAAGTTTGTATGACAGCAAATATCTCCGCTACTTTCTATCGCTTCGTCACAAATAATGTCTTATTTTGTTTGTGTTGATGCGTAGAGTGTTTTAAAACTTATTTGGTGAAGATCGGATATAAATTGACGGATTTATCAGCTGCCATTTGCCGGAACTCGCGGCATATGCAAGCTTCAAGATATCGAAAGAAAGTTTGTATGACAGCAAATATCTCCGCTATTTTCTATCGCTCCGTCACAAATAATGTCTTATTTTGTTTGTGTTGATGCGTAGAGTGTTTTAAAACTTATTTGGTGAAGATCGGATGTAAATTGACGGATTTATCAGCTGCCATTTTCCGGAACTCGCGGCAACTCTCGGCATATGCAAGCTTCAAGATATCGCCAAGGAAGTTTGTATGACAGCAAATATCTCCGCTGTTTTCTATCGCTCCGTCACAAATAATGTCTTATTTTGTTTGTGTTGATGCGTAGAGTGTTTTAAAACTTATTTGGTGAAGATCGGATATAAATTGACGGATTTATCAGCTGCCATTTGCCGGAACTCGCGGCATATGCAAGCTTCAAGTTATCGCAAAGGAAGTTTGTATGACAGCAAATATCTCCGCTACTTTCTATCGCTTCGTCACAAATAATGTCTTATTTTGTTTGTGTTGATGCGTAGAGTGTTTTAAAACTTATTTGGTGAAGATCGGATGTAAATTGACGGATTTATCAGCTGCCATTTGCCATAACTCTGGGCAACTCGTGGCATATGCAAGCTTCAAGATATCGCAAAGGAACTTTGTATGACAGCAAATATCTCCGCTATTTTCTATTACTTCGTCACAAATAATATCTTATTTTGTTTGTGTTGATGCGTAGAGTGTTTTAAAACTTATTTGGTGAAGATCGGATGTAAATTGACGGATTTATCAGCTGCCATTTGCCATAACTCTGGGCAACTCGTGGCATATGCAAGCTTCAAGATATCGCAAAGGAACTTTGTATGACAGCAAATATCTCCGCTGTTTTCTATCGCTCCGTCACAAATAATGTCTTATTTTGTTTGTGTTGATGCGTAGAGTGTTTTAAAACTTATTTGGTGAAGATCGGATATAAATTGACGGATTTATCAGCTGCCATTTGCCGGAACTCGCGGCATATGCAAGCTTCAAGTTATCGCAAAGGAAGTTTGTATGACAGCAAATATCTCCGCTATTTTTTATCGCTTCGTCACAAATAATGTCTTATTTTGTTTGTGTTGATGCGTAGAGTGTTTTAAAACTTATTTGGTGAAGATCGGATATAAATTGACGGATTTATCAGCTACCATTGCCGGAACTCGCGGCATGTGCAAGCTTCAAGATATCGCAAAGGAAGTTTGTATGACAGCAAATATCTCCGCTACTTTCTATCGCTTCGTCACAAATAATGTCTTATTTTGTTTGTGTTGATGCGTAGAGTGTTTTAAAACTTATTTGGTGAAGATCGGATGTAAATTGACGGATTTATCAGCTGCCATTTGCCGGAACTCGCGGCATATGCAAGCTTCAAGTTATCGCAAAGGAAGTTTGTATGACAGCAAATATCTCCGCTACTTTCTATCGCTTCGTCACAAATAATGTCTTATTTTGTTTGTGTTGATGCGTAGAGTGTTTTAAAACTTATTTGGTGAAGATCGGATATAAATTGACGGATTTATCAGCTACCATTGCCGGAACTCGCGGCATGTGCAAGCTTCAAGATATCGCAAAGGAAGTTTGTATGACAGCAAATATCTCCGCTACTTTCTATCGCTTCGTCACAAATAATGTCTTATTTTGTTTGTGTTGATGCGTAGAGTGTTTTAAAACTTATTTGGTGAAGATCGGATGTAAATTGACGGATTTATCAGCTGCCATTTGCCGGAACTCGCGGCATATGCAAGCTTCAAGTTATCGCAAAGGAAGTTTGTATGACAGCAAATATCTCCGCTACTTTCTATCGCTTCGTCACAAATAATGTCTTATTTTGTTTGTGTTGATGCGTAGAGTGTTTTAAAACTTATTTGGTGAAGATCGGATATAAATTGACGGATTTATCAGCTACCATTGCCGGAACTCGCGGCATGTGCAAGCTTCAAGATATCGCAAAGGAAGTTTGTATGACAGCAAATATCTCCGCTACTTTCTATCGCTTCGTCACAAATAATGTCTTATTTTGTTTGTGTTGATGCGTAGAGTGTTTTAAAACTTATTTGGTGAAGATCGGATGTAAATTGACGGATTTATCAGCTGCCATTTTCCGGAACTCGCGGCAACTCTCGGCATATGCAAGCTTCAAGATATCGCCAAGGAAATTTGTATGACAGCAAATATCTCCGCTGTTTTCTATCGCTTCGTCACAAATAATGTCTTATTTTGTTTGTGTTGATGCGTAGAGTGTTTTAAAACTTATTTGGTGAAGATCGGATATAAATTGACGGATTTATCAGCTACCATTGCCGGAACTCGCGGCATGTGCAAGCTTCAAGATATCGCAAAGGAAGTTTGTATGACAGCAAATATCTCCGCTACTTTCTATCGCTTCGTCACAAATAATGTCTTATTTTGTTTGTGTTGATGCGTAGAGTGTTTTAAAACTTATTTGGTGAAGATCGGATGTAAATTGACGGATTTATCAGCTGCCATTTGCCGGAACTCGCGGCATATGCAAGCTTCAAGTTATCGCAAAGGAAGTTTGTATGACAGCAAATATCTCCGCTACTTTCTATCGCTTCGTCACAAATAATGTCTTATTTTGTTTGTGTTGATGCGTAGAGTGTTTTAAAACTTATTTGGTGAAGATCGGATGTAAATTGACGGATTTATCAGCTGCCATTTGCCATAACTCTGGGCAACTCGTGGCATATGCAAGCTTCAAGATATCGCAAAGGAACTTTGTATGACAGCAAATATCTCCGCTATTTTCTATTACTTCGTCACAAATAATATCTTATTTTGTTTGTGTTGATGCGTAGAGTGTTTTAAAACTTATTTGGTGAAGATCGGATGTAAATTGACGGATTTATCAGCTGCCATTTGCCATAACTCTGGGCAACTCGTGGCATATGCAAGCTTCAAGATATCGCAAAGGAACTTTGTATGACAGCAAATATCTCCGCTATTTTCTATCGCTTCGTCACAGATAATGTCTTATTTTGTTTGTGTTACTGCGTAGAGTGTTTTAAAACTTATTTGGTGAAGATCGGATGTAAATTGACGGATTTATCAGCTGCCATTTTCCGGAACTCGCGGCAACTCTCGGCATATGCAAGCTTCAAGATATCGCCAAGGAAATTTGTATGACAGCAAATATCTCCGCTGTTTTCTATCGCTTCGTCACAAATAATGTCTTATTTTGTTTGTGTTGATGCGTAGAGTGTTTTAAAACTTATTTGGTGAAGATCGGATACAAATTGACGGATTTATCAGCTGCCATTTGCCGGAACTCGCGGCATATGCAAGCTTCAAGTTATCGCAAAGGAAGTTTGTATGACAGCAAATATCTCCGCTATTTTTTATCGCTTCGTCACAAGTAATGTCTTATTTTGTTTGTGTTGATGCGTAGAGTGTTTTAAAACTTATTTGGTGAAGATCGGATATAAATTGACGGATTTATCAGCTACCATTGCCGGAACTCGCGGCATGTGCAAGCTTCAAGATATCGCAAAGGAAGTTTGTATGACAGCAAATATCTCCGCGATTTTCTATCGCTTCGTCACAAATAATGTCTTATTTTGTTTGTGTTGATGCGTAGAGTGTTTTAAAACTTATTTGGTGAAGATCGGATATAAATTGACGGATTTATCAGCTGCCATTTGCCGGAACTCGCGGCATATGCAAGCTTCAAGTTATCGCAAAGGAAGTTTGTATGACAGCAAATATCTCCGCTATTTTTTATCGCTTCGTCACAAATAATGTCTTATTTTGTTTGTGTTGATGCGTAAAGTGTTTTAAAACTTATTTGGTGAAGATCGGATATAAATTGACGGATTTATCAGCTACCATTGCCGGAACTCGCGGCATGTGCAAGCTTCAAGATATCGCAAAGGAAGTTTGTATGACAGCAAATATCTCCGCGATTTTCTATCGCTTCGTCATAAATAATGTCTTATTTTGTTTGTGTTACTGCGTAGAGTGTTTTAAAATTTATTTGGTGAAGATCGGATGTAAATTGACGGATTTATCAGCTGCCATTTGCCGGAACTCGCGGCATATGCAAGCTTCAAGTTATCGCAAAGGAAGTTTGTATGACAGCAAATATCTCCGCTACTTTCTATCGCTTCGTCACAAATAATGTCTTATTTTGTTTGTGTTGATGCGTAGAGTGTTTTAAAACTTATTTGGTGAAGATCGGATGTAAATTGACGGATTTATCAGCTGCCATTTGCCATAACTCTGGGCAACTCGTGGCATATGCAAGCTTCAAGATATCGCAAAGGAACTTTGTATGACAGCAAATATCTCCGCTATTTTCTATTACTTCGTCACAAATAATGTCTTATTTTGTTTGTGTTGATGCGTAGAGTGTTTTAAAACTTATTTGGTGAAGATCGGATGTAAATTGACGGATTTATCAGCTGCCATAACTCTGGGCAACTCGTGGCATATGCAAGCTTCAAGATATCGCAAAGGAACTTTGTATGACAGCAAATATCTCCGCTGTTTTCTATTGCTTCGTCACAAATAATGTTTTATTTTGTTTGTGTTGATGCGTAGAGTGTTTTAAAACTTATTTGGTGAAGATCGGATGTAAATTGACGGATTTATCAGCTGCCATTTGCCGGAACTCGCGGCATATGCAAGCTTCAAGATATCGCAAAGGAAGTTTGTATGGGGAAGTTGTACAGCAAATATCTCCGCTATTTTCTATCGCTTCGTCACAGATAATGTCTTATTTTGTTTGTGTTACTGTGTAGAGTGTTTCAAAACTTATTTGGTGAAGATCGGATGTAAATTGACGGATTTATCAGCTGCCATTTGCCATAACTCTGGGCAACTCGTGGCATATGCAAGCTTCAAGATATCGCAAAGGAACTTTGTATGACAGCAAATATCTCCGCTACTTTCTATCGCTTCGTCACAAATAATGTCTTATTTTGTTTGTGTTGATGCGTAGAGTGTTTTAAAACTTATTTGGTGAAGATCGGATGTAACTTGACGGATTTATCAGCTGCCATTTTCCGGAACTTGCGGCAACTCTCGGCATATGCAAGCTTCAAGATATCGCCAAGGAAGTTTTGTATGACAGCAAATATCTCCGCTGTTTTCTATCGCTTCGTCACAAATAATGTCTTATTTTGTTTGTGTTGATGCGTAGAGTGTTTTAAAACTTATTTGGTGAAGATCGGATATAAATTGACGGATTTATCAGCTGCCATTTTCCGGAACTCGCGGCATATGCAAGCTTCAAGTTATCGCAAAGGAAGTTTGTATGACAGCAAATATCTCCGCTACTTTCTATCGCTTCGTCACAAATAATGTCTTATTTTGTTTGTGTTGATGCGTAGAGTGTTTTAAAACTTATTTGGTGAAGATCGGATGTAAATTGACGGATTTATCAGCTGCCATTTGCCATAACTCTGGGCAACTCGTGGCATATGCAAGCTTCAAGATATCGCAAAGGAACTTTGTATGACAGCAAATATCTCCGCTATTTTCTATTACTTCGTCACAAATAATGTCTTATTTTGTTTGTGTTGATGCGTAGAGTGTTTTAAAACTTATTTGGTGAAGATCGGATATAAATTGACGGATTTATCAGCTGCCATTTTCCGGAACTCGCGGCATATGCAAGCTTCAAGTTATCGCAAAGGAAGTTTGTATGACAGCAAATATCTCCGCTACTTTCTATCGCTTCGTCACAAATAATGTCTTATTTTGTTTGTGTTGATGCGTAGAGTGTTTTAAAACTTATTTGGTGAAGATCGGATGTAAATTGACGGATTTATCAGCTGCCATTTGCCATAACTCTGGGCAACTCGTGGCATATGCAAGCTTCAAGATATCGCAAAGGAACTTTGTATGACAGCAAATATCTCCGCTATTTTCTATTACTTCGTCACAAATAATGTCTTATTTTGTTTGTGTTGATGCGTAGAGTGTTTTAAAACTTATTTGGTGAAGATCGGATGTAAATTGACGGATTTATCAGCTGCCATAACTCTGGGCAACTCGCGGCATGTGCAAGCTTCAAGATATCGCAAAGGAAGTTTGTATGACAGCAAATATCTCCGCTGTTTTCTATCGCTTCGTCACAAATAATGTCTTATTTTGTTTGTGTTGATGCGTAGAGTGTTTTAAAACTTATTTGGTGAAGATCGGATATAAATTGACGGATTTATCAGCTGCCATTTTCCGGAACTCGCGGCATATGCAAGCTTCAAGTTATCGCAAAGGAAGTTTGTATGACAGCAAATATCTCCGCTACTTTCTATCGCTTCGTCACAAATAATGTCTTATTTTGTTTGTGTGAAATATCTCCGCTATTTTCTATTACTTCGTCACAAATAATATCTTATTTTGTTTGTGTTGATGCGTAGAGTGTTTTAAAACTTATTTGGTGAAGATCGGATGTAAATTGACGGATTTATCAGCTGCCATTTGCCATAACTCTGGGCAACTCGTGGCATATGCAAGCTTCAAGATATCGCAAAGGAACTTTGTATGACAGCAAATATCTCCGCTATTTTCTATCGCTTCGTCACAGATAATGTCTTATTTTGTTTGTGTTACTGCGTAGAGTGTTTTAAAACTTATTTGGTGAAGATCGGATGTAAATTGACGGATTTATCAGCTGCCATTTTCCGGAACTCGCGGCAACTCTCGGCATATGCAAGCTTCAAGATATCGCCAAGGAAATTTGTATGACAGCAAATATCTCCGCTGTTTTCTATCGCTTCGTCACAAATAATGTCTTATTTTGTTTGTGTTGATGCGTAGAGTGTTTTAAAACTTATTTGGTGAAGATCGGATACAAATTGACGGATTTATCAGCTGCCATTTGCCGGAACTCGCGGCATATGCAAGCTTCAAGTTATCGCAAAGGAAGTTTGTATGACAGCAAATATCTCCGCTATTTTTTATCGCTTCGTCACAAGTAATGTCTTATTTTGTTTGTGTTGATGCGTAGAGTGTTTTAAAACTTATTTGGTGAAGATCGGATATAAATTGACGGATTTATCAGCTACCATTGCCGGAACTCGCGGCATGTGCAAGCTTCAAGATATCGCAAAGGAAGTTTGTATGACAGCAAATATCTCCGCGATTTTCTATCGCTTCGTCACAAATAATGTCTTATTTTGTTTGTGTTGATGCGTAGAGTGTTTTAAAACTTATTTGGTGAAGATCGGATATAAATTGACGGATTTATCAGCTGCCATTTGCCGGAACTCGCGGCATATGCAAGCTTCAAGTTATCGCAAAGGAAGTTTGTATGACAGCAAATATCTCCGCTATTTTTTATCGCTTCGTCACAAATAATGTCTTATTTTGTTTGTGTTGATGCGTAAAGTGTTTTAAAACTTATTTGGTGAAGATCGGATATAAATTGACGGATTTATCAGCTACCATTGCCGGAACTCGCGGCATGTGCAAGCTTCAAGATATCGCAAAGGAAGTTTGTATGACAGCAAATATCTCCGCGATTTTCTATCGCTTCGTCATAAATAATGTCTTATTTTGTTTGTGTTACTGCGTAGAGTGTTTTAAAATTTATTTGGTGAAGATCGGATGTAAATTGACGGATTTATCAGCTGCCATTTGCCGGAACTCGCGGCATATGCAAGCTTCAAGTTATCGCAAAGGAAGTTTGTATGACAGCAAATATCTCCGCTACTTTCTATCGCTTCGTCACAAATAATGTCTTATTTTGTTTGTGTTGATGCGTAGAGTGTTTTAAAACTTATTTGGTGAAGATCGGATGTAAATTGACGGATTTATCAGCTGCCATTTGCCATAACTCTGGGCAACTCGTGGCATATGCAAGCTTCAAGATATCGCAAAGGAACTTTGTATGACAGCAAATATCTCCGCTATTTTCTATTACTTCGTCACAAATAATGTCTTATTTTGTTTGTGTTGATGCGTAGAGTGTTTTAAAACTTATTTGGTGAAGATCGGATGTAAATTGACGGATTTATCAGCTGCCATAACTCTGGGCAACTCGTGGCATATGCAAGCTTCAAGATATCGCAAAGGAACTTTGTATGACAGCAAATATCTCCGCTGTTTTCTATTGCTTCGTCACAAATAATGTTTTATTTTGTTTGTGTTGATGCGTAGAGTGTTTTAAAACTTATTTGGTGAAGATCGGATGTAAATTGACGGATTTATCAGCTGCCATTTGCCGGAACTCGCGGCATATGCAAGCTTCAAGATATCGCAAAGGAAGTTTGTATGGGGAAGTTGTACAGCAAATATCTCCGCTATTTTCTATCGCTTCGTCACAGATAATGTCTTATTTTGTTTGTGTTACTGTGTAGAGTGTTTCAAAACTTATTTGGTGAAGATCGGATGTAAATTGACGGATTTATCAGCTGCCATTTGCCATAACTCTGGGCAACTCGTGGCATATGCAAGCTTCAAGATATCGCAAAGGAACTTTGTATGACAGCAAATATCTCCGCTACTTTCTATCGCTTCGTCACAAATAATGTCTTATTTTGTTTGTGTTGATGCGTAGAGTGTTTTAAAACTTATTTGGTGAAGATCGGATGTAACTTGACGGATTTATCAGCTGCCATTTTCCGGAACTTGCGGCAACTCTCGGCATATGCAAGCTTCAAGATATCGCCAAGGAAGTTTGTATGACAGCAAATATCTCCGCTGTTTTCTATCGCTTCGTCACAAATAATGTCTTATTTTGTTTGTGTTGATGCGTAGAGTGTTTTAAAACTTATTTGGTGAAGATCGGATATAAATTGACGGATTTATCAGCTGCCATTTTCCGGAACTCGCGGCATATGCAAGCTTCAAGTTATCGCAAAGGAAGTTTGTATGACAGCAAATATCTCCGCTACTTTCTATCGCTTCGTCACAAATAATGTCTTATTTTGTTTGTGTTGATGCGTAGAGTGTTTTAAAACTTATTTGGTGAAGATCGGATATAAATTGACGGATTTATCAGCTGCCATTTTCCGGAACTCGCGGCATATGCAAGCTTCAAGTTATCGCAAAGGAAGTTTGTATGACAGCAAATATCTCCGCTACTTTCTATCGCTTCGTCACAAATAATGTCTTATTTTGTTTGTGTTGATGCGTAGAGTGTTTTAAAACTTATTTGGTGAAGATCGGATGTAAATTGACGGATTTATCAGCTGCCATTTGCCATAACTCTGGGCAACTCGTGGCATATGCAAGCTTCAAGATATCGCAAAGGAACTTTGTATGACAGCAAATATCTCCGCTATTTTCTATTACTTCGTCACAAATAATGTCTTATTTTGTTTGTGTTGATGCGTAGAGTGTTTTAAAACTTATTTGGTGAAGATCGGATATAAATTGACGGATTTATCAGCTGCCATTTTCCGGAACTCGCGGCATATGCAAGCTTCAAGTTATCGCAAAGGAAGTTTGTATGACAGCAAATATCTCCGCTACTTTCTATCGCTTCGTCACAAATAATGTCTTATTTTGTTTGTGTTGATGCGTAGAGTGTTTTAAAACTTATTTGGTGAAGATCGGATGTAAATTGACGGATTTATCAGCTGCCATTTGCCATAACTCTGGGCAACTCGTGGCATATGCAAGCTTCAAGATATCGCAAAGGAACTTTGTATGACAGCAAATATCTCCGCTATTTTCTATTACTTCGTCACAAATAATGTCTTATTTTGTTTGTGTTGATGCGTAGAGTGTTTTAAAACTTATTTGGTGAAGATCGGATGTAAATTGACGGATTTATCAGCTGCCATAACTCTGGGCAACTCGCGGCATGTGCAAGCTTCAAGATATCGCAAAGGAAGTTTGTATGACAGCAAATATCTCCGCGATTTTCTATCGCTTCGTCATAAATAATGTCTTATTTTGTTTGTGTTACTGCGTAGAGTGTTTTAAAACTTATTTGGTGAAGATCGGATGTAAATTGACGGATTTATCAGCTGCCATTTGCCGGAACTCGCGGCATATGCAAGCTTCAAGATATCGCAAAGGAAGTTTGTATGACAGCAAATATCTCCGCTATTTTCTATCGCTTCGTCACAGATAATGTCTTATTTTGTTTGTGTTACTGTGTAGAGTGTTTTAAAACTTATTTGGTGAAGATCGGATGTAAATTGACGGATTTATCAGCTGCCATTTGCCATAACTCTGGGCAACTCGTGGCATATGCAAGCTTCAAGATATCGCAAAGGAACTTTGTATGACAGCAAATATCTCCGCTACTTTCTATCGCTTCGTCACAAATAATGTCTTATTTTGTTTGTGTTGATGCGTAGAGTGTTTTAAAACTTATTTGGTGAAGATCGGATGTAACTTGACGGATTTATCAGCTGCCATTTTCCGGAACTCGCGGCAACTCGTGGCATATGCAAGCTTCAAGATATCGCCAAGGAAGTTTTGTATGACAGCAAATATCTCCGCTGTTTTCTATCGCTTCGTCACAAATAATGTCTTATTTTGTTTGTGTTGATGCGTAGAGTGTTTTAAAACTTATTTGGTGAAGATCGGATATAAATTGACGGATTTATCAGCTGCCATTTGCCGGAACTCGCGGCATATGCAAGCTTCAAGTTATCGCAAAGGAAGTTTGTATGACAGCAAATATCTCCGCTACTTTCTATCGCTTCGTCACAAATAATGTCTTATTTTGTTTGTGTTGATGCGTAGAGTGTTTGAAAACTTATTTGGTGAAGATCGGATGTAAATTGACGGATTTATCAGCTGCCATTTGCCATAACTCTGGGCAACTCGTGGCATATGCAAGCTTCAAGATATCGCAAAGGAACTTTGTATGACAGCAAATATCTCCGCTACTTTCTATCGCTTCGTCACAAATAATGTCTTATTTTGTTTGTGTTGATGCGTAGAGTGTTTTAAAACTTATTTGGTGAAGATCGGATGTAAATTGACGGATTTATCAGCTGCCATTTGCCATAACTCTGGGCAACTCGTGGCATATGCAAGCTTCAAGATATCGCAAAGGAACTTTGTATGACAGCAAATATCTCCGCTATTTTCTATCGCTTCGTCACAGATAATGTCTTCTTTTGTTTGTGTTACTGCGTAGAGTGTTTTAAAACTTATTTGGTGAAGATCGGATGTAAATTGACGGATTTATCAGCTGCCATTTTCCGGAACTCGCGGCAACTCTCGGCATATGCAAGCTTCAAGATATCGCCACGGAAATTTGTATGACAGCAAATATCTCCGCTGTTTTCTATCGCTTCGTCACAAATAATGTCTTATTTTGTTTGTGTTGATGCGTAGAGTGTTTTAAAACTTATTTGGTGAAGATCGGATATAAATTGACGGATTTATCAGCTGCCATTTGCCGGAACTCGCGGCATATGCAAGCTTCAAGTTATCGCAAAGGAAGTTTGTATGACAGCAAATATCTCCGCTATTTTTTATCGCTTCGTCACAAATAATGTCTTATTTTGTTTGTGTTGATGCGTAGAGTGTTTTAAAACTTATTTGGTGAAGATCGGATATAAATTGACGGATTTATCAGCTACCATTGCCGGAACTCGCGGCATGTGCAAGCTTCAAGATATCGCAAAGGAAGTTTGTATGACAGCAAATATCTCCGCGATTTTCTATCGCTTCGTCACAAATAATGTCTTATTTTGTTTGTGTTGATGCGTAGAGTGTTTTAAAACTTATTTGGTGAAGATCGGATATAAATTGACGGATTTATCAGCTGCCATTTGCCGGAACTCGCGGCATATGCAAGCTTCAAGTTATCGCAAAGGAAGTTTGTATGACAGCAAATATCTCCGCTATTTTTTATCGCTTCGTCACAAATAATGTCTTATTTTGTTTGTGTTGATGCGTAGAGTGTTTTAAAACTTATTTGGTGAAGATCGGATATAAATTGACGGATTTATCAGCTACCATTGCCGGAACTCGCGGCATGTGCAAGCTTCAAGATATCGCAAAGGAAGTTTGTATGACAGCAAATATCTCCGCGATTTTCTATCGCTTCGTCATAAATAATGTCTTATTTTGTTTGTGTTACTGCGTAGAGTGTTTTAAAATTTATTTGGTGAAGATCGGATGTAAATTGACGGATTTATCAGCTGCCATTTGCCGGAACTCGCGGCATATGCAAGCTTCAAGTTATCGCAAAGGAAGTTTGTATGACAGCAAATATCTCCGCTACTTTCTATCGCTTCGTCACAAATAATGTCTTATTTTGTTTGTGTTGATGCGTAGAGTGTTTTAAAACTTATTTGGTGAAGATCGGATGTAAATTGACGGATTTATCAGCTGCCATTTGCCATAACTCTGGGCAACTCGTGGCATATGCAAGCTTCAAGATATCGCAAAGGAACTTTGTATGACAGCAAATATCTCCGCTATTTTCTATTACTTCGTCACAAATAATGTCTTATTTTGTTTGTGTTGATGCGTAGAGTGTTTTAAAACTTATTTGGTGAAGATCGGATGTAAATTGACGGATTTATCAGCTGCCATAACTCTGGGCAACTCGTGGCATATGCAAGCTTCAAGATATCGCAAAGGAACTTTGTATGACAGCAAATATCTCCGCTGTTTTCTATCGCTTCGTCACAAATAATGTTTTATTTTGTTTGTGTTGATGCGTAGAGTGTTTTAAAACTTATTTGGTGAAGATCGGATGTAAATTGACGGATTTATCAGCTGCCATTTGCCGGAACTCGCGGCATATGCAAGCTTCAAGATATCGCAAAGGAAGTTTGTATGACAGCAAATATCTCCGCTATTTTCTATCGCTTCGTCACAGATAATGTCTTATTTTGTTTGTGTTACTGCGTAGAGTGTTTGAAAACTTATTTGGTGAAGATCGGATGTAACTTGACGGATTTATCAGCTGCCATTTTCCGGAACTCGCGGCAACTCTCGGCATATGCAAGCTTCAAGATATCGCCAAGGAAGTTTTGTATGACAGCAAATATCTCCGCTGTTTTCTATCGCTTCGTCACAAATAATGTCTTATTTTGTTTGTGTTGATGCGTAGAGTGTTTTAAAACTTATTTGGTGAAGATCGGATGTAAATTGACGGATTTATCAGCTGCCATTTGCCGGAACTCGCGGCATATGCAAGCTTCAAGTTATCGCAAAGGAAGTTTGTATGACAGCAAATATCTCCGCTATTTTTTATCGCTTCGTCACAAATAATGCCTTATTGTGTTTGTGTTGATGCGTAGAGTGTTTTAAAACTTATTTGGTGAAGATCGGATATAAATTGACGGATTTATCAGCTACCATTGCCGGAACTCGCGGCATGTGCAAGCTTCAAGATATCGCAAAGGAAGTTTGTATGACAGCAAATATCTCCGCGATTTTCTATCGCTTCGTCATAAATAATGTCTTATTTTGTTTGTGTTACTGCGTAGAGTGTTTTAAAACTTATTTGGTGAAGATCGGATGTAAATTGACGGATTTATCAGCTGCCATTTGCCGGAACTCGCGGCATATGCAAGCTTCAAGTTATCGCAAAGGAAGTTTGTATGACAGCAAATATCTCCGCTACTTTCTATCGCTTCGTCACAAATAATGTCTTATTTTGTTTGTGTTGATGCGTAGAGTTTTTAAAACTTATTTGGTGAAGATCGGATGTAAATTGACGGATTTATCAGCTGCCATTTGCCATAACTCTGGGCAACTCGTGGCATATGCAAGCTTCAAGATATCGCAAAGGAACTTTGTATGACAGCAAATATCTTCGCTATTTTCTATTACTTCGTCACAAATAATATCTTATTTTGTTTGTGTTGATGCGTAGAGTGTTTTAAATTTATTTGGTGAAGATCGGATGTAAATTGACGGATTTATCAGCTGCCATAAGTCTGGGCAACTCGTGGCATATGCAAGCTTCAAGATATCGCAAAGGAACTTTGTATGACAGCAAATATCTCCGCTGTTTTCTATCGCTTCGTCACAAATAATGTTTTATTTTGTTTGTGTTGATGCGTAGAGTGTTTTAAAACTTATTTGGTGAAGATCGGATGTAAATTGACGGATTTATCAGCTGCCATTTGCCGGAACTCGCGGCATATGCAAGCTTCAAGATATCGCAAAGGAAGTTTGTATGACAGCAAATATCTCCGCTACTTTCTATCGCTTCGTCACAAATAATGTCTTATTTTGTTTGTGTTGATGCGTAGAGTGTTTTAAAACTTATTTGGTGAAGATCGGATGTAAATTGACGGATTTATCAGCTGCCATTTGCCATAACTCTGGGCAAATATCTCCGCTACTTTCTATCGCTTCGTCACAAATAATGTCTTATTTTGTTTGTGTTGATGCGTAGAGTGTTTTAAAACTTATTTGGTTAAGATCGGATGTAAATTGACGGATTTATCAGCTGCCATTTGCCATAACTCTGGGCAACTCGTGGCATATGCAAGCTTCAAGATATCGCAAAGGAACTTTGTATGACAGCAAATATCTCCGCTACTTTCTATCGCTTCGTCACAAATAATGTCTTATTTTATTTGTGTTACTGCGTAGAGTGTTTTAAAACTTATTTGGTGAAGATCGGATGTAAATTGACGGATTTATCAGCTGCCATTTTCCGGAACTCGCGGAAACTCTCGGCATATGCAAGCGTCAAGATATCGCCAAGGAAGTTTGTATGACAGCAAATATCTCCGCTACTTTCTATCGCTTCGTCACAAATAATGTCTTATTTTGTTTGTGTTGATGCGTAGAGTGTTTAAAAACTTATTTGGTGAAGATCGGATATAAATTGACGGATTTATCAGCTACCATTGCCGGAACTCGCGGCATGTGCAAGCTTCAAGATATCGCAAAGGAAGTTTGTATGACAGCAAATATCTCCGCTATTTTTTATCGCTTCGTCACAAATAATGTCTTATTTTGTTTGTGTTGATGCGTAGAGTGTTTTAAAACTTATTTGGTGAAGATCGGATGCAAATTGACGGATTTATCAGCTGCCATTTTCCATAACTCTGGGCAACTCGCGGCATATGCAAGCTTCAAGCTATCGCAAAGGAAGTTTGTATGACAGCAAATATCTCCGCTACTTTCTATCGCTTCGTCACAAATAATGTCTTATTTTGTTTGTGTTGATGCGTAGAGTGTTTTAAAACTTATTTGGTGAAGATCGGATATAAATTGACGGATTTATCAGCTGCCATTTGCCGGAACTCGCGGCATATGCAAGCTTCAAGATATCGCAAAGGAAGTTTGTATGACAGCAAATATCTCCGCTATTTTTTATCGCTTCGTCACAAATAATGTCTTATTTTGTTTGTGTTGATGCGTAGAGTTTTTAAAACTTATTTGGTGAAGATCGGATGTAAATTGACGGATTTATCAGCTGCCATTTGCCATAACTCTGGGCAACTCGTGGCATATGCAAGCTTCAAGATATCGCCAAGGAAGTTTTGTATGACAGCAAATATCTCCGCTGTTTTCTATCGCTTCGTCACAAATAATGTCTTATTTTGTTTGTGTTGATGCGTAGAGTGTTTTAAAACTTATTTGGTGAAGATCGGATATAAATTGACGGATTTATCAGTTGCCATTTGCCGGAACTCGCGGCATATGCAAGCTTCAAGATATCGCAAAGGAAGTTTGTATGACAGCAAATATCTCCGCTATTTTTTATCGCTTCGTCACAAATAATGTCTTATTTTGTTTGTGTTGATGCGTAGAGTGTTTTAAAACTTATTTGGTGAAGATCGGATGTAAATTGACGGATTTATCAGCTGCCATTTGCCATAACTCTGGGCAACTCGTGGCATATGCAAGCTTCAAGATATCGAAAAGGAACTTTGTATGACAGCAAATATCTCCACTATTTTCTATCGCTTCGTCACAAATAATGTCTTATTTTGTTTGTGTTACTGCGTAGAGTGTTTTAAAACTTATTTGGTGAAGATCGGATGTAAATTGACGGATTTATCAGCTGCCATTTTCCGGAACTCGCGGAAACTCTCGGCATATGCAAGCTTCAAGATATCGCCAAGGAAGTTTGTATGACAGCAAATATCTCCGCTGTTTTCTATCGCTTCGTCACAAATAATGTCTTATTTTGTTTGTGTTGATGCGTAGAGTGTTTTAAAACTTATTTGGTGAAGATCGGATATAAATTGACGGATTTATCAGCTACCATTGCCGGAACTCGCGGCATGTGCAAGCTTCAAGATATCGCAAAGGAAGTTTGTATGACAGCAAATATCTCCGCGATTTTCTATCGCTTCGTCATAAATAATGTCTTATTTTGTTTGTGTTACTACGTAGAGTGTTTTAAAACTTATTTGGTGAAGATCGGATATAAATTGACGGATTTATCAGCTGCCATTTGCCGGAACTCGCGGCATATGCAAGCTTCAAGTTATCGCAAAGGAAGTTTGTATGACAGCAAATATCTCCGCTATTTTCTATCGCTTCGTCACAAATAATGTCTTATTTTGTTTGTGTTGATGCGTAGAGTGTTTTAAAACTTATTTGGTGAAGATCGGATATAAATTGACGGATTTATCAGCTGCCATTTGCCGGAACTCGCGGCATATGCAAGCTTCAAGTTATCGCAAAGGAAGTTTGTATGACAGCAAATATCTCCGCTATTTTTTATCGCTTCGTCACAAATAATGTCTTATTTTGTTTGTGTTGATGCGTAGAGTGTTTTAAAAGTTATTTGGTGAAGATCGGATGTAAATTGACGGATTTATCAGCTGCCATTTGCCATAACTCTGGGCAACTCGTGGCATATGCAAGCTTCAAGTTATCGCAAAGGAAGTTTGTATGACAGCAAATATCTCCGCTATTTTTTATCGCTTCGTCACAAATAATGTCTTATTTTGTTTGTGTTGATGCGTAGAGTGTTTTAAAACTTATTTGGTGAAGATCGGATATAAATTGACGGATTTATCAGCTGCCATTTGCCGGAACTCGCGGCATATGCAAGCTTCAAGTTATCGCAAAGGAAGTTTGTATGACAGCAAATATCTCCGCTATTTTTTATCGCTTCGTCACAAATAATGTCTTATTTTGTTCGTGTTGATGCGTAGAGTGTTTAAAAACTTATTTGGTGAAGATCGGATATAAATTGACGGATTTATCAGCTGCCATTTGCCGGAACTCGCGGCATATGCAAGCTTCAAGTTATCGCAAAGGAAGTTTGTATGACAGCAAATATCTCCGCTGTTTTCTATCGCTTCGTCACAAATAATGTCTTATTTTGTTTGTGTTGATGCGTAGAGTGTTTTAAAACTTATTTGGTGAAGATCGGATATAAATTGACGGATTTATCAGCTGCCATTTGCCGGAACTCGCGGCATATGCAAGCTTCAAGTTATCGCAAAGGAAGTTTGTATGACAGCAAATATCTCCGCTGTTTTCTATCGCTTCGTCACAAATAATGTCTTATTTTGTTTGTGTTGATGCGTAGAGTGTTTTAAAACTTATTTGGTGAAGATCGGATGTAAATTGACGGATTTATCAGCTGCCATTTGCCATAACTCTGGGCAACTCGTGGCATATGCAAGCTTCAAGTTATCGCAAAGGAAGTTTGTATGACAGCAAATATCTCCGCTATTTTTTATCGCTTCGTCACAAATAATGTCTTATTTTGTTTGTGTTGATGTGTAGAGTGTTTTAAAACTTATTTGGTGAAGATCGGATATAAATTGACGGATTTATCAGCTGCCATTTGCCGGAACTCGCGGCATATGCAAGCTTCAAGTTATCGCAAAGGAAGTTTGTATGACAGCAAATATCTCCGCTATTTTTTATCGCTTCGTCACAAATAATGTCTTATTTTGTTTGTGTTGATGCGTAGAGTGTTTTAAAACTTGTTTGGTGAAGATCGGATATAAATTGACGGATTTATCAGCTGCCATTTGCCGGAACTCGCGGCATATGCAAGCTTCAAGTTATCGCAAAGGAAGTTTGTATGACAGCAAATATCTCCGCTGTTTTCTATCGCTTCGTCACAAATAATGTCTTATTTTGTTTGTGTTGATGCGTAGAGTGTTTTAAAACTTATTTGGTGAAGATCGGATGTAAATTGACGGATTTATCAGCTGCCATTTGCCATAACTCTGGGCAACTCGTGGCATATGCAAGCTTCAAGTTATCGCAAAGGAAGTTTGTATGACAGCAAATATCTCCGCTATTTTTTATCGCTTCGTCACAAATAATGTCTTATTTTGTTTGTGTTGATGCGTAGAGTGTTTTAAAACTTATTTGGTGAAGATCGGATGTAAATTGACGGATTTATCAGCTGCCATTTGCCATAACTCTGGGCAACTCGTGGCATATGCAAGCTTCAAGATATCGCAAAGGAACTTTGTATGACAGCAAATATCTCCGCTATTTTCTATTACTTCGTCACAAATAATATCTTATTTTGTTTGTGTTGATGCGTAGAGTGTTTCAAAACTTATTTGGTGAAGATCGGATGTAAATTGACGGATTTATCAGCTGCCATTTGCCATAACTCTGGGCAACTCGTGGCATATGCAAGCTTCAAGATATCGCAAAAGAACTTTGTATGACAGCAAATATCTCCGCTGTTTTCTATCGCTTCGTCACAAATAATGTCTTATTTTGTTTGTGTTGATGCGTAGAGTGTTTTGAATTTTATTTGGTGAAGATCGGATATAAATTGACGGATTTATGAGCTGCCATTTGCCGGAACTCGCGGCATATGCAAGCTTCAAGATATCGCAAAGAAAGTTTGTATGACAGCAAATATCTCCTCTATTTTCTATCGCTTCGTCACAAGTAATGTCTTATTTTGTTTGTGTTGATGCGTAGAGTGTTTTAAAACTTATTTGGTGAAGATCGGATATAAATTGACGGATTTATCAGCTGCCATTTGCCGGAACTCGCGGCATATGCAAGCTTCAAGTTATTGCAAAGGAAGTTTGTATGACAGCAAATATCTCCGCTATTTTTTATCGCTTCGTCACAAATAATGTCTTATTTTGTTTGTGTTGATGCGTAGAGTGTTTTAAAACTTATTTGGTGAAGATCGGATGTAAATTGACGGATTTATCAGCTGCCATTTGCCATAACTCTGTGCAACTCGTGGCATATGCAAGCTTCAAGTTATCGCAAAGGAAGTTTGTATGACAGCAAATATCTCCGCTATTTTTTATCGCTTCGTCACAAATAATGCCTTATTTTGTTTGTGTTGATGCGTAGAGTTTTTAAAACTTATTTGGTGAAGATCGGATGTAAATTGACGGATTTATCAGCTGCCATTTGCCATAACTCTGGGCAACTCGTGGCATATGCAAGCTTCAAGTTATCGCAAAGGAAGTTTGTATGACAGCAAATATCTCCGCTATTTTTTATCGCTTCGTCACAAATAATGTCTTATTTTGTTTGTGTTGATGCGTAGAGTGTTTTAAAACTTATTTGGTGAAGATCGGATGTAAATTGACGGATTTATCAGCTGCCATTTGCCATAACTCTGGGCAACTCGTGGCATATGCAAGCTTCAAGATATCGCAAAGGAACTTTGTATGACAGCAAATATCTCCGCTATTTTCTATTGGTTCGTCACAAATAATATCTTATTTTGTTTGTGTTGATGCGTAGAGTGTTTTAAAACTTATTTGGTGAAGATCGGATGTAAATTGACGGATTTATCAGCTGCCATAACTCTGGGCAACTCGTGGCATATGCAAGCTTCAAGATATCGCAAAGGAACTTTGTATGACAGCAAATATCTCCGCTGTTTTCTATCGCTTCGTCACAGATAATGCCTTATTTTGTTTGTGTTGATGCGTAGAGTGTTTTAAAACTTATTTGGTGAAGATCGGATGTAAATTGACGGATTTATCAGCTGCCATTTGCCGGAACTCGCGGCATATGCAAGCTTCAAGATATCGCCAAGGAGTTTGTATGACAGCAAATATCTCCGCTATTTTTTATCGCTTCGTCACAAATAATGTCTTATTTTGTTTGTGTTGATGCGTAGAGTGTTTTAAAACTTATTTGGTGAAGATCGGATATAAATTGACGGATTTATGAGCTGCCATTTGCCGGAACTCGCGGCATATGCAAGCTTCAAGATATCGCAAAGAAAGTTTGTATGACAGCAAATATCTCCGCTGTTTTCTATCGCTTCGTCACAAGTAATGTCCTATTTTGTTTGTGTTACTGCGTAGAGTGTTTTAAAACTTATTTGGTGAAGATCGGATGTAAATTGACGGATTTATCAGCTGCCATTTGCCGGAACTCGCGGCATATGCAAGCTTCAAGATATCGAAAAGGAAGTTTGTATGACAGCAAATATCTCCGCTATTTTCTATCGCTTCGTCACAAATAATGTCTTATTTTGTTTGTGTTGATGCGTAGAGTGTTTTAAAACTTATTTGGTGAAGATCGGATGTAAATTGACGGATTTATCAGCTGCCATTTGCCATAACTCTGGGCAACTCGTGGCATATGCAAGCTTCAAGATATCGCAAAGGAACTTTGTATGACAGCAAATATCTCCGCTGTTTTCTATCGCTTCGTCACAAATAATGTCTTATTTTGTTTGTGTTGATGCGTAGAGTGTTTTGAATTTTATTTGGGGAAGATCGGATATAAATTGACGGATTTATGAGCTGCCATTTGCCGGAACTCGCGGCATATGCAAGCTTCAAGATATCGCAAAGAAAGTTTGTATGACAGCAAATATCTCCTCTATTTTCTATCGCTTCGTCACAAGTAATGTCTTATTTTGTTTGTGTTGATGCGTAGAGTGTTTTAAAACTTATTTGGTGAAGATCGGATATAAATTGACGGATTTATCAGCTGCCATTTGCCGGAACTCGCGGCATATGCAAGCTTCAAGTTATTGCAAAGGAAGTTTGTATGACAGCAAATATCTCCGCTATTTTTTATCGCTTCGTCACAAATAATGTCTTATTTTGTTTGTGTTGATGCGTAGAGTGTTTTAAAACTTATTTGGTGAAGATCGGATGTAAATTGACGGATTTATCAGCTGCCATTTGCCATAACTCTGGGCAACTCGTGGCATATGCAAGCTTCAAGTTATCGCAAAGGAAGTTTGTATGACAGCAAATATCTCCGCTATTTTTTATCGCTTCGTCACAAATAATGCCTTATTTTGTTTGTGTTGATGCGTAGAGTTTTTAAAACTTATTTGGTGAAGATCGGATGTAAATTGACGGATTTATCAGCTGCCATTTGCCATAACTCTGGGCAACTCGTGGCATATGCAAGCTTCAAGTTATCGCAAAGGAAGTTTGTATGACAGCAAATATCTCCGCTATTTTTTATCGCTTCGTCACAAATAATGTCTTATTTTGTTTGTGTTGATGCGTAGAGTGTTTTAAAACTTATTTGGTGAAGATCGGATATAAATTGACGGATTTATCAGCTGCCATTTGCCGGAACTCGCGGCATATGCAAGCTTCAAGTTATCGCAAAGGAAGTTTGTATGACAGCAAATATCTCCGCTATTTTTTATCGCTTCGTCACAAATAATGCCTTATTTTGTTTGTGTTGATGCGTAGAGTTTTTAAAACTTATTTGGTGAAGATCGGATGTAAATTGACGGATTTATCAGCTGCCATTTGCCATAACTCTGGGCAACTCGTGGCATATGCAAGCTTCAAGTTATCGCAAAGGAAGTTTGTATGACAGCAAATATCTCCGCTATTTTTTATCGCTTCGTCACAAATAATGTCTTATTTTGTTTGTGTTGATGCGTAGAGTGTTTTAAAACTTATTTGGTGAAGATCGGATATAAATTGACGGATTTATCAGCTGCCATTTGCCATAACTCTGGGCAACTCGTGGCATATGCAAGCTTCAAGATATCGCAAAGGAACTTTGTATGACAGCAAATATCTCCGCTATTTTCTATTGGTTCGTCACAAATAATGTCTTATTTTGTTTGTGTTGATGCGTAGAGTGTTTTAAAACTTATTTGGTGAAGATCGGATGTAAATTGACGGATTTATCAGCTGCCATTTGCCATAACTCTGGGCAACTCGTGGCATATGCAAGCTTCAAGTTATCGCAAAGGAAGTTTGTATGACAGCAAATATCTCCGCTATTTTTTATCGCTTCGTCACAAATAATGTCTTATTTTGTTTGTGTTGATGCGTAGAGTGTTTTAAAACTTATTTGGTGAAGATCGGATATAAATTGACGGATTTATCAGCTGCCATTTGCCATAACTCTGGGCAACTCGTGGCATATGCAAGCTTCAAGATATCGCAAAGGAACTTTGTATGACAGCAAATATCTCCGCTATTTTCTATTGGTTCGTCACAAATAATATCTTATTTTGTTTGTGTTGATGCGTAGAGTGTTTTAAAACTTATTTGGTGAAGATCGGATGTAAATTGACGGATTTATCAGCTGCCATTTGCCGGAACTCGCGGCATATGCAAGCTTCAAGATATCGCCAAGGAGTTTGTATGACAGCAAATATCTCCGCTATTTTTTATCGCTTCGTCACAAATAATGTCTTATTTTGTTTGTGTTGATGCGTAGAGTGTTTTAAAACTTATTTGGTGAAGATCGGATGTAAATTGACGGATTTATCAGCTGCCATTTGCCATAACTCTGGGCAACTCGTGGCATATGCAAGCTTCAAGTTATCGCAAAGG
Organism: Drosophila merina; assembly: GCA_035047645.1. Lineage (NCBI taxonomy): Eukaryota > Metazoa > Arthropoda > Insecta > Diptera > Drosophilidae > Drosophila > Drosophila merina. Next base: position 22,410,974 of record JAWNPH010000089.1, on the reverse strand, counting down.
AAGTTTGTATGACAGCAAATATCTCCGCTATTTTTTATCGCTTCGTCACAAATAATGTCTTATTTTGTTTGTGTTGATGCGTAGAGTGTTTTAAAACTTATTTGGTGAAGATCGGATATAAATTGACGGATTTATCAGCTGCCATTTGCCATAACTCTGGGCAACTCGTGGCATATGCAAGCTTCAAGATATCGCAAAGGAACTTTGTATGACAGCAAATATCTCCGCTATTTTCTATTGGTTCGTCACAAATAATATCTTATTTTGTTTGTGTTGATGCGTAGAGTGTTTTAAAACTTATTTGGTGAAGATCGGATGTAAATTGACGGATTTATCAGCTGCCATTTGCCATAACTCTGGGCAACTCGTGGCATATGCAAGCTTCAAGATATCGCAAAGGAAGTTTGTATGACAGCAAATATCTCCGCTGTTTTCTATCGCTTCGTCACAGATAATGCCTTATTTTGTTTGTGTTGATGCGTAGAGTGTTTTAAAACTTATTTGGTGAAGATCGGATGTAAATTGACGGATTTATCAGCTGCCATTTGCCGGAACTCGCGGCATATGCAAGCTTCAAGATATCGCCAAGGAGTTTGTATGACAGCAAATATCTCCGCTATTTTTTATCGCTTCGTCACAAATAATGTCTTATTTTGTTTGTGTTGATGCGTAGAGTGTTTTAAAACTTATTTGGTGAAGATCGGATATAAATTGACGGATTTATGAGCTGCCATTTGCCGGAACTCGCGGCATATGCAAGCTTCAAGATATCGCAAAGAAAGTTTGTATGACAGCAAATATCTCCGCTGTTTTCTATCGCTTCGTCACAAGTAATGTCCTATTTTGTTTGTGTTACTGCGTAGAGTGTTTTAAAACTTATTTGGTGAAGATCGGATGTAAATTGACGGATTTATCAGCTGCCATTTGCCGGAACTCGCGGCATATGCAAGCTTCAAGATATCGAAAAGGAAGTTTGTATGACAGCAAATATCTCCGCTATTTTCTATCGCTTCGTCACAAATAATGTCTTATTTTGTTTGTGTTGATGCGTAGAGTGTTTTAAAACTTATTTGGTGAAGATCGGATGTAAATTGACGGATTTATCAGCTGCCATTTGCCATAACTCTGGGCAACTCGTGGCATATGCAAGCTTCAAGATATCGCAAAGGAACTTTGTATGACAGCAAATATCTCCGCTGTTTTCTATCGCTTCGTCACAAATAATGTCTTATTTTGTTTGTGTTGATGCGTAGAGTGTTTTGAATTTTATTTGGTGAAGATCGGATATAAATTGACGGATTTATGAGCTGCCATTTGCCGGAACTCGCGGCATATGCAAGCTTCAAGATATCGCAAAGAAAGTTTGTATGACAGCAAATATCTCCTCTATTTTCTATCGCTTCGTCACAAGTAATGTCTTATTTTGTTTGTGTTGATGCGTAGAGTGTTTTAAAACTTATTTGGTGAAGATCGGATATAAATTGACGGATTTATCAGCTGCCATTTGCCGGAACTCGCGGCATATGCAAGCTTCAAGTTATTGCAAAGGAAGTTTGTATGACAGCAAATATCTCCGCTATTTTTTATCGCTTCGTCACAAATAATGTCTTATTTTGTTTGTGTTGATGCGTAGAGTGTTTTAAAACTTATTTGGTGAAGATCGGATGTAAAGTGACGGATTTATCAGCTGCCATTTGCCATAACTCTGGGCAACTCGTGGCATATGCAAGCTTCAAGTTATCGCAAAGGAAGTTTGTATGACAGCAAATATCTCCGCTATTTTTTATCGCTTCGTCACAAATAATGCCTTATTTTGTTTGTGTTGATGCGTAGAGTTTTTAAAACTTATTTGGTGAAGATCGGATGTAAATTGACGGATTTATCAGCTGCCATTTGCCATAACTCTGGGCAACTCGTGGCATATGCAAGCTTCAAGTTATCGCAAAGGAAGTTTGTATGACAGCAAATATCTCCGCTATTTTTTATCGCTTCGTCACAAATAATGTCTTATTTTGTTTGTGTTGATGCGTAGAGTGTTTTAAAACTTATTTGGTGAAGATCGGATATAAATTGACGGATTTATCAGCTGCCATTTGCCATAACTCTGGGCAACTCGTGGCATATGCAAGCTTCAAGATATCGCAAAGGAACTTTGTATGACAGCAAATATCTCCGCTATTTTCTATTGCTTCGTCACAAATAATATCTTATTTTGTTTGTGTTGATGCGTAGAGTGTTTTAAAACTTATTTGGTGAAGATCGGATGTAAATTGACGGATTTATCAGCTGCCATAACTCTGGGCAACTCGTGGCATATGCAAGCTTCAAGATATCGCAAAGGAACTTTGTATGACAGCAAATATCTCCGCTGTTTTTTATCGCTTCGTCACAGATAATGCCTTATTTTGTTTGTGTTGATGCGTAGAGTGTTTTAAAACTTATTTGGTGAAGATCGGATGTAAATTGACGGATTTATCAGCTGCCATCTGCCGGAACTCGCGGCATATGCAAGCTTTAAGATATCGCCAAGGAAGTTTGTATGACAGCAAATATCTCCGCTATTTTTTATCGCTTCGTCACAAATAATGTCTTATTTTGTTTGTGTTGATGCGTAGAGTGTTTTGAATTTTATTTGGTGAAGATCGGATATAAATTGACGGATTTATGAGCTGCCATTTGCCGGAACTCGCGGCATATGCAAGCTTCAAGATATCGCAAAGAAAGTTTGTATGACAGCAAATATCTCCGCTGTTTTCTATCGCTTCGTCACAAGTAATGTTGTATTTTGTTTGTGTTACTGCGTAGAGTGTTTTAAAACTTATTTGGTGAAGATCGGATGTAAATTGACGGATTTATCAGCTGCCATTTGCCGGAACTCGCGGCATATGCAAGCTTCAAGATATCGAAAAGGAAGTTTGTATGACAGCAAATATCTCCGCTATTTTCTATCGCTTCGTCACAAGTAATGTCTTATTTTGTTTGTGTTGATGCGTAGAGTGTTTTAAAACTTATTTGGTGAAGATCGGATATAAATTGACGGATTTATGAGCTGCCATTTGCCGGAACTCGCGGCATATGCAAGCTTCAAGATATCGCAAAGAAAGTTTGTATGACAGCAAATATCTCCGCTGTTTTCTATCGCTTCGTCACAAGTAATGTCCTATTTTGTTTGTGTTACTGCGTAGAGTGTTTTAAAACTTATTTGGTGAAGATCGGATGTAAATTGACGGATTTATCAGCTGCCATTTGCCGGAACTCGCGGCATATGCAAGCTTCAAGATATCGAAAAGGAAGTTTGTATGACAGCAAATATCTCCGCTATTTTCTATCGCTTCGTCACAAATAATGTCTTATTTTGTTTGTGTTGATGCGTAGAGTGTTTTAAAACTTATTTGGTGAAGATCGGATGTAAATTGACGGATTTATCAGCTGCCATTTGCCATAACTCTGGGCAACTCGTGGCATATGCAAGCTTCAAGATATCGCAAAGGAACTTTGTATGACAGCAAATATCTCCGCTGTTTTCTATCGCTTCGTCACAAATAATGTCTTATTTTGTTTGTGTTGATGCGTAGAGTGTTTTGAATTTTATTTGGTGAAGATCGGATATAAATTGACGGATTTATGAGCTGCCATTTGCCGGAACTCGCGGCATATGCAAGCTTCAAGATATCGCAAAGAAAGTTTGTATGACAGCAAATATCTCCTCTATTTTCTATCGCTTCGTCACAAGTAATGTCTTATTTTGTTTGTGTTGATGCGTAGAGTGTTTTAAAACTTATTTGGTGAAGATCGGATATAAATTGACGGATTTATCAGCTGCCATTTGCCGGAACTCGCGGCATATGCAAGCTTCAAGTTATTGCAAAGGAAGTTTGTATGACAGCAAATATCTCCGCTATTTTTTATCGCTTCGTCACAAATAATGTCTTATTTTGTTTGTGTTGATGCGTAGAGTGTTTTAAAACTTATTTGGTGAAGATCGGATGTAAATTGACGGATTTATCAGCTGCCATTTGCCATAACTCTGGGCAACTCGTGGCATATGCAAGCTTCAAGTTATCGCAAAGGAAGTTTGTATGACAGCAAATATCTCCGCTATTTTTTATCGCTTCGTCACAAATAATGCCTTATTTTGTTTGTGTTGATGCGTAGAGTTTTTAAAACTTATTTGGTGAAGATCGGATGTAAATTGACGGATTTATCAGCTGCCATTTGCCATAACTCTGGGCAACTCGTGGCATATGCAAGCTTCAAGTTATCGCAAAGGAAGTTTGTATGACAGCAAATATCTCCGCTATTTTTTATCGCTTCGTCACAAATAATGTCTTATTTTGTTTGTGTTGATGCGTAGAGTGTTTTAAAACTTATTTGGTGAAGATCGGATGTAAATTGACGGATTTATCAGCTGCCATTTGCCATAACTCTGGGCAACTCGTGGCATATGCAAGCTTCAAGATATCGCAAAGGAACTTTGTATGACAGCAAATATCTCCGCTATTTTCTATTGCTTCGTCACAAATAATATCTTATTTTGTTTGTGTTGATGCGTAGAGTGTTTTAAAACTTATTTGGTGAAGATCGGATGTAAATTGACGGATTTATCAGCTGCCATAACTCTGGGCAACTCGTGGCATATGCAAGCTTCAAGATATCGCAAAGGAACTTTGTATGACAGCAAATATCTCCGCTGTTTTCTATCGCTTCGTCACAGATAATGCCTTATTTTGTTTGTGTTGATGCGTAGAGTGTTTTAAAACTTATTTGGTGAAGATCGGATGTAAATTGACGGATTTATCAGCTGCCATTTGCCGGAACTCGCGGCATATGCAAGCTTTAAGATATCGCCAAGGAAGTTTGTATGACAGCAAATATCTCCGCTATTTTTTATCGCTTCGTCACAAATAATGTCTTATTTTGTTTGTGTTGATGCGTAGAGTGTTTTGAATTTTATTTGGTGAAGATCGGATATAAATTGACGGATTTATGAGCTGCCATTTGCCGGAACTCGCGGCATATGCAAGCTTCAAGATATCGCAAAGAAAGTTTGTATGACAGCAAATATCTCCGCTGCTTTCTATCGCTTCGTCACAAGTAATGTTGTATTTTGTTTGTGTTACTGCGTAGAGTGTTTTAAAACTTATTTGGTGAAGATCGGATGTAAATTGACGGATTTATCAGCTGCCATTTGCCGGAACTCGCGGCATATGCAAGCTTCAAGATATCGAAAAGGAAGTTTGTATGACAGCAAATATCTCCGCTATTTTCTATCGCTTCGTCACAAATAATGTCTTATTTTGTTTGTGTTGATGCGTAGAGTGTTTTAAAACTTATTTGGTGAAGATCGGATGTAAATTGACGGATTTATCAGCTGCCATTTGCCGGAACTCGCGGCATATGCAAGCTTCAAGATATCGCAAAGGAAGTTTGTATGACAGCAAATATCTCCGCTATTTTCTATCGCTTCGTCACAAATAATGTCTTATTTTGTTTGTGTTGATGCGTAGAGAGTTTTAAAACTTATTTGGTGTAGATCGGATGTAAATTGACGGATTTATCAGCTGCCATTTGCCATAACTCTGGGCAACTCGTGGCATATGCAAGCTTCAAGTTATCGCAAAGGAAGTTTGTATGACAGCAAATATCTCCGCTGTTTTCTATCGCTTCGTCACAAATAATGTCTTATTTTGTTTGTGTTGATGCGTAGAGTGTTTAAAAACTTATTTGGTGAAGATCGGATATAAATTGACGGATTTATCAGCTACCATTGCCGAAACTCGCGGCATGTGCAAGCTTCAAGATATCGCAAAGGAACTTTGTATGACAGCAAATATCTCCGCTATTTTTTATCGCTTCGTCACAAATAATGTCTTATTTTGTTTGTGTTGATGCGTAGAGTGTTTTAAAACTTATTTGGTGAAGATCGGATGCAAATTGACGGATTTATCAGCTGCCATTTGCCATAACTCTGGGCAACTCGCGGCATATGCAAGCTTCAAGATATCGCAAAGGAACTTTGTATGACAGCAAATATCTCCGCTATTTTCTATTACTTCGTCACAAATAATATCTTATTTTGTTTGTGTTGATGCGTAGAGTGTTTTAAAACTTATTTGGTGAAGATCGGATGTAAATTGACGGATTTATCAGCTGCCATAACTCTGGGCAACTCGTGGCATATGCAAGCTTCAAGATATCGCAAAGGAACTTTGTATGACAGCAAATATCTCCGCTGTTTTCTATCGCTTCGTCACAAGTAATGTCTTATTTTGTTTGTGTTGATGCGTAGAGTGTTTTAAAACTTATTTGGTGAAGATCGGATATAAATTGACGGATTTATGAGCTGCCATTTTCCGGAACTCGCGGCAACTCGCGGCATATGCAAGCTTCAAGATATCGCAAAGGAAGTTTGTATGACAGCAAATATCTCCGCTATTTTCTATCGCTTCGTCACAAATAATGTCTTATTTTGTTTGTGTTGATGCGTAGAGTGTTTTAAAACTTATTTGGTGAAGATCGGATGTAAATTGACGGATTTATGAGCTGCCATTTTCCGGAACTCGGGGCAACTCGCGGCATATGCAAGCTTCAAGATATCGCAAAGGAAGTTTGTATGACAGCAAATATCTCCGCTATTTTCTATCGCTTCGTCACAAATAATGTCTTATTTTGTTTGTGTTGATGCGTAGAGTGTTTTAAAACTTATTTGGTGAAGATCGGATGTAAATTGACGGATTTATCAGCTGCCATTTGCCGGAACTCGCGGCATATGCAAGCTTCAAGATATCGCAAAGGAAGTTTGTATGACAGCAAATATCTCCGCTATTTTCTATCGCTTCGTCACATATAATGTCTTATTTTGTTTGTGTTGATGCGTAGAGTGTTTTGAATTTTATTTGGTGAAGATCGGATATAAATTGACGGATTTATGAGCTGCCATTTGCCGGAACTCGCGGCATATGCAAGCTTCAAGTTATCGCAAAGGAAGTTTGTATGACAGCAAATATCTCCGCTATTTTGTATTGCTTCGTCACAAATAATGTCTTATTTTGTTTGTGTTGATGCGTAGAGTGTTTTAAAACTTATTTGGTGAAGATCGGATGTAAATTGACGGATTTATCAGCTGCCATTTGCCATAACTCTGGGCAACTCGTGGCATATGCAAGCTTCAAGATATCGCAAAGGAACTTTGTATGACAGCAAATATCTCCGCTGTTTTCTATCGCTTCGTCACAAATAATGTCTTATTTTGTTTGTGTTGATGCGTAGAGTGTTTTAAAACTTATTTGGTGAAGATCGGATGTAAATTGACGGATTTATCAGCTGCCATTTGCCGGAACTCGCGGCATATGCAAGCTTCAAGATATCGCCAAGGAAGTTTGTATGACAGCAAATATCTCCGCTGTTTTTTATCGCTTTGTCACAAATAATGTCTTATTTTGTTTGTGTTGATGCGTAGAGTGTTTTGAATTTTATTTGGTGAAGATCGGATATAAATTGACGGATTTATGAGCTGCCATTTGCCGGAACTCGCGGCATATGCAAGCTTCAAGATATCGCAAAGAAAGTTTGTATGACAGCAAATATCTCCGCTGTTTTCTATCGCTTCGTCACAAGTAATGTCTTATTTTGTTTGTGTTACTGCGTAGAGTGTTTTAAAACTTATTTGGTGAAGATCGGATGTAAATTGACGGATTTATCAGCTGCCATTTGCCGGAACTCGCGGCATATGCAAGCTTCAAGATATCGCAAAGGAACTTTGTATGACAGCAAATATCTCCGCTGTTTTCTATCGCTTCGTCACAAGTAATGTTCTATTTTGTTTGTGTTGATGCGAAGAGTGTTTTAAAACTTATTTGGTGAAGATCGGATGTAAATTGACGGATTTATCAGCTGCCATTTGCCGGAACTCGCGGCATATGCAAGCTTCAAGATATCGAAAAGGAAGTTTGTATGACAGCAAATATCTCCGCTATTTTCTATCGCTTCGTCACAAATAATGTCTTATTTTGTTTGTGTTGATGCGTAGAGTGTTTTAAAACTTATTTGGTGAAGATCGGATGTAAATTGACGGATTTATCAGCTGCCATTTGCCATAACTCTGGGCAACTCGTGGCATATGCAAGCTTCAAGATATCGCAAAGGAAGTTTGTATGACAGCAAATATCTCCGCTATTTTTTATCGCTTCGTCACAAATAATGTCTTATTTTGTTTGTGTTGATGCGTAGAGTGTTTTAAAACTTATTTGGTGAAGATCGGATGTAAATTGACGGATTTATCAGCTGCCATAACTCTGGGCAACTCGTGGCATATGCAAGCTTCAAGATATCGCAAAGGAACTTTGTATGACAGCAAATATCTCCGCTGTTTTCTATCGCTTCGTCACAAATAATGTCTTATTTTGTTTGTGTTGATGCGTAGAGTGTTTTAAAACTTATTTGGTGAAGATCGGATGTAAATTGACGGATTTATCAGCTGCCATTTGCCGGAACTCGCGGCATATGCAAGCTTCAAGATATCGCCAAGGAAGTTTGTATGACAGCAAATATCTCCGCTGTTTTTTATCGCTTTGTCACAAATAATGTCTTATTTTGTTTGTGTTGATGCGTAGAGTGTTTTAAAACTTATTTGGTGAAGATCGGATGTAAATTGACGGATTTATCAGCTGCCATTTGCCGGAACTCGCGGCATATGCAAGCTTCAAGATATCGCCAAGGAAGTTTGTATGACAGCAAATATCTCCGCTGTTTTTTATCGCTTTGTCACAAATAATGTCTTATTTTGTTTGTGTTGATGCGTTGAGTGTTTTGAATTTTATTTGGTGAAGATCGGATATAAATTGACGGATTTATGAGCTGCCATTTGCCGGAACTCGCGGCATATGCAAGCTTCAAGATATCGCAAAGAAAGTTTGTATGACAGCAAATATCTCCGCTGTTTTCTATCGCTTCGTCACAAGTAATGTCTTATTTTGTTTGTGTTACTGCGTAGAGTGTTTTAAAACTTATTTGGTGAAGATCGGATGTAAATTGACGGATTTATCAGCTGCCATTTGCCGGAACTCGCGGCATATGCAAGCTTCAAGATATCGAAAAGGAAGTTTGTATGACAGCAAATATCTCCGCTATTTTCTATCGCTTCGTCACAAATAATGTCTTATTTTGTTTGTGTTGATGCGTAGAGTGTTTTAAAACTTATTTGGTGAAGATCGGATGTAAATTGACGGATTTATCAGCTGCCATTTTCCGAAACTCGGGGCAACTCTCGGCAAATGCAAGCTTCAAGATATCGCAAAGAAAGTTTGTATGACAGCAAATATCTCCGCTGTTTTGTATTGCTTCGTCACAAATAATGTCTTATTTTGTTTGTGTTGATGTTGCGATTTTCTATCGCTTCGTCACAAATAATGTCTTATTTTGTTTGTGTTGATGCGTAGAGTGTTTTAAAACTTATTTGGTGAAGATCGGATGTAAATTGACGGATTTATCAGCTGCCATTTGCCGGAACTCGCGGCATATGCAAGCTTCAAGATATCGAAAAGGAAGTTTGTATGACAGCAAATATCTCCGCTATTTTCTATCGCTTCGTCACAAATAATGTCTTATTTTGTTTGTGTTGATGCGTAGAGTGTTTTGAATTTTATTTGGTGAAGATCGGATATAAATTGACGGATTTATGAGCTGCCATTTGCCGGAACTCGCGGCATATGCAAGCTTCAAGATATCGCAAAGAAAGTTTGTATGACAGCAAATATCTCCGCTGTTTTCTATCGCTTCGTCACAAGTAATGTCTTATTTTGTTTGTGTTGATGCGTAGAGTGTTTTAAAACTTATTTGGTGAAGATCGGATGTAAATTGACGGATTTATCAGCTGCCATTTGCCGGAACTCGCGGCATATGCAAGCTTCAAGATATCGCAAAGGAAGTTTGTATGACAGCAAATATCTCCGCTATTTTCTATCGCTTCGTCACAAATAATGTCTTATTTTGTTTGTGTTGATGCGTAGAGTGTTTTGAATTTTATTTGGTGAAGATCGGATATAAATTGACGGATTTATGAGCTGCCATTTGCCGGAACTCGCGGCATATGCAAGCTTCAAGTTATTGCAAAGGAAGTTTGTATGACAGCAAATATCTCCGCTGTTTTCTATCGCTTCGTCACAAGTAATGTCTTATTTTGTTTGTGTTACTGCGTAGAGTGTTTTAAAACTTATTTGGTGAAGATCGGATGTAAATTGACGGATTTATCAGCTGCCATTTGCCGGAACTCGCGGCATATGCAAGCTTCAAGATATCGAAAAGGAAGTTTGTATGACAGCAAATATCTCCGCTATTTTCTATCGCTTCGTCACAAATAATGTCTTATTTTGTTTGTGTTGATGCGTAGAGTGTTTTAAAACTTATTTGGTGAAGATCGGATGTAAATTGACGGATTTATCAGCTGCCATTTTCCGAAACTCGGGGCAACTCGCGGCAAATGCAAGCTTCAAGATATCGCAAAGAAAGTTTGTATGACAGCAAATATCTCCGCTGTTTTGTATTGCTTCGTCACAAATAATGTCTTATTTTGTTTGTGTTGATGTTGCGATTTTCTATCGCTTCGTCACAAATAATGTCTTATTTTGTTTGTGTTGATGCGTAGAGTGTTTTAAAACTTATTTGGTGAAGATCGGATGTAAATTGACGGATTTATCAGCTGCCATTTGCCGGAACTCGCGGCATATGCAAGCTTCAAGATATCGCAAAGGAAGTTTGTATGACAGCAAATATCTCCGCTATTTTCTATCGCTTCGTCACAAATAATGTCTTATTTTGTTTGTGTTGATGCGTAGAGTGTTTTGAATTTTATTTGGTGAAGATCGGATATAAATTGACGGATTTATGAGCTGCCATTTGCCGGAACTCGCGGCATATGCAAGCTTCAAGATATCGCAAAGAAAGTTTGTATGACAGCAAATATCTCCGCTGTTTTCTATCGCTTCGTCACAAGTAATGTCTTATTTTGTTTGTGTTACTGCGTAGAGTGTTTTAAAACTTATTTGGTGAAGATCGGATGTAAATTGACGGATTTATCAGCTGCCATTTGCCGGAACTCGCGGCATATGCAAGCTTCAAGATATCGAAAAGGAAGTTTGTATGACAGCAAATATCTCCGCTATTTTCTATCGCTTCGTCACAAATAATGTCTTATTTTGTTTGTGTTGATGCGTTGAGTGTTTTGAATTTTATTTGGTGAAGATCGGATATAAATTGACGGATTTATGAGCTGCCATTTGCCGGAACTCGCGGCATATGCAAGCTTCAAGATATCGCAAAGAAAGTTTGTATGACAGCAAATATCTCCGCTGTTTTCTATCGCTTCGTCACAAGTAATGTCTTATTTTGTTTGTGTTACTGCGTAGAGTGTTTTAAAACTTATTTGGTGAAGATCGGATATAAATTGACGGATTTATGAGCTGCCATTTGCCGGAACTCGCGGCATATGCAAGCTTCAAGTTATTGCAAAGGAAGTTTGTATGACAGCAAATATCTCCGCTATTTTTTATCGCTTCGTCACAAATAATGTCTTATTTTGTTTGTGTTGATGCGTAGAGTGTTTCAAAACTTATTTGGTGAAGATCGGATGTAAATTGACGGATTTATCAGCTGCCATTTGCCAGAACTCGCGGCAACTCGCGGCATATGCAAGCTTCAAGATATCGCAAAGGAAGTTTGTATGACAGCAAATATCTCCGCTATTTTCTATCGCTTCGTCACAAATAATGTCTTATTTTGTTTGTGTTGATGCGTAGAGTGTTTTAAAACTTATTTGGTGAAGATCGGATGTAAATTGACGGATTTATCAGCTGTCATTCAAGTTATCGCAAAGGAAGTTTGTATGACAGCAAATATCTCCGCTATTTTTTATCGCTTCGTCACAAATAATGTCTTATTTTGTTTGTGTTGATGCGTAGAGTGTTTTAAAACTTATTTGGTGAAGATCGGATGTAAATTGACGGATTTATCAGCTGCCATTTTCCGAAACTCGGGGCAACTCGCGGCAAATGCAAGCTTCAAGATATCGCAAAGAAAGTTTGTATGATAGCAAATATTTCCGCTGTTTTGTATTGCTTCGTCACAAATAATGTCTTATTTTGTTTGTGTTGATGTTGCGATTTTCTATCGCTTCGTCACAAATAATGTCTTATTTTGTTTGTGTTACTGCGTAGAGTGTTTTAAAACTTATTTGGTGAAGATCGGATATAAATTGACGGATTTATCAGCGGCCATTTGCCATAACTCTGGGCAACTCGTGGCATATGCAAGCTTCAAGATATCGCAAAGGAACTTTGTATGACAGCAAATATCTCCGCTACTTTCTATCGCTTCGTCACAAATAATGTCTTATTTTGTTTGTGTTGATGTTGCGATTTTCTATCGCTTCGTCACAAATAATGTCTTATTTTGTTTGTGTTGATGCGTAGAGTGTTTTAAAACTTATTTGGTGAAGATCGGATGTAAATTGACGGATTTATCAGCTGCCATTTTCCGAAACTCGGGGCAACTCGCGGCAAATGCAAGCTTCAAGATATCGCAAAGAAAGTTTGTATGACAGCAAATATCTCCGCTGTTTTGTATTGCTTCGTCACAAATAATGTCTTATTTTGTTTGTGTTGATGTTGCGATTTTCTATCGCTTCGTCACAAATAATGTCTTATTTTGTTTGTGTTGATGCGTAGAGTGTTTTAAAACTTATTTGGTGAAGATCGGATATAAATTGACGGATTTATGAGCTGCCATTTGCCGGAACTCGCGGCATATGCAAGCTTCAAGTTATTGCAAAGGAAGTTTGTATGACAGCAAATATCTCCGCTATTTTTTATCGCTTCGTCACAAATAATGTCTTATTTTGTTTGTGTTGATGCGTAGAGTGTTTCAAAACTTATTTGGTGAAGATCGGATGTAAATTGACGGATTTATCAGCTGCCATTTGCCAGAACTCGCGGCAACTCGCGGCATATGCAAGCTTCAAGATATCGCAAAGGAAGTTTGTATGACAGCAAATATCTCCGCTATTTTCTATCGCTTCGTCACAAATAATGTCTTATTTTGTTTGTGTTGATGCGTAGAGTGTTTTAAAACTTATTTGGTGAAGATCGGATGTAAATTGACGGATTTATCAGCTGTCATTCAAGTTATCGCAAAGGAAGTTTGTATGACAGCAAATATCTCCGCTATTTTTTATCGCTTCGTCACAAATAATGTCTTATTTTGTTTGTGTTGATGCGTAGAGTGTTTTAAAACTTATTTGGTGAAGATCGGATGTAAATTGACGGATTTATCAGCTGCCATTTTCCGAAACTCGGGGCAACTCGCGGCAAATGCAAGCTTCAAGATATCGCAAAGAAAGTTTGTATGATAGCAAATATTTCCGCTGTTTTGTATTGCTTCGTCACAAATAATGTCTTATTTTGTTTGTGTTGATGTTGCGATTTTCTATCGCTTCGTCACAAATAATGTCTTATTTTGTTTGTGTTACTGCGTAGAGTGTTTTAAAACTTATTTGGTGAAGATCGGATATAAATTGACGGATTTATCAGCGGCCATTTGCCATAACTCTGGGCAACTCGTGGCATATGCAAGCTTCAAGATATCGCAAAGGAACTTTGTATGACAGCAAATATCTCCGCTACTTTCTATCTAATAATGTCTTATTTTGTTTGTGTTGATGTTGCGATTTTCTATCGCTTCGTCACAAATAATGTCTTATTTTGTTTGTGTTGATGCGTGTTTTGTATTGCTTCGTCACAAATAATGTCTTATTTTGTTTGTGTTGATGTTGCGATTTTCTATCGCTTCGTCACAAATAATGTCTTATTTTGTTTGTGTTGATGCGTAGAGTGTTTTAAAACTTATTTGGTGAAGATCGGATGTAAATTGACGGATTTATCAGCTGCCATTTGCCGGAACTCGCGGCATATGCAAGCTTCAAGATATCGCAAAGGAAGTTTGTATGACAGCAAATATCTCCGCTATTTTCTATCGCTTCGTCACAAATAATGTCTTATTTTGTTTGTGTTGATGCGTAGAGTGTTTTGAATTTTATTTGGTGAAGATCGGATATAAATTGACGGATTTATGAGCTGCCATTTGCCGGAACTCGCGGCATATGCAAGCTTCAAGATATCGCAAAGAAAGTTTGTATGACAGCAAATATCTCCGCTGTTTTCTATCGCTTCGTCACAAGTAATGTCTTATTTTGTTTGTGTTACTGCGTAGAGTGTTTTAAAACTTATTTGGTGAAGATCGGATGTAAATTGACGGATTTATCAGCTGCCATTTGCCGGAACTCGCGGCATATGCAAGCTTCAAGATATCGAAAAGGAAGTTTGTATGACAGCAAATATCTCCGCTATTTTCTATCGCTTCGTCACAAATAATGTCTTATTTTGTTTGTGTTGATGCGTAGAGTGTTTTAAAACTTATTTGGTGAAGATCGGATGTAAATTGACGGATTTATCAGCTGCCATTTGCCGGAACTCGCGGCAACTCGCGGCATATGCAAGCTTCAAGATATCGCAAAGGAAGTTTGTATGACAGCAAATATCTCCGCTATTTTCTATCGCTTCGTCACAAATAATGTCTTATTTTGTTTGTGTTGATGCGTAGAGTGTTTTGAATTTTATTTGGTGAAGATCAGATATAAATTGACGGATTTATGAGCTGCCATTTGCCGGAACTCGCGGCATATGCAAGCTTCAAGTTATTGCAAAGGAAGTTTGTATGACAGCAAATATCTCCGCTATTTTTTATCGCTTCGTCACAGATAATGTCTTATTTTGTTTGTGTTGATGCGTAGAGTGTTTTAAAACTTATTTGGTGAAGATCGGATGTAAATTGACGGATTTATCAGCTGCCATTTGCCGGAACTCGCGGCAACTCGCGGCATATGCAAGCTTCAAGATATCGCAAAGGAAGTTTGTATGACAGCAAATATCTCCGCTATTTTCTATCGCTTCGTCACAAATAATGTCTTATTTTGTTTGTGTTGATGCGTAGAGTGTTTTAAAACTTATTTGGTGAAGATCGGATGTAAATTGACGGATTTATCAGCTGTCATTCAAGTTATCGCAAAGGAAGTTTGTATGACAGCAAATATCTCCGCTATTTTTTATCGCTTCGTCACAAATAATGTCTTATTTTGTTTGTGTTGATGCGTAGAGTGTTTTAAAACTTATTTGGTGAAGATCGGATGTAAATTGACGGATTTATCAGCTGCCATTTTCCGAAACTCGGAGCAACTCGCGGCAAATGCAAGCTTCAAGATATCGCAAAGAAAGTTTGTATGACAGCAAATATCTCCGCTGTTTTGTATTGCTTCGTCACAAATAATGTCTTATTTTGTTTGTGTTGATGTTGCGATTTTCTATCGCTTCGTCACAAATAATGTCTTATTTTGTTTGTGTTACTGCGTAGAGTGTTTTAAAACTTATTTGGTGAAGATCGGATATAAATTGACGGATTTATCAGCGGCCATTTGCCATAACTCTGGGCAACTCGTGGCATATGCAAGCTTCAAGATATCGCAAAGGAACTTTGTATGACAGCAAATATCTCCGCTACTTTCTATCGCTTCGTCACAAATAATGTCTTATTTTGTTTGTGTTGATGTTGCGATTTTCTATCGCTTCGTCACAAATAATGTCTTATTTTGTTTGTGTTACTGCGTAGAGTGTTTTAAAACTTATTTGGTGAAGATCGGATGTAAATTGACGGATTTATCAGCGGCCATTTGCCATAACTCTGGGCAACTCGTGGCATATGCAAGCTTCAAGATATCGCAAAGGAACTTTGTATGACAGCAAATATCTCCGCTACTTTCTATCGCTTCGTCACAAATAATGTCTTATTTTGTTTGTGTTGATGCGTAGAGTGTTTTAAAACTTATTTGGTGAAGATCGGATGTAAATTGACGGATTTATCAGCTGCCATTTGCCATAACTCTGGGCAACTCGTGGCATATGCAAGCTTCAAGATATCGCAAAGGAACTTTGTATGACAGCAAATATCTCCGCTATTTTCTATCGCTTCGTCACAAATAATGTCTTATTTTGTTTGTGTTGATGCGTAGAGTGTTTTGAATTTTATTTGGTGAAGATCGGATATAAATTGACGGATTTATGAGCTGCCATTTGCCGGAACTCGCGGCATATGCAAGCTTCAAGATATCGAAAAGGAAGTTTGTATGACAGCAAATATCTCCGCTATTTTCTATCGCTTCGTCACAAATAATGTCTTATTTTGTTTGTGTTGATGCGTAGAGTGTTTTGAATTTTATTTGGTGAAGATCGGATATAAATTGACGGATTTATGAGCTGCCATTTGCCGGAACTCGCGGCATATGCAAGCTTCAAGTTATCGCAAAGGAAGTTTGTATGACAGCAAATATCTCCGCTATTTTTTATCGCTTCGTCACAAATAATGTCTTATTTTGTTTGTGTTGATGCGTAGAGTGTTTTAAAACTTATTTGGTGAAGATCGGATGTAAATTGACGGATTTATCAGCTGCCATTTGCCGGAACTCGCGGCAACTCGCGGCATATGCAAGCTTCAAGATATCGCAAAGGAAGTTTGTATGACAGCAAATATCTCCGCTATTTTCTATCGCTTCGTCACAAATAATGTCTTATTTTGTTTGTGTTGATGCGTAGAGTGTTTTAAAACTTATTTGGTGAAGATCGGATGTAAATTGACGGATTTATCAGCTGTCATTCAAGTTATCGCAAAGGAAGTTTGTATGACAGCAAATATCTCCGCTATTTTTTATCGCTTCGTCACAAATAATGTCTTATTTTGTTTGTGTTGATGCGTAGAGTGTTTTGAATTTTATTTGGTGAAGATCGGATGTAAATTGACGGATTTATCAGCTGCCATTTTCCGAAACTCGGGGCAACTCGCGGCAAATGCAAGCTTCAAGATATCGCAAAGAAAGTTTGTATGACAGCAAATATCTCCGCTGTTTTGTATTGCTTCGTCACAAATAATGTCTTATTTTGTTTGTGTTGATGTTGCGATTTTCTATCGCTTCGTCACAAATAATGTCTTATTTTGTTTGTGTTACTGCGTAGAGTGTTTTAAAACTTATTTGGTGAAGATCGGATGTAAATTGACGGATTTATCAGCGGCCATTTGCCATAACTCTGGGCAACTCGTGGCATATGCAAGCTTCAAGATATCGCAAAGGAACTTTGTATGACAGCAAATATCTCCGCTACTTTCTATCGCTTCGTCACAAATAATGTCTTATTTTGTTTATGTTGATGTTGCGATTTTCTATCGCTTCGTCACAAATAATGTCTTATTTTGTTTGTGTTACTGCGTAGAGTGTTTTAAAACTTATTTGGTGAAGATCGGATGTAAATTGACGGATTTATCAGCGGCCATTTGCCATAACTCTGGGCAACTCGTGGCATATGCAAGCTTCAAGATATCGCAAAGGAACTTTGTATGACAGCAAATATCTCCGCTACTTTCTATCGCTTCGTCACAAATAATGTCTTATTTTGTTTGTGTTGATGCGTAGAGTGTTTTAAAACTTATTTGGTGAAGATCGGATATAAATTGACGGATTTATCAGCTGCCATTTGCCGGAACTCGCGGCATATGCAAGCTTCAAGTTATCGCAAAGGAAGTTTGTATGACAGCAAATATCTCCGCTATTTTTTATCGCTTCGTCACAAATAATGTCTTATTTTGTTTGTGTTGATGTTGCGATTTTCTATCGCTTCGTCACAAATAATGTCTTATTTTGTTTGTGTTACTGCGTAGAGTGTTTTAAAACTTATTTGGTGAAGATCGGATGTAAATTGACGGATTTATCAGCTGCCATTTGCCATAACTCTGGGCAACTCGTGGCATATGCAAGCTTCAAGATATCGCAAAGGAACTTTGTATGACAGCAAATATCTCCGCTACTTTCTATCGCTTCGTCACAAATAATGTCTTATTTTGTTTGTGTTGATGCGTAGAGTGTTTTGAATTTTATTTGGTGAAGATCGGATATAAATTGACGGATTTATGAGCTGCCATTTGCCGGAACTCGCGGCATATGCAAGCTTCAAGATATCGCAAAGAAAGTTTGTATGACAGCAAATATCTCCGCTGTTTTCTATCGCTTCGTCACAAGTAATGTCTTATTTTGTTTGTGTTACTGCGTAGAGTGTTTTAAAACTTATTTGGTGAAGATCGGATGTAAATTGACGGATTTATCAGCTGCCATTTGCCGGAACTCGCGGCATATGCAAGCTTCAAGATATCGAAAAGGAAGTTTGTATGACAGCAAATATCTCCGCTATTTTCTATCGCTTCGTCACAAATAATGTCTTATTTTGTTTGTGTTGATGCGTAGAGTGTTTTAAAACTTATTTGGTGAAGATCGGATGTAAATTGACGGATTTATCAGCTGCCATTTGCCGGAACTCGCGGCAACTCGCGGCATATGCAAGCTTCAAGATATCGCAAAGGAACTTTGTATGACAGCAAATATCTCCGCTATTTTCTATCGCTTCGTCACAAATAATGTCTTATTTTGTTTGTGTTGATGCGTAGAGTGTTTTGAATTTTATTTGGTGAAGATCGGATATAAATTGACGGATTTATGAGCTGCCATTTGCCGGAACTCGCGGCATATGCAAGCTTCAAGATATCGCAAAGGAACTTTGTATGACAGCAAATATCTCCGCTATTTTCTATCGCTTCGTCACAAATAATGTCTTATTTTGTTTGTGTTGATGCGTAGAGTGTTTTAAAACTTATTTGGTGAAGATCGGATGTAAATTGACGGATTTATCAGCTGCCATTTGCCGGAACTCGCGGCAACTCGCGGCATATGCAAGCTTCAAGATATCGCAAAGGAACTTTGTATGACAGCAAATATCTCCGCTATTTTCTATCGCTTCGTCACAAATAATGTCTTATTTTGTTTGTGTTGATGCGTAGAGTGTTTTAAAACTTATTTGGTGAAGATCGGATGTAAATTGACGGATTTATCAGCTGCCATTTGCCGGAACTCGCGGCAACTCGCGGCATATGCAAGCTTCAAGATATCGCAAAGGAAGTTTGTATGACAGCAAATATCTCCGCTATTTTCTATCGCTTCGTCACAAATAATGTCTTATTTTGTTTGTGTTGATGCGTAGAGTGTTTTAAAACTTATTTGGTGAAGATCGGATGTAAATTGACGGATTTATCAGCTGTCATTCAAGTTATCGCAAAGGAAGTTTGTATGACAGCAAATATCTCCGCTATTTTTTATCGCTTCGTCACAAATAATGTCTTATTTTGTTTGTGTTGATGCGTAGAGTGTTTTAAAACTTATTTGGTGAAGATCGGATGTAAATTGACGGATTTATCAGCTGCCATTTTCCGAAACTCGGGGCAACTCGCGGCAAATGCAAGCTTCAAGATATCGCAAAGAAAGTTTGTATGACAGCAAATATCTCCGCTGTTTTGTATTGCTTCGTCACAAATAATGTCTTATTTTGTTTGTGTTGATGTTGCGATTTTCTATCGCTTCGTCACAAATAATGTCTTATTTTGTTTGTGTTACTGCGTAGAGTGTTTTAAAACTTATTTGGTGAAGATCGGATATAAATTGACGGATTTATCAGCGGCCATTTGCCATAACTCTGGGCAACTCGTGGCATATGCAAGCTTCAAGATATCGCAAAGGAACTTTGTATGACAGCAAATATCTCCGCTACTTTCTATCGCTTCGTCACAAATAATGTCTTATTTTGTTTGTGTTGATGTTGCGATTTTCTATCGCTTCGTCACAAATAATGTCTTATTTTGTTTGTGTTACTGCGTAGAGTGTTTTAAAACTTATTTGGTGAAGATCGGATGTAAATTGACGGATTTATCAGCGGCCATTTGCCATAACTCTGGGCAACTCGTGGCATATGCAAGCTTCAAGATATCGCAAAGGAACTTTGTATGACAGCAAATATCTCCGCTACTTTCTATCGCTTCGTCACAAATAATGTCTTATTTTGTTTGTGTTGATGCGTAGAGTGTTTTAAAACTTATTTGGTGAAGATCGGATGTAAATTGACGGATTTATCAGCTGCCATTTGCCATAACTCTGGGCAACTCGTGGCATATGCAAGCTTCAAGATATCGCAAAGGAACTTTGTATGACAGCAAATATCTCCGCTATTTTCTATCGCTTCGTCACAAATAATGTCTTATTTTGTTTGTGTTGATGCGTAGAGTGTTTTGAATTTTATTTGGTGAAGATCGGATATAAATTGACGGATTTATGAGCTGCCATTTGCCGGAACTCGCGGCATATGCAAGCTTCAAGATATCGCAAAGGAAGTTTGTATGACAGCAAATATCTCCGCTATTTTCTATCGCTTCGTCACAAATTATGTCTTATTTTGTTAGTGTTGATGCGTAGAGTGTTTTGAATTTTATTTGGTGAAGATCGGATATAAATTGACGGATTTATGAGCTGCCATTTGCCGGAACTCGCGGCATATGCAAGCTTCAAGTTATCGCAAAGGAAGTTTGTATGACAGCAAATATCCCCGCTATTTTTTATCGCTTCGTCACAAATAATGTCTTATTTTGTTTGTGTTGATGCGTAGAGTGTTTTAAAACTTATTTGGTGAAGATCGGATGTAAATTGACGGATTTATCAGCTGCCATTTGCCGGAACTCGCGGCAACTCGCGGCATATGCAAGCTTCAAGATATCGCAAAGGAAGTTTGTATGACAGCAAATATCTCCGCTATTTTCTATCGCTTCGTCACAAATAATGTCTTATTTTGTTTGTGTTGATGCGTAGAGTGTTTTAAAACTTATTTGGTGAAGATCGGATGTAAATTGACGGATTTATCAGCTGTCATTCAAGTTATCGCAAAGGAAGTTTGTATGACAGCAAATATCTCCGCTATTTTTTATCGCTTCGTCACAAATAATGTCTTATTTTGTTTGTGTTGATGCGTAGAGTGTTTTAAAACTTATTTGGTGAAGATCGGATGTAAATTGACGGATTTATCAGCTGCCATTTTCCGAAACTCGGGGCAACTCGCGGCAAATGCAAGCTTCAAGATATCGCAAAGAAAGTTTGTATGACAGCAAATATCTCCGCTGTTTTGTATTGCTTCGTCACAAATAATGTCTTATTTTGTTTGTGTTACTGCGTAGAGTGTTTTAAAACTTATTTGGTGAAGATCGGATGTAAATTGACGGATTTATCAGCTGCCATTTGCCATAACTCTGGGCAACTCGTGGCATATGCAAGCTTCAAGATATCGCAAAGGAACTTTGTATGACAGCAAATATCTCCGCTACTTTCTATCGCTTCGTCACAAATAATGTCTTATTTTGTTTGTGTTGATGCGTAGAGTGTTTTAAAACTTATTTGGTGAAGATCGGATGTAAATTTACGGATTTATGAGCTGCCATTTGCCATAACTCTGGGCAACTCGTGGCATATGCAAGCTTCAAGATATCGCCAAGGAAGTTTGTATGACAGCAAATATCTCCGCTGTTTTCTATCGCTCCGTCACAAATAATGTCTTATTTTGTTTGTGTTGATGCGCAGAGTGTTTTGAATTTTATTTGGTGAAGATCGGATATAAATTGACGGATTTATGAGCTGCCATTTGCCGGAACTCGCGGCATATGCAAGCTTCAAGTTATCGCAAAGGAAGTTTGTATGACAGCAAATATCTCCGCTATTTTTTATCGCTTCGTCACAAATAATGTCTTATTTTGTTTGTGTTGATGCGTAGAGTGTTTTAAAACTTATTTGGTGAAGATCGGATGTAAATTGACGGATTTATCAGCTGCCATTTGCCATAACTCTGGGCAACTCGTGGCATATGCAAGCTTCAAGATATCGCAAAGGAACTTTGTATGACAGCAAATATCTCCGCTATTTTCTATTACTTCGTCACAAATAATATCTTATTTTGTTTGTGTTGATGCGTAGAGTGTTTTAAAACTTATTTGGTGAAGATCGGATGTAAATTGACGGATTTATCAGCTGCCATTTGCCATAACTCTGGGCAACTCGTGGCATATGCAAGCTTCAAGATATCGCAAAGGAACTTTGTATGACAGCAAATATCTCCGCTGTTTTTTATCGCTGCGTCACAAATAATGTCTTATTTTGTTTGTGTTGATGCGTAGAGTGTTTTAAAACTTATTTGGTGAAGATCGGATGTAAATTGACGGATTTATCAGCTGCCATTTGCCATAACTCTGGGCAACTCGTGGCATATGCAAGCTTCAAGATATCGCAAAGGAACTTTGTATGACAGCAAATATCTCCGCTGTTTTCTATCGCTTCGTCACAAATAATGTTTTATTTTGTTTGTGTTGATGCGTAGAGTGTTTTAAAACTTATTTGGTGAAGATCGGATGTAAATTGACGGATTTATCAGCTGCCATTTGCCGGAACTCGCGGCATATGCAAGCTTCAAGATATCGCAAAGGAAGATTGTATGACAGCAAATATCTCCGCTATTTTCTATTGCTTCGTCACAAATAATGTCTTATTTTGTTTGTGTTACTGCGTAGAGTGTTTTAAAACTTATTTGGTGAAGATCGGATATAAATTGACGGATTTATCAGCTGCCATTTGCCGGAACTCGCGGCATATGCAAGCTTCAAGATATCGAAAAGAAAGTTTGTATGACAGCAAATATCTCCGCTGTTTTCTATCGCTTCGTCACAAATAATGTCTTATTTTGTTTGTGTTACTGCGTAGAGTGTTTTAAAACTTATTTGGTGAAGATCGGATGTAAATTGACGGATTTATCAGCTGTCATTCAAGTTATCGCAAAGGAAGTTTGTATGACAGCAAATATCTCCGCTATTTTTTATCGCTGCGTCACAAATAATGTCTTATTTTGTTTGTGTTGATGCGTAGAGTGTTTTAAAACTTATTTGGTGAAGATCAGATGTAAATTGACGGATTTATCAGCTGTCATTTTCCGAAACTCGGGGCAACTCGCGGCAAATGCAAGCTTCAAGATATCGCAAAGAAAGTTTGTATGACAGCAAATATCTCCGCTGTTTTGTATTGCTTCGTCACAAATAATGTCTTATTTTGTTTGTGTTGATGTTGCGATTTTCTATCGCTTCGTCACAAATAATGTCTTATTTTGTTTGTGTTACTGCGTAGAGTGTTTTAAAACTTATTTGGTGAAGATCGGATGTAAATTGACGGATTTATCAGCTGCCATTTGCCATAACTCTGGGCAACTCGTGGCATATGCAAGCTTCAAGATATCGCAAAGGAACTTTGTATGACAGCAAATATCTCCGCTGTTTTCTATCGCTTCGTCACAAATAATGTCTTATTTTGTTTGTGTTGATGCGTAGAGTGTTTTAAAACTTATTTGATGAAGATCGGATGTAAATTGACGGATTTATCAGCTGCCATTTTCCGAAACTCGGGGCAACTCGCGGCAAATGCAAGCTTCAAGATATCGCAAAGAAAGTTTGTATGACAGCAAATATCTCCGCTGTTTTGTATTGCTTCGTCACAAATAATGTCTTATTTTGTTTGTGTTGATGTTGCGATTTTCTATCGCTTCGTCACAAATAATGTCTTATTTTGTTTGTGTTGATGCGTAGAGTGTTTTAAAACTTATTTGGTGAAGATCGGATGTAAATTGACGGATTTATCAGCTGCCATTTGCCGGAACTCGCGGCATATGCAAGCTTCAAGATATCGCAAAGGAAGTTTGTATGACAGCAAATATCTCCGCTATTTTCTATCGCTTCGTCACAAATAATGTCTTATTTTGTTTGTGTTGATGCGTAGAGTGTTTTGAATTTTATTTGGTGAAGATCGGATATAAATTGACGGATTTATGAGCTGCCATTTGCCGGAACTCGCGGCATATGCAAGCTTCAAGATATCGCAAAGAAAGTTTGTATGACAGCAAATATCTCCGCTGTTTTCTATCGCTTCGTCACAAGTAATGTCTTATTTTGTTTGTGTTACTGCGTAGAGTGTTTTAAAACTTATTTGGTGAAGATCGGATGTAAATTGACGGATTTATCAGCTGCCATTTGCCGGAACTCGCGGCATATGCAAGCTTCAAGATATCGAAAAGGAAGTTTGTATGACAGCAAATATCTCCGCTATTTTCTATCGCTTCGTCACAAATAATGTCTTATTTTGTTTGTGTTGATGCGTTGAGTGTTTTGAATTTTATTTGGTGAAGATCGGATATAAATTGACGGATTTATGAGCTGCCATTTGCCGGAACTCGCGGCATATGCAAGCTTCAAGATATCGCAAAGAAAGTTTGTATGACAGCAAATATCTCCGCTGTTTTCTATCGCTTCGTCACAAGTAATGTCTTATTTTGTTTGTGTTACTGCGTAGAGTGTTTTAAAACTTATTTGGTGAAGATCGGATATAAATTGACGGATTTATGAGCTGCCATTTGCCGGAACTCGCGGCATATGCAAGCTTCAAGTTATTGCAAAGAAAGTTTGTATGACAGCAAATATCTCCGCTATTTTTTATCGCTTCGTCACAAATAATGTCTTATTTTGTTTGTGTTGATGCGTAGAGTGTTTTAAAACTTATTTGGTGAAGATCGGATGTAAATTGACGGATTTATCAGCTGCCATTTGCCAGAACTCGCGGCAACTCGCGGCATATGCAAGCTTCAAGATATCGCAAAGGAAGTTTGTATGACAGCAAATATCTCCGCTATTTTCTATCGCTTCGTCACAAATAATGTCTTATTTTGTTTGTGTTGATGCGTAGAGTGTTT
The DNA here is from genome assembly GCA_035047645.1 of Drosophila merina. Lineage (NCBI taxonomy): Eukaryota > Metazoa > Arthropoda > Insecta > Diptera > Drosophilidae > Drosophila > Drosophila merina. The sequence continues at coordinate 22,386,183 of JAWNPH010000089.1, read as the reverse complement.
TAAAACTTATTTGGTGAAGATCGGATGTAAATTGACGGATTTATCAGCTGTCATTCAAGTTATCGCAAAGGAAGTTTGTATGACAGCAAATATCTCCGCTATTTTTTATCGCTTCGTCACAAATAATGTCTTATTTTGTTTGTGTTGATGCGTAGAGTGTTTTAAAACTTATTTGGTGAAGATCGGATGTAAATTGACGGATTTATCAGCTGCCATTTTCCGAAACTCGGGGCAACTCGCGGCAAATGCAAGCTTCAAGATATCGCAAAGAAAGTTTGTATGACAGCAAATATCTCCGCTGTTTTGTATTGCTTCGTCACAAATAATGTCTTATTTTGTTTGTGTTGATGTTGCGATTTTCTATCGCTTCGTCACAAATAATGTCTTATTTTGTTTGTGTTACTGCGTAGAGTGTTTTAAAACTTATTTGGTGAAGATCGGATATAAATTGACGGATTTATCAGCGGCCATTTGCCATAACTCTGGGCAACTCGTGGCATATGCAAGCTTCAAGATATCGCAAAGGAACTTTGTATGACAGCAAATATCTCCGCTACTTTCTATCGCTTCGTCACAAATAATGTCTTATTTTGTTTGTGTTGATGCGTAGAGTGTTTTAAAACTTATTTGGTGAAGATCGGATGTAAATTGACGGATTTATCAGCTGCCATTTTCCGAAACTCGGGGCAACTCGCGGCAAATGCAAGCTTCAAGATATCGCAAAGAAAGTTTGTATGACAGCAAATATCTCCGCTGTTTTGTATTGCTTCGTCACAAATAATGTCTTATTTTGTTTGTGTTGATGTTGCGATTTTCTATCGCTTCGTCACAAATAATGTCTTATTTTGTTTGTGTTGATGCGTAGAGTGTTTTAAAACTTATTTGGTGAAGATCGGATGTAAATTGACGGATTTATCAGCTGCCATTTGCCGGAACTCGCGGCATATGCAAGCTTCAAGATATCGCAAAGGAAGTTTGTATGACAGCAAATATCTCCGCTATTTTCTATCGCTTCGTCACAAATAATGTCTTATTTTGTTTGTGTTGATGCGTAGAGTGTTTTGAATTTTATTTGGTGAAGATCGGATATAAATTGACGGATTTATGAGCTGCCATTTGCCGGAACTCGCGGCATATGCAAGCTTCAAGTTATTGCAAAGGAAGTTTGTATGACAGCAAATATCTCCGCTATTTTTTATCGCTTCGTCACAAATAATGTCTTATTTTGTTTGTGTTGATGCGTAGAGTGTTTTAAAACTTATTTGGTGAAGATCGGATGTAAATTGACGGATTTATCAGCTGCCATTTGCCGGAACTCGCGGCAACTCGCGGCATATGCAAGCTTCAAGATATCGCAAAGGAAGTTTGTATGACAGCAAATATCTCCGCTATTTTCTATCGCTTCGTCACAAATAATGTCTTATTTTGTTTGTGTTGATGCGTAGAGTGTTTTAAAACTTATTTGGTGAAGATCGGATGTAAATTGACGGATTTATCAGCTGCCATTTTCCGAAACTCGGGGCAACTCGCGGCAAATGCAAGCTTCAAGATATCGCAAAGAAAGTTTGTATGACAGCAAATATCTCCGCTGTTTTGTATTGCTTCGTCACAAATAATGTCTTATTTTGTTTGTGTTGATGTTGCGATTTTCTATCGCTTCGTCACAAATAATGTCTTATTTTGTTTGTGTTACTGCGTAGAGTGTTTTAAAACTTATTTGGTGAAGATCGGATATAAATTGACGGATTTATCAGCGGCCATTTGCCATAACTCTGGGCAACTCGTGGCATATGCAAGCTTCAAGATATCGCAAAGGAACTTTGTATGACAGCAAATATCTCCGCTACTTTCTATCGCTTCGTCACAAATAATGTCTTATTTTGTTTGTGTTGATGTTGCGATTTTCTATCGCTTCGTCACAAATAATGTCTTATTTTGTTTGTGTTACTGCGTAGAGTTTTTTAAAACTTATTTGGTGAAGATCGGATGTAAATTGACGGATTTATCAGCGGCCATTTGCCATAACTCTGGGCAACTCGTGGCATATGCAAGCTTCAAGATATCGCAAAGGAACTTTGTATGACAGCAAATATCTCCGCTACTTTCTATCGCTTCGTCACAAATAATGTCTTATTTTGTTTGTGTTGATGCGTAGAGTGTTTTAAAACTTATTTGGTGAAGATCGGATGTAAATTGACGGATTTATCAGCTGCCATTTGCCATAACTCTGGGCAACTCGTGGCATATGCAAGCTTCAAGATATCGCAAAGGAACTTTGTATGACAGCAAATATCTCCGCTATTTTCTATCGCTTCGTCACAAATAATGTCTTATTTTGTTTGTGTTGATGCGTAGAGTGTTTTGAATTTTATTTGGTGAAGATCGGATATAAATTGACGGATTTATGAGCTGCCATTTGCCGGAACTCGCGGCATATGCAAGCTTCAAGATATCGCAAAGGAAGTTTGTATGACAGCAAATATCTCCGCTATTTTCTATCGCTTCGTCTCAAATAATGTCTTATTTTGTTTGTGTTGATGCGTAGAGTGTTTTGAATTTTATTTGGTGAAGATCGGATATAAATTGACGGATTTATGAGCTGCCATTTGCCGGAACTCGCGGCATATGCAAGCTTCAAGTTATCGCAAAGGAAGTTTGTATGACAGCAAATATCTCCGCTATTTTTTATCGCTTCGTCACAAATAATGTCTTATTTTGTTTGTGTTGATGCGTAGAGTGTTTTAAAACTTATTTGGTGAAGATCGGATGTAAATTGACGGATTTATCAGCTGCCATTTGCCGGAACTCGCGGCAACTCGCGGCATATGCAAGCTTCAAGATATCGCAAAGGAAGTTTGTATGACAGCAAATATCTCCGCTATTTTCTATCGCTTCGTCACAAATAATGTCTTATTTTGTTTGTGTTGATGCGTAGAGTGTTTTAAAACTTATTTGGTGAAGATCGGATGTAAATTGACGGATTTATCAGCTGTCATTCAAGTTATCGCAAAGGAAGTTTGTATGACAGCAAATATCTCCGCTATTTTTTATCGCTTCGTCACAAATAATGTCTTATTTTGTTTGTGTTGATGCGTAGAGTGTTTTAAAACTTATTTGGTGAAGATCGGATGTAAATTGACGGATTTATCAGCTGCCATTTTCCGAAACTCGGGGCAACTCGCGGCAAATGCAAGCTTCAAGATATCGCAAAGAAAGTTTGTATGACAGCAAATATCTCCGCTGTTTTGTATTGCTTCGTCACAAATAATGTCTTATTTTGTTTGTGTTGATGTTGCGATTTTCTATCGCTTCGTCACAAATAATGTCTTATTTTGTTTGTGTTACTGCGTAGAGTGTTTTAAAACTTATTTGGTGAAGATCGGATGTAAATTGACGGATTTATCAGCGGCCATTTGCCATAACTCTGGGCAACTCGTGGCATATGCAAGCTTCAAGATATCGCAAAGGAACTTTGTATGACAGCAAATATCTCCGCTACTTTCTATCGCTTCGTCACAAATAATGTCTTATTTTGTTTATGTTGATGTTGCGATTTTCTATCGCTTCGTCACAAATAATGTCTTATTTTGTTTGTGTTACTGCGTAGAGTGTTTTAAAACTTATTTGGTGAAGATCGGATGTAAATTGACGGATTTATCAGCGGCCATTTGCCATAACTCTGGGCAACTCGTGGCATATGCAAGCTTCAAGATATCGCAAAGGAACTTTGTATGACAGCAAATATCTCCGCTACTTTCTATCGCTTCGTCACAAATAATGTCTTATTTTGTTTGTGTTGATGCGTAGAGTGTTTTAAAACTTATTTGGTGAAGATCGGATATAAATTGACGGATTTATCAGCTGCCATTTGCCGGAACTCGCGGCATATGCAAGCTTCAAGTTATCGCAAAGGAAGTTTGTATGACAGCAAATATCTCCGCTATTTTTTATCGCTTCGTCACAAATAATGTCTTATTTTGTTTGTGTTGATGTTGCGATTTTCTATCGCTTCGTCACAAATAATGTCTTATTTTGTTTGTGTTACTGCGTAGAGTGTTTTAAAACTTATTTGGTGAAGATCGGATGTAAATTGACGGATTTATCAGCTGCCATTTGCCATAACTCTGGGCAACTCGTGGCATATGCAAGCTTCAAGATATCGCAAAGGAACTTTGTATGACAGCAAATATCTCCGCTACTTTCTATCGCTTCGTCACAAATAATATCTTATTTTGTTTGTGTTGATGCGTAGAGTGTTTTAAAACTTATTTGGTGAAGATCGGATGTAAATTTACGGATTTATGAGCTGCCATTTGCCATAACTCTGGGCAACTCGTGGCATATGCAAGCTTCAAGATATCGCCAAGGAAGTTTGTATGACAGCAAATATCTCCGCTGTTTTCTATCGCTCCGTCACAAATAATGTCTTATTTTGTTTGTGTTGATGCGCAGAGTGTTTTGAATTTTATTTGGTGAAGATCGGATATAAATTGACGGATTTATGAGCTGCCATTTGCCGGAACTCGCGGCATATGCAAGCTTCAAGTTATCGCAAAGGAAGTTTGTATGACAGCAAATATCTCCGCTATTTTTTATCGCTTCGTCACAAATAATGTCTTATTTTATTTGTGTTGATGCGTAGAGTGTTTTAAAACTTATTTGGTGAAGATCGGATGTAAATTGACGGATTTATCAGCTGCCATTTGCCATAACTCTGGGCAACTCGTGGCATATGCAAGCTTCAAGATATCGCAAAGGAACTTTGTATGACAGCAAATATCTCCGCTATTTTCTATTACTTCGTCACAAATAATATCTTATTTTGTTTGTGTTGATGCGTAGAGTGTTTTAAAACTTATTTGGTGAAGATCGGATGTAAATTGACGGATTTATCAGCTGCCATTTGCCATAACTCTGGGCAACTCGTGGCATATGCAAGCTTCAAGATATCGCAAAGGAACTTTGTATGACAGCAAATATCTCCGCTGTTTTCTATCGCTTCGTCACAAATAATGTTTTATTTTGTTTGTGTTGATGCGTAGAGTGTTTTAAAACTTATTTGGTGAAGATCGGATGTAAATTGACGGATTTATCAGCTGCCATTTGCCGGAACTCGCGGCATATGCAAGCTTCAAGATATCGCAAAGGAAGATTGTATGACAGCAAATATCTCCGCTATTTTCTATTGCTTCGTCACAAATAATGTGTTATTTTGTTTGTGTTACTGCGTAGAGTGTTTTAAAACTTATTTGGTGAAGATCGGATGTAAATTGACGGATTTATCAGCTGCCATTTGCCGGAACTCGCGGCATATGCAAGCTTCAAGATATCGAAAAGAAAGTTTGTATGACAGCAAATATCTCCGCTGTTTTCTATCGCTTCGTCACAAATAATGTCTTATTTTGTTTGTGTTACTGCGTAGAGTGTTTTAAAACTTATTTGGTGAAGATCGGATGTAAATTGACGGATTTATCAGCTGTCATTCAAGTTATCGCAAAGGAAGTTTGTATGACAGCAAATATCTCCGCTATTTTTTATCGCTGCGTCACAAATAATGTCTTATTTTGTTTGTGTTGATGCGTAGAGTGTTTTAAAACTTATTTGGTGAAGATCAGATGTAAATTGACGGATTTATCAGCTGTCATTTTCCGAAACTCGGGGCAACTCGCGGCAAATGCAAGCTTCAAGATATCGCAAAGAAAGTTTGTATGACAGCAAATATCTCCGCTGTTTTGTATTGCTTCGTCACAAATAATGTCTTATTTTGTTTGTGTTGATGTTGCGATTTTCTATCGCTTCGTCACAAATAATGTCTTATTTTGTTTGTGTTACTGCGTAGAGTGTTTTAAAACTTATTTGGTGAAGATCGGATGTAAATTGACGGATTTATCAGCTGCCATTTGCCATAACTCTGGGCAACTCGTGGCATATGCAAGCTTCAAGATATCGCAAAGGAACTTTGTATGACAGCAAATATCTCCGCTGTTTTCTATCGCTTCGTCACAAATAATGTTTTATTTTGTTTGTGTTTATGCGTAGAGTGTTTTAAAACTTATTTGGTGAAGATCGGATGTAAATTGACGGATTTATCAGCTGCCATTTGCCGGAACTCGCGGCATATGCAAGCTTCAAGATATCGCAAAGGAACTTTGTATGACAGCAAATATCTCCGCTACTTTCTATCGCTTCGTCACAAATAATGTCTTATTTTGTTTGTGTTGATGTTGCGATTTTCTATCGCTTCGTCACAAATAATGTCTTATTTTGTTTGTGTTACTGCGTAGAGTGTTTTAAAACTTATTTGGTGAAGATCGGATGTAAATTGACGGATTTATCAGCTGCCATTTGCCATAACTCTGGGCAACTCGTGGCATATGCAAGCTTCAAGATATCGCAAAGGAACTTTGTATGACAGCAAATATCTCCGCTACTTTCTATCGCTTCGTCACAAATAATGTCTTATTTTGTTTGTGTTGATGTTGCGATTTTCTATCGCTTCGTCACAAATAATGTCTTATTTTGTTTGTGTTACTGCGTAGAGTGTTTTAAAACTTATTTGGTGAAGATCGGATGTAAATTGACGGATTTATCAGCGGCCATTTGCCATAACTCTGGGCAACTCGTGGCATATGCAAGCTTCAAGATATCGCAAAGGAACTTTGTATGACAGCAAATATCTCCGCTACTTTCTATCGCTTCGTCACAAATAATGTCTTATTTTGTTTATGTTGATGTTGCGATTTTCTATCGCTTCGTCACAAATAATGTCTTATTTTGTTTGTGTTACTGCGTAGAGTGTTTTAAAACTTATTTGGTGAAGATCGGATGTAAATTGACGGATTTATCAGCGGCCATTTGCCATAACTCTGGGCAACTCGTGGCATATGCAAGCTTCAAGATATCGCAAAGGAACTTTGTATGACAGCAAATATCTCCGCTACTTTCTATCGCTTCGTCACAAATAATGTCTTATTTTGTTTGTGTTGATGCGTAGAGTGTTTTAAAACTTATTTGGTGAAGATCGGATATAAATTGACGGATTTATCAGCTGCCATTTGCCGGAACTCGCGGCATATGCAAGCTTCAAGTTATCGCAAAGGAAGTTTGTATGACAGCAAATATCTCCGCTATTTTTTATCGCTTCGTCACAAATAATGTCTTATTTTGTTTGTGTTGATGTTGCGATTTTCTATCGCTTCGTCACAAATAATGTCTTATTTTGTTTGTGTTACTGCGTAGAGTGTTTTAAAACTTATTTGGTGAAGATCGGATGTAAATTTACGGATTTATGAGCTGCCATTTGCCATAACTCTGGGCAACTCGTGGCATATGCAAGCTTCAAGATATCGCCAAGGAAGTTTGTATGACAGCAAATATCTCCGCTGTTTTCTATCGCTCCGTCACAAATAATGTCTTATTTTGTTTGTGTTGATGCGCAGAGTGTTTTGAATTTTATTTGGTGAAGATCGGATATAAATTGACGGATTTATGAGCTGCCATTTGCCGGAACTCGCGGCATATGCAAGCTTCAAGTTATCGCAAAGGAAGTTTGTATGACAGCAAATATCTCCGCTATTTTTTATCGCTTCGTCACAAATAATGTCTTATTTTATTTGTGTTGATGCGTAGAGTGTTTTAAAACTTATTTGGTGAAGATCGGATGTAAATTGACGGATTTATCAGCTGCCATTTGCCATAACTCTGGGCAACTCGTGGCATATGCAAGCTTCAAGATATCGCAAAGGAACTTTGTATGACAGCAAATATCTCCGCTATTTTCTATTACTTCGTCACAAATAATATCTTATTTTGTTTGTGTTGATGCGTAGAGTGTTTTAAAACTTATTTGGTGAAGATCGGATGTAAATTGACGGATTTATCAGCTGCCATTTGCCATAACTCTGGGCAACTCGTGGCATATGCAAGCTTCAAGATATCGCAAAGGAAGTTTGTATGACAGCAAATATCTCCGCTGTTTTCTATCGCTCCGTCACAAATAATGTCTTATTTTGTTTGTGTTGATGCGTAGAGTGTTTTAAAACTTATTTGGTGAAGATCGGATGTAAATTGACAGATTTATGAGCTGCCATTTGCCGGAACTCGCGGCATATGCAAGCTTCAAGTTATCGCAAAGGAAGTTTGTATGACAGCAAATATCTCCGCTGTTTTCTATCGCTTCGTCACAAATAATGTTTTATTTTGTTTGTGTTGATGCGTAGAGTGTTTTAAAACTTATTTGGTGAAGATCGGATGTAAATTGACGGATTTATCAGCTGCCATTTGCCGGAACTCGCGGCATATGCAAGCTTCAAGATATCGCAAAGGAAGATTGTATGACAGCAAATATCTCCGCTATTTTCTATTGCTTCGTCACAAATAATGTGTTATTTTGTTTGTGTTACTGCGTAGAGTGTTTTAAAACTTATTTGGTGAAGATCGGATGTAAATTGACGGATTTATCAGCTGCCATTTGCCGGAACTCGCGGCATATGCAAGCTTCAAGATATCGAAAAGAAAGTTTGTATGACAGCAAATATCTCCGCTGTTTTCTATCGCTTCGACACAAATAATGTCTTATTTTGTTTGTGTTACTGCGTAGAGTGTTTTAAAACTTATTTGGTGAAGATCGGATGTAAATTGACGGATTTATCAGCTGTCATTCAAGTTATCGCAAAGGAAGTTTGTATGACAGCAAATATCTCCGCTATTTTTTATCGCTGCGTCACAAATAATGTCTTATTTTGTTTGTGTTGATGCGTAGAGTGTTTTAAAACTTATTTGGTGAAGATCAGATGTAAATTGACGGATTTATCAGCTGTCATTTTCCGAAACTCGGGGCAACTCGCGGCAAATGCAAGCTTCAAGATATCGCAAAGAAAGTTTGTATGACAGCAAATATCTCCGCTGTTTTGTATTGCTTCGTCACAAATAATGTCTTATTTTGTTTGTGTTGATGTTGCGATTTTCTATCGCTTCGTCACAAATAATGTCTTATTTTGTTTGTGTTACTGCGTAGAGTGTTTTAAAACTTATTTGGTGAAGATCGGATGTAAATTGACGGATTTATCAGCTGCCATTTGCCATAACTCTGGGCAACTCGTGGCATATGCAAGCTTCAAGATATCGCAAAGGAACTTTGTATGACAGCAAATATCTCCGCTGTTTTCTATCGCTTCGTCACAAATAATGTTTTATTTTGTTTGTGTTTATGCGTAGAGTGTTTTAAAACTTATTTGGTGAAGATCGGATGTAAATTGACGGATTTATCAGCTGCCATTTGCCGGAACTCGCGGCATATGCAAGCTTCAAGATATCGCAAAGGAACTTTGTATGACAGCAAATATCTCCGCTACTTTCTATCGCTTCGTCACAAATAATGTCTTATTTTGTTTGTGTTGATGTTGCGATTTTCTATCGCTTCGTCACAAATAATGTCTTATTTTGTTTGTGTTACTGCGTAGAGTGTTTTAAAACTTATTTGGTGAAGATCGGATGTAAATTGACGGATTTATCAGCTGCCATTTGCCATAACTCTGGGCAACTCGTGGCATATGCAAGCTTCAAGATATCGCAAAGGAACTTTGTATGACAGCAAATATCTCCGCTACTTTCTATCGCTTCGTCACAAATAATGTCTTATTTTGTTTGTGTTGATGTTGCGATTTTCTATCGCTTCGTCACAAATAATGTCTTATTTTGTTTGTGTTACTGCGTAGAGTGTTTTAAAACTTATTTGGTGAAGATCGGATGTAAATTGACGGATTTATCAGCGGCCATTTGCCATAACTCTGGGCAACTCGTGGCATATGCAAGCTTCAAGATATCGCAAAGGAACTTTGTATGACAGCAAATATCTCCGCTACTTTCTATCGCTTCCTCACAAATAATGTCTTATTTTGTTTGTGTTGATGCGTAGAGTGTTTTAAAACTTATTTGGTGAAGATCGGATGTAAATTGACGGATTTATCAGCTGCCATTTGCCATAACTCTGGGCAACTCGTGGCATATGCAAGCTTCAAGATATCGCAAAGGAACTTTGTATGACAGCAAATATCTCCGCTACTTTCTATCGCTTCGTCACAAATAATGTCTTATTTTGTTTGTGTTGATGCGTAGAGTGTTTTAAAACTTATTTGGTGAAGATCGGATGTAAATTTACGGATTTATGAGCTGCCATTTGCCATAACTCTGGGCAACTCGCGGCATATGCAAGCTTCAAGTTATCGCAACGGAAGTTTGTATGACAGCAAATATCTCCGCTACTTTCTATCGCTTCGTCACAAATAATGTCTTATTTTGTTTGTGTTGATGCGTAGAGTGTTTTAAAACTTATTTGGTGAAGATCGGATATAAATTGACGGATTTATCAGCTGCCATTTGCCGGAACTCGCGGCATATGCAAGCTTCAAGATATCGCAAAGGAAGTTTGTATGACAGCAAATATCTCCGCTATTTTCTATCGCTTCGTCACAAATAATATCCTATTTTGTTTGTGTTGATGCGTAGAGTGTTTTAAAACTTATTTGGTGAAGATCGGATGTAAATTGACGGATTTATCAGCTGCCATTTTCCGGAACTCGCGGCAACTCTCGGCATATGCAAGCTTCAAGATATCGCCAAGGAAGTTTTGTATGACAGCAAATATCTCCGCTGTTTTCTATCGCTTCGTCACAAATAATGTCTTATTTTGTTTGTGTTGATGCGTAGAGTGTTTTAAAACTTATTTGGTGAAGATCGGATGTAAATTGACGGATTTATCAGCTGCCATTTGCCGGAACTCGCGGCATATGCAAGCTTCAAGTTATCGCAAAGGAAGTTTGTATGACAGCAAATATCTCCGCTATTTTTTATCGCTTCCTCACAAATAATGTCTTATTTTGTTTGTGTTGATGCGTAGAGTGTTTTAAAACTTATTTGGTGAAGATCGGATGTAAATTGACGGATTTATCAGCTGCCATTTGCCGGAACTCGCGGCATATGCAAGCTTCAAGATATCGCAAAGGAAGTTTGTATGACAGCAAATATCTCCGCTGTTTTCTATCGCTTCGTCACAAATAATGTCTTATTTTGTTTGTGTTGATGCGTAGAGTGTTTTAAAACTTATTTGGTGAAGATCGGATGTAAATTGACGGATTTATCAGCTGCCATTTGCCGGAACTCGCGGCATATGCAAGCTTCAAGATATCGCAAAGGAACTTTGTATGACAGCAAATATCTCCGCTACTTTCTATCGCTTCGTCACAAATAATGTCTTATTTTGTTTGTGTTGATGTTGCGATTTTCTATCGCTTCGTCACAAATAATGTCTTATTTTGTTTGTGTTACTGCGTAGAGTGTTTTAAAACTTATTTGGTGAAGATCGGATGTAAATTGACGGATTTATCAGCTGCCATTTGCCATAACTCTGGGCAACTCGTGGCATATGCAAGCTTCAAGATATCGCAAAGGAACTTTGTATGACAGCAAATATCTCCGCTACTTTCTATCGCTTCGTCACAAATAATGTCTTATTTTGTTTGTGTTGATGTTGCGATTTTCTATCGCTTCGTCACAAATAATGTCTTATTTTGTTTGTGTTACTGCGTAGAGTGTTTTAAAACTTATTTGGTGAAGATCGGATGTAAATTGACGGATTTATCAGCGGCCATTTGCCATAACTCTGGGCAACTCGTGGCATATGCAAGCTTCAAGATATCGCAAAGGAACTTTGTATGACAGCAAATATCTCCGCTACTTTCTATCGCTTCCTCACAAATAATGTCTTATTTTGTTTGTGTTGATGCGTAGAGTGTTTTAAAACTTATTTGGTGAAGATCGGATGTAAATTGACGGATTTATCAGCTGCCATTTGCCATAACTCTGGGCAACTCGTGGCATATGCAAGCTTCAAGATATCGCAAAGGAAGTTTGTATGACAGCAAATATCTCCGCTACTTTCTATCGCTTCGTCACAAATAATGTCTTATTTTGTTTGTGTTACTGCGTAGAGTGTTTTAAAACTTATTTGGTGAAGATCGGATGTAAATTGACGGATTTATCAGCGGCCATTTGCCATAACTCTGGGCAACTCGTGGCATATGCAAGCTTCAAGATATCGCAAAGGAACTTTGTATGACAGCAAATATCTCCGCTACTTTCTATCGCTTCCTCACAAATAATGTCTTATTTTGTTTGTGTTGATGCGTAGAGTGTTTTAAAACTTATTTGGTGAAGATCGGATGTAAATTGACGGATTTATCAGCTGCCATTTGCCATAACTCTGGGCAACTCGTGGCATATGCAAGCTTCAAGATATCGCAAAGGAACTTTGTATGACAGCAAATATCTCCGCTACTTTCTATCGCTTCGTCACAAATAATGTCTTATTTTGTTTGTGTTGATGCGTAGAGTGTTTTAAAACTTATTTGGTGAAGATCGGATGTAAATTTACGGATTTATGAGCTGCCATTTGCCATAACTCTGGGCAACTCGCGGCATATGCAAGCTTCAAGTTATCGCAACGGAAGTTTGTATGACAGCAAATATCTCCGCTACTTTCTATCGCTTCGTCACAAATAATGTCTTATTTTGTTTGTGTTGATGCGTAGAGTGTTTTAAAACTTATTTGGTGAAGATCGGATGTAAATTGACGGATTTATCAGCTGCCATTTGCCATAACTCTGGGCAACTCGTGGCATATGCAAGCTTCAAGATATCGCAAAGGAACTTTGTATGACAGCAAATATCTCCGCTACTTTCTATCGCTTCGTCACAAATAATGTCTTATTTTGTTTGTGTTGATGCGTAGAGTGTTTTAAAACTTATTTGGTGAAGATCGGATGTAAATTTACGGATTTATGAGCTGCCATTTGCCATAACTCTGGGCAACTCGCGGCATATGCAAGCTTCAAGTTATCGCAACGGAAGTTTGTATGACAGCAAATATCTCCGCTACTTTCTATCGCTTCGTCACAAATAATGTCTTATTTTGTTTGTGTTGATGCGTAGAGTGTTTTAAAACTTATTTGGTGAAGATCGAATGTATATTTACGGATTTATGAGCTGCCATTTGCCATAACTCTGGGCAACTCGCGGCATATGCAAGCTTCAAGTTATCGCAACGGAAGTTTGTATGACAGCAAATATCTCCGCTACTTTCTATCGCTTCGTCACAAATAATGTCTTATTTTGTTTGTGTTGATGCGTAGAGTGTTTTAAAACTTATTTGGTGAAGATCGGATATAAATTGACGGATTTATCAGCTGCCATTTGCCATAACTCTGGGCAACTCGTGGCATATGCAAGCTTCAAGATATCGCAAAGGAACTTTGTATGACAGCAAATATCTCCGCTACTTTCTATCGCTTCGTCACAAATAATGTCTTATTTTGTTTGTGTTGATGCGTAGAGTGTTTTAAAACTTATTTGGTGAAGATCGGATGTAAATTTACGGATTTATGAGCTGCCATTTGCCATAACTCTGGGCAACTCGCGGCATATGCAAGCTTCAAGTTATCGCAACGGAAGTTTGTATGACAGCAAATATCTCCGCTACTTTCTATCGCTTCGTCACAAATAATGTCTTATTTTGTTTGTGTTACTGCGTAGAGTGTTTTAAAACTTATTTGGTGAAGATCGGATGTAAATTGACGGATTTATCAGCTGCCATTTGCCATAACTCTGGGCAACTCGTGGCATATGCAAGCTTCAAGATATCGCAAAGGAACTTTGTATGACAGCAAATATCTCCGCTACTTTCTATCGCTTCGTCACAAATAATGTCTTATTTTGTTTGTGTTGATGTTGCGATTTTCTATCGCTTCGTCACAAATAATGTCTTATTTTGTTTGTGTTACTGCGTAGAGTGTTTTAAAACTTATTTGGTGAAGATCGGATGTAAATTGACGGATTTATCAGCGGCCATTTGCCATAACTCTGGGCAACTCGTGGCATATGCAAGCTTCAAGATATCGCAAAGGAACTTTGTATGACAGCAAATATCTCCGCTACTTTCTATCGCTTCCTCACAAATAATGTCTTATTTTGTTTGTGTTGATGCGTAGAGTGTTTTAAAACTTATTTGGTGAAGATCGGATGTAAATTGACGGATTTATCAGCTGCCATTTGCCATAACTCTGGGCAACTCGTGGCATATGCAAGCTTCAAGATATCGCAAAGGAACTTTGTATGACAGCAAATATCTCCGCTACTTTCTATCGCTTCGTCACAAATAATGTCTTATTTTGTTTGTGTTGATGCGTAGAGTGTTTTAAAACTTATTTGGTGAAGATCGGATGTAAATTTACGGATTTATGAGCTGCCATTTGCCATAACTCTGGGCAACTCGCGGCATATGCAAGCTTCAAGTTATCGCAACGGAAGTTTGTATGACAGCAAATATCTCCGCTACTTTCTATCGCTTCGTCACAAATAATGTCTTATTTTGTTTGTGTTACTGCGTAGAGTGTTTTAAAACTTATTTGGTGAAGATCGGATGTAAATTGACGGATTTATCAGCTGCCATTTGCCATAACTCTGGGCAACTCGTGGCATATGCAAGCTTCAAGATATCGCAAAGGAACTTTGTATGACAGCAAATATCTCCGCTACTTTCTATCGCTTCGTCACAAATAATGTCTTATTTTGTTTGTGTTGATGTTGCGATTTTCTATCGCTTCGTCACAAATAATGTCTTATTTTGTTTGTGTTACTGCGTAGAGTGTTTTAAAACTTATTTGGTGAAGATCGGATGTAAATTGACGGATTTATCAGCGGCCATTTGCCATAACTCTGGGCAACTCGTGGCATATACAAGCTTCAAGATATCGCAAAGGAACTTTGTATGACAGCAAATATCTCCGCTACTTTCTATCGCTTCCTCACAAATAATGCCTTATTTTGTTTGTGTTGATGCGTAGAGTGTTTTAAAACTTATTTGGTGAAGATCGGATGTAAATTGACGGATTTATCAGCTGCCATTTGCCATAACTCTGGGCAACTCGTGGCATATGCAAGCTTCAAGATATCGCAAAGGAACTTTGTATGACAGCAAATATCTCCGCTACTTTCTATCGCTTCGTCACAAATAATGTCTTATTTTGTTTGTGTTGATGCGTAGAGTGTTTTAAAACTTATTTGGTGAAGATCGGATGTAAATTTACGGATTTATGAGCTGCCATTTGCCATAACTCTGGGCAACTCGCGGCATATGCAAGCTTCAAGTTATCGCAACGGAAGTTTGTATGACAGCAAATATCTCCGCTACTTTCTATCGCTTCGTCACAAATAATGTCTTATTTTGTTTGTGTTGATGCGTAGAGTGTTTTAAAACTTATTTGGTGAAGATCGGATATAAATTGACGGATTTATCAGCTGCCATTTGCCGGAACTCGCGGCATATGCAAGCTTCTAGATATCGCAAAGGAAGTTTGTATGACAGCAAATATCTCCGCTATTTTCTATCGCTTCGTCACAAATAATATCCTATTTTGTTTGTGTTGATGCGTAGAGTGTTTTAAAACTTATTTGGTGAAGATCGGATGTAAATTGACGGATTTATCAGCTGCCATTTTCCGGAACTCGCGGCAACTCTCGGCATATGCAAGCTTCAAGATATCGCCAAGGAAGTTTGTATGACAGCAAATATCTCCGCTGGTTTCTATCGCTTCGTCACAAATAATGTCTTATTTTGTTTGTGTTGATGCGTAGAGTGTTTTAAAACTTATTTGGTGAAGATCGGATGTAAATTGACGGATTTATCAGCTGCCATTTGCCGGAACTCGCGGCATATGCAAGCTTCAAGTTATCGCAAAGGAAGTTTGTATGACAGCAAATATCTCCGCTATTTTTTATCGCTTCCTCACAAATAATGTCTTATTTTGTTTGTGTTGATGCGTAGAGTGTTTTAAAACTTATTTGGTGAAGATCGGATGTAAATTGACGGATTTATCAGCTGCCATTTGCCGGAACTCGCGGCATATGCAAGCTTCAAGATATCGCAAAGGAAGTTTGTATGACAGCAAATATCTCCGCTGTTTTCTATCGCTTCGTCACAAATAATGTCTTATTTTGTTTGTGTTGATGCGTAGAGTGTTTTAAAACTTATTTGGTGAAGATCGGATGTAAATTGACGGATTTATCAGCTGCCATTTGCCGGAACTCGCGGCATATGCAAGCTTCAAGATATCGCAAAGGAACTTTGTATGACAGCAAATATCTCCGCTACTTTCTATCGCTTCGTCACAAATAATGTCTTATTTTGTTTGTGTTGATGTTGCGATTTTCTATCGCTTCGTCACAAATAATGTCTTATTTTGTTTGTGTTACTGCGTAGAGTGTTTTAAAACTTATTTGGTGAAGATCGGATGTAAATTGACGGATTTATCAGCTGCCATTTGCCATAACTCTGGGCAACTCGTGGCATATGCAAGCTTCAAGATATCGCAAAGGAACTTTGTATGACAGAAAATATCTCCGCTACTTTCTATCGCTTCGTCACAAATAATGTCTTATTTTGTTTGTGTTGATGTTGCGATTTTCTATCGCTTCGTCACAAATAATGTCTTATTTTGTTTGTGTTACTGCGTAGAGTGTTTTAAAACTTATTTGGTGAAGATCGGATGTAAATTGACGGATTTATCAGCGGCCATTTCCCATAACTCTGGGCAACTCGTGGCATATGCAAGCTTCAAGATATCGCAAAGGAACTTTGTATGACAGCAAATATCTCCGCTACTTTCTATCGCTTCCTCACAAATAATGTCTTATTTTGTTTGTGTTGATGCGTAGAGTGTTTTAAAACTTATTTGGTGAAGATCGGATGTAAATTGACGGATTTATCAGCTGCCATTTTCCGGAACTCGCGGCAACTCTCGGCATATGCAAGCTTCAAGATATCGCCAAGGAAGTTTTGTATGACAGCAAATATCTCCGCTGTTTTCTATCGCTTCGTCACAAATAATGTCTTATTTTGTTTGTGTTGATGCGTAGAGTGTTTTAAAACTTATTTGGTGAAGATCGGATGTAAATTGACGGATTTATCAGCTGCCATTTGCCGGAACTCGCGGCATATGCAAGCTTCAAGTTATCGCAAAGGAAGTTTGTATGACAGCAAATATCTCCGCTATTTTTTATCGCTTCCTCACAAATAATGTCTTATTTTGTTTGTGTTGATGTTGCGATTTTCTATCGCTTCGTCACAAATAATGTCTTATTTTGTTTGTGTTACTGCGTAGAGTGTTTTAAAACTTATTTGGTGAAGATCGGATGTAAATTGACGGATTTATCAGCTGCCATTTGCCATAACTCTGGGCAACTCGTGGCATATGCAAGCTTCAAGATATCGCAAAGGAACTTTGTATGACAGCAAATATCTCCGCTGTTTTCTATCGTTTCGTCACAAATAATGTTTTATTTTGTTTGTGTTGATGCGTAGAGTGTTTTAAAACTTATTTGGTGAAGATCGGATGTAAATTGACGGATTTATCAGCTGCCATTTGCCGGAACTCGCGGCATATGCAAGCTTCAAGATATCGCAAAGGAACTTTGTATGACAGCAAATATCTCCGCTGTTTTGTATTGCTTCGTCACAAATAATGTCTTATTTTGTTTGTGTTGATGTTGCGATTTTCTATCGCTTCGTCACAAATAATGTCTTATTTTGTTTGTGTTACTGCGTAGAGTGTTTTAAAACTTATTTGGTGAAGATCGGATGTAAATTGACGGATTTATCAGCTGCCATTTGCCATAACTCTGGGCAACTCGTGGCATATGCAAGCTTCAAGATATCGCAAAGGAACTTTGTATGACAGCAAATATCTCCGCTGTTTTCTATCGCTTCGTCACAAATAATGTTTTATTTTGTTTGTGTTTATGCGTAGAGTGTTTTAAAACTTATTTGGTGAAGATCGGATGTAAATTGACGGATTTATCAGCTGCCATTTGCCGGAACTCGCGGCATATGCAAGCTTGAAGATATCGCAAAGGAACTTTGTATGACAGCAAATATCTCCGCTACTTTCTATCGCTTCGTCACAAATAATGTCTTATTTTGTTTGTGTTGATGTTGCGATTTTCTATCGCTTCGTCACAAATAATGTCTTATTTTGTTTGTGTTACTGCGTAGAGTGTTTTAAAACTTATTTGGTGAAGATCGGATGTAAATTGACGGATTTATCAGCGGCCATTTGCCATAACTCTGGGCAACTCGTGGCATATGCAAGCTTCAAGATATCGCAAAGGAACTTTGTATGACAGCAAATATCTCCGCTACTTTCTATCGCTTCGTCACAAATAATGTCTTATTTTGTTTGTGTTGATGTTGCGATTTTCTATCGCTTCGTCACAAATAATGTCTTATTTTGTTTGTGTTACTGCGTAGAGTGTTTTAAAACTTATTTGGTGAAGATCGGATGTAAATTGACGGATTTATCAGCGGCCATTTGCCATAACTCTGGGCAACTCGTGGCATATGCAAGCTTCAAGATATCGCAAAGGAACTTTGTATGACAGCAAATATCTCCGCTACTTTCTATCGCTTCGTCACAAATAATGTCTTATTTTGTTTGTGTTGATGTTGCGATTTTCTATCGCTTCGTCACAAATAATGTCTTATTTTGTTTGTGTTACTGCGTAGAGTGTTTTAAAACTTATTTGGTGAAGATCGGATGTAAATTGACGGATTTATCAGCGGCCATTTGCCATAACTCTGGGCAACTCGTGGCATATGCAAGCTTCAAGATATCGCAAAGGAACTTTGTATGACAGCAAATATCTCCGCTACTTTCTATCGCTTCCTCACAAATAATGTCTTATTTTGTTTGTGTTGATGCGTAGAGTGTTTTAAAACTTATTTGGTGAAGATCGGATGTAAATTGACGGATTTATCAGCTGCCATTTGCCATAACTCTGGGCAACTCGTGGCATATGCAAGCTTCAAGATATCGCAAAGGAACTTTGTATGACAGCAAATATCTCCGCTACTTTCTATCGCTTCGTCACAAATAATGTCTTATTTTGTTTGTGTTGATGCGTAGAGTGTTTTAAAACTTATTTGGTGAAGATCGGATGTAAATTTACGGATATATGAGCTGCCATTTGCCATAACTCTGGGCAACTCGCGGCATATGCAAGCTTCAAGTTATCGCAACGGAAGTTTGTATGACAGCAAATATCTCCGCTACTTTCTATCGCTTCGTCACAAATAATGTCTTATTTTGTTTGTGTTGATGCGTAGAGTGTTTTAAAACTTATTTGGTGAAGATCGGATATAAATTGACGGATTTATCAGCTGCCATTTGCCGGAACTCGCGGCATATGCAAGCTTCAAGATATCGCAAAGGAAGTTTGTATGACAGCAAATATCTCCGCTATTTTCTATCGCTTTGTCACAAATAATATCCTATTTTGTTTGTGTTGATGCGTAGAGTGTTTTAAAACTTATTTGGTGAAGATCGGATGTAAATTGACGGATTTATCAGCTGCCATTTTCCGGAACTCGCGGCAACTCTCGGCATATGCAAGCTTCAAGATATCGCCAAGGAAGTTTTGTATGACAGCAAATATCTCCGCTGTTTTCTATCGCTTCGTCACAAATAATGTCTTATTTTGTTTGTGTTGATGCGTAGAGTGTTTTAAAACTTATTTGGTGAAGATCGGATGTAAATTGACGGATTTATCAGCTGCCATTTGCCGGAACTCGCGGCATATGCAAGCTTCAAGATATCGCAAAGGAAGTTTGTATGACAGCAAATATCTCCGCTGTTTTCTATCGCTTCGTCACAAATAATGTCTTATTTTGTTTGTGTTGATGCGTAGAGTGTTTTAAAACTTATTTGGTGAAGATCGGATGTAAATTGACGGATTTATCAGCTGCCATTTGCCGGAACTCGCGGCATATGCAAGCTTCAAGTTATCGCAAAGGAAGTTTGTATGACAGCAAATATCTCCGCTATTTTTTATCGCTTCCTCACAAATAATGTCTTATTTTGTTTGTGTTGATGCGTAGAGTGTTTTAAAACTTATTTGTTGAAGATCGGATATAAATTGACGGATTTATCAGCTGCCATTTGCCATAACTCTGGGCAACTCGTGGCATATGCAAGCTTCAAGATATCGCAAAGGAACTTTGTATGACAGCAAATATCTCCGCTGTTTTCTATCGTTTCGTCACAAATAATGTTTTATTTTGTTTGTGTTGATGCGTAGAGTGTTTTAAAACTTATTTGGTGAAGATCGGATGTAAATTGACGGATTTATCAGCTGCCATTTGCCGGAACTCGCGGCATATGCAAGCTTCAAGATATCGCAAAGGAACTTTGTATGACAGCAAATATCTCCGCTGTTTTGTATTGCTTCGTCACAAATAATGTCTTATTTTGTTTGTGTTGATGTTGCGATTTTCTATCGCTTCGTCACAAATAATGTCTTATTTTGTTTGTGTTACTGCGTAGAGTGTTTTAAAACTTATTTGGTGAAGATCGGATGTAAATTGACGGATTTATCAGCTGCCATTTGCCATAACTCTGGGCAACTCGTGGCATATGCAAGCTTCAAGATATCGCAAAGGAACTTTGTATGACAGCAAATATCTCCGCTGTTTTCTATCGCTTCGTCACAAATAATGTTTTATTTTGTTTGTGTTTATGCGTAGAGTGTTTTAAAACTTATTTGGTGAAGATCGGATGTAAATTGACGGATTTATCAGCTGCCATTTGCCGGAACTCGCGGCATATGCAAGCTTCAAGATATCGCAAAGGAACTTTGTATGACAGCAAATATCTCCGCTACTTTCTATCGCTTCGTCACAAATAATGTCTTATTTTGTTTGTGTTGATGTTGCGATTTTCTATCGCTTCGTCACAAATAATGTCTTATTTTGTTTGTGTTACTGCGTAGAGTGTTTTAAAACTTATTTGGTGAAGATCGGATGTAAATTGACGGATTTATCAGCGGCCATTTGCCATAACTCTGGGCAACTCGTGGCATATGCAAGCTTCAAGATATCGCAAAGGAACTTTGTATGACAGCAAATATCTCCGCTACTTTCTATCGCTTCCTCACAAATAATGTCTTATTTTGTTTGTGTTGATGTTGCGATTTTCTATCGCTTCGTCACAAATAATGTCTTATTTTGTTTGTGTTACTGCGTAGAGTGTTTTAAAACTTATTTGGTGAAGATCGGATGTAAATTGACGGATTTATCAGCGGCCATTTGCCATAACTCTGGGCAACTCGTGGCATATGCAAGCTTCAAGATATCGCAAAGGAACTTTGTATGACAGCAAATATCTCCGCTACTTTCTATCGCTTCGTCACAAATAATGCCTTATTTTGTTTGTGTTGATGCGTAGAGTGTTTTAAAACTTATTTGGTGAAGATCGGATGTAAATTGACGGATTTATCAGCTGCCATTTGCCATAACTCTGGGCAACTCGTGGCATATGCAAGCTTCAAGATATCGCAAAGGAACTTTGTATGACAGCAAATATCTCCGCTACTTTCTATCGCTTCGTCACAAATAATGTCTTATTTTGTTTGTGTTGATGCGTAGAGTGTTTTAAAACTTATTTGGTGAAGATCGGATGTAAATTTACGGATTTATGAGCTGCCATTTGCCATAACTCTGGGCAACTCGCGGCATATGCAAGCTTCAAGTTATCGCAACGGAAGTTTGTATGACAGCAAATATCTCCGCTACTTTCTATCGCTTCGTCACAAATAATGTCTTATTTTGTTTGTGTTGATGCGTAGAGTGTTTTAAAACTTATTTGGTGAAGATCGGATATAAATTGACGGATTTATCAGCTGCCATTTGCCGGAACTCGCGGCATATGCAAGCTTCAAGATATCGCAAAGGAAGTTTGTATGACAGCAAATATCTCCGCTATTTTCTATCGCTTCGTCACAAATAATGTCTTATTTTGTTTGTGTTACTGCGTAGAGTGTTTTAAAACTTATTTGGTGAAGATCGGATGTAAATTGACGGATTTATTTATTTATTTATTTTTTTTTTTTTTTCGCGCGGCTCCCACTGCATAACGTACAGCCCACCTCCCGCCCAACCGACCGAGGGGCGCTGCCGTTTATCGTACGGCTCGGATCGCGGGGATAGACCCGAGAGAATAAAGTTTAGAAAGATTACGAGGAAAAAGTAGAGTTCGTTTGTTGCTCTGAAAGGTAGGTGAGAATTGAGGATTTGATAGAAGTGGACGTGCAGAGTGAAGTAATGGAGTATAAGTCATTGTAGTCAGAACATAAAACCCTGAAAGGCTCATGCTGGGCATACGTAGATCTACAACAACTTAGGAATAGGGGACTAAAATTTCTAGTACGTCTATTTGGAATGTTAAATGTTAGTCGTGTTAGTAGATGCTGGCTGTCTACATTACCATTAATAAGGTTATAAAGGAAAACGACCCCCAGCATCTTTCTACGATTGGTTAGGGAAGGTAAATTAATTAGAAGGAGTCTGTTAGAGTAAGATGGGAGTTGAAGATTTGCATCCCAGTTGAGTCCCCTAAGTGCAAACATCAAGAAATTCTTTTGAACGGATTCAATGCGATCTTGATGAACCCCATACTGAGGGCTCCAGACGCGTGACCCGTACTCCAGAATTGGACGTACTAAAGATACGTATAAAGTTTTAGTAATATAAGGGTCATTGAATTCCTTAGACCATCTTTTAATGAAGCCAAGCACGCCCTTGGCTTTATTAACCATCGTAGAAATGTGGTCGGAAAATTTAAGTTTAGTATCTAATAGGACACCAAGATCGTTAACCTGGGTTAATCTATCTAAGGAGATCCCATAGAGAAAGTATGTCGCCTGGTTAGGGCACGAGCGATAGAAAGACATAAGTTTACATTTTGACCCATTAAGTTTTAAGAGATTGGTGGAACACCACTTTTGAAAATTGTCCAAATCTGACTGAAGTTTATATTGGGCAGAAGGGGATTTGTATTGAAGACAGAGCTTAACGTCGTCTGCATACATAAGAACCAGAGAGTTCGTTATGGCAGGGGGTAGGTCGTTAATAAAGATAGTGAAAAGTAGTGGCCCAAGATGGCTTCCTTGGGGGACTCCCGATGTAGCACTAACAAGACGAGAGTGTACATCCTTAAAAAGAACACGTTGGGTTCTCCCAGTTAAGTAGCTAGAAATCCACGTGAGAAGGTCTGAGGGAAATCCTAGGATACTAAGTTTACTCAAGAGGAGTGAGTGGTTGACAGAGTCAAATGCTTTACTAAAGTCAGTGTAGATGACATCTGTTTGAAGGCCTTTACGGAAGCCATCTATAATAAAGGAGGTCAGCTCCAAGAGGTTTGTGGTGGTGGAGCGACGCTTTATAAAACCATGCTGACATGGAGAAATAATTGAGCTGCAGAGATGTTGAAGATGTGGTGTTACCAATTTTTCAAAAAGCTTTGGAATTGCCGACAATTTAGAGATTCCTCTATAGTTTGCGGCATCCGATTTTTTCCCTTTTTTGTGTAAGGGAATTATATAGGATTCCTTCCACAATTGGGGAAAAATCGACGTTTCCAGAGACAAAGAGAAAAGTTTAAGAAGGGGTCTGCACAATGGCTTAGCGCAGTTTCTCAGTACACAGCCAGGAACACCATCAGGACCTGGCGAATAGACTGGTTTCACCCTCAGAAGATCCGATAACACAATGCTTTCGGAGAAAGTTGGTCTGAAAATAAGATTAGCTGATTGAATGTTATATGAATAAGGCTGATCCATACTTGTAGGAAATGAGTACGTTGTTTGAAAGAAAGTTGCGAATAGATCGGCAATACCCTGATCAGTAGTCGCAGATACATTTTCAAACGAAATTAGGGGGGAGAAGATACCTGCTTACGCTTAGTGTTAACAAAATTATAAAACTGCTTCGGATCCTGAGTGAACTGAATCCGACAGCGGTCTATGTAATTCTTATAACACTCAGCGTTATGCACGGTGAAATTTGACCGAGCTACTAAGTATCTTGAGAAAGTTACGTTACAGCCAGTTTTCTTATGTCTCTTAAGGAGTCTATTTTAATGTATTTTAAGTTTTTAAGGCTCCTTGTGAACCAAGGAGGGTCGGTCGAGGCGGATGGATACTTCCATGGCACGCAAGAGTCGAAGAAAGCATTAAGCGTTTTGTAGAATGTTTCTAAAGCGATATTAATATCGGTGCATTCCCAGAGATCGGACCAATCAAATAAAGAAATTAAATTGCTTAGTCTCTGAAAATCAGCCTTACGAAAGCAGCGAGTTTTATGAACTCCATGGCGAGACTGAAGGTTGCTAGCAGTAAGGGTTTCAATCGAAACCTCAAGCGTTGGGTGGTAAGGATCTTCTGGGAGCGAAAGTGGCATGGCTCTGGAAACGGTTATTCCATCTGGGTCAGAAACGAAACATAAGTCTAGAAGCCGACCTAAAGAATTCCTTACGTGGTTAATTTGACCAAGGGATATGTCAAACATACCCTCAGTAAAATCGTGATGTGTTGAGAGTGTTAAAGATGGTGAATTCTCGATGTTTGACCAGATAAGTTCCGGTAAATTGAAATCTCCTAGAGTCACTAAAAGGTCGCTGTCAGACATGCGGTTCGAAACCAGCTGAATGGCAGATAAGTGGTGCCAGTATGTAGGTGGTTCCGAAGAAGGTGGTAAATATGAGCATGTTATGAATATTGATTGAAGCGACATAGTGATTTTTACACATAGGAATTCAATATCACCCAGATTCGGTAACCTAACCTCTTCAGAAGCAAAGTCGGAGTCCACAGAGATAAGGACTCCTCCTCCCCTTCGTAGTGGTCGGTCCCGTCTGTAAGTGGTGTACCTGTCTGGGAAAATTTCCGAACTGAAAATCTCCGGCTTTAACCAGGTCTCAGTGAAGACTAAAATCTGGGATGCAAAAGATAGACTATCAGAATACAGTTTAGGGAGCTTACTCCGAAGCCCCCTAGTATTTTGATAGGTAAGGGATATGTAAGATGTTGTTAGTTTTTTGAGGATGAAGGTTTAGGTAAGGGAGACGAAGATGGTACAGGGTTTTCAGGCTTTGGGAGTTTAACTCCCACAGGCTTACTAACCTTTTTTTTTACTGCACTCGGCCGATGTTCTTGTACGAATATGTTCTCCGGCCAAAAGCTGGGCGAACAGATCGTATCGAACATCGGCAAAGGTACACGTATCTTAAAAGATGACGTAAGCCTTGAGTAAGAATATTTAAATTTCCTAATGTCCTCCACTCTAACAACGGCCTTGGATTTAGCTTGGATATAAGCCGAGATATCAATCTCTGAGGTGTCAGGGGCCAGCCGTGAAATGAATATATGTTTAGAGGGGAGGATCACCTGTAAGGGCTTTGGTGTTGCGGTTGGAAGGCCCGCAACATCAGTCCGTACCGGGGGTCCGGACGGTGGTTTGCCCTTATCAGTGGATTTTAAGGGGGTCGACTCTACTCGTGCCGGAGGAATCACTTGGAGTGATACCCTGGGTGGTATTTCGGACGAGTTATGCTCAACAATAGAGTCAAATTCCGAAACCACGTTTGTGTTTCGAACTCCTGCTCTTGGGGTAGTAAGAGTTATGAGCGGCTGCATGGTCGTCGGCTGATCGGGCTGAATAGCGATATCAGTGCCTACGGAGTCCCTAATAGCGGTTTTTTTGCGCTTTGGGGATTCATTTAGTAGCTGTAGGCTGCTAAATTGGGAATCCAGCGCAGAGAGTTGGTCGTTGATTTTCCGGAAACCACCGATCAACTCTTTAAAACCGTTTTTAGTTTGCCGCATGAACGTTCGCATTTCTTTCTGAACCGCGCGACATCCACTGCAGCAAAAGTGGAAACCAGCGTTTCTAGAAATTGCATCCGAAACTGAGGCGGTGAAACCTGCACATTTCGCATGCACAACATTTTCACACAGCCAACAGGGGATGCTAGGCTGGGACGCGGAAATCGGCTTATTGCACGATTTTATAGCGCAGATGCTATAAAATTCCATTATAGAAATTTTAATGTAAGAACTAGCAATTTAAGAATATAAGAAATAAATAAACAACAAATAATTAATAATAGACAAACTAGTAGCCTTGAACCACTGTACTTGTTAATAAGAGCAACTTGTTATAAAGAGGTAATGGGAAAATAAGAGCGCAAACTAGGAGAGAGAGTTATTGCAAAAGTAGAAATTGCAGTAAACGTAAGAAAAGGGAATAGAAATAAATAGGGCACAGTACCTTACTTGGGTAGATAATAAAATAACTTAAAACACACCAAATACGGTACCGCGCGGACGCGAGTGCGAATGGAAACGTTTAAAGTGAGATTTAAAGTAAGATTTAAATAATTAATTTCTCGACAAACGCCGGTTTGTCTTTTTAAGAAAATAATAAAATCGAATGCTCGCTAGAAAAAAACACGTCCGTTCGCAATGAAGGTGAAGTGATTTATCAGCTGCCATTTGCCATAACTCTGGGCACTTCGTGGCATAGGCAAGCTTCAAGATATCGCAAAGGAACTTTGTATGACAGCAAGTATCTCCGCTATTTTCTATCGCTTCTACACAAATAATATCTTATTTTGTTTGTGTTGATGCGTAGATTGTTTTAAAACTTACTTGGTGAAGATCGGATGTAAGTTGACGGATTTATCAGCTGCCATTTGCCGGAACTCGAAGCAGCTCGTGGCATATGCAAGCTTCAAGATATCGCCAAGGAAGTTTGTATGACAGCAAATATCTCCGCTGTTTTCTATCGCTTCGTCACAAATAATGTCTTATTTTGTTTTTGTTTATGCGTAGATTGTTTTAAAACTTACTTGGTGAAGATCGGATGTAAATTTGCGGATTTATCAGCTGCCATTTGCCGGAACTCGAGGCAACTCGTGGCATATGCAACCTTCAAAATATCGCAAAGGAAGTTTGTATAAGGGCAAATATCTCCACCATTTTCTATTGCTTTCTCACAAATAATGACTTTGTTTGTTTGTGTTGATGCGAAGAGTGTTTTAAATTTGTTTGGTGAAGATCGGATGTAAATTGACGGATTTATCAGCTGCCATTTGCCGGAACTCGGGGCAACTCGTGGTATATGCAAGCTTCAAGATATCGCAAAGGAAGTTTGTGTGACAGAAAATATCTCCGCCATTTTGTATCGCTTCGTCACAAATAATGTATTATTTTGTTTGTGTTGATGCGTAGTGTGTTTCGAAACTTATTTGGTGAAGATCGGATGTAAATTGACGGATTTATCAGCTGCCATTTGCGGGAACTCGCGGCATATGCAAGCTTCAAGATATCGCCAAGGAAGTTTGTATGACAGCAAATATCTCCGCTGTTTTCTATCGCTTCGTCATAAATAATGTCTTATTTTGTTTGTGTTGATGCGTAGAGTGTTTTAAAACTTATTTGGTGAAGATCGGATGTAAATTGACGGATTTATCAGCTGCCATTTTCCGGAACTCGGGGCAACTCGCGGCATATGCAAGCTTCAAGATATCGCAAAGAAAGTTTGTCTGACCTCAAATATCTCCGCTGTTTTCTATCGCTTCGTCACAAATAATGTCTTATTTTGTTTGTGTTACTGCGTAGAGTGTTTTAAAACTTATTTGGTGAAGATCGGATGTAAATTGACGGATTTATCAGCTGCCATTTGCCATAACTCTGGGCACTTCGTGGCATAGGCAAGCTTCAAGATATCGCAAAGGAACTTTGTATAAGGGCAAATATATCCGCTATTTTGTATCGCTTCATCACAAATAATGCCTTATTTTGTTTGTGTTGATGCGTAGAGTGTTTTAAATTTTTGGTGAAGATCGGATGTAAATTGACGGATTTATCAGCTGCCATTTGCCAGAACGCGGGGCAACTCGTGGCATATGCAAACTTCAAGATATCGCAAAGGAAGTTTGTATGACAGCAAATATCTCCGCTGTTTTCTATCGCTTCGTCACAAATAATGTCTTATTTTGTTTTTGTTTATGCGTAGATTGTTTTAAAACTTACTTGGTGAAGATCGGATGTAAATTGACGGATTTATCAGCTGCCATTTGCCGGAACTCGAGGCAACTCGTGGCATATGCAACCTTCAAAATATCGCAAAGGAAGTTTGTATAAGGGCAAATATCTCCACCACTTTCTATTGCATTCTCACAAATAATGACTTTGTTTGTTTGTGTTGATGCGGAGAGTGTTTTAAATTTGTTTGGTGAAGATCGGATGTAAATTGACGGATTTATCAGCTGCCATTTGCCGGAACTCGTGGCAACTCGTGGCATATGCAAGCTTCAAGTTATCGCAAAGGAAGTTTGTATGACAGGAAATATCTCCGCCATTTTGTATCGCTTCGTCACAAATAATGTATTATTTTGTTTGTGTTGATGCGTAGAGTGTTTTAAAACTTATTTGGTGAAGATCGGATGTAAATTTACGGATTTATGAGCTGCCATTTGCTGGAACTCGAAGCAACTCGTGGCATATGCAAGCTTCAAAATATCGCAAAGGAAGTTTGTATAAGGGCAAATATATCCGCTATTTTGTATCGCTTCATCACAAATAATGCCTTATTTTGTTTGTGTTGATGCGTAGAGTGTTTTAAATTTTTGGTGAAGATCGGATGTAAATTGACGGATTTATCAGCTGCCATTTGCCAGAACGCGGGGCAACTCGTGGCATATGCAAACTTCAAGATATCGCAAAGGAAGTTTGTATGACAGCAAATATCTCCGCTGTTTTCTATCGCTTCGTCACAAATAATGTCTTATTTTGTTTTTGTTGATGCGTAGAGTGTTTAAAAGCTTATTTGGTGAAGATCGGATGTAAATTAACGGATTTATCAGCTGCCATTTGCCGGAACTCGTGGCAACTCGTGGCATATGCAAGCTTCAAGATATCGCAAAGGAAGTTTGTATGACAGGAAATATCTCCGCCATTTTGTATCGCTTCGTCATAAATAATTTCTTATTTTGTTTGTGTTGATGCGTAGAGTGTTTCAAAACTTATTTGATGAAGATCGGATGTAAATTGACGGATTTATCAGCTGCCACTTGCCGGAACTCGGGGCAACTCTTGGCATATGCAAGCTTCAAAATATCGCAAAGGAAGTTTGTATGACAGCAAATATCTCCGCTATTTTCTATCGCTTCGTCACAAATATGTCTTATTTTGTTTGTGTTGATGCGTAAAGTGTTTTAAAATTTATTTGGTGAAGATCGGATGTAAATTGACGGATTTATCAGCTGCCATTTGCCGGAACTCGCGGCATATGCAAGCTTCAAGTTATCGCAAAGGAAGTTTGTATGACAGCAAATATCTCCGCTATTTTTTATCGCTTCGTCACAAATAATGTCTTATTTTGTTTGTGTTGATGCGTAGAGTGTTCTAAAACTTATTTGGTGAAGATCGGATGTAAATTGACGGATTTATCAGCTGCCATTTGCCATAACTCTGGCCAACTCGTGGCATAGGCAAGCTTCAAGATATCGTAAAGGAACTTTGTATGACAGCAAATATCTTCGCTATTTTCTATCGCTTCTACACAAATAATGTCTTATTTTGTTTGTGTTGATGCGTAGAGTGTTCTAAAACTTATTTGGTGAAGATCGGATGTAAATTGACGGATTTATCAGCTGCCATTTGCCGGAACTCGGGGCAACTCGCGGCATATGCAAGCTTCAAGATATCGCCAAGGAAGTTTTGTATGACAGCAAATATCTCCGCTGTTTTCTATCGCTTCGTCACAAATAATGTCTTATTTTGTTTTTGTTTATGCGTAGATTCTTTTAAAACTTACTTGGTGAAGATCGGATGGTGTTATCAGCTGCCATTTGCCGGAACTCGAGGCAACTCGTGGCATATGCAACCTTCAAAATATCGCAAAGGAAGTTTGTATAAGGGCAAATATCTCCACCATTTTCTATTGCATTCTCACAAATAATGACCTTGTTTGTTTGTGTTGATGCGGAGAGTGTTTTAAATTTGTTTGGTGAAGATCGGATGTAAATTGACGGATTTATCAGCTGCCATTTGCCGGAACTCGGGGCAACTCGTGGCATATGCAAGCTTCAAAATATCGCAAAGGAAGTTTGTATGACAGCAAATATCTCCGCTATTTTCTATCGCTTCGTCACAAATATGTGTTATTTTGTTTTTGTTGATGCGCAAAGTGTTTTAAAATTTATTTGGTGAAGATCGGATGTAAATTGACGGATTTATCAGCTGCCATTTGCCGGAACTCGCGGCATATGCTGTAGTTAATTAGAATTCCAATACTTCTGATGTAGTTAATTAAGTTTCAAAACGCAATCGGTCATTTTATCTTTATTTGGTTTTTATTCAGCAAGTGTACAATCCAGATCTATTCCTGATTTATAACTGCTCTTAGTGTGGTCTACAGGCAGATCTCTTGTGACAGCCAAGTGCTGACACTAGCAAATTCTGCAATATGTATGTATGAAGTTCATACTCGATAACCAATGGGAGTCGAGTGCGACCCCTAAAGGCGTACATGCTGAATTCGCATATTTAGGATTAGGGTGTACCTAAGGATCTACTAGGGTGGTCCTAAGGAATTAGGGTGGTCCTAAGTTTACTTATTAGTTGACTTATTATTATGATTCATATTATAATTATTATTAATATTATTATCATTATTATTATTATTATTATTATTATGTTCTTATATACTACATCTCCCTCCTTTTGAAAAATAACGTAATAACATGAAGTTATTTTCAAGTATATAATAATAATAATTTTTTTTTTTTTGTAATATGTATATTAATATTTGGAATGATTGATTAAAGAGATATTAAAAAAAATATATATATTTTCATTTTATTTTGCAAAGTAAAAGTTTTTTATTATAATGTTTTTATTAGTTTTTTATTTGTGGTTGGCCAACCAAACAAAATGTATTATGAATTAAAAATTTTTAACCTATCTTTATGGACTATCTGTTTTTTATTTTTATTTCTTATAATTGTAATGTTGTCATTATCTCCTATTTCTGAAACTAAATATGGTCCTAAATAATTATTGTCAAGTTTATGACCCGTTTCGTTTTTATGTAATATCTTATCTCCTATCTTTAATTCAAAGTTACTAATATTTCTATCATATTTTATCTTTCTATCGGCTTTTGCCTTGTCTAACATATTTTTAGCTCTTCTATATGCTATTTCTAATCGTAGCTTAACTTCTTTTGAATAGTCATCCATGTTGTAAATAGGATCTATTCTGTCTATCCTGTTAAAATCTATGAACTGTCTGGGTAATCTTCCAAATACTAATTCATATGGACAATATTCATGAACTACCGATGGTGATGTATTGAAACAATAAGTAAAATATTGTATCCATATATCCCAATCGGTTTTGTCAACAGATATATATGAGCGAACATACTCATTGAAAGTTCTGTGACTTCGTTCTATTGTTCCTAATGTCTGGTGATGGTGTGCTGTTGAAGTAATGTTTTTTATCTTCATATATTTGCACAGGTCGTCTATAATTTGGTTTTTATATTCCGTTCCCATGTCCGTTATGATTGTTTTCATTGGACCGTACTTTAGAATAAAATTTTCGAATATAGCCTTAGCAACTGATTTTGCACTTTTATTTGGAATAGCTACCGTTACCAAATATTTTCCGTTTTCTGATCTTGGCAGTGGACCAATGGTATCTATCAAAACTATATCAAATGCTGTTGCTGGCGTTTCTGTTATTGTCAACGGTGTTTTAGTATGTTTTGTAGTCTTGGCTTGTTGACATTTTAAACATGTTTTAACATATTTACTTATTGCCTTTGTCATTTGTGGCCAATAATAATAATTTTTTATTTTCCTCAGGGTTCTAGAAATTCCTGAATGGCCTCCTTCTGATGGATCATCATGATATTTAGACAGTATTGCTTTTATTTGAACCTTATCATTTTTATCTATCTTAGTCACCTTGTTTAATAGCGCTATTTTTAAGTTTTTTAGTATTTTATTGCCCTTTTCTTTAAAATTCTTTATAGTGACAAATTCGAAGATTTGTTCACTTGGTGACAATTGTGTTTGAATGATGCTATTTATTCTTGCTTCTTCATTAAGCCTTTGAAAGAATTGATCTAAATCGATTATTTCATTAGAATAAAAATTAGTCATATCAAAACGTGTTATAATGTGTTTTCCTCTTTTCAACAAACACTTATGCTTGTCTATTTTGAGTATAACATATTTTTTGGCATCAATGTTATTGATTACCTGATAGATATTGGGCATTTTTATATTTTCTTTCTCATTTGGTTCATGCAATTTTTCACCTGCGCAGGTATTTTTCTGTCTTGTTGTTGATCTTGTTGTTACCTTTAGTATCTGTCTATTTATTGCTTTAAGTTCTCCGATAGTTATTCGGGACAATGCGTCTGCAACATGATTATCTTTCCCCTTGAGATATTCTACTGTGAATTCAAACTCCTCCATGTCTAGTCTCATTCTGGTTAGTTTTGAACTGGGGTTTCTCATTGAAAAAAGATATGATAGTGGCCTATGGTCACTTTGTACTAAGAAATGTCTACCATATACGTATGGTCTGAAGTGATTTATTGCCCAGTGAATAGCTGCTAGCTCCTGTTCTGTAGTGGACTTATTACTTTCGCCTTTTGTAAAGCTTCTTGAAGCGTATGCCACTGGTAGCTGTTGACCGTTATGGTCTTGAGATAGTACCGCTCCACATGCTTGTTTACTAGCATCTGTGGTTATGCAAAATTGCTTGCTGAAATCTGGATACTGAAGGAGTGTTGGCTTCATTAATTCCCTTTTGAGATATTCGAATGCCTCATTGCATTCGCTTGTCCATTCAAATGGAACATTCTTTTTACAAAGCCTCGTTAAGTGGCGTGATTTCTCAGAAAAGTTCTTAATAAATCTTCTGTAATAATTGCAAAATGCCACGAAGCGTCTAGCTTCGTCTGCGTTTACTGGTTTGGGGTAATTCTTTATTACCTCATATTTAGAGTCATCTGGCAATATACCTTTGTCAGTACACTTGTGACCTAAATAAGTAACCTCTTTCATAAAGAAAGTGCATTTTTCAGAATGTAATTTTAAATTATGTTGCCTACATACTTTGAAAACGTCGGTTAGATTTTTAAGCATGTGCTTTTCAGAACAGCCTATGACTACTAAATCATCCATATACAGAAATGCTTGCGAAGGCGTTAAGCCTGAAAATGCAAGGGTCATCATTCTTTGGAAAGAATTTGGGGCTATTTTTAAACCAAATGGTAATCGCGTGTAGCGGTATGCTCCCGTTGAAGTTGAGAATGATGTTATATTTCGTGACCTTTCGTCTAATTCTATTTGATGAAATCCTGACATCAGGTCTAGGCACGAGAAATATTTTGCTCGACCTAATTGATCAAGAATATCTTCTATTCTTGGAAGTGGGAATTTATCTGCTAGCAGTTTCTTGTTGATTTGGCGATAATCGACTACTAATCGCCATCTCTTTTCCGCCGAGTTAGGCAGTGATTTCTTGGGTACCAAGAGAAGAGGGCTATTATATTCTGAAATAGATGGTTCGACAATGCCATCTTTTATTAATTTGTCAACTTGCCTTTGAATTTCTGGTTTTTGACTTTCTGGCATTCTATAGTTTTTGATATAGACTGGAGTTTTGTCATTTAATCTCAATTTTTGCTTGTAAAAATTATTAGCTGATATGGTTTCTGTTTCAAGACCAAAAATATCGCTATATTCGGTGCATAATTTTGTTAAATCGTTTTTAAATAACGATGGAAATTTAAGAAGTTTTAATACTTCTGAAGTTCTTTGCACACTATTTTCTATATTTGCGTTGTATACATCATAATCATCCAATGATTCGCTTTTTATATTTGCGCTACTAACTATAGCGTCTTTTTCAGTTGTATTAATAATTCGAATCAAGACGTTCTGAGTGTTTACGAGTGCACTTGCGATTATTATGCCAGGTTGTAATTCCTGGTTGGGGATGAGGACATGTGTGTCAGTAGATGTTAGCTGAATCTTTCGAATCACTTCTGATCTAGCTGGCAAAATTATTTCGTTATCTAGTGAATGTATAATAGGAATGTTTATGTTCCTGAAATTTTTGGGCCTCAAAGTGAACCAATCTTCTTGGTCGTGGAATTCCAAAATACAATTGTATTTCTTAATGAAATCCAAGCCAATTATACCATCCCCTGGTATAGGAAAATTGTCAGGTACGATATGGAATTCATATGGTATTGCTGCATTAGCAATACACATTTCTAAATGTAGTGTACCTAGAGACTGAATTGTCCCTTGCCCTATTCCTGATATATTTGTTGTATTTTTTGGATTTAAATCGTTAAGATTATTGTTTCTGCATTTAAGCAGGGAAATTTCTGCACCTGTATCTATTAAAAGAGTTACCCATGAACTGGTACTCATATTCTTCAATCGTATAAAAATGCTTAAATTGAGATTAATTTTGTATAATTTTACTGTAGATTGTCGCTCAAGGGGGCATGTTCGTTTTCCGATTGTATGTTTCGGACATTGTGGGTATGACTTGTTTTATAGTTATGGTTTTGGTTACCTCTTGAGTAACCTCCACCTCTATTATAATTTTGGTTACCACCTCGTCCTCTGTTTCCACTATGGTAACCACCTCGGCCTCTATAATTGTTATTGTAGGAGTTATAATTTCCTCGGCCATTACCTCTGTTTTGGTAATTTCCTCGGTAATTATTACCTCGATAGTGTCCTCTATTATTATAGAATAATACACTATTTGAATTGCCGGTCATTTCTGTACTGCAGTGTATGTATTTTTCAATCACGCTATTCATCGTGTTGAAATTTCCAGCTTCCAATATGGTTTTGAGCTTATCGTGCCCACAATTCTTGGTCATTGCAGAAATGGCTTCCTTTGTAGCGAATTTGTCTGCATTGTTTGAATCTAAACCATCATCTATATAGGCTGCTTCGAGCAACCCACGTAGGTTTTCCATCTCTGTGGTATATTGCGCTGCAGTTTTGCCGCGCTGTTGTGTACTAAGCATTTTTGCTTTGATGACATCGGGCGATTCGCCTTTAACTGATGCTTTTAATAGATTTATTATACCGATAATGGTCTCTTCATTTTCAACTTTGTGTGATAATGGACCAAGTATCTTTGTCTTGATTACCTCTACCGCTAGCATCTCCTGATTTCCTTTTGTCATATCTGTTAGCCGGAGGGCCGTGAGGAATCTATTTAAGTTTAACTTTTTGCCGTCGAACTCAGGTATTGTGGACGAAATTTGTCGCACATATTCCCTTGATGTTGCGGCAGAGTCTGTCATTTTGTCTGTTTCCTGTATTCTTGAAGTATTTGAATCTGAAAGATCTTCTTCAAGTAATTCGGGTAATGTTATTACCGCTGGAATTGCAAGATCGTGGAGATCCTCTTCTTTTATTTCTATTTCTGATTCTCCTACACTTTCGATATCCTCACCGATCTCAGCCACTATAGGTGTGCTTAAAATAGTTGGGATTGTAATATTTAAGTTATGTCTGTACTTGACGTTTAACAAGTTCTCACGGAACCTGTTTAGAAGTTTTACTGCTTGGGATAAATGATTTTTTGTTAATCTTTTCCTTTCTCTGTAAATTAATTGGCGTGCTTCATTAAAGCATCTTACCAATATCTGCGCATGCTTGTTGAGAGTGTCTTGTTGCACTTCTCTATTTGGTGTCATGCATTTATAAGACTTGTCAAAAGTTGTTTTAATTTCTTTAAGCTCGTTTTTTATTTCTTGCCAGTCCATTTAAGGAATAATATAGATTTATTTGTGCAATCGAACTTTATAAATTGTGGCTTCTCCTAAAAAGGTTTCTTCAATAATCTTTTTTTTTTTTTTTCATTCTAGTTTTCTGATATTAAAAATAAAAATTTTAGATCATCTTAATTCAAAATACATTTTGGGTGTGTTTTTTTTTTTTTAAATTTTATCCAAACTATTCTCTGTTTTGCCTATATAACGCTTCTTTATTATTTTGTTATGCTTAACATATAGCGTTAATATAAACTGAGCGACTGTTACGATCGTCATGATCAAAAGGAGTAACCACAGTGACTGAATGTCTTCTGTATGGTCGACTATTTTTAAGTTATTGACCACATTGGCCGTATTATCTTTTGTCTGACTATCGTCAGATCCAAACCAACCCATTTTTGTATATTTTTTTTTTTATTTTTTTTATTTTTGGGTTTTGGTTTATTTTACTTTAAAAATATGTTGTTTTGATTTTTTTTTTCAATATAGTTACATTTTCCTACCTAATTGGTGTATGGCTTTACGGGCCATTCTTCTCATCGGGCAGAAAAAGTTCCGCTCAATGTTACAATATTTTGTGTAATATTAATATGCAGCGCAGTGCATCGAGGGTGGTGTGCCACGCAGGGCAACAAAAAAAAATATATTTTATTTTTCAGCTCCTATTTGCTTCACTCTGACCCTCCTTGCGTCAGCTGGACGTCGCCGGGGTTGGCACGCTGACACTCCTTCGATGACGTAGTGAGCGGGCTGCTCACTACGTTGATGATGATTTCCTCATTTAGGTGTTATGTGCTGGGGCTGCAATGTCTGCACGTATATTCACAATGTGGTGTGAACAGTGGTCCCTCGCAGTCGTTCGGGCATCTTTTTTAAAAAACAGGCAGGCTTTTCGGATTGGGAGTTGGAGTTATGTAAATTGTTAACGATTTTATTTGTTTTTCTGAGTGAGCGGGTGTGGTGGTGATTTTTTTTCTTAAGATATTCGACACAGTGGTCTAGCTCAGCTTGTAGTTTTTGAGCTTTCGACCATTGGGGTGGTGGAGTGTTCGTATATAATAGCCACTTTATGTGCGCTATTCTCTTTTTTACATTATTTCGAACTCCGCCCCTGTTTTTTCCCATCACACTAACGCTCTACTTACTCAGATCGCTTTTTTTTTCTTCACAATTGCCGCCGTCTTGGTGGATAAGCATCGAATTCCGGGCATGCTGATCCTCTCACGTTCAGTGCTTGTTGATGGAAGTTGAAAATTATCACAAGCGGTTTCCTTTAGCTTCTGCTACAACTTATAACGATCCTTTGTCACGGTCGCCATGTAGTTAATTAGAATTCCAATACTTCTGATGTAGTTAATTAAGTTTCAAAACGCAATCGGTCATTTTATCTTTATTTGGTTTTTATTCAGCAAGTGTACAATCCAGATCTATTCCTGATTTATAACTGCTCTTAGTGTGGTCTACAGGCAGATCTCTTGTGACAGCCAAGTGCTGACACTAGCAAATTCTGCAATATGTATGTATGAAGTTCATACTCGATAACCAATGGGAGTCGAGTGCGACCCCTAAAGGCGTACATGCTGAATTCGCATATTTAGGATTAGGGTGTACCTAAGGATCTACTAGGGTGGTCCTAAGGAATTAGGGTGGTCCTAAGTTTACTTATTAGTTGACTTATTATTATGATTCATATTATAATTATTATTAATATTATTATCATTATTATTATTATTATTATTATTATGTTCTTATATACTACAATGCAAGCTTCAAGTTATCGCAAAGGAAGTTTGTGTGACAGCAAATATCTCCGCTATTTTTGAAGCGGAGAAGATCGGATGTAAATTGACGGATTTATGAGCTGCCATTTGCCGGAACTCGCGGCATATGCAAGCTTCAAGATATCGCAAAGGAAGTTTGTATGACAGCAAATATCTCCGCGACTTTCTATCGCTTCGACACAAATAATGTCTTATTTTGTTTGTGTTACTGCGTAGAGTGTTTTAAAACTTATTTGGTGAAGATCGGATGTAAATTGACGGATTTATCAGCTGCCATTTGCCGGAACTCGAAGCAACTCGTGGCATATTCAAGCTACAAAATATCGCAAAGGAAGTTTGTATAAGGGCAAATATATCCGCTATTTTGTATCGCTTCATCACAAATAATGCCTTATTTTGTTTGTGTTGATGCGTAGAGTGTTTTAAATTTTTGGTGAAGATCGGATGTAAATTGACGGATTTATCAGCTGCCATTTGCCGGAACTCGTGGCAACTAGTGGCATATGCAAGCTTCAAGATATCGCAAAGGAAGTTTGTATGACAGCAAATATCTCCGCCATTTTGTATCGCTTCGTCACAAATAATGTCTTATTTTGTTTGTGTTGATGCGTAGAGTGTTTCTAAACTTATTTGGTGAAGATCGGATGTAAATTGACGGATTTATCAGCTGCCATTTGCCGGAACTCGAAGCAACTCGTGGCATATGCAAGCTTCAAAATATCGCAAAGGAAGTTTGTATAAGGGCAAATATATCCGCTATTTTGTATCGCTTCATCACAAATAATGCCTTATTTTGTTTGTGTTGATGCGTAGAGTGTTTTAAATTTTTGGTGAAGATCGGATGTAAATTGACGGATTTATCAGCTGCCATTTGCCGGAACTCGTGGCAACTCGTGGCATATACAAGCTTCAAGATATCGCAAAGGAAGTTTGTATGACAGCAAATATCTCCGCCATTTTGTATCGCTTCGTCATAAATAATTTCTTATTTTGTTTGTGTTGATGCGTAGAGTGTTTCAAAACTTATTTGGTGAAGATCGGATGTAAATTGACGGATTTATCAGCTGCCATTTGCCGGAACTCGGGGCAACTCGTGGCATATGCAAGCTTCAAGGTATCGCAAAGGAAGT
Organism: Drosophila merina; assembly: GCA_035047645.1. Classification (NCBI taxonomy): domain Eukaryota; kingdom Metazoa; phylum Arthropoda; class Insecta; order Diptera; family Drosophilidae; genus Drosophila; species Drosophila merina. Next base: position 22,347,493 of record JAWNPH010000089.1, on the reverse strand, counting down.
TTGTATGACAGGAAATATCTTCGCGATTTTCTATCGCTTTGTCACAAATAATGTCTTATTTTGTTTGTGTTGATGCGTAGAGTGTTTTAAAACTTATTTGGTGAAGATCGGATGTAAATTGACGGATTTATCAGCTGCCATTTGCCATAACTCTGGGCAACTCGTGGCATATGCAAGCTTCAAGGTATCGCAAAGGAAGTTTGTATGACAGCAAATATTTTCGCGATTTTCTATCGCTTTGTCACAAATAATGTCTTATTTCGTTTGTGTTGATGCGTAGAGTGTTTTAAAACTTATTTGGTGAAGATCGGATGTAAATTGATGGATTTATCAGCTGCCATTTGCCGGAACTCGTGGCAACTCGTGGCATTTGCAAGCTTCAAGATATCGCAAGATATGCCTTACGGTAGGAAAATTTAAATCTTCCAAAGATACCACCTACCGTTTATAGGTGGCATGCACGATTCATAACCCTCCTTGTATAGATTATGCCTACGTACTAAAAACAAAAACCTCCGTATGCTCTTCTGTCCTTTACAAGCTCACCGGGACTGCCAGTCAAGTTATTTCGTCGGTGAGCAGGATGTGGAGCCTGGTTGTACTCCCTTCCTTGTTATATGGCCCAGAGGCGCACGTCCTTCATCCCTGTTTTCGCTGGGTAGTTTTCCTCCTGCCTCCGTATAGATGTACGTCGCCTGTATTAGCCTTCAGTTCTGTTGGTCATCTCGTCGGCTCGGACCCGCTTCATCATATCCCTGATGATGTTATGTCCCCGCTCCCACGAGTCTACAGTCGCTCGTGAGCCTCCAGCCGGGTAGCACCTTCTCGGATCTGACAAATAGCCTTTATCTCCAGGTCGATTGGCGGCAAGCCTGCCAGTGCTAGTGCTGCGTCTCCACATATGGTCCTGTAGCCTCTAATGAACCTAAGGGCCATAGACCGTACCGCCGCTCGTGCTCCTTTCAAGTAAGTGCCTTTCTTTGTGGCGTTGCTCCTTATTGGTGCAGCATAGAGCAGCGTTGCCTTGGCTACCGCCACCAGTAGTTTCCTTGCCGGGTAATTTGGACCTCCTACATTGGACATGAGCCTGGACAAGGACGCAGTTGTTATTGCTGCTTTCCTGCTTGCGTAGCTAGCATGGTCCTTAAAAGCTAGCCTGTGGTCTATCATTACTCCCAGGTATTTTAAGGAGTCTTGTGATGCCACCTATGTCCCGTTGACCGTGATCAGCATTCTTTCTACGTTCTTCCTGCTGCTTAATAGGACAGCCTCGGTCTTGTGTGCCGCAATTGTTAGGCCGGCTTTCTCTAGCCAGTCGGTGGCCATATTAATTGTCGCGTTGCACTTATCTTCGAGGGCTGCTATCGTCTTGGCCACTGCAGTTATTGCCACATCGTCCGCAAAGCAATGTAGCTCAGCTCCTAAGGGCTTGTTGATGCCCAGGATACCATCATACATGATGTTCCACAAGATTGGTCCAAGCACAGATCCTTGTGGGACTCCTGCAGAAACACTGTAGCATCTCGGGCCGGCGTCCGTGTCGTACCAGAGGACACGATCCGTGAAGTAGCTTCCAACGATGATCCTGAGGTACTCCGGGATACCCATCCTATGCATGGCGCTGAGGATTACTGGCCATCTGGCGGTGTTGAAGGCGTTCTTCACGTCCAACGTGACGATTGCTCAGTACTCCTTCCTTCCACCCAGCCATCTATCGCCATCGAGAGCGTTCTAGGCGATGTTTCTCACCGCCATAAGTGCGTCCAGAGTGCTCCTGCCCTTCCGAAATCCGTGCTGCTGAGTACCTATGCCGTTGCTGCGAGCATATAGGATGCGCTCGAATAGCTTGCCCACGATGTCCAGTAGGCACAGCGGGCGGTAGATAGTTGCGGCGTGTGCTGACCCTTGCCTTTCGGCAGCAGAACTAGTTTTTGGCTTTTCCACCTTGTCGGAAAGACCCCGTCCAAGAGACACTGCTGGAAGGTTTCTCTGAATATATCGGGTCTAGTTACCGCCGCTGCCTTGACGACTGCTCCAGGAATTTCATCCAGGCCAGGAGCTTTGGTGGGCTTGATTCGCTTGGCTGCCTCCACAACTTCGAGGTCCGTAATGCTCGGGAAGTCATAGGGGGGGGAGCTACTGCTGTTGGCCGCCATAGAGTGGTCTGCCTTGGGAATAGTTCTGCTACTATGCTAGCCCGAACATCCGGGTCAGTTGAAGTCGCCTCTCTCTTCCTTAGCTTGTTAGCTACGAGTTTGTAGGCGAGTCCCCAGGGCTCTCTATCCACGGTCTCTAGCAGTTCCTTATAGGCCCGCGCTTTGGCTGCCAATATGCCGTGCTTAAACTCTGAGCGTTTGCTTCTGAAGGCCTCCATGAGTTCTACGTGCTGGGTGCTGCCTCTGGCTCGTTGCGCCCTTCTCCTTGCCCTTAGGCATTTCGAGCGTAGCTTGCTTAAGTTAGCGCTCCACCAGTACACTGGGGGCTTGCGCTGCTCTTTTTTCCTCCTTGGCATGGTTACGTCACACGTTGCCTCAAGCATCTTCATGAGGTCGGCCGCCATTGAATCTGCGTGTCCATTTGTGATCCGAAGTGAGTCGATTTGGTATGCCAGCATATCCTCGTTCATCTTCCTCGAGTCCCAGGCTTGCCCGACTGATCTTCTCTGCCGCCTCCCAGCCGTGCCCTTCGGTAGGATGCAGAAGGAAATCAGTGCCTGGTCACTCACCGTTACAACGTCGTGGACCGTCCAGCTCGCGTTAGCCACTAACCCTCTGGTGGTGTAGGTGATGTCGATATAGGACGAACCCCTATCGTTGTTGAACGTTGGTTTGCAGCCGTCGTTCAGCAGTACCAGGTCCAACATAAGCATTGTGTTTATAACTGCTCGGCCTCTGAGATTGGATAGCCTGCTGCCCCATTCTTCTGCCCATGCATTGAAGTCGCCCGCGATGATCTTCGGGCCGCGCCCTCTCGCATGGCTGCCCAGCACCTCCATCATATCCTCGAACTGGTCTGGGGTGTCGCTAGGGGGGGCGTAGCAGCTGTAAAAATGCACTCCTTTTATTTTTGCATATGCTATTCCGCGCATCGGCGAGGCCGCCAATTCCTGTATGTGCAGGTTGCTGCAACACTTGATGGCTGCTTTACCGGTCTCGTCCAATATCATTGTGGGGTTGCCTCGGACCGGGTAATAGGGTTCGCTCAGCAGCATGATGTCTACCTTGCGCTCCGCCGCAGTTTGGGCCAGGAGGCTCTGAGCAGCTGCGCAATGGTTAACATTGAGCTGGACAATCTTAATTTGCTCCTGCATTATGCTGGGACTTTGCTTTTTGAGGCTGGCTCTGTATGTCGGGCAAGCGAAACAGCCCGTCGGCTGGTTTTTGTCCACTTCGTCGCTGCATATTAGGCACTTTGGTGGTGCAACACATCCCCTTGCCTTGTGTCCTCGTTCGCCGCATCGCAGGCAGCAGTCTGATTTGTCGATCGCCTTGCAGGACGTTGCTCGATGCCCGTAGCCCAGGCACTTGTAACATCTCGTGGGCCGGACGTCCTGGATGATGCGGCACCTTGACCACCCCACGGTTACCGTGCCCTTCTTTAAGACCGCGATCGCATCATTCGCGGTCATCAGGACAGAGGCTATCTGAGTCCCATCCCGCATCCTACGTAGTCCTTTGATGTCCTCTGGTTTCAGCTGGATGCCTTGGTATTGGGAGACCAGGCAGCTGTGGAGATCTTCCGCTGTCGTGGCCTCGTCCAATACACTGCAGGATAGTGCTATTCTATGAGTTCCCGTGCGTACCGAAGCCATGTTCTTTAGCGTTGCTTCCAGCTCGGTCTTAAATTTGGGGACGCTGTCTGAGACTTTTCCCTCTACTTCCAGCAGTAGTTTCCCTTGCTGGGTTCCGCGGACTTTGCGAACATGTTTGCCCAGTTCGCTGAGGTTCGGGTCCGCTTTCAGTTTCCGGAGCATTTCCTCTCCCGTCTTCTTTAATATAAGTGCCTCCGGCTTCTTCCTCAGGCGTTTAGGCTGCACTTTTCTCCACTCGTCTCCGGTGCTAGCCTCCTTGGCGACGGATGCATAGCTGCGCGGCTTGGGCGCATTTTCTTTGGGTTTTGCTGTACCCTCTGAGCTCACCGCGGGGTGGTTGCCGCGCTTGGGTGCCTGTACTTTAGGCTCCTGAACTTTGGACATCTGTCCCTTTGGCGGTTCCCTTGCTGGTGTAGCCTTTTTTCCAGGCTTTTGGGGCTCGGTTTGGGTTAAAGCGTTCGTAGAAAGATTCACTGTAGCGCCGCCTTCGTGAAGCTCGATGGCCCTGTTGCTGAGAGCCGAGAGTTCCAGGAGTACGCTCTTGTCCTCTATGATAACATGACGCCGAATTTCGAACGCGGATAGTATCGCGTTAATTTTGTTTCCCATCCTAGCGAGGATACTCCGCAGATCTTCATTTTTGGATCCCGCGGCGAAGTCCAAAGGCCTTATAGGCGATCCCGTTGGAGATTTTCTTCCTTTTTTGTTCGATGGCACGCTGATGACGTCCTTTGCCTTCGGGTTGCTCGCATTAGTATCGCTGCTGGCTACAGGGGCCGAGTTGTCCAACTCTGCCGCACTTCGGGGGCTAATCGGTATATCCTCCAACACAACCGCTAGGTCTAAAGGCCCAATAGGCGATCCGATTGGTGATATCCCTGCTTTCCTGAGCGACGGCACGCTGATGGCGTCCTTTGTCTTCCGGTTACACGTATTGATGGCGCTGCTGGCTGCAGGGGCCGAGTTGTCCAACGCTGTATCACTGCGACGGCAAGTTGGTAAATCCTCCAGCACTACCGCCGGCGCAGGGGTTCCGGCGTCCTGCACCGCGATTCCTCCTCCTTTTGTTGGTGACCTTGATATTCTGGAGCTCCTCCTGAATGGGTCATCCTCGGTGGGGGCGGGGCCCCCCGCTGCTCCGTCCATTTAGTTCCTGATCACCAGATCAGGCAGCACTGTTGGTCTGCGACGAGTTGACAGCTCCACCGGCTGATTTAACAGGTGGGCCTCCCACCGCAAATACTGCACTCGGGAAAGGAAAAAATAAGAAATTGTTTTTCTACCTTTTTAACACACTTGCTTTTGGTTGGTTCGCTCAGCCGAACATTTACACCTTCCCACGGTGTGGCTCTGTGCAATTTAGGTTTGTTCCAGCTGGGCTGTCTCAGTTTTTTATGGTTTTTTCGCGCTGCTTATGTTGATCACGTCCGTATTGATCAGAATCTCAAGAGTGAAGATCGGATGTAAATTGACGGATTTATCAGCTGCCATTTGCCGGAACTCGGGGCAACTTGTGGCATATGCAAGCTTCAAGTTACCGCAAAGGAAGTTTGTATGACAGTAAATATCTCCACCATTTTCTATTTCTTTCTCACAAATAATGTTTTATTTTGCTTTTGTTGATGCGTAGAGTGTTTTAAATATTATTTGGTGAAGATCGTGTAACGGGATGAGTGGTGTTTCGGTGGTGGAATAATCTTTTATTGGAATGAATATGAATATGACATTAAGAAACTAATTTTAATTATCGTTCTACAAAAACTTGGCGTGCTCCCCGTTCGCTCGTGCCCTTTTTTTTCTCTTCTCTTCTTCTTATATCTAAATCGGTATCGATAGACTATCGAGTAACTATCGCTGTTCTTCCTTGACAAGAACCTGCTCGTTACATTCGGGCTCTCCTGACAATCGCAGCGTCCTCGCAGCCGTCTGAGTCGTCTTCTACATCGTTGTCTTCATCTGACTCGTCGGGTGGAAGTTCGCACCAGCGTTTCATCTTATCTGATGAAAACACTGATTTATAGTGGCTCTGCTTTCTGTGTGCATGCGGGATATCTTCAACTAGATATCGGTCGTTGGGCAGCACTTTGGATACAATAAAAGGCCCTTTGTATCGCGGCTCTAGTTTGCGCGACGTGCCCGTGCTGAACGGCTCGTTCTCGACCAAGACAATGTCTCCAGGATTATAGACAGTTGGCATGAAATGGATGGCATCGTATCTCTGCTTGGCAGCAGCTCGGTGGTCGTTAACTGTAGTCGCAGCATCAGCTCGGAGCTTCTCCAATTCGGCATCAGTCATAATGCCTAGCTCTTGATTTTGGATCACGTTCGTCAGCGTGTTCTTTAGGACATCTCGGGGCTCATAACCATATAGAAGCTGGAATGGGGAGCATTTAGTAGTGCTATTTATCATGGTATTGATGCTCCACTGGATTGATCGCAGCATCTCGTCCCAACGTTTCTCGTTTTTATTTGAAGGCAAAAGCATTGACAAAATAATTCGATTTGTCCGTTCTGCATGACCATTGGCTCTTGGTGTTCTCGGCGTTGAGTATGTGCTTCACATTGTTTGATTTACAATATTTCTCAAAATCTTTTGAGGTGAATGCGGTCCCTCGATCGGTAACGATACGATCTGGCATTCTAACGTAGCTTGTGACTTCTTGCAGGGCAACTAGGACGTGCTTTGTTGCTGTACTTTTCACTGCTCGAACTATGGTGAACTTCGTAAAGGCGTCGACAAGGACTAGAATATGTTCATTTCGCTTTGAACTCTTCGGAGACGGTCCCAGGTGATCCATGTGAACGGTTGAAAAGGGTATCGGCTTGATGTCATCGTAACGATACTGACCTTCTTGGCGTCCTCCTGGCGCTTTATATATTGCGCAGCCGACACAGGACTTAATGTAGCCTTTTACAAAATTACGAATTCGGGGAAACCAAAACAGATTCAAAATCCGATTGATGGTTTTATCTGTGCTCATGTGTCCGGCTTTGTCGTGACATTCGAGGAGAATATGGAATCTCAGCTGCTTCGGCACAACCCATAGCATCTTGCTGTTATATTTTCGAAACAGGCGATCTTGCTCAATCACGTACTCTTCGTTTTCAGATTTCTTCTCGGAATTCATATTCGCAACAATTTTCGGGATTTTTTCGTCTTGTAATTGTATGGCAAACAACCAGTCAGCTTCATCAATGATTGTTTTAGAGATCTTCAGGGACAGCATCCCTCCATGTCATGTTCTTTTTCAACTGGCGCTCTACTTAGCGCGTCAACGTGGCACATCCGTGTTCCTGCTCGATGAACAATATCGATGTCAAACTCTTGGATTCGTAACCACCATCTTGCAATTCGTGGTATCAGCTCTCGTTTTGTCATTGCTGTTTTAAAAGCGTTACAATCAGTGATAACCTTAACCATTTTTCCATAAATGTATTATTTGAATCGTTCTAATGACTCGACGACGGCTAAAGCTTCTAGCTCGTAACTATGGTAATTTTTCTCTGGGTTGGAAGTGGCTCGGCTATAGTATGCGATTGGCTTCAGTTGATCTTCATCTTTCTGCATCAAAACACCCGCTAACCCAACGGCACTTGCATCCGTATGTACTTCATGTTCGGCATCTAGGCGGTAGCTAGTCACAACAGGCTTTGACGTAAGGCATAACTTTAACTTTTCAAAAGCATCTTCTTGTGGCTGTTCCCATTTGAAGTTTTGGTCCTTGCGCAAAAGAATTCGCAATGGCTCTGATATTATTGCATATCCGGGTACGAATTTCTGGAAATATCCGGTGAGACCCAAAAACTGTCGAACTCCGGTGATATTCTTTGGCTTTACAAATTCTGCAATGGCTTTAGTTTTGACCTCTCCGGGGCTGATTCCATCTGTGTGTATTTGGTGACCTAGAAATGCGATTGACTGTTTATACAACTCACACTTATCTCGATTCAAAGTTAATCCGCAGTCTCGTAACACTTGTAAAATTCCCTCAAGTTTTTCATACATTTCATTAAACGTTTGGCTGCCAATGAGGATATCGTCCATGTAATGCATCATGTCGCCTTTCTTCACACGCTTTTGCAACTCTGCCATGAGTCGATTGAATGCAGCAGGTGCATTCTTCAGCCCAAACGGAAGACGTTTAAACTCAAACAATCCATCCGTGGTGATAAATGCAGTGAACTTTCTGCTTTCTGGATCCATTTTGATCTGATAATAGCCGCTATTCATGTCAAGGGATGAACAATATGCGAAGCGAATTTTAATTCGACTTGAATTAGGTCACCCAGGAGCTTTAATTGGAGACGACCAAATTAATATTGTAATGTAAATAATACCAATTATAATTGGAGGATTTGGAAACTGTTTAGTTCCGTTAATATTAGGAGCCCCAGATATAGCATTTCCACGAATAAATAATATAAGATTTTGACTTCTTCCACCTCCTCTTTCATTATTATTAGTCAGAAGTATATAATTTATGCTATGTTAGCAATTTGACTTTTAGGATTTATTGTTTGAGCCCACCATATATTTACAGTAGGAATAGACGTAGATACTCGAGCTTATTTTACATCAGCAACTATAATTATTGCTGTGCCCACTGGAATTAAAATTTTTTAATACTTAGCTACCCTTCATGGAACTCAATTAACTTATTCACCAGCTATTTTATGAGCCTTAGGATTTTTATTTTTATTTACTGTTGGAGGTTTAACTGGAGTAGTATTAGCTAATTCTTCAGTTGATATTATTCTTCATGATACATGTTAGCAATTTACTGTTCGATCAGCACAACCGTTATGTGCTTCTTGACCGACCGAACAAATAAACACAAGAGCGTAGTGGTGTGGTTGACGGTTTAATCGAAACTGAGTAATGGGAATTTCACAATATCTTCTTAAGCTATAATAGAGCGTTGCCAGATCAACATATACAAAGCTTATTTAAATTTTAACGTAATTTCAACACTTCCTCTTAAGCTATATATATGTGATGTAAAACGAAAATTAATTTAATCCAAGCAACTTAGCAAAATTCTGTTGCTTTTGCTTACACAAGCCTTTCGTTAGTACATCTGCAACATTTTTATCAGTGGGTACATATTCAAGAATTATTTCATTACATTCTACTTTTTCACGAACAAAATGATACTTAATATCTATGTGCTTAGTGCGTTTATGGTGTACTGGATTCTTCGCAATATGATGAGAACTTATGTTGTCGCCACATATGGTTATTGGTCCATCTAATGACCATCCAATCTCTAAAAGCAAACGGCGAAGATACACCGCTTCTTTTGCAGCCATGGATAAAGCAACGTACTCTGCTTCTGTGCTGCTCAAGGCGACGATGCTCTGCTTAGCTGAAGTCCATGAAAACGCACTGCCTCCAAGGAAGAATGCATACCCACTGTATGATTTTCGATCTGACAGGTCGTTTGCCCAGTCTGCGTCGGCGAAGCCCATTACCTGTTCGCCGGACTTGCTGTATGTGATTTTGAGATCAACCGTGGCTGAAAGGTATCTCAAAACATGTTTCGCTGCAGTCTCGTCTTCACTGTGTGGATCAGTGTTTCTTTGCGACAGTTTGCTCACAGTATGCAAAATGTCTGGTCGGCTCAAGACTGCTAAATACATAAGGGAACCGATTAATGATTGAAATTGTGTTGTATTTACCTTGACACAATTCTCATTTTTACAACCCATCTTATAACCAGGGTCTAGCGGCGTAGCTGCTGGACGACAATTTTGCATGCCATATTCATCCAATAGGTTTTTGATGAACTGCTTCTGGCATAGCGAAATCGACCCTCTTTTACCTTCTCGTTGAATTTCCATGCCAAGGAAATAATTTAGTTGGCCGCCATCTTGTAGGTCGAATTTATTTGCGATCTTCCTCTTAATCGCGCTGATCTCGTTCTCGTCGTAGCTGATGATGATTAGATCGTCGACATATACTGCAATGTAGCTGTGTTGTTGCTGCTGCTGCTTCACGTACAGGCACGCCTCATTTTTGCTGCGCTTGAAACCAATGCTCTTCAAAACTTCGTCCAATGTGTCATTCCAGACACGCCCTGACTGTTTAAGTCCGTAGATCGCCTTTTGAAGCTTTAATACTCTGTTTGGATGCTTCTCATCTATGAAGTTCTGTGGTTGCCTCATATACACTTCTTCTTGAAGTCTGCCGTTTAAATATGCGTTTGATATGTCAACCTGGTGCATGCATAGCTGTTTTTCTGCTGCTATAGCGAATAGCATTCTGATGGTTTCGTAGCGGATTACTGGAGAAAACGTTTCCGAATAGTTGACGCCCATCTTTTGCCCACAACCTTGAGCAACAAGTCTTGATTTAAACTTTTGTATATTTCCCTCTTTATCCTTTTTGACGCGGAAGACCCACTTGGATCCTATGGCCTTCTGTCCTGGAGGTAAATCACACAATGTCCATGTATTATTTGAAATCAGAGCATCATATTCTTTCTTCATTGACGTCTTCCAGTCTTGGGCATGCTCGCCCCGTAAAGCGTCTCCAACGCACTGTGGCGTCTCAATGTCTTCAATGTAATTTAGGCTGTTGTATTCTTTTCTGGGTCTACCAGGCTTACCACTGCGAATAATTTTTGGTCTGCCGGGTCCACGTCGAGGTGCGTTGCTCTCTTGCTCTTGTACGTCTGGTACGATCTCCTCCTCAGTGAGAATTTGCTCTTCATCGCTTGCGCTTACAAACTCCTCCTCCTCTTCACCGGAGTCATAGCTGTCGTAAGAATTATTGCTCTGCTCGACCACCATGGGCATAGCCTGCCGCTGCTGCTCTGGTACTTGGATGTTTGACTCAAGGTGAATGATGTTTGTAGCGAAGTCATTATTTTGTTCTGAAATAGTGCATTTTTCAGATTCAGTGTTATCAAACTCACCCTCTACAAATTTGACATCACGACGTGCAACAATGATACGTTTTTCCCGATCGTATAAACGGTAAGCTTTAGCTGTTGAAGAGTATCCTACAAATATATACTCTTTTCCCTTTGCCTGGAACTTGCTTTTTCTTGTCTTATCCAGTGCAAACGCGCGAGATCCGAACACTCGCAAATGTTTAACAGATGGCTTCCTATTTTGCCATATTTCGAAGGGTGTAGCGCCCATGATTGCTTTGGAAGGGCACCTGTTACGCAAATATGAAGCTGTGGACACGGCCTCGGCCCACAAAAACTCCTCTAATTTCGCATGAATCAGCATACTTTTGGCCATCTCGACGATCGTACGATTAGCGCGTTCCGCGACGCCGTTTTGTTGTGGTGTATACGGAACCGTTAATTGCCTTTTTATGCCGCATGTGTTCAAATACTCTGTAAATTGCCGGTTTACATATTCTGTTCCGTTGTCACTTCGCAAAGCTTTTATTTTCTTGCCCGTTTGGCACTCGACATATGATTTGAACAATTTGAATTTATCAAACACTTCGTTTTTCGCATGCATAAAATATATGAATATTTTCCGTGAATAGTCGTCTATGAACGTGACGAAATACCTGTTGCCGCCTAAAGAACTAACATTCATTGGCCCGCACACGTCACTGTGAACTAATTCCAGTACACTTTGCGTGTCGCTCTCGCTTTTCTGTGGGAATGGCAATACGTGTATTTTTGCCATATTGCATGTGTCGCAATTAATATTCACTGACACATTTTTAACGTCCATGCCAATTACTAGCTCTTTTTCTTTGATTTCTTTTAAACATTGAAAATTTAAATGACCAAACCGATTGTGCCATGTTGCCATGCGAGAAGAATCATTCAACAAATGAGCCGCACTGTTTTTAGAGCTACTTGTAAATAAATACAAATTTTCTTCTTGCATTGCTCTAATCATCACTTCACCTTGTTTGTCTTTTATCACCGCCGCCTTTTTATCAAAAGTAGTTATTTTTTCGTACTCCGCGGACTTGCTCACTGATAAAAAATTCATATGCAATGATGGAACGTATATTACATCTCGTAATTCAATGTTTACATTTTGTGATTTAAGCATAACAGTCCCGATGCCGCTCGATTTCACGAACTTATCTGCTGCTAGCATAATCGATGTTTCCTTATTAATGAAAGATGTAAACAATTCCTTATCACAACACATATGCGACGTGGCACCACTATCAACACACCATATGTTTTTCTTTTGAGTGGTAGCACTAATATGCATCAAGCAGTTTGATTTCTCCTTGCTTTCCCATAGTTTTTTATGCCTCTCTTTGCTCGGGCATTCTCGTGCTCGGTGGCCGAATTTCTCGCAAATGTAGCATTTTCCCTTGAAACTACTCTTTTCAAGGTTCTTTTTCATGGCCGTTGCACTGATGTCGTGACATTCTTCGCCTTGTTTTTGCTTTGCAGTTCCATGTAATTTTGTATGTACATACACGGCTTGGACAGAACCTTCTCTATCGTCCCTCTCTTGCTTGCGCGCTCCCTCTTCCAGAAGCTTTACTTTTACCGTTTCGAACGTCGGCAGCGTGTCGCGTGTTTCGATCGCTACGACGAAATTTTCCCACGAATTTGGTAAACTGGATAACAACATAATGCTTTTTAATTCATCATTAATTGTTATTTCCATCTCAGCTAATTTGTCGATTGTTTCAGCAAATTTATTGACATATTGAACAACGTTATCCCCTTCAAGCATTCTCAGCCTTGAGAGTTGTTGATATAACTGCACTTTTCTGATCGGGCCACCTGGCAAATGTACATCACGCAATTTTTTCCACGCGTCTGCTGCTGTTGTGCATGCCTTTATATGCATTAACTGCGTTGCTTTTAAATTTAAAAACAAACTTGCCAGGGCCTTTTGATCGAGCATATTCCATTTTTCGAAATCTTCAGAGCCATCTTCTGGCTTTACATATTGGCCACAAACGACCTTCCATAGATCTGCTGTTATAAGCACACTACGCATTAAAATGCTCCATACGTCGTAATTGTCGTCGCCTAATTTTTCTATTTGAATTGACACACTCATTTTGTCGAATTCCGCAAATTAGTTTTTATTTATTTCGAGTTTCAACCGGACGCGTTTTAGTCCATTCAATTACTTTTAATTATTCAAACCGAAAACTTTGCTTGCTGAGGGCCCATAACCAACTGTTAGCAATTTACTGTTCGATCAGCACAACCGTTATGTGCTTCTTGACCGACCGAACAAATAAACACAAGAGCGTAGTGGTGTGGTTGACGGTTTAATCGAAACTGAGTAATGGGAATTTCACAATATCTTCTTAAGCTATAATAGAGCGTTGCCAGATCAACATATACAAAGCTTATTTAAATTTTAACGTAATTTCAACAATACATATTATGTTGTAGCCCACTTTCATTATGTATTATCAATAGGAGCGGTATTTGCTATTATAGCAGGATTTATTCATTGATACCCTTTATTTACAGGTTTAACATTAAATGTAAAATGATTAAAAAGTCAATTTATTATTATATTTATTGGAGTAAATTTAACATTTTTCCCTTAACATTTTTTAGGATTAGCTGGGATACCTCGACGTTATTCAGATTACCCAGATGCTTACACAACTTGAAATGTAGTATCAACAATTGGGTCAACTATTTCATTATTAGGAATTTTATTTTTTTTCTATATTATTATAGAAAGATTAGTATCTCAACGTCAAGTAATTTACCCTGTTCAATTAAATTCATCAATTGAATGATACCAAAATACTCCTCCTGCTGAATATAGTTATTCTGAATTACCACTATTAACAAATTAATTTCTAATATGGCAGATTAGTGCAATGGATTTAAGCTTCATATATAAAGTATTTTACTTTTATTAGAAAAATAAATGTCTACATGAGCTAATTTAAATTTACAAGATAGAGCTTCTCCTTTAATGGAACAATTAATTTTTTTTCATGATCATGCACTATTGATTTTAGTAATACAGTGGACCCCCGGTAATCCGGCAAACATTATGCAGGGCAGTGTCGGACCATCGAATTTGTCGGATTATAGAGCACTGCCTAAGACCCCTATAGTCCGGATTTTTTTACGAAAGAGTACCTTGTAATCCGACAAATTACATATCTAATGACGAGAGTCTATATATTATACGTACATATGTATGTACTTTGAAGTACAAATCAGACTTAATTTATGTAAGTCGAATTTAGTAAATTAAATAACAATTGAGAGTTTACGTTTTATTATAAAATTAAGCATAAATGCACATACATATCTACCAAAATAATCAAGAATTATTAATCAAAATCATGTAGTGAATACTATATCAAATTATGAAGCTTTGAAATATTCATCAATTTTTTTTTGTTTAAGGTTGTTATAACGCGAGATCAGAGCTTTGTCCCTCAGTCTTCTCAAAAGTAAAAGTTCGTTGTAGGATGTACCATTCTCTTCAGCCCATTGTAAACCTAGCTCAAAAGCATTAACTGCGTCTTGATCTGTGACTTGTGGAGCAGTTGCAATCACGTCGTCGTTATCTTCCTGATCGTTTGTTGTATTATTAGAAACCTCTTTTATAATATCTTCGTCAGACATTTCAAGAAAAACATTTTCTTCTTTATCCATTCCACGGCACCAGACTTCCAAATCTTCCGGACTTATCTGTGTTTCAGTAGAGACTTGTTCTATAACATCCGAAGTTACACTGATTTGTGGATCGTTGCTAGGAGTGGTGATTATATCTGGCCATAACTTTTTCCAAGACGATTTAATAGTTGATGACGGTAACGCACTCCACGACTGACTAAGAGCAAAAACCAAGTCTTTCATATTAAATTCTTTTAAAGTTTTTTCTATTGGTTGGTCTTTTGATACGGCTCTCAAAAGTAGGTTTTTTTTATAGTCTTGCTTAACAAACTGAATGATGTTCTGGTCCATTGGTTGAATCAGTGCAGTGCAATTTGGCGGAAGAAACATCGCAGTGATGCATTTATCCTCAGTTGTCAGTTCTTCTTCAGACGGATGACCGGGAGCGTTATCAAGAAGCAACAACGCTTTTTGAGGAAAATTATGATCTTTTAACCATTTTCTAACTTCAGGTACGAAGCATTCATCAAACCACTTTTTGAAAAGGTCTTTTGTCATCCATGCACTTTTTTGTCCGTAATAGTGTACAGGTAAATCAATGTTTTTGAATGCCCTTGGTTTATTAGATTTCCCAATGACCACCATCTTAAGCGCGTGTGTACCTGCAGCATTAGCACATGGTAGTATGGTTACACGCTCTTTACTCAATTTTCGTCCAGGTACGTCTTTTTCGTTACAAGAAACGAAAGTTTTGTTAGGCATCACACGCCAAAAAAGCCCTGATTCGTCTGCATTATACACCTGTGACGGGTCAAGATTTAAATCGTTCACCTTTTGCAAAAATCTTAATTTAAAGGGCTCTATGCAGGTGGCATCGTTAGAAAGTTTCTCTCCTGTAATAGTCATTAAACGTATGCCATGACGACTTTTAAAACGTTCTAGCCATCCTTTGCTGGCCACAAAATCATCTTTTTTTGTTATTTCCTTATAAAAAAACTTAGCTTTCATCGCCAACATGGGTCCCGAAATTGGTGCATGCCTGTTTCTTTCCTGAAGAAACCACATGTACAAAGCTTCTTCCACTTCTGGATGTTCACCTTTCTTGAGTGTCTGTCTCTTGCCTGGCCCGCAGTCAGTAGTTGACACGAACTTCTTAATCTTCTCGTGGTTTTTTTTAATGTCATAAATTGTAGATCGGCCTACGCCGTATTCACTTGCTAAACTACTGAAAGTTTCATTGCGATTTAAGCGATCTAAAATATCACATTTTTCTTTAATTGTCAACGTTTTGTGCTTTCGCTTCTGGGTTTGTGACGACATTACTAGGTACTACATATACCTAATACACAATGAATAAATAGTAAACAATGAACGTACGCTAGGCCGTACCGCTATCACTAGTAGTCAAATTCAAACTAAGTAAAACAATGCATACGCGTCGAGCACGATAGCGGTGGCGCGTTCGAGTTGTGACCTGTTCAAACTTGCGTGATCTATATGTATTAGCAAAGATTGTCAAACATAATTCTGTCATGTCGGATTACAAGGGGCGCCGGATTAGACAGGGGCCGGATTATCGGGGGTCCACTGTAATTACTATATTAGTCGGATATTTAATATTTATATTATTTTTTAATAATTATGTAAATCGATTTCTTTTACACGAACAATTAATTGAAATAATTTGAACTATTTTACCAGCCATTATTTTATTATTTATTGCTTTTCCATCTTTACGATTATTATACTTATTAGATGAAATTAATGAACCATCTGTAAATTTAAAAGGAATTGGTCACCAATGATATTGAAGTTATGAATACTCAGATTTTAATAATATTGAATTTGATTCTTATATAATTCCAACAAATGAATTAGCAACAGACGGTTTTCGATTACTAGATGTAGATAATCGAATTGTTCTTCCAATAAATTCTCAAATTCGAATTTTAGTAACAGCCGCAGATGTAATTTATTCTTGAACAATTCCAGCTTTGGGAGTTAAGGTTGATGGAACACCTGGACGTTTAAATCAAACTAATTTTTTTATTAATCGCCCAGCATTATTTTATGGACAATGTTCAGAAATTTGTGGAGCTAATCATAGTTTTATACCAATTGTTGTTGAAAGAGTGCTGTAAATTATTTTATTAAATGAATTTCTATAATAATTCTTCATTAGATGACTGAAAGCAATTTAAAAATTAGTTAAAATCATAACATTAGTATGTCAAACTAAAATATTATTAATATTTTTTAATTCCACAAAAAGCACCAATTAGATGATTATTATTATTTATTTTATTTTCTATTGTTTTTATTTTATTTTGTTCAATTAATTATTATTCTTATATACCATCTTCATCAAATCAAATGAATTAAAAAATATTAATTTAAATTCAATAAATTGAAAATGATAACAAATTTATTTTCTGTATTTGACCCCTCAGCAATTTTTGGTTTATCTTTAAATTGATTAAGAACTTTCTTAGGAATATTATTAATTCCTTCAATTTATTGATTAATACCATCTCGTTATAATATTTTCTGAAATTCAATATTATTAACATTACACAAAGAATTTAAAACTTTATTGGGACCAACCGGCCATAATAGATCAACATTTATTTTTATTTCTTTATTTTCATTAATTTTATTTAATAATTTCATAGGACTATTCCCTTATATTTTTACTAGAACAAGTCATTTAACTTTAATATTAACTTTATGATTATGTTTTATATTATACGGATGAATTAACCATACACAACACATATTTGCTCATTTAGTTCCCCAAGGAACGCCTGCTGTTCTTATACCATTTATAGTATGTATTGAAACAATTAGAAATGTTATTCGACCAGGAACTTTAGCAGTTCGACTCACTGCTAATATAATCGCAGGTCATTCATTATTAACTTTACTTGGAAATACCGGACCTTCTATATCATACTTACTTGTTAGTCTTTTACTAACTGCACAAATGGCTTTATTAGTATTAGAATCAGCTGTAGCTATAATTCAATCTTATGTATTCGCAGTTTTAAGAACTTTATACTCTAGAGAAGTTAATTAATGTCTACACATTCAAATCACCCATTTCATTTAGTGGATTATAGCCCCTGACCACTTACAGGAGCAATTGGAGCAATAACAACAGTTTCAGGGATAGTAAAATGATTTCATCAATATGATATCTCTTTATTTTTTTTAGGTAATATTATTACTATTTTAACAGTTTATCAATGATGACGAGATGTATCTCGTGAAGGAACATATCAAAAACTTCACACTTACGCAGTTACAATTGGACTACGATGAGGAATAATTTTATTTATTTTATCAGAAGTTTTATTTTTTGTTAGATTTTTTTGAGCTTTTTTTCATAGAAGACTATCTCCAGCTATCGAATTAGGAGCTTCATGACCACCAGCTGGAATGGAGTTGCTGGATTTCATGGAGTACATGTATTAATTGGAACTACTTTTTTATTAGTATGTTTATTACGACACTTAAATAACCATTTCTCAAAAAATCATCACTTTGGATTTGAAGCAGCCGCATGATATTGACATTTTGTTGATGTAGTTTGATTATTTTTATATATCACAATTTACTGATGAGGTGGATAATTTATTTATATCTATATAGTATAAAAGTATATTTGATTTCCAATCATAAGGTCTATTAATAATAGTATAGATAATTTTTTCAATTATTTTAATTGCTTTATTAATTTTATTAATCACAACAGTCGTGATTAGCCTCTATTAGCTTCTATTTTATCAAAAAAAGCTTTTATTGACCGAGAAAAAGATCTCCATTTGAAGTCGGATTTGATCCAAAATCTTTATCTCGTTTATCATTTTCTCTTCGATTTTTTTTAATTACTATTATTTTTTAAATTTTTGATGTAGAAATTGCTTTAATTTTACCAATAATTATAATTATAAAATTTTCTAATATTTTATTTTAATTTTATTAATTGGATTATACCACGAATGAAATCAGGGGATATTAAATTAATCAAATTAAATATAAAGGGCTGTAGTTAATTATAACATTTGATTTGCATTCAAAAACTATTGAATTTCAATCTGCCTTAAAAGAATATGAAGCGATTGATTGCAGTTAGTTTCGACCTAACATTAGGTAATTTTACCCTTATTCTTTAATTGAAACCAAAAAAAGGTATATCACTGTTAATGATACTATTGAGTAAAAACTCCATTTAAGGAAGTATGGTGATCAAGTAAAAGCTGCTAACTTTTTTCTTTTAATGGTTAAATTCCATTTATACTTCTATTTATATAGTTTAAATAAAACTTTACATTTTCATTGTAACAATAAAATATGTTATTTTTATAAATTACTAAAATTAATTCACTATATTCAAAGATAAATTTATCTCCATAACATCTTCAGTGTCATACTCTAATTATAAGCTATTTGAATATAAAAATAATAAAAAATTTAACAAAATTAAAATTCAAAACACAAATAATATTAAATAAATTTTTAAACTATTATTATGTATTAAAAATAAAACTTGAAAATAATTAACTAATTTTTGATACAAATGTTGACCCCCAAAATATTCTGACCATCCTTGATCAAAACTCTTTACAACTAATTGTCCTATAAACTTATTTCATAAGTTCTATTATAAGGTATAAATCAGATAGAACTTAAAAATACAGAAATATTATAATTTAATAAAGATTTATTTAATGAATATAAATTTGTCAAAGAAATTAAATAACCAAACAACCCTCCAAAAATACATACAAATAAAGTTAAAAATTTTATTAACTTAGGTAAACAAATTATATACGGAATAGGAAAAATTAATCAATTTAACATTCTACCTCCAATAATTCTTATAATTAATAAACCTATTATTCCCCGTAATATAAGTCTACTTTCATCATTTAATAGATTTAAACTACCACAATTTAAATCTCCAGTTATTGAATAATAAACTAAACGAAAAGAATAACTAACAGTCAACCCTGTTGAAAAAAAATATAAAAAGAAAGAAAATATATTAATATTTCTAATTATAACAATTTCTAAAATTATATCCTTAGAATAAAATCCAGTTAAAAATGGCATCCCACATAAAGCTAAATTAGACACATTAAAAAAAGCAGAAGTTAAATTCATATGAATTCTCAAACCCCCTATTAAACGAATATCTTGAGAATTATTTATATTATGAATAATAGCCCCAGCACATATAAAAAGCAAAGCCTTAAATAACGCATGAGTTAATAAATGAAATATAGCTAATTTATAAAATCCTATTGATAAAATTCTTATTTCTAATCCTAATTGACTTAAAGTTGATAAAGCAATAATTATTTTTAAATCAAATTCAAAATTAGCCCCAAGACCAGATATAAATATCGTTAATGAGGCCAATAATAATAATAATTGACCTAATCAAGATGATCTTAAAACAATATTAAATCGAATTAATAAATAAACCCCTGCTGTAACCAAAGTTGAAGAATGAACTAAAGCAGAAACTGGAGTAGGGGCAGCTATAGCGGCGAGCAATCAAGAAGAAAAGGGAATTTGTGCTCTTTTAGTTATAGCAGCTAATATAACCAATCTACCAATTATTAATATTTCAAATTCTAAATAAAAAATATAATTTCGTCTACCATAATTTAATATTCAAGCAATAGCTAAAAGAAGAGCAACATCTCCAATACGATTTGATAAAGCTGTTAATATACCAGCATTATAAGATTTAATATTTTGAAAATAAATTACTAAACAATAAGAAACTAAACCTAAATCATCCCATCCTAATAATTTTCTTATTAAATTCGGTCTAATAATTAATAATATTATAGATAACACAAATATTAAAACTAATATAATAAATCTATTAATATTTTCATCACCTCTTCTATATTCTTTTCTATAAAAAATTACCAAAGAAGCAATTTAAAAAAAAACAAGTGAGAAAAGTTATCTTCGGCTTGCCGAAGATGGTAACCCTTGAAAACAAAAAAGTTTTCCATACAAAGCCTTGTTTTCATATCGGTCATTTGTATGGCAGCTATATGATATAGTAGTCCGATCCGGACCAAACTTTCACAAATCATGTATAGCTATGTCAAATGTTGAATTCAGTTATAAATGTTGAATTCAGTTGCAATAGGTTGGAAAACAAAAAAGTTTTCCATACAAAGACTTGTTTTCATATCGGTCGTTTGTATGGCAGCTATATGATATAGTGGTCCGATCCGACCGATTCTTAAACTTGATCTGCGTGCAACAAAAATAATGATATGGTAAAAATTTCAAAACGCTAGCTATAAAACTACTGTCTATTTTTTGCATAGAAACAGACGGACAGACGGACAGACGGACAGAGGGACAGAGGGACAGACGGACAGACGGACATGGCTATATCGACTCGGCTGTTGATGCTGATCAAGAATATATATACTTTGTGGGGTCGGAGATGCTTCCTTTAATGCGTTACACATTTCTGGACAAAATTATAATACCCTTTTTCAAGGGTATAAAGATATAAATAATAAACTTATTCAATCAAATAAAAAAGTTATTACAATTGATATTGAATTTAATGAAACCACTTCCCATTCAATAAAATAAATTATATTATTTAATAAAAAATATAAACTTAATAAAAAACACGAAAAACTAATAGAAATTAAATTAATAAATCTAATTCTACAAATATTTCACGATTTAAAATGAATTTATTCATATCACTAACACCACAAATTAGTATTTTTATTAAACTATTTAAATATAATCATAATATACAAGAATTTCTCTTTAAAATTAATAAATTTAACGGTAATCAATGTAATAATATTAATAAATATTCTCGAATTTTACCCCCTCTAAAAGCATAAACTCTAGAAAATAACTTTCCATGTTGGCTAAAAGAGTATAGCTATAAAGTATAAGCTGCTCTAAAAAATGATAATAATGATAATATAATTATAGAAACTCAAGATCAAGAAACAATTCTATTTAATAAAGAAATTTCTCTTAACAAATTTAAAGTAGGAGGAGCCGCTATATTTGCTGATCTTAATAAAAATCATCATAAAGTTATAGACAGTTTAAAATTTAACATACCCTTATTGATTAATAAACTACGACTACCTAACCGTTCATAAGAAATATTCGCTAAACAAAATAAACCAGAAGAACATAAACCATGAGCAATTATTAATGTGTAAGAACCAGATAACCCTCAATATGTTATAGTTAATAACCCTGATAATGTTGAAATTACGTTATAATTTAAATAAGCTTTATATATGTTGATCTGGCAACGCTCTATTATAGCTTAAGAAGATATTGTGAAATTCCCATTACTCAGTTTCGATTAAACCGTCAACCACACCACTACGCTCTTGTGTTTATTTGTTCGGTCGGTCAAGAAGCACATAACGGTTGTGCTGATCGAACAGTAAATTGCTAACAGTTGGTTATGGGCCCTCAGCAAGCAAAGTTTTCGGTTTGAATAATTAAAAGTAATTGAATGGACTAAAACGCGTCCGGTTGAAACTCGAAATAAATAAAAACTAATTTGCGGAATTCGACAAAATGAGTGTGTCAATTCAAATAGAAAAATTAGGCGACGACAATTACGACGTATGGAGCATTTTAATGCGTAGTGTGCTTATAACAGCAGATCTATGGAAGGTCGTTTGTGGCCAATATGTAAAGCCAGAAGATGGCTCTGAAGATTTCGAAAAATGGAATATGCTCGATCAAAAGGCCCTGGCAAGTTTGTTTTTAAATTTAAAAGCAACGCAGTTAATGCATATAAAGGCATGCACAACAGCAGCAGACGCGTGGAAAAAATTGCGTGATGTACATTTGCCAGGTGGCCCGATCAGAAAAGTGCAGTTATATCAACAACTCTCAAGGCTGAGAATGCTTGAAGGGGATAACGTTGTTCAATATGTCAATAAATTTGCTGAAACAATCGACAAATTAGCTGAGATGGAAATAACAATTAATGATGAGTTAAAAAGCATTATGTTGTTATCCAGTTTACCAAATTCGTGGGAAAATTTCGTCGTAGCGATCGAAACACGGTAAAAGTAAAGCTTCTGGAAGAGGGAGCGCGCAAGCAAGAGAGGGACGATAGAGAAGGTTCTGTCCAAGCCGTGTATGTACATACAAAATTACATGGAACTGCAAAGCAAAAACAAGGCGAAGAATGTCACGACATCAGTGCAACGGCCATGAAAAAGAACCTTGAAAAGAGTAGTTTCAAGGGAAAATGCTACATTTGCGAGAAATTCGGCCACCGAGCACGAGAATGCCCGAGCAAAGAGAGGCATAAAAAACTATGGGAAAGCAAGGAGAAATCAAACTGCTTGATGCATATTAGTGCTACCACTCAAAAGAAAAACATATGGTGTGTTGATAGTGGTGCCACGTCGCATATGTGTTGTGATAAGGAATTGTTTACATCTTTCATTAATAAGGAAACATCGATTATGCTAGCAGCAGATAAGTTCGTGAAATCGAGCGGCATCGGGACTGTTATGCTTAAATCACAAAATGTAAACATTGAATTACGAGATGTAATATACGTTCCATCATTGCATATGAATTTTTTATCAGTGAGCAAGTCCGCGGAGTACGAAAAAATAACTACTTTTGATAAAAAGGCGGCGGTGATAAAAGACAAACAAGGTGAAGTGATGATTAGAGCAATGCAAGAAGAAAATTTGTATTTATTTACAAGTAGCTCTAAAAACAGTGCGGCTCATTTGTTGAATGATTCTTCTCGCATGGCAACATGGCACAATCGGTTTGGTCATTTAAATTTTCAATGTTTAAAAGAAATCAAAGAAAAAGAGCTAGTAATTGGCATGGACGTTAAAAATGTGTCAGTGAATATTAATTGCGACACATGCAATATGGCAAAAATACACGTATTGCCATTCCCACAGAAAAGCGAGAGCGACACGCAAAGTGTACTGGAATTAGTTCACAGTGACGTGTGCGGGCCAATGAATGTTAGTTCTTTAGGCGGCAACAGGTATTTCGTCACGTTCATAGACGACTATTCACGGAAAATATTCATATATTTTATGCATGCGAAAAACGAAGTGTTTGATAAATTCAAATTGTTCAAATCATATGTCGAGTGCCAAACGGGCAAGAAAATAAAAGCTTTGCGAAGTGACAACGGAACAGAATATGTAAACCGGCAATTTACAGAGTATTTGAACACATGCGGCATAAAAAGGCAATTAACGGTTCCGTATACACCACAACAAAACGGCGTCGCGGAACGCGCTAATCGTACGATCGTCGAGATGGCCAAAAGTATGCTGATTCATGCGAAATTAGAGGAGTTTTTGTGGGCCGAGGCCGTGTCCACAGCTTCATATTTGCGTAACAGGTGCCCTTCCAAAGCAATCATGGGCGCTACACCCTTCGAAATATGGCAAAATAGGAAGCCATCTGTTAAACATTTGCGAGTGTTCGGATCTCGCGCGTTTGCACTGGATAAGACAAAAAAAGCAAGTTCCAGGCAAAGGGAAAAGAGTATATATTTGTAGGATACTCTTCAACAGCTAAAGCTTACCGTTTATACGATCGGGAAAAACGTATCATTGTTGCACGTCGTGATGTCAAATTTGTAGAGGGTGAGTTTGATAACACTGAATCTGAAAAATGCACTATTTCAGAACAAAATAATGACTTCGCTACAAACATCATTCACCTCGAGTCAAACATCCAAGTACCAGAGCAGCAGCGGCAGGCTATGCCCATGGTGGTCGAGCAGAGCAATAATTCTTACGACAGCTATGACTCCGGTGAAGAGGAGGAGGAGTTTGTAAGCGCAAGCGATGAAGAGCAAATTCTCACTGAGGAGGAGATCGTACCAGACGTACAAGAGCAAGAGAGCAACGCACCTCGACGTGGACCCGGCAGACCAAAAATTATTCGCAGTGGTAAGCCTGGTAGACCCAGAAAAGAATACAACAGCCTAAATTACATTGAAGACATTGAGACGCCACAGTGCGTTGGAGACGCTTTACGGGGCGAGCATGCCCAAGACTGGAAGACGTCAATGAAGAAAGAATATGATGCTCTGATTTCAAATAATACATGGACATTGTGTGATTTACCTCCAGGACAGAAGGCCATAGGATCCAAGTGGGTCTTCCGCGTCAAAAAGGATAAAGAGGGAAATATACAAAAGTTTAATCAAGACTTGTTGCTCAAGGTTGTGGGCAAAAGATGGGCGTCAACTATTCGGAAACGTTTTCTCCAGTAATCCGCTATGAAACCATCAGAATGCTATTCGCTATAGCAGCAGAAAAACAGCTATGCATGCACCAGGTTGACATATCAAACGCATATTTAAACGGCAGACTTCAAGAAGAAGTGTATATGAGGCAACCACAGTTCATAGATGAGAAGCATCCAAACAGAGTATTAAAGCTTCAAAAGGCGATCTACGGACTTAAACAGTCAGGGCGTGTCTGGAATGACACATTGGACGAAGTTTTGAAGAGCATTGGTTTCAAGCGCAGCAAAAATGAGGCGTGCCTGTACGTGCTGCTTCACATCAGCAACAACACAGCTACATTGCAGTATATGTCGACGATCTAATCATCATCAGCTACGACGAGAACGAGATCAGCGCGATTAAGAGGAAGATCGCAAATAAATTCGACCTACAAGATGGCGGCCAACTAAATTATTTCCTTGGCATGGAAATTCAACGAGAAGGTACAAGAGGGTCGATTTCGCTATGCCAGAAGCAGTTCATCAAAAACCTATTGGATGAATATGGCATGCAAAATTGTCGTCCAGCAGCTACGCCGCTAGAACCTGGTTATAAGATGGGTTGTAAAAATGAGAATTGTGTCAAGGTAAATACAACACAATTTCAATCATTAATCGGTTCCCTTATGTATTTAGCAGTCTTGAGCCGACCAGACATTTTGCATACTGTGAGCAAACTGTCGCAAAGAAACACTGATCCACACAGTGAAGACGAGACTGCAGCGAAACATGTTTTGAGATACCTTTCAGCCACGGTTGATCTCAAAATCACATACAGCAAGTCCGGCGAACAGGTAATGGGCTTCGCCGACGCAGACTGGGCAAACGACCTGTCAGATCGAAAATCATACAGTGGGTATGCATTCTTCCTTGGAGGCAGTGCGTTTTCATGGACTTCAGCTAAGCAGAGCATCGTCGCCATGAGCAGCACAGAAGCAGAATACGTTGCTTTATCCACGGCTGCAAAAGAAGCGGTGTATCTTCGCCGTTTGCTTTTAGAGATTGGATGGTCATTAGATGGACCAATAACCATATGTGGCGACAACATAAGTTCTCATCATATTGCGAAGAATCCAGTACACCATAAACGCACTAAGCACATAGATATTAAGTATCATTTTGTTCGTGAAAAAGTAGAATGTAATGAAATAATTCTTGAATATGTACCCACTGATAAAAATGTTGCAGATGTACTAACGAAAGGCTTGTGTAAGCAAAAGCAACAGAATTTGGATAAGTTGCTTGGATTAAATTAATTTTCGTTTTACATCACATATATATAGCTTAAGAGGAAGTGTTGAAATTACGTTATAATTTAAATAAGCTTTATATATGTTGATCTGGCAACGCTCTATTATAGCTTAAGAAGATATTGTGAAATTCCCATTACTCAGTTTCGATTAAACCGTCAACCACACCACTACGCTCTTGTGTTTATTTGTTCGGTCGGTCAAGAAGCACATAACGGTTGTGCTGATCGAACAGTAAATTGCTAACAGATAAAACAATTCCTATACGGGCAACAGAAGAATAAGCAATCAAAGATTTTAAATCAGTTTGACGTAAACAAACTAAACTTACTAAAACTCCACCCATTAATCTAATTCTAATTCAAATAAATCTATATTTTAAATTTATTAATGAAATAAAAGAAATTACTCGCAATAAACCATACCCCCCCTAATTTTAATATAATTCCAGCTAAAATTATAGAACCAGAAACAGGAGCTTCTACATGAGCCTTAGGCAATCAAAGATGAACTAAAAACATAGGTATTTTTAATAAAAAAGAACATAATAAACAAAAATAAAGTAAATCATAATTAAATATAAAATTATTTATTAAATAAAAATTTATTGAACCAGTTTTATTTATTACATAAAAAATTCCAATCAATATCGGCAAAGAAAGTATAAAATAATAAATAAACCATAGCCTGTAATAGTTCACGTTGATAACCTCACCCTAAAATTAAAAACAATGTAGGAATTAAACATCTTTCAAAAAATAAGTTAAACATAAATAATCTTATTCTTCTAAATGTTAAAATTAATAATAATAATAAAATAACATTAAATAAAAATAAATTTTTATAATTATTATATTTATTAACTCTTTCTCTAGCCATTAATATTAATGAACAAATTCATAATCTAAGTATTCCTAACCCATAAGAAAGCATATCAAAACCTAAAAAATAAGAAATTTCTCACCGATAATTTATAAAATTATTTATTAATAAAAAAATAAAACTAATAAAAAATAATATAACCTGTACCATTCAATACATATTATTAATAAAACATACAGGCAATAAAAATACTAAAAATAAAATTATTTTTAACATTATATACTATTAAATGATTGAAAATAATCATTACCATGCGTACGAATTATAGAAACAAAAATTGATAAACCCAAAGCCCCCTCACATACTCTAAAAGTTAAAAATATTATACTAAAATATCTTTCATAATTTAATATATTTAAATAAATATATAATATAAAAAATAATATTAAAACAATAAATTCTAAACTAATAATATACATAATAAATGCTTTCGATTAGAAACGAAACAAAATAAACCTAAAATAAATAAAATTATAGGTAAACTTTAATATAAAACAAGTGAGAAAAGTTATCTTCGGCTTACCGAAGATGGTATACCCTTGAAAACAAAAAAGTTTTCCATACAAAGACTTGTTTTCATATCGGTCTTTTGTATGGCAGCTATATGATATAGTTGTCCGATCCGGACCAAACTTTCACAAATCGTGTATGGCTATATCAAATGAATTAGTGTTGAATTCGGTTGCAATAGGTTGGAAAACAAAAAAGTTTCCCATACAAAGACTTGTTTTCATATCGGTCGTTTGTATGGCAGCTATATGATATAGTGATCCGATCCAGATTAAACTTTCAAAAATTATGTATGTATGAATAAACGAATAAATTTTGAATTCGGTTGCAATAGGTTGGAAAACAAAAAAGTTTTCCATACAAAGACTTGTTTTCATATCGGTCGTTTGTATGGCAGCTATATGATATAGTTGTTCGATCCGGACCAAACTTTTACAAATCAAGTGTGGCTATGTCAGATGAATAAATGTTGAATTCGGTTGCAATAGGTTGAAAAACAAAAAAGTTTCCCATACAAAGACTTGTTTTCATATCGGTCGTTTGTATGGCAGCTATATGATATAGTGGTTCGATCCGACCGATTCTTAAACTTGATCTGCGTGCAACAAAAATAATGATCTGGTAAAAATTTCAAAACGCTAGCTTTAAAACTACTGTCTATTTTTTGCATTGAAACAGACGGACAGACGGACATGGCTATATCGACTCGGCTGTTGATGCTGATCAAGAATATATATACTTTGTGGGGTCGGAGATGCTTCCTTTAATGCGTTACACATTTCTGGACAAGATTATAATACCCTTTTTCAAGGGTATAATATAATCATTAGTTTTAATATTTTAATAAAAACATTGGTCTTGTAAATCAAAAATAAGATTATTTCTTTTAAAACTTCAAGAGAAAAGAAAATTCTTTTTCATTAATCCCCAAAATTAATATTTTAAATAAACTACCTCTTGATATTATTCAATTATTATTATATTCACCAATTTTTTTAACAACAATTATTTTTTCAAATATAATTCACCCTTTAGCTATAGGGGTTACACTATTAATTCAAACTATTTATACCCTGTACCCATTAAAAATGGGTGAAAAAGGTATCATAATATGGTGCAAATGTGTTAGCAATTTACTGTTCGATCAGCACAACCGTTATGTGCTGCTTGACCGACCGAACAAATAAAAACAAGAACGTAGTGGTGTAGTTGACGGTTTAATCGAAACTGAGTAGTAGGAATTTCACAATATCTTCTTAAGCTATAATTGAGCGTTGCCAGATCAAAATATATAAAGCTTATGTTGCCAGATCAAAATATATAAAGCTTATTTAAATTATAACGTAATTCTTAAGCTATATAAGCCTTTCGTTAGTACATCTGCAACACTTTTATCAGTGGGTACATATTCAAGAATTATTTCATTACATTCTACTTTTTCACGAACAAAATTATACTTAATATCTATGTGCTTAGTGCGTTTATGGTGTACTGGATTCTTCGCAATATGATGAGAACTTATGTTGTCGCCACATATGGTTATTGGTCCATCTAATGACCATCCAATCTCTAAAAGCAAACGGCGAAGATACACCGCTTCTTTTGCAGGCGTGGATAAAGCAACGCACTCTGCTTCTGTGCTGCTGAAGTCCATGAAAACGCACTGCCTCCAAGGAAGAATGCATACCCACTGTATGATTTTCGATCTGACAGGTCGTTTGCCCAGTCTGCGTCGGCGAAGCCCATTACCTGTTCGCCGGACTTGCTGTATGTGATTTTGAGATCAACCGTGGCTGAAAGGTATCTCAAAACATGTTTCGCTGCAGTCTCGTCTTCACTGTGTGGATCAGTGTTTCTTTGCGACAGTTTGCTCACTGTATGCAAAATGTCTGGTCGGCTTAAGACTGCTAAATACATAAGGGAACCGATTAATGATTGAAATTGTGTTATATTTACCTTGACACAATTCTCATTTCTACAACCCATCTTATAACCAGGGTCTAGCGGCGTAGATGCGGGACGACAATTTTGCATGCCATATTCATCCAATAGGTTTTTGATGAACTGCTTCTGGCATAGCGAAATCGACCCTCTTGTACCTTCTCGTTGGATTTCCATGCCAAGGAAATAATTTAGTTGGCCGCCATCTTGTAGGTCGAATTTATTTTCGATCTTCCTCTTAATCGCGCTGATCTCGTTCTCGTCGTAGCTGATGATGATTAGATCGTCGACATATACTGCAATGTAGCTGTGTTGTTGCTGCTGCTGCTTCACGTACAGGCACGCCTCATTTTTGCTGCGCTTGAAACCAATGCTCTTCAAAACTTCGTCCAATGTGTCATTCCAGACACGCCCTGACTGTTTAAGTCCGTAGATCGCCTTTTGAAGCTTTAATACTCTGTTTGGATGCTTCTCATCTATGAAGTTCTGTGGTTGCCTCATATACACTTCTTCTTGAAGTCTGCCGTTTAAATATGCGTTTGATATGTCAACCTGGTGCATGCATAGCTCTTTTTCTGCTGCTATAGCGAATAGCATTCTGATGGTTTCATAGCGGATTACTGGAGAAAACGTTTCCGAATAGGTGACGCCCATCTTTTGCCCACAACCTTGAGCAACAAGTCTTGATTTAAACTTTTGTATATTTCCCTCTTTATCCTTTTTGACGCGGAAGACCTACTTGGATCCTATGGCCTTCTGTCCTGGAGGTAAATCACACAATGTCCATGTATTATTTAAAATGACAGCATCATATGCTTTCTGCATTGACGTCTTCCAGTCTTGGGCATGCTCGCCCCATAAAGCGTCTCCAACGCACTGTGGCGTCTCAATGTCTTCAATGTAATTTTGGCTGTTGTATTCTTTTCTGGGTCTACCGGGCTTACCACTGCGAATTATTTTTGGTCTGGCGGTTCCATGTCGAGGTGCGTTGCTCTCTTGCTCTTGTACGTCTGGTACGATCTCCTCCTCAGTGAGAATTTGCTCTTCATCGCTTGCGCTTACAAACTCCTCCTCCTCTTCACCGGGGTCATAGCTGTCGTAAGAATTATTGCTCTGCTCGACCACCATGGGCATAGCCTGCCGCTTCTGCTCTGGTACTTGGATGTTTCACTAAAGGTGAATGATGTTTGTAGCGAAGTCATTATTTTGTTCTGAAATAGTGCATTTTTCAGATTCAGTGTTATCAAACTCACCCTCTACAAATTTGACATCACGACGTGCAACAATGATACGTTTTTCCCGATCATATAAACGGTAAGCTTTAGCTGTTGAAGAGTATCCTACAAATATATACTCTTTTCCCTTTGCCTGGAACTTGCTTTTTCTTGTCTTATCCAGTGCAAACACGCGAGATCCGAACACTCGCAAATGTTTAACAGATGGCTTCCTATTTTGCCATATTTCGAAGGGTGTAGCGCCCATGATTGCTTTGGAAGGGCACCTGTTACGCAAATATGAAGCTGTGGACACGGCCTCGGCCCACAAAAACTCCTCTAATTTCGCATGAATCAGCATACTTTTGGCCATCTCAACGATCGTACGATTAGCGCGTTCCGCGACGCCGTTTTGCTGTGGTGTATACGGAACCGTTAATTTTTTTTTGCCGCATGTGTTTAAATACTCTGTAAACTGCCGGTTTACATATTCTGTTCCGTTGTCACTTCGCAAAGCTTTTATTTTCTTGCCCGTTTGGCACTCGACATATGATTTGAACAATTTGAATTTATCAAACACTTCGTTTTTCGCATGCATAAAATATATGAATATTTTCCGTGAATAGTCGTCTATGAACGTGACGAAATACCTGTTGCCGCCTAAAGAACTAACATTCATTGGCCCGCACACGTCACTGTGAACTAATTCCAGTACACTCTCTCTCGCTTTTCTATGGGAATGGCAATACGTGTATTTTTGCCATATTGCATGTGTCGCAATTAATATTCACTGACACATTTTTAACGTCCATGCCAATTACTAGCTCTTTTTCTTTGATTTCTTTTAAACATTTAAAATTTAAATGACCAAACCGATTGTGCCATGTTGCCATGCGAGAAGAATCATTCAACAAATGAACTGCACTGTTTTTAGAGCTACTTGTAAATAAATACAAATTTTCTTTTTGCATTGCTCTAATCATCACTTCACCTTGTTTGTCTTTTATCACCGCCGCCTTTTTATCAAAAGTTCATGGTCGTTGCACTGATGTCGTGACATTCTTCGCGTTGTTTTTGCTTTGCAGTTCCATGTAATTTTGTATGTACATACACGGCTTGGACAGAACCTTCTCTATCGTCCCTCTCTTGTTTGCGCGCTCCCTCTTCCAGAAGCTTCACTTTTACCGTTTCGAACGTCGGCAGCGTGCCGCGTGTTTCGATCGCTACGACGAAATTTTCCCACGAATTTCGTAAACTGGATAACAACATGATGCTTTTTAATTCATCATTAATTGTTATTTCCATCTCAGCTAATTTGTTTCAATTTGTTTCATTGATTGTTTCAGAAAATTTATTGACATATTGAACAACGGTATCCCCTTCAAGCATTCTCAGCCTTGATAGTTGTTCATATAACTGCACTTTTCTGATCGGGCCACCTGGCAAATGTACATCACGCAATTTTTTCCATGCGTGTGCTGCTGTTGTGCATGCCTCTATATGCATTAACTGCGTTGCTTTTAAATTTAAAAATAAACTTGCCAGGGCCTTTTGATCGAGCATATTCCATTTTTCGAAAACTTCAGCGCCATCTTCTGGCTTTACATATTGGCCACAAACGACTTTTCATAGATCTGCTGTTATAAGCACACTACGCATTAAAATGCTCCATACGTCGTAATTGCCGTCGCCTAATTTTTCTATTTGAATTGACACACTCATTTTGTCGAATTCCGCAAATTAGTTTTTATTTATTTCGAGTTTCAACCGGACGCGTTTTATTCCATTTAATTACTTTTCATTATTCAACCCGAAAACTTTGCTTGCTTGCCCATAACCAACTGTTCGCAATTTACTGTTCGATCAGCACAACCTTTATGTGCTTCTTGACCGACCGAACAAATAAACACAAGAACGTAGTGGTGTAGTTGACGGTTTAATCAAAACTGAGTAGTAGAAATTTCACAATATCTTCTTAAGCTATAATTGAGCGTTGCCAGATCAAAATATATAAAGCTTATGTTGGCAGATCAAAATATATAAAGCTTATTTAAATTATAACGTAATTTCAACAAAATGTATGTAACAGGCAGCAGAAAGCATCTCCGACCCCATAAAGTATATATATTCTTGATCAGCATCAACAGCCGAGTCGATATAGCCATGTCCGTTTGTCCGTCCGTCCGTCCGTCCGTCCGTCTGTCCGTATCAACGCCTAGATCTCAGAAACTACAAGACCTACAGACATGTGCCATATATCGGTGGACGGTACGCAGTACAAGTTTGCAAAAAACTCCCCGCAAACCGCAAAAAACTGCCACGCCCACAATTATAAATCTAATGCTATGCAATTCGGCATATGTGTTGGTGCTTATAAAAGCTATCTAATTTTTAAATTTAAACCAAATCGGATAAGAAACACGGAAGTTATGCCACATGCAAAATCTATGGCAAGGGAAGCAGAAGCGCAGCAAAACACGCATTGCGCGACGCCTACTGCGACGTTGACAGCGAAATGTTTATGGCTTTATGACACACGAAACTTTTTTCCATAACCAAAATCATACCAAATTTATATTGTTATAGTACTCTTTTCTAATAGAATATTGTTTCATTTATTTATTGATATTAAATAAATAAATTGTAAGCATGTCTAAGGGTACAGGGTATTTTGCAATCGGGAAACTCGACTGCTGCTACCTTACTTGTTTTATTTGTTTAATTACAGGACTAATAACAAAAACATTTTGATATTCATATATTTTATTTTTAATTTTTTTAGGAGGAATATTAGTTTTATTTATTTAAGTAACTTCTTTAGCTTCTAATAAAATCTTTAATTTATCAATTAAATTAACATTATTCTCAATAATTTTATTGTTTATTTTAATTATATTATCATTAATTATTGATAAAACTTCACTACCTTTTTTTTAAGAAATAATTAAATATTATCAATTTTTAATTTATTTATATATATTTATTTTATGGAAAATTCTTTATCATTAAACAAATTATATAATTTTCCAACAAATTTTATTACAATTTTACTAATAAATTATTTTGTTTGTGTTGATGCGTAGAGTGTTTCAAAACTTATTTGGTGAAGATCGGATGTAAATTTACGGATTAATCAGCTGCCATTTGCCGGAACTCGTGGCAACTCGTGGCATATGCAAGCTTCTAGATATCGCAAAGGAAGTTTGTATGACGCAAATATCTCCACCATTTTCTATTGCTTTCTCACAAATAATGTCTTACTTTGTTTGTGTTGATGCGTATAGTGTTTTAAAGCTTATTTGGTGAAGATCGGATGTAAATTGACGGATTTATAAGCTGCCTTTTGCCGCAACTCGGGGCAACTCGTGGCATATTCAACCTTCAAGATATCGCAAAGGAAGTTTGTATAAGGGCAAATATCTCCGCTATTTTCTATCGCTTCGTCACAAATAATGTCTTGTTTTGTTTGTGTTGATGCGTAGAGTGTTTTAAAACTTATTTGGTGAAGATCGGATGTAAATTGACGGATTTATCAGCTGCCATTTGCTGGAACTCGTGGCAACTCGTGGGATATGCAAGCTTCAAGATATCGCAAAGGAAGTTTGTATGACAGCAAATATCTCCACCATTTTCTATTGCTTTCTCACAAAAAATGTCTTATTATACCCTGTACCCATTAAAAATGGGTGAAAAGGGTATCATAAAATGGTGTAAATGTATGTAACAGGCAGAAGGAAGCATCTCCGACCCCATAAAGTATATATATTCTTGATCAGCATCAACAGCCGAGTCGATATTGTAGGGGCGCTTGTCGCTAGAAAATAATTCAAACTTCCGCCTACAAGTATGCACCCGAGGTCCACAACGCTTTGGTTTTAGTTTAAGTAGTAGATTACGATAACGTTAAACACCTAGCAGTAGATAAAGTTTTTAAGATATCCGTAAGATAGATAAGTTAGGAAAATAAAACGCTTGCTTCTTATTGTTCTGGCGAAACCACCAAAAGGGAATATGGTTGGTATATTTTTCCGGGTATCGATTAAGCTTGTTCCATTGCCAACATAGCAGGGGTGAAACAGGCATAGGTCAAATTTCCGCGCCATTTTTGGCTTGGGGAAAAGGCGCCAAAAAGGTTTCCTGGTCAGGGTCAAGCCTGAGATCTGCCTATTCGCCAGTTGATCCTGAGACCAGACGGAACAATCAGCCAGTAAGAGCCAAACCCAAAAACTAAAAAAGAAAAAGGGAAGGAAAATTGTATCCCACAGTAATATCAGCACTTAGGAAACTATAGTTATACCTTCAATTAGAAATCGACTTGAAGAAAAGCGAAGGTTTCCTTATTGTTCCCCCTTTTCTTTTTTTTATATAGCCAGAGCAAGTTGGCAACTTTTGCCGGCAGACAGCTGATTTTAATTCGCCACTGCACCGCTCTCCGCCTCAAGCAATATTCCAGTTGCTACGAGAAACGCGGAGCGGGCAGAAGTCCAGCTGGCCCGGGCTATAATATAAATTGAAGAAACCCGTGGACGGCAAAAATATAGAAAAAATCGAAGAAACCCGTGGACGGCAAAAATATAGGAAAAATCGAAGAAACCCGTGGACGGCGAAAATATAGGAAAAATCGAAGAAACCAGTGATCCTAAAATAAAAAGGGATGACGGGAAAATGAGTTAAAAAGTGATCCTAAACTAAAAGAGAAGGAAGGACCTGGGGAAAAAAATAGGTTAAAGCGCCAGAAAAAGTAGAGGAAAACAAAAAAAAACAAGTGAGAAAAGTTATCTTCGGCTTGCCGAAGATGGTATACCCTTGAAAACAAAAAGTTTTCCATACAAAGACTTTTTTTCATATCGGTCGTTTGTATGGCAGCTATATGATATAGTGGTCCGATCCGGACCAAACTTTCACAAATCATGTATACCTATGTCAAATGGATAAATATTGAATTCGGTTGCAATATCTTGGAAAACAAAAAAGTTTTCCATACTAAGACTTGTTTTCATATCGGTCGTTTGTATGGCAGCTATATGATATAGTCATCTGATCCGGATCAAACTTTCACAAATCATGTATAGCTATGTCAAATGGATAAATGTTGAAATCGGTTGCAATAGCTTGGAAAACAAAAAAGTTTTCCATACAAAGACTTGTTTTCATATCGGTCGTTTGTATGGCAGCTATATGATATAGTGGTCCGATCCGACCGATTCTTAAACTTGATCTGCGTGCAACAAAAATAATGATCTGGTAAAAATTTCAAAACGCTAGCTTTAAAACTACTGTCTATTTTTTGCATAGAAACAGACGGACAGACGGACATGGCTATATCGACTCGGCTGTTGATGCTGATCAAGAATATATATACTTTGTGGGGTCGGATATGCTTCCTTTAATGCGTTACACATTTCTGGACAAAATTATAACACCCTTTTTCAAGGGTATAAAAATGGAGAAAGTGCAGTCTTTGCCCTTTTGGCAATTCTAATTTCGTCTTAAGTTTAATGGCTAGATTCGGTTAGGTTAAATTAGGGAAAATGTTGTATTTGTGTTATTAAGTTAAGAAAAAAAAAACGTGTCAAAAGAAAAAAAAATGGGATATTAAACCCACAAAACCAAAAGCATAAAATAACAAGTGAGAAAAGTTATCTTCGGCTTGCCGAAGATGGTATACCCTTGAAAACAAAAGAGTTTTCCATACAAAGCCTTGTTTTCATATCGGTCGTTTGCATGGCAGCTATATGATATAGTGGTCCGATCCGGACCAAACTTTTACAAATCGTGAATGGCTATGTCAAATGAATAAATATAGAGTTCAGTTGCAATAGCTTGGAAAACAAAAAACTTTCCAATACAAAGACTTGTTTTCATATCGGTCGTTTGTATGGCAGCTATATGATATAGTTGTCCGATCCGGACCAAACATTCACAAATTATGTATGGCCATGTCAAATGAATAAATGTTGAATTCAGTTTTAATAGCCTGCAAAACAAAAAAGTTTTCCATACAAAGACTTGTTTTCATATCGGTCGTTTGTATGGCAGCTATATGATATAGTGATCTGATCCGGATCAAACTTTTACAAATCATGTACGGCTATGTCAAATGGATAAATGTTGAATTCGGTTGCAATAGCTTAAAAAACAAAAAAGTTTTCCATACAAAGACTTGTTTTCATATCGGTCGTTTGTATGGCAGCTATATGATATAGTGGTCCGATCCGACCAATTCTTAAAATTGATCTGCGTGCAACAAAAATAATGATCTGGTGAAAATTTCAAAACGCTAGCTTTAAAACTACTGTCTATTTTTTGCATAGAAACAGACGGACAGACGGACAGACGGACAGACGGATAGACGGACAGACGGACAGACGGACATGGCTATATCGACTCGGCTGTTGATGCTGATCAAGAATATATATACTTTGTGGGGTCGGATATGCTTCCTTTAATGCGTTACACATTTCTGGACAAAATTATAATACCCTTTTTCAAGGGTATAACAAGAAAAATAAAGATTATCAAAAAACAAGTAAGAAAAGTTATCTTCGGCTTGCCGAAGATGGTATACCCTTGAAAACAACAAAGTTTTCCATACAAAGACTTGTTTTCATATCGGTCGTTTGTATGGCAGCTATATGATATAGTGATCCGATCCGGATCAAACTTTTACAAATCATGTATGGCTATGTCAAATGGATACATATTGAATTCGGTTGCAATAGCTTGGAAAACAAAAAAGTTTTCCATACAAAGACTTGTTTTCATATCGGTCGTTTGTATGGCAGCTATATGATATAGTGATCTGATCCGGACCAAACTTTCACAAATCATGTATGGCTATGTCAAATGGATACATATTGAATTCGGTTGCAATAGCTTGGAAAACAAAAAAAGTTTTCCATACAAAGACTTGTTTTCATATCGGTCGTTTGTATGGCAGCTATATGATATAGTGGTCCGATGCGACCGATTCTTAAACTTGATCTGCGTGCAACAAAAATAATGATCTGGTAAAAATTTCAAAACGCTAGCTTTAAAACTACTGTCTATTTTTTGCATAGAAACAGACGGACAGACGGACATGGCTATATCGACTCGGCTGTTGATGCTGATCAAGAATATATATACTTTGTGGGGTCGGAGATGCTTCCTTTAATGCGTTACACATTTCTGGACAAAATTATAATACCCTTTTTCAAGGGTATAAAAAAAAAGAGAAAGAAAAAAAAGAACCATGAACCGCGATCAGATTAGCATTTAAGTGCCAGTGCAGTGCAAATAACCATATAGAACACACACACCATTCCCCCTTTACAGCATCAACACCGAAAGCGCTTTCGTCGATGGACAGAGAAAAAGGGTAAGTGACAAGAATTCCTTTATTTCTTATTCTGACGATGAGTCAGGCGAACCGCGCGATGAAGTAAGACTGCAAGCCTCTCTTCAGTCAGTTCAATAATTCCGCGCTTTGATAATTTTTTTTGGTCTGCTTATTTGCCTGCACCTAAATTTTGACTGCTCATCTGTCCGCTAATCATGAATAATTTACCCTAAATATAAAAGTATTAATACATATTTATGAATATTTTAAAAATCCTATTTTTATACATATATATATATTAGATGTTAGTATCCTTTAACAGCCTCATTCTT
This sequence comes from Drosophila merina, assembly GCA_035047645.1. Classification (NCBI taxonomy): domain Eukaryota; kingdom Metazoa; phylum Arthropoda; class Insecta; order Diptera; family Drosophilidae; genus Drosophila; species Drosophila merina. Next base: position 22,309,362 of record JAWNPH010000089.1, on the reverse strand, counting down.
GCATTTTTTTTCTCCTTTTAAAACTCTAGATGTAGTTGTTAGATATAGTATTAGCCAATAATTAATAAATGTTAAGTTATACGATGAGATCTTGCTAGAGTCATTTAATAAGGTCATGCCTAGTGGAAGCAGGGTAGGGAAGTAGATAGTTGACTCGATCATTGGGACCATTTGTGGACAACAACAACACCGGCCAGCTGAACATGATCGAGCCGAATTAGTTTAGCCATCTTCAACTTTCCTTTTCTTCTCCTCTTATCTATTTCTATGCTATCCTCTTTGTCACTTCGCCTATGCATTGGGATTTAAATTAGCAACCACGCACGCGAATTCAAATATTATTTTGTAAAAAACAGCCAGCATATATTTTCTGCACATTTATTGGTTATCCCCCCATATCTCCCAAAGAAGCGTAGCCGGCTTTATCGCGTGCAGTGACAGAAAATATCGACCATCCGCGGCCTAAAGAGATATACATAGAAGGTATATCTTCGTAAAATGTTACAATATAGCCATGTGCGTCTGTCCGTCCGTCCGTCCGTCCGTCCGTCTGTCCGTATCAACGCCTAGATCTCAGAAACTACAAGAGCTACAGACATGTGCCATATATCGTTGGATAGGTAATTACCATACGCAGTACATGGTTTTTATTTATTTTGATATCACCCCCCGTTCCCCCGCACACAGCAAAAAACTGTCACCACCACGCTCCCGCGAAAACCTTAAAAAACTTCCACGCCCACAATTATTGTCCTAATGCTATGCAATTCGGCATATGCGTTGGTGCGTATAAAAGCTATCTAATTTTTAAATTTGAATCAAATCGGATAATATACACGGAAGTTATGCCACATGCAAAATCTATGGCAAGGGAAGCGCAGCAAAACACGCAATGCGCGACGCCGACTGCGGCGTTTACAGCGAAATGTGTATAGCTTTATGACACACGAAACTTATTTTCATAACCAAAATCATACCAAATTTATATTGTTATGGTGCTCTTTTCTAATAAAATATTGTTTCATTTATTTATCGATACTAAATAAATAAATTGTAAGCATGTCTAAGGGTACAGGGTATTTTGCAATCGGGAAACTCGACTGCTGCTACCTTACTTGTTTTGTTTGTGTTGATGCGTAGAGTGTTTAAAAACTTATTTGGTGAAGATCGGATGTAAATTGACGGATTTATCAGCTGCCATTTGCCATTTGCCGGAACTCGGGGCAACTCGTGGCATATGCAACCTTCAAGATATCGCAAAGGAACTTTGTATATGGGCAAATATCTCCGCTATTTTCTATCGCTTCTTCACAAATATAGTCTTATTTTGCTTTTGTTGATGCGTAGAGTGTTTTAAAATCTTATTTGGTGAAGATCGTGTAACGGGATGGCTTTTTCGAGTGGTGGAATAATCTTTTATTGGAATGAATATGAATATGACATTAAGAAATTAATTTTAATTATCGTTCTACAAAAACTTGGCGTGCTCCCCGTTCTCTCGGGCCCGTTTTTTCTCTTCTCTTCTTCTTATATCTAAATCGGTATCGATAGACTACCGAGTAACTATCGCTGTTCTTCCTTGACAAGAACCTGCTCGTTACATTCGGGCTCTCCTGACAATCGCAGCGTCCTCGCAGCCGTCTGAGTCGTCTTCTACATCGTTGTCTTCATCTGACTCGTCGGGTGGAAGTTCGCACCAGCGTTTCATCTTATCTGATGAATACACTGATTTATAGTGGCTCTGCTTTCTGTGTGCATGCGGGATATCTTCAACTAGATATCGGTCGTTGGGCAGCACTTTGGATACAATAAAAGGCCCTTTGTATCGCGGCTCTAGTTTGCGCGACGTGCCCGTGCTGAACGGCTCGTTCTTGACCAAGACAATGTCTCCAGGATTATAGACAGTTGGCATGAAATGGATGGCATCGTATCTCTGCTTGGCAGCAGCTCGGTGGTCGTTAACTGTAGTCGCAGCATCAGCTCGGAGCTTCTCCAATTCGGCATCAGTCATAATGCCTAGCTCTTGATTTTGGATGACGTTCGTCAGCGTGTTCTTTAGGACATCTCGGGGCTCATAACCATATAGAAGCTGGAATGGGGAGCATTTAGTAGTGCTATTTATCATGGTATTGATGCTCCACTGGATTGATCGCAGCATCTCGTCCCAACATTTCTCGTTTTCATTTGAAGGCAAAAGCATTGACAAAATAATTCGATTTGTCCGTTCTGCATGACCATTGGCTCTTGGTGTTCTCGGCGTTGAGTATGTGCTTCACATTGTTTGATTTACAATATTTCTCAAAATCTTTTGAGGTGAATGCGGTCCCTCGATCGGTAACGATACGATCTGGCATTCTAACGTAGCTTGTGACTTCTTGCAGGGCAACTAGGACGTGCTTTGTTGCTGTACTTTTCACTGCTCGAACTATGGTGAACTTCGTAAAGGCGTCGACAAGGACTAGAATATGTTCATTTCGCTTTGAACTCTTCGGAGACGGTCCCAGGTGATCCATGTGAACGGTTGAAAAGGGTATCGGCTTGATGTCATCGTAACGATACTGACCTTCTTGGCGTCCTCCTGGCGCTTTATATATTGCGCAGCCGACACAGGACTTAATGTAGCCTTTTACAAAATTACGCATTCGGGGAAACCAAAACAGATTCAAAATCCGATTGATGGTTTTATCTGTGCTCATGTGTCCGGCTTTGTCGTGACATTCGAGGAGAATATGGAATCTCAGCTGCTTCGGCACAACCCATAGCATCTTGCTGTTATATTTTCGAAACAGGCGATCTTGCTCAATCACGTACTTTTCGTTTTCAGATTTCTTCTCGGAATTCATATTCGCAACAATTTTCGGGATTTTTTCGTCTTGTAATTGTATGGCAAACAACCAGTCAGCTTCATCAATGATTGTTTTAGAGATCTTCAGGGATGCTGTCTCCATGTCATGTTCTTTTTCAACTGGCGCTCTACTTAACGCGTCAACGTGGCACATCCGTGTTCCTGCTCGATGAACAATATCGATGTCAAACTCTTGGATTCGTAACCACCATCTTGCAATTCGTGGTATCAGCTCTCGTTTTGTCATTGCTGTTTTCAAAGCGTTACAATCAGTGATAACCTTAACCATTTTTCCATAAATGTATTATTTGAATCCTTCTAAGGACTCGACGACGGCTAAAGCTTCTAGCTCGTAACTATGGTAATTTTTCTCTGGGTTGGAAGTGGCTCGGCTATAGTATGCGATTGGCTTCAGTTGATCTTCATCTTTCTGCATCAAAACTCCCGCTAACCCAACGGCACTTGCATCCGTATGTACTTCATGTTCGGCATCTAGGCGGTAGCTAGTCACAACAGGCTTTGACGTAAGGCATAACTTTAACTTTTCAAAAGCATCTTCTTGTGGCTGTTCCCATTTGAAGTTTTGGTCCTTGCGCAAAAGAATTCGCAATGGCTCTGATATTATTGCATATCCGGGTACGAATTTCCGGAAATATCCCGTGAGACCCAAAAACTGTCGAACTTCGGTGATATTCTTTGGCTTTACAAATTCTGCAATGGCTTTAGTTTTGACCTCTCCGGGGCTGATTCCATGCGATTGACTGTTTATACAACTCACACTTATCTCGATTCAAAGTTAATCCGCAGTCTCGTAACACTTGTAAAATTCTCTCAAGTTTTTCATACATATCATTAAACGTTTGGCTGCCAATGAGGATATCATCCATGTAATGCATCATGTCGCCTTTCTTCACACGCTTTTGCAACTCTGCCATGAGTCGATTGAATGCAGCAGGTGCATTCTTCAGCCCAAACGGAAGATGTTTAAACTCAAACAATCCATCCGTGGTGATAAATGCAGTGAACTTTCTGCTTTCTGGATCCATTTTGATCTGATAATAGCCGCTATTCATGTCAAGGGATGAAAAATATGCGAAGCGCTTCGCTTCCTGCAGCCTTTCCTCAATATTCGGTACTGGGAAGTTTTCCTTTCTGATGAGCTTGTTCAGGCGGCGGTAGTCGATGCAAAGTCGATCACTACCGTTCCGCTTCTTGATGAGCACCACTGGGCTGGCGTACTCTGACGTGGACGGAGTAATAATGTCTCGACCATTTTGGCTACAACTTCCTTCTTTTACTCGGAAACTCGATATGGCGCTTGGGAGACTACTTGGCTACTTTCAACAACAATTTGTGCCTGGACGACGTTTGTCTTGCCTAGGCCTTCCAATCCTATGGAGAAAACGTCGGCAAACTTCTCGAGCAGACTGCATACTTTGCTCCTTTCTTCTGTGTTCTGAAAATTAACGAGAAGGTTTTTAAAAATACTCTCGGTTGAACTTGTTACCGGCTGATGAACTGCTCTCTTGACTTCTGTCTCGCTTGGTTCGCATTTCAATAATAACTCGGCGCATGTAATGACATCTTGTCCCAACAACAAATCTTCCTGCAACAGATTGTCGTCTGCGATGTAAACTTTGGCTTTAACCATTTTTCCAGCGATTTCGATGTCCACAACCATAGCTTTGGTAAGGATACGTGAGCCTCCACATATGCCCACGATTTTCAGGTAGCACTCCTGTCGATCTGCGTCGATCTCGTCTGCAATTGATTGGCGAAATAAACTGTCTTGGCTTCCAGTGTCAATGAAAGCGGTATAATTTTTTGTGTTGATGTAGATTTTTCTTGTAAACAGCTTGTCCTGATTGGATGCGCCCAAACGCATCACCTGTGCGGCTTGGCAAATCTCATCTGTGGCATGAAACTTATTACATTTGGAGCAACGCGTCTTCTTTCTTTCCTTTGGGCATGAATTTGCAAAATGCCCGACATCTCCGCAGTTAAAGCATGCATTAGGTTCTCTTGGCTTTGGTTGCTTCATCTTATTTTGCAGCTTTACCTCAAAACTACTTGATTTGGGTACGAACTCTTTCTTATTGGCATTGGGCCTGCCTCTATTTATAAAATATGACTCGGCAGCGTCGCGAAACTCCTTCATAGTCGAAAAATGAATGGCTGCAATACTGTTTTGCAACTCTTTGTGCTGTAGGCCCCCTCGAACATATCGGATGACTGCTGCTTCACTAAGCTTGAAACGCACTCCAAGTGCTGACATACGGAAACAATACTCCTTTACTGTTTCCTTCGATCGTCTGGTTGCATTCTTCGTCCGGCTCTGATCCGAATTTTTCTCGGATTGCTGCTGCAAAACTGTTCCATGTTGTGTGTAAAACTTGCGAAGAATCAAGCCACATTTTGGCGGGACCCTTCAGCTTTGTGTATATGGCAAGAAGTACAAATTTTTCGTCCCATTGATACGCATCTACCACTTTGTTGACAAGATCGATGAACTGGTTCACTGAGATCGAATTCTCATCTCTGGGGTCATAGTCTGGTAAGGTATCCGCAATTTCCTTAACTGACGCTTGTCTACCATGGCTGATCGCCGCTTGATCTCCAGGGTTACGGTAAATAAACTCATCTATATCAATCTGATCTTCACGTTGACGCTGCTGCTGTTGTTAATTAGCTGCTGGCATATTGTTGACAAATTGGGCCATTTAGGCTTGTCAGTGTCGTCATCTGTTCTTGTAGCTGTGCAATCGTAGCCGCCTGTGCTGCGAATGATTCCTCATTTCGGCTGATAATTTCAGCTGCTTGTGGCAAATCCACGTCTTCTGAATTTTCGTGTTCCACTAGTCTCTGAACCGCTCTGGGGCCTGCAACTCCCAAGTACCTCTCTCTCAGCAGATACCGCAACTGGTCTGCCTTTAGCTCCGATATCTTGACCATCTCCTCCAAAAATGATCGCCACTCTTCGAAAACCTTACCTGGTTTCCTATGTACGCACAACCACAATCGTTTGCACCCACGAGCACCTCTGTATGCCCGTCTGCAAGCGAGATCGCTATTTCACCACAATTTTCGTGAATTTCACAACGCCGCTATACATACATACAAGCTTTTTGCATGTAAACCTCCAGATTCCTAAGTAGTCCGCTTTGAATCCATCAGCCACGTAGAAAAGGATGCCTTATCCGTAATTTGTGATTTCTATTACCTAGACCTTTGGGAACACCTATCCCATTACAAACTTCCCACTCCGACGATTCCTCTGCGCTTCTGCTTTTTCGTGTATTTACTTTCGTATATTTATTTTCGTATATTATCCCACTTCTGAACTGTAACGGGGTGGCTTTTTCGAGCGGTGGAATAATCTTTTATTGGAATGAATATGAATATGACATTAAGAAACTAATTTTAATTATCGTTCTACAAAAACTTGGCGTGCTCCCCGTTCGCTCGTGCCCTTTTTTTTCCTTCTCTTATATCTAAATCGGTATCGATAGAATACCGAGTAACTATTGCTGTTCTTCCTTGACAAGAAGCTGCTCGTTACAGTTGGAAGACTTCTTGGAAGTGTGTTGCACCCACGTTCGCCTTTTCGGAGTCACTTCTAGCCCATCTTCCTGTAAGACTTCGGATAGGGCTGCGCGCTTTCCAGAGTGGGTTTTTGGCACATGTTGGAGAGAGTTGTTAGATGTATTGGTGTTGTGCCAGATTTTCTTCTTGTTTCAGTACTGTCGAGAGTTTTTGAGTTGCTTTGGTGCTGGTGATCTGTTTTTTTGCCACTCTCGTCGTAAATGTCTTTTTTCTAAAAGAAGCTGTTGGAATTGCCTATTTGTACGGTACTGATGTACTACTTTTGGTTTCATTTGAGGTGTAGATACGCGTGCAGCAGTGGTGAGAATAAATTCAAAGTCATTTACAGAATTATCAATATCAGCTTCGTGGTGCAGTGTTGGGCTTAGCTCAATGTGTGAGCTTATATATTTTTTGTAGCGGAGCCAGATTGTTTGGTTGGATGTAATAATATCAGGCCGTTCCAACGCTGGTGGTTGTTCGACCAGTTGAAGAAGGATAGGAGAGTGGTCCGAGGACAAGTCGGCTATTGCTTTTATCTGCGTTAGTTGTTTTGGTATTTTTCGGGTCATAGCAAAGTCTATAAGATTTTTTGTTTGGATCAGCTGGCTAATATGTAGGCCTACCCGGAGATATGAAGTCAAGTTTATTTGATCTTGTGATTAAGGCTTTGTATAATTGCCTTCCTTTTGGGTTTGTAAGACGGGAGCCCCAGTGCGTGTGTTTGGCATTATAATCGCCTACTGATATGAAATGGGCACCTAGTTGGTTGAAATATTCCATGAAGTCTTCTTCCGAAATAGAAAACCGTGGTGGGCAGTATATTGAGGCAATACTAAGACTGCCGAAAGACACTTTAATACTTATTGACGTAGCTTGCAAGTAATTGGATGCGAATGGTTGCAATTGATGATGCTTGATGCGTCTCTTGATAAGGATGTCTGTTCCCCCATGAGCTTTGTCGTCTGGATGATTCGTTGAGTAAAAAGTGTACTCACTAAGAAAGAAGTTATTTTTATTTGTGAGATGGGTTTCGGAGATTAATATTATATTAATGTCGTGTTCCTTTAGGAATTGAATAAGTTCGTTTTTGCGCTGTGCAATGCCGTTAGCATTCCAGAAACATATCTTTAAAATAGCCATTTATGGTTTGGAGTCTTGGGATGCAAGCATTTCCATAAGTATGTTTTGATTTCGTATGAGGTCTTGCATTGTAGATTGCATAAACTGCATAAATTCCATCATGCTCTTATGAAGTGAACTAATTAATGATTCAATTCCAGTTGATGGCTGTTCTAAGATGTGGTGTTTCTCTGATGTTGATTGGGCAGCTGGTGTTAGGGAGATTGCCGACTTAGAAGCTGGCTTTACTATGCCTGTCAAGGCATTTGCAAATGATACTCCTGGAATGGTGCATACAGATTCAAAGGAGGACCTAGTTGCTTTGGTGAAAAAGTTGGATTGAGATGTTGATTGAGATGGAGTTACAGAGTTCTGTTTGGGGAATGGTTGCTTAGAAACGCGACTTTTGAGGTCTTTGTAGACTGGACACCCTCTGAAGTTTGCTGTGTGGTTTCCACCACAGTTACCGCATTTCCTTAGATTAGGGTCGTTTTTATTATTTGGACAGATGCCAGAGTTGTGCAAGTCTCCGCAACCTACGCACACTGGGCGTAGTGTACAGTAGATTCTAGTGTGTCCATACTCCTGGCAATTCGTGCATTGTACAGGAGCATTACGCTTATGTGGCTCCTCCACTGTTATTCTGCGGTGGAGTAGATGCTGAAGTTTATAGATTGGATGGACGGAATTTTTGTTTTTGGGTTGGTTTTCGGGGCTTAATTCCACTTTGAAAAGAGGCTGTGGTATCTTAGCTCTATTTATAATGTTGATAGCCGATTTCACCTCGAATCCTTTCTCTTGTAGAGCAGAGATGATTTCTACAGTTGACACAGTTGGTTCGATGCCTTTGATTACCACTTGGAGACCCTTACTGCTCTTTAATTGGTAGGCATAGTAATTTTTCTTTGTAGCTCTTAGGTCTTTCTCAACGGTGCGGTAGTTATTTTCATTTTTAACTTGAAGCTTGACTTCGCGTATATTGCCCTTATTTATATGGGTAACAAAAAAGTTGTTGGTGCCTATTACCTCCGTAAGTCGTTCGACGATCGAAGAACAATTTGAGTCTCTTATGTAGATTGGAGGGGGTTTTGGCTTTGAAATGTTTTCTTGATTTGATTTTGATTCGGAGGTTTTATTTAGCTTTGGATTATTGCCCACCTTTTTATTGTGCGGGCTTAATTTGCGCTTGGTAACTTGTATGTATCGATCCATTCCGGTCTGTATAATTGGACGTGAGTTTAAAGTTGAGGTAGGTTGTTTAGGTAATTGTAATTTAGGTAACGGTCGGGCATAGCAGCAGTGGTCATTGACGTTGCCGTTGATGTTGTTGAGAGCTGAGAGACGACGCTCGTCTTGCTCTCTTTTCCGTTGCATTCTGATTTCGTCTTGAATATTTTTGTTGTTGGTACTTTTACCGATTGCCTTGCATTATTATACGTTGGCATTGTTGATTTTATGTTTTTCTTAGATTACTTAATAGAAGTAACACAAGGTTTTGTGTGCTTGCACATTGCACACAGTAGCGTTTTTTCGCTTGGTGGTGGTACCACTTTATACTATATGCTTTTATGTAGAGTTTTACACCGTTGAGATTGTTAAATTCACGGAGCACAATTGTGAGACGTCTGCACTCGCGTACCACAAAGTTAATTTTATTTTTTTTTTTTCGTCACAAATAATGTCTCATTTTGTTTGTGTTGATACGTAGAGTGTTTTAAACTTTATTTGGTGAAGATCGGATTTATCAGCTGCCATTTGCCGGAACTCGGGGCAACTCGCAGCATATGCCAGCTTCAAGATATCGCAAAGGAAGTTTGTATAATGGCAAATATCTCCGCCATTGTCTGTCGCTTCGTCACAAATAATGCCTTATTTTGTTTGCGTTAATGCGTAGAGTGTTTTAAAACTTGTTTGGTGAAGATCAAAAATTAAATTGACAGATTTATCAGCTGCTATTTGCCATTTGCCGGAACTCGGGGCAACTCGTGGCATATGCGAGCTTCAAGACATCGCAAAGGAAGTTAGTATAACGGCAAATATGTCCGCCATTTTCTATCGCTTCGTCACAAATAATATCTTATTTTATTTGCGTTAGTGCGTAGAGTGTTTAAAAATATATGTGGTGAAGATCGGAAGTAAATTGACCGATTTATCTGCTGCCATTTGCCGCAACAGCAAATACCTCCGCCATTTTCTATCGCTTCATCACAAAATATGTCTAATTTTTTTCTCTTGATGCGTAAATTGTTTTAAAATTTGTTTGATAAAGATCCGATGCAAACTGACGCATTTATCAGCTGGCGTTTAATGCGATTCGCAGCATACGCAAATTTTAAGATGTTGCAAAGGAAGTTTGACGTAATTAGCAGCATATGAAAAATTCAAGATTTAGCAAGGAAGTTTTTGTAACGGCATATTAACGATCGATGTTCTACGATCGAGAAGGAGGGACTACGGACTTCTCCTACTCGGAGATTCGGTTTGGGATTGAATAGCGGACTGTCATAGCTCTTCGGAGTGGGGTGGGTTGTTGCTTTGTATCCTAACGACATTAATATAAATTAACTTTTAGTGTTCAACTGAATTTACAATTTAAAAGCTCAAAAACCAAATCTAAAAAGGAATAAATTAAAATCACTAAATTATAGTTATCATCTCCCAACTATAATCTTCTCCGAAAATTTTTGTATACACAGAAAAAAACTTTAAAACTTTAGGCTGCCATGCCTCCGCCGAGATATTTTACTAATTTAGCAATTGATGGTTATCCATTACCAATTTTCAAATTGTTTATCTTTCCCCATGCAATTTTACGGGGGGCTATCTTATATGCTCAAGATATCGATATCAAAAATATCGAGAAGCATGTCAACTATTGGGGTTGCTGGAGAACGATTCTCATTGGGATTGAACACTTGCGGATTCAGTTGTCAAATGCGTACCAAATACGAACGCTGTTCGCAGTTATCATCACCACATGTTTTCCTTCACTAGCAATTCAGTTATGCAACAAATACAAAGACGACATACATATGTAAAGATTTCTTGCATCGCTTGCGCATTCAAACAAATAATTCTGACATCCAAATAACCGATGAAATCTACAATAAATAGATACCATAATCTACTATCAAGTGTTGCAGCAACCTGCACATACAGGAATTGTCGGCCTTGCCGATGCGCGGAATAGCATATGCGAGAATAAAAGGAGTGCATATTTACAGCTGCTACGCCCCCCCTAGTGACACCCCAGACCAGTTCGAGGAGATGCTGAAGGTGCTTGGCAGCCATCCGAGAGGGCGCGGCCCGAAGATCATCGCGGGAGACTTTAATGCATGGGCAGTAGAATGGATCAGCAGGGTATCGAATCCCAGAGGCCGAGCAGTGATAGACACAATTCTTATGTTGGACCTGGTTCTGCTGAACGACGGCTGTAAACCAACGTTCAACAACGATAGGGACTCGTCCTACATCGACATTACCTACATCAGCAGAGGGTAACGCCAGCTGGACGGTCCACGACGTTGTAACACTAAGTGACCACGCACTGATTTCCTTCTGCATCCTACCGAAGGGCACGACTTGGATGCGGCAGAGATGATCAATCGGGCAAGCCTGGGACTCGAGGAAGATCGGCGAAGATATGCTGGCATACCAAATCGACTCGTTTCGAATCTCAAATGGACACGCAGATTCAATGGCGGCCGACCTCATGAAGATGCTTGAGGCAACGTGTGATGCAACCATGCCAAGGAGGAAAAAAGAGCAGCGCCATCCCCCAGTGTACTGGTGGAGCGCCACCTTAAGCAAGCTACGCTCGGAATGCCTAAGGGTAAGAAGAAGGGTGCAACGAGCCAGAGGCAGCGCCCAGCACGCAGAACTCATGGAGGCTTTGAGAAGCAAACACTCTGAGTTTAAGCACGGCATATTGGCTGCCAAAGCGCGGGCCTATAAAGAACTACTAAATACCGTGGATCCCTGGGGACTTGCCTTCAAACTCGTAGCTAACAAGCTAAGGAGAGAGAGGCAACTCCAACTGACCCTGATGTCCTGGCTAGCATTGTAGCAGAATTATTCCCAAGGCAGACCACTCCTTGGCGGCCAACAGCAGTAGCTACTCAGGCACTGCTCCAGGTTCACGGAGGAGAGGGTGCAGCTAAGGGCGCTGATCGGTGTCCCGCTCATCCCTAGAGGCTTAATCGCGGCCATGATGGAGAACAGCGACTCTTTAAAGCGGAGACATAACATCATCAGAGATATGATGAAGCGGGTCCGAGCCGACGAGATGGCTAACAGAGCTGAAGGCTAATACAGGCGACGTACACCTCTACGGTGGCAGGAGAAAAAATACCCAGCGAAACCAGGGGTGAAGGACGTGTGCCTTTTGGCCAATTAACAAGGAAGGGAGTACGACCAGGCTCCACATCCTGCTCACCGACGAAATAACTTGACTGGCAGTCCCGGTGAACTTGTAAAGGACGGAAGAGCATACGGAGGTTTTTGTTTTTAGTAAGTAGGCATAACTCTAATTGGGAGGGTTATGAATCGTGCATGCCACCTATGGACGGTAGGTGGTATCTTTGGAAGATTTAAATTTTCCTACCGTAAGGCATAATAAAAAAAATCACTTGAAGCACCTCACTTCACACTGAAGGATCTTCGGCGAAATAACAACATCTTTGTCGGCTTGATGATATTGTTGGCAGGCGATTTGAGGCAGACGTTACCAGCAATCTACCGTGGAACGCCTGCAGATGAATTGAATGATTACCTGAAGGCATCACTTTTATGGAATAACGTAAAAACATTATCGCTAACCACTAATGAGAGTTTATCTTCAAAATGATCAAAGTGCTGCGCAAATTTCCAAAACAATTGTTAGCTGTTGGAAATGGAAATGTCCCAGTTGATGCGGCATCTGGGATAATTACTCTAACCATTGAAAATGTTTTCCCAAACATTAATGAGAATTATCAGAATTATGCTAGGTTACGTCAACGAGCAATTCTTGCCGCAAAGAATAATGATGTTTAGTTTAATCAAAAATTGATGGCGATTTGGTGACATACAAATCCGTTGATTCCATAACAAATCCCGATGATGTAGTACATTATCCAACGGAGTTTTTGAACTCTCTGGAGTTACCAGGATTTCCACCACCAAACTTAAAACTCAAAGTTTGTACAGTTATTATGATATTGCGTAATTTGAATCCACCGCGACTTGGCAACGGTACTCGACTTTCGGTAAAAAGACTTATGCCAAATTTTAGTGAGGCAACCATCATGAACGGAAAGCACGCAGGTGAAAATATATGTAAATTTAGGTTGAAGTATTTGACAATTATATTTATTTGTATAATATAATCTTAGAATAAATGCGGGGTGCATTGGTTGAGGCGAATTTGTATATTTCTGCGTGGCGATGACCGACGCTTATGATCTCCAAATCTCGACTGACTTATTACTAATTCCATCTCTTAAGATTACCCTAAGTTCTTATGCTAAGCTTTAATCTTCACTCAAAAGCTCCGATGCTGTTACGTTAAAGCGGGAATACGCAACGAGTATGTAACTCCAGTTAACTCCTCCCCTACTAAGATGAAGGCTGTCCTCAGTCCTTTCAAATTATACGGTTGACATGGGAATCCTGGTGATCCGTGCCTCGTTGACGTTGGCCTTTGTGGTCCTGTAGTTTCATCACAATGGGCACGTTGGATAGAGAAGTTGATGGCGGAGAGCTCGATGTAGGATCTAAAATCTTCCTTTAACGCTTTGCTTAAATTAATATAGACTCCAAAAAATATAAACTGCAAATACATTGTTAGTTAATAATAGTGATAATATTTAACAAGGTACAACGCTCGTTGATTAATTGATTGATCGTTGATTTTTTATTATGATGTAACAATAGGATCAGGAAGGCCATTATTAACACCAATTGGTAGTAGATAGTACATAAAAATAATAATCCTAACGTAAATTATCTTTATGTACTACCCTCCCCTTTATTAAGACACTTGTCCCAATGTCAGCTTCAATTTTTTTCTTCTTTGTAGCGTGGGGTAAGTTTATTTCCGAGCCGTTTGTTTTGTTTTACAAAGACAGTGTCCCCGACCTGGAAAGTTCTGTCACATCTTGATCTATTAATTCTTTTTAATTGTATTTCTTGTGCTCTGTGAATTTTTTCTGAGATTTCCTCTGCAAGTTCTGGGGGCATTGCATGAATTATGTCGATCGGCTTTTTATTGGTGACTGAATGTACTGTTTTGTTGTATCCACGGTTGCTTGAAGTATGAGATTTATCGTATCTACTATGCCTTTTTCTAATTTTAGGCATCGTGATATTTCTAATAGTGTGCTGTGAAACCTTTCGACCTGTCCATTTGAGGTACTATGATAGGGTGGTGAATTTTCCACTTGAACATTGAACTGATTTGCTAAGAGTGACCTAATTGACTCAGAATTAATAGATGGCTCATTGTCGCAAAATATTGTCTTAGAGTTTGGATATAGGTTCATCAACTGTATTATTGCAGGCTCTATGTCGGCTATCGTTCTAGAGCCTATGGGTTGGACGACCGCAAATTTTGAAAATTTATCTATACAGGTTAAAAAATATCTCCTGTCTGTAGAAAAAATATCAATGTGTAATGTCTCTCCGATTTGTGAAGGAATAGGCGTTCTCCCAAGGACATGTTTCTGCGGATGACGTACATATTTGGCTTTTTGGCAAACCAGGCAGTTACCTACTATGCTGGCTGCCAGTTGCGACATTTTTGGGAAAAAATAATCTTCCAGAATATGTTTAACATTTTCTTGCGCTGCCCTGTGCGCTCTGTTGTGTTCAATGGTTACTATTTCTTTTTGTTCCTCTTTGTTATAGATGTCGGTCACCAGCTTTTTTGTATGCCGGAAAGTCGTTGGGAACTCTTCTATAAGTCTGTTCTGGATGAATGCCAGTATGGGCAATTCGCAGTATATTGCATTCACTACATCTTGTTTTACTACGTCGCGAATTCTGCCTACTAACGATTCTCTATTTACGAATTGTATTACGTGCCTTGACTTGTTACCAAATATAATAAAGGTGCGAGTATTATCCGCTGTGCCTTCTTCTATTATTATTTGGTTTCGAAAGCAGTTGACCGGCTTGTCGACTGTTTCGATTGTGTATGAAAGCGTAATTTCACTATGTATGGTTGCTATATCTGACCGGAGGTGGCTTTCTAAAGCGTGGATGGCCTGCCTGGATAGTGCATCTGCAACATGGTTCTCTCTCCCTGGCTTATACAAAATTTTTGCGTTGTGCTCATCTATAAATGCCTTCCACCTTTTGATTTTAGCATTTGTGTTTTTATCTGACACGGCAAATGTTAATGGTTGGTGATCTGTGTAAATATTCAGATTTTTAGCGCCATACAGATAGTCCTTTAATGTCTTTAGAGCCCATACAATGGCTAGGAGCTCTCGTTCGTTAGTTGCGAAACCAAGCTCTCCACCTTTTAAGGATCTAGATATCATCGTAATAGGCTTTCCGTTTTGTGATAAAACCGCGCCCAGGCCAAGGGCCGAAGCGTCCGTAGTTAAATCGAAAGGCTTTGTGTAGTCTGGGTAGGGTAGCATTACATTTTCGGACACTAAGATATTTTTAGGTTTCTGAAATGCGAAGCGTTGCTTATCGTCGAACTGAATGGGTATCTTTTTAAACCGAGTGGCGGAAACTTTTCCGTTTTCCCCCTTGAGGATGTCATTCAAAGGTCGAGCTATTGAAGCAAAGTCCTTTATAAAGCAGCGGTAATAGCTTGCTAGCCCTAAAAAGGATCTAACATTGAACAAATTTGTGGGTTCTTCATATTCATGGATAGCCTCTACTTTTTTAGGATTTGTTGTGATGCCGTCTTTGGATACTATGAATCCCAAATATTCGACACTTTCCTTAAAGATGTTCGATTTCTCCTTAGACACCCTCATGTTGGCTTCAAGTAGTCTATCAAGTACCCAACAAATATGATTCAGATGGTCTTCAAGTCGTTCGGAAAAAATAATAACGTCATCAACGTAGACAAAACAAGACTTTCCTTTTTGGGGCCTGAGTACGTCATCTATGGCACGTTGAAACATACTGGGCGCATTTTTAAGACCGAAGGGAAGTCTACAAAACTCGTATTTTCCATGTGCAACCGAGAATGCGGTTTTCTCCCTATCATTTTCTGCAAGTAATATTTGATGAAATCCTGACTTCAGATCTAGTGTGGTAAAAAATCTAGCTTTCCTCAAATTTGATAGGATGAATACAACATTTGGTACCGGGTATTTGTCATCCACCGTCTTTGAGTTTAGCTTCCGAAAGTCTATAACCATCCTTTTTTTTTATTTCCCTTTTCATCAGTACCCTTTTTGTCGACTACCCAAACCGGATTGTTGTAGGGTGAGCGCGAAGGTCGAATAATTCCATCTTTTAACAACGCTTCCGTCTCTTCGTTTACAAAATCTGCTACGCCCATGGGGTATGGATAAAGTCTTGAGTATACCGGTTGGTCATCTTCCGTCCGTATGGTTGCAATAATATTGGTGTTAAATTTTTTTTTTTTTTTTTTTTTTTTTATTAATTTCCTTTAAATTACATTCTGTTTTTTATAAAGAATAACAATGAGTAATGGTTGAAGAAAGGAAAAAAGGTAGCGGCCCTTCCCATTGCAAGGGTACGCTAATATGTTAATATTTTACTAATACGCTAATATTTTAATATGTTACTAATAATTTAATTCCGTTGGAGTTTTACGTTTTAGTCTTCTCGGTCCCAGCTCTCTCATCGGTATTTGTCTCAGGTTTGGGTTTTGGTGGTTAAGTAGTTGATTTGTGTGTTTTTTGCTGCTTTTTTTAATAGTTTCGTTGACTGTCTCTATGTTTAGATCTTTATGTATATCTTCATTTCTAATATACCATTCGGCATTTGTCATTGTTCTTAGCATTTTCGATTGCGTTCGCTGAATTAGCTGTAAGTGGGATTTACTGGCAGTTCCCCAGATTTCTATGCCGTACGTCCATATTGGTTTTATTATCGCCTTGTATATTGAAATTTTGTAATGTAGTTTTAGTTTAGAGTGTTTTCCTATTAGCCAGTTAAGTTGTCGAAATTTGTTTTTTATTTCATTTCGTTTATTTAGGATGTGCTGCTTCCATGTCAGTTTTGCGTCGATAGTTAGTCCAAGGTACTTGGCATATGGGCGTAACAATATTTGATTGTTGTTGATTTTAATTGCGAAGTTTTTGGGTTGTCGTTTTGTGTATATTACTTGTTGAGTTTTGTCTTTATTTATTTCGATGCCCCATCTCTCAAACCAGGATCCTGGTGTCCTGGTGTTAAATGGCAGTGTTTTTTCCGAGTCTGCAAAGACACCCAATCGGTCTTTTAACATTGTGTGGAATTTGTCGGCTATTTGGTTTGGTACTACGATGTCTTTTATGTCAGAAAAATTTACGCTACTGCATTTTACAAATTGAATTGGCTCGACTGAGTTTTCGATTTTTAAAATTTTATTTTTCAAGTCCAATGTTGCATTCATCTGTGTCAATGTGTCAAATCCTAATATAGCGTCAAAGCTTGAGAGGTCCGGTAGAATGAAGAAGGGAATAGTCTTGCCGAAAAGTTCAACAATGCATTTATATTTCACCGTGTTGCAACCATGAAGGGACTTAACGGAGAATTCTTTTTGTACCGGTGTTATGTACTTAAGTTCTGTGAGGGGCTGTATATAGTTTTTTGAAGAGCCGGTGTCGATTAAGATTTTTATGGTTTTCCCTGCTATCTTTCTTTCTATGAACGGTAGCAAGGACCTGTGGCTAAAAAATGCACGTTGTCATAATTCGTAAGTTCGTGGTCAATATCCTCAACAGCTGCTGTTGCCCCTTGCTCATAATCATTTCCATCGGACTCCTCTAAATCTTCTTCTTGAGCTAAATGGTTCACTCGTTGATGTTTCGGTCCTGTAAACCTGGCAGTGCCACTATTTGGTCATTTTGTTATAGGTTCAAAGCCGATTTGTGCCTGAACAGGCCTTGGGTTATGTTGTTGTTGCTGAAAGGTTGGCCAAACACTTTGATGTTGGGGTAGGTTAGCTTGGTTCGAAATTGGTGCTTGTCTAAATTGGTTGGATCGAATGGTTCGCATAGATACGTCAGAGTCAATTTTTTCTCAACTTCCTCATAAAATTCGGTGAGCGTCATATCACCCTGTCTCAACGTCGACAACTCCTGCTCAATTAGGTAGATAGGCCTTTTGTCAGCGTATGTAAAGTCAAGGCGATTAATTATTGCCTTAAAATTCAACGGTGTGCTGAACGAAGCTAGCACGTTGTTTGCTGAATTTTTAATTTTATTTCGAATAATACCAAGGGCTTGATAATATTTTGAACTCCCCTCGTATGATTCATAAACTTTAAAAGCGACATGAGCCGCTTTTCTCCATGACACATAGGTTTCGCTTTCGCCCTCGAAGTCTGACAGCGACTTCACTATGTCCAGAGATTCATTACACTCTACACCTGGTATAATTTCAGCATCTGCGTAAGTTTCAACTTCTGGGGTGTTCACTGTACATTTCTCTATGCGCTCGTTAATCGCTTCTAATTGTTTGTCAAATAATTCTTTTTGACTTGCAAGCGCCCCTGCAACGGCACTTTCTACAATAGCTTTCAGTTGGATTGCTGATAACTCCATTTTTCTAGTTCTGTTCTCTGCTTTCACTTTTTTGCTTGCGGTTTCTAATTGTCTAGTCCCTTTTAATATCCTATTCCAACTTGATATTAAGTCGTTGATCTCTTTGTCACCTTCACTCATACGTGTCAATAACCTTCAATACGGTTCAATAACCTTCCGAGTGCATGAACAAAAATTTTTTATTTTATTTTATTTTTAAATTGATCCTTTGATCTTCAACCCCGACGGACGTGTTTCTAACAAAGCTCCAGTTAATATTGAAGTCTAAGTGCAAAATTCAATCCCAAGTGAAAACCATTATATAAAAGCGAAAAGACGCGTATACATATTTATATGTGTTTTTTACAAAACCCTATATACTCCTGTGAATAAATAAACAAGAAACAAGTGAAAACAATAAACTAAACAAAATATGAGCGCACCCGGCGCTCAAAATCAGAAGCGAGAGCTTCAAGCAAAACAAAACAAAAACAACTCCTACATCTCACTCACCCACATATCAAATCATACAAACAATTATCAAAACTTGCACCCGCAGAGTGATGAAAGAGCGCGATCTTGCTCTCCAGCATTGGAGAGACCCAACAATTACTCTCAGCAACGAAGACCAGAATGCGCGCCAAATTTACCCGCGCGTATACCATCAACAACTTCCGAGATATTAATGAACACACACTCAACTCTCCCGCTCACAGCAGTTACGCTCTCAGCTCTCCCACTCTCAACTCTTCCGCTTTCAACAACCTCAGACACAAATACCACAACTACAGCAACTATAGCAACAACAACTACAGTTTGCTATGCTTCAATGCCGATACGCTCTTCCTCAGCGAATATTAAAACACCCACAACCTCAATACCCGCTCCAACAACAATAAACAAATCTCAATCCTCTCTCCCAAAACAACAAAACTTAAAACGTCACCGAGAAAATCAGTCTCCAAACGGTTCCAAAGATCTTTTAAATGGCGACAAGAAACAGAAGAATAAAACCCAAACCGCCACTCAAAAAACACTCAAAGAGTACTGGCTAGCCGAGCCAAACTCAAGCAACCGCTTTGAGTTACTAGCACAAGATGATGAAGACGAAAACCAAACTGACAATGGGACAAATGCAACCATAAATGCGCAAATGCAAATTGAGCACAAAAAAGCAAAACCCCCCCCCCCCCCATATATGATCAAAATGTTGAAAACATATACGCACTAACTACTGCTTTAAACTCATTGAAAGAAACACGATATGAACTTAAAGCACTGTCAACTAATGAAATAAAAATACAGCCACTAGAAACTACTCACTATCACAACATATTAGGACTATTAAAAGATAAATCGACCAAATACTACACCTTCAGACCAAAAGACCAGAAGGGATTTAAGGTAATCCTTCGTAACGTCCATCATGCTACAGACAAAGACGATATTATAAATGAACTAGCCCAGCAAGGACATAAAGTTATAAATTTACACAACATCCAGCGCTACGACACCAAACAACCATTGCCTCTATTCTCTATTGAACTCAAAATGAAAGAAAATAATAAAGACATCTATAAAATTGAGCACCTTCTTCATTGCAAAGTAATTTTTGAGCCACCGCGACCAAAGCGAACACTTCCCCAATGTACAAACTGCCAAAAATATGGACATACCAAAAATTACTGCACCAAAGACCCAACTTGTGTAAAATGCGCTGGAAAATACAGCTCATCATCCTGCACTATTAATACAAGATCGGACCGAACAAGTATTAAATGTGCACTATGCAGTGAAAACCACACTGCAAACTATAAAGGTTGTATGGTGTACAAAGCACTACAAATCCAAAAATACCCAACTCTCCGGAAAAAAGAAATACCGGCAACAGAAACAAATAATCAAACGACACAATACAGTACAACAAATAACGTAGAAAGCTTAAAGACACCAGAAATATCCTATGCCGAAGTCTTAAATAGAAACCAAGTAACTAGCCATCAAACCAACTCAGCAATCCAAACTGCCAGTGTACCTAATATACAGCCTGCTCCAACTCAATTAAGCCAAACCGCACAAAATGATTTTGACGAACTAAAACAATTGATGAAACAATTAATAGCCCAAATGGCAAATATGCTGAACATAATCACGATTCTAGCATCTAAACTTGACAAATAAACACCTAACAATCGCCATCTGGAATGCTAACGGACTTTCACGCCATATACTTGAATTAAAAACTTTCTTAAATGAAAAACTAATTGACGTCAAGCTCATTTCCGAAACGCACTCAACTGACAAAACATATATAAACATACCAAACTATAATATATTCTCTACTAATCACCCGGACGGTAAGGCCCATGGTGGTACTGCAGTAATAATTAAAAAAAGCATAAAGTGCATAGAGCTTAATGGATTCAAAAAGGACTACATACAGGCTACTACCATATCGACCTCAGACACAACGGGTCCAATAAATATATCTGCAGTTTATTGCCCACCTAAATTTAACAACACAAAAGACCAATACCTCGATTTTCTAAAATCACTGGGAAATCGGTATCTGGCAGGAGGTGACTATAATGCCAAACACATAACATGGGGGTCCAGACTTACCACTGCAAAGGGAAGACAACTGTATGACGCAATAAGAAACAATAATAGCCATGCCCTAAGCACAGGCGAGCCGACTTATTGGCCAACTGACACAAACAAGCTACCGGACTTAATTGACTTCTGTATTACAAGAAATATAAATTGCGATAACCTAACAATAAAATCATGCCTAGACCTCTCCTCCGACCACTCCCCAATATTAATTACACTACATGGTGGAGTAGAAGAAAACAACAATGACCCCCTTTATTTAACCACAAAACAAACTGGAATATGTTTCGCGAGATTTTGGAACAGAACATGGAAATAAATATCTCTCTAAAGTCAAACAACGAACTGGACTCCGCAATAGCATATTTAAATGACAACATCATAAATGCAGCAACGCAATCGACACCATCTATAAAAATGACTACATCAAAGAAAACTCCCGCCTTTATTAAAGAAAAAATCAGACAAAAGCGCAACCTTAGGAAGATATGGCAAAGGACTAGGCATCCAGAAGATAAAAACAAACTTAATAAAGCAACAGACGAACTCAAGAGAATTCTCAGGGCAGACAAAGATAAACGGCTACAATACTACCTTAGCAACCTCGGAACCTCCTTATCGACAAATTATTCTCTGTGGACAGCGACCAAAAAATTGACGAACTCAACTATACACAAGCCGCCTATAAAAAGAAACAATAACACATGGGCGAGATCAAACAAAGAAAAAGCAGACACTCTGGCTGAACACTTTAAAACATCTTTTACAAACGACATGGACAACGGCAACGCTGAGCTTCCAACACAAATCACCAACCCAAATTGTGCAATTAAAACTATAACAAAGGCAGAAATTAAATCGCACATAAAACAAATTAAAAACAAGAAAGCCCCCGGATATGACTTAATCGGAGGAAAAATCCTGAAAGAACTACCAGACGCTATAATCATCCATATTAGAAACCTGTTTAACGGAATCCTTCGACTACAATACTTTCCCATAACTTGGAAGGTAGGCCAAATTAAAGCAATTCCGAAACCGAATAAAAACGCCAATACTGTAAGTTCGTACAGACCAATCACGCTATTACCTGTCCTCTCAAAAGTATTCGAAAAAGTCCTATTAAATAGAATCGAGCCAACCCTAAAACAGAAAAATATAATACCTCCTCACCAATTCGGCTTCCGGAAGCAGCACTCGACTGTCCAACAGGTCCATCGAGTAATTAATAAAATAACAACAGATTTTGACGAAAAGAAGTTTTGCTATGCCGTGTACTTGGACATTGCTAAATCATTTGACAAAGTATGGCACAAAGGACTGCTGCATAAGCTAAGAAATATACTACCAGACAACCTGTATACCATCCTACATAGCTATATAACGGACAGATATTTCTATATCAAATATGACAATGAATGCTCAGATATTATGCCAGTGTCAGCGGGTGTTCCCCAAGGTAGTGTGCTTGGGCCCATCTTATACTTGATTTACACCTCCGATATTCCAGAGCCAACTATCCCTGGATCAATGATTGCTACGTTCGCAGATGATACTGTATTAATGTCGTCAAGCGCGTGTGAAAAAACAGCTGCAAGTACGCTACAACAAATCATGACACAAACAGTATCCTGGTTTGAGAGATGGGGCATCGAAATAAATAAAGACAAAACTCAACAAGTAATATACACAAAACGACAACCCAAAAACTTCGCAATTAAAATCAACAACAATCAAATATTGTTACGCCCATATGCCAAGTACCTTGGACTAACTATCGACGCAAAACTGACATGGAAGCAGCACATTCTAAATAAACGAAATGAAATAAAAAACAAATTTCGACAACTTAACTGGCTAAAAGGAAAACACTCTAAACTAAAACTACATTACAAATTTCAATATACAAGGCGATAATAAAACCAATATGGACGTACGGCATAGAAATCTGGGGAACTGCCAGTAAATCTCACTTACAGCTAATTCAGCGAACGCAATCGAAAATGCTCAGAACAATGACAAATGCCGAATGGTATATTAGAAATGAAGATATACATAAAGATCTAAACAGAGAGACAGTCAACGAAACTATTAAAAAAAGCAGCAAAAAACACACAAATCAACTACTTAACCACCAAAACCCAAACCTGAGACAAATACCGATGAGAGAGCTGGGACCGAGAAGACTAAAACGTAAAACTCCAACGGAATTAAATTATTAGTAACATATTAAAATATTAGCGTATTAGTAAAATATTAACATATTAGCGTACCCTTGCAATGGGAAGGGCCGCTACCTTTTTTTCCTTTCTTCAACCATTACTCATTGTTATTCTTTATAAAAAACAGAATGTAATTTAAAGGAAATTAATAAAAAAAAAAAAAAAAAAAAAAAACTTTTTAATAATTAATCAAGGGGCGTTGTACTTACAATTTGTTTGGTGTTTTGGAATATCTAGTGATTTCTATTATTCTTTATTGTAATCTCCGCTCCTCCGCTGTTTCTCCTTGTAATGTCGTGGGTTTTAGATTTGTTTGGGCGCCAATTTAGGTTGAAGTATTTGACAATTATATTTATTTGTATAATATAATCTTAGAATAAATGCGGGGTGCATTGGTTGAGGCGAATTTGTATATTTCTGCGTGGCGATGACCGACGCTTATGATCTCCAAATCTCGACTGACTTATTACTAATTCCATCTCTTAAGATTACCCTAAGTTCTTATGCTAAGCTTTAATCTTCACTCAAAAGCTCCGATGCTGTTACGTTAAAGCGGGAATACGCAACGAGTATGTAACTCCAGTTAACTTGTATTCCTTCCGTTTGGCTTCAAACGATTGCAATTTGCGTTCGCAATGAACACTTCAATGAAACATAATTTGCGGATACGTATAACGTTTCGATTCAGTATTTACTTTGGATTCAGTTTCATTTGCTTAGAGAAGTTCAACTCAATAACATTTCATTTTTGTAATCGAAATGAATTCATTACTGTTGTGAAATGAAATATACTTTATCCTTTTCAAATATAAAACAATAAAAAAAATGCTCTTCATCTTTTATTAACCAAACAAAATATTATATAAAACGAAGCCATCTGGTGGCGAAACGGAGTGCGCCGGGTTTTCTGGTATTATATATAACTTTACTGTAATTATTTTAGTTTCTTAGGAATTTCTCAATAAATTTTCAAATCTTTATGAAATACATTATTTAACAATCTTTTTAACTGTCAGAAGGTCGTTGCCGCAAAGTCGGGATCGGTCGCAAGCCCGACCTATGGTAGTTAGGCTGTGATATGAATTTACTCATGTACTTTAGATTTTTTGTGTTATTTCTTCGCTGACGTCTCTGATGTTAAGATCTCTTTGTATATTTTCATTTCGGATATACCATTGTGCTCGAGTGAGCTCTTTGCATCATACGCTGGAAAGAGAACACGAACTAACACACAAAAGAAAATTGTAGTTTTCCGTACATTTCAAGATTCAAGACCGACCCAGTCCAGAAAAGCGGAAAACAGACCGTATACCGTATACCGTATACGCCAGCGGCAGCAATTGCAACCAACCAGGAGCTTTCCACAACATGCAAACCATCAAGTGCGTGGTTGTCGGGGACGGAGCCGTGCGCAAGACCTGCCTCCTCATCTCCTACACAATCAACAAATGCCCCTCGGAGTACGTGCCCACGGTGTTCGACAACTATGCGGTGACGGTGATGATTGGCGGCGAGCCCTACACCCTAAGTCTCTTCGATACGGCTGGTCAGGAGGACTACGATCGACTGCGTCCGCTCTCCTACCCCCAGACGGACGTCTTCCTTATCTGCTTCTCAGTGGTCAGTCCCAGTTCCTTTGAGAACGTCAAGGAGAAGTGGGTGCCGGAGATCACGCACCATTGTCAGAAGACGCTGTTCGACGAGACAAGCACGCTGGAGAAGCTGGCCAAGAACAAGCAGAAGCCCATCACCATGGAGCAGGACGGGAAGCTGGCCAAGGAGCTGAAGGCGGTCAAGTGTGTGGAGTGCTCGGCCCTGACGCAAAAGGGCCTCAAGAACGTATTCGACGAGGCCATTCTCGCCGCCTTGGAGCCGCCAGAACCGACCAAGAAGAGACGCTGCCAATTCTTATAATTCTCCTCAACGTCAACGGTAACGTCAACGTCAACGTCAACGTCAACGTCAACGTCAACGTCAACGTCAACGTCAACGTCAACGTCAACGTCAACGTCAACGTCAACGTCAACGTCAACGTCAACGTCAACGTCAACGTCAACGTCAACGTCAACGTCAACGTCAACGTCAACGTCAACGTCAACGTCAACGTCAACGTCAACGTCAACGTCAACGTCAACGTCAACGTCAACGTCAACGTCAACGTCAACGTCAACGTCAACGTCAACGTCAACGTCAACGTCAACGTCAACGTCAACGTCAACGTCAACGTCAACGTCAACGTCAACGTCAACGTCAACGTCAACGTCAACGTCAACGTCAACGTCAACGTCAACGTCAACGTCAACGTCAACGTCAATATATATTCATTATACATATATGTTTTAATTGTATTATTCCGCATCCGATTCCCTCAGAGCTCTACGTCCCTCTGCGTCTTTATCAGTCATCATTTTGCTTCGGAGCTTCGGATTGGGTTGCATTTTATGGGTTACTCACTGTCGCAGAAATCTTGGCAGCTGCTTCTGCAACACTTTTACCCTCTAAAGCTGAGTCCTAACTTCTTGTGAAGATCCCCCGAAAATTATCTCCACCTAGAAGGTGAAATGAATTGAAAACTTAATTTCCCCGTGTGTTCTTTTGACCACTTCTCCACGGTCACTAGGTGAGCAGAGAGCTGAGTGGTTGCTTGTACAGGGCACTCGGATCGAATTAGGATCGATGTGTCATCGCCAAATTTTAAAGTTGTCAGTAGTCTACTTGTGGTTATGTATGCTGTATAAAGGACGTACAGTCTTGGTCCAAGCGTGGTCATCGGACAAGTCAGGGTTACATCTCACAGCAAAGGTTTTATTGTAGAGACACGACATCAGGAGTTTGTGGGTGTTTTAGGGAAACATTGTTTTAATTTTGAACATTAACCCTTCTAGCCAGATCTTGTCCGGCTAATATTGTTGTGCAATATTTCCATTTTTTTAAAGTAGATGTTATTCGATTGACTTATTCTATGGTTCCATGTTTCTCTCGAAAACCGAACTGAATTTTTTCAAATAGTTTCGAGAGACAAGGCCTGTACGATGAGGAAACTGAATGGTCGTTTCCTGCCTTTGGTATCATTACAATGACCGATTTTTTCCATTTCTCTTGATAGTACCCTTGTTTTGTGTGTAGCGTTAAAGAGTAAGGAAATAGTGCCAACAGTACAGTATGGAAGCTCTATAATCATATTTGGAGTTTGTGATCTAATGACTCCAAATATGATTATCAAGCTTCCATACTGTGCTATTTGTGTATGCACTATTTCTGGAGACTTTTTTAAAATTTAGTTGATCCTATATTATTTTAGATATTTCATTCGCTTCCAATTTGATTGGCTTATGGGGTGCTTGCATATGTGGTAGCTCTATCTTTATCGATGAGGGCCCATTCACCAGTGATGTATCTTAATGATGACATCGTTTCTGCCAGTGTGGTTATACTGCGATGGGCTTTACATAGTGAGTTGTACTGCTTGAAATTGAAAGTTGTTCTATATAGCGACGTTAGGCGTTTATATCATCTTGCTTCAGCGCATTGGAGAGATTTCGTGAGGCATTTTTGAATCTTTGCTTTGCGATTGGCGATCTATAAGCTTGCCACTCCCGTCTGCGTTTGTCATCCTGGGTCTGCTATGTGCACTCTCTATTTGAGGTGTTGAGATTCTGGCTGCTAAACTAAGACACTATCCAGGGTATTTTCTGGGTTTAGCTCAATGTATGAACTTATATATTTTCTGTATTTGACCCAGTTTAGTCTCTTTGATGTTAGTCATTTAGGCTGCATTGTAGTCTCAGAGCGTTAAAGGAGGTTCAGATTTAAAAGGACAGGTCGGATGATAGATCCGGTAGAGGCGTTGTAGTCACCTGCAGCAATGAAGTTTTCCTCTAGGGCGTTGAAGAAGTCCAGAAATTTTTATTCAAACACATTAAAACGAGATGACCATGTACCGCTGCGAGGGTAAGATTGCCACTTCCTAATTAAACGTTTATAGGAGTGGCCTGCAAGTAGTTGTTTAAAAACTCGCTATGGTAGTGGTGTTTGATGTGATTTCTAATCAGGATACCGCCATGTGCTTTACCATGTGGATGATTTGTTCCGTAGAGCAAAGAGCTACTTATTTTTAAATTGTGTTTTATTTTTAAGATGTGTTTCCGACAGTACGTCAATATGATTATCATAAAGAAATTGACTTATTTTAAGTTTTTGCCGTGAAACGCCGTTTGCGTTCCACAATGATATTCGTAGGGCAGCCATTAATTATTTGGAATTTTGAGATATTATCATCTTCATGAGGAGATTTGGGTGCTGCATATGGTTTTGTATGGTATGGCATGAAGGCTATGAATTCAATCATATGCTGCTGCAGAGTATGCATAATGGTTTTAATACTGCTTTGTTGTTGCTTCGATGATGGGAGGCCCGGTGTCGGATCAGTTTGGTCAGCATGTAAAGTTGTTGTCGTAGAGCTGGGTTCTGCAAGTCCCGATTTTAGGACGTTTGCGAAGGTCACATTTTGGAAGGTGGTCGCAGGATCAAATCAGGACCTCTTTGCCGTTGCGAAAAAGACTTCTGGGGTTGTTTTCGATGGTACAGGTGTATTCTGTGCGTTATGAAGGAGTGCAGCCCTTTCTCGGTGATGAATCCGGCTTTAGTTTGCTGTGTGATTACCGCCACAACTTCTCAACTTCTTGGCAATGAGCAGAGTCGTCAAGCTCTCCACAGATGACAAAAACTGAACGCAATGTGCAGTATTATTATATTGCAGTATGCTATTGTATGACCATATTGTTGGCAATTAGTGCATTGAACGGGGCTTTTGTGCTTTTGTAGTTCCCTTACGGTAATTCTACGATGCAGAAGAAATTGTAGCTCTTAAATAGGATGCACTTCATTTTTCCTGAAACCTTTAGTGTCAGGTTCAGGATGTTAAAGACAGTTTTCGCCTTAAAGCCTTTATCGTTTTAGTTCAGCATGATCTCTGAGGATGTTACACCAGTGTTTATACCCTTGAAAACGACTTGGAGGCCGTTATTACTTTTTAGTTGAAACGTTTTTTTCTTTTTATACTTATTGCATTATTTATTGGACCTTCTCTTATTGTGAGACTAACAACATTTAATCAAATCTTTTTATATAACTTAAATTATTTGCAATACCTACAATACATACTTACTTCATATATACTTAAAGTTTTCCAATAGGGACGCTTGAACTTTGACAACTCATTGCGACCATGTTGTTTGAGTGACTGATTTCAAATGCAGTGTGTTACATTCATTCAGTCCTCCCAAACCATTGCAGGTTACAGTGTCGAGCAGCACGTGCAAATCATAAAATTGTTTTATGAAATTTGTTTTTTTTTCCAATTTTATTTTATTTGCTGGATCTTCTCTTCTTAATAGACCCTAACAACAAGTTTTAAAATCTTAGACTAATTTTACAACTAAAATCCATTTTTTTAGCGATGGGTTTAGTTTTAAGGACGGCTCTAATTATATCGGTACTGAGCGAGTGGATGATCGGCACGTTGAAGTCTACTCCAACTGGAAGTTCTGGTTAGCGAGCGTGCAAGAGGATTTCGATGAGATGTTAATTTAGCTTGGTGTTTTGCTTTTTGATGAAGAATTTCGTCAGAAACAGTGTTGATATTTAAGTCTCGATGAATGTTTTCGTTCCTTATATACCTTTTGATGAAGAATTTCGTCAGAAACGGTGTTGATATTTAAGTCTCGATGAATGTTTTCGTTCCTTATATACCAAGAAGCACCAGTGATGATTCTAAGTGTCTTAGATTGAACTCTTTGAATTACTTCACTGTTACTACGACTGGCGTTTCCCCAGAGTTCAGAGCCGTATTTCCATATTGGCTTGATCACGGTGTTATAGATGAGTATTTTGTATTCAAGGCAAAGAGGGGATTGAGAGTTGATTAGCCAATGGAGCTTGTTGGTCTTCAACTTTAGTTGAGTTTTTTTGGCTGCTATGTGTGAGCGCCAGGTGAGCCATCTGTCAAGATGGATACCCAAGTATTTGACGGGGTTTGACTGGGGGATTCGTGCGCCGTTTAGAGTAAGCGTTTGTCTGTTCAGTGTGAATGTTACGTGTTTACATTTACTTTCATTTACTTTAATTCTCCAGTTAGCTAACCATTTTTCAAGAGATTCCAAATGATTTTGTAGAATAACATTTGCTCTAAGGGGACATTTACTCTGGCTAAGAATGGCAGTGTCATCTGCAAAAGTTGAAGTGGTAAGTTGAATGTTTGTCGGAATGTCCGATGTGTATAGTGTATATAGAATGGGACCGAGAACGCTTCCTTCAGGGACTCCAGCTTTGATTTCACGCTGCATCTTACGGAGAATAATCTTTTATGCAGATAGGATTCGAGGAGTTTGTGCATACTATTGGGGAGTAATGTTTTGATCTTGTACATGAGTCCATAGAGCCACACCCTGTCAAACGCTTGGGCAATATCAAGAAATAAAGCAGAGCAGTATTCTCGTTGTTCAAACGCAGAGCTTATTTCCGTGGTGATACGGTTTACTTGTTCTATTGTACCATGTTTTTCTCGGAACCCAAATTGATGCATTGGGATTATGTTATTTATACTAAGATGGGGACTGATGTGCGATAAGATGAGTTTTTCGAATAGTTTTGATAAGCAGGACAGAAGACTTATTGGTCTATATGAAGATGCTTGTGTTTTGTCTTTACCAGGTTTTGGAATCATAACTATAGTTGACTTTTTCCATCTTTGAGGAAAATAACCATATTTAGTCATTGCGTTGAAAAGCGTGCATAAATGATTTACAGCACAGCTCGGTAGTTCTATGATCATTTTTTGAGTAATTCTATCGAGGCCCGGTGCTTTGTTCGGCTTTAATTGCTCTTTGATTATTTGAGTAATTTCGCTTGATCGGAATTTCAGGGGCGTAGTGTGTATTATGTCAGGGCTTGAGAATTCCGGAAGCTCAAATAAATTGCTCGCAGGATTTGGTTGGAAGACTTCTTGGATGTGTGTTGCAAACACGTTTGCCTTTTCGGAGTCACTTCTAGCCCATCTTCCTGTAAGACTACGGATAGGGCTGTCTGTTTCAATAGGGGCACTGAGACTGCGCGCTTTCCAGAGTGGGTTTTTGGCACATGTTGGAGAGAGTTGTTAGATGTATTGGTGTTGTGCCAGATTTTCTTCTTGTTTCAGTACTGTAGAGAGTTTTCGAGTTGCAGCTTTTAATTTCTCTTTGCTTGCTGGTGATCTGTTTTTTTGCCACTCTCGTCGTAAATGTCTTTTTTCTAAAAGAAGCTGTTGAATTTGCCTATTTGTACGGTACTGATGTACTACTTTTGGTTTCATTTGAGGTGTAGATACGCGTGCAGCAGTGGTGAGAATAAATTCAAAGTCATTTACAGAATTATCAATGTCAGCTTCGTGGTGCAGTGTTGGGCTTAGCTCAATGTGTGAGCTTATATATTTTTTGTAGCGGAGCCAGTTTGTTTGGTTGGATGTAATAATATCAGGCCGTTTCATCGTTGATGGTTGGTTGAACAGTTGAAGAAGGATAGGAGAGTGGTCCGAGGACAAGTCGGCTATTGCTTTTATCTGCGTTAGTTGTTTTGGTATTTTTCAGGTCATAGCAAAGTCTATAAGATCCGGTTTTTTGTTTGGATCAGCTGGCCAATATGTAGGCCTACCCGGAGATATGAAGTCAAGTTTATTCGATCTTGTGATTAAAGCTTTGTATAATTGCCTTCCTTTTGGGTTTGTAAGACGGGAGCCCCAGTGTGTTTGGCATTATAATCGCCTGCTGATATGAAATGGGCACCTAGTTGGTTGAAATATTCCATGAAGTCTTCTTCCGAAGTAGAAAGCCGTGGTGGACTGTTGTATATATTGAGGCAATACTAAGACTGCCGAAAGACACTTTAATACTTATTGACGTAGCTTGCAAGTAATTGGTTGCGAATGGTTAAAATTGATGGTGCTTGATGCGTCTCGTGATAAGGATGCCTGTTCCCCCAAGAGCTTTGTCGTCTGGATGATTCGTTGAGTAAAAAGTGTACTCACTAAGAAAGAAGTTATTTTTATTTGTGAGATGGGTTTCGGAGATTAATATTATATCAATGTCGTGTTCCTTTAGAAATTGAATAAGTTCGTTTTTGTGCTGTGAAATGCCGTTAGCATTCCAGAAACATATCTTTAAAATAGCCATTTATGGTTTGGAGTCTTGGGATGCAAGCATTTCCATAAGTATGTTTTGATTTCGCATGAGGTCTTGCATTGTAGATTTTTGTATGAAAATGGATCTTCAGTTCGAGCAACGTTCCGCTCATTTCGCCTATTTTACGGTCGCGATGATCGTCCTGCCGAGTCGACTATCCATCGATTGGTGGACAAATTCAAGTCAACCGAGTCAGTAAACAATAAGCCGGTTCCCGTGTGTCAACGTAACACGAGATCTGCCGAGAATATCAATTATGTGCAATTCCGTGTCGCGCACAGGAACTCGGCCTTTCGCAGACGACAGCTTGGCGAACTTTGCGTCGGGATTTGGGCCTGCACCCGTTCAAGATCCAGCTGACCCAGGAGCTTAAGGTAAATGACCATAGACAGCGCCGTGTGTTTGCTGACTGGGTTGACACCGATTTTGGCAAAAACAAATCATTTTCAGCGAAGAGGCGCATTTTCGGATGAATGGCTATTTCAACAAGCAAAATTGCCGTACTTGGGACGAGACCAATCCAATGTTTGGTGCGGATTCTGGGCCGGAGGCGTGATTGGTCCATATTTTTTCGAAAACGATAATGGTATGGCCGTCACCGTCAATGGCGAGCGATAACGGTCGATGATAACCAACTTATTTTGGCCTGAAATCGAGAATATGGATTGGGACAACATGTGGTTTCAACAGGACGGCGCTACGTGCCAAACAGCACACGCTACAATGGATGTTCTGCACGAGCAATTTCCGGACATGGTCATCTCGCGCGGAGGCGAAGTGAACTGGCCACCGAGATCGTGCGATTTGAACCCGCTGGACTTTTTCTTATGGGGTTTTCTTAAGTCGCCGGTCTTTTTTTTTTTTTTTTTTTTTTTTCTGTTACTATTTATTGAGGCATACAGGGTATCTTAAAACCCCTTTGTGACCTTGGCATCTATTAATACTGCCCGAGGGGCTCGCCGGCTAAGTGTGCTTAGCGTTACCATTATTACTAACTTTAAACTTACAAACTAACAATATTTACAAAACTTAAAAAGAAAAAATATAAAAGAAAAAAAGGCGATGGGGAGTATATCGTTTGGCTTATCATCATCTTGCTGTGCGTCTTGTTGGCAGCCGGTCAATTAGGTCCCTAGGGAGTCGCCTGTTGAGCCTTCTTTGTGGGCGGGGTCTGGTGAGACCCTTAGCGAGTCGGTTGCGATGGCGCTCCAGTCGGTCATTGTAGCGGCGGGAGTGGAAATTTATGGTCTCAAAGACCGTGAGCAGCTTTAGGTCACTGTGGAGGGTGGTGTTCCTTACATACCACTCGCAGCCAGTGATCGTCCTCCCCATCTTATTTTGGATGCTCTGGATTCTGCGGATCTGGCTGTCACACGCCAGGCCCCAAATTTGGCACGTATACCTCCAAATAGGAGATATGATTTGATTATATATAGTCAACTTATTTCTTAGCGACAGTTTGCTACGCGGGCCCATGAGCCAGTAGTGCTTTGACGCCGCGGCCCGTATGCGTATTCTCAATTCGCTCACTTGTTTCGAGAACGTGAGCCGGCGGTCGAGTATGACTCCCAGGTATTTGGCTGAATCAACCTGTTCCACAGGGGTGTCGTCAATGAGCACTGCTGGTGGCGTTCTCCGTTTGAGAGTGTAGCAAACATTCGTGGACTTGTTTCCATTTATGCCAATATTCCATCTTCTAGCCCAGTCGGAGACTGTTGGCGGCCTCCTGCTCGCACCTGGACCTGTACGTTATGCACACGTCGTCGGCAAATGTGGCCAGCATTGACGTTCCGGAGATGCTGTCAGCCGGGCGCGGCATGTCATGGCTATAAAGGCAGTATAGTAGCGGGCCTAGGACGCTTCCCTGGGGTACACCAGCTGCCGCATTATACTCGGTTGAGAGCGCAGAGTGGAAACGGACCGCAAATCTCCTATTCGTAAAATACGTCGCCAGGAGACAGTAGTAAGGCGCAGGCAGGGTATTCTTGATTTTCAGTAGCAGACCAGGATGCCACACACGGTCAAACGCCTCCCGGACATCGAGGAAAGGAGCGTTGCAGTATTCGTCACAGTCGAAGGCCGTTAAAATTTGCTCGACCACTCGATGCAGTTGCTCCACCGTGCAGTGACCAGCACGGAATCCGAACTGGTGTTCTGGCATTATTCCTTGGGCATCTATAAACCTGACCATCCGGGCGGCAATCAGCCTCTCAAACACCTTTGAGATCGATGGGAGGAGACTAATCGGCCAGTAGGATCCAGGGTCCTTCTCCGGCTTGCCAGCTTTATGTATCATAGAGATGATTCCCAGATTCCACTGAGGAGGGAAGTACTGCAGCCTCACAATTGCATTAAAAAGCATCGCTACGTAGCGGATCGCTCTGCTCGGTAGGGCCTTTAGAGTGGCGTTACATATTGCATCATGGTCTGGTGCTTTTTTAGAGTTTTGCTGGGCGATAACATCAGCTATTTCAACAGGATCGAACGGTTGGATCGGCATGTCCATTTGGAGAGCTTGGGACAGCTGATCGTGAGTCTCTTCAACCTGCTGCGGACTGGCGAGGTTAAAAGGTTGGAACCGCTCGGCCAGGTGCGCGGCAAACGCTTCTGCTTGCTCCGAATCAGTTCGGCACCGTTGCTGTTCACCAATGGTGCTTTCCTTAGGCAACGCCTTTTAATCGCACGTGTGGCCTTCCAGAGCGAGTGCGTCGCGTCGGCTTCGGTACCCGCATTTGCTAACCTGTCATCGAACCATGCTGCTTTGTGTTCCACCAGTGCACGATGGAGGATAGACTTCGCTCTGTAAAAATCAACTTTGTCCAGCGGGTGGCGGGATCTCATCCATCTGGAGCGTAAACGCCTCTTCTCTGCAATGAGCATCAGAATCTCTCTGGGGACCTGTATTCTGGCTGCTGCGGGTCTTAGTCCTGGGGTGTGAGTGGCCAATCTAGCTGCTACTTGGATGTTGTGGGTGAGAGAGTCGATTGCAGCTTCAATGTCCCGCTCGGAGTTCAGCGCCATGTCAAGGTTCAGTGACGACTCGAGATGCTCTTGAAAACGTTCCATGTTAGTGCGCCTGCTGATAAGCCGCTCGACTTTAGGATAGGCTGTAGCTGTTGTGTCCAGAGTGATGATGAGAGGTAAGTGGTCAGAGCTCAGCTCGGCAACCGACCGGATTTTTGAGTGTAAACCCAGGATACCTCTTGTCAGCGCAAAATCGATGTAGCCTGGAGACCCTCTACTGCTATAAGGGAACCTTGTGGGGCCACCTGTTGCTAGCGAGTTAACATCAGAGTTAAAGATTAGATTTGCCAGGGCATGACCTCTTTGGTTACACCTCCCTGCTCCTCAAAGCTAGTGGGACGCATTCCAGTCGCCTGCTACAATGAATTTATGTTGTTGTTGTTCCAATATGGATTTGAAGTTGTCTGTGGTCCAAACAAACCTCGGTGGGCAGTAGACCGCGCCGAAGTTTATAATGCCGTCCCCAGTTTCTATAGTTGCAGACGCAAGTTGCACCCTATCAGTGGCTACTGAAGGAAGAGGAAAATGAACCAAACTTGATTTGATCATAATCGCTGATCCACCTTTAGCGTTACCCTCACCCGGGTCGTTTGCAGTATAGCAGTATAGGCCTCGTAACCATACAGCTTGACTTTGACTACATCTTTGCAATGTGTTTCACTAATAAGCAAAACATCAATCTCGTATCGCCGCACAAAGCATTCAACTTCGGGCAGTTTCGCGGAGACGCCGTTGGCGTTCCATACTAAAATGCGCAGTGGCTTCATTTTGTCGCTGTCTGCGCGTGTATAGCAGTGAGCAGATGGATCATCTGCCCTTGCTGTAGTAGCATCATCCTCGTTTGTTCAATCTGCTGTTCCTGAAGGGAGCGCAGAGCGTTCATGCTTTCGTTTAGCGTCTGCAGGATCCTAAAAGTGTTATTGTCCAAAGGGGGCTGATGACCGCCTCTAGACCGACTCCTTTGCCGGCTGTGTTTCCTGGTCTCAGGTTGCTGCTGGAAGGACTGCGGCACCTGTTGCTGATCCTGCTTGGGACCCATCCAGGCTTTAGCTACATCTGCGTAGGAGACTCCGCTTCGGAAAGGTGCAATCGGCATGCATCCAGTAGGAACATGTGACATAGGTCGATTGTTGACTTCGCTTCTTCCGCCCACACCTCTTTTTGGCCTAGAGCGCTGAAGGAATGCCTGGAGTTTGGAGCATCCGGAATAATTCGCTGGATGCTGTTCACCACAGTTATAGCAAGTGCATGGCTCGCTTCGTGGTCGCGTACAGTCTTTGGCAGGATGTTCGCCGGCGCATTTGAGGCAGATGTGCGCTTTACGGCAGTACTTGGCCGTGTGACCAAATTGCTGGCATCGATGGCATTGGGTTGTTGTATTTCGCTTGCGAAGGGGCTCGATGACAACTCTCATGTGGCATAAGCCCTTAAGAGCCAGGATCTCCTTGTTGTTCGTAGCAGCAGCGATGTTCAAAAAGAACATGTTTATGGGATTGGAATCAGGAGCACCTCAAGCCGAGCCGAGCCAAACTCAAGCAACCGCTTTGAGTTACTAGCACAAGATGATGAAGACGAAAACCAAACTGACAATGGGACAAATGCAACCATAAATGCGCAAATGCAAATTGAGCACAAAAAAGCAAAACCCCCCCCCCCCCATATATGTACAAAATGTTGAAAACATATACTCACTAACTACTGCTTTAAATTCATTGGAAGAAACACGATATGAACTTAAAGCACTGTCAACTAATGAAATAAAAATACAGCCACTAGAAACTACGCACTATCACAACATATTAGGACTATTAAAAGATAAATCGACCAAATACTACACCTTCAGACCAAAAGACCAGAGGGGATTTAAGGTAATCCTTCGTAACGTCCATCATGCTACAGACAAAGACGATATTATAAATGAACTAGCCCAGCAAGGACATGAAGTTATAAATTTACACAACATCCAGCGCTACGACACCAAACAACCATTGCCTCTATTCTCTATTGAACTCAAAATGAAAGAAAATAATAAAGACATCTATAAAATTGAGCACCTTCTTCATTGCAAAGTAATTTTTGAGCCACCGCGACCAAAGCGAACACTTCCCCAATGTACAAACTGCCAAAAATATGGACATACCAAAAATTACTGCACCAAAGACCCAACTTAAACGTAAAATGCGCTGGAAAACACAGCTCATCATCCTGCACTATTAATACAAGATCGGACCGAACAAGTATTAAATGTGCACTATGCAGTGAAAACCACACTGCAAACTATAAAGGTTGTATGGTGTACAAAGCACTACAAATCCAAAAATACCCAACTCTCCGGAAAAAAGAAATACCGGCAACAGAAACAAATAATCAAACGACACAATACAGTACAACAAATAACGTAGAAAGCTTAAAGACACCAGAAATATCCTATGCCGAAGTCTTAAATAGAAACCAAGTAACTAGCCATCAAACCAACTCAGCAATCCAAACTGCCAGTGTACCTAATATACAGCCTGCTCCAACTCAATTAAGCCAAACCGCACAAAATGATTTTGACGAACTAAAACAATTGATGAAACAATTAATAGCCCAAATGGCAAATACGCTGAACATAATCACGATTCTAGCATCTAAACTTGACAAATAAACACCTAACAATCGCCATCTGGAATGCTAACGGACTTTCACGCCATATACTTGAATTAAAAACTTTCTTAAATGAAAAACTAATTGACGTCAAGCTCATTTCCGAAACGCACTCAACTGACAAAACATATATAAACATACCAAACTATAATATATTCTCTACTAATCACCCGGACGGTAAGGCCCATGGTGGTACTGCAGTAATAATTAAAAAAAGCATAAAGTGCATAGAGCTTAATGGATTCAAAAAGGACTACATACAGGCTACTACCATATCGACCTCAGACACAACGGGTCCAATAAATATATCTGCAGTTTATTGCCCACCTAAATTTAACAAAAGACCAATACCTCGATTTTCTAAAATCACTGGGAAATCGGTATCTGGCAGGAGGTGACTATAATGCCAAACACATAACATGGGGGTCCAGACTTACCACTGCAAAGGGAAGACAACTGTATGGCGCAATAAGAAACAATAATAGCCATGCCCTAAGCACAGGCGAGCCGACTTATTGGCCAACTGACACAAACAAGCTACCGGACTTAATTGACTTCTGTATTACAAGAAATATAAATTGCGATAACCTAACAATAAAATCATGCCTAGACCTCTCCTCCGACCACTCCCCAATATTAATTACACTACATGGTGGAGTAGAAGAAAACAACAATGACCCCCCTTTATTTAACCACAAAACAAACTGGAATATGTTTCGCGAGATTTTGGAACAGAACATGGAAATAAATATCTCTCTAAAGACAAACAACGAACTGGACTCCGCAATAGCATATTTAAATGACAACATCATAAATGCAGCAACGCAATCGACACCATCTATAAAAATGACTGCATCAAAGAAAACTCCCGCCTTTATTAAAGAAAAAATCAGACAAAAGCGCAACCTTAGGAAGATATGGCAAAGGACTAGGCATCCAGAAGATAAAAACAAACTTAATAAAGCAACAGACGAACTCAAGAGAATTCTCAGGGCAGACAAAGATAAACGGCTACAATACTACCTTAGCAACCTCGGAACCTCCTTATCGACAAATTATTCTCTGTGGACAGCGACCAAAAAATTGACGAACTCAACTATACACAAGCCGCCTATAAAAAGAAACAATAACACATGGGCGAGATCAAACAAAGAAAAAGCAGACACTCTGGCTGAACACTTTAAAACATCATTTACAAATGACATGGGCAACGGCAACGCTGAGCTTCCAACACAAATCACCAACCCAAATTGTGCAATTAAAACTATAACAAAGGCAGAAATTAAATCGCACATAAAACAAATTAAAAACAAGAAAGCCCCCGGATATGACTTAATCGGAGGAAAAATCCTGAAAGAACTACCAGACGCTATAATCATCCATATTAGAAACCTGTTTAACGGAATCCTTCGACTACAATACTTTCCCATAACTTGGAAGGTAGGCCAAATTAAAGCAATTCCGAAACCGAATAAAAACGCCAATACTGTAAGTTCGTACAGACCAATCACGCTATTACCTGTCCTCTCAAAAGTATTCGAAAAAGTCCTATTAAATAGAATCGAGCCAACCCTAAAACAGAAAAATATAATACCTCCTCACCAATTCGGCTTCCGGAAGCAGCACTCGACTGTCCAACAGGTCCATCGAGTAATTAATAAAATAACAACAGATTTTGACGAAAAGAAGTTTTGCTATGCCGTGTACTTGGACATTGCTAAATCATTTGACAAAGTATGGCACAAAGGACTGCTGCATAAGCTAAGAAATATACTACCAGACAACCTGTATACCATCCTACATAGCTATATAACGGACAGATATTTCTATATCAAATATGACAATGAATGCTCAGATATTATGCCAGTGTCAGCGGGTGTTCCCCAAGGTAGTGTGCTTGGGCCCATCTTATACTTGATTTACACCTCCGATATTCCAGAGCCAACTATCCCTGGATCAATGATTGCTACGTTCGCAGATGATACTGTATTAATGTCGTCAAGCGCGTGTGAAAAAACAGCTGCAAGTACGCTACAACAAATCATGACACAAACAGTATCCTGGTTTGAGAGATGGGGCATCGAAATAAATAAAGACAAAACTCAACAAGTAATATACACAAAACGACAACCCAAAAACTTCGCAATTAAAATCAACAACAATCAAATATTGTTACGCCCATATGCCAAGTACCTTGGACTAACTATCGACGCAAAACTGACATGGAAGCAGCACATTCTAAATAAACGAAATGAAATAAAAAACAAATTTCGACAACTTAACTGGCTAAAAGGAAAACACTCTAAACTAAAACTACATTACAAAATTTCAATATACAAGGCGATAATAAAACCAATATGGACGTACGGCATAGAAATCTGGGGAACTGCCAGTAAATCTCACTTACAGCTAATTCAGCGAACGCAATCGAAAATGCTCAGAACAATGACAAATGCCGAATGGTATATTAGAATTGAAGATATACATAAAGATCTAAACATAGAGACAGTCAACGAAACTATTAAAAAAAGCAGCAAAAAACACACAAATCAACTACTTAACCACCAAAACCCAAACCTGAGACAAATACCGATGAGAGAGCTGGGACCGAGAAGATTAAAACGTAAAACTCCAACGGAATTAAATTATTAGTAAAATATTAAAATATTAGCGTATTAGTAAAATATTAAAATATTAGCGTACCCTTGCAATGGGAAGGGCCGCTACCTTTTTTCCTTTCTTCAACCATTACTCATTGTTTATAAAAATATAAAAAACAGAATGTAATTTAAAGGAAATTAATAAAAAAAAAAAAAAAAAAAAAAATCAGGAGCACCTGGCTCGTTTCGCCTTTTCGGCGTATGAACGTCTAACACCTTGTGACCGAGACTTTTCAGTTCATCAATGATTTGATGATGGAGCGTACAGTGGTGGAGTCCTTTAACGCAGACTCGGTATGGCCTGTCCTCCTTGAGTTGGTAACAGTGAAACTCAAGCTTTTCGATCTCGAGCCAGCTGACTATGCTGCGGAAGGTGCTAGTGTCTTCCAAAACTATTGGAGGAGGTTTAGGTTGCGCCTTGGTAGTTGCACTGATAATACCAGATGTGGCTGCATTACGTTTGGCAGCAGCAATAGCTGCTTGATGGATGGTACTGGGCTGCTCACTCAGATCCTCAGTTTGCGCAAGCAACCCAAAGCGGCTTGAGCTGCCGCTGTAGGTGGGAACAGGAATCTTGGTATCAAGTATTGCCTTCTTCTTGGCATTCAGTGGAGGCCCACATGCCTTCCGCTTAATGACTTGAATCCGCTGAGGCGCTGGCTTGATAGTGTCGGCGTCTATGGATTCCGGCATCGGCACAGAGTCTTGGTGTTGAGATGTTGAAAAGCTCACCGAGGCTGAGT
Source organism: Drosophila merina (assembly GCA_035047645.1). Lineage (NCBI taxonomy): Eukaryota > Metazoa > Arthropoda > Insecta > Diptera > Drosophilidae > Drosophila > Drosophila merina. The sequence goes on along the minus strand of JAWNPH010000089.1, from coordinate 22,268,992 downwards.
GAGCGCTCGGTAGAAGCGGGCATCCTGGTTTTTGCATTTGAATCCATCGTGGCCGCTATTCAGCGGACCACTATTAAATTTGTTTGAAGCAAGCTTATATTACAGTGCTTGCGTGTTTTTGTTACTAATGGTGGATTTAGGGTTCGCTGTGTACAGTTTGTGCCACAATTGTGGGCTTAAATTGAGTTTTTTGCGTCGAATTTAATATTTTCCGCTTAAGGTAAAAGAAATTGTTTTCCAAAGTGTTTGACAGTTTTGTCAAAAAAAAAAAAAAAAAAAAAAAAAAAAAAAATCCGCAAACCACCGATGCCCCCAATGTCAACATACGCCTCGCCATCGATCAAATACAGCCCGATTCGTGCGTCAGAGTCATCGAACATTCGACCTTTCGTGTGCGCGCCACCAACCAAAGCCGTGGCGGTCATTTGAATGATGTCATGTTCCATACATAATGGGGTCGATTAACCTTTCAAATAAATAAAAAATTTCACAAATATCTCTCCTACATGTATATTGTTTTTATTTCAAAGATCAAGCGCCCTTAATATAAAACCCTTTATATATTATATACTTTATATAACAATATTTCTTTATATTAGTTAGAGACGGCCCTAGGATTTCTTTGCTGGGCTGGAGAATCTTAGCGCTTCAATCGAGTTTGACTGCAGACTCGCGTATGCGACTTCGGATTTTCGTGTGCGGCGAGCTTTGCTTGATGTTTACTTTTTTTGATCTGAATTTCCTCGTTGACAAGATATATAGGGCGGTCTCTGTGGATGCTTTTGCTGCGTAGCTACCATGATCCTTGGTTTCGTGGATGCTGCCCTTTTTCAGGGGTGTTATGTGGAAAGTGTCTTTTAAATAAATAAAATAATAAAAAAATAAAATAAAAGCTTTAACTTATTATGCACTAGATAAGGTTGTATCAAAGTCATAAATAGCATAGCATTGAAACTAAGCCGAAATTAAAAGGTCTATTTTTTAGTCTCAGTTAAAGCACCAACTAATGGGTACACACAAGAACAAGTCTTAATAAACGCTATACTCGATCAGAATTTAATATTGTTAATGTTTTGCGAAAAGCTTGTCGACGTCTTAGAATCTAACGCAATATACATATGTATTATTTGTGGTAAGCTATCGGAAATAAAAAAAACAAAAATCCAGAGACAAGTGAGGCTTTGGCGACCCTCCAGTCGCCATTCTTGAAATAGTGCTTCATAGAAACAATAATGTACTGCAAAATTAGACCAATCTTTATCACGTATTGATAGGTCACATTAATAAAGTTCAATATCACTATTTACTAAAAAAAAGCGGAAAAATATCTAGAATTGTATACCCTTATATTGTTTGTAAGTCGCTCGCACGATTGGAAACGCAAAATATTTTTTGTTCAGTCAGAAAGAAACTTAAAATTTTCATTGAGCCTCTTTTATAAAGATCGTGGCCCATCCAGATCCAGAATTTTTACAAATCGGCCAACCTATTTTATTGGCGCCTCATAACTGAACAATTGAAATTGCCATAGTATAGTATAGTATTTAAAGAAATTTCACATGGTGGACCACACATGTATATCAATAAGTAAGGAAGCAGCCGTCGAGTTTCACGACTGCAAAATACCCTGTACCCTTAGGCATGCTTACAATTTATTTATTTAGTATCAATAAAAAAATGAAACAATATTCTATTATAAAAGAGTTACACAACAATTTAAATTTTGTATTATTTGTTAAAAACAAATAAATAAAATTATTTTATTTAATTTAAAACTCAATATTTATAATTATTTATAATATATAATAATCTAATATTGCTTAAAATTTATTTATTAAATATCAATAAATAAATAAAACAATATTCTATTAGAAAAGAGTACCATAACAATATAAATTTGATTTTATTTATTAATAACAAATTAAAAATTTATTTTATTTAAAATTTAATACAATTTATTTATACTATTTATTATACTATTTATTATACAATTTATAATATATAATAATAATCCAACATTGCTGACAATTTATTTATTTAGTTTCAATAAATAAATGAAACAATATTGTAAGTATAAAATCGTATTGCTTACAATTCATTTATTTAGTATCAATAAATAAATTAAACAATATTCTAACTATAAATAGATATTATTTATTGAATACATAAATACAATTAATTTGCTTAATTTAAACTTTTATACAATGAATAATCTAATCTTAACTCATACATAATTCTTATAAACTATTCTTAACACTAACTGAAATAGCACTATGGAAACTATAAACTGTTTCAAAAGTTTTGGTTAAAATATCATTTCCAGATAGATTTGAAAACGCCCAATCAATGTGAGAATCACAATTAGTTGTGGGCGTTTTCAAACCCATCAATGATCTGAAGCCCTTACTAAGTAAGTTATTATAAATAGACCTACCCTCACTTAATTTTGCTAAACATAAAATAAAATCTCCTAAAACTATACAATTATTAGCTAAAAGGCTATGCTGTTGAAATAGATCCTCAAGCTCAGATTTAAACTAGTTAAAGGATAACTTCTACTTTTATGCAACACTAGAAAACTTGTTGAGTTGTATTTAAATACAGTATACTCAAATACCAGTGATCTAGAAGAGTATCTACCACTGAAGCAATTTGAAAACCTGTCAACTATTTCGTTTTTGCTGTAGATAATGTGACCTCTTTTAGATCTCTCTGCTTCGTGGGAATCTAAGCGAAGCAAGTTGCTGAATCCTGGAATATCCAAATTTTCATTCGGAAGAGTCCAAGATTCAGCAAAACACAAAATGGATGACTGAAGCATTAATTTGTCCGATCGAATATCGTCAATGTGACAATGAATGCTTTCAGTGTTATGAAATAAAATATCTAAATTCGAACTGTTGAACAGATAATCATAATTTGTCTGAAGTAAATTTTCAGATCGCAACTTCTGCAATTGAACTTGCACTTTGTCGTTGCTTTGGGGGCTTGGGGGCGACAAAGGATCCGATTATGAAGAGGCCATTAGCAGTTGTGGCTCTGCTGCAGGCTACGTATAGTGCAGCGCGAGGCATGGGGAGGGAAGTGTGGACCACCATTTGGCAATACGTAGCCCCCTGGCTCTTGTGAATAGTTATGCCTTCTGCAGGCACAACTGGAAATTGCTTACGATCGATCGTAACTTGCTCATTTTTCTTAAATTGAAAATTTTTAATAATTTTCAGAATTGGGGTCCACGAAGACTCAGTATTGTGAGTGCGTTTGGAGCGAGCAATTTCTCTAACACTTTCCTCAAAAAATTTCATCCATAGAGTGGAGGGAGAGTTGGATGAATCTAAATCTATCTGCATAAGAGTCCCGGTTGCTCCATTGACCAACCCATCGCCAGTATCAATATTGACCGTAATCATATATTTGGCTGTGGTCTTCAGGAGAAGGGAAGTACACAAACCTTGTGTATCGGACGACTTAAAAAGCTTAACCCTTTCAAGAATGTCGGACCTTCTTGCAGAATCTAAATGGGTAGCTTTAATATAATTTTCAGCGGTAGAATAATATTGGTCTGTGTGAATTGAGGTAAGTTTCCTTGTATTATAATCACTGGTGGCCGCATTGGTGGTAAAGAGATGAATTGCATCATCAGGGACTTCTGAATGCGGACGGGCACGATTGCTTAACAGCTGAATATCTTTGGCTGTCATACACCCTGATGCCATATTATTTAAGGCAGTCGCAAATAATTGGTGCTCCCGTTGACGCATAATTTCTGTGAGCTCAAAATACTTAAAGAGATCCCACAGAGATGTGCCAAAAATAGCGTTGTAGGGATCGGAGGAGTTGGATTCAAAAATCCAAGAATAACATACAGGCGAGAGCTGTCGTAGGTCACCAAAGACTACTACAGAAATTCCTCCGAAGGGATATGTATTTTTAAAAATTTGCTTCAAGCGGAAGTCCAAATTTGAAAACATTTTTGAGCCCACCATTGATATTTCGTCAATAATGATAAGTTTAAGGTCAATTAGCCTTGAATGCAAAGTATTGACTAAATCGTGGCTCAAGGGTCTTAAATTAGAACCTGACTGATTAATTGGGAGGCAAAACATTGAATTCAGATTGAAGCCACTAATGCCGAATGCGGCTTTTCCCGTGGGTGCGCATAAAAGAATTTTAATAGTCTTGGGATCTGTTCCTGGTCGACTATTAACCATTAAGGACAATGACTGGATAATAGCCAATATTAGGCGACTTTTTCCTACACCGGCACCGCCTCCAACAAATTCATGGAAAGTTGATTTGTTTTTTACGTTGTGTAAAACATGTGTTAGGTAGGTCGTTTGCTTAATATTGAGCGATCTTATAATATCAGCCAAGCTATCGGACGAAATTAATAAAGGCAGTTTAATCAGACGGAAATTACCACCTTCTGGGTCAGAGCTATCTCCAATATTATCCCCATTTAAATTTAATATGTTGATCTGAGGATTTATCTCTGGTAATCCTAAAACCCTGAAATCCCTATCTACCTCTTCCTGATTTTTAGCAGCAATCCCTTCCTCAATATTATTAAGAGCATCTTCCAGCTCACTATCATCTAAAACGTTGTATTTCCTACGGCTGGCCTCAATGAGCTCTCGATTCTCAGTGCAAATGACTTCGCAATCTTTTGAGATTAGCTCTGACGTCTCGTTTCTCCATGGGAAATACAACATTGCTACTTCCCTAAAATAGTTTTGCCTATCGGTATGAATATTATACCTCCTATATCTAATTGTGCATGGTGTTGTCCTCTTTCTTATAAAGCCTATGCCGTTATTTAGAGGATAAACACCTGTTTCATTTAGTGCTGGGGGTGCATCGGCTTCATCATCTGATTCCATTCTGTGGCGACTGACCCTCCGAGTCTTGCTGTAGCTGTAAAAAGCAGCAAACTCGGCTAGGCACAAACTATCAAGCTCGACAGGGCGCTGAACATAATGTTCTAAAAACCCTTCAACAAAAATGTGTGTCGAGTCCTGATCAAGCTCTTCAAGCTGTTGCCTCGATTTCAGAATTCTAACACGCTCATCTGGTGGCGAAGTGTTAATGAAAACTGAGGCATTGCTACAGCAGGACAACTGCATGCCCAAACAGCAGTAGACAGCTTCTTGTGCTGATATTTCCGTACCGGAAATGAACTTGTGACCAATATGCTGCAACTTTTGCTTTATTGTCACATTGCCCCTGCTAATTTCGATTACCGCCTCACGCATTAATTTTTAAATTCCCCTCTGAGATTTGTTAATGTAATTAACGACATAGCTGCAGCATGCGTAAGGATTCAGTATAAACTCAATATCAATATTCGCACGCTGCATCAAAAGAAGGTGCCTGTTGTAAGCGTTAAGCTTGATGGCTGCAAAAGTTCTTTTCAGAAATACTTTTGGTTTTCTAAGATTAGACCTTAGTGCGCATAAGTATGCGTTATAGTCCAAATTTAGTTGATCGCGAGATAGAAAATAATCAAAGTCACTAAGATTATTAACTTTCTCTTGATCATAATTACAGTCCAAAGAGGACTGTATTTTTTCAATATTTTCTGTGTCTTCATCAAACGGAAACAGAATTTCCGTTTGAGGCATTGGGGGATATGGAATGCCAAATCTGCAAACGGTTTTTCTTCTGATTTCCCGTCTGTAGGAATGCCCGTGATTATGCATTTGATAATCAAGAAATGGGGCTATTTCAGGGTTGCTTGTATCAGTTGTGATAAACCGATCAATGAAGCATTTAACAGTGTCTACTGATGACACATCGTTTAAATTAGCATTGGGGGCATCTTTCAGCCAAAACATGCCATGAATGTGAGGAGAACCTCGCTGTTGAAATTCAACTCACCAATAGTATTTGGTCACAGGATGACTACCAAATACACCCCCTTCCTTCTTCATTAGTTTAAGAACCTGCCTATACCTAAAATCAAAATACCTAGCAAAACTGACTAGTTCTGCTCTAATAAGACGAGCCTTATCATCAAAACAGAAGTTTGATGCTTCTTCCTCAGAAATGTCAACTTTATCGACATTTCTGGAAAGAAGGACTAAGAGCTCGGTCCACCTAGTCTCAGCTGCCGAGAAAGTAATGAAAAATGTAGGCAGATCAAACTACCGAATCATTGCCATTACGTTTTTTTTCTCCGCCTCCCAATGAGCCGGAGAAGTTCGAATTCCTTTCAAAACTCTATATCCATCACCGTGGCGAATCAAGTTTTCTAAGTGGTTTTCGTTTAGAGCAGTGGCAGCTGAAATCGCCTGGTTGGCACTGTGCTTTCGAAAGCAAATAGAAGTATTATTCCTAATATTAAGCATTTCCAACTTTTTGAAGTTTAGGAATAGCTTCTGACCTAACTATTGTGGTAAAGCTTTCTTTACACTTCCTCTTCTGACCAGCAAAGATGGTTGGGAAGGCCAGCTACTCTGAATCACAATCTTGAATTATATCTAGATGACGCTGACCTTCCCCAGGAGCTATAACCACTCTTTGCATGGCCACATTTTCTACAGGGACATTTTCCAATAAAGTTTCCTGAGCAGCCGGATTAATCTCTTCGATATCTAGATTGTTAGCAGGATCCATTTGCTCGTTTAAGGGGGCTTGAGCTGATCCTGCCAACAATTCTGAAACTAATTCTCTATCGTCAGCCGATACGACAAATGCAACAGTTTCAGCATCTGAATTGAAGGAAGCCAACCAATTTCTGTGTATAGAAATTTCGTGTTTCGTATATAATTCAGTGCTCAGTAAATACTGAATTCCACTAAAAACTTTAGCGGGCCTCACAGTTTCAGCCATGAAATCATGGTTATACTGCATCCTACGTCTGAGGTGAATCTCAGCTTCGTTAAATGCCCTTGGAAGTGATGTAATCACATTCAAAACAGGGATAGGTACATTAACGACAGCTCCCTTAATGGCATTTTTTCCGCCCATATCCTAAAGTTTTAATGATCATGAAAGGAAGACGAGGCGAAATCAGTCTTTCCTCTAATGGCGTTAAGCCTTTCAAGCAATCAGGAAGATCGGGAAAATCTAGACCATTAGTAATCGAACATTTTGGCTTTTTACCTACTTTAATGCTTCGACTACAGGTCTTACAAAAAGTAAACTTATTGTTGGAAGAGGGAAACCTATCAGAGAGATGCAATACAGCAGCAGCAATTCCTGCACTGCATTTGCTCTCTATTGTTTCGCGGGATATTTTTTCCACTTGGAAACCACAATCCCTTGCAGCAAAGGCAAACCTTGTCAGGACCCTGTTTCACTATTCTATTATAGTTACCTATCATAGATTCTAAGCTAACAATTCTTTGCACACGCTGGGTATCTCCTAAGGGGCTACTTTCCCTGACCTGCCTATAACGAATTGTATTTCTTCTATTTTTTGCCCTAAGATTATTTTCCAAAGCCCTGTATTGGCTAACTCGCTGACTCAAGCTTAGATTTGCATCTAAGCCTGCCTGTCGGGCCTGCAAACGTGCACTTCGCCTTGCACTAGTATTCCTAGCCTGCTCTAAGATCCTACAAATTGGATTGTTCCTAGCTTCATCTCTTTGAGACCTATCTCTTGCCCTCTCTAGAATTCTGTCTTCAATGTTTTGTCGGTGTCTGGAACGACGCGAAGTGTTAGCAGTTTGTTCCTGTTGCCGAACTGCAGAATCAGATCGGCGAACAGTGTGCTGTACCGTATTCTGTTGCTGTTCAGTTCTGCGGTATTGTAGGTCTTGTCGGCGCCTGGAACGACGCGAAGTGTTAGCAGTTTGTTCCTGTTGCCGAACTGCAGGGTCAGATCGGAGAACAGTGTGCTGTACCGTATTCTGTTGCTGTTCAGTTCTACGGTATTGTAGGTCTTGTCGGCGCCTGGAACGACGCGAAGTATCGGCAACTTGTTCCTGTTGCCGAACTGCAGGATCAGATCGGCGAACAGAGTGCTGAATTGTGTTCTGAGCTTGTTCGTTTGCTTGATACTGCTGGTTTCCTTGACGACTTGAACGCCTTAAAGTATCGGCTAATTGTTCCAATTGCCGAAGTTGACTATTTTCACGTCTGCCTGTCTGCACGGCTTTGTGTGTCATTTTCCTGCTCGTTAGCCCTAAATCTTCTATTGCTCCTATGAACTTGGTGGGTCTGACTGTTGGTAGCCCTTTCGTTTTCCCTAATCTCTACATTAGCCATACGCTCTCTTTGGAATGCTGCCATTATAGCTCTACTCTCTTCTGCCTGTTCTATATTAGCCATATACATTTGGTTCCTAACTCTCTGTCTAGGCATGGTTAAAAATTTAAAGTAAAAAAAATAATAATAATAATAATAATTATAATAAAAATAAATAACAGGGACGGTAAACAAAAAAATAAGAAATTTAAAAAAATACTCGCTGCGAAAATACTCCTTTTTACAACGGCGAAACACAGTCACGGTAAAAATATACTGATGCGTGATAACGATACAATTAAAAACACGCACACTATAATTTATGACTTTTACTTTTTCACTGTTAAAAAGATACTAATCCTTCAAATTGAAATTAAATATCTTTATAAGTTAATCCCTTCTTCCGAATCGCAAAAATGGGATACCCCGCGAATATTTTCCGCATTTAACCCTACCTGTGGGTAAACCCACTTACCTTATAATTAGGTAAAAAGGTCACCTTTGAATATTTGCACTTGTTTACGTTAAATTTTATTAGTCCAAATATTCACAGGTATGCAGCATGCACCTATTAATATATTTCCTAATAAGTGTCACAGGTACCTGTAGCAGAGAACCGCTAAAAATACACCTGATATTTAGCCCACAAATAATGCGTACGTGATCAATGCAGGCTTAGTGACTGCTAAATTTGCTACCTGTATATATATATTTTATATATATATTTTGTTTTGACATTTAATATACCAATCACATGTATGCAAATTCACCTCCTTTTCTGAATAGGCATTAATTTTTTGCAGTTGCACCTGCATCAGTCAAAATTTTACATAGTAAACTCATTCTTTAAATTGTAGATCACAGGTACTTAGTAGATGTGAATATATAAGCCACTGAAACGCATGTATATACAAATTTGACATATTTCAATGAGCATCGCCTTCTGCCGTTGCTCTACGTTATGAAAATAAGTTTCGTGTGTCATAAAGCCATACACATTTCGCTGGCAACGTCGCAGTCGGCGTCGCGCAATGCGTGTTTTGCTTCGCTTCTGTTTCCCTTGCCATAGATTTTGCATGTGGCATAACTTCCGTGTTTCTTATCCGATTTGGCTCAAAAAATTAGATAGCTTTTATAAGCACCAACGCATATGCCGAATTGGATAGCATTAGGTTAATAATTGTGGGCGTGGCAGTTTTTTGCGGTTTGCGGGGAGCGTGGTCGTGGCAGTTTTGGCAAACTTGTACTGCGTATGGTAATTACCTATCCAACGATATATGGCACATGTCTGTAGCTCTTGTAGTTTCTGAGATCTAGGCGTTGATACGGACAGACGGACGGACAGACAGACGGACATGGCTATATCGACTCGGCTGTTGAGGCTGATCAAGAATATATACACTCTATGGGGTCGGAGATGCTTCCTTCTGCCTGTTACATACATTTGCACCATATTATGATACCCTTTTCACCCATTTTTAATGGGTACAGGGTATAAAAAGGGACAGTGTGGAGCGGTTTATGGGCTGGTGGCATCATTGGATTGTACTTCTTCAAAGATTATGCGAATCGTAACGTAACTGTGAATGGTGAACGCTACAGTGAGACGATATCAAACTTTTTTTTGCCCAAAATGCAAGAGCTTGGCTTGCATAACATTTGCTTTGAACAAGACGGTGGCACATGCCACACAGCATGCGCAACAATGGACCTATTGAGAGGTAAGTTCGGTGACCAAGACCGGTTGTTCGAATTAACGCCTTTAGAATATTTTTTGTGGGGCTATGTAAAATCTAATGTCTATACTTACAAGCCAGCTTCACTTGGCGGATTAAAGAAAAACATTGAGGCATATATTCGTGAGGTATCGGCCGAAATGTTGGAAAGAGTATTCCAAAATTGGGCTAAGCGGATGGGCCATTTGAGGCGCAGTCACGATCAACATTTGCATGAAATAATCTTTAAACATTAAATTATATGATTTTATGCATTGAAATCGACCTCATATTGTCACCCACTCCATATTTACACCATTGCGTAGGGTAGATATATATTATAATTTGGGGCACGGGTGTACAACGCAGAGAAGCAAACATCTCTGACCCTAAAATGTCTATATATATTTAATAAGGATCACTGGTTAAATCGACATGAGCATATCCGTCTTTTTGTCTGCTCATTTCTCCTTTTGTATGTTTCTTGGCGAACACGATCCAGCGGAACGCCATGAAGGAAGACAAAAAAGGCAGTGGTCAATGCCACCATGAGAGGCACCAAAGATACCCACTTGTAGATACCCAGTGGTGGGAAAGTGGTGAGCCAGCCGCATTAGAAGTCAGCACAGATTACCTAAAGTCCCACTGCTGAAGACGGCATGAAAGCAGCGAAAGTATATGGCTCTAGCGGAATTCCTGACTGCGCTATTAATTAGTTCAAAAAGGCGGCTCTTTCGAAGCCAGGAAAACCCAGAGAGGACCCGTCCTTGTATAGGCCGGTTACCGATTATGTCGGAAAAGCCCGATGTCTGCAATCACTGTGGTCAAGCAGATTGCGCTAAAGGCAATCGAATAAAGAAGGTGAGCAGACAGAAACAAAGTAAATCAAGCAGTAAAGTCACGCTGGACGTAAAAATGCGTTTTAACTCAACCTCATAACGATCACTCAATCGTACTTCAGTGCCGGCAACCTCAAGGACGATACTTGTTCCGGCCCGCAGGAGCACACTGTCACGTGAGGAGTCCCGGAGGTTTCCGTCGTAAACTCCTGCTGTGAAACGCGATGTACGAAGGAGTACTCTCACTCAAGCTCCCTGGACGGACAAGAATAGTCGAATTTGCAGTCGACATTGCATTAGTACTAGTCACTAAAACTATCCAATACGCATAGAGCGTTACCAATGCGAAAATTATCACGATACATGGCAGTTAGCCAACCGATACCAAAACAGAATCATACGTAAGGGGAGTGAAAAGCACACATTGACACAGTGTCCTCAGAGGGTGTTCAGTCTTTCACACCATATCGGACGACGCTGCGCTGATCATTTCAGGAATGTCTCGGACCTACCCATTAGCAGCAAAAGCGAATGACGTCTACGATGCCATAGGAGAGCAAAACGGACCTCAGGCTCTGAGGTCCTGGACTGGATAGGTGGGATGAACTTCTGGCTAACCCAACGACTGAATGGACATGGTTGCTTCAGCAGCTACCTACATAAGCTTAGCCATGACGATGACCGTGGGTGCCCCAATTAAAGCGCGGTCGAAACAACTTCTAACTCATCTAACCGTGCTTAAACCGAGCTATGATTAAATATTTGGAAGGGTCGGAAACTGCAGAGCAGATAGGACGCGATAGGGGATCACCCCCCTTTCAAAAACTTTCCTTCACCAAACTTACTATTATGTAACAAAATCTTTCTTTTTGTAATAAAAACAAACTGGGCAGAAACAACTGGCTATCTTACTAGAGGTGTACAATCGAACGAAACAGGCGTAGGGAAATATACAGGATGCGGCAGCATAACTTCCTTTTTTAAAATGCGCGCCATTCAGTTAGTTGATGTCATAGCGGAGCGCTAGTGGTCCCGTTCAAGAGGGGCCCGACACGGTCCCGACACGGTTCAGTCGCCATTATGCGTTGGAATGGTGAGGAGCGAGCCATTGCCGTTGAGGCCTATTTTTCAAGCGGATGTTCGGTTATTACAACACAGCGTGCATTTCGGAATCGCTTTAATATAGCCCCGTTGGCTCCTGTCCCAGACCGCAAGTCAATTGTTACATGGGTCACTACATTCAGGCAAACTGCAAGTGCGACAAAATTAAGAACTGGAGTCCCTCGACCCGTTAGAGCACCTGAGAAATTTGTAGCAGTGAGAGCATCAATATTGCGATCTTCACGGCGTTCTGCGCGGAAACACACATCTGCCCTTGGACTATCCGACCGTTCTGTGAGAAGAATTCTTCATGATGATCTTCAATTTCATCCATGTAAGATAGCGATAGTGCAGGAACTTTTAGAGCGTGACTTCAATTCTCGGATGAACGCGTGTGAGCTTCTTCTTGATGCCATTCCCGAGGGTGCTATTGTTTTTATTAGAGCGCCTTATCTCAATTAGAGGCGATTTGGAATGGCCGGCAGTTCTTTACAGTTCATACTGGATCCTGGAGTGTATACTGGATCCTTACGCATGCTGCAGCTATGTCGTTAATTACATTAACAAATCTCAGAGGGGAATTTAAAAATTGAAGACAGAATTCTAGAGAGGGCAAGAGATAGGTCTCAAAGGGATGAAGCTAGGAACAATCCAATTTGTAGGATCTTAGAGCAGGCTAGGAATACTAGTGCAAGGCGAAGTGCACGTTTGCAGGCCCGACAGGCAGGCTTAGATGCAAATCTAAGCTTGAGTCAGCGAGTTAGCCAATACAGGGCTTTGGAAAATAATCGTAGGGCAGAAAATAGAAGAAATACAATTCGTTATAGGCAGGTCAGGGAAAGTAGCCCCTTAGGAGATACCCAGCGTGTGCAAAGAATTGTTAGCTTAGAATCTATGATAGGTAACTATAATAGAATAGTGAAACAGGGTCCTGACAAGGTTTGCCTTTGCTGCAAGGGATTGTGGTTTCCAAGTGGAAAAAATATCCTAGTTCAGTTCATTATAAGGGAAACCCACTTACCTTATAATTAGGTAAAAAGGGCACCTTTGAATATTTGCACTTGTTTACGTCAAATTTTATTGGTCAAAATATTCACAGGTATGCAGCATGCACCTATTAATATATTTCCTAATAAGTGTCACAGGTACCTGTAGCAGAGAACCGCTAAAAATACACCTGATATTTAGCACACAAATAATGCGTACGTTATCAATGCAGGCTTAGTGACTGCTAAATTTACCAATCACATGTATGCAAATTCACCTCCTTTTCTGAATAGGCATTAATTTTTTGCACCAGTTGCACCTGCATCAGTAAAAATTTAACATAGTAAACTCATTCTTTAAATTGTAGATCACAGGTATTTAGTAGATGTGTATATATAAGCCACTGAAACGCATGTACTATATATACAAATTTGACATATTTCAATGAGCATCGCCTTCTGCCGTTGCGCTACGTTATGAAAATAAGTTTCGTGTGTCATAAAGCCATACACATTTCGCTGGCAACGTCGCAGTCGGCGTCGCGCAATGCGTGTTTTGCTTCGCTTCTGTTTCCCTTGCCATAGATTTTGCATGTGGCATAACTTCCGTGTTTCTTATCCGATTTGGTTCAAAAAATTAGATAGCTTTTATAAGCACCAACACATATGCCGAATTGGATAGCATTAGGTTAATAATTGTGGGCGTGGCAGTTTTTTGCGGTTTGCGGGGAGCGTGGTCGTGGCAGTTTTTTGCGGTTTGCTGGGGAGCGGGGGGTGATAATAAAATAAAACAACAAACTTTTACTGCGTATGGTAGTTACCTATCCAACGATATATGGCACATGTCTGTAGCTCTTGTAGTTTCTGAGATCTATGCGTTGATACGGACAGACGGACGGACAGACGGACGGACGGACGGACGGACGGACGGACGGACATGGCTATATCGACTCGGCTGTTGATGCTGATCAAGAATATATACACTCTATGGGGTCGGAGAAGCTTCCTTCTGCCTGTTACATACATTTGCACCACATTATGATACCCTTTTCACCCATTTTTAATGGGTACAGGGTATAAAAAGGGATTATCGCTAGACAGCCAACCAGAGAGAAAATCGGTGCCCGTGAGCCTATATCAAAAGAGTCCATTAAAAAAATAAAAATGAGGGCCCAGTTTCAAATCCACATCCGAGGCTTCTGATGGCCCCCTTAAAAAGTCCGGGCGCAAGGTAAGCACCCCGACCCACCCCCTTATATACGGGACTGTCTTCAGATCAACAGAACATTACAATTATACAATTTTCAGATAGCGCGCATTTATTATATTACACAAACATATAAGTGAGTACATAAAAAAGAGACAAAATTGAAAATAACACAATTACATTATAAATACGTGTATTACAATAGGTTATGCTTGTACTATAAATATCCGTTTTATTGGCATATCTATATGTACAGTAATTAATTTCATTTGTAGACTTTAAAAAGAATTTAATTAAAATAGTTTATATTAATTTCCATTTAACTTATATTAAATATATATAAGATCTATTTATTTAAGATATATAAGATGTCTAAGATATATAAGATATATTACATATATATATATATATATATATATATATATATATATATATAACTTTTGTTTAACTTAAATTAAAATTCGCCTCGCACAGTTTTCACTATATTTTTATATTCTAGTCCCATATATTTTACAAGGTGCATATATGTATTTGCATGTATATTACAAGTCGTTTTTATTTTATATGTAATGTTTAGATACATGTAATTTAAAGATGTTGCAATGTATACGATTTTTGGCAAGAGGGTCAGAAAATTCGGTTAGTCTAAAGTAAACTACTCCGAAGGTAAGTGCCTACTATTTACTAAGAAATATTCTAATATACGCATACACGCATATACGTGCAGGCATACGTGCGTAGTAGACATTTAGTATTTTAATTTAATTTACTCCATAAATATATTCCCACCTTTAGGTTAACATTTTATGACGATTAAATAAAATTAACAGCTTTTTAATGGCTTACTCTTGGGATAACCGTGTTGACTTTGTTGTTCGATACATGTATGGTAAGTATAAATAATTTTAATGAGGAAACAAAATTGTTAGATCTGCTAAAGCTATAGTATGTATTGTAAGCATTTATAAGTAACATTTGTTTTTTAATGCATACTGTAAAAAAACAGACCTCGGTATGAGGTAAAATTCCAGTGCCGAACCACATAAACCGTACGCAACAACTGTTAAAAATTTTGTATAACCAAGTTACGAATTTAAGTAGAAATAGTTAGACGGACATAATATAACCCTCCGCAAGGGTAAGAAAAGCTTCTATTGAAAAAAGCAAAACTATGGCAATTCTAAACATTTATTTATGTGACAGACAAACGATATAGTCGAGCGATCTATATGAATATTTATGGATTGACCCTTGCCAAAAGGAACGGGTGCTAAAGGCTATAGTCCTCCGATCCCTGATGTAAACATATACACTGCGTGAAGGGGAAATAAATGTGTTTTTAAAGATTCAAGTCGAAAGCTTTGAAATAAAGATACTGGTTTACATCGAAACAGATAGATGGACTGCCAGATTGAGAGATATACCTATATAGATATATATAGAGATATGTACCAAATCGGCGCAGGAGGTGATCCTTATACAAAATATATATACATTTATATATATAAATTTTAACGACCTAATTTAGGATATGAAAACATATGCGAATATTTTTATATTCCATTCCGTTTTCGTGCAGTTTATAATTTGAATACACTGTTATTTCTGGTTTCTTACTTCTGGCAGTCTTGGGTATTTGAAACCTACCCCTTAAATCGAAAAAACAATACCAGCAATTATGTTAAAAAAAATGGTTCTACCAATTCTTCCAACGAAGAGTAAATATTACTGTGGACAGCAGTTGATGTAGGTGACAAACTGCACCCAAACTGCAATAAATAGAACATGAGGAATGAAAAAAATTCTGTGTAAGTCAAGTCGGCTCTAAATAAATAATACCCCAATCGAAAGGTATGATTACAGTTAAATTATTTTCATCCCAAATTTTTTAAAAGTCATTAGAGAAATTGTCTTAGAAGTATTTAGGATTGACTTAATGCAGACTAGTGGGACCTTAAGCCACTGAGGAAAATATAGTTTGTTGGGACTTCTGCAAGAAGCATATATATCTTCTGTCTTAATATTCAATGACTAATCTTATGCTTTATACAGGGTGCGGCAGCATAATTTCCTTTTCTCAGAACTCAATGAAAACTATTGTAGGCATCGGAAAATGTTTATTTATTTTGTGTTTATTTAATGTAGGTACATGTCTAAAGATTTATTTATATTTTTTTTTTAAGATGAAATCTGATAAGTCACCCCTTCTTCATACATTGCGTAAACCGATTTCTGGCGTTTGTCGTGACTCTTGTTAGCATAGCAGGTGTTATGTTGGCAACTTATTCTTGGACAAATCTTGTAGGGTTCTTGGACGGTTCACATAAACAGGGGATTTCAAAAAACCCCATAGAAAAAAATCACAAGGGGACAGATCGGAAGAGCGTGCCGGCCATTCCAAATCGCCTCTAATTGAGATAAGGCGCTCTAATAAAAACAATAGCACCCTCGGGAATGACATCAAGAAGAAGCTCACACGCGTTCATCCGAGAATTGAAGTCACGCTCTAAAAGTTCCTGCACTATCGCTATCTTACATGGATGAAATTGAAGATCATCATGAAGAATTCTTCTCACAGAACGGTCGGATAGTCCAAGGGCAGATGTGTGTTTCCGCGCAGAACGCCGTGAAGATCGCAATATTGATGCTCTCACTGCTACAAATTTCTCACGTGCTCTAACGGGTCGAGGGACTCCAGTTCTTAATTTTGTCGCACTTGCAGTTTGCCTGAATGTAGTGACCCATGTAACAATTGACTTGCGGTCTGGGACAGGAGCCAACGGGGCTATATTAAAGCGATTCCGAAATGCACGCTGTGTTGTAATAACCGAACATCCGCTTGAAAAATAGGCCTCAACGGCAAAGGCTCGATCCTCACCATTCCAACGCATAATGGCGACTGAACCGTGTCGGGACCGTGTCGGGCCCCTCTTGAACGGGACCACTAGCGCTCCGCTATGACATCAACTAACTGAATGGCGCGCATTTTAAAAAAGGAAGTTATGCTGCCGCATCCTGTATATTTCCCTACGCCTGTTTCGTTCGATTGTACACCTCTAGTAAGATAGCCAGTTGTTTCTGCCCAGTTTGTTTTTATTACAAAAAGAAAGATTTTGTTACATAATAGTAAGTTTGGTGAAGGAAAGTTTTTGAAAGGGGGGTGATCCCCTATCGCGTCCTATCTGCTCTGCAGTTTCCGACCCTTCCAAATATTTAATCATAGCTCGGTTTAAGCACGGTTAGATGAGTTAGAAGTTGTTTCGACCGCGCTTTAATTGGGGCACCCACGGTCATCGTCATGGCTAAGCTTATGTAGGTAGCTGCTGAAGCAACCATGTCCATTCAGTCGTTGGGTTAGCCAGAAGTTCATCCCACCTATCCAGTCCAGGACCTCAAAGCCTGAGGACCGTTTTGCTCTCCTATGGCATCGTAGACGTCATTCGCTTTTGCTGCTAATGGGTAGGTCCGAGACATTCCTGAAATGATCAGCAGAGCGTCGTCCGATATGGTGTGAAAGACTGAACACGCTCTGAGGACACTGTGTCAATGTGTTTTTTTTTTTTTTTTATTAATATTATATTATATTAAGCGTTGAAATCATACATACTACGAGGGCGGGTCAATAAGTCCGTGACTATTTAAATGAAACACAGGTTTTTGAATAAAAAGTTATTTTATTTTTCAACGTAGTCTCCTTTGAGCTCTATACACTTAGTTCAACGTTTCTCCAATTTTTTTATCCCTTCCAAAAAATATGATTTGTCGAGGTCTTCAAAATAGGCATTTGTTTGTGAGATGACTTCGTCATTGGGGGCAAATCTCTTTCCGCCGAGCCATTTCTTCAAGTTTGAAACAAAAAATAATCACACGGGGGTGAATCGGGTGAATAGGCCGAATGAGGGAGCAATTCGTAGCCCATTTCGTGGACTTTTGCCATGGAAACTGCACATGTGTGCACCCGTGCATTGTCCTGGTGGAAAAGAACTTTTTTCTTGGCCAAGTTCGGTCGCTTTTTTTTCAATGCTTCATCGAATCGACCCAATAAGTTGCTGTAATATTCACCATTGATTGTTTTTCCTTTTTGAAGGTACTCAATGTGGATAATACCGCGTGCATCCCAAAAAACAGTCGCCATGACTTTATTGGCTGCCAAACCCACCTTTGCCTTCTTTGGCGCCGATTCACCCCGAGAAACCCACTGTTTTGACTGCTGTTTGGTCTCCGGTGTGTTGTGGTGGATCCACGTTTCGTCCACGGTTACGAAACGGCGCAAAAACTCGTTCGTGTTGCGATTAAACAACGCTAAACATTCCTGCGAAATTGTCACACGGTTGCATTTGTGGTCGATTGTGAGCAAACGCGGCACCCATATTCCGGAAAGCTCTCTCATACGCAAATGATCATTCAAAATTGAAACCACTGAGCCATGTGAAATGCCTACGGCTTCCACAATCTCAATCACTTTTAATCACCGATCGGCTAAAACCATATCGTGGATTTTTTCAATTGTTTCGGATGTGGAAACCTCAACTGGGCGTCCAGAACGTTCGGCATCTTCCGTGCTTGTACGGCCACATCGGAATTCAGTAAACCACTTTTTTACCATGGAAATGGATGGTGCAGAGTCTCCATAATATTTATCAAGCTTGGCCTTGGTTTGCGTAATGGATTTTTTCCTCAAAAAATAATGCTTAATGAGCACACGAAATTCACTTTTTTCCATTTTCTTCTCAGCGTTGTCTGATATTAACGGCTGTCAAAAACAAACTAAATGTCGCAGCTTGTTCAATTTTTGACAAGAGTCAATTGACAGATGACTTTTGACGGGAGCAGTGTTACCATTTCAATTAAGAGGCGGGAAATTCAAAAAGTCACGGACTTATTGACCCGCCCTCGTAAATAGCATCTTAACAACACATATAAAAAAACAAATATTAAAGAACCAAACCTCTCACGAGGATTACTAACAGGTGGTGGGAGGGCTGGACAATTAATGAATCGTCTTACAGAATCCCAGTCTTTTCAGTCGCCCTAACGACCTAGCTGGTAGCAACCTCCTTGCAAGTATACTGCGGTGTCTAACAAGTCGGTCGTTGTATCTGCTGGAATGTCTACAGATCTGTTCTTCCACAGTGTGTAGATTGAGATCACGGTGAAGTGTGGAGCCACGCACGTACCAAGGGCAGTTAGTTATCTGCCGCAGGGTTCGGTTCTGCATTACTTGTATCCGCTTGTAGTTTGATTTGGCAGCAATCCCCCATATTTGCACTCCGTACAGCCAAATTGGAGCTATACAATACGCGTGTACTGCTCTTTTGTCTCTAAGCGACATAGTGCTCCTTTTGTTAATCAACCATCGTAGTTGCTGCATTCTTTGGCCACACCTTTTGGTTATTGTTTTTAGGTGAGGCCCAAAAGTAAGGCGCTTATCCAAAATTATGCGGAGGTATTTAGCTTGGGATGGCTGTTCCAATGTCACACCTTCAAATTGTATTGCTGAAGTATTCATTACAACCTTTTTTAGTGTAAAACACGGATTTATTGTTTTTAAAGGATTGATTCCACCTTCTACTCCACGCTGATAGAGTTTCAAGGTATCCTTGCAACGCATTTGCAGCTTCAATACGGCATTTGGATCTGTAAAGAACCGCGATGTCATCGGCGTAAGTCGCAATGATAGCCTTTGAGGGGTCTTGCATATTCTCGTAGGTAGGTCTGGGTAAGTCAGCTGTATATAAAGAATAGAGCAGCGGGCCAAGAACGCTGCCCTGCGGAACTCCAGCTATCATTTGGCAGGGAGCAGAGTAGGTATCCATGTACCTATCGAATGCTTGCTGCATATCGATAAATACTGCATTGCAATACTCAAGGTCATCAAACGCCTGCAGTATATGTTGCACCAGTCTGTGAACCTGTTCTACGGTGCCATGACCCTCTCGGAAGCCGAACTGATGTTCCCTCAAGATGTTGGCTTGACTTATGACCAAACTGATACGTTTGGCAATAAGCTTCTCCCACACCTTAGAAATTGAGTGCAGCAGACTTATTGGCCGGTACGACTCCGGGTCCTCTTACGGTTTGCCTGGCTGGTGAATCATATGGATAGCTGCCATCTTCCATTGCCTTGGGAAAAACTGCACCCGTAGCATAGCGTTAAAGATCGAGCATAAGTAAATAATTGCTCGAATTGGTTTAGCTTTAAGTGTCGCATAGCAAATCCTGTCGATGCCAGGAGCCTTGTTCTTTGGTAAGGATTTTATGACATCTACTATCTCCTCGACCCTAGCTGGCCTAATGGGTAAAGCCATTTGCAGCGGTGTCTGTAGGCTGTCATTTGTTTCACTGACCTCTTCCGCAGTAGCAAAATTGTATGGTGTGAATTGTATTTGCAGATGTTGAGCAAATGCGTTTGCCTGTTTTTCCTCATTCTTAGCAAGATTACCTCCAGGGCATAGGACAGGTACCTGCCTAAAGGGATGTCGTTTAAGAAAATTAGTGCATTTCCAGAGTGAATAATTAGCATCCACAGTATAGTCCAGCGACGTCAACTTTTGCTCAAAAAATTCGCATCTAAGTCGTCTTAGTAAGTTTTTTAGCTGATATGCTGCCCGGTTCCAAAGAAGTCGATCCCATGGGTCTTGAGATCGTATCGCTCGTCTTCGTAGACGCCTTTTTGTTACAATTAGCTCTCTGGCCTCCCTTGTGAGTATGATGCCATATCTAATCGGTTCTGTCGGAGAATCAGGAGGAGTTGAATCAGCAGCTGCTGTGTAGATTTGCTCAGTAAAAGTGTCTACTGCCATTTCAATATCTTCCCCAGAATTAATCGTAGTATTTAATTGAATGGAGCTCTCCAAAAGCTGTTTAAAAGCTGTAATGTTGGTACGCTTGGTAACTAGCCGAGGAGATGGACGCGTGGTAACTCCAACCGTTTGTATCGTGACGACTAGAGGCAAATGGTCAGAGTCGAGATCCCAATTAGCGCTTATGCTTGTACGAGAATCCGGTATTCCGTGATGCAATGCAAAATCAATGCAGGTGGGCGTATGACTTGACACATATGGGTACCTTGTAGGTGATCCTGTAGCAAGAATATTAGCCCCACAGCTAGAAATGGCTTCGGCTAGTTCTCGCCCCTTGGGTGAATTGTATCTATCACCCCACAGCCAGTGTCGCGCATTCCAGTCACCACCTACAAAGTATCTTTGTCCGCAGGCACGGATTAGATTAGTGAAATGTCTTTCTTCTATTTGGTTTCTTGGAGGGCAGTAAATGGCACTGAACTCCATGTCACCAAGACCAGTTGTCACCTTAACTGATGACATCTGTATGGTTTGCGTTTCAGTGACTCTTTGTGGAAAATGTCGAAGGGTACTCTTCACCAATACCGCCGCTCCTCCGACTCCGTGATTATTACGTGATGGTTTGTACGCAGGATAGAACGTATATCCATATATCTTCACTGTTTCTCCTCGGTTAAGCCTAATTTTATTTAAGAGGAGAATATCGACGCTGTTGTTGTGCGCGAAGAGCTCAATTTCTCTGGCTTTGCATGAAATGCCATTGACATTCCATATAAGAACCTTAAGGTGGTTCATTGCGATGCCGAAACGTTGTCAAGAGACTGGTGATTAGCTCCAGCCCATTGTTTTATATTATTAGCCAATTTAAGTACGATATTTTCAAGCTTATCTAAGCGCTGGTTGGCTTGTTTATTTTGCTTTTGCTGTTCCTGTTGTTGCTGTTGAAGCCACATTAGAAATTGCTATTGCTGCTGTTGTTGGAGCTGTTGTTGCCATTGCTTAAATTTTTGTTGTTGTTGGTCCAGAAGCGATTGTACATCAAGAAATCTGTGATGTTGATTACTGTCTTCTCGTTGTTGCAGTGAATGTTGCGTCTGTATAACATCTAGACGGCGCTGAGCAACTCCAACGTTGCCTGGTTTAAAATTTCCTTTTGCTACTGCAGCGTAAGACATCCCTGTATTGCCATTAGCACTGTATGACGGTTGCTGTTGTGTTATATGTTGTTGCTTTGGCGGCTGCTGTAGTAATTGCGGTTGTTGAAAAATGTGACGCATTGGTGATTTTCTAGCGTTCATGTTACGGCCCGTTTGCAAGGTAGGAAACTGTTGCGGGTCTATACCATTTGTAGTGGGATAAGAATTGTCTACATGGGACATTACAGAGAAGCGATTCGACCTGGTTGCATTTTTCGCGCTCATGGTAGTTCCCATTGACCGGCGAAGATAGTTTTGGTACCATTCACAACCTTTATAGCTGGCCATGTGGTCTCCTCCACAGTGGACGCAGGTAGGCTGCGCTTCGGGGGAGCGTCCACATTGTGTAGTGGCATGATCTTCTCCACACCTGGCGTAATTTGGGTGCCGGCGGCAGTATTTGGCAGTGTGGCCGTAACGCTGGCACCGTTTGCACTGTGCGACGTCTGTGGCTTTTCTCATTCGCTCCACCCTCACCTTTTGTCTGCAGAGGATTGTGATTTTGAAGACGTCCTTTTGCAGACTATCTTTGATATCCTTGTTTAGAGTGCCCTTGACAACAATTCGATGCGGCTTTTCTGTCTGCATTTGGTATGTGTGGAACTGCACACAATGTCTGTCCAGATGGTCAACAATAGCCCTGTAGTCACTGTGTCACTAACCTTGGGGAAAATTCTGGTGGTTCCTAGGTTGCTCTTGGTGACCACATTGTTCACATTGACCTCCCCTATGAACTCAAAGAGGTCATTTATACTGACGTCTGAGACAACAATTTGAGGTGTCTTTTCCATTTTTCTTACTTGTTCGGGCTGGGCAGGGTCGTTGCTTTCCACAGTTATTTCGTCCTGTTGATTCTCTGCAGTGTCTTCAGATTCTACTTCCATGTCAAGTAGCGCGAACCTGTTGCTAGAGCTTGGAAGGTCAGCTTCTCTAGTCGCTCTCTTAACACTTGCGATGGTTGAAGAAGGCTTTGCGTTTTTTCTTTTCATGCTTTTTTGCACTTGGGCCTGCAACATTTTTGGTGCGGCCCCACTGATCACTGTAGCTAAGTCAGTAGTGACACGCGGGGCACGCTACGCCGGTTTCGTTCGATTGTACACCTCTAGTAAGATAGCCAGTTGTTTCTGCCCAGTTTGTTTTTATTACAAAAAGAAAGATTTTGTTACATAATAGTAAGTTTGGTGAAGGAAAGTTTTTGAAAGGGGGGTGATCAAGGGAACACGTTATATTCCTTGCCAGGTGTCGGCGTACTTGATCATCTGGCGTCCTATCTGCTCTGCAGTCGCTAACCCTTCCAAATATTTAATCATAGCTCGGTTTAAGCATGGTTAGATGAGTAAGAAGTTGTTTCGACCGCGCTTTAATTGGGGCACCCACGGTCATCGTCATGGCTAAGCTTATGTAGGTAGCTGCTGAAGCAACCATGTCGATTCAGTCGTTGGGTTAGCCAGAAGTTCATCCCACCTATCCAGTCCAGGACCTCAGAGCCTGAGGACCGTTTTGCTTTCCTATGGCATCGTAGATGTCATTCGCCTTTGCTACTAATGGGTAGGTCCGAGACATTCCTGAAATGATCAGCGCAGCGTCGTTCGATATGGTGTGAAAGACTGAACACCCTCTGAGGACACTGTGTCAATGTGTGCTTTTCACTCCCCTTACGTATGATTCTGTTTTGGTCTCGGTTGGCTAACTGCCATGTATCGTCATAATTTTCGCATTGGTAACGCTCTATGCGTATTGGATAGTTTTAGTGACTAGTACTAATGCAATGTCGACTGCAAATTCGACTATTCTTGTCCGTCCAGGGAGCTTGAGTGAGAGTACTCCTTCGTACATCGCGTTTCACAGCAGGAGTTTACGACGGAAACCTCCGGGACTCCTCACGTGACAGTGTGCTCCTGCGGGCCGGAACAAGTATCGTCCTTGAGGTTGCCGGCACTGAAGTACGATTGAGTGATCGTTATGAGGTTGAGTTGAAACGCATTTTTACGTCCAGCGTGACTTTACTGCTTGATTTACTTTGTTTCTGTCTGCTCACCTTCTTTATTCGATTGCCTTTAGCGCAATCTGCTTGACCACCGTGATTGCAGACATTGGGCTTTTCCGACATAATCGGTAACCGGCCTATACAAGGACGGGTCCTCTCTGGGTTTTCCTGGCTTCGAAAGAGCCGCCTTTTTGAACTAATTAATAGCGCAGTCAGGAATTCCGCTAGAGCCATATACTTTCGCTGCTTTCATGCCGTCTTCAGCAGTGGGACTTTAGGTAATCTGTGCTGACTTCTAATGCGGCTGGCTCACCACTTTCCCACCACTGGGTATCTACAAGTGGGTATCTTTGGTGCCTCTCATGGTGGCATTGACCACTGCCTTTTTTGTCTTCCTTCATGGCGTTCCGCTGGATCGTGTTCGCAAGAAACATACAAAAGGAGAAATGAGCAGACAAAAAGACGGATATGCTCATGTCGATTTAACCAGTGATCCTTATTAAATATATATAGACATTTTAGGGTCAGAGATGTTTGCTTCTCTGCGTTGTACACCCGTGCCCCAAATTATAATATATATCTACCCTACGCAATGGTGTAAATATGGAGTGGGTGACAATATGAGGTCGATTTCAATGCATAAAATCATATAATTTAATGTTTAAAGATTATTTCATGCAAATGTTGATCGTGACTGCGCCTCAAATGGCCCATCCGCTTAGCCCAATTTTGGAATACTCTTTCCAACATTTCGGCCGATACCTCACGAATATATGCCTCAATGTTTTTCTTTAATCCGCCAAGTGAAGCTGGCTTGTAAGTATAGACATTAGATTTTACATAGCCCCACAAAAAATATTCTAAAGGCGTTAATTCGAACAACCGGTCTTGGTCACCGAACTTACCTCTCAATAGGTCCATTGTTGCGCATGCTGTGTGGCATGTGCCACCGTCTTGTTCAAAGCAAATGTTATACAAGCCAAGCTCTTGCATTTTGGGCAAAAAAAAGTTTGATATCGTCTCACTGTAGCGTTCACCATTCACAGTTACGTTACGATTCGCATAATCTTTGAAGAAGTACAATCCAATGATGCCACCAGCCCATAAACCGCTCCACACTGTCCTTTTTTATACCCTGTACCCATTAAAAATGGGTGAAAAGGGTATCATAATATGGTGCAAATGTATGTAACAGGCAGAAGGAAGCATCTCCGACCCCATAGAGTGTATATATTCTTGATCAGCCTCAACAGCCGAGTCGATATAGCCATGTCCGTCTGTCTGTCCGTCCGTCTCTCCGTATCAACGCCTAGATCTCAGTAACTACAAGAGCTACAAACATGTGCCATATATCGTTGGATAGGTAATTACCATACGCAGTACAAGTTTGTTGTTTTATTTTTTTATCACCCCCCGCTCCCCAGCAAACCGCAAAAAACTGCCACGCCCACAATTATTAACCTAATGCTATCCAATTCGGCATATGCGTTGGTGCTTATAAAAGCTTTCTAATTTTTAAATTTGAACCAAATATTTCTTATCCACGGAAGTTATGCCACATGCAAAATCTATGGCAAGGGAAACAGAAGCGAAGCAAAACACGCATTGCGCGACGCCGACTGCGACGTTGCCAGCGAAATGTGTATGGCTTTATGACACACGAAACTTATTTTCATAACGTAGCGCAACGGCAGAAGGCGATGCTCATTGAAATATGTCAAATTTGTATATACATGCGTTTCAGTGGCTTATATATTCACATCTACTAAGTACCTGTGATCTACAATTTAAAGAATGAGTTTACTATGTAAAATTTTGACTGATGCAGGTGCAACTGCAAAAAATTAATGCCTATTCAGAAAAGGAGGTGAATTTGCATACATGTGATTGGTATATTAAATGTCAAAACATAATATATACACAGGTAGCAAATTTAGCAGTCACTAAGCCTGCATTGATCACGTACGCATTATTTGTCGGCTAAATATCAGGTGTATTTTTAGCGGTTCTCTGCTACAGGTACCTGTGACACTTATTAGGAAATATATTAATAGGTGCATGCTGCATACCTGTGAATATTTGGAGCAATAAAATTTAACGTAAACAAGTGCAAATATTCAAAGGTGACCTTTTTACCTAGTTATAAGGTAAGTGGGTTTACCCACAGGTAGGGTTAAATGCGGAAAATATTCGCGGGGTATCCCATTTTTGCTATTCAGAAGAAGGGATTAACTTATAAAGATATTTAATTTCAATTTGAAGGATTAGTATCTTTTTAAGAGTGAAAAAGTAAAAGTCATAAATTATAGTGTGCGTGTTTTTAATTGTATCGTTATCACGCATCAGTATATTTTTACCGTGACTGTGTTTCGCCGTTGTAAAAAGGAGTATTTTCGCAGCGAGTATTTTTTTAAATTTCTTATTTTTTTGTTTACCGTCCCTGTTATTTATTTTTATTATAATTATTATTATTATTATTATTTTTTTTTTACTTTAAATTTTTAACCATGCCTAGACAGAGAGTTAGGAACCAAATGTATATGGCTAATATAGAACAGGCAGAAGAGAGTAGAGCTATAATGGCAGCATTCCAAAGAGAGCGTATGGCTAATGTAGAGATTAGGGAAAACGAAAGGGGTACCAACAGTCAGACCCACCAAGTTCATAGGAGCAATAGAAGATTTAGGGCTAACGAGCAGGAAAATGACACACAAAGCCGTGCAGACAGGCAGACGTGAAAATAGTCAACTTCGGCAATTGGAACAATTAGCCGATACTTTAAGGCGTTCAAGTCGTCAAGGAAACCAGCAGTATCAAGCAAACGAACAAGCTCAGAACACAATTCAGCACTCTGTTCGCCGATCTGATCCTGCAGTTCGGCAACAGGAACAAGTTGCTGATACTTCGCGTCGTTCCAGGCGCCGACAAGACCTACAATACCGTAGAACTGAACAGCAACAGAATACGGTACAGCACACTGTTCTCCGATCTGACCCTGCAGTTCGGCAACAGGAACAAACTGCTAACACTTCGCGTCGTTCCAGGCGCCGACAAGACCTACAATACCGTAGAACTGAACAGCAACAGAATACGGTACAGCACACTGTTCGCCGATCTGATTCTGCAGTTCGGCAACAGGAACAAACTGCTAACACTTCGCGTCGTTCCAGACACCGACAAAACATTGAAGACAGAATTCTAGAGAGGGCAAGAGATAGGTCTCAAAGGAATGAAGCTAGGAACAATCTAATTTGTAGGATCTTAGAGCAGGCTAGGAATACTAGTGCAAGGCGAAGTGCACGTTTGCAGGCCCGACAGGCAGGCTTAGATGCAAATCTAAGCTTGAGTCAGCGAGTTAGCCAATACAGGGCTTTGGAAAATAATCGTAGGGCAAAAAATAGAAGAAATACAATTCGTAATAGGCAGGTCAGGGAAAGTAGCCCCTTAGGAGGTACCCAGCGTGTGCAAAGAATTCTTAGCTTAGAATCTATGATAGCTAACTATAATAGAATAGTGAAACAGGGTCCTGACAAGGTTTGCCTTTGCTGCAAGGGATTGTGGTTTCCAAGTGGAAAAAATATCCCGCGAAACAATAGAGAGCAAATGCAGTGCAGGAATTGCTGCTGCTGTATTGCATCTCTCTGATAGGTTTCCCTCTTCCAACAATAAGTTTACTTTTTGTAAGACCTGTAGACGAAGCATTAAAGTAGGTAAAAAGCCAAAATGTTCGATTACTAATGGTCTAGATTTTCCCGATCTTCCTGATTGCTTGAAAGGCTTAACGCCATTAGAGGAAAGACTGATTTCGCCTCGTCTTCCTTTCATGATCATTAAAACTTTAGGATATGGGCGGAAAAAATGCCATTAAGGGAGCTGTCGTTAATGTACCTATCCCTGTTTCGAATGTGATTACATCACTTCCAAGGGCATTTAACGAAGCTGAGATTCACCTCAGACGTAGGATGCAGTATAACCATGATTTCATGGTTGAAACTGTGAGGCCCGCTAAAGTTTTTAGTGGAATTCAGTATTTACTGAGCACTGAATTATATACGAAACACAAAATTTCTATACACAGAAATTGGTTGGCTTCCTTCAATTCAGATGCTGAAACTGTTGCATTTGTCGCATCGGCTGACGATAGAGAATTAGTTTCAGAATTGTTGGCAGGATCAGCTCAAGCCCCCTTAAACGAGCAAATGGATCCTGCTAACAATCTAGATATCGAAGAGATTAATCCGGCTGCTCAGGAAACTTTATTGGAAAATGTCCCTGTAGAAAATGTGGCCATGCAAAGAGTGGTTATAGCTCCTGGGGAAGGTCAGCGTCACCTAGATATAATTCAAGATTGTGATTCAGAGTAGCTGGCCTTCCCAACCATCTTTGCTGGTCAGAAGAGGAAGTGTAAAGAAAGCTTTACCACAATAGTTAGGTCAGAAGCTATTCCTAAACTTCAAAAAGTTGGAAATGCTTAATATTAGGAATAATACTTCTATTTGCTTTCGAAAGCACAGTGCCAACCAGGCGATTTCAGCTGCCACTGCTCTAAACGAAAACCACTTAGAAAACTTGATTCGCCACGGTGATGGATATAGAGTTTTGAAAGGAATTCGAACTTCTCCGGCTCATTGGGAGGCGGAGAAAAAAAACGTAATGGCAATGATTCGGTAGTTTGGTCTGCCTACATTTTTCATTACTTTCTCGGCAGCTGAGACTAGGTGGACCGAGCTCTTAGTCCTTCTTTCCAGAAATGTCGATAAAGTTGATATTTCTGAGGAAGAAGCATCAAACTTCTGTTTTGATGATAAGGCTCGTCTTATTAGAGCAGAACTAGTCAGTTTTTCTAGGTATTTTGATTTTAGGTATAGGCAGGTTCTTAAACTAATGAAGAAGGAAGGGGGTGTATTTGGTAGTCATCCTGTGACCAAATACTATTGGTGAGTTGAATTTCAACAGCGAGGTTCTCCCCACATTCATGGCATGTTTTGGCTGAAAGATGCCCCTAATGCTAATTGATGCTAAATGCTTCATTGATCGGTTTATCACAACTGATACAAGCAACCCTGAAATAGCCCCATTTCTTGATTATCAAATGCATAATCACGGGCATTCCTACAGACGGGAAATCAGAAGAAAAACCGTTTGCAGATTTGGCATTCCATATCCCCCAATGCCTCAAACGGAAATTCTGTTTCCGTTTGATGAAGACACAGAAAATATTGAAAAAATACAGTCCTCTTTGGACTGTAATTATGATCAAGAGAAAGTTAATAATCTTAGTGACTTTGATTATTTTCTATCTCGCGATCAACTAAATTTGGACTATAACGCATACTTATGCGCACTAAGGTCTAATCTTAGAAAACCAAAAGTATTTCTGAAAAGAACTTTTGCAGCCATCAAGCTTAACGCTTACAACAGGCACCTTCTTTTGATGCAGCGTGCGAATATTGATATTGAGTTTATACTGGATCCTTACGCATGCTGCAGCTATGTCGTAAATTACATTAACAAATCTCAGAGGGGAATTTAAAAATTAATGCGTGAGGCTGTAATCGATATTAGCAGGGGCAATGTGACAATAAAGCAAAAGTTGCAGCATATTGGTCACAAGTTCATTTCCGGTACGGAAATATCAGCACAAGAAGCTGTCTACTGCTGTTTGGGCATGCAGTTGTCCTGCTGTAGCAATGCCTCAGTTTTCATTAACACTTCGCCACCAGATGAGCGTGTTAGAATTCTGAAATCGAGGCAACAGCTTGAAGAGCTTGATCAGGACTCGACACACATTTTTGTTGAAGGGTTTTTAGAACATTATGTTCAGCGCCCTGTCGAGCTTGATAGTTTGTGCCTAGCCGAGTTTGCTGCTTTTTACAGCTACAGCAAGACTCGGAGGGTCAGTCGAGGGTCAGTCAGAATGGAATCAGATGATGAAGCCGATGCACCCCCAGCACTAAATGAAACAGGTGTTTATCCTCTAAATAACGGCATAGGCTTTATAAGAAAGAGGCCAACACCATGCACAATTAGATATAGGAGGTATAATATTCATACCGATAGGCAAAACTATTTTAGGGAAGTAGCAATGTTGTATTTCCCATGGAGAAACGAGACGTCAGAGCTAATCTCAAAAGATTGCAAAGTCATTTGCACTGAGAATCGGGAGCTCATTGAGGCCAGCCGTAGGAAATACAACGTTTTAGATGATAGTGAGCTGGAAGATGCTCTTAATAATATTGAGGAAGGGATTGCTGCTGAAAATCAGGAAGAGGTAGATAGGGATTTCAGGGTTTTAGGATTACCAGAGATAAATCCTCAGATCAACATATTAAATTTAAATGGGGATAATATTGGAGATAGCTCTGACCCAGAAGGTGGGAATTTCCGTCTGATTAAACTGCCTTTATTAATTTCGTCCGATAGCTTGGCTGATATTATAAGATCGCTCAATATTAAGCAAACGACCTACCTAACACATGTTTTACACAACGTAAAAAACAAATCAACTTTCCATGAATTTGTTGGAGGCGGTGCCGGTGTAGGAAAAAGTCGCCTAATATTGGCTATTATCCAGTCATTGTCCTTAATGGTTAATAGTCGACCAGGAACAGATCCCAAGACTATTAAAATTCTTTTATGCGCACCCACGGGAAAAGCCGCATTCGGCATTAGTGGCTTCAATCTGCATTCAATGTTTTGCCTCCCAATTAATCAGTCAGGTTCTAATTTAAGACCCTTGAGCCACGATTTAGTCAATACTTTGCATTCAAGGCTAATTGACCTTAAACTTATCATTATTGACGAAATATCAATGGTGGGCTCAAAAATGTTTTCAAATTTGGACTTCTGCTTGAAGCAAATTTTTAAAAATACATATCCCTTCGGAGGAATTTCTGTAGTAGTCTTTGGTGACCTACGACAGCTCTCGCCTGTATGTTATTCTTGGATTTTTGAATCCAACTCCTCCGATCCCTACAACGCTATTTTTGGCACATCTCTGTGGGATCTCTTTAAGTATTTTGAGCTCACAGAAATTATGCGTCAACGGGAGCACCAATTATTTGCGACTGCCTTAAATAATATGGCATCAGGGTGTATGACAGCCAAAGATATTCAGCTGTTAAGCAATCGTGCCCGTCCGCATTCAGAAGTCCCTGATGATGCAATTCATCTCTTTACCACCAATGCGGCCACCAGTGATTATAATACATGGAAACTTACCTCAATTCACACAGACCAATATTATTCTACCGCTGAAAATTATATTAAAGCTACCCATTTAGATTCTGCAAGAAGGTCCGACATTCTTGAAAGGGTTAAGCTTTTTAAGTCGTCCGATACACAAGGTTTGTGTACTTCCCTTCTCCTGAAGACCACAGCCAAATATATGATTACGGTCAATATTGATACTGGCGATGGGTTGGTCAATGGAGCAACCGGGACTCTTATGCAGATAGATTTAGATTCATCCAACTCTCCCTCCACTCTATGGATGAAATTTTTTGAGGAAAGTGTTAGAGAAATTGCTCGCTCCAAACGCACTCACAATACTGAGTCTTCGTGGACCCCAATTCTGAAAATTATTAAAAATTTTCAATTTAAGAAAAATGAGCAAGTTACGATCGATCGTAAGCAATTTCCAGTTGTGCCTGCAGAAGGCATAACTATTCACAAGAGCCAGGGGGCTACGTATTGCCAAATGGTGGTCCACACTTCCCTCCCCATGCCTCGCGCTGCACTATACGTAGCCTGCAGCAGAGCCACAACTGCTAATGGCCTCTTCATAATCGGATCCTTTGTCGCCCCCAAGCCCCCAAAGCAACGACAAAGTGCAAGTTCAATTGCAGAAGTTGCGATCTGAAAATTTACTTCAGACAAATTATGATTATCTGTTCAACAGTTCGAATTTAGATATTTTATTTCATAACACTGAAAGCATTCATTGTCACATTGACGATATTCGATCGGACAAATTAATGCTTCAGTCATCCATTTTGTGTTTTGCTGAATCTTGGACTCTTCCGAATGAAAATTTGGATATTCCAGGATTCAGCAACTTGCTTCGCTTAGATTCCCACGAAGCAGAGAGATCTAAAAGAGGTCACATTATCTACAGCAAAAACGAAATAGTTGACAGGTTTTCAAATTGCTTCAGTGGTAGATACTCTTCTAGATCACTGGTATTTGAGTATACTGTATTTAAATACAACTCAACAAGTTTTCTAGTGTTGCATAAAAGTAGAAGTTATCCTTTAACTAGTTTAAATCTGAGCTTGAGGATCTATTTCAACAGCATAGCCTTTTAGCTAATAATTGTATAGTTTTAGGAGATTTTATTTTATGTTTAGCAAAATTAAGTGAGGGTAGGTCTATTTATAATAACTTACTTAGTAAGGGCTTCAGATCATTGATGGGTTTGAAAACGCCCACAACTAATTGTGATTCTCACATTGATTGGGCGTTTTCAAATCTATCTGGAAATGATATTTTAACCAAAACTTTTGAAACAGTTTATAGTTTCCATAGTGCTATTTCAGTTAGTGTTAAGAATAGTTTATAAGAATTATGTATGAGTTAAGATTAGATTATTCATTGTACAAAATTTTAAATTAAGTAAATTAATTGTATTTATGTATTCAATAAATAATATCTATTTATAGTTAGAATATTGTTTAATTTATTTATTGATACTAAATAAATGAATTGTAAGCAATGTTGGATTTTTATTATATATTATAAATAATAAATTGTATTAAATTTTAAATAAAATAAATTTTTAATTTGTTATTAATAAATAAAATCAAATTTATATTGTTGTGGTACTCTTTTATAATAGAATATTGTTTCATTTTTTTATTGATACTAAATAAATAAATTGTAAGCATGTCTAAGGGTACAGGGTATTTTCAGTCGGGAAACTCGACTGCTACTTCCTTACTTGTTCTGGATGCATTGGTCCAAGAGCTACCAATGCATTCAGAAAAAAGGGATGGCTGATCTTCACTCCAAAATCGACAAGTCTGCTCATTTATGAACCCATTAAGCCAAAAATGAACAATTT
This sequence comes from Drosophila merina, assembly GCA_035047645.1. Classification (NCBI taxonomy): domain Eukaryota; kingdom Metazoa; phylum Arthropoda; class Insecta; order Diptera; family Drosophilidae; genus Drosophila; species Drosophila merina. Next base: position 22,235,907 of record JAWNPH010000089.1, on the reverse strand, counting down.
TTCGAAAAAAATTGTATCTTCAGCAAACTTTCCAAGAGTTGAAAAGGAAGATTTCATTTCACAATAGTTATGAATTCATTTAAAAAAAGAAGTGTTATTTAGTTGAATTTCTCTAATAGTGAAATCCAAAAATAAAAGTGAATCCAAAGTAAATACTGCATCGAAACGTTATACGTGTCCGCAAATTATCCGTTTCATTGAAGTGCTCTTTGGTAAACCAACTAACGGTCGCGGATAACGTTTTGTGCACTTTTCATCAGCCATGCAAGGCGATAATGGATTTAATGCACCGCATGGTCCATGCATCATCTGTGTCGTCACAATGTCGTGTAGATGGTGATTAGTGACTGGATCAGAAATTTTAGAATTGTCATCCACTTCATTTGAATTTAATTTGTTCACTAACCAAGTTATTCGTTGATACGCCTGAAAATGCAAAATGAAATGAATTCATAATGAAAACCAATAATAGAAATAATTAGTGTGTGAATATTGTACCTGTAATTGGATCGACCATCTTTACCTGATGTCGTATCCGTCTTGCCCTTACCAATAAATGATCGGATATTGTAACGCATCGTACAAACAATGTGTCTTGTTTACACGACCCATGATATTGCTTTTTCGCTGAACGACAATGTCTCGCGATTTAGTTGGATCGCCAACAATAATTGCAGCAACATCATTAACGTTGGGTGCACTAAATCTTCGCACATGTTCACCTGTTGGCATTCGTTCCAATGCTGTTTTGAACATATTAACCACAGCACAACTGTTCATTAATTCGTCTCTTTAACTGTTGTGTTCCCTGTATATTGCACCGCATATTCAGCTGATCCACCATCGACGAAATGAAATATATTTGCAGAAATTGATGCGGTTTATCTGGTGTTGGCGCCAATTAAAATTTTAGGACACGAACGTATTTTTTTTACGTTTTTTTTCACAATTTAACAGTGAACACAATACCGGTTTGTCACAAATTAACTGAAATTAACTGAGCAGAGAACAATGAGTAGCTGTAAAACAATGTATTACGCACTGCATGCTATGTATCAGAGATGGCGCTGTATGTGAAAAAAAATTTTCCCGCTTTTCTGTTGAAATTTTTATATGAATTTTCTTGGCTAAAAACCTCACGAAGCCCGACACCTTTCCAACGAATGCAAAACTGTGGAAATCGGTTGGTGCGTTCTGGAGTTATAGCGTCAGGAAGGAAAACCCGACTTATTTTTATATGTGTTTAGGTAGACCAGAGTTTCCAAGCCTCCATGTAACTTTTCGGTGATATCCGCCGCTATAGTTTTTAAAAAAAAAAGTAGCATTGTCATCAGTAAAGATGAAAGCATTAGACACGCTTAATGATAGGGAAGTCGGAGATGTAACGCACATTTATATCGGTATCAACTTAACTCAGTCGAGATAGACCAAAAAACTATTTCATGTGAAAGCTCTGTCCTATTTTCTCAAATTAATACTCATTTGGTATACTAATACGTGGTGTCAGACATAATCAAAAGTTTCTCTGATATCCAATTGTACTAACTCAGAATAAAATGATCAGTATGATGTGATAGTCTTCCCTGCTTGCGTTTCTAACATCTTATTTTAAAAGTATTTGAGCTAAAACTTGTCTAAAATATATCTGTGATCTTGTGCTAATGGGAGTATAAGGGGAGTCGGCTGGCGATGGCACTGGGATATCCAGATTCCCCAAATGTTGGCTCGTTGGCACGCCTAACATTGATTTAGTAGTTACGGTAGTTTTATTTTTGAAAATCACAAAAATAACAAGTAAGGTAGCAGCAGTCGAGTTTCCCGATTGCAAGATACCCTGTACCCTTAGACATGCTTACAATTTATTTATTTAGTATCAATAAATAAATGAAATAATATTCTATTAGAACAGAGTACCATAACAATATAAATTATAACAATATAAATTATAACAATATAAATTCGGTATGATTTTGGTTTTGAAAATAAGTTTCGTACATTTCGCTGTCAACGTCGCAGTCGGCGTCGCGCAATGCGTGTTTTGCTGCGCTTCTGCTTCCCTTGCCATAGATTTTGCATGTGGCATAACTTCCGTGTTTCTTATCCAAATTTAAAAATTAGATAGCTTTTATAAGCCCCAACGCATATGCCGAATTGCATAGCATTAGGTTTATAATTGTGGTCGTGGCAGTTTTTTGCGGTTTGCGGGGGAACGGGTGGTGATATCAAAATAAAAAAAACAATCTTGTACTGCGTATGATAATTACCTATCCAACGATATATGGCACATGTCTGTAGCTCTTTTTGAGGCGTTGATACGGACGGATGGACGGACGGACGGACAGACGGACATGGCTATATCGACTCCGCTGTTGATGCTGATCAATAATATATAAGTTAACACAAGCCAACGTACTAGAACAGTTGGCTCAGTGTGCGAAATATGATATAAAAACGTCAAAAGTGCTGACCCGGCATTGGGCCGGAAACTTGTGCGCAGACGGCAATCACAGCATATTTGCGTGGCCGCTGCGATTCCTTTGTTAGCTTTAAAATTCATTTTATACTTTAGTTCGTTTTGAAGCCTCATTGAATAAAGAGCACAAGCTCGTATGAGAACAAACTCCGGCAACAGCCGTTATTCTTTTTATTAAAATAAAACTGACTGAGTCTCTAGGCCAGCAGTTAAGAAGGGCAGTCCCCCTTCCACCATAATCTTCTTAATTGGCGCTCAACTAGTGGTAGAAACCACCACCCACCACCACCATCACCAACACCGGCCACACAGCGAGAAAATTCACGACAGCGGCGCGGGAAAAGTGAAGGAAATTAGTGATCAAACAAACACACACACACCAGAAAAAATCATGTGAGTGGGAACCGATGCTAAACGCATTTTAAGTCTGCACAGAAAAGTTTTTTTAGAAAAAAATTTTTAAATTTAAATTTAAAAATTCAAAACAAAAGAAAGTTTTTTAAAAAAAAAAAATTCTTTTTTATTTAACTTTAATTTAAATAAAATTTAAATTTGAATAAATAAAGTATAAAATATAGTGGTAAAATAAATTAATAATTCATTAATCCAGCAAAAACACCGAAAAATGGTCTCGTGTCAATGGGAATAAAAACGAAAAAATATAATTATTCTTCATAACAGCGCATACGTTCGCTTCTTATTTGTTATTGTTGTTTTTTGTTTCCGTTCGACGTAAGCGCGATATTCGACGCTGCAGACTTTGTCTTCCTTTTTTTTTTTTTGTTTGTCTTTGGTCAACTGCTACCCACACAGGCAGCTTTTGCATACCTAAGCGAATTGGACTGCTCATGCAGCCCACATTCTCACAGTATAGGAATAATAAACCGTACTCCACAGACTCAGAGTCTGATAACGAAGATCAAGCTTCCCCTCTGAGACGCGTAACCGCGAATCCCCCTGAAATGGCGATAGACCCAGAACAGCTCAAAGCTGTAATACAGGCAGTTGTGGCCAATACTTTGGCGGACGAAGCTGCCAAAAATGAACTCGCGCGAAATGAATTGCGTCAGAAAATTCAGGAGCTGTCCAGCCAGTTGGCAACAACGCATGTCGCGTCCACCTCAGCAGTGGCCCCCGTAATTAAAACTTACGAGCCCATAGACATTACTAATAATTCCCCGTGTAGCATGACCTTAGATGCTGTTAAATATTTGCCCGAATTCTCGGGATCACAGGAATCGTATGTTTCCTGGCGACAAGCGGCGATTGCTGCGTATCGCATATTTAAGGATTTCAACGGCACCTCTCGCCATTACGAGGCAGTCACAATTATTAGGAACAAAGTTAGGGGCGCGGCCAATAATGTCTTATCCTCGTTTGGCACTGTACTGAATTTCGATGCTATAATAAATCGGCTCGATTTCACTTACAGTGACAAGCGGCCAATGCATGTCATTGAACAAGACATGAGTACTTTAAGGCAGGGGAACATGACCCTGTTACAATATTATGATGAGGTCGAGAAAAAACTCACCCTACTTACTGATAAAGCTCATATGTCTCACGAGCCATCGGCGGCAAAGACATTGTGCGAAAAGTTCCGAGAGGACGCCTTGCGTATCTTCATCTCGGGACTTAAACGTAACCTCACTGATGTGCTTTTCGCGGCAAAGCCGAAAGACATGCCGTCAGCTTTGGCCTTAGCACAAGAAGTGGAATCTAACCACGAGAGGTACGTTTTTGCGGCCAGTTTTGCAAAAAGTCTAGAAGACAAGGATCGCAAGCCTGCTGCAAAAACGCAGGGTCGTCAACATGACAGGTACGACCACCAAGACCCACAACATTATAATACCAAAAACCCACATTTTAATAGGCAGCATAAGGCACAGGTGCACGCCGACCCGCAAAGTGCCAAAAATTATAAAGGCAACGGCACACCAGAGCCTATGGACATCGATCCATCATTTTCTAAGTTGCTGCAGCCGACCCAGGCAAATGCCTACCAGAACAGGAGATCAGCCACCTCTGAGCGCACAGGCGCTGTGAGGAAACAACAAAAAATCAACTTCACTATGCAGAATGCGGAGGAAAACGCAGGAGCATATGCCGCCGCCGCCTCCAAAGCGGCATCGAAAATAGACGATGATGCCATCGCCGAGTACGATTCTGACTACGTCAATTTTTTAGGGGAAAATCTCTGTTACCCGTCATCGGACGACGAGTAGCGGGGGTACCGATGAATTTCCTTATAGACACCGGCGCGTCAAAAAATTTTATCCGACCTCGCAAAGAGCTAAAGGATATCCGCCCGGTGAACTCACCTTTCGAAATTCACTCTATCCACGGCACCACCACCGTTACAGAAAAATGCTTCGTCTCTATTTTCAATTTAAAAGCGACCTTTTTCATTCTACCAGATCTTACAACATTCGACGGGATAATCGGAGCCGATCTGTTAACACAGGCCGGTGCATCACTTTGCCTTGCTTCCGCCCAACTCAAATGGGGTAAGGAAGTTGAGAAGATTTCTTTCCATAAATGCACTGACGTCAACTTCACTAACGTGGAGTGCACAGATGCACCACCTTTGGTAAAGAAGGCATTCCTGGGAATGATAAAAAGCCGCAAAAACGCCTTCGCAGATCCCAACGAGGCCCTGCCATATAACACATCGGTAGTAGCCACGATTAGGACAACTAGCGAAGAGCCCATTTACGCAAAATTATATCCATACCCCATGGGGGCAGCAGACTTCGTCAACAACGAAATCCAAGACCTGCTAAAAAATGGTATAATTCAGAAGTCGGTGTCTCCTTATAACAACCCAATATGGGTGGTTGATAAAAAAGGAACCGACGAAGCCGGCAATCAGAATAGACGTTTGGTCATGGACTTTCGTAAACTAAACGAAAGAACTATCCCAGACAAATACCCGATGCCAGATATCTCCATGATACTGAGCAACTTGGGCAAGGCCAAGTTCTTCACGACACTGGACCTCAAGTCCGGGTATCACCAGATCGTCTTAGCGGAAAATGACCGCGAAAAAACTTCCTTCTCCGTAAACGGAGGGAAGTACGAATTCAAAAGACTTCCCTTTGGCTTGAGAAATGCTGCCAGCATCTTCCAGAGAGCCATTGATGACATTCTCAGAGAGCAAATCGGCAAGACTTGCTATGTCTACGTCGACGATGTAATAATCTTCTCAGAAAATGAGAATGCTCATGTCAAGCACGTGGATTGGGTTTTAAAAACCATAAGCGATGCAAATATGAGAGTCTCGGTAAAAAAGTCAACCTTTTTTAAAAAAAGTGTTAACTTTCTCGGCTTTATAGTTACCAGCGATGGCACTACCACCGACCCAGAAAAGGTCAGGGCGATAAAAGAGTTCCCTGAACCAAAAACAGTATTTGAAGTTAGATCGTTCCTAGGTCTCGCGAGCTATTACAGGCGCTTCATTAAGGACTTTGCAGCCATAGCAAGGCCTATTTCGGATATCTTAAAGGGCGAAAATGGAAGTGTAAGCAGACATAGATCGCGACACATCCAAGTACAATTCGATGAGGCACAAAAAAATTCTTTCGAAAAATTGCGGAACATTTTGGCATCCGAAGATGTTATGCTTAGATACCCGGACTACAAGAAGCCATTCCATCTAACGACGGATGCTTCAGCCTACGGTATTGGCGCTGTGCTTTGACAAGAGAACCGTCCTATTACAATGATCTCGAGGACATTAAAGGATAGGGAAATGAACTACGCCACAAACGAAAGGGAATTATTAGCCATCGTTTGGGCGTTGGCCAAGCTGCGACACTATTTGTATGCGGTGAAAGATATAACTATCTTCACCGATCATCAGCCATTGTCATTCTCGGTATCAGATTCTAACCCTAACGCGAAAATTAAAAGGTGGAAGGGTCGCATCGAGGAAACGGGTGCGAAGGTAGTCTATAAACCGGGAAAGGAAAATTTAGTTGCTGATGCCCTATCTAGGCAGCAGGTTAATGCCATAGAAGATCAGGACGCGGAATCATGCGTCGCGACCATTCACAGTGAGATTTCCCTCACACATACCATAGAAACAACGGATAAGCCCCTAAACTGCTTTCAGAACCAACTAATTCTGGAAGAGACCCGCTTTCCGCTAAAACGCTCTTTCGTTCTCTCTAAAGACAAGAAACGACATTCGATCAACTTCACCGATAAGGAGTCATTACTCAATGACCTTGCGGATACAATAGTCCCCAGAGGCGTAAACGCCCTCCATTGCGATTTGCACACGCTGGCAATGGTGCAGGACGAATTAGTCCGGAGATTCCCGACTACAAAATTCTGGCACTGCAAAAACCGTGTTACAGACATTTTTGGGATCGAGGAGAGAAGGGAAATCATACTAGCAGAACACAATAGGGCCCACCGGTCGGCCCAGGAAAATGTGAAACAAGTTCTCACAGAGTATTACTTCCCAAAAATGGCCAAACTGGCCAATGAAATTGTCCAAAATTGCAAGACATGCGCGAAAGCTAAATATGATAGGCATCCGAAGAAACAAGAGATTGGCGAATCACCGATTCCCTCTCATGTAGGAGAAATGCTACACATAGACATTTTTTCGACGGATAAAAAATATTTTCTCACTTGCATTGACAAGTTTTCGAAATTCGCCGTCGTACAGCATGTGCCGTCAAGGACAATTGAGGATTTGAAACCGGCCTTGTTACAGGTCATGAATTTCTTCCCAAAGGCCAAAGTGATTTACTGCGACAACGAACCATCGTTAAAATCGCACACGATCACGGCCATGCTAGACAACCATTTCAGCGTCCGCATTACGAATGCGCCACCCCTTCACAGTGCATCAAACGGGCAAGTGGAGCGTTTTCACAGCACTCTACTAGAGCTCGCCAGGTGCCTAAAAATTGACAAATGCTTAAGTGATACCGTGGAAATAATCTTGGTAGCAACTACCAGATATAACAAATCAATTCATTCGGTCACCGATAAGAGGCCAGTCGACGTAATAAAAGAATACACGGACGACACACAAGAACGGATTGCTGACAAAATCAAGAGGGCCCAGGACACGCTAAGGTCTAGGGAGAATGCTTCTCGACAAAACAAAGTCTATGAAGTGGGCGAAAAGGTTTTGGTCAAAACTAATAGAAGGCTTGGCAATAAACTCACTCCCTTGTGTGAGGAAAAAGCCATACAAGCAGACCTGGGGACCACGGTCCTCATTGAGGGGAGGGTAGTCCACAAGGACAACTTAAAATGACCCCCTCGCTTAATTTTAAATTTTTTATTATCACCAGCCACTTGGCAAACTCCCATTTAGTAGACATTAAGTCCGTTGCCAAAGGCGCGATGTTTTAGTTTTAGGATAAAAGTAATTGGTGATGGGATAAACCTCAGCGAATAAGAAAAGCGACTAAAAAAATACATTCCCACAGGTGCAGAGTTTTCATCCTCCTCTCACTGGCATTGGTGTCAGCGCACATCACTAACTACTCGCAAACAAGGTATATCCCCATCATAGATGGAGAGATCCTGGTGTGGGAGGAGTTTGCGTATGTGACCCACTCGGCAAATCTTTCGGAATACATGCGCATAATAGAGGAAACAAGCAGCATGAACGAGATGTTTCCACAGTCTCATATGAGGAGATTGCTAGAAGTGGATACCTCGCACCTTCGAGATACGCTGGATTCGTTGAAAGTCCACCATAGAATCGCAAGGAGTTTAGATTTTCTAGGCTCAATGCTAAAGGTAGTAGCGGGGACGCCGGATGCCGGCGATTTAGAAAGAATTAGATTCACAGAGTGGCAATTGACCCAATCAAACAATAGACAAATCAGAATTAATACTAGAATACAAAATCGAATTAACCAATTAACAACAACTGTAAATCAAATCCTACAAACTCATAAAAGTACCCAAATTGACACCGGCCATTTATACGAGACACTGCTGGCTAGGAATAGAATATTAATGATGGAGTTACAGAATTTAATGTTGGCTGTAACACTGGCGAAAAATAATATTGTCAGTCCAAATATCCTAGATCATGCAGACTTAAAATCAGTTTGGCTGAAAGAGCCCACAGATACCCCCATAGGGGATCTTATGTCCGCATCGTCCGTAAAAATACTACAATCCTCTAACATGATACACTTTATTATTAAGTTTCCCAAAGTAAAATTATCTTGTAAGAAGGTCACCATTTTCCCGGTCACTTGCAAAGGAGTTATGCTGCGGATTACCGACAACATGGTGGCAAAGTGTGGAGAAGAAGTCCATACAATCAAAGATTGCACCACAACACCGGGGGCTACCTTTTGCCAACTATCAACGGAAAGCTCGTGCGCCAGGGAACTACACGCAGGCGTCCTAGCGCATTGCGAGTCGCAACCAAGCGACCTACACCCGCTTACCCGCGTGGGTGAGGGAATCATCATCATCAATGACCGGCCAGCCAGGGTCACGGTGGACAACGGAACAGAAGTCTACCTACGTGGCACGCATCTCATCACCTTCAATGATCGCGTCGTGATAAACGACACCATCTTCACAAATCACGACAAGGCCCAAGCAAGAGCTCCAGGGGTAGCGAGTTCCCCATCATTGAATATCACCGCCAACAGAGATATTCTGAGTCTCCCCTATCTTCACCAGCTGAATGAACGTAACTTGGAGTTCATCAAAGAGTTCGGGAGAGAGACTGATACTAACCGTTTACATCGCATAATATTTATCGCAGCAGCGATTTGTTGTGCAATGATTTGTATCGGCATCACCTGTCTACGGTTCATCGGAGCGCGGAGATCTGCAATCCAACTAAACGGGATGATCGCCGAGTTAGGACCAACCGAGGACGGCCGGAATCTTGAAGGGGGAGTAGTTAACACAAGCCAACGTACTAGAACAGTTGGCTCAGTGTGCGAAATATGATATAAAAACGTCAAAAGTGCTGACCCGGCATTGGGCCGGAAACTTGTGCGCAGACGGCAATCACAGCATATTTGCGTGGCCGCTGCGATTCCTTTGTTAGCTTTAAAATTCATTTTATACTTTAGTTCGTTTTGAAGCCTCATCGAATAAAAAGCACAAGCTCGTATGAGAACAAACTCCGGCAACAGCCGTTATTCTTTTTATTAAAATAAAACTGACTGAGTCTCTAGGCCAGCAGTTAAGAAGGGCAGTCCCCCTTCCACCATAATCTTCTTAATTTATATACTTTATGGCGTCGGAGATGGTTCCTTCTGCCTGTTTCATACATTTGCAACATATTATGATACCCTTTTCACCCATTTTTAATGGGTACAGGGTATACAAATATTTTCGCATTTAAGATCAATTCATTCAATCGATCCAGAAACCGATGCCGTCCTTATTTACTCCAGTCAGCACCAGGGCGTCCTCAAAAATGTCAAGAGCCCGACACGGATTGCGTCAGCCAGGTTGAAGCTCTCTTTAACACGCCGACCAAAAGTGCCGGCGAGGTGCTCCCTCGGAGCAGCCTAGGAAAAAAGTCGAAAAAGAATACAAGGCATGTGCCTCTATTCTTACAGCTGAGGGTGAGAAAAAAAGCAGTGGCAGTCATGCAGTCCAAGCATGACTATTATTACTCCATCTACGAAGACTGTGTTGCCCAGCTGAGTGCCCAGCTGAGAATATTGAGCCCACAGCCCCAAGCGCACAGCAGCCAACGCAACCCATAATATCAGCGAGTTTCGGCTGCTTCCGCGCGATGCTGAGGTCTTCAGAGGAGATTACTTACGGTGGCCCACGTTTTGAGACTTTTTTACGGCCATCTTTATTTCAAAACCAAGGCTTACTGAGGTTATAATACTTTTTTACCTCAACTCCAAGACACGTGGTGAAGCCCACCAGATCCTATCCAAATCTCCGATCACCAACGATGGCTTCGAATCTACGTGAGCGTTGACTCAGGGTTTTCATAAAAAACTCCTGTTGGTCAATAGTCAACTAAAGGTATTATTCTATCTTTAGACAATTTCTCACGATTTGGCCGCAGCAATCAAGCGACTTCTGGGCACTGTTCAGAACTTTTTGTCTGCGCTCGAAATATCCAAAATGAAAACTGATAACCGGGATTGCCTTTTAGTTTTGCTGTGCTTATCCAAGTTGAAAAAACTCACCTTATATCTCTGGGAACAGTCACTCCACGGCAACACATATATTGTTCCCTGAGCTGAGCTAAATTCCTTTCTCCAATAGAGCTATAGCACTCTCGAAGCCGTAGAAGACATTAAATCACTCAACCTAATCAAACCTCCGTATTAGAACGTTCAAGCTCAAGCCGCTGGCTTTAATCAGGCACTTGCTGCAGAGCCTGAGAAGTTATGTCACTTCAATATTGGCTATCCCTCCAAACCTCGCATCAAGGTCAAAGCCTCAGCGTTCGCCTTGCCTTAACTCCCAAGGATCTTGCCTTCGTATCCGATTTCTCCCAATTTTCTAAACAGGCCTGATCTACCTCTGGCTGATCCACTACTTTATAGGAGTTCGAAGATTGATGTGCTGATTGGTGCATATATCTCTTCTTCCATTATCCTAGGCGGCTCCCTTCCCAAAATTTGTGGATCACTTCTGGATCAAGACCCCATTTTCGGGTGGATACTTTCGGGTCCACTGAATAACCCATTAAACACAAGATCCGTATCCGCTATCACCACTCGCATTGGGATAAGCCAAGATCAAAGCCATGAAAACCACCTCACAAGATTTTGGGAGGTGAAGGATCTACCATCCAAGCCGGTAAACCGACCAGATGCGGAATTCGTCCACACGACCTCCAGGGATAAAGACGGGAGATACGTTGTACTCACCTTTAAAAATCTTGAAGGGATGAACTTGGGTCATTCCAGATCCATAGCACTTTCTCAATTTATCAGGATTACGAGTAGGCTCAAGCAGAAACCCTGAGTTTAAAATCCAATATGACTCGGTGATTAAAGAGTACTTGGATTGAGGTCATATGCTAGAAGTCCTACCAACCAATGACAGCGAGAATTTTTACTTGGCTCATTACGCAGTGTTTAAGTCTAAAAGTGCCACCACAAAGCTTCGTATTCTGTTCAACCCCCAGTGCTTCCTCTAACGGACAAAGCCTCAATGATGTTCTACATCCGGGGCCAGTCATTCAATCTGACCCCACAATCCACACACTCAAGTGGCGGTTCTTCCTCTACGTTTTCAATGCCGGCATAACTAAAATGTATCGACAAATTAGCATATATAGACAGCATACTCGTTTTCAACGGTCACCCGCAATGGCAAACTCTGTGACTACGAGCTTCAAACAATCACCTTTGGAGTTAGCTGTGCACCTTTTTTGGCCATCCGAGTCCTCAAACTCTTTTCAGATTTGTCTGCGCCAAGAAATCTGCCTGCAAGAGCTCAGCTGAGATCAACCCTTCCCAAGTTGGCTCGAGAACAATGGTGGGATTTCCAAATGGACCGTGGACTTCTAGGCAACATTCGTATTCTCAGGTGGGAATTCCTTCCCCTCCAAAGTCCTCCGACGAATATTTCTGGACCGACTTTACGATTGTTTTGACATGGCTCAAAAAACCTCCATTCTCTTGGACGACATTCGTCGCTAATAGATTTCCCAAGGCCCAGTTGTAGGGATTTGTTTCCGAGTTCAATCCTGCCGACCTTGCTAGCCGAGGAGTGTTAGCAAAAAACCTGCGGGATAGCAAGCTGTGGCTGTGGCTAATGGCTAAGAGCGGTATGAGAGCTCTGGCCACCCAACTCATCTGACTCGACCGTGTCAGAGTTACTGAATTGGAGAAGCCAGCCAAGCAATGTCTTCGAGCTTTCTCCACTCAAGCAGACGTCCTCGCTTGCTTTTCCAGCTTCCACAGATCACCGATTAGCAGCAGTCATATACCGCTTTTTATATTAATACAAAAATCCAGATGCCAAAATTCCATCTGGATTTCGATCAAATGAGCTGTCAGAGCCGCAAGTTCTCCTCATCTGACTTACTCAATGATTCGATTTTCATGCAGAATATTATTGTCTGCACTCTTTATACGGTTTGTTAGTGAAGAAACTTTAATTAATAAGAGTCTGCTATAAGAAGGGCGAGATTTGCCGTTAGTGTAATAAGCGTCTTTAATTCTTGTTATTAGCTTTTTAAGGAAGCCAAACCACATCCTTGGCTTTGCATCTGCTTACATAGAAAGATGGTCTGAAGATAAGATTGGTTGAATGAACATCATATGTGTCAGTTTGCCCTTTGATTGTAGGACATTGAGCAAAAAAAGTTTGTGAATAGATCTGCACGACCCCATTAGTGTTAGCAGATAAGTTTTTTAACATAATGAGGATAGAAAAATACACTTCTTTACGCTTGGTGTTCAAAAAACTTAAAAACTGCTGGATGGATTATGCGTTATGCACGTTGGAATCTTCCCGTGCTACTTTGTATGTTGAAAAGGTTATACTGCAGCCAGCATTTTATGTGGTTTTAATATTGCACTTATTTTGGGGCCTTGTAAGCCAAAATGGATTATTTAAAGCGGACGGTTTTCACACCACACAATACATACTTAAAAAATAAACTTAAAATTTAATACAAATCACCCCAATGATATGTACAAAATAAATTATTAGGTTTCTGATAAACCTAACAAAAGCAACGAGACCCAAAGCGACGTAAGAGCGATACAAGTAAAGGGTTTCGATGGAAACCTCTAACATTGGATCCTTGGAGTTTCAAAAGGGCATGGTTTTGGAAAGGGTGAATCCATCAGGATCAACTAGTGCAAAGTTATATAAAGTTATATATAAAAGTTATATATAAGTTATATATAAAAGTAATATATAGGTTATATAATTACAACTCCGGAGTTTCTTTCTTTAAAAAATATAACTGTATACAGTTGTAGGGACAAATCTTAACTCAAACTTATATCCTAATTTATCTGGCGATTAAGACTACGTTTTTTTTTAACGTTCTTATTTTGTATTTAAAATCTATTCGAGTGGATAATCATTAAATGGTGTGGGGGTGACATTGACTTAAGGGAGGTACAGGGAACGTATATCTAATGAGGTTGACTTAGGTGTCTTTTGGTGGGGTAGGTCAAGCGGGTGTTTCCTCTTCAGGCGTCTTAGGTATTGGCTATTATCTAGGAGGTTGATGGCCAGGTGGTTGGGGTGGTTGTCCAGTCTTTTTGTGTATCTATCGCTGAAACGGGTGATCTCTGCTACCCATGGCATTCCAAACTCTTAATGGATTTTTGAGTTTTCGTGGTACGGATGGGCGTTAAAAACTGTTCTCAGGCATTTATTCTGGTTTCAAGACTCGGTGCCAAGCTTTTATTTTATTGAACGAATATGTAGAGCTTTTACTTAATTGAGTGTATGTTCTGAGTGAACTTTGATAAGCATTCAGAATGAAATGAGTTAATTTTGAGTTCTTAAATTTAATCGGGAGTTTCAGGGTTTGCCATTGTCTCCAAAATATTTATAGCTTTTTTGATGCCGATATGTCTAGATGACGAAATATGAGTCCTAAAATTTTTAAGAAGTTAAATTTTAAGATTTTAAAATTTTTTTGGGCGCTTATGTTTATGTCTGATCGGGCATGGGAATGTTTATGACCTATTGGACTTTATGTTTATTTCTGATCGTGCATGGGAATGTTTATGACCGATTGGACTTTATGTTTATGTCTGATCGGACATGGGAATATTAATGACCAATTAGGGTGCGTGTTTAGATATGCTGATCTAGTATTACTTTGTGTGATACAATTACAATGGGTTAAAAGAAATGTATTGTACAATGGGATACATGGAGATTTGGATATGTCACTCCCCAATTCCTTGAATGTTGCCTGTCCTCAGGGAATTACTTTTGGATATACTTTCCAAACTGGAATTTCCATTTCTGTTTCTATTACATTTTCATGATTTTTATATGCATTGGTTTCTTGTTCTTTGGGCTTAACGTATTTAACAATTAGTTTATTAGCTATTTTTTTAAACTTATAAACTAGATACAATATGGCTTAGTGTCTTATGGCCAATTTACAAGGTGCAATTCAAAAGTTCCAGGACTTTTGTTAAAAAACGAATATTATTTGTTTTTTTTTTTTTGAAAAATTTATTGGTCGCCTTCAAAATAGTCTCCTTCTGCCTGAACACAAAATTTATATAGCAGCCAACTTGTATAACAGCTGAGATACCCCGCTACATGTGACATTACATTTGTAGTGTCGGTCGGAAAATGAGCATCGAACAAAGAGCCAATTTTAAGTTTTGTTTTAAACGTGGTAAAACTTTTTTCAAAACTCATCAAATGATGAAACAAGTTTATGGCGATGATTGTCTATTCCGTAGCCGTATTCATGAATGGTTTAAACGTTTTCAAGAGGGACGGGAGGACTTTGAAGACGACGAACGTTTGGGCCGGCCAAAAGATGTTGTGAACGAAAAAAACACGGAAAATGTGCGTCAATTCATTAAAAACGAGCCGAAATAATCGCTTAAATATATGGAATTGGAATTATCAATACCCGCAGTGTCGATTTCTCATATTTTGACAGAAAATTTGGGCCTCGGAAAGGTTTGTGCTCGATTTGTCCCGCACACTTTGAAACAACACGAAAAAGACCTCAGAATTCAACATTCAAGAGACATTATTAAAGAGGCCAAAAGGACACAAACTATTTGTATTCGCCTGATATGACACTCTGCGATTTTTATTTGTTTGAAAAACTACATTTGGCCATGAAAGGAAACCGCTATGCCATCCAAAAGGCGACGACCGACATCCTCAACGCTATACCGATAAACGACCTAAAAAAGTCATTCGATAACCTTCTTGAACGTGAAAAACGTTGTATTCAGGCAGAAGGAGACTATTTTGAAGGCGACCAATAATTAAAAAAAAAAAAAAACAATTAATATTCGCTTTTTAATAAAAGTCCTGGAACTTTTGAATTGCACCTTGTAGTTAATGCTATTATTTCGAATATGTTGTGTTTTGTTTCTTTTTGTATTAAATTTTTGTTTCAATATATGACAAAGATTTCAATTTTGTTATTTTATTGCTAACATATGGTACATGTTTTGGGTATAATCTAATACGGTATTTGAAAAATACGGTATGGAAAATTCTTCCAATTGGATTGAACAATTATAAATTTTAATGATATTGTTTCCTTCAATTGTGATTTTATTTTTAATACAGTTTTGATTTACTTCTGTTTTTGGAATATTCCAAGTAAGTAATATGTTGGGTTCTATGTAATTTATTTGAAAATTTTTGTATGTTTTAGTTTTTATTTTTATTTATTTTTTTTTTTTAACGTTCTTATTTATAATTTAAAATCTGTCCGAGTGGATAACCATTAAATGGTTTAGGGGTGACATTGACAAAAGAGAGGTACATGGAATGTATTTTTAAGGAGGTTGACGTAGGCGTATATTGTCAAGCGGGTGATCTCCTCTTCAGTCGTCTTTGGGATTGGCTATTGTCTAGGAGGTGAATGGCCAGGTGGCTGGGGTGGTTGTCCAGTCTTTTTTTGTATCTTTTGCTGAGACGGGTGATCTCCTCTGTCACCCAAGGAATACCAAGCTCTTTATGAATGATGGAGTTTTCGTGGTATGGATGAGCGTTAGATCTGTTCTTAGACATTTATTTTGAAACCGCTGGATTCTAATGCGGTTTGAACTGCTTGCCGTGCCCCACATCTGTATCCCATAGGTCCAGATTGGCTTCAGGACTACTTTGTTTATAAGCAGTTTGAGTTTTTCTTTGAGCTTCGAGCTTCTCCCCAGGTGCCAGTGCAGTTGCTTGAGTCGTGGGTTGGCCTGGTTGCGCTTGTTGATCAGGTGAGGGCGCCATGTGAGCCCAAGATATTTGGGAGTGTTATTCGTTGGGATGTTATTCGATTAAGTGCTGTCTTGTGCCTGGGGTTGCGCGAGGAAAACCAGACTCTTCTGAGACGCTTTATCGCGGCCGCGATTTCCGGAGACCACAACACGTGCACGTCTGACATTTTTTGATAACCTCTTTGTTGTTGCTCGCTGGTTCTAAATTAAGAAAAATGATTCCCAGTGGTTATTTGGATTTCCTGCTAATGGGATTGCGCAGATCCCTCACAGTATGGCCGTATTTGTGAAGTTCTTCTTCAATTTCAGTCTGGTCCGTTGAGTGGTGTCCCTTGATGACCGCCCTGTAAGCTCTCTCGTCCTTTGGTTGGAAGGTGCGGTGCCTTTTGTTATGTGCCACGAAGTGCTGGCGTAGGGCTGTGTAGGACTCCTTGTCTGGCATCATTACGCGTACGTTGTTGTTTCTCTCCGTTTTGTACGAGAAATCCTTTTTGGTTCCCACGAGAGTCGTTATTATCTTGACAAGCGCGGTAATGTCGGTCACGTCTGGGATGTAGATCGGGGGAGGCTTGAGGGTCTTCGGGATTGGGATTGGTTTCTTTGCTGTTTTAGATGCCACTGCCTCTGAGGCAGTTTCGGGTTCGTCATGTTCGTTGTTTGCCAGATTGCTGCGCAGAGCTGAGCTGGTGCTAGGCGTGACGTCAGGCTCCTCTCCTTGCCTATTACGCGGGGGCTTTCGCTTGATCTCGCTGGGCTCCGAGTAAGAAGAACTCCAGCTTGAGTTTCTGCTCGAGCTGCACTTCCTTGCTTTTAGGGCCTTCTTGCAGGGCATTGTTTTGCCAAGCTTGCTGGAACGAGCTTATTGACTGGGGCCTGCAAGTCTCTAGGTTGGCGTTTTATTTACGTTTTTGCTAATATTTAGTCACAGGAGCAACGGCAGCGAAAGGGCCAACGGCCCCAGTGGGACTCCGCTCTTGGCAGCCCGACCCGGCCCGTTATAAATGCGCAGTCCTCCAAGTCCCAAGTGCGGGCAGCTCGTAAAAAAAATGGGAATAACAAAACACAAAATTCCGAAAAATAATTCAATTTAACACCGAAAACAAAGTTCCTTTTTGATGAACGTTTTATTATTTTCTAAATAGTATTTATCTTGAATAGTTTCTGTTAAAAAATTATTTTGCTCATCTGGATAAGGAATTATTTCGAATATTGGGGCTTTAATTATTTCGGTTGGAATATGGGAAATAATAAGAACTTCGTTCGAATCGGTTTTTATTTGATGTTTAAAAGTTTTTCGAAGTATACAAAATTTAAGAGGTCATGTTAAAGCAATTTTGGGTTAAATATTCATAATTTTGTCATTTGCATGTATAATTCAATATCTTCAATATATTCTGTGAATTGTTTTAGGCTGAATACTAGAATTTCTCCTTTCTTATCCCTTTCATCTTCCTCTCTTAAGTTATTCATTACTTTAATACCGTGATTAATGGTGAATTCTATTTTCCTCTATTTTTTGTATTTTGTGTTCTTATTCTTATTAATCATTTTCATATAATGTACCAAAAAGATATTTGTATGCTGTTCCAACTACGTTAATTAGACCTCTTTTGTTGCGTTTGATAATTTTAATACCGTTTATATTGCGACTAAGTTTATTTATTGAATATTATTATTATTTTATTGAATATTTTAAATTCTTGGGCTGATTTTAATAAATTTTCATAAGTTTCTTCGATTTTAGAAATGTTTACAGTTAGATAATGATATTCATATGTATATTGACGGTTGGTCTTTGAAACCTGTTTAAAAAATAAGATATCCATTATAACCCTTTATGAGGTTTTTTTTTTTTTTTTTTTTTTTAAATAAAAATTGTATTTATTTACATTGCAGTCCCCTGTTACTATTTGTAGTAACTTATACTGCAGAGATTTATAATTTCTATAGAGTATTTACATATTTACATACTTAAACCTAATTAGGGAGTCTAGAGGCATGAATTAATTTAATCAATTAACTTATATATCTTCTCGGCAGATATATCTCTGTTGGTTGAATACGTCACGGTGTGTACACTTTTCCGGATTGACTGCGATGTTCCAGCGTAGGGACCGGTTCTCAAATTTTTTTAGATAAAGCTGAAGCGTATCAGTGGCTGTATAGACGCAAGTATCTCTGGGCAGGACTGCAGTGTCATCAGCAAAGGTGGCAACTGGCATGTCCGTCCTGTACTACTTTAAAGGATCGCTCGTGGAGGAACCTTTTTATTGTCAACAAGTGAGAAAAGTTATTTTCGGCTTGCCGAAGATGGTATACCCTTGAAAACAAAAAAGTTTTCCATACAAAGACTTGTTTTCATATCAGTCGTTTGTATGACAGCTATATGATATAGTGACCCAATCTGGATCAAACTTTCAAAAATTATGTATGGCTATGTCAGATGAATAAATGTTAAATTCGGTTGCAATAGCTGGGAAAACAAAAAAGTTTCCCATACAAAGACTTGTTTTCATATCGGTCGTTTGTATGGCAGCTATATGATATAGTAGTCTGATCCGGACCAAAGTTTTACAAATCATGTATGGCTATGTCAAATGAATTAATGTTAAATTCAGTTGCAATAGCTTGGAAAACAAAAAAGTTTCCCATACAAAGACTTGTTTTCATATCGGTCGTTTGTATGCCAGCTATATCATATAGTGGTCCGATCCAAACAATTCTTAAACTTGATCTGCGTGCAACAAAAATAATAATCTGGTGAAAATTTCAAAACGCTAGCTTTAAAACTACTGTCTATTTTTTGCATAGAAACAGACGGACAGACGGACATGGCTATATCGACTCGGCTGTTGATGCTGATCAAGAATATATATACTTTGTGGGGTCGGAGATGCTTCCTTTAAAACGTTACACATTTCTGGACAAAATTAAATACCCTTTTTCAAGGGTATAAAAAGAGCTGAGGATTTAGTAGGCTTTTAAGCTTGTGCAGAAGTCCTTCATGCCACACTCTGTCGAATGCCTGCTGGATGTCAAGAAAAGCTCCAACGACGTACTCCTTTATGGAAACCTTCCAGTACAAAGTTCACTACGCGGTGTAGCTGTTCAGGTGTGCCGTGCCTGAGTCTAAACCGAAACTGAAACTTCGGAATAGCTTTCTGGACCTTTCGGGACTCGAGCAATCTTCTCAGGATGCACCTCTCAAGTAATTTGCCAAATGCTGGAAGCATGCTTATTGGGCGATAGGAGTCTAATTCCTCTGCTGGCTTCCCACTTTTATGGAGCATAATGATATTCGCCTTCTTCCAGGCGCTTGGGAAGTGTCCCAGTCGAAAAGCAGAGTTTAAAATTAGTACAAGGAATAACAAAGCTCTGTGGGGCATCAGCTTAATGGAGCGGTTGTCGATGTGATCCGCACCAGGAGCCTTGTTTTTGCGAAGGGATTTTATATCATCTTCCAATTCCGTGAGTTTAATAGGCTTTACAGGAAGAGCCATCTGCAATGGGGCTTCAAGGGATTCAGCAACCGGTTGTACTCGTCTTGGCGATGCTGTCTCGAACGGCTGGAATCTTTCCTCCAGGTTTCTGACAAACGCTTCAGCTCTGTCCTGAGGTGATTTTGCCCAAGTGCCACCTGGGTTACGAACTGGAAACTTTGGAGCAACTTGTCTCCTGATCGCTTCGTGAGCTTCCAGAGTGCGAATTTTGAGTTTCCATTGGCAGTAGCTTTCCCGAGGAACGCGTCAGTTGCTTCTCTTTTCAGGTTGGCCAGTACTTTTCTCACCCGATTTGATATCCTTCGGTACAGTTTGTCTATTATTGGATCATTGGTCCTGATGAACTCACGCCGGAGACGTTTCTTGAGAGTTAAGAGTCCTACTGCTTCTGGAGAGAGAGCGATGCTGCTACGCACGTTGCGTAGGTGAACTGCGCCGCCAAGAGCTGCAATTTGAGCTGCATCTTTGATCTTCTTCATAAAAGTTTCAACCGCTTTCTCGATATCGTCTGCTGTATTTATCTCTGTATTGAGGTTAAAGGCATTGTTAAGTTCGTACTGAAACAGCCTTATATTCGCGCCAGGTGGAACGAGCATCCTAATAGGGGCGGTACTATGAGGTGACGTTGTTAGTGAAGCGATCAGAAGATAGGTCATACTCTTCGCGTACTGATAGTAGACTGTTAGCTATACCTTTGTACAAGAAGAAGTCGATACATGAAGGTACATTCCTCGTGTTATACGGGTAGTGAGTGGGTCTGCCTGTAGCCAGAACTTGAGTTGAGCTGAGCCTCGAGCATTCTCTCTTATACTACCCCAGAGGCGATGCTTAGCGTTTAAATCACCTCCAATGATGAACTTTTGACCATGTTGACCAAAGAGATTATCAAACTCAGCGGAATTCCAAAGCAGGCCTGGGGAAGGTACACAGCTGACACCGTAATTTCGCCCAAATTAGTGGAAATTTTTACCGTCGCCATTTGTAGGTGATTCGTTGTGATCGAATGCAGGTGATAGTGTACTAATCCCTGCCGGATTAGGATACAAGCTCCTCCTCTGGAGCGACCTCCTGGGTGATCTGCTCGATAGCAGCTGTAACCTATCATGTTGAGGTAGGATCCGTCGTGTAGCAGTGTCTCTGAAATAAGCATAACATCAATTTCGTGCTTGCTGAGAAACACCTTAAGCTCATTAGCATTTGGGATAATGCTATGAGCGTTCCAGGCTCCGAGGCGCAGTTCACAAGCCATTACTTGCGCTGCGTCAACCCCTTTATGGGGTTGATTTTGATACTTTGTTGTTTCGTTACTTTGATAAAAAAAAAATAGCAAAGTTATGGCGATTAAACTTCTTTAACCCAGTAGTTCTTCAATTGCGTTGATGTCGTCATTGGGGCTTTCCCTGAAATTATTATCATATTTGCTATCATTCATTTTCTTTTGGAATTTTGATTCGTAATGTATGATTTTTCTTCCTCTATTAGTTTCTTCGTAGTGTTTGTCATCTACCTGTCAAATTTTTCCGGTCTTTTTAAATGGACTGCCTGTCCTTGACTTTTCTAACGGAGATTGTTTAAATTTGGTATCGAGTTCGAATTCGTGTCGTTTTTCATTAGGTTTGGTCATTTTAAGAATTTTATTTGCCTGAGTGTTGTATTTAGAGGTTCATGCGTAAATAAAGACATCAGCGGGTGTCCTATTTGTTTTTTTTTTGTTTTCGTTACCTTTTAATTTTATTTATTTTTTTTTATAAAACTATTTATTGAGGCACATAGGGTATCTTAAAACCCCATGGTGTCCTTGACCATTAATAATGGCCGAGAAGCTCGCCGGCTAAGTGTGCTTAGCTTTACCTTTATTACTAAATTTAAACTTACAAACTAACAATAAAAAACTTAAAAACAAAAAATATAAAAGATAGAAAGACGATGGGGAGTATATCGTTTGGCTTATCATCATCTTGCTGTGCGTCTTGTTGGCAGTCGGTCGATAAGGTCCCTAAAAGTCGCATGTTGAGCCACCTTTGTGGGCGAGGTCTGGTAAGACCCTTAGCGAGTCGGTTGCGATGGCGCTCGAGTCGGTCGTTGTAGCGGCTGCAGTGAAAATTTATGTGGAACCTGTGGAACAGGTTGACTCAGCCAAATACCTGGGAGTCATACTCGACTGTCGGCTTACTTTCTCGAAGCAAGTGAGTGAAATGAGAATACGCATACGGGCTGCGGCGTCAAAGCACTACTGGCTCATGGGCCCACGTAGCAAACTGTCGCTGAAAACTAAGTTAACTATCAACAATCAAATCATAGCTCCTATTTGGAGGTATGCGTGCCAAATTTGTGGCCTGGCGTGTGACAGCCAAATTTGCAGAATCCAGAGCATCCAAAATAAGATGGCGAGGACGATCACTGGCTGCGGGTAGTATATGAGGAACACCACCCTCCACAGTGACCTAAAGCTACTCACGGTCTTTGAGACCATAAATTTCCTTTTATTAATATGATTTGTCGACTGTAGTAATTTAAAGGATTTTCGTAGAATAGATATGGTTCTGGTTATCTTTTGTTTTACTATGTATTGTAGCTTTGGAAATTGTTCAGAGTTCCTCCTAGCATAGTTTCTTCTATTTGAACTCTGTTGGAGAGAGCATCTGCTACATAGTTTTCTTTTCCAGGTAGATATTTTATGAGACAATCGAATTCTCTTAATTTGATTTTCCATCTTTGGAGTATCATGTTTGGCTTTTTAATGTTATTCAACCAAACAAGTGATTTGTGATCGCTGAGAATTTGGAACTATTTGCCGAAAAGATAAGGTCTGAAATATTTTGTTGCTAACAATGGCTAACAAATCTTATTCTATCGCGGCATACTTGCAAAGCATACTGGTCTTTGATTTTGTGATAATACTGCTTCCAATGCTATGTTCTTGCATCTGTTGTTAATGAAAAGGGTTTATCAAAATCTGGATAAATTAATGTGCCGAAGTGCACTTTCATTTTTTCGAATGCTTTAATGTAGTTTGGATCTTTGATATTTATGGTTGCTCCAACGATTCCTGCATGACAATCATATTAACGTCCTGCTACTGCCAGAAACACATCTCACTTCTAAGTACAACTTTCAACTAAGTGGCATTTCGTTCTACGGAACAAATCATCCAGACGGAAAAGCACATGGCGGAACCGCTACCCTGATAAGGAACCGCATCAAACCAGTACCATAGCGAGTTCGAAAACAAAATACTTGCGGGCCACATCCATAAATGTACATCTAGGAAGCGGCAATCTTACCCTCGCAGCGGTATATTGTCCCCCCCGTTTTAATGTTTCCGAACAACAATTTGACTTCTTCAACACCCTAGGGGACCACTTCATTACTGCAGGTGACTACAACACTAAACACACCAACTGGGGATCACGCCTCGTCACCCCTAATAAGGTACACTTGTATAACGGCATCATTAAGGCAAACTGAAAGCTTGACTACGTCTTTTCAGGCAGACCAACATACTGGCCAACCGACCCGAACAAAATTCCTGCCTTGATCGACTTCGCTATAACTAAAAATATCCCTCGAAACCTCATCACTGCCGAACCTCTACCGGATCTATCATCTGACCACTCGCCAGTCCTCTTTAATCTCAACTTTCTCCAATGCCCCAAGAATACAATGCAGGCTAACAGATTAACATCAAAGAGAACAAACTGGTTCAAATACAAAAAAAAAACATAAGTTCACACAATAAGCTCAACCCAAGGCCAAATTTTGATGCCGAGATTGAATCAGCAGCAAATACCCTGGAGAGTGTCTTAGTTACAGCCGCCATAATCTCAACACCTCAAATAGAGAGTGCACCAGGGTGACACCCAGGATGACAAACGCAGACATCGCGCGGCTCGGTCTTGAAAAACGACATATGCGACGGAAGTGGCAAGCTCATAGATCGCCAATCGCAAAGCAAAGATTCAAAAATGTCTCACATAACCTTTCCAATGCGCTGAAGGAAAAAACAAAAAACGCCCAACTTCGATATATAGACCAACTTTTCAATATCAGCCAGCAAAAATTTACTATGGAAAGCCCATCCCAGTTTTACCACACCGGCAGAGACGATATCACCATTAAGGACATTAAGGAATATTACTGAAGGTTGGGCCCGCAGCGATAAAGATAGAGCTACCACATTTGCAACGCACCTTCAACGTGTGTTCCACCCGAACCCTGCTACAAGCTCGTTTGTATTACCCGCGGTAACAGGCGACGACCAAGCACATGAGTTAATCGAATTTCAAGCAAATGAAATATTTAAAATCATCAAGGATAAACTAAATCCAAAAAAGTCTCCAGGATGTGATCTAATAACTCCAAAGATGATAATTGAGCTTCCATACTGTGCTGTATGCACTATTTCCTTGCTGTTCAACGCTATCACTAAACTCGGGTACTATGCAGAGAGAAGGAAAAAATCGGTCACAGTAAAGACGATACCAAAGGCAGGCAAGGACCACTCAGTTACTACATCGTACAGGCCTATAAGCCTGTTGCTTTGTCTCTCAAAACTATTTAAAAAATATCTGATGACCCGAATAACCCCCTACCTGAGGACACGCAATCTTATTCTAGCGCATCAGTTCGGTTTTCGTGAAAAAAATGGAACCATTGAACAAGTCAATCGAATAACATCACAAATACGATATCCTTTTGAAAAACGGGAATATTGCACTGCAATATTTCTGGATGTCTCACAGGCTTTTGACAAGGTCTGGCTAGATGAATTGATGTTCAAAATTAAAACAATGCCCCCTCAAAACACCCCCAAACTCCTGAAATCATATCTATACAACAGAACCTTTGCTGTAAGACATTTACACTCAATCGGCAAGACTGTCCTTCAATCACTTTAAACAACACCGTAATACCGAAAGTAAATGAAGTGACGTATCTTGGAGTGCACCTCGACCGACGTTTCACCGAAGCCACAAGAACACATCTTAAGCTTAAGTCTAGTAGTCTCCACTGGCTTATTAACGCTCGGACATTAACATTAACGCTCTGTCTGGAGGGTCCTACTCTACAACTCCGTACTAAAACCAATAAGGACGTACGGCTCCTAACTTTGAAGAAGTGCCAACAGTAGTAACATTGAGATCATGCAAAGGGCCAAATCAACAATCACTGGATCACCCTGGTATATCCGAAACGAAAATATACAAATTAATATCAGATGAAATAGGTAAAATCAAAGAAGATGAATCAAAGATGAAATAAACCATCAGAAACAAAAGTACATGAGCAATTAACGTCACACCCTAACTACCTTGAGAGGAGCTTAACACGGGTTTGCGACCGATCCCGACTTTGCCGCAACGACCTTCCGACCCAGCGCTGATCATTAAAAAGACTGTTGAAAATTGCTTTAAATTAAGATTTGAAAACTTATTGTTAGTCTCATAATTCCTGAGAAGATCCAATAAATACAGCAAAGCTTAAAAATAAAAAAATAAAAATAAGAACTTAGTTGCTGGATAATTTTACACTAAATCACGTTTGTATACTGACTAACGTTGACGGATCACACGTCACGTAAATCGCGTTTACCGAGTTGATATTAAAAATAGATTTTATTTCTTTGAAAAGCGTACTTTTATCTGTAAAATTTATTAAGTGGCGGAATTTCCTGCCAAACAGAATGATGTCTTTCTTTAACGAAAATTTGGTTTCTTCAAGTACAAACTGGTTCTTGAAACAATTTAAAGTCTTTTTTGTCGAGCATAAAAAAAATGGCGAAATTTTACCAAAAATAATACCATAAGGCACGTGTTTGTTGTCTTGCTTGAACCATGAATAAGATAAATGCGCGTACCGCGTCAGCGCTTACCTCCTCATTCGGAAGAGTTGCCGGGACAGCTTCATGGATCATTCTGATTTTATACCAACAAACGCAACCAGCCCGACCTACGACTCAAGCAACATCACTGGCTCCTGGAGAGAAGGTCCAAGCTCAAGGAAAAACTCAAACTAATCACATACAAAGTAGTCCAGAAGCCAATCTGGACCTATGGAATACAGGTGTGGAGCACGGCAAGCTGTTCTAACCGCATCAGAATCCAGCGGATTCCATGGGTAGCAGAGAAGATCACCCGTCTTAGCGGAAGATACACAAAACGACTGGACAACCACCCCAACCACCTGGCCATTAACCTCCTAGATAATAGCCAATCCCTAAGACGCCTGAAGAGGAAACTCCCCCATCAATAGACACCTAGTCAATGTCACCCCCAAACCATTTAATGATTGTGCACTTGGATAGATTTTAAATATAAAATAAGAACGTTAAAAAAAAAAAAATTTGATTTTATATGTATCTCAAACTTTGTCGTAATATTTCATTAGGGTCAAGACACCTTTTCTGGCCATTGCAAGGCCTTGCCTCAGAAGACGTAGGGAGGTTTTTTTCAGTGTATGAGCAATTTCTGTCTATAATTTCATCAAAGTTCAGAGAAGTATTGTGTAAAAATAAAACAGCTAGGCTGCTGCTCTAAATGTATTCGTAATTATTGTAGCCGCTTGCTACTACTTGCAGCTACCGTTAAAAGGTTTGAATAGTTCGTATTTAATATTTGTCTAACAGGACAGATATTAAATAATATTAATAAGAGATGGAAAAGAAAAATAGTCTTTACTTTTTAGCTACCAACTATTTTCTTTGCACTATAGTTCCGGCTAAAAGGTTTCCTGTGATCCGATTTTTTTCTGCCAAGCTGAGTTAGTTCCGGTCGTTAGAGAAGCGCAAGAGAAGAGAGAAAGAAAACAATTTTTAAAATTAATATATTAATTTATTTTGTACATCGCGCGATTTTATCACGCAATAAATAATTGTATGATCTCATTTGATAAATCGATTTGATAAATTTTAATAAAATTTTAGATATTGACAACAATGGGTTCTTAGACCAAAATGACTTTCTTTGCATGGCAGTAAGAGCCTGTGTTGTTGAAGGCAAAGGCGATTGCAGCGCAAGTCGTTTAGATGATTACAAAAAATTAATGAAAAACCTATGGGAAGAAATTTCAGCGATTGCTGATGATGATAAGGTAAGCATGAAAATATTGAACTTGCATTTTAAATACATTTTAATTTACCCGGATCTTATGTTTATAATAAACGTTATTTCTTTTAAATGTTATTCGTATTCAGAAGCTTTGTGCTTGATGTTAGTGTTTTCTAGTGTTTTCTCGTATTTCTTTTTTTTCTGTGTGAACTATTCATCTCTGATAAAGCTCTATGCCATTTCTACAGTTTTGTGTATAATGCATGGAATGTCCTTCTATATAACCTTAAGCATAGCCGAAGCCGTTAGGGGTATTATTTATTACTTGAAAGCTGGTAATCCTGCCCGAATACTAGATGAGGTAAGAAAGTGTCGATAAAAAATCTATTTTCATGGTGTGTACCTTACAGTATGAACAGGAGAAAACTGAGTTCTTGACTTCCTCTTGCTCTTCGTCTCTGCAGCTGCTGAGGCTTGGGCTGAGGGCAGTCCTATTAAGCCTTTAAAGTTGGGAGCTACTCTTTTGGAAAGTTTTCTGAAGTGGTGAACCAGACGGAAATTGAGGGTGCTATTTCAGCAAAGTTCCTTGCTCCAGTTTAGGTCCTCTTTCATTATATAATATGTTTACTTATTCCACAAACGCAGGCCCTTTAAATTATATGTAAATCACCAGATAGGAGGAAATAGCTAACACAATAAGCTAAAATAATAACACAGCAATT
Organism: Drosophila merina; assembly: GCA_035047645.1. NCBI lineage: Eukaryota > Metazoa > Arthropoda > Insecta > Diptera > Drosophilidae > Drosophila > Drosophila merina. The sequence goes on along the minus strand of JAWNPH010000089.1, from coordinate 22,208,289 downwards.
CACGGGAATCATTCGTCGATCACAACAACATTTCGTCTGTGTCGATTTGCAGCTAAATTTAGCTAAGGTTCGTACCGAAACTATAAACTATACACCAAGCAAAACTTTGTTTAAACTTATTGGGATAATACTTATTTAACTAGAATTCTACTAAATGGATCCCCCTTTAGCCTTGCCAGCATAAAAAATTCTCCAAAGTGAAGTAACACTAAAAAGGCTGGATTATTGCTCCCCGGCTCCCCGTTGCTATTGCAACGATGAGCCAAAGAGAACTGACCTTACCCACGATAACCAACACGTCGACCTTGTTAACCACCGCACTCGTAACCACAACAAATACTGCAACGGTATCGACAGTACGCGTGTGGACTTGTTTCTGCTAAATCAGCAATAAATCCAAAAACACTGCAAACTGGGTTGGATCGCTACATCCAAATAAAAATAAAATTGAGCACACGAAATTCTGCGGCGAAAAAGTAGCAAGATCCCTTAGGTCGTTCTCCAGGGGATAGAGCCTGACGTAACACATTCAGAGATCATGCAGGCATTAAATGATAAGGATTTAAAGCAAAAAACTCTCTTTAACGTCCTGAACAAAGACAGGAAATCGCAACCATTCTTTAAAGTCGAGCTGGAACCTGACACAAAGCTATCAGAAAAAAGAAGTGCGTCCTATTTACATGCTACAATTACTTCTGTATCATAGAATTACCGTAAAAGAACCACACAAGCGCAAACGCCCCATCCAAAGCACTAATTGTCAAGAATATGGCCATACAAAGCATAATGCTTATTGCGTTCAGCTTGTGTGTTCTGTGGAGGGCTTTATGACTGCGATCATTGCACGACAAATAAAAGCAATCCCTACACTAAAAAGTTCAGTGACTGTGGCGGTAACCACACACACGTGTTCATCCCCGAGTAACGTCTGCACGCCTCCATAATGCACAGAATACACCTGTACCATCACAAACAATCCCAGAAGTCTTCACAGCCGCAAAGAGGTCCTGAGTTGGTTCTGCGACCACCTTCCAAAATGTGACCGCAAACGTCCTAAAATCGGAACTTTCAGAACCTAGCTCTACGACAACAACTCTACATGCGGACCAAACTGATCCGACACCGGCCCTGCCATCATCGAAGCAACAACAAAGCAGTATTTAAACCATGATGCATACTCTGCAGCATATGATTGAATTCATGTCCTTTGTCGTCGTGCGAACGGAACTGCCTTAAACGGCTATTCCACCTTGGATCCCGAAGGAAAGGGAAAGACTAATCCGTGGTAGTAGGCTCGTTTTATTCTGTAAGAATTTAAGGTTATATCAACTATATCAACAATATCAACTATCTTAATTCTACCTCACCGCAGTGTGCCCTCCAAACTCTCGTAGAACAATGAGCACTGTAAGTTTTCGCAGCCAATTTACAACTTGCGATGGTGACAAACATTGTGCCCGCACACATTTAGCTACCAAATCCTATCACTTTCGGGCTGGTTCACAACACAAGTTCATCTCAAGAAAAATACTGACTACGCCTATCGATTACAATATTTGATCCGCGACATCCCCGGCCCCGTGAATGAGTCGCATCATTGTCGTCGATAGGCCGTTGTCGCTCACGCGCACCTTGGCGCGCCTGACGACTCCATCTGCTCCGCTGTAGACCTCCTCCACGATGCCCTTGCATCACTCTCGTCGGGGCAAGGCGGGATCGCAGACGAAGACCATATCACCCTGGGCTCCGTTCTTCGGCACCACTTCTCGCGGCGCACAAGCGTAGGCAGGTACTCCATGGCCCACCTCCAGGCGTATCCGACAGATTGGCTACTCCCTTGAGTAAGTCATTTGGCGTCAACGGCGCCTCCTGTTCCGCATCCACAGGCAAATGTGTAATCGGACGCGAATTCACAATATTTTCCGCCTCAATCAGGAGACTCTCCAATACATGGTCCTTCGGCCACCAAGCGATTGAACCTTTGACGACTCCAGAATCTCCACTCGGTTGCCAACAAACTGCTTATACCGGCGGTGGGTGGTGCCGATCCATCTCAGCACCGTCTTTGAGTCCGCCCATAACACCAAGTCCGTGATGGCCACACTGTGCTCTTACTTGACAGTGTTCATCAGCCTGGTTCCGAGAACTGCTGCCTGCAGCTCCAGCCGGGATCGTCATTGTCCTCATCGCGGCGCACTTCGTCTTTGCACATACGAAGCTACCAGCACGTTGTCGTCTTCATATGTGACCCTCCAATAGGCCACCGCCGCGAATCCTGCCTGACTAGCATCCACGAAGACGTGCAATTCTATGGCACGGACTGCTCCACGCCCAAAATAATGGCGAGGACATCGAAAATGTCCCACGGTGTCCATCTCTTTGCGCCAAGTCGCAAATGCTTTGCTTAACTCCTTCGATAGTGGTTCGTCCCACTGCATCTTCCGCCTCCAAATCTCTCGCAGCAGCCTCCAGGGGATCAAACGTCGGCATCATCAGGCTTTAATATTCCCTCTTCGTAGGAATTCGATCTCCTCTCAGAACGCTGCTTGGCACTCGATGATACTTCACGTTGAATCTGAAGTCATCCGTTGGTACCTGCCAACGTATTCCGAGGATCTTTTGCTCAGCCTCACCCCATCCGACGCTCTTGACGCGTCCCGGTCCTAAAGCCGTCTCCACGGTGGGCGAGCTGGATGAAAACTGGCATAACTCGAATCCAGCATCCGCATGTATCACTCGGGTAGATACGCTAATAGCCGCGCTCTCTGTAGCGAAATTGTCCGCATAGTCATCGAAATAATGGTAGTCGGTAATAGCCTTGACTGCTCTCGGATCCGAATCCCGATACTTCAGGGCATTCACGGTCTTCACGTAATGTGCAGCACTCGGCGAGCATGCTGCTCCAAACGTAATTACGTTCATCTCATAGACATCCGGATCTCTCTCGTCGTCGCCATCTCTCGGAATCGTTGCGAACATCTGTCCTCGGGTCGGATCAGCACTTGGTGGAACAACACCTTGATGTCACCCTCTCTGAAATGAAAGAGCACAGCCGCCAAAGGCTTAAAGTGCTGAGGCCTTTTGTCCAGCTCCGAATTTAGCGAGGTTCCTCTAACTTTGGCTGCAGCATCAAACACAAACCGTACCTTGTCGAGCTTGTTGGGCTTTTCGACACCAAAATGTGGCAAATAACAACCGGTCGCTCCTCACCGCGACCTCATCCGGCTGCAGCCCCCTTGCGTATCCTTTGGACACGTAATCCTTCATGCGCTTCAATTTCCTGACCAGCCTCTTGTACGCCATATCGTAGCTCTGTGGCACCACATCGTGGTCGTCCTTCCGGAGTAATCCCGTCTGGTAGCTCTCCTTACACTTCAAGATCTCTTTGCAGCTCGTCATCGATCATCGTGACGGAGGATTCGTCATCTAAGAGCGCATACGTATTCACTTTCCGCCCAGCTCCGTACAGCGTAACTGGCAGTATACGGAACAGTATGCGGCCTCCTTCGGCGTCGACGCAGCTCAAATTCCTCTGCATGGGCGCTCCCGCTTCACGCGGAGCTCCTCTCTCCAGGCTGTTTCTGGGAACGGCTGGCTGCTGGTCCCCCTCTTGGTCCCTGTGACCATCTCATAGCGAAGGCATCCTGGCCGTCCTGCGTCTGGAAACTGCTGGCTGCTGGTTCCCTCCGTCGCGTCTGAAACTACCTTGCTGCTGCGGCCTTCGCTCCTCGTCCGCGCCATGTAGCAGACGGTGATGCATCTTTCGGCATCCAGTGATCTAGCACTCACCTTGCTTATAGCAGGATCTAGCTATGTGCCCGCTTCGTAGGTATATGAAGCAGAGTCGGTGGCTCTTCACAATCCTCCACCTTCCGGGCGGCGAAGCTCTAACGAATTCTCTGCAACTCGTGATCCTATGTTGTTCTCCACAGATGGGACAACTTCTATGCCGATCATCCTGTCGATCGCATTCGTTATAGCTCGCATGCTCGCATGCAGAACTCGACGCCTCGGCTCCTTTCCCTCCACATTCAAAACCGTGCACACCACTTTTGCGTAATCCTATAGCCACGCGCTGAAGTGGACTACAGAGGGAAAGGGCACAATCGTTGCAGCATGCCTGGCCCAGTCCACTCACTTACTCATAGGAAGCTTGCCCACAAGCTCCTCCATGAGGCTTGGGTTCTCCAGGTGCTGCTCCGCCTTCGCTGACTGCAAAAAGGCCGCGAGGTTACTCACTCGGGTAGCGAAAGGAATGATCTTCGCCAAATTGTGCTCCGAAATTGGCTGTACCTCTCGCACGCTGTTCAGCTGGCTGCGTATAAGCTGCTCCAATCGGCCGGACCTAAAGCGCAGCTGCTCCATCACGGCGCTGACATTCCATGGATGAATGAGTAGCGCCTTCACTGTCTCACGGGCTTCATCCTTCAGCGCCTTCAGTAATCTCTGGTTGTTCTCCAGATCCGTGCAATTGTACGTTCGGGTCGTCTCCACGAACGCACAGCTAAAGATCGGCCACTCCTCGGCGTGCCCACCAAATACAGGCAAGTCCGGAAGCTTTCTTTGCCCATATACTGGGTTCCATTCGGTGTCATCGCGGCGTAGGATCCAACAAGTGGCGATGCTATTGCCACATTGTGGACGCTCACGCCCGGTAGCACGAATCCATGCGCTGGCTGCGCAGTTCTTGTTGCACACAGTGGCTCCACAAACTGGTTGCTAAATGTTAGCAATGTCGGTCCACTCCAAAATGGCGGCAGCGTGCAGGCCGCACCGCTCGCATCGTTACCGTTATAGGGCACCGACCCCGTTATGTAAGGCCTCTCCGTTAGATGTGGGTAATGGCGGTCCGCTCCAAGATGGCCGCCGACTCGACGCTCCACTGTTGGCGCCAACTGCGCTTGGACAAACTGCGATTAGCGCGCAATTTGTGGTGCTTACACTTTGCAGGGCTTTAACTTTTTCCAGCTCCTTTTCCAACGCTGCGATTCTCTCCATGAGATCCAACTTGAGGGGCTGGTTCATCTCCGGCGCTGGGGTCGCTACGGTAGTCACCGTAGTGGCCGGGCAAGAAGTCGTCGCCGCCGTGATATTCACCCGCGGCCGGGTTCCTGCTCGACTACTCACTGGATGCTGATACGCTCTCGTTGTTATAGGGGTGGCTTCCCCTCCATTCAGCCGGCCACTCTTCCTGGGGGAATGCTGCATCTTCCCCAGCTTCAATATGCGGCGCCTATGTGCGCTCCCAAATGGCGTCTCCGACACCTTGTGGCCGCTGGCTATGGCCGTCGATGCTTGGCGCTCCTTGCGCCTCGTGACCGCTGGCTGCGATCTCCGCAAATGACGCTCCCCGGCGTCTTCTCGTCCGCGACCCGATCGTGCCGACTCTCGGCGCAACTCCTCTGCCAGTACGTAGCGCTGGCTGCGCTCACAAATCCTCCTCGCTGGCCGTCTAAACCGTCACTCCAGCTCCTAGCAACTCTTTAACTGGCCGTCTAAGCCGTCATTCCAGCGCAAGTTGCCCTTGCATTCTCCCTCGGACTGCGTATAAAAGATGTCTTCGTGCAAACGGAGTTGCCTTAAGCGGCTACTCCCCCTTGGATCCCGAAGGAAAGGGAAAGACTAATCCGCGGTAGTAGGCTCCTTTTATTCTGTAAGAATTTAAGGTTATATCTATAACTATATCAACAATATCAACTATATTAATTCTACCTCTCGATCCAAACTCTCGATAATAGATAATAGATAATAGATAATAGATAATAGATAATAGATAATAGATAATAGATAATAGATAATAGATAATAGATAATAGATAATAGATAATAGATAATAGATAATAGATAATAGATAATAGATAATAGATAATAGATAATAGATAATAGATAATAGATAATAGATAATAGATAATAGATAATAGATAATAGATAATAGATAATAGATAATAGATAATAGATAATAGATAATAGATAATAGATAATAGATAATAGATAATAGATAATAGATAATAGATAATAGATAATAGATAATAGATAATAGATAATAGATAATAGATAATAGATAATAGATAATAGATAATAGATAATAGATAATAGATAATAGATAATAGATAATAGATAATAGATAATAGATAATAGATAATAGATAATAGATAATAGATAATAGATAATAGATAATAGATAATAGATAATAGATAATAGATAATAGATAATAGATAATAGATAATAGATAATAGATAATAGATAATAGATAATAGATAATAGATAATAGATAATAGATAATAGATAATAGATAATAGATAATAGATAATAGATAATAGATAATAGATAATAGATAATAGATAATAGATAATAGATAATAGATAATAGATAATAGATAATAGATAATAGATAATAGATAATAGATAATAGATAATAGATAATAGATAATAGATAATAGATAATAGATAATAGATAATAGATAATAGATAATAGATAATAGATAATAGATAATAGATAATAGATAATAGATAATAGATAATAGATAATAGATAATAGATAATAGATAATAGATAATAGATAATAGATAATAGATAATAGATAATAGATAATAGATAATAGATAATAGATAATAGATAATAGATAATAGATAATAGATAATAGATAATAGATAATAGATAATAGATAATAGATAATAGATAATAGATAATAGATAATAGATAATAGATAATAGATAATAGATAATAGATAATAGATAATAGATAATAGATAATAGATAATAGATAATAGATAATAGATAATAGATAATAGATAATAGATAATAGATAATAGATAATAGATAATAGATAATAGATAATAGATAATAGATAATAGATAATAGATAATAGATAATAGATAATAGATAATAGATAATAGATAATAGATAATAGATAATAGATAATAGATAATAGATAATAGATAATAGATAATAGATAATAGATAATAGATAATAGATAATAGATAATAGATAATAGATAATAGATAATAGATAATAGATAATAGATAATAGATAATAGATAATAGATAATAGATAATAGATAATAGATAAGAGATAATAGATAATAGATAATAGATAATAGATAATAGATAATAGATAATAGATAATAGATAATAGATAATAGATAATAGATAATAGATAATAGATAATAGATAATAGATAATAGATAATAGATAATAGATAATAGATAATAGATAATAGATAATAGATAATAGATAATAGATAATAGATAATAGATAATAGATAATAGATAATAGATAATAGATAATAGATAATAGATAATAGATAATAGATAATAGATAATAGATAATAGATAATAGATAATAGATAATAGATAATAGATAATAGATAATAGATAATAGATAACAGATAAATGATAAATGAGATACTAATATCTAAAAATTACAAATAATCAATGGCTGCCCTACGAACGCAAATGGCGTTTCACGGCATAAACTTATAATAAGTCAACTTCTTCATGACAGTCATATTGACGTACTGCCGGAACAAATCATCCAGATGGTAAAGGCGGTACATGGTGGTATCCTGTTTAGAAATCATCAGTACCATAGCGAATTTTCAAGCAACTACTTAAAGACCACATCTATGGTATAAACGTTTAATTCGGAAGCGGCAATCTTACCCTTGCAGCGGTACATGGTCCCCCTCGTTTCAATGTTTTCGAACAATAATTTTTTGACTTCTTCAACATCCTAGGGCAACACATCATTGTTGTATGTGACCATAAAGCCAAACACGCCCACTGGGAATCACGCGTCGTTATCCCTAATGCAAACAGAAAGCTTAACTAAGTATCTTCAGGCAGACCATCATACTGGCCAACCGACCCGAACAAAATTCCTGATCTGGTCGCAATAACCAAAAATATTCCTCAAATCCTCATCAGTGCCGAATGTTTACCGGATCTATCATCCGACCACTTGCAAGTCCTTTTAAATCAGAACCTCAACGCCCTGAGACTACAATGCAGGCTAGCAGATTAACATCAAAGAGACAAAACTGGGTCAAATACATAAAATATATACCCTAAGACAATTAAGTTTTCGGAAAATGTTGAGTTTTTTTCTAGAGCTTTCCCTAATTACGACGCCTAAAATGAGCACGATCAGTCAACCAGTTTGTTTACAGCAGCTGTAAAAATCAGTCGACCTCAGAGTTCTGCGATTTTTAAAATGCAAAAAAATATTGAACAAAGAATTTGCATCAAATTTTGTGTTTCAAACCAAACTTCGTGTGCGGAGTCGTTGCGAATGCTGGAAGTGGCTTATGGTGAATCTATTCTATCGAAAACACAAGTCTACGACTGGTACAAAGCTTTTAAGGATGACGAGAAACCGTCGAAGACATGCCTCATCCCGGTCGTCCTTCGACGTCTAACACTGACGAAAACATAAAAAAATTGTAGGAAATCGTGCTTGAAAACCGTCATGCGAGTGTTAGAGAGATACCACATAAGCTAAACATCAGCCGTGGAACAGCTCGTTTGATTTTGGCGGATATTTTCGGCATGAGACGCGTCAATGCTCGTCTTGTTCCAAAAGAGCGCGCCATCGCACCGACCTCGTTCAATACAATCGATCAACCAACTAATTCACCGGATTCTCACCGGACCCATGTGACTTTTTTTGTTTTCAAAACTCAAGTTACCCCTCCGTGGGACTCGTTTCAACTCGCTAGAAGCCGTAAAAGATTCGCAGAGGGAACTAAAGGCGATTCCGGACAGCGCCTACTTGGCATGTTTTGATAATTGGAAAAAAAAGAGATGGTATATGTGTATCGCTTCAGAAAGAGCACATTTTGAAGGCGATAAAATAGATATTGAACTTAATTTTCGTAGGGTAAGTTCAAACATTGAACCCTGGAGAGGGTCTTAGCTGCAGCGGCCCGCATCTCTACACCCCAAAGCCTCTAGTGAGATAAAAACTCCCAGGACTCGCAGAGCAGCTCGTTCTTGAAAAACGATTGTCTGTAGAGAATTAGGCTAAAATATCTTACATTATATCAAGTAATAATATACTTGGAATTGTATACGGGTATTATGTTCTTCGCAGATTCCCAGGTTAACATTTGCTACAGTCAAATCCATAGATAACAAAAAATTAAAACTACCAGATTTTGGATACCAGAATAAAATTTTATTTACGCACCTGGATTGTTATTAGATTACTCAATTAGAAAGCTATATAACTGGAAAGGATGTCATTAAAGGTTGTAAACAAAAGAAACAAATTGCATCCTACAAGAAAACTTTCGCAGACTATAACTGTACAAAAATGATTACTTTACGAAATTACGATTTTGAAATATAAATGTTTGAAAGAAGAGTCTGAACTTGAATAACTCGATGAAAAAAATATGTTGAAATTTATTTTATTAATAATTTATTATTTCAAGGAGACCTATCTCGTTTGAGCGCAGTTGCTTTTCTGTAGGTAAGAGTCGACAACTATGCAACCGCTTATATCTCTTGCTAGCCCCCAAATCCCCCAAATCCAAGACAACAATCAAGTAAGATTTGTCCGATTTGTCTTCAATGGCATTACTTCAAGTGATTTGATTTCCTTTCGTAGAATTTCTCCCTTTGTTCGAAAATTTATCTGCGACTACTGGTCAGAATGTTGCCGATCTATTCGCAACCTTCTCTCAAACAACGCATTCACTTCCTTCTGTTATGGATCAGCCTTATTCATACAATATTCAATCAGGCTCTCTTATTTTCGGACCATCTTTCTCCGAAAACAGTGTTATCGTATCGTTTAAAGGTATAACTAGTCTATTTTCCAGGTCCCGATGGTTTTCCAGGCTGTGTACTGAAAAACTGCGCTAAGCTGTTGTGCAAAGCGCTTCCAAAGCTTTTCTCCCTGTCTCTGGAAACTTCGATCTTTCCCCACATGTGGAAGGAATCTTTCATAATTCCCCTACATAAAAAAGGAAAAAAAATCCGGTAAAACTATAAACGAATCTCTAAATTGTCAGCAATTCCAAAATTGTGAGACCAATTTATGCAACACAGTGAAGAAAGCATTTTCGACCCATAAAGTATATTTCATCTTGATCAGCATCAACAGCCGAGTCGATCTCTAATTCTGTCCGTATGAACGCGTGGATCACAGAGACTATAGAAGATAGAGATATAATCTTTAGTTGGTTTTAAATTTTGGTTTGTTTTAAGTTTTAATTTACGCTTTTTCGGCAACACCTTAGTATTATGGAACATTTTTTGGTTTCCTACTACAAATTTGTGAAAATGTTTTCTAACCTTAACAAGTCATATTTATTGGAAAAAGAGCTGGACGGAGACAAGTGGAGTTCCCGGTTAGTACTATTGTGGAGAACCTTTTGAAGCTTTCCTTCAGAGAAATGTGTGCTGTATTTTACTAAGATATACTATACTAGGAGTGCGACGCCACCATATCTGTTGCATGCTGTATTACAAATTTAGCCCCTTTGCGGGAAAATTTTTTAATATTGATCTAATTTTGCCGGAAAAATACAAAATCTCCCATTGTCCGTAAATCTATTTCGAAATAAACTTCCATATGAAGACGCAATTTATCACAAATAAACACAAGCAACGTTTTAAAAGGTCAATCGAAGTTGTCAATGCGACAACGTTAAAGATTCTCTAAAGAATTTTAAAATGCTAAAAGAGTTACATATCGCTGCCTCTCCATAAGCTAAGTCAAGCTACTCAAACCACAGTTTATATATACATATTTACGTATGTATGTTCACAACAAAAGCGACGGCTAGCTCAGGCGAAAAAGATGTCTTCCAATATCCCAAAACCGATGACGCAAAAATGCATTCCACCAATGCGCCCCGGCGAGAGGCTAGGCGAGGATCGCACACTATTTTCATTGCCGTGGGCATAGACTTAAAGAGAAGACAGAGGCTGACCAATGAGCTGATAATAGTATACGGTGTAGAAGACAAAAGAAATGAATTACAGATATTTATAATATTTTAGTGCTGGACAAGATCTAACATCCTTTTCCGTTGGAAGTTCAGTTTTCAACAAATCTCCGAGGGGGCATGGAAAAACTATGGCCAACTCGGGCACGACAAGAGACACATCGACATCGGTTGCTCAAAAGTTTGGGAGGTTCAGCGCAGCAGGATGGCGGCCATCTACAAGAACACGACGATCTATTGTCAGGAGGACGAGTTACCCTGTACACTTCCCCTCCACCTAAGCCCCATAGAGCCAAACCACAAGCCGTCGGATCATAAGTACAACGCCCCCACATTGTGTCGCAATGCAAAAGCATAAATAAACAGCTACATAAACATATAAACATATTGACCGTCGGGGTGCCGATGCAGAATTTTTCCTGGCCGCTGAGCTAGCGTCGCATTACTTCGTGGCGGATGTGATTCAGCGACAAATACAAAGTTTCCCGGAATTAGCAGCATCATTTTAATTTAGTAAACTAAGTTTTATTCATTTTGTTACAGACTTTGAAACTGATCAGTCGAGATAAATAAAACATTTTGTAAAGAATCAACGATTGAACTTCATTGAATTAAAGAGGAAGCAAGACGGTGATTTTATCAAAATACTTGGACAGGACCAAGGACCTCAGATCTTGTAACTAGCGCACCTGGTTAGCATCCACCACAGTCACATTGCAGACATAGTGAAGTGCACGGCTTCGAGGGTCCATGTGAAAGACTTGCCTGGAATGGGATCTCCCTTTGGACCCTTATTATAGGGTCCAACGGGGCACAATCAGGCCGGGATCACCAAAATGTTAAGTTATCAAGTGTTTTTGATTACTGGAAAACCAAAATTTTAAATAAATAAACTTCTTTGCGCGGTTCCCGCTGCATAACGTACAGCCCATCTTCAGCCCAACCGCACGAGGGGCACTGTCGTTATCGTACAGAAATGATTACGAGGAAGAAGAAGGCGAGTTTGTTGCTCTGCAGGGTAAAACACACTTGACGATTTGATAGAATAGGAAGAGCAAAGTGAAGTAAAAGAATATAGGCCGTTGTAGTCTGAACACAAAACCCTAAAAGGCTCATTCTGGGCATACAAGTATGTTGATCTACAACATCTCAGGAACAGAGGACTAAAAATTCTAGTCTGTATATTTGGAATGTTAACATACATTTTAGGCGTGTTAGTAGATACTGACATTCTAAATTAGCATTAATACTGTTATTTAGGAAAAGACACCCAGCATCTTTCTACAATTTTTTAGGGACGTTAAATTTATTAGTAGGAGTCTGTTGAAATAATAAGGGGATTTGCATCCCAGTTGAGTCTCCTAAGAGTAAACATTAAGAAGTTCTTACTTCAATTCAATGCGATCAATGCCATCTGAATGAACCCCTGAGAGCTCCAGACGCATGACCTGTACTCCAGTATCGGACGTACTGAAGATACGTATACACTTTTAGTTATTTAAGGGTCATTGAATTCCTTGGACCATCTTTTAATAAAGCACATCCTTGGCTTTATTAACCATCGTAGACATATTTTATTAAACTCTTATGGGACAACTTAGGAGAAACTTTCTGGCAGAAGTTTAATTTCAACCCATTTATTTAAGTATTTTTATAACGATAGCGACGACTCGCTGAAGCGAGGGAGAGATGAGTGCAGACGCGTTGAGATATGACATAGGGAAGGCTAACATGCTAGGGCGCTCCCGCAAAAGACGAGGTGGCGATTCGATACTAATGACTAAAAGAGGCGAAAGGATGCCGATAAGCTAACAATGGGCCGTCGCTGTCGAATACAAAAATTGTTCATAGATATTTATAATATTTATTGTAGTTGGTTCAAGATACGATCCATTCAGGGTAACGGATATGGGCTCGCTCCGACTACTTTTTAAGCTGTTGGTGCTCGATTTTGCGACTTACCTTTGCCTAACTTTATGTACGATTCTATACCTACCCTGCTGATATATGGACCTCCATATGCATTAAGGAATTCCTTGGGGATTTTCGGTGTCTTGCTGCGTTAGTGCGGGTACGTACTGGCTCCACTAGTGGATGACGACTCCGTACCTGTGCCTCACCTCTTCGCTGCGGCTTGCATATCATTTGGTGTGTATCCTGCTGAGCAGGGCGAAAACGGTCGGGTCGCGAAGGAGCTTTCGAGCGCGGGTGGTCGATGCTCTGCTCGCGGTAAGGTCTGTAGGAACTGATCAGGGGATCGCATTCGGAAGAAAATTATGTCATGACTGCGTTTCCGAAGATAAATTCAGTAGTACAATGGGAAAAAAATTATTCTTATTTATAATTTACTCGATGAAGAAAGTCATCCTGGCAAAGAAAACCAACAGAACAGATAAGTAAAATAAAAAATTTGACAAACGCTAAACGTAAAAATCAAATTTCTCGAACAAATTTTCAACACAATGCCAAACGGAATGGTTGAGACACCAAGACGTTTTTTATAATCAAATCAAATCACCCTTAAAAAAACGTTGCTATAAAAAATTTCTATAATAATAATAAATATCCACACGAAAGATTTAGTTGAATGATATTAAGGTGAATTTATTCGGATTAAATAGAATATTTCGGTATAGCGCAAGCGCGGCTGAGTCAACAGGTCACCAAAGGGAGAGACAATAAGAGGAATACGAACAAGACGGCAGGTGCAATTAGCCGATCGACTGAACGGGAGAAAGATGTAATCTGAGTGCGAGACCGGGAGCAATGCGCTGTAACGTCATAAGTGATCAAAACCCGGGCTCAAGATGCGCGGGAAATTTGCAAGAACTGACAAAAATTATTCTGTCTTTTATGGTTTAGGGTTTTATGTGGAGCACAGAGAATATTGCTTTACTACATTATATGTGAATAATTGTTAGAAATTTGTCCTACGCATTCGAGCCTAGACGCCCCATCCAGACCCGACCCGGCCAGACCATACTGCGCACATCCAAAATCTGACCAGACCCTTATATATATTATATTATAGATTAATTGATACTTTTTAGAAAATAAGTATTAAATAACAATTATATTCCCTTAATGTCAGAATTCACGAGTTTCATATCAGTGCCCGCTGCAGGGCGCTAAAAAAATTTGATGTCATGTGAGTTCTAAGGACGAAAGGCGGGACAAATTGTAAGTGAAAGCGAACTATATAGAGTTTTATGCTTGGACAGATGTCCGAGAGAAACGGTTGCGTAGCTATGCGGCAAAAGTAAAAAGGTAAAGAGATTAGAGCCATCGTCAGATAGTGCTAGCAAATTTATTTCTGATTTCAATAATCCATAAAGAGCTTGGAATTAGACGTGTAGCAGAGAAGATCACCCTTCTCAGCGGAAGATAGATAAAAAGACTGGATAACCACCCCAACCACCTGGCCATCAATCTCCTAGAAATTAGGCACGTCTGAAAAGGAAACACCCGCTTGACCTCCCCAACCAATAAACACCTTAGTTAACCTCATTAGATATACATTCCATGTACCTCTCTTAAGTCAAGGTCTCCCCCAAACCATTTAATGATTGTCCACTTGGACAGATTTTAAATACAAATTAAGAATGTTATAAAAAAAAAAAAAAATGGTTTACTGACCCGGTTGACTCAAATTTGTCCACCAATTGACGGATAGTCGATCATCGCGGACGATCATCGCGAACGTAAAACGGGGGAAGTGAACAGCGGAACGTTGCGCGAACTGAAGACCCATTTTCATAAAACAATTTTATGATTTTCACGTGCTGCTTGACACTGTAACCTGCCTTGGTGGTTTGGGAGGACTGAAAGAATATAATACACTGCATTCGACATCTGTCACTCAAACAACATGGCCGCAATGAGCTGTCAAAGTTCGAGCGTCCCTATTGGAAAACTCTTTACATATAAAGGGAAAGTACAAATTGGATATATCAACACCAACAATTTTAAATTCCCCCTTGACACTAGGAGTTAGTGAAGAAACAGCAGAATCATTAAGTGATTCAGACACAGAAATTAAAGAGGAAGATCTTAACGATCTGAATGAAGGTTTACCGGCAAATCTTCCCACCAGAATAAGTACCAGCGACGCAATTGATGTAATGATAAAAAAGGCCGAACACAAAAGTGTTAAAACCGTGCTGGAGGCAGGTATTCCAATAGAGGTAATTCGAATAACGGTCGCGGAAGAGGCAATGGCCCTTACAATAATAGAAACTATAAAAATAATGGTTATAACGGCAATAATTATAACCAAAATAATGGTAATAATTATAGAGGTCGTGGCAAATGGAATAGAGATAGCCGAAATAACCAGAATGAAAATAATAATAACAACTATGGAAATGTGAGAGTAGTCCAAAATAATTCGGGAAACTTTCATCACCCCTCAGATACACAGGAATAGACAAAGCAAAGGTCTACTCAATCAATTAGTATAAATATATTCATTTCATTTAATCACGTGGCAACAGAAAAAATATCAATTTTCTTAGTTGACACAGGTGCAGACGTTTCAATATTAAAAGAAGAAGCCGATTATTTTAATAACATACAAGATGGCAATAGAATTAATATCCAAGGCATTGGCCAAGAGATTATTGAATCCAAAGGTTTAACGTCAATTGAGATACAGACAGATAAATGTATAATTCCACACAATATTCATATAGTAGATCAGCAATTCCCAATACCATGTGATGGAATAATAGGCATTGATTTTATTAAAAAATTCATTACCAACTAGATTTCAAACCGACAGAAGATTGGTTTATGACTAGACCTAATAATTTAAATTGTCCGATTTATGTTCCTTATAATGTACATATAACTCTGGTAATAATAGAATATTATTACCAGCAAGATCGCAAGTTATCCGAAAGATCAATGTAACTTCAATTGAAGATAGAAATGTACTTTGACAGTTTCAGTCAAGGAAAATAAACTCCCCCGAAAAAGTTGAAAAATAAAAGTTAGTTGGATTTTGAAACGGCATTCGACGGTTTTACACGCATATTTGCAATGCTCGTGGAATATTAAAAAATTCACATAGTAGTGAACAAGAACAAGTCCACAACACTGGCACAAACAGTGGCTACTGTAACAGCAAGTTACATAAAAAAGTTTCCAAAGTGCAAAAAGACTAAAGTTATTGACTTAAAAATTAATTTCACTTTTGCAATTGGAGCCGACATTCAGAAAACATCTGGTTGCCCATAAGCTCTAATTAAGCTTTATCCAAGGTCAAGTCTCGGCAACATGTCTCCTAATTAGTTTTCGAAATCTGGATTAATCCGAAAAAACGTACAAAGCGGACTACGCTGGGACCGAAGAAGCCGAAGAAGTTACGCCAACCGTAAATGTAGGACAATTACCCAGGCTAGCGAAATCATGGCAGCGGCAAGGAAATCTGGATGTGGGTCTGCCAAAAAGGCCCTGGGCCCTTTAGACATGACAACTACCATCAGCCAAACCACTGCGCCCACCTTGGAGTCTGCATAGCGCTTCCAAAAGATCAAGCGTAGGATGGATCCAGGTACCTCTTCTAAATTATTTAGGAAAAAAGCGCATTTCGACGAAGACTCGGTAAATCAACATAGTTACAGTGGAAAAACTAACAAATTCCACGAACCACCACGAAAATGGATAGCGAGAGTAATGTTGAATAATTAAGTGATCAGCCCAGCAATAGCCAATAAGTCGCCAGAACTGCGGCAAAGCGTAGTGTTGGCAAAGCCCCTCCCAAGCCTCCGCTCATCGTAATGGAAGGCATCTTCGATGTCAATATTCTGATACAAAGCATCAGGACGATCACTGACTCAAATAAGGTTGAGTTTCGGGCCTCCATGAGTGGAGTTATGCGCCTTTACGCGGCCGACGCCAACACCTTTCGCTCTATTGTCAAGTGGCTTGATCACAAGCACTATGAATACCGCTGCTACCAATTGAGGAAAGATAGGCCATTCAGGATATGCATAAAAGGACTTTAACCATAGCACTCTTCATAGCCACATCAATGAAGAACAGGGAAAGCTTGGCCACAAGATGTTAGAGACACACACGCCCCAGCGCCGCAGCGTACCAGGCTGCTCCGAAGCGAGACCAATTAACATGTTCTTTGTTAATATTGCCACTGAAAGTAAGCTGTACTCGACCTCGAAATGAGCTATGTACGTGCTACAACTGTGGAGAGCAACACCCAGCAAACTACTCAGGATGTGCCAAGTTCCAGGCATTCCTACAACGCTCCAGGCCTAAGCGCGGCATGGGTGCTAGAAGATCAGTCAACGAGCATCCGGTGGCCCAACTTGCCCCAGCGGGCCATCACCAGAGTAGTGTCTCGACAGCGTCACGACAGCGTAATGAAAGAAGCCGCACTCGATCAAGAAGTCGCCGCGATCCAGCTCTGCATCCAATGGCAAGCAGCAACACAACCGAGGAAATTCCGAAAACGCTCAACGTAGCATCAATGCTCTACGCTCTATCCTAGTAATGTTGCTGAAGCAGGAACAGACACAGCAGCAGGGGCAAATTATCAAGTTGGTCTCTGCTCGTTAAGTGCAGCAGGCCTCAAAATAATGCTGCTGCGAATTTTAGTTTGGAACGCCAATGGTTTGTCCACAAAGCTGCCCGAACTTGATTGTCTGGTGCGAAAAGAAGAAATCGACATACTGCTGCTTAGCGAGACTCACTGCCGAGGGACAGGCGGGCCTAGGCTGTAGAGCTTCGATGGCTAAGTCCAGCCTAGTCCATTTCCCGCTAACCCCAATTACTGCCGACAACGTGCATCTTGCGTCTGCAGCCATACAAACAGTACTCGGCACCATTAACCTTGGAGCGGTCTACTGCCCACCGCGATTTGCATGGACTACGGATGAGTTTTCCGACATCCTGGACCATAACTGCCTGATGCATATTGTGCCGGGTAACTGGAAAGCGTCCCACTGGCTCTGGGGTGCAGGAAGGTGTAACCAACGAGGTAGTGCGCTAGCGAAACTTGCCCTGAGCACTGAGGTGAACTGTCTTGCTATAGGTGGCCCCACACGGTACCCGCCTGGCACACAAGGCTCTCCCCTCTTCATCGATTTTGCTCTGACAAGGGGCATTCTGGGTATCCACGTTGATATACGGTCTGTCGTTGAGCTCAGATCTGACCACCTACCGCTAATAATCACGCTGGACGCAGCCGCTATGGCATACCCGACGACGGGGACGCTGATAACCAAGCGAAGGAACCTTGAACTCTTCAAAGGACAACTTGAGAGATCTCTGCACCTCGACATTGAGATCAACTCTGGGGATGACTTGGAAGACGCAGTTGAATTGTTCACCAGCAAAGTCAAGACAGCAGCATAAATGGCAGCACACACTCCGCCCCAGAAACCTGTAGAATCAGGTATCCCGATCACCAACGCGATCCAGTTCCAATCCGCGAAAACAGACGCCTACGCACAAAGTGGATGAGGTCCCGACACACCCTGGACAAAACAGCGTGGAACAGAGCACAGAGGGAACTTCAACGGGCACTGGCAGATCACAAAACTGGATGGTTCAATACGAGACTGGCGAACACTGATACTGATAATGACGCGACGCACTCACTTTGGAAGGCCACACGCGCCATCAAAAGGAGGTGCACTGAGATTGCAATGCTTCCCTGCACAGTGGAGGCTCGCATTAATAACTATGATCCACAAACCGGGCAAGTCGGCAATGACTCCGCGTCCTATCGGCCGATCAGTCTCCTCCCTTCAATTTCGAAGGTGTTGTGAGACTGAATGCTGCCCGGATTATTAGGATTATAGACACTCAGGGGATTACTCCTTAGCACCAGTTCGGGTTCCGAGCTGGTCATTCTACGGTGGAGCAACTTCATCGGCTTGTTGAGCAAGCACTGACGGCATTTGACCGGAAAAAATTCTGCAATGCCCTCTTCTTGGACATCAAGGAAGCGTTCGACCAAGTATGGCACACAGGTTTACTGGTCAAAATAAAGGAGAGACTACCTGCCCCATATTTCCACCTACTGAGGTCATACCTTGAGAGAAGGCAGTTCGCGGTTCGCTTCCATTCGGCCGTCTTTGCCAAATACGAAGCGAAGGCTAGTGTCCCACAGGGTAATGTCCTGGGGCCGCTCCTGCACTGCCTCTACAGTAGTGATATGCCGCAACCAATCCGTCTACCATGCTGGCCATGTTTGCTGACGACGTCTGCATCACCCACAGATCAAGCTGTGAAACCTCTGCGGCTGATGGAATCCAGCAGTTTGCCACAACGTTCGCGCAATGGGCGAAATGGCGAATAGCGATAAATCCGCCAATGTTTGTTTCTTCATTATTAAGCAAAAACCTCGCCTGCTATCGACATGGAATGAAGGCCTGTCATACAGACCAATTTAACTAAATACCTTGGTCTTACATTGGATCGCAGACTCAGCTTCGCCAAGCACATCACTGCCACTAGAACCCGCATACGAAATGCAATGAACAAACATTTTTGGCTGTTAAGTTCGAGGAGCAAACTATCATTGGCTAATAAGGTAAGCACAAGCAAATTATCGCCCCGATCTGGAGGTATGGGTGCCAAATATGGGGATTAGACGGCCCAAAACAAAACACTCCGTCGAATCACTGCTTAGGTTTTCAGGAGACATTTCGACGAACGTAGGGCATAAATGACTGGGATAAGAGATGCTGTCACATAGCATGCAGCTAGCCAACGGCGACCTAAAAATAAAAAATAATAGCAGTTGTGTTTCATATGCCAACGTGGACCATTCTGTAAAGGTACAGAAATCGATAAATCCACACTTTCTTAAATGTGATATTACTGTGACAATATAGCGCAACCGAGGGCGACGAAAGGAGTGGGCCCAGGCAAGCAATGATCAAAGAGGGACCTGAACAATACCGCAAATGCAGGTATCGACTGAACGGACCAAAGGGGGAGTCGGTGAGCCAGATATGGAGGATGAATGACTTTTGACGTCATGAGTGATGTTCCCATTAGCAAGGGTCCAGATGCGCTAATTAGTTGTGGCTGCAAAACACAACATAGGGTAAAATCCCAATTACCTCCAAATAGAATTCCTGTTGAGTCCTACTTGGTGCGAAGGGGAGTGCCGAGATTGGACTTATATTGAACTAATTATTATCGAAATCGGTATCGTCCTAAATATTTATTAAAGACGTTTCACTATAGACCGGTTTAGAGGTTTGCCACAATTTCGTGGTCGTTACGAATAAACTATTTAATTACCGAGTGTTTTGGTATAAAAGTTTATATATTTAAGTTAATATATTTTAACTTATTCGTTGCACAACTTGCTAGTTGCATAAGTTACCGGCGCCTGCAAAACCCAAAATCGAGATCCCGTTGAAATTTTTGGCTTTTTCTGGGAGTATATAGTACGTTGTTACCGGGTGCATAAAATATTCTGAAGAAATATGATTTACTACACATCATAAATGGTTTTCTGGTGTTATCCTACCATATTTAAAGTGACTTTCGAAAGGTGCAGAGGAACCGAAACGTTTCTGACTAGAACATTGGCGGTGGTTAAATAAATATTTTTAAAGAAGCGATCCGTATCTATGAAAGAACCAACACGTACAGACGCCTAAAAAAGTACTGCGCTTTAGGAGTAAAATCTTGTCTTTGAGAAAGAAGCAGTCTGCGATGCCTGCGGCAACACTTACGGCAACAAAAGGAAATAAAAGTCCCATACAGACCACCAAAACGAAGAAACTTGCAACATCGCCTTCAGAGAAACCCTCGAACTTACATGTGATCGACCAAAAGCGAGAAAAAAACAAAAATTCTGCATTCTGCTTTCGTTTAATCTTCTTGGCTTTAATTTTATAAGATGTGTTTTTATAATAAAATGAACGTCTCACTGTTTCATTGCACTATATTAGAGGCGACAGGCAAATACACGATTTTTACCATCACGGTTTCGGTAGCTATAGAAAGTATTTCCACCTTTTAATATTAATACCAAGATCAAGTTTAGATTCGAGGCATAGAGGTTCTGCGTCGATGCAAACCAGTTTTAGCGAGGTGATAGCACGGTTCAACGCCTATTAGAATTGGGGGAGCGACAGAGAGAAAAAGCGACGCGATAAGAGAGCTTTTGTAAGTAGCCTGCTTGGCTACTTGGGTAAAAACGAGAAAAATGTGAGCATGGGCACTTGTAAGTAGTAAAGGAGCCACAAGAGGTGTTAAGAAATGAGCAAGATACGGGAAGTGATTTGGACGATGATCAACTAAAATCACATCTCAATCAATAAACTTAATATTGCATGTATTACAGGAAGATGATTAACTCAACATAGAAACTCCAGAAAACGTATTTTTCGAATATTCTACTTGAACGTCTAAAGTTTCTTTCTGCTTCATTGCACAAAAAAGGAAAAAATATAGAGAAAGAAATAGGAGATAAAAAACCTCTCTTCCCTATGACAATCAGCGTGTTGTTTTGTAGAAAGGTAATATTTGATTTCGGTTTGTAGATTGATGGGAGAGAATGCAGTATATTTGTCAGAGCCGCCAATTTTGGTAAGAGCCTCTTTTATGAGAATCCTTTATGTTTTATAATAAATTTCATAAGGGTAGCCGTTCTATATTATATAGCTACCATATAACTGAATGATCGGATATGCTATAACATCTAAACTTTTGGGAGGAGCTTGGAACTTTTTCCAAAATCTCTGACCCTAAAAAATATATAAATTCTTGATCAGAATCACCAACTGAGTTGATATAAACATGTTCGCCTATCTGTATGTCTGCTTCTACGAAAACTAATCTGTCAGTTTTAACGCTAGAGACTCCAAACTTTGTAGACATCATTCTTTATACAGTTGAGATATAACTATAAGATCGGAAACTGTATAAGTTTCATGTCTCATACTGATAGAAAGTTGAAACCCGTTTAGACAATTTTGGGATATAGTCGACCAAAAAACTTTTTTATAGCAAATGCCATAACTTCTATACCTTTGATTACAGGTTTGGGTCTTGTTTTAACTTGAAACTTGTCCTAGTTCATATATAGTTTTTATATAACTTTTACCAATAGAAACCCATTTAACTGCAGGTTGCTATTTTCTATTAACACGTTATGACCTTTGGTTTAAATTTATGGTATTATATACGTTTAAATATATTATTATGTATATTTATTATACGTATATAATATGTCCATATATGTATATGTATTTTGTATTATAATATAAGTGTTTTAATAAACGGTCCGGTGCCTGGTAGCCCTTCCAGTGACCCGACGGCACCTTCGTCCAGAATCCGCGCACTCGTTGATGGTCTGCACTGGGCTCCGTGTTCATCTCGAAGCCTTGCTGTCCCCTACATCGAACGCCGAGAAGGATCAGTGGATCTGGTGCCAGGTATCTGGATTAGTGACCTGAAGGCGCGAATGATCACACCCTTCCTAACAGATCTTGCAAAACATTGTTTCCAGCTATGTATGCTGTAATGATTTCCTTCCATGCCGATCTGTACAAAAATTTCTAAAGTAAGTAAGGATCCAAGAACCTCCACAATTACGTACACTTTCGTTTAAGGAAATTTGGAGAAAGTAACACCATTTTTTTGAGAAACCAACGCGTGATAAGCCAAAAAACCAGGAGACAAAATGGGCCTGCATACAGCATGAAAGAGAAGCCGATTTTGACCAAAAAATCATCTTTTCGGATGTGGCGCATTTCCATATTGACGTACCAACAAACAAATTTGTCTTAGGTATGGGGCGGAAAACCCACACTTTATCGTGGATGCAAATGCATCCTCAGAGGGATTCCGGATTTTTGTCTTCCGCCATCATTGGGCCATTTTTCTTTGAAAGCAGAAGTCACCGTTACGGTTAATGGCGAACGCGTCATGATTTCTGATAGGTTGCTTCTGAAACTTGCTTCGATGACCGAATTATCAGCCGATGAAATTGACAATTTGTTTGCTGTTGTTTTTGGTAACATTACCAAACATTACAGACGTGCTTATGTTATTTTTGCCGGACGGTCATTTTTGATTTTCTTGCACATTGACATTGTTCCACATTGTTTCCCAATTTGGGGTAATGGTTTCATAAATATGGTTGTAGTTGTTTCAAATTCTTTTTAGTTTTTGTTTTGTTTTATTGTTAATTATTTTTTTTTAATTATTTTTGTTTTTAGGGTTGCGGAGAAATAAAGGTCATCTTGTAGCGATTTTGGGTGTTGTATCTTCTTTTTAAATTCCGTCTATTCCTGCGTGTCCTGGTTTCCATAGCAGCTTTAGATGTTTGGACTATTGGTTTGTTATTGTTGATGTTTTGTATAACAGAGAGAGTGCAAAGAGAGTCCATGCATATGATGTATTTTATATTTTTCTCTTGTGCTTGCGACTTCTGCCGCGGTCAGGATCGTTTCAGCTTTAGTGGTGAAAATGGTGAAGATGTGTGTGCTGTTTTGTTTATAGATTTCTTTGGATGTTGTATTTTGTATATGTTTTGTAAGTTCTATTATGACAGATTTGTTTTTGTAAAACCATGGTGGGACTTTTTTTTTATATTTTGTATTTGATATGATGAGGATGGTGTTGCTTAGTTTATAATAAGTTGTAGGATGGATGAGATTCGCGGAGCTCTTTTGCTTTTAAGTTGATTGAAAATTTTTTCCTGTAGAGTTGACCTGGATGTGTTGGTGATCCTATTAATTTTTCTGCCGGTGCTCAATTTGCGTCAGGTTGCCAAATCCGGAAGTCCAGCTTCAGCCAGCAAGTTGTTGATAGGAGTGGTTCGCCCCTAAGGTAAGTCGGATGGAGGCGTGGTAGGGGGAGGATAGTTTTTTTATGTTGGCCTTATTTGTTTTGCCGTAAATAGGGAGACCACAGTCTATTTTGGATAATATAATTGATTTTCTAATGTTTATCAGTGAGGTGGTGTTACAGTTATAGTTTCTACTATTTAGACATTTGATCATGTTTAATCTAGTGTTAATAAATCTAGAGATTTTATTAATGTTTTAATCTGTTCGTTCCGGGAGTGTTTCGTGTCAAAGATTAATCCTAAGATTTTGAGTTGTCTTGTTTTAGGTATATTGAAGTTGTTGATTTCTATTTCTATGTTTGTACAGTTTCGTTTTTTGCATATATGTAGGTGAGATGATTTCCCTGTTGATATTTTTGTTCCTGTGAATTTGAACCATTGGATAATTTTGTTAAATGTTTTGTTATTTTGAGTTTTGTATCCTGGTTTTAGTATTGGTTTCGATAACTAATTTGCGTTTAATTCATTTAACTCTTACACATTCATATGTATTATGTAAAAACAAAAATTCTATTTTTTTTCGAAAAAATTTAAAAGGTCCCTTTAATGGATTTTCTAAAACAGTCATATACATATAAAAAATATAAAACTTTCTAATACTCAGCAGAATTTGTAATAGGCTGGTTGCGAGTTTTTAGGATAATTGGATTTTATTGGATTAACGTATAAGTTGTATCGACTTGAAAATTTAAAAGTCGGCATGTTCGGTATCAGTCCACTATATATGCCACTATAACTGAACGAAACAAAATATATAACATCCATGCTTTTGCAGATAAAAAATTTAAAATTGCTTGATACTTGTTTTAAGATGATCTGGACGTCTAGAAAATTGGAAATGTCATGCGGTTGGAAATGACGTAACATATTTTTTCAAATTAGATTTTATGAGGAATTGGCAAATTATATACGAAACGTGTTTCGTATTATGTTCTCTTCCTTTCTTTTCTATTTTAGACTAAAATTTCAAAGCATATACTAGATTTTATTAATTTTTAATATATATATTATTATTTATTTTGTATATTTTGTTTTTATGGTTTATGTATATGTCTTTTTTTTAGGATGGAAAAATATCCAATCAAGAATTTAAAGACGCAGTTAAAAAAACATGTGTTGGGAAAAAATATGAGGAATTTCCACAGGTAATTTAAAAAAAAGCTGTTGCTAATAATTGCATGTTCAAGTTGGTATGTATAAGTTAATTTGACGACAGGCCCAAAACTAAAGAGGCCCATGAAAAGACGATAAAGACGGCATCAAAGAAGGAGCTAGAAAAGATCACAAAAAAATGAATTTTTTAAGATAGGACAAAACGTTGGCATTGGCATATGACAGCAGCTTCATCTAATTATATCATATTTTTAATTGATATTCGCTTAGAGAATTGTTCAGCGAAGTCCCATAAACTGTGCTGTGGTCTCCAGCCATCTACGCACTGCCCATGGCAAGGTCAAACTAAACTTTACCCAAATAAGTCGGTCATCCTAGAAATCAACAAACTGCTTTATGGAGAACATGAAAAAAAGTTGGTCTTATAAGTTTTAAATACATAAAGTTTATTTTAAGCCGAATAGTTTCTTTCATATCGGCTAACTTGTCAACTACCGATATTTCACTACTATACAAGCATAATATTATTGTATAAAACAAAAATGTACCAATGAAAGCTATTTTAATAAAATTGAGCCAATATAAACCACTTCCCAATAAGGAAAATTGAAAAATGTCGCTGTACGGTACAAACACATGTTTATTCTAGATTCTCTAAAATCATTATACAAAATACCTTGTCAAAATATGACAACAAACATAAGAAAATTATCAAATGGTTTCCGTAGACATTTTTAATTGGAAAATTAAGGATGATACATCATTCTTTTCGAAATATGACGAAATACATGGGAAAAGTGTCAAATGGGTTCAATCGATTTTTTAATTAAAAATTAAGGATATCACTCCTTGATTTCCCATCGCAGCGCTCTAAGAGAAATGGCCAATTTAATTTTTACAATATAAATAAAATTAGAATCATCATCTTGTTTTAATATGTAATACATACACTGTGTCCCAAAAATAACCGAACTTTTTGGATATAAAACAAAAAACACATTATATTATTTTTGAAAGTTATTATTTATTCAAAATAGGTTCCATTTGACTCAACACAACGTTTGGAACGATCAACCAGCGCATGCATAGATTTTTTTATGTCATTTATAGAAATGTTCTTCAGTACCTCGGTTATGGCTGCTTGAATGGCTGGGATATCATCATAAAATGCTACCTTCATCTTGGTTTTCAGTTTTGGAAATAAAAAATAGTCACATGGTGATAGATCAGGCGAATACAGAGGATGGTCGATAAGAGAAATTCCTTTTTTCATTAAAAATTCTTAACTTTTTTGGTCTTGTGAGGTGGTGCATTATCGTGCCAAAAAACAGCTGTTTTCCTGCTGGATATTCTGGTCTAACACGACCGATTCTTTTCCACAAACGATGCAAAACGCCTAAATAGTATTCTATATTAACAGTTTGACCTTCTGGAACAAATTCCTTGTGGACAATACCCTTTGAATCATAAAAAGTAATCAACATTGTCTTGATTCGAGACTTCTGAAAACTCAATTTTTTTGGTTTTGGCCCGCCTTTGGGATTCCATTCAGCAGATTGACGCTTAGTTTCAGGGTCATATTTAAAGCACCATGTCTCAACACCAGCTATGATGAAATCAAGGAAGTCTGGATCGTTTTCAGCAGTTTCAATAATGTCTTTGCAATGCTCCACGCGAGCGATTTTTTGGTCGTCATTTAAATCATGTGGAACAAATCGCGCACAGACCTTTCTTTTCCCCAAATCTTCAGTTAAAATTCTCCAAATAGTGTTTTTACTCGTATTCAATTCCTCAGCGAACATTCTCGAAGTGAAATTTGCATCGATACCAATGATTTCACGGACTTTTTCCACCAGTTCAGCATGATTACTAGTTTCTGGACGTCCTGCTTTAGGGTCGTCATTTAAATCCTTACGACCTTTTTTTAATCGTGTAAACCGCGTATAAACTTGCGTACGACTCATACAATCATCACAATAAAGGTTTTTCATTAATTCGTATGTCTCAGCAAATTTTTTTTCCAGTTTGACACAAAATTTTATATTTGCTCTTTGTTCCCTTTTATTTTTGAACCATTAGCACACTTTTGGTTTTATTGAAATGGCTGTCACTTTTACATCATCCGACTTACATGAAGAGGTTGAATGTATCTTTTTAATGTTGCAAATTTTCAATAGATGGCGCTGTTTGATTTAAATATGCATAAAGTTCGGTTATTTTTGGGACACCGTGTATATACGATGAGCCGAAAACATTTTGGTTTTTTTTTTGCTCTCAATATTCGCTCCTTTGACGGGTGTCAAACTAAAATCAATGCATTACTGCAGGCAAAAACTTTTAATATTACGGGATTTTTAATGTTATGTAACAGAAATGTGTAACGCATTAAAGGAAGCATCTCCGACCCCAAAAAGTATACATATTCTTGATCAGCATCAACAGCCGAGTCGACATTACCATTTCCGTCTGTCCGTCTGGTTCTATGCAAAAAAAAAACAGTAGTTTTAAAGCTAGCCTTTTGAAATTTTTACCAGATCATTATATTTGTTATGTTTGTTAAAAATCGGTCAGATCGGACCACTATATCATATAGCATACAAACGATCAATCAGATTTCAAGTCTTTGTATGGAAAACTTTTTTGTTCTCCAAGTTATCGCAACCGAATTAAACATTTATTCATTTGACATAGCCATACATGATTTTTTAAAGTTTGGATCGGACTACTATATCACATAGCTTCCATACAAACGACCGATATGAAAACAAGTCTTTGTATGGAAAACTTTTTTATTTCAATGGTATACCATCTTCGGCAAGCCGAAGATAACTTTTCTCCCTTGTTTAATAATAAAGAATCCGAAATCGTGGGCAGAAAGAACGAAAACGTGGGGTGAAAGAAAATCGAAAGAGTAATATAACTGAATTGATAGAGCCTGATCGCATGTGGGCAAAGACTATCTGCTTCCTCTCTCGTATAGAACAGCGATTTTATCAGTTAAATCTCCTCCGGATTCAATGTAATACCGTTTTCAATTTTGGTTAATAATTATGACAACACTCCATTGGCTTGTCTCAGTCAATGCTTTCTCTTTAACAAAAGTTTCAACGCTTATCAACAAATCCATTGAGTACTTTCACTACAAACCTTCGAGACTTCATAGACAGGTAAAGTTTATCAATAACATTAAAGTGCCGAAGCATACAAGCTTATAAGGAGGACATGGAAGATCGAGTAATCTAACGATCCAATATATTAATACTTTCGGAGACGTGAAAAGAAATTTAGCAACCAATTGAGGTTCCCAATTTTGACTGCATTATTTAGCGAAGTTACCAGCAATTATTACCATGCACATCATTGGGTGCAGCAGAACTTGGTGAAAACTGGGGAAGAATCTCTATTAACCTAGGGGGCGATTTCCATATTAATATTGGTTATACGATGCAGTGCCTTTGATTCAATTTTTTAGAAGAACCATTGGCTCTAAAAACAAACAATTCACAAAAAAAATCCACCACACGACCTGGAACAACAATTGATGCAGTTTTCTTACGTTATTGAAAGAAATTAGAATAGAGAATTTTCATAACTTATAAACCACTTCCCAATAAGGAAAATTGAAAAATGTCGCTGTACGGTACAAACACATGTTTATTCTAGATTCTCTAAAATCATTATACAAAATACCTTGTCAAAATATGACAACAAACATAAGAAAATTATCAAATGGTTTCCGTAGACATTTTTAATTGGAAAATTAAGGATGATACATCATTCTTTTCGAAATATGACGAAATACATGGGAAAAGTGTCAAATGGGTTCAATCGATTTTTTAATTAAAAATTAAGGATATCACTCCTTGATTTCCCATCGCAGCGCTCTAAGAGAAATGGCCAATTTAATTTTTACAATATAAATAAAATTAGAATCATCATCTTGTTTTAATATGTAATACATACACTGTGTCCCAAAAATAACCGAACTTTTTGGATATAAAACAAAAAACACATTATATTATTTTTGAAAGTTATTATTTATTCAAAATAGGTTCCATTTGACTCAACATAACGTTTGGAACGATCAACCAGCGCATGCATAGATTTTTTTATGTCATTTATAGAAATGTTCTTCAGTACCTCGGTTATGGCTGCTTGAATGGCTGGGATATCATCATAAAATGCTACCTTCATCTTGGTTTTCAGTTTTGGAAATAAAAAATAGTCACATGGTGATAGATCAGGCGAATACAGAGGATGGTCGATAAGAGAAATTCCTTTTTTCATTAAAAATTCTTAACTTTTTTGGTCTTGTGAGGTGGTGCATTATCGTGCCAAAAAACAGCTGTTTTCCTGCTGGATATTCTGGTCTAACACGACCGATTCTTTTCCACAAACGATGCAAAACGCCGAAATAGTATTCTATATTAACAGTTTGACCTTCTGGAACAAATTCCTTGTGGACAATACCCTTTGAATCATAAAAAGTAATCAACATTGTCTTGATTCGAGACTTCTGAAAACTCAATTTTTTTGGTTTTGGCCCGCCTTTGGGATTCCATTCAGCAGATTGACGCTTAGTTTCAGGGTCATATTTAAAGCACCATGTCTCAACACCAGCTATGATGAAATCAAGGAAGTCTGGATCGTTTTCAGCAGTTTCAATAATGTCTTTGCAATGCTCCACGCGAGCGATTTTTTGGTCGTCATTTAAATCATGTGGAACAAATCGCGCACAGACCTTTCTT
The DNA here is from genome assembly GCA_035047645.1 of Drosophila merina. Taxonomy (NCBI): domain Eukaryota; kingdom Metazoa; phylum Arthropoda; class Insecta; order Diptera; family Drosophilidae; genus Drosophila; species Drosophila merina. Next base: position 22,178,637 of record JAWNPH010000089.1, on the reverse strand, counting down.
TTCCCCAAATCTTCAGTTAAAATTCTCCAAATAGTGTTTTTACTCGTATTCAATTCCTCAGCGAACATTCTCGAAGTGAAATTTGCATCGATACCAATGATTTCACGGACTTTTTCCACCAGTTCAGCATGATTACTAGTTTCTGGACGTCCTGCTTTAGGGTCGTCATTTAAATCCTTACGACCTTTTTTTAATCGTGTAAACCACGTATAAACTTGCGTACGACTCATACAATCATCACAATAAAGGTTTTTCATTAATTCGTATGTCTCAGCAAATTTTTTTTCCAGTTTGACACAAAATTTTATATTTGCTCTTTGTTCCCTTTTATTTTTGAACCATTAGCACACTTTTGGTTTTATTGAAATGGCTGTCACTTTTACATCATCCGACTTACATGAAGAGGTTGAATGTATCTTTTTAATGTTGCAAATTTTCAATAGATGGCGCTGTTTGATTTAAATATGCATAAAGTTCGGTTATTTTTGGGACACCGTGTATATACGATGAGCCGAAAACATTTTGGTTTTTTTTTTTGCTCTCAATATTCGCTCCTTTGACGGGTGTCAAACTAAAATCAATGCATTACTGCAGGCAAAAACTTTTAATATTACGGGATTTTTAATGTTATGTAACAGAAATGTGTAACGCATTAAAGGAAGCATCTCCGACCCCAAAAAGTATACATATTCTTGATCAGCATCAACAGCCGAGTCGACATTACCATTTCCGTCTGTCCGTCTGGTTCTATGCAAAAAAAAAAACAGTAGTTTTAAAGCTAGCCTTTTGAAATTTTTACCAGATCATTATATTTGTTATGTTTGTTAAAAATCGGTCAGATCGGACCACTATATCATATAGCATACAAACGATCAATCAGATTTCAAGTCTTTGTATGGAAAACTTTTTTGTTCTCCAAGTTATCGCAACCGAATTAAACATTTATTCATTTGACATAGCCATACATGATTTTTTAAAGTTTGGATCGGACTACTATATCACATAGCTTCCATACAAACGACCGATATGAAAACAAGTCTTTGTATGGAAAACTTTTTTATTTCAATGGTATACCATCTTCGGCAAGCCGAAGATAACTTTTCTCCCTTGTTTAATAATAAAGAATCCGAAATCGTGGGCAGAAAGAACGAAAACGTGGGGTGAAAGAAAATCGAAAGAGTAATATAACTGAATTGATAGAGCCTGATCGCATGTGGGCAAAGACTATCTGCTTCCTCTCTCGTATAGAACAGCGATTTTATCAGTTAAATCTCCTCCGGATTCAATGTAATACCGTTTTCAATTTTGGTTAATAATTATGACAACACTCCATTGGCTTGTCTCAGTCAATGCTTTCTCTTTAACAAAAGTTTCAACGCTTATCAACAAATCCATTGAGTACTTTCACTACAAACCTTCGAGACTTCATAGACAGGTAAAGTTTATCAATAACATTAAAGTGCCGAAGCATACAAGCTTATAAGGAGGACATGGAAGATCGAGTAATCTAACGATCCAATATATTAATACTTTCGGAGACGTGAAAAGAAATTTAGCAACCAATTGAGGTTCCCAATTTTGACTGCATTATTTAGCGAAGTTACCAGCAATTATTACCATGCACATCATTGGGTGCAGCAGAACTTGGTGAAAACTGGGGAAGAATCTCTATTAACCTAGGGGGCGATTTCCATATTAATATTGGTTATACGATGCAGTGCCTTTGATTCAATTTTTAGAAGAACCATTGGCTCTAAAAACAAACAATTCACAAAAAAAATCCACCACACGACCTGGAACAACAATTGATGCAGTTTTCTTACGTTATTGAAAGAAATTAGAATAGAGAATTTTCATAACTTACATCGGCCACCATAAACGTATTGTTTCTTTTTTGACCAATGAAGATGATGTAACATGATATACTATAAACTTTAAATAAAAAGATTTATAGTCAGAACCTGACTTCTTCAATAATTTTCATTTCAACCCAGATAATTAATAACAAATATGGTTAGTCTGACTTTAATGACACGTTAGCACTAAAGTTTCACTTTTATCGCGTGTCTTTATGAACACACATTTTTTTTTACATTTTTATTTGTCTGTATTAATCTGTAAATGAAAATTATCCCGAAAAAAAGGGGAAAATTTGGAAAGAAGTTATTGTTATATCCGTTTTAGATTGATTTTTCGCTCACGTCGCGCTAGCGTTCTACAGAATGCTAATTTTACTGGAATCGAAAAAAAAGGTGGAGGAAAACTTTGAAGTGATGTCATCATTATGTGACTTTATTGAATATTATTGTATTATTTTCAAAAGAATAACAAAAAAAATAAAGGAAAGTATTTCCACTACTGTAATTTTTAGGAGCAATGGCAAAAGCTTTTAATTTTCACTGAAAAAATTGATAATGATTTTATAAATGAAATAGAAAACAATACGTAATTAATAATAGTTATGGGATAAATTATATCAGAAAAATGCCAAATACAACTTTTGCTCCACGCCGAGTTCAGAAACTTTCCAAACGCAAAATTACATTTTTGATGTTGAAACGGAAGTAAACTGAACATCCGGGGTGAATTTAAAAACTTCAAGCCCTGATCTTTCGTTTCAGGGAATTGATGTTTACGTCCTTTCGTATTGGAGAGGAAAACAACACAGCGACCAATGGCTCTATAAAAATAAACTATGTTGGCTTTAAAAAAAGCTTTAAAAATGCCAAATAATTTGAGTAAGCCAACCAACAAACAAACAAATTTTTGTGTGTTAAAGTTGTTGTTGTTGTTTAATTGTATCTTAGAAATTAAATTCATACCGAACCAGGCGGCACCGCTCATGCTCTCAACAACCGTGTAAGTCGCACTTACCCACTCGGCAACCGCCCGGGTGTTGTTGATTATTATTGTCTATTAGGTTGTTTAGATTCTGATCTGTCATCACCAGGTGATCTGGGCTTTCGATTATATACTTCGTATCTGACCCTAACCAATTCAAGGATCTAGTCTTCCGTGATCTGGGGAGTGCTCTAATTTTTTGGAATGCGTTGATGGTAAAGTTTGTCTCATGGTGAATGGTAGCGTATAATGGGCTATGTTTAAGACTATTTTCGGTATGGTAATGTAGGATGTCCAATAAAGTTCAGATTTGATTGAGGTCGATGAATGAAATGGCAGATTCTTCGCGGTTAAATGAAAACAGTAACTGAATTCGTAAACTGCTCTATCTATCTTTTAAATTTCTGTCTGTGTCTTATTTCTGAAAGTGTGAAATAAAATCGTTCTTTCTGCCCCTTAACCGTGCTTTTATATGGTGGGGAAGTATAGACTTCAATCTGTAGCTACTCTAACATGAATTTGAGCGATTGGGAATTAAGGCCTGTTTCGTTGTCCTGTTTCGATATGCTTACGGACTCCAAAGTAAAAAATGTGGTCACGTAACAGGTTTCTAATATCCTTCTGAGGCTTTTGAATCTATAGGTATTTAGTGATTGCACTAATTTGGAAATGTATGTATTGCAGTTTCTCTCTGTAAGTCTCGTTGGTAGAGTAAACGTCAATTTGTAACACATGACCATGGTATTCTGGAATTTTAGTTTTTTTTAGCTTCGGATTAGGGGTTGTCTGTCGTATTTGGATTCAAACTTTGTATTGCTTGACCAGATTAACAATCTATTGTTTCATTATTGGGAAATGGTATATTTTCGAAAGTTGTTTTTGGTTGTCTAAAGCATTTGCGCTCTAAGCGATCTCCTAAGTATTTGCAGAATTCTTTCTTTCATCCTGCTTCGTTTGTAAGGTGTTCTAACCTGGCCTGGGTGAATCGTGTTGTAATACCCTTGAAATGGCTTCAGTAGATTGTTTAAATTCTTCCCATTATATCTTCGGATGAGAAAAATCCCTTTATTACTAAGGGGTTCAAATGTTTTCTATGTCGTCTGTAGGCTAATTCCGTCGGTATTTCATACCTATGGTATGGGGGAAATGGAAATAGTGAACTTGTATTTGATGTTGTCTGCTTTATAGAAGAATATCTGACTTTTGAAAACATTTATTGGGGTTTCGACACTACCGATAAAGTCATGGCTGGAGGCAACAGTGTTAATCTGTTCTAGAGGTATTCTAGAGGATGCGTCTATAACAACATTTTTTTCAGAAAATGTGTTAAAGGTTGGGTGAGTATCTTGCTATAGGACTGCTCCAATTGCGAAATTTAGAGCATCAGTAGTAAAGTGAAACTGCTTTTGAAAATCTGGGTAACTTTTTTTTGACTTTAAGTAACTTATCAGCAGTTTTATAATTGTGTAATTTATCTCGAGAATAGGGAATTTATCTGCTTTATTATAGTTGTTTTATTAATTTTGCGGTAGTTCATATTTTTTTTCGCCGAAGCATCTGCCTTTTTAGTAAATTTTTTTAGGCCTTTTTGGTACAATCAAAACTTGCGAATTATATGGGGACCTAAAGGGCTCCGTCTTCTAAAAGATCTTTTATTTGTTTGTTAACATCAGCTTTCAGTTTCATAGGATAATGATGGAATTTCGGATCAACCGGAGTGTCGGGCAAAGTTTGGATCGTTGACTTCACGTTAGTTGTATAGGTCAGTTTTTGATTTGTGTCTGCAAACAAGTCTGAAAATGACTTGAGTATTTTGTTGAGCTCACATTTTTGTGTGTTCTAGAATTGATTGTATTTACTTCTTCAAATATTCTTTCTTGTATATGAAGTGTGATAACGTTCTTAGCATTAAAAATTTTTTTGCTAGTTTCGATTAAACTAGTTCTTTTAAACTATCGTTGCCCAATATGTTAAAATATGTTGTTAAAAACAAATAAGTAAAATTATTTTATTTAATTTAAAATTCAATATTTGTAATTATTTATAATATATAATAATCTAATATTGCTTGGAATTTATTTATTTAATATCAATATATAAATGAAATAGTATTCTATTAGAAAAGAGTACCATAACAATATAAATTTGGTATGATTTTGGTTATGAAAATAAGTTTCGTGTGTCATAAAGCCATACACATTTCGCTGTCAACGTCGCAGTCGGCATGTGGCATAACTTCCGTGTTTCTTATCCGATTTGGTTCAAATTTAAAAACTAGATAGCTTTTATAAGCACCAACGCATATGCCGAATTGCATAGCATTAGGACAATAATTGTGGGCGTGGTTTTTTTGCAGTTTGCGGGGGAGCGGGGGGTGATATCAAAATAAAAACAAGTGAGAAAAGTTATCTTCGGCTTGCCGAAGATGGTATACCCTTGAAAACAACAAAGTTTTCCATACAAAGACTTTTTTTCATATCGGTCGTTTGTATGGCAGCTATATGATATAGTGGTCCGATCCGGACCAAACTTTCACAAATTATGTATGCCTATATCAAATGGATAAATATTGAATTCGGTTGCAATATCTTGGAAAACAAAAAAGTTTTCCATACTAAGACTTGTTTTCATATCGGTCGTTTGTATGGCAGCTATATGATATAGTCATCTGATCCGGATCAAACTTTCACAAATCATGTATAGCTATGTCAAATGGATAAATGTTGAATTCGGTTGCAATAGCTTGGAAAAAAAAAAAGTTTTCCATACAAAGACTTGTTTTCATATCGGTCGTTTGTATGGCAGCTATATGATATAGTGGTCCGATCCGACCGATTCTTAAACTTGATCTGCGTGCAACAAAAATAATGATCTGGTAAAAATTTCAAAACGCTAGCTTTAAAACTACTGTCTATTTTTTGCATAGAAACAGACGGACAGACGGACAGACGGACAGAGGGACAGACGGACATGGCTATATCGACTCGGCTGTTGATGCTGATCAAGAATATATATACTTTGTGGGGTCGGAGATGCTTCCTTTAATGCGTTACACATTTATGGACAAAATTATAATACCCTTTTTCAAGGGTATAAAAACAAAGTTGTACTGCGTATGGTAATTACCTATCCAACGATATATGGCATATGTCTGTAGCTCTTGTAGTTTTTGAGATCTAGGCGGACGGACAGTCGGAAATGGCTATATCGACTCGGCTGTTGATGCTGATCAAGAATATATATACTTTATGGGGTCGGAGATGCTTCCTTCTGCCTGTTACATACATTTGCACCACATTATGATACCCTTTTCACCCATTTTTAATGGGTACAGGGTATAAAAAGGCTTGCTACTTTGTGGTGGGTTATTAAACTACTGCTGCCTACTGGGGCAGCAAAGAAAGGTGATTGGGTTGTCTACCTGTATCTATTAATAATCAAATTAATTTTCCATTCCTTATCTTGCATATAAAATATGGAAGAGAAGAGTTTTTTATTCTAAAAAATTTGACGATGCATTGTTATAATAATCGTATGTGTCATTTTCATATTCGTATATTCGACGTATTCGTCTAAGTTGTCCTCAAGTTTATTATAGACTTCGTATTCGGTCATAGCTTGTTCGTATCGTGTCATTGACGTAGGAGTTTCGGCAGGTTGTGTCTCATTCTTTCCAGTCTTATTTTGTATGTTAAAGTTTCTTTGCCATTTTTCCCTGTCTGGCACTGGACCAGGTGGTATTTTGCCAGGTTCGAAACGAGGTATGTTAACATAATTAACCATTCTTGTCTGGATACTGGGAGACCCATCCATAGGCTCTGGATTAGGCAGTGGTTTTGGGGCCTGTGGTGGTGGTGCCGCGAATTGTTGTGGATGGAATGCCCTGTTTTGAGGAGGTTGTCGAGGTGCAGTTTTAGGCTGATGACTGAAGTTATTATAATTTTGTCTTGGTAAAGCCATCGGTTGCTGTCCATATTGAAAGTAGTGAAGTCTTTGGGGTGGAAGTGGTGGTTGTCTTTTCGTGAATGGGATGCTGCAAGGAGCAGATAAAGGCTTGGAGGTCTCTTCCTAAAATGTCTGGTTTGTCCCATGTTTGTTTCATGCTTTGCTCTTAAGTTTTGCTTTTTATGCAATTTTATGCCAATTTTATGCAAAGGTGTAGGTTAGGATTAGGTTACCGGTTCCTTGATTCCCAATAGACCAGGCAAGTTTTCTTGCAATCCTCGTACCAATCTATCCAGAGCCTTGTTTCTGTACATTTTTATCATTAAAATTTCTGCTTCTCTTCCTAATCCCATACAACCATTCTTGTTTAGGATTAGGGAAATGTGTTTATAAGACGTTTGGGGGAATGCTTCCACTGATTGGTTGGAAGTTTACATTAGCTTGGTCATTTAGTACTCTAGGGTGTTTATGTCTTGATTGTTCACGAAATGAAGAGTAACATATTAAGAAATTGCGATACAGTTTAGTGGAGAATTTTAGGGCTCTAGTGCCATATCGGCATGACCCACTATCTTATTACTTATGGTATGTAGTATACTATGGTATTTTGGCGTACCCTGAAAAGCACTGTACGGATCTGAAATGCGGTGTACTCCGTTGTCCAACAGCTTCTGGACTGAGTATTCGAGGGCGCAATCCGCGAAATTACAAGACGATTTGTTGTATTCTTTACGCGTACCAAGCAGGGCTTGGGCGCTTCTAACGGATAATTAAAAAATAAAAGATTTTGGATTCCAAATGTATTATAGAAAGTTTCTTTATTCGTTTTTATCCAATTTGCAACTTATTTCCTATTCTGGCCTCAATGCGCTGCGAGTCTTGGCGGAACGTCGTCTTTTGCTGCTTCAAATTGGTAGCTAATTGGCAACGACATGGGCTAATGTTGCCCTGGTTTGAACGGAGGCGCTTGCGACACAGGTTTAAAGAGTTAATATTGGTTTCTCGTCGCCTGCAGACCTCTGGTTGTGGACAATATGCGAGAAACATCGAAAACTAAACACTAATACCCTACGACAATTAGGTTTCCGGAAAATGTCATTTAACTGTCCGCGCTAAATATTTTCAAGTACTTTTTTTTTAGTTGGTAGCGCTTACCTTACTTACGACGCCTAAAATAAGCGCGATCTGCCAACCAGTTTGTGCGATTTTTACAATGCAAAACAATATTGAACAAAGAATTTGCATCAAATTTTGTGTTTCGAACCAAATTTCGTGTGCTCTATTCTATCTATTCTATCGAAAACACAAGTCTAAGACTGGTACAAAGCTTTTAAGGATGATGGAGAAACCGTCGAAGACATGCCTTTTTCCGGTCGTCCTTCGACGTCTAACACTGACGATAACATTAAAAGAGTGAAGGAAATCAAGCTCGAAAATCGACATGCGAGTGTTAGATCGATAGCATATAAGCTTAACATGAGCCGTGAAACAGCTTGTTTGATTTTGACAGCTCGCGCCATCGCACCGAGCTGTACTTGTGAACGAGTTTAAGACCAAAACTCGTTCAATACCATCGATCAACCACCGTATTCACCGGATCTGGCCCCATGTGACTTTTTTTGTTTCCAAAACTCAAGTTACCACTCCGTGGGATTTGTTTCGACTCGCTAGAGGCCATAAAAGAAAATTCGCAGAGGGAACTAAAGGCGATTCTGAAGGCGCGGAAAGCGCCTACAAGGCATGTTTGATGATTTTGAAGACTCTTCCACCTCTGTGGCATATGTGTATCGCTGCAGAAGGAGCATATTTTGAAGGCAATAAAATAAATATTGATGAAAATTAAAAATTTTTCATTTTATTCACAATTTTCCGGAAACTTAATTGTTCTAGGGTAAGAACATAGAATCAGTACAGACATTGCAAATATATTGAAATACGAAAGTAATAAAGCTATGTTGAAAAAGCAAATCCATACATATCTTTTATTTCCAAATAGATACTAGTGCACTTGTGTCAGTAATAAATTTAATGACCCCAAAAAAATTGGTAGCCCAAAATAAGGAAAGTGTTTCAGAACTTGGCATGCGTTTGAGGAAAACGAAATTCCTTCTGGGCGAACTACCCACAGTAGAAAAGTGTGAAAAAGTGTTGGTCGTCACAATTATTTAAAGAAAGTTCGTTTTTTTAGCAATTTGAATTCGAAATTCAGCAAAATTTTCAAATAAGTGAGACAATGATCTTGTGCCAATAAAATACAATTGTTGAGCGAACTATCGGTACTAAAAAAACTTTTAAAGAAAGCATTTATTGGAAGCCAAATTCAGTTCCAAAATGATATAAATCATTACCAATACCAAGACTCTCTTCTACATCCAATTCAACATGGCACACATTTTTGCAAAAGCGACTTGAATAATAGTCAACTCCTTGAACTTATGCACGTCGGCCTATCATCGCTCCGTAATTTGAACGTTTCCTGAACGAACTAGATACCTATTATCAGCTCTGAATTGATTTAATCAACCTGCTGTATCGCGAAGTGGTCCACAAACTGAAGAACACATCGAAAGTTTAACTTTAAACGCATATTCTTCGTTTATTTTTAACGCGATAAAACTGTGATTCGCGAACAACAACAAAAAAGTAACCAATAATTGTTGCTTTGTTTTGTTACAACAAGCTGCTCACCGCTCTTTATCGCGCTCCCCCTTTTGTGGAGCTTTTTCATCTCCCTCTGGATTGCCGCTGCTCCTGCTCTTTGCCGAAATCGCTCCCACGTTACCGTTGTTGGATCACTCTCCTCATCGTACATTCGCTGGACCATCTGTTTTTGAGCGCATTCTCTCTTTTATTACCCAAAATGTCTTTGGTTTGTACCTCAAAGAGATACGTATTTAGAGGAGCTATTACCGGCGACTCCTATCTTACATGCAAAGGCATCGGTTTGTCCTTATTGGCCTGTTGAGAGATTGAAGGCGAGATGCGCACGTTTATGCGGCAAACTTGAAATGGTTTTTGGGAGGTTCGGAAACAATTTGCCACATTAAACGAGTAGTTTCTCAACCTCGAATCTTTATTTCTGGGCCTTAAACTACTAAGCGATAATAATAGCTAATAATACCCAGCATATGAATATATTTACCACTCCAGCCACACATTTGGCAGTAAGAAATGTTATGGTTGATGCCCCTGGCGAACAGCCACCCATCCTAGCTCTTCAGAAACGTGGTCTTCCCACTGCAAAAGTTGATCCGCCGGAACCTGCCAGTGGAATCTCCCACCTGGTCCCATGCTTGACAAATCTTCAACCGTCATATCACCAAGCTAGCCTGCTGCTCCATTACTACGCCTGCCTGGCACCGCACCTACCCGCCAACCCATGGTAAAATCACCAAAGCCATTGACGGGTGTTCCATCTGAATCGCGATCTTCTGGACTTACGCTGAGAGCTGTGGCTCCCCGTAAATCCATCTTTGTATCGCGGCTTATGCCTGATGCCTCTGCAGATGACGTTAGAGTTCTTCTTGCAAATAATCTTAGTATACCTCCCTCAGAACTTTTTGTGACCAAATTTAATTTTAAACATAAACGTAGCATATCCTCATTTAAAATAACTTTACCAGAAGCTTCCCTTTCTAAAGCTTTAGATCCTGCAACCTGGCCCGAGCACAGTATTGCGCATGAATTCTTAACCAAAGATTCTCAAGGTTCCAGTCCAGTTACTATTTCAACAAACTAAGCAACAAGATTTTTTCTTATTGCTACCAAAACGTTCGCAGTATTCTTGGAAAACTGAACTTATTTTTTACTAACAGTGCTTCCTTTGACTTCGATGCTATTGTGCTAACAGAAACCTGGCTAAACTCCACTGTCATAGACAGTGAAATTTTGGTATCGAAGTACACTGTCTTTCGGGAAGATCGCCCAACCTTTGGAGGTGGCGTTCTGATTGCCCTAAACAACATCTACTCAGTGGAACGTATCACTACTACTAATCTTTCGGAATTGAATTTTTAGCCGTTAAAATTCATTTCGATTCCTTTAATCTTTTCATCACTTGTTCATACATTCCTCCTCTGAGTGATGAAAACATTTATATGCACCACTTAACTGCCATTACCCACTAACCAAAATGACTTCCTTGACTTCCTTGAGTCGGCTAAGCCAGACTCTGCCGTTTTCCAAGTTAACCCTATAAGGAACTCCCGTGGCAGGTCGCTTGACCTAATTTTCTCTAATACTACCTCCTCTGCACAATAGCAAGGTCTCCTCCTTTATATACTCCTGAGGACTACCACCATCCAACACTCTTAGATTCGCTAATTATTGACTCTCCTGAAATCCCCCCCAGTAATAGCGAGCAGCATCGTCAAAAATGTTTTAAAAAAACCAACTATTGTGACCTAAGAAATCTCCTGACTAATATTGACTGGAGTTATCTTTCCAATTTCAGCAATAACGATGAAGCTAGAGGCCCTTTTTATGAAGTAATTCATATCGCCATTAATAAATATATCCCTGACGTTGACTCCATCAACGTCAAAACCTCCATGGTTTAATAAGCACCTCTCTCTCCTTAAAAATAGGAAATCTTGAGCTTATAAAAAGCCTCCAACCTTGTTACCATCTTTCTAATTACCTTCTAATCCGCAACCAGTTTGTTGACCTTAACAGCCAACTATATTAAAATTATATTTCAAAATGCAAACTCACTGTGTCCGTCACCTATTCGCTGCCGTTGCTGCTGTGACTAAATATAAGGTTGTCAAATATCTCCCTTCCGCTTTTTTGTCTTTTGAATTTCGCGGCTATGTACAAAGTGCTACAGAGCTCGTATCTAGCAACACTATACATAATTTGAAAGGTCTTGACATAACCTACAAAACAACGCTATGCATGATTAGTTTGGATATTGCGTTCAACAGTTATAGACGTGTAAACATGGAGTTCACTAACGCCGAAATTCGCGCTATTTTAAAGTTTTCCTTCGTTAAAGGCAAATCCGCTCGAGAAACGTTCCGTGAGATTAATGGTGTTTTGGGGGATGGTACTCTATCACTTCGAACCGCGGAGGAATGGTTTCGATGATTCAGAGCCGGTGAAAACGACACCATGGATAAGCCAGCCGGCGGAAGACCTGTGACGACAAATACCGATCAAATCATGGAATACATCGAGTTAAACCGGCATATGGCATCTCGTGAAATCGCCCAGGAGATGGGAGTTAGTCACCAAACCATTTTGAACCATCTGCAGAAGGCTGCATACAAAAAAAAGTTTGATGTTTGGGTGCCGCATAATTTGACGCAAAAAAAACCTTCTGGACCGAATCAACGTCTGCGATATGCTGCTGAACCGGAACGAACTCGACCCATTCTTGAAGCGGATGGTGACTGGCGACGAAAAATGGATCACATACGACAATATCAAGCGAAAACGGTCGTGGTCGAAGGCCGGTGAATCGTCCCAAACAGTGGCCCAGCCGGGATTGACGGCCAGGAAGGTTTTGCTGTGTGTTTGGTGGGATTGGAAGGGAATCATCCACTATGAGCTGCTCCCATATGGCCAGACGCTAAATTCTACCATCTACTGCGAACAACTGGACCGTTTGAAGCAGGCGATCGACCAGAAGCGTCCAGAATTGGCCAACAGGAAGGGTGTAGTGTTCCACCAGGACAACGCCAGACCACACACTTCGTTGATGACTCGTCAGAAGCTACGGGAGCTCGGATAGGAGGTTTTATTGCATCCACCATATAGCCCGGACGTAGCGCCAAGTGATTACCAGCTGTTCCTGTCCATTGCGAATGCTTTTGGTGGTGTGAAGTTGAACTCAAAAGAGGCTTGTGAAAAGTGGCTGTCCGAATTCTTCGCAAATAAGGAGGGGGCTTCTACGAGGAAGGTATTATGCAGTTGCCGTCTAGATGGAAACAGATCATCGAACAAAACGGCGCATCTTTTATCTAAATCCGATCACTGTAACACTTTTTATAAAGCATTGAATGAAGAGCAAAAAAGCGGAAGGGATATATTTGACAACCTTATATTTGAAAAAACGTAAATTAAACGCCAACCTAGAGTATGGACTGGCCCCTCGCGTTCCAGCAAGCTCGGCAAAACAATGCCGTGCAAGAAGGCCCTCAAAGCAAGGAAGTGCAGCTCGAGCAGAGACTCAAGCTGGAGTTCTTCTTACTCGGAGCCCAGCGAGATCAAGCGCAAGCCCGCGCGTAATAGGCACGAAGAGGAGCCTGACGTCACGCCTAGCACCAGCGCAGCTCTGCACAGCAAGCTGGCAAACAACTCCTTTGCCCTCCTCTCAAGCAAAGAAAACGACGAAGAACATGAAGAACTGCCTCAGAGGCAGTGGCATCTAAAACAGCAGAGAAACCAAACCCGATCCGGAAGACTCTCAAGCCTCCCCCGATCTACATTCCAGACGTGACCGACATTACCGCGCTTGTCAAGATAAGAACGACTCTCGTGGATACCAAAAAGGATTTCTCGTACAAAACGGAGAGAAACAACAACGTACGCGTAATGATGCCAGACAAAGAGTCCTACACAGCCCTACGCCAGCACCTCGTGGCACATAACAAAAGGCACCGCACCTTCCAACCAAAGGACGAGAGAGCTTACAGGGCGGTCATCAAGGGACACCACCCAACGGACCAGACTGAAATTGAAGAAGAACTTCACAAATACGGCCATACTGTGAGGGATCTGCGCAATCCCATTAGCAGGAAATCCAAACAACCACTGGGGATCTTCTTGTCTCGAACCAGCGAGCAACAACACAGGGGCTTTCAAAATAAAGAGGATTTGCAAGTCAGTTGTCACCGTAGAGCCCACACTGAAGTTCAACGACGTTCCACAATGTTCCAGATGTCAAGGGTTCGTACACAACCAGCGCTACTGCTTTCTGGAACATCGCTGCGTGAAATGTGGTGGTTCTCACGACTCTAAGTGATGCACCAAAAAAGATGACGAAAAATCATGCTGTTTACATCAGAGGAGTTCAGAGGATGCCCTCCCGGAGCCCCACAACCCAACGAGCCTGAAACGATGCTTGCCCGCATGGAAGGAACGATTGAGAGGATGATGGAATAGTTGATCTCGCAGATGTTATCGCAGATCTTCTCGCAGATGATGCAGTTTATAGCTCCCATCCTCAACAGGAAATAATGCAAACGCCTGCAGAGGAGCAAATCCGAAGTAGAGCATCGCATCAAAACAGATAAATATCGATGTTCTTCTAGTTTCGGAGACCCACTTTTGTACCAGATCCTACTTTAACATAAGCGGGTACGAACTGTTACATGCCAACCATCCATCTGGCAGAGCACGCGGAGGAGCAGCTATGCTCATCAGGAGTGGCATTCAGTACACAGAACTTCCCGCGTTTCTGGAGGAATGGGCACAGTGCGCCGTGACCAGGGTTTCCAGCCCACAGGGAGATATCACCATTGGTGCGGCTTACTGCCCACCCAGACACTCGATAACCGAGACCCACCTTCAGGACTTCTTCAACTTCCTTGGACCTCGCTTTTTAGCAGCCGGAGACTTTAACGCCAAACACTCCTGTTGAGGGTCCCGCACAAAGAACCTCAAAGGCATAAAGCTCTATAAGTACCTGCAGCCGAAAAGTCTGGACTGCCATTCTACTGGAGAACCCACACACTGGCCTACCGACATTTCAAAGCAGCAGGATCTGCTGGACTTCGCCGTCTCCAAGGGCATAGGACACTCTAATATATCATGCTTAAGCTATGATAAACTGCTATCCGACCATAGCGCAGTAAACTTGCTCCTAAACATCCCCGTCATCAGAAAACCCCCGCCCAGAAGACTCACCTGGAAACACACAAATGCCCCCAAAATTTACGTTCTGGATGCTTTCCTCCCTGAACCCAGATCCCCCTCTTTCCACACCAAGCAACATAGATGCGGCCATCGAAAAACTAGTCAAAGAGATGCACAATGCTGTTGAGTTTGCGAATCCACCTCCTCCAACTACCCCGAGAACACCTGAAAGAGACGTGCACTTGTGGTCTCCTGAAATCGCGGCCCTTGTGACCGAAAAAAGGCGTCCCAGAAGAGTCTGGTTTTCCTCGCGGAACCCCAGGGACACGACAGCACTTAATCGTACCACCAAGGAACTGAAAGACAAGCTAACCATCCTACGGCAGGACTCCTTCCATAGATTCCTTAAGGAGCTGGAACATGGAGACCCGCAGCACAACCTGTGGAATGTCACGAGGCACATAAAAAGACCTTCGATGAAGATATCACCCGTGCGCAAAGTGGACGGTTCCTGGTGTCGGTTTGGGGTTCAAAGAGCAGAAGCCTTTGCTGACCATCTACACAGTGCATTCGCACCTTACGACAGATGCACTAGCGAAAAACGAGCTGCCACCATAAGCTTCCTAGACAGCCCAAGTGCTCCTGGCCTGCCAATACAGCCTGTCTTACCAGAGGAGATTGCGCAGGAGATCGCCTCCTTAAAAAATGGCAAGTCACCAGGTCCTGACCATATCGATGCAACAGCACTAAAAATGTTGCCCCTAATCTGTTCCCAAAGGCTGGCTAACATCTTTAACAGCTGCCTCCGTCTAGGGTACTTCTCGAAGGTGTGGAAGCGTGCGGAAGTAATTGTCCTCTTCAAGCCTGGAAAACCTGAAGCCAATCTAGCCTCGTATTGTCCGATTAGTTTGCTGGCCTATCTAAAATACTTGAAAGAGTATTTTTGTATTTTTGTAGTATTGGACGAGGCCGGACTGATCCCTGATCACCAGTTTGGCTTCAGACGCCTTCAGATGGAACACCTGAGCAATGCCACCGGATTGTTGAGAGCATAATTGAGGCCCTCGAAAAGAAGAAGTACTACTGCGACGTTATGCTGGATGTCAAACAGGCATTTGACCACCTACCAAGTTCCCATTTCGCCATCCTCAGGTCATACACAGAGGGAATAGAATTGCGAGTGGGATGCGGATCATCAATCAGCACGCCTAGGCCCATAAGAGCAGGAGTACCTCAAGTATTCTTGGACCCATGCTGTACACACTCTTCACAGCGGACCTTCCCATAGAGGGGATCGGAACCTCACAGTAGCCACATATGCCGATGACACCGCCTTCTTAGCCTCCGCCACAGATCCTCAGGAAGCATCAGCCATCATCCAGAGACAACTGGATACTCACACACAACCTTCGCACTACGCAGGGGAAAACACCAAATATCTAGGGCTGACCCTGGACCGCAGGCTCACATGGCGTCCACACCTGATCAACAAGCGAAGCCAGGCCGACCTACGACTCAAGCAACTGCACTGGCTTCTGGGGAGAAAGTCCAAGCTTAGGGAAAAACTCAAACTACTTACATACAAAGTAGTCTTGAAGCCAATCTGGACCTATGGGATACAGATGTGGGGCACGGCAAGCTGTTCTATCCGCATTAGAATCCACCGGTTTCAAAATAAATGCATGAGAACAGTTTCTAACGCCCATCCGTACCACGAAAACTCAATTATCCATAAAAAGCTTGGAATTCCATGGGTAGCAGAGGAGATCACCCACCTCAGCGAAAGATACATAAAAAGACTGGACAACCACCACAACCAACTGGCCATCAACCTCCTAGATAATAGCCAATCCCTAAGACGCCTGAAGAGGAAACTCCCCCATCAATAGATACCTAAGTCAATCTCATTAAATATACATCCATGTACCTCCTTTAAGTCAATGTCACCCCCAAACCATTTAATGATTGTCCACTCGGATAGATTTTAAATATAAAGTCAACTATATAAAAAAAATCAACTATATAAAAATTATATTTCAAAATGCAAACTCAATTTTTGCAATGATCCAAGCTCTTTTTACTCTTTTGTGAATACTAAACGTGAATTCAATCTTTTCCTCCTTCGCTCTCATATAATAATACTTCCGACTCTTCGCATCTCGGTATTGATAATCTTTTTGCGTTATTGTTTTAATCAACCTACTCATCTAATTCATTTGATCCCTTCTCTAACTATCCATATCCTACATAAATAACATTTCCCTTTCTACACTCCACTTTCATGATGTGTTTACGGCTCTTTCATCAATCAAAATCTCATTTTTATTGGGCCTAGACAACGTACCTAGCTGCATCCTCAGAAGGTGCTCCGATCTTCTTACCTTACCTCTTACTATACTATTTATTCTATCCTTGGAGCAAACTTCCCTACTTAAATTATGGAATGAATCATACCTTATAACAATTCATAAAAAAGGGCTCTAAGGCATCCATTGAGAGCTAGCACGGCATTGCTAAGCTTTCTGCGATTCCCAAGCTTCTTGAGAAACTCATTACATCGCAGCTGCAACATGCATGCAAGAGCATAATCTCACCAGGACAGCATGGTTTTGTCAAGCTTCGCTTGACAACAGCTAATCTACTTACTCTAGGACCACTGTTGTTTATACTCTTTGTGAACGATTTTCCCAATGTGATTAGTTATGCCTCTACGCTTATGTATGCTGATGATGTCAAGTTATGCTAATCCTCTTCGGAACATTTCCTGCACAAGCATCTGCAATTGGACCTAAACTGCTCTAAATGCGAACTTATGACATTCCATCTCAGTGTGCCGCTTATTGTATCTTACTCTCTCGGAAATCACGTCCTTGATCGTGTTTCCACAATCAATGATCTTGGAGTTCTTTTTGATCATAAACTTAAGTTGATCACATTTCTGTGACAGTGAATAAGGCCAGAGGAATGTTAGCCTTTATCCTTTCAACACCAAATCCCTGTTTATCACCCTAGTTCGTCCCATCCTTGAATATTGCTCGTGGCTTTGGAGTCCTCAATACTCCTCTCACCAAAATAGTATTGAGTCGGTGCAAAAGCAGTTTCAGTTATTTGCACTTAAAAACTTAAACTGGGATCCTGATAAACGACTCCCGCCGTACCGTTGCAGGTTTAAATTGTTAAAGTTACCTCCATTGAAGGAGCGCCGAACCTGTGCTGGGGTCATGTTTCCACATATGCTTGTCCATGGGATGGTTGATTCTAAACAACTTCTAAACCAACTATATTTTTGCATCCCTAATAGGATAACTAGGTCCTTCCGACCCCTATGGTTACCTATTTGCAGATCCAAATACGCTGAACACGACCCCTTTCGCACAATTTGTAAAAACTGAAACCTGAAAAACCTGAACTCTCTCTTAATGTTAATAAATTAAAAATCCTATAATAACTCCTAGAATAGTTATATTTTAGTTATATTAATATTTGGCAGATCTTTATTAAATTGTTGCTAAATAAAATAAAATAAAATAAGGATGCGTACCTAAAAATACAGCTGGATGATGCAGCAAAAGCAATTATGGTTATTAACGCCGTTGAGCTTATAACAAGCTGTATAGCTTTTAGCACTTTTTTGATGTTATCGTCAGTGTTACACATCGAAGGACGACCGGAACGAGGCATGTCTGAGACGGTTTCCGACAATCATAAAAAGACCCAAAGACCCAATTTAAAAGGAGAGAGATAGAGAGAACATCAAATGGAGAGGATTGGATAAGAAAAAAATGCACTTCTTAGGAGAGAATGGGGAGGTATCATCCTTATCTGCAATGTGAGACTCATTAAAGTGACTTTTGGTATCCAAATATGTCCAAGCCACTAACATCAAGGAACCGTAAAATGCTTTCAAGAGTTTCACAGTCATTCACCTTGTCTATTTTTGTTTATTTTCAGACACTAATACTGTCAAAAATCAGTTTTTGGTGTAAATTAAATAACAAAAAATTTCGGTTGAAAAGGAGGAAGAAATAACTTTTCAAAAAGAAGTAAAAGAAAATTGTCAGTTTAAATGCCCAATGTTAGGAGGAAACAAGATTCATTATGTTATAAGTTCCGTTTAAAAACTTACTTTATTCATATATGGTAATTTATATTATCTATTTATAATCATCTGAAGATATAACTTACGTGCCGACGACCTGGGGAAATGATCCCAGATCGGCACAAGGTCAGATATTACCCAATTATGTGTTGTTCCACGTGAAATAATATGGCGAAGTATTTGCTTATGGTTTTCCTTTATTACTCTTGACAAGTTGAAGTTAGATATGATCCGCTCAGCTCCGGTTCTCCTCTGCAAGTGCCACCCGGCTCCCGCGCCACGAGCGTCGAGCCCTCGGTCGGCCCGCATCAGTGCCGAACACGAGCAACGGGACTGTTGCTCTCGCGCTCGAGTGTTACAATCCTGAGTGCAATCTCACCAACTTCGCATAAAGGTCCGGGGGCAGCTGGGGCGGTGAGGTAAGAAAGGCCCGCTTGCAGATTGTTGACCAGTTCAGCCGCGCGGTGAGGTAAGAAAGGCCCCGCTTGCAGATTGTTGACCAGTTGACCCGTAGCACGTGTATGGTGTGAGAGGCCAGGGGAAGCCTTTAGCTGGTGTTAACTTATATATAACAATTTTATTATTATGTACTTATGTAAAAACAATAGTTCTTATCAGCTATGTTTATATTTATGTTCACATATTTAATGCGTTGTTATGTGCGCTGGCTGGTTTTATGCGCGTTTGTCACAGGTCACCTCGGCAAGACGATTTTTACTTGCTTACTATATTTATTTATTATTATATATATTATATATATATATATAATGTTATATTATTATTTAATTGCTTAATTTGTATTAATACATGTTTTATCTTAATATACGAAATCATGTTAAAGCTAAATTTTTTACTTGAAAAAAAAAACAGTTTTCGCGTTACCAGCGTTGTTGTCAGTTAAATGCGTTAATTAAGAGCTTTCGGTTGATAGCTTGGCCATAGCTCCTCAAGGCTCTCACTAAAGCTTAACATTTTTCTATTTGCTACCAACACGTTCGCAGTTCCTTTCCACCAATGCGAGAGCATTGTCTCGCCTTCACGACATGGTTTTGCCAAGCATCGTTCGACAACAACTAATTTAGTAGAATTTTGTTCCTACCGTGGATTTCAGAATCGATTGCAAATTGACGTAATTTATGACCTTTTCGTAAAACTCGTAAAAAATATACCCTCGCCGCCGCTAGACCCCCCTTCAGTCGCTCACGTCGGTTTGGATGATCGGTCTTGTACGGTCTCTTGTCTTTTATAGGCTTTCCCGTTAACAACTTGTCGATTCTCCCTCGCTTGGCCTATATTGCACAAGTCATTGCTTAGTCTTAATATATGAAGCCTTTACTCTTTTAAATAAATTTATAATTTTTTTTCCATACTTATTTCGTTATTTATTGGGTCTTCTCTTATTTTTAGACTAACAATAATTATTCAAATCTTATTATATAACTTAGATTATTTACAATGTGAAGTAATTGTATTAGTTAGAGACGGCCCTAGGATTTCTTTGCTGCTGCTGGGCTGGAGAATCATTAATTCGATTTTTGAATCGATTTTCGTGTGCTTTGCTTGATGTTTACTCTTTTTGATCTGAATTTCCTCGTTGATGAGATATATAGGGAGGTCTGTGTGGATGCTTTCCATGGTGATCCAGTGATAGTTCGCAGAATCGTTGACTGAGCTCGCTGTAAATTTACAATGCTGGTTTTTGAAGCGTTTCCCCATAGTTCACAGCCAGATGTGTTTCAGCACGCTATTGTAGAAGAGTACTTTGTATTCCAGATTACGGGGAGAGTTGCAATTTATAAGTCAGTGAAGATTAGCTGCTTAAAGCTTTAAGCTACCAGGTGAGGCGTCTATCTAGGTGAACGCCGAGATACGTTACTACTTCTGCTTGTGTGATGAAGGTATTGTTTAGGGTACAGGGTGGTACAGGGGTGGGGTACAGGGTGTCTGCTTTTAGTCTCGTTTATCTTGATGCGCAAACCATCTTTCCACTATTTTAAGACGGCAGGCCAGTTGTTCTGTTACCTTTGCTGGGCATCTAGATCGGCTAAGTATTGTGGTATCGTCAGCAGATGTAGAGGTTGTGAGCTGATAATTTGTAGGTATGTCTACTGTGTATATGGTGTAAAGAACGGGGCCCAGCACCATCTTGGGGGACGCGGTCATGTGAAGTCAAACTGTTACACCTGATTGAGAACACTTTTTTTGGAGAGCACCTTTGGGGATAGTATTTCGTAATGGGCTTAAGATATTTTGTGGTAGATACTATCTCACTTTGGCTGAATGTATTTGGATTTATAGGTGGCAAGTTTTTAGTGACTGCGGGTATGACAAATGAGTTGCTAACAGGATTTGGTTGGAATACTTTCTGCAGGTGATTGGCGAACGCATTAGCACTATCTTCGTCGCTGCGTATCCAGCTTCCAGCATACAGTAAGCTTTGGTATGGCTATATTCTTGGGAATTAGTGAACTGCCTCAATACCTTTGAGAACAACCTGTAGCTCCCTTGCGCTTTTTAGTTGATATGTGTAAAAGTTTTTTCCTGCTTCATACAAGAATTTGGTTTGTAGACGATGGCTATCCTCGGTTTTAGTTTGAATATTTGTTTCATTTATGTTCCCTTGTCTTAAGGGGATTACGTAAAATGAGCTTTTTCCTATTAGTGTGGCAATTTTGTTCACTAATGCATTTGAGTGTTTTTGGCAAAAGTTTATTGAAGGAGGCTTAACCTTCTTAGGTTCCTCTTTAGGTGACTTTCCCGGTTGTAAGCTTTAACCAGTAGAATTTGCCAGCAGCTCAAATCTGTTGGTGTTTGATGGCGTTTTATTAGTGATCATATTACTATTGGCGCGTATAATTTTTGTGACTTGTTTTGTGTTTGCTGATTTTGCGGCTAAGTTTTCTTTTTATGGTTATGTAGAGATAATTCCAGTCTGTACGGTCATCCCGCGTTCTTGCTTACTTTTTGATTTGTTGATAGTGCACCAGAACCTCTAAATTGTTTTTGTTTTGATTGCTGGTTCAATGAGAGCAAATGCTTGCGTCGACGAAATTGAGCGAGTAGTTGTGATTGCAGTTGCAGTGGTGGTTGTTGTGACAGTACTAGTCACCGTAGGTAAGCGTAGAGAGATTTCACAAGTGTTTGGAGATTGCTGGTTTTGTGACGAAACTATTAGTGAGGGATAGCAAGAACGCGCTCTTCCTTGAGTTGTTGGCAAAATTAAATTTTTCGGGTTAGGGGTGATTGAACGCTCGCTGTCTGCAGGTGTTGCGGAGACGTTAGAGAAGTACGTCGTTTCGTTCTGGCTCATAGTGCTTATATTTTTTGGTTAAAAGATGTAGAACTACTTGTTTATACTATTTTAGACACAGAATATGTATTCGAGCGATGATGCATCGCACGGAGCGTCTCTTTCGCTTTGGATTTATTTGTTTTTTTTTTATTAATAACCATTCACTATGGTTGTGCTGATGCACAAAAATGATAAGCATTTATAAAATGAATTAATAAAAACGAAAGTTCAGAGCAACAGGAACGATTCAGTTAAATAAAGGTATGCTGAATTTATTATGATGTTCCTTTTAACAGGATACATCAAAAGATGTAAGGAAAAGGGTGTAGCGCTGAAGCCATTTACAGCTTTTTTTTAATAACGAATATAGTAAGAAAAACCAAAAAGGAAACCCAAATTCGGACGGAGACGAAGTTTATATACTTTTGCAGTTAAATAGCTACTTTTATTGATATGGTAATGTTGGTATGGTTATACATATTGGTATTGGAAGGAAATTCACTGGTCCTGTGGAACGTACGCACACAGACTTCGAAGCAACACCATGCCTCTGGAAAGTCTCTGGCAAGTGAGGGGCTGACAGATGAGGAGGGTACCAATTAGTCCAAGAATCCTAGGCGGGGTGAGCCACTAAGGTATATATCCGGCAATCACGCGGCGTGTATTTATTTATTCATTAATATCTATTTTGTCCCCTTCAAAGGAACTCCCATGAGATAGTATGCACTTGTGCCAACGGTTTTTCCAATCTTCGAAGCACTTAAAAAAAAAATTTTGTTTTTGTCTTCTTCAGCTCCCCCTACGATGCCGTATTTATCTCGTGAATCGTAGCGTAACGTCGTCCTTTCATGGGCCTCTTCAGTTTAGGGAACAAGAAAAAGTCTGAGGGGGCCAGATCTGGGGAATACGGTGGCAGCGGCATCATAAGTGTGTTGTTTTTGTCAAAAAAGTCACGCACAAGCAACGATGTGTGAGCAGGGGTGTTATCGTGGTGCAAACGCCAATTTTTGGAAGCGGCAGCTTCCATTGAGATGATTGAGCTTTGGTTTCCATGTCATTACCACAAACCCGTCACCAGTTATGACCCTGTAGAGCAAATTTGGGTCGTCGCGGTCAGAGTCCAACATCTCTTTAGCAATGCTCATGCGATGCTGTTTTTGGTCGCAATTGAGCAATTATGGTACGAAAATCGAAGACGATCCAAAACACGTGCAAGCAAAGCAGCTGTCAACAATTAAGTGAATATTCAAAATGGCCGAGCTTGTCGGCATAAGTAACAGACATAAGTACCAACATACACCACAAAAAAATCGAAATTCGATTATACTTTTTGAACACACCTCGTACATCTCGTAATGTCGAGAATATTTATACGGCAACCGAGACCAATGTACGGTCCATAACCACACGGCACTATCACAAAGACATTAACAGCAGTTCATTTTAGAAAATAACAAATAAATATAACAAAACTTTTTTGGCTGCGACAGATCCATCCTGACGTAAGCGTCAATGTTTTTTTTTTGCAATCAGCTTGGAGTAGCGACCGGCAACAACGAAAGGGCAAGCGCTGCTGGCGGAGAGCAGCGGACTTTAGCGAGGATTTACCGGTCGAACGAGCACAACTAACGCCGTAAAAGAATGCGATAATTACATTATTTTAACTAAGATCACTTGAATAAAAGTAATAATTGAATTTTCGAATACAATTGGGCAATCGTGTCAAATCAATAAATTCCGTGAAATATTCCCACAAATGCTGTGAGCTATCTGCTGTATTTATCGCGAATAAACTAACAAGAACTGTTTGTTATACAATGTATGCTAAGCTTTTTATATTATATGTCACAAAAATTCATCTGATCTTTGGAAATATGGGTCCTATTTTGATAACAATAGTATAATTATTAAATACAATTATGTAAAATTGGTAAAATAGACAAATCTAAATGGTTATGAAACTCTTAATTTTTTCAGGCAATGAGAGCTTTTATTGAATCCAACTTTAAGTTGCTTGATATTGACAGTGATGGCATTGTCGGCGTAAAAGAATACCGTTATAACTGTATAACGAGAATAGCAATAGACGATATATCTCCAATTGATAAAGCCTTCGAAACATTGTTAAATGTAAGTTCATGTTATTTGTTACTTAAAATTTTTAATGATTTTCTCACTTGTATATTTTTAGGATGAAGATCGAAAACGTGGTGGATTGTCATTAGATCGTTATAAAGAATTATATGGACAATTTTTGGGAAATACGGCTGATAACCATCCAGCTGTTAATTTGTTTGGACCTTTATAAATAACTTGTATATAGTTAATTGTCTTCGCTGTTGTTCAACTACTATTTTTTTAAGATTTATTTGTAATTACTATGACTTAAAATTTTTACCATTTAGATTTTAATATTCACATATTTTTGTGTAGAATCGTCAGACAAACAGTTCATTAACATTAATTTTGAATCTTACTTTTAAGTACATTTGCTCTCAGAAGTGAAAAGTAGTTAATGATGTTGATTTGCTCTCATAAAGGCTGCTAAATAATTTACCTCTCTCTCGTAGCCTGCAAGATTTTTATTTATTGTTGTGTTATATGACAGATGAAATAGATTCAATAAAAAAGTAATATTTTAATAAAATAACTTAGCCATTTAAATGATTTGAATAATTAAAGGGTTCATAAAACGCCACCATTGACATTTATTTTTAAAACAAATGTGTTCGCTTAACTGGCATTCGACGAGCAGCACGCATCCAAGCATCGCTAGCGGTCAAAATAATATTAAAAATAATATATAAGATGTGAATAGCGATACCTACTAGTAGTGATATCAACGTGCAAACGCAGTGATTATAAGCTTGCTACAAAATTTACTTAATCGTGGCGCCGCCAAACAACGGGCAGAAGTGCAAAAAACAGCTGTTCGAGGCAGCTGTTCTAAGCTTATTGACAATATTTTATTCTAGCACTCCTTAAACCATCCCGTGATATATGGAATTGAAGATAAATGCCAACTATGGGTTTGAGGGACTGAGCGAACAACCCAGTACCAGCTATAAAGCAGGTACTGCTGCGCCGAAACGTGATGCAGCCTTAGCGAGCTTTAACAGCTTACCAAGGCTTAATCAAGGCGTAGCCAAGCACCGTCCAATAGGAATAATAACACATGCTTGCTTATGCAGAGCATACAAAATTTTTGCATATATAAACAAGGTTTCTGCTAAGTCATCGATGTGTGATGTTATGAGGCTCTATGCGGCTGACGCTTCCGCAGCAAAGTACTTGTGCATGTACCATGTACTTGCTGCAATTGTGGTTAACAGCACCCAGCAAAATGCTTAGGTTACAACAAACTTCATCCGTTCCTTTAGTGCTCTAGGCAAAGAAGCAGTGTGGGCGGAAGAAGAGAGGTAAACGATGGACCCAAGTGGAATGACCCGAGTTCCAAATGGAGGTGGGCCCACTACATTTTTCCGAAGCGGAGTCTCCTATGCAGATGTAACTAAAGCCAGTATTGGTCCCAAGCAGATACGGCAACAGATGCCACAACACAATCAGCAGAAACACTCCGAATACAGAAACCGCAGCCGGCAAAGGAGGCAGTCTACGCGTGCGCATCAGCACTCAGTGAAAATCATTTAAGGAATGACAACCTTTTGGAGATGTTAAATGAAAGCATGAACGCATTGCGCTTGTTCCGAATAAAGACAAATATATTTTATGACAACAGCAGGGGCAGATGCTCAATCTACTCACTGCGATACAAGCCCAACTAAGATCATGTGATTTAACACCGCTATGTAAAGTCACTGGTCTATGAGAATAAGCCTCAAACGCTTTACCATTTGAAAGACTACATTCTTCATGTTATTGAAGATATACGGCCACAAATGTTGGGAAAAGTCATCGAAAATTGAACGTCCAGATTCGAAACATACGATAAAGATACATCCGAGCCAGCCGTGGCATATGTCACAATGCCACAAGATTATCTTTCGGATGAATAAAATTCATGTCAATTGAATAATCCATCATTATTTTATTGCAGTTTTAAGTTATATACCTCTAAAAAAAAACCCTTTAACAACAGAAATACAAAAATGACTCGAGCAATCCGAAAAATCGGATTTTGGAACGCACCTTAGCGCGAAGTTCTATGGATCTCTGACATTTCCTAAGAGTACATAATAAAGATATCATGTTTGCAGCTGAGACACATATGCAAGAAGGGCGATGCATCTTTCTGCCAGGTAACACTACTCACCACGCCTACCATTCAAGTGGCTATAGTAGAGAAGGTGCCACAGTCAATCTTAAAGTTAACTAAGTCAACCGGACGACGGCTAAGACCGATCTCCGATGACCAGCTCCGGTCAAATTGCTGACACAGCTTTTGACCGGAAGCTCTTACGTACCCGCAAGCTCTGTATGTTGGTAGAGGCCGCTATAAAGCAATTTTTATGTTAGCTTTTAAGTCAGTTCGTACTCTAGGAGTGACTGCGGCGAGGGATCACAGAGACGTATAACGGTCAACTGGTCCTACCCTAGAAGTGACTGCAGCGAGGGATTCCCTGCAGCACCTATAAACAAATTAATTGGCACCCAACTACACGATTCCACGACATGTAAGTGAGCTCCTCCAACTATACTACTCCAAACTGCCCTATAGAGTCAAATATTTTCCTGGGTGACAGTAGATAAAATAAAATAAACAACTGCTCCGCCAGAATTAATTCTGCGGACACAATAATATATTTAAACATTTAAATATATTTGTGACAAAAAAAAAATTATTTTTTTTAAATAAAAATATATTTACTACACTGCAAGAATAGGTCCTGAATTTCTGTATTAATTAAAACATCTATATGCTTTTGTGACTTATATTTACAAATTGGTTTTATTATTATAAAATTTAATTATCCCAGCCAATACGCTGAAGAATTATCAACTTTCAAATACTGATTGACTTTGTAATTTATGTTTAATTGTTTAATTGTGTGCATTCGATTTCTCTTTTTGTACATTTTCTCCTCGTTTGTATTTGAATTCTCTGCATTAACGTCGCAGCCGTCTTAACTTTTTTTATTGTCGCTGCATTCCACTTTGCTGCCCGATACAGAGGCGCATGCATTCCTGTGTCAAATTTTTGTTTGTCTTTTATATATCTCTTTGTCTTTGTCTTTCCAGCAGTATAGGAATTCCAAGCAGAGTCTGAGAGCGAAGATTCAAGGCACCGAGAAGTGCCTGTGCATACAAACACCACAAATAATATGTCTTTCGACGAGGAACAGATTAAATCTGTCATAATGTCGCTACAAGAACAAGCTGTAGAGAGCCAGCGCAGAGACAACGAATTGCGCCGAAAAATCCAAAAACTTGCCAATCAAATCGCGGCTGTACGGATTGCACCCACACATGCACAAACTCCTCAGATTAAGGTATATCTACCGGTGAAAATTGAGGGAAACGTCCCTAGCAACGAGACACTGGACGCCGTCAAGTGCCTCCCTGAATTCATGGGAACTCAAGAGACATACGTTTTCTGCCGGCAAGCGGCGGCGGCCGCGTATTATATATTCAGGGGTTACCAAGATATTTTACGCCACTATAAGGCGGTAGTCATCATCAGGAGCACAGTTAGAAGACCCGCTGATGCCGTCCTTTTCTCCTTTGTGTAACGGGATGGCTTTCCGAGTGGTGGAATATTCTTTTATTGGAATGAATATGAATATGACATTAAGAAACTAATTTTAATTATCGTTCTACAAAAACTTGGCGTGCTCCCCGTTCTCTCGTGCCCTTTTTTTTCTCTAATCTTCTTCTTATATCTATATCGGTGTCGATAGAATACCGAGTAACTATCGCTGTTCTTCCTTGACAAGAACCTGCTCGTTACATTCGGCCTCTCCTGAAAATCGCAGCGTCCTCGCGAGATTAGTCGTCTGGGTCGTCTTCTACGTGGAAGTTCGCACCAGCGTATTATATTATCTGATGAATACACTGATTTATAGTGTCTCTGCTTTCTGTGTGCATGCGGGATATCTTCACCTAGATATCGGTCGTTGGGCAGCACTTTGGATACAATAAAAGGCCCTTTGTATCGCGGCTCTAGTTTGCGCGACGTGCCCGTGCTGAACGGCTCGTTCTCGACTAAGACAATGTCTCCAGGATTATAGACAGTTGGCATGAAATGGATGGCATCGTATCTCTGCTTGGCAGCAGCTCGGTGGTCGTTAACTGTAGTCGCAGCATCAGCTCGGAGCTTCTCCAATTCGGCATCAGTCATAATGCTTAGCTCTTGATTTTGGATCACGTTCGTCAGCGTGCTCTTTAGGACATCTCGGGGCTCATAACCATATAGAAGCTGGAATGGGGAGCATTTAGTAGTGCTATTTACCATGGTACCATGATGCTCCACTGGATTGATCGCAGCATCTCGTCCCAACGTTTCTCGTTTTCATTTGAAGGCAAAAGCATTGACAAAATAATTCGATTTGTCCGTTCGTTATGGCTCTGATATTATTGCATATCCGGGTACGAATTTCCGGAAATATCCCGTGAGACCCAAAAAGTGTCGAACTTCAGTGATATTCTTTGGCTTTACGAATTCTGCAATGGCTGTAGTTTTGACTTCTCCGGGGCTGATTCCATCTGTGTGTATTTGGTGACCCAGAAATGCGATTGACTGTTTGTACAACTCACACTTATCTCGATTCAAAGTTAATCCGCAGTCTCGTAACACTTGTAAAATTCTCTCAAGTTTTTCATACATTTCATTAAACGTTTGGCTGCCAATGAGGATATCGTCCATGTAATGCATCATGTCGCCTTTCTTCACACGCTTTTGCAACTCTGCCATGAGTCGATTGAATGCAGCAGGTGCATTCTTCAGCCCAAACGGAAGATGTTTAAACTCAAACAATCCATCCGTGGTGATAAATGCAGTGAACTTTCTGCTTTTTGGATCCATTTTGATCTGATAATAGCCGCAATTCATGTCAAGGGATGAAGAATATGCGAAGCGCTTCGCTTCCTGCAGCCTTTCCTCAATATTCGGTACTGGGAAGTTTTCCTTTCTGATGAGCTTGTTCAGGCGGCGGTAATCGATGCAAAGTCGATCACTACCGTTCCGCTTCTTGATGAGCACCACTGGGCTGGCGTACTCTGACGTGGACGGAGTAATAATGTCTCGACCATTTTGGCTACAACTTCCTTCTTTTACTCGGAAACTCGATATGGCGCTTGGGAGACTACTTGGCTACTTTCAACAACAATTTGTGCCTGGACGACGTTTGTCTTGCCTAGGCCTTCCAATCCTGTGGAGAAAACGTCGGCAAACTTCTCGAGCAGACTGCATACTTTGCTCCTTTCTTCTGTGTTCTGAAAATTAACGAGAAGGTTTTTAAAAATACTCTCGGTTGAACTTGTTACCGGCTGATGAACTGCTCTCTTGACTTCTGTCTCGCTTGGTTCGCATTTCAATAATAACTCGGCGCATGTAATGACATCTTGTCCCAACAACAAATCTTCCTGCAACAGATTGTCGTCTGCGATGTAAACTTTGGCTGTAACCATTTTTCCAGCGATTTCGATGTCCACAACCATAGCTTTGGTAAGGATACGTGAGCCTCCACATATGCCCACGATTTTCAGGTAGCACTCCTGTCGATCTGCGTCGATCTCGTCTGCAATTGATTGGCGAAATAAACTGTCTTGGCTTCCAGTGTCAATGAAAGCGGTATAATTTTTTGTGTTGATGTAGATTTTTCTTGTAAACAGCTTGTCCTGATTGGATGCGCCCAAACGCATCACCTGTGCGGCTTGGCAAATTTCATCTGTGGCATGAAACTTATTACATTTGGAGGAAAGCGTCTTCTTTCTTTCCTTTGGGCATGAATTTGCAAAATGCCCGACATCTCCGCAGTTAAAGCATGCTGTAGGTTCTCTTGGCTTTGGTTGCTTCATCTTATTTTGCAGCTTTACCTCAAAACTTTGGGTACGAACTCTTTCTTATTGGCATTGGGCCTGCCTCTATTTATAAAATATGACTCGGCAGCGTCGCGAAACTCCTTCATAGTCGAAAAATGAATGGCAATACTGTTTTGCAACTCTTTGTGCTGTAGGCCCCCTCGAACATATCGGATGACTGCTGCTTCACTAAGCTTGAATCGCACTCCAAGTGCTGACATACGGAAACAATACTCCTTTACTGTTTCCTTCGATCGTCTGGTTGCATTCCTCGTCCGGCTCTGATCCGAATTTTTCTCGGATTGCTGCTGCAAAACTGTTCCATGTTGTGTGTAAAACTTGCGAAGAATCAAGCCACATTTTGGCGGGACCCTTCAGCTTTGTGTATATGGCAAGAAGTACAAATTTTTCGTCCCATTGATACGCATCTACCACTTTGTTGACAAGATCGATGAACTGGTTCACTGAGATCGAATTCTCATCTCTGGGGTCATAGTCTGGTAAGGTATCCGCAATTTCCTTAACTGACGCTTGTCTACCATGGCTGATCGCCGCTTGATCTCCAGGGTTACGGTAAATAAACTCATCTATATCAATCTGATCTTCACGTTGACGCTGCTGCTGTTGTTAATTAGCTGCTGGCATATTGTTGACAAACTGGGCCATGAGGCTTGTCAGTGTCGTCATCTGTTCTTGTAGCTGTGCAATCGTAGCCGCCTGTGCTGCGAATGATTCCTCATTTTGGCTGATAATTTCAGCTGCTTGTGGCAAATCCACGTCTTCTGAATTTTCGTGTTCCACTAGTCTCTGAACCGCTCTGGGGCCTGCAACTCCCAAGTTCCTCTCTCTCAGCAGATACCGCAACTGGTCTGCCTTTAGCTCCGATATCTTGACCATCTCCTCCAAAAATGATCGCCACTCTTCGAAAACCTTACCTGGTTTCCTATGTACGCACAACCACAATCGTTTGCACCCACGAGCACCTCTGTATGCCCGTCTGCAAGCGAGATCGCTATTTCACCACAATTTTCGTGAATTTCACAACGCCGCTACACATACATACAAGCTTTTTGCATGTAAACCTCCAGATTCCTAAGTAGTCCGCTTTGAATCCATCAGCCACGTAGAAAAGGATGCCTTATCCGTAATTTGTGATTTCTATTACCTAGACCTTTGGGAACACCTATCCCAGTACAAACTTCCCACTCCGACGATCTCTCCGATCTCTGTTACTGCCTCATAAACATTGCCAACTCGAATTATCCCACTACTGAACTGTAACGGGATGGCTTTTCCGAGTGGTGGAATAATCTTTTATTGGAATGAATATGAATATGACATTAAGAAACTAATTTTAATTATCGTTCTACAAATACTTGGCGTGCTCCCCGTTCGCTCGTGCTCATTACATTTGGAACTGTAATGAATTTCGACGCGATTATAAATCGACTCGATTTCACATACAGTGACAAACGGCCGATACATTTAATCGATCAAGAATTAGGCACCCTCAGACAGGGAAGTCTCACACTCCTGCAATATTATGACGAGGTTGAGAAAAAACTCACTTTGCTTACAAACAAGGCCACTATGTCGTACAAAACATCGGCAGCAACGGTCCTGTGTGAGAAGTTCCGTGATGATGGAGGATAGGGACCGTAAACAATACCCCAAAGTGCAGGAGCGCCAAGAGGCCCCTCCACAAGCTAACTTGCAGGGAAGTGCGGGGAAAACTCGCACTTTACTAGACAGCACAGGGCACAGGTGCAGTCTGCTCCACGAAGCGGCAGGATGGCTCGAGGAAACACACCGGAGACCATGGACGTTGACCCGTCATTGTCCGAAATGTGCAACCGTCGCACGCCCCGGCTTACCAGAGATGGAAGCAGGCCGCATCTGGCCGCTCGCCCCCTCACAAAAGGCAAAGGGTCAACCACGTTGCCTCGAGCACCAGCCTCCAGTGCAGCGGGAAAGATCGACGACGAAGCCATTCTGGGGTACGACTCTGACGCTTGCCCGTCATCGGACGAAGAGTAGCAGGGATCGACATGAAACTCCAAGTTGACACGGGCCCAGCAAAAAATTTTATCCGACCATTTCCAACCATGTTAAAACGACCTTAAACGACTTTCTTCATACTATCACACTTGACTTCCTGTGACGCGATCGTTGGACTAGACCTGTTAAAACAGGCCGGCGTATCGCTTTGCCTAGCTTCCAGTCAGCTCAAATGGAGCTCCGAAGCAGAGAAAATTTACATTTGCCACGATGTCAATTTTACCAACGTAGATTGATCGGACGCACCGCCCTTAGTGAATGGTGCTTTCTTAAAAATGCTCGTGAATAGGAAAAAATCTTTTGCCTCTCCTAATGAGCCTCTTCCTTACAATACGTCGGTGGTAGCTACCATCCGGACAACTGACGAATAGCCCATTTATGCCAAACTATACCCATATCTTGGGATCAGCTGACTTCGACAATGGTGAAATTCAGGAACTGCTTAAAAACGGCATAATCCAGAAGTCGAAGTCCCCCTACAATAACCCAATATGGGTCGTAGACAAAAAGGGCACTGATGAAACGGGCAATAGAAAAATGCGCTTGGTACTGGACTTTCGCAAACTAAACGAAAGGACGGTACCCGACAGATACCCCATGCCAAATATCTCAATGATATTGGGGAACTTTGGAAAAGCCAAATACTTCACGACACTCGATCTGAAGTCTGGCTACCACCAAATCACGCTAGCTGAAAGCGACCGTGAGAAGACATCGTTCTCAGTGAACGGAGGGATGTATGAGTTCCGAAGTCTTCCATTCGGACTTAAAAATACTGCAAACATCTTCCAGAGGACAATTGGCGATATTCTGTGAGAGCAGATCGGCAAATTCTGCTACGTTTACGTCGATGATGTAATCATCTTTTCAGAGGATGAAAATGCTCATGTGATACCCGTAGATTGGGTTCTGAAGAGCCTATACGATGCAAACATGAGGATATCGGCAGAAAAGTCACGTTTTTTTAAGAAAATCACCAATAATGGTACGGTGACTGACCCAGAAAAGGTCAAGGCCATCAAAGAATTTCCAGAGCCTAAAAACGTATTCGAGGTAAGGTTCATTCTTGGGCTTGGCCAGCTACTATAAATGCTTCATCAAAGACTTCGCATCAGTAGCGAGGCCCATCTCGGACATACATAATTAATAGACACAGATCCAGGAACATTCCAGTGCGATTTTTTGAAGCGCAGCAACGTCACTTCAAGAAACTACGCAATATCTTGTCATCTAAGAACGTCATCCTCAGATACCCCGACTATAAAAAAGCGTTTGATCTAACGACAGATGCGTCGGCCTACGGCATTGGCGCAGTGCTCTCCCAAGAGGGACGTTCAATCACAATGATCTCTAGGACTTTAAGTGACAAAGAAGTTAACTATGCTACCAACGAAAGGGAACTGTTAGCCATAGTCTGGGCGCCAGCCAAGTTGCGGCACTACCTTTATGCAGTTAAAGAAATAAACATATTCACCGACCACCAACTTTTGACATTTGCAGTATCGGAATCCAATCCGAACGCCAAGATCAAGAAGTGGAAAGCACGCATCGATGAGTCCGGCGCGCGAATTTTCTACAAGCCCGGCAAATATAACTTTATTGCAGATGCCCTCTCGAGACAATAACTCAACCTTGTTAAACACCAGGAACCGGAAGCGTGTGTAGCTAATAAAGGACGATTTTTCGAAAACGTGAAGTAGGTACTCTCCGAGTACTACTTCCCAAAGATGACAAAATTGGCGAGACAGCCGCTAATTGCAAAACTTGCGTAAAGGCGAGGTATGACAGACACCCGAGGAAACAGGTGCTCGGAGAGACATCAGTTCCGGCCCATGTAGGGGAAATACTGCAAATTAATATTTTCTCAACAGATAAAAAACACTTCCTCACTTGCATCGACAAATTTTTCAAATTCGCCATGGTAAAGCCGATTCCGTCTAGAACCATAGAGGATCACAAACCACCCCTGCTGCACCTCATGAATGTTTTCACCAAAGCCAGGGCCATCTACTGCGACAATGAAACGTCATTTCGATAGTATCCATGCTGGAAAACCCTTTTGGGCGTCAACATCTCGAATGCGCCGCCCCTCCACAGTGTCTCCAACGGACAAGTGGAACGCTTCCATAGCAGGTTGGTCAAACTTGCTAGATGCTTAAAAATTGACAAAGGCATAGGTGACACGGTGGAATTGATCTTGCTGGCCACCGCCACATATAAAAAAATATATCCACTCTGTCATTGATAGGAAACCAGCCGAGGTTATGCGGGCGAAACTGGACAATCCACAACATGACGTCCAAAAAAAATAAAAAATGCCCAAGATATGACCAGAAACCGGGAGAACGCTTTTCGGCAAAACAGAGTGTTCCTCGTCGGTGATAAAGTCCTAGTAAAGTCAAATAGACGACTAGGCAACAAACTCACTCCCTTGTGTGAAGAAAAGACCATCGAACCGGACTTGGGGACCACAGTCCTTATTAAAGGGAGGGTGGTCCACAAGGACAACTGCAAATAACCCGAACAGAACCCGGTTCCTTCGGAGTTTTTTCACTTTTCATTCATAGCCACTTGGCATAAGTTTTTATTATTTGTAGCCACTTGGCATACATTTTTATTACCTTTTATTATTTGTAGCCGCTTGGCATAATTTTTTATTTTTTTTTTTAATATAATTCATTTGGTGGTAACTCCATTCTGAAAATGTATTACATGTACATGTACATGTATCAATCGAAACACACATATTACAGGTTGTTACCAACGCTTCTACTATATCTACTGGCCATGACATCGGCCCATATTACTGATTATTTCCGAGCAAATTGCATTCCCGTCATAGACGGTAGAGTCTTAGTCTGGGAGGAATTTGCCTATATTAGACACTCAGCTAATATCTCTGAGTAAAGGCGAGTGATGAAAGAAACCGACAGCATGATCGGCATGTTTCCCCAATCCCACATGCAAAAGTTTCTGATTGTCGACATCGCTCACCTTCGTAATATGCTTGACACACAGAGAAGCTAGCAGCTTAGATTTCTTGGGAACAGCGTTAAAGGTTGTCGCAGGGACACCTGACGCTGAAGACTTAGATAAGATAAAGTTTACAGAAACGCAGCTGTTAACGCACACAATAAACAGATATAAATCAATACTAGAGCACAAAGTCAAATTAATGAGCTTACCAATACTGTCAATTAGATTTTAAGAGTTTCAAAAAATAAACAAGTAGATTCAGGGCACTTGTACGAGATGTTATTAACTCGTAACAGGATCATTATCATGGAATTGCAGAATCTCATGCTTGCCATTACCCTTGCTAAAATTAAAATAGCTAGCCCAAATATTTTGGACCATGCAGATTTGGAGAGTGTTTGGGTTGAGGAGCCCAAAGATACCCCCATAAGGGATATTTTGCAGTTCCGTAACATGTTGCACTTTTTGATTAAGTTCGTCAGGGTTAAAATAGCCTGGAATAAGATCAACATTCTTCCTCTGGCACACCATGATACGGTGTTAGAGGATAATGTAGTGGCGGAATGCAATGGAGAACGCACCGTCAAGAACTGCTAAATAACACCAGGGGCCACGTTCTGTCAACTATCCACAATGAGCGCGTGAGTTACCGAATCGACTAGACAGAGTATACACAATTCGGTAGCATCCGCCAAGCCACCTAGGAGGAATTCATCGTTCCAGTGATCGCAAGCGATCGCTACACTGTTGCAATGCTGACGCAGCAGTAGACAAGTTCGCTTTCGACAGTTCAAGGAAAAACTAGAACTGCCGCAACAGCATTTTCGCGGAATAGAATAAAACATAAGGAATTCTTGTTAACACTTTTAGCTTAAGCTTTTAATCGAGAAATAAAGTCAGTTCAGTTTGGACCTCGCAGAAGAACAGCCGATCGTCTTTTTTAAAAAAAATTGATTAAAACACCTACAGAAGTACACCCACACCAGAAGCAGGAGGAACTGAAGGTACACCAGCAGCAGGAGGAACTGGTAACTGGCGCAGTCGAATTACGAACAAGATACAACCCCAAGGGACACCTGCAACCAGGATGAAAATCATAAGTCTAATAGTGTGAGTAGCTGTGTAGTGATGCGAAAGATGGTTCACAAAAAAAAAGGGGAAACAAACGGCGTATAAATAAATAAATAAAAAACCAAATAAATGAAATGAAATTAAAAAAAAAAAAATAATAAATATATAAAATAAAATAATAATAATTATGTAAATATTCACCGATGATATAAACCACAGAAAATAAATAATGCCAACAACTTAGCGTCGGGCCATACGCCCACATATCGCTGGCAGTTCGCTGCAACAAGTTCGATGCGGCTCTTTTCGGCGTTCACAACGTGTTCGGTGTGACGTGCAAACAGTGTCGTGAACCGGTCACTGAAGT
The DNA here is from genome assembly GCA_035047645.1 of Drosophila merina. Lineage (NCBI taxonomy): Eukaryota > Metazoa > Arthropoda > Insecta > Diptera > Drosophilidae > Drosophila > Drosophila merina. Next base: position 22,142,208 of record JAWNPH010000089.1, on the reverse strand, counting down.
GAGTCAAGCAAACGCTTCGACACACTGGACGCAACACAAACCGATTGGAACAGGTCACTGAAGCGCGAAAACAATAACAAAAAAAAAACAAAAACAAAAAAATGTTTTATATATAAAAAGTGAAGTGTACCTGTGAGGCATAAATCGCTGATAAATCACTGCCGAAATATTAAAGACCTTGTAGCACATCACAAAAAGATATATACAACAAAAAAAAGAAAAGAGACTTGCAAAACTTGCACCCTCAAAGTGATGAAAGAGCGCGATCTTGCTCTCCAGCGTTGGAGAGACCCAACAGTTACTCTCAGAAACGGAGCGCAGAATGCGCGTACATCAACAACAACTATACCAATAAACACACACTCAACTCTCCCGGTCACAGCAGTTACGCTCTCAGCACAAAAAAGCAAACCCCCCCCCCCCCCTATATATGTTCAAAATGTTGAAAACATATACGCACTAACTACTGCTTTAAATGCATTGGAAGAAACACGATATGAACTAAAAGCACTGTCAACTAATGAAATAAAAATACAGCCACTAGAAACTACTCACTATCACAACATATTAAGACTATTAAAAGAAAAATCGACCAAATACTACACCTTCAGACCAAAAGACCAGAGAGGATTTAAGGTAATCCTTCGTAACGTCCATCATGCTACAGACAAAGACGATATTATCAATGAACTAGCTCAGCAAGGGCATGAAGTTATAAATTTACACAACCTCCAGCGCTACGACTCCAAACAACCATTGCCTCTATTCTCCATTGAACTCAAAATGAAAGAAAATAATAAAGACATCTATAAAATTGAGCACCTTCTTCCTTGCAAAGTAATTTTTGAGCCACCGCGACCAAAGCGAACACTTCCCCAATGTACAAACTGCCTAAAATATGGACGTACCAAAAATTACTGCACCAAAGACCCTACTTGTGTAAAGTGCGCTGGAAAACACAGCTCATCATCCTGTACTATTAATACAAGATCGGACCGAACAAGTATTAAATGTGCACTATGCAGTGAAAACCACACTGCAAACTATAAAGGTTGTATGGTGTACAAAGCACTGCAAATCCAAAAATACCCAACTCTCCGGAAAAAAGAAATACCGGTAACAGAAACAAATCTTCAAACGACACAATACAGTACAACAAATAACGTAGCAAGCTTAAAGACGCCAGCTATATCCTATGCCGAAGTCTTAAATAGAAACCAAGTAACTAGCTATCAAACCAACTCAGCAATCCAAACTGCTATTGTACATGATATACAGCCTGCTCCAACTCAATTAAGCCAAACCGCACAAAATGATTTTGACGAACTAAAACAATTGATGAAACAATTAATAGCCCAAATGGCAAATATGCTGAACATAATCACGATTCTAGCATCTAAACTTGACAAATAAACACCTAACAATCGCCATCTGGAATGCTAACGGACTTTCACGCCATATACTTGAATTAAAAACTTTCTTAAATGAAAAACTAATTGACGTCAAGCTCATTTCCGAAACGCACTCAACTGACAAAACATATATAAACATACCAAACTATAATATATTCTCTACTAATCACCCGGACGGTAAGGCCCATGGTGGTACTGCAGTAATAATTAAAAAAATCATAAAGTGCATAGAGCTTAATGGATTCAAAAAGGACTACATACAGGCTACTACCATATCGACCTCAGACACAACGGGTCCAATAAATATATCTGCAGTTTATTGCCCACCTAAATTTAACAACACAAAAGACCAATACCTCGATTTTCTAAAATCACTGGGAAATCGGTATCTGGCAGGAGGTGACTATAATGCCAAACACATAACATGGGGGTCCAGACTTACCACTGCAAAGGGAAGACAACTGTATGACGCAATAAGAAACAATAATAGCCATGCCCTAAGCACAGGCGAGCCGACTTATTGGCCAACTGACACAAACAAGCTACCGGACTTAATTGACTTCTGTATTACAAGAAATATAAATTGCGATAACCTAACAATAAAATCATGCCTAGACCTCTCCTCCGACCACTCCCCAATATTAATTACACAACATGGTGGAGTAGAAGAAAACAACAATGACCCCCCTTTATTTAACCACAAAACAAACTGGAATATGTTTCGCGACATTTTGGAACAAAAAATGGAAAAAAATATCTCTCTAAAGACAAACAACGAACTGGACTCCGCAATAGCATATTTAAATGACAACATCATATATGCAGCAACGCAATCGACACCATCTATAAAAATGATTGCATTAAAGAAAACTCCCGCCTTTATTAAAGACAAAATCAGGCAAAAGCGTAAACTTAGGAGGATATGGCAAAGGACTAGGCATCCAGAAGATAAACACAAACTTAATAGAGCAACAGACGAGCTCAATACTACCTTAGCAACCTTGGAATTTCCATATCTACAAATTATTCTCTGTGGAAAGCGACCAAAAAATTTACGAACTCAACTATACACAAGCCGCCTATAAAAAGAAACTACAACACATGGGCGAAATTCAAACAAAGAAAAAGCAGACACTCTTCCTGAACACTTTAAAACATCATTTACCAATGACATGGACAACGTCAAACTGAGCTTCCAACTCAAATCACCAACTTAAATTGTGCAATTAAAACTCTAACAAAGGCAGAAATTAAATCTCACATAAAACAAATTAAAAACAAGAAAGCCCCCGGATTTGATTTAATAGGAGGAAAAGTTCTTAAAAAACTACCAGACGCTATAATCACCTATATTAGAAACCTGTTTTTTTACGGAATCCTTGGATTGCAATACTTTCCCATAACTTGGAAGATAGGCCAAATCAAAGCAATTCCAAAACCATACCACCGTACAGACCAATCACCTTATTACCTGTCCTCTCAAAAGTATTTGAAAAAGTCCTACTTAATAGAATCGAGCCAACCCTAAAACAAAAAATATAATACCTCCTCACCAATTCGGCTTTCGGAAGCAGCACTCGACTGTCCAACAGGTCCATCGAGTAATTAACAAAATAACAGACGATTTCGACAAAAAGAAGTTTTGCTATGCTGTGTACTTGGACATTGCTAAAGCATTTGACAAAGTATGGCACAAAGGACTGCTGCATAAGCTAAGAAATATACTACCATATAACCTAATACCATCCTTCAAAGCTATATAACGGACAGATATTTCTATATTAAATACGACAATGAATGCTCAGATATTATGCCAGTGTCAGCGGGTGTTCCCCAAGGTAGTGTGATTGGGCCCATCTTATACCTGATTTATACCTCCGATATTCCAGCGCCAACTATCCCTGGATCAATGATTGCGACGTTCGCAGACGTGTTAATGTCGTCAAGCGCGTGTGAAAAAACAGCTGAAAGTACACTACAACAAATCATGACGCAAACAGTATCCTGGTTTGAGAGATAAGGTATTTAGATAAATACAGACAAAATTCAACAAGTAATATACACAAAACGACAACCCAAAAACTTCGCAATTAAAATCAATGACAATCAAATATTATTACACCCATATGCCAAGTACCTTGGACTAACTATCGACTCAAAACTAACATGAAAACAGCACATTCTAAATAAACGAAATGAAATAAAAAACAAATTTAGACAACTTAACTGGCTAATAGGAAAACACTCAAAACTAGAAGTACATAATAAAATTGCAATATACAAGGTGATTATAAAAACAATATGGACGTATGGAATAGAACTCTGGGGAACTGCCAGTAAATCCCACTTACAGCTAATTCAGCGAACGCAATCGAAAATACTCAGAATAATCACAAAAGTCGAATGGTACATTAGAAACGAAGATATCCATAATGATTTAAAAATAGAGGCAGTCAACGAAACTATTAACTACTTACTACTTAGCCACCAAAACTCAAACTTGAGACAAATACCGATGACAGAGTTGGAACCGAGAAGATTAAAACGCAGAACTCCAACAGAATTAAATTATTAGTAAATTATTAATGTAATTAGCGTATCCTTGCAATGGGAAGGGCCGCTACCATTTTTCTTTCTTTAAAACTAGTCAACCAATTACTTATTACTTAAAAAAAAAAAAACAGAATGTAATTTAAAGAAAATTAAAAAAAAAAAAAAAAAAAAATTATTAAATACAATATTCTTCTTAATTTCTACATTGACAGAGAAAATTAAGTTAATTCAATTTTATACTCAGAATAATCACAAAAGTCGAATGGTACATTAGAAACGAAGATATCCATAATGATTTAAACATAGAGGCAGTCAACGAAACTATTAACTACTTACTACTTAGCCACCAAAACTCAAACTTGAGACAAATACCGATGACAGAGTTGGAACCGAGAAGATTAAAACGCAGAACTCCAACAGAATTAAATTATTAGTAAATTATTAATGTAATTAGCGTATCCTTGCAATGGGAAGGGCCGCTACCATTTTTCTTTCTTTAAAACTAGTCAACCAATTACTTATTACTTAAAAAAAAAAAACAGAATGTAATTTAAAGAAAATTAAAAAAAAAAAAAAAAAAAAAATTTATTAAATACAATATTCTTTTTAATTTCTACATTGACAGAGAAAATTAAGTTAATTCAATTTTCAACTGGTTTCCAATATTGTCCTTTCGTTCACCTTCCTACAAATTTTCTATTTTCTTTATATTAAAATTAAAATTCAAAAGCTTTCTGCATTGATTAAAAAAATTCATTTAAATAACTATCAACTTTATTCTAATAATTTCTTCTTCTAATAATATTCGTACTAATATATTCGCATCAATTAGAAAAATATATTTTATCAGTTTTCCACTTGGTTCTAGAAATTCGATTTTTTTACTCTCCTACCACTTTGTTTTTTATTACAACTTACAATTTAAATTCATTAAATTCAATATTGTTCCAGGTTACGTTGATTGAAAAAATAAACTTAAATCAATTTTCCACTTATTTGTAATAATTTTGTTTTTATCCATCCTACCAATTTTCTGTATCCCAAAACTTAAAATTTAAATTCAAGTTTTTTATATATATGTTCTATATTTCTTAGTTTCTACATTGATTGAGAAAATTAAGTTAAATCAATTTTTAGCTTAGCTTTAATAATTTCGTTTTCTTTACATTCCTACCACATTTTTATTTTACACAACTTACAATATAAATTCAAAACCTTGAAATTCAATCTTTTTACGGTCTGCTTCGATTAAAAAAAATCATTTTAATCAATTTACAACTTGGTTCCAATAATTTCGTTTGTTCCAACTTCCAATTTTAATTTAAATTCATTAAATTCATCATTTCAAGTTAGAAGTCTGGAAGAAAAGCAATTTGGAAGAGTTGGCGAGCATGCCCCAGAAGCAGTGCTAACATAAATGGATGCAATCGAAAAGCTAAAAAAATTCTTATTGAAAGTGACTGGCAAGCAGTAAAATGCAAGCATTGACTGAAACGTAAAAAATTCGTTTGTTTAAACATAAAATCTAATTGAAACACTTACATATTGTTCTTGTTAAGTTGAAATCGACTACTTTAAAACATTCTCAAGATGCAGCTTTAAGAAATAATGTTAATGCGATGCAACGACTTGCGCGCAAATCTAGGAGAGTTCAATTTAGCCATGACCGGTAGAAAACGCGATCTACAGGATAGACGTCATGCTCATTTTGGTATTAAGGGCGTAGATAATCACAGCGATTTAGATAAAGTTTAATCTGTTTTGCCCATAAGTCGGTCTATGTTTACACTTATAGATGTATAAGATAGTGTATCAACTTTTGCAGAACATATAGTCCAGGGGTAAATACCTTGATACAGTAGTTAGGGGATTGCGCTATGACTATAGAGTGGAGTCCATCTATCTCCTCCTATTTATTTATTGCAAGAAATGTGTCAGTGGAGCTGTAAAGTCGTTCGTCCGTAGTCAGGTGAACATTCGAAGCTAGGATTCACTTAGGGCAGCAAATGTAAACAATTTGCTATTAAAATATCGTTTTATTTTCTCAATCTTCTGTTTCCTACCTTTTAGGCACCTAAATATTCATTTATTAGTAAAACTTGATCTTCTATTGATATATTTATATTTTTTGTATTTAAATCACAAATTCCTTATTTTTCCTTTCCTGCACATCAAGCATACTTCTAGCTCTTTAATATGCTGCTTCTAATCTAAACTTGCGCTCGTTAGCGTAATTATCCATATCGTAAATAGTTTCTACGTTATCTATACTATTTAAATGTTTGGAAGATTAATTTTTCTATTAAATACTAATTCATATGGAAATGATGTACTCATTTAAAGTTCTATGAGTTTTTCCGACTACTCCAACTGTCTGGTGGTGGTGTGCAGTGGATGATTTTAAATTTTGGTAGTGGACCAATTGTGGCTACTACTATCCTTAAGTATATTCTGGTGTACCTGTTATGATCATCGGAGTCTTAGTTATTTCATTGCTATAACTAACAACTGTTGTTATTTTAGCACATTTTAGCTTCAGACGGCAACAAATCCAAGCCAGAGCCCTCACTCAGCTTTCATCTGACCATCTCTTGCTCCTCTTTAAACTGGACGAGGAGGCCCAAACCTTTCAGGAAACCCCTAGAACACTGCCTCAGCATACAAACGTTGCTCTATTTAAAACACACATCAAAGATACCGTCACGCTCAATATGCCCATTAACACTAGCGACGAGCTGGATGCTTATGTTGACTGCTTCATTGCTACAGTCATTGAGGCTGGATGACGGGCTACTCCATCACCGCGCCAAGTAGGCCCAAAAAATGTTAGAAGACCAATACTAAATCCGGAAGCAAAAGCTCTTCTGAACCTTAAAAGACACCTCAGGAGAGGTTTAATGGCAACAGGAGATCCTGCAAGTAACCAGTCCCTCTCAGGTGTCACAAACAGACTGCGTCGGATGCTTGTCAAAATCCGCCAAGAAAACTTCAACAGCCTACTTGAGGGAGCTGGACAACAGCAGCGATATTTCAGTCTGGAAGCTAACGAGAGGAATAAAAAGGCAGCTGCTCTACCAATCGTCCGTTTTGGGGTACAGTGGCCTATGGCTCAAAACGGTTTTGCGACAAAGCGAACGCATTTGCTGCATTTGTTTTCCACATTTACCCCCTTCCATTTGACGGACAACTCCCACCGAGAAGAAGTGGCAACCTTTTGGAATGGCCTACTCATCCAGCCCATCCCATAAAACATACCATGCCGCAAGAAGTCACTTTGCAGTTAGAGGGCCTCCAACTGAAGACACCTGAACCCGATGGTATTGACAACTGTGCAGCCAAATACCTTCCACACAAAGGAGGAGCACTAGTAAAAATTTATAATGCTATGCTAAGATTAGGGCACTTCCCTAAGCAATGGAAGCGTGCGAGGATCGTTATGATACCCAAAGCCGGAAAACCTCCAACGCAGATAGACTCGCACCGCCCAATAAGTTTACTTCCAACCTTTTCAAAGGTCTTTCAACGCATTCTGATAAAGCGATTGATGGTTCTGCCACAAGTATCAGGCTACATACCCCAATCAATTTGGCTTTAGGAAGTCACACGGATGCCCGGAACAAGTCCACCGTCTAGTCAATCGCCTAACGGCCTTGGGTCCAAGCTCTACCTGGTGGCAGCCTTCCTCTGTGTCAAGCTAAACTTTCACATGGTATGGCACGAGGGTCGCCTTTATAAAGTTAAGGCTCTTCTTCCTATCCTACTATACTATAATACTATATAATCGTGAGATCCTTCATCATCGATCGGGCCTTCGAGGTGGCAGTGAGAGACTATCGATCCAGAATGCTGGCTATGAACTCAGGAGTTCCTCAAGGAAAAGTACTCGGGCCTTTACTGTGGACCCTCTAAACAGCAGATATGCCAGTTCCAACGGCTCCTACGGTCACGCAAGCTTTAACTGCATACTAAAGTGCAACTCATTAAGCTTATACTAAACACATCTTGGACCTATGCCATCCAAGTATGGGGAACGGCCTCCATTCACCAGCTTGACAGGCTAAGAACTGTCCAGAAACGTGCTGCTCGGCTTGAATCCGGGCTCCCCTGGTACGTCTCCAACCACGCTATCCTAAGGTATCTCCGGATTTCTCTGATTGGTGATCAGATGAACCTCCACAGCAGCGACACACCCAAACTCTCTGGCAAGGGATCTCGCTAATGCTTTTTGTTCATGTTTTAAAAAACATGAAAGGTCAATTGCAAATGCCTGAATCAAATGATTTGCTAAATTCATTATTAATTACGTCTGTTTTCAAGCGATACTGAAACCCTCTGTGGATGATCGGACCAAATTATAGTAAATTACTTGTTGTAGAGCGAAGCTTAACAAAACAAGCTTAATGTGGAGATGCTCTTGCATGAATGTTGCAGCTGCGATGTAATGGGTTTCTCAAAAAGCTTGGAAATCGCACACATCGTGACAGTGGAAATTAGAAAGATATATGTTATTTATGTAGGGTAACCGATAGGTATTAATAAAGGCGGGATCAAATGAATTAGATAAGTAGGTTGATTGAAAAAATTACCCAAAAAGATTAGCAATATCGAGATGTGCAAAGTCGGATTTATTATATGAGAGTGAAGAGGCGAAAAGATTGGATTTACGTTTAGAGTTTACAAAAGAATAGAAAAAGCTTTGATTCTTTCGAAAAATTAGTTTAAATTTGAAGATATAATTTTTATATAGTTGATTATATAGTTGATCAGAAATCACTTCACCTTCATAGCGAACGGACGTGTTTTTTTCTGGCGAGCATTCGATTTTATTATTTTCTTAAAAAGACAAACCGGCGTTTGTCGAGAAATTAATTATTTAAACCTTACTTTGAATCTCACTTTAAACGTTTCCATTCGCACTCGCGTCTGCGCGGTACCGTATTTGGTGTGTTTTAAGTTATTTTATTATCTACCCAAGTAAGGTACTGTGCCCTATTTATTTCTATTCCCTTTTCTTACGTTTACTGCAATTTCTACTTTTGCAATAACTCTCTCTCCTAGTTTTGCGCTCTTATTTTCCCATTACCTCTTAATAACAAGTTGCTCTTATTAACAAATACAGAGGTTCAAGGCTACTAGTTTGTCTATTATTAATTATTTATTGTTTATTTATTTCTTATATTCTTAAATTGCTAGTTCTTACCTTAAAATTTCTATAACGGAATTTTATAGCATCTGCGCTATAAAATCGTGCAATAAGCCGATTTCCGCGTCCCAGCCTAGCATCCCCTGTTGGCTGTGTGAAAATGTTGTGCATGCGAAATGTGCAGGTTTCACCGCCTCAGTTTCGGATGCAATCTCTAGAAACGCTGGTTTCCACTTTTGCTGCAGTGGATGTCGCGCGGTTCAAAAAGAAATGCGAACGTTCATGCGGCAAACTAAAAACGGATTCATAGAGTTGATCGGTGGTTTCCGTAAAATCAACGACCAACTCTCTGCGCTGGATTCCCAATTTAGCAGCCTACAGCTACTAAATGAATCCCCAAAGCGCAAAAAAACCGCTTTTAGGGACTCCACATGCACTGATATCGCTATTCAGCCCGATCAGCCGACGACCATGCAGCCGCTCATAACTCTTACTACCCCAAGAGCAGGAGTTCGAAACACAAACGTGGCTTCGGAATTTGACTCCATTGTTGAGCATAACTCGTCCGAAATACCACCCAGGGTATCACTCCAAGTGATTCCTCCGGCACGAGTAGAGTCGACCCCCTTAAAATCCACTGATAAGGGTAAACCACCGTCCGGACCCCCGGTACGGACTGATGTCGCGGTCTTACCAACCGTAACACCAAAGCCCTTACAGGTGATCCTCCCCTCTAAACATATATTTATTTCACGGCTGGCCCCTGACACCTCAGAGATTGATATCTCGGCTTATATCCAAGCTAAATCCAAGGCCGTTGTTAGAGTGGAGGACATTAGGAAATTTAAATATTCTTACTCAAGGCTTACGTCATCTTTTAAGATACGTGTACCTTTGCCGATGTTCGATACGATCTGTTCGCCCAGCTTTTGGCCGGAGAACATATTCGTACAAGAACATCAGCCGAGTACAGTAAAAAAAAAGGTTAATAAGGCTGTGGGAGTTAAACTCCCAAAGCCTAAAAACCCTGTACCATCTTCGTCTCCCTTACCTAAACCTTCATCCTCAAAAAACTAACAACATCTTACATATCCCTTACCTATCAAAATACTAGGGGGCTTCGGAGTAAGCTCCCTAAACAGTATTCTGATAGTCCATCTTTTGCATCCCAGATTTTAGTTTTCACAGAGACCTGGTTAAATCCGGAGATTTTCAGTTCGGAAATTTTCCCAGACAGGTACACCACTTACAGACGGGACCGACCACTACGAAGGGGAGGAGGAGTCCTTATCTCTGTGGACTCCGACTTTGCTTCTGAAGAGGTTAGGTTACCGAATCTGGGTGATATTGAATTCCTATGTGTCAAAATCACTATGTCGCTTCAATCAATATTCATAACATGCTCATATTTACCACCTTCTTCGGAACCACCTACATACTGGCACCACTTATCTGCCATTCAGCTGGTTTCGAACCGCATGTCTGACAGTGACCTTTTAGTGACTCTAGGAGATTTCAATTTACCGGAACTTATCTGATCAAACATCGAGAATTCACCATCTTTAACACTCTCAACACATCACGATTTTACTGAGGGTATGTTCGACATATCCCTTGGTCAAATTAACCACGTAAGGAATTCTTTAGGTCGGCTTCTAGACTTATGTTTCGTTTCTGACCCAGATGGAATAACCGTTTCCAGAGCCATGCCACTTTCGCTCCCAGAAGATCCTTACCACCCAACGCTTGAGGTTTCGATTGAAACCCTTACTGCTAGCAACCTTCAGTCTCGCCATGGAGTTCATAAAACTCGCTGCTTTCGTAAGGCTGATTTTCAGAGACTAAGCAATTTAATTTCTTTATTTGATTGGTCCGATCTCTGGGAATGCACCGATATTAATATCGCTTTAGAAACATTCTACAAAACGCTTAACGCTTTCTTCGACTCTTGCGTGCCATGGAAGTATCCATTCGCCTCGACCGACCCTCCTTGGTTCACAAGGAGCCTTAAAAACTTAAAATGCATTAAAAATAGACTCCTTAAGAGACATAAGAAAACTGGCTGTAACGTAACTTTCTCAAGATACTTAGTAGCTCGGTCAAATTTCACCGTGCATAACGCTGAGTGTTATAAGAATTATATAGACCGCTGTCGGATTCAGTTCACTCAGGATCCGAAGCAGTTTTATAATTTTGTTAACACTAAGCGTAAGCAGGTATCTTCTCCCCTTATTTCGTTTGAAAATGTATCTGCGACTACTGATCAGGGTATTGCCGATCTATTCGCAACTTTCTTTCAAACAACGTACTCATTTCCTACAAGTATGGATCAGCCTTATTCATATAACATTCAATCAGCTAATCTTATTTTCAGACCAACTTTCTCCGAAAGCACTGTGTTGTAGAAATTTCTGAGGGTAATACTGAGTCTATTCGCCAGGTCCTGATGGTGTTCCTGGCTGTGTACTGAGAAACTGCGCTAAGCCATTGTGCAGACCCCTTCTTAAACTTTTCTCTTTGTCTCTGGAAACTTCGATTTTTCCCCAATTGTGGAAGGAATCCTATATAATTCCCTTACACAAAAAAGGGAAAAAATCGGATGCCGCAAACTATAGAGGAATCTCCAAATTGTCGGCAATTCCAAAGCTTTTTGAAAAATTGGTAACACCACATCTTCAACATCTCTGCAGCTCAATTATTTCTCCATGTCAGCATGGTTTTATAAAGCGTCGCTCCACCACCACAAACCTCTTGGAGCTGACCTCCTTTATTATAGATGGCTTCCGTAAAGGCCTTCAAACAGATGTCATCTACACTGATTTTAGTAAAGCATTTGACTCTGTCAACCACTCACTCCTTTTGAGTAAACTTTGTATCCTAGGATTTCCCTCAGACCTTCTCACGTGGATTTCTAGCTACTTAACTGGGAGAACCCAACGTGTTCTTTTTAAGGATGTACACTCTCGTCTTGTTAGTGCTACATCGGGAGTCCCCCAAGGAAGCCATCTTGGGCCATTACTTTTTACTATCTTTATTAACGACCTACCCCCTGCCATAACGAACTCTCTGGTTCTTATGTATGCAGACAACGTTAAGCTCTGTCTTCAATACAAATCCCCTTCTGCCCAATATAAACTTCAGTCAGATTTGGACAATTTTCAAAAGTGGTGTTCCACCAAATCTCTTAAAACTTAATGGGTCAAAATGTAAACTTATGTCTTTCTATCGCTCGTGCCCTAACCAGGCGACATACTTTCTCTATGGGATCTCCTTAGATAGATTAACCCAGGTTAACGATCTTGGTGTCCTATTACATACTAAACTTAAATTTTCCGACCACATTTCTACGATGGTTAATAAAGCCAAGGGCGTGCTTGGCTTCATTAAAAGATGGTCCAAGGAATTCAATGACCCTTATATTACTAAAACTTTATACGTATCTTTAGTACGTCCAATTCTCGAGTACGGGTCATGCGTCTGGAACCCTCAGTATGGGGTTCATCAAGATCGCATTGAATCCGTTCAAAAGAATTTCTTGATGTTTGCTCTTAGGGGACTCAACTTGGATGCAAATCTTCACCTCCCATCTTATTCTAACAGAATCCTTCTAATTAATTTACCTTCCCTAACCAATCGTAGAAAGATGCTGGGGGTCGTTTTCCTTTATAACCTTATTAATGGTAATGTAGACAGCCAGCATCTACTAACACGACTAACATTTAACATTCCAAATAGACGTACTAGAAATTTTAGTCCCCTATTCCTAAGTTGTTGTAGATCTACGTATGCCCAGCATGAGCCTTTCAGGGTTTTATGTTCTGACTACAATGACTTATACTCTATTACTTCACTCTGCACGTCCACTTCTATCAAATCCTCAATTCTCACCTACCTTTCAGAGCAACAAACGAACTCTACTTTTTCCTCGTAATCTTTCTAAACTTTATTCTCTCGGGTCTATCTCCGCGATCCGAGCCGTACGATAAACGGCAGCGCCCCTCGGTCGGTTGGGCGGGAGGTGGGCTGTACGTTATGCAGTGGGAGCCGCGCGGAAAAAAAAAATTGTTAAGGTCAAAGAACTGGTTACGGATAAGTAGGTAATTCGAAAGATGTAACAAGGTTTGAGACCTTAGACACTTTTTGTAAGCTCTAGATTTCCTATTTTTTTAAGGAGAGAGAGTTGCTTGGTAAACCATGAAGGTTTTGATGTTTATAGTGTCAATATTTCAGGGACAGATTTGTTAAGGCGTTAAGAATTACATCATAAAATGAGTCCGTATCAGCAACGATATTGCTGTAATTTGAAAGATAGCTCCAGTCAATATTGGCCAAGTGATTTCTCAGCCCACAAAAGTCGGCCCTTTCAAAACACTTCTGACGAAACTTTTTTTTTTATTTATTTTTTTTTATTAATATTAAGCGTTGAAACCATACATACTAAATAGCATCTTAACAACACATATAAAAAAAAAATATTAAAGAACCAAACCTCTCACAAGGATTCTAACAGGTGGTGGGAGGGCTGGACAATTAATGAATCGTCTTGCTGAATCCCAGTCTTTTCAGTCGCCCTAACGGCCTAGCTGGTAGCAATCTCCTTGCAAGTATACTGCGGTGTCTAACAAGTCGATCGTTGTATCTGCTGGAATGTCTACAGATCTGTTCTTCCACAGTGTGTAGATTGAGATCACGGTAAAGTGTGGAGCCACGCACGTACCAAGGGCAGTTAGTTATCTGCCGCAGGGTTGGGTTCTGCATTACTTGTATCCGCTTGTAGTTTGGTTTGGCAGCAGTCCCCCAGATTTGCACTCCGTACACCCAAATTAGAGCTATACAATACGCGTATACTGCTCTTTTGGCTCTAAGCGACATAGTGCTCCTTTTGTTAATCAACCATCGTAGTTGCTGCATTCTTTGGCCACACCTTTTGGTTATTGTTTTTAGGTGAGGCCCAAAAGATAGCTCCAGTCAATATTGGCCAAGTGATTTCTTAGCCCACAAAAGTCGGCCCTTTCAAAACACTTCTGACGAAACTGTCCGCTATTACTAGTGGGGACTTCTGGAGATTCGGTAATAAGCGAAACCAAGAGTGTTGTATGGTGTCAGTCCTCAGGAGTAGATAAGGGAGGAGACCTTATTATTGTCACATGGGAGGATATATTTGGGAAAATTAGGTCAAGCGACCTGCATCACACAGAGGAGGAAAGTAGGAACAAGTAACGAAAAGGTTAAAGGATTCAGAATAAATTTAAACGGCTATAAATGTAAGGTGGTAACACAAAAGAGTTCTGCCACCTACCCTTTTTAACACTGAGTTCGGAGTCGCACGGAAGTCGTAAGTAGTCGTGGGTCGATGGTCGTCAAGCTAGGAGGTCGTTCGCAGTCGTCAACGAAAAAGTCGTCATAAATCCATAGTGTGTTCTACAATATTGTCAATCTTTTGCTAATCTATTGGATTTCTATTCTGTATTTTAATAAACATTATGTATCTTACAATTGGGACAACAGTCGCAGTTGTATCAGTTGCAGTGCTCGTGGTGATAACAGTAAAAAAGTAGAAAAGCCATCAAATTCTTTGCGCCAATGGGTTATGCGTTGAAGATTAGTAGTGTCTATTAGTAGTGTCTCGAAATTTCTATTTCAAAACCGTTGGTGGGTTTGCAGTTCTGTATAACAAAGTTTAAAAAGGGAAAACAAGGAAGAGCGCAAAAGTGACAAAATGCCGAGTGTGTACAATGTTGAGCATGTCGAAAAAAGTAGAACCCCTCGTAAAAGAGCACAAGTAATAAGAGCGAGAGAGTTTTAGGAGGACCGATAATGTCATGGGATGAAAGCAATGACGTAACAGTTCAAATGCAACAACTCATCCAGTTGTTGGAATTAAAGGTCGAAATTGATGAACAAAGAGAATCCCAAACGAAAATATCAGTTGATAATTTTGAGAAAATCGTGAGTGATTTTGATGGCTATTCAGTGTCTGACGCAAAGTGGTTCAAAATATTTGAACGTAATGCTGATACCTACGAGCTGTCCGAAAAACAAAAGTATGTACAAGCGAGGGCAAAAATGACTGGTGCTGCCAAATTGTTTTTAGAGTTGGAGTGCGTGAGTGATTTTGAAGAGTTCAAAAAGAAACTCATAGAAGAATTTGAGTGCAGTTGGAACAGTACCGATATACAAAAGTTGTTGCGCAAACGCAAGAAGAGAAACTCAGAATCTTTCCATGAATATATGCTGAGCATGAAAAAACTAGCGAGTATCGGAAATGTCGAAGATGCTGCCGTGTTGCGTTATATTGTAAACGGTCTCAATATAAAAAGCGAATTTAAATTTGCTATGTATCGTTGTAAGTCGTATAAAGCGCTCAAAGGGGAATACGCATTTTATGAACTAGTTCGCGAGCAGGAAAAAAGAACTCAGAAAAAAGTTCGGGGACAGCTGTAAACAAAAAACAAACAAAGAGAAAAAGAAGGAATTTTGTTTTAACTGTGGCTCATCGAAGCATAAGAGAAAACTAAATGAAACTAAATGCTTCAGTTGCAACAAGAACGGTCATATTGCGCGTGAAGAAAGTCCGGACAGTACAAATAATTTTTGATTGTAGCCGCGTCAAAACAATTGCTATAAATGGTGTAAGTGTTGAAAGCCTGGTCAACACAGGCTCTGATGTAACAATTGTAAACAAGCATGTGCTACAAAAATTGAACAATGTTGAAATGAACAAATGCGAGTCTACGTTGCGCGGTTTGAGCAATGCCTGTACTAAACCAATAATGGGTTTTTGTTTCATGAGCTAGAATCAAAACAGACTGCAACAGATGAGTATCTTTTTAATGTATACAGCGTATTTGAAGAGTCAAATATCATAATAAAGAATCGGAAAAATTCGGTCGTCAACGAAGTCAGACGTGTTTTCATCGAGCTCCGTATAAAACCCCCTGATTTTAGTAAAGCGAATAATTAATAACACAAAATAAATACACAAATCGGAAGCGAAAGAGACGCTATTGGCAATGTTAAATTGCTATCTTACAAAACTTTCTGTGTGTGGAATAATAAAGTAAAAAACAAATAGACAACAAACAAATCAATCGTTCTAAAATGAGCCAACGCGAATTGCGCGCTCAGCGGCAAAAAGAGCAAGACGAGCGACGACTCTCCTTGCAGCGGAACAATGCATACTTCACCGTCGTGTCTAACGCCCGCGAGTGCCAAACCACCCACCAGGTCAATGACCTAGCACCTGCAGAAAGCACACGATCGCGGTCTTGCTCACCAATGCTTCTGACTGCACGAAGTGAACCCAAACGCACTGAGAGCGTCTCTCTCACCCTCTCCCCATCCCAAACGGTGTCAAGTTCTTTAACTACCAGTACATTAATCACGATATCTACTGCAACCGCACCTTTAGCAACAACAACTGCAACAACATCAACAACAACTCTATGCTCAATACCGACAGCGGTGAACAATTCCGCTGAATCAACAACAACGAATGCAAAAGCACTCACACCGACTCTTGAAAGAGAAAGCGGACAAGAACCAAAACAAAACAAAAAACTTTGCCAAACAGGGCTGGATCGCTACATCCAAATAAAGCGAAAGCTAAGCCCGCAACACAAGCAGGCTGGTAATCAGCCAAAAATAAATCGCGCCAACGCGCCAAGTTCAAATAGGTTTGCACTACTGGATGATTGTGAAGAGCAGGAACAGGAGCAGAAGAAGATAAAGCCGCCACCAATATATATACGTGAGAAAACCTCAAATGCGCTGGTTAACAAACAAGTTGCAATTATTGGAGAGAACAAGTTCCATGTTATACCTCTTACTAAGGGCAACATACAGGAAACGAAAGTGCAGACTCAGGATGAGTCTAGCCACCGGTCAGTGACCAAGTACCTAGACGAAGCTGGGAAGAGCTACTATACCTACCAGCTGAAAAGTGCCAAAGGATTGCAGGTTGTCATCAAAGGAATGAGTCATCCGTGACCTCATCCGAAATTATCGCGGCACTAAAGGAAAAGAACTTCAACGCCAAAACGGTGATCAACATCCTCAACAGGAACAAAGAGCCGCAGCCACTCTTTAAAGTCGAACTGGAGCCATCGAGTCAGAAAAACAACAAAAATGAAGTACATCCTATACATAAGCTACAGTATTTACTGCACCGAAGAATAACCGTAGAAGAGCCACACAAGCGCAGGCAACCTGTTCAGTGCACCAACTGCCAAGAATATGGACACACCAAAGCGTACTGCACCCTAAAATCCATCTGCGTCGTTTGCAGCGATGCCCACAGGACTGTAAACTGTCCTAAGAATAAAAACGACAGTTCAATTAAGTTATGCTTTCGATGCAGCAAAGCATGAACAACTTCATGACCTTCATGCAAGAAACTATGCAACAGATTATGAGGAACCAAAACATCCTTATTGAAATGCTCGTTTCCTCTAAATCAAGATAATGACTCCCCTAATAATCGCTACCTGGAACGCTAATGGCGTTTCGCGGCACAAGCTAGAACTCGCTCAGTTCTAAGCCGACAGAAACATTGACGTCATGCTACTGTCAGAGACTCACCTTACCGAAAAGTACAACTTCCAAATACCAGGATATAAATTTTATTTTACGAATCACCCGGATGGCAAGGCCCATGGAGGCACTGGCATACTAATACGATTGCGAATTAAGCACCACTTTCTTGGTAATTGGCAAGAAGACTGCTTACAATGCACCTCTATAAACCTCCAATGCCACAACGGTGCTCTCACTCTGGCTGCTGTCTATTGCCCACCTCGCTTCACAATCTCCGAAGAAAAATTCACAACACTTTTTGACTCGTTTGGTGAAAGGTTTGTTGCAGCTGGCGATTGGAATGCCAAGCACATGTACTGGGGATCTCGGATAGCGAACCCTAAAGGAAAACAGCTGTACAACGCAATCATTAATCCGCAACGCAAACTAAACTATGTTTCCCCGGGAGCGCCTACATACTGGCCAGCAGATCCCATGAAGCTTCCAGATTTGATCGACTTTGCCATCACAAAAAGGATACCCCAATCCATGATCACAGCTGAGGCACTTCCAGAACTCTCAACTGATCACTGTCCGGTGCTCTTTCATCTCTTGTACCAGCTACAACACATCGAGCGACCGCATAGGCTCACAAGCAACAGGACCAACTGGGCGAGGTACAAAAAATATGTTTGTTGGCATACCGGCTTTTCTAGCCCCCTGGAAACCGAGCAAGACATTGATCAGCTTACTGATAACATAGAATCAATACTCGTTGCAGCAGCAAAAGCGTCAACTCCACAAGACAATTATGTATGCAGCACAAAGTTCAACAAGACAAGTAGAGATACTGAACTGCTTGTCCTTGAAAAACGACGACTTCGAAGAGAGTGGCAGGAGCACAGATCACCTGGCGCAAAGAGTAGACTAAAAGCAGCTTCTTGCAGACTTACCAATGCGCTTAAGAAAGAAGAAGCGGACGCACAACTAAGGTACATCGAGAATCTCACGCCCACAGGCACAAAGAACTCGTTGTGAAAAAGCCACAGGAACCTACAGGCACCAACAGAAACGGTTGTACCCCTCCGTAATTCTACCGGAAGCTGGTCTCGCAGTGACACGGACAGAGCAAGAGTCTTCGCTGATCATCTTGAAAAAGTATTTAAACCAAATCCAGCCACTAACTCATTTACTCTCCCGCCTTTAACTGCATCTGACTTAGCACCACAAGATCCTATAGAATTTCGGCCAAGCGAGATAACGCAAGTCATTAAAGAGCAACTTAAGACTGGAAAATCGCCTGGCTACGACTTAATAACACCGAAAATGATCATCGAGCTCCCAAAGTGTGCAGTTCTACGAATCTGCTTGCTCTTCAACGCAATTACTAAAATTGGATACTTCCCTCAAAAGTGGAAGAAATCAGTTATTATTATGATCCCTAAGCCTGGGAAAGACAAAACACAGCCATCATCATATAGGCCAATAAGCTTACTTACTTGTCTATCCAAGCTATTTGAAAAAGTGCTGCTACTACGCATCAGCCCCCACCTCAAAACACACAACACACTCCCATCGCACCAATTTGGTTTTCGGGCAAAACACGGAGCCATCGAACAGGTTAACCGCATCACAACCGAAATTCGCACTGCCTTTGAACATCGAGAATATTGCACAGCTCTATTCTTAGACGTTGCACAAGCATTCGATAGAGTATGGCTGGATGGACTTATGTTTAAAATAATCAAACTGCTGCCTCAAAACATACATAAGCTTCTAAAGTCGTATCTATATAAAAGAGTGTTCGCGGTTAGATGCAGTTCAAGCACTTCAAACGATTGTACTATAGAAGCCGGAGTGCCTCAAGGAAGTGTTCTGGGCCCAATTCTATACACCCTATACACGGCGGACATCCCAACAAACGACCAGCTAACGATATCCACATTCGCTGATGACACTGCAATTCTAAGTCGATCCAGATGCCCAGTAAAAGCTACGATGCAGCTAGCACGCCATCTAACTTGTGTAGAACATTGGCTTGCAGATTGGCGCATACGAGTAAACGAAGAAAAGTGCAAACAGGTAACATTTACCCTAAACAAACAAAGCTGCCCGCCCTTGGTAATGAACCACACGCGCATCCCACAAGCCGACTACGTTACATACCTAGGCATTCATCTGGACAAGCGGCTCACCTGGCGGAAACACATAGAGGCCAAGACGACGCACCTCAGACTAAAAGCACGGGATCTACACTGGCTTATAAACGTCCGCTCTCCCCTAAGCTTGGAGTACAAAGTCCTCCTTTATAACTCCGTCTTAAAACCCATATGGACCTATGGCTCCGAGCTATGGGGCAACGCATCGAGAAGCAACATCGACATAGTCCAGCGAGCACAGTCCAGGATCCTGAGAATCATTACTGGAGCTCCATGGTATCTTCGGAACGAGAATATACACAGGGACTTACAAATGAAACTTGTCATTGAGACAATAGCTGAGAAAAAAGTTAAATATAATGAAAAACTAGCCTCACATCCAAATCCTCTTGCAAGAAAACTTACTCGAGTATGCAGCCAAAGCCGACTGCACCGGAACGACCAACCAGCCCAGTTTTAAATTTGTTAGGCCACACAGCACGAATCATTTCATAAAATGATATTTAGTTAGCTTAGAATAAGATTTGAAAACTTATTGTTAGACTCTTAAGTAAAAGGGAAGATTCAATAAATAAGAAAAAACATTGGAAAAAAAAAAAAATATCATCTCAGCGCCGCCGAAGTATCAAAATCAAGTCGAGCATTTGATCAAGAACAGCTATCAGCCGCCGGCTGTCCTTACACAGTGTACAATCTAGCTTCAAATCCATCCAGATGGAGTGCTGAAACCATTCTGCCAATCACCGAGTCGGTTGTCCGCCAAAGAAGCTGAAGCTGTCAAAGCCCAAGTTGAGGATTGGTTAAAGAAGGGCATCGTGAGAAAGTCGTCATCCCACGTAGCAAGCAGAGTCGTTGTTGTAATAGTATGGCTGAATAGCATGGTGTTGCAGAACTGTTTTCCTGTGCCTTTAATTGAATATGTCCTGGAGAAACTACAGGCTGCCAAATATTTTACAATAATGGACTTAGAAAACGAATTTTCCATGTGCCAGTCAAAGAAAAAAGTGGAGTCTACACGGATTTCATGACAAGAGAGGGAGTTTTTGAGTTCTATAAAGCGCCGTTCGGGTTCCGAAATTCATCAGCCGCATTTATACGTTTTTTAAAGCATATTTTCCAGAAGCTTATAAGCGAAGACATCATGCAGCTGTACATGGACGATATTATTGTATATGCCGTTATAGCCGATGAATGCATGCAGAAGATGGAAATGGTGTTGCAAGCTGCCGCTGCGTATGGGTTGCAAATAAAATCGAGGAAATGCAAATTCCTATATCAGCATATAGTTTTCCTTGGCCACAACGTAGAAAATGGAAAAATTTGGCCTGGTTGTGATAAAGTCACACTGTCAGCCGTTCAATCATTTCTTGGTCTCACTGTATTTTTCCGGAAATTTATACCTGGTTATGCGGAAGTTGCACGTTCCCTTACAAATCTGCTGTAGAAAGAAATTGAATTCAAAGTTGGTCATGAAGAGCTACACTCGTTGTCAAAGTTGAAGCAGTTCTTGACAAAATTTGAAGAAACAATGTTCCTACATTGCATTGAGAAGGGTGTTCTTCCGCTTCATACGTTGCACGTTGGGGTCGATGGATGCAACGTCCAAGCAGTACAAGTTCATTTTGGCAGTCGTCTACGCATTTTCTAAGTTTGTTTGGTTGTTCCCGACGAAATCAACAGGCCAAGAAGAAGTGATCAAAAAGCTGATGCAGTTTTCAAGCGTCTTTGGTTTCCCGAGACGTATTATAAGCGACAGGGGCTCGGCTCAGCAGAAGAACCTTCCAAATGGTTCAAATATGTGCAGAGGGCCATCAATGAACATTTTCACATGTCGACAAAATGTGAATATTTTACAGATTATGTTCGGGACAAAGATGATTATAGAACATATATGTACGTATATGTGGATTTTCTTTCACGAAATCCATTGGCTTAAAAAAAAGGTGGTAAACAAAATAACTAAAATGCGAATTAATTTGACAGAAGTAACAGACTATTGGTTAATATCTGAACAACAACATGATATATTGAAGGTTTATTTATAAAATTACGTAATGATGAACTTCCTGAGAATCTAGACAGAACGTGTAAATTAAGGAGGGGAATATAGCACAGAAAATTTCAAAGGAATGGTAGAATCAAAGTTTTACCTGTTATCCCGAGAGCTTTTAGATGGGCAGTGATAAAATACGTTCATGAGTCTATCTGTACCGAGGATGGGAAAAAAACGCGAAAGCCACGGAACCATTGAACAGGTGAATCGAATAACAGCGGAGATAAGAACTGCATTTGAAAATCGAGAATACTGTACAGCCGTATTTCTAGAGGTATCCCAAACATTCGACAGAGTCTGGCTAGACGGCCTAATGTTTAAAGTTAAAACATCTCTACCCGAAAGCACACAGAAACTTCTAAAGTCATACCTATATGACAGAAAGTTTGCAGTGCGGTGCAACACTGCTACTTCCACTGACCACGAAATTAAGGTAGGAGATTCCTACTGGCAGATTCCGGCGAATCAACATATGAAATGGTAAGACCGAGTTTTAGAAGAGCCAGACTGGATGGTTCGAAAGGTGTAATTTACATCAAAATATTCACTGGCAAATGTAAAGCTGGGGTTTTGCATAAATTCATTTGTATGTTGACGTATAGAATTATACAAGGAAGAGATTCACTAAAGAGTTTAAGGCCAAGGAAAAGAAATTCGAGATTAAGAAACTGTTAATTTAATAAGTTAGTTAAGTGAAAAACGGCTCGGATCGTCTCTGTGTAGATTACTGAATAATGAATGAGAACACAATTGCAGGTAAGTACCCGTTACCTCTCATTTCTGATCAGATTGCAAGGGTTCCAGGTGTCTGGACATGGCTAGCAGATTCTACCAAATTCCGGTACATCTAACTTCGATCGAGCGCACTGCTTTTGTTACGCCAGAGGGACCATACGAGTTTCTGCCATGCAATTTGGCCTGAAAAACTCGCCTTCTATGTTTCAGCGCGCAATAATTAAAGCTTTGAGTATATTGATGATGTTTTGATAGCAGCGGAAACGAAAGACGAAGCGTTATACCGACTTCAAGTAGTTATAGAAACATTAGGTAAAGCCGGATTTTCATTAAAATCACATAACTAAATGTTTGAGATAGGCAATGGCCAAGTTCCACCAAATTATCGTAAGATTCAAGCATTGATAGGACTGCCACCCACACATACATTTATAGGTTTAGCTTCATACTTTCGGCAATTCATTCTAAAGTTCTCAAAGACACAAAAACCTTTATATTCCCTAACTTCAAACAACAACACCGAATTTCTTTGGCTATCATAGCAAGAACGGTTCAAATGGTACAAATAAAATAATATTTTTGACACAAGCACCCGTGTTGAACATATTTGATCCACAGCGCGAGTTACCGCCTCAGCATTCACCCTCGGTGGTCCCCCCGCCAAAGCCGCCTCGACAACCAGAGGTCTAGGGGGCACCAAGAAATACTTTGTTGCGGCTAACTTAAAAAGCTAAGACATAGTATCAACTAACATCCGAAATGCTGCATCGGCGACCACTTAAACGCTGAGACATAGTATCAACTAACATCCGAAATGCAACATCGGCGACCAATTAAAACGCTGAGTCTTCGTATCGATTAGCATTGGAGATGCTGAATCGATCCGAACATCGGGGCCACTTGACGACACAGAACCGCATCCGCTCCACTTCTACTTTTCGGTCGATCAACATATTAGAATAAGCACAAATGTACCAAACCAAAACTATAAAAACTACGAGAAAGAATTAAAACATTCATTCAGATTTTCAAACTCAACTCCAACGGACGTTTATCTTGGGGATCAACACCAGCAAATCTTCACTACTCAACTCCCGGGCGTACGTTTGGAGCTAACTGGCGCAGTCGGTAGTTCCAGGCCTAAGGACGATTCAACAGGATTCGTGATGACCAGGACATGAGGATAGTACTAATAATAGCGATGTAAAGAATAACAGTGAGTAGAATGGAGTGTGTAAAATGGAGGCGGAAATAATAAACCGCGAGTTACCAATTAGAAATGGAATTGGGAAATAAGAAACGCAAGTGCAAATAATATAAAACAAAAACAAAAAATAAATAAATAATAAAAAAAAAATAAAATAATAATAATAACAAAAAAAAAAAAATAAGCTGATATAAGCCAAATCCAAATAATAATGCTACATAAGTAAGGCCATAAACTATAAAAATCAAAGAACTGACCTTCGTGTATAATAACAGAAGAAGTAGAGGCAAGGCCGAAGGTTGGTTAAAAGAAAAAGTAAATTAATTCAAGAAGTGCAAGAAAATGGGTTCGAACAAGCAAACGATCGGAGGTAGATGTCGTGGCTCGAGGTCGCAGAGAACGGCTCGAGCAAACGAACGACCGTCAGAGAACGGTGGCGGTTGTTGGAAGTTCGATGTGTCTATGGGGCTCGCCGGTCGAACGATGTCATGCCGTCGGTCGGTGGCAGTAGAAGGTTGGTGCGCAGTGGGAAGTGTCAACAAGTTCGAGTGCATGAAAAAAGGGGAAATGGTCGAGCCGAACGGCTCGATTGCTGATTAGAAGTTTAAAAAATTCGGTTCGTTCGCATGTATTAGTCAGGGCACTGTAACGCACAGGGCGGCTGCCTACCATAAGGACGAGTTCGGTTGATTAGAAGGAAATCTAGCGATCCATTCACATGTATTGGGCGGCACACTGTACGTACAGG
This sequence comes from Drosophila merina, assembly GCA_035047645.1. Lineage (NCBI taxonomy): Eukaryota > Metazoa > Arthropoda > Insecta > Diptera > Drosophilidae > Drosophila > Drosophila merina. Next base: position 22,117,684 of record JAWNPH010000089.1, on the reverse strand, counting down.
CCGGCCACTTAGCGTAGGAATGGCTAGGAGTAAGCTATGCACAGTACTACGAGTAAGGGAGAACACCGGGGTGCAGGACTGTCCGCAATTGGCTCCAAGGCTTTATCACACACAGGTAAAGGTGGACGATACCATCGCACTGACTGTCCGCAATTGGTTGGGAGGCTGTATCGCACATCCGAACAACTAGCTTCAGCATGCAGGGTATTACAAATGAAAAAAATAATAAAAAAGTAAATAAATAAAAGAAAAGCAAGCGGTAAGTATTATTAAACCCCATTTTGCTAAATTAATTTTGGACGTTAGAAGGAAGAAATTTACTCATAATAATTAATTACAGAACTCCATTTCACACACGGACACTCGAGGATGCACTACACAAACTATATATAAGTTCGGCAATTCAGCACATATCTTATAAGCTAAATCACTAGAATAAGTACACAGCGGTTTACTGCTTAAACACAAACAACACACATACACGTGGGATAATTATGTCGAACCCAACGGTGAGGAGGTTAGAGTGTCAACAACTTCAAAGCGTACTAGAAGCCATCAAGGTAATAGACCTGGTGGAAATTATTCCGAAATATGAAGGTGAAGGAGCAAAGCTAGACAGTTTTATAGCAGCAGTTGAGCAGGTGTTAGGCCTGATTAGGGAGGAAGAAATATCGAATATAGGTTATAGCGCTCCGAGTAGGCCGGAGCAAGATAGTAGGAGCAGCGGATAAAGTCCTGGATTTGAATGAGTCGTAATTAAATTGAGATCAAATTAAAAGAATATTGATTAAATTGCCCCGTATCAAAGAGAAGAAGCTGAACGTAGAAACCCTTTACACTAAGGTTATGACTCTGAAGAAGGCCTTAGTGAGTTTGACCAAAAGAGGCGAGAACAGCATACTGCTGAGGAGCGAAAAAATTAAATGATATGAGGAGATGGTGCTAAACGCCTTTATTTCGGCTTTAAAGGGACCGATAACCATAAGTACCTGGGGTTCCCGAATATAGCCAAGGCTTATGAGATAGCTTGTAGGGAGGAAAAGTTAATTTCCTTGGAAAGCGTCGACCCAGACCCGAAAACGCAGAGGTCGGTGGAGTCGCGAGACAAGAGCACTAATGAAACTCAGAAACAGGAGCAGGAGAAGGAGGAGCCCCAGGTGTTGGAGACCCACAGGGAGACGGGCATTTGGTCGCAGTACCAGTGGGGAGGAAAAAATCCTCCTCCGTTTCCAATGCCGTTGGCAATGCCGGGTATAAATGGATGGCCAGATTTCGGAATTCCATACCCGATGATGGGTAACCCATTCAGGGCAGGTAATTTCAATCAGGGGGCCTCTGCAGGCTATCAAAGACCATATCGCAATTACCAAAACAGGAACTCCAGATGGAATCAGAACCAAACGAACCGAGATAGGCAGTGGAACAGTTATAATAGTAACAATTATAACAACATCAATTATAATGACGGGTTTAACAACAACGGTTATAGCAGCAATGGCAGGGGACAGCTAGCGATCCACCACCAACAAACGCAGAAGGCAGCGGCCAGTCCAGGATGTCCAAGAATTTAAACAATTCGGGACAGTCCAGACAGTCGTATAATTCGAACAATTCTAAGAGATCGTTTAATTCAAGCGGCACTGCAGATAAAAACGGCAGTAGAACCTCGATCAGGGGTCAGTAAAGGAAAGGGTAGAGAGTCAAAAGGTTAAGAGAATTGAGGCAGCTAATATGGATAGACAGGAACCAGACCCGGTGCAGGTTAGGAACACAATATTTAGGATAGACAATCGGAAAGTAAACTCACTCCTAGGTTCTGTAAACACAAGGTGTTGGAAGATTATGACATAATAATAACAACAACCAAACCTCAGCAGAGTAGGGTAAATACATATATTAACAACTATAATAAGGGCATAAGTAAGTCATTTATAGAAAAAGACAGGAGGATTTATAAGTTATAATATATCGACAGAATTTCGCTTACTATAGAAATGTTGGGCTTGAACCTGAAAGACTGTTGTTGGCTAAATTAGGAGTGATTTCCAGATTCATATTCGACAAGCAAGAAACGAAAAGACAGGTGTGTCCACGAATAAGAAAGTCAAGGGATACAATTATTATCCGAAAACATATGTATAAATTTTTAGAATTAAGCGCTATCATTAATAATACAGACATACTATTTTTAATTAAATTGTCTTTATTTAAGAAAGAAGTATTTTTATTCCGAAGATTAATACCACTTCCCATGAACAACACAGAATTTGTGATAACTCCAAATTGTGTGGGGATTCATGGGAATGAAATACACTACTATAAGAAAAAATGTCAGTCAATAAGAAACATTTATATATGTAAAAACGATTTTTTTTTTGTTTTTTTAATAAAAATTGTATTTATTTACATTGCAGTGCACTGTTACTATTTGTAGTAACTTATACTGCAGAGTATCATAATTTCTATTGAGTATTTACATATTTACATACTTAAACCTAATTAAGGAGTCTAGAGGTATGAATTTATTTTATCAATTAACTTATATATCTTCTCGGCAGATCTGTTGGGTGAATGCGCAGGAGCCTCCTTCTCGCTCTCAGTCCCAATACACGTCTCCTCATCAAGAGTTTTCTAGCCAACTGGTTTGGGTGGATTCCCAATTTATTAACGTACGCGGTTGCATATTTGCTTATGACATCGCCAATCCTTGGTACCTTCAGCTCTTGTTCAATGTCTTTGTTGCGGATGTACCAAGCCGCTCCAAGATTTGCGACTGAGTCACACGAATTTTGTTGAGGTGCGACTTTGCGGCGATGCCATACACTTGGATGCCATATTTCCATATTTGAGCCGCCGAGTTACATCCCTTACATGGCGTTGAAATGTAAGTCGCTTATCCAGAGTGACACCGAGATATTTGTGGGCGTTCGATTGTGTGAGGAGCTCTCCATGCAGAAACACACCAGGTGATGTGTCTTTTCTCAGGGTGTACGTCACGAAAACACACTTTTCCGGATTGACTGCGATGTTCCAGCGTAGGGCCCGGTTCTCAAATTTTTTTAGTCAAAACTGAAGCGTATCAGTGGCTGCATAGACGCAAGTATCTCTGGGCAGGACTGCAGTGTCATCCGCAAAGGTGGCAATTAGCAGGTCATTGGGATCTGTAAGCGACATGTTGTCAGTTGAGGGCATGTCGTGCGTATACAGGCTATATAGTGTTGGACCTAACACACTTCCCTGGGGTACACCTGCTCTGACTCTTTTTGTTTGGGAGGACAGTCTGTCCTGTACTACTTTAAAGGATCGCTTGTGGAGGAAGCTTTTTATTATCAAAAAGAGCTGAGGATTTAGTAGGCTTTTATGCTCGTACAGAAGTCCTTTATGCCACACTCTGTCGAAAGCCTGCTGGATGTCCAGAAAAGCTCCAACGACGTTATCCTTTCCATGGAAACCTTCCAGTACAAAGTTCGATGTGATCCGCACCAGGAGCCTTGTTATTGCGAAAGGGTTTTAATATCATCTTCCAATTCCGTGAGTTTAATAGGCTTTACAGGAAGAGCCATCTGCAATGGGGCTTCTAGGGATTCAGCAACCGGTTGTACCCGTCTTGGCGATGCTGTCTCGAACGGCTGGAATCTTTCCTTCAGGTTTCTGGCAAACGCTTCAGCTCTGTCCTGAGGTGATTTTGCCCAAGTGCCACCTGGGTTACGAACTGGAAACTTTGGAGCAACTTGTCTCTTGATCTCTTCGTGAGCTTCCAGAGTGCGAATTTTGAGTTTCCATTGGCATTAGCTTTCCCGAGGAACGCGTCAGTTGCTTCTCTTTTCAGGTTGGCCAGTTCTTTTCTCACCCGATTTGATATCCTTCGGTATAGTCTGTCAATTATTGGATCATTGGTCCTGATGAACTCACGCCGGAGACGTTTCTTGAGAGTTAAGAGTCCTACTGCTTCTGGAGAGAGAACGATGCTGCTACGCACTTTGCGTAGGTGAACTGCGCCGCCAGGAGCTGCAATTTGGGCTGAATCTTTGATCTTCTTCATAAAAGTTTCACCCGCTTTCTCGATATCGTCTACTGTATTTATCTCTCTATTGAGGTTAAAGGCAGTGTTAAGTTCGTACTGAAACAGCCTTATATTCGCACCAGGTGGAACGAGCATCCTAATAGGGGCGGTACTATGAGGTGACGTTGTTAGTGAAGCGATCAGCGGCAAGTGATCAGAAGATAGGTCATACTCTTCGCGTACTGATAGTAGACTGTTAGCTATACCTTTGTACAAAAAGAAGTCGATACGTACTGATAGTAGACTGTTAGCTATACCTTTGTACAAGAAGAAGTCGATACATGAAGGTACATTCCTCGTGTTATACGGGTATTGAGTGGGTCTGCCTGTAGCCAGAACATGAGTTGAGCTGCCGGAAATAACATTGTGAAGTGCTGAGCCTCGAACATTCTCTCTTATACTACCCCAGAGGCAATGCTTAGCGTTAAAATTACCTCCAATGATAAACTTTTTACCATGTCAAGCAAAGAGATTATCAAACTCAGCGAAATTCCAAGGCAGGCCTGGAGGAAGGTACACAGCTGACACCGTAATTTCGCCCAAATTAGTGGAAATTTTTACCGTCGCCATTTGTAGGTGATTCGTTGTGATCGAATGCAGGTGATAGTGTACTAATCCCTGCCGGATTAGGATACAAGCTCCTCCTCTGGGGCGACCTGCTGGGTGATCTGCTCGATAGCAGCTGTAACCTATCATTTTGAGATAGGATCCGTGGTGTAGGAGTATCTCTGAAATAAGCATAACATCAATTTCGTGCTTGCTGAGAAACACCTTAAGCTAATTAGCATTTGGGATAACGCTACGAGCGTTCCAGGCTCCGAGGCGCAGTTCACAAGCCATTACTTGCGCTGCGTCAACGACTTAGCACCTCTGAGTTCTTTGATCTCCTCAAATAGCTCAGCGATGGTTTTTTGAAGACCAGCAATGGTCTGCTGCATTGAGATGATTACTAGTGCGAGGGAGCCATCAATTACCGTTTGGCTAGGATGTTGAGGTTCTCGTGCGTTTGTTGCAGGAACAAACGCAGCATTCGGAAAAGTTTGGAACCTTGCGTTTGAGAAAGCATTTCGCTGTTGGGAGTAATTTCCGTCAGGTCGTGTGCTCTGTTGTCCAGTTCTAGTCGCATCTGCATACGATAGGCCCTGCCGCACGATTGAGGTTGGAGTCGCTTGTTGCTTGATGTTGCGCATGGGCTGTGGGTGTTCTACGCGGGTCATGGGAGTAATGTTGATCCCAGTTTTTCCGCTTTTGAGCCTCTGGACGTAAATTCTGCAGCCCTTGTAAGTTGCCTCAGTTTTCCTTGGCAATTAACGCACTCCAGGTCTTCATAGGCATCTACCACATCTGGGCTCTTTGGTGCAATAGTTTTTGGTGTGATCAAAGCCAAAACATCGGTAACACTGACGCATATTTACATTTTTTCTCGGCAGTTCCACTCTGACTCTTTGACGGCCAACTTTATTTATTTTTAGAGCTTCTCTGTTATTAATAGCCCTTTTAATATCAATAAACCAAACGTTCTGGCCAGAAGCCTTGCCTGGATCCGGATCAGAGGAGTCAACATTCTGTGACTTCACCTTTGGATTATAGGTATTAACTACAGCGTGACCTTGGGAGGTGAACGCGTTTAAAATTTGCTCGACTGGGGTAGAAGCAGCCAAGTTGCACACCACAACCCTGTAGGCTCTGTCTTCCGGGAGGCAGAAGTGAGTGTATTGGAGATTACTGATGATAGCTTTTTATACCCTGTACCCATTAAAAATGGGTGAAAGGGGTATCATAATATGGTGCAAATGTATGTAACAGGCAGAAGGAAGCATCTCCGACCCCATAAAGTATATATATTCTTGATCAGCATCAACAGCCGAGTCGATATAGCCATGTCCGTCTGTCCGTCGGTCTGTCCGTCTGTCTGTCCGTATCAACGCCTAGATCTCAGAAACTACAAGAGCTACAGACATGTGCCATATATCGTTGGATAGGTAATTACCATACGCAGTTTGGTTTGTTGTTTTATTTTAATATCACCCCCCGCTCCCCCGCAAACCGCAAAATACTGCCACGACCACAATTATTAACCTAATGCTATGCAATTCGGCATATGCGTTGGTGCTTATAAAAGCTATTCAATTTTTAATTTGAACCAAATCGGATAAGAAACACGGAAGTAATGCCACATGCAAAATCTATCCCAAGGAAAGCAGAAGCGCAGCAAAACACGCATTGCGCGACGCTGATTGCGACGTTGACAGCGAAATGTGTATGGCTTTATGACACACGAAACTTATTTTTATAACCATAATCATACCAAATTTATATTGTTATGGTACTCTTTTCTAATAGAATATTGTTTCATTTATTTATTGATATTAAATAAATAAATTGTAAGCATGTCTAAGGGTACAGGGTATTTTGTAATCGGGAAACTCGACTGCTGCTACCTTACTTGTTAGTAATAGCTCTGTGGGCATCAGAGTCACGGGGGTATATGCGCAAGTTGCCATTACGCGCGATCTTGAGTTCATATGATTCAGACGATACGGCCGAGTCGAGAAGCCTTTCCAAGGCAGGTACGTAGCTGACAGCAAGTACTGTTATTTGACTAGGTTTTGGTGACTTTTTTGTCACTGGAATTTCAGCTTGTCGAGATTCTTCTTTTGCATCGGTTTCGACCTGGAGGATGTCCATGCTATTTTCGCCTTTTTGGTAGTCTTCTTGATTTGCAAGAGCAGCAAATTGATTTGAAGCGAGATGGTTTCTATGTTTTTTTTATATGCGCTCTTTTTTTTAACTTTTCGGTGAGGTTGGTAGGCTTCGCTTCTTGGAAGGAACTTTTTGCCAAGAGACTGAAGCCGGCTGGAATGTGAGCATATTACTATTTTCAATTTGCGGTAATAGGCGACTATTTCCAACTGTTTTCTGGTTAAGATTGTTTAATTGGCTTGGGCTGCTAACCATAAGAAGCTCCCTGCCAGTTGTGCTAGGCGGAGGCATGCTCTGAAAGGAGCGTCCTGTACGTGGTACTTCTTGGAAGCTATCAGCACCTAAAACGACTTCCGACATCTTGGATTCGAATCGACCATACTTCTCTTGAAGCACCTCTTTTTTTAATTCCTCGATGAAATATAATTTGATTATTTTGTCAAAAACTTATTTTTTTCTTTTTTGTCGGAAAATATTTAATGAAAATCAAACTGATCCCTTTCTCAATGATGATTGGACTGTAAAAACGATAAAAGTATAAGTCAAATGCATTCAAAATCTTTTACAAGACTATTAAGTGGAAAGGAAGCGGAATGCGAAACAAAAGATGTCGGATTGGTCGCAACGATCTTCGAACCGGAGGCCGGCTACATCGCAATTTTCAATGGAGGAAACGTCAAAATACAGACGGATTGCGGAGTCGACAAAACATTGAATGGATCAGTCCTTATAAAATTTACCCATTGCAAGGCAATGGTGAACAACGTGCAGTACGAAGCGGTAGAGAGGCTTGGCACAGCAGAGTTGAAGTTGGACATACCTCGGATAGAGACGATTAGGAGAAACAGGACAACCCAGGAGTTGGGAATACACGAGCTGAGGATGGAGGATCTGGAAGCAAAAATACAGATCAGCAGGATACAGTGGGGAACCACGATCCATACAACAACAACTTACTCGATGCTCGGTATACTATTGATAGTAGTATTTGTCGTGGCCTGGTTTCCAAAGAAGACAACAATTTTCATACCAGGGACTTTACCACAGGCCACCTTCACACCCACCATCGCTTCACCTGCTTCGGTAGCAGCAACTATATCCCCGCTATGGTCGGTAGTTCAGTCTGAGGGGGGAGGAGTTACCGCCTCAGCATTCACCCTCGGCGGTCCCCCACCAAAGCCGCATCGACAACCAGAGGTCTAGGGGGCACCAAGAAATACTTTCTTGCGGCTCACTTAAAACACTGAGACATAGTATCAACTAACATCCGAAATGCTGCATCGGCGACCACTTAAACGCTGAGACATAGTATCAACTAACATCCGAAATGCAACATCGGCGACCAATTAAAACGCTGAGTCTTCGTATCGATTAGCATTGGAGATGCTGAATCGATCCAAACATCGGGGTATTCGCTCCACTTCTACTTTTCGGTCGATCAGCATATTAGAATAAGCATAAATGTACCAAACCAAAACTATAAAAACTACGAGAAAGAAATAAAACATTCATTCAGATTTTCAAACTCAACTCCAACGGACGTTTATCTTGGGGATCAACACCATCAAATCTTCACTACTCAACTCCCGGATCTACGTTAGGAGATAACTCGCGCAATAGAATTGCTTTGCACACAGACGCTAGCTCAATTAGTTTTGAAGCTATATTGCTCCATAAAATTGAGAACAAACCTTATGTCGTAGTATATTTTATACACGGTATACACGGATTGCAATTCCTTAAAAGCCAGCCGTACTAAAATGGTTCTAAGTCCAAGAGTGCATAGGCGGTGGGGATTTCTCTAATCATTTGATTTTAATCTTGAGTATAGAAAGGGAGAACGAATGGCACATGTGGATATTCTTTTACGAAATCTATTGGTCGTAAAAAGCATAACAAAAATGCGAATTAATTTGACAGAAATAACAGTCAATTGGTTAATATCTGAACAACAACATGATATATTGAAGATATATTTATAAAATTACGTAATGATGAACTACCTGAGAATCCTGAGACAGAACGTATGAATTAAGAAGGGGAATATTGCGCAAGAAAATTTAAAGGAATGGTAGAATCAAATGTCTACCTGTTATCCCGAGAGCTTTTAGATGGGCAGTGATAAAATACGTTCACGAGTCTATCATGCACCGAGGATGGGAAAAAACATTGGACAAAGTTTACGGATACTACTGGTACGAAAACATGTCCAAAAATGTGAGAAATTTCGTAGAAAATTGACTGAATTTTAAACTAGCGAAACCATTAGTTGGAAGGATACAGGCGGAGTTGCATCCGATTCCTAAAATAAACATACCATAATGAGGAGGACTTTTTCTTGAGATTTTGACCGATACGGACGTGTTTCCACATACGCAGCGCGAAAAACTCACAAAGACGGAGACAGCCCAGCTAGAACAAGTTTATATTGCACAGAGTCACATCGTGAGAACGTGTCATTGTTCGGCTAAGCGAACCAAACCAAAGCAAGTGTGTAAATAAGGTCCAAAATACAATTTCTCATTGTGTTCTTTGTCGATTGCACTATTTGCAGTGGGAGGCCCATCTGTTAAATCAGCCGGTGGTGCTGACAACTCATCGCAGACCAACAGTGCTGCCAGATCTGAAGATCGGGAACTTAATGGATAGAGCAGCGGGGAGCCCCGCCCCCACCGACGATGACACCGATTCAGGAGGAGCTCCAAACTGTCAAGGTCCCCAACAAAAGGAGGAGGAATTGCGGTGCAGGATGCCGAAACCCCTGCGCTGGCGGTTGTGTTGGAGGATATACCGACTTGCCGCCGCAGTGATGCAGCGTTGGACAACTTGGCCCCTGTAGCCAGCAGCGCTAGCAATACGAGCAACCCGAAGACAAAGGACGTTATCGGCGTGCCGTCGCACAGGAAAGGAAGGAAATCACCAACGGGATCGCCTATAAGGCCCCTAGACTTAGCCGCGGGAACCCCTGTGCCGGCGGTTTTGTTGGAGGATATACCGACTAGCCGCCGCAGTGCTGCAGCGCTGGACAACTCGGCACCTGTAGCCAGCAGCGCTAGCAATACGAGCAACCCGGAGGCAAAGGATGTTAACAGCGTGCCGTCGCACAGGAACGGAAGGAAATCACCAATCGGATCGCCTATAGGGCCCTTAGCCGCGGGAACTCGTTCGTTCTACGACCGTTTCTACCAGCAAAGGAACTGCCAAAGGGACAGATGCCCAAAGTTCAGGAGCCTAAAGCACAGGCACCCAAACGCGGAAACTACTCCGCGGTGAGTTCAGAGGGTAGACCTAAACCCAAAGAAAATACGTCCAAGCCGCGCAGCTATGCATCCGTCGTCAAGGAGGCTAGCACTGGATGCAAGTGGAAAAAAGTTCAGCCTAAACGCCTGAGGAAGAAGCCGGAGGCACTTATATTAAAGAAGACTGGAGAGGCCTCGTATGCGGAAATGCTCCGGAAACTGAAAGCGGACCCGTACCTCAGCGAACTGGACAAACATGTTCGCAAAGTCCGCAGAACTCAGCAAGGGGAACTACTGCTGGAAGTAGAGGCGAAAGTCTTTGACAGCGTGCCCAAATTTAAGACCGAGCTGGAAGCAACTCTAAAAGACATGGCTTCGGTACGTACGAGTACACAAAGAATAGCACTATCCAGCAGTGGATTGGACGAGGCCACGACAGCAGATGATCTCCACAGCTGCCTGGTCTCCCAATTTTAAGGCATTCTGCTGAAACCAGAGTACATCAAAGGCCACCGTAGGATGCGGGATGGGACTCAGATAGCCTCTGTCCTGAGGAACACGAAAAATGCGATTACGGTCTAAGAGAAGGGGACGGTAACCGTTGGGTGATCAAGGTGCCGCATCATCTAGGACGTCCGGCCCACGAGATGTTGCAAGTGCCTAGGCTACGGTCATCGAGAAACGACCTGCATGGCGATCGATCGGTCAGACTGCTGCCTGCGATGCGGCGAACGAGGACACACGGCAAGGGGATGTGTTGTACCACCAAAGTGCCTAATATGCAGCGACGAAGTGGACAAAAACCACCCAACGGGCTGTTTCGCTTGCTTGACATACAGAGCCAGCCTTAAAGAAACAAAGTCCCAGCATAATGCAGGAGCAAATTAAGATTGTCCAGCTCAATGTTAACCATTGCGCAGCTGCTCAGAGCCTCCTGGCCCAAACTGCGGCGGAGCGCAAGGTAGACATCATGCTTTTGAGCGAACCCTATTACCCTGTCCGTGGCAACTCCACAATGATATTAAACGAGACCGGTAAAGCAGCCATCAAGTGTTGCAGCAACCTGCACATACAGGAATTGGCGGCCTCGCCGATGCGCGGAATAGCATATGCGAGAATAAAAGGAGTGCATTTTTAACGCTGCTACGCCCCCCTATCGACACCCCTGACCAGTTCGAGGAGATGCTGGAGGTGCTGGAGGTGCTCGCATTGCTATGCGAGAGGGCGCGGCCCGAAGATCATCGCGGGCGACTTCAATGCATCGGCAGTAGAATGGGAAAGCAGGGTATCGAATTCCAGAGGCCGAGCAGTAATAAACACAATGCTTAAGTTGGACCTGGCAGTGCTGAACGACAGCTGCAAACCAACGTTCAACAACGATAGGGGCTCCTCCTACATCGACACTACCTACATCAACAGAGGGCTAGTGGCTAACGCGAGCTGGACGGTCCACGACGTTGTAACGCTGAGTGACCACGCACTGATTTCCTTCTGCATCCTACCGAAGGGCACGACTTGGAGGCGGCAGAGAAGATCAGTCGGGCAAGCCTGGGACTCGAGGAGGATCGACGAAGTTATGCTGGCATACCAAATCGACTCGTTTCAAATCTCAAATGGACACGCAGATTCAATGGCGGCCGACCTCATGAAGATGCTTGAGGTAACTTGTGATGCAACCATGCCAAGGAGGAAAAAAGAGCAGCGCAAGCCCCCAGTGTACTGGTGGAGCGCCACCTTAAGCAAGCTACGCTCGGAATGTCTAAGGACAAGGAGAAGGGCGCAACGAGCCAGAGGCAGCACCCAGCACGCAGAACTATTGGAGGCTTTTAGATGCAAACGCTCTGAGTTGAAGCACGGCATATTGGCTGCCAAAGCGCGGGCCTATAAGGAACTACTAGATACTGTGGATAGAGATCCCTGGGGACTTGCCTACAAACTCGTAGCTAACAAGCTAAGGAAGAGAGAGGCAACTCCAACTGACCCTGATGTCCTGGCTAGCATAGTAGCAGAACTATTCCCAAGGCAGACCACTCTATGGCGGCCAACAGCAGTAGCTACCCCCTCCCCCTCCCTATGATTTCCCGAGCATTACAGACCTCGAAGTTGTGGAGGCAACCAAACGAATCAAGCCCAACAAAGCTCCTGGCCTGGATGGAATTCCTGGAGCAGTCGTCAAAGTAGTGGCGTTAGCTAGACCTGGTATATTCAGGGAAACCTTCCAGCAGTGTCTCTTGGACGGGGTCTTTCCGACGAAGTGGAAAAGTCAGAAACTAGTTCTGCTGACGAAAGGCAAGGGATCAGCATACGCCGCAACCAACTACCGCCCGCTATGCCTACTGGATATCGTGGGCAAGCTATTCGCATCCTGTATGCTCGAATAGAGGCAATCACAGAGAGCAGCAACGGCCTAGGTACGCAGCAGCACGGCTTTCGGAGGCAAGACCACCCTGGACGCACTTATGGCGGTGAGAAACATCGCCGAGAACGCTCTCGATGGTGATAGATGGCTGGGTGGAAGGAAAGAGTACTGCGCAATCGTCACGTTGGATGTGAAGAACGCCTTCAACACCGCTAGATGGCCAGTAATCCTCAGCGCTATGCATAGGATGGGTATCCCGGAGTATCTCAGGATCGTCGTTGGAAGCTACTTCACGGATCGTGTCGTCTGGTTCGACACGGACGCTGGCCCGAGATGCTACAGTGTTTCTGCAGGGGTTCCACAAGGATCTGTGCTTGGACCGATCCTGTGGAACATTATGTATGATGGAGTCCTGGGCATCAACAGGCCCTTAGGAGCTGAGCTACATTGCTTTGCGGACGATGTAGCAATAACTGCAGTGGCCAAGACAATAGCAGTCCTCGAAGAGAAGCGCAACACGACAATTATTATGGCCATCGACTGGCTAGAGAAAGCCGACTTAACAATTACGGCGCACAAGACCGAGGCTGTTCTATTAAGCAGCAGGAAGAAAGTGGAAAGAATTCTGATCACGGTCAACGGGACACAGGTGGCCTCGCAAGACTCCTTAAAATACCTGGGAGTAGTGATGGACCACAGGCCAGCTTTTAAGGATCAAGCTAGCTACGCGAGCAGGAAAGCAGCAATAACAACTGCGTCCTTGGCTCATGCCCCACATAGGAGGTCCCAATTACCCGGCCAGGAAACTACTGGTGGCGGTTGCCAAGGCAACGCTGCTCTATGCTGCACCAATATGGAGCAACGCCACCAAGAAAGGCTCTTACATGAAAGGAGCACGCGCGGTGGTACGGTCTATGGCCCTTAGGCTCATTAGAGGCTTCAGGACTATATCCGGAGACGCAGCACTAGCACTGGCACGCTTGCCGCCAATCGACCTAGAGATAAAGGCTATTTGTCTGGTCACGAGCGACTGATGGGAGAGTGGCAGATGGCTAACATCGCAACGGGGTAGGTGGTCTTACCAACTCATCCCCGATTAAACGGTATGGGCCGATTGCCGCCACAAAGGACTGGACTACCACCTTACCCAGTTCCTCACGGATCATGGTTGCTTTCGGGCATACCTACTCCGGTTCCACCACGTAGAGTCAGCTCAATGCATCTACTGCCCCGATGCTGAGGAAACAGCAGAGCATGTACTCATGCACTGCTCCAGGTTCACGGAGGACATGGTGCAGCTAAGGGCGCTGATTGGTGCCCCGCTCAGCCCTGGCGGCTTGATTGCGGCCATGATGGAGAACAGCGACTCTTGGGAGCGGGGGCATAACATCATCAGAGATATGATGAAGCGGGTCCGAGCCGACGAGATGGCCAACAGAGCTGAAGACTAATACAGGCGACGTTCATCTATACGGTGGCAGCAGAAAAAATTCCCTTGGCCAATTAACAAGGAAGGGAGTACGATCAGGCTCCACATCCTGCTCACCGACGAAATAAATTGACTGGCAGTCCCGGTGAGCTTGTAAAGGACGGAAGAGCATACGGAGGTTTTTGTTTTTAGTACGTAGGCATAGCACTATTTAGGGGGTTATGAATCGTGCATGCCACCTATGGACGGTAGGTTGTATCTTTTAAAGATTTTAATTTTCCTACCGTAAGGCATAAAAAAGAAAAGAAAAAAAAACACACCATAATGAGTGGAAAAAAATAACCTTAAGGAATATGTAATCGTATTTATAAATTCTTTCACTAAATAAAAAAATAAAAAAATTTATTTTTATCACACTTTAAAGATAAATACTGACGGTTGTTAGGTCGCTCATCTGTCGTTTGCTGGAGTTTCTGAATCAGGAGCTGGTCGAAGGGTTCAACAGCGAACGCGAAACGTTGCAACATAGAAAAGGCACAGAAAGCACAATTACAATAAGAAGGGTCGCAATGAGAGGGTCTACAGATGGGTGATCTCGTCGCCATCAAAAGGACACAATTCGTTTTAGGTCGTACGCTGGAAAGTGAGTTCCTAGGACCTTACGAAATTATCAAAATTAAACGAAACGGTCGCTATGATGTGAAAAAGGCCGCAACTAATGACGAGGGTCCAGTAGTCACAGCCACCAGTTGTGATAACATGAAACTGTGGAAATTCATCACCGAGAATGAAGGTCTGTTGTCATCCGTGTTTGAATGTAAGGTGACAACACACAAGAGTTCTGCCACCTTTTTAACAATGAGGTGGGAGTCGCACGGCCGTCGTAAGTAGTCGTGGGTGATGGTCGTCAAGCTAGGAGGTCATTCACAGTCGTCAACGAAAAAGTCGTCATAAATCCATAGTAAGTTCTACAATGTTGTCAATCTTTTGCTAATCTATTGCTTTTCTATTCTGTATTTTAATAAACATATGATACATTACCATATTGTATCTTACATAAATTCAATTCCGGATTAGTGATAGGTATACGTTCCACTGTGTAAATGATGTTTACGATAATGAAAACGCCACCTCGAAAAGATCTGCCCTCACGGAACATAATGTACTTGGAGACAAAAGAACTGACAAAAGCATAAATACAAAAGAATACGTTTGGGTAGCAACAAGGAAAAATCTTGTTGCTCAGTTTTTTAGAGTAGCTACAGGATTGGAACCTTGAGAATCTCTTGCCAAAAATTCATGAACGCTACTGTGCTCAAGCCAGGCTACAGGATCCAGAGCTTACGCAAGCAAACATCTGGTAAAATTATTTTAAAAGAAAATATGCTACGTCTGCGTTAAAACTTAAATTTGGTCAAAAATAATTCAGAAGGGTTCTACGTCGAGGTAGTTTGAAAAGTGACACCCAACGTCATCTGCAGTGGCATAAGATATAAGACGCGATACAAATATGAATTTCCGGGGAGCAACAGTTCTACACGTAAGTCCTGTAGACATACCATAATAAGTGATAGATAGACTTTAATGATAGATACTGACAGTTGTTAGGTCGCTCATCTGTCTATTTGGTTTGCCGACCAGTAACTGATCAAGGCTGATGTTCCTGGATTTCGCGAATTTTACTCCACGCAGAAAATACAGTTATATTTGATTGCTACAAACGCTAGTAGGGTAAACGGTCAAGTAGAACGCGTAAATGGTACACTCAAAAGAATGTTAACCGCTGTAAAAACAGGTAAGAGGTCGTGGCAGGACGCCTTGACTGAGGTTCAACTGGCAATGAATTGCACGATTCACCCAGTTAACAGTAAGCCCACTTGAATTTATAATTGGCAAAGAGGAGAGGCCTTTAGGTTTACAACCAATAAATAAAGAATAAAACGTGGTCTACCACTAGAAAAACTAATACAATTAATTTATTGATCGGCAGAATTCGAAGAGAAACAAGAAAGAAACACCTTGTGTTCGCTCCGGAATTTTATTTGCGACTGACAAAGGAATGAAAGAAAGGAAAAAATGGATATTCCTAATTCGTTAGAGAGTGAAGAGAGTGAGAGAGTGAGAGGGAACTAAGATCTTCAAATTAATTCGCATTTTAGTTATTTTGTTTACGACCTTTTTTTTAAAGCCAATGGATTTGGTGAAAGCAAATCCACATGAGACATTCGTTCTCCCTTTCTATACTCAACAACTGCAAGAGTCTCTAGTTGATACGAGTGGTATTTTGATTCTGCCGGGGAAGTACATTTACTAGAATATTCTACGACATGAGGTTTGTTCTCAATTTTATGGAGCAATATAGCTCCAAAACCAATTGAGCTAGTATCTGTGTGCAAAGCAATTCTATTGCGCGTGTGTAAAAAAAATTTGGTGTTGTTGTTTGAAGTTAGGGTCTCTGAGAACTTTCGAATAAACTGACGAAATTATGAAGCTTTTTCTTTTTTTTTTTTTTTTATTATTATCGTCGGAATCAGTTCAGAGCCTTCTGAATGCAACCAGACGGGGGAAATGGAGGTTTATAATTTTGCTACATTAACACGTAACTAACTTACACTTAACATTTAATACATTTATTACATTTAATACATTTATACATTTATGAGTTTGGCGGGATTTATAATCTTATGATATTATACGGGTACGGAGATCAGAGGGGTGGATCCTTTTCAGACGACGGATGCTGAGAGCATTGGCGAGATCACTTGCCAGAGAGTTTGGGTGTGATGCCAATTTCTCCGCGTATCGGCTGCTGATGAAGTTGATCTGATCACCAATCAGAGTAATCCAAAGATCCCTTAGGATAGCATGGAACCCGGATGCAAGCCGACCAGCACGTGTCTGGACAGTATTCAGCCTGCCAAGCTGGTGCTTAGAGGCCGTTCCCCATACTTGAATGGCATAGGTCCAAGTGGGGTTTAGTAATACCTTGATGAGTAGTACTTTAGTTTGGAGTTGTAGTTTGCTAGACCGTAAGAGCCAGTCTATTTTTTTCATTTTTAAAAGGCACTTGGTCTTAACCGCTGTGATATGGGCCCGCCAGATGAGTTTCCGATCCAGGTGAACTCCTAGGTAACAGTGGGAATTGACGTTGCCTATCAACCCACCGTTAAATGATAGGCCCGCGCAGGTGCCGGGACGGAGCGCGAAGGTCACACAAGCGGACTTAGCACAGTTGATGGCAGTATTCCACTTGGCTGCCCAGGCTTCAATGTCGTGCAGCCATTCTTGTACTGCATTCGAGGCCGTTTGCAGTGACATGTGAGACGCAAGCATGGCTGTGTCGTCGGCGTATGTAGCCAGTAGTACCTCAGCCGAGGGATCACTGGGGGACGGAACTGGCATATCTGCTGTGTATAGGGTGTACAAAAAGGGTCCGAGTACACTTCCTTGAGGAACTCCTGCGTTCATGGCCAGCATTCTCGATCGAGAGTCTCTCACTGCCACCTCGAAAGTCCGATCGGTGATGAAGGATCTCAGGATATTATAGTGGGGTCCTGGAAGGAGAGCCTTGAGTTTGTATTGTAGACATTCGTGCCATACCTTATCAAAAGCTTGCTTGACATCGAGGAAGACTGCCACCGTGTAGAGCTTGGACTCAAGGGCGTGCGTTACGCGATTGACTAAACGGTGGACTTGTTCCGGGCAACCGTGTGACTTCCTGAAGCCAAATTGATGTTGGGGTATGTATCCTGATACCTGCGGCAAATCCATCAATCGTTTTATCAGGATGCGTTCAAAGACCTTAGAAAAGGCTGGAAGTAGACTTATTGGGCGGTAGGAGTCTATCTGCGTTGGAGGTTTGCCGGCTTTGGGTATCATAACGATCCTCGCACGCTTCCATTGCTTAGGGA
The DNA here is from genome assembly GCA_035047645.1 of Drosophila merina. Classification (NCBI taxonomy): domain Eukaryota; kingdom Metazoa; phylum Arthropoda; class Insecta; order Diptera; family Drosophilidae; genus Drosophila; species Drosophila merina. The sequence goes on along the minus strand of JAWNPH010000089.1, from coordinate 22,099,980 downwards.
AGTGCCCTAATCTTAGCATAGCATTATACATTTTTACTAATGCCATAACTCCTTTGTGAGGAAGGTGTTTGGCTGCCCGGTTGTCAATACCATCGCGTCCAGGTGTCTTTTTTTGTTGGAGGCCCTCTAATTGCAGAGTGACTTCTTGCGGCGTGGTATGTTTTATGGGAAGGGTTGGTAGATGAGGCACATCCAAAAAGCTAGCGACTTCTTCTCTGTGGGAGTCGTCCGTCAAACGGAAGGGGGTGAAAGTGGAAAACAAATGCTCTGCAAATGCGTTCGCTTTGTCACAATCTGTTTTCAGCCATAGGCCAGAGTGTCCCAAGACGGGCGATTGGCAAAGCCGCTGCCTCTTTATTCCTCTCGTTAGCTTCCATACTGTGAAGTCACTGCAATTGTCAGGGCCGGCTCCCTCAAGTAGGCTGTTGAAGTTTTCCTGGCGGTTTTTGGCAAGCATCCGACGCAGTCTGTTTGTGACACTCGAGAGGGACTGCTTAGTTGCAGGATCTCCTGTTGCTATTAAACGCCTTCTGAGGTGTCTCTTAAGGTTCAGAAGAGCTCTTGCCTCCGGATTTAGTATTGATCTACTAAAAGTTTTCGGTCTTACTTGGCGTGGTGAAGGAGTAGCCTGTCGTCCTGCCTCAATGACAGTAGCAGTAAAGCAGTCTACATATGCATCCAGCTCGTCGCTAGTGTTGATGGGCGAATTGAGCGCGACATTATCCACGATGTGTGCTTTAAAAAGACCAAGGTTCGCATGCGGGGGCAGAGAAGCAGGAGATGGTCAGATGAAAGCTCAGTGAGGGCTCTTACCTGGATTTGTTGCTGTCTGAAGCCTTTTGATATGCCAAAGTCAATGGCGCTGGGAGAGGCGCTCACCCGGCAGGGGTAGCAGGTAGCTTCGCCAGTAGCTACTATGTCGATGCCCTCGTCTGCTAAAGCAGAGGACAAGACCCTGCCTCTGGCAGGTCTGTGGTTGTCCCATCACCTATGTTTGGCGTTCCAGTCCCCTGCAGCAAGGTATTTCCTGCCGAGTTGCGAAAAAAGTGCCAGTGTCTCCTCCCACCTGTAGGCAGGGGGGCAATAGACCGAGGCAACGTCGAAGGATCCTCTGCTTGCAGACAGTTTAATGCCGACTGCTTGTATGTGTTCTTCCGACAGTGTAAAGGAGGGTTGGTGTGAGACTGTGGATCTTATGATAATTGCCGCTCCTCCGTGCGGCCTACCATCCGGGTGGTTGGCAGAGTGTAGGGTGAAGCCGGGAATTCTAAAGCGGGACCGGGTGTTGAAGTGCGTCTCGGACAACATGAGGATGTCGATGTTATGAAGTTCTATGAAGGCCATAATCTCGATGATTTTCGAGGAGGCCCCGTTGGCGTTCCAGGATGCAATTTTAAATCGACCCATTATGAGAGGTGGTGGTGGGAGGGAGCAAGCGAAGGATAACTTGCATGACGGAGTCAATAGTTGACATTACCCTGTCGATCTTCGAGATAAGCAGATCCAACTTCGCATCCAAATTATCGTTTATGCTGGTGGCCGGGGGGGGGGGGGGGGGGGCGGGTTGTAAGCTGGTGGTATACTGGGCTGTCCGATTTGGGCGACCGAATTATTAATACTCGCTACGCTCGCGTAAGTTTGCTTGCCAAAGGTAGGGGTAGTACTTGGAGGAGGTGATGGAATAATCTTCTGCTACTTCTTATTTTTTAAATTAATTTGCAGATATTTTTTGCAACCTTTAAAGTTGGCTGCGTGAGAGTTGCCACAGTGATAGCAGCATTTAGGATCGTCCGGTCCGAGATTGCATTCAGCCGTTGGATGGATGCTTCCGCACTGCCTGCATATGTGGTGTCGGGAGCAGTTTGCCTTGGTATGCCCGTATTCCTGGCACCTGAGGCATTGGACAGGCTCGGTTTGTTTACGCGGCTTCTCCCAGCTAATTTTGTGTCTGCAGACAGCAGAGAAGTTTTTTACGGGGTTGTTACTCTCGTCTTTTTTGAGGTCGATGAACCTCATGTTCAGTGGGCGTTTCGTAATCTTGTTGAGAGGGGTGTAGATGCGGAGAACGTGGTGATCTTCTTTCAGCAGGCATTCGGTAATGTCTTCCGACGGAACACCGTGATGAATGTTGTGCATGACAATGCGGAAGGGCCGATCTTCAAGTAGCTGGTGGTGGTGAAAGAGAAAACCCTTTTCGCGGAAGTGACGGGCCACAATTCTGTAGTCGTCAGATGAGTTGCACTGTATAGCACAGTCACCTGAGTTTAATGATTTTACTGTGAAAGTGGGTCCAATGAGGGCGTCGAGTTCTTTGGCAAGTTCCGGAAAGTTAACCACGCCGGGGACCGTGATTCTTGGTATTTTAGCTATACGGCGGGGGGCGACGGGAACAGGTATATTAGTATTTGCGGGCTTCAGTGTGTTTCTACGCTTCTCTTCGGCACGACTGATCGCTGCTTGCGAGGTAGAGGGTTCCATGTATTCGTTATCAGTTAGCTCCTGGAAACGATTTTTGTGGACATTGTCCTCCTTATGAGGGACTGCCCTTTTACGGGTTATTTTGGGAGAAAGAGCTGAGCCGGCTCTTTTATGGGATACATCTTGCCATCCACTAAGGCGAACAGGGGAGATCGGTGAGGTGCTTACAGCCACATTGATTTGGCTCTTGCTAATTGTAGTAGAGCACACACTACGATTTAGGGTCGGTGTGGAGTTGTACTGCGTTGACATTGTGGAGATGCTTGAAGTCGTTGAACTAGTTGTAGTACAGGTTGTGAGATCCCATGGGGCGGAGATGGCTGGGTATTTGCATGATCCGCCGTTACGAGAGAATGCTTGCTTACTAGCGCGCATTAGTTGTGAGCCGAAGTCAGCAATTGTCTCCATTGCGTCGAAGTCAAATGGTGTACTTGGCGAAGGATTGTCCATGTCTTCTAGCAATTGCTTAAAACTTTATTTGATAAAGTTAAAGAATTGCCAGAAGTACATTCGCAGAGCAGGTTCTAAAACCAGCTAAACTTATGGCCCAGACAGAACAAGCTTAAAGCTTAAGCTTTACCAGCTGATCGCCACGCGGGCTACCAGATGGCAGGCGCGGCGACAAAATATAAATGAAGATTTGATTTAAATTGCACAGACAACTACATCACTTATTTTTCACTTTCTGCACTCGCAGAATAATAAGAATATTGCCACAAACGTGGACTTGTCCATAAACTCAGAGTGAGTCTTTATTGAAATGGTACAAGAAAAAGTGAACCGAAAAACAAACGCGTCCTACTCATACGAGAGCTCAGGCGAGAATGAATTATGAAGCTAAACCTATAAATTGTCTTAATTGCCACACTGTTTGTGGGGGTGGCCGTCCTATCAATGCTTGAATCTTACGATAATTTGGTCGAACTTCGCCATTGCATATCTCAAACATGTTGTTATGTTAAATGAAAATCCGGCTTTACCTAATGTTTCTATAACTACTTGAAGACGGTATAACGCTTCGTCTTTCGTTTCCGCTGCTATCAAAACATCATCAATATACCCAAAGCTTCAATTATGGCGCGCTGAAACATAGAAGGCGAGTTTTTCAGGCCAAATTGCATGGCAGAAACTCGTATGGTCCCTCTGGCGTAACAAAAGCGGTGCGCTAGATCGTATTTAGATGTACCGTAATTTGGTAGAATCCGCTTGCCATGTCCAGGCACCTCGAAGCCTTGCCATCTGATCAGAAATGAGAGGTATCGGATACTTACCTGCAATTGTGTTCTCATTCAGTATTCAGTAATCTACACAGAGACGATCCGAACCGTTTTTCACTTTAACTAACTTATTTAATGAACAGTTTCTTAATCTCGAATTTCTTTTCCTTGGCCTTAAACTTTTTAGTGAATCTCTTTCTTTCATAATTCTATACGTCAACCGACAAATAAATTCATGCAAATCCCCAGCTTCACATTTTCCAGTGAATATTTTGATGTAAATTACACCTGGGTGAACAGCCATCCAGTCTGGCTGTCTTTGTCCCAAAAATAATCTCGAATGGTGAATATTTTGTCGACATGTGAAAATGTTCATTGATGGCCCTCTGCACATATTTGAAGCATTTGGAAGGTTCTTCTGCTGACAACTTTGCGATTATAGACAAGATTGAACGATTCACTCGCTCTACTTGCCCGTTTCCTCTGGCAACACCGGTTGTAGTTTGAACATGGTCTATCTTGTTTTCACTTCAGAATTCTTCAAAGGCGTGCGATGTAAACGCCGAGCCCCTGTCGCTTATAATACGTCTCGGGAAACCAAAGACGCTTGACCACTGCATCAGCTTTTTGATCACTTCTTCTTTGCCTGTTGATTTCGTCAGGAACAACCAGTCAAACTTAGAAAATGCGTAGACGACTGCCAGAATGAACTTGTACTGCTTGGGCGTTGCATCCATAGGCCCCAAGTGTTCCACGTGCAACGTATGAAACGGAACATCACCCTTCTCTATGCAATGTAAGAACCCTTCGTGCTTCTTCAACTTTTTGCTGTGAATAATACAACTTATACAATTAGTGATATATTTTGTTACCTTCCCTTCAAGGTGTGGAATGTAAAACTGCTGCTGGATGTTGTGTACTGTTTTGCGAACTGCGAAATGGCCAAAATCGTGTGCATTTTTGATAACCTCTTTCTCCATAAGCTTCGGCACAACTAGCAACTCGTTCCCATTGACTTCTTTGTATAGTAAACCGCCTTTCAACTTGAATTTTCATATTGAACATATTGTAAGATACTGACGACTGCTCGTAATTGTTCATCGTTCTGCTGCGCCTTCTTCAACTGCACCGAGAGTTGTACTGTGAGGATGAGTACATTCTGTGAATTGCGGCTGAGGTGGTCAACATGTCTCATCCTTTCGCCTGCTCGGTGTTCGATATCATAGCAGAAGTCTTGTAGATAAAGGACCCACTGAGCAACTTCTCTTGGTACATGAGGTTTGCTTGTCGTCTGCTTGAATGCGATGCAACTTGAAATATATTCCAAGCCGATAATGAGTAGACAGGGTGAAGTTTCCCTTCAAACAACTGCAACAACACTGCTCCGAGTCCCTCTTTGGACGCGTCTGTATGTAACTCTGTGGGTGCTTCTCTGATAAAGATGAGGAGCACCGGCTCATTTTTCAACAACGGCATCAACTTTGACAATGACTGTAGCTCTTCATGACCAATTTCGAATTCAACTTCTTTCTTCAGCAGATTTGTAAGGGTGGCGAGGATTGCAGCTCTAACAAGAAATATACTTCTATTGAAAAGGCCATCCAGGATAATAACGACCGATTAATCATTTATTTAGACTAATCACTGAAACGATCGAAGCAAACAAGGCTTTTCGAGAAATAGTCCAAGTTCTGATAGCTAAAAAATGATGGCCTCTACTTTAAAACTCGGACTATGGAACGCAAGAGGAAATATACAGAAAAATGAAGAACTTAGACTTTTTCTTATTGCTCACTCCATAGATATCATGCTAATTACAGAGACTCATATGCGTCCGGGACTAAAAGTATACCTCCCAGGCTATCAACAATACTATGCGAACCACCCTAGTAACAACGCCAGGGAAGGCTCAGCAATATTTATTAAAACTCTAATCAGCCACAGACAAAATAAGCCAATAATGCGAACTGACTCCCAGATAACCAGCCTCGATGTACCGACGAATGGTGGTATCTTCAAAATAGCCTCTTTGTATCTTCCTCCTAACGAGCCCTGGACCAAAAACGACTTCGCCCAACTATTAATCGCATTGGGCCTTAAATGTATAGCAGGTGGCGATTACAATTCAAAGCAACCTTAGGACATGCAGTCGAGGAAAACGGCTACATGAGGTCATCGTAAATAGCCCTAGCCAAGTTTTAGCTACAAGTGAGCCTACCATTTATCCATTTAACATTAGACTGACACCGACAGCCTTGGACTTCTTTATTATAAAGGGGATGGCAATAAACAAGTTTTCAATCGCAACAAACTACGATCTGTCTTTCGAGTACCGGCAACACTTAGCCACACTCCCCAATACAAAACCATAAAGAGAACTATTACCCGGCTCTTCAGTAAAAAAAATTCAAAGATACCTTGGACAGAAGAATTAATGTAATCATCGACATTAACCATCCAGAAGACATCGAAGATGAGGTAGAGATCTTCATGGACAAAATACAGTTGGCCGCGACACTTACTGCCCCAAGAAGTAGAAATTTACCCATCCTGAGTAGACACAATATGCTTTCACAAAAGCATATTACTACTAAAACGACGTAAACGAAAAGCAAGACGAGAATTTTCAAGAAACAGGAGACATCCGTGCCCACAACATTTACAAAAGGCTGTCTAACCGTCTAAGAGAAGTTCTGGCGAAAAACAAGCAGGACCACTTTGATGAAATGCTGGAAAATGCAAGCCCTGATGCATCGACCAACTATTCGTTGTGGAAACTGTGTTATTCGTCAGTTTCCACAACGAACAGTTGGTCGATTAAAAGACAGGTTATCCCAAAGGCTCCCATCAGGAATCCTACTGGTGGTTGGTGCGTCTCAAGCCAGGGAAAGGCAGACGTCTTTGCAAACAGCTTAGAGGATAGATTTAGGCCTTTCAACTTCACTTCGGCAGAAACGAGAGGCAGGGTGCAAATAATCTTAGAACAACCTTTCCAAATGCCCCCCCCCCCCCCCCCCCATAAATTCTGTCACGTTGGGAGAAGTAATAACGCAGATAAAAAATCTCAAATCTAAAAAAATCTGCTAGTGAGGACCTTCTGGATAACAAGACTCTTAAATGACTTCCCCCTTAAATCTGTGCCTTTCGTGGTCTTACTATTTAATAGCATTCTGAGGCTGCGACACTTTCTAAGCAAGTGGAAATCTGCAATCATAACTATGCCTGACAACCTGACAAGCAACCCACTGAAGTAGAGTCATATAGGCCCATTAGTCTTTTACCTGTGCTGGGAAAAATTATGGAAAGGGTATTACTGGATCGCATCCTCAGCCTTAGTAGCGTGAGCAAAGCTTTTCATCAATGGCAATTCGGTTTCCGAAAAAGTCATGGCACACCAGAACAGCTTCACCGGGTGACCAACTTTGCCTTAGAGGCAATGGAGTACAAGATGTACACAGTAGCAGTAAAATCGCTCTTGACGCAGCAATTATTTATACTAATTAAAAGTTTTCTTGCAGAAAGGAAATTTAGTGTGAATGTTAATGGCGAAAAATCATCACAGCGATCCATCTTGGCAGGTGTACTCCAAGGTAGTGTGCTAGGCCCGACCTTATATTTGCTGTACACTTCCGACGTACCGGAGTCCTGGTGCTGTACGGAAGTTGAAGTCGAAGACAATATAATAGCAACATACGCGGACGACACTGCGGTAATGGTCAGGTGTAAAGAAATGGGTACTGAAACCAGTGGCCTATAAAATTACGTAACGGCTTTCGAAAAGTGGGCAATGGAATGGGATATAGTAATTAATTGCAGGAAATGTGCTTGCGTAACATTCGCAAAAAGACCTTTGAATTGCCCAGGAATTACAATGCTTGACTCCACAGTTCAACACTAGACCCACTACAAATACCTTGGTGTGATTTTGAACAGAGGATTAATGTTCCAAAGGCACACAACTATGATTAAACAAGCTGTTTCTTCAAAGGATACAAAACTGTCATGGCTGTAGACCTGTAGACTCTACTTTTTTCTTTGACTTGCACATGGAAAAATTCGTTTTCTAAGTCCATTATTGTGAAATATTTGGCAGCTTGTAGTTTCTCCAGGACATCTTCAATTAAAGGCACAGAAAAACAGTTCTGCAACACCATACTATTCAGCTTGCGGTAGTCTATGCAGACTCTGAACGTTTCATCTTTCTTCTTTACAACAACGACTCTGCTTGCTACGTGGGATACGACTTTCTCACGATGCCCTTCTTTAACCAATCCTCAACTTCGGCTTTGACAGCTTCAGCTTCTTTGGCGGACAACCGACTCGGTGATTGGCAGAATGGTTTCAGCACTCCATCTGCATGGATTTGAAGCTAGATTGTACACTGTGTAAGGACAGCAGGCGGCTGATAGCTGTTCTTGATCAACTGCTCGACTTGATTTTGATACTTCGGCGGCGCTGAGATGATATTTGACTCTTCAAATACGCTGTATGCATTAAAAGGATACTCATTTGTTGCAGTCTGTTTTGATTCTAGCTCATGAAACAAAAACCTATTATTGGTTTAGTACAGGCATTTCTCAAACCGCGCAACGTAGACTCGCATTTGTTCATTTCAACATTGTTCAATTTTTGTAGCACATGCTCGTTTACAATTGTTACATCAGAGCCTGTGTTGACCAGGCTTTCAACACTTACACCATTTATAGCAATTGTTTTGACGCGGCTACAATCAAAAATTATTTGTACTGTCCGGACTTTCTTCACGCGCAATATGACCGTTCTTGTTGCAACTGAAGCATTTAGTTTCATTTAGTTTTCTCTTATGCTTCGATGAGCCACAGTTAAAACAAAATTCCTTCTTTTTCTCTTTGTTTGTTTTTTGTTTACAGCTGTCCCCGAACTTTTTTCTGAGTTCTTTTTTCCTGCTCGCGAACTAGTTCATAAAATGCGTATTCCCCTTTGAGCGCTTTATACGACTTACAACGATACATAGCAAATTTAAATTCGCTTTTTATATTGAGACCGTTTACAATATAACGCAACACGGCAGCATCTTCGACATTTCCGATACTCGCTAGTTTTTTCATGCTCAGCATATATTCATGGAAAGATTCTGAGTTTCTCTTCTTGCGTTTGCGCAACAACTTTTGTATATCGGTACTGTTCCAACTGCACTCAAATTCTTCTATGAGTTTCTTTTTGAACTCTTCAAATTCACTCACGCACTCCAACTCTAAAAACAATTTGGCAGCACCAGTCATTTTTGCCCTCGCTTGTACATACTTTTGTTTTTCGGACAGCTCGTAGGTATCAGCATTACGTTCAAATATTTTGAACCACTTTGCGTCAGACACTGAATAGCCATCAAAATCACTCACGATTTTCTCAAAATTGTCAACTGATATTTTCGTTTGGGTTTCTCTTTGTTCGTCAATTTCGACCTTTAATTCCAACAACTGGATGAGTTGTTGCATTTGAACTGTTACGTCATTGCTTTCATCCCATGACATTATCGGTCCTCCTAAAACTCTCTCGCTCTTATTACTTGTGCTCTTTTACGAGGGGTTCTACTTTTTTCGACATGCTCAACATTGTACACACTCGGCATTTTGTCACTTTTGCGCTCTTCCTTGTTTTCCCTTTTTAAACTTTGTTATACAGAACTGCAAACCCACCAACGGTTTTGAAATAGAAATTTCGAGACACTACTAATAGACACTACTAATCTTCAACGCATAACCCATTGGCGCAAAGAATTTGATGGCTTTTCTACTTTTTTACTGTTATCACCACGAGCACTGCAACTGATACAACTGCGACTGTTGTCCCAATTGTAAGATACATAATGTTTATTAAAATACAGAATAGAAATCCAATAGATTAGCAAAAGATTGACAACATTGTAGAACACACTATGGATTTATGACGACTTTTTCGTTGACGACTGCGAACGACCTCCTAGCTTGACGACCATCGACCCACGACTACTTACGACTTCCGTGCGACTCCGAACTCAGTGTTAACAAGTAAGAAAAGTTATCTTCGGCTTGCCGAAGATGGTATACCCTTGAAAACAACAAAGTTTTCCATACAAAGACTTGTTTTCACATCGGTCGTTTGTATGGCAGCTATATGATATAGTGCTCCGATCCGGATCAAACTTTTACAAATCATGTATGGCTATGTCAAATGGATACATATTGAATTCGGTTGCAATAGCTTGAAAAACAAAAAAGTTTTCCATACAAAGACTTGTTTTCACATCGGTCGTTTGTATGGCAGCTATATGATATAGTGATCTGATCCGGACCAAACTTTCACAAATCATGTATGCCTATGTCAAATAGATACATATTGAATTCGGTTGCAATAGCTTGGAAAACAAAAAAGTTTTCCATACAAAGACTTGTTTTCATATCGGTCGTTTGTATGGCAGCTATATGATATAGTGGTCCGATCCGACCGATTCTTAAACTTGATCTGCGTGCAACAAAACTAATGATCTGGTAAAAATTTCAAAACGCTAGCTTTAAAACTACTGTCTATTTTTTGCATAGAAACAGACGGACAGACGGACAGACGGACAGACGGACAGACGGACAGACGGACATGGCTATATCGACTCGGCTGTTGATGCTGATCAAGAATATATATACTTTGTGGGGTCGGAGATGCTTCCTTTAATGCGTTACACATTTCTGGACAAAATTATAATACCCTTTTTCAAGGGTATAAAAAGGGTAGGTGGCAGAACTCTTTTGTGTTACCACCTTACATTTATAGCCGTTTAAATTTATTCTGAATCCTTTAACCTTTTCGTTACTTGTTCCTACTTTCCTCCTCTGTGTGATGCAAGTCGCTTGACCTTATTTTTCCAAATATAACCTCCCATGTGACAATAATAAGGTCTCCTCCCTTATCTACTCCTGAGGACTGACACCATCCAACACTCTTGGTTTCGCTTATTACCGACTCTCCAGAAGTCCCCATTAGTAAAAGTGGACAGTTTCGTCAGAAGTGTTTTGAAAGGGCCGACTTTTGTGGGCTAAGAAATCACTTGGCCAATATTGACTGGAGCTATCTTTTAAATTTCAGCAATATCGTTGCTGATACGGACTCAATTTATGATGTAATAAGCAACTCTCTCTCCTTAAAAATAGGAAATCTAGAGCTTACAAAAAGTGTCTAAGGTCTCGAACCTTGTTACATCTTTCGAATTACCTACTTATCCGTAACCAGTTCTTTGACCTTAACAATCAACTATATAAAAATTATATCTTCAAATTTAAACTAATTTTTCGAAAGAATCAAAGCTTTTTCTATTCTTTTGTAAACTCTAAACGTAAATCCAATCTTTTCGCCTCTTCACTCTCATATAATAAATCCGACTTTGCACATCTCGGTATTGCTAATCTTTTTGGGTAATTTTTTCAATCAACCTACTTATCTGATTCATTTGATCCCGCCTTTATTAATACCTATCGGTTACCCTACATAAATAACATATATCTTTCTAATTTCCACTGTCACGATGTGTGCGATTTCCAAGCTTTTTGAGAAACCCATTACATCGCAGCTGCAACATTCATGCAAGAGCATCTCCACATTAAGCTTGTTTTGTTAAGCTTCGCTCTACAACAAGTAATTTACTATAATTTGGTCCGATCATTCACAGAGGGTTTCAGTATCGCTTGAAAACAGACGTAATTCATACTGACTTTAGCAAAGCATTTGATTCAGGCATTTTCATGTTTTTTAAAACATGAACAAAAATTAAAGGAAAATATAATTTCAAAAAAAAACCTTGGCAACGGTGCAATGATATTATTAATGGAAAACTTAGTCTAAATACATAAAAGAGTACATAAGAAAATGTCACTATGTGCTTGTCGAAATCAATTCAGAAGACGTTTAAAGAACTAACGGAGCAGATCGAAGTCTATATGAATGTACGCACATACCATGGGTCCTACAAAAACGAACAAAGTACAGCTGAGGCGAACAGAGCAAAAAGCTTCCATTCCAACCAGAGTTTGTGCGTAAATGCCTTAAGTGCGGGTATGCGTCCCACATATCGAAGGAGAGCACAAAAAAAAATTAATAATGCTATCGTTGCGGATAGCCAGGTCATCCAGGTGAAACAGGAGAGCAATGGTAATACTTGGTTCACTTTGTAAACCCAGCGACAAACCCAAAAAGCGAGTTTACAGATTCCGGAAGGACGGAATGCTTAATTACTTTCAGCTTAAGGAAAGTTATTAAGCATTCCGTCTTTCAATTCGCAGGTGACATAGGCGCAGATCCATGCTTAATGCGCAGGAACGTTTTCCTTAAACTAGGCAACGTAACTTTCCCTGAAACTGACAAACGCTTGACGGGAATAAGGGACGGCCAGGTGTTAACTTAAAAGATATTTTTGTACCTACCGAAATAGAAATAGATGAAGACATTGGTTTCGACGCTATTTCGCATAAAACTGTTCTGGTTACAGTAAACATGAAACAATAACCAATCAGAACTTCAAAAAAAACCTTGCTTAGGTAAAGAAGGTCCTGAGGTTGCTTCCAGAGCCTTACAAGATAATTTCTGTTCTACTTCGCGGGATACTCGTGGTTTTTTTTTTTTTATTATGCCTTACGGTAGGAAAATAAAAATCTTTAAAAGATACCACCTACCGTCCATAGGTGGCATGCACGATTCATAACCCACCAAGTACAGTTATGCCTACGTACTAAAAACAAAAACCTCCGTATGCTCTTTCTTCCTTTACTAGCTCACCGGGACTGCCAGTCAAGTTATTACGTCGGTGAGCAGGGTGTGGAGCCGGATCGTACTCCCTTCCTTATTAATTGGCCAAGAGGCGCAAGTCCTTCAAACCCATAGTCGCCTTTTGCAACAAGCCGGTTTTGCTGAGTATTCGTCTCCCGCCACCATATGGAATGCGTCGCCTGTATTAGCCTCAGGCTCTGTTGGCCATATCGTCGGCTCGGACCCGCTTCATCATGTCTCTGATAACGTTATGTCTCCGCTCCCAAGAGTGACTGCTCTCCATAATGGCCGCGATCAAGCCGCTAGGGCTGAGCGAGGCACCAATCAGCGCCCTTAGCTGCACCATCTCCTTCGCGAACCTGGAGCAGTCCCTGAGTACATGATCCGCTGTTTCCTCAGCGCCCCGATGCTGTTAAGGCATTGAGCTGACTCTACGTGGTGGAACCGGAGTAGGTATGCCCGAAAGCAACCATAATCCGTGAGGAACTGAGTAAGGTGGTAGTCCAGTCTTTTGTGGCGGCAATCGGCCCATACCGTTAATCGGGGATAAGTTGGTAAGACCACCTATCCCGTTGCGATGTTATCCATCTGCTCTGCCACTCTCCCATCAGTCGCTCGTGAGCCTCCAGCCGGGTAGCACCTTCTCGGACCTGACAAATAGCCTTTATCTCCAGGTCGATTGGCGGCAAGCCTGCCAGTGCTAGTGCTGCGTCACCGGATATAGTCCTGAAGCCTCTAATGAGCCTAAGGGCCATAGACCGTACCACCGCGCGTGCTCCTTTCATGTAAGAGCCTTTCTTGGTGGCGTTGCTCCACCACTCGTGGTGGTTTAAGCTATATGGCAACGCATACACAGATCGCCATTTAAAATTTAAAACAAAGTATTAGATAATTTATGGACGCCCAATTCTAGTACGAGTGATAGCGGTGTGGTCGTGTAGAGTGAACAGATTGAACACAAATATTTTTTGAAAGAACTTTGTTAAACTAACATACTTTTTTTTTTTTTTTTTTTTAATTAACATCTTTATTTAATATTATTCAGGAACATCTAATTAAAGCTTTAACCTAAATGTTGTCTTAATTAAATCATCTCTTAATTATAAATTGTAATTTATTTTCATCGTATTATATAGGGATAGGTCAAATTACGAATAGTGAGGTTTCAAGTATATAATATATTCATCTTAGAAGCCGCCCAAAATGTCTTTAAATACTAAATAGCATTTGCTGCATTTGTTTTCCACCTTCACCCGCTTCCATTTGACGGACGACTCCCACCGACAAGAAGTCGCAAGCTTTGTGGATGTGCCTACTTAACCAACCCATCACATTAAACATAACACGCCGCAAGAAGTCACTCTACAGTTAGAGGGCCTCCAAATGAAGAAGAAACCTGGACTCGATGGTATTGACAACCATGCAGCCAAATACCTTCCTCACAAAGGAGTTATGGCACTAGTAAAAATTTATAATGCTATGCTAAGACTAGGGCACTTCCCTAAGCAATATAAGCGTGCGAGGATCGTTATGATACCCAAAGCCGGCAAACCTCCGACGCAGATTGACTCGCACCGCCCAATAAGTTTACCTTCAACCTATTCAAAGGTCTCTGAACGCATTCTGATGAAGCTATAATGGAATGGAATACAGACATCAATTGAGCTAAGTCCGCTTGTGTGACCTTCGCGCTCCATCCCGGCACCTGCGCTGGCCTAATATTTAACGGTGGATTGATAGGCAACGTCAATTCCCACTGTTACCTGGAAGTCCACCTGGATCGTGGCGGACCCATATCACAGCGGTCAAGGCCAAGTGCCTTCTAAAGATTAAAAAACTGGACTAGCTCCTACGGTCAAGCAAGCTTTAACTGCCTACTAAAGTGCCACTCTTTGAGGTTACTAAGCCGTACTTGGACCTATGCCATCAAAGTATGGGGAACGACCTCCAAGCACCAGCTTGACAGGCTGAGAACTGTCCAGAAACGTGCTGCTCGGCCTGCCTCCGGGCTTCCCGGGCAGCGACACAACCAAACTCTCTGGCAAGGGACCTCGCCAATGCTCTCCGATACTGAAAGCGATACTGAAACCCTCTGTGGATGATCGGACAAAATTATAGTAAATTGCTTGTTGTAGAGCGAAGCTTGACAAAACCATGCTGTAATGTGGAGATGGTTAATGCATGAATGTTGCAGCTTCGATGTAATGAGTTTTTCAAAAAGCTTGGAAATTGCACACATCGTGACAGTGGAAATTAGCAGGATATATGTTATTTATGTAGGGTAACCGATAGGGATTAATAAAGGCGGGATCAAATGAATCAGATACTTATCTGATACTTAGGTTGATTGAAAAAATTACCCAAAAAGATTAGCAATACCGAGATGTGCAAAGTCGGATTTATTATATGAGAGTGAAGAGGCGAAAAGATTGGATTTACGTTTAGAGTTTACAAAAGAATAGAAAAAGCTTTGATTCGTTCGAAAAATTAGTTTAAATTTGAAGATATAATTTCTATATAGTTGATTGTTAAGGTCAAAGAACTGGTTACGGATAAGTAGGTAATTCGAAAGATGTAACAAGGTTCGAGACCTTAGACACTTTTTGTAAGTGTAATTAGGTCAAGCGACCCGCATCACACAGAGGAGGAAAGTATGAACAAGTAACGAAAAGGTTAAAGGATTCAGAATAAATTTAAACGGCTATAAATGTAAGGTGGTAACACAAAAGAGTTCTGCCACCTACCCTTTTTAACACTGAGTTCGGAGTCGCACGGAAGTCGTAAGTAGTCGTGGGTCGATGGTCGTCAAGCTAGGAGGTCATTCGCAGTCGTCAATAGCAACAGGAGATCCTGTTACTAAGTCCCTCTTAAGTGTCACAAACAGACTGCGTCGGATGCTTGCCAAAAACCGCCAGGAAAACTTCATCAGCCTACATGAGGGAGCCTGCCCTGACAATAGCAGCGGAATAAAGAGGCAGCGGCTTTGCCAATCGCCCGTCTTGGGACACAGTGGCCTATGGCTTAAAACAGATTGTGACAAAGCGAACGCATTTGCAGAGCATTTGTTTTCCACTTTCACCCCCTTCCGTTTGACGGACGACTCCCACCGAGAAGTCGCTAGCTTTTTGGATGTGCCTACTCAACCAACCCATCCCATAAAACATACCACCCCGCAAGAAGTCTTTCTGCAGTTAAAAGGCCTCCAACTGAAGAAGACACCTAAACCCGATGGTATTGACAACGGTGAAGCCAAATTCCTACGGACTAGCCAACTACAACTCCTAACTAAAGTGCTACTTATCAAGGTAGTACTAAACCCTACTTGGACCTATGCCATCCAAGTATGGGGAACGGCCTCGAAGCACCAGCTTGACAGGCTGAAAACTGTCCAGAAACGTGCTGCTCGGCTTGCATCCGGGCTTCCTTGATACGTCTCCAACCACGCTATCCTAAGGGATCTCCGGTTTACTCTGATTGGTGATGAGATCAACCTCCTCAGCAGCCGATACGCGGAGAAATTGGCAACACACCCAAACTCTCTGGCAAGTGATCTCGCCAATGCTCTCTGCCTCCGTCGTCTAAAGGGGATCCACCCCTCTGATCACCCTACCCGCATAATATTATAAGATTCTAAATTCCCAAACTCTTAAATGTAATTTAGTTAAGGGTTTATGTACCAAAATATAATCCTCCATTTCCCTCGTCTGGTTACATTCAGAAGGCTCAAAACTGATTCCAAAGCTAAATAAAAAAATAAAAAAAGTAGTTGTGCAAGCTCCCGGCTTTTGAACTATTATATTTCAAAGAAAATTTGCAGAAAAAAACCAAGCAATCAAAATTTACAATGAGTCAAAACGACATTCGCGCTCAACGTCAACAAAAGCAACACAAACGTCGTCTCTTATCGATACGAAACAACGCGTATTTCTCATATGTGTCTTTGAAACCCGCGGAATTGCACGAATTAATTGCAAACGCCATTCAGCCACGGTCAATCAACCCCAACCCGACTCATGAACTTAAGCCAACAACGAACGACAGAGCTCGTTCTTGCTCACCGGCAACCGCAACGATGTGCCAAAGAGAACTGACCTCTCCCACGGCAACGGAAACTTCGACCTCATTAACCACTGCACTCGCGACAACAACAAGTACTGCAACGGTATCAACCATATGCACGGTGGCTAATGCAACGCTCGTTTCTGCTGAATCAGCAACAATGCCAAAAACAATGCATACTGGGTTGTATCGCTACATCCAAATTAAAAGAAAATAGAACCCACAAAAAATTCTGCGGCAGGAAATAAAATAAAAATCAATCGGTACACTCTAAGTCAGCGAACTGAGACCCAGGAGTCCAACAGATTTGGAATACTGGCAGCTATTGATATGGATCTCCGCAGCACTGCCGAAGAGGATAAAGAGAAGCCAAAGCCCCAACCTATATACATCCGAGAGAAAAGCTCGAATAATCTGGTTAACAATATAATTTAACTTGTTGGAAAAGACAATTTCCACAAAAAAACGGCAGCATCCACGAAACCAAGGTCCAGGTAAAAACTGAAAAGAATTTTAGGACTCTTACACACTACTTAAGCAAAAATAACAAAAACTACTACACATACCAACTCAAACGTAGTAAGGGTCTCCAAGTCGCTCTCAAGGGTATAGACCCTGACGTAACACCCTCAGAGATAAAGCAGGTATTAAACGATAAGGGTTTCAAGGCGAAAACAGTTTTTAACATCCTGAACAAAGACAGGAAACCGCAACCACTCTTTGAAGTCGAGCTGGAATCTGACACTAAAACTATTAGGAAAAATGAAGTGCATCTTATTTACAAGCTACAGTTTCTTCTGCATCGTACAATTACTGTAGAAGAGCCACATAAGCGCACTAATTGTCATACCAGAATATGGCCATACAAGAGCATACTGCACTTTGCGTTCAGTTTGTGTCGTCTGTGGAGAGCGTCATGACTCTGCTCATTGCACGACCAACAAAAGTGATCCCAGCTTCAAAAAGTGCGGAAATTGTGGGGGTAATAACACAGCAAACTACAGAGGCTGTCCAATATTCAAAGACCTCAAAAGTCGGATTCATCACCGAATAACGTCTGCCCGCCTCCATAACGCACAGAATACCCCAATACAATCAAAAATATCCCCAGAAGTCTTTTTCGCAACGGCAAAGAGGTCCTCATTTGGTCCTGCGACCACCTTCCAAAATGTGACCTTAGCAAACGTCCTAAAATCGGGACAAACAGGAACAAGTTCTACGACAACAACTCTGCATGCTACCCAAACTGATCCGACACAGAATCCCCCATCATCGACGCAACAACAAAGTAGCTTTAAAACTTTGATACATACTTTGCAGCAGCAGTTGATCGAATTCCCCATCATCGACGCAACAACAAAGAAGCTTTAAAAATTTGATACATACTTTGCAGCAGCAGTTGATCGAATTGGTGTCCTTCATGAAGACTACCATGGAAGACCTTATGCGGAACCAAAATATTCTCATGGAGAGCTTATATCCCAGAACTCCAAATAATCAATGGCTGCTCTACGAAACTTGAGATAACTCAATTCCTGCATGACAATCATTTTGACGTCCTGCTACTGTCAGAAACACATCCAACTGCTAAGTACAACTTTCAAATAAGTGGCTTTTTCTTCTACGGAACAAATCATCCAGATGGAAAAGCAGAACCGGTATCCTGATTAGGAACCGCATCAAACACTACTACCATAGCGAGTTTGGAAAAAACAACTTGCAGGACACATCCATGTTTCCGAACAACAATTTCTGGACTTCTTCAACACCCTAGGAGACCACTTCATTGCTGCAGGTGACTACAACGCCAAACACACCCATTGTGCATCACGC
Organism: Drosophila merina; assembly: GCA_035047645.1. Classification (NCBI taxonomy): domain Eukaryota; kingdom Metazoa; phylum Arthropoda; class Insecta; order Diptera; family Drosophilidae; genus Drosophila; species Drosophila merina. The sequence continues at coordinate 22,081,624 of JAWNPH010000089.1, read as the reverse complement.
CTCGTCACCCCTAAAGGGAAACAGTTGTATAACGTCATAAAGGCAAACAGAAAGCTTGACTACGTCTTCAGCCAGATAAACTGGCCTTCCGACCCGAACAAAATTCCTAACTCGATCGACTTCGCTATAACTAAAAATATCCCTCGAAACCTCATCAGTGCAGTCAGATCTATCATCTCTTAAAGTCCTCTTAAATCTCAACCTTCTCCAACGCCCTAAGACTACAATGCAGGCTAACAGATTAACATCAAAGAGAACAAACTGGGTTAAATACAGAAAATACATAAGTTCCCAAATTGAGCTGAACCCAAGGCCAAGCTTTGATGAATAGAATAGAAGCCGAGATAGAATCAGCAGCAAATACCCTGGAGAGTGTCTTAGTTACAGCCGCCAGAATCTCTACACCTCAAGTAGAGAGCGCACCTAGCAGACCCAAGATGACAAACGCAGATATCGCTCAGCTCGATTCTTAAAAAACGATGTATACGACGGGAGTGGCAAGCTCATAGATCGTCAATTGCAAATCAAATATTCAAAAATTCCCTCACGAAACCTCTTCAATGCGCTGAAGGAAGAAGCTAAAAACGCCAAACTTCGCTATATAGAGCAACTTTCAACTTCAGGCAGCAAAAATTCACTATGGTAAGCCCATCCCAGTTTAACCACACCGGCAGAAACGATATCACCATTAAGGAATATCACTCGTGGTTGGGCCCGCAGCGATAAATATAGAGCTACCACTTTTGCAACGCATCTTCAACGTGTGTCCACCCGAACCCTGCTACAAGCTCGTTTGTATTACCCACGGTAACAGGCGACGACCATTATCCAGAGAGATAAAAAAAATCGGTCATAGTAATGATACCAAAGGCAGGCAAGGACCACTCAGTTACCTCATCGTACAGGCCTATAAGCCTGTTATCTTGTCTCTCAAAACTAGTTGAAAAATGTCTGATGACCCGAATAACGCCCTACTTGAGGACACGCAATCTTATTCCAGCGCATCAGTTCGGTTTTCGAGAGAAACATGGAACCGTTGAACAAGTCAATCGAATAACATCAGAAATACTATCTGCTTTCGAAAAACGGGAATATTAACCTGCAATATTTTTGGATGTATCTCAAGCTTTTGACAAGGTCTGGCAAGATGAATTAATGTTCAAAATAAAAACAATGCTTCCTCAAAATACCCACAAACTCTTCCAAAAATACTCCAAAAATGTAAGCATGTAGGATTTACACTCAATCGGCAAGACAGTCCTTCAATCAATTTTAACAACACCGTAATACCGAAAACAAATGAAGTGACGTATCTCCGAGTACGCCTCGATCGACGGCTCATCTGGCGCAGACACACTGAAGCCAAAAGAACACACCTTATGCTTAAGGATAGTAGTCTCCACTGGCTTATCAACTCTCGGTCACCCCTCTGTCTGAACTACAGGGTCCTACTCTACAACTCCGTACTAAAACCAATTTGGACGTACGGCGTCCAACTTTGGGGAAGTGCCAGCATTAGTAACATTGAGATCATGCAAAGGGCCAATTACTGAGAACAATCACTGAAGCACCCAGGTATATCCGAAACGAAAATATAAGAAGAGATCTTAATATCAGATCCGTCAAAGATGAAATAACCCATCAAAAACAAAACTACATGAGCAAATTAACGTCACACCCTTTAGAGAAGGTTAACATGGGTTTGCGACCGATCGGGACTTCGCCGCAATGACCTTCCGACCCACCGCTGATCATTAGGTCCTTTTTTTCCAGAAAATTAAAAAGACTGTTGAATATCGCTTAAAATCAAGATTTGAAAACTTATTGTTAGTCTCATAATTCCAGAGAAGATCCAATAAATACAGCAAAGTTTAAAACAAAAAAAAATATTATATTTCGGATAAAATAAAATTCATGTCAATCGAATAATCCATCGTTGTTTTAATGCAATTTAAAGTTCTATACATCTAAAAAAATCATCCTTTATAATAATAACTGTATGAAATAGTGCCAGCTAAGTCCAGTAAAGTGCTGCTGAAATTTCATATTTTACAAGTAAGGTAGCGAAATGGGCAACAATAAAGTGTAAAGGATTTTATATTTGAGACAAACTTTTGAGCTTAGTTTAGGGTAAGAATACTTTGCGTATTTGAGCATACGTAAGTTAAAAACTCAGTAAAATCATAAGTTGGGTATTGCCCTAGCTTTGCATAAAAAATGCTAACGCGCTTTGGAGTGTAAAAGTCGAGTCGGCTTGCCGACTTTCATGTTGTGTGCAAGATGCATTGGCTCTTAGGATAGATTTATGCTTTGATTTTTATAGTAGTTTTACTTTGGAAATAAACCATATCACTCCGCCACACTGCCGTTAAATACTTTCTTTATATTTTATATATAATCGCATCACTGAGCCACAAGGCCAGGGTTTAATATAATGGACAAAGGAAAGCTCACACTCTGGTCATCGTGGGATTAACGATTACTAAATTAAAACCTAAGGGAGGATCTCCGACAATCCAAAGGTCACGGGTTCATCGCTGGACTTGGGATTACATAATTGGGGCTCAACTCATCGATAAGCTTAACTAAGTTTAATTTTTTTCCCGCGGCTCTCACTGCATAACGTACAGCCCACCTCACGCCCAACCGACCGAGGGGCGCTGCCGTTTACAGATCCGAGAGAATAAAGTTTAGAAAAGATTACGAGGAAATAGTGGAGTTTGTTTGTTGTTCTGAAAGTGCAGAGTGAAGTAATAGAGTATAAGTCATTGTAGTCAGAACATAAAACCCTGAAAGGCTCATGCTGGGCATATGTAGATCTACAACAACTTAGAAACAGAGGACTAGAATTTCTAGTACGCCTATTTGGAATGTTAAATGTTAGTCGTGTTAGTAGATGCTGGCTGTCTACATTACCATTAATAAGGTTATAAAGGAAAACGACCCCCAGCATCTTTCTACGATTGGTTAGGGAAGGTAAATTAATTAGAAGCAATCTGTTAGAGTAAGATGGGAGGTGAAGATTTGCATCCCAGTTGAGTCCCCTAAGTGCAAACATCAAGAAATTCTTATGAACGGATTCAATGCGATCTTGATGTACCCCATACTGAGGGCTCAAGCCGCATGACCTGTACTCCAGAATTGGATGTACTAAAGATATGCATAATGTTTTGGTAATATAAGGATCACTGAATTCCTTAGACCATCTTTTAATGAAGCCAAGCACGCCCTTGGCTTTATTAACCATCGTAGAAATATGGTCGGAAATTTTAGGTTTAAAGTCTAATAGGATTTCAAGATCGTTAACCTGGGTTAATTTGTCTAAGGAAATCCCATAGAGAAAGTATGTGGCCTGGTTAGGACACGAACGATAAAAAGACATAAGCTTATATTACGTTTTAAGAGATTGGTAGAACACCATTTTTAAAAATTGTCCAAAACCGACTGAAATTTACATTGGGCAGAAGGAGATTTGTATTGAAGACAAAGCTTAACGTCGTCTGCATACATAAGAAAAAGAGAGTTCGTCATAGCAGGGGGTAGGTCGTTAATAAAATAGTGAAAAGTAGTGGCCCAAGATGGCTTCCTTGGGGGACTCCCGATGTAGCAATAACAAGGCGAGAGTGTACATCCTTAAAAAGAACACATTGGGTTCTCCCAGCTAAGTAGCTAGAAATCCACGTGAGAAGGTCTGAGGGAAATCCTAGGATACTAAGTTTACTCAAAAGGAGTGAGTGGTTGACAGAGTCAAATGCTTTACTAAAGTCTGTGTAGATGACATCTGTTTGAAGGCCTTTACGGAAGCCATCTATAATAAAGGAGGTCAGCTCCAAGAGGTTTGTGGTGGTGGAGCGCCGCTTTATAAAACCATGCTGGCATGGAGAAATAATTGAACTGCAGAGATGTTGAAGAATGTTTTGTAGAATGTTTCTAAAGCGATATTAATATCGGTGCATTCCCAGAGATCGGACTAATCAAATGTGTAAATTAAATTACTTTGTCTCTGAAAATCAGCCTTGCGAAAGCAGCAAAATTTAAGAACTCCATGGCGAGACTTAAGGTTGCTAGCAGTAAGGGTTTCAATCGACACCTCAAGCGTTGAGTGGTAAGGATCTTCTGGGAACGAAAGTGGCATGGCTCTGGAAACGGTTATTCCATCTGGATCAAAAACAAAATATAGATCTAGAAGCCTACCCAAAGAATTCCTTCCGTGGTTTGTTTGACCAAGGGATATGTCGAACATACCCTCAGTAAAATCATGGTGTGTTCAGAGTGATAAAGATGGTGAATTCTCGATGTTTGACCAGATAAGTTCAGGTGAATTGAAGTCTTCTAGAGTCACTAGAAGGTCACTGTCGGACTTCCGATTAGAAACCAGCTGAATTGCAGATAAGTGGTACCAGTAGGCGGTTCTGAAGAAGGTGTTAAGTATGAGCATGTAATGAACAGTGATTGAAGCGACATAGTGATTTTCACACATAGGAATTCTAGATCACCAAGATTCGGTAACTTAACCTCTTCAGAATCAAAGTTGGAGTCCACAGAGACAAGGACTCCTCCTCCCCTTCTTAGTGGTCGGTCCAGTCTGTAAGTGTAAGCCCCCTAGTATTTTGATAAGTAAGAGTGATAGATGTTGTTAGTTTTTTGAGGATGAAGGTTTAGGTACGGAAGACGAAGACGGTACAGGGTTTTTAGGCTTTAGGAGTTTAACTTCCACAGGCTTATTACCTTTTTTTTAAACTGTACTCGGCTGATGTTCTTGTACAAATATTTTCTCCGGCCAAAAGCTGGGCGAACAGATCGTATCGAACATCGGCAACGGTACACGTATCTTAAAAGATGACGTAAGCCTCGAGTAGATATATTTAAACTTCCTAATGTCCTCCACTCTAACAAGGGCCTTAGATTTGGCTTGGATATAAGCCGAGATATCAATGTCTGAGGTATCAGGGGCAAGCCGTAAAATAAATATGTGTTTAGGGGAAAGAATCACCTGTAAAGGTTTTGGTGTTACGGTTGGTAAGACCGCGACATCAGTCCGTACCGGGGGTCCGGACGGTGGTTTACCCTTAGCAGTGGATTTTAGGGGGGTCGACTCTACTCATGCCGGAGGAATCACCCGAAGTGATACGCTGGCTGGTAATTCAAACGAGTTATGCTCTATTATGGAGTCAAATTCAGAAACCGCATTTGTGTTTCCAACTCCAGCTCTTGGGGTGGTAAGAATTATGAGCGGCTGCATGGTCGTCGGTTTTTTACGCTTTGGAGATTCATTTAGCAGCTTTAGGCTGGGACGCGGAAATCGCCTTATTGCGCAGATTCTATAAAATTCCATCTTAAGAGATTTTTATTAAAAACAAAAAATTTTAATTATATAAAAATATATTGAGACAAAAAATTTATTTTCACAAAAACTAGTTGCTTTAAACCACTGTACTTACTAGTAAGAGCGGGATAGAAGGGAGAGGGAATGAAAAAAAAATGTGCAAATTAGGAGAGAGTGAGTTTTTGCAATAATAAGAATTGCAGAAAATGTAAGAAATAGGGAATAGAAGTAGGGCATTACTACCTCGGATAAATATACCTTACTTGGATAAATAATATAATATAAGGAAAAAACGAACACAAAAGTAAAAAGAAAAAATCATGTTTTTTCTCGCTACGTAATAGTTTTGTGTTGTAAAATTAAAACGAAGTTAGCTTTCTATTGCATGCTGGTACAAAAATTCAGCATACTTTAGTGAATTAAATTTTTTTCCATACACTTACTTTGAATAAATATATGGCACACCTTTGCCTAAGTAATCTTTAGCACATATCACAAGATGCAATATTTTTTTTTTGCTGCAGATCATCATCGGATCAATTCAGTTCGGCGAAAGTGTATTTGTGTAGTGTCGACCAACATTTAATGAGTTGAAGAAATGCTTATAGGGACAAGCTGAATATACAAGTGAGGACAGCTGGGAATATGGATCCCAAGCTCTCATTAAAAATGGCGTCAGACAGGCATTGACGCAACAACAGTAGCCTTTTCAAACCCAATTGGACTTCGTAAGTGCTCGAGCTTGCTGAGGCCACAGAGACCACAGATTCCTTAGCTAGCGGCACTGACTGAGTTCTATCTTTCAAAGGTAGATCAATCACAATAATATCGCATACCTTGAAACAGGCAGAACTAAACTATGACATCAATTAAATGGAATTGTGTAGGCGCATTGTGTGGTAAAATTTTTTCTATGGATCTAGGGAAATAATCATTTTTACCGACCATCAACCTCTTACGTTCGCTGTAGCTGACAGAAACACGATACAAAATAAAGAGAAAGAAGTCGTACATCGACCAACACAATGCCAAAGTATTTTATAAGCTTGGCAAAGAAAATTTTTAAGCCGATATTCTGCCCAGGCCTTAACCTTAACGTTACTTAGCCTTAACCTTACTAGACAGAAGAGGATTATGGACCTCATTAGCGTGCCGTCGCAAAAGACCAGAGCGAAATCCCCATCTGGATCGCCACAACGGGCTACGGACCTGATAGCAGCGTATCAGAATAAGGACCGGCGGAGTATTCTTTCCAGGATGAATGGGAAGATCAACGCACTGCTTGCAGCTTTTGAGACCCAGCGCCACGTCACCAGATAGTCTAAAGGAGTGATTTTAGAACTATCTGCTCTCAACAACAGAGAACTGCTATAGAACTGCAGGAGGGTATCGCAAAGAAGAAAACGGGCGAGACTACGTACGCTGATATGCTCCGGAAGATGAAATCTGATCCGAGCCTCAGCGAGTTCGGCAAGCACGTGCGTAAAATAAGGAGGACGCAACAGGGAGAACTGCTGCTGGAAATTGAAGGAAAAGCCTCTGCAGACATCCCCAACTTCAAGAGTGAGTTACAAGCGACGCTCAAAGAGCTGGCTTCGGTACGCACGGGTGCGCAAAGAAATGCGCTAACCTGAAGCGGTCTAGACGAGGCTACGACGGCAGAGGATCTTCACAGTTCCCTGGTCTCCCAAGTCCAGGGAAGCTTCCAGAAACCAGAGGATGTGAGAGGCCTTCGCAGAATGCGGGACGGAACCCAGATAGCCTCTGTGCTGATGAGCGCGAACGATGCCATTGAGGTCATCAATCAGGGTGTAGTAACCGTAGGATGGTCACGTTGCCGCATCGTGCAGGACACACGTCCAATAAGATGCTTTAGGTGCCTGGAATACGGCCACCGGGCTTCTAACTGCTAGTTAGAACCTGATCTGCATAACCTGATCTCGTTCAGTGTCCGAGCGATGATGCCGATCCGCAGTCAGCGGAGAAGTGAACTAGATCGAGCTCATGGAGACCACAAATGGACACGCGATGACCATGGTGGTAGCGCTCATGGATATGCTCAAAGCAACGTGCGATGCAGTAATGCCGAGAAAACTGGTGGAGTGTCTCTCTACACCAGCTTCGGGCGGAATGCCTCAGGTCAAGGAGGCAAGCGCAGCGATCCAGAGGGCAACCGCACCACGCCCAAGGCATTGAGATATAAAAGCGAACGCATTCAAGGACCTGCGTGGAAGCGTAGACGACGACCCCTGGGGACTCGCAGCTGCAACCGCAAGACCTGAGGTCTTCAGAGACACATTCCAAAAGTGTCTTCTGGACGGAGTCTTCCCCGAGCGCTTGAAAACGATGAAGCTAGTCCTTCTGCCGAAAGGCAAAGGGCCTGCAAATGTAGCAGGCAGCTATCACCCCTTATGTCTGCTGGACATTGTGGGCAAACTCTTTGAGAGCAAACTGTACGCGCACATAGAGGTAATCACCAAGAGTCCCACAGGCCTTCAAAGCCAACAGTATGGCTTTCGAAAGGGGAAAAGTACGCTCGACGCTCAACTCAGCAGGATGGCCTAACATCCTCGGCGCAATGCGCAACTTGGGTATACCCGGATACATAGACTGTAATTGTCAACTACTTCAGGGACCGCGTGTTATGGTATGTAACAGAAGCAGGTCCCAGAAGTCACCAAGTCTCCTCAGGTGTTCCTCAAGGGTCGGTACTTGGACCGATCCTATGGAACATTATGTATGATGGGATACTGCTTCGCCGACGACGTTGCAGTAACAGCTGTTGCCAAGACTATACCGAAGCTACAGGAAAACAGCAATGTGGCGATCAGGGCGATCATTGAATGGCTCGAGAAAGTCGGCCTAGGAATTGCTGCGCATAAGACCGAAGTAGTCCTGTTGAGCAGCAGAATGACCGTTGAGCGCATGCAGGTCGAAGTCAAGGGAGTAGAAATCGTTTCATCAGGAACGCTGAAGTACCTGGGAGTCCTAATGGACCGTAGTCTCTCTCTTTAGGACCACACAATGTATGCCAGCAAAAAAGCGGCAATGACAGCCGCAACCCTGGAAGAATTATGTCCAACCTGGGAGGACCCAGATTGCCGGCTAGGAGACTTGTGGCGGCTACAAAGGCACAAAGTGGTGGACTAACAAATGACTCAGTTTCTTACGGAACATGAATGTTTCCGAGGTTACCTATTACCAGTGCCTTTATTGCACAGACACAGTAAAAACACATTATTCTGCACTGCTCCAGGTTCGTCGTGGAGAACCCAGTTAAAGTCGCTCGCTGGGGCACCTCTCAACCCGAGAGGCTTGATTTCCGCTATGATGGCGAATAAAGTAGTCTGGGAGGGGGCATACGAGATCATCGTCAACATGATCAAGCGTGTCTGCACGGACGAGATGGCCAACAGGAATGATAGATGAGGAGTATTCCCGTGTGGTGGCGGGGCAAGATTTCTACCACAGCGCGCTAGGTGTGCCGTAAAACGCGGCTAAAGAGTCAAGAAGGAGCGTCACCCTGCAGTACAACGCATATGGAGAGGGAGTGCGATTTGGCATCACATCCTGCTCACCGATGAAATATCTTGACTGGCAGTCCCTGTGAGCACAACAAGGACTGGAGAGAAAGTGGAGGTTTTTGTTTTGTAAGTAGGCATAACTCTACTTGGAGGGTTATGAATCGTGAATGCCATCTACGGAAAGTAGGTGGTATCTATAGATTTCATTTTCCTGCCGTATACATAATAAAAAAAAAACACACCCGGCCTAACGGCTAATCGTTCTCAAGACTTAATCAGTATCAAAGGTAAACGCAGCATATTAAAATCCCTGAAAGATGTGGTGAATCCGGTGGTCCATCTAGCAAGCTTTCAACAAAACATAATTACCAAATTGTCCAGCCACCAAGTTCTGGCACTGTAAGAATGTCGTTTTAGGCATACCCGAAAAGAACAAACAGTTGGAAATCAGCATTGCAAAGCACAACCGTGCACATAGAGCGGCTCATGAGAGATGTCACACAGATCAATCGTGACTACTACTTTCCAGAAATGGGCAGCCTAGCCAAAGAAGTGGTCGCAAGATACAGGGTCTACGAAATATGACAGGTACTCGAAGAAGCAAGAGCGCCGTGAAACGCCCATTCCGAGCTATATCTGCGGTATGCATAGATAGATATCTTCTCTAATCTTCTAATATCAGAATATTAACTGATACATTGAGCCCGCGTTCAACTCATCAAATCAATGCTTAGAGACAGCTTCGCCATTGACATGGTGAATGAGCCACCTCTTCGTAGCACGTCAAAAGAACAAAGGGAACGTGTCCACAGCTCCTTGGCAAAAATCGATAGATGCTTAAAGTTGGATAGAAGGATCAATGACACAACAAAACAAATCCTGAGAGCAGTTATAAAATATAACAACACCCTACACTCAGACAGTTGCTAAAGACCAATTGAGGTTGTTCACCCAGTCTCCAATAAACGGTACCTAGCCATCAGAGCAAGCTAAGCTCCGCAAGATGCGACCCATCCAGGGACCTCAGAACGCTCTTCACTTTAACAGTAGCAACTTCCAGGATCACCGACTCTTTGCACGCCAACAAGCAACCTTTATGGTAGAAGTTTAGTAGAATGGTAGATGAGACAGAAAAATTCTTGGATTTCTTAGTAACAGCCCAAAAGGTAGTGGAAGATACACCAGGGGTGTGGCACAGTGCCCGATTTCTTAAAGATCAGGGGGACAGAGGCTCAATTAGTAAAGTCGAATTTATTCCCAAATAGCTATAAATTTAGAAACAAAAAACAAATAAACAAGCTAACCGACACTATGAATAAGAAAGAAAGATAGAAGTCAAATCAAAGACGAAAGAACTAGTTGGTTAAATAAAATGTCAACCACCGATATTCAAATTATATCCTCAATATTACATTGGCTAAATCCAACGATTCTTTCTCATGCCGATACGAATTCACTTATCGAAGAAGGCACTCCAATATTTAGCTTAATATAAGTTTCTAGAATTAGAGTTCTCTAGTCCGTATGTATCATTAATAGCCCATCCAAAAGTTAAGATCAGATACAAGAAAGGCGCCGTTTACCATGTACACCAACGACAATACATCCTACGTCTCGACGGGGATACTCTGCACGAATGCGGAGACGACATTGGCGTTCACCAGATGAACTGAGACTACGCACAATTCCTTCTGCGAGCATTTACGTCGAGAAATCTGTGCGCACTCACCTCACATGGTAGTTAAAAACATAGTAAAACAAATAAGTAGCTTTGCGTGAACTATGCTGAAGCGCTTTTGTGAGTGCAATGTCGAGTCAACTTGCAAACCTTCAAGTTGTGTGCGTGATGCATTTGCGCTTAGGGCAGACTTATGCTTTAATTTTTTTCGTTGTTTTAACGTGGTTATAACCGTGGCAAAATTCCATATCTCTCCGGCACACTGCAACACCGGCACACTGCCTTTATATACTTTCTTTACATTTTTAGATTGACATCATTGAGCCACAAAGCCAGTGATTGGTACAGTGGACAAAGGCAAGCCTACACCCTCGTCATCGTAGGATTGACGACTACAACATTCAACCCTAGATAAGGATCACCGGAGAACCAATAGTCACGGGATTACCGATGGACTGGAGATTAAATATTTTGTAACTAAGTTTGTCAAAATTAATAATACATTAAACATGGCACATTGTCAATGTCGACTATCTTCAGTCAGAATTGTTTTTATTTTAATTTTAATTATTTTATATAGTTTGCGTAGAATCAGACAGACGGACATTATATCAACTCAGGAGGCGATCCTGATCAGGAGTATATATATACTTTCTTGGTCGAGATGTCTCCTTTAAGGCGTTGCACATTTGTGACCAAATACCCTCTAGTATTAAAAAAAATTATGTACTTATATGAACTAAAGGTCGTTACAGATCTGCCACATCGAAAGAACGTTTATACTAAATATTAATAATTTATGCTGGATTATTTCTTTTGTTTATTCGTAACCGAGCTAAACCCGTCCGTTCTTCGTCCTCATCACTTGTATATTGCTGCAGACTTGTGCCACCGACACTACCTACACGAACTGAAGATGTAGCCTGCATTAGTTCTTGGTCAGGAGCATTGCGATTTTCATAAAGCAAAACTTGAAGTGTTTCTTCGTAAATACGAGCTTCGGGAAACTCGACCTTGGTATGCTTTCGATCAGTTGCATACACTATCGAAGTACAACATACTTCAGCAACTTTTTTGGCGTGTCCGTAAAAAGACCAGCAACATATTTCGCTTGGTCCAATCACATCTTTTATAAACAATATGCGCTCATTGAACCGTAGTGAAAGCTTATCAAAAAGTTCAATATTTTTAAGTAAGTTATCATCTGATGCACTTGTGTATGAATATTTATTGTTTTGGCGCTGTACCACCAGAATAACCGCTGGCTTCGAGGACCCACTTATTAAAAGCTGCTCCTCTTTTTGAGAAGTTATTAAAGGAATGCGGCAAATGGGCTTTGGTTCCTGATGTACATATAATGCCCGTTCGCAAGACAAGGCCAACTCCGTGATACAATAATATTTTGCTTCGGCCAATAATTCGGCTATTTCCTTGTTAGTTTCAGGTAGTGGTACAGTGCTGTCACGTAAAAAGTTGAGTATAATTCCAAAGTGATTTCCACATCTATCGATTAAAATCCAACCTGGTAACCAAGATTTTATATTACTTGACGTTTAAATATTTTTTTAATTACATACCCTCAGAATCAGTCAGCACTTCCATTCGACCACTAAACATTGCGCTCAGCATTGTGTCATTATTTTTAGTCAATGTTCCAACAGTAGTATAATACAGACTACCACCTACATTTAGTTTGACATACTTAGAAGATTGACTTTTCAGCAATAATTTATGTTCAGTTGACATAATTTCCTGTTTTTCGTGGAACTGCAGCTGTTGACAGTTTGTTTGGGATTGCATAAAAACAAATTCTTCAACACCACTCAATACTGCTTTAGCACCTTCAGTTTTGTCAACGCCCTTTCTTTTTGAACTCTTGAAAGTGCATTTACTATCGTTGCTCATGCTGATTGGTTCACTCTTGGTGGTCGATTAAAATATAAAACTATAAATATATATATTAAATGAAAACAAATTTACATCTTAGTCCCGGCCAGTGCTGTAGGAAATTCATGAACTAAAGTAGCTAAATGGGCAACAATAAAAAGCCAGATAAAGTGAAAAAATGATATATTTAAAAAAAAATGGTTTACTTTTGAACGTATTTAGTGAAGGTAGTGAACATTAAAGCGTTACATTAAAAATGTCATATTCACAATGGCGACTGTTTTTACAGTTTTATTTAACTTTTAACAATTTTATTTAGAGTTAGTGAACAAAAATAATATAAGAAAACAGAAAAAATATATTTTGATTTATTTAAATATGTCTCCCATTAAAATAAGTCTGCATTACAATAAATTTTTAGTTTTCAAGATCATATATCTAATGAAAATTTTCAGTTTGGCTTATTCAGAGTGGCCATACTACCACAAAATTTCTACAGTTCCATCCCTAGCCGAGTGTGAATAAAACAAAGAGACACAAAAATGAGCAATATTACAAATATCGGATATAGTTGGCCGATCCTTAGAACTTCAAAATCAGACCAGTTCTTAAAAAAAATATTTTAAAGAAACCCAAGATTCTACTCCCCGTCCACTTGAAACCGCCTCAACATTAATACGCACTGACGCAGAAAACAGCTGTCATACCGCTGGAATTTGGTGCTGCCCCCTATTCGATTTCGATTTACGAAGTCATGTTCAGCTTAGCATCGCTGATCGCTGTTATAATCTAATTTCAAGTTTAGGTGATAACAACTACCAAAATTAACTATTAATCCCTATTAAAAATTCCGTATTTAGCCTTTAACAATTTTAACAGAAAAACTATTTTAACTATTCTGGAATTTGTGTAAATGTGTATTGGAACACATTATTCTGAAGAATTGTAAGTTCTATTCCGCTGGTCCATCTGTTTAAAACAGCTGGAATTTTTCTTCAAATGTGAAACATTCAATCCCACTGATGTCATTATTTTAAGTCAATGTGCCAACAGTAGTGTAATACAAGCTACCACCTACATTAAGTTAAATATACCTAATAATTTAGAATAGTATTATAATTAGAAGATACTCTTTTCAGAAATAATTTATGATCATTTAACATTCGTGTATATCCTGAACTAGAATTGCTGAAAACTTCCTTTAGATTGCATAATAACTAAATCTACAAGATCAGCAGCATCAGTTTTGTCACCGCCATTCCTTTTTTAACTCTTGAAATCACTAATATATAGCCAGATATGGTGTAAGAAATTGTATATTTTTTAAACAAATTTGTTTCTATTGTACTTAGTTAAATTCCCAGTAGAACTGGCTAAATCACAAAAAATACATTGGATTTATGCTTGACCGTCGGCTCACGTTCTCCAAGCAAGTGAGTGCAATGAGAATACGCATATGTACGTATTGCGGCGTCAAAGCACTACTGGCTTATGTGCTCGCGTAGAAAACTGTTCGTCTAACAAGCTGACTATATACAACCAAATCATAGCTTCGATATGGAGGAGTACAGAATACTGAATACAGATCATATAAAATAAGATTGCAAGGACGATCACTGTCTCGAAATCGATCGAAACCGATCGTTTCGATCGGGGAAATCGTTTCTCTTTGTTTAAGGACGCCCCAAAACTAAACAAAAAACCAACTTCACTTTTAGAAACCATTCCGAAACTTCCAGAACTTAATCTACCAAAATCAAATATTTTATTTATGTCAACTACTACCGCTCAGCTCATATTCATGCTTATTCATGCTTGCTAAAGATTCTTCGCAGCAAGAGAACTTCATGATATTGCCAAATAAAAACAAAATACCACAAAAATCACAATCACTGCAAAGGCACAGTTTACGCTGCTTATTTAAATAATGTACCCGAAGAAGAAATTTAAAAACAGCTAAAAGCACAGGGAGTATTCGATGTATACAGATACTAGCGTCAAATTGACGAAAAAAATATATCTGACTTGACTTGATATCTGACCAACTCACAACGCATATAGCCAAACACAGCAAAGGCAATACTATTTGTAACCTTTGTGGTCTCCCCACTCAACTAAATGCACACGCACATACCAATCCCCAAAGAAATAGCAAAAACAACACAAAAAAATACTCAACACAAATAAAATAAAGAACAACACACCATCAAAAATAACAAAACACTCAACAATTGAACAGAACACACACAAGCAACTCATAAATGGACACAGACAGTGACATTGCAGAAATTCTTAACAAAACAAAACACCACTTCTCTACATACAACACATTTGGAAATGTACATATTTCCATACGCTCGCCACTCCTAAACCTAAATGCATCCTGGTCAACATCCAATGATTTACACGCAAGCGGTCACTTTCCAATAATCATACGGCTATTTTCAAAAACACACACACCTTCAACTCTTAAAACACATAGATACAATCTTCAACTAACAACAAAAAAAAATCAGCGGCACAAATCTTAATAATTTGTGGAAGTTCAAATAAATCAATTCCCACTTCAAGCCCCAACAAAACTAAGCGCAAAATAATCGATTGGTGGAATTCTCAACTCGAGTCCTTAAAGTTAAGTGCCTCGTATATCCAGAAGATCTTTAGGCTCAGAAAACATGCTGGAATATAAAAAAGCAAACGCTAAATTACAATTTGGAGCAAAAAGGACAATATAACCGCATTTGCAAAGTTTACTAAACACATTTACCATCAATGACACAAAGCACACCCCGTAAATAACCGAGCTAAACTCATTAAAACACCTATCACACCAATGGAACTCCAATCTTGCCTCGACAGCAACCCCCGGGCATGACAATATCTGTTATGAAATACTTAAAAAAACTCCTAAATACCATAACAAATAAACTTCTAGGCCTTTACAATAGAATACTAGATACGTAAATCCGCATCAATAGAAAACTGCAATAATAATCCCGAAAAATAAAACAAACAAACTGAAAAACCTACTAAATATCTACCGCACAATATCACTTCTATCCTGCATATCCAAAACTTTAGAAAATTTAATATCAACAAGTAATGTAGCAGCATTCGAGTTTCCCGATTGAAAAATACCCTGTACCCTTAGACATGCTTACAATTTATTTAATTAGTATCAACAAATAAATGAAACAATATTCTATTAGAAAAGAGTACCATAACAATATAAATTTGGTATGATTTTGGTTATGAAAATAAGTTTCGAGTGTCATAAAGCCATACACATTTCGCTGTCAACGTCGCAGTCGGCGTCGCGCAATGCGTGTTTTGCTGCGCTTCTGCTTCCCTTGCCATAGATTTTGCATGTGGCATAACTTCCGTGTTTCTTATCCGATTTGGTTCAAAAAATTAGATAGATTTTATAAGCACCAACGCATATGCCGAATTGCATAGCATTAGGTTAATAATTGTGGGCGTGGAAGTTTTTTGCGGTTTGCGGGGAGCGTGGTCGTGTCAGTTTTTTGCTGTTTGCGGGGGAACGGGGGGTGATATCAAAATAAAAAAACAAACTTGTACTGCGTATGGTAATTACCTATCCAACGGTATATGGCACATGTTTGTAGCTCTTGTAGTTTCTGAGATCTAGGCGTTGATACGGACAGACGGACGGACGGACAGACGGACGGACGGACAGACGGACATGGCTATATCGTCTCGGCTGTTGATGCTGATCAAGAATATACATACTTTATGGGGTCGGAGATGCTTCTTTCTGTCTGTTACATACATTTGCACCATATTATGATACCCTTTTCACCCATTTTTAATGGGTACAGGGTATTAAAAGAATCATGTCTACCTCAACCAAGAACACCTCCTTTCTCCAAATTAATAGGCATACAAAACATACAGATGAAACAACCTCGCTATGAAACCCCACATATCCAGAGAGATGCACCTTCACAAAGGCACAAGGATACCCATTATCTATAACACTGTTCCTCATAGCATTCATCAAATTCGGCGAAACATCTTCGACTGGAGTTGCTTAACTCACTTTTGAGCGACACAACCTACCTTATAAAATCCAAATCTCATTGCATCTCACAAGAGTCATAGAATATATTCCAATCCGGATGAGATGTTGCCTCCGTTGTAGTCTCAGTGCGTTGGAGGTGGTTGAGATTTAAAACGACTGGCGAGTTGTCAGATGATAGATCTGGTAAAGATTCCGCACTGATGGCACTGGGTGTCGAGGAATAATTTTGGTTATGGCGAATTTGATCAAGTCAGATATTTTGTTCGGGTAAGTAGGCCCTTTGTTCACGATGTTAAAGACAGTTTTTTAAAACAATTAATGCCTACTTTATCTCTGAGGGTTTTACGTCAGGCCTTGGAGACCCTTACTACTTTTTAGTTGGTACGTGTAGTACGTGTAGTAGTTTTTGTTATTTTTGTTTAAGTAGTGTATTATGCCTTACGGTAGGAAAATTAAAATCTTCCAAAGATACCATCTACCGTCCATAGGTGGCATGCACGATTCATAACCCCCCTAGTGGAGTTATGCCTACGTACTAAAAACAAAAACCTACCTGGTCGTACTCCCTTCCTTGTTAATAGGCCAAGACGCGCACATCCTTCATCCCTGGTTTCGGTGGGTATTTTTTCTCCTGCCACCGTATAGGTGTACGTCGCCTGTATTAGCCTTCAGCTCTGTTGGTCATCTCGTCGGCTCGGACCAACTTCATCATATCTCTGATGATGTTATGTCCCTCTCCTAAGGGTCGCTGTTCTCCATCATGGCCTCGATCAAGCCGCTAGGGTTGAGCGAAGCACCGATCAGCGCCTCTAGCTACACCCTCTCCTTCGTGAACCTGGAGCAGTGCATGAGTACATACTCTGCTGTTTCCTCAGCATCGAGGCAGTGGAGCCATTGAGCTGACTCTACGTGGTGGAACCAGAGTAGGTATGCCCGAAAGCAACCATGATCCGTGAGGAACTGGGTAAGGTGGTAGTCCAGTCTTTTGTGGCGGCAATCGGCCCATACCGTTTAATCGGGGATGAGTTAGTAAAACCACCTACCTCGTTGCGATGTTAGCCATCTGCTACTCTCCCATCAGTCGCTCGTGACCAGACAAATAGCCTTTATCTCTAGGTCGATTGGCGGCAAGCCTGCCAGTGCTAGTGCTGCGTCTCCGGATATAGTCCTGAAGCCTCTAATGAGCCTAGGGGCCATAGACCGTACCACCGCGCGTGCTCCTTTCAAGTAAATGCCTTTCTTGGTGGCGTTGATCCATATTGGTGCAGCATAGAGCAGCGTTGCCTTGGCAACCGCCACAAGTAGTTTCCTGGCCGGGTAATTGGGACCTCCTATGTGGGGCATGAACCAAGGACGCAGTTGTTATTGCTGCTTTCCTGCTCGCGTAGCTAGCTTGATCCTTAAAAGCTGGCCTGTGGTCCATCACTACTCCCAGGTATTTTAAGGAGTCTTGCGAGGCCACCTGTGTCCCGTTGACCGTGATCAGCATTCTTTCCACTTTCTTCCTGCTGCTTAATAGAACAGCCTCGGTCTTGTGTGCCGTAATTGTTAAGTCGGCTTTCTCTAGCCAGTCGATGGCCATAATAATTGTCGTGTTGCGCTTCTCTTCGAGGACTGGTATTGTCTTGGCCACTGCAGTTATTGCTACATCGTCCGCAAAGCAATGTAGCTCAGCTCCTAAGGGCCTGTTGATGCCCAGGACTCCATCATACATAATGTTCCACAGGATCGGTCCAAGCACAGATCCTAGTGGAACCCCTGCAGAAACACTGTAGCATCTCGGGCCAGCGTCCGTGTCGAACCAGGCGACACGATCCGTGAAGTAGCTTCCAACGACGATCCTGAGATACTCCGGAATACCCATCCTATGCATAGCGCTGAGGATTACTGGCCATCTAGCGGTGTTGAAGGCGTTCTTCAAATCCAACGTGACGATTGCGCAGTACTCTTTCCTTCCACCCAACCATCTATCACCATCGAGAGCGTTCTCGGCGATGTTTCTCACCGCCATATGTGCGTCCAGGGTGCTCCTGCCCTTCCGGAAGCCGTGCTGCTGCGTACCTAGTCCGTTGCTGCTCCCTGTGATTGCCTCTATTTGAGCATACAGGATGCGCTCGAATAGCCTGCCCACGATGTCCAGTAGGCATAGCGGCCGGTAGCTGGTTGCGGCGTGTGCTGATCCCTTGCCTTTCGGCAGCAGAACTAGTTTCTGACTTTTCCACCTCGTCGGAAAGACCCCGTCCAAGAGACACTGCTGGAAGGTTTCCCTGAATATATCGGGTCTAGCTAACGCCGCTGCCTTGACAACTGCTCCAGGAATTCCATCCAGGCCAGGAGCTTTGTTGGGCTTGATTCGTTTGGTTGCCTCCACAACTTCGAGGTCTGTAATGCTCGGGAAATCATAGGGAGGGGGAGGGGGTAGCTACTGCTGTTGGCCGCCATAGAGTGGTCTGCCTTGGGAATAGTTCTGCTACTATGCTAGCCAGGACATCAGGGTCAGTTGGAGTTGCCTCTCTCTTCCTTAGCTTGTTAGCTACGAGTTTGTAGGCAAGTCCCCAGGGATCTCTATCCACAGTATCTAGTAGTTCCTTATAGGCCCGCGCTTTGGCAGCCAATATGCAGTGCTTAAACTCAGAGTGTTTGCATCTAAAAACCTCCATGAGTTCTGCGTGCTGGGTGCTGCCTCTGGCTCGTTGCACCCTTCTCCTTGCCCTTAGGCATTTCGAGCGTAGCTTGCTTAAGGTGGCGCTCCACCAGTACACTGGGGGCTTGCGCTGCTCTTTTTTCCTCCTTGGCATGGTTGCATCACAAGTTGCCTCAAGCATCTTCATGAGGTCGGCCACCATTGAATCTGCGTTTCCATGTGAGATTCGATACGAGTCGATTTGGTATGCCAGCATATCTTCATCGATCTTCCTCGAGTCCCAGGCTTGCCCGACTGATCTTCTCTGCCGCGTTCCAACGTCATGGACCGTCCAGCTCGCGTTAGCCACTAACCCTCTGCTGATGTAGGTGATGTCGATGTAGGACGAGCCCCTATCGTTGTTGAACGTTGGTTTGCAGCCGTCGTTCAGCAGTAGCAGGTCCAACATAAGCATTGTGTTTATTACTGCTCGGATTCTGGGATTCGATACCCTGCTGCCCCATTCTACTGCCCATGCATTAAAGTCGCCTGCAATGATCTTCGGGCCGCGCGCTCTCGCATGGCTGCCCAGCACCTCCAACATCTCCTCGATAGCAGTTGTTGCAGTGTGTAGCAGTTGTAAAAATGCACTCCCTTTATTTTTGCATATGCTATTCCGCGCATCGGCGAGGCCGCCAATTCCTGTATGTGCAGGTTCCTGCAACACTTGATGGCTGCTTTACCGGTCTCGTCCAATATCATTGTGGGGTTGCCTCGGACCGGGTAATAGGGTTCGCTCAAAAGCATGATGTCTACCTTGCGCTCCGCCGCAGGCCAGGAGGCTCTGAGCAGCTGCGCAATGGTTAACATTGAGCTGGACAATCTTAATTTGCTCCTGCATTATGCTGGGACTTTGCTTCTTTAAGGCTGGCTCTGTATGTTGGGCAAGCGAAACAGCCCGTCGGGCGGTTTTTATCCACTTCTTCGCTGCATAATAGGCACTTTGGTGGTGCAACACATCCCCTTGCCTTGTGTCCTCGTTCGCCACATCGCAGGCAACAGTCTGACCGATCGATCGCCGTGCGGGTCGTTGCTCGATGACCGTAGCCCAGGCACTTTTAACATCACGTGGGCCGGACGTCCTGGATGATGCGGCACCTTGACCTCCCCACGGTTACCGTGGCCTTCTCTAAGACCGTAATCGCATATTCGCGTTCATCAGGACAGGGCTATCTGAGTCCCATCCCGCATCCTACGTAGTCCTTTGATGTCCTCTGGTTTCAGCAGAATGCCTTGAAATTGGGAGACCAGGCAGCTGTGGAGATCATCTGCAGTCGTGGCCTCGTCCAATCCACTGGAGGATAGTGCTATTCTTTGTGTACTCGTACGTACCGAAGCCATGTCTTTTAGAGTTGCTTCCAGGTCGGTCTTAAATTTGGGGGCTCTGTCGGAGACTTTCCCCTCTACTTCCAGCAGTAGTTCCCCTTGTTGAGTTCTGCGGACTTTGCGAACATGTTTGCCCATGTTTTCGGAGCATTTCTGCATACGAGGCCTCTCCCGTCTTTTTTAGTATAAGTGCCTCCGGCTTCTACCTCAGGCGTTTAGGCTGAACTTTTTCCCACTCGCCTCCAGTGCTAGCATCCTTGACGACGGATGCATAGCTGCGCGGCTTGGACGTATTTTCTTTGGGTTCTATGCTCACCGCGGAGTAGTTGCCGCGCTTGGGTACCTATGCTTTAGGCTCCTGAACTTTGGGCATCTGTCCCTTTAGCAGTTCCTTTGTTGATGTAGCCTTTTTTCTAGGCTTTTGGTGCTCGGTTTGGGTAGAAGCGGTCGTAGAACGAAAGAGTTCCCGCGGCTAAGTCTAAGGGTCCTATAGGCGATCCGATTGGTGATTTCGTTCCTCTCCTGTGCGACGGCACGCTGATAACGTCCTTTGCCTTCGGGTTGCTCGTGTTGCTAGCGCTGCTGGCTACAGGGGCCGAGTTGTCCAGCGCTGGAGCACTGCGGCGGCAAGTCAGTATAACCTCCAATACAACCGCCGGCGCAGGGGTTCCGGCATCCTGCACCGCAATTCCTCCTCCTTTTGTGGGTGACCTTGACATTCTGGAGCTCCTCCTGAATGGTTCATCATCGGTGGGGCGGGGCCCCCGCTGCTCTTTAGTTCCCAATCACCAGATCTGGCAGCACTGTTGGTCTGCGATGTGTTGTCAGCTCCACCGGCTCATTTAAAAGCTGGGCCTCCCACCGCAAATAGTGCAATCGAAAAACAACAAAATGAGAATTTGAATTTTGGACCTTATTTACACACTTGCTTTGGTTTGGTTCGTTCAGCCGAACAATTACACGTTCCCACGATGTCGCTCTGTGCGATATAAACATGTTCTAGCTGGGCTGTCTTTGTCTTTATGAGTTTTCGCGCTGCGTATGTGGAAACTCGCTCGTATCGGTCAAAATCTTTTTTTTTTTTTTTTTTTTTTATTATGCCTTACGGTAGGAAAATTAAAATCTTCCAAAGATACCACCTACCGTCCATAGGTGACATGCACGATTAATAAAAACAAAAACCTCCGTATGCTCTTCTGTCCTTTACAAGCTCACCGGGACTGCCAGTCAAGTTATTTCGTCGGTGAGCAGGATGTGGAACCTGGTTGTACTCCCTTCCTTGTTGGCCTAGAGCCTAGAGGCGCACGTCCTTCATCCCCGGTTTCGCTGGGTAGTTTTCCTCCTGCCTCCGTATAGATGTACGTCGCCTGTATTAGCCTTCAGTTCTGTTGGTCGTCTCGTCGGCTCGGACCCGCTTCATCATATCCCTGATGATGTTATGTCCCCGCTCCCACGAGTCGCTGTTCTCCATCATGCCCGCGATCAAGCCGCCAGGGCTGAGCGGGGCACCGATCTGAACCTGGAGCAGTGCATGAGTACATGCTCTGCTGTTTCCTCAGCATCGGGGCAGTGGAGGCATTGAGCTGCCTCTATGTGGTGGAACCGGAGTAGGTATGCCCAAAAGCAACCATCCGTCCGTGAGGAACTGGGTGAAGTGGTAGTCCAGTTTTTTGTGGCGGCAGTTGGCCCACGCCGTTAAATCGGGGATGAGTTGGTAGGTCCACCTCCCCCGTTGCGATGGTATCCATCTGGTCTGCCACTCTCCCATCAGTCGCTTGTGAGCCTCCAGCCGGGTAGCACCTTCTCGGACCTGACAAATAGCCTTTATCTCCAGGTCGATTGGCGGCAAGCCTGCCAGTGCTAGTGCTGCGTCTTCAGATATGGTCCTGAAGCCTCTAATGAGCCTAAGGGCCATAGACCGTACCGCCGCTCGTGCTCCTTTCAAGTAAGTGCCTTTCTTGGTGGCGTTGCTCCATATTGGTGCAGCATAGAGCAGCGTTGCCTTGGCTACCGCCACCAGTAGTTTCCTTGCCGGGTAATTTGGACCTTCTATATTGGGCATGAGCGTGGACAAGGACGCAGTTGCTATTGCTGCATTCCTGCTCGCGTAGCTAGCTTAATCCCTAAAAGCCTGTGGTCTATCATTACTCCCAGGTATTTTAAGGAGTCTTGTGATGCCACCTGTGTCCCGTTGAGCGTGATCAGCATTCTTTCCACCATCTTCCTGCTGCTTAATAGGACAGCCTTTGTCTTGTGTGCCGCAATTGTTAGGCCGGCTTTCTCTAGCCAGTCGGTGGCCATAGTAAGTGTCGCGTTGCACTAATCTTCGAGGGCTGCTATCGTCTTGGCCACTGCAGTTATTGCCACATCGTCTGCAAAGCAATGTAGCTCAGCTCCTAAGGGCTTGTTGATGCCCAGGATTCCATCATACATGATGTTCCACAGGATTGGTCCAAGCACAGATCCTTGTGGGACTCTTGCAGAAACACTGTAGCATCTCGGGCCGGCGTCCGTGTCGTACCAGAGGACAGGATCCGTGAAGTAGCTTCCAACGACGATCCTGAGGTACTCCGGGATACCCATCCTATGCATGGCACTGAGGATTACTGGCCATCTGGCGGTGTTGAAGGTGTTCTTCACGTCCAACGTGACGATTGCGCAGTACTCCTTCCTTCCACCCAGCCATCTATCGCCATCGAGACCGTTCTCGGCGATGTTTCTTACCGCCATAAGTGCGTCCAGAGTGCTCCTGCCCTTCCGAAATCCGTGCTGCTGCGTACCTAGGCCGTTGCTGCTCT
The DNA here is from genome assembly GCA_035047645.1 of Drosophila merina. Lineage (NCBI taxonomy): Eukaryota > Metazoa > Arthropoda > Insecta > Diptera > Drosophilidae > Drosophila > Drosophila merina. The sequence continues at coordinate 22,058,360 of JAWNPH010000089.1, read as the reverse complement.
CGGTGATTGCCTCTATTCGAGCATATAGGATGCGCTCGAATAGCTTGCCCACGATGTCCAGTAGGCACAGCGGGCGGTAGCTAGTTGCGGCGTGTGCTGATCCCTTGCCTTTCGGCAGCAGAACTAGTTTTTGGCTTTTCCACCTCGTCGGAAAGACCCCGTGGAGCTACTGCTGTTGCCCGCCATAGAGTGGTCTGCCTTGGGAATAGTTCTGCTACTATGCTAGCCAGAACATCCGGCTCAGTTGGAGTTGCCTCTCTCTTCCTTAGCTTGTTAGCTACGAGTTTGTAGGGGAGTCCCCATGGCTCTCTATCCACGGTCTCTAGCAGTTCCTTATAGGCCCGCGCTTTGGCTGCCAATATGCCGTGCTTAAACTCTGAGCGTTTGCTTCTGAAGGCCTCCATGAGTTCTGCGTGCTGGGTGCAGCCTCTGGCTCGTTGCGCCCTTCTCCTTGCCCTTAGGCATTCCGAGAGTAGCTTGCTTAAGGTGGCGCTCCACCAGTACACTGGGGGCTTGCGCTGCTCTTTTTTCCTCCTTGGCATGGTTACGTCACACGTTGCCTGAAGCATCTTCATGAGGTCGGCCGCCATTGAATCTGCGTGTCCATTTGTGATCCGAAGTGAGTCGATTTGGTATGCCAGAATATCCTCGCCCATCTTCCTCGAGTCCCAGGCTTGCCCGACTGATCTTTTCTGCCGCCTCCCAGTCGTGCCCTTCGGTAGGATGCAGAAGGAAATCAGTGCGTGGTCACTCAGCGTTACAATGTCGTGGACCGTCCAGCTCGCGTTAGCCACTAACCCTCTGCTGGTGTAGGTGATGTCGATATAGGACGAACCCCTATCGTAGTTGAACGTTGGTTTGCAGCCGTCGTTCAGCAGTACCAGGTCCAGCATAAGCATTGTGTTTATAACTGCACGGCCTCTGAGATTGAATAGCCTGCTGCCCCATTCTTCTGCCCATGCATTGAAGTCGCCCGCGATGATCTTCGGGCCGCGCCCTCTCGCATGGCTGCCCAGCACCTCCATCATATCCTCGAACTGGTGTGGGGTGTCGCTAGGGGGGGCGTAGCAGCTGTAAAAATGCACTCCTTTTATTTTTGCATATGCTATTCCGCGCATCGGCGAGGCCGCCAATTCCTGTATGTGCAGGTTCCTGCAACACTTGATGGCTGCTTTACCGGTCTCGTCCAATATCATTGTGGGGTTGCCTCGGACCGGGTAATAGGGTTCGCTCAAAAGCATGATGTCTACCTTGCGCTCCGCCGCAGTTTGGGCCAGGAGGCTCTGAGCAGCTGCGCAATGGTTAACATTGAGCTGGACAATCTTAATTTGCTCCTGCATTATGCTGGGACTTTGCTTCTTTAAGGCTGGCTCTGTATGTCGGGCAAGCGAAACAGCCCGTCGGGTGGTTTTTATCCACTTCGTCGCTGCATATTAGGCACTTTGGTGGTGCAACACATCCCCTTGCCTTGTGTCCTCGTTCGCCGCATCGCAGGCAGCAGTCTGATCGGTCGATCGACTTGCAGGACGTTGCTCGATGCCCGTAGCCCAGGCACTTTTAACGCAGGACGTCCTGGATGATGCGGCACCTTGACCACCCCACGGTTACCGTGCCCTTCTTTAAGACCGCGATCGCATCATTCGCGGTCATCAGGACAGAGGCTATCTGAGTCCCATCCCGCATCCTACGTAGTCCTTTGATGTCCTCTGGTTTCAGCTGGATGCCTTGGTATTAGGAGACCAGGTAGCTGTGGAGATCTTCCGCTGTCGTGGCCTCGTCCAATCCACTGCAGGAGAGTGCTATTCTATGAGTTCCCGTGCGTACCGAAGCCATGTCCTTTAGCGTTGCTTCCAGCTCGGTCTTAAATTTGGGGACGCTGTCTGAGACTTTTCCCTCTACTTCCAGCAGTAGTTCCCCTTGCTGAGTTCTGCGGAATTTGCGAACATGTTTGCCCAGTTCGCTGAGGTTCGGGTCCGCTTTCAGTTTCTGGAGCATATCCGCATACGAGGCCTCTCCCGTCTTCTTTAATATAAGTGCCTCAGGCTTCTTCCTCAGGCGTTTAGGCTGCACTTTTTTCCACTCGCCTCCGGTGCTAGCCTCCTTGGCGACGGATGCATAGCTGCGCGGCTTGGGAGCATTTTCTTTGGGTTTTGCTGTACCCTCTGAGCTCACCGCGGGGTGGTTGCCGCGTTTGGGTGCCTGTACTTTAGGCTCCTGAACTTTTTGCATCTGTCCCTTTGGCGGTTCCCTTGCTGGTGTAGCCTTTTTTCCAGACTTTTGGGGCTCGGTTTGCGTTGAAGCGTTCTTAGAAAGATTCTCTGTAGCGCCGCCTTCGTGAAGCTCGATGGCCCTGTTGCTGAGAGCCGAGAGTTCCAGGAGTACGCTCTTGTCCTCTATGATAACATGACGTCGAATTTCGAACGCGGTTAGTATCGCGTTAATTTTGTTTCCCATCCTGGCGAGGATACTCCGCAGATCTTCATTTTTGAATCCCGCGGCGAAGTCCAAAGGCCTTTTAGGCGATCCCGTTGGAGATTTTCTTCCTTTTTTGTTCGATGGCACGCTGATGACGTCCTTTGCCTTCGGGTTGCTCGCATTAGTATCGCTGCTGGCTACAGGGGCCGAGTTGTCCAGCTCTGCCGCTCTTCGGGGGCTAGCCGGTATATCCTCCAACACAACCGCCACAACCGCCACAACCGCCACAACCGCCGGCGTAGGGGTTCCCGCGGCTAGGTCTAAAGGCCCAATAGGCGATCCGATTGGTGATATCCTTGCTTTCCTGAGTGACGGCACGCTGATGGCGTCCTTTGCCTTCCGGTTACACGTATTGATGGCGCTGCTGGCTGCAGGGGCCGAGTTGTCCAACGCTGTATCACTGCGGCGGCAAGTTGGTAAATCCTCCAGCACTACCGCCGGCGCAGGGGTTCCGGCGTCCTGCACCGCGATTCCTCCTCCTTTTGTTGGGGCCCCCCGCTGCTCTGTCCATTTAGTTCCTGATCACCCGATCTGGCAGCACTGTTGGTCTGCGACGAGTTGACAGCTCCACCGGCTGATTTAACAGGTGGGCCTCCCACCGCAAATAGTGCACTCGGGAAAGGAAAAAATAAGAAATTGTCTTTCTACCTTTTTAACACACTTGCTTTTGGTTGGTTCGCTCAGCCGAACATTTACACGTTCCCACGGTGTGGCTCTGTGCAATTTAGGTTTGTTCCAGCTGGGCTGACTCCGTTTTTAATGGTTTTTTCGCGCTGCTTCTGTTGATCACGTCCGTATTGATCAGAATCTCAAGAGAGAACCCGGTCAAAATCTGAAGAGAGATTTTTGTGTTTAAGTAGTGTGTAAGAGTCTTAAAGTTCTCTTCAGTTTTTTGGACCTTGGTTTCGTGGATGCTGCCGTTTTTTTTGGGTATTATGTGGAAATTGTTATTTCCAACAAGTTCAATTATATTGTTAACCAGATAATTCAAGCTTTTTTCTCGGATGTATATATGTGGGGGCTTTGTCTTCTGTTTGTCCCCTTCGTCAGTGCTGCGGCGTAGATCCATATCAATATCTGCCAGTATTCCAAATCTGTTGGACTCTTTGGTCTCAGTTCGCTGACTTAGAGTGTGCCGATTGATTTTCAATATTCTTTTAATTTGGATGTAGCGATCCAACCCAGTATGCATTGTTTTTGGCATTGTTTCTGATTCAGAAGAAACGAGCGTTGCACTCGCCACCGTGAGTACGGTTGATACCGTTGCAGTATTTGTTGTTGTTGCGAGTGCAGTGGTTAACGAGGTCGAAGTTTTGGTTGCCGTGGGAGAGGTCCGTTCTATTTGGCACATCATTGGGATTGCCGGTGAGCAAGAACCAGTTCTCTCGTTCGTTGGTGGCTTAAGTTCATGTGTCGGGTTGGGGGTGATTGACCGTAGCCGATCGACGTTTGCATATATTTCGTGCACTTCCGCGGGTTGCGAAGAAACATAAATATATGGTATTAACGACGAATGTCGTTTTGACACATTATGCATTGTTCGTGGCTTGGGTTTTTCTTGTTAGTTTCCTTTGTAATATAATAATTGTTCAAAAGCTGGGAGTTTGCACAACTATTTTACTGATCGATTATACATCGCAATGAACGTCTTTTCGCTAAATTTTTGTGGTACATTGTTGTAAATAAGTTAATAACTTTTCTCTTGGAGTATTTTGTATTGTATATTTTCGGAGCATAGAAAATAAACTCGTCTGCACTGTTCGAGTATTAGTGCGCTAGTTAACATATGCGCTTTGTATGTAAACAGGCATGACAACATGTATGACAACACCGGCATGATCGAGTTGGCATTCTGGGTCCGGCAGGACCGGCATGATCGAGTTGGCAGCCTCGGTCTGAGTTGAGAAATTAAATCGAGCAGTTGTTAAAAAGTCGTCGTCGTCGAAATTCAGCCGTAAAAGTCGTCAAGTTGCTGCATAGTTATCGAGTATTTTTATATTTTGTAAAATTATCCTCATAACTCATCACCATTATTAAAAACTATTACTATAATAAACATTATTAATAAACATATCTACATTTGGGGGATTAACCAGTGCTAAACCTTAAATTAGAAATTAATGAAACCAAAAATCATTAATAAATGCACCAATGCATCTGTGTGTGTGTGTACCGAAAAGCACAAGAATATAAAAACGAGAGAAACTCAACCAAAAACAGTGCAAGCGGGACAAATATACTCTAAAGTAATAACGAACACAAAAATGTCGCAAAGAGAAGAAAAACAAGTGGAAAAAGCAAGCGTTGCAAAATACGGGAAGATGGAAGAAAAAAAATTTTCAAAACAGCAAAAGTCTCGAAGAAATAGTAATGTTGCTTAATTTACAATATCAGGCCGTTAATACACAACAAAGTGACAGCAAAATTACAGCAGAAAATTTTCTAAGATACTGCCAAAATACAATGGAAAAAATAGAACGTTGGTTTTTTAATTTCGAGCAAAACGCCAACGCCTTCGAACTCAGTAAATAGCAACGATATGTGCAAGCTCGCGCCAAAATGACGAAAGCAGCAGCATTATTTTTAAATTCAGTTTTTGGAAGTTCATACCCGGACTTATAAATCAAGTTGATTTTTGAATTTAAGTGTTCATGTGCTAGTGTCGATGTACATAAGCAACTAAGCGAAAGAAAGAAAAGAGACGGGGAATCATTTCATGAATATGTTTTGCATATACGAGGAATAGTTGCACTTGGAAGAGACGTAGCTGTAATTTCAATTATTCAATATATTGTGGACGGCTTATATATAAGAAACGAATACAAATATAACAAGTTCCAAGTCGTTCGGCGACCTTCATGAAGGTGTGGTCACTGGTCACTTTTAAACCTGCACCGAGGGTGAAAGAAGTGTGTAATTCGTTCAAGAAAATAAGCGTTTTAAGCAAATTTTTATCAACAATGAGGAAACTAAATGTTTGGTTGACACAGGTGCCGATGTGTCCATTATTGAAGACTGCGTGTTCCGTAAACTTTATAATGTAGAGCTGAAAAAATCTTTGTCTGTGCTACGTGGGCTTGGAAATATAAAACCAATACCAAGTGGAGAATTTGTTGCTGCAGTACGTGTAAATGACGTCCAGTATAATCAAATGTTTGTTGTGGTGCCTGTCGATAAGGTAGAGTACAATGGCTTGCTGGACTATGATTACGTTTCAAAATTCTGCGTTATTATGGATGAGGGTGGTTTTCATTTTACTACAAAGACAAGTCCAGTAGAAAAGAAGATCGTGCCGATTGAGAAGCTGATGCCATTCAGGAACCAATGTACCCAATACTCTCCAGTTGCATGCGACGTCATTAAAAAGCAGGTTGAAGATTGGCTAGATATGGGCACTGTGCGCAAATCAACGTCAAACTTCGCAAGCAGAGTCGTCATAGTAAAGAAGAAAGACGGCACCAACAGGATCTCAGATGCGATCTAACACTCAAAGAGTGCAGACGTGGCTGCGGATCGACAGCAAGTTTCTTCTCGTACCTTCACTCCCACTATTCTGAAACTGTCACATACTGTCTGATTGGTTTAACCTGCGCACCTAACGGTCTGCTACAAACTCTAACGCACATTCCAGAGTGGGTGTCATCTGCTGCCTACCAAATTCTCTCTCTGTAGAAGCTGTGTACAACTCAGCAGAAGCAAAGTGCGGTTGGCATACCGGCCAACGGTGCCCAGTTCCCCCTCCTCAATCGTCCACAACCTAAAGCATGGATTGGCAACCCCCGCGCGGGCCACCAAGCTTGGAAAAACAACGCCCTGCAGGAAGGCTCTCAAAGCAAGGAAGTGCAGCTCGAGCAGCGACTCAAGCTCGAGTTCTTCTTACTCAGAGCCCGGGAAGATCAAGCGTAAGACCGCGCGTAAAAGGCAAGGAAAGGGGCCAGACGTTTTGCCTAGCACCAGCGCAGATCTGCATAGCAAGCTGGCAAACAACTCCTTTGCCCTCCTCTCAAGCAAAGAAGATGACGACGAACATGGCGAAACCAAACCTGTTGCAGAGGCAGTGGCATCTAAACCAGCAGACAAACCGAACCCGACCCCAAAGACCCCCAAGCCTCCCCCGATATACATCCCAGACGTGTCCGACATTACCGCGCTTCTCAAGTCGATAAAAACTCTAGTCGGTACCAAAAATGATTTCTCGTACAAAACGGAGAGAAATAATAACGTACGCGTAATGATGCCAGACAAGGAGTCCTACACAGCCCTACGCCAGCACCTCGTGGCACATAACAAAAGGCACCGCACGTTCCAACCAAAGGACGAGAGAGCGTACAGGGCGGCCATCAAGGGACTTCACCACTCAACGGACCAAACTGAAATGAAAGAAGAACTCCACAAATACGGCCATACTGTGAGGGATCTGCATAATCCCATTGGCAGGAAATCCAAGCAACCACTGGGGATATTTTTTGTTAATCTAGAACCAGCGAGCAACAACACAGAGGTTTTCAAAATAAATAGGATTTGGTCAGTCGTCACCGTAGAGCCCCCACTGAAGTTCAACGACGTTCCACAATGTTTCAGTTGCCAAGGGTTCGGACACACCCAGCGCTACTGCTTCCTGGAACATCACTGCGTGAAATGTGGTGGTTCTCACGACTCTAAGTCATGCACCAAAAAAGATGACGAGAAAGCATGCCAATCGGATCGCCTATTGGGCCTTTAGACCTAGCCGCGGGAATCCCTACGCCGGCGGTTGTGGCGGTTGTGTTGGAGGATATACCGACTAGCCCCCGAAGTGCGGCAGAGCTGGACAACTCGGCCCCTGTAGCCAGCAGCGATACTAATACGTGCAACCCGAAGGCAAAGGACGTCATCAGCGTGCCCTCGAACAAAAAAGGAAGAAAATCTCCAACGGGATCGCCTATAAGGCCTTTGGACTTCGCCGCGGGATTCAAAAATGAAGATCTGCGGAGTATCCTCGCTAGGATGGGAAGCAAAATTAACGCGATACTATCCGCGTTCGAAATTCGGCGTCATGTTATCATAGAGGACAAGAGCGTACTCCTGGAACTCTCGGCTCTCAGCAACAGGGCCATCGAGCTTCACGAAGGCGGCGCTACAGAGAATCTTTCTAAGAACGCTTCAACGCAAACCGAGCTCCAAAAGTCTGGAAAAAAGGCTACACCAGCAAGGGAACCGCCAAAGGGACAGATGCCCAAAGTTCAGGAGCCTAAAGTACAGGCACCCAAACGCGGCAACCACTCCGCGGTGAGCTCAGAGGGTACAGCAAAACCCAAAGAACGAGGACACAAGGCAAGGGGTTGTGTTGCACCACCAAAGTGCCTAATATGCAGCGACGAAGTGGATAAAAACCACCCGACGGGCTGTTTCGCTTGCCCGACATACAGAGCCAGCCTTAAAGAAGCAAAGTCCCAGCATAATGCAGGAGCAAATTAAGATTGTCCAGCTCAATGTTAACCATTGCGCAGCTGCTCAGAGCCTCCTGGCCCAAACTGCGGCGGAGCGCAAGGTAGACATCATGCTTTTGAGCGAACCCTATTACCCGGTCCGAGGCAACCCCACAATGATATTGGACGAGACCGGTAAAGCAGCCATCAAGTGTTGTAGCAACTTGCACATACAGGAATTGGCGGCCTCGCCGCCATTTTGTGCATTTTTACAGCTGCTACGCCCCCCTAGCGACACCCCAGACCAGTTCTGGCAACTCCAACTGAGCCGGATGTTCTGGCTAGCATAGTAGCAGAACTATTCCCAAGGCAGACCACCCTATGGCGGCCAACAGCAGTAGCTCCCCCCCCCCATAACTTACGGAGCATTACAGACCTCGAAGTTGTGGAGGCAGCCAAGCGAATCAAGCCCACCAAAGCTCCAGGCCTGGATGGAATTCCTGGAGCAGTCGTCAAGGCAGCGGCGGTAACTAGATCCGATATATTCAGGGAAACCTTCCAGCAGTGTCTCTTGGACGGGGTCTTTCCGGCGAGGTGGAAAAGCCAAAAACTAGTTCTGCTGCCGAAAGGCAAGGGATCAGCACACGCCGCAACTAGCTACCGCCCGCTGTGCCTACTGGACATCGTGGGCAAGCTATTCGAGCGCATCCTATATGCTCGAATAGAGGCAATCACCGAGAGCAGCAACGGCCTAGGTACGCAGCAGCACGGATTTCGGAAGGGCAGGAGCACTCTGGACGCACTTATGGCGGTAAGAAACATCGCCGAGAACGGTCTCGATGGCGATAGATGGCTGGGTGGAAGGAAGGAGTACTGCGCAATCGTCACGTTGGACGTGAAGAACGCCTTCAACACCGCCAGATGGCCAGTAATCCTCAGTGCCATGCATAGGATGGGTATCCCGGAGTACCTCAGGATCGTCGTTGGAAGCTACTTCACGGATCCTGTCCTCTGGTACGACACGGACGCCGGCCCGAGATGCTACAGTGTTTCTGCAAGAGTCCCACAAGGATCTGTGCTTGGACCAATCCTGTGGAACATCATGTATGATGGAATCCTGGGCATCAACAAGCCCTTAGGAGCTGAGCTACATTGCTTTGCAGACGATGTGGCAAAAACTGCAGTGGCCAAGACGATAGCAGCCCTCGAAGATAAGTGCAACGCGACAATTGCTATGGCCACCGACTGGCTAGAGAAAGCCGGCCTAACAATTGCGGCACACAAGACCGAAGCTGTCCTATTAAGCAGCAGGAAGAAGGTGGAAAGAATGCTGATCACGGTCAACGGGACACAGGTGGCATCACAAGACTCCTTAAAATACCTGGGAGTAATGATAGACCACAGGCTTTTAGGGATTAAGCTAGCTACGCGAGCAGGAATGCAGCAATAGCAACTGCGTCCTTGTCCAGGCTCATGCCCAATATAGAAGGTCCCAATTACCCGGCAAGGAAACTACTGGTGGCGGTAGCCAAGGCAACGCTGCTCTTTGCTGCACCAATATGGAGCAACGCCACCAAGAAAGGCACTTACTTGAAAGGAGCACGAGCGGCGGTACGGTCTATGGCCCTTAGGCTCATTAGAGGCTTCAGGACCATATCCGGAGACGCAGCACTAGCACTGGCAGGCTTGCCGCGAATCGACCTGGAGATAAAGGCTATTTGTCAGGTCCTAGAAGGTGCTACCCGGCTGGAGGCTCACGAGCGACTGATGGGAGAGTGGCAGACCAGATGGATAACATCGCAACGGGGGAGGTGGACCTACCAACTCATCCCCGATTTAACGGCGTGGGCCAACTGCCGCCACAAAAAACTGGACTACCACCTTCCTCACGGACCATGGTTGCTTTCGGGCGTACCTACTCCTGTTCCACCACGTAGAGGCAGCTCAATGCCTCCACTGCCCCGATGCTGAGGAAACAGCAGAGCATGTACTCATGCACTGCTCCAGGTTCACGGACGAGAGGATGCAGCTAAGGGCGCTGATTGGTGCCCCGCTCAGCCCTGGCGGCTTGATCGCGGCCATGATGGAGAACAGCGACTCGTGGGAGCGGGGACATAACATCATCAGGGATATGATAAAGCGGGTCCGAGCCGACGAGATGACCAACAGAACTGAAGGCTAATACAGGCGACGTACATCTATACGGAGGCAGGAGGAAAACTACCCAGCGAAGCCAGGGATAAAGAACGTGCGCTTCTAGGCCATATAACAAGGAAGGGAGTACAACCAGGCTCCACATGCTGCTCACCGACGAAATAACTTGACTGGCAGTCCCGGTGAGGTTTTTGTTTTTAGTACGTAGGCACAATCTATACTACGAGGGTTATGAATCGTGCATGCCACCTATGGACGGTAGGTGGTATCTTTGGAAGATTTTAATTTTCCTACCGTAAGGCATAATAAAAAAAAAAAAAAAATAGTTTTTTAGAACGCAAACGGCCTGCAGAGGAGCAAAGCCGAAGTAGAGCATCTCATCAAAACAGATAATATGGATGTTCTTCTAGTTTCCGAATCCCACTTTTGTCCCAGATCTACTTGTCTACTTTAACATTAGCGGGTACGAACTGTTACATGCCAACCATCTATCCATGCTTATCAGGAGTGGCATTCAGCACACGGAACTTCGCGCGTTTCAGGAGGAATGGGCACAGTGCGCCGTGAACAGGATTACCAGCCCTCAGGGAGATATCATTATTGGTGCGGTTTACTTCCCACCCAGACACCCGATAACCGAGACCCAACTTCAGGACTTCTTCGAGTCCCTTGGACCTCGCTTTATTGCAGCCGGAGACTTTAACGCCAAACACTCCTGGTGGGGGTGCCGCACAAACAACCCCAAAGGCATAAAGCTCTATAAGTACCTGCAGCGGAAGAGTCTGGACTGCCATTCCACTGGAGAACCCACACACTGACCTACCGACCCTTCAAAGCAGACGGATCTGCTGGACTTCGCCGTCTCCAAGGGCATAGGACACTCTAAGGTAACATGCTCAAGCTACAACTGCTATCCGACCACAGCGCAGTAAACTTGCTCCTAAACACCCCCGTCCTCAGAAAAACTACGCCCAGAAGACTCACCGGGAAACACACAGATGCCCCCAAGTTTACGTTCTGGATGCTTTCCTCCCTGAACCCAGATCCCCCTCTTTCCACACCAAGCAACATCGAAAAACTAACCAGGGACAAGACAGCACTTAATCGTGCCACCAAGGAACTGCAGGACAAGCTAACCATCCTACGGCAGGACTCCTTCCATAGATTCCTTAAGGAGCTGGAACCTGGAGACCCGTAGCATTACCTGTAAAATGTCACGAGGCACATAAAAAGACCTGTCAAGAAGATATCACCCGTGCGCAAAGTGGACGGTTCCTGGTGTCGGTCTAAGGTCGAAAGTGCAGAAGCCTTTGCTGACCATCTACATAGTGCATTCTCACCTTTCGACAGATGCACTGGCGAAGAGAGAGCTGCCACCATAGGGTTCGTAGACAGCCCAAGTGCTCCTGGCCCGCCAATACACCCCGTCGAACCAGAGGAGATTGCGCGGGAGATCGCCTCCTTAAAAAATGGCAAGTCATCAGGTCCTTACCGAATCGATGCAACAGCACTGAAAATGTTGCCCCTAATCTGTTCCCAAAGGCTGGCTAACATCTTTAACAGCTGCCTCCGTCTAGGGTACTTCTCGAAAGTGTGGAAGCGTGCTGAAGTAATTGTCCTCTTCAAGCCTGGAAAACCTGAAGCCAATCTAGCCTCGTATCGTCCAATTAGTTTGCTGGCAATCCTCTCTAAAATACTTGAAAGAGTATTTTTGCGTAGAGAACTGCCGGTATTGGACGAGGCCGGACTGATCCCTGATCACCAGTTTGGCTTCAGACGCTTCCATGGAACACCTGAGCAATGCCATCAGCTTGTTGAGAGCATAATTGAGGCCTTCGAAAAGAAGAAGTACTGCTGCGCCGTTATGCTGGATGTCAAACAGGCGTTTGACAGAGTCTGGCACACTGGACTCTTTTTCAAAATTAAATCCCACCTTCCTGAAACGATGAAACATCGTGGTCAACGCGAAGAAATCCTCACATACAACCTTCGCACTACGCAGGGGAGAATGCGCCCCGTCACACTCAACGGGGAAACCATCCCAACGAATAAAACTCCCAAATATCTAGGGCTGACCCTGGACCGCAGGCTCACATGGCGTCCACACCTGATGAACAAGCGCAACCAGGCCGACCTACGACTCAAGCAACTGCACTGGCCTCCGGGCCGAAGGTCCAAGCTCAGGGAAAAACTCAAACTACTCACATACAAAGTAGTCCCGAAGCCAATCTGGACATATGGGATACAGTTGTGGGGCACGGCAAGCTGTTCTTACCGCATCAGAATCCAGCGGTTTCAGAATAAATGCCTGAGAACAGTTTCTAACGCCCATCCGTACCACGAAAACTCAATAATCCATAAAGAGCTTGGAATTCCATGGGTAGCAGAGGAGATCACCCGTCTCAGCGAAAGATACACAAAAAGACTGGACAACCACCCCAACCACCTGGCCATCAACCTCCTAGATAATAGCCAATCCCTAAGACGCCTGAAGAGGAAACACCCGCTTGACCTCCCCCACCAATAAACACCGCAGTCAACCTCATTAAATATACATCCATGTACCTCCCTTAAGTCAATGTCACCCCCAAACCGTTTAATGATTGTCGATTTGGATAGATTTTAAATATAAAGTAAGAACGATAAAAAAATCAAAAGGATCTGCGTGGATTTTCGTCAGCTAAATGCAATGGTGCTGAAAGATGCTTCCAGCTTCCTCTAATCGACTGTGTGCTGGAAAGGTTGCAGAGCTCCAGAATTTTTACCATAATGGATTTGGAAAATAGTTTTTTCCATGTTCCTGTTGAAGAGGAATGTCAAAAATGTACAGCTTTCGTTACGAAAGAAGAACTCTATAAGTTTACCAAATCTCGGTTTGGGTTTACAAACTCTCCGGCAGTATATATAAGATTTATAAACTGAATTTTTCAAGATTTTTTTGCCAAAGGTGTGATGAAAATTTACTTGGACGATATCATTATACATGGCGAAACCACAGACGAATGCATCCGAAAGACAAAACTGGTACTTGCGGTAGCTGAACGGTATTCGTTGATCATCAAATGGAAAAAACTGTTTCCTTGACAGTAGGATCAACTTTTGGGTCACACCGTAGAGAACGGGCAAAGCTTACCAGGAGGCGAAAAAACATACGTCGTGAAATGTTTTCCTTTAGCAACGAATATAAAAGCGGTTCTTGGGCCTTACAGGGTTTTGTCGAAGATTAAGAGATATGCACACATTGAGAGATTGCGCGATCGTTAACAAACATTTAAAAAAATTTGTATGGCTCTACCAAACACTGGTGCCGAAGAGGTTATAAAGAAGCTCGAGGAACAGTTTTCCGTTTTTGGTTTGCCTTGGTAATAATAAGCGACAGAGGAAACGCTTTCAATTCGAATGCTTTTGAGGAATATGTTAAGAAAAACGCAGTCCAGCATATTTGGACCAAGACTGGAGTGGCTAGAGGTCATGGCCAAATCCAATAGGGGCATTTTGTCTATTATCAGCAAGCTCTCGGCGGAAGACACCGAAAATGGTATAATTTGTTCCACAGGTGCAGAAGGCAATCAAAGTCAGGTGAGGTTGTCAAAGTCAAACGAACTGGCCCGTATGAGGTAAAAAAAAGCTGCCCCAATCGAATGGCCAAATATTACAATGACGTGTTCGGACAATAAAGCTTTGGAAGTTTGTACAATGTAATGACGATCTGTTGTCATCTGGGTCAGATAACGTGGAGCAGGATGACCGAATGTAAGCAGGCGGTATATATCAGAGTTGGCAGCCTGGGTCTGACAACACCGGCATGATCGAGTTGGCATTCTGGGTCCGGCAGCACCGGCATGATCGAGTTGGCAGCCTCGGTCTGAGTTGAGAAGTTAAGTCGAGCAGTTGTTAAAAAGTCGTCGTCGTCGAAATTCAGCCGTAAAAGTCGTCAAGTTGCTGCATAGTTACCATCGAGTATTTTTATATTTTGTACAACTATCCTCATAACCTATAACCATTATTAAATACTATTACTACAAGATAATAAACATTATTAATAAACATATGTACATATACATATATATTTTTTGTGGTATATCCAAAGCCAGGGAATTCATTACACTGACAGCACCCACAAAACACTAAGTTCGGCTCGCTGCCAAGTCGCTATCTGAACTAACTAAACTTTTTAGAACACAGAGCATAGTAGTCAATTGGTCTCTCTTGTATAGTTGACGACATTGGAAATTTAGGTGTGCGATTTTGTCACGTAACAGTTCCGGTAGTTTGGTCTTTTTCGTTGTATCCTGTTGTATACCTGTTGTCACGTTACCATAAACATTAATTAAGCACAATTCGGGTATTCGAATCTAACTGAGGAGCTCCTGTGAGCGCTGCTCCTTTTATTTCATTCCATCATGCATATATTTTCCGTCAAGGTGAGACAATGATGTAATGGCCATGAGTTATCCGTCTAGGTGAGTCGATGAGTTATGAGATTTTCCGCCAAGGTGCAAAGATTTATCTGTCTAGATGAGACAATGGGTTGTTATATAGAGATATCCGTCCAGTTAGGACGTTTATTGGTTATTGACTGTCACATAAAAGTTATCCGTCTAGGTGGGACGATGAGTTGTGATACAGAGTTATCCGTCCCGATAGGACGATGTGTTTTGATACAGAGTTATCCCTCCAGCTAGGACGGAGAGTTGTTATTTTAATGGTCTTGACGAGACGAACCATATGTGTTATTCGTTCAGAAGAGACAATGAGTTTGATTTATTAAAATAGTTAAGTGCTTGTTAACCGGCGGAAGATTAATATACAGCTATCGATAAATGACAATATTAGGTAATAAGTTCAGTTAATACTGGTCAATGCAACTGAATATAAAAATGTAATGAGTTATCTCAGCATCAATGAAATTCTGTTTTTATTTGTTTGGAAATCACATTTATAATATATAATTAAAATGCACTGAATGAAGTTGTAAGAGTAAAATAATCGAAATGTATCGAAAGCTTACACGAGGACGTGTAAATGTCATAATGGCCGCGTCGTGGTGAAATTAACGGGTATGCACGTGGTCGCTGTTTTTTTCTTTTCCTTTTCGTCTTTGATGTAGTGCTTATTCCTATTTATTGGCAATGTGTAAATATCACTTATTTAGCTTGGTTAGGGTATGATAGGTATGTTGTATGAGGAATAATAGAAAGGAGACATACTGACCGAAGCTGGAATGGCGGTAGAGTTTTCTGAAGAGCCCAAGCAGTCACAAGTGAATTCGTTAATTGCGCACAGCCTAATTAAATCATTATGAATGAGCATAATATGGACAAACCGGTCAACAACAATGCACAAAAACCTGTCGACCCGACATAGATATATAACAATTTGTGAAACACTCAGACATATATTGTGTATCTTTCACAAATTATTTCCTGCCCTTTATAATTTGTTTTTAAATTAACTGAAAGGAAATGACCGAATATATAGCTAATACAAAATAAAACTTATATAAATATATAATGATAAATCGATGCCGATGCAGTCGCGTTTCTTAAGTATAAGAAATATAATTATGTTGCGGATGTTTTTGGATTTATTTGAATACAGGGAAAAAGCTCTCGGATATCGACTCCGACTGATTTTCGCTAAAATCGTATTATTCTACCCAGACCAAAAGGCTAATGGACATTGTAAGTGGGTTCAGGAGTAAGATAGGGCGCAGAAAGAAGTTAAGAGGTTTACAGCTTCGAAGGTTTTTCGGGCTCTTTTAACCGCGTACCGCAGCGGGGTCGTTGCTTGACCATTCTATCGCTCAGTAGTAAGGAATTAAGAGTCGAAAGAAATAAGTGTTAAAAGTGAAATCGAAGCATGCCTGAAGAGGGATAAGGCCTGGGGATAATTTTGGTAGGGCAAGGCACCACCATGATAATGCGGTTGTCTAGCATTGTAACTTAAACTTTGAAGCCTATGAATATTCACCTCTTTTTTTCTAGGGTGCTACAACCGACTAAAGTTGCGGCTTCTCGGAACAGCAGACAAGCGACATCTGAGCATACAGGAGCCGTTAAAAAGCATACATGAATAAATCACGTTGCACAGTACACGGAGAAGATGACAGAAGCATATGACATAGCTGCCTCATGCGCAGAGGCCAAAGTAAATAATGACGCCATCTCGAAATAAGATTCCGGCCAACCCAAGTGGGGCACGAAAGTTGAGAAAGTTTCGTGGAGTCCGCAGACGCACTGCATTTATGAAAGGGTAAATCCTTTGAATGATAAGAAATAAAAAAAAAGCTTTTATAAGAAGCTAACATATCTGTAGTGGCCACAATCAGAACTACACGAGCCCATTCATGCCACGTTCT
Source organism: Drosophila merina (assembly GCA_035047645.1). Taxonomy (NCBI): domain Eukaryota; kingdom Metazoa; phylum Arthropoda; class Insecta; order Diptera; family Drosophilidae; genus Drosophila; species Drosophila merina. The sequence goes on along the minus strand of JAWNPH010000089.1, from coordinate 22,041,962 downwards.
ACCCATACCCCCATGTGAGCAGTTAATTTCGACAACTACAGAACCCAAGACCTTTTTGATATGGAATAATGTAAAAGTCTTTCTCCCCTTACAGTAGCCCAACAAGGGTAGTTGATAAGAAAGGCACTGACGAGGCTGGTAACCGAAATAAACGATTATTATCGAAATAGATTATTATCTGACAACAAAAATAAATTGAAAATAAAATTTTATTGACGCAACTTAATTAGCCAACTGCAAATATAGAAGCTTATTAAATGTGTTAGTATATACTTATTTATACACTAACACATTAAATAATCTTCTATAAGCTGCGTGGCTGATTGTTCCAGATATAAGGGATAATGAAAAACCTCGATGACTTCCGGATGGATTATGGTGCAGTTTTGTGTAAATGTCAGTAAATAATATTCAATTGTATATTATGTTAATAACTGTTACATGAGAATTTTTTAGCGCAAGATTTTGTTGATAATATATAAGACTCCATAATGGAACTTTTGTTTTGTAACAGGTATACGCCTTGGGATTTTCGCTGTGGGAAATAAAACATGAGGGGGTGGGGGTAGGTTATTCCTTTGAAGTTGTATTGCAAATTCTTGAACAGGTGAAACCAATACATGTAAGATTAATTATTATAATGATGTTTATTTTTATTAAATGTAGGTTCTATGGTTAATGATATGATAATACAATACGACTAATTTAACGACCGCGACTGGACTGCTCTCGACTGCTGACTACTGACGACTGCGTACGATGACTGCCAACAACGTGTTAAAGAGGGTAGGGGGCAGCACACTTGTATACTGCCACCTTATATTTGACCATCCTGACCTTCGTCCTCTGACCCGGATGACAACAGCTCTTCATTCTCGGTGATAGTGTTCTACAACTGGTGGCTGTGACAACTGGACCCTCGACATTTGTTGCTGCCATTTTCACATCATAGCGACCGTTTCGTTTAATTTTGATAATTTCGTAAGGTCCTAGGCACTCACTTGCCAGCCTACGACCTGCAATTGTGTCCCTTTGGTGGCAACGAGATCACCCATCTTGTAGCCCCTGTCATTGAGACGCTTCTTATCGCAGTTGTGCTTGTAGACTTGCTATGCCTTTTCGATGTTGCGCTTAGCTTCTACTTGCAACGTTTCGCGTTCACTGTTGAGTGCTGTGGGTGCTTCTCTGTTAATGATGTGGAGCACCGGCTCACTTGTCAAAAACTGCTTTAACTTTGACAACGACTGTAGCTCTTCATGACCAATTTTGAATTCAACTTTTTTCTTCAGCAATTTTGTAAGGGAACGTGCAACTTGCGCATAACCAGGTATAAATTTCCGGAAAAATCCAGTGAGACCAAGAAATGATTAAACAGCTTTCACATTTTTTTGGTGTCGGGAAACGGCGGACAGCAGTGACTTTATCAGGACCAGGCCAAATTTTTCCATTCTCTACGTTGTGGCCAAGGAAAATTATATGCAATTATTTGAAACCCATAAGCAGCGGTAGCTGGCAACACCTTTTCTGTCTTCTGCATTCATCGGCTGCATATACAATAATATCGTCCATGTACAGCTGCATGATGTCTTCGTTTATTAGCTTCTGGAAAATATGGTACCAAAAACGTATAAATGCGGCTGGTGAATTTTGGGAACCCGAACGGCGCTTCATTGAACTCAAAAAGTCCCTCTCTTATTATGAATGCAATATGAAGTCCATTATTGTGAAATATTTGGCAGCTTGTAGTTTCTCCAGGACATCTTCGATTAAAGGCACAAGAAAATAGTCCTGCAACACTATACTATTCAGCTTGCGGTAGTCTATGCAGACTCTGAACGTTTTATCTTTCTTCTTTACAACAACGACTCTGCTTGCTACGTGGAATGACGACTTTCTCACGATGCCCTTCTTTAACCAATCCTCAACTTGGGCTTTGACAGCTTCAGCTTCTGGTTTTAGCACTCCATCTGCATGGATTTTCAGCTGGATTGGACACTGTATAAGGACAGATGGCGGCTGATAGCTGTTCTTAATCAACTGCTTGACTTGATACTTCGGCGGCGGTGAGATGATATTTGACTCTTCAAACGCTGTATACATTAAAAGGATACTCATCTGTTGCAGTCTGTTTTGTTTCTAGCTCATGAAACAAAAATCCATTACCATCGAAAACCAAACAGAACCCAAGAGCGTACCCCAAGAACGCTTCATGATTCAAGTAACAGCTTGATACAACGAGGAATTTATGTTCAGTCTGCACTTGATCTACTTCAACTTTTGCGTTAAAACATACTATTGGTTTGGTACAGGCATTGCCCAAAGATCTCTCTTGGATTTTGACCGATACGGACGTGTCATAAAGACAGAGACAGCCCAGCTAGAACATGTTTATATCGCACAGAGCCACATCGTGGGAACGTGTAATGGTTCGGCTGAGCGAACCAAACCAAAGCAAGTGTGTAAAAAAGGTCAAAAATACAAATTCTTATTTTGTTCTTTTTCGACTGCACTATTTGCGGTGGGAGGCCCATCTGTTAAATCAGCCGGTGGAGCTGACAACTCATCGCAGACCAACAGTGCTGCGAGATCTGGTGATCGGGAACTAAAGAGCAGCGGGGCCCCGCCCCCACCGATGATGACTCATTCAGGAGGAGCTCCAGAATGTCAAGGTCCCCAACAAAAGGAGGAGGATGTGCGGTGCAGGATGCCGGGACCCCTGAGCCAGCGGTTGTGTTGAAGGATGACTGATTTGCCGCCGTAGTGCTGCAGCGCTGGACAACTCGGCCCCTGTAGCCAGCAGCGCTAGCAATACGAACAACCCGAAGGCAAAGGACGTTATCAGCGTGCCGTCGCACAGGAAAGGAAGGAAATCACCAACGGGATCGTCTATAAGGCCCTTAGACTTAGCCGCGGGATTCAAAAATGAAGACCTACGGGGCATCCTCGCCAGGATGGGAAATTAAATTAACGCGATACTATCCGCGTTCAAAATTCGTCACCATGTCGTCATAGATGATAAGAGCGTGCTACTCGAACTCTTGGTTCTCAACAACCACAAAGGAATTGCCAAAGGGACAGATGCCCAAAGTTCAAGAACCTAAAGCACAGGCACCCAAGCGCGGCAACTACTCCGCGGTTAGCAAAGAAGGTATACCTAAACCCAATGAAAATACGTCGAACGGCGCAGCTATGCATCCGTCGCCAAGGATGCTAGCACTGGAGGCGAGTGGAACAAAGTTAAGCCTAAACGCTTGAGGAAGAAACCAGAGGCACTTATACTGAAGAAGACGGGAGAGGCCTCGTATGCAGAAATGCTCCGAAAACTAAAAGCGGACCCGAACCTCAGCGAAGCAAGGGGAACTACTGCTGGCTCCGACAGCGTCCCCAAATTTAAGACCGAGCTGAAGGCAACGCTAAAAGACACGGCTTCGGTACGGACGGGAACACAAAGAATAGCACTATCCTGCAGTGGAATGGACGAGGCCACGACAGCAGATGATCTCCACAGCTACCTAGTTTCCCAATTTCAAGGCATTCTACTGAAACCAGAGGACATCAAAGGCCTCCGTAGGATGCGGGATGGAATTCAGATAGCCTCTGTCCTGATGAACACGAATGATGCGATTGCGGTCTTGGAGAAGGGGACGGTAACCGTTGGGTGGTCAAGGTGCCGAATCATCCAGGACGTCCGGCCCACGAGATGTTGCAAGTGCCTGGGCTACGGTCATCGGGAAGCGACCTGCAAGGTTATCGATCGGTCAGGCTGCTGCTTGGTTAGACTTATGCAGCGACGAAGTGAATAAAAACTACCCGACGGGCTGTTTCACGTGCCCGACATACAGTGCCGGCCTTAAAGAAGCAAAGTCCCAGCATAATGCAGGAGCAAATTAAGATTATTCAGCTCAATGTTAACCATTGCGCAGCTTCTCAGAGCCTCCTGGCTCAAGCTGTGGCGGAGCGCAAGGTAGACTTCATGCTTCAGAGCGAACCCTATTTCCCTGTCCGTGGCAACTCCACAATGATAAGACCGATAAAGCAGGTATCAAGTGTTTCATTAACCTGTATATACAGGAACTGGCGGCGTCACCGATGCGAGGAATAGCATATGCGAGAGTAACAGGAGTGCCTTTTTACAGCTGCTACGCCCCCCTATCGACACCACAGACCAGTTCGAGGAGATGCTGGAGGTGCTGGGCAGCTATGCGAGAGGGCGCGGCCCGAAAATCATCGCGGGCGACTTCAATGCATGGGCAGAAGAGTGGGGCAGCAGGATATCCAATCCCAGAGGCCGAGCAGTAATAAACACAATGCTTATGTTGGACCTGGTACTGCTGAACGACGGCTGTAAACCAACGTTCAACAACGATAGGGGCTCGTCCTACATTGACACTACCTACATCAGCAGAGGGTTAGTGGCTAACGCCAGCTGGACGGTCCACGACGTTGTAACGCTGAGTGACCACGCACTGATTTCCTTCTGCATTCTACCGAAGGGCACGACTTGGAGGCGGCAGAGAAGATCAGTCGGGCAAGCCTGGGACTCGAGGAAGACCGACGAAGATATGCTGGCATACCAAATCGACTCGTTTCGAATCTCAAATGGACACGCAGATTCAATGGCGGCCGACCTCATGAAGATGCTCAGGCAACGTGTGATGCAACCATGCCAAGGAGGAAAAAAGAGCAGCGCAAGCCCCCAGTGTACTGGTGGAGCGCCAACTTAAGCAAGCTACGCTCGCCTACTGGACATCGTGGGCAAGCTATTCGAGCGCATCCTGTATGCTCAAATAGAGGCAATCACAGAGAGCAGCAACGGCCTAGGTTACGCAGCAGCACAGATTTCGGAAGGGCTGGAGCACTCTGGACGCACTTATGGCAGTGAGAAACATCGCCGAGAACGCTCTTGATGGCGATAGATGGCTGGGTGGAAGGAAGGAGTACTGCACAATCGTCACGTTGGACGTGAAGAACGCCTTCAACACCGCCAGATGGCCAGTAATCCTCAGCGCCATGCATAGGATGGGTATCCCGGAGTACCTCAGGATCGTCGTTGGAAACTACTTCACGGATCGTGTCTTCTGGTTCGATACGGACGCTGGCCCGGGATGCTACAGTGTTTCTACAGGAGTCCCACAAGGATCTGTGCTTGGACCAATCCTGTGGGACATTATGTATGATGGAATCCTGGGCATCAACAAGCCCTTAGGAGCTGAGCTACATTGCTTTGCGGACGATGTGGCAATAACTGCAGTGGCCAAGACAATAGCAGTCCTCGAAGAGAAGTGCAGCGCGACAATGACTATGGCCACCGACTGGCTAGAGAAAGCCGGCTTAACAATTGCGGCGCACAAGACCGAGGCTGTCCTATTAAGCAGCAGGAAGAAGGTGGAAAGAATGCTGATCACGGTCAACGAGACAGAGGTGGCGTCACAAGACTCCTTAGAATACCTTGGGAGTAATGATAGACCACAGGCTAGCTTTTAAAGATCATACTAGCTACGCGAGCAGGAAAGCATCAATAACAACTGCGTCCTTGTCCAGGCTCATGCCCAATGTAGGAGGTCCAAATTACCCGGCAAGGAAACTACTGGTGGCGGTAGCCAAGGCAACGCTGCTCTATGCTGCACCAATATGGATCAACGCCACCAAGAAAGGCATTTACTTGAAAGGAGCACTCGCGGCGGTACGGTGTATGGCCCTTAGGCTCATTAGAGGCTTCAGGACCATATCCGGAGACGCAGCACTAGCACTGGCAGGCTTGCCGCCAATCGACCTTAAGATAAAGGCTATTTGTCTGGTCCGAGAAGGTGCTACCCGGCTGGAGGCTCACGAGCGACTGATGTGATAGTGGCAGAGCAGATGGATAACATCGCAACGGGGGAGGTGGTCCTACCAACTCATCCCTGATTTAACGTTATGGGCTGATTGACTGGACTACCACCTTACCCAGTTTCTCACGGATCATGGTTGCGTTCGGGCATACCTACTCCGGTTCCACCACGTAGAGTCAGCTCAATGCCCCTACTGCCCCGATGCTGAGGAAACAGCAGAGCATGTACTCATGCACTGCTCCAGGTTCACGGAGGAGAGGGTGCAGCTAAGGGCGCATACCTTAATGATATTGGAAAACTTGGTTAAAGACAACTTTACGGCGCTTTAAGTCCCGGTACTAACAATTCATTTTAGCAGAACGACACCGTGAGGTTTAAGAAATGCTGCAAGCACCAAACAGAAATTCTAAGGACTGTCCGAAAAAAACGGATCAAAATCAGCAGTAATGAGCTATGCAGTATTATTATTATCGAAGTTTATTATAAAGATTTGGATCGCTGGGTAGCGCATATTAAGTGAATTGTTGATTTTGTTCAGTTTCACCCCGATTTCTCCCAATCCAAAATACTTTCGAACCATGTTAGGGTGAAATTTATCTAATTAAATACCTTTCAGACGGTGTATCATTTATTTGAACCGGAGTAATTATACGCCTAATTCTGGCAACATCTTCAACCTCTTAAAGTAATGCGCTTGGCTCGTCACCTTGTGGACAACCCGCCACAGTGAAACACATCTCGTAGGTTTTATGTTGTGTTAATTCGAGAAAACACAATGCCTTATTTCAAGTTAAGACAGTTTAAGTTAAGACGAGCCTCTGACACAAAAATGAAAAAAAATATATATAATAAAGCAAAAGAATCGTCATCAGACGCCTTTAATTTTATTGACGCAACTAAATAGGATAACTGTAAATATAGAAGCTTATTAAATGTGTAAGTGTATATTTATTTATACACTAACAAATTTAATAAGCTTCTATAAGCTGCTTGTCTGATTGTTCCTGATATAAGTGATATGGAAAAATATGACTTCCGGATGGATTATGGTGCAGTTTTGTGTAAATGTCAGTAAATAATATTCAATTGTATATTACGTTAATAACTGTTAGATGAGAATTTTATAGCGCAAGATTTTGTTGATAATATATATACAAGACTCCATAATGGAACTTTTGTTTTGAACAGGTACACGCCTAGGGATTTTAGCAATAGGAAATAAAATGTTAGTGTCATTGTAGATAGTTTGAGTTACATTTTTCTAAATGATTCACATATGGAATATTTTTTTGGATAATGAATTGTTTGAAAATATATAGTATATATATATTTTTTTTAGTTATGCGAAGCATAAATTGCGTCTTTTAATTATCGGGAAATTAATTGTTCTTTAATGAGTTTACTTATTTAGTCGTTTTTCTTTTATTATACCCATTTTTCTACAGAAATTCAAAAATATATTAAATATCCGTAAAAATAGCGTCTATTGTAGTCTAGTTATAACTAGTTGCCTAGTTATCGTCAATTGTGAACCGTGGAAAGTTAATCATGGCGACAATGTTTTTGTATTTAAATTATTTCACTTGTATTTTATAAAGTCACTATGCATTGCCGTTCGTATGCTGACGCGTGAAGACGTGTTTTCATTGAGCTCCGCATATAATCAATTGATTTAAAAAAAAAAAAAACGAGAAATAAACAAATCGAAAGCGAAAGAGATGGTCCGTGCGATGCACCATCGCTCAAATACATATTCTGCGTTTGAAAGAGTATAAACTATAAATATGTTATAAATAGTTTCAAACAAATAAATAAAAAAAGAACTATGAGCCAAAACGAGACTCGCGCTCAGCAACAACGAGAGCATGACGATCGCCGGCTCATTGCAACGAAACAATGCGTACTTCTCTTACGTCTCCGCGACACCTGAAGACAGAGAGCTGTCAATTACCCATAACTTGAAAATTTAACTATGGCAACAAATCAAGAAAGAGAGCGTTCTTGCTCTACCTGTCTCGTCACAAAACCAGCAATCTCCAAACATTTGCGAAATCTCTCTCCGCCTACCTACGGTGGCCAGTACTTACTGTGACAACAACAACCACTGCAACTGCAATCCCAACTACAATTGGAACGGCATCGTTAGCTCGCTCAATTTCGTCGACGCAAGCTTTATCTCTCACTAAACCCATCAAAACAAAAACACAACCTAACGGTTCTTCTACATCATCAACAAATCAAATAGTAAACAAGAACACCGGTTCGACCATACAGACTGCTACATACAGACCACTACATAACCATAAAAAGAAAACTCAGCCCTCAAAAGTACAAAAATCAACAAACAGAAAAAAAGTCCAAAATTAAACGCGACAACAATATGCTCACAAAAAAAGCGCCTTCAAACACCAACTGAGCTGCTGGAAAATTCTACTGGTGAAAGTATACAACCGGGAAAGTCACCTAAAGGGGAGCATAAGAAGGTTAAGCCTCCTCCAATATACATTCGCGACAAAAACTCAAGTGCATTAGTGAACAAAATAACCGCACTAATAGGAGAAAACTCATTCTACGTAATCCCTTTAAGAAAAGGTAACATAAATGAAACAAACGTTCAAACTAAAACCGAGGATAGCCATCGTCTACAAACCAAATTCTTGTATGAAGCAGAAAAAAACTTTTACACATATCAACTAAAAAGCGCAAGGGAGCTACAGGTTGTTCTCAAAGGTATTGAGGCAGCTGTTTCGACAACTGAAATCGTAGAAGCGCTTAAGGAAAAGAATTTTAATGCAAAAATGGTCATGAACATATTAACAAAAAAAAGGAACCACAACCAATGTTCAAAATGTTCTTTACACCTTATACACAGCGGACATGCCTACAAACTATCAGCTGACATCCTCCACGTTTGCTGACGATTTCGCAATACTTAGTCAATCTAGATGCCCAGCAAAGGCAACAGAACAACTTGCCTGCCATCCTAAAATATTGGAAAGATGGTTTGCGGACTGGCGGATCAAAATTAACGAGAGCAAGAGCAGAAATGAAACCTTCACACTAAACAGACAAACCTGCCCTCCTTATACCCTAAACAATACATTCATCCCACAAGCAGGTGTAGTAACGTATCTCGGCGTTCACCTAGATAGACGCCTCACCTGGCGGCGACATATAGAATCTAAGAGGACTTATATGAAGCTTAAAGCAGCCAATCTTCACTGGCTTATAAATTGCAACTCTCCCCTTAGTCTCGAATACAATAAATAACATATTTATATCCTTCCAAATTCCACTATGACGATGTGGTTACGGCTGTTTCATCAATCAAAATCATATTTTCACCAGATCCTAATAATGTGCAGAGCTGGATGCAGACGTTGCTCTGATATCGCGTTGCCAGGTCGCGTCGCTTGTCCCACAGGATAGTCATCTAGAACCACCGATGATTATACTCTTTGGCAACGATCTTCCTAATGTGATTAAATATGTATGCTTCTACGTTTATGTACGCTAATATATAGTAGTATAAATCGAAGATTGTTTTCTCGTTGCTACCATCCTGCTCAGCAGTTAGTTCTGCTTGTAACTGGGCCACGCTCAAGGCTGAATGGACTACATCAAGCTAATTTCTGAATAATTTGCCCTAGGGGTTTCAGGGGTTAGTCACTAACTGCGGTCGGTAACTATTCCGAATTAAATTTCATTGCGAAACAGGACATTCTTATTTTGTAGTAACCATAACAAGTGTGCAAGTGACAGATCAGATGGTTCAGTGATGAATATTCCAAACAGCGATGCAAATAAAGAGATCGAGGAATAGAACAGTAGTGATCGAACCGTGGGGAGAGCAGGTGCGGCGATCGGAAGAGAATTTGAAGAGCTACACCTATGGTGGGAGCCAGGATCAAGAAAATAGTAACACTATGTGATTACAAAAAAAAAATTTAATTAGGCAGTACAGTAGAAAACGGTAACTCCGTGTTCCAAACCAAACCAAATTACTAATTAAACATGTTTAGGTAAATTTATCTAATTAAATATTTTTCAGACGGTGTATCATTCATTTAACTTGAAAAATTGTGTTAATGCGAAAAAACACAATGCCTAATTTCAAGTTAAGACAGTCTTCTGTCGTATCCATTTTTTGAGCACGGACGAGCCTCCGACACAAAAATTAATAAAAAAAAATATATATAATGAAGTAAAAGAATCGTCCTCGGACACCTTTAATTTTATTGACGCAACAAAATGGGCTAAAAATATAAGCTTATTAAATGTGTTAGTGTATAAATAAGTCAAGCTGCGTGGGTGATTGTTCCAGATATATGGATATGGAAAAACCTCTATGATTTCCGGAGAGCTTATAGTGCAGTTTTGTGGAAATGTCAGTATGTCAGCAACATTGATTTCTAAAAAGCTAATGTCTGCAGTTTGAATGGGATAGATGAGTCAGTCGATCTGTAAGCTTTTCCATGCTTCTAGCAATACATATTTTCGGATCTGGACTCCCTATATTCAATGGTATATTATGCTCAAAAATGGATTATATGAGGATTTCATAGTCCAAGGTTTTTTCGATAACATACAAGACTGCATAATGGAACTTTTGTTTTGGAACAGGTATATGCCTTGGGATTTTCGCAGTCGGCAATAAAACATAATTGTGGGGGTGGGGGTAGGTGTTTTCTCTGATGTTTTATTGGAAATTCTTGACCAGGTGAAACCAATATATAGGTGCCGCCTATCGAACTGACATATGTAAATTTCGAATGAAACGATTTATGTACCAGCCCTTTACGCACAGTAGACCGTTGTTTAGTGGTTTCTTGTTTCTTTAGCAACCGATCCATTGTTTTCTTTTTATCCTTTTCTCTACGTTCATCCGCTTGCTGTTTTCGTTTCTGCGATTTTAAAGCAGCTCTTTTTATTTCCTCATCAGTTTGTGGCTTTTCTTTTTCTTTATATCCACTAGGTAGTGCTATAAGCTCTTCCACAAACCCGGTAAAACTATCTTTAGTTCGTTCATACATCGCGCGTTGACGCGCTGTCATCAATTTTGGATCCTTTATTTTTTTCATCTCATCATCAACGTCAGCTAGATTTCCAGTTTCTATTGCACTCAGCCATCGTTCTTCATCGCTGGAAGTATCACTGTTTCGCCGCTTTTTATATTTTTTTGGTGAAATAACACACTTATCCTTGTCATTTAGGCGTGAATTCGTACATTGAGGATCGTTAAATTTCTCTAAGGTGTTCCCAGATAGAATATTTTCTGTTATTGAAGAACGAAGATTACCTATCTTTGATGATAAATTGATATTTTCTTTCTTTGTCCGACGCATAGCTTGCCGCTTTGAATTATCTGAAAATTAGTTGTTCCTAAATAATTTTCCTTTTTTAGTTGTTTTGCTTTTATTAATTTACCAATTTTTGTGCCGACAAATTATAAAAATATTATATCCATCAAAACAGCGTCGCCTAGTTAGCGTCGATTGAGAACAGTGGAAATTGAAACATGGGGGCAATGTTTTTATTTTAAAATTATTTCACTGGTATTTTATGTATATAGTCACTATATATGTATGTACGTATATTCATATATTCTATATAGACAATGCTATATATAATTAGCACAAGCACCCAGTAAACATCTAAAAACAATCATGCATAGATTACAAGCTAACTGTGCAAAGTCGGTATCGTCAGCGGGTGCTGTGCAATTCAAAACTGCGTGGCCAAGGCGGGTGAGGTTGTTCTTTGTGTTAATAACACATATGGGTGATATTGGGATTGTGCGTTAGAGGGCTTGATAGCTAAACTCTGAAATTTTAGAGGCCACTGAGAAACATATTATTGAAAAAATCAGCATAAATCCCCAAGTCATCCAAATATTGCAATGCAGAACGACCAATAAAAAGCTACTATAGAAGGCACAGTCCCGAGTGCACTCGCCGCACAGGAACAAATTTTAAGTAATATAATACGGTACATTAAAGAACATTTAAGTAAAATACTTTAAGTAAAGATACTAAAATTAGACTAGGTATTACGTGCAAACAAACTTCAGACATTATAAAGTCGCTACCGGACTTCGACTGTCATGGAGTATATGGAAAGTATATGAGATAAACGAAGGTAGCTGAAAACACTCCCAAGTTTTGTCGTACTGCGGAATAAAATAAAAGGTTCAGCTGATACTTTTCTTTTGCTACTTCTCTCTTACGTATGCAGATAAACGACCACAATATCTAATAGACGAAGAAAAGTCAACGCTTATTCAAGAAAATATGACTCTCTTGTTGTATTATGTCGAAGAAGAGAAGCCAACATTGCCGTAGATGCTTTATTGAATGAAAAATACAGAGCAGATACACTACGTGTAATTTATTTCAAAAACCCAAACAAAGATAGCAGAGCAAGGAAACAAACATAATTCCAAACACCAGAATTAATGAGTTAGCCAAAAAGGCCCGTTTCAATAACAGACTAGGACAGCCACCTAGACAAGACCAGTCGCGTTTCAGACAATCTACAAAGCACCAACAATACGGGCCGTTTCATAGATATATTCAAAACAGGAGCTGCCTAGAAGCGATCAGGTTGGCCTGAACGCGTCCGTAGCCTGTCCAGATTCATCCAGACCAGCATGGACGCTGCCCAGAACAGCGCACCCAGACTTTTCCCTAAAATGTACCTAGCACATGTACAGACTCATTCAGGATATGAAAGAAACAATCAGGTCAGGTGGGCTCTTCCAATACGCGTCCGAACCATTCTAGACGAGCATAGTCGTGTCCAGGAGCTGCGTTGATCAGCCTTAGCCCCTCTTATGACCTAGCAGACAAGCCTGGAACAGCCTGGGTGTGTCCGGATGCCTCTAGACCAGCGTAGGCATAGCCACGAGCCGGGGCGCATCCAGAACCGTCCAAACCCCCAGCAGATCAGCCTAGCCATGTGCAGGATATGTACAAATTCAGACCAACCTGGGAGCGTTTCTGACCTGGTCAAAACACTCTGGCCGTGTCCAGAGCATGTACACCCTCGCCCAGTCCAGCCTGGGTGCATTCCTGACCTGCCCAGATCCGGCCCATCCAGACACCTGAGGGCGTTTATGGCCTGCTCAGATTCATCCAAACCAGCCTGGGAATGTCTAAAGCTGTTCGGAACACTCTGGCCGTATCCAGGGCATGTACACCCTCTTTCAGGCCAGCCTGGGTGCATTCCTGACCTGCTCAGATTCGTGTTTAGGAACTGCCGAGACCAGGTCATCCAGCATTTACTCAGGACCCAGTAGACTAGCGTAAGCGTGTCCATGACCTGGTTATACCCGTTCAAGCCAATCTGAGCGTGTTTATGAGCTGTCCAGTCCAGTCCAAGGTGGGTGTGTCTTGTAGCTGCCCAGCCTCAGCTTGCCCAGACCCGTCTAAACGAGCCGAGATGCGTTCAGACCAGCGTGGGCGTGATTACCCTTGGCCTGTCCAAAATAATGCTGATCTAGCATGGACATATCTACGATATGCACAGATTTGTCCAGATCACATAGGCCCGTCCAGATCACGCACAGATTCGTTCAGACCAGTGACGTGACCCCAGTCGTGCAAATGCCATGGATAATCTGGGCAGCTCTCGAACACACCCAAGGTCGTCTGAAAGTATCTGGACACACCATGGACGTGCTGAATGTATGAAAGAATCTGTGCAGGTTATGGACTCGTCCAGGTTTAACTGGGAAGCTCTATATATGATCTGGAGCCGCCCAGGTCGGTCTACTGGAACCGCCTTGGCACACCCTGGTTGGTCTGTAAGGGTCTGGAAAGGTCATGGACTTGCCAAGGATTGTTTGAACGGGTGTGGCAGGTCCTAGACGTGCTAGTCTTTTTTTTTTTATTATAGCTTGCCACGATATCCAGTAGGTTTAGCGGCCGGAAGCCGATTGCGGCGTGTGCTGATCCCTTGCCTTTCGGCAGCAGAACTAGTTTTTGGCTTTTCCACCTCGTCGGAAAGACCCCGTCCAAGAGACACTGCTGGAAGGTTTCCCTGAATATATCGGATCTAGTTACCGCCGCTGCCTTGACGACTGCTCCAGGAATTCCGTCCAGGCCAGGAGCTTTGGTGGGCTTGATTCGCTTGGCTGCCTCCACAACTTCGAGGTCTGTAATGCTCGGTAAGTCATAGGGGGGGGGGGGGGAGCTACTGCTGTTGGCCGCCATAGGGTGGTCTGCCTTGGGAATAGTTCTGCTACTATGCTAGCCAGAACATCCGGGTCAGTTGGATTTGCCAGAACTGGTCTGGGGTGTCGCTAGGGGGGCGTAGCAGCCAATTCCTGTATGTGCAAGTTTCTGCAACACTTGATGGCTGCTTTACCGGTCTCGTCCAATATCATTGTGGGGTTGCCTCGGACCGGGTAATAGGGTTCGCTCAAAAGCATGATGTCTACCTTGCGCTCCGCCGCAGGCCAGGAGGCTCTGAGCAGCTGCGCAATGGTTAACATTGAGCTGGACAATCTTAATTTGCTCCTGCATTATGCTGGGACTTTGCTTCTTTAAGGCGGGCTCTGTATGTTGGGCAAGCGAAACAGCCCGTCGGGCGGTTTTTATCCACTTCTTCGCTGCATAATAGGCACTTTGGTGGTGCAACACATCCCCTTGCCTTATGTCCTCGTTCGCCACATCGCAGGCAACAGTCTGACCGATCGATCGCCGTGCGGGTCGTTGCTCGATGACCGTAGCCCAGGCACTTTTAACATCACGTGGGCCGGACGTCCTGGATGATGCGGCACCTTGACCTCCCCACGGTTACCGTGGCCTTCTCTAAGACCGTAATCGCATATTCGCGTTCATCAGGACAGGGCTATCTGAGTCCCATCCCGCATCCTACGTAGTCCTTTGATGTCCTCTGGTTTCAGCAGAATGCCTTGAAATTGGGAGACCAGGCAGCTGTGGAGATCATCTGCAGTCGTGGCCTCGTCCAATCCACTGGAGGATAGTGCTATTCTTTGTGTACTCGTACGTACCGAAGCCATGTCTTTTAGAGTTGCTTCCAGGTCGGTCTTAAATTTGGGGGCTCTGTCGGAGACTTTCCCCTCTACTTCCAGCAGTAGTTGAGTTATACGGACTTTACGAACATGTTTGCCCAGTTCGCTGAGGTTCGGGTCCGCTTTTAGTTTTCGGAGCATATCCGCATACGAGGCCTCTCCCGTCTTCTTTAGTATGAGTGCCTCTGGTTTCTTCCTCAGGCGTTTAGGCTTAACTTTGTTTCACTCGCCTCCAGTGCTAGCATCCTTGGCGACGGATGCATAGCTGCGCGGCTTCGACGTATTTTCCCTGGGTTTGGGCATACCTTCTACGATAACCGCGGAGTAGTTGCGCAGCTTGGGTGCCTGTGCTTTAGGCACCTGAACTTTGCGCATCTGTCCCTTTGGCAATTCCTTTGTTGGCGTAGCCTTTTCGTCTAGGGTTTTTGGGCTCGGTTTGGGTAGAAGCGGTCGTAGAACGATTCTCTGTAGCGACGTCTTCATGAAGCTCGATCGCCCTGTTGTTGAGAGCCGAGAGTTCAAGTAATACGCTCTTGTCCTCTATGATGACATGGCGCCGAATTTCGATCGCGGATTTTGTTGATTTTGTTACCCATCCTAGCGAGGATGCGCCGTAGGTCGTCATTTTGGAATACCGCGGTTCAGTGTAAGGGCCTTATAGGCGATCCCGTTGGTGATTTTCCTCCGTTCGTGTGCGTCGGCACGCTGATGACGTCCTTTGACGTGCCATTGCCTTTAGGTTGCTCGTATTGCTAGCGCTGCTAGCTACAGGGGCCGAGTTGTCCAGTCCTGCAGCACTGCTGCGGCTAGCCGATATATCCTCCAACACAACCGCAGGCGTGGGGATTCCGAGTTTCTGCAACGCAATTCCTGCTCCTTTTTATCAACACTTCACTATCATAGCGAACGGACGTGTTTTTTTTCTTGCGATCATCGATTTTATTATTATTTTCTTGCTAAAAACAAACCGGCGTTTGTTAAGAAATTAATTATTCAAATCAAATACTTAAAATGATTCCCTTCGCACTCGCGTCTAAGCGGTACCGTATTTATTGAGATTAAATTATTTTATTATTTATCCAAGTAAGGTACTGTGCCCTACTTCTATTCCCTTTTCTTACATTTACTGCAATTTCTACTATTACAAAGACCCACTCTCTACTAGTTTGCACTTTTTTCCATTTCCTTTCCCTTGTATACCGCTCTTACTAGTAAGTACAGTGGATTAAGGCTACTAGTTTTTGTGAAAATAAATCTTTTCTATCAATATATTTTAATATAATATACATTTTTTTGTTTTTAATCCAAATAACTTAACATGGAATTTTAAAGCATCTGCGCTATAAAATCGTGCAATAAGCCGATTTCCGCGTCCTAGCTTAGCATTCCCTGTTGGCTGTGTGAAAACGTAGTACATACGAAATGTGCCTGTTTCACCGCCTCAGTTTCGGATGCAATCTCTAGAAACGCTGGTTTCCACTTTTGCTGCAGTGGATGTCGCGCGGTTCAAAAAGAAATGCGAACGTTCATGCGGCAAACTAAAAACGGATTCAAAGAGTTGATCGGTGGTTTCCGTAAAATCAACGACCAACTCTCTGCGCTGGATTCCCAATTTAGCAGCCTACAGCTACTAAATGAATCCCCAAAGCGCAAAAAAACCGCTATTAGGGACTCCACATGCACTGATATCGCTATTCAGCCCGATCAGCCGACGACCATGCAGCCGCTCATAACTCTTACTACCCCAAGAGCAGGAGTTGGAAACACAAATGTGGTTTCGGAATTTGACTCCATAGTCGAGCATAATCGTCTGATTTACCACCGTCAGGACCCACGGTACGGACGAATGTCGCGGTCTTACCAACCGTAACACCAAAGCCCTTACAGGTGATTCTCCCCTCTAAACATATATTTATTTCACGGCTGGCCCCTGACACCTCAGAGATTGATATCTCGGCTTATATCCAAGCCAAATCTAAGGCCGTTGTTAGAGTGGAGGACATTAGGAAATTTAAATATACTTACGTCATCTTTTAAGATACGTGTACCTTTGCCGATGTTCGATACGATCTGTTCGTTCAGCTTTTGGCCGGAGAACATATTCGTACAAGAACATCAGCCGAGTACAGTTAAAAAAAAAGTTATTAAGCCTGTGGGAGTTAAACTCCCAAAGCCTAAAAACCCTGTACCGTCTTCGTCTTCCTTACCCTAACTTTCATCTTAAAAAAACTAACAACATCTATTGATCTTACCTATCAAAATACAAGGAGGCTTCGGAGTAAGCTGCCTAAACTTTATTTTGATAGTTCATCTTTTGCATCACAGATTGTAGTCTTCACAGAGACCTGGTTAAAGCCGGAGATTTTTAGCTTCGAAATTTTCCCAGACGTGTACTTGTAAGATACGTGTACCTTTGCCGATGTTCGATACGATCTGTTCGCCCAGCTTTTGGCCGGAGAACAATTTCGTACAAGAACATCAGCCGAGTACAGTTAAAAAAAAAGTTATTAAGCCTGTGGGAGTTAAACTCCCAAAGCCTAAAAACCCTGTACCGTCTTCGTCTTCCTTACCCTAACTTTCATCTTAAAAAAACTTACAACATCTATTGATCTTACCTATCAAAATACTAGGAGGCTTCGGAGTAAGCTGCCTAAAGTTTATTTTGATAGTTCATCTTTTGCATCACAGATTGTAGTCTTCACAGAGACCTGGTTAAAGCCGGAGATTTTTAGCTTCGAAATTTTCCCAGACGTGTATTTGTAAGATACGTGTACCTTTGCCGATGTTCCATACGATCTGTTCGCCCAGCTTTTGGCCGGAGAACAATTTCGTACAAGAACATCAGCCGAGTATAATTAAAAAAAAGTTAATAAGCCTGTGCTAATTAAACTCCCAAAGCCTAAAAACCCTGTACCATCTTCGTCTTCCTTACACTAACTTTCATCTTAAAAAAACTAACAACATCTATCGATCTTACCTATCACAATACTAGAAGGCTTTGGAGTAAGCTGCCTAAACTTTATTCTAATAGTTCATCATCACAGATTGTAGTCTTCACAGAGACCTGGTTAGAGTCGGAGATTTTTAGCTCCGAAATTTTCCCAGACAGGTACACCACTTACAGATGGGACCGACCACTACGAAGGGGAGGAGGAGACCTAATCTCCGACTTCGCTTTTGAAGAGGTTAAGTTACCGAATCTTGGTGATCTTGAATTCCTATGTGTCAAAATCCCTATGTCGCTTCAATCACTGTTCATAACATGCTCATACTTACCACCCTCTTCAGAACCGCCTACATACTGGCACCACTTATCTGCCATTCAGCTGGTTTCTAATCGCATGTCCGACAGTAACCTGCTAGTGACTCTAGGAGATTTCAATTTACCTGAACTTATCTGGTCAAACATCGAGAAATCACCATCTTTAACACTCTCAACACATCATGATTTTACTGAGGGTATGTTCGACATATCCCTTGGTCAAATAAACCACGTAAGGAATTCTTTAGGTCGGCTTCTAGATCTATGTTTCGTTTCTGACCCAGATGGAATAACCGTTTCCAGAGCCATGCCACTTTCGCAGTCTCGCCATGGAGTTCATAAAACTCGCTGCTTTCGCAAGGCTGATTTTCAGAGACTAAGCAATTTAATTTCTTCATTTGATTGGTCCGATCTATGGAAATGCACCGATATTAATATCGCTTTAGAAACATTCTACAAAACGCTTAACGCTTTCTTCGAGTCTTGCGTGCCATGGAAGTATCCATCCGCCTCGACCGACCCTCCTTGATTTACAAGGAGCCTTAAAAACTGAAAATACATTAAAAATAGACTCCTTAAGAGACATAAGAAAACTGGCTGTAATGTAACTTTTTCAAGATACTTAGTAGCTCGGTCAAATTTCACCGTGCATAATTCTGAGTGTTATAAGAATAATATTTACCGCTGCCGTCTCCAGTTTACACAGGATTCGAAGCAGTTTTATAATTTTGTTAACACTAAGCGTAAGCAGGTATCTTCTCCCCCCCTAATTTCGTTTGAAAATGTATCTGCGACTATTGATCAGGGTATTGCCGATCTATTTGCAACTTTCTTTCAAACAACGTACTCATTTCCTACAATTATGGATCAGCCTTATTCATATAACATTCAATCAGCTAATCTTATTTTCAGACCAACTTTCTCCGAAAGCACTGTGTTATCGGATCTTCTGAGGGTGAAACCAGTCTATTCGCCAGGTCCTGATGGTGTTCCTGGCTGTGTACTGAAAACTGCGCTAAGCCATTGTGCAGACCCCTTCTTAAACTTTTCTCTTTGTCTCTCGAAGCTTCGATTTTTCCCCAAATGTGGAAGGAATCGTTCATAATTGCCTTACACAAAAAAGGAAAAAAATCGGATGCTACAAACTATAGAGGAATCTCTAAATTGTCAGAAATTCCAAAGCTTTTTGAAAAATTGCTAACACCACATCTTCAACGTTGCAGTTCAATTATTTCACCATGCCAGCATGGTTTTATAAAGCGTCGCTCCACCGCCACAAACCTCTTGGAGCTGACTTCCTTTATTATAGATGGCTTACGTAAAGGCCTTCAAACAGATGTCATCACACTGACTTTAGTAAAGCATTTGACTCTGTCAACCACTCACTCCTTTTGAGTAAACTTAGTATCCTAGGATTTCCCTCAGACCTTCTCACGTGGATTTCTAGCTACTTAGCTGGGAGAACCCAACGTGTTCTTTTTAAGGATGTACACTCTCGCCTTGTTAGTGCTACATCGGGAGTCCCCCCAAGGAAGCCATCTTGGGCCATTACTTTTCACTATTTTATTAACGACCTACCCCCTGCCATAACGAACTCTCTGGTTCTTATGTATGCAGACGATGTTAAGCTTTGTCTTCAATACAAATCCCCTTCTGCCCAATATAAACTTCAGTCAGACTTCGACAATTTTCAAAAGTGGTGTTCCACCAATCTCTTAAAACTTAATGGGTCAAAATGTAAACTTATGTCTTTCTATCGCTCTTGCCCTAACCAGGCGACATACTTTCTCTATGGGATCTCCTTAGATAGATTAACCCAGGTTAACGATCTTGGTGCCCTATTAGATACTAAACTTAAATTTTCCGACCACATTTCTACGATGGTTAATAAAGCCAAGGGCGTGCTTGGCTTCATTAAAAGATGGTCTAAGGAATTCAATGACCCTTATATTACTAAAACTTTATACATATCTTTAGTACGTCCAATTCTGGAGTAGGGGTCATGCGTCTGGAACCCTCAGTATGGGGTTCATCAAGATCGCATTGAATCCGTTAAAAAAAATTTCTTGATGTTTGAACTTAGGGGACTCAACTGGGATGCAAATCTTCACCTCCCATCTTACTCTAACAGACTGCTTCTAATTAATTTACCTTCCCTAACCAATCGTAGAAAGATGCTGGGGGTCGTTTTCCTTTATAACCTTATTAATGGTAATGTAGACAGCCAGCATCTACTAACACGACTAACATTTAACATTCCAAATAGGCGTACTAGAAATTCTAGTCCCCTGTTCCTAAGTTGTTGTAGATCTACATATGCCCAGCATGAGTCTTTCAGGGTTTTATTTTGTGACTACAATGACTTATACTCTATTCACTCTGCACGTCCACTTCTATCAAATCCTCAATTCTCACCTACTTTTTAGAGCAACAAACGAAGTCTATTTTTTCCTCGTAATCTTTTCTAAACTTTATTCTATAGGGTCTATCCCCACGATCCGAGCCGTACGATAAACGGCAGCGCCCCTCGGTCAGTTGTTCGGGAGGTGGGCTGTACGTTATGCAGTGGGAGGCGCGCGAAAAACAAAAAGAGCATGCAAACTTTTATATTTAAAAACAAAACACTAGTGTTTAAGAATATCAGAAAATAACTTTAAAAGCATTCACCTTAAAAGTATACCTATTTCGAGGGTACTCAGTTAAAAAACTGAATCCAAATACAGGAAGAAGAACCAAATTAAGTGCAAGTTTGTCTGATATAATTGAAGGTCAGCTAGAAAACTTTCCAAAATTAGTTCAATTCCCACGTTTCCTTGTTTGTGTTCAACCTGCAAGATATCTAGCGGCGTTGCAGGTTTCGGATGAGGTTAAAGTCATGAAAATCGCCACTTATGGAAATTTTCTTTGGAACATGTATAAAATGGTTAGAAGCGAGTTTTCAATCTACCACACAATATAGTGCTACCCCTGCGAAAGAATTTCCCAAAAAAGTTTTTGAGGGGATGGTGCCACTTGGTAAAGGCAGCAGGAACATTTTTTTTTAAATATAACATAAAAAAAAATTAATAATAACTGTTTTTCAACCATGTTGGAAATGTGTGAAAAATAAGTTTTATTTTTAAATTTAAACCATGTTGACAATTTTCAATGAGGAAATTTGTTCAATGAGTTTTCTATCATCCACTGCGCAATATGATGCTACCGATGTACATTGTGTAAAATGGTGCCACATTGTGATGGCATCAGAGTATTTTTAAAATCTAAAAAAATTATTAACAAGTGGTGGTTGACCATGTTTTAAACTTTTAATGGAGAAATGAACAAAATCGTGGCCGCCTGGTTTAAACGGTCCTGAGCAGGTCCTGCACAAAAAAAAATAAAACAAAAAAAATAATATTCGTTTTTTGATAAAAGTCCTGGAACTTTTGAATTGCACCTTGTACTAATCAATTTGCCGGGGTGTCCTCTTCCTACATAACCTTAATGTAATTAAGCCTCCATTGCATTACTTCACTTTGCACTTCCCCTTCTATTAAATCCTTAATTCAGATCTACCTTTCAGAGCAACAAACGTACGCTTCTTCTTCCTCGTAATTATTTCTGTTGCAAATGGGCATATATGTGTGTATGTGTATGTATATGTGTATATGTGTATGTGTATACGAATACATAAGCGTGACCATATGCGGACGTGAGCAAAAGCCTCATTGATCTTGTTGGACAAAGAATATGACCGATATACAGAGGTGGTCAAAATTATTTACACAACCTGCTTTTTTTTCAATTGACAACTTTGATCGCTTATTGCTGCTGTTTTTTTGCTCAGAAACGAACATAACGGTATTTGTCGTGTTTCTACATCTATACAGAAGCAAACAAAAGAAGAAGTGGAAAAAATAACTGTTCATGGGCTAAAAATTGAAGCATCGAACTGATCCTTGTATGTAGTCAGAAGTATTTACACAAAATTTTAACTTAAACGAAATATTTTATATTATTTTAAAATAAGATTATTTTAAGCCAACTAATATTTGGTTAGTCCGCCTTTGGCATCTATGACTGCTTGGAGCCTTGCTGGTATTGACCGGACCAAGTTGTGCGCAAACTCAAGAGTTAATTTGGACCAAATTTCCGTAATTCGGCGCTGGCGATCTCTTTCAAATGTCCTCTGACTCTTAACATAAGCCCAGACATTTTCGATTAGGACACACTGGGAAATTTGGAAAATAAAAAGAGAACTGGCCGAAAAGTTGCATTGAACCCAAGAGACTGCAGACACATTGTAGGAGTTGTACTAAGTAATCCCACCATAAGTCCCGTTAAAATTGCCACAGCCTCGAAAGATTTAATTGGGAAACATATTAGCGAAAGTACACTGCGTCGCAGAATGAAGGAAGTTGATATCAACACCAGTAAGTACGCATCTTCCAAATAAACTTGACTATGCAGCATTGCAATCAGAGTAAACATGGAACGCACCATGTCGGAGCTTAATCGGCTGTTTGATGTATGTATGTTATGTACTCGGCCAGATTTGAGTACATCCATAAGCATATTTAGTCGGTACACCAATAGTAATAATAAAAAACTATGGCAAAACCTTAAGAGAGTTTTGAGATACCTGAAGGGTACTATTGATTTGAAGTTGACTTTTGTCAGAAATGATAGTTTTGATAATATTATTGTTGGATATGTAGATTCTGATTGGGCTGGGTGTGAAGTAGACAGAAGAAGTACAATTGGTTTTATTTTTCAAATATTTGAATCCTGTTTAATATGTTGGAGTACAATGAAACATAAATCAGTTGCAGCTTCATCAACAGAAACAGAATATATGGCACTGTTTGAAAGTGTACGTGAAGCATTATGGCTAAAATCAATAATGAACGGAATAAAGATTGAAATAAATAAGCCAATAAACATTAGAAGATAACCAAGGTTATATTAGCATTGCCAATAATCCAACTCACCACAAGCGAGCAAAGCGTATTGATATTAAATACCATTTTACTAGAGAGCAAATTGAAAAGAAACTAATTTGTATTAAGTATATTCCCACAGATATGCAACTGGCGGATATAATGAAAAAAACCATTGCCATTGGCCAGATTCCTGCTTCTAAGACAACAATTGAGTCTACTTGAATAAAATAAAAAAAATTAAAAAAAAGAATTATAAAAAAGAAAAAAGAATTACTGGATAATGAAATCCGAACATGAAGTTCCTATATTAATCAAAATGTATTATATATTTTACTTTGAAGCATTGAAGCTATTTTGTTAATTTTTCAAACCTATCACAAATTTTGAACTATTATTGTATATGTTACTTTGAAGCATTGAAGCTATGTTCTCATTACTATTTTTGAATGATCTGATTAGGTTTTACTGGGTTTCCCTAATCCTTTGCAGTAAATGTTGGATCATAAAATTGTATTTTCCCAGAACGTAAAAACTCGTCAAATAAGAATTTTGTAATTTTATTTTAACAATTAAATTCAATCAATGAATCTTTTGAGGAGGTGTGTTGTAAATGTCCCTATGTGTACATGTACATGAACATGACCATATACACTGCGCGTCATCAGATTAGCGCCCCCTGCATGGCTCCGTTTCTTTTTATGTTCTGTATTTTGCCATTGCACGAAAATTCGTCAATGTTGTTGTTTTTAGTTTACTGGGATTCCCTCTCTCTTTGTGAACAAAAAGGAGGCCGTGAGGGGAACCGTTATCTTTTTAATTCTGCTTTGTTTTACTTTCGGCGCAAATTTAAACAAGTGTTCTGCATCATCAGATTAGCGCCTCCCAATGCAGTTTTGATTATCTTCCAAAATTTAAAGGTAGGAGAACAAAATGTTTTATGCTGTTAAATTGAAAAGTTTCCTTTAATGTAGCGTAAAAAATGTAAAGAGGAACGGTGTTATCCTTGCAGGAAAAATCCAAAATCATAGCTTTCTATGAATGCGGGCTGTCTTTTCATAAAATTGCAGAAAAATCAGGCAGACATCGCAAAACTATAGCCAACTTTATTAAAAACAAGGAAACCTATGGAAAAAACCACCTTTATAGTGGTGGCAATAACCGTGTCGTTACCGCGGCAGATCGCGGGTCCATACTTCGAATAGCTTCAAATTCCCACGACTCCTCCGCCAAAATCCCAGAAAAATGTGGTGTAAACGCGAGCAAATCGACGATTAAAAAGGTGATTAAGAAAGCTGAACATTTAAAACATAAAAAACTGAAAAAAACCGCCTCTTAATAAGTTGCGAAAAGAAGCACGTCTGAGTTTTGCTCGAGCGCATACGACCTGGTCCAAGGAGTGGCATTATGTCGTATTTTCGGAAGAGAAGAAATTTAATCTGGAGGGACCAGACGGTTATAGTCATTACTATCATGATTTCCGTAAAGAGGAGCACATTTTGGATCGCTTACATGTCATGGTATGGGGCGCAGTATCCTATTATGGCCCCTGTGAATTGCAGTTTTTAACACCAAAAATGAACGCGAAAGATTATAATTGTGTATTAAAAACGGCATTTCCCTACTTTAAAAACATTTATGGAAATCTAGAATGGCATTTTCAGCACGACAATGCCCCAATCCACACGGCACGTTCGGTAAAAACTTGGATTCAAAGCGAAAATGTAAAAGTTCTGGAATGGCCACCATACTCCCCATACCTTAATATAACATAAAACGTGTGGGGATGGTTGGCTAGGAAGGTATACGAGGGTGGTAAACAATATGCCACTAAAGAGGAATTGATCACCGGATTAAAACTCGCTTGGTCTGCAATTACTTTGGATTACCTACAAAAAATATATGATTCACTTCCCAGACGAATGTGTGAAGTCCTTGAAAACAAAGGAGGTTCAACTCATTATTAGTTTCCTTTAAAAATATTCTAATTTAAATATTTAAGTGTTAATCATCAATATTTCGAAATAAATCGAACAAACTTAAATTATCGTAGGGGGCACTATCCTGATGACCCCATTTTGATTCACCCATTTATGGCTTGTTTTCCTTTTTTATTTAAATAAAAATCTGTAAAAAACCAACGAATAAATGAGTGTGACCATATGTGGACGTGAGCAAAAGCCTCATTGATCTGGTAGAGCAAAGAATATATCCGATATATATGAAAATGTTAACGGGACTATTTCACAAGAAGAAATCGCTGTCTCTCTCTTTTCTGTTAATTTTGTTCGGTCTCTTTGCAACACTGAGATCGAGTTAAGTTGCTAGTAGACGACGAGCGCGTGCACATTGAAAAGAAATAATATAGAAACAAAACTGAATTTCACAAGTTACTGTTGTTTTTATGTTTAGTCTGATTTTATTATTTTTTTTCGCGTGGCTCCCACTGCATAACGTTCAGCCCACCTCCCGCCCAACCGACCGAGGAGCGCTGCCGTTTATCGTACGGCTCGGATCGCGGGGATAGACCCTATAAAATAATGTTTAGAAAAGATTACGAGGAAAAAATAGACTTCGTTTGTTGCTCTAAAAGGTAGGTGAGAATTGAGGATTTGATAGAAGTGGACGTGCAGAGTGAATAGAGTATAAGTCATTGTAGTCACAAAATAAAACCCTGAAAGGCTCATGCTGGGCATATGTAGATCTACAACAACTTAGGAACAGGGGACTAGAATTTCTAGTACGCCTATTTGGAATGTTAAATGTTAGTCGTGTTAGTAGATGCTGGCTGTCTACATTACCATTAATAAGGTTATAAAGGAAAACGACCCCCAGCATCTTTCTACGATTGGTTAGGGAAGGTAAATTAATTAGAAGCAGTCTGTAAGTAAGATGGGAGGTGAAGATTTGCATCCCAGTTGAGTCCCCTAAGTGCAAACATCAACGTACGTAAGCCATCTATAATAAAGGAAGTCAGCTCCAAGAGGTTTGTGGCGGTGGAGCGACGCTTTATAAAACCATGCTGGCATGGTGAAATAATTGAACTGCAACGTTGAAGATGTGGTGTTAGCAATTTTTCAAAAAGCTTTGGAATTTCTGACAATTTAGAGATTCCTCTATAGTTTGTAGCATCCGATTTTTTTCCTTTTTTGTATAAGGCAATTATGAACGATTCCTTCCACATTTGGGGAAAAATCGAAGCTTCGAGAGACAAAGAGAAAAGTTTAAGAAGGGGTCTGCACAATGGCTTAGCGCAGTTTTCAGTACACAGCCAGGAACACCATCAGGACCTGGCGAATAGACTGGTTTCACCCTCAGAAGATCCGATAACACAATGCTTTCGGAGAAAGTTGGTCTGAAAATAAGATTAGCTGATTGAATGTTATATGAATAAGGCTGATCCATAATTGTAGGAAAGAAAGTTGTTTGAAAGAAAGTTGCAAATAGATCGGCAATACCCTGATCAATAGTCGCAGATACATTTTCAAACGAAATTAGGGGGGAGAAGATACCTGCTTACGCTTAGTGTTAACAAAATTATAAAACTGCTTCGGATCCTGTGTAAACTGGAGACGGCAGCGGTAAATGTTATTCTTATAACACTCAGAATTATGCACGGTGAAATTTGACCGAGCTACTAAGTATCTTGAAAAAGTTACATTACAGCCAGTTTTCTTATGTCTCTTAAGGAGTCAGAAACGAAACATAGATCTAGAAGCCGACCTAAAGAATTCCTTACGTGGTTTATTTGACCAAGGGATATGTCGAACATACCCTCAGTAAAATCATGATGTGTTGAGAGTGTTAAAGATGGTGATTTCTCGATGTTTGACCAGATAAGTTCAGGTAAATTGAAATCTCCTAGAGTCACTAGCAGGTTACTGTCGGACATGCGATTAGAAACCAGCTGAATGGCAGATAAGTGGTGCCAGTATGTTGGCGGTTCTGAAGAGGGTGGTAAGTATGAGCATGTTATGAACAGTGATTGAAGCGACATAGTGATTTTGACACATAGGAATTCAAGATCACCAAGATTCGGTAACTTAACCTTTTCAGAAGCGAAGTCGGAGTCTACAGAAGAGATTAGGACTCCTCCTCCCCTTCGTAGTGGTCGGTCCCATCTGTAAGTGGTGTACCTGTCTGGGAAAATTTCGGAGCTGAAAATCTCCGGCTTTAACCAGGTCTCTGTGAAAACTACAATCTGGGATGCAAAAGATGAACTATCAGAATACAGTTTAGGGAGCTTACTCCGAAGCCCCCTAGTATTTTGATAGGTAAGGGTGATAGATGTTGTTAGTTTTTTAAGGATAAGGGTTTAGGTACGGAAGACGAAGATGGTACAGGGTTTTTAGGCTTTGGGAGTTTAACTCCCACAGGCTTAATAACTTTTTTTTTTAACTATACTCGGCTGATGTTCTTGTACGAAATTGTTCTCCGGCCAAAAGCTGAACAAACAGATCGTATCGAACATCGGCAAAGGTACACGTATCTTAAAAGATGACGTAAGCGTTGAGTAAGTATATTTAAATTTCCTAATGTCCTCCACTCTAACAACTGCCTTAGATTTGGCTTGGATATAAGCCGAGATATCAATCTCTGAGGTGTCAGGGGCCAGCCGTGAAATAAATATATGTTTAGAGGGGAGAATCACCTGTAAGGGCTTTGGTGTTACGGTTGGTAAGACCGCGACGTCCGTCCGTACCGTGGGTCCTGACGGTGGTTTACCCTTAGCAGTGGATTTTAGGGGGGTCCACTCTACTCGTGCCGGAGCAATCACCTGAAGTGATACCCTGGATGGTAAATCAGACGCGTTATGCTCGACTATGGAGTCAAATTCCGAAACCACATTTGTGTTTCCAACTCCTGCTCTTAGGGTAGTAAGAGTTATGAGCGGCTGCATGGTCGTCGGCTGATCGGGCTGAATAGCGATATCAGTGCATGTGAAGTCCCTAATAGCGGTTTTTTTGCGCTTTGGGGATTCATTTAGTAGCTGTAGGCTGCTAAATTGGGAATCCAGCGCAGAGAGTTGGTCGTTGATTTTACGGAAACCACCGATCAACTCTTTGAATCCGTTTTTAGTTTGCCGCATGAACGTTCGCATTTCTTTTTGAACCGCGCGACATCCACTGCAGCAAAAGTGGAAACCAGCGTTTCTAGAGATTGCATCCGAAACTGAGGCGGTGAAACAGGCACATTTCGTATGTACTACGTTTTCACACAGCCAACAGGGGATGCTAGGCTGGGACGCGGAAATCGGCTTATTGCACGATTTTATAGCGCAGATGCTATAAAATTCCATTATAAAATTTTTTTTTGGTAAAAACTAGAAATTTAAGATATATAAGAAATATATTGACAACAAATAATTTAATTTTAGTAGCCTTGAACCACTGTACTTGTTAATACGAGCATGATTAAAGGGAGAGGTAATGGGAAAAAAGAGCGCAAACTAGGAGAGAGAGTTATTGCAAAAGTATAAATTGCAGTAAACGTAAGAAAAGGGAATAGAAATAAATAGGGCACAGTACCATACTTGGGTAAATAATAAAATAATTTAAACACACCAAATACGGTACCGCGCAGACGCGAGTGCGAATGAAAACGTTTAAAGTGTTAGATTTGAATAATTAATTTCTTAACAAACGCCGGTTTGTCTTTTGCAAGAAATGAATAAAATCGAATGATCGCAAGACGTCCGTTCGCTATGAAAGTAAAGTGTTCTATTATTACTTTCTATAGGTTATGGGCCCAGACACAAAGCAATCAAATAATTAGTGCTTGTGTAGATTCATACATATATTTTATTTTTTTTTTTATAACATTCTTAATTTGTATTTAAAATTTGTCCAAGTGGACAATCATTAAATGGTTTGGGGAGACCTTGACTTAAGGGAGGTACATGGAATGTATATCTTATGAGGTTGACTTAGGTGTCTATTGGTTGGGGAGGTCAAGGGGGTGTCCTTTTGAGGCGTCTTGGGGATTGCCTATTATCTAGGAGGTTGATGGCCAGGTGGTTGGTGTGGTTGTCCAGTCTTTTTATGTATCTTCCGCTGAGACGGGTGATCTCCTCTGCTACACATCTAATTCCAAGCTCTTTATGGATTATGGAGTTTTCGTGGTACGGATGGGCGTTCGAAACTGTTCTCAGGCATTTATTCTGAAATCGCTGGATTTTTTATGCGGTTCGAACAGCTTGCCGTGCCCCACAACTGTATCCCATATGTCCAGATTGGCTTCAGCACTACCTTGTAATAAGCAGTTTGAATTTTACTTTGAGCTTGGACCTTCTTCCCAAGAGCCAATGCAGTTGCTTAAGCCGTAGGTTGGCCTGGTTGCACTTGTTGATTAGGTATGGACGCCATGTGAGCCTGCGGTCCAGGGTCAGCCCTAGATATTTTCGAGTGTTATTAGTTGGGATGGTTTCCCCGTTGAGTGTGACGGGGGGGCATTCTCCTCTGCGTAGTGCGAAGGTTGTTTGTGAAGATTTCTCAGCGTTGACCACGATGTTCCATCGTTTCAGCCATGGACCGAGGGCATTCAGTTGCCTCTGGATGATGGCTGAAGCTTCCTGAGGATCTGTGTGATTCATACATATGTGAATAAAAAAAATAATAAACAAGAACAAACGCAAGAGAAAATTTAAGTTTGTGTGTATAAGTGAAATATGGAAAATACAAAGCGAAATATAAAACCTTTTGACGGGGATAAGTATTCTTTCTGGAAATTTCGAATTAGAGCCCTGCTAAAAGAGAATGGCTTGTTAGATGTTGTTGACAAACAAAAAGAGCAAACAGATCAGTGGGAAAGGAAAGATAACAGTGCAAAAGGGATAATAATTGAATACTTAAATGATTCGTTTTTAAATTTCGCGAATTATGAGGATAGTGCAAAGGAGATTTTCGAGAAGTTAGATGCAATTTATGAGCGTAAAAGCTTGGCGTCACAACTTTCTGTATTAAAACAGTTGCTGTCATTGATGTTAAAAGGAGACACTGGTCTCCAGCAACAGCGAATATAAGCATAGAGAGGAGAGTCGCCACGTGTGCGGTAATTCAGCAGAACGGGACAGCAATACAGTTTGGTGAGCGGTTTCCATTTTTCTTTGATTCTGGTTCCGAATGCTGGTTAATAAAAGAGACAATTGGCGAGAAGCTTGCCGGCAAGATATGCCATAATCTTGTAGTTTTGAGAGGCATAGGCGACAATGTTGTCAAGAGTAATTTGCAAATTCTGTCCACTGTAAAAATTTCTGAATTTAATCTTGAATTGTTATTTCACGTAGTCGATAAGAAATGCCTTAAATACGATATGATGATTGGGCAAGATATTTTTCAGCTTGGTTTTGGAGTAATGTTGGAAAGTGACAGGTTCGATATTTGCAAAACACAGACGGTGTTATCGATAAATGACGATGGCATGTTAAATAGGGTTGACTCAATTGCTAGTGATTAATAAAAACTTAATGCTATATTGGCCAAATATTCGGAATTCTTCATTGATGGCGTCCCATGTAGGCGTGTGACCACGGGTTCACTGGAGGTCCGTTTGGTGGACATGAGTAGGACTGTTCAAAGGCGACCGTGTCGCCTCGGCGAGGACGAAGGGCGGATGGTAAGGAGTAAAATTGATCAAATGTTGGAGGCGAAGGTGGTTAGACCTAGTGGCTCTCCCTTCGCTAGCCCTTTGTTACTTGTGAAAAGGAAAGACGGCAGTGATAGGCTTTGTGTTGACTATCGTGAGTTGAACGCAGGTGCAGTGTCGGATGGGTGTCCCTTGCCGTTAATGTCAGACCGGATTGATCGCTTGCGTGGCGGGAGATGTTTTTATACCCTGTACCCATTAAAAATGGGTGAAAAGGGTATCATAATATGGTGCAAATGTATGTAACAGGCAGAAGGAAGCATCTCCGACCCCATAAAGTATATATATTCTTGATCAGCATCAACAGCCGAGTCGATATAGCCATGTCTGTCTGTCTGTCCGTCTGTCCGTCTGTCTGTCCGTCCGTCCGTTCGTCCGTCCGTCCGTCCGTCCGTCCGTCCGTCCGTATCAACGCCTAGATCTCAGAAACTACAAGAGCTACAGACATGTGCCATATATCAATGGGTAGGTAATTACCATACGCAGTATGATATCACCCCCCGTTCCCCCGCAAACCGCAAAAAACTGCCACGCCCACAATTATTAACCTAATGCTATGTAATTCGGCATATGCGTTGGTGCTTATAAAAGCTATCAAATTTTTAAAGTTGAACCAAATCGGATAAGAAACACGGAAGTTATGCCACATGCAAAATCTATGGCAAGGGAAGCAGAAGCGCAGCAAAACACACATTGCGCGACGCCGACTGCGACGTTGACAGCGAAATGTGTATGGCTATATGACACACGAAACTTATTTTCACAACCAAAATCATACCAAATTTATATTGTTATGGTAAAGAGTATCTAATACGGTAGAATATTGTTTCATTTATTTATTAATATTAAATAAATAAATTGTAAGCATGTCTAAGGGTACAGGGATTTTGCAATCGGGAAACTCGACTGCTGCTACCTTACTTGTTCCAGTTTGGATATGGCCAGTGGTTTTTATCAGGTGCCAATTCGCCCCGATTCTGTTGAGAGAACAGCTTTTGTGACCCCTGAAGGTCAATATGAGTTTGTGGCAATGCCGTTCGGATTGAAGAATGCGTCATCTGTTTTTCAGCGTGCCATAGTCCGAGCCCTGGGGAATTAAGTTAATACCTATGCGATGGTCTACATTGATGATGTGTTGATTGTCTCAGATTCTGAAGAGGAAGCGTTCGAAAGATTGGATAAAGTGCTAAGCGTGTTATCAATGTCAGCGTTTTCTTTCAATGTAAAAAATGTCAATTTCTGCGAAAGGAAATAGAATACTTGGGTTACTTAAGGGTGAACTGAAGCCCAATACATAAAAAATTCAGGCATTATCTCAACTCCCAGAACCAGGTTCAATCACACAGATACGACAGTTTATTGGTTTAGCATCCTACTTCAGGCAGTTCGTCCCTAGATTTTCGGAAGTGATGAAACCATTGTACCAATTAACTTCGAAATAAAATGATTTCAAATGGGAAAAACAACATGAGGAAATTCGTCAAAGAATCATTAAAGTCCTGATCAGTGATCCAGTATTAATAATTTTTGACCCCAAATTTCCAATTGAATTGCATATGGATGCGAGAGTTACAATCCTGTGGCCGAGGGAGGAAAGATTCGAAAAAACACAACTGCTCAGCTTGGGGTATGAAATAAAAGTGAGTAGTCTTTATTACAAAAGGTTGTAAGCTTCTTGAATTTTGCTCGGCTCCTCAGTTTTTTATATTCCTGGGTCGGTGTTGTCTCCCTGTGGTCGAATTGTCTCGGCTCCTCAGTTTTTCATGCTGGGTCGTTGTTGATTCCTTGTGGCCGGTGAGAGGGGGTATGTTAACTCCTCGAAAATCGATTACCAACCGCCATTTTTTTTCACCTATGATGTCACTTTTCTTAGGTACGGCTCAGACGGGTGCACTCCAGGGGGAATGACTGTTTTTTATGATGTTTTGTTCGAGCATTTTTGAAATTTGCTTACGGACCTCGTCTTTATGTACAAATGGGTAACGGTAAGATTTTGTGTGAATCGGTATATTATCTGGTGTTGGTATAGAGTGTTTGACGGCGTTAGAGAACGTTAGTTGGTTGTTTTCGTTGTGGAAAAGTATTTTGAATGATTTGCATAGTTTGAGTATTTGTTGTTTTTCTTCGCTGTTGAGGTGTTCCGTCTGGATGTTTAATTGTTGGTCGTCCGATCGTTCTGTATCTGTTGCCGCGGACATGCAGTTTAGGTATTGGTGGGTTCGTGAGGAGAACTCTTCTGCCTGTAACGGTTCTTCGAGGTAAAGTGTTTGGATCTGGTCTGAGTTATTGCAGACTTCAAAATAGGCGGATCCTGCGCTTGCGGTGTATAAACCGCCTGTTATGGATATTTGATTATCCAAATTCGTGGTTTCGTATATAAAATCTTCCTGAATGAAGTTTACTGGGAGCGGAAGTAGCATTTTGGTATTTTGTGGTAGCTTATGTAATGTGTCTACAGGGTTTTCCCTTGTGAGGATTGGGATGGCAGTTTCTGGTGTTTCTAGTATTGATTCGGCAAAGTTTATTTTTGCATTTAGGCTAGATAGGGTATCCATGCCTAGGAGACCATTGAAATGGGGGTGGAAATTAAATAATAAGAACTTAAAATTAAGAATTTTTTTGAATTGTTTAAAATTTATCCTATCTGTATATTCCTGTATTTTGAATGTATTGAGAACAGTGTGGATATTGATATATGAGGTTAGTTTTTTTTTGTGATCTTCGTTAACAAGTGTTGGATTTATAAAAGAGTGAGTAGATCCAGTGTCTATTAGGAATTTAAGGGGTTACACCACTGTAGAATTTTCAAAAAATCTGTTTTTTTTTTTTGCTCTAAAAATAGTATCTTAGAAGAATAACTATAACTAGAATAGAATTAAAATAGAATTAGAATTAGAATAGAATAACTATCTTAGAATACGGGGAAAAAAAAATTATGTCGAAAAAAATTTTTTTTGACCCTTATTTCGAATTTATCCGGGAGAGCGCCCGGCCTCCCAGAGCACGTGTGGAAATTTTGTTATTCGACGTTTATTCGTTCGTGCTGCGCCTTTTTTCCCTCTCATTCATCAGTTTTATTATCTCCGAGTGATTATCTCCTCCCCCCCCAGTGCGAAGAGAAGGCCGTTTGGGGAAATGGCCGGATCGTAGAAGGGTGGTTAGTCGACGTGTTGTTGGTGTATGCCACGAACTCCGGCGATATTTTGAATTTTACAAAATTTTTTTTATATGTGTATCTGAATGTTAAACATGAGTGTTGTGAGTGTAGATTTTTTCTTGTTAATGTGGCTTTTATGTTACTTGGTTTAATAATAATATTTTTATTGTATAGTGCTTGTCTATCTTATGTTTTTTTAATTGTTTTCTTAATTGTCTTTCTAATTTTTTGTTTGTGTAACTTTTGACCTTTAGTTTGTCTCTATGCCTTTGTCTCTATCTACTTTGTGTAGTGAAAATCTCGGTATTATCTTGTTTCTACGGTTTTCTTTTCTAAATATTTTATCACTAGGCTCGACTTGGACTGGTGTCTCTCTGTCCTCGTTTAGTTTGGCTAATCTTCTTTCTGTGGTCGCGTTGAAATGTTCTTGTACTTTTGGGTATATGTCTTTTCTAAATTCGTTTAATTTCTTAAGGTAATTGTGATGGTTGTCGAATGTTATTGTTTTGTTGAATATGTGAGTTCTTCCGTGGAAGAGCTCGAAAGGGGTATAGGAAGTGCTGGAGTGTATTGCATTGTTATATGTTGCTACTGCTTCTGCGAGTATTTGGACATGATCACGTTCTAGGCCTGCTTCTTTTCTTTTGTTCAAGATTATCCTGTATAGTTCAGTTAAGGTGGAGTGCAGTCTCTCGATATAAGCGTTGCCCGTTGTTTGTTGGAATGAGGTTGTATGAGCTGTTATTTGGAATTGGGTTAAGAGGTCGTTGAATAGACTGCCCGAAAATTCCGCGCCCTGGTCGAAAATTATTTTCTTTGGTGCGCCATAGTGACTTATGAATTGTACTAAGGCGTCGGCTACTTTTATTGAATTCCTATTGCTAAGGGGGAAGGCTTGCGCTAGCTTGGTGAATTTATCGATAATTGTGAGGTTACAAGTATTGTTAATGAAATATATGTCTATATGTACTACTGCCAATGGTCCCTCTGGGGCGGTTGGGGCTTGCATTAATGGTCTATGGGGGTGTCTATCGTATTTTAGGGTTAGGCAGGTATCACAATTTTTTATAATTTTTGTGATAATGTCTTTTAAATGTGGAAAATAAATGTCATTTTTTAAATGGTTATATGTTTCATCTATCCCCCTATGATTGGTATTAAAGTGGTACGCACGAATTTTGTTTTCTTGATCATGAGGATTCGTAATTTCAGTTAGCCATATATTGCAGCGGAAAATTTTGTATAAGTCATTTTCAAAGAAATAGTTATTGTAGGACTCTTCTATTATTTTGAAAATGACGTCTGGTGCAAATATTGCGAATGTTTTATTCGGTTTCAGTATTGTTTGAAGGGTATTTGTAACGGAGTCGAAAGTATGTACGGGTTCTGTGATTATGTGTCTTAATTTATGGATAAATGGTGTTTCTACCTGTCTTAAAGTGGTTGATCCGGTACGGAATATAATTTGGCAATTGAAGTGATTTAGTGGTTGCGAAGCGATTGGTATAATTTGTGGGTCTTCGTTTATGTTCAAGTTTGGCTCGATTCTGCTGAGTGCAACTACGTTTTGCGACCCTTTTTTGTATACGACTTCGTAGTCGTAAGCGGCCAATATAGTTTTCCATCGAATTAATTTTGGATTCTGATCTTTCAGATTTTCTAGCCAGACTAATGGCTTATGGTCTGTGACTATTTTGAATCTACGCCCGAAGAGGTATGGTCTGAAATGACTTACAGACCAAATGATAGCGCGCATTTCTTTCTCTATCGTAGAATAACGGATTTCCGTGTCCGATAGTGTCCTACTAGCGAAAGATATGGGTCTGTCATTAGTGTCTGGGCCTTGTGACAACACAGAGCCTATCGCATAATTACTTGCGTCTGTGGTAAGCGTGAATGGTTTATTGAAATCAGGGTATATGAGTATGGGATCATTACAAAGAAGGTCTTTCGACATTTCGAATGCTTGTTTAAATTCATCGTCTATTATTATAGATTTCTTTCCTTTTAACTGTCTCGTTATGGGTTTAGTTATTTTCGCGAAGTCTTTTATGAATTTCCTGTAATACCCTAATAGTCCTAAAAATGATTTAATTTCTCTAGTTGTCTTTGGGCAGGGGAAGTCCTTAATGGTTTGAATCTTAAGTGGGTTTGGTTTGACTCCTTCCTGAGTTACGATATGTCCCAGGAAGTCGATTTCCTTCCTTAAAAAGCTACATTTGCTTGGTTGGATTTTTAGATTTGCGTTTTGGAGTTTTGTGAAAACAGATTTAATATCTGCTATATGTTTTTGGAGTGAGGGTGAGAATACTATTATATCGTCGAGATAGACTAGACAGACGTTACCGACTAAGTCACCTAAAACGTTGTCCATAACGCGTTGGAACGTGGCAGGGGCGTTCTTGAGACCGAAGGGCATTCTCGTGAACTCGTAATGCCCATTTTCGACGGTGAATGCCGTCTTGCTCGTGTCGCGTGGGTTCATTTGAATTTGGTGAAAGCCACTTGCTAAGTCTATTGTGAAATACATTGTCTTTCCTATGCTGTCTAGTATATCTGCGATATTCGGGATAGGGTATCTATCAGAGACAGTCTTCTCATTTAATTTCCGAAAATCGATTACCAACCGCCATTTTTTTTCACCTATGATGTCACTTTTCTTAGGTACGACTCAGACGGGTGCACTCCAGGGGGAATGACTGTTTTTTATGATGTTTTGTTCGAGCATTTTTGAAATTTGCTTACGGACCTCGTCTTTATGTACAAATGGGTAACGGTAAGATTTTGTGTGAATCGGTATATTATCTGGTGTTGGTATAGAGTGTTTGACGGCGTTAGAGAACGTTAGTTGGTTGTTTTCGTTGTGGAAAAGTATTTTGAATGATTTGCATAGTTTGAGTATTTGTTGTTTTTCTTCGCTGTTGAGGTGTTCCGTCTGGATGTTTAATTGTTGGTCGTCCGATCGTTCTGTATCTGTTGCCGCGGACATGCAGTTTAGGTATTGGTGGGTTCGTGAGGAGAACTCTTCTGCCTGTAACGGTTCTTCGAGGTAAAGTGTTTGGATCTGGTCTGAGTTATTGCAGACTTAAAAATAGGCGGATCCTGCGCTTGCGGTGTATAAACCGCCTGTTATGGATATTTGATTATCCAAATTCGTGGTTTCGTATATAAAATCTCCCTGAATGAAGTTTACTGGGAGCGGAAGTAGCATTTTGGTATTTTGTGGTAGCTTATGTAATGTGTCTACAGGGTTTTCCCTTGTGAGGATTGGGATGGCAGTTTCTGGTGTTTCTAGTATTGATTCGGCAAAGTTTATTTTTGCATTTAGGCTAGATAGGGTATCCATGCCTAGGAGACCATTGCAATGGGGGTGGAAATTAAATAATAAGAACTTAAAATTAAGCATTTTTTTGAATTGTTTAAAATTTATCCTATCTGTATATTCCTGTATTTTGAATGTATTGAGAACAGTGTGGATATTGATATATGAGGTTAGTTTTTTTTTGTGATCTTCGTTAACAAGTGTTGGATTTATAAAAGAGTGAGTAGATCCAGTGTCTATTAGGAATTTAAGGGGTTACACCACTGTAGAATTTTCAAAAAATCTGTTTTTTTTTTTGCTCTAAAAATAGTATCTTAGAAGAATAACTATAACTAGAATAGAATTAAAATAGAATTAGAATTAGAATAGAATAACTATCTTAGAATACGGGGAAAAAAAAATTATGTCGAAAAAAATTTTTTTTGACCCTTATTTCGAATTTATCCGGGAGAGCGCCCGGCCTCCCAGAGCACGTGTGGAAATTTTGTTATTCGACGTTTATTCGTTCGTGCTGCGCCTTTTTTCCCTCTCATTCATCAGTTTTATTATCTCCGAGTGATTATCTCCTCCCCCCCCAGTGCGAAGAGAAGGCCGTTTGGGGAAATGGCCGGATCGTAGAAGGGTGGTTAGTCGACGTGTTGTTGGTGTATGCCACGAACTCCGGCGATATTTTGAATTTTACAAAATTTTTTTTATATGTGTATCTGAATGTTAAACATGAGTGTTGTGAGTGTAGATTTTTTCTTGTTAATGTGGCTTTTATGTTACTTGGTTTAATAATAATATTTTTATTGTATAGTGCTTGTCTATCTTATGTTTTTTTAATTGTTTTCTTAATTGTCTTTCTAATTTTTTGTTTGTGTAACTTTTGACCTTTAGTTTGTCTCTATGCCTTTGTCTCTATCTACTTTGTGTAGTGAAAATCTCGGTGTTATCTTGTTTCTACGGTTTTCTTTTCTAAATATTTTATCACTAGGCTCGACTTGGACTGGTGTCTCTCTGTCCTCGTTTAGTTTGGCTAATCTTCTTTCTGTGGTCGCGTTGAAATGTTCTTGTACTTTTGGGTATATGTCTTTTCTAAATTCGTTTAATTTCTTAAGGTAATTGTGATGGTTGTCGAATGTTATTGTTTTGTTGAATATGTGAGTTCTTCCGTGGAAGAGCTCGAAAGGGGTATAGGAAGTGCTGGAGTGTATTGCATTGTTATATGTTGCTACTGCTTCTGCGAGTATTTGGACATGATCACGTTCTAGGCCTGCTTCTTTTCTTTTGTTCAAGATTATCCTGTATAGTTCAGTTAAGGTGGAGTGCCGTCTCTCGATATAAGCGTTGCCCGTTGTTTGTTGGAATGAGGTTGTATGAGCTGTTATTTGGAATTGGGTTAAGAGGTCGTTGAATAGACTGCCCGAAAATTCCGCGCCCTGGTCGAAAATTATTTTCTTTGGTGCGCCATAGTGACTTATGAATTGTACTAAGGCGTCGGCTACTTTTATTGAATTCCTATTGCTAAGGGGGAAGGCTTGCGCTAGCTTGGTGAATTTATCGATAATTGTGAGGTTACAAGTATTGTTAATGAAATATATGTCTATATGTACTACTGCCAATGGTCCCTCTGGGGCGGTTGGGGCTTGCATTAATGGTCTATGGGGGTGTCTATCGTATTTTAGGGTTAGGCAGGTATCACAATTTTTTATAATTTTTGTGATAATGTCTTTTAAATGTGGAAAATAAATGTCATTTTTTAAATGGTTATATGTTTCATCTATCCCCCTATGATTGGTATTAAAGTGGTACGCACGAATTTTGTTTTCTTGATCATGAGGATTCGTAATTTCAGTTAGCCATATATTGCAGCGGAAAATTTTGTATAAGTCATTTTCAAAGAAATAGTTATTGTAGGACTCTTCTATTATTTTGAAAATGACGTCTGGTGCAAATATTGCGAATGTTTTATTCGGTTTCAGTATTGTTTGAAGGGTATTTGTAACGGAGTCGAAAGTATGTACGGGTTCTGTGATTATGTGTCTTAATTTATGGATAAATGGTGTTTCTACCTGTCTTAAAGTGGTTGATCCGGTACGGAATATAATTTGGCAATTGAAGTGATTTAGTGGTTGCGAAGCGATTGGTATAATTTGTGGGTCTTCGTTTATGTTCAAGTTTGGCTCGATTCTGCTGAGTGCAACTACGTTTTGCGACCCTTTTTTGTATACGACTTCGTAGTCGTAAGCGGCCAATATAGTTTTCCATCGAATTAATTTTGGATTCTGATCTTTCAGATTTTCTAGCCAGACTAATGGCTTATGGTCTGTGACTATTTTGAATCTACGCCCGAAGAGGTATGGTCTGAAATGACTTACAGACCAAATGATAGCGAGCATTTCTTTCTCTATCGTAGAATAACGGATTTCCGTGTCCGATAGTGTCCTACTAGCGAAAGATATGGGTCTGTCATTAGTGTCTGGGCCTTGTGACAACACAGAGCCTATCGCATAATTACTTGCGTCTGTGGTAAGCGTGAATGGTTTATTGAAATCAGGGTATATGAGTATGGGATCATTACAAAGAAGGTCTTTCGACATTTCGAATGCTTGTTTAAATTCATCGTCTATTATTATAGATTTCTTTCCTTTTAACTGTCTCGTTATGGGTTTAGTTATTTTCGCGAAGTCTTTTATGAATTTCCTGTAATACCCTAATAGTCCTAAAAATGATTTAATTTCTCTAGTTGTCTTTGGGCAGGGGAAGTCCTTAATGGTTTGAATCTTAAGTGGGTTTGGTTTGACTCCTTCCTGAGTTACGATATGTCCCAGGAAGTCGATTTCCTTCCTTGAAAAGCTACATTTGCTTGGTTGGATTTTTAGATTTGCGTTTTGGAGTTTTGTGAAAACAGATTTAATATCTGCTATATGTTTTTGGAGTGAGGGTGAGAATACTATTATATCGTCGAGATAGACTAGACAGACGTTACCGACTAAGTCACCTAAAACGTTGTCCATAACGCGTTGGAACGTGGCAGGGGCGTTCTTGAGACCGAAGGGCATTCTCGTGAACTCGTAATGCCCATTTTCGACGGTGAATGCCGTCTTGCTCGTGTCGCGTGGGTTCATTTGAATTTGGTGAAAGCCACTTGCTAAGTCTATTGTGAAATACATTGTCTTTCCTATGCTGTCTAGTATATCTGCGATATTCGGGATAGGGTATCTATCAGAGACAGTCTTCTCATTTAATTTCCGAAAATCGATTACCAACCGCCATTTTTTTTCACCTATGATGTCACTTTTCTTAGGTACGACTCAGACGGGTGCACTCCAGGGGGAATGACTGTTTTTTATGATGTTTTGTTCGAGCATTTTTGAAATTTGCTTACGGACCTCGTCTTTATGTACAAATGGGTAACGGTA
Source organism: Drosophila merina (assembly GCA_035047645.1). Taxonomy (NCBI): domain Eukaryota; kingdom Metazoa; phylum Arthropoda; class Insecta; order Diptera; family Drosophilidae; genus Drosophila; species Drosophila merina. The sequence goes on along the minus strand of JAWNPH010000089.1, from coordinate 22,001,386 downwards.
AGATTTTGTGTGAATCGGTATATTATCTGGTGTTGGTATAGAGTGTTTGACGGCGTTAGAGAACGTTAGTTGGTTGTTTTCGTTGTGGAAAAGTATTTTGAATGATTTGCATAGTTTTGTTCTGACCCTCTTGAGGGTTCGAGGTTCATTTATTGAATGATTAAAGTGAGCTGAAATTGGGTTCAGCTAACCCGCACATACATTGCTTATATCTATTTATTCTTTCTTATATTTATACATTTACATATGTATGCAGAAGGCATTGACCACTTGAGCTGCAAAGTGCATGCTCGGCATTCCCACGCTCCGCGATCGGCTTATGTATAAGCGTTAGATCGTATTACTGGGGCGCTGGATTGCTTACGTAGTTTTGGTGGTCTTTTTTGTATATTTATATTTATTTAATATTTATTTATATTTATTATGACAAAGTGTCACAATGTATTGACCCTAAGTTATACCCAATCATTTACATTTACATTTTACATTTATTGTATTGTTAGGGTAGGTTAGTTCAATATGCTACACCTCCCTTTTTAAAGAAATGACGTAATATATGTAGTCATTTAGTTCTTAATATTATTATTGTTATTGATTTTTCTTATTAACTATTAGCAATGTTTTGTCTCAAAGCATTTTTGTATAATGACAGAATAATACAAAAAATTTATGTTGAATTACGATATTTTTTGGATTTATGTTTAACTTTCTTAGAAGGAAAAATAATTAATTTTTTTTTTTGTGGTTTTTTTTTTTTTGTTTATTTTTTTTGTTTTGAGGTTGATCAGACCTTTTCTTAAGTGAAATGAAACGTTTCATTGATTATATATTTTTAGTCTATCCTTATGTACTTTTTGCTTCTTTTGTTTTGTATCTCTAATTACTATGTTATCTCTGTCTTCTATGGTTTCAACAGTATAAGGGCCTAGATATACTGGATCTAACTTATGACCCGATTCGTTCCTTAGTATAACTTTATCTCCTATTTTTAATTGAAAATCTGAAGTTTTCTTATCATAAAGTTGTTTTCTATAAGACTTAGCTTTTTCTAACATAAGTCTAGCTCTTTTATATGCTATTTCTAATCTATATTTTATTTCCTTTGAGTAATCTTCTATATTATATAGTGGTTCTATCCTATCTGTTTTATTAAAATTTGCGAACTGCCTTGGTAATCTTCCAAAGACTAGTTCATATGGACAATAATTATGCATGACTGATGGTGTTGTGTTGAAACAATATGTAAAGTATTGTATCCAAACGTCCCAATCAGTTTTATCTGCAGAGATGTATGAACGAATGTATTCATTGAATGTTCTATGACTTCGTTCGATTGTCCCTAAAGTCTGGTGGTGATATGCAGTGGATGTTAGATTTTCAATCTTCATATATTTACACATATCTTGAATTACATTGTTTTTATACTCGGTACCCATGTCCGAAATGAACGTCTTCATTGGACCGTACTTTAGTATAAAATTTTCGAATATAGCTTTTGCGACAGTATTTGCGCTCTTATTCGCTACAGGTATGGTTACTAGATACTTCGTCAAATCACATATTAGTGTGACGATGTATTCGTTGCCATATTCTGATTTCGGTAGTGGACCAACTGTGTCCACTATCACTATATCAAAAGCATTTGTTGGGGTTTCTGTGTGAGTCATTGGGGTCTTTGTATGTGTCGTTGTTTTTGACATTTGGCATTTATGACATCTACGTATGTACTCTTTTATATGACGAGTCATATTTTTCCAATAATAGTGTCTTTTTATTTTCGCTAGCGTTCTTGTAATGCCTGTATGACCTCCTTGAATTGGATCGTCATGATATGTAGACAGTATCGATTGTATCTCTTTTTCAGTTTTTATAATGGTCACCGGCTGGAGTAGCGCTACTCTTAATGATTTCAATTTTATATTGCCCATATTTTTGAAATTATCTATTGAAATGGTTTCAAAGATTTTTTCACTCGGTGCCAATTTGAGTTGGCTGATTTTTAGTATACCGGCTTGCATTTCAAGCCTTTGGAAGAACTGACCTAAATCAAAAATTCCATTGGTATATAAATCGTCAACATCAATTCTTGCAATAACTTTATTTCCTCGTTTTAGTAAACAAATAGATTCAGTTATTCGCAAGGTCACTACTTTTCGTACTTCATCATTTGTTATGACTTCGTGTACGTTGGGCTTAGATACATTTTGGATACTTTGCCTAGGCAATAGTTCCTTATTTGTTACTGTACAGTTTTCTTGTCTACTTTGTTGCCTGGTAGTGACTTTCAGGACTTTATGTTGCATGTCTTTGAGTTCCTTTATATTTATACGTGAGAGTGCGTCTGCTACAAAAACCTGACATCAAGTCAAGGCATGAAAAGTATTTAGCTCGACCTAGTTGATCTAAAATGTCATCAATTCTAGGGAGTGGAAATTTGTCAGAAAGAAGTTTTTTGTTTATTTGACGATAGTCAATTACTAATCGCCATTTTTTCTCTTGTGAATTTGGTAATGATTTTTTTGGTACTAGCAAGAGTGGGCTGTTATATTCAGATACAGACGGTTCGACGATTTTGTCGCTTATTAATTTCCCTACTTGGTTTTGAATTTCCTCAATATGGCTATGCGGGCTTCTATAGTTTTTTATATAAATGGGTTCATCATCTTTAAGTCTTAATGTTTGTTTATAAAAATTATTTGTTGATATTGGTTCGGTTTCCAGTCCGAACACATCACTATACTGTGTGCATAATTCTGTTAATTGATTTTTAAATTGGTCTGGAAAATTTTTCTTTAGTTTTGAAAGTATTTGCTCGCTTCTATTTCCAGTGTCGGTATTATGAATGTCATAATCTTTTAGATTTTCATATTGAATTTTATTTACTTTGACCACTTGGTCGAAATTAGTTGTATTTAGAAGTCGAACGTATACATGTTTGGATGCTGCTATTGTATTTGCAACATAAATCCCACTGTGTATTTCTTGATTAGGAACAAATATGAAATCATTTACAACATTAATGTCTATTTTCCGAATAACTTGTGATCTGGCTGGCAGAAGAACTGTATTGTTGCCAGCGCTATATGTTATCGGAACATATATTGGATAATTTAAATTTTGGGGTCTAATTATAAACCAGTCTTCACTTGGTTTGAAATCTAGTTGACAATTGAATTTCTTTATAAAATCAATGCCTATTATTCCATCACATGGTATTGCAAAATTTGGGTTTACCAAATGAAATTCATGTGGAATAATATATTTTGTTGATTGGAGTTCTATTAAGGTTGTTCCTTGAGACTTTATCACACCTTGGCCTATGCCTTCGATGTTTATTATTTTTTCATTTTGAATTATGAAGTTATCAGAATTTACTTTCAAAAGTGAGATATCTGCACCAGTATCTATGAGAAATGTTAGTTTATTTTCAGTTGAATGATTATAGAAAGTTACGAATATATTAAGACTATAATTGATGGAATGAACTTTTACATTTATTGGTTGTTTCCTAAAGGGTTCTGTTAGTTTTCCGACGTATTTTGCGCGATTCTCACACTGCTATTATTATTATTACCATGGTTGTAGTTTCCGCGGCCTCTCCCTTGATTTTGGCCTCGTCTACCTCCACGGTTATTATAGTTATTATTATTGTTGTTATTGCTGCCTCGGTTGTAATTGTTGTGGTAGTTATTTCTTCCACGATTATAACCCCGGGCGCCTCTATTATAATTATTTGCACCTCGTCGATAATAGAGTACAGTGTTACTTTGACCTGTTATCTCTGTGCAACTGTTTACAAATTTGGAAATGGCATCATTCATGTTTGTGAATGTGCCTGCTTGCATGATAAGTTTTACCTTATCAATGGAGCAATTCTGTGTCATTGCTTTTACAGCTGTTGTAGTGCTGTATTTATTTGCTAAGGATTGGCTGAGACCTTCACTGATATAGGCACCTTCAAGGGCCTTTGTCAGTTTCTCCACCTCTTGGGTGTATTGGTTAGCCGTTTTATTTCTTTGTTGTAGATTCAGAAGTTTGGCAGATATCACTTCTACCGATTCTCCTTTTACTGCACTTGACAGTTGGGTAATGATTGCAGCAATCGTCTGCTCATTACTTATAAGGTTTCTTACATGGCCTTTAAGTTTAGTTTTTATTAGGCTTATTGCTGTCGTTTCATGTGTGCCCTTTAAGCTATCTAGTAGACCTAGAGCATCCAAAAAACTTTGTAGATTTTCTGGTTTACCATCAAACTCTGGTATCAGAGATGTGGCTAGCCTGATAAATTCTATCAACGTCTGTGCCATTTCAGAAATTGTTATTGGTTCAGATTTGAATTCAATTCGGTCGCTTCCTTCTAGCGTTTCAATGTCACTATCGGACTCAGCGCCGCTTGATTGAACAGATTCGTCTAGTTCTTTGAACTGGTCTGTGTTGAATTCAACCAATTGACTTAGACTTTCTGGTACATCTATCAGAATATGCCTTCTTTTTCTGATGTTATTTAATCTTGTGTTTAGGGATTTTATAACCCTTAAACATTTGTTATTATGTTCAGATGTGAGCCTATTTGCATATTTATTTACTAATGTAACTATATTATTATATTCACCTACTAATATCTCTGTATGATTTTTCAGAGTTTCGGATTTTATTATTGCGTCTCTATTGATACATTTATAAGACTTATCGAACTTGAAACGAAATTCGTCTATGCGTATCGCTATTTCGCTCCATTCCATTCTTTTCTTAAGAAAAAAGTTTTTATTAAGCTTTCTTCTAATCCATATTATTATTTTTTTTTTTTTTGATCTGGTCTAAACGATTTGCCCTATTTATGTAACGTCTTTTAATGATCTTGTTATGCTTAACATAAATTGTAAGCAGAAATTGTAGAAGTAGTACTATTGTAATAATCAGCAATAAGATCCACAACGCATTTATATCGTCTGTGTGATCTATAACTTTTACGTTAGTAACTACGTTGGCAGTATTGGCCTTTGCCTCACTAGAATCGCTAAACCATCCCATTTTTTTTTTTTTATTTTCAATGAAACGTTTTGTTTGAAGGAGAAGAAAAAAAAAATGAGATTTTCTATTTATGAGTTTTTCTCATTATTGTGATATTTATTTATTCTTCTAGAAAATCAAAAATAAAAAAAATTTTACGTTTAATGAAGATAAAAATTCTTCTGTCATTAAAAAAAAATTTTTGCAGCTGAATATATATATATATATTCAGTAGCAGAGACGTGGAAATATTAGTTGTTAATAAATGTGGTTGGCTCACATATTTGTTTACAATATAAAAAAAAAAATCGTCCAACCGCATTGTTAGTAAAAAGCCTAACAGATATTAGTGTTTTTCAAGCAGCGGTTTCCCGCATCGGCTTGGGTTTAGAAATTAAAATTAAGGCAAATTGGGGCATTGGCATTTATTTATGCAGCCCGTTTGCGTTGTTTCGCACCTTGCGAAATCCTGCTCCCGATGTCCTCAAGACGCTCTTTGTAGCGTTGTCGGGATGCCTCGGCGACGAGATGTTGCTTGCTCCAGAGACGCGATGATGATGTTATGCTGCTGTCGAAGATGTTGCTGCCCGTTTTCTTAGTCCGTGTCGTTGGTAGCTGCTGCTTTTTTTTTTTTTTATTTAATTAATGTTGTTTGTTGTTGGTTTGTTATTTAGAATTCCTAGTTGTTTGGCGGCTCAACAGAATCAACAGAAGATAGATGCAAATGGTTTTATATATATTTATATATTTTTGTTGTTGATTTCACCATAAATGAATACAGGGTGCTCCTGTTGCTGGTGCTGCTGCTGTTGGTGCTTTCGGCGGCTGCTCGGGTTTTTTTTTTTTTTGAAGATGCTCCAGTTGGCTGTGAATGTTGTATCGTTTTCCCATGATGTATAAAGTTCTTAATAGTTGAGAATATCGTAGTGTCCCAATCTCAGAGCTTATCCTTGTAGGGTCCTAGTAGGGTCCTGGTAAAGTCCTGGTAGGGTCCTGGTAGTGTCCTGTCACGGTCGCCATGTTCTGACCCTCTTGAGGGTTCGAGGTTCATTTATTGAATGATTAAAGTGAGCTGAAATTGGGTTCAGCTAACCCGCACATACATTGCTTATATCTATTTATTCTTTCTTATATTTATACATTTACATATGTATGCAGAAGGCATTGACCACTTGAGCTGCAAAGTGCATGCTCGGCATTCCCACGCTCCGCGATCGGCTTATGTATAAGCGTTAGATCGTATTACTGGGGCGCTGGATTGCTTACGTAGTTTTGGTGGTCTTTTTTGTATATTTATATTTATTTAATATTTATTTATATTTATTATGACAAAGTGTCACAATGTATTGACCCTAAGTTATACCCAATCATTTACATTTACATTTTACATTTATTGTATTGTTAGGGTAGGTTAGTTCAATATGCTACAGTTTGAGTATTTGTTGTTTTTCTTCGCTGTTGAGGTGTTCCGTCTGGATGTTTAATTGTTGGTCGTCCGATCGTTCTGTATCTGTTGCCGCGGACATGCAGTTTAGGTATTGGTGGGTTCGTGAGGAGAACTCTTCTGCCTGTAACGGTTCTTCGAGGTAGTGTTTGGATCTGGTCTGAGTTATTGCAGACTTAAAAATAGGCGGATCCTGCGCTTGCGGTGTATAAACCGCCTGTTATGGATATTTGATTATCCAAATTCGTGGTTTCGTATATAAAATCTCCCTGAATGAAGTTTACTGGGAGCGGAAGTAGCATTTTGGTATTTTGTGGTAGCTTATGTAATGTGTCTACAGGGTTTTCCCTTGTGAGGATTGGGATGGCAGTTTCTGGTGTTTCTAGTATTGATTCGGCAAAGTTTATTTTTGCATTTAGGCTAGATAGGGTATCCATGCCTAGGAGACCATTGAAATGGGGGTGGAAATTAAATAATAAGAACTTAAAATTAAGCATTTTTTTGAATTGTTTGAAATTTATCCTATCTGTATATTCCTGTATTTTGAATGTATTGAGAACAGTGTGGATATTGATATATGAGGTTAGTTTTTTTTTGTGATCTTCGTTAACAAGTGTTGGATTTATAGAAGAGTGAGTAGATCCAGTGTCTATTAGGAATTTAAGGGGTTACACCACTGTAGAATTTTCAAAAAATCTGTTTTTTTTTTGCTCTAAAAATAGTTTAACTATCTTAGAATACGGGGAAAAAAAAATTATGTCAAAAAAAATATTTTTGACCCTTATTTCGAATTTATCCGGGAGAGCGCCCGGCCTCCCAGAGCACGTGTGGAAATTTTGTTATTCGACGTTTATTCGTTCGTGCTGCGCCTTTTTTCCCTCTCATTCATCAGTTTTATTATCTCCGAGTGATTATCTGACTATTTCCAAGTGTAATTGAATAAAAAATGGGTAAAGACAAAGTGCATCAGGGGAGGAAAGGTACAAAACGAGCGTATCCTACGCGCCACCGAAGTTCATCGTCGAAACGACCACTCAAACTTTAAACGGGTTTTTCTCGAAACACGTTTTTTGAAATCGGCACGCAGCAGAACTCGAACAATTTTCAAAATTTTGACTTGAAATTTTGACCACATCTTCAGAACGCGAATACGCAGTGAAACACGTACAGATTTTTCGATAAATTAATCAGGCGATTTTTAATCAACAAAAAACTGGCCTATTTTTGGGTGAAATTCCGACTTTTTTTTTCGAACCTTCGCCAAATTCACAAAAATCAATATTTTTAAAAATCCGTACGTGTTTCACTAGCTATACTATACAGGTTCAAATTTACATCACTTATGCTGCGTGCCGCGGAGGCGTTCCCGCGAAACACGTCCCAGGGCGCCGGCCATATCGCCGCCATTTTGAATTTTTTTTTAATGAAAAAATTATGTTGTACACTTCAATATATGCTTAACAACATCCCCAAGTTTCATTCATTTACTCCCCCTCCTTATGGTCTAAAAAAAATCGCGAAAAAACGTTAGAAAAACTGGGGTTACAGTGGTGTAACCCCTTAAGAGGTTTTGACACCATGGAGTTTGGTGATAAGAGGACAAATGGCAAAGAAGATCCGTGAGTCTTCTTGCTTATGTAGCCGACTGGTTTCTCGAGGCTTCTAGTGGAAAATTTGCATCATCATTGATATTACATAGAAGAGCGTTTGGATTATAGTTGTTTTGTTGACTTAGGTTCTGATCTGCTTGGTCGTTATTATGGAAGGGGTTCCTGCCCAGAGTTTCTCTATCTTGTTGCCCATTATGAGAATTATGTTGACGTGTGAAACGTCTATTATTATTGTTGGTGTTGCCATATCGTGGTACATGATGAGTGTTGTTGCCATTATTGTAGTTCTGTTGTCGTGGTATGTAGCGACTGTTGTAGTCACTTTTGGTTGGTTGTTTTTGCGCGTATGGGTGATTCCTGTATTTTGGGTTGTCGTGTCGTCGGTTTTCATGATGTTTAGAGAAGCTTAATTCGATCTGTCCGTACTCGTATGCTTTCTCTATTGTCTTTGTCTTTTGATTTCTAATGGTTGACCTAAGTGGGTCTTTTAATCCAGCGAAAAATGTATTCAGGCAGAATCTGTCGTATTGGTCACGTTTGGCTGCAAGAGAGTGTCCACTCGGGTCTGCTTCTCTGGCGAGTGACATTAATTCACTTCTAATTTTTGCGGCTGAATAATATAATTTTCCCATACTAAGTCCGTCCGGAAGATTGTAAAGCTCTCTAACAAGCATCTCCTCTGTTTTCTTGCTATAGTATAGCCTCTTGAGGTTTGCTTTTATGTCATCCCAATTAAGGAGTACATCGCAGACGCTCAGCGCTTCGTCTGCCCTGCCTTTAATTTTGTCTCGTATAGTTCCAATTAAGTACTGTCCGCATGTTGTTTGGTCTACTGATGAGGTTAACAAAAGGAACTGATCTACTCTATCTATAAATCTATTAAGATTGTCAGGCGGGCCTTCGTAGTTGTGTAGTTGATTTGCAAGGTTTAGTAGTTGTTGTAGATTCAGGTCTGTTTTTATTGGTGGATTAACGGTGGGAGTTAGTGGCCCTGTGGCGTTACCGGAATCCATAGCGTTGGTGGAATTATTGTTTTGGGATTGAACCGGCTGGTCTTTTTCTATTGTTTCTGTCGTTTCCCTTATCTCATATAGACTAGAACCGCTTCTTAGCCCTGATCTGCCCCTAACTGTGTTACTAGTGTTGGCTTTTCTCCTTAACATTTATGTGTATATAAAATAGTAGTATATAAATAGTAATATTATGTAAGGTATAAATAGGTATGTTTTGTTTTGTTTTTTTTGGTTTTTTTTTTTTTTTTTTTTTTTTTTTTTTTTTTTTTTTTTTGTTTTTTTTTGTTTCTTTTTTTTTTTTTTTTTTTTTTTTGTATATTAATGTAGTAATGTATTGTATTATGTTTTGTGGTGCTATGTATATGTATATATGTTTGAGTGTGTATTATGTGTGTATTTTTCCAAAATAAAAGAAAACCTGTATGTTTGTGTCCGTTACGCAGCTTCCTCCTTTCCCAGCTTCCTGGTATTTAGCGTGAATTGTATGCCGTTCACGTAGTTCTGCTGTGCTTCCTTCGACCTGTATGTGTGTGTCCGTTACGCAGCTTCCTCCTTTCCCAGCTTCCTGGTATTTAGCGTGAATTGTATGTCGTTCACGTAGTTCTGCTGTGCTTCCTTCGAACTTTAATGCATAAACTAAATAAGTAATTAATAAGTAATTAATAGGTGTATTGTAGGTGTGGGTTCTTTCCTTTTTTTTTTTTTTTTTTTTTAATTTTTTGTTTTTTTTTTGGCTTTTTTTTATTTTATTTTTTTTCATGTGAAATGTTTAAGTGAAAACGATGCCTTAACAGCGATTGTTGTACACATCGGTCATTAATCACACAACTCACAATTATTTTTATAAACCTTTTAGTTGGTATTATTTTACGAGTTAGGGTGTATGGATGATCCCGGTGCCTTATCAGCGATTGATGTACACATATACGGTAATCACACACAGTAATTTGTTGGTAATATTTTTGTAAATTTGCACAAGCGATCCCGGTGCCTTATCAGCGATTGATGTACACATATACGGTCGCTTGTAAAGCAATTTGAACTTGATTTTCTTTGTTTCTTTTGTTTTATTTGCAAGTCATCATGCTGTAATAACTTTTTATTTAATTTATTATTTTACCACTCACTAATAGAATCCCCACAACTATTGCCGTCACATGTTCATTACCTCTTTAGAATAAGCGTATAGCGTAGTGGGCGTTGTTAATCCCTTGTCCGTAGTCCGGCTGCGCCAGTTACAATCCTGTGGCCGAGGGAGGAAAGATTCGAAAAAACACAACTGCTCAGCTTGGGGTATGAATTGAAAGTAAGTAGTCTTTATTACAAAAGGTTGTAAGCTTCTTGAATTTTGCTCGGCTCCTCAGTTTTTTATATTCCTGGGTCGGTGTTGTCTCCCTGTGGTTGAATTGTCTCGGCTCCTCAGTTTTTCATGCTGGGTCGATGTTGATTCCTTGTGGCCGGTGAGAGGGGGTATGTTAACTCGAGCGCAAATGGTTATGGCGCTATGTTATTGCACAAAGTAGAAGGAAAACGCAGGGTAGTCGAGTATTATAGCAAATGCACCATGTAAGCAGAATCTAAATACCACTCTTATGAGCTCGAAACATTGGCAGTCTTTAAGGCCATCAAGCAATTTCGTCATTATTTAACCGGTAGACAGTTTACTGTGTATACAGACTGCCATTCTATTAAGGCGAGTCAGGACAAGGCGGTATTGACCCCGCGAGTGCATCGATGGTGGTCATTCATGCAACTCTTTGAGTTCCACGTTGAATATCGTAAAGGAAGCCAAATGGCTCATGTTGATTGCTTATCAAGGAATCCTGTAGCTGTAGAAGCACAGCCAAATACAAGTAAAGTTGTGGAAGTACGAGTTGACTTGGCAACTATCACACACAACTGGCTAGTATCCGAGCAGCAGCGCGATGAACATATCGAATATTATGAGCGAGTTGAATAGTGATGAGATGCAGAGAGAATTAGCGAACACGTATGAGATTAGAAAAAGTCTGTTGCATCGTATTATTCAAAGAAATGGCAAGACGCGATGCTTGCTTGTTATTCCGAGGGCGTTTAGATGGTCCGTTGTTAATCATATACACAAGGCCATAATGCACATGGGTTGGCAGAAGACACTAGATAAGGTCTACGAGCAGTACTGGTTTGAAAATATGGCAAAATATGTTAGGAAATTCGTAGAAAATTGCGTCACATGTAAATTATCGAAATCAGCGTCAGGCAAAACGCAAACAGAATTACATCCAATACCCAAAGTAGAGATACCGTGGCATACCATTCATATTGACATTAGTGGGAAATTAAGTGGCAAGAAAGACGAAAAGGAATATGTCATTGTACAAATTGATGCTTTCACTAAGTACGTCTATTTGTACCACACCTGGAATTTAGACTCGATTAGTTGCATACAGGCGGTGAAGTGCGCCATATCGATATTTGGCGTCCCCAGTATAATTATAGCGGATCAGGGACGATGCTTCACAAGTAGCGAATTTCGCAAGTTCTGTAACACAAACAAAATGGATTTACACGTGATAGCAACTAGCAGAGCGAATGGACAGGTAGAGCGAGTGATGAGTGTACTTAAAGGGATGTTAACAGCAGTAGAGACTAGCGAACGTTCGTGGCAGGAGGCGTTGGGTGAGATACAGTTGGCCATAAATTGCACCACTAATCGGGTGACTCAGCAAAGTCCCTTAGAATTTTTGATAGGAAAAGAGGCAAGGCCGATGGGAATGTTGACCATCAACGAAGAAATGCCAGTAGATCTGGAGAAAACTAGAGAGAAGGCTAAAGAAAACATTGATAGAAATGCAAAGTATGATAGGGCCAGAGTTGATAAAAAGCATGCCCGTGTGGTAAAATATAAGTTTGGTGTTCATGTGTTATTAAAGAGTGAAGAGGGACACCAAACGAAATTGGATCCTAAGTACAAAGGACCGTTTGTTATAGTAGAGTTGCTAGTTGAAATCATTAACGACTAAGCGAATGTACAAGTATCCACATGATAGTGTACGCAGTTTGTCCGATGAAAGAGAAACTCGTGAGTTAATAGAAGAGCTTGACGACGGCAACAGAGAAGAAAACGTAGAAAAAGAATCCGATAATAAGTTGTGAGCTGATTGGTATCGAAATGGTCGAGTTTGTGCAGAAGGGAGCGTCTACTCCAATTGGAAAATGTAAAGCTAAACTGACATTTGACGACTAGTGTAAGATAGCCAGACGATTTAGCTTGAGTAGAAGAGAGCCTGTACTCTAAGCGTTAAGTTGAAGAATATCCTACTAAGCTAATCTCTGATGAAATGTATGGTTGATAGCCAAATTGTTGGATTTGTGCGGAAGAGAGCGTGTACTCTAGAGGAGATTGAGAAGGTTTATCCCGCCAAACTAACATTTGAAGACACAAGAAGTGTAAGAAAATTTGCTACGGAAAGTTAAGTTGAATGATATGAGTAATGAAGTCAAGCGATACATTAGAAAAATGAAGAACAAAGAAATACAATGAAGTTTATGTTGAGTTAAGCAACACGAGGACGTGTTATAGTCAGGAAGGCCGTGTCGGGAATTTACTTGGTTTATAAGATTTGAGGTTAATTATAAGTCTCTCTGTGTATTCGCTATGGAAATAAATGATGATGAAAAGGAATGAGAAGAGAGAAAGAGCGCTTTATTGAGAGAGCGCGTGTATGAGAGTTTCTGTATGAGAGCGCTGTGGGGAAGGAGAGCGAAAATCCCTGCTGAGCGTGGCGCAATGGGAGGTGAGGAGGAAGAAGAAACAGGAGGTGAAGTTCAGTTAGAATTGGCCTCCGAAAAGAACAGAAGTGACCATTGCGACTCGCTGCGTGACAGTGAAACAAATTATAAAACATGAACGAGGTTAATGAAAATCCTTCTCCGACATATTCATTGACGAATATACACATTACTGTGTAACCTATGTAATTTCTTACAAGTCAGATGTGTTTTCAGTTTTTAAAGATTTTATTGCCAAGGGCGAAGCTCACTTTAATTCAAAAGTAGTAAATCTCTATATAGATAATAGTAGAGAATACTTGTCAAACGAGATGAGACAATTTTGTGTAGAAAAAGGCATAAGCTATCATTTAACGGTTCCTCCACAATTGAATGGTGTTTCTGAGCGCATGATCAGAACAATAACTGAAAAAGCTCGAGCAATGATAACAGGAGCAAAATTAAATAAAAGTTTTTGGGGTGAAGCTGTTTTAACAGCAACTTATCTAATAAATAGATGCCCAAGTAGAGCATTGCAAAATATGAAGAAAAGATATCTTAAAATATTTGGTTCAACTGTCTATGTACTGAATAAAGTAAGAAAGCGAAAATTTGATGATTTGAAATCAATAAAATGTATCCTTGTTGGATATGAACCAAACGGGTTAAAATTGTGGAGTGTAGAATCGAGGTAATTTATGACAGCTGGAGATGTTGTGGTGGATGAAACTAATATGTTTCATACTAGATCTGGAGATGATAGTGTTAAGCAATCGCAAGACATATTATCTGAACCTAAAAATACAGATCAGGATAAAAACTCTTGTTTGTTGGATACAAATGGTAACCAAAGTACTGAAGAGTCTATACATGAGAAGTCTGATAATCTTGAATCAGACAAACAGACTAGTGAAAATTCCACAAATCCAGAGAATGCCGATCCAGTTGATGATTCTGGTGACAAATTACAAAATTCGAGTATAGAGAATGAAGAAATAAGGAGAAGTGAACGAATTAGAGATAGACCTAAAATATCTTATAGACTGATGGAAAAGTGTTTATTAAATGCATACGTATGTTTCAATGACATACCCAGTACATTTGAAGAAATTAAACACCGCGATAACAGAGTTTTCTCGATACTTTATTGGAATTAAAATTGATAGAAATGAAAACATATTAAGTTTAAGTCAATCAGCTTATATTCAAAGCATTTTAAGAAAATTTAATATGGATAATTGTAACCCAGTAAGTACGCATCTGCCAAATAAACTTGACTATGCAGCATTGCAATCAGAGGAAACATGGAACGCACCATGTCGGAGCTTAATCGGCTGTTTGATGTATGTATGTTATGTACTCGGCCAGATTTGAGTACATCCATAAGCATATTTAGTAGGTACACCAATAGTAATAATAAAAAACTATGGCAAAACCTTAAGAGAGTTTTGAGATACCTGAAGGGTACTATTGATTTGAAGTTGACTTTTTTCAGAAATGATAGTTTTGATAATATTATGTATGAATATGTATATTCTGATTGGGCTGGGTGTGAAGTAGACAGAAGAAGTACAATTGGTTTTATTTTTCAAATATTTGAATCCTGTTTAATATGTTGGAGTACAATGAAACATAAATCAGTTGCAGCTTCATCAACAGAAGCAGAATATATGGCACTGTTTGAAAGTGTACGTGAAGCATTATGGCTAAAATCATTAATGAACGGAATAAAGATTGAAATAAATAAACCAATAGACATTAGAAGATAACCAAGGTTGTATTAGCATTGCCAATAATCCAACTCACCACAAGCGAGCAAAGCATATTGATATTAAATACCATTTTACTAGAGAGCAAATTGAAAAAAAACTAATTTGTATTAAGTATATTCCCACAGATATGCAACTGGCGGATATAATGAAAAAACCATTGCCATTGGCCAGATTCCTGCTTCTAAGACAACAATTGAGTCTACTTGAATAAAATAAAAAAAAAATTAAAAAAAAGAATTATAAAAAAGAAAAAAAGAATTACTGGATAATGAAATCCGAACATGAAGTTCCTATATTAATCAAAATGTATTATATATTTTACTTTGAAGCATTGAAGCTATTTTGTTAATTTTTCAAACCTATCACAAAATCTTTGAAGCATTGAAGCTATGTTCTCATTACTATTTTTGAATGATCTGATTAGGTTTTACTGGGTTTCCCTAATCCTTTGCAGTAAATGTTGGATCATAAAATTGTATTTTCCCAGAACGTAAAAACTCGTCAAATAAGAATTTTGTAATTTTATTTTAACAATTAAATTCAATCAATGAATCTTTTGAGGAGGTGTGTTGTAAATGTCCCTATGTGTACATGTACATGAACATGACCATATACACTGCGCGTCATCAGATTAGCGCCCCCTGCATGGCTCCGTTTCTTTTTATGTTCTGTATTTTGCCATTGCACGAAAATTCGTCAATGTTGTTGTTTTTAGTTTACTGGGATTCCCTCTCTCTTTGTGAACAAAAAGGAGGCCGTGAGGGGAACCGTTATCTTTTTAATTCTGCTTTGTTTTACTTTCGGCGCAAATTTAAACAAGTGTTCTGCATCATCAGATTAGCGCCTCCCAATGCAGTTTTGATTATCTTCCAAAATTTAAAGGTAGGAGAACAAAATGTTTTATGCTGTTAAATTGAAAAGTTTCCTTTAATGTAGCGTAAAAAATGTAAAGAGGAACGGTGTTATCCTTGCAGGAAAAATCCAAAATCATAGCTTTCTATGAATGCGGGCTGTCTTTTCATAAAATTGCAGAAAAATCAGGCAGACATCGCAAAACTATAGCCAACTTTATTAAAAACAAGGAAACCTATGGAAAAAACCACCTTTATAGTGGTGGCAATAACCGTGTCGTTACCGCGGCAGATCGCGGGTCCATACTTCGAATAGCTTCAAATTCCCACGACTCCTCCGCCAAAATCCGAGAAAAATGTGGTGTAAACGCGAGCAAATCGACGATTCAAAGGGTGACTAAGAAAGCTAACATTCTAAACATAAAACACTGAAAAAAACAGCCTCTTAATAAGTTGCGAAAAGAAGCACGTCTGAGTTTTGCTCGAGCGCATATGACCTGGTCCAAGGAGTGGCATTATGTCGTATTTTCGGAAGAGAAGAAATTTAATCTGGAGGGACCAGACGGTTATAGTCATTACTATCATGATTTCCGTAAAGAGGAGCACATTTTGGATCGCTTACATGTCATGGTATGGGGCGCAGTATCCTATTATGGCCCCTGTGAATTGCAGTTTTTAACACCAAAAATGAACGCGAAAGATTATAATTGTGTATTAAAAACGGCATTTCCCTACTTTAAAAACATTTATGGAAATCTAGAATGGCATTTTCAGCACGACAATGCCCCAATCCACACGGCACGTTCGGTAAAAACTTGGATTCAAAGCGAAAATGTAAAAGTTCTGGAATGGCCACCATACTCCCCATACCTTAATATAACATAAAACGTGTGGGGATGGTTGGCTAGGAAGGTATACGAGGGTGGTAAACAATATGCCACTAAAGAGGAATTGATCACCGGATTAAAACTCGCTTGGTCTGCAATTACTTTGGATTACCTACAAAAAATATATGATTCACTTCCCAGACGAATGTGTGAAGTCCTTGAAAACAAAGGAGGTTCAACTCATTATTAGTTTCCTTTAAAAATATTCTAATTTAAATATTTAAGTGTTAATCATCAATATTTCGAAATAAATCGAACAAACTTAAATTATCGTAGGGGGCACTATCCTGATGACCCCATTTTGATTCACCCATTTATGGCTTGTTTTCCTTTTTTATTTAAATAAAAATCTGTAAAAAACCAACGAATACATGAGTGTGACCATATGTGGACGTGAGCAAAAGCCTCATTGATCTGGTAGAGCAAAGAATATATCCGATATATATGAAAATGTTAACGGGACTATTTCACAAGAAGAAGTCGCTTTCTCTCTCTTTTCTCTTAATTTTGTTCGGTTTTTTTGCAACACTGAGATCGAGTTAAGTTGCTAGTAAATGACGAGCTCGTGCATATTGAAAAGAAATAAAATAGAAACAAAACTGAATTTCACAAGTTACTGTTGTTTTATTGTTTAGTTTGATTTTATTATTACTTTCTATAATTTCTATACTCCAACGCGACTAGTCTGGTCTTTGCAGCTGCTGCTCTGGACGGATGAATGCATGTCATGGATGCACATAGACTGGAACGGACGGACTTGCGCATGTCATGGTAGCGCGAAGTCTCGTCTGAACGGGTGTTGGTACGATCAGATCTGGGCGGTTCCAAGACGCGGGGAGCTATTGGACACGCTCTGACTGGTCGGATATGGGCAGGTCATGGAACTCATCGCATCGATACTCGAACAGTGCGGACGCTGTTATTTTCTGTGCTCCGAAAATATACAAAATACTTCAAGTGAAAAGTGAATAATTACCAACAATTTAACTCAAAAATTTAGCGAAAGAACGGTCAATACGATGTATAATCTTATTAAAATAGTTGTCCAAATTCCCTTCTTTTTATACCCTGTACCCATTAAAAATGGGTGAAAAGGGTATCATAATATGGTGCAGATGTATGTAACAGGCAGAAGAAAGACCCCATAAAGTATATATATTCTTGATCAGAATCAACAGCCTAGTCGATATAGCCATGTCCGTCTGTCCGTCCGTCTGTCCCTCCGTCTGTCCGTCCGTCTGTCTGTCCGTATCAACGCCTCGATCTCAGAAACTACAAGAGCTACAGACATGTGCCATATATCGTTGGATAGGTAATTACCATACGCAGTACAAGTTTGTTGTTTTATTTTGATATCACCCTCCGCTCCCCCGCAAACCGGCTAAAACTGCCACGCCCACAATTATTAACCTAATGCTATTCGGCATATGCGTTGGTGCTTATAAAAGCTATCTAATTTTTGAACCAAATCGGATAAGAAACACGGAAGTTATGCCAAATGCTAAATCTATGGCAAGGTAAGCAGAAGCGCAGCAAAAGACGCATTGCGCGACGCCGACTGCGACGTTGACAGCGAAATGTGTATGGCTTTATGACACACGAAACTTATTTTCATAACGTAGCGCAACGGCAGAAGGCGATGCTCATTGAAATATGTCAAATTTGTATATATGCGTTTCCGTGCCTAATATATACATATCTAATAAGTACCCGTGATCTACAATTTAAAGAATGAGTTTACTTTGTAAAATTTTGACTGATGCAGGTGCAACTGCAAAAAAATATTGCCTATTCACAAAAGGAGGTGAATTTGCATACATGAGATTGGTATATTAAGCATGTCTAAGGGTACAGGGAAACTCGACTGCTGCTTCCTTATTGTTTACAACTAATTTATATCAAAGAAAATAAACAAACAAAAAACCAAGCCACAATGAGTCAAACCGACATTGGCGCTCAACGTCAACAAGAGCGACACAAACGCCGTCTCTGATATGGGTCTTGGCAACCCGCGTAAGGGCATGAAATTAATGCAAACGTCGTACGGCCACAGTCAATCAGCCCCAAGGGACACGTTAATTTATGCCAACAACGATGAGCCAAAGAAACCTGACCTCTCCCACGACGATT
This sequence comes from Drosophila merina, assembly GCA_035047645.1. Lineage (NCBI taxonomy): Eukaryota > Metazoa > Arthropoda > Insecta > Diptera > Drosophilidae > Drosophila > Drosophila merina. The sequence continues at coordinate 21,982,919 of JAWNPH010000089.1, read as the reverse complement.
AAAACTTTGATCTTCGATTCATCACACTGCCCTACCGACCCAAACAAAATTCCTTACTTTATCAACTTCGCGACCCAAGGCTAAGCTTTGATGCCGAGATTGAATCCGCAGCAAATACCCTGAAGAGTGTCTTAGCTATAGCCACATACCCTATAACCCCAGGATGACAAACGCAGACTGTTCACACTATAAACTTGTGCGTACATTTAATGAGTTCAACTCGGGTGTTTGAATCTAACTGACTACTGCGAGGGCTTCGCCTTTTATTCATTCTTAAATAGGTTCTTATTATCTAATTATATAATGCAGCGCTTGTAAGACGCCGCAGTCTGCGTTTGTAAATGCAACTGAGTTTAATTCTTAAATCTATGTTTGAGGCCTATGACCGCGATAATCACCTCCCGCGTGGTCACATCTCTTGACACTTCGGCAATAGGCCGCTGCAATCGTACTTATCTGTAGTTGCCACTCATGCTGTCCAGTGACATGTTTATTGCAGCCCATAAATAGAATATATTTATAGTTTGCCCACTTATCATGTCTAAACACATTGTAGTGCATACATTTTGAATATCTACTGTACCAAGAGTACTTACTAAATACAACGAAACACTTTGTTGCAGTGCTTACATAAACAGAGCTCCGGTCTTTTACCCAAGTGGCCGAAATATGATTCGATCGGCACGTTCACAGAAAGTGCAAGTGCCAGCATTCTGTTACACTCTCCGACAACTTGGCCGAACTCAAGTGTATGCATATACCCTCGCGCTTCAGCTTAAGAGAGCATAATTACATACATAACACATATATACATATAGAATATACATAACAGTGGGCTATGGGCAGCGCAGCGATCAGACTTAGGCTTACTTAGAGTTTAAGGAATAATGTAAAATCAGATACAATTAGACCCTGGAAGCGGCACCCTCGCTGCTTCCAAAATCAAAAAAAGAATTCAAAACGCAAGAGAAGCTTCTACATTACAACATATTTAGACACAGATATTGTGCGGCGCGTTCTCGAAAAACAACGTCTGCAACTGGCGTGGGAAGTTCAAAGATCGCCAATCGCAAAGCAAAGTTTTTAAAATTATTTACGAAAAGTATCCAATGCGTTGAAACAAGAAGCTAAAAATGCCCAATGCCGCTATACAGAGCAAATTTCCATTTCAAGCAGCAAAAGCTCACTATGGAAATCTCATCCCAGTTTAACCACACCGGCAGTAACTACCATTAGGAAATATCACTGGTGGATGGGCTGGTATATGTTTCTATAAAGACATAGATACCACATTTGCAACGCATCTTCAATGTGTGTTCCAGGCGAATCCTGCTACAAGTTCGTTTGTATTACCGACGGTAAGAAACGACGACCTAGCACCACATGAGCCAATCAATTTTCGAGCGATAAATATTGAGCTTCCATTCTGTGCTGTATGCATTGTTTCCTTGCTTTTTAACGCTATCACAAAACTCGGGTACGATCCAGAGAGGTAGAAAAAATCGATCGAAAAAATAATACCAAAGGCAGGCAAGGACCATTCAGTTTACTCATCATCGTCACACCCGTTGAACTCGTTGAACTTTATGCACGTCGGCCTATCATCGCTCCGTAATTTTGAACGTTTCCCGAACGAACTAGCTACCTATTATCAGCTCTAAATTGATTTAATCAACCAGAGCACCTCGAAAGTTTAATTTTAAACGCATATTCGTCGTTTATTTTAAACGCCATAAAACTGTGATTCGCAAAAAACAACAACAAAGTAACCAGTAATCGTTGCTTTGTTTTGTTACAACAAGCTGCTCACCGCTCTCTATCGCACTCCCCCTTTTGTGGAGCTTCTTCATCTCCCTCTGAATTGCCGCTGCTCCTGCTCTTCGCCGAAATCGCTCCCACGTTACCGTCGTTGGATCACTCTCTTCATCGTACATTCGCTGGACCATCTGTTTTTGAGCGCATTCTCTCTTTTATTACCCAAAATGTCTTTGGTTTGTACCTCAAAGAGATGCGAATTTGGAGGAGCTATTACCGGCGACTCCTATCTAACTTGCTGGCTATGCGACAATTGCTCGCACATGAAATGCGCTGGTGTTGGTCATTATGGCCGACTTGGTGATCACCTGGACAAAGGCATCGGTTTGACATGGTCCTGTTTGGCCTGTCGAGAGACTGAAGGCGAGATGCGCACGTTTATGCGGGAAACTCGAAATGGTTTCCGGGAGGTTCGGAAACAATTTCCTCATTATATGAGCAGTTTCTCAACCTCGAATCTCTATTTCTGGGCCTTAAACTACTAATCGAATCACCAGTCCCGAAAATTCTTAATAATACCTAGCATATGAATATATGTACCAGTCCAGCTACACATTTGCCAGTAAGCAATAGCTCTTCAGAAACCTGGTCTTCCCACTGCAAAATCTCCCACCTGTTCCCATGCTTGACAAATCTTCAACCGTCATATCCCCAAGCTAGCCTGCTGCTCCATCGCTACGCCTGCCTGCCGCCGCGCCTACCCGCCAACCCGTGGTAAAATCACCAAAGCCATTGACGGGTATTCCATCTGAATCGCGATCTTCTGGACTTACGCTGAGAGCTGTGGCTCTCCGAAAATCCATCTTTGCATCGCGGCTTGTGCCTGACGCCTCTGCAGATGACGTTAGGGTTGACCTTGCAAATAATCTTAGGATAGCTCCCTTATTTAAAATAACTTTACCAGAAGCTTCCCTTGCTAAGGCTTTAGATCCTGCAACCTGGCCCGAGCACAGTATTTTTCATGAATTCTTGACCAGAGATTCTCAAGGTTCCAGTCCAGTTACTATTTCAAAAAACTAAGCAACAAGATTTTTTCTTGTTGCTACCAAAACGTTCGCAGTATTCTTGGAAAACTGAACTTATTTTTTACTAAGAGTGCTTCCTTTAACTTCGATGCTATTGTGCTAACAGAAACCTGGCTAAACTCCACAGTTATAGACAATGAAATTTTGGTATCGAAGTACACTGTCTTTCGAGAAGATCGCCCAACCTTTGGAGGTGGCGTTCTGATTGCCGTAAACAACATCTACTCAGTGGAACGTATCACTATTACCAATCTTTCGGAATTGAATTTTTAGCCGTTAAAATTCATTCCCATTTCTTTAACCTTTTCATCACTTGTTCATACATTCCTCCTCTGAGTGATGCAATCATTTATATGCACCACTTAACTGCCATAGACAACGAAAAAATCGATCGTTCTAAAATGAGCCAACGCGAATTGCGCGCTCAGCGGCAAAAAGAGCAAGACGAGCGTCGACTCTCTTTGCAGCGGAACAATGCATACTTCACCGTCGTGTCTGACGCCCGCGAGTGCCAAACCATCCACCCGGTCAATGACTTAGCACCTGCAGAATGCACACGCTTCTGACTACACGAAGTGAACCCAAACGCACTGAGAGCGTCTCTCTCACCCTCTCCCCATCCCAAACGGTGTCAAGTTCTTTAACTACCAGTACAGTAATCACGATATCTACTGCAACTGCACCTTTAGCAACAACAACTGCAACAACATCAACATCAACTCTATGCTCAATACCGACAGCGGTGTACAATTCCGCTGAATCAACAACAACGAATGCAAAAGCACTAACAGCGACTCTTGAAAGCGAAAGCGGACAAGAACCAAAACAAAACAAAAAACTTTGTCAAACATGCCTGGATCGCTACATCCAAATAAAAAATGCCAATGACTCAAGTTCAAATAGGTATGCACTACTGGATGACTGTGAAGTGCAGGAACAGGAGCGGAAGAAGATAAAGCCGCCACCAATATATATATATACGTGAGAAAACCTCAAATGCGCTGGTTAACAAACTAGTTGCAATTATCGGAGAGAACAAGTTCCACGTTATACCTCTTACTAAGGGCAACATACAAGAAACGAAAGTGCAGACTCAGGATAAGTCTAGTCATCGATCAGTGACCAAGTACCTGGACGAAGCTGGGAAGAGTTACTATACCTACCAGCTGAAAAGTGCCAAAGGATTGCAGGTTGTCATCAGAGGAATAGAGTCATCCGTGACCTCATCCGAAATTATCGCGGCACTAAAGGAGAAGAACTTCAACGCCAAAACGGTGATCAACATTCTCAACAGGAACAAAGAGCCGCAGCCATTCTTTAAAGTGAAGAACTGGAGCCATCGAGTCAGAAAAACAGCAAAAATGAAGTACATCCTATATACAAGCTACAGTATTTACTGCACCGAACAATAACTGTAGAAGAGCCACACAAGCGCAGGCAACCTGTGCAGTGCACCAACTGCCAAGAATATGGCCTCACCAAAGCGTACTTCACCCTAAAATCCATCTGCGTCGTTTGCAGCGATGCCCACAGGACTGTAAACTGTCCTAAGAATAAAAACGACAGTTCAATTAAGTTATGCAGCAACTGTGGCGAAAAACACACAGCCAACTGGCGAGGATGCATTGTTTACAAGGAACTCAAGAGTCGCCTAAACAAACGAGTGGTTTCAGCTCGTGATCGTATCACACCAACAATTCACAAAGTAATGGAACCGACTACAACTAACATCCCTTCGTCTGCCAGCTACCGAACAATGCCAAATTCTTCCTTTGCAAGTGTACTAAAATCAGAGATCCAAGTACCAACAGCAGTCACCTCCAGCGTCCAGCATAAAATTAACCAAATAAACACAAATAAACGCACAGAACATTCAACAGCACCCAATTGACTTTGAAGCGATTATGCTTTCGATGCAGCAAAGCATGAAAGACTTTATGACCTTCATGCAAGAAACTATGCAAGAGCTTATGAGGAACCAAAATATCCTTTTTCAAATGCTCGTTTCTTCTAAAACGGGATAATGACTCCCTTAACAATCGCTACCTGAAACGCTAATGGCGTTTCGCGGCACAAGCTAGAACTTGCTCAGTTCTTAGCCGACAGAAACATTGACGTTATGCTACTCTCAGAGACTCACCTTACCGAAAAGTACAACTTCCAAATACCAGGATATAAATTTTACTTTACGAATCACCCGGATGGCAAGGCCCATGGAGGCACTGGCATACTAATACGATTGCGAATTAAGCACCACGTTCTTGATAATTGGCAAGAAGACTGCTTACAATATACCACAATGGTGCTCTCACTCTGGCTGCTGTCTATTGCCCACCTCGCTTCACAATTTCTGAGGAAAAATTCACAACACTTTTTGACTCGTTTGGTGAAAGGTTTGTTGCAGCTGGCGATTGGAATGCCAAGCACATGTACTGGGGATCTCGGATAGCGAACCCTAAAGAAAAACAGCTGTACAACGCAATCATCAAACCGCAACGCAAACTAAACTATGTTTCCCCGGGAGCGGCCAGCAGATCCCATGAAGCTTCCAGATTTGATCGACTTTGCCATCACAAAAAGGCTATCCCAATCAATGATTACAGCTGAGGCACTTCCAGAACTCTCAACAGATCACTGTCCGGTGCTCTTTCATCTTTTGTACCAGCTACAACACATCGAGCGACCGCATAGGCTTACAAGCAACAGGACCAACTGGGCGAGGTAAAAAAAATATTTTTGTTCCCATACCGGCTTTTCTAGCCCCATGGAAACCGAGCAAGACATTGATCAGTTTACTGATGATATAGAATCAATACTTGTTGCAGCAGCAAAAGCGTCAACTCCACAAGACAATCATGTATGCAGTATAAAGTTAAACAAGACAAGAAGAGATACTGAACTGCTTGTGGTTTAAAAACGACGACTTCGAAAGGAGTGGCAGGAGCACAGATCACCTGGCGCAAAAAGTAGACTAAAAGCAGCTTCTCGCAGACTTACCAATGCGCTTAAGAAAGAAGAAGCGGACGCATAACTAAGGTACATCGAGAATCTCACGCCCACAGGCACAAAGAACTCGTTGTGGAAAAACCACAGGAACCTACAGGCACCAACAGAAACGGTTGTACCTCTCCGTAACTCTACCGGAAACTGGTCTCGCAGTGACACGGACAGAGCAAGAGTCTTCGCTGATCATCTTAAAAAAGTATTTCAACCAAATCCAGCCACTAACTCATTTACTCTCCCGCCTTTAACTGCATCTGACTTAGCACCACAAGATCCTGTAGAATTTCGGCCAAGCGAGATAACGCAAGTCATTAAAGAGCAACTGAAGACTGGAAAATCGCCTGGCTACGACTTAATAGCCCCGAAAATGATCATCAAGCTCCCAATGTGTGCAGTTCTACGAATCTGCTTGCTCTTCAACGCAATTACTAAAATTGGATACTTCCCTCAAAAGTGGAAGAAATCAGTTATAATTATGATCCCTAAGCCTGGGAAAGACAAAACACAGCCATCATCATGGCAATAAGCTTACTTACTTGTCTCTCCAAGTTATTTGAAAAAGTGCTGCTACTACGCATCAGCCCCCACCTCAAAACACACAACACACTCCCATCGCACCAATTTGGTTATCGGGCAAAACACGGAGCCATCGAACAGGTTAACCGCATCACAACAGAAATTCGCACTGCCTTTGAACATCGTGAATATTGCACAGCTCTATTCTTAGACGTTGCACAAGCATTCGATAGAGTATGGCTGGATGGACTTATGTTTAGAATAATCAAACTGCTGCCTCAAAACATACATAAGCTTCTAAAGTCTTACCTATATAAAAGAGTGTTCGCGGTTAGATGCAGTTCAAGCACTTCAAACGATTGTACTATAGAAGCCGGAGTGCCTCAAGGAAGTGTTCTAAGCCCAATTCTATACACCCTATACACGGCGGACATCCCAACAAACTACCAGCTAACGATATCCACATTCGCTGATGACACTGCAATACTAAGTCGATCCAGATGCCCAGTAAAAGCTACGATGCAACTAGCACGCCATCTTACTTGTGTTGAACATTGGCTTGCAGATTGGGGCATACGAGTAAACGAAGAAAAGTACAATCAGGTAACATTTACCCTAACCAACATGGTCCTAACCCATATGGTCCTATGGCTCCGAGCTATTCGGCAACGCATCAAGAAGCAACAACAACATAGTACAGCGAGCACAGTCTAGGATCCTGAGAATCATTACTGGAGCTCTATGGTATCTTCGGAACGAGAATATACACAGAGACTTACAAATAAAACTTGTCCTTGAGACAATAGCAGAGAAAAAAGTTAAATACAATGAAAAACTAGCCTCACATCCAAATCCTCTTGCAAGAAAACTTATTCGAGTATGCAGCCAAAGCCGACTGCACCGGAACGACCAACCAGCCCAGCGTTAAATTTGTTAGGCCACACAGCACGAATCATTTCATAAAATGATATTTAGTTAGTTTAGAATAAGATTTGAAAACTTATTGTTAGTCTCTTAAGTCGAAGGGAAGATTCAATAAATAAGCAAAACATTGGGAAAAAAAAAACTTAACTGCCATTAAATCAGTTTTGTCCCTGATAAATAATGCTGATCTTATTCTAGGTATGGGTGATTTCAATTTGCCCCTCATTTTATGGATCAACTGGGACGATGATAACTCGCTTTTACCCACTAACCAAAATGACTTCCTTGATGGCTTAGCCGTCTCTGCCGTTTTTCAACTTAACCCTATAAGGAACTCCCGTGGCAGGTATTTTCTCTAATACTACCTCCTCTGCCACAATAGCAAGGCCTCCTCCCTTATCTACTCCAGAGGACTCTTACCATCCAACACTCTTAGTTTCACTAATTATTGACTCTCCTGAAGTAACCTCTCCAAGGAATAACGAGCAGCCTCGTCAAAAATGCTTTAAGAAACCAAACTATTGTAATCACCTGACTAATATTGACTGGGGTTATCTTTCTAATTTCAGCAATATCGATGAAGCTACAGACTCTTTTTATGAAGTAATTCATATCGCCATATATAAATCTAACCCTGAAACATTATCTCCATCAACGTCAAAACCCTCCATGGTTTAATGCACCTCTCTCTCCTTAAAAATAGAAAATCTAGAGATTACAAAAAGTCATTAAAGTCTCCAACCTTGTTATATCTTTCTAATTACCTTCTAATCCGCAACCAATTTGTTGACCTTAACAATCAACTATACAAAAATTATATTTCAAAATGCAAACTTAATTTTCCCAATGATCCAAGCTCTTGTTACTCTTTTGTAAACTCTAAACGTAAATCTAATCTTTTCCCCCCTTCCCACTCATATAATAATACTTGCGACTCTTCGCATCTCGGTATTGCTAATCTTTTTGTGTCATTTTTTCAATCAACCTACTCATCTAATTCATTTCATCCCTTCTCTAACTATGCATATCATTTACCCTACATAAATAACATTTCCCTTTCTAAAATCCACTCTCATGATGTGTTTACGGCTCTTTCTTCAATCATAATCTCAATTTCACCAGGCCCAGACAACGTACCTAGCTACATCCTCAGAAGGTGGAGCACCTTCTCACCTTACCTCTTACTATACTATTTAACCTATCCTTGGACCAAACTTCCCTACCTTAATTATAGAATGAATCATACTTTATACCAATTCATAAAAATGGCTCGAAGGCTTCCATTAAGAAACTCATCACATCGCAGCTGCAACATGCATCCAAGAGCATAATCTCACCTGCATAGCATGGCTTTGTCAAGCTTCGCTCAACAACTAATCTACTTGAATTTTCCTCAATTATCAACCGAGGTTTCCAGTATCGCTTGCAAACTGATGTAATTTATACTGACTTTAGCAAAGCATTTGATTCAGTTAATCATCAGCTCTTGCTCGGGAAACTCTCGCTTATTGGTTTTCCACCAAATATCCTGATGTGAGTTGCTTCCTACCTTTCAGACCAAACTCAGCGTGTCCTATTTAAATCTACCAAGTCGAAGGTCATCCATGTGTCATCGGGTGTCCCGCAGGGTAGTCATCTAGGACCACTGTTGTTTATACTCTTTGTGAACGATCTTCCCAATGTGATTAGTTATGCCTCTACGCTTATGTATGCTGATGATGTCAAGTTATGCTATTCCTTCTCGGAACATTTCCTGGACAGGCATCTGCAATAAAAACTTGAGGAACTCTATTTGTGGTGCTCAAGTAATCTTCTGTTCCTAAACTGCTCTAAATGCAAACTTATGACATTCCATCGCAGTGTACCGCTTATTGTTTCTTACTCTCTCGGAAATCACGTCCTTGATCGTGTTTTCACAATCAATGATCGAAAAAAGCTCTTTGATCTTCAACCCCGACGGACGTGTTTCTAACAAAGCTCCAGTTAATATTGAAGTCTAAGTGCAAAATTCAAGCCCAAGTGAAAACCATTATATAAAAGCGAAAAGACGCTAATACATATTTATATGTGTTTTTAAAAAACCCTATATACTCCTGTGAATAAATAAACAAGAAACAAGTGAAAACAATAAACTAAACAAAATATGAGCGCACCCGGCGCTCAAAATCAGAGCTTCAAGCGAAACAAAACAAAAACAACTCCTACATCTCACTCACCCACATATCACATCATACAAACAATTATCAAAACTTGCACCCGCAGAGTGATGAAAGAGCGCGATCTTGCTCTCCAGCATTGGAGAGACACAACAATTACTCTCAGCAACGAAGACCAGAATGCGCGCCAAATTTACCCGCGCGTACACAAACAACAACTTCCGCTATGCCAATAAACATACACTCAACTCTCCCGCTCACAGCAGTTATGCTCTCAGCTCTCCCACTCTCAACTCTTCCGCTCTCAGCAATCTCAGAAACCAATACCACAACTGCAGCAACTAAAGCAACAACAACTACAGTTTGCTATGCTTCAATGCCGATACGCTCTTCTTCAGCGAATATTAAAACACCCGCAACCTCAATACCCGCTCCAACAACAATAAACAAAACTCAATCCTCTCTCCCAAAACAACAAAACTTAAAACGTCACCGAGAAAATCAGTCTCCAAACGGTTCCAAAGATCTTTTAAATGGCAACAAGAAACAGAAGAATAAAGCCCAAACCGCCACTCAAAAAACACTCAAAGAGTACTGGCTAGCCGAGCCAAACTCAAGCAACCGATTTGAGTTACTAGCACAAGATGATGAAGACGAAAACCAAACTGACAATGGGACAAATGTAACTATAACTGAGCACAAAAAAGCAAAATGTTCAAAATGTTGAAAAAATATACGCACTAACTACTGCTTTAAATTCATTGGAAAAAACACGATATGAACTTAAAGCACTGTCAACTAATGAAATAAAAATACAGCCACTAGAAACTAGTCACTATCACAACATATTAGAACTATTAAAAGATAAATCGACCAAATACTACACCTTCAGACCAAAAGACCAGAGAGGATTTAAGGTAATCCTTCGTAACGTCCATCATGCAACATACAAAGACGATATTATAAACGAACTAGCTCAGCAAGGGCATGAAGTTATAAATTTACACAACATCCAGCGCTACGACTCCAAACAACCATTGCCTCTATTCTCTATTGAACTCAAACTGAAAGAAAATAATAAAGACATCTATAAAATTGAGCACCTTCTTCATTGCAAAGTAATTTTTGAGCCACCGCGACCAAAGCGAACACTTCCCCAATGTACAAACTGCCAAAAATATGGACATACCAAAAATTACTGCACCAAAGACCCAACTTGTGTAAAATGCGCTGGAAAACACAGCTCATCATCCTGTACTATTAATACAAGATCGGACCGAACAAGTATCAAATGTGCACTATGCAGTGAAAACCACACTGCAAACTATAAAGGTTGTATGGTGTACAAAGCACTGCAAATCCAAAAATACCCAACTCTCCGGAAAAAAGAAATACCGGCAACAGAAACAAATCATCAAACGACACAATACAGTACAACAAATAACGTAGCAAGCTTAAAGGCGCCAGATATATCCTATGCCGAAGTCTTAAATTGAAACCAAGTTACTAGCCATCAAACCAACTCAGCAATCCAAACTGCCAGTGTACCTGATATACAGCCTGCTCCAACTCAATTAAGCCAAACCGCACAAAATGATTTTGACGAACTAAAACAATTGATGAAACAATTAATAGACCAAATGACAAATATGTTGAACATTGTCGCGATTCTAGTATCTAAACTTGACAAAGAAACACCTAACTATCGCCATCTGGAATGCTAACGGACTTTCACGCCATTTACTTGAACTAAAAACATTCTTAAATGAAAAGCTAATTGACGTCATGCTCATTTCTGAAACACACTCAACTGAGAAAACCTATATAAACATACCTAACTATAATATATTCTCTACTAATCACCCGGACGGTAAGGCCCATGGTGGTACTGCAGTAATAATTAAAAAAAAGCATAAAGTGCATAGAGCTTGATGGATTCAAAAAGAACTACTGTAGCATAGAATTCATGAAACGTTTCTGAATATATTGACAGTAGAAAATTTCTGGCTATGCACGACGTTTCTGATACAGCTGCTGCTTCAACTTTTCCGGCTGTGCTCTCAGTTTTTCTTTTAAAAATTATTTTTTCGAAGCTACTGTCCTGTCACGGTCGCCATGTTCTAGAGCTTCTGCTCTGTTCGAGGTTTTTTATTTGAATGATCAGAGTGTGCTGAAGTTGGGTTCAGCTAACCCGCACATACATTGCTTATATCTATGTATTCTTACTTACATTTATACATATACATATGTATGCAGAAAGCATTGACCACTTGAGCTGCAAAGTGCATGCTCAGCATTCCCACGCTCCGCGATCGGCTTATGTATAAGCGTTAGATCGTATTACTGGGGCGCTGGAGTGCTTACGTAGTTTTTTGGTGGTCTTTTTGTTTATTGGTATATTTATATTTATTATGACAAAGTGTCACAATGTATTGACGCTAAGTTATACCCAATCATTTATTGTATTGTTAGGGTAGATTAGTCCAATATGCTACACTACATACAGGCTACTACTATATCGACCTCAGACACAACGGGTCCAATAAATATATCTGCAGTTTATTGCCCACCCAAATTTAACAATACAAAAGACCAATACCTTGATTTTCTAAAATCACTGGGAAATCGGTATTTGGCAGGAAGTGACTATAATGCCAAACACATAACATGGGGGTCCAGACTTACCACTGCAAAGGGAAGACAACTGTTTGAAGCTATAAGATAAGGCAATAATAGCCGTGCCCTAAGCACAGGCGAGCCGACTTACTGGCCAACTGACACAAACAACCTACCGGACTTAATTGACTTCTGCATTACAAGAAATATAACTTGCGATAACCTAACAATAAAATCATGCCTAGACCTCTCCTCCGACCAATCCCCAATATTAATTACGCTACATGGTGGAGTAAAAGAAAACAACAATGACCCCCCTTTATTTAACCACAAAACAAACTGGAATATGTTTCGCGAGATTTTGGAACAGAACATGGAAATAAATATCTCTCTAAAGACAAACAACGAACTGGACTCCGCAATAGCATATTTAAATGACAACATCATATATGCAGCAACGCAATCGACACCATCTATAAAAATGATTGCATCAAAGAAAACTCCCGCCTTTATTAAAGACAAAATCAGACAAAAGCGTAACCTTAGGAAGATATGGCAAAGGACTAGACATCCAGAAGATAAAAACAAACTTAATAGAGCAACAAACGAACTCAAGAGAATTCTCAGGGCAGACAAAGATAACCGGCTACAATACTACCTTAGCAACCTCGGAACCTCCTTATCTACAAATTATTCTCTGTGGAAAGCGACCAAAAAATTGACGAACTCAACTATACACAAGCCGCCTATAAAAAGAAACAACAACACATGGGCGAGATCAAACAAAGAAAAAACAGACACTCTTGCTGAACACTTTAAAACATCATTTACAAATGACATGGACAATGGCAACGCTGAGCTTCCAACACAAATCACCAACCCAAATTGTGCAACTAAAACTATAACAAAGGCAGAAATTAAATCTCACATAAAACAAATTAAAAACAAGAAAGCCCCGGATATGACTTAATCGGAGGAAAAATCCTGAAAGAACTACCAGACGCTATAATCATCCATATTAGAAACCTGTTTAACGGAATCCTTCGACTACAATACTTTCCCATAACTTGGAAGGTAGGCCAAATTAAAGCAATTCCGAAACCAAATAAAAACGCCAATACTGTAAGTTCGTACAGACCAATCACTTTATTACCTGTGCTCTCAAAAGTATTTGAAAAAGTCCTATTAAATAGAATCGAGCCAACCCTAAAACAAAAAAATATAATACTTCCTCACCAATTCGGCTTTCGGAAGCAGCACTCGACTGTCCAACAGGTCCATCGAGTAATTAATAAAATAACAGTCAGCGGGTGTTCTCCAAGGTAGTGTGCTTGGGCCCATCTTATACCTCCGATATTCCAGCGCCAACTATCCCTGGATCAATGATTGCTACGTTCGCAGATGATACTGTGTTAATGTCGTCAAGCGCGTGTGAAAAAACAGCTGCAAGTACGCTACAACAAATCATGACACAAACAGTATCCTGGTTTGAGAGATGGGGTATCGAAATAAATAAAGACAAAACTTAACAAGTAATATACACAAAACGACAACCCAAAAACTTCGCAATTAAAATCAACAACAACCAAATATTGTTACGCCCATATGCCAAGTACCTTGGACTAACTATCGACGCAAAACTGACATGGAAGCAGCACATTCTAAATAAACGAAATGAAATAAAAAACAAAATTCGAAAAAAAATTTCGACAACTTAACTGGCTAATAGGAAAACACTCAAAACTAAAATTACATTAAAAAATTGCAATATACAAGGCGATAATAAAACCAATATGGGCGTATGGAATATAAATCTGGGGAACTGCCAGTAAATCTCACTTACAGCTAATTCAGCGAACGCAATCGAAAATGCTCAGAACAATGACAATTGCCGAATGGTATATTAGAAATGAAGATATCCATAAAGATTTAAACATAGAGACAGTCAACGAAACTATTAAAAAAAGCAGCAAAAAACACACAAATCAACTACTTAACCACCAACACCCAAACCTGAGACAAATACCGATGAGAGAGCTGGAACCGAGAAGATTAAAACGCAAAACTCCAACAGAATTAAATTATTAGTAAACAATTAAAGTATTAGCGTATCCTTGCAATGGGAAGGGCTGCTACCTTTTTTTCCATTCTTCAACCATTACTCATTGTTATTCTTTAAAAAAACAGAATGTAATTTAAAGGAAATTAATAAAAAAAAAAAAAAAAAAAAAAAATCAATGATCTTGGAGTTCTTTTTAATCATAAACTTAAGTTCAATGATCAGATTTCTGTGACAGTGAATAAAGCCAGAGGAATTTTAGCCTTTATCCTTTCACCACCAAATCCCTGTTTATCACCCTAGTTCGTCCTATCCTTGAATATTGCTCGTGTGTTTGGAGTCCTCAATACTCTTCTCACCAAAATAGTATTGAGTCGGTGCAAAAGCAGTTTCTGTTATTTACACTAAAAAACTTAAACTAGGATCCTGATAATCGTCTCCCGCCGTACCGTTTCAGGCTTAAATTCTTAAAGTTACCTCAATTGAAGGACCGCCGAACCTGTGCTGGGATCATGTTTCTACATATGCTTATCCAAGGCATGGTTGATTCTAAACACCTTCTAAACCAATTATATCTTTGCATCCTTATAGGGAAAACTAGGTCCTTCCGACCCCTGTGGTCACCTATTTGCAGATCCAACTACCCTGAACACGACGCCTTTCGCACTAGTATTTGTAAAAACTATAACCTATTATCACATACTTTATCCCCTGAACTCTCTTTTAATGTTAATAAACTAAAAATCCTAGAATACCTCCTAGAATAGTTATTTTGTAGTTATATTTATATTTTTATTTATATTTATCAGATCTTTGTAAAACTGTTGTTAAATAAGTTAAATATAGGCTTATAAGCATATTTTCTTGTCTATCGAAACTAATTAAAAATGTCTGATGACCCGAATAACCCCCTACTTGAAGACACGCCATCTTATTCCAGTCTATCAGTTCAGTTTTCGAGAGAAACATGAAACCATTGAACAAGTCAATCGAATAACATCAGAAATTCGATATGCTTTCGAAAAACGGGAATATTGCACTGCAATATTTTTGGATGTCTTTCAGGCTTTTGACAAGGTCTGGCTACAAACTTCTGAAGTCGTATCTCTACAACAGAAGCTTTGCTGCGAGATCCAACTGTGACATGTCCGACGACGACGCTAGAAACGCTGGAATTCCCCAAGGTAGCGTACTTGGACTAACGCTGTACGTACTTTATACAGCAGACATACCCACAAGCAGACTACTAACAACTTCTACTTGTGCCGACGACACAGCGATCTTAAGTCGATCCAAATGAAATGTACAAGCACCAACTCAACTCTCTTCTCGCCTTGTGGCCGTGGATAACTGGCTATCTGATTGGCGAATCAAAATAAACAAACAAAAATTTAAGCATGTAACATTTACACTCAATCGGCCAGACTGCCGATCACCTTAAATGTTGTTTAAGTACTCCCGAAAACATGAAGTGACGTATTTTGAAGTCCACCTTGACCGACGGTTCACCTGACGTAGGCACATCGAAGCCAAAAGAACAAATCTTAAGCTTAAGCTAGTAGTTTCTCGGTCAACTCTCGGTCACCGTTCTGTCTGAACTACAGGGCCCTACTCTACAATTCCGTACTAAAACCAATTTGGACGTACGGCTCCCAACATGGGGAGTGCCAGCAGTAGTAACATTGATATTATGCAAACGGCTGAATCAAAGATACTGAGAACAATCAATGGAGCACCCTGGTGCTCTGCAAATATGCAAAGAGACCTTTTACATCGGATCCGTCAAAGAAGAGCTTGTAAAAAATTTCAACAACAGACACTTTTTTGAAACATGGTTGAAAAACAATATTTCTAACCATTTAAATTTTCTAAAATACTCTTTCTTCACACAGGTACTACCACTTTGAACGGTATACCATGGACAAGATTGCATAATTTATATGCAATCGACTTAAAACTGTTTCATTAAAATCTCTCTCTACAGTGTTTTTTACCACTATATACCACAGAAAATTCCCAATTTAAAATTTCCAACGTAGTTGACCAAAAATATTTTGTAATGATTAGAATAAAATAAAACTATCCTTCTTTCAGATAGATAGTAGCTCTTTGCGCGGCATATCATAAAAAATCTTTCCGTACGATGCTTTCCTTGTTCTTCCTGAAATTTTCAAACGTTTAAAATTTCAAAAAGCATTCTTAATTTAATCTACATTAAAAGATCAACGTTCCTTCTTTCCTCACCATGTTGGCCCTTTTGGCAAATTTTTATGAAGCCAAAAATGTTTCATTAAAATTGCTGGCAAAAATTTGTTGTGCCAATTCTCCTTAGTTCATATAATTTATGTAAAGTCACTCCCTATGATTTTTAATACTATTTTAAATATATAAAGCTCAAATTAGGATATTTTTTAGTAGAGCATTTAGTAGAACTATTTAATTATGCTCCGCTGGCATTAGCATTCGGTCCGATTGATTTTCATTTTGACTGGAAGGAAGCAACATTGACAAAATAATTCTGTTCGTACGTTCCGCATGACCGTTGGCTCTAAGTGTCCTCACAGCATTAAGAATATGTTTTAGTTTGTTTAACTTGCATAACTTGGAGCTTACATCTCCACCTCAAAGGAGTCTACAAAAGACGCTCGACTTTATTTATCGACTTGGTACGTTAATAGACCAGCTGGATGTACAATCTTAAAGTCATATCCTTGAACGGCAAACTACAATCTAGCTATAGGCTCTTGTTTTTCCATTAACGCTTTCAAGGCATTTTAATCGGTGACGACTTAAATCTTCTTTCAGTAGATATAACTGCTCCAAGAACCCGAAAACAGACAAATCTCCCAGCACATAACTGTGATATTCTCGACATAAATATTCAATTGGCTTTTATATACCAACGTCGTTCTGCATCAGTACTCAGCGGCAAAACCCACCGCACTGGCATCTTTATGTAGTTATTGTTCGATAAGTAGTGATAACACTTTCCAAAAACGCGACTTCTTTAAATTTTTGCCATTTAGATGGCACAAGCAAGGGCTCTGATAATATGGCATATCCGACAACGAATTTCCGAAAGTATCCTGTAAGACTCAAAAACTCTCGTACTTCGGCTACATTTCTCGATGTTCGTGGTTGATTTCTTCCAGACTAATTCCTTCGGCGAGTATTGTTGACCTAAAAATGTAATTGATTGCGAATTCAACTTCAATTTGAGGCTCAGGATTTATCCGCACTCTCGCAATTCGTTAAGAATTCTACCACATCTAAATAGATATGGTCTATTTGGTGTAGCATGTAGACCTTTCTGCACTCGCTTCAGAAATTCAGCAATAAGCGTATTGAAAATGTCTGGTGTATTATTTAGCCCAAAACGGAAATCGTTTAATCTCATTTAATCCATCTATGCTGATAAAAGCAGTAAGCTTTCCTCAAATCAGCTTGTATTTTATTCAGATAGAGGCCACCATTGCCATCCAACGAATTGCAGTACCTTAAACATTTTTCCTCATAAAGACGCTCTTCGATATTCGGTAGTGGAAAATTCTCCTTCTTCATCAGCTTGCTTAGGCGGCGATAATCGACACACAATTCATTAATACAATTCGGCTTCTTGGCTGGATAATATCCTGCTACAATAATTCGTCTAACACTTTCACTTCGTATGTTTTTGTGCGCACTACAACTTTTGCTTATTGCTTATCTAGAAACAAACTGGCGTTTTTTTAAACAACGAAAACAATTAAACATTTAAATAATTTCCGATTTCTTGTGGTGAGCTCATTTGGTGCATTACTATATTTGATTGAGAAATTAATTTTGTGTTGCTTATTGCTTATCTTTAAACAACCCGGCGTTTGTTAAAATAACAAAGATAATTATACTTTTATATATTTTTCCACTTTTTTTGTACTGGATGTCATGCTATTCAAAAAGAGATGCGGACTTTCATGCATTAGAATAAAAATTTATTTATTTATTGTTTAAATAGCGTTGCCCGGTGGTTTCCGAAAATCAATGACCAATTCTCTGTGCTTGATTCCCAATTAACTAGCCTTCAGCCGCTGAGTGAGTCTCCCAAGCGTAAAAAAATCCGCTGTTTCGGATGCCGTATATACCGATATCGCTCTTCAGTCTAACCAGTCGACAACTACGCAACCGCTTACATCTCTTGCTTGTCCCCAAATCCAACACAACAATCGAGTAAAATTTGTCCGATTTTGGTTCCATGGCATTACTTCCAGTGGTTCCTCGGACCCCCCGAAAATCCATTTTTGAGGGACATCCACCTTTGGGACCGGTACGGAACTGCTATTTAAAAAGAGGATCTGATGTCGCAATCTAACCAACTTTACCCAAAAAACCCACAAAAAAATGTTGATTCCTCCTCTAAAAATATTTTTATTTCACGGCCGGTCCCTTAAACTTCGGAAATATATATAGTGACGTATTTGGGTGGTCCAAACCGGCCACTTCAATTATTTCAAAGAACTATAAACAATAATGTACTTAAGTGGTTTCCATAATGTATCCCAGCTGCGCAGCATCCGATTCTAATAAAGAATTCTTTGGCAGCGGCACTTAGCCGTTTTTTTAAACATCCTAAAGCCTGACCCAAGCAGATTTGACTGCTGTCTTTGAATCTTTTCCTAATCTTAAGAATCCAAAAGCAATGCTCTCCCGAAATACAAATATTGTTAAAACATTGAGGCTTCTCCTCCGTACAATTTACATTTGATTTTTAGTCTTAAGCTGATATCCGAACAAAGAAGTTTAATAAAAACCTTCGTTAAATAATTCTTCTCGGCGTTGTCCTTAGTCAACTGACGGGACATTTATTCGACTCAATAAAAAAATAGTACAACTATTTTACTGGCGCAGCCGGTAGGATACAATAAGTATCCGAAAAAAGAACTTTCGAGTGGAAAATAAGTTAAATTTTATAATCCAGTGCTCAAAACATTTCCCAAAATAAATTCGTGAAAACTCTTCAACTTGGATTATAATTCCAATTCGGTAATAAAATAAAAATATAAAAAGTGGAAGTGAAATACGAACACACAAACATTCCAAGTCCAAAGGCAACTAACTGTTAAAACCAACATATAAAATTATTAGAAAGTGAAGTTAAACAAAATTTAATACTTTAATAAAAAAAAATAGAAAAAAGGACAATAAATTAAAGCAATAATACAACATCAAAATTAAAAATTTACAATAAGCGAAGTGTAAGTGAAACTCAAAAACTTCAAAAAACACATTAAATCCAAAACAAAAAAAAAACATTAAAAAAGAAAAACATTAAATCCAAAACAACAAAAAAAACAAGTAAGAAAAGTTATCTTCGGCTTGCCGAAAATGGTATACCCTTGAAAACAAAAAAGTTTTGCATACAAAGCCTTGTTTTCATATCGGTCGTTTGTATGGCAGCTATATGATATAGTGGTCCGATCCGAACCAAACTTTCACAAATCGTGTATGGCTATGTCAAATAAATCAATGTTGAATTCAGTTGCAATAGCTTGGAAAAAAAAAGTTTTCCATACAAAGCTTTGTTTTCATATCGGTCGTTTGTATGGCAGCTATATGATATAGTGGTCCGATCCGATCGATTCTTAAACTTGATCTGCGTGCAACAAAAATAATGATCTGGTAAAAATTTCAAAACGCTAGCTTTAAAACTACTGTCTATTTTTTGCATAGAAACAGACGGACAGACGGATAGACGGACAGACGGACAGACGGACATGGCTATATTGACTCGGCTGTTGATGCTGATCAAGAATATATATACTTTGTGGGGTCGGAGATGCTTCCTTTAATGCGTTACACATTTCTGGACAAAATTATAATACCCTTTTTCAAGGGTATAATAAAACACAAAATTTAAAATTGTACAAAAAAAATGTCACAACCAATTATTGCCGCACCCCAAATCGTTGCGCTGAGCGACAACAACCTTGCCGAAGTCCGTCGGCAGCTTAAAGACATTATGCCATTCAAGGGTGATACAGAAACCCTTCACACCTTCGTCAGCAGAGTGGAGTACGTAATTTCGCTCTACCGAACCAATGATGTCCGACTACAGAGGATTCTATTGAAGGCCATCGAATGGAACTTGGACGGACAGGTTACACGATCTTTGGGACTTCCGAACATCGAAGATTGGCCTACCCTTAAATCAAGACTCATCGCGGAATTTAAAACCCAAACACAAAACTACAAACTTCTTGAGAACTTCAGGGAGACACCATATAAAGGAAACCCAAGCGCGTCAATTATTAATTTAGAATCTACACCTAGAAGGTAACCACCGGATTTTCTTATTTTTATTCAGGCTATTAAAGACTCTATTAAGATACTGATAAGGAAACTACCAATACAATTATTTACTATTTTAGCTCATCACGATAAGACTTAAGATCTTTAACTACCATCGCACAAAAAGAGGGAATTTATGAAGAACACATTAATTTTGAATTTAATAAAAACCCAGAATACCGTAATAAAAACTCAAATCCTAATCAGAATTCGAAAGCACATAAATTCAATACAAATGTTCAAACCCAATATCGCCCTAGTTACCCACAATATTCCCAATCCTTCCAACCTAATTTTAATCAATACATGCAACCATTTAGACCTAGCTATACACAGCAGATGACTAACAACCCACCTATGTGGCACGCACCTAATTATTTCAGCCCCAACCAATACATAAACACACAACCCTTTATTCAAAAAAATCCTTTCCAACAACATCCCAAAAAAACCCAACAAACAATATATTTTAGAGGAAATACATACACTCAACTACAACAACCCTCCACATCTAAAAATACTAACTTCCCAATTACTAAACAACTAAGAGACCATCCTAGCTATACACAGCAGATGACTAACAACCCACCTATGTGGCACGCACCTAATTATTTCAGACCCAACCAATACATAAACACACAACCCATTATTAAAAAAAATCCTTTCCAACAACATCCCAACAAAACCCAAAATCCTCAAACAACATATTTTAGAGGAAATACATACCCTCAACTACAACAAGGCTCTACATCTAAAAATACTAACTTCCCGATTAATAAACGACTAAGACCATCGGACAGTGAACAAACTAAAATGTCTATTGACGAAATGAGATTTCAAGACGCGCATGATTTCGAACAAGTTCAACCTAATTATTACGAACAACAGTATTATAACCAAAATCAATACCATCCATATCAAAATCATGGGTTCATTAATGAAGGGCAACAACAGGTCCAACCCGTCAAAATTAATAACAAACAAAATCAAAATAATTCTAAGCCAAACGAAAGTTCTCGGTCAACAGCCCCGGACAACAGGAATACATAGAAATAGTATACGAAGGTTGCACATACAAATGCCTTCTAGACACAGGATCCACAATTAATATGATCAATGAAAATATATTTTCAAAATAGTAGATGTGAAGTTTTAACATCAAATGGCCCTATTACTTTGAACAACTTGATTATGTTACCCAGAAATAATATTTTCAAAAAACCTCAACCATTTTATGTGCACAGATTTTCTAATAATTACGATATGCTAATTGGCAGAAAATTGTTGAAAAATGCACAATCAGTTATTAATTACAAAAATAGTACAGTTACTAACCAAGTACAAGAAACCAAGTACAGGAATTGCTAAACCAGGGATTAATTAGGGAAAGTAATTCACCATACAATAGTCCCACTTGGGTTGTACCAAAAAAAACCGGATGCTTCTGGCATAATGAAATACAGGGTAGTAATTGATTATAGAAAGCTTCATGAAATAACCATACCTGACAGATATCCAATTCCAAATATGGACGAAATTCTTGGCAAACTGGGTAAATGCTAATACTTTACAACAATCGATCTGGCAAAAGGATTTCACCAAATAGAAATGGACGAGGAATCAATTCCTAAATTGCATTCTCCACCAAAAGCGGTCATTACGAATACCTTCGAATGACATTTGGCCTTAAGAATGCACCCGCTACTTTTCAAAGGTGCATGAATAATATCCTCCGACCGTTGCTTAACAAACACTGTTTAGTGTATTTGGATGATATTATAATTTTTTCAACATCCCTTACAGAACATTTGAATTCAATACAATTAGTTTTTTCAAAGCAGAAGCAAATTTAAAATTGCAACTAGACAAATGTGAGTTCTTAAAAAAAGAAGCTAACTTTTTTGGTCACGTAGTAACTCCTGATGGTATCAAATTAAATCCTATTAAAGTTAAAGCCATAGTTTCATACCCAATTCCGACAAAAGTAAAAGAGATTAGAGCTTTCTTCGGATTAACAGGTTATTATCGCAAATTTATTCCAAATTACGCAGACATAGCAAAACCCATGACCAGCTGCTTAAAAAAAGGAGCAAAGATAGATACGCAAAAACTTGAGTACATAGAGGCATTCGAAAAATTTAAGGCTTTGATAATTTGAGACCCAATTTTACAATTACCTGATTTTGAAAAGAAATTTGTTTTAACCACAGACGCAAGTAACTTGGCCCTCGGGGCTGTCCTTTCTCAAAACGGTCATCCTATATCTTTTATTAGTAGAACACTTAACGATCACGAATTAAATTACAATGCTATCGAAAAAGAATTACTCGCCATAGTTTGGGCCACTAAAACTTTTCGACATTATTTACTAGGGCGACAATTTCTCATTGCTAGTGACCATCAACCTCTTAGATGGCTTCATAACTTAAAGGAACCGAATGCTAAGTTAGAAAGATGGAGAGTTAGATTAAGCGAATACCAATTTAAAATCGATTATATTAAAGGGAAGGAAAATTCAGTCGCCGATGCATTATCAAGAATTAAAATTGAAGAAAATCACCATACTGAAGTTACTCAACATAGTGCAGAAGAAGATAATAACAACATTATTCATTTAACAGAAAACCCAATAAATTATTTCAAAAAAACAAATAATCTTTATTAAATCCGATAAAAATAAAGTAGAGCATTTTACTCGATCACTTTATCCATAGAAACATTACCATTTATATTGAGAGCGATGTAGATTTTGAAATTATTCAAAGAGCACACATAGAAATTATTAATACCACCTACACAAAAGTAATTCGCAGTCTTTTCCTATTCCTAAGAACGTTGGTTCATACGCCGAATTCAAAGAAATCATACTTCAATCACATGAAAAACTTTTACACCCTGGTATACAGAAAATGACAAAATTATTTAAAGAAAATCACTTCTTTCCAAATAAGCTTTGTCTTCTATGTAAATCCCTTTCTGCCCAATATAAACTTTAGTCTAATATGGACAATTCTAAAAAATGGTTTTCAACCAATCTCTTAAAACTTAATAGGTCAAAAGCTAATGTTTTTTTATCATTCGTGCCCTAACCAGGTCACATACTTTCTGTATTGGATTTCCTTAGAAAGATTAACTCAGGCTAACTCTAGGTGTCCTTTTAAATATTAAACGAAAATGTGCCGACCATATTTCCACGATGGTTAATAAATTCTAGGCTTTGCTTAGCTTCATTAAAAGATGGTCTAAGGAATTATAGCCCATTATATAAGTAAAGTTTATATAGATCCGTCCGATACTGAAGTTCGGGTCATGCGTCAGTTGATGAACTCCAATCAATTGAAAGAACTTCTTGATGTTCGCTCTTAGGGGACTCAACTGGAATGCCAACTTCGCCTCCCTTCTTATTTAAGCACACTCCTACTAATCAATTTACCGTCTCTAACAAACCGTACAGACATGCTGCGTGTCCTTTTTCTACGTTAGTGTCGCCTGTCAAAACTTAATGGGAAACTGTGCGCTTATAATGGCATCCTGTCCCAACATATGATCCTCTTTCAAATGACCGTCCTCAGGTTAGTATATCCTGGCTGAAATGACTTCCTCTACAACAATTTCTTTATTAAAGATACATGAACCTCAACAAAAGCCTAAAATCTTTATAGAGCACAAATGCCGATCAGTGTTTATGGGAAAGACTCATTGCTAAACGACTTAGTGGAATTATAACTCAATGCGGAATTGTGCCGGACCATCAATTTGGATTTCGAGAGGGACACGGCACTGTCGAGCAGGTTCACAGGGTTACGCAGCACATTCTACAGGCATTTGATAACCTTGAATACTGCAACTCAGTTTTCATTGATATTCAACAAGCCTTTGATCGGGTGTGGCACGACGGTCTCCTTTGCAAGGTGAAAGATTTACTACCAGCACCATATTACTTGCTCCTAAAGTCCTACCTGGAAGGGCGGATATTTAAAGTCAAGATTCGGGACACTTACTCTGCGCCTGCCCAGATGAGAGCTGGAGTCCCGCAAGGCAGTGTTCTTGGCCCGCTCCTGTACTCTTTTTATACTGCAGACTTGCCCGTACCCGACGATGACTACATGGAAGACCCCTCGAAGGCTCTAATTGCCACATATGCAGACGACATTGCCGTTCTGTATAGCTCCAAATGTCGCTTTGAGGCAGCAGACGGTCTGCAGGGATACGTTGCAGTCCTATCAGCGTGGTGCAAGAGGTGGAACCTTAAGATAAACCCTCGAAAAACGTCCAACCCTACCTTCACACTTAGGATGAGAACAATCCCACCAATCCAAATGGAAGGACAGATCCTGGAGCAACAAGCAACGGTGAAGTATCTTGGAATTACTCTTGACAAGCGACTCACTTTCTTGCCGCATCTTATAGCCACTCGCAAGAGGTGCGTCCTAAGACTTCAGCAATTACGTTGGCTGCTGAGCAGAAAGAGCAGTATGTCACTTAGGGTGAAGAGATAAGTTTACGTTCAGTGTGTCGCCCCAATCTGGCTCTACGGGCTGCAAATTTGGGGGATTGCAGCAAAATCTAACTGTAATCGCATCCAGGTACTGCAGAATCGTACCCTAAGGCAGATAACCAACAGTCCGTGGTATGTAAGGAATTCAACTTTACACCGAGACCTCAATCTGCATACTGTGGAGGAGCAGATCAATAGGCACACCAGCAGGTACAGAGACAGACTCACCACCCATCGCAGCGAACTAGCCAGAAATTTACTTCCCGCCAGGCCGCTTAGAAGGCTAAAAAGACAAGGCTTCGTGAAGACGCTTCCACCTCCACGAACATAAATCCCCGTTTCACCCTCCATTATCATAAATCCCCGTGCTAAGCGCACGGCGACGGGCTTATTAAAATAACTTTTTACTTGTATTGTTAAGGTGCAAAATTGTAGCACGGATTCATTACTTAAATAATAATAAAAAAAAAAAAAAAAAAAAAAAAATTGTTTATTTCTTAGGTAACTGACTTTCGCATGATACCAATGAACGTATTATAGCGTTTCGAATTGATGCACTCCTAGTGACTCCTAGTGAAAACATTGTCGTGATTGGAATATCCTAAACGTAGTTTTCATTGGGTGAATGGGTACGAAATCTGTTCCTTGCTTGGTCATGAGTTTGCAAAGTACTATATCCCAATATTCCACACTTAAAACATGTCTTCACTTCCTCTGATTTTTATGGCTTTACATTGTGATCTCTTAGCTGCTTTATTGAAAAAAAATATTATGATGAAATTATCTTTTGCAGTTTTCAGAGCTGAAGCACGCCGCGAACATATCTTATTCCTCTCGTTTCTCTCTTTCATCTCGTTTTGCAGTTTCGAAATTGCCGCTGCTTGTGGCGTCAGCGATTCCTCATGTTGGGTTATGATTCCTGCCGCTTGTGGCACCTTCACGTCATACCTTTTCTACAATTCTACAAGTCGGTTTACTATCAATGCCCTAAGTTCGGCTAGTGTTAAGTTTCTCTGCTTTAAAACCCCTTAACCGATCCACCATAAGCTCCGTAGTCTTGAGCATTTTTTCTCGATCTTTTTGCACACGTTTTTTTTGAAAAATGCGAATTTTGTTATATATACACTATATACTATCTGTATATTCCTAACTTTGCTTTTCTAATCACTTTGCCTATGACCTCCATATACATACAATCCCTTGGTGTATACATAGTTTCTGGTTGTCTTTGAATCTGTCTCCACGTATTAGTACTAGTAACCACTGGAACGATTCTCCGTTTTCATTTATATTTTTTGAGTACTTTCGCTTTTTGCATCACCAATCCATATCGAATAAAAAGGCTTGTCAGGAGTTCAGGTCTTCAGTCCTTATGTTAAAGTTCCCTTTTCTGGACGTCGTAAGGAGATCGAAGTATGCCAAGTATGTTAACAAGTAAATGTAACCGTCATGAAGAAATTACCGTGCACGATCTAAATGCTGAACCCAAAATGATTTTTCGACGAGCTCAGCTGTGGGACGATATAAAGTCATTGCACGCCAATGGTATCGTGTCGTTGCCCACCTCACAGGATTTTTTATCACCATTATAGACCAGTTTGTGTTGCTTTGAGTAGACTCCATCATCTTGTCAAATTGTCCTATCGGTAATAATCTTTTAAATTTTATCATCATTTTAAACCTGCCGCATCTCTCAAGTTTTGCACTATTATATCAAAACAATCAATTTTGTTTTGTAATATATTTATTAAGGCAACCGGGGTCTCCAGCGACCTCTTTATAGCCTTGCTAGCTATTATTTCAGCACAAAGGGCGTGCCGGCTAGACACTTGCAAAGCTTAATAAGTTTTTTTTTTAATAATGTAACTGAAGTTTTTTTAGCACGCTACAAACATACAAATAATTGCTTAATATGATCAATAATTTAATAGTACCAACTATATCAATTTTAAATTAGACATTGCTGTTGCTTGTTAGATACGCTTCTAAGATTAAGATTGTAGAACCTGCAAAGCTCTAGCTTGTGCTGGGAAACTGCATTAATTTCATAAATTTCATGGGGCTTTGTTGCAGACAGGCGATCAGTGATTTTCTTTCAGTTGGAGTTTTTAAAACGTTAGTTCCTAGAACTATTGAATCGCTGTTTATTTCCGGTGCTGGCACTGTTGAATATGATTGGAGCCATACCTGGATACCGAAGAGTGCTAGCGAATGACACTCGTGGTGTTGTGGCAGATTTTATGACGTTTCGAGCTGAGAAGAATAATAACATTTTGACGACTATCGGGCAAAGTCGATATCCAAGAGTTTTCACCCTTAATTCAAATAAATCAAAAATCAAACTAAATATAATTCTATTTATATATCTATACTAGCTGATCTATATATATAAAATTCTGCTGTCACGGTGTTTGTATCCAAACTCCTCCGAAACTACTTGACCGATTTGGATGAAATTTGGAGGGGATATTCTGTAGGCCTGAGAATCGGCTAACATCTATTTTTCGTACCCCTAACCGATAAGGGTTGTCCACCGCTAACATTTTTTTATTTTGTCAAGTTTTTTTGTTAAAATTTTTCTGTTTTCAATTTTTTTTTCAATGTGGCATTAGAAAATACGTTTATCCAGCATTTTAAATGGGTTCCGAGGTGAGAAGATATTGATACCGCGAATCCCTATTATCCCGACAGATGTGCCATGTCCATTTAAACGAATCCAGTTTCCAATTCGATTGGCATTTGCCATGACAATTAAGTCAAATTTATGTGTAATTGACGATTCAGAAAAATGCCGAGAAAACGCAAAATGGCTGATTTGAGCCGGAGTTCAAGCAAATGTCGGAACCAGCGACAGAGAAGAGACCAAAGAACAGAAGAAGAGATCCAGCAAGAAAACATTAATGCCAGTGAGACCATGGCACGAGTGCGTCAAGAAGAAACAGAAGATATACGAGTGGAACGCAATGAAGAAAGAAGATCAGAACAACGACAAATATGCCGTTTCAGAAGTAATAGAAGCAGAACAAATGACCAACAACGCAAACAGGTACATCGAGCATTTATCTCAAATTCATTCCTGCGTCTGGCATTCCAGTCTACTCACTTCCACTCACGAGCCCGATATTGAATATTCTGCTCATTCAAAAGTCGCCATTGGTGCTATGGACAAGGAATGCCCGCATTGTCATTCCCTCAAATTCAACAAGGAGCCAGCCGGGATGCCGGGATGCGTTGCGCGTCTGGAAAGGTACAACTACCTCCTATTGAAACACCACCTGAACCATTGAACGGTTTACTTACAGGCACAGATCCAGATTCTAACCTCTTCCTAAAGTCCATTCGAACATTCAATTCATGTTTTCAAATGACATCGTTCGGAGCAACAGAAATCATTAGAAATACTAATGCAAATGGTCAACAATTCAATTCTACATTTAAAATCAGAGGCCAAGTGTATCATAAAATGGGCGCATTGTTGCCCATGCCAACCGAACCACACAAATTTTTGCAGATTTACTTTATGGGCGGCGAGGACTCCAGAAGCGCACTTGACAATCGCGTGAATGCACGTTGTGACTATAATAATCTAGATTCAGATTTTGCCAGACGCATCGTTGGTGAGTTGGACGATCTACTCAATAAGCATAATGAATTGTTGAAAATATTTAAATCACACATGCCCAAATTACAATCCGATAATCACGCTATAGTCATTAATCCTGATAAAACACCAGCTGGACAGCACATTCGTAGTTTCAATGCACCTGTTGTTGACGACGTTGCTGGAATCATGGTTGGCGGTACAGGTGCACGAGAAATTGTTATTCGTAAAAGAAATAATAATCTTGACTTCATTGCTGATACACACCGTTCATATGACACTCTCCAATATCCGCTAATATTCTGGAAGGGACAAGACGGATATTGCATAAATATTAAACAGCGAGATCCCGTATCAGGTACTTCATTCATCACAAATTTTATCATTACTCATTTGAACAACAAATTAAATTATTGATTAAACTAAATTATTAGAAATTAATATTTATCAATATATTGTTACAGGAGCAGAAACAAACAGGAACGTTAGCTCGAAGGATTATTATGCGCATCGATTCATGGTTAGACGCGGCATGGATAACGTTATTCTACGATGTCGTGAGCTTTGTCAACAATTCATGGTCGACATATACGCAAAAATAGAGGCTGAACGATTACGATACTTACGCTTTAATCAAGGCAAGCTACGTGCGGAAGAATACATACACTTGCGAGACGCTATTGCCAACAACGCAGACGCCACCGAAATTGGTAACTCCGTCATTCTACCATCATCATTCGTAGGCAGTCCACGGCACATGCAAGAGTATATACAGGATGGTCTGACTTTCGTGCGAGAATATGGACGACCATGTTTATTCATCACGTTCACATATAATCCGAACTGACCAGAGATTAAAGTTTTGCTATTGCCGGGACAAAATACAATACATCGTCATGACATTACAGCACGTGTATTTAGACAAAAGTTGAAGTCGAAGTTGAAGTTCAAAGTTGAAGGCAAAAGCGAGGATTACACCATGCACACATTTTTGTTTGGTTAAACGACAAAATCAGACCGGAAGAAATCAATAATATAATTTCAGCGGAAATTCCAGATCCGTCTACAGACCAATTGCTGTTCGATATTGTTACAGCAAACATGATTCATGGTCCATGCGGTACACTTAATCCTTCATCGCCTTGCATGGAAGATGGAAAATGTACCAAAAATTTCCCGAAAGATTTCACTAACGATACCATTACAAATCTCGAGGGATATACAATATATCGTAGGAGGAATATCGATAATGGTGGGCGATCATTTATTAAAACCATCAACAACACAGAAATTGACATTGACAATCGTTGGGTGGTGCCATATTCGCCTCTGCTGAGCAAAACATACAATGGTCATATTAATGTTGAATTCTGTAGTTCTGTGAAGAGCATCAAATACATTTGCAAGTATGTCCATAAAGGCAGTGACATGGCCGTGTTTAGAGTGGAAAATACCACTGCCAATGCTCCTCCAGTGAATAAAAACGGTGAAATAACGTTCTACCAATTGGTCGGTACATCAGCTCCAATGAAGCTGCTTGGCGTAAATTTGGCTTTCCCATTCATGAACGAGATCCAGCAGTTATTCATTTAGCCGTCCATCTTCAAAATGGTCAGCGTGTATTTTTTACGAACGAAACAGCGATTAATCTTGCGATAAATCCACCAAAAACGACACTCACTGCATATTTTGAATTGTGTAATCGTGCAGATGATTTTGGGGCCTTTGCACGAATATTACTCTATTCACAAGTACCACGCTTTTTCACATGGGCTCAAACAAAAAATTGGAAACCCCGCAAGCAAGGCTTACCAGTTGATGCATGTCCCAATTTATTCCAATCGAACGCGTTGGGGCGGGTGTTTACAGTCAATCCAAAGCAGACTGAGTGCTTTTACCTTCGACTGTTGTTGGTTAATGTTACTGGCCCGTTATCGTTCCAAGATATACGAACAGTGGATGGACAACAGTATACAACGTATAAAGATGCATGTCT
This sequence comes from Drosophila merina, assembly GCA_035047645.1. NCBI lineage: Eukaryota > Metazoa > Arthropoda > Insecta > Diptera > Drosophilidae > Drosophila > Drosophila merina. The sequence goes on along the minus strand of JAWNPH010000089.1, from coordinate 21,952,386 downwards.
TGCACTCGGCTTGCTGGAAGACGACAATCAGTGGGAATGTATGCTTGCTGAAACAGCACTGAACTGTACAGCTAAACAAATTCGTCTACTCTTCACTATAGTGTTGACTACATGTTCCCCATCCCGAGCAGAGATATTGTGGGATAATCACAAAGATTCAATGACTGATGATATATTACATCAACATCGTACACGGTGCAACGATGTAACGATAACATTCAGTGACGCTATGTACAATGAAGCATTGATTGCTATTGAGGATCTTTGTATTATCATTGCCAACTTACCACTCAGTCATTTCGGTATCAATCCACCAAATAGAGCTGCATCAGATTTTATGAACACTGAAATGAGTCGTGAACGTCAGTAAAACACTGTAGAAATGGCAGAAATTGTTACGCGGAATGTGCCACTACTGAAAGAGGAACAAAGAGTCATTTATGACCGCATTTTGATCGCAGTTGCAGCAGGACAAGGTGGGTTCTTCTTTTTGGATGCACCAGGTGGAACAGGCAAAACATTCCTCATTTCGCTAATTCTGGCGGAAATACGAGCAAATGATGGCATAGCGTTGGCCGTTGCATCATCGGGCATTGCGGCTACTTTATTAGATGGAGGCAGAACAGCTCATTCAGTATTCAAGCTGCCACTAAATATTCAAAATAACCCTGACGCAGTGTGCAACATAAAAAAACAATCGTCCATGGCCACAGTGCTAAAGCAATGTAAAATAATCATTTGGGATGAATGTACTATGGCGCACAAACATTCTATTGCGGCATTGAACAGGACTTTGAAAGATATTAAAAACAACGACAAACTATTTTGCGGCACTATCTTAGTCCTTTCCGGGTTTTCAGACAAACACTTCCAGTCATTCCGCGTTCAACATACGCGGATGAGATAAACGCGTGCTTGAGATCATCCCCATTATGGCGTAATGTAGAAAAACTACAACTCAAAGTAAATATGCGCGTTCAAATTCTTCAAGATCCATCCGCTGAGACATTCTCAAAGCAACTATTAACTATCGGCGATGGGAAACTTACTACAGATGAAACTGGATGCGTTAAATTACCGACAGATTTCTGCACAATCATTGATTCCCAACATGCTCTAATTCAACAAATTTTTCCGGATGTACACACACAGTACATAAATCAGGAGTGGCTTGCAGAAAGAGCAATTTTAGCGGCGAAAAATGCGGACGTTGACGCTTTGAATCTCAAAATACAAGAGTTGCTGCCAGGGAACTTGGTATCATACAAATCTATTGATACAGTTTGTGAATCAATAGCGAAGCTGTTAATTTTCCCACAGAGTTTTTGAACTCATTGGATTATCCAGGCATGCCACCGCATAATTTAGAATTGAAGGTTGGATCTCCCATTATTTTGCTTCGCAATCTGAACCCGCCACAACTGTGCAACGGTACGCGATTAGGTATTCAAAAATTAATGAAAAACGTTATCGGAGCCAGCATTTTAAATGGAAAGTTCCGAGGTGAAATGATATTGATACCGCGAATCCCTATTATCCCGACAGATGTGCCATATCCATTTAAACGGACCCAGTTTCCAATTCAATTGGCATTTGCTATGACAATTAATAAGTCCCAAGGCCAAACGATGTCCGTTTGTGGCTTAGATTTGAGCACACCATGTTTTTCACATGGTCAATTATACGTTGCATGCTCGCGAGTGGGTAAACCCTCCAGTCTGTTTGTCCTAGCAAAAAATGGGCTAACCAAGAATATTGTGCACGCCATAGCATTGAGAGAATAAATTTAAATGAATTTAACAAATTATTGTTCAGTGTTATGTTATTTGCACATTTCATTTTCGTGAACAGCGCTCCACGCCTCTCACTCATATACCACATCCTTACATACTTGCAATAATAGTTGTTTTCATCCTAGACAGAGATGAAAATGGTTTTTGTTTATACAGCATGAATTGAATCACGGATAGGTGGTATCTAGTGTATTCTATATATATTCTATATTCTATATATTATATATTCTATTCTATATATATATAGCTGGTGCGAGTGTTACACCAGCGGTGTGCTGGTTATCGCTGTTTGTTAGTTTTTTGTTGTCTACGAAATGTTGTTGTAAGGGCGGCGCTACAGTTTCCATTCCGATTGAAATCGATTCGCATTATCTGATTCTGGCAGTCCGTTACGTTGTTTTTTGGCAAAATAAGGAATGTACATATATAAGTTAAGCATATTTGTACATACTATGTTAGGCTAATGGTATTTTATTATAAAGTATACTATATTATTTTTTAATAAGCCTTAACTTGTGCTAATAATATTGGTAAAATGTTCATTATTTGTATACCTTGTAACTTATGAGACTAACTTTACAAATTGCTAAATTTGTCAACCAAATTAAGGCTTCAAGTTCGGTAAATAGTTATCTTAATTTTTTAGAGTAAATTTTCTATAAATATTCGGTATTATTTTTTTTGTTCCTAATTTACTGCACTTGCCAGTTAATTTGTTGGTTTTGAATCTTTGTTTTGATATAAAGACTTTCTGGTCCCGAAATGAATACCCGTAGGGCATATGCTTTGTTCGGAGAAGCAGGTACAGTGTTGTCGTAAGACACTATTGTCTTATTGATCAGAAGAGTCAGCCTCTTCCCCACTACATAATAGTACTGCAGTAGAGTCTCCTAAACGAAGAGCTGACATCTCCTGCTTTTTAAGGTAGACTGGTCGTTTGTCCGCAAGTCTGAAATCGGTTAATTAAGAGGAGTATAAGTTAAGATGAAAGGATCATATAGGCTGAACCTTTAATTTTATTTCTTAATATTCCTAAAGCTGGATAGTGTTTTAAGCTACCTTCAAATCTCTCGTAAAATTTATATGCGATATGCGCCGCTTTCCTTCATGAGACGTATATTTCGTTCCTACCCTCGAAGTCTGGTAGCGACTTTATAATATCCAAGGTCTCGCTGTACCTTATGCCTTATCTAATTTTGGCATCTTCACATGTCTCTACATTGGATGTGCCGATATTTACACTACTAATACTTTCTCTAATATATTCCATTTTTTTATTAAAAATTTTTTCTTGTGCTGCGAGTGAACTCGATACTGCGCGTTCTATTATGGATTTTAGTCGGTCGTTAGACGTTGCCATATTTGGATAACGTGGGGCTTTATGTTAGTTTTCCGAACGTTCTGTTTCTGAGTAACCTCGAAGTTTTTCAAATTTAGGTAGTAAGCCTTATAATTCACTGTCACCTATGTGTTATTAACACAAAGAACAAAAAATTATGTTCCATTAATTTTTCCCCTTTTTTTTTTAAAAAAAAGTTCAAACTCGTGCCTACTTGTTTCGGCACATGCAATTTTAGGAATTTTAAATTTTTACTTAATTTTTTTTGTATTTGTTCAAAAAAATTTCAAATAATAATGAGCAATCTATTTGCATGTGTTTGTTAGTTAGTTTGACGGACTATTTCATGTTATTTATTTTTATTGTTTATTTAATTTTTTTTTTTATTTGTTGTTATATTAATTCGCGCCCGGCTATTCATTTAATTTTTTTAATTAGAAAGTTTTTGTTGCGGCATGTCGAGGGTCTTACGGGCACGGCAGGTTTTTTGCCGCCAATTAATTGAGTTTGTTTATATTTCAGTGATTTCTTTTGATGATTTAATTGGTAATTTATTATCTGATCAGCGAAGGAATACTTATTCGATGCTGCAGAAACAGCTTAAGAGAAACGCGAGTTGTTTTAATAAATCGCCGTTGGGAGGACTTCTCGGGACCGTGACCGGTCCCGAGCGTAAGTACAAAATTACTTATAAAGAAAACTATACTATATAAAGAAAACTTTACCGAATAGGTGCGGACTCGACGCTTCGTCCGTTGTTGCCGACACCTGCACCTGCATAAGTCGCAGAGCATTGACCTCAGCCGCGGGTCTGTTTTTGGTCTTGAGTGCCTGTGTTAATTACAGTATGATTAATTACAATATGAAGTAATTGTATTATATAGATACGGCTCTTGGGTTTTTTTTGGTGGGCTGGAGAATCTTTGCTCTTCAGTCGTCCCTGACTGCATACTCGCGTAAGCGATTTCGCGAAAGAAATTTTCGCAGCGAGCTTTGCTTTTTTTTTGTGAATTTCATCGTTGACCAGATTTATATGGTCTCTGTGGATACTTTCGCTGTGTAGGTACCAAGGTGCCCCAGTGATAGTTCGCAGAATCGTTGAGCTCGCTGTATAACTTGGTTTTGTTTGTTTGTATGAGTTGGTTTTCGAAGCGTTTCCCCATAGTTCACAGCCGTATGTCCAGATGGGTTTCAGCACGGTATTGTAGGGGAGTATTTTGTATTCCAGACTAAGGGGAGAGTTGCAATTTATAAGCCAGTGAAGATTAGCTGCTTTAAGCTTCAAACAACAAATACACTTTCAAAAAATGATATGCAACACAAAAATCCTAAACCACGAGCATAAATCCGTAGTATTTACAGATTTAATGGATATTTCAGGGTTTAAAATGCATTATATAATAAAATAATTGTAAAATACATAAAATACCCAATTATAACTGATCGCTGTGAGTTTTATTACTTCAGATCCATTTCAGAAGACAATGGCAAATTTTTAATAAGTAATAAAATTGCCAAATGCCCTTTAACTACTATGAAATGACTAATTTTAAATAAGAACTTTTTAAAAATAATTGTATTTTAAGTAAGAATGCAAAATGTTTGACTCGATTATTAATTAGAAAAAAATCAACCACTATCATATTGAATGAAAACAAGGGGTAGTTATCCTGACCGTAAATACAGTTTCCTTACCATCCTTATCAAAAACTTTTAGCTGAAGATGAGTTGCTCATGCTCAATCATTCTAATTACGTTTTTAACGGCGGGTCTCACGCTCAGTTTAAAAAAGCTACAGAAGCGTTTTTCGCGGACTTTAATTAAAGCGCGATCCTTCCAATATAAACAATAGCACAAATAAGCTCGGTCCACCTAAAGTCAACGTTGATATCCGGCTAGCTTAATTTTGACAAGCAATCCATTTATTGCACTTGTAAATACTTCCAAAAATTTCATCATTCATTTATGGCTCCCATAAGATCAAAAAATCTCTTTTCCAAAAATAAGGATAATCTCTCTTAAACCGAGGTTGATTTTTAATAAACTCTATTAAGCATTTGGTCCGGAACCTAGAGAAAAGCGAGTTAAACGTCAGAGGGGGTCACTTTGGTATAAACTTGAAATAAAATCAAAGCCTCCATCTATTATTTACACAAGGGAACCGTCTGTTAAAAGAAACGATTGGTAGTGAAACACGAATATTTTTTCTATGTAATATTTTGAATTTTAATTAGATAAACTAAAACAAAGTACAATATAAAAGAATAATTTTTAACATAGCAGGAATTTATATTAAATGTATTTAAAATTTGTTCTACAAAGTCTTAATAGAAAAAACAATAAGGTATAAATTATAACTTGATATCGTTTCTGCTAACCAACAAATAATATCATATGACTTGTGCAGTGTAAATTGGGTATAAATTTATAAAATATTTTAAATGTTGGTCACCCTGTAAAAAATATACCATAAATGACCAAATAAGTAAATACCCAAATTTTAGGTGATGACATACATATGCAAGTCGGCCATATTTTCTTAACAGCTTAGAAATATATATAAAAGGAATGTATTGCGAATAATTTGTAAGTAAGTTTATCAATATGTTTACTACAAAACGGAAATCTAATAAAACTTTTGTTGTGTTTTGACTTATCATAAAGTAGAAATTGTGTGTACGTTATTGCACATTAAATATTTTCAACTAAACTATTAATGGGCTTATAAACAAAAAATTTTATTTTATTCCTTAACTATTTTTTTTAAGTTTTTTATAGTTATTAATATGTGATTATTTTAAAAATTAATACATAGTTAAAAATTTTTTTTAAATTTATGTGCATTTAAGAAACAGGAGTAAATTCTAACTGCATTCAATAAAAATGGGAGACCGTGACATCCCGAGTGTTCCTGTCACAACTTTGGCTGGTTTAACTAGCACATCGGATTGTATGTATAAAATAAAAATATTTAATTTGGCAAACGCCACTTATATTCACAACTAATACCTAAAAACTTTATTAAAGTGCTAAGCGAATTGCCTGTGTCGGATTCTCTAAGAAGTGCAGCGTCTTTAAATAAGTCCCTACTGTTTCATACCTTAGTAGCCAATGAATCTCACAATTTACTTTCGGTTCGAGATGATAATCTCGTAAAACAATTGGTGAACGCTATTGAAAAGACAAATTCTGACAATATGTAAGTATGGTAATCTATATATATATATATATATATATGTATATATATAAATAAATAAATAAATAAAAAATAATATTTATATTTCTAGTGTACTGAAATCACATTACTCTATTCAAAAAGCTGCTGATACCCTTACAACATATCCAGAGCTACTACAAGGCATTTACACATTTCGTCCATCAGTTTTTGACACTGCTGCAAATATACGTAAGATATTTCACAGCCATATAGAGACACGCAAAAAATAATTTTATACGCAGGAAAGAATTATCAAGGTTGTGAAAAGGAGATTTGCTTGAAAGAACGGTTTGAGGGGGAGTTAGAATCTTATCTACAAGTTCCAGGTCATAGTAACGATACAGTAGCACCTCAGCCCCAACCACCATCATACTTAAATTCATTAACCAGGTGAGGAAAATAACATGTGTCTTTTTTATGTTACAATGTTTTCTTCCGTTTTTAGTGAGAACGAGCAACGCATTTTTGACCATTGCTTACAACTAAATGTAGGGAATTTAAATTTAAACTTAAAAAATGAAACTTTACCAACTAAAACTGAAACACTGACAAATACATCTTATATCAAAAAGGATATACTTTCAGAAGTAAATTATTTAGGAGAAAAAAAAAGAGATACCAGTAAAATAAATTGTGACCTTGACCAAACGTTAAATGGATTTCAAACGGAGGTGTCACATTCGGATTCATCTTTTCAGTTCGAATCAAAAGACGATCCCGATATATTGAGACCGCAAAACAGTGAAAAATCAGTGCTAGAAAATACAAATTCAAATAATTCTTCAGTTCAGTGCTTCAGTAGTCAATCTCTTTATTTTTCCAATAAAAACACACAATTTTTAGCAACTGATATTCAGCAGAACCAACATCTTGCTTCCGCTACAACATCAACATCAACTTCATCAAGCGGCAAGTCTCAGGTTCGGGTATGTATAAATCGCCTTAATATTGAGGACACACGCCTAATGCAACAGAGTATTAAAAAGTTTGTACAAAAGTCACCAGAATTGGCTAGAAGTATGGGGTTACTACAAGAATCCTCTCAACAACTGCATGAAAACTTGAATATGCTGCCTTTAGCTTCTGGAGTATTGAGTGGGGATTTTGATACCTCAAAAAATTCAACAATTGATACGTTTTCAACAATAAAAGCTGATGAAAATCGTAATCCCACAAAGCGAAAAGGTGCTATAGCAATTGGTGATATTCCACCAGAAGAAGTTTGTGAGTATATTTTTGTTTGTTTTATTTAGAAAATTTAAACAATATGTATAAAAACGTATATACATTTTAATTATATATAGACTCAAAACCAAAAGTGAGACGTGTGGAAAGAATAATGCCTATGTTAAGCACAAAATGTTTAAGAGATGAAATAACTCGTTCACAAACGTATCAACAGTTTATGCGGAATATGGAACAAATTATTGAAATATTGGACGACACGGAATCTCCAAATTTTGATTCAGGTATGTTACAAATTGTTAAATGTAGGATAGACCGGGGCTTTATTGGACTCTTAAAATTATTTTGGTTAGGTTGAATTACACTAAAAGTCGTTCTGTGTCTGACTCACTTTGACCAAAAGCGATTCATTCTTATAGCGTATTCTTAAATACGTAGTCTCGCATTTCATTTGAGGTTCATCAGAACTAGTTCGTTAACAAATCTTAAAACTATGTACAGTGGGCAAAAAAAGTTTAAGTACACCGTGGTTTTTCAACTAAAACCAACCAAAATACTATAAAAAAAAAAAACAAATTAAAAATTCAAAATGTTATTCAGTTTTTTAGGTAACATATCTAAGAACTTAAAAATATTTCTCTTTACTATTTTAAATTAATTAACGGGTAATAACAAACAAAATCATAAAAATAATCCATAATTTAAGGCCAAAAAAGTTTAAATACACTTCGGAAAATTTAAATATTTGGTTGGACTTCCTTTTGCGGCAATAACTTTGTGTCCTTTTCTAGGATCTTGTCCCACTCAGACTGAAAAACTGTCATTAGGGACTCCTTTGAGGTTATTTTGTGCGTCCTTTTTATGCGAATTCCAGCCTTTTCTTGCAGTTCGCCAACGAAATTAACGGCTTTCTGCGAGGCGGAAATTATTGGGTTGGCTTTAATTGAACTAACAATTTGCAGTTCCTTCCTGTCAGTCAGTTTTTTGGTCGGCTTAACTTGGAGGTGGCCGGAATCGCCGTATGATTTTATAATAGTTTGCACACTGGAAGCAGGCTTCTGGATTATTCTGCCAATAACCGGAGCATCTTTCCCTTCCATGTACATTTTTAATATTAATTTCCGTGTTTCAAGTGGAATTTGGTTTTCTCGTCCCATGTCGACTTTCTAACTTCACCAAATCAAATAAAATGAAATTCGAAAACACAATAGTGCAAGAATCAACTTCATCGTCAGTAAAGAATTCACGATTACCGACTAAATTCCAAAAAATTTGGCAAAAAAAATAACGGTTCTGACGAACGTACGTAAACTTTTTTTACGCCGTTTTCAATAATTTTTTTATATTTCAGCCTGTCAGAAGTTTACAAAAGAATTGACGTGTTCGAATCTCTCATAATTGAAAAAGTAATAGTTTTTAAATCTACAAGTATATGGCGAAAAAATGGATCGATTTCTATAAATTTTATCATATATTTTGATCAATAAACATTGATGTTTAAAGTGTACTTAAACTTTTTTTGCCCATTGTATGTGCCAATTTCACAAGCTTTCACTCTCCTATCGTCTAGTGTTAGGTAGGTAGATCGTTGCGGCGAAGACGAGAAGTCCAGCTCAATATAGTCAGATCTCCGATATGGTTAGGATGCGAAGAGAGTTTGATCTGTTATAATTTCTTGTTTTTGTTCCTGGCATACCATGATGCTGGTTAATACGGTGGTTAAGGCATGAGCACGGCTTTGTTTTTGGTAAAAAAAAAAAAAACGAATCACGATTAAGCTGGTGCATTATTATAATACAGAATCCATGCGTCCCAGTTGAGATTATTCAGTGTAAATAAAACAAGTAAGGTAGCAGCAGTCGAGTTTCCCGATTGCAAAATACCATGTACCCTTAGACATGCTTACAATTTATTTATTTAGTATCAATAAATAAATGAAACAATATTCTATTAGAAAAGAGTACCATAACAATATGAATTCGGTATGATTTTGGTTATGAAAATAAGTTTCGTAAAGCCATACACATTTCGCTGTCAACGTCGCAGTCGGCGTCGCGCAATGCGTGTTTTGCTGCGCTTCTGCTTCCCTTGCCATAGATTTTTCATGTGGCATAACTTCCGTGTTTCTTATCCAAAAAAAAATTGGATAGCTTTTATAAGCACCAACGCATATGCCGAATTGCACAGCATTAGGTTATTAATTGTGGGCGTGGAAGTTTTTTGCGGTTTGCGGGGGAACGGGTGGTGATATCAAAATAAAAAAAACAAACTTGTACTGCGTATGGTAATTACCTATCCAACGATATATGGCACATGTCTGTAGCTCTTGTAGTTTCTGAGATCTAGGCGTTGATACGGACAGACGGACGGACGGACATGGCTATATCGACTCGGCTGTTGATGCTGATCAAGAATATATATACTTTATGGGGTCGGAGATACTTCCTTCTGTCTGTTACATACATTTGCACCATATTATGATACCCTTTTCACCCATTTTTAGTGGGTACACGGTATAATAAACTGGTTTAGGACAAAGTTTTTATTAGATTATAGTTTTAGTTGATATTCGTTTTTATTAGAAAACAGTATTAGTTTTGATGTACAGAATATTGTGGACGCCAAACACGATCCAAGACGTGATTCCCAAGACAGTACGACATAAGATACGGGAAGCAGTTAAGGATGAGAATATTGTTTAAGCACCACGAATAGAGTTCGTCAAGGTCCAAATGCAGGTGTCTGTGAAGAAAATTATCGGAGAACAAGTGAGAAAAGTTATCCTCGGCTTGCCGAAGATGGTATACCCTTGAAAACAAAAAAGTTTTCCATACAAAGACTTCTTTTCATATCGGTCGTTTGTATGGCAGCTACAGTTTGTCAAGAAACTGTTTACACACCGAAAATAAATGCTATTTTCTGACTTTAAATGCAAAATTAAAGGCCTTTTATAAAAATTCAGGATTTTTTTTTATTCATATCTATTTATTAAAATAATATTTATCAATATGTAAAAAATTAATAACAAAATTATAAACAGTTAACGAGAAAAACAACAAAATCCAAGTTTACACACTTTTGACACTGTCAAGAACAAAAACTCCATTACAGTTAAATTTTATAAGAAAACATATTAAAAAACTAATAATTTTAATACAGTGTATACTCTCCATTAGCATTAGGAACATATTGGAGGCGTTTTTTCATCGATCCAATCAGTTTTGATAGTTGATATTCCTTGGAATCTCTTCTAATTAGTGCTGCTCGGTTTTTTGGTGCCCTTTTTTCCACTTCTTTCTTAGGTGGCTTAATCTGGGCTTTGGGGTGGTGTGTCGATGACTTGCCGCAGTTCTAAAGCACCCAGTTACACACAGTAAGAGCATAATACTAAGGGACACTGTCTTGATAAAATTCGAAATTAGGCTTATTATTGGTATACATTCGAATTTTTGGGGGCTGGATGTCAAATTGGATTTTAAAATTTCTAGGAATTGAGCTGCATTCATTGTGTTTTCAATAAATGCCAAATCTCGGCTGGCATAACCAACAGTTTGGAAAATTTGACTGTCGGTATGATGTTGCGGTTCTCCAGCGCAGTTAGCGCCTTGCGTCACACCCTGTTGGGTCCATTTTAATAAAAGGCATTTAAAATCAGAAAATGGCATTTATTTTCGGTGTGTAAACAGTTTCTTGACAAACTGTATATGATATAGTGGTCCTATAGTAGACCAAACTTTCACAAATCGTGTATGGCTATATCAAATGAATAAATGTTGAATTCGGTTGCAATAGGTTGGAAAACAAAAAAATTTTCCATACAAAGACTTGTTTTTATATCGGTCGTTTGTATGGCAGCTATATGATATAGTGATCCGATCCGGACCAAACTTTAAAAAATCATGTATAGCTATGTCAAATGGATAAATGTTGAATTCGGTTGCAATAGCTTGGAAAACAAAAAAGTTTTTCATACAAAGACTTGTTTTCATATCGGTCGTTTGTATGGCAGCTATATGATATAGTGGTCCGATCCGACCGATTTTTAAACTTGATCTGCGTGAACAAAAATAATGATCTGGTAAAAATTTCAAAACGTTAGCTTTAAAACTACTGTCTATTTTTTGCATAGAAACAGACGGACAGACGGACATGGCTATATCGACTCGGCTGTTGATGCTGATCAAGAATATATATACTTTGTGGGGTCGGAGATGCTTCCTTTAATGCGTTACACATTTCTGGACAAAATTATAATACCCTTTTTCAAGGGTATAAAAAGAAACACAACTCAAAATAATCAGCTACATAAATGTAGAATCATAACTTTAAAATTCAGCATGAATTAAGTCTATTCTCAAACCCTTGTCGAAAATGTAGCAATTTGCAATGTAATAGGATTTATTAATTATTAAGTAGCTTGGAAATCGCAGATTACTTTAAAATTTCACGATAGTTTTTCTTTCTGCTCTTTACTATAATTTTTAAAACTATAGTATGTTTTACCGTACTACTTTACTAACTTACAACTTTTCATACTTTCAGAGGATGTTGACGAAAATATTGAGTGCATTTCTCCAAAACTACTTAATACAATGAGCACTGATGTTGCCAAATTAAAAGCTAAGCAGGCGTTGGATTCCGTTCCGAAAAATAAATTAACACTTCTTATAAATTACGCAATGCGCAACATCTATTTAGCCAGGAATTACTTTGCAGGACCGGTAACACTATTTACTAACTATTTTCTATTTTTTCTTAAGAAAGCAGAGGAAAAATATAATTAAAATGTATATATAATCAATAATAAATTCTCTGCTTTTTTCTAAAGAAATCTTTTCAAACTTTTTTTAATTATGTATTTAATCCGTTTTAATTATTTGGTTGTTTTACAGGATAATGAAGACCAAATCGTTGACGAAGAAGCTATTGATAAAATATTGCACGCAATGGATGCTTGTTTGCTTATATGTAATATATATTCTACCGTTAGCGATCTTAAATTTTTACAAGAAGATAATATTTCACATATTATAAAGTTTACCCAATTTCAATTGCGCGAAACAATATTTCCACTTCATGATCCTGTTTACACAGTAAAGAATATAAAGAAACCCAATCACCGTAAAAAAATGAAATCTCATCAAGCGCATAGTCGGGGTCTGCAGCTTTTCTATTCAAAGACAGTCGAACTTTTGAAAGTTTTCGTGACCCTGTTTGACAAATGCGTTTTTGTTGATACGATAGTTTTGCCGTTATCTACGCTAGCTATAGAGCCTTTTTTTGTTGACAACATAGAAACTCTGCAATTTGTTTGCTTGGAGCTGGTAACCACAGTAAGTAATTGTTTAATACAAATAATAATTTTAATAATTTAAATGTGTTTTTATTTCTACGATCAGTAAATAATTAATATGATCAATTTCTATTAGAAAAATGGAAAAAAAAAAACTAATTTTTCCGTTGACTAATTATAATATTATAATGAAATGCGTAAAGTGAGATAGAATTCACAATGTGACCGAAAACAATATAATAACGGAAGAAAAGTCACGGAAAGACAGAAAAATTCATTTACACATGAATAGATAAAATAAGAAAACAATAAAAACAAGTGAGAAAAGTTATCTTCGGCTTGCCGAAGATGGTATACCCTTGACAAGGTGTACCCTACAAAGACTTGTTTTCATATCGGTCGTTTATATGGCAGCTATATGATATAGTGCTCCGATCCGGACCAAACTTTTACACATCGTGTATGGCTATGTCAAATAAATAAATGTTGAATTCGGTTGCAATAGCTTCGAAAACAAAAAAGTTTTTCATACAAAGACTTGTTTTCATATCGGTCGTCTGTATTGCAGCTATGTGATATAGGACCACACTTAAAATCATGTATGGCTATGTCAAATGAATAAATGTTTAATTCGGTTGCGATAGCTTGGAGAACAAAAAAGTTTTTCATACAAAGACTTGAAATCTGATTGATCGTTTGTATGGCAGCTATATGATATAGTGGTCCGATCCGACCGATTGTTAAACTTGATCTGCGTGCAATAAAAATAATGATTTGGTAAAAATTTCAAAACGCTAGCTTGCTGTTAAAACTATCCTAGAATCAAAATCTGCAACGCCCAAGTAAAAATCTAAACTCAAAATTCGTTAAAATAAATTTTTAGCTTACAACTTATCGGCTCCTTGTATAGCATTTAAAAACTTTAAACGCGTTTTTCTCAAAACCTTGTTCTCAAAATTGAGCAGTAGAACTGAAAAAGTTTGATCCGATTGAATTGAAATTTTAACTGTAGCTTCTTCATTAGATTATCTAGTGAAGTACACACGATTTTAACGATTGAGTAACAACAACGAAAGTTATAGGCAATTAAAGACGAGTTTTTTTGTCGAAAAAAAATTTGTTTTTAAGCCGTCGCCATTTTGCGAAAAAAAAATTCTAAAAATATAATCATTTGTACTTCACTAGATAATCTAATGAAGAAGCTTCAGTTAAAATTTCAATTCAATCGGATGTAAACTTTTTCAGTTCTACTGCTCGCCGTGGAAGAACCTTTTTAAAAAGCGGTTTACGGCAATCGCTGCACAAAATAAATATAAAAATGTAAAAAAAAATATAAATAAAAATTTGTTTCTATTCTTCAAGAGTTGCTTAATCCAATGATATACTATTTATATTCCTTACATCTTAAATGTCATTTAAAAAAAAATCATGAAAAAAGCCTTCCCTTTTTGATCATTTGGTGGATGTAACCCCTTGAAGTCTTTCAGTGATCCAAAAGCAAAATAAGAGAATGACAATTAGTGACAATGTTTTCCTGCTCTCTCACTGGCACAAATTCAAATCGTTGTTTCTCTTGTAACCATTCAACTATACTACATTCCAATGCATTTTATTGCTGTTACAGTATACTTTTTTTTATTTTTTTAGTTATGTTTTATTTTCGATCTGTCTTAATATCAACATATAATATATAATATAATATAAACAAATTTTTAAAAAATAACCAAAATAATCACTATACTTACAATATATATTTATTATTTGTAGATATATGCCAGGTCCAGGACGTTATAACTTTTAAGTCGTCTTTGTGTTTTTGTGGTAGATTAAGGTCTTTGTGGATATATTAATTAATTAATTAACATAATTTTTCATGAACCAGGGAGCGCCAGTTTTGGTTTTTAGTGTCATTGAATGGTATGTTTTGGTATTTCTATGTTGGAGTTGACGTCCATACTGGCTTTAGGATTGTCTTGTATAATTTTTTTTGTTCTCGAGGTTTAATTCAGAGCGCGATCCTAACAGTCAATAAATTTTCTTAGTTTTTAAATTCAGCTGTTTTTGGTTTACTATAATGTGCGACCGTGACTATAGCTTCTAGAAAGCAACTAGATATCTTAAAAGACCAATCAGAAAAGCTACTACAATAGTCGACAGCAAGGGCAAACGGTGTAAAAGCAAAAGCATGGGAAGGCTGCGCATCGTCGTACCGTCCAATTAGTTTGCTGATGACGTTCTCCAAGTTATGTGAGAGAATAATTTTGAAAGAAATGTTGCCTATGCTGGATGAATTTAACATCATACTCGAACACCAGTTTGGGTTTAGAAGGAGACATAGAACAATCAAGCAATGCCATCGTATCACGCAATGCATTTGAGTACAAAAAATACTGTACAGGTTTATTCCTGGATGTCAAGCAGGCGTTTTACAAAGTCTGGAACGCAGGACTACTCTATAAAATTAAAAAAAAAAGTATTTACCCGCACTATATTTCCTAATACTTCAACCCTACTTATCCACAAATACCATAAATCGTCCAGCTTACATACTGCCTACGCTGGAGTCCCACAAGGGAGTGTTTTGGGTCCAGTTTAATACACCATATTCAACAACAAACGCTGTTGAAATTGAAATTGCTCACGATACGCAATCATTGCTACGGGCAATGAAACACATTTTGCATCCAATCTACTTAAGGAAGAACTTGGTCTAAATAAAGTATGGTTAAAAAGTAGTGGCGAAAGCCCAGAACTCAGTTAAAATCACATTTGTCTTGAGCCCTGGGAATTCCTCTTAGACTACAGTCTAAGATAAACTGTTCTATTTTCTCCAAAGACGACTTAAAAGTTTTTGTGGCATTCTTTTCAGTCTGCATACTATTCCATTCCCAAAGAAAATGTGTAGCTAACAATTCCAACATGGATTACTGGGGTTGAATCGTACGATTGCCCGCCACTGCATAAAAAATAACGCTTAGTTGCAGTCAATTACAAAACAAGGACTTGATCTTTTATTGCCGTAAATCCCTCGATTGTGAATTGAAAAGCAATGTCGCTGTCGTCAATGTCACAGTTGCTAGCTTCGTGGCACGGATTAAACGAGTATATCCTATAGCTGCCATTTAATGGAACTATCGGAAATTTCAAAATTTTGGTGTTTTTAGAGTAGAAGTGAGACATTCATGAAAATCCATTTCATAAGAAACTCGTAGGATTCTGAAGTTCTTGTAAAAATTGTCTAACTATATCCGCTATTTTATATACCTTTTATCTAAAGATATACTATTTATCTGTGTTCCGTATGATTTGAAACTGATGGCGAACGTAGTTTCTTAGCTTTGCAGCTTTTCCAAAGGCAAACGCGTAAGGGATTTCTTTATCGCATCCAGACTAGCGACAAAAAATGGGTGCATTATGACAATCCTAGGTGCACAAAGTCTTTGGGAAAGCCCGGACATGACTCCACAGCGAAACCCAATTCATGCTCTGTATTTGATGGATTAGATATATTCTAAGCAGCTGAAGCCAAGTGAAACTATCACAGGAAATCGAAACCGAGCGCAGTTGAAACAGCCACCATATTAGCAAAGGCAAGATAAATTTGTTCTCCATTACAGATTGACTTATGTCTGTTGTGGATATTTTAAACGTATTTTATTCACTCAATTCCTGTTGTTGCTTTAGATATTATATTTATTTATTTTTTTTTTGTTTTATAAAATATAAGCTAAAGTTATTTCTCGTTTCTAATGTGCACAAACCCAAAAAAAAATTTCAATTTTAAATTAAATACACATAACGCTCAAATTCACAGGGGGCTGTAAAAAATGGATGATTTACTTATTAAACTATATTTTAAAGCGGATTTTTCCAGATACACACGATATATCAAAATTTCGTCATTTTAATTGCCATCTTCAACATTATATATTAAGACACAATTTAAAAAAAAAATGTAACAACAAATGTTCCTTCTGACCTACGTACAAAATGTTTAGATCCATTGTTTATGGAGTTGTGGAGAACCAGCAATGACTATAATGCAAAACCACCAAACGACCAAAATCATAATCATTTCTAAGAAGTCTATAGCCATTATTTAGCTACCCTCGTATTTTAATGTTGCCTCCTATAATGTTAAACTTTTTTTTAAATGGATTCACCTAATATTATCGTTACAATATTACTCACAATATTATCGTTTACGAATATTTGGTCATGATTCCAGTTCTTTAGTAACTCCTGCAAAAAAAATAAACGACAGGATATTCTCATGTTGCTATCAAAACGTTCGCACTAAGCTAATTCATCACTAAGATTTTTTATTTTTGTTTTCGTACAACTGCACTTACTGAAACCTTGACAAATTCCTCTTTCTCTGATTATGAAATTTTTGTCCCTAACTCACCGTCATTTATTTATTTCTGTTATTTTATATATTCGTAACCTGTTCTTATATACCGTTCCGATCATTTCCGTGGATCATAGTGTTCCATAAGTTCGACGGTACGGTTCGACGGTCGTAGCGTTGTGACCTTCTGAAGCCTTCTTTTCAAAGCATAGAAGCATCGAACGACCATAGGTAGTGATGAACCTATCTTTTTTGGGTCTTTAGAAAATGCCAGATTTTCTCTGCTCTCTAACTCTCTACTACCGTACTGGTAAATGTGGGTAGCTCGACGGACTGAATTTGCTACCGACTTTAGTTGTTTCGGCTTCAATCTCAAGCCGAGTTTGTAGCTAACCGTTGTAAGATTAAGTTAACATGTGATCCTGAATCGAGCAGTGACCTGATTTGACAACCCCGTTGGTCCGCTGACGGTTACCTTCGCGGTTTCGCTTTATACATACGGAATTGGAATAAATCATCTCTAGAGAGCGTGCCTAGACCTCCCTATCTAGATAGCACATGGCATCGGAATAATGTCGAAAGTGGATCAATTCTGGGAATGTTGATTTGTGCCGGCACAAATTGAAGGAAATAAAATTATTAGGTTTACAAACGATTAAAAAAGATTTACAGTAATCGTTGACATCCGTCTACATTATTGCATTAAAACATTTCTGTATACCCGTTTGAATCATAAATTCATTCTTGATAAAAAATGTCCGGTTTTTGAGCCGAATACAAGGAAATACAATGAAAGGCATGACAAAGTCGTGAGCATGACAATGCTCAACCCCATATCGCAAAAGTGGTTAAAATATACTAAACAAGTGAGAAAAGTTATCTTCGGCTTGCCGAAGATGGTATACCCTTGAAAACAAAAAGTTTTCCATACAAAGACTTTTTTCATATCGGTCGTTTGTATGGCAGCTATATGATATAGTGATCTGATCCGGATCAAACTTTCACAAATCATGTATGGCTATGTCAAATGGATAAATATTGAATTCGGTTGCAATAGCTTGGAAAAAAAAAGTTTTCCATACAATGACTTGTTTTCATATCGGTCGTTTGTATGGCAGCTATATGATATAGTGATCTGATCCGGATCAAACTTTCACAAATCATGTATGGTTATGTCAAATGGCTTGGAAAACAAAAAAGTTTTTCATACAAAGACTTGTTTTCATATCGGTCGTCTGTATTGCAGCTATGTGATATAGGACCACACTTAAAATCATGTATGGCTATGTCAAATGAATAAATGTTTAATTCGGTTGCGATAGCTTGGAGAACAAAAAAGTTTTTCATACAAAGACTTGTTTTCATATCGGTCGTCTGTATTGCAGCTATGTGATATAGGACCACACTTAAAATCATGTATGGCTATGTCAAATGAATAAATGTTTAATTCGGTTGCGATAGCTTGGAGAACAAAAAAGTTTTTCATACAAAGACTTGAAATCTGATTGATCGTTTGTATGGCAGCTATATGATATAGTGGTCCGATCCGACCGATTGTTAAACTTGATCTGCGTGCAATAAAAATAATGATTTGGTAAAAATTTCAAAACGCTAGCTTGCTGTTAAAACTATCCTAGAATCAAAATCTGCAACGCCCAAGTAAAAATCTAAACTCAAAATTCGTTAAAATAAATTTTTAGCTTACAACTTATCGGCTCCTTGTATAGCATTTAAAAACTTTAAACGCGTTTTTCTCAAAACCTTGTTCTCAAAATTGAGCAGTAGAACTGAAAAAGTTTGATCCGATTGAATTGAAATTTTAACTGTAGCTTCTTCATTAGATTATCTAGTGAAGTACACACGATTTTAACGATTGAGTAACAACAACGAAAGTTATAGGCAATTAAAGACGAGTTTTTTTGTCGAAAAAAAATTTGTTTTTAAGCCGTCGCCATTTTGCGAAAAAAAAATTCTAAAAATATAATCATTTGTACTTCACTAGATAATCTAATGAAGAAGCTTCAGTTAAAATTTCAATTCAATCGGATGTAAACTTTTTCAGTTCTACTGCTCGCCGTGGAAGAACCTTTTTAAAAAGCGGTTTACGGCAATCGCTGCACAAAATAAATATAAAAATGTAAAAAAAAATATAAATAAAAATTTGTTTCTATTCTTCAAGAGTTGCTTAATCCAATGATATACTATTTATATTCCTTACATCTTAAATGTCATTTAAAAAAAAATCATGAAAAAAGCCTTCCCTTTTTGATCATTTGGTGGATGTAACCCCTTGAAGTCTTTCAGTGATCCAAAAGCAAAATAAGAGAATGACAATTAGTGACAATGTTTTCCTGCTCTCTCACTGGCACAAATTCAAATCGTTGTTTCTCTTGTAACCATTCAACTATACTACATTCCAATGCATTTTATTGCTGTTACAGTATACTTTTTTTTATTTTTTTAGTTATGTTTTATTTTCGATCTGTCTTAATATCAACATATAATATATAATATAATATAAACAAATTTTTAAAAAATAACCAAAATAATCACTATACTTACAATATATATTTATTATTTGTAGATATATGCCAGGTCCAGGACGTTATAACTTTTAAGTCGTCTTTGTGTTTTTGTGGTAGATTAAGGTCTTTGTGGATATATTAATTAATTAATTAACATAATTTTTCATGAACCAGGGAGCGCCAGTTTTGGTTTTTAGTGTCATTGAATGGTATGTTTTGGTATTTCTATGTTGGAGTTGACGTCCATACTGGCTTTAGGATTGTCTTGTATAATTTTTTTTGTTCTCGAGGTTTAATTCAGAGCGCGATCCTAACAGTCAATAAATTTTCTTAGTTTTTAAATTCAGCTGTTTTTGGTTTACTATAATGTGCGACCGTGACTATAGCTTCTAGAAAGCAACTAGATATCTTAAAAGACCAATCAGAAAAGCTACTACAATAGTCGACAGCAAGGGCAAACGGTGTAAAAGCAAAAGCATGGGAAGGCTGCGCATCGTCGTACCGTCCAATTAGTTTGCTGATGACGTTCTCCAAGTTATGTGAGAGAATAATTTTGAAAGAAATGTTGCCTATGCTGGATGAATTTAACATCATACTCGAACACCAGTTTGGGTTTAGAAGGAGACATAGAACAATCAAGCAATGCCATCGTATCACGCAATGCATTTGAGTACAAAAAATACTGTACAGGTTTATTCCTGGATGTCAAGCAGGCGTTTTACAAAGTCTGGAACGCAGGACTACTCTATAAAATTAAAAAAAAAGTATTTACCCGCACTATATTTCCTAATACTTCAACCCTACTTATCCACAAATACCATAAATCGTCCAGCTTACATACTGCCTACGCTGGAGTCCCACAAGGGAGTGTTTTGGGTCCAGTTTAATACACCATATTCAACAACAAACGCTGTTGAAATTGAAATTGCTCACGATACGCAATCATTGCTACGGGCAATGAAACACATTTTGCATCCAATCTACTTAAGGAAGAACTTGGTCTAAATAAAGTATGGTTAAAAAGTAGTGGTGAAAGCCCAGAACTCAGTTAAAGTCACATTTGTCTTGAGCCCTGGGAATTCCTCTTAGACTACAGTCTAAGATAAACTGTTCTATTTTCTCCAAAGACGACTTAAAAGTTTTTGTGGCATTCTTTTCAGTCTGCATACTATTCCATTCCCAAAGAAAATGTGTAGCTAACAATTCCAACATGGATTACTGGGGTTGAATCGTACGATTGCCCGCCACTGCATAAAAAATAACGCTTAGTTGCAGTCAATTACAAAACAAGGACTTGATCTTTTATTGCCGTAAATCCCTCGATTGTGAATTGAAAAGCAATGTCGCTGTCGTCAATGTCACAGTTGCTAGCTTCGTGGCACGGATTAAACGAGTATATCCTATAGCTGCCATTTAATGGAACTATCGGAAATTTCAAAATTTTGGTGTTTTTAGAGTAGAAGTGAGACATTCATGAAAATCCATTTCATAAGAAACTCGTAGGATTCTGAAGTTCTTGTAAAAATTGTCTAACTATATCCGCTATTTTATATACCTTTTATCTAAAGATATACTATTTATCTGTGTTCCGTATGATTTGAAACTGATGGCGAACGTAGTTTCTTAGCTTTGCAGCTTTTCCAAAGGCAAACGCGTAAGGGATTTCTTTATCGCATCCAGACTAGCGACAAAAAATGGGTGCATTATGACAATCCTAGGTGCACAAAGTCTTTGGGAAAGCCCGGACATGACTCCACAGCGAAACCCAATTCATGCTCTGTATTTGATGGATTAGATATATTCTAAGCAGCTGAAGCCAAGTGAAACTATCACAGGAAATCGAAACCGAGCGCAGTTGAAACAGCCACCATATTAGCAAAGGCAAGATAAATTTGTTCTCCATTACAGATTGACTTATGTCTGTTGTGGATATTTTAAACTTATTTTATTCACTCAATTCCTGTTGTTGCTTTAGATATTTTATTTATTTATTTTTTTTTTTTGTTTTATAAAATATAAGCTAAAGTTATTTCTCGTTTCTAATGTGCACAAACCCAAAAAAAAATTTCAATTTTAAATTAAATACACATAACGCTCAAATTCACAGGGGGCTGTAAAAAATGGATGATTTACTTATTAAACTATATTTTAAAGCGGATTTTTCCAGATACACACGATATATCAAAATTTCGTCATTTTAATTGCCATCTTCAACATTATATATTAAGACACAATTTAAAAAAAAAATGTAACAACAAATGTTCCTTCTGACCTACGTACAAAATGTTTAGATCCATTGTTTATGGAGTTGTGGAGAACCAGCAATGACTATAATGCAAAACCACCAAACGACCAAAATCATAATCATTTCTAAGAAGTCTATAGCCATTATTTAGCTACCCTCGTATTTTAATGTTGCCTCCTATAATGTTAAACTTTTTTTTAAATGGATTCACCTAATATTATCGTTACAATATTACTCACAATATTATCGTTTACGAATATTTGGTCATGATTCCAGTTCTTTAGTAACTCCTGCAAAAAAAATAAACGACAGGATATTCTCATGTTGCTATCAAAACGTTCGCACTAAGCTAATTCATCACTAAGATTTTTTATTTTTGTTTTCGTACAACTGCACTTACTGAAACCTTGACAAATTCCTCTTTCTCTGATTATGAAATTTTTGTCCCTAACTCACCGTCATTTATTTATTTCTGTTATTTTATATATTCGTAACCTGTTCTTATATACCGTTCCGATCATTTCCGTGGATCATAGTGTTCCATAAGTTCGACGGTACGGTTCGACGGTCGTAGCGTTGTGACCTTCTGAAGCCTTCTTTTCAAAGCATAGAAGCATCGAACGACCATAGGTAGTGATGAACCTATCTTTTTTGGGTCTTTAGAAAATGCCAGATTTTCTCTGCTCTCTAACTCTCTACTACCGTACTGGTAAATGTGGGTAGCTCGACGGACTGAATTTGCTACCGACTTTAGTTGTTTCGGCTTCAATCTCAAGCCGAGTTTGTAGCTAACCGTTGTAAGATTAAGTTAACATGTGATCCTGAATCGAGCAGTGACCTGATTTGACAACCCCGTTGGTCCGCTGACGGTTACCTTCGCGGTTTCGCTTTATACATACGGAATTGGAATAAATCATCTCTAGAGAGCGTGCCTAGACCTCCATATCTAGATAGCACATGGCATCGGAATAATGTCGAAAGTGGATCAATTCTGGGAATGTTGATTTGTGCCGGCACAAATTGAAGGAAATAAAATTATTAGGTTTACAAACGATTAAAAAAGATTTACAGTAATCGTTGACATCCGTCTACATTATTGCATTAAAACATTTCTGTATACCCGTTTGAATCATAAATTCATTCTTGATAAAAAATGTCCGGTTTTTGAGCCGAATACAAGGAAATACAATGAAAGGCATGACAAAGTCGTGAGCATGACAATGCTCAACCCCATATCGCAAAAGTGGTTAAAATATACTAAACAAGTGAGAAAAGTTATCTTCGGCTTGCCGAAGATGGTATACCCTTGAAAACAAAAAGTTTTCCATACAAAGACTTTTTTCATATCGGTCGTTTGTATGGCAGCTATATGATATAGTGATCTGATCCGGATCAAACTTTCACAAATCATGTATGGCTATGTCAAATGGATAAATATTGAATTCGGTTGCAATAGCTTGGAAAAAAAAAGTTTTCCATACAATGACTTGTTTTCATATCGGTCGTTTGTATGGCAGCTATATGATATAGTGATCTGATCCGGATCAAACTTTCACAAATCATGTATGGTTATGTCAAATGGCTTGGAAAACAAAAAAGTTTTTCATACAAAGACTTGTTTTCATATCGGTCGTTTGTATGGCAGCTATATGATATAGTGGTCCGATCCGACCGATTTTTAAACTTGATCTGCGTGCAACAAAAATATTGATCTGGTAATTTTCAAAACGCTAGCTTTAAAACTACTGTCTATTTTTTGCATAGAAACAGACGGACAGACGGACATGGCTATATCGACTCGGCTGTTGATGCTGATCAAGAATATATATACTTTGTGGGGTCGGAGATGCTTCCTTTAATGCGTTACACATTTCTGGACAAAATTATAATACCCTTTGTCAAGGGTATAAAAACGCAGAAATGGGATTACCATTCATGTGCTGACCCGTGAAAACGTGTTTTCATCGAGCTCCATATAAAACCGGTTAATTTTAGTGAAGTGAATTATTAATATAAACCAAATAAATAAATCGAAAGCGAAAGAGACGCTCTGTGCTGTGGTCGAACACATATTCTGTGTTTGAAATAGTATAAACAAGTAGTTCTACATCTTCAAACAATTAAAAAAAAACACGTCAAAACGACGTTCGCGTTTTGCGATAACGCGAGCAAGACGATCGCCAGCTCTCATTGCAACCACACAACGCGTACTTCTCTTACGTCTCCGCGACTCCTGCAGACAGCGAGCGGTCAATCACCCCTAACCCGACGAATTTACCTTTGCCAACAACTCAAGAAGGAGAGCTCTTGCTCTCTCTCACTAATACTTTCATCACAAAACCAGCAATCCCAAACACTTGCGAAATTTCTTTACGCTTACCTACCGTAACTAGTACTGTGACAACAACAACCACTGCAACTGCAATCACAACTACAACAAGAACGCCATCGTCAGTTCGCTTAATTTCGTCGACGTAAGCATTTGGTCTCAGTGAACCAGGGATCAAAACAAAAACGTACATTAGCGGTTCTGCTGCGCTATCTACCCAAAACGTAAACAGGAACGCCGGGACGACCATACAAACTGGAATGGATCGCTACATAACCATAACAAGAAAACTTAGCCCTCAAAAGTAAAAAAATCAACAAACGGAAATCAAGTCAAAAATTACACGCGACAATAACATGCCCACAACAAAAGCGCCATCAAACACCAACAGATTGAAGCTACTGGCAACCTCTACTGGTGGAAATATAAAACCGGGAAAGTCACCTAAAGAGGAACCTAAGAAGGTTAGGCCTCCTCCAATATACATTCGCGAAAAAAATCAATTTCATAAGTGAACAAAATAGCCGCACTTATAGGAGAAAACTTATTCTACGTAATCCCCTTAAAAAAGAGAACATAAACGAAACAAAGGTCCAAACTAAAACCGACGATAGCCATCGTCTACTAACCAAATTCTTGGATGAAGCAGTAAATAACTTTTACACATATCAGTTGAAATCGCAAGGCGCCTACAGGTTGTTCTCAAAGGTATTGAGGCAACTGTTTCGACAACTGACATCGTAGAAGCACTTAAGGAAAAGAATTTTCATGCAAAAATGGTCATGAACATATTAAACAAAAATAAGGAACAAAAATTGAACAATGTTGAAATAAACAAATGCGAGTCTATGCTGCGTGGTTTGGGCAATGCCTGTACCAAACCAATTGGCTGTTTTAACGCAAATGTTGAAGTAGATCAAGTGCAGACTGAACATAAATTCCTCGTTGTATCAAGCTGCAACTTGAACCATGAAGCGCTGTTGGGGTATGACTTCATTAAAAAGTTCTGTTTGGCTTCCGATGGTAGTGGGTTTTTGTTTCATGAGCTAGAAACAAAGCAGACTACAACAGATGAGTATCCTTTTAATGTATACAGCGTATTTGAAGAGTCAAATATCATCTCAGCGCGGCGAAGTATCAAAATCAAGTCGAGCAGTTGATCAAGAACAGTTATCAGCCGCCTGCTGTCCTTACACAGTGTCCAATCCAGCTGCAAAGCCACCCAGATAGAGTGCTGAAACCATTCTGCCAATCACCGAGTCGGTTGCCCGCCAAAGAAGCTAAAGCTGTCAAAGCCCAAGTTGAGGATTGGTTGGAGAAAGCCATCGCGACAAAGTCGTCATCCTACGTAGCAAACACAATCGTTGTTGTTAAGAAGAAAGATGAAAAGTTCAGAGTCTGCATATACTACCGCATGCTGAATAGTATGGTGTTGCATGACTGCTTTCCTGTGCCTTTAATCGAAGATGTCCTCTAGAAACTACAAGCTGCCAAAAATTTCACAATAATGGACTTAGAAAACAGATTTTTCCACGTGACAGTCGAAAAAAAAAGTAGAGTCTACACGGCATTCATAACAAGAGAGGGACTGTTTGAGTTTAATAAAGCGCTGTTCGGGTTCCGAAATTCACCAGCCGCATTTATACGTTTTGTGAACCATATTTACCAAAGAGTAATAAACGAAGACATCATGCAGCTGTACATGGACGATATCATTGTATATGCCGTTACAGCCGATGAATGCATGCAGAAGACGGAAAAGCTGTTGCAAGTTGCCGTTGCGTGTGGGTTGCAAATAAAGTGGACGAAATGCAAATTAATGTATCACCATATATTTTTCCTTGGCCACAACGTAGAAATGGAAAAATTTGTCCTGGTCCTGATAAAGTCGCTGCTGTCAGCCGTTTCCCGACACCAAAAAATGTGAAAGCTGTTCAATCATTTCTTGGTCTCACTGGATTTTTCCGGAAATTTATACCTGGTTATGCGCAAGTTGCCATTCCCTTACAAATCTGCTGCAGAAAAAAGTTGAATTCAAAATTGGTCATGAAGAGCTACAGTCGTTGTCAAAGTTGAATCAGTTGTTGACAAGTGAGCCGGTGCTCCACATCTTTAACAGAGAAGCACCCACAGAGTTACATACAGACGCGTCCAAAGAGGGATTCCGAGCAGTGTTGTTGCAGTTGGTAGATGGGAAACTTCACCCCGTCTACTAAAGGAGTAACAAGTGAGAAAAGGTATCTTCGGCTTGCCGAAGATGGTATACTCTTGAAAACAAAAAAGTTTCCCATACAAAGACTTGTTTTCATATCGGTCGTTTGTATGGCAGCTATATGATATAGCATCTCCTACCCCACAAAGTATATGTATTCTTGATCAGCATCAACAGCCGAGTCGATAAAGCCATGTCCGTCTGAACGTCAGTTTCTATGCAAAAATATAGACAGTAGTTTTAAAGCTAGCGTTTTGAAATTTTTACCAGATCATTATTGTTGTTGCGCGCAGATCAAGTTTAAATTCGTGCGGCTCGGACCACTATATCATATAGCTGCCATACAAACGACCAATATGAAAACAAGTCTTTGCATTCAAAACTTTTTTGTTCTCCAAGCTATCGCAACCGAATTCAACATTTATTCATTTGACATAGCTATACATGGTTTGTGAAAGTTTGGTCCGGATCGGACCACTATATCACATAGCTGCCATACAAACGACCGATATGAAAACAAGTCTTTGTATGGAAAACTTTTTTGTTTTCCAAGATATTAACATTTATTCATTTGACGTAGCCATACCAATAATTTTAAAAAAAACTTCTGATTTTTACATAAGTACTTATTGCAATTTTGTAAAGATATACAAGGATATACCATCTTCGGCAAGCCGAAGATAACTTTTCTTACTTTTTTCTTTTCTTTCTTTTTTTTTACTTTTTTTTTTTAGTTGGCGAGTTAATTGTGTTCTGGTCTTTTGGTCTTTTGCTGAGTGATTTCTGGTTTTTGGGTGATGAACTTTTGTTGGAGAGGTTGGTAATTTTTGTGTAGCGGGGATTTCTGCGTAAGTTTTTTTGTTGTCGGCAGGTAGTTGTGATTGATTTTTGTTGTATTTTTGTTTGGTTTCGGACATTGTGCATTTTTCTTTGGTTTCAATTTTTAGTATTTGTAGTGTTTCTACTGGAGGCATGCTCGCCGGCGCAATTGACGCAGTATGTACGTGTGCATTTTGTTGGTTGGTGTGCGGAGAGACCACAAGGGTCGCAAATGGTATTTCCTTTGCATTGTTTGGCTGTATGCCCTAGAAGTTGTCAGTTTTTGCACCACATCGGAATTGGAGTGTATTCTTTGACTTTTCCGAGATGCCAAGAGATTTGGATTTTTGTAGGTAGGTTGTATCTGTCAAAAGTGAGCTGGACAACTCCAGTTGAAGACGTTTTCCGTCAATCGCTGTGTTTTTATTTAAATAAGGAGCGTAAACTGCGCCTTTGCAGTGATTGAGATTTGTGTGGTATTGGGTTTTTATTTGGCATATGCCATGAAGTTCTTTGGCTGATATGAATATTTCAGTAGTTTTTGCGTCTTTAACGAGTATTAATAGATTTCCGTCACGCATTTCGTTTATTTTCATTATTTTGGCAGGTATTAATTTAATTGCTCGCTCAACGGCGAAGCAAAAATATGAGCAGAGCGGTTCTTTGTGTCAGTAGTGACATGACTATAAATTTTGGGTTTGGAAGATTGGTTTCTGGAAGTTATGGAAAGGTTTCCGTAAGTCGAGTTGGTTTTTTTAGTTTGGATTTGGGGCTGTCGTTAAGCATGGCAAGCGATTTGCCCCTTGGCTATTGTGCCCATTGGGCATTGTTGGTGGACTTACTTGATCCTTTGCTTTTTGTATGAATGTGCGCTTAGAAAATGAGTAAGTGGGGAGCACACAACCGGTCGGCTGAAAGGTTAGTCGACGACTAAATTTTATGAACTTTTTCAATCAATTGTATTATTTTGATAAAATTTTTTTTGTTAGATCATTGCCCTACAATTTTGAAACTAACATAATTATTACAATTATAATTTACAATGTACTTATGAGGGAAAGGTCCTGATTTCCAACATCTAATTTATTTATCACATTAGCAATGGAATCCACTGATATACTATCTATCTGACCCACTTTAATTGATATTTAGTACTTTTATAATCCTGCGTTTAAAATATTTCGATTTGCCTATTCTATTATTGTTTAATGACAAATACGAGTGTTTCTTAGCCAATTTTTTTTGTTTATCTATGTATGCTACTACTTATTTCTATATATGCCTACCTAATGTTTCGTATAGCTTTTAAAATTATACTTCTCATCAGGCAAAAGTTGTTCTGCGCGATCTTATAATTTTGTTGCCTAATAATTTATGGAGTTTTAATTTTTTTTTTGCTTCCTGCACTCTTGGTAATGCGTCCGGCTATTATGCCCCTTTTGCGACACTGTCGTAGGCTTGCGTAGACATTCGGACTTTGTTTTGCTGGTGTTGGTGTTGGCTGTTGTATTCGCAAAAGGCGCTAGTATGCAGGCCTTCGCAAATCCGTGGCCACGTCTTCTTTGTTTTGGGAAAGCTGATTTTATTTGAAGAATTTATTTGTGATGTTGTATGCGTTCGTCAATATGTATAGCGGCGATCGGTCATCGTGGTAACGCTGACTATGAATTTATGACATATAATATATTCATAATATATAATATTTCGTTGGCTACAGTAAATATTCGAAATAAGCTCAATACTAAAACATAATTTATAATCTTTAATCGATAATTAAAAATATTTTCTATGAATATATATTATATAATATAATATATAATATATATATAATCCAAAGAACATTTTTTTTCAATAACTATTCATTTCCATTTCAGATTTTTCGAAAGGAAAGATATGACAAAATACGGAACAGTATATTAGGTGATATATTGTCATCAATCGATAGATTACCTTCATCAAA
Organism: Drosophila merina; assembly: GCA_035047645.1. Taxonomy (NCBI): domain Eukaryota; kingdom Metazoa; phylum Arthropoda; class Insecta; order Diptera; family Drosophilidae; genus Drosophila; species Drosophila merina. The sequence continues at coordinate 21,923,118 of JAWNPH010000089.1, read as the reverse complement.
AAAGAACCTACGCCCATATAAACTCACAAATAATGGCGGAAATATTCAAATGGTAACAGCCCTTGTTCTACAATTAATTCAATGTGCAACAATTTTACCAGACTCCCTTTGCGATACCGCAAAATCTAATAATACCCACAACATCATGCCAAATGAAGATGATCAGTCAAGTTGTGGTTCTAAAGTGATGCCTCCTAGTCAGGATATCCTTGTATTAAAAAAATATGACGTTGCGGTTAGCATTGGTGGAAATTTTCTGACTACTTTTTTAAATAAATGTAAGTCTCGAAATAATGAAACTGATTTTCGACCACTCTTCGAAAATTTTATTCATGATTTATTAACTACTGCTAACAAGCCAGAATGGCCTGCGTCTGAGTTATTGCTTTCGCTGTTGGGAACTATGCTTGTACGCTATGTTTCTGATAAAAGTATAGAACAAAGCATTCGATTGGTTTCTCTGGATTACTTGGGCATAGTAGCAGCTCGATTACGGAAGGACACTGTTGAATCGAGGTGTAAAGTAAACATAATTGATTCTATGATTAAATCAATAAAACTAGAACAAGAAAAAGAGGGAGATTTGCCAAGCCCAAATGTATGTATTATATTTGAAAAAAAAAAAAATCATTTATTATATTAATTTACGTTATAATAGTCCCTTTATAAACTACACCCAGAGGAGCAGAGAACAGAGTTCTTGCAAAAAATTCTTCTCGATTTTCTTGCCGTAAATGCTGAAGAAGAAAATCTGATCTGGGACTATGCTCGTCACTTTTATTTGGCTCAATGGTATCGAGACGTTATTTGTCAAAGACGTCGAATAAAAGATGAAGAAAAAGGAGTGGCTTTACAAAAATTTAAAATTCGTGGTCAGCAGAGAACTGGTACGTTTTTTATTATTTACAAATTTATTTTATTCATGCAATTTTAAATGAATCAACTTTTAAACGTTAAATCTGAAAGAATGTTACAAAACATTTTAAAATATATTTATTATTCATTGGATAAGCAGATTTGATCCAATTCTATGCCCTCAATGCACATACAATTTGGTAAATGCTCACTTGCCGACAATTTTTTTCTATTAGTTTGTTCCGATTTTTTTAGCTTTATGAATATAACTGTGATCTTTAGGTAACTCTAAGGTTTTTTATCTGAATACTACATAGCGATAATAATAAATACAATTATTGACTTTCCAATTTTTGGGGGCACCATATTTTTGATTATAAATTTTTTTGTTTTGTTTTGTTGGTACACTCTTCCCAAACATCCGTACTAATTTTCAAGTGAATAGCTTTTGGTACCAACTCTTCCTAAATGGCCGGAAAGATGCCAATGACAAGCTGCTGGACGCCCAAGCAAGTCAACAACTGATAAAACCGTTCAAGCAGTGAAAAAAAGCATCGTATTATTTACTTCTAAAGTAAAAACCTTTTTTCTGTTCCTAAGAGTAAGAAACAATTCTACGGATATGGTTGTTTACACCCAAAAAGTTTTTTGTGCACAGAGTGTAGCGAATTATTTTCCTGATCTGGTCGATGGGTACCGTCCCAAGAAGGCTTCCTTGGGGGACTCCCGATGTAGCTCTAACAAGGCGAGAGTGTACATCTTTAAAAAGGACACATTGGGTTCTCCCAGCTAAGTAGCTGGAAATCCACGTGAGAAGGTCTCAGGGAAATCCTAAGATATTAAGGAGTAAGTGGTTGACGGAGCCAAATGCTTTACTGAAGTCCGTATAGATGACATTTGTTTCAAGGCCTTTACGGAAGCCATCTGTAATAAAGGAAGTCAGCTCCAAGAGGTTTGTGGTGGTGGAGCGACGCTTTATGAAACCATGCTGGCATGGAGAAATTGTTGAACCGCAGAGATGTTGAAGATGTGGTGTTACCAATTTTTCGAAAAGCTTTGGAATTGCTGACAATTTAGAGATTCCTCTATAGTTCGTAGCATCTGATTTTTTTCCATTTTTGTGTAGGGGTATTATGAAGGATTCCTTCCACATTTGGGGAAAATTCGAAGTTTCCAGAGACAAAGAGAAAAGTTTTAGAAGAGCTCTGCACAATGGCTTAGCGCAGTTTTTCAGTACACAGCTAGGAACACCATCAGGACCTGGCGAATAGACTGGTTTCACCCTCAAAAGATCCGATAACACAGTGCTTTCGGAGAAAGTTGGTCTGAAAATAAGATTGGCTGATTGAATGTTGTATGAATAAGGCTGATCCATAACTGTAGGAAATTAGTACGTTGTTTAAAAGAAAGTTGCGAATATATCGGCAACACCCTGATCAGTAGTCGCAGATACATTTTCAAACGAAATTAGGGGGGAAAAAACATTATAAACCTGCTTTACTGACAGCGGTATATATAATTCTTATAACATTCAGCGTTATGCACGGCGAAATTTGACCGAGCTACTTTTCCGAGCCAGTTTTCTCTCTTAAGAAGTCTGTTTTTAATGTATTTTAAGTTTTTAAGGCTTCTTGTAAACCAAGGAGGGTCAGTCAAGGTGGATGGATACTTCCATGGCACGCAAGAGTCGAAGAAAACGTTAAGCGTTTTGAAGAAAGTTACTAAAGCGATATTAATATCGGTGCATTCCCAGAGATGAACTCCATGGCGAGACTGAAGGTTGCGAGCAGTAAGGGTTTCAATCGACACCTCAAGCGTTGGGTGGTAAGGATCTTCTGGGGACGAAAAGGTCATGGCTCTGGAAACGGTTATTCCATCTGGGTCAGTAACGAAACATACATTTAAAAGTCGACCTAAAGAATTCCTTACGTGGTTTATTTGGCCAAGGGATATGTCGAACATACCCTCAGTAAATTTATGGTGTGTTGATGAGAGTGATAAAGATGGTGAATTCTCGATGTTTGACCAGATAAGTTCAGGTAAATTGAAGTCTCCTAGAGTCACTAGCAGGTAACTGTCGGACATGCGCTTAGAAATCAGCTGAATGGCAGATAAGTGGTGCCAGTATCATCAGAAGGTGGTAAGTATGAGCATGTGATGAACAGTGAAGCGAAATAGTGATTTTATCACATAGGAACTCTAGATCACCAAGATTCGGTAACTTAACCTCTTCAGAAGCAAAGTCGGAGTCCACAGAGATTAGGACTCCTCCCCTTCGTAGTGGTCGGTCCTGTGAGTGGTGTACCTGTCTGAAAAAATTTCGGAGTTAAAAATCTCTGGCTTGAACCAGGTTTCTGTGAAGACTATAATCTGGGATGCAAATAATGAACTATCAGAATACAGTTTAGGAAGCTTACTCCGAAGCCCCATTGTATTTTGATAAGTAAGAGTAATAGATGTTGTTAGTTTTTTGAGAAAGAATATTTTGGTAAAAAAGAGGAGGGTTGAGGGTTTTTAGGCTTTGAGAGTTTAACTCCCACAGGCTTTATTACTTTTTCTTTAACTTTTTTTTGGTTTCATTACAATTACTATTTTAACAAAACTTAAACTATTTACAGTTGTTAGTGCTTTTTTTTTTATTTTCATGTAACAGAGATCGTAATAGGTAGGTGCCGCCTTGTAGTAATTTTTACTAAGATGTTTCCTCTCAGCCAAATTGCCATTATACATTTTCCCTCCAACATCGTTTCTCCCAACAGACGTTCTCCTCCGTTTTACTTTCGTTGTTATTCCCCTTAGTCATTTCCATTTCATTCTATGTTATAGCCCTTAGACGCATTTCCCTCACAAATGACCCCTCTGATCAGAATAGTATTCAGGTGTTACTAACACGAGCCTATGCGTTTGATGTGGCATTACCACCTTCTGCCCTGACGATGTCTATTGGCGCTTTTTGATCTTTCATTCTTTTCGAAGTTCCGCTCGGCCAGGAGGTACTTGGGATAAGGAAGCCTTTCCCTTGGTACTCGGTTGACCACTGGATTCTGGCCAGAAATAAGCCGGAATGTAGGATGCTTATCATGCACTTTCCCTACAAACGGGGGAACGACTGCGATCCTGCTAATGTGAACTGGTATACGCCTGTTTCTACCCTTGCTCTACCATCTCCCTACAGCCCGGTGTTCGTCTGGCCACTTGGTCATCCGCGTTCTCTGGCATACGACTGAGGAGACGCGACGGACTTCCTTATTATTTTTCGTTTATATATTTTGTAAAATATATTCTGCTGTCCTTTTTAGTGCCATATATTTTTTTGTTGGATTTTTATTCCCATATTTCTCTTGTGCGTTTACGTATATGTTCATATTTGTGGGAATTTATTCTATCTATTTTTTTTATTTCTTTCCCTTTCTTTATTTTAGGTTACATAAATAGGATATATATGGTTTTCGCTACCGTAGCGACAATTTTTTCGCAAATGAAACCAAAAGCAACGTTCTCGTGTTTTGTTCTCGGCAGCAGACCCAAGACGTTCACGCACACTCTCGACCAACCGCACACTGTCCTCTGGGGCCTTTTTGAGGATTTTTCCTACAGCCTCAAGCTGGCTAGTCTTGTACTTCATGCATGTCTCTTGGTATAGTTTTTTCCCCTCCAGATGACCTGCTATTGATGAATCATTTTCTTCCAGGATTTTCTGCTTCTTGTCGCTTTGTACGCAGGGTTCCCACGACGTCACATCCTCGCTTTCAGCCCGGTGTGGGGTGTGGCGGTATAGGAGTCCTGCTTCCGCCATGTAGCCCGGTGCTTCTGAGGTTTTGCATTACTTTTTCCCTTTAGCGGCCCCATTTTCCACCCTGGCTGTTTTCAATTGCTCCAATCGGCTGTCGTGAAAAGGCATCCGTTACCACATCCTTCCAGATACGGCCGTATTCGTGGCGAAGTTGTTCGCCGCACCGACTAGCGTCTGGCATTGACCCTCTCACCATCCTTCGTGTCCTGCGTAAGAACCATCCCCACGCCTGTCATCTGTCCGCAGCAAAAATTTCTTGAAATCCGGACACCCCAAAATTGGATCATCCACTTTAATATCTAAAAGGGTTCCAGTGCTTCTTCGTCATCTCTGGAATAAAACGACCAAACTTCTTATCCTCCCGGGCATCATAACCTTCCCCTTTTGGCATGCTCGTATAATTTGGACAGTTTCCGTTGAAAGTAAAAGCTTGTGCTAAGGAACATGGATGAAATCAAGTACCTTCGCTCTTACAAAACCACTATTGTCCCGTGTGACAATTGCTTCGCTCAGATGGGATTCCGTACGTTCTTTAAGTTTTAAAAACTTCGGTGTTTCGGTCTTAATAAACCCCGTATTAAGGGCGCCATATATATAAACTTTTAGGAAAGTTTAAAAAAACATCAATTTGGATTTAACATTTGTTAAACGTGACTGAGCCCCAAGTGGTCCATCCGCTTAGTCCAATTTTGGCTTACTCTTTCCAACGTTTAGATCGCTATTTCACTAATATATGTGCTTCAATGTTATCCTCCAATGCGTAAATAAAGCGGGCTTGTTTGTATATACATTAGATTCAACATAGTCCCATATAGGATTAAATCGCACGATCTAGGCGGCTGTGTGGCATATGGCACTGTATTGCTGAAAACACATGTCATGCAAGTCAAGCTCTTGCATTTTAAGCAAACAAAATTTTGATATCTCACGGTTGCGCTCCCTATTCACAGTTACGTTACGATTAGCATCATCTTTGAAGAAGTACGGTCCAATGATGCCAAAAGCCTATAAACCGCACCAAACTGTGAATTTCAGGATCCATTGGTAGCTTTTGCAATGCTTCTGACTGATCTTTATTCCAAAATCGACAATTCTGCTTATTTACGCACCCTTTAAGCCAAAAATGAGCTTCGTCGCTGAACACAATTTTTCGATAAAACAGTGGATTTTCGGCCATCTTTCCATGACCAAAAATTCTGGGTAGTGGTAGGTCGTTTGGTGTTATTTCTTGCACCAGCTGTATATTAAGAGGCTTCACACTCCGCTAAATTTTCTACTTTGTTGAATAACAGAGGCCGAGTTACTGCAAACGGCGACGAATCGATAATTGATGGTCATTATTAACCGATACAGCTGCGATATTTTCTTCAGTTCGCACTCTATTTAAGCTTTTTAGTGGTTTAATGTCCAACAATGTATATTTTGGTGCGAAATTTAGTCACAATAGCCAGAACAGGCGCTTCAGTGGGTCGATTAATCTGACCATAAAATTGGAAAAGCGCGCGATGAAATTTCTTAACAGACCACGCATTTTGATAATAAAATTCAATAATTCGCACGAAACGTGCGTTGCCTGTTTAAACCATTGTTGCCAAAAAGATAAAAGCTAAAAAATTACCCTACATAAGGCACGTTAAATTCATTTAACCATCTTTTTATAAAACCATGCATACCCTTCGAAAAATTTAAGTTTAAAATCTAATAGGACAACAAGGTTATTAGCCTGAGTTAATTTTTCAAAGCAAAAGAGCTGCGTACTTGGCCAAGTAAGCACCAAAGCTGTAAAAAGACTTAAGCTTGCATTTTGAATGATAAAGTTATAAGATATTGAATCCACAGAAATTAAGACTCCACCTTCTTCGCAGAGGTCGGTCCCAATTTAAAATGGTAAAAAACCATCTGAATAAAGCTTACGAAGTTTATCACGTAGCCCCCTACTATTCTGATAGGTAAAAATAATAATAATGTTCTTAATGGAATTTAACATAGTATTAATATTGTATATACAACATGGCATAATTGCTGGATCGCTACTTTGACTTTTAACGTTACAGGGATGCATATTACATGTTCTAGTATAAAAATGTTTGGCAAAGGTACACGTAAATAGAAGGATGAAGTAACCCTCAAGTAAGAAATTTAAACTTTCTAATATAGTCCACTTTTACTACGGCCTTCGATTTGGCTTGGGTGTAAGCTGAAGTATCATTTTAATTTCTAGTAATGTAGATGATATAATGATGTACGACCCTTTAGCTTGGGTAGTCAATTCCGGAGAGCCTCAAGTGTTGCGTTTTTGGTTGAGGTCAGGGTTGATTGTGACTGTGCATCTATGGGCCTGGAGAACTTTTCGAATCGACTAAATGATGCTCGTATTTCGGTTGTCATGGTGCCAAAAGTGTTTTGGATGATTTGAGAGTTGCGGTCTATGTAAGCCACATGTAAACTACTACTAAGAAAAAATCGAATCCAAAGCAAGCAGACACTCAAAAATAAAAAAAAGAAAACGGCATTAAACAAAAAGGCAAAATCCGACTTGACCAGGTTAATTATTTTATGGCAAACTTTGAGGTAATCCTATTTAAGTTTCCAGTCTTATATTCAGATCGTAGTTGATAAAAACACTTTTCAGCCGAAAGTTTACTCCCGCTCCGGAGACGGGAGCCCCCCAGCGGCCATCACTAGGGGTAGTGTCTCTTACGCAGACATAACAAGAGGCAGAACCACGAAGCATAACCAGTATCAGGCACGTCAGCGTCATGGAAGAAGCCGCACTCGATCAAGAAGTCGCCGCGATCCAGCTCAGCATCCAATGGCAAGCGGCAACACAATAGAGGAAATTCTGAAAACGCTCAACGATAGCATCAATACTCTACGCTCTATCCAAGAGAAACAGATGGACCTATTATTGATATTGCTGAAGCAGCAGCAGGAACAGACACAGCAGCAGGAGAAAATTTCCAAGTTGCTCTCTGCTTGTCAAGTGCAGCAAGCCTCAAAATAATGCCACTGCGAATTTTAGTGTGAAACGCCAATGGTGTGTCCACGAAGCTGCCCGAACTTGATTGTCTGGTGCGGCAAGAAGAAATCGACATACTGCTGCTTACCAAGACTCACTGCCGAGGGATAGGCGCGCCTAGGCTGTACGGCTTCGATGCCTATCCCGCAAACGACCCAAGAGATCGCAACGCAAAAGGAGGAGCAGCTATGCTGGTTAAGTCCAGCCTAGTCCACTTCCCGCTAACCCCAATTACTGCCGACAAGGTACAACTTGCGTTTGCAGCCATACAAACAGTACTCGGCACCATTAACCTTGGAGCGGTCTACTGCCCACCGCGATTTCCATGGACTGCGGAGGAGTTTTCCGACATCCTGGACCATAACTGCCCGATGTATATTGTACCGGGTAACTGGAACGCGTCCCACTGGCTCTGGGGTGCAGGAAGGTGTAACCAACGAGGTCGTGCGCTAGCGAATCTTGCCCTGAGCACTGAGGTGAACGGTCTTGCCACAGGTGGCCCCACACGGTACCCGCCTGGCAGCCGAGGCTATCCTGCTTCATCGATTTTGCCCTGACAAGGGGCATCCTGGGTATCCACATTTATATACGGTCTGTCGTTGAGCTCAGATCCGACCACCTACCGCTAATAATCACGCTGGACGCAGCCGCTATGGCATACCCGACGACGGGGACGCTGATAACCAAGCGAAGCAACCTTGAACTCTTCCAAGGACAACTTGAGAGATCTCTGCACCTCGATATTGAGATCAACTCTGGGGCTGACTTGGAAGACGCAGTTGAATTGTTCACCAGCAAAGTCAAGACAGCAGCATAAATGGCAGCACACACTCCGCCCCGGAAGCCCGTAGAATCAGGTATCCCGATCACCAACGCGATCCAGCTTCTAATCCGTGAAAACAGACGCCTACGCACAAAGTGGATGAGGTCTCGACACCCCCTCGACAAAACAGCGTAAAATAGAGCACAGAGCGAACTTCAATGGGCACTGGCAGATCACAAAGCTGGATGGTTTAATGCGAGACTGGCGAACACTGGTACTGATAATGACGCGACGCACTCTCTTTGAAAGGCCACACGCGCTATCAAAAGGAGGTGCATCATGAAGGCGCCGCTTTTAGACTGCAACGGGACATGGTGTCGGCAGGCTGTCTCAAGCGCTCCAAATGGACCTGCCTTTTGTCCCCAGTAAGATATCCGAACTTATTGGTCGCTAAAATACCAGCAGAGCACCTGGCTACGATACTATATGCAATGCCACACTAAAGGCAGTTGTTCAACGCCATAGGAAGATTGCAATGCTTCAGTGAAGGCTCGCATTAATATCTATGATCCACAAACAGGGCAAGTCGGCGAAAGACCCCGCGTCCTATCGGCCGATCGGTCTCCTCCCTCCGATTTCGAAGGTGTTTGAGAGACTGATTGCTCGAATTGTTGGGAATATGGACACTCAGGGGATTACTCCTGAGTACCAGTTCGGGTTCCGAGCTGGTCATTGTACGGTGGAGCAACTTCATCGGCTTGTTAAGCAAGTACTGACGGCATTTCACCGGAAACAATTCTGCAATGCGCCCTTCTTGGACATCAAGGAAGCGTTCGACCGAGTTTGGGGCACAGGTTTACTGGTAAAAATAAAGGAGAGACTACCTACCCCATATTTCGACCTACTATGGTCGTACCTTGAGGGAAGGCAGTTCGCGGTTCACTTCATTAGGCCGTCTCTGCCAAATACGAAGCGAAGGATAGTGTCCCACGGGGTAGTGTCCTGGGGCCGCTCCTGTACTGCCTCCATAGTAGTGATATGCCGCAACCAGACAATTCGTCAACCATGCTGGACTCGTTTGCTGACGACGTCTGATGGTATCCAGCAGTTTGCCACAACGTTCGCGCAATGGGCGAAGCGATGGAACATCGGCATAAATAGCGATAAATCCGCCAATGTTTGTTATTCCTTATTAAGGAAAACCCCACCTGCTATCGATATAGAAGGAAGGCTTGTCCTACAGACCAATTCAACTAAATACCTTGGTCTTACATTAGATCGCAGACTCACCTTCGCCAAGCATATCACCGCCACTAGAACCCGCATACAAAATGCAGTGAACAAACACTTAGGCCCCCAGCGCACATACCAACGCGTTGAAGTCGCTATGGGCATAAATATATAAAAAGTTGATAAGAACTCTTATTAGTACATCAGTACATAATTGTAAGAATTTATTTTTTTTCGAATGTGAAATCATATGAATAAACTTAGAGTTTAAACGGAACTTATTGGAGCTTTATATTTATGATAGCTCCTTTTAACATGTGTTCTTATATACCACCTTCATCCAAACCTATATACTGGCATCACTTGTCTGCTTTTCAGTCGGTTTTTAATCTTTATCATTATCTTTCAACATACCATTGTAAATGTGCCCTTTGATCCTGGGTCAAATTAACCACGTAAGAAAATTTGTAGGTCAGCTCCTTGACCTTTCTTTTGCATCTGATCCTGATGGAATCACCCTATCCAAAGTCCTGCAACTTTCTACCTCAAAAGATCCATACCATCGAAACTCTTGCTTATATCGACCATAGGTCTCCTCATGTAAGGCTAACTTTTAAAGACTAAGTAACCTAGTTCTTGATTTTGACTCGTCCGACCTTTGGGAATGCACCGAAGTAAATATAGCGTTAGGAAAATTCTATAAAACTTTAAACGTATTCTTTGACTCATACATACCATTGGAATATCCTCTCGCTTTAAATGATCCACCTTGGGTTACACAAAAAAATTGATTACAATATAACTTTTTCAAGATACACAGTAGCTCGGTCAAACTAATTATGTTATAAAAATTATTTTTAGCGATGACAGATTCAATTTGCACAAGATACGAAGCAGTTTTATAACTTTTTGAACACTGAGCGTAAGCATGTATCTTTTTCTCCCTTGATTTCGTTTGAAAATTTACCTGCAACTACTGATCTATTACTATTGCCGATCTATTCGATGCATTCTTTCAAACAACGTATTTACCTCCGACAATTACGGATCAGTCTTATTCATATAATATTCAATTAGTCAATCTTATTTTCAGACCATCCTTATTAAAAAGCATTCTGTTATAGGATCTTCCAAAATTAAACCCAGTCTATTCGTCAGGAGCCCACCGAGTATCAGGTTGTGTGCTGAAGAACTGAATCAATCCATTGCGAAAACCTCTTCTAAATAAATAGAATAAATCCTTTATAAAAAAGGAAAAAGTCCGAGGCATTTCTAAATGGTCAGCATTTCCAAAACTTTTTGAAAAATTGGTCACTTCACATCTACAACACCTCTGCAATTCAATTATTTATCTATGCCAACGAACTGACGTCCTTTATGATGGCTTTCAAAATGTACTTCAAACATATGTCACCCACACAGACTTTGGTAAAGCATTTGACTCTACTTATTACTCACTTCTTTTGAGTAAACTGAATCTTTTGGGGAAATGCTCCCTCAGATCTTCTCATGTGAATATCCAGCTACTTAGCTAAAAGAACCCAACGATTACATCGGGGGCCCCCCAAGGAAGCCATCTTGTGGCGATATTGTTTACTATTTTTATTAATGACTTACCTCCAGCTCTAACGAACTCCCTTGTTCTTATGAATGCAGACGACGTAAAGCTTTGCAATCAATACGAGGGCTGTTATATATATTTCTGACCTAATAATGAAAATACGAATATTTATCAACGAAAATGGTTTTATTGTTTTTCAAAATATTCTCCATCAAGATTTATACACTTTTGCATGCGCCCTAACCAATTTTCGAAGCAATTTTTCCACTCCGATTGAGACACCTCCAGAATATGGTTTTTGAATGCTTCAACAGCATTTTCTGGCGACGAAAATCGTTGACTACGCATTATTTTCTTGGTGTGTGGGAATAAAAAGAAGTCATTGGGTAACAAGTCAGGGCTGTACGGCGGATGACCCATCAATTCGACGTTTTGCCGGTCAAAAAGGCGCTGGTTTGAGCCGATATGTGAGAGCTCGCTTTGTCATGGTGCACAATGATTCGTCTTCTCTTGTTCGATTTTCGAATTTCTCCGAAGACTTCAGGCAATCAAATGGTGGTGTACCACTCAGAATTGACCGTCCTACGTTGCTCAAGCGGAACAGTCGCCACATGACCAGTTTTGCCGAAGAAACAGGCGACCATTTGCTTCGAAGTGCTTCTTTCACGAACAACTTTCGTTGAATTTGGCTCGTCTTGAAAGACTCACACGGTCGATTGCTGTTTTGTTTCGGGCTCATACGCATAGATCCATGATTCGTCACCTGTGACAATCTTATAAACGTCCGCGATCGTATTTTTTCAGCATTTCTTTACACCAATCCACACGAGCCTTTTTTTGAGCGATTGTCAAATTGTGCGGGATCCAACGAGAACAAACCTTTTTTACGGCCAGGTGTTAATGCAATATCGAATGTATGCTGGTGGGAGAAATGCATAGGCATGCTTCTATCTGAAGTTATGTTACATGACGGTCTTGCATTATCAGTTCATGTACGGCATCGATGTGAAAAATGATCGCACGAAAATATTCCCGAGTTAATTCCATTTTTTGGCCGAGATGAATTTTTTAATTCCCTGTAAATAACAAATTCACGATTAAATGACATAACGTTCAGAGTGATATGCTAAAAAATGTCAAACATTCCAATGGAAATGTCAGATTGCACCTGGTAACACGTAGTTTTGCCTAGGCCATAGCAGCCCTCGTATCAATCCTGTTCAGTCCGATTTGAAAAATTTAAAAAAATGGTGTTCTACCAATCTCTTAAAACTTTATGGGTTAAAATGCAAGCTAATGTCTTTTTATCGCTTGAGCCCTTCCTTAGAAAGATTAACTTAGGTTAATGATCTTGGTGTTCTATTAGATTTGAGCTTTAATTTTTCAAACCTTTAATGATGGATAAAAGCCTAGGGTGTGCTTTGCTTTATTAAAATATTCTCAAATGAATCTGTATAAAAGAACTTCTTGATATTTTCTCTTAGGCGTCAATTGGGAAGCAAATATTCACCTTCCATCTTATCTTATAAGACTAATTAACTTACCTAAAACTACCTAATAACTTACTGTAAAAAACCGTAGAAAGTTTAAGCGTGTTCCATACATAACTTTACAAATGGAGAGGTAGACAGCCAGTATCTATTTACACTCTTTAAATTTAGCATTCCTAATAGAAATTTGGGTCCTCTATTCCTAAGCTGTTGTAGATCAACATATGCCCAGCATAAGCCCTAGGGTACTTTGCTTCTATTTCATTACTTAACTTTCTATAAAATCGCCTCATCTCTCTCTAAAAAACAACAAACGCACTCTTCTCCTTCCTCGTAATCCTTTCTATACTTATTTATCTTGGATCTATCCCCGCGATTAGGGAAACACGATAAACAGCAGCGCTCATCGGTTGGTTGGTGGGAATTAGGTACGTTACGTTACGTTATTTGACGTTATGCAGTGGAAGCGGCGCGAAAAAGAACTCACTGTCAACATATTCAGGACACATAGAGTTATCGAGTGAACCGCAATTTAAGCATTTCTATAAGAAAATAAGCCCGCGAAACCGCTATCAATTGTGTATTAACATATCTCATAGCAAAATTTTCTGCGCCAGGCCAGTGCTCAAGGTTGTGAAAAAATTGTGTTTTACAACCGACAAATCGATCGAAAATTTGTTAGGTGAAGCACGTAATTTGTAATTAAAGAGAAAATCTCTTATTGGCCATGATATGGAGCGGAATTTCAACTCAAAATAAATAAAATTGTGCATAGCAACGAAATTTTGTAGACTGTAGTGCTTTCTTGGGCACAGCAATTAGACAATAAACAAGTAAGAAAAGTTATCTTCGGCTTGCCGAAGATGGTATACCCTTGAAAACAACAAAGTTTTCCATACAAAGACTTGTTTTCATATCGGTCGTTTGTATGGCAGCTATATGATATAGTGATCCGATCCGGATCAAACTTTTACAAATCATGTATGGCTATATCAAATGAATAAATGTTGAATTCGGTTGCATTAGGTTGGAAAACAAAAAAATTTTTCATACAAAGACTTGTTTTCATATCGGTCGTTTGTATGGCAGCTATATGATATAGTGATCTGATCCGGACCAAACTTTCACAAATCATGTATGCCTATGTCAAATGGATACATATTGAATTCGGTTGCAATAGCTTGGAAAACAAAAAAGTTTTCCATACAAAGACTTGTTTTCATATCGGTCGTTTGTATGGCAGCTATATGATATAGTAATCTGATCCGGACCAAACTTTCACAAATCATGTATGCCTATGTCAAATGGATACATATTGAATTCGGTTGCAATAGCTTGGAAAACAAAAAAGTTTTCCATACAAAGACTTGTTTTCATATTGGTCGTTTGTATGGCAGCTATATGATATAGTGGTCCGATCCGACCGATTCTTAAACTTGATCTGCGTGCAACAAAAATAATGATCTGGTAAAAATTTCAAAACGCTAGCTTTAAAACTACTGTCTATTTTTTGCATAGAAACAGACGGACAGACGGACATGGCTATATCGACTCGGCTGTTGATGCTGATCAAGAATATATATACTTTGTGGGGTCGGAGATGCTTCCTTTAATGCGTTACACATTTCTGGACAAAATTATAATACCCTTTTTCAAGGGTATAAAAATAGGCGTTCCAAAAGGCTCCCAAGATTGGTACGAGCATCCCACATTTTTAGATTTCTGATCCTAACTTCAATCCATATTGCATATGGCTTCTTTCTGAAGCCATCGTGAAAAGCCGAAAATGACGTGAAGAGTTTAAAGCTAAACGTTTAAGGTAAACGTGCTAAAGAGACCACTCTGAAACCAAAATATTTTTTAAGCATTACATATTATCAGTTCGTTATGTTTGTGATTAAGTTTTATTCATAATCAAATTTTTTCTTAAATGAATAGTTAATTTTTGTTTCATATGTGAGTATGAGATGAATGTTTATCACGCTGAGATGTGTATTGACCACAGTCGCTCAGTTTTGGTAATAGTGCAGCAAATATTCTGTTAATATACTAATGTATTTTTTTGCGTTGACCATTCAATTAAAAGTGCAGTTCTCCTACACTTTTTTCAGACCAACAACCACACATATTTTACATGTAACAGAGAATTTCACTGTCGGAAATATGTACGTCTTCAACAAATATTTTTCATTTCAGGTGAATATTTGGATACATCCGATTCTGGATCCTGTGACGAAGTAGAAACCGAGGTTTTGAAAAAAAATGGAAATTCTTCAAATGATGTGATGGACATAGAACTGAATATAAAAATGTTTAATGCGTTTGAGGCAAGAAAAAAATATCTTATTAGCCAAGTAAAACCGTTTTCACTTTTTGGCGAACAACATCTGACATCTCATCAGCATTTGAAAACATATATAGATTATAACAATGCACAATTAATAGCCCAATATTTAGCTACCAAGCGACCGTTCAGTCAATCATTTGATGGATGTTTAAAAAAAATCATTTTAGTCGTGAAGTAAGTATACAATTTACTTTCTTAAAAATTTTAATTAAACTTTAACAATATTTCAGCGAACCGTCCATAGCAGTAAGAACTCGTGCAATGAAATGCCTTGCCAATATTGTTGAAGTTGATCCATTAGTACTTAAACGAAAAGACATGCAAATGGGCGTCAACCAAAAATTTTTAGATACGGCTATTTCTGTACGTGAGGCTGCTGTCGATCTAGTAGGAAAATTTGTACTTAGTAACCAAGAACTAATTGATCAGTATTACGAAATGCTGTCTACTCGAATATTGGTAAGAAGCATAACAATCAATTTGTTTACATATATTTGATTAATGAATGGTTTTAATTTAAAGCTACTGTATAGGGAGACGTAACTTATTAAGACCATGTTTTTTTCCTAGCCATAGGCTAGGGTTAATTTTTGTACTCTCTAAGAATCCGTTACTGCAAACTTGGAAGTGTCGAGACTTTCGTCAGAACTTCAATTGTCGTTTTTAAAGAGGTTTTTTGGTATACAAAAAGACCAAAAACACAAAAACTTTTATGAAGCATGCCTCCTTGAGAGATCATAATTTACTCTGTTGCTATCAATCCGAAACAGAGTAAAATTAAAAAAAAGTTAAATTATTTCAATAAAAATATAACCAAAAATTGTTTTCTTTTACCATTATGAACTTCATTTTACCACAATAATTACTACAAATAGTTGATTGTTTCAAAAATAGGTTTTTGTATGAAACTTACTCTTGTATCTTCTTCTTTGGCACCCATGGTTTAGATTATAAAAAAATTATTCTTTTTTGTTTATTTTCTGATTACTTGGAATGCTGTCTTTTTTTCCAAAATTCCAAATTTTACAACTGATAATTTTTTAAAATTTTATTTATTCTTTTGATTAAAGTTTGGCCTTGTGTCAGCAACAATTTGGTAATAGCTCGCGGTATTCATTTATATTCTTAATCACGGCTCAATTAATCCTACAGCGGATGCAAAGTGTGATAATCAAAGTACAACCGATGTTCGCAATAAAATAATCAGCCTAATAGCAGCTCCCGCTATATAACGTACAGCCCACCTCCCGCCAAACCGACCTAGGGGCGATGAGAGAACAGGAAGTACGAAGTAATGCCACAGTCAAATCACAGTTCAAAAGATAAGAAGGAACGGCAAGCGGACCAATTTTTCAAAATGCCCCTATAATTGGTAGCATCAGAATTTTTCCCTTTTTTATGTAGGGGAAATATGAAAGATTCTTTCGACGTATGGTGAAAGAGCGAAGTTTTCAGAGAAAAGTTTTAAAGGAGGTTTGTACAGTGGCATGGCGCCGTTCTTCAGCTCACAGCCTAAATATACAATAAGAGACTGCATTCGGAGAAAGATGGTCGGAAAATCAAATTGGATGATTGATTATTATATGTATATGGCTTATCCATAATTGTGGGATGTGCATACATCCTTTGAAACATCTGTTTGAAAGATGTTGTTAGTTTTTTGATGTACAGGCCGACTGGTCAATGGTTTTAATTTTTAGGAGGTAGATCGGTGCTTTGTGACTTTTAACGTTATGGGGATACATATTACAGGACGCCCCTCAAACTAGCTATTCTGTAAATTTCATATGTATGACGCCCAGAGATAATATACACTCTTAATGCTTGGTGCTGCTTAGACCCTTCATTAGGACGTACGCCGGTGTATGCTCTGACTGCATATACTTAATAGTGATGTCGTCCTCTTGATGCTTCTGCTGTATGAAGTGATGTCGTACATCGATATGCTTCGTGCGTGGATGGAAGCCGAAACATTTTGCCAATTTCTAAACCCTCTGATTGTCATTGAAGAGCACACGGTCACACATTTTCAGCCCACCTCACAAAGAAGTTCCGTTATATATGGCTTCTTTTACTACATCGGACATTGCCAAATATTTTGCCTCTGTGCTTGACAAAGCCACTGTGCGCTGTTTTCGCGCCTCCCAACTTATGTCTGTACCAGCCATGATGAATGCTAGACCAGAGTAAGAGCGCTTGTCGGTTAAATTTGCACCCCAGTCTGCATCTACTACTCCATATAGACTTTCTTCTGTTCTGCTGTATAACAGGCCGTGGTGCTTCGTACCGTTTAGATATCGCAGATGCGATTTGGTGCATTCCAATGCTCAGCTCATTTTTGATAAGGATACTTTTTCATTTCCTCATCATTTCTCATTCCTTTTCACCTCTTCAATTGTTATAGGTCGTAGTTAGTATGCGTCTCATGAATCCTCTCAACGAAAACCCTTTCGGTTGCTGGCTGATATATTTTTTTTGCTCTTCCTCTTTTGGCTGCCCTAAAAAGTTTTTGACGTCCTCTTCCATGTCGCCGCTGCCCATTATTGGAATCTGCTTCGCTGGATGAACTGTCGCTTTGTTGTTGCCGCTCATTCGACTTGCTAATTGGGATGCCCTGTAATAACCTCAGTGTTGTAGAAGTCCTGGTATTCGCTCTTGAACCCTGAAACATTTAAGAACTTAACAGCGTTAGAAATTATTATTTTTCGCGTTTCCAGTAACCACAATCGATACGCTTTGGATTCTTTTGAATAACCGAGCAGAATAAATTTTTCAGATTTCGTCTCGAACTTGCCACGATGGCCACTCTTGATGGTCGTGGTCAAATGAGCGCAGGGGTGCCACTGTTGGTATTTTATTCGTCCAGTATGTATACGGTATCTATATATTTAACCGTTTGGTGACGCATCGATTTCGAATGTAACTCGCTTTGTTGACTGCCTCTGCCCAAAATGACGGTGGTGCTTTAGATTGTCATCATACACCTTACCATTTCTATTAATATGTGATTTAGCCTCTCTGCTGCGGGTAAGTTTTGAACGCTTCAAATACTTCCGACTTTTGTTTAAAAAAGTACATTTTACAAAGTCTCGAGTAGTCATCAATAAAAGTTACAACGTATTTTAACCCGTTCTTTGACTTAGTTCTCATCGTCGCTGTGTATAGTTTCAAGTAATTTACTGGTTTTCTTTAGGTTCGTACTCTTGCGATTATTCGAAGTTTGCTTTTCGTATGCATATTTCGCATTTTGAAACCTGTGCGCTGCTACCAAACTTCATGGCATAGACATTTCCACTTGTAGCCATCCTCTTTTCTGTCTCATTTATTGGTCCCATACGGTAGTGTTTATATCATTTACATCACTTACCTCTGCTTTGTTTACATGATGCTTTTCACTATCTAAGTAATATAGGTTGCCATGTCGCTTCGCTTGTCGCCAGGCTTCTCCTTGTTTTTCAAAATTCCTACTTCACATCGAAGCCGTGATCCGTAATTTTAGATATAAATAATACATTTTGAGGTAAGTCTTTGACGTATAAGACTTCTTTGAGGTCAATATTCTATTAATGTTAAAGTCTTTTTGACTTTTGTCATTCTATGGAATGCGCTCTTGTTCGAACTCATGTGTGCCGAACATCCATTCTAGGCACCATTTTTCGCTATTTTGCCTCCCCTAAACGCACAAGTTTATTTTTATTGGACATTATAACGAGTCCTAGAGTTTTGACGCTATAATGTTCCAGTGATTAACCCAGCACTTCTACATTACTGGCACCATTTCGAAGATTTCAGTAATATGTGGTTAATGTTTGGTGGACTTCTTTATATGTAAATGACGTATAAGCTCTTATCGACAATTAGCAGCCGTTTTACGGATTTGCCAGCAACTTCCTATAGACCTCCAAAGGATGTTACTCGTAGTGGGATAATTTAAAATTTGATTGCTTTTTGTTACAGTGATTTCCTTGGCTTTATCCAATAGGATGGCGCTTTCTTATTCTTTTCAAATATCACCTCTTAACTTTTGTTCCAGTGCCAGAAATGTATTAATTGCAATTTATTGCGGCTTTCTCAGGGCTGAAGAGAGTTCATCTACCGCCTTTGTCGGATTCACAATGTGCTTGTGAAGGAGATCAATACTTCTTCTGGGTGTCCAGATTATCAATATTTAAACGTACAATATTTTACACAGATTTGAGACGATTTGAGTCTCCCTGCTACAAACCATCTGAAGTTTTTGCTTTGAAGCTTAGCGTCATATTTTCCTGTTTTTTGTTTATTTGGAAGAAGCAATGAAAAATAGGGCTCGGCGGCGATTAGCAGATCTATGCTTTTTGTCCCACTTCCCTTTGTTATCCTTTGACTTGTGGTTCGTCCTTATAATAGAGGCTCGGAGAAAATTAACTCTTTCTATCTGCAAAAACATGAAATCCGATGGTATAGTATCTCCGATCGTTCAGTTATATAGAATCTATAAGGTATAGTCGACATATCCCGGCCTTTCGGACTTATATACTGCGTGCATATGAAAGAAGGGTGTGTACAAGGTTTGGAGTCTATAGCTTTTAAGCTTCTGAGAGACTAGCTTGTGTTAACCAGAAAGACGGACAGAGGGGCATGCTTATAATATATACACATTATAGGGCCAGAGATGTCTTGTTCACTGCAGTGCACACTGGTGACCAAAATTAAAACACCCTATGCAAGACTATAAAACAGATTTTTTCAACAGATTATTTCCATATACAAAATGTTGTCCATCTATTCGTGTTTGAAAACAAGAAAAAAATTTAAAATACCTCCTTCATATTTCATTATACGAGTATTAAAAAAAAAAACATCTAAAATAAACAGGTATTTAAACAAAAGGTAAAATTCGACTTGAACAACTAGGAATTAAACTGGCGCACCCGGGCCATAGAACAACGCGCCCTTCCTTACATCTAATACAGTTAATTGTATTTAAGTTTTTGAGTAGGTTTTTGGTTTACGAGTAATCCCAGAATTCAACACAGTTAAAAAAAAAGATTTTTTAGGCAAAGACATTAACTATTTATACCCTTGCAGAGGGTATTATAATTTTGTCCAGAAATGTGTAACGCATAAAAGGAAGAATCTCCGACCCCACAAAGTATATATATTCTTGATCAGCATCAACAGCCGAGTCGATATAGCCATGTCCGTCTGTCCGTCTGTTTCTATGCAAAAAATAGACAATAGTTTTAAAACTAGCGTTTCGAAATTTTAACCAGATCATTATTTTTGTTGCACGCAGATCAAGTTTAAAAATCCGGACGGACCACTATATTATATAGCCGCCATACAAACGATCAATCAGATTTCAAGTCTCTGTATGGAAAACTTTATTGTTCTCCAAGTTATCGCAACCGAATTAAAAATTTATTCATTTGACATAGCCATACACGATTTGTGAAAGTTTGGTCCGGATCGGACTACTATATCATATAGCTGCCATACAAACGACCGATATGAAAACAAGTCTTTGGAAAACTTTTTTGTTTTCCAAGCTGTTGCAACCGAATTCAACATTTATTCATTTAACATAGCCATACCAACCATTTTGAAAAGTCTTCTGATTTTTACATAAGTACCTGTTGCAATTTTGTAAAGATCTGCAAGGGTATACCATCTTCGGCAAGCCGAAGATAAGTTTTCTCACTTGTTTTAATATGTTTTCGTGTCTGAATTTGGTGTGGGTTAATTTGAATCTGGTGTATAAGATGGCATCATTTCTGTTTAATGTTATAGGTATTTGTATTGTTCCTCTATTTGTGGTAAGCAAAAGCAAGGTTTTTTTTTATGATTTTTTTTAAAATGACATTTAAGACATTTAAGATGTAAGGTATATAAATAGTATATCATTGGATTAAGCAACTCTTGAAGAATAGAAACGATAGAAACGACGAGATTACGAAATGGCGGCTCTGCCGTGAACCGCCTTTTTTAAAAAGTTTTCCCACGGCGAGCAGTAGAAGTCGTGTCCAACTCCATCTTTAACAAAAACATTGTTGATGTTTTGTATAGCTGCGAGAGTGGGAAGAGAGACCTTGATACCTTGACCTTGATATGATGTATTTTTCTTTTATTTTGCTCTTGCGAGTTATGCCGCGATCAGGATCGCTTCTGCTTTTGCGGTGAAGATTGATGTGTATTCTGGTGTAACGACAGCTTTTAAGATTATATAAGGTTGTCAAATATCTCCCATCCGCTTTTTTGTCTTTTGAATTTCGCGGCTATGTACAAAGCGCTACAGAGCTTGTATCTAGCAACACTATACATAATTTGAAAGGTCTTGACATAACCTACAAAACAACGCTATGCATGATTAGTTTGGATATTGCTTTCAACAGTTATAGACGTGTAAACATGGAGTTCACTAACGCCGAAATTCGCGCTATTTTAAAGTTTTCCTTCGTTAAAGGCAAATCCGCTAGAGAAACGTTCCGTGAGATTAATGGTGTTTTGGGGGATGGTACTCCTATCACTTCGAACCGCGGAGGAATGGTTTCGATGATTCAGAGCCGGTGAAAACGACACCATGGATAATCCAGCCGGCGGAAGACCTGTGACGACAAATACCGATTAAATCATGGAATACATCGAGTTAAACCGGCATATGGCATCTCGTGACATCGCCCAGGAGATGGGAGTTAGTCACCAAACCATTTTAAACCATCTGCAGAAGGCTGGATACAAAAAAAAGTTTGATGTTTGGGTGCCGCATAATTTGACGCAAAAAAACCTTCTGGACCGAATCAACGCCTGCGATATGCTGCTGAACCGGAACGAACTCGACTCATTCTTGAAGCGGATGGTGACTGGCGACGAAAAATGGATCACATACGACAATATCAAGCGAAAACTTGATAGCCGGTGAATCGTCCCAAACAGTGGCCAAGCCGCTTAATTCTACCATCTACTGCGAACAACTGGACCGCTTGAAACAGGCGATCGACCAGAAGCGTCCAGAATTGGCCAACAGGAAGGGTGTAGTGTTTCACCAGGACAACGCCAGACCACACACTTCGTTGATGACTCGTCAGAAGCTACGGGAGCTCGGATGGGAGGTTTTATCGCATCCACCATATAGCCCGGACGTAGCGCCAAGTGATTACCACCTGTTCCTGTCCATTGCGAATGCCCTTGGTGGTGTGAAGTTGAACTCAAAAGAGGCTTGTGAAAAGTGGCTGTCCGAATTCTTCGCAAATAAGGAGGGGGCTTCTACGAGGAAGGTATTATGCAGTTGCCGTCTAGATGGAAACAGATCATCGAACAAAACGGCGCATATTTTATCAAAATCCGATCACTGTAACACTTTTTATAAAGCATTAAATAAAGAGCAAAAAAGCGGAAGGGATATATTTGACAACCTTATATTTTCTTGATTTAAAATGCTGTAATGTTGTCTTTTTTTGAAGCTTCCGTATAGATGAATTTCCAAGTTAAGTATTTGTGTCTTATATTGTTGAAGTTTTGTTTATAGATTTCATTGGGTGTTGTATTTTGTATATGTTTTTTTGAGTTATATTATTATATTATTATATTATTATATTATTATATTATTATATTATTATATTATTATTTTATTATATTATTATATTATTATATTATTATATTATTATGTGACAGATTTGTTTTTGTAAAACCATCGTGGGACTTTTTTTTATATTTTTTATTTGTATAATGAGGATGTTGAATTAGACATTTTTTTTCGCGCGGCTCCCACTGAATACCTGCCCTCCTGCCCAACCGATCGAGATCCGCTGACGTTTATCGTATGGCTCGGATCGCGGGGATAGACCCGAGAGAATAAAGTATAGAAAAGATTACGAGGAAAAAGTGGAGTGCGTTTGTTGCTCTGAAAGGTAGGTAAGAATTGAGGATTTTATAGAAGTGGAAGGTCAGACTGAAGTAATATAGTATAAGTCATTGTAGTCAGAACACAAAACCATAAAAGTCTCATTTGTATTGAAGACAAAGCTTAACGTCGGCGGCATAAATGAGAACCAGAGAGTTCGATAGAGCAGGGGGTAGGTCGTTAATAAAAATAGTGAAAAGTAGTGGCCCAAGATGGCTTCCTTATTATTCCTTATTTCTGCATTTCTCTGTTACATTTCTGTGGTTTGCGGTGTGATGCAAAAAGAATAATTTTTGCTCCCGCTTTCATACTAAATGTCTTTGTTTTGGTAGAGTTTTTCAAGATACATTTTCTAGATTGACTAAGGTCATACATATGATTAGGTGCGTAACCTTTGCTATGTTTTAAAACATACCTTTTATAAACATACCTAAATTATAATATTCCCACTTTTCTCGTTTTTTTGTTTTCGAAATCCTTAATAGTTTCATGTATGTCTATGTGGTCTAATATGGCCACCTCTATGGATATTGTTCTTAAATTTGTTAATATTGCGTAACACATTGTAGAGCGCAGGTAATTTTTTATAAGTTTGAAATTAAAATTTAGAAAATCATCTTTCCTTGGCATTGTTAGTAAATTCGTAATGTGATGTTAGGGCATACAGCTGTCAAACTTTTAAAATAAATATAAGTCCAAGAGTTTTTTCTCTTCTTTTTTTAATTTTTTATTGGAGGACTCCCGATGTAGCACTAACAAGGCGAGAGTGTACATCTTTAAAAAGAACACGTTGGGTTCTCCCAGTTAAGTAGCTAGAAATCCACGTGAGAAGGTCTGAGGGAATAAGATAAATAAGTCATTCGTATGCTGACGCGTGAAGACGTGTTTTCATCGAGTTCCTATAAAATCAATTGATTTTAGTGAAGTGAATGGTTATTAATAAAAAGCAAATAAATATATCGAAAGCGAAAAAGACGCTTCGGGCGATACACCATCGCTCGAATACATATTCTGCGTTCGAAAATTATAAAGAATAGTTTCTAACAAATAAATAAAAAAAAGCACTATGAGCCAGAACGACACTCGCGCTCAGCGACAACGAGAGCAAGACGATCACCGGCTCTCGCTGCAACGAAACAACGCGTTCTTTTCTTATGTCTCCGCGACACCTGCAAACGAAGACAACAAGCGGCCAATAACCCATAACCCAATGAACCTTCTTGTACCAACAAATCAAGAAAGTGCGCGTTCTTGCTCTCCCGCACTTCTAGCTCCGACACAAGCCCCGCTATGTGCAACACCAACAACTGGAGCAATACCGACAGCCCGCTCTACTTCGCCATTGGCTGCACCCGCTCACGCTCTTACTGAGTCAGCGAAAACAAAAACACAAGCCCAAGAGCCAAACGGCACTGCTGAACAACTTGCAAAAGAAAACGCAAACAAAAAAGCTGGGTCGGCCTCGCAGACTGGAATGGACCGCTACATTACAATAAAGCGGAAGCTTAGCCCTAAAAATTCCGATACAGAACAAGCCGAAAATTATACGCGACAATACTACCTTGATTAACAATAAAGCGCCCGCAAATAACAACAGATTCGCTTTTGTTGGCAGATACCAACGAGGACGTGCGACTGAAATCCATCGATAACGAAGCAAAGAAAATAAACCCTCCCCCAATTTACATCCGCGAGAAGAGCACAAACGGTTTGGTAAATTCTTTGATTGGCCTTATTGGAAAAGATAGCTTTTATATAATACCCCACGTAAGAGGTACTATTAATGAAATAAAACTTCAAATGAAAACGGAGGCAAACTACAGAAATTTCACAAACTATCTTACTGAAAACAAAACATGATTTTACACCTACCAGCTTAAAAGTAGCAAGGGTCTACAAGTAGTTCTGAAGGGCGTACACAATATTAAAAACAGAAACAGGCAGCCGCAACCACTCTTTACGATTGAGGTTGAACCAGAAAACAAGCATCTAAAAAAACGAGGTTCATCCAATTTATAAACTCCAGCTCCTTCTGCACCGTAGGATTACAGTAGAAGAGCCGCATAAACGTAACGCTCCTGTACAATGTATGAACTGCCAAGAAAGCGGCCATACAATATCGTATTGCACACTTCGCCCAGTGTGTGTAGTTTGTGGAGATCTCCACGTCTCCACACACTGCCAAGCTAATAAAAAAAAACCCAAACGCGAAAAAGTGCGGTAACTGTGGGGGTAATCACACAGAAAACTACAGAGGCTGTCCAATCTACAAAGAGCTAAAAAACGCGTCTCCACAAAAGAATGAACACGGCACGGGTACACCAAGTAACAGCTACGCTGACACCATCGGAAACAAATCCAGAAGTACTTTTTTCGAAACCAACAAGTATTGCTCCTTGGACTATACCAAGCACTAACAAGATAAGTTTTGCAAACGTTTTAAAATCAAGTATGACAGCTCCAACCCAAAACTCCCAAACCTCACATGAAGAACACAAAAAATTGGACACACAACAAATCTATAGGCCATCTGAGCAGCAAGAAACGAAAACTGAAGCTATGATGCAAGCCTTACAACAGAGCATGATGGAATTCATGACATTTATGCGAACCACCATTCAAGACATGATGCGTAATCAAAACCTATTGATACAAATGCTTGTCTCCCAACAATCAAAATAAATAATGGCTACCTTACGCATAGCTACGTGGAACGCCAATGGCGTTTCACATTGTAACCTTGAGCTAGATCAATTTCTACACGATAAGCAAATCGACGTAATGCTTCTTTCAGAAACTCATCTTACAAGCAAATACAATTTTCGAATAAGAGATTACCACTTCTATTGTACAAATCACCCCGATGGTAGAGCACACGGTGGGACCGGCATTCTAATTAGGGACCGTTTGAAGCACCACTTTTACAAAGAGTTTGCTGAAATTCATCTTCAGGCCACATCTATCAATATACAGCTGGAGGACAACACTTACCTCACACTAGCGACCGTAACTTTCACCAGCAGGTATTAAACATAAGTCAATGTGGAGAGCCCACCCAACTCTTCGCCCACCGACTGAAACCGTTTTGCCCATAAGTAATTCCCCAGGCGGCTGGGCACGTAGTGATGCAGACAGAGCCACCACATTTGCCGCTCAACTACAAAATGTATTCAAACCGCAAACTGCCACCAGCAACACACCCCAATTGTGTTTTGTCCAAAAGAAATATCTAACATAATTAAAGATCATCTCAGCCCGAAAAAATCCCCTGGCTACGACCTTATTACCACGGAAATGATCATCAAGCTGCCACGCTTCTATTATCTAAACTTGACAAATAAAAACCTAAAAATCGCCATCTGGAATGCTAACGGACTTTCACGCCATTTACTTGAACTAAAAACATTCTTAAATGAAAAGCTAATTAACGTCATGCTCATTTCTGAAACACACTCAACTGAGAAAACCTATATAAACATACCTAACTATAATATATTCTCTACTAATCACCCGGACGGTAAGGCCCATGGTGGTATTGCAGTAATAATTAAAAAAAGCATAAAGTGCATAGAGCTCGATGCTATATCGACCTCAGACACAACGGGTCCAATAAATATATCTGCAGTTTATTGCCCACCTAAATTTAACAATACAAAAGACCAATACCTCGATTTTCTAAAATCACTGGGAAATCGGTATTTGGCAGGAGGTGACTATAATGCCAAACACATAACATGGGGGTCCAGACTTACCACTGCAAAGGGAAGACAACTGTATGAAGCAATAAGAAGCAATAATAGCCGTGCCCTAAGCACAGGCGAGCCGACTTACTGGCCAACTGACACAAACAAACTACCAGATATAATTGACTTTTGCATTACAAGAAATATAACTTGCGATAACCTAACAATAAAATCATGCCTAGACCTCTCCTCCGACCATTCCCCAAAATTAATTACGTTACATGGTGGGGTAGAAGAAAACAACAATGACCCCCCTTTATTTAACCACAAAACAAACTGGAATATGTTTCGCGAGATTTTGGAACAGAACATGGAAATAAATATCTCTCTAAAGACAAACAACGAACTGGACTCCGCAATAGCATATTTAAATGACAACATCATATATGCAGCAACGCAATCGACACCATCTATAAAAATGATTGCATTAAAGAAAACTCCCGCCTTTATTAAAGACAAAATCAGTCAAAAGCGTAACCTTAGGAAGATATGGCAAAGGACTAGGCATCCAGAAGATAAAAACAAACTTAATAGAGCAACAGACGAACTCAAGAGAACTCTCAGGGCAGACAAAGATAACCGGCTACAATACTACCTTAGCAACCTCGGAACCTCCTTATCTACAAATTATTCTCTGTGGAAAGCGACCAAAAAATTGACGAACTCAACTATACACAAGCCGCCTATAAAAAGAAACAACAACACATGGGCGAGATCAAACAAAGAAAAAGCAGACACTCTTGCTGAACACTTTAAAACATCATTTACCAATGACATGGACAACGGCAACGCTGAGCTTCCAACACAAATCACCAACTCAAATTGTGCAATTAAAACTATAACAAAGGCAGAAATTAAATCTCACATAAAACAAATTAAAAACAAGAAAGCCCCCGGATATGACTTAATCGGAGGAAAATTTCTGAAAGAAATACCAGACGCTATAATCACCTATATTAGAAACCTGTTTAACGGAATCCTTCGACTGCAATACTTTCCCATAACTTGGAAGGTAGGCCAAATTAAAGCCAAATAAAAACGCCAATACTGTAAGTTCGTACAGACCAATCACTTTATTACCTGTCCTCTCAAAAGTATTTGAAAAAGTCCTATTAAATAGAATCGAGCCAACCCTAAAACAAAAAAAATATAATACCTCCTCACCAATTCGGCTTTCGGAAGCAGCACTCGACTGTCCAACAGGTCCATCGAGTAATTAACAAAATAACAGAAGTTTTTGACAAAAAGAAGTTTTGCTATGCTGTGTACTTGGACATTGCTAAAGCATTTGACAAAGTATGGGGCAAAGGAATGCTGCATAAGCTAAGAAATATACTACCAGACAACCTGTATACCATCCTACAAAGCTATATAACGGACAGATATTTCTATATCAAATATGACAATGAATGCTCAGATGTTATGCCAGTGTCAGCGGGTGTTCCCCAAGGTAGTGTGCTTGGGCCCATCTTATACCTGATTTACACCTCCGATATTCCAGCGCCAACTATCCCTGGATCAATGATTGCTACGTTCGCAAATGATACTGTGTTAAAGTCGTCAAGCGCGTGTGAAAAAACAGCTGCAAGTACACTACAACAAATCATGACACAAACGGTATCCTGGTTTGAGAGATGGGGTATCGAGATAAATAAAGATAAAACTCAACAAGTAATATACACAAAACGACAACCCAAAAACTTCGCAATTAAAATCAACAACAATCAAATATTGTTACGCCCATATGCCAAGTACATTGGACTAACTATTGACGCAAAACTGACATGGAAACAGCACATTCTAAATAAACGAATTGAAATAAAAAACAAATTTCGACAACTTAACTGGCTAATAGGAAAACACTCAAAACTAAAATTACATTACAAAATTGCAATATACAAGGCGATAATAAAACCAATATGGACGTATGGAATAGAAATCTGGGGAACTGCCAGTAAATCTCACTTACAGCTAATTCAGCGAACGCAATCGAAAATGCTCAGAACAATGACAAATGCCGAATGGTATATTAGAAATGAAGATATCCATAAAGATTTAAACATAGAGACAGTCAACTAAACTATTAAAAAAAAGCAGCAAAAAACACACAAATCAACTACTTAACCACCAAAACCCAAACCTGAGACAAATACCGATGAGAGAGCTGGAACCGAGAAGATTAAAACGCAAAACTCCAACAGAATTAAATTATTAGTAAACTATTAAAGTATTAGCGTATCCTTGCAATGGGAAGGGCCGCAACTTTTTTTCCTTTCTTCAACCATTACTCATTGTTATTCTTTAAAAAAACAGAATGTAATTTAAAGGAAATTAATAAAAAAAAAAAAAAAAAAAAGAAAAAAAGCTGCCACATTCTGCAGTTCGCTACCTAACGCAGCTCTTTAATGCCATCACAAAACTTGGCTATTTTCCACAACGATTGAATAGATCGATCATTATAATGATTCCGAAGCCTGGTAAGGACCACACAGTTCCCTCATCCTACAGAGCAATAAGTTTCCTCTCATGTATATCAAAACATTCGAAAAATGCCTGCTAATCCGACTGAATCCACACCTGAGAGCCCACAAAATAATCCCAGCCCGTAAATTTGGCAGAGATAAGAACTGCATTTGAAAATCGAGAATACTGTACAGCCGTATTTCTAGACGTATCCCAAGTATTCGACAGAGTCTGGTTAGACGGCATAATGTTTAAAGTGAAAACAGCTTTACCCGAAAGCACACACAAACTTCTAAAGTCATACCTATATGACAGAAAGTTTGTAGTGCGGTGCAACACTGCCACTTCCACTGACCACGAAATTAAGGCCGGACTCCCCCAAGGCAGCGTTCTTGGGCCAACTTTATACCTCATCTATACTGCTGACATTCCTACAAATAGTCGGCTAACAGTGTCCATGTTTGCCGACGATACAGCTATCCTTAGCCGTTCAAGGTCCCCAATCCAAGCTACAGCACAGCTGGCATTGCACCTCATAGACACTGAGAAGTGGCTCTCTGACTGGCGAATAAAAGTAAACGAGGAAAAATGCAAGCACGTGACATTTACGCTAAACAGACAAGATTGCCCACCACTTTTGTTGTTGGACCTATGGCGCACAGCTATGGGGCAACGCCAGCAACAGCAATATTGACATCATGCAGCGAGCACAATCAAAGATTCTGAGAACCATCACTGGGGCATCGTGGTACGTTCGGAACAAAACCATCCAAAGAGACTTAAATATTCCACCAGTCATCAATGCAATCACAGAACTTATGGAAAAATATCATAGCAGGCTATCTCGCACCCCAACCACCTAGCGAGAAATCTAACCCAGCTCAGCAGTCGTTCCCGTCTCCGACGAAGGGACCTACCAACCCAGCGAAGAAATTTTTAGGGACGTTTAATCTCAGAACAGTTGGAAAATAAAAGAACTGTTTAGGAAAAAATTGTATTAGATAAGATTTTTAAACTTATTGTTAGTTCTTATTCAAGAGGATTCAATAAATAAATGCAAAGTTAATATAAAGAAAAAAGTTTACTCAAAAGGAGTGAGTGGTTGACAGAGTCAAATGCTTTAATAAAGTTTGATAGATGACATCTGTTTAAAGGTCTTTACGAAAGCCATTTATAATAAAGGAAGTCAGCTCCAAAAAGTTTGTGGTGGTGGAGCGACGCTTTATGAAACCATGCTGGCATGGAGAAATAATTGAACCGCAGAGATGTTGAAGAAGTGGTGTTACCAATTTTTCGAAAAGCTTTGGAATTGCTGACAATTTAGAGATTCCTCTATAGTTCGTAGCATCTGATTTTGTTTCCTTTTTTGTATAGGGGAATTATGAAGGATTCCTTCCACATTTGTGGAAAATTCGAAGTTTCCAGAGACCAAGAGAAAAGTTTTAGAAGAGGTCTGCACAATGGCTTAGCGGAGTTTTTTAGTACACAGCCAGGAACACCATCAGGACCTGGCGAATAGATTGGTTTCACCCTCACCTCTCCGATAACACACTGCTTTCGGAGAAAGTTGGTATAAAAATAAGATTGGCTGATTGAATGTTGTATGAATAAGGCTGATCCATAATTGTGGGACATGAGTACGTTGTTTGAAAGAAAGTTGCGAATAGATCGGCAATACCCTGATCAGTAGTCGCAGATACATTTTCAAACGAAATTAGGAAGGAAAAAAAATTATAAACCTGCTTTACTGACAGCGGTATATATAATTCTTATAACACTCAGCGTTATGCACGGCAAAGTTTGACCGAGCTACTTTTCCGAGCCAGTTTTCTTATGTCTCTTAATAAGTCTGTTTTTAATGTATTTTAAGTTTTTAAGGCTTCTTGTAAACCAAGGAGGGTCAGTCAAGGTGGATGGATACTTCCATTGCACGCAAGAGTCGAAGAAAACGTTTTGAAGAAAGTTACTAAAGCGATATTAATATCGGTGCATTCCCAGAGATCGGACCAATCAAATGAGGAAATTAAATTGCTTAGTCTCTGAAAATCAGCCTTGCGAAAGCAGCGAGTTTTATGAACTCCATGGCGAGACTGAAGGTTGCTAGCAGTAAGGGTTTCAATCGACACCTCAAGCGTTGGGTGGTAAGGATCTTCTGGGGACGAAAAGGTCATGGCTCTGGAAACGGTTATTCCATCTGGGTCAGTAACGAAACAGGGTGAACAGAAGGGTGTTCCCTTCTGAAAAAATTTCGGAGTTAAAAATCTCTGGCTTGAACCAGGTTTCTGTGAAGACTAAAATCTGGGATGCAAAAGATAAACTATCAGAATACAGTTTAGGGAGCTTACTCCGAAGCCCCCCAGTATTTTGATAGGTAAGGGATAGGTAAGATGTTAGTTTTTTGAGAATGAAGGTTTCGGTACGGGAGACGAAGATGGTACAGGGTTTTTAGGCTTTGGGAGTTTAACTCCCACAGGCTTATTAACTTTTTTAACTGTACTCGGCTGATGTTCTTTTACGAATATGTTCTCCGGCCAAAAGCTGGGCGAACAGATCGTATCGAACATCGGCAAAGGCACACGTATCTTAAAAGATGACGTAAGCCTTGAATAAGCATATTTAAATTTACTAATGTCCTCCACTCTAACAACGGCCTTGGATTTGGCTTGGATATAAGCCGAGATATCAATCTCTGAGGTGTCAGGGGCCAGCCGTGAAATAAATATATGTTTAGATGGGAGAATCACCTGTAAGTGCTTTGGTGTTACGGTTGGTAAGACCGCGACATTCGTCCGTACCGTGGGTCCTGACGGTGGTAAATCAGACTAGTTATGCTCGACTATGGAGTCAAATTCCGAAACTACATTTGTGTTTCCAACTCCTTCTCTTGGGGTAGTAAGAGTTATGAGCGGCTGCATGGTCGTCGGCTGATCGGGCTGAATAGCGATATCAGTGCATGTGGAGTCCCTAATAGCGGTTTTTTTGCGCTTTGGGGATTCATTTAGTAGCTGTAGGTAGTAATAAGCTCATTACCGTACACAACTCGGCACTATTGCCAGAAGAATCCATCGTCTGTCGTGGACGAAGAGGAGGGGGAAATAATAGAAAACCTCCTATTCTCAGCTCAGCAGTCCCAAAAACTTACCCACCTTGAAAAAAACATTTATAATGGACATCTTTACCAGATAAGTTTTAAAACACTCTACGCATCAAAACAAATAAAATTAGATATTATTTGTGACTAAGCGATAGAAAATGGCGGAGATATTTGCCAGATCAGATCTTTTGTTTTAGACCTCCCTTTAGGTGCTTAAAAAATCATTTTTGATTCCAAACGTTTCAAATATTTTAACAATTAACATCAGATTATTGTAAAAAATATTTAAATAAAAGATGAACTCTGTATATATATTTTGTAGGATACTGGTGTCTCCGTACGAAAACGAGTAATAAAAATTTTACGTGACATTTGTATTGAATACCCGGACTTTTCAAAAATACCTGAAATTTGCGTCAAAATGATTCGGCGCGTTAACGACGAGGAAGGCATTCAAAAACTTGTAACTGAGGTGTTTATGAAAATGTGGTTTTCGCCATGCATTAAAAATGATAAGGTTAGTTCTGTTCTTAAAAAATCTTTGTTGTTTGATACAAAAATCTTTGTTTATACTTAGCATGGCATACAAAGGAAAATAAACCAAATTATTGATGTAGTAAACACAGCCCACGATACAGGATCAACTTGGTTGGAAGGCCTTCTTTTCAGTGTAAGTATAAAATAAATAGTATTACCCAATTTAAAGATTAATAAAAATTAGTCGGGTTTGTCATGAAAAAGGGGGAAATTTTTCCTTTATTGTTTATTTATTTTAGGTCACTTTCTTATTTAAGTTCACATATTCGTTTTTGCCCACTTGCTCAGTCAGTAAGCAATGGGAATCTACGAAAGTATTTTAAGAATATATCACGAAGAGAGTAGGGTTCTGAAATGAACCTCCGTTGAATAGGATAAAGTTTTCAGTTGAATTTTTCAATATTTTGCTTTATTTTAAGGAATTAAACATAAAGAATCACATATTGGTCCCAATATTATTCAATCTTTTTGCACCTATTTGACTTTTATCAACTTGTATTAAAAATTTGCATTGTGCATGAAAAAATGCATTGTGGAGAAAGTTGCCTCTTTTGAACAAAAATACCAAGTAAACGAACTCCCCCAAATGAGCTAATCATGCCCTAACACTAATAAAAATGCTTAAACATTTATTTAATGAAAATACCTATAATTCTTCGGTTTTTAAAGCTCAAATCGTTTTGTTTGTCTTAATTAAATTTAATTTAAAGAACTGCTGTAGGTTTCAGTATTATTATGTTTTATAATGCATTATGCAATATAAATGTAGTATTACTGTATTTGTTAGGAATTTATCCTATATATAATATAGTACAAAATAAAAAGAACAACATTTATGATATTCATTATAAGTTTTGTATGAGAAAAGTTAAAAGCGAATTTGGCCATGGAATATTGAGAAAAAATATATATCGGAGTATGTGCGTTCGGAGGAGCGAAAACGAATTAAATGAGTGGGGGTCATCGGTTTATTCTATTTATTTTTTACATATATATTTTTTTGGTTTTATTGTTGAGAAAAACAATAAAAATACTACAAAAGCCAATATTTTTCATATATTTCGGAAGTTTGTAATTTAGTAAAGGAAACATTTGCGATCGTCTGAAGTATACAGCGACGCAGGTTGGACTCTCCGTAGGGTTAGGCGTGATTACTGCTAAGTGATCACTGCTCGTGCACCTATCCGCTTCCAACTGGGTTGGCAAATGTGAGGTTTATGATACCCTCGCGCTCTTATCTGCTGAATGTCTTAGTATTGCCTAATTGATAATGTGGTGGGCCAGACTTTAAAGAACTTGCTGATTGGTATCGAGGAGTCTTGGGCGTCTAAAACTTGTTCTTCAATGGCATTCTTCACCAAGCTATGGCTGCTTGGATATTCTAGGGGCTAGACTGCCGCCTTGTTTCCCTCTCCGTTATTTTGCCATCTCGGCCACAGCTTCATATATTTGCACCACCATCAGTGCCATATTTTCGGCTGTTTCGGTTTATATGGCTCGCTGACAATTATGATTGCGACGCCTATTTACTTAAGTTAAGTTAAATGCAACTGCCTATATTTTATATTACGCAATAGAACCAAACGATTTTTAGTGAAAAAAAAACACTATTTGCGATATCTTGTGTACCATTGCGGAACTGTAACTTGAAAACAATCGTTTCTTTTGTACTTTAAAATACAGTTTGTAATGAAAAAATAGATTCGAACTTAAACGTATGAAAAAAAACCAATTTCGATATTTTTTCTACCGCATCCGTTTGCACTTCAAGTTTTTACAGGCACAATAAATAAGTGAATACAAATTTTAAAGTACGATTTACCGAAAAACAATTACTTAAAGAACTGTGGTTGAAATTGGTTAGTATTCTTATCATCACAATTAAATTGTTGTTTTTTGTCTGATCTTGTTTAAATCCTATATCTACCATGTAAAATAATATCACTGCATCAGTTGAGTAAACGAATTTACGCGATAGTGGCATTGCATGTTCGTTGTTTTGCTGACCGATCAAAAGTTACAATGATCTTGGCATGATAGTGATCGTCCAATATAAGAGAAACAAGTGAGAAAAGTTATCTTCGGCTTGCCAAAGATGGTATACCCTTGAAAACAACAAAGTTTTCCATACAAAGACTTGTTTTCATATCGGTTGTTTGTATGGCAGCTATATCATATAGTGGTCCGATCCGGACCAATCTTTCACAAATCGTGTGTGGCTATGTATGGAATGAATAAATGTTGAATTCGGTTGCAATAGCTTGGAAAAAAAAAGTTTTCCATACAATGACTTGTTTTCATATCGGTCGTTTGTATGGAAGCTATGTGATATAATGGTCCGATCCGGACCAAACTTTTACAAATCATGTATGGCTATGTCAAATGAATAAATGTTGAATTCGGTTGCGATAGCTTGAAGAACAAAAAAGTTTTCCATACAAAGACTTAAAATCTGATTGATCGTTTGTATGGCAGCTATATGATATAGTGGTCCGATCCGACCGATTTTTAAACTTAATCTGCGTGCAACAAAAGTAATGATCTGGTAAAAAACGCCAGCTTTAAAACTAATGTCTATTTTTTGCATAGAAACAGACGGACATGGCTATATCGACTCGGCTGTTGATGCTGATATATACTTTGTGAGGTCGGAGATGTTTCCTTTACACATTTCTGAACAAAATTATAATACCCTTTTCGAGGTCCCATAAAATTATCAAAAAAGGAGGGGACTACAAATCAAGCATTTCTATGCGAAAAGTAGCGCATGGACCAATCGTGATTCAGTACGACTCAGCAAAATACAGCAGGTCAAACAAGCTAAATTACTTTCAGATAAAATCAAGCTTCTACGGCCCCATAGAGTCGTTCGTTTTTACGCCGGGCCGCAAGTCATAACTTAACCAAAAAATAAACAGTCAAAGAAATCATACGCTAATTCCTTGTTGAAAACTTGTTACAAAATTGTTGTACAAAAAAATATATTCCTTTGTAATTCTTTTCGTATAAAAAGCTCTTTTCCCTAAAACAAGTGTTCAAACAAAAAAAAAGCGATAGCCAATTTCAAAGGAGCAGGCCATCATCCATAATTAAACGTATACCACTTCGTATCCGCAATGGTATGGCGTGAAATTCGTGTATGTGACAAAACACCCCTGGTAAATTGAATGCTAAAAAAAAAAGTTTATCATATCATCATAACGTACAGCCCACCTCCCGCCCAACCGACCGAGGGGCGCTGCCGTTTATCGTACGGCTCGGATCGCGGGGATAGACCTGAGAGAAAATATAATGTATAAAAAAGAAAGAAAGAACACGGTGGGTTCTCCCAGCTAAGTAGCTGGAAATCCACGTAAGAAGGTCTGAGGGAATAAGATACTAAGTTTACTCTAAAGGAGTGAGTGGTTGACAGAGTCAAATGCTTTAATAAAGTTTGATAGATGACATCTGTTTGAAGGCCTTTACGAAAGCCATTTATAATAAAGGAAGTCAGCTCCAAGAGGTTTGTGGTGGTGGAGCGACGCTTTATGAAACCATGTTGGCATGGAGAAATAATTGAACCGCAGAGATGTTGAAGACGTGGTGTTACCAATTTTTCGAAAAGCTTTGGAATTGCTGACAATTTAGAGATTCCTCTATAGTTCGTAGCATCTGATTTTGTTTCCTTTTTTGTATAGGGGAATTATGAAGGATTCCTTCCACATTTGTGGAAAATTCGAAGTTTCCAGAGACCAAGAGAAAAGTTTTAGAAGAGGTCTGCACAATGGCTTAGCGGAGTTTTTTAGTACACAGCCAGGAACACCATCAGGACCTGGCGAATAGATTGGTTTCACCCTCACCTCTCCGATAACACACTGCTTTCGGAGAAAGTTGGTATAAAAATAAGATTGGCTGATTGAATGTTGTATGAATAAGGCTGATCCATAATTGTGGGACATGAGTACGTTGTTTGAAAGAAAGTTGCGAATAGATCGGCAATACCCTGATCAGTAGTCGCAGATACATTTTCAAACGAAATTAGGAAGGAAAAAAAATTATAAACCTGCTTTACTGACAGCGGTATATATAATTCTTATAACACTCAGCGTTATGCACGGCAAAGTTTGACCGAGCTACTTTTCCGAGCCAGTTTTCTTATGTCTCTTAAGAAGTCTGTTTTTAATGTATTTTAAGTTTTTAAGGCTTCTTGTAAACCAAGGAGGGTCAGTCAAGGTGGATGGATACTTCCATTGCACGCAAGAGTCGAAGAAAACGTTTTGAAGAAAGTTACTAAAGCGATATTAATATCGGTGCATTCCCAGAGATCGGACCAATCAAATGAAGAAATTAAATTGCTTAGTCTCTGAAAATCAGCCTTGCGAAAGCAGCGAGTTTTATGAACTCCATGGCGAGACTGAAGGTTGCTAGCAGTAAGGGTTTCAATCGACACCTCAAGCGTTGGGTGGTAAGGATCTTCTGGGGACGAAAAGGTCATGGCTCTGGAAACGGTTATTCCATCTGGGTCAGTAACGAAACATAAATTTAAAAGTCGACCTAAAGAATTCCTTACGTGGTTTATTTGGCCAAGGGATATGTCGAACATACCCTCAGTAATTTTATGGTGTGTTGATGAGAGTGATAAAGATGGTGAATTCTCGATGTTTGACCAGATAAGTTCAGGTAAATTGAAGTCTCCTAGAGTCACTAGCAGGTAACTGTCGGACATGCGCTTAGAAATCAGCTGAATGGCAGATAAGTGGTGCCAGTATGTAGGTGGTTCTGAAGAAGGTGGTAAGTATGAGCATGTGATGAAAAGTGAAGCGAAATAGTGATTTTATCACATAGAAACTCTAGATCACCAAGATTCGGTAACTTAACCTCTTCAGAAGCAAAGTTTGAGTCCACAGAGATTAGGACTCCTCCCCTTCGTAGTGGTCGGTCCTGTAAGTGGTGTACCTGTCTGAAAAAATTTCGGAGTTAAAAATCTCTGGCTTGAACCAGGTTTCTGTGAAGACTATAATCTGGGATGCAAATAATGAACTATCAGAATACAGTTTAGGGAGCTTACTCCGAAGCCCCCTAGTATTTTGATAGGTAAGTAGTAGTTTGAGGATGAAGGTTTCGGTACGGGAGACGAAGATGGTACAGGGTTTTTAGGCTTTGTGAGTTTAACTCCCACAGGCTTATTAATTTTTTTAACTGTACTCGGCTGATGTTCTTGTACGAATATGTTCTCCGGCCAAAAGCTGGGCAAACAGATCGTATCGTACATCGGCAAAGGTACACGTATCTTAAAAGATGACGTACGCCTCGAGTAAGTATACTTAAACTTCCTAATGACCTACACTCTAACAACGGCCGTAGATTAGGCTTGGATGTAATAAATATGTGTTTAGAGGGCGGAATCACCTGTAAGGGTTTTGGTGTTACTGTTGATAAGACCGCGACATCAGTCCGTACCGGGGTCCTGACGGTGGTTTACCCTTAGCAGTGGATTTTAAGGGGGTCGACTCTACTCGTGCTGGAGGAAAAACCTGAAGTGATACCCTGGATGGTAATTCAGACGAGTTATGCTCGATTATAGAGTCAAATTCAGAAACCGCATTTGTGTTTTCAACTCCTGCTCTTGGGGTAGCAAGAGTTATGAGCGGCTGCATGGTCGTCGTCTGATCAGGCTGAAAAGCGATATTAGTGCATACGGAGTCCCTAAAAGCGGTTTTTTACGCTTTGGAGATTCATTTAGCAGCTGTCGGCTGCTAAATTGGGAATCAAGCGCAGAGAGTTGGTCGTTGATTTTACGGAAACCACCGATCAACTTTTTGAAACCGTTTTTAGTTTGCCGCATGAACTTTTTGAAACCGTTTTTAGTTTGCCGCAGTTTGTCGCATTTCTTTTTGAACCGCACGACATCCACTGCAGCAAAAGTGGAAGCCAGCATTTCTTGACATTGCATCCGAATCTGAGGCGGTGAAACCGGCACATTTAGTTTCACACAGCCAACAGGGGATGCTAGGCTAGGATGCGGAAATCGGCTTATTGCACTATTTTATAGCGCAGGTGTTATAAAATTCCATTATAAGAGATTTTTGATTAAAAACAAAAAATTTAAAATATATAAAAATATATTGGAACAAAAAATTTATTTTAACAAAAACTAATAGCCTTAAACCACTGTACTTACTTAGTAAGAGCGTGATACAAGGGAGAGGAAATGGAAAAAGGGAACGCAAACTGGGAGAGAGTGAGTTTTTGCAATAGTAGAAGTTGCTAAAAAAAAATGTAAGAAATAGGGAATACACGGTGTGTCCCAAAAACAACCGATCTTTTTGGATATAAAATAAAATACACATTATATTATCTTTGAAAGTTATTATTTATTCGAAATAGGTTCCACTTGAAAAGCCAGTTTTTGTTTTTCCAAAAATCATGGCGTTTCTGTCGGATTGCTCGCGCAAATTATTCATAACTTATTCCTTATTCCTTAGTAATATTCCTTATTTACCGTACCACCCTATGGCAAGAACTAATGAAGCACCACCCCTGCAATCAAAGAAAACTATGATAAAAAATTCCGAGATACTTTTTAAACAGATCTCGTATATTTTATATTTTCGGAGATGTCGCTTCGTTGCACGTTTGTGACCAAAATTATTTAACCCGCTGATTTATTATCATTCTGAATCAAAATGCATTAAGCTATATATGGTACAGTTTTAGATCAAGCTGAAATTCTGCTGCGGAATATTTGACAAACAATAGAATTCATATTAATTCATTGTATTAAGAAGACTCGTAAGGGTCGACCATATCCCGTAATATTTGGATGGCCTTTGGGTTTTTCTTTCAAAACAGCTACATTATCTACTATTCGCTGGTAGCGGCACCCCCTACATTTAAAATTAAACAATTTAATTTTCTTCACTTTCACTTACTGTCCGTTGTCCAAATGATGCCTTTGAACATTCTACTTTTCATCCTGCCTCACGGCATTTGCCATTTGTAAGGAATTTCGTTTTGTAGGATTTTATTGACGTTGGAAAAGTTACGCATCAAATTTTTAACAGTTTCAATTTAGATTCATTGTAACAGTTGCGTTCACTTTCCCCTCGTGTATTTTCGAATAAAAAATTATTAATAACTAAAAAAAAATTTAATACTATATCTTATTTAATTTTTCATTATTTTTTAAAACAACCGATCTCCATTTACCTATTATAGAGCAAAGTTTTTTTTCAAATTACGGGAATACATCCCCAAAAAGTAAAAATGGCCCACTCAGAGGCTTAGATAGGGCTAAGATAAGCTTTTATTGATAACACAGTCGCCAGTCAGATTGCCATTTCTCCACGGCCACTAGGTGAGAAGAGAGTTGATTTGTTTCTTGTACCGGGCATTTGGATCGACTGAAAATCGCCGTGTCATCGGCGAACGTAGAAGTTGTTAGTGTCTGTTTGTGGGTATGTCTGCTGTATAAAGGACGTACAGCGTTGGTCCAAGTACGCTTACCTTGGGGAACTCCAGTGTTTAGCGTAGTCGTCGGACATGACTTTTTTCAAATAATTTTGAGAGACAAGACAACATGCTTATGATGAGGTAACTGAGTGGTCCTTGCCTGCCTTTGGTATCATTACTATGACCGATTTTTTCCATCTCTCTGGATAGTACCCGAGTTTTTTGATAGGCTTAAACAGCAAGGAAATATATGTGCATACACATCCTGGGGACTTTTTTGGATTTAGTTTATCCTTGATGATTTTAAATATTTTATTCGCTTGAAATTCAATTGGCTCGTGTGTTGCTTGGTCGTCGTTATGTGTTACCGTGGTTAATACAAACGAGCTTGTAGCAGAGTTCGGGTGGAACAAACGTGAAGGATGCGTTGCAAATGTGGTAGCTCTATCTTTATCGCTGCGGGCCCAACCACCAGTGATATTCCTTAATGGTGATATCGTTTCTGCCGGTGTGGTTTAAATGGGATGGGCTTTCCATAGTGAATTTTTGCTGCCTGAAGTTGAAAGTTGCTCTTGCGATTGACGATCTATGAGCTTGCCACTACCGTCGTATACATCGTTTTTCAAGAATCGAGCTGCGCGATATCTGCGTTTGTCATCCTGGTCTGCTAGGTGCGCTCTCTATTTGAGGTGTTGAGATTCTGGCGGCTGTAACTAAGACACTCTCCAGGGTGTTTGCTTCTGTTTCTATCTCAGCAAAAAATTTAGCCATGGGTTCAGCTCAATGTGTGAACTTATGTATTTTCTGTATTTTATCCAGTTTGTTCTCTTTGATGTTAATCTGTTAGCCTGCATTGTAGTCTTATTGCGTTGGAGAAGGTTGAAATTTAAGAGGACTGACGAAGGGTCAGATGATAGATCCGGTAGAGATTCGGCACTGATGAGGTTTCGAGGGATATTTTTAGTTATAGCGAAGTCGATCAAGTCAGGAATTTAGTTCAGGTCGGTAGGCCAGTATGATGATCTGCCTGAAGAGACGTAGTCAAGCTTTCTGTTTGCCTTTATGATGGCTTTATACAACTGTTTTCGTTTAGGGGTGACGGGGCGTGATCCCTAGTGGGTTGTAGTCACCTGCAGCAATGAAGTGGCCCCCTAAGGTGTTGAAGAAGTCCAGAAATTTTTGTTCGGAAACATTGAAACCCCCGTTTCAATACCGACAATATACCGCTGCGAGGGTAAGATTGCCGCTTCCTAGTTGTACATGTATGGATGTGGCCTGCAAGTAGTTTTTTCCAAACTCGCTATGGTAGTGGTATTTAATGCGGTGCCTAATCAGGATACCGGTTCCGCCATGTGCTTTTCCATCTGGATGATTTGTTCCGTAAAACAAAAAGCCACTTATTTGAAAGTTGTACTTAGAAGTGAGATGTGTTTATGACAGTAGCAGGACGTCAATATGATTGTCATGCAGGAATTGAGTTATCTCAAGTTTATGCCTTGAATGGCCGTTTGCGTTTCACAATGATATTCGTAGAGCAGCTGTGTGATTACCCCCACAATTTGCGCTCTTTTTGAAACTGGGATTACTTTTGTTGGTCGTGCAATGAGCAGAGTCATGAAGCTCTCCACAGACGACACAAACTAAACGCAAAGTGCAGTATGCTTTTGTATGGCCATATTCTTGGCAATTAGTGCATTGCACGGGGCCTTTGCACTTATATGGTTCTTCTACAGTAATTCTACGATGCAGAAGAAACTGTAGCTTGTAAATAGGATGCACTTCATTTTTCCTGATAGCTTTAGTGTCAGGCTCTAGCTCGACTCTAAAGAGTAGTTGCGGTTTCCTGCCTTTGTTCATTGTGTTAAAGACAGTTTTTGCCTTGAAACCCTTTTTGTTTAATGCCTGCTTTATCTCTGAGGGTGTTACGTCAGGCCCTCTACCCTTGAGAATGATTCGAAGGCCCTTACTACTTTTTAGTTGGTACGTGTAGTAGTTTTTGTTATTTTTTCTTAAGTAGTGTGTAAGAGTCCTAAAGTTCTTTTCGGTTTTTATTTGGACCTTGGTTTCGTGGATGCTGCCCTTTTTTTGGGGTATTATGTGGAAATTGTCGTAGGGCCAGACGCCCTCTTCATTGAGACAGTTGAGGGACTACAAGAAATATATTTTTTGTTAGAACAGGACTATACAACCCAACAATCGAGCCTAACGTATGTAGCTAGTGCTTTGTAAATCTAGAATTAATAAATATATAAATATATAATGATAAGTTGAATGAATAAAAATTATAAATTAATAAACCCGACAATGATAGTGATAATATACTCTAAGCAATTCATAGGTCAGATAATAAATAATATTAAAGCCATGATAATGACTCTTCAACAAAGTATGACGGACTATATGCCCTTTATTGACAACAGTGCAAAACAAAAATATACTACTATAGATGCTCTTGTCTCAGCAATCAAAATAATGAATGACCAGTCTGTTCGTAGTAATGTCAATGTAGAACTCCACCGGAAACTCACAGGACAAATTTGAATTAACTTAATACCACAAGAAAAATCACATGATGAGTCAAAAACGTATTTCACGTAAAACACTTAAATAATAGTTTATAGATACTGCGGAACCGGAATACAAATCAGGGACCGCATAAGGCATCAAAGCTTACCAAAACCTGCAAAACGACTATAATACTACAAAACAGGAAAAGTTATTTTTACTTTTGCCGTTGGCTTAAAGAAAACTTGTGATATAATTATCAAAATCAAAATGTGATTAAGAGGAGGCTGTTTTTAAGTACGTATGAAAAAATCGATTTATTTTAAGTGGAACTTACATAACTTACATACACCCAACATTATTTATATTCAATATAGCAAAAATGGTTTGATGAATTTTTAATATCCATTTTTGTCAGGCGGAAGGATAAAATTGCTTCCTTTGAAATTAGAAGTGACACTAAAACTACCCGCTAGGGTATGGGTAGAACATCTGTGCAAAAAAATTTTCTGATTGATATTTTGATTGTATTCCTTGAGTTTAAGCGCTACGGAAACTTAATGAATTCTGTTCCCTTTAAGAGATTTGGCATTGTAGAACGACGTCGTGAGCACACAGGCCAACTAGATCGGTCATTTTGTAGCCGCTATTTTAAATTTTTGAAAATAAAAAAATCGATAAATGTATCCCCATTAGAAATTCTATTACGTAGCTTCCTTTCTGAATCATATTAGCAGAACTTCATATTAATGAGTTAATGTTTAACCCTAAAGCGTAATACCTGGTTGTCACATATAGACTGGCGAG
Source organism: Drosophila merina (assembly GCA_035047645.1). Lineage (NCBI taxonomy): Eukaryota > Metazoa > Arthropoda > Insecta > Diptera > Drosophilidae > Drosophila > Drosophila merina. Next base: position 21,879,601 of record JAWNPH010000089.1, on the reverse strand, counting down.
TCTGAAATATTTTCTGCCCAACTTCTGCCGACATACACATAGGAAATGCGATTTTAAGTCATGCTGCACACTTTTAGCTATTTATAAATTTTATTAGAAATTTTAGATCCTATAAATGGATACCACTATTTTTGGTTGTAAGTCCAGAAGCGGTTTGAAAACTTCGGCCTGGACGAAGTAAACTTAATTTATTAGATATTTAATTACTTATTTTTCAAAATATTTTTACACAGATTTTCAAACCAAAGGAAAATATGTTGAAATCTGATGGGAGCATAAATGAACCAGTAAAGAAGAACACGGAGCCCGCCCCGGAAATTATGCTAGCATGTCAGCAATTGGCTGACGGACTTGTCGATCGATTAATTGAACTGGAAGATACTGATAACGCAAGAATGTTGGGATGTATAACTACGCTCCATTTGCTAGCAAAAGTTCGACCACAGCTACTTATTAGACATGCTATGACTATAGAGCCATATCTTAATATAAAGTGTCATTCAGCTACCGCACCAAAATTTATTTGTGCGGTTGCCGACATACTTGAAAAAGTGGTCCCCCTTGTTAACAATGCAAGTGAATCATTTTTGGCTTCCCTGGAAGAGCATTTGATGTTGCTGGTAGTTTCGAGAAACCAAGCTGAAGTTACTAGTTGCGTCTCCTGCTTAGGCGCACTTGTGAATAAGATAACTCAAAATTTTAAACTGATACGCGATTGTTTTCAAAAGTACGTATTTTTGTCTCTTATATACCTTTATGAGTATTATTTTTTTCCAAAAATTAATTACTATCTGTAAAGAAAAAGGCGTTACTTACGGATTTTTAAACTCATTATAGAATTAAACATTTTTTAAAGAGGTAAACTATTAGTTTACTAAGACAATAATGAATTTACACATTCTTGCTTGGGGTTGTAAGCGACATACACTACCCTTTATCATTTTAGCACACCAGAACTTCTAATAGTTATTTTCGGTTATATCAAAACCAATTTAAAAACAAGTAGGAAAAGTTATCTTCGGCTTGCCGAAGATGGTATACCCTTGAAAACAAAAAAGTTTTCCATACAAAGACTTGTTTTCATATCGGTCGTTTGTATGGCAGCTATATGATACAGTGATCCGATCCGGATCAAACTTTAAAAAATCATGTATGGCTATGTCAAATGAATAAATGTTGAATTCGGTTGCAACAAAAAAGTTTTCCATACAAAGACTTGTTTTCATATCGGTCGTTTGTATGGCAGCTATATGATATAGTGATCCGATCCGGACCAAACTTTTGCAAATCATGTACGGCTATGTCAAATTAATAAATGTTGAATTCAGTTGCAATAGCTTGGAAAACAAAAAAGTTTTCCATACAAAGACTTGTTTTCATATCGGTCGTTTGTATGGCAGCTATGTGATATACTGGTCTGATCCGGACCAAACTTTCACAAATCATGTATGGCTATGTCAAATGAATAAATGTTGTTTTCATATCGGTCGTTTGTATGGCAGCTATATGATATAGTGGTCCGATCCGGACCAAACTTTCACAAATCGTGTATGGTTATGTCAAATAAATAAATGTTGAATTCGGTTGCAATAGCTTGGAAAACAAAAAAGTTTTCCATACAAAGACTTGTTTTGCATATCGTTCGTTTGTATGGCAGCTATGTGATATAGTGGTCCGATCCAGACCAAACTTAAAAAAATTATGTATGGCTATGTCAAAAAAAAAACTGTTTAATTCGGTTGCGATAGCTTGAAGAACAAAAAAGTTTTCAATACAAAGACTTGAAATCTGATTGATCGTTTGTATGGCAGCTATATGATATAGTGGTCCGATCCGACCGATTTTTAAACTTGATCTGCGTGAACAAAAATAATGATCTGGTAAAAATTTTAAAACGCTAGCTTTAAAACTACTGTCAATTTTTTGCATAGCTTTTTCATTAGATTATCTAGTGAAGTACAAATGATTATATTTTATAAAAAAAAATTTGTTTTTCAACAAAAAAAACTCGTCTTTAATTGCTTATAACTTTCGTTGTTGTTAATTAATCGTTTAAATCGTGTGTACTTCACTAGATAATCTAATGAAGAAGCTACAGTTAAAACTTCAAGTCAATCGGATGTAAACTTTTTCAGTTCTACTGCTCGTCTATTTTGAAAACATGGTTTTGAGAAAAACGCGTTTAAATTTTAAAAATACAAGGAGCCTAAAAGTTGTTCGGTCAAAATTAATTTAAACGAATTTTGAGTTTAGATCTGTACTTGGGACTTGTAGATTTTTTTTCTAGGATTTTTTTTTACATGATTTAAGCCAATAAAAAAAATGAAAAAAAAAATTTGGTGGATGTAACCCCTTAATTCAAAGTTCAAAGTTCAAACTCGAACCAATGTCCTAGTGAGGATACTAGGGATGTGTACCCATGAGACAGTAAAAGGAAGAAAGTAGAATTATCGTCTGGTTTCTTTACTTCTTACACATTTATTCCTTTGAAAATATTAATGTGTGCTAACTTGATGACGAAAATTTGAGTGCCCATTTGTCTGTTAGTTTAAAAAATTAAGGATAATTAAAAAAGGAGATTTTGATATATATTTTAAATTAGTTTTAAATTAACATAAATGCATTGCTAGGCTTGCATATGCAATAGCCGGAAGTAAGAGTACTAGCTTAACTTCCGGTTAGTCCATTATTAGATCGGTCCGGTCCACTATTTTAGTATTTTCATTAAAGCATTTTATTAATTTATTTTAACCAAGCTATTAAAATATACCATTAGTCTCCCTGTTCCCGTTTTATCGTATATCTAGTAATTACTGTATTTATTATAAATTAGAAAAATCTTAAATAGAATCTTATTTCATTGAGGCGACCGGCAAAGGATCCTAAATTTGAACTTATACTTTCGAAATTTTTTTTCAATTGTTCATCACATTATCTTATAAAAAGTGTGACGGATCGAAATAAAATGTACTGGATATGTTTCACAGATGACTGGTCACCGTTTAAACTTGAAATATTTCAAAATATTCAAAAATGAAAATTTTGAAGTTGATTTAAAAAAAAATCTTTTTGTTGTATAAAAAAAATACTATATAATACAAATTCCAAGGCGACCCGTCAAAACTAAACTCCCTCCCTCCAAATAAACTACCCTAATGATATACGATTTAAAATAAAATAAAAAATTTTGTTAAAACAATAAAAAAATATTTTTGGCTGCTGACCAACATTTGTTTTGGTAGTCAACAGAGAATCAAGACTTCTTAGACGATGCTTTTAGGCAACTACGCGCTAATTTATTTCATAGAAATTTTTAATTTCCTTTTGCGTTTATAGTGCGAACATACAACTCTAAAAGGTTTATTTTGGTCATATGTTAAACTACAATGTCTTAAGAATAAAGGAGTAAAGTTTCTAGTCCGTCTATTAGAAATGTTAATTTTTAAGCGTGTTAGTAGATATGGCTAAGATACTAGGAAATCAACACCCAGCTTATTTCTACGGTTTGTTACAGAGGTTAAGGTATTCAGTAAGAGTTATTTAAAATATGAAGGAAGCTAAAGATTTGCGTCCCAGTTGAGTTCCCTAAGAGCGAGTATAAAGAAGTTCTTTGTACGGATTAAATGAGGTTTTCATGAACTCCGTATTGTGGGTTCAATATCGAACGGTCTTACGATATATTTAAGATCTAATTTATAATTCGTTAAATTCTTTGGACCTTTTTTTATAAAGCCAATGTGTCTTTTTTATTAAACGGAGAGTATTCAAAAGCAAGATGACTTTTCAAATTTCGCGGGCAACATATTTTCGAATAATGTTGGTAAACTCGTCCCGAACATCTATCAAGTTTTAAGTGAATGTCATTTTTGGTTTCGTTGTGAGAGGCGTAAAGGTTATAGGTGTTTTGCGGGCTTTGCAAAAAAATAAAATTAAGTGCTCCGAAACACTTGAAATGTTGACAATGACATTTGGTGAAACTGTTCTGAGTAAAAAAATATTTACAAGTGGTACAAACTCTTCCAAGATGACTTGAAATATGCCAATGACGAGCCCCGCTCTGGACGCGCAACAACTAATATAAACGGTCAATCAGTGAAGAAAATTATTGATTGGGACAATCTTCGGACATGTCCTTAATGAAAATGGTAAAAAGTATTGACCCAAGATGGTTTCCTTGGGAGACGTCTTTAAAAAAGGGGAACATCTTTAAAATTTACAAAAATTGGTTTTAAAACTGTTTGATAACAGAGCCAAATGCTTTTTAAAAATTTAGTGTAAATGCTTGTGTTCCGTGTCCCAAGCCATCTTTATTGAAGAACGTCAGTTTAAAAGGGTTTGTGATGCTGAAGCAATGTTTTATAAAACAATTTTGGGATGGAAAAATAATTAAACTGCACAGGTGTGAAGTGATCAATTTTTTAAAAATCTTTATAATATCTGACATATTCTTCATATATTTTAATATTCTTCAAAATCCATCCCTTCCTGCATTGATACATTAAATTTGGCGCGTCTGCCACTCGTCAAAAGCTCTCTGGAAATCGTTTTCCGAAATGCTTATAAGAGCCTGTGTCACAGCCGCTTGAACTGCCTCTATGGATTTAAATCGATGTCCTTTGAGCTCTCTTTTTATTCGCGGAAATAGGAAAAAGTCAGATGGAGCCAGGTCTGGGCTGTAGGGGGGTGAGGCAACGTTGCAACGCCGTATTTCGCCAGCAGCTGCAGCAGCTTTTTGTTCTTCGGTCAAGATTTTTGGGACCAGCTTCGCGCACACTTTTCTCACCGCAAGATCCTCAGTTACAATAGTGTAGATAATTCCGACTGAAATGCCGGTCTCCTCACTGATAAGGGCAATGGTTAAACGCCTGTCAGAGTTTAAAACTCTTCTCACTTTGGCCACCTGAAAATTTGTGAACATTTTTTGTCAGTCAAAAACTCTTGTACGGCTGCCATACATGCCATACATTATCCCCATAAGCCTGTTTAGCGGGTTCGAGGCTCTCCGACGCTGATTTTCCGAGTTTAAAGCAAAACTTCACAGCGTAACGTTGTTCAATGGTTCGGTCCATTTTAGCGCTCAGAACGCCGCCAAAAATCTCGCGCCACAAAAATTCACCTCCTGTCTTAACGAATGTAGGTAGTCGACTAAAAAATGCGCGCTTTGTTGGCGGGAGATCCTTCTACCCAGCCGACCAGTCGGACCCCCCACTCTCCACTTCGTTGAGGCTACAGTGAAGCAGTCCCGTTATTTATTGAACAGACCCTGTAGTATGGTTGGCACACGTTTAGGTTATTAAAAAATGCCAAATATTTTATTTTTACAAACAATACACATATACAAATGAAACAAAAAAAATTATATTTCTGCAATGCATTAAAACTACTTTCCCACCTATGGGAAATACAATTTTGAAACTATTTTAAATGGTGTACTTAAGTACTACAAATTGGGTTTTAGCTTGTTGCCACCATAGCCTATATAGCTGGAAAACAGTTTTTTTGCAAATACTGAAATAATAACTCTCAAATATATTCAAATGAGAGTCAACATTAAAAAATATTTAAGAAAATCCGAATAATATCTTCAGAGAATAAAATCTTCAGAGTTCGCTTGTCTAGCTTAGTTTAAGGGGACCAACCTTTAAGCCCAAAACGCATTATTTCCTAATACTATGTTTCAAATAAAATTTCTTGATAACTACTTTACTAGTACGCAACCACAGTCTTTTTATTTAATTTAAACTAACTGGAGTAATGTTTGCCGGCTTAACTAGTATGAGTACATAGAAAGATATATATTTATTGTATGAATAAATAAAATAAATATTATACAATTTTATAATAATATATTTATTTTTTTGTAGATTTTATCGGGTTTTGGACTTAGCTAGGGGTCAGGTTGTGAAAAAAAAAAATAATGTTGACAATATTTACACGCCTAGCTTTCGACGAAGTCTGTTCACGATTGGAATTTTAATGCGATACTTCGATTTCAAGTCTCCGATTGCATTGGGTAAGTATAATATAGTATAATAGGTAAAAAAATTTTTAAATTTTTTTTTAGGTGAAATAAATGAAGGTCTTCCCCCATCAATATGTGATGATGTTTTTGAGTGTTTAATGTTCTTCTGTAGTTGTGAAAATCTGGAAATTCGCAAGCAAGCATTAATTTCATTGGGATCTTTTTGTGTTTTGAATGATGACTATCTAACTAGGTCTAAACTTAAAAAATTATACTGTGATATATTAAGTTCAAACATACACGATTCTGGATTCAAAATAATTTGCATGCGAAATATTTGGATATACTTAACAGAATCAGAAATGTTTATGCACAATAAAGAGAAAGAATGTAAGTAAAAAAAAAAACGTTTATCATAGTAAATAACAAAATTTTCTAGGGGAGAAGCAGTCAAAACACGAAGATCTTAAGGAAATGAACGATGTTTCATCTGGAATGGCAAGCCGGATAATTCAACTTTATCTGGAAGAAATTCTTGAATGCTTTTTAAATCGGGATGATGCAGTACGTTTATGGGCTGTTAAAGTAATACAAATTGTTCTCAGGCAGGGATTAGTACATCCTGTTAGAATGGTTCCATATTTAATATGCCTTAGCACTGACCCTAAAGTGGAGGTTAGTTTAAACATATTAAATATGCTTTTTTCATATATCTAAATAGATTGTATATTTAGTCAGCACATCGCGCCGATGCTTTATTGAAAGACATAGATAAAACTTATTCTGGATTCGTAAATATGAAAGTGCAATTCGGGTTGCAATTGTGTTTTAAGCTGCAGCAAGTATTGCAAATCAATACAAAAGGAAAGTCTGAAATCATTCGCGGATATACGTAAGTAAGAATCATAAAACATACAACTTTTTTTTACTTTATTATTTCATTTAAGAAAACGTGGGAAAGATCAAGCCACCACAGCTCTGAATGATTTTCTTTATACTTTACTTCGGTCTACAAAACCACAAAGAAGAGCATTGGTGCAAACGGTGACAAAACAATTTGATGATCAAAAAACTTCTCTACAACAAATGCTATATATAGCTGATAATTTAGCATATTTTCCGTATATGGTGCAGGATGAACCGCTGTATCTTATTCATCAAATCGATCTTCTTATTTCAATGGCGGGGACGCATTTATTAGCTACATTTAAAGAACATTTAAAGCCAACTGACAAAGAAGGAGATGTATTAGAGGATGATGACGATGTTGAAGACCCACAACTTCTCTTAAATCGGCTGCCTGATAATATGACTGAAATAAGAATGTGTATAACATCTGCGCAAGCGTGTATGCTACTGTTAATATTAAAGGATCATTTAAAGGATATGTATGGTCTTACAGATAGTAAAATTTCAAGATATTCGCCTTCTGAACAAAAGATTTATGAAAAAGCCATTACACGTAGAAGTGTTGTTGATTTTAATCCAAAAACGACCATTGATGTAATAAAAAAACAAATGTCTCAACAACAACAACAAATTCTGATATCAGAGCCAAATTTTCCCCCTAGGCCTCTAACAAGTGCTGAAAAATTAGACTTGGTCGTAAAGTACCTTGATGTAAGTTATAAATGTTTTAAGTTTATAACAAATACTTATACTTTAATTAAATTTTAGTTTAAGCAGCTAATGTTAAAACTAGACCCTGAGGATGTAGAATCTGATTTGGATGATTCACTTGAAAAATCATTTAATAGTTCAACTTTTGGAGAAGGTGCATCCCAAGTAAAATCAAAAAAAAATGTTCAAGCCCTCAATGAAGAATGTTCCGTTATTTCATCTTTAAAGACAAACAAAATTCAATTGGTGACCATTCCTGGAACGGAGAGCGTAAGCTTTTCATATTTCTCTTATTTAAATTATTAAAATTTAACTTTTATAGGAAGGTAAAGCTGAACACAACGTAAAACCATCTGGTGTACCAAAAAAGTCCAATGGCCGAAATGTGTATCAAGTTCGGTGTAAGAATAAGCGAAAAAAAAATGAGCCATCTGACGGTGAAAGCAGTGAAGAGGATTATGCGTGAATAATTGGATTTGCACACTTTGTTTAAGCTGAAAAATTGTACAAGATTGCTAAAAATTAGTTTTACGTAAAAATAACATGTTATATATAAGGTTCGAATTAAATAATAAATAAAAATATATATTTATGAAAAAACAAAACAAACTTATTTATATAGAAATTATATTAATATAGATTATTTATTATTCAATTTTATTTAAGGGGTAATAAAGGAACAAGAAAGTAAAATAAAATTAAATATAAAGAATTCATTTTAAACTCATCCCTAATTAATTGAATTTGCCATTATTCAGGTACAAATAAATTTAAATGTTACAATCAAATCACGTACATAAAATTGTATGTAGTTTTTAATAGTACATGTATATAAGAGATACAAGAGATATAGGAGATATAAGAGTCGTTGGTGCAGTTAATTGTAACTCCAAATTAAAAAGTCGTGCAATTGAACCGTTTTGGAATTACATAAGGGGCGAAAAATTAAGTTGGGAAAGTCGTGTAAAAGTTTCAAAAAATGGTGCCAAAATTAATGTTAATGTTTTGGTTTTCCTACGATATAAACATTATATACATTTTGTTGTAGAAAGTAGCAATTTGAGCTGAGAAGTAATATTGGGATTTAATTTACATTTTGCAGTTTATGGTACAGCTGATAAAAAAAGCGTTTTATGAAATTATGAAGAAAGACAAATCGGAAAAAAATATAAGCATTCTTTTGAAAAAATAATCGAATGCAGTTATGAGTCACTAGCATTAAAGATGCAATGTCCCAAGACGAAGCAAAAGCTGTAGCACAACAGATGGAAATGTCGCTTGATCTATGAATTGTTCGTAAACCGACGTCAGACATTCAAGCAGATTTGTTGTGTTAAAAAAGGATATAACTTTGAGAGTATGCATTGACTATCGGAAATTGGTTTCGCTAATCGAATAAGTATAATATAATAATTGCGACACTGAAAGCTGCCAAGTTTTTAACAATCATGGATCCTGGATCTACCAATTAAAGAAAGCAGCAATGTGTATACAGCATTTTTTACTGGAAAAGGGCTTTCGTGTTTAATAGAGCACCGTTTGGCTTTTAAAAATCTATTAATCTATTAAGTATATAGATTAAATTTTAAAAATATTCCCTAAGTTGTTCCACGAGGTGTTGACGTGGCCGGCTTCTCTGTAATTACTGTAAACACTGTAATTAAACACATTCCATCTTTTGGGTATTCGAAAAATACCGGCTGGATTACCTAGGACCCCAGACAATTACCGCATTATTTATTTACCACAATAGTGGCGTTTAACCTGAAAAAATGTCCATACTTCCAAGAAGATGGATTCCCTGGAAGAAAATGGTGGACAGTGGCAGGAGAAGGAATACAAAATGGGGGGACTTGTACTTGGTAATATAAAACATAAGACTAACCAAAAAAAGCGCGGGCCAGCCTGAAGGGTAAAATAACTTGCCGATTTGGAAAATGATCCAGCATTTTGTGAAGGCTTACGATTTCAAAATTGCATGATGTGGAAGTTAATCACTGCAGAGCCATGGGTTGGAAGAACTTATTGCATGTAATTTAGTCGGAGATATATCTGATTCACAGCCTCATATCGAGCTTGGAGCACATCCCCTCTTTTTTGAAGTTGCTTGTTTCTTACAACCTACAACAAAAATTGAAGCTACGTTGAAGCAACGTTAATGCAACATTGAATAACTTTTCTTTCGCTGATCGGCAACAATAATTACTTTTATGTCGTTCGTTCATCTAATCGTACGTATGTTTAAAAGGATAGGGTTATGACATATTTGCCACTTTCGCCTCTTGTGTTTGTCTGGCTCAATTTTTCGTTGCGGACTGTCTTGGGCCAATACTTTTCGGCCACCCAAAAGTTTAGTGTGAAGTTGCTTTAGTGTGAAGAGGTGCACTTCTCGCCGAAAAGAGTCTTTTGGGCGAGCAGAGCCACATTTTTTACGTTTATATCCACTGAGCATAACTAAAGGGAGATTGTATGCCTCGATCAGGACATTTGGAGGATGTATAACAAATATAACACTGTCATTCCCAATAATATGGACCATTTTTTAAGTCCCTTCTTTTTTTTTAATGTATCGCACGTTAAGCTAAGTATTTCGTGGTGGCCAGTTATATTAAGGAGCGCTGTTGCAGATTTTCTGTGGAATTTTGTAGTGCGGCACTCCAGTTTCCAATCGCCATTATCCGATTATGGCAGTCTGTTGTGTTGTTCTTTTCGGCAAATTTTCTTTATGTAGGTTTTTTAAGACTGTGTTGCACAATTCAATATCATCTGACCACTCGCCAGATGATATGACATGAAAATTGCATGATATTCGGCATAGTACTTTAGGTTGCCTTACGTATGAAATGTTTCAATTACTTTTAAAATAGGTCATAGATACACAAATCATGCAAAAAAAATTTACTCTCACTTTATTTGTACTGTTAAGCAATAACAATTCGTATTTGTGTCGCTTATAATACGTCTCGGGAAACCAGAGACACTTGACCACTGCATCAGCTTTTTGACCACTTATTCTTTGCCTGTTGATTTCGTCGGGAACAACCAGACAAACTTATAAAATGCGTCGACGACTGCCAGATTGAACTTGTACTGCTTGGACGTTGCATCCATAGGCCCCAAGTGGTCGACGTGCAACGTATGAAGCGGAACATCACCCTTCTCTATGCAATGTAAGAACCCTTCGTGCTTCTTCAACTTTTTGCTGTGAATAATACAACTTATACAATTAGTGATATATTTTGTTACCTTCCCTTCAAGGTGTGGAATGTAAAACTGCTGTTGTGTACTGTTTTGCGAACTGCGAACCAAACTCGTGTGCATTTTTGATAACCTCTTTCTCCATAAGGTTGGGCACAACTCGTTCCCATTGACTTCTTTGTATAGTAGACCGCCTTTCAACTTGAAATTTTCATATTGAAAATATTGTAAGGTATTGACGACTGCTCGTAATTGTTCATCGTTCTGCTGCGCCTTCTCAAACTGTACTGAGAGTTCTACTGTAAGGATGAGTACATTCTGTGGATAGCGACTGAGGTGGTAAACATGTTTCATCTTTTCGCCTGCTCGGTGTTCGATATCATAGCAGAAGTCTTGTAGATAAAGGGCCCATTGAGCAAATTCTCTTGGTACATGAGCTTTGCTTGTCGTCTGCTTAAATGCGAAGCAATTCGTTACCAACTTAAAATGTATTCCAAGCAGATAATGACGGAACTTCTTTAACGCCAGATTCCATACCACAGTGGTCCGGCCCATAGGCCATAAATCAAAAAAATTATTGAAGTATATTTACACAAATAGTAACCAAAATGTCGACACTTCGTCGCTCCATACTTGATTTTCTTATGAATCAAACGGTACTTTTTAAAATCAGCATCAAAGTTGTTAACGCGTGTTCATTTGCGTTGCAAAATTGCCAGCTCTGCATATTTTTTACTTCCCAATTCAACTTCAAAGTCATCAAACGTCTAGAAAAGTGCTCCGATTTTAATTATTTAAAATGGATTTTAAAGTTGAAGGCATTTACTTTAAATGCGTATAATAACAATAAACCAATTTGTCAAATTCTTTCTTGTGAAATTAATCTTATCGTCAACCCTTTTTTGTGTCTTTTTGTATGCGTCTTTTTCATGTTTACTTAAAGTTTTAATTATATTGCCCCCCGCTTTCCACAATGTGAGTATTACCAGTACATTTGTTAATATTCTAAGATAATATAACTGTTAAGTCTAGCTGCAAATAGTTGCAAACCTATTTTCAACGTTGAAACCAGCTGTTCTTTTTGTGTTCAAATTGTTCAAATGTTCAAATTTATTTTATTTTTTTTTCTTTGTTATTTCTATTTGTATAAAGTTTTGCTGTTGTGTTTATTTTATTTTTTTAACTTCGATTTTTATATAGACGATGCTTCGAAATGTGTCTATTCACGCATGCACATTTTTGATCACACAAAAACTAATAAAGTGATTTCTGTAATAGAACTTAGTATAAGAAAAAAAGGGATTCACAGTAGACTTTTTTTTTTTTTTTTTTTTTTTTATTAATTTCCTTTAAATTACATTCTGTTTTTTTAAAGAATAACAATGAGTAATGGTTGAAGAAAGGAAAAAAGGTAGCGGCCCTTCCCATTGCAAGGATACGCTAATACTTTAATAGTTTACTAATAATTTAATTCTGTTGGAGTTTTGCGTTTTAATCTTCTCGGTTCCAGCTCTCTCATCGGTATTTGTCTCAGGTTTGGGTTTTGGTGGTTAAGTAGTTGATTTGTGTGTTTTTTGCTGCTTTTTTTTAATAGTTTCGTTGACTGTCTCTATGTTTAAATCTTTATGGATATCTTCATTTCTAATATACCATTCGGCATTTGTCATTGTTCTGAGCATTTTCGATTGCGTTCGCTGAATTAGCTGTAAGTGAGATTTACTGGCAGTTCCCCAGATTTCTATTCCATACGTCCATATTGGTTTTATTATCGCCTTGTATATTGCCATTTTGTAATGTAATTTTAGTTTTGAGTGTTTTCCTATTAGCCAGTTAAGTTGTCGAAATTTGTTTTTTATTTCATTTCGTTTATTTAGAATGTGCTGCTTCCATGTCAGTTTTGCGTCGATAGTTAGTCCAAGGTACTTGGCATATGGGCGTAACAATATTTGATTGTTGTTGATTTTAATTGCGAAGTTTTTGGGTTGTCGTTTTGTGTATATTACTCGTTGAGTTTTGTCTTTATTTATTTCGATACCCCATCTCTCAAACCAGGATACTGTTTGTGTCATGATTTGTTGTAGTGTACTTGCAGCTGTTTTTTCACACGCGCTTGACGACTTCAACACAGTATCATTTGCGAACGTAGCAATCATTGATCCAGGGATAGTTGGCGCTGGAATATCGGAGTTGTAAATCAGGTGGGCCCAAGCACACTACCTTGGGGAACACCCGCTGACACTGGCATAACATCTGAGCATTCATTGTCATATTTGATATAGAAATATCTGTCCGGTATATAGCTTTGTAGGATGGTATACAGGTTGTCTGGTAGTATATTTCTTAGCTTATGCAGCAATCCTTTGCCCCATACTTTGTCAAATGCTTTAGCAATGTCCAAGTACACAGCATAGCAAAACTTCTTTTTGTCAAAAACTTCTGTTATTTTGTTAATTACTCGATGGACCTGTTGGACAGTCGAGTGCTGCTTCCGAAAGCCGAATTGGTGAGGAGGTATTATATTTTTTTTGTTTTAGGGTTGGCTCGATTCTATTTAATAGGACTTTTTCAAATACTTTTGAGAGGACAGGTAATAAAGTGATTGGTCTGTACGAACTTACAGTATTGGCGTTTTTATTTGGCTTTAATTTGGCCTACCTTCCAAGTTATGGGAAAGTATTGCAGTCGAAGGATTCCGTTAAACAGGTTTCTAATATAGGTGATTATAGCGTCTGGTATTTCTTTCAGAATTTTTCCTCCGATTAAGTCATATCCGGGGGCTTTCTTGTTTTTAATTTGTTTTATGTGAGATTTAATTTCTGCCTTTGTTATAGTTTTAATTGCACAATTTGAGTTGGTGATTTGTGTTGGAAGCTCAGCGTTGCCGTTGTCCATGTCATTGGTAAATGATGTTTTAAAGTGTTCAGCAAGAGTGTCTGCTTTTTCTTTGTTTGATCTCGCCCATGTGTTGTTGTTTCTTTTTATAGGCGGCTTGTGTATAGTTGAGTTCGTCAATTTTTTTGTCGCTTTCCACAGACAATAATTTGTAGATAAGGAGGTTCCGAGGTTGCTAAGGTAGTATTGTAGCCGGTTATCTTTGTCTGCCCTGAGAATTCTCTTGAGTTCGTCTGTTGCTCTATTAAGTTTGTTTTTATCTTCTGGATGCCTAGTCCTTTGCCATATCTTCCTAAGGTTACGCTTTGTCTGATTTTGTCTTTAATAAAGGCGGGAGTTTTCTTTAATGCAATCATTTTTATAGATGGTGTCGATTGCGTTGCTGCATATATGATATTGTCATTTAAATATGCTATTGCGGAGTCCAGTTCGTTGTTTGTCTTTAGAGAGATATTTATTTCCATGTTCTGTTCCAAAATCTCGCGAAACATATTCCAGTTTGTTTTGTGGTTAAATAAAGGGGGGTCATTGTTGTTTTCTTCTACTCCACCATGTAGCGTAATTAATATTGGGGAGTGGTCGGAGGAGAGGTCTAGGCATGATTTTATTGTTAGGTTATCGCAAGTTATATTTCTTGTAATGCAGAAGTCAATTAAGTCCGGTAGTTTGTTTGTGTCAGTTGGCCAGTAAGTCGGCTCGCCTGTGCTTAGGGCACGGCTATTATTGCTTCTTATTGCTTCATACAGTTGTCTTCCCTTTGCAGTGGTAAGTCTGGACCCCCATGTTATGTGTTTGGCATTATAGTCACCTCCTGCCAAATACCGATTTCCCAGTGATTTTAGAAAATCGAGGTATTGGTCTTTTGTATTGTTAAATTTAGGTGGGCAATAAACTGCAGATATATTTATTGGACCCGTTGTGTCTGAGGTCGATATAGCATCGAGCTCTATGCACTTTATGCTTTTTTTAATTATTACTGCAATACCACCATGGGCCTTACCGTCCGGGTGATTAGTAGAGAATATATTATAGTTAGGTATGTTTATATAGGTTTTCTCAGTTGAGTGTGTTTCAGAAATGAGCATGACGTTAATTAGCTTTTCATTTAAGAATGTTTTTAGTTCAAGTAAATGGCGTGAAAGTCCGTTAGTATTCCAGATGGCGATTGATAGGTGTTTATTTGTCAAGTTTAGATACTATAATCGTGACTATGTTCAGCATATTTGCCATTTGGGCTATTAATTGTTTCATCGATTGTTTTAGTTCGTCAAAATCATTTTGTGCGGTTTGGCTTAGTTGAGTTGGAGCAGGCTGTATATTAGGTACACTGGCAGTTTGGATTGCTGAGTTGGTTTGATGGCTAGTTACTTGGTTTCTATTTAAGACTTCGGCATAGGATATTTCTGGCGTCTTTAAGCTTTCTACGTTATTTGTTGTACTGTATTGTGTCGTTTGATGATTTGTTTCTGTTGCTGGTATTTCTTTTTTCCGGAGAGTTAGGTATTTTTGGATTTGCAGTGCTTTGTACACCATACAACCTTTATAGTTTGCAGTGTGGTTTTCACTGCATAGTGCACATTTAATACTTGTTCGGTCCGATCTTGTATTAATAGTACAGGATGATGAGCTGTGTTTTCCAGCGCATTTTACACAAGTTGGGTCTTTGGTGCAGTAATTTTTGGTATGTCCATATTTTGGGCAGTTTGTACATTGGGGAAGTGTTCGCTTTGGTCGCGGTTGTTTGTAGTCGTAGCGCTGGATGTTGTGTAAATTTATAACTTCATGCCCTTGCTGTGCTAGTTCATTTATAATATCGTCTTTGTCTGTAGCATGGTGGACGTTACGAAGGATTACCTTAAATCCTCTCTGGTCTTTTGGTCTGAAGGTGTAGTATTTGGTCGATTTATCTTTTAATAGTCCTAATATGTTGTGATAGTGAGTAGTTAGTGCGTATATGTTTTCAACAGTTTGAACATATAAGGGGGGGGGAGGGGGTTTTGCTTTTTTGTGCTCAATTTGCATTTGCGTATTTATAGTTGCATTTGTCCCATTGTCAGTTTGGTTTTCGTCTTCATCATCTTGTGCTAGTAACTCAAAGCGGTTGCTTGAGTTTGGCTCGGCTAGCCGGTACTCTTTGAGTGTTTTTTGAGTGGCGGTTTGGGCTTTATTCTTCTGTTTCTTGTTGCCATTTAAAAGCTCTTTGAAAACGTTTGGAGACTGATTTTCTCGGTGACGTTTTAAGTTTTGTTGTTTTGGGAGAGAGGATTGAGTTTTGTTTATTGTTGTTGGAGCGGGTATTGAGGTTGTGGGTGTTTTAATATTCGCTGAGGAAGAGCGTATCGGCATTGAAGCATAGCAAACTGTAGTTGTTGTTGTTGTGGTATTTGTGTCTGAGGTTGTTGAAAGCGGAAGAGTTGAGAGAGGGAGAGCTGAGAGCGTAACTGCTGTGAGCGGGAGAGTTGAGTGTGTGTTCATAAGTATCGCGGAAGTTGTTGTTGGTATACGCGCGGGTAAATTTGGCGCGCATTCTGGTCTTCGTTGCTAAGAGTAATTGTTGGGTCTCTCCAATGCTGGAGAGCAAGATCGCGCTCTTTCATCACTCTGCGGGTGCAAGTTTTGATAATTGTTTGTATGATTTGAAATGTGGGTGAGTGAGATGTAGGAGTTGTTTTTGTTTTGTTTTGATTGAAGCTCTCGCTTCTGATTTTGAGCGCCGGGTGCGCTCATATTTTGTTTAGTTTATTGTTTTCTCTTGTTTTTTGTTTATTTTATTCACAGGAATATATAGGGTTTTTTAAAAACATATAAATATGTATTAGAGTCTTTTCGCTTTTATATAATGGTTTTCACTTGGGCTTGAATTTTGCACTTAGACTTCAATATTAACTGGAGCTTTGCACTTAGACTTCAATATTAACTGGAGCTTTGTTAGAAACACGTCCGTCGGGGTTGAAGATCAAAGATCAAAGTCCACAGTAGACTTGAGTAGCCTAAAAAAATGTATTGGTTATATTTGCAAAAAAATTATTTCTTTTATGGTGAAATACTCCCGTAATAAGAAGTAACCAATATCAATCAACTTGTCTGAATACTTAGGAAACTATTGCAGTTGTTACATTTTCTCCTCAACCTACGAGTGCTGATCGTGGTCGCCAAAAAACTTATTTCGCGGACTGCTTAAAAAGGACGAAGCGGCGACGAGTAGCTGAGCTCGCAAAGCTTGACAAGACTGCTGTTTCCGCTTTGCGCTCATCTGAAGTCCACGCGCACTCCCCGGCAAATGTTGGCGCTAAATCACACTGCGACACGTATACTGCAGCTTCGAAAGGAAGTTTTCCAAAAATATTGTTACTGGTTACTGATTCGGTAAAGAACCTAATATTAATAGGAAAGTGGGGGTTCGATGGTAGCACTTCTCATGCTGAATATAAACAAATGGTTTCAGATAACGACTTAGCGGATAGCAGCCTTTTCGTTACATCTTACGTGCCCCTTAGACTCATTAAAAATTCAAATATGATTATTTGGAAAATTCCTGAATCCTTTTAAATCCTTTTAAAAAATTGCTGCATACTTATAGATGCTCGAAAAAAGGGTTTTTTTATTTTGCTGGGGAAGAAAGGTTCCAATTTTTAAAATTTTTTCACCAAGTTTTTTAATTTTTTTTTTTTTTTTTTTTTTTTATATAAAATTGTATTTATTTACAGTGCACTGTTACTGTTTGTAGCAACTTATACTGTAGTGTATCATAATTTCTATTGAGTATTTACATATTTACATACTTAAACCTACTTAATTAGGGAGTCTGGAGGCATGAATTAATTTTACGAATTAATTTATATATCTTCTCGGCAGATCTGTTGGGTGAATGCGCAGGAGCCTCCTTCTCGCCCTCAGTCCCAAGACACGTCTCCTCATCAAGAGTTTTCGAGCCAACTGGTTTGGGTGGATTCCCAATTTGTTAACGTACGCGGTTGCATGTGCGTTTATGACATCGCCAATCCTTGGTACCTTCAGCTCTTTTTCAATGTCTTTGTTGCGGATGTACCAAGCCGCTCCAGATAGTTTACTCAAGATTTGCGACTGCGCCACACGAATTTTGTTGAGGTGCGATTTTGCGATGCCATACACTTGGATGCCATATTTCCAAATAGGAGCCAAGACAACCTTATAAATTTTGGCCTTGTTGGAAATTGAAAGCATGTTCCCAGGCCTAAGGAGCCAAGCCATGCTGTTCGCCTTTGTTTTGAGCCGCCGAGTTACATCCGTTACATGGCGTTGAAATGTAAGTCGCTTATCCAGAGTGACACCGAGATATTTGTGGGCGTTCGATATTTGTGGGGTACACCTGCTCTGACTCTTTTTGATTGGAAGGACAGTCCGTCCTGTACTACTTTAAAGGATCGCTCGTGGAGGAAGCTTTTTATTATCAAAAAGAGCTGAGGATTTAGTAGCCTTTTAAGCTTGTGCGGAAGTCCTTCATTCCACACTCTGTCGAAAGCCTGCTGGATGTCCAGAAAAGCTCCAACGACGTACTCCTTTCCATGGAAACCTTCCAATACAAAGTTTACTACGCGGTGTAGCTGTTCAGGTGTGCCATGCCTGAGTCTAAAGCCAAACTGAAACTTCGAAATAGCTTTCTGGACCTTTCGGGACTCGAGCAATCTTCTCAGGATGCACCTCTTAAGTAATTTGCCAAATGCTGGAAGCAGGCTTATTGGGCGATAGGAGTCTAATTCCTCTGCTGGCTTCCCACTTTTATGGAGCATAATGATATTCGCCTTCTTCCAGGCGCTTGGGAAGGGTCCCAGTCGAAGAGCAGAGTTAAAAATTAGTACAAGGAATAACAAAGCTCTGTGGGGCATCAGCTTAATGGAGCGGTTGTCGATGTGATCCGCACCAGGAGCCTTGTTTTTGCGAAGGGATTTTATATCATCTTCCAATTCCGTGAGTTTAATAGGCTTTACAGGAAGAGCCATCTGCAATGGGGCTTCTAGGGATTCAGCAACCAGTTGTACTCGTCTTGGCGATGCTGTCTCGAACGGCTGGAATCTTTCCTCCAGGTTTCTGGCAAACGCTTCAGCTCTGTCCTGAGGTGATTTTGCCCAAGTGCCATCTGGGTTACGAACTGGAAACTTTGGAGCAACTTGGCTCTTGAATCTCTTCGTAAGCTTCCAGAGCGCGAATTTTGAGTTTTCATCGGCAGTAACTTTCCCCAGGAACGCGTCAGTTGCTTCTCTTTTCAGTATGGCTAGTACTTTTCTCACCCGATTTGATATCCTTCGGTACAGTCTGTCAATTATTGGATCATTGGTCCTGATGTTGCTACGCACGTTGCGTAGGTGAACTGCGCCGCCAGGAGCTGCAATTTGAGCTGCATCTTTGATCTTCTTCATAAAAGTTTCAACCGCTTTCTCGATATCGTCTGCTGTATTTATCTCTGTATTGAGGTTAAAGGCATTGTTAAGTTCGTACTGAAACAGCCATATATTCGCACCAGGTGGAACGAGCATCCTAATAGGGGCGGTACTATGAGGTGACGTTGTAAGTGAAGCGATCAGCGGCAAGTGATCAGAAGATAGGCCATACTCTTTGCCTACTGATAGTAGACTGTTAGCTATACCTTTGTACAAGAAGAAGTCGATACATGAAGGTACATTCCTCGTGTTATACGGGTAGTGAGTGGGTCTGCCTGTAGCCAGAATCTGAGTTGAGCTGCCGGAAATAACATCGTGAAGTGCTGAGCCTCGAGCATTCGCTCTTATACTACCCCAGAGGCGATGCTTAGTGTTAAAATCACCTCCAATGATAAACTTTTGACCATGTTGACCAAGGAGATTATCAAACTCAGAGGAATTCCAACGCAGGCGTGGAGGAAGGTACACAGCTGACACCGTAATTTCGCCCAAATTAGTGGAAATTTTTACCGTCGCCATTTGTAGGTGATAAGTTGTGATGGAATTCAGGTGATAGTGCACTAATCCCAGCCGGATTAGGATACAAGCTCCTCCTCTGGGGCGACCTCCTGGGTGATCTGCTCGATAGCAGCTGTAACCTATCATATTGAGGTAGGATCCGACTGTAGGAGTGTCTCTGAAATAAGCATAACATCAATTTCGTGCTTGCTGAGAAACACCTTAAGCTCATTAGCATTGGGGATAATGCTACGAGCGTTCCAGGCTCCGAGGCGCAGTTCGCAAGTCATTAATTGCGCTGCGTCAACGACTTAGCACCTCTGAGTTCTTTGATATCCTCAAATAGCTCAGCGATGGTTTTTTGAAGACCAGCAATGGTCTGCTGCATTGAGATGATTACTAGTGCGAGGGAGCCATCAATTACCGTTTGGCTAGGATGTTGAGGTTCACCTGCGTTTGTTGCAGGAGCAAACGCAGCATTCGGAAAAGTCTGGAACCTTGCGTTTGAGAAAGCATTTCGCTGTTGGGAGTAATTTCCGTCAGGTCGTGTGCTCTGTTGTCAAGTTCTAGTCGCATCTGCATACGATAGGCCCTGCCGCACGATTAAGGTTGGAATAGCTTGTTGCTTGATGTTGCGCATGGGCTGTGGGTGTTCTACGCGGGTCATGGGAGTAATGTTGATCCCGGTTTTTCGACTTTTGAGCCTCTGTACGTAAATTCTGCAGCCCTTGAAAGTTGCCTCATGTTTTCCTTGGCAATTAACGCACTCCAGGTCTTCATAGGTCTTTGCCTGGCATTGACTGGAACCAGTCCAATTAGGCAAACTGCATCTACCACATCTGGGCTCTTTGGTGCAATAGTTTTTGGTGTGATCAAAGCCAAAACATCGGTAACACTGACGCATATTCACATTTTTTCTCGGCAGTTCCACTCTGACTCTTTGACGGCCAACTTTATTTATTTTTAGAGCTTCTCTGTTATTAATAGCCCTTTTAATATCAATAAACCAAACGTTCTGGCCAGAAGCCTTGCCTGGATCCGGATCAGAGGAGTCAACATTCTGTGACTTCACCTTTGGATTATAGGTATTAACTACAGCGTGACCTTCGGAGGTCAACGCGTTTAAAATTTGCTCGACTGGGGTAGAAGCAGCCAAGTTGCACACCACAACCCTGTAGGCTCTGTCTTCCGGGAGGCAGAAGTGAGTGTATTGGAGATTACTGATGATAGCTTTTTATACCCTGTACCCATTAAAAATGGGTGAAAGGGGTATCATAATATGGTGCAAATGTATGTAACAGGCAGAAGGAAGCATCTCCGACCCCATAAAGTATATATATTCTTGATCAGCATCAACAGCCGAGTCGATATAGCCATGTCCGTCTGTCCGTCGGTCTGTCCGTCTGTCTGTCCGTATCAACGCCTAGATCTCAGAAACTACAAGAGCTACAGACATGTGCCATATATTGTTGGATAGGTAATTACCATACGCAGTTTGGTTTGTTGTTTTATTTTAATATCACCCCCCGCTCCCCCGCTCCCCCGCAAACCGCAAAATACTGCCACGACCACAATTATTAACCTAATGCTATGCAATTCGGCATATGCGTTGGTGCTTATAAAAGCTATCTAATTTTTAATTTGAACCAAATCGGATAAGAAACACGGAATTTATGCCACATGCAAAATATATGGCAAGGGAAGCAGAAGCGCAGCAAAACACGCATTGCACGACGCTGACTGCGACGTTGACAGCGAAATGTGTTTGGCTTTATGACACACGAAACTTATTTTCATAACCATAATCATACCAAATTTATATTGTTATGGTACTCTTTTCTAATAGAATATTGTTTCATTTATTTATTGATATTAAATAAATAAATTGTAAGCATGTCTAAGGGTACATGGTATTTTGTAATCGGGAAACTCGACTGCTGCTACCTTACTTGTTAGTGATAGCTCTGTGGGCATCAGAGTCACGGGGGTATATGCGCAAGTTGCCATTACGCGCGATCTTGAGTTCATATGATTCAGACGATACCGCCGAGTCGAGAAGCCTTTCCAAGGCAGGTACGTCGCTGACAGCAAGTACTGTTATTTGACTAGGTTTTGGTGACTTCTTTGTCACTGGAATTTCAGCTTGTCGAGATTCTTCTTTTGCATCGGTTTCGACCTGGAGGATGTCCATGCTATTTTCGCCTTTTTGGTAGTCTTCTTGATTTGCAAGAGCAGCAAATTGATTTGAAGCGAGATGGTTTCTATGTTCGATTATATGCGCTCTTTTTTTTGAACTTTTCGGTGAGGTTGGTAGGCTTCGCTTCTTGGAAGGAACTTTTTGCCAAGAGACTGAAGCCGGCTGGAATGTGAGCGTATTACTATTTTTTCAATTTGCAGTAATAGGCGACTATTTCCAACTGTTTTCTGGTTAAGATTGTTTAATTGGCTTGGGCTGCTAACCATAAGAAGCTCCCTGCCAGTTGTGCTAGGCGAGGGCATGCTCTGAAAGGAGCGTCCAGTACGTGGTACTTCTTGGAAGCTATCAGCACCTAAAACGACTTCCGACATCTCGGATTCGAATCGACCATACTTCTCTTGAAGCACCTCTTTTTTTAAATGTCTCGATGAAATATAATTTGATTATTTTGCCAAAAACTTATTTTTTCTTTTTTTGTCGGAAAACTGATCCCTTTCTCAATGATGATTCGACTAAGTTTTTTAAAGTTATATTAGATGCCTAAAACGAAATCTTAGCATTCTAGCTGCATGGGAAGTATTTATGGCCGCTTTCCCATACAAGCCAGACCACTGTGCATACTGTGCAAAACTCGGGTACTATCCAGAGAGATGAAAAAAGTGGATAATAGTAATGATACCAAAGACAGGCAAGGACCATTCAGTTTCCTCATCGTACAGGCCTATAAGCCTATTTTCTTACCTCTTGAAACTATTTTAGAAATGTCTGGTGTCCCTAATAACCTCCTACTTGAGGCAATATTACTCTAGCACGTCAGTTCGGTTTTCGAGAAAACAATGGAACCGACTAGGGCTGGCTAGATGGATTGATGTTTTTTTTTTTTTTTTTTTTTTTTTTGTTTATTAATTTCCTTTAAATTACATTCTGTTTTTTATAAAGAATAACAATGAGTAATGGTTGAAGAAAGGAAAAAAAGGTAGCGGCCCTTCCCATTGCAAGGATACGCTAATACTTTAATAGTTTACTAATAATTTAATTCTGTTGGAGTTTTACGATTGATGTTCAAAATTAAAAAAATGCTTCCCCAAAACTCCTGAAGTCGTATCTCTACAACAGAGCCTTTTGACATATCCGACGACCACGGCATAAAGGCTGGATTTCCTTAAGGTAGCGTACCTGGACCAACGCTGTACGTCCTTTATACAGCAGCCATACCCACAAGCAGACTACTAAAAACTTTTACGTTTGCCGACGACACAACGGTCTTAATCTATAAGCCCAGTAAAAGCAACAACTCAACTATTTTCTCACCTAGTGGCCGTGGAGAATTGTCTATCTGACAGGCGAATCAAAATAAACGAACAAAAAAGGTAAGCGGTGCAACAGTCACCTTTAAACGGCAGGACTGCTCTTCGATCACTTTAAACAACACCGTGCTCCCGGAAACAAATGAATTTACGTATCTCGGACTGCATTTCGACAGACGACTTACCTGGAGCAGGCACATCGAAGCCGTAGGACACATCTTTAGCTTAAGAATAGTAGTCTCCACTGGCTTATCATCTCGCAAAGGGATGATTGCTTGGACTACTCTACAGCTCCATACTAAAAATAAATTGGTCGTACGGCTCCCAACTATGGGGAAAAGACAACAGTAGTAACATTGAGATCACGCAAAGGTCTCAATCAAGAAAACTGAGAACAATCACTGGAGCACGCTGGTATATCCGAAACAAAAATATATAAAGGTCTCTTAATATCAGATCCGTCAGAAAAGAAATAACTTAACAAAAACAACAGTACATGAGCAAATTAACGTTACACCGAACGCTGATCATTAGGTCCTTTCTCCCTGGATACAGTTCAAAAGACTGTTAAACAGTGCATATAATTAAGATTTGTAAACTTTTTGTTAGTCTCATAATTCCTAAGAAGATTCAATAAATACAGAAAAGTTATTTAAAAAAAAAATGTAGATGCTAAATAAATGAAAATGAAGCAAAATGTGAAATGATAAATTTAATCCCGCCGTATATGACAAAATTTCTTTTTGGTTGTTATTAAAACGTTCGCAGTATTCCTGGCAAACTGAACCAATTTTTCACTATTAGTTCTTCTTTTGATTTTAAATCTATTGTGCTAACTGAAACCTGGATAAACTCATCTGTAGCAGATAACAAAATTTTTGGCTCCAAGTACACTGTCTTTTCACGAAAGACAGTTCGCTCATCTTCTGGGGCCAATCTCATAACAGTTAAAAACAATTACCCAGATGAACGTATCCCTATCACGAATTATTCGGGAATTAAATTAATAGCCGTTAAAATTCATTCTTAGTTGCTTAATTAAATCAGTTTTGCTTCTGGTAAATGATTCTGATCTTATCCTTGTTATGGGTGACTTTAATTTGCCCCTCATTTCATGGATCTACACTGACTATGATGATAACTCGCTGTTGCACACTAGTCAAAAAGCTTAGCCGACTGCCGTTTTCCAGCTTAACCCTATTAAGAACTCATGTGGCAAGTCGCTTGACCTCATTTTCTCAAATGTAACCTCCTCTGCAACAAAAGTTTCGTCTCCTCTCTTATATTCACACTCGCATTCTCTCGTTAGAAGTTTCTTAAAAATAAGTGACTAGTGTGCCCTAAGAGATCACTTGGCCAATATTGACTGGAGTTATCTTTATATTTCAGCAATATCGTTGCTGCTACGGACTCTTTTTATGATATAATTTATGGTCCTGGTTCACTATGCATCTCTCTCGCCCTAAAATAAGGTAAAATTAGATATCTAGAGTTAACAAAAAGTATATAAGGTCTCGATCCTTGTTTACATGTTTAAAATTATCTACATATCCGTAACCAGTTCGTTGACCTTAACAATCAACTATATAAAAATTGGATCCCAAAATGTAAAATCAATTTTCGAACGGATCCTAGCTCTTTCTATTCTATTTTAAATCCTAAACGAAAATCTAATCTTTTTCCCCCTTCCAAATCATAAAATAATTTGGATTCTTCACATCTCGGTCACATTGCTAATCTTTTTGCGTCATTTTTTCAATCAACCTACTCATATGATTCATTTGACTACTCCTCTAATTATCCCTATCGCTTACTGTACATGAATAACATATATCTTTCTAAAATCCACTGTCATGATGTGTTTAGGGCTCTTTCATCAATCAAAATCTCGTTCTCCAGGTCCTGTAAATATACGGTGCTCCGCTATTCTAAGCTTACTCTCATTATACTATTTAACCTATCCTTGAAGCTAGCATAGCTGCCTATGTTACAGAATAAATCATATGTTATACCAATTCATAAAAAAGGTTGTAAGACTGCCATTAAGAACTACCATGGTACCGTGGCGTTTTCAAGCATCTTGAGAAACTCAGCTGCAATCTTCATGTAAGAGCATAATCTCCCCTTCACAACATGGTTTTGCCAAGCATCGCACGACAACAACAAATTTACTAGAATTTTGTTCGAAAATCCACTTGCAAACAGATTTAAATCATACCGACCTTAGCAAAGTATTTCCTTTAGTTAATTGTCATCTCTTGTTACCAAAAATTTCGCTCATTGGGGTTCCGTCAAATATCTCAAAATAGATTTTTGATCTTACCTTTCAAATCGAACTCATTTAAAACTAGCAAGTTAAAGGTTATCCCATAAAAAGGGGCACCCTAAAAAAGCTGAGAAATTTGTAAGTCATTGAACTATTCGCATTGATGAGGTGTCTCCAAAGCGATAAAAATAAAAGTGGACTAAGCCTCATGGGGATTCATGTAAAAAACGTCTATGTCTCAAAGATGGCGTGAAAAAGAGTGTGGTAAGTACGGCATAGTTTCTACTAGGCTTCTTACAACCAGCACTCAGTTACACACATGTAGTGATACATCAATCTTAAAATTTCTATAACAGAAATTATGTCCGAGAACTAAGCGGAAACCATTCATTTCTTTAGAGCGCGTTCCACATGGAACTAACAACCGTATCTTCGACAAAGCCAAAGTCGTCAAAATTGTGTAGTTAATTCCTCAAATAAAAAAGTATACTTATTGTACACATGTAAAAGGTGATTTTTTAGCTATTATCTTTTAGGCAACACTGGTTGAAACAGCTGACGCATGTTTGGTGTTTTGTATCAATGTAAAAAATCTTCATTTTTATACCCTTGAAAAAGGGTATTTTGTAAAAGGGTAATTTTGTCCAGAAATGTGTAACGCATTAAAGGAGCATCTCCGACCCCACAAAGTATATATATTCTTGATCAGCATCAACAGCCGAGTCGATATAGCCATGTCCGTCTGTCCGTCTGTCCGTCTGTTTCTATGCCAAAAATAGACAGTAGTTTTAAAGCTAGCGTTTTGAAATTTTTACCAGATCATTATTTTTGCTGCACGCAGATCAAGTTTAAGAATCGGTTGGATCGGACCACTATATCATATAGCTGCCATACAAACAACCGATATGAAAACAAGTCTTTTTATGGGAAACTTTTTTGTTTTCCAAGCTATTGCAACCGAATTCAACATTTATTAATTTGACATAGCCATACACGATTTGCAAAAGTTTGGTCCGGATCGGACCACTATATCATATAGCTGCCATACAAACGACCGATATGAAAACAAGTCTTTGTATGGGAAACTTTTTTGTTTTCCAATTTATTGCAACTGAATTCAACATTTATTAATTTGACATAGCCGTACATGATTTGCAAAAGTTTGGTCCGGATCGGATCACTATATCATATAGCTGCCATACAAACGACCGATATGAAAACAAGTCTTTGTATGGAAAACTTTTTTGTTTTCCAAGCTATTGCAACCGAATTCAACATTTATTCATTTGACATAGCCATACATGATTTTTTAAAGTTTGATCCGGAGCGGATCACTGTATCATATAGCTGCCATACAAACGACCGATATGAAAACAAGTCTTTGTATGGAAAATTTTTTTGTTTTCCAACCTATTGCAACCGTATTCTATATTTATTCATTTGATATAGCCATACACAATTTGTGAAAGTTTGGTCCGGATCGGACCATTATATCATATAGCAACCATACAAACGACCGATATGAAAACAAGTCTTTGTATGGAAAACTTTTTTGTTTTCAAGGGTATACCATCTTCGGCAAGCTGAAGATAAATTTTCTCACTTGTTCTCTATAATTTAACCGTGAAACGTCCTACAGACGAACAACGCTTGCAAATTACTAAATTTTATAATCAAAATACTCTGTTAAAAAAGACAAAGACCATTTTCGACTTAAAGGTGCGTAAATAAGCAGAATTGTCAATTTTAAAGTGAAGATCAGACAGAAGCATTGCAACTTATGTGATAGTAGCATCATTGGACCGTACTTCTTCTAAGATGATGCGTATCGTAACGTAACTGTAAATGGTGAGCGATACAAACTTTTTTTTGGCCAAAATGCAAGAACTTGACATATGGTTTCAATGACACGATGCCACACAGCACGCGTAACAATGGTCATATTGAGAGACGAGTTAGGTGAACATTGGTTTCATGTTCGGGTGCGATCAATTGGCCGCCTATCGTGCAATTTAACGCCATCTATCTATTTAACGCCGACTATTTTTTGTCTGGATATGTTAAATATAATCAATCCCGCTTCAATTGACGCATTGGAGGACAACATGGAAGTATTTATTCGTGAGATACCGACCGAAATGTTGGAAAGAGTATGCCAAAATTAGACTAAGCGGATGGCCCATTTGAAGCGCAGTCACGGTCAACATTTGCATGAAATAATTGAAACTGAAAGTTCTGAATCGGTTCTGCCCAAATTTTGACACAACATTCCGCTGAGCCGGGCAGGGGTTTTTATCTACTTATCGCTATCCACATATGCACGCGACCGCTGGATCTCTCTTGAGATTTTGACCGATACGGACGTGTTTCCACATACGCAGCGCGAAAAACTCATAAAGACAAAGACAGCCCAGCTAGAACAAGTTTATATTGCACAGAACCACATCGAGGGAACGTGTAATTGTTCGGCTGAGCGAACCAAAACAAAGCAAGTGTGTAAATAAGGTCCAAAATACAATTTTGTTATTTCTCGATTGCACTATTTGCGGTGGGAGGACCATCTGTTAAATCAGCCGGTGGAGCTGACAACTCATCGCAGACCAACAGTGCTGCCAGATCTAGAGATCGGGAACTAAATGGACAGAGCAGGGGGGGCCCCGCCCCCACCGATGATAACCCATTCAGGAGGAGCTCCAGAATGTCGAGGCCCCCAACAAAAGGAGGAGGAATTGCGGTGCAGGAGGCCGGAACCCCTGCGCCGGCGGTTGTGTTGGAGGATATACCGACTTGCCGCCGCAGTGATGCAGCGTTGGAGAACTCGACCCCTGTAGTCAGCAGCGCTAGCAATACGAGAAACCCGAAGGCAAAGGATGTTATCAGCGTGCCGTCACACAGGAAAGGAAGGATATCACCAACGGGATTGCCTATAAGGCCCTTAGACTTCGCCGCGGGATTCCAAAATGAAGACCTACGGAGCATCCTCGCCAGGATGGTAATAAAATTAACGCGATACTATCCGCGTTCGAAATTCGGCGCCATGTCGTCATAGATGACAAGAGCGTACTACTCGAACTCTCGGCTCTCAGCGACAGGGCGATCGAGCTTCATGAAGGCGTCGCTAAAGAGAATCGTTCTACGACCGCTTCTACCCAAACCGAGCCCCAAAAGCCTAGAAAAAAGGCTACACCAACGAAGGAACTGCCAAAGGGACAGATGCCCAAAGTTCAGGAGACTAATGCACAGTCACCCAAGCGCGGCAACTACTCCACGGTGAGCTCAGAGGGTATACCTAAACCCAAAGGAAATACGTCCAAGCCGCGCAGCTATGCACGACTTGGAGGCGGCAGAGAAGATCAGTCGGGCAAGCCTGGGACTCGAGGAAGATCGATGAAGATATGCTGGCATACCAAATCGACTCGTATCGAATCTCACATGGACACGCAGATTCAATGGCGGCCGACCTCATGAAGATGCTTGAGGCAACTTGTGATGCAACCGTGCCAAGGAGGAAAAAAGAGCAGCGCAAGCCCCCAGTGTACTGGTGGAGCGCCAATTTAAGCAAGCTACGCTCGGAATGCCTAAGGGCAAGGAGAAGGGCGCAACGAGCCAGAGGCAGCACCCAGCACGCAGAACTCATGAAGGCTTTTAGATGCAAACGCTCTGAGTTTAAGCACGGCATATTGGCTACCAAAGCGCGGGCCTATAAGGAACTACTAGATACCGTGGATAGAGATCCCTGGGGACTTGCCTACAAAACTCGTAGCTAACAAGCTAAGGAAGAGAGAGGCAACTCCAACTGACCCTGATGTCCTGGCTAGCATAGTAGGAGAACTATTCCCAAGGCAGACCACTCTATGGCGGCCAACAGCTCCACACCCCCCCCCCCCCCCATTGACTTCCCGAGCATTACAGACCTCGAAGTTGTGGAGGCAGCGAATCAAGCCCAACAAAGCTGCTGCTCTAGATAGAATTCCTGGAGCAGTCGTCAAGGCAGCGGCGTTAGCTAGACTTGATATATTCAGGGAAACCTTCCAGCAGTGTCTCTTCGCCGGGGTCTTTCCGACGAGGTGTAAAAGCCAAAAACTAGTTCTGCTGCCGAAAGGCAAGGGATCAGCACACGGCGCAACCAGTTACCGCCCGCTATGCTTACTGCATATCGTGGGCAAGCTATTTGAGCGCATCCTGTATGCTCGAATAGAGGCAATCACAGACAGCAGCAACGGCCTGGGTACGCCGCAGCACGGCTTCCGGAAGGGCAGGAGCACACTGGACGCACTTATGGCGGTGAGAAACATCGCCGAGAACGCCCTCGATGATGATAGATGGCTGGGTGGAAGGAAGGAGTACTGCGCAATCGTCACGTTGGATGTGAAGAACGCCTTCAACACCGCCAGATGGCCAGTAATCCTCAGTGCCATGCATAGGATGGGTATTCCGGAGTAACTCAGGATCGTCGTTGGAAGCTACTTCACGGATCGTGTCCTCTGGTTCGACACGGTCGCTGGCCCGAGATGCTACCGTGTTTCTGCAGGGGCTCCACAAAAATCTGTTCTTGGACCGATCCTGTGGAACATTATGTATGATATGAGCTACATTGCTTTGCGGACGATGTGGCAATAACTGCAGTGGCCAAGACAATAGCAGCCCTCGAAGAGAAGTGCAACACGACAATTACTATGGCAACCGACTGGCTAGAGAAAGCCGGATTAACAATTGCGGCGCACAAGACCGAGGCTGTCCTATTAAGCAGCAGGAAGAAGGTGGAAAGAATGCTGATCACGGTCAACGGGACACAGGTGGCATCACAAGACTCCTTAAAATACCTGGGAGTAATGATAGACCACAGGCTATCTTTTAAGGATCAAGCTAGCTACGCGAGCAGGAAAGCAGCAATAACAACTGCGTCCTTGTCCAGGCTTATGTCCAATATAGGAGGTCCCAATTACCCGGCAAGGAAACTACTGGTGGCGGTAGCCAAGGCAACGCTGCTCTATGCTGCACCAATATGGAGCAACGCCACTAAGAAAGGCTCTTACATGAAAGAGATGGCCAACAGTGCTGAAGTCTAATACAGGCGAAGTACACCTATACGGTGGCAGGAGAAAAAAAATACCCAGCGAAACCAGGGGTGAAGGACTGCTGACCGACGAAATAACTTGACTGGCGTCCCGGTGAGCTTGTTAAGGACGGAAGAGCACATGGAGGTTTTTGTTTTTAGTACGTAGGCATAACTCTACTTGGGGGGTTATGAATCGTGCATGCCACCTATGGACGGTAGGTGGTATCTTTGGAAGATTTTAATTTTCCTACCGAAAGGCATAATAAAAAAAAAAAACATGCACGCGACCGCGAAAGTACCCCTTTATTTCTTCAATTCGAATTGAACAATCCCAGTTTAATTCCTTTATTTAACATTTCAATACTTTATAAGGCCGGTTATGTTGACCAATAAATCAGTTAGGAACGTAAATAAAGAGTCTTTTTCTAATCTAACAATCTTACGAGCTTTAAAATACCACCCGTACCTTTAACATATCTACAGAAAAACGCTGCTTTCAGTGCAGCGCAGAAAATCGATTTTGGGTCGTCATCCTGGAAGCGCTGCAGCAGACAAGCAGCAGAGCAAGAACGGGAATCCAGACTATAGTTGTCTTGCATTCCGGTATAATCGAACTGTTGATTACAGTTCGAGTCGCCAAGTCATCGCGATTTATGTGTAAGGACAGGCTCTAAAATTCAAAAATGAAACAACAGGGCTGTGTTGCCCAGGCGGAAAAATTAAATTGGCCTAACTTTAACCACCTCCGGAGCCAATGTAGTCTATACTTGCTGGATGTACCGGCGAGTTAAAGCATTTCCTATCGAACATCAGGAAATATTAGTCTTGCTTTCAAATGACGTCATTCGGCGCAGAGATTTAGACTGCTCAGTTTATGCCTACTTTCAAGTGGCTATTGTTATAGTCGGAGATCAATTTCAACCTAGGGATATTGTTCTACAGCGAAGAAAAATCAATTAGTAAATGTCGCAAAAACTCATTATTGTTACGATGTAACGACCAATATCCACTCCTCTTGGTGGTAATCACTTTAACATGAAGATGATGAATCCAAGTAACGGAGCAGAAACGAATAAAAATTGCAGCGCTATGAACTATTACGCCTCCCAATTAATGATTCAAAATAATAAGGAGAATTATATTTTAAATGTCGTCAGTTGTTTCAACAGTTTATTGTGGATATGTACGCAAAGCAAGAAACCGAACGTTTGTTATTCCTTCGTTTGAATCAGGCCAGACTTCGCTCCGAATAATACATTTATTTACGAGACGCAGTTATCAATTATCGTAAAATAAGCAATGTTGGAAAACTATATATGTATATATTTAACCAATGTATAACGTATCCTTTATTTAAACTAACCAAAGATAAACTATACCTACAAAGATTTTGAGACAAATGTCACAGGTAAATAGAACAAAACAAATAATAAACAGAAATAACTAGATTATACATCTGACTAAGGTCCTTCCTAACCAATTGCATTACGGTAGCTACTCTTGAAAATTAATTCAATGCTTTCCGTATGATTCGGTACCCCACTTGTGTGGGACGATATTAAACAAACTATAATTTAGCAGCCTACAGCTTCTAAACAAATCTCCAAAGCGTAAAAAAACCGCTATTAGGGACTCCGCATGTACTGATATTGCTTTTCACCCTGATCAGCCGACGACCATGCAGCCGCTCATAACTCTTACCACCCCAAGAGCAGGAGTTGGAAACACAAATGTGGTTTCGGAATTTGACTCCATAATCGAGTATAACTCTAGGGTATCACTTCAGGTGATTCCTCCGGTACGAGTAGAGTCGACCCCCTTAAAATCAACTGCTAAGGGTAAACCACCGTCAGGACCACGGTACGGACGGATGTCGCGGTCTTACCAACAGTAACACCAAAACCCTTACAGTTGGTTTCGCCCTCTAAACACATTTATTACATCCAAGCCTAATTTACGGCCGTTGTTAGAGTGTAGGACATTAGCAAGTTTAAGTATACATACTCGAGGCTTACGTCATCTTTTAAGATACGTGTACCTTTGCCGATGTACGATACGATCTGTTCGCCCAGCTTTTGGCCGGAGAACATATTCGTACAAGAACATCAGCCGAGTACAGTTAAAAAAAAAGTTGATAAGCCTGACTTAAGCTTCCAAAGCCTAAAAACCCTGAACCTTCTTCCTCAAAAAACTGACAACATCTATCACTCTTACCTACCAAATACTAGGGGGCTTCGGAGTAAGCTCCCTAAACTGTATTCTGATAGTTCATCATTTGCATCCCAAATTATAGTCTTCACAGAAACCTGGTTAAAGCCGGAGATTTTTTGCTCCGAAAATTTTCCAGACAGGTACACCACTTACAGACCGGACCGACCACTACGAAGGGGAGGAGGAGTCCTTATCTCTGTGGACTCCGACTTTGCTTCTGAAGAGGTTAAGTTACCGAATCTTGGTGATCTAGAATTCCTATGTGTTAAAATCAAATGTCGCTTCAATCACTGTTCATCACATGCTCACATGCTATTTACCACCTTCTTCAGAACCACCTACATACTGGCACCACTTATCTGCCATTCAGTTGGTTTCTAAGCGCATGTCCGACAGTGACCTTCTAGTGACTCTAGGAGACTTCAATTTACCGGGACTTATCTGGTCAAACAGCGAGAATTCACCATCTTTAACAATCTCAACACATCATGATTTTACTGATTTTACTTAAATTTTCCGAACATATTTCTACGATGGTTAATAAAGCCAACGGCGTGCGTGGCTTGATTAAAAGATGGTCCAAGGAATTCAATGACCTTTATATTACTAAAACTTTATACGTATCTTTAGTACGTCCAATTCTGGAGTACGGGTCATGCGTCTGGAGGCCTCAGTATGAGGTTCATCAAGATCGCATTGAATCCGTTCAAAAGAATTTCTTGATGTTTGGACTTAGGGGACTCAACTGGGATGCAAGTCTTCACCTTCCATCTTACACTAACAGACTCCTTCTAATTAATTTACCTTCCCTAACCAATCGTAGAAAGATGCTGGGGGTCGTTTTCCTTTATAACCTTATTAATGGTAATGTAGACAGCCAGCATCTACTAACACGACTAACATTTAACATTCCAAATAGACGTACTAGAAATTTGAGTTCCATATTCCTAAGTTGTTGTAGATCTACATATGCCAAGCGTGAGCCTTTCAGGGTTTTATGTTCTGACCACAATGACTTATACTCCACTACTTTACTCTGTACGTCCACTTCTATCAAATCCGCAATTCTCACCTACCTTTCAGAGCAACAAACGAACTCTACTTTTTCCTCGTAATCTTTTCTAAACTTTATTCTCTCGAGTCTATCCCCGATCCGAGACGTACAATAAACGGCAGCGCCCCTCGGTCGGTTGGGCGGGAGGTGTGCTGTACGCTATGCAGTGGGAGCCGCGCGAAAAAAAAATAATTACTACATTCTCCGACAAACGGGATGAGTCTACGTTACTGTATGAATCGCATTCTTTATTTCTTCAAAATTGTCAGTTACTAAACAATTTGAATTAATTTCAGAAATAAAGACAAACCTTTTAATCACGTCGAAATCCAGGAATTACCGAGTTCCCCAGATAGTGCAAAGAAAGATTCATACAGCACAATATGCCTAAATAAATTTGTTTCAGGTATCAATGGAACACTGGGTTCTTTCATTATGTCAAGTAAACTTGCTTGTCTTATACCATAGAGGTAAAATGTTTACAGAATTAAATTTTTCCGATTATGTACAATTACAAGGCGAACTAAACACTTAAATTATTAAACAATGACATTTAGAACACATTAATGCGGATGAGTATACAAAGTTAAAGAAACATTGATCAAAATTCAAAGACATATTATATGATAAAGACACAAAATTAGTTAGTCTACACTTCCCAAAACAAGGAAGGAAGTTAAATCCTTTTTAGGATTATTAAGATATTACAGAAAGTTAAATAATTTTTAGGATTATTAGGATACTTCAACAAAGCTTTTTAGCTATATTACAACGATTGCTAAACATCACCATTGAAAGGAAATAAGACAGTGAAAATGATATTAGAATTCAATTATTATTTGAAGAAGATGTTGAGTTTCATTTATTTTTTTATCCCTCAAAATCATGCATGCATTCAGAATGTGCCATAGGGAAGCGTGGCAGGGTAAAGCTAGTATATTATATGTATTCTCCATAAAATTTTTTTTTCTTTATGAACTAAATTTAAATTTAAATATTTCCATAAACTTCTACATTTTCAACTGTTTTCGAAGGTAACGGCGGGGGCGAAGTTTTGGTGGCAGCGGGGTAAATGCACACATTGGCCATTGCCTACCCCGGCGGTAAAGCCTTTGAGGTCTATAAGCCACTGCGGGGCGAGTAGTCTCGATGGCAGTGGTGGGTGAATAAGTCTCGTTGGAAGCGGGGGCATTGGGCAATGGTATGTGTGGTTTAGCCCTGCAGAGCCCATATTTAGTTATTTGGTTCTCCTTCGGACGGCGTATTAACTTGCGTTCCTCTTTCATTGCTGATATAATTTGAATATTAATTATGTATTCGCTGGTGTATCGTGCCTAGTGGTGCAACGTTTGAGATTAGAGATATTCTACAAAGCAATTTTGGGTTAAATGCATTTGTAATCAATATAAGCTGTGTAGACGTCGTTAAACGTAACGAAAACACACTTATCTTAATAATTTCATACCCTTTTTGATTCAATTTCATTGATAAATAGTGTTCCGTTTTCATTTGTTCTCCATCGACTCTAACTAAGCGACGCTAATTTGACTGACATTATGATAAAATATCGGAAACAATTACTCTATGAGTTTATTTCAAATTGATGATTATTGAGGAATGAAAAGTAAGTAAACGAATTCTCGTATGTGCCATTATATACAAATAATGATGAGGTTAGCTATCAGTACAAAAAATATAATTTTCTTTTTTCTGGTGTAACAGTAATGTAAAATGTATTGACTTAATGGATATACACACATGTTAACTGTGATGTAAACAATTGTTCAGAAGTGTTAGTTTAAAATTTTGTTTGTATATACATACATAATAATAATAAATATGTGTAAAATTATGTAAAATTTATATATTATGTAATATATTTATATAAATAAATTATGGATTTATATTTTCCGTATATACAAATAATTCTTAAATGAACATAAACATGGATGTGTTTATCAATAAATCTTGTCGTTGTGCGATTAAACTAAAGAAGCAATGTTCAAAAAATCTTTAAACATACAGCTGTGTTCAAAATAATAGGAGTGCCCATTACACTTATCAAAAACGCAGGTGAAAACTATGTAGACAAACGTGAATTGTTTAAGGTATATTTTTTTTTTAATCAATATAATGGATATTGAAGAAATTAAAAATAAAACCCAGGGATTTTATGATAAACAAAAGAAAAAAATTTAAAAAAAAGAAACACATCGCTAAAAATGCTATTTCAAAACAATATGAGTGCTTTAGAATGTTCACTCCAATTTTAAGATTAACCAATAAATCGATGAAATATGGCCGTATTTTTAAATTTTAGGCCAAAATTGAATTAAAAAATGTAAACTAGCATGCCTAAGACATCCACACATCACATTGACATGGAGACGACCAGATTCTGGCATCTTCCCGGGGAAATATATCTACAAGAAGAGATTACAGTTTTCCATAACTGGGCAACATTTGTGTGCTCCTTTTGGCCATATCTTTTTTAAACATCTGCCCAATGATTCTCTATAGGATTTATGTCGGCAGACTGCGGGCTATTCCAAGCACCACCTCTTAGCCATTTTACTCGTGTGCTTCAGGTCATTGTCTTGCTGAAGGACCCAGATCAAGGGTATTTCCTCTCTAGCATAAGGTAGCATGGTTTCCTGCATTATTTTGACGTATCCAGGCCCATCTATGATATCTTTAATCCACGGTGATTCACCATGATAGGCCAAAAAATTTTAAAATTATGACGGTGGCCCCACCGTGTTAGATCGTTTTAATACAGGATTTTGAATCCAATTCAGCTTTGGGTGGTCTTCTGACATACTGTCTAGCACCTTTGCCACCATACAGAACAAGTTTTTGATTCAGTCGACCACAGGACATTGCGCATCTTTTCAGCTGTCCAGTTTACATAGCGTTTTGCGAATTCGACTCAATTGGTTTTGTGTTTCTTAGTGTATACGGAATTTTCCTCGGGCTGTGAGCTGTTAAATTAAGGTTTTTTAATCGTCTACTTATTGTAGGTAAACTTGCATTTAAGTTTAGTTCATCCTTTATTTTTTTACAGCTTGCTTAAGGATGCTTTTTCGAGTACCTGGCTACACGACTAGCTAGTTTCTCTGGTATAACTCGAGGTCGGCCGCGTGTTCAGGCTTAAATGAATAATTAAGTGCATTTCGGATCATAGAAGTCTTATCTTTTTAAATTATAATTATAACTAGGACTTTCAACGTTTATTAACCGAAACTTTGATAAAATTTTGAATAATTCGTCTTCATGAATGTACTTAAGTGACCACTCCTATTATTTTGAACAAGTAAAAATGCGACATTAGTAATTTTGCAAATTCTTAAAAATCAAGGAAAGATTTATATAAAAAAATATGATTTATAAAAATTAGTGGTATTTCTTAGAGTTTACCCATTAGCAAAAGAAGTGGATGAAAAAAGAAACAAAAAAAAATTGACAAATAACTTTGCTACAAACAGGAGAAGTGGATGTGCAACCGCACATAAAGTTGAACGCAACTTTAGATGATACAGTTTGTCAAGAAACTGTTTACACCCTAAAAATAAATGGTATTTTCTGGCTTTGAATGCTAAATTAAAGGCATAGGCAAAATTTATGATTTTTATACCCTTGCAGAGGGTATTATAATTTTGTCCAGAAATGTGTAACGCATTAAAGGACGCATCTCCGACTCCACAAAGTATATATCCGTCCGTCTGTTTCCATGCAAAAAATAGACAGTAGTTTTAAAGCTAGCGTTTTGAAATTTTTACCAGATCATTATTTTTGTTGGACGCAGATCAAGTTTAAAAATTGGTCGGATCAGACCACTATATCATAT
Source organism: Drosophila merina (assembly GCA_035047645.1). Lineage (NCBI taxonomy): Eukaryota > Metazoa > Arthropoda > Insecta > Diptera > Drosophilidae > Drosophila > Drosophila merina. The sequence continues at coordinate 21,842,073 of JAWNPH010000089.1, read as the reverse complement.
AGCTGCCATACAAACGATCAATCAGATTTCAAGTCTTTGTATGGAAAACTTTTTGTTCTCCAAGCTATCGCAACCGAATTCAACATTTATTCATTTGACATAGCTATACACGATTTGTGAAAGTTTGGTTCTGATCGGACCACTATATCATATAGATGCCATACAAACGACCGATATGAAAACATGTCTTTGTATGGAAATTTTTTTTTGTTCTCCAAGCTATCGCAACCGAATTCAACATTTATTCATTTAACATAGCTATTCACGATTTGTGAAAGTTTGGTTCTGATCGGACCACTATATCATATAGCTGCCATACAAACGATCAATCAGATTTCAAGTCTTTGTATGGAAAACTTTTTGTTCTCCAAGCTATCGCAACCGAATTCAACATTTATTCATTTGACATAACTATACACGATTTGTGAAAGTTTGGTTCTGATCGGACCACTATATCATATAGATGCCATACAAACGACCGATATGAAAACATGTCTTTGTATGCAATCGAATTCAACATTTATTCATTTGACATAGCCATACACGATTTGTGAAAGTTTGGTCCGGATCGGACCACTATATTAATAGCTGCCATTGTAAAGATCCGCAAGGGTATACCATCTTCGGCAAGCCGAAGATAAGTTATCCCACTTGTTTTTATTTATATCTATTTATTGATATATTTTTTATCAATATGTTAAAAAAATAATATCAAAACTATTAACAGTTAACAATCAAATCCAAGTTTTTACACTTTTGACACTGTCAAGAAATTGTTTCCACAAATCACTTTAGCTCTCTTAAAGTTAAATTTTAAAAGAAAAGATAATAAAAAACTAATAATTTTAATACTACTGTGGGCAAAAAGTAAGGTGAATTTGTCTGTAAAATGAAAAATCTTTATTTATTCTTCTACATCAATTTCATCCCCTTCGAAGTAATCCCCTCCCGATAAAATACACTTATGCCAACGTTTTTTCCAATCCTCGAAACATGCCAAATAGTCCCTTTCCGGTATAGCCATCAGCGCCTTTTTCGATTTAGCTCTTATCTCCTCAATCGACTCGAAACGCGTTCCCCGGAGTGGTCTCTTGAGTTTTGGGAATAGCCAGAAGTCACACGGAGCCAAATCAGGCGAATACGGTGGTTGCGGAACGATATGCGTCGAATTTTTGGCGAAATGGTCACGAAGAACGAGTGCAAGAAATTGAGCGTTTTTGGTACCAAACGAGATTTGACTTTTCGTAGACCCAAATGGTCTTTCAAAATTGTTTTCACAGATCCTTCTGATATCCCGATCATATCAGTAAGGTCTCTAACAGTCAACCGACGATTTTCGAGCACTAATTCCTTCACTTTATTGACGTGTTGGTAATCTGTTGACGTCGATGGTCGTCCGGAGCGCTTCAACACGTCAACAGTCATCAACACGTTCTCGACCCTCTTTGAAGTCTTTGTACCACTTATAAACATTTTTCTGCGACATGGTAGAATCACCAAAGGCCTTCCGCAACATCCTCAACGTTTCCGCAGCCGAAATTTCATTCCGCAAACAAAATTTGGCACTTCTTTGCTCAATTAAATCAGACATTGTAAAAATCGAAACATGCACTCGTGGTCGTTTGGTAAAACAAGCGTAAATATATTACTGATGATGACATTGACATGAAATTTGTCCCAGATGTCATTAGCAGTCCTACCAACTCAAGAAAAAAGCACAAGTCCGAAATGTTAGGCCCGCGAAGTTTAAATTGGAAATTCACCTTACTTTTTGCCCACAGTAGTACATTGTATACCCTCCATTAGCATTAGGAAAATATTGGAGGCGTTTTTTCATCGATCCAATCAGTTTTGGTAAGTCCTATTCCTTGGAATCTCTTCAGTTAAAGCTGCTAGGTTGTTTGGTGCCCTTTTTCACACTTTTTTCTTAAGGTGGACCCAAAAAATTTCTATGGGGTTCAGATCTGGGCTTTGGGGTGGTATGTCGATGACCTTGCTATCAGTTCTCAAGGCGCCAATTCCGCACAGTAAGCGCCTATGGTCAGGGTCCCTGTCTTGATAAAATTTGAAATTAAGCTTAATCTTGTTATAACATTAGAATTTTTGGGAGCCACCTTAAGAAAAAAGTGGGAAAAAGGCCACCAAAAGACCGAGCAGCACTAACTAGAAGAGTGGCAAGAGATTCCAAGGAATATGACCTACCAAAACTGATTGGATCGATGAAAAAACCCCTCCAATATGTTTCTAATGCTAATGGAGGGTATACAATGTATTAAAATTATTAGTTTTTTATCATCTTTTCTTTTAAAATTTTCATAATTTGTTAAAATATATGGTATTTAAAGTAGAAAAAATAAAGAAAATTGAGTTCGTTTATTCTGCTACTTAATTTTCTAGGCATCTTACCATTGTTGCAAACATGTACTCATTTGTGCAATCTACTGTACGTACGATTTTATACATTGTCTTTTACGCCACGCCATCGTCTGCCCCTAAAAATGCAAATTTTTAAAAAGCGTTGGTTACTTTATGAAGTAATATTTATTGGGGAAAGGCTGGTAGAAAATAATAGGAGTACCGGGGCGCCAAAAAGTCGCGAAACTAGACTTTAACCCTTATTTCCATTTTTATTGGAAAACATAGTTTTTGTTTAGCGCTACGGTTTGCACCAACTGACCCTCAGATGAGTAGTAAAGAGTAAAGAAATTATTTTGCATAATTTATTGTCTGCTATTAAAGGTTGGCGAATTCCTTCAACAGCTCGCAATCTAGCATCAAAACTCACGGAGCAGCACATGTTCATTTCTGCCAAAATGTTTTTGCCCTTGTACCTAAAGCTCCCATGTAAGGCAGAGTTGAAACCAAGGCAACGACCTACTCTTATCGTCAAAATGACAAATAATTTTCTAACTTCCAGAAAATATTTGGGTAATATGTTACGTAAACAAACTAAGATTTATTTTATAGATGTGTTGATTCTTCACATAGCTTGTAAAAAACACCAAATAAAAAACACCTCCAAGCGCGCTTATATTCTTTTCGCGCGGCTCCGCTGCATAACGTACAGCACACCTCCCGCCCAACCGACCGAGGGGCGCTGCCGTTTATTGTACGTCTCGGATCGGGGATAGACTCGAGAGAATAAAGTTTAGAAAAGATTACGAGGAAAAAGTGGAGTGCGTTTGTTGCTCTGAAAGGTAGGTAAGAATTGAGGATTTGATAGAAGTGGACGTTCAGAGTAAAGTAATATAGTATAAGTCATTGTAGCTGACTACAACATAAAACCCTGAAAGGCTCATGCTGGGCATATGTACATTTACAACAACTTGGGAATAGGTGACTAAAATTTCTAGTACGTCTATTTGGAATGGTGAACGTTACTCGTGTTAGTAGATGCTGGCTGTTTACATTTCCATTAATAAGGTTACCATATAAAGGAAAACGACCCCCAGCATCTTTCTACGATTGGGTAGGGAAGTCATTTGATTAGAAGGAGTCTTAGAATAAGATGGGAGGTGAAGATTTGCATCCCAGTTGAGATATTCTTTTGAACGGATTCAATGCGATCTTGATGAACACCATACTGAGGGCTCCAGACGCATGACCCGTACTCCAGAATTGGACGTACTAAAGATAGGTATAATGTTTTAGTAATATAAGGGTCATTGAATTCATTAGACCATCTTTTAATCAAGCCAAGACGCCCTTGGCTTTATTAACCATCGTCGAAATATGGTCGGAAACATTAAGTTCAGCATCTAATAGGACACCAAGATCGTTAACCTGGGTTAATCTTTCTAAGAAAATCCAATAGAGAAAGTATGTGGCCTGGTTAGCTTACATTTTGACCCAATAAGTTTTAAGAGATTGGTTGAACACCACTTTTGAAAATTGTCCAAATCCGACTGAAGTTTATATTGAGCAGAAGGGGATTTGTATTGAAGACAAAGCTCAACGTCGTCTCCATACATAAGAACCAGAGAGTTCGTTTTAGCAGGGGGTAGGTCCTTAAAAAAAATAGTGAAAAGTAGTGGCCTAAGATGGCTTCCTTGGGGGACTCCCGATGTAGTACTAACAATGCGAGAGTGTACATCTTTAAAAAGAACACGTTGGGTTCTCCCAGCTAAGTAGCTGGAAATCCACGTGAGAAGGTCTGAGGGAATAAGATACGAAGTTTACTCAAAAGGAGTGAGTGGTTGACTGAGTCAAATGCTTTTCTAAAGTCTGTGTATATGACATCTGTTTGAAGGACTTTACGGAAGCCATCTATAATAAAGGAGGTCAGCTCCAAGAGGTTTGTGGTGGTGGAGCGACGCTTTTTGAAACCATGCTGGCATGGAGAAATAATTGAACCGCAGAGATGTTGAAGACGTGGTGTTACCAATTTTTCGAAAATCTTTGGAATTGCTGACAATTTAGAGATTCCTCTATAGTTCGTAGCATCTGATTTTTTTCCATTTTTGTGTAGGGGAATTATGAAGGATTCCTTCCACATTTAGGGAACAATCGAAGTTTCCAGACACAAAGAGAAAAGTTTTAGAAGAGGTCTGCACAATGGCTTAGCGCAGTTTTTCAGTACACAGCTAGGAACACCATCAGGACCTGGCAAATAGACTGGTTTCACCCTCAGAAGATCCGATAACACAGTGCTTTCGGAGAAAGTTGGTCTGAAAATAAGATTGGCTGATTGAATGTTGTATGAATAAGACTGATCCATAACTGTAGGAAATGAGTACGTTTTCTTATGTCTCTTAAGAAGTCTGTTTTTAATGTATTTTAAGTTTTTAAGGCTTCTTGTAAACCAAGGAGGGTCAGTCAAGGCGGATGGATACTTCCATGGCATGCAAGAGTCGAAGAAAGCGTTAAGCGTTTTGTAGAATGTTACTAAAGCGATATTAATATCGGTGCATTCCCAGAGATCGGACCAATCAAATGAAGAAATTAAATTGCTTAGTCTCTGAAAATCAGCCTTGCGAAAGCAGCGAGTTTTATGAACTCCATGGCGAGGCTGAAGGTTGCTAGCAGTAAGGGGTTCAATTGACACCTCAAGCGTTGGGTGGTAAGGATCTTCTGGGAACAAAAGTGGCATGGCTCTGGAAACGGTTATTCCATCTGGATCAGAAACGAAACATAGATCTAGAAGCCGACCTAAAGAATTCCTTACATGGTTTATTTGACCAAGGGATATGTCGAACATACCCTCAGTAAAATCATGATGTGTTGAGAGTGTTAAAGATGGTGAATTCTCGCTGTTTAACCAGATAAGTTCAGGTAAATTGAAGTCTCCTAGAGTCACTAGAAGGTCACTGTCGGACATGCGCTTAGAAACCAGCTGAATAGCAGATAAGTGGTGCCAGTATGTAGGTGGTTCTGAAGAAGGTGGTAAATAGCATGTGAGCATGTGATGAACAGTGATTGAAGCGACATAGTGATTTTCACACATAAGAATCACCAGGATGCGGTAACTTAACCTCTTCAGAAGCGAAGTCGGAATCCACAGAGATTAGGACTCCTCCTCCCCTTTGTAGTGGTCGGTCCCGGCTGTAAGTGGTGTACCTGTCTGGGAACATTTCGGAGCTAGAAATCTCCGGCTTTAACCAGGTCTCAGTGAAGACTACAATCTGGAATGCAAAAGATGAACTATCAGAATACAGTTTAGGGAGCGTACTCCGAAGTCCCCTAGTATTTTGATAGGTAAGAGTGATAGATGTTGTTAGTTTTTTGAGGATGAAGGTTTAGGTACGGAAGACGAAGACGGTATAGGGTTTTTAGGCTTTGGGAGTTTAACTCCCTGTTGAAATCTCAATTACGTGTGCAAAGCGAATGTCTTATATTGAATGTAACTTGATCTAATTGGTCTTTCTCTTTTGTCTTATTCGCTTAAGCGCGTCACGAGTTGCGCATCATTTATGTATTAGTCAGTCGCAAATAAACTCTTATTTGAACACTCCCACAGGCTTATTAACTTTTTTTTTAACTGTACTCGGTTGATGTTCTTGTACGAATATGTTTTCCGGCCAAAAACTGGGCGAACAGATCGTATCGAACATCGGCAAAGGTACACGTATCTGAAAAGATGACGTAAGCCTCGAGTATGTATACTTAAACTTGCTAATGTCCTACACTCTAACAACGGCCGTAAATTAGGCTTGGATGTAATAAATATGTGTTTAGAGGGCGGAACCACCTGTAAGGGTTTTGGTGTTACTGTTGGTAAGACCGCGACATCCGTCCGTACCGTGGTCCTGACGGTGGTTTACCCTTAGCAGTTGATTTTAAGGGGGTCGACTCTACTCGTGCCGGAGGAATCACCTGAAGTGATACCCTAGAGTTATACTAGATTATGGAGTCAAATTCTGAAACCACATTTGTGTTTCCAACTCCTGCTCTTGGGGTGGTAAGAGTTATGAGCGGCTGCATGGTCATCGGCTGATCAGGCTGAAAAGCAATATCAGTACATGCGGAGTCCCTAATAGCGGTTTTTTTACGCTTTGGAGATTTGTTTAGAAGCTGTAGGCTGCTAAATTATAGTTTGTTTAATATCGTCCCACACAAGTGGGGTACCGAATGATACGGAAAGCATTGAGTAAGTATATTTAAACTTCCTAATGTCCTCCACTCAAACAACGGCCTTAGATTTGGCTTGGATGTGAGCCGAGATATCAATCTCTGAGGTGTCAGGGGCAAGCCGTGAAATAAATATGTGTTTAGAGGGGATAATCACCTGTAAGGGTTTTGGTGTTACGGTTGGTAAGACCGCGACATCCGTCCGTACCGTGGGTCCTGACGGTGGTTTACCCTTACCCTGGATGGTAATTCAGACGAGTTATGCTGGATTATGGAGTCAAATTCAGAAACCGCATTTGTGTTTTCAACTCCTGCTCTTGGGGTAGTAAGAGTTATGAGCGGCTGCATGGTTGTCGGCTGATCAGGCTGAATAGCGATATCAGTGCATACGGAGTCCCTAATAGCGGTTTTTTACGCTTTGGAGATTCATTTAGCAGCTGTCGGCTGCTAAATTGGGAATCAAGCGCAGAGAGTTGGTCATTGATTTTACGAAAACCACCAAGCAACTCTGTGAAACCGTTTTTAGTTTGCCGCATGAACGTTCGCATTTCTTTTTGAACCGCGCGACATCCACTGCAGAAAAAGTGGAAGCCAGCATTTCTTGAGATTGCATCCGAAACTGAGGCAGTGAAACCGGCACATTTAGTATGTTCTACGTTTTCACACAGCCAACAGGGGATGCTAGGCTAGGACGCGAAATCGGCTTATTGCACGATTTTATAGCGCAGATGCTATAAAATTAAAAGACAGTTTTGATTAAAAACAAAAAACTATAAAAATATATTGACACAAAAAATTTATTTTAATAATAACTAGTACTTACTTAGCAAGAGCGGGATACAAGGGAGAGAAAATGGAAAAAAGGAACGCAAACTAGGAGAGAGTGAGTTTTTGCAATAGTAGAAATTGCTGAAAATGTAAGAAATAGGGAATAGAGGTAGGGCATAGTATATGAATGAATGAATAATATTATATTTTAATCTCACTAAATACGATACCGCGCAGACGCGAGTCGAAGGGAATCGATATAAGTATTTGGTTTAATAATTATCTTAAACAAACGCCGGTTTGTTTTTGGCAAGACAGTAAATAAATCGATGACCGTTCGCTATGAAAGTGAAGTGAAGTTGTGATATTTCACCATATACAAAATTATAAATTAAGCCGACTATAAGAGCTACGTAGCCATTTTCAAAAATAAAATATATAAATTTAAAGAATAAATATAGGAAGAATTCAAATGTAAAACTCCACTATCCCAAGCCACCAGAGTTTTGAAAGTCTTCATTTAGTCGGCGTTATTCCAAATATGAAAATCCATCTCCATTGCTCCATCTAAAAACGTCCTAAAGGTTCTTGAACATTTATAAATATTCTCTGGTTTAGTTGATTTTTTTGTATATTTTAAATTTAGTTTGTCATCAAACAGTTTTAAAAAAAAAAACTTTCTGAACTGTTATAGAAAAATGTCCTTTTTGGGATGATGAAAGGGTCATGGAAAAAATTTGATCAGGGTTCATATCCTAGGAGTCTCTGTAGTCTATACAGGATATGGTCTCTGAGATTCATGCGATCATACAGATCAACGCGGCTGTTAATGTTGATCGAGAATATCGAGGATTTACCATCGTCCGTTGACTGTTGCCTTTAGGGGTAAGTTCTGATCGACAATAATCGATTCAAAACGATAATAATCTTAGACTTCCGTCTACATTGTTGCAACAGAACATTTGTGGATATCCGTTTGCATAAAAAATGCATTGTTAATTGAAAATGTCAGTTTTTGAGCTGAATTCGCGTTGCGGGAAGCATTGCTTTTCCTTTACAATTTAAAGAAAAGTATGGTTGAAGCTCATTGATTGCTCTTAAATCGGCGATACTGCTCTTAGTGAAATAAAGTGTCGCAAGTGGCTTTAACGCTTTAAGTATCGTGATTTTGACGTTGAAGGCCAGCGTGGAAGAAAAAAGGTTTTTGAAGATGCAGAATTGGAAGCATTACGAAAATTACGAAAAATCGTAAGGGAGCAGAAAGATGTTTGAAAAAGCCCGAACAGCCTCTACGTCGAAAGCGAAACCCAATATTGGTAAAGTACTTTACCGTTTACTGTACCATTGATTCCATGTTTTAGCAGAGGACATTTTCTTAAAGCCTTATTTATGAGGATCTAAGCTCATCTAAAAAGTTTTATACGGATCGGTCGATTATAGGAAAGGAAGTGTTTCATAAGGATATTTCCAAAAGAAAATCGGGTCAGCAAGGCGATAGGATATCACAATAATCGTGCAACGGACCTATAGTCGGTAGCTTGCGGGAGTTTAAGGCATCTAAATAATTAAAGATCTATGTATATACAAGATATCCACCCAACAGTCTATGAGGAATTTAAAAATCCGACTTTGGCTTTGGCCAAGATAATCGCAACGCCATCCTTCGAGGATCACTGATGTACAGAGGTCTCGAATACACCATACCCTTATACCAAAATATGATGGGGATGTAATTAAATGGAAACAACTCCATGACATATTTTCCTGCATAGTCCATAAAACTAACATAGTAGTTAAAAAATTCTGGTGTTTTAAATCTGCGCTCTCAAGAATAGCGTAGCTAATTTCAAAAATATATCAAAAATATTCAAAGGGATATTTCCAAAAGAAAATTGTGTCAGCAAGGCGATAGGATTTCACAATCATCGTGCAACGGACTTTTAGTCGGACTTGATGAACCCCCTGCTGAGGACTCCAGACGCATGACCCGTACTCCAGTATCGGACAGACAAAAAATATATATACCCTAAGATAATAGTTTCTGAAAAATTTTCCTTAAAACTTTCCGCGCTGAATATTTTCAAGAACTTTTTTTTGTTGTTAAGTTGGTAGCGCTTTCCCTAAAAATGAGCGAGCCAACCAGTTCGTTTGCAGCAGCTGTTGAAATCAGTCGACATCAGTTGTGTTCAGCTATTTTTGTAATTTTAACCAAATTTCGTGCTTGGAGTTCTTGCCAATGTTGGAAAAGGCTTATGGTGAATCTATTCTATCGAAAACACAAGTCCACGAGTGGTACAAAGCTTTCAAGAATGGTTGAGAAACCGTCGTAAAAATGCAGGACGACCGGAATCCTTCGTCGTCTAACACTGACGATAACATCAAACAAGTCAGTCCCCACCTAAAGTCCCTAAAATCTGTAGACCTAACCCAAAAGATCTTCATCATAGTAACCCCGAATGGACCCGCTACCCACAAAAAAATATAAACAAGTGAGAAAAGTTATCTTCGGCTTGCCGAAGATGGTATACCCTTGAAAACAAAAAAGTTATCCATACAAAGCCTTGTTTTTATATCGGTCATTTGTATGGCAGCTATATGATATAGTAGTCCGATCCCGACCAAACTTTCACAAATCGTGTATGGCTATGTCAAATGAATAAATGCTAAATTCGGTTGCAATAGCTTGGAAAACAAAAAAGTTTCCCATACAAAGAGACTTGTTTTCATATCGGTCGTTTGTATGGCAGCTATATGATATAGTGGTCCGATCCGACCGATTCTTAAACTTGATCTGCGTGCAACAAAAATAATGATCTGGTAAAAATTTCAAAACGCTAGCTTTAAAACTACTGTCTATTTTTTGCATAGAAACAGACGGACAGACGGACTGGCTATATCGACTCGGCTGTTGATGCTGATCAAGAATATATATACTTTGTGGGGTCGGAGATGCTTCCTTTAATGCGTTACACATTTCTGGATAAAATTATAATACCCTTTTTCAAGGGTATAAAAATTATAATGTAGTCAACAAGTGATTAACAGTCGTCAATTATTGCGCCGCCAAATTCGAACTTCTTTGCAGAACAAATTATATTTGTTTAATGGATGAGCTCAAAAAAGATGGCCCCCGAAGAAACGCATTGGGCACATAGATCAGGAGAGCATTCCAAGAAGATTTTCGTATACAAAGCAGGCGAAATGTAAGGTGCATTGTAATTAGCTGCACAAACGGTAGAGCAGGCGCAGCGGTACACAGATAGACGATGGAGTCTACAAAAGAGGGAGAGTCAAAGGACAACGAGAAATTTGCTTTTTGTGCTCATAAATAAAAAAAAAATTGATTAGACAGGCTGCGTTTTTTGTTAGCAGCAGAGTTAAATCGTGAATCAAAATAAAACGATTTAATCCGTTGAACAAAATTTGCAACTAAGTTGTTTCTGTGCACAATGTTCAATTTTTCAATTTGAAATTTTTGAGCATTTTTTTTTTTTAATTTTGTTATTAATATTAAATAAAAAACATTAAAAAAAGGGATTTCAGATATTAAAAAAATATAACTTACAAATTTTGCGCGGTGGGAAGGAGCTAAATTGTGCGAAAAAATAATATTGTTTACATATGAAATTAGGTATAAGCTGATTATAAAAAATTTGTACTTCTTGGGGATTAATTCGTCATTAATTAGTGCCAGACCTCCAAAGTAAAGAAAACATTTCCAGGTCTATCATGCCTGACCGTCCGTCGTAGGCAAGACACATATGGAAACCAAAAATGTTTATTTTTGACGACGCTTTGAGATTTGAATATAGAGACCTTGACTAGGTATCCAAAATCAAATCTATCGCAACATGAAAGTAAGTAATGAAAAATTACATCGATAATTTAACAATTTTTTTTTTTTTTTTCGAAAATTGTTATAGTGTATATGCAAATTTAGCTCTGACTGTTATTTTTAAGAATAAGGCATGATCTTAGCTCTAGCTGCTCAAGCAAAAATTTACCATATATTTTTTTAAAAATTTGAATGTGCCGCCAAAACTAGCGGCCAAAAAATATATTCCCTTATTTTAGAAACAACAATTTTTAGTTACTATCTTTTTCTTGTTATTATTATTTTATAATGTACAGATTTCTTTTTTTCAGAATTTACAGTCTGGATATAACCTATAACCTTTTCTGAGAGTTGGAAGAAACCCTATAATGACTAATATTGGTCTATGCCGTCCAAAACGATTTTGGAACAATAAAAAACAAGCAAAGATCGAGATATCGTCTATGTTTGAAAGGATTTGTTTAATGAAATTTACATGTGCTTGAAAAAATTAAAAGTAAAAACCAAACATGTACCCATGTAGCAATCAAAGTTATTTGCTTATCCCAGGTTTCCAACCTCATAATTGAACAAAAGAACAGTATCGATTTTCTTCTCTGATACCAACATATTTTCAATTATCTTAACACATCAATTAACAAACATGAAGTTACTTGAAAGTTCTCGTTTTGAGGCAATTAACAATGCACTTTCTATACAAACTAGCGGCATCACAATATTTGGACGCATAGAAAGTTACTCATGGTATGTTTATATATCAAAATATACATATACATAATATATAATATATAATATATAATATATAATATATAATATATAATATATAATATATAATATATAATATATAATATATAATATATAATATATAATATATAATATATAATATATAATATATAATATATAATATATAATATATAATATATAATATATAATATATAATATATAATATATAATATATAATACGAATTTTGAATTTTCGCGGGTTAAATATAATCGAATTTCTATTTTTTTGTGGCGTTATTTTGCTACTCATGTCTGTCCCTTATGCCGACAAGCTCAGCCATTTTGAATGTTCACTTAATTGTTGACAGCTGCTCTGCTTGCACGTGTTTTGGATCGTCTTCGATTTTTTTTTTTACCAAAATTGCTCAATTGCGACCAAAAACAGCATCGCATGAACATTGCTAAAGAGATGTTGGACTCTGTCTGCGACAACCCAAATTTGCGCCAGAGGGTTATAGCTGGTGACAAATCGTGGGTTTATGGTTATGACGTGGAAACCAAAGCACAATCATCTCAATGGAAGCTGACACACGAACCAAGACCGAAAAAAGCGCGCCGAGTTCGGTCGAATGTGAAAGTTTTGCTGACAGTTTTCTTCGATTGAAGGGGCGTGGTGCATCATGAGTTCTTACCACAGGGTGGAACGGTCAATAAGGAATATTACCTGCAAGTTATGCGCAATTTGCGCAAAGCAATCCGCCAGAAACGCCCGGATTTGTGGAAGAACAAAAATTGGCTTTTGCACCACTTGCTTACACATCAACACACTAATGATGCCGCAGCCACCGGATTCCCCAGATCTGGCCCCCTGTGACTTTTTGTTGTTCCCTTAACAGAAGAGGCCCATGAAAGGACGACGTTAAGCTACGATTGACGAGATAAAGACGTCAACAAAGAAGGAGCTAAACAAGATAAAAAAAATGATTTTTTGAAGTGCTTCGAAGATTGGAAAAACCGTTGGCACAAGTGTATACCGTCTCATGGGGATTACTTTGAAGGGGACAAAATAGATATTCATGAATAAATAAATAATTTTTGAAAAAACATAAAATTCGCGATAACACACCTATAATATTAAAAGTGCTTTTAAACCACTAAATCAGAGGTACTCAAAATCCCATATTTATACTTCGTAACATCATTTACTTTTATAATATACAGCCTATACAGACTTGAAATAAAATATAATATAATAAAATGTATTTTTCACCCAAATATGCCACTGCACAACGGGGAGCAATACAGATATATTATATAAACAATTAAAAAAATAAATAAAACAAAATGTTTACAAACACCGGGTTTTTTTTTGCAGAAACGCCGCATAAAAAACTGCGTTTCACTTTTGTGACCTAAACTATAATATCCTCGCAGTTTTTTTTTAAATTACTTTTTTTCGACCGTGTAAAGGAGGACCCCTTTACACACATGCAAGAAAGGGGTTAAGTGTCACATGATTCCATTTTTAGCGATCTATTCATATTTGCATTCCGTCATAAACCCTTACGGGATTTTTCTTCTTTAATAACAGGACAACCATTGGATGCGGCTGTGTGGATGGTTTTACAATTGCTGCATTTTTGATAAATTGGTCATCCTTGTTTACGAGGCAGGCTTTATCGCAATGATCGTAGAGTGCAGAAGGCTGTGTTCTTGACAGTTTGCGAATTGCACGGGTCTTTTTCACTTGTGTGGTGATTAAACGGTTCAGGTGATATTGTAGTTCGTCGATTGGCTGCATTTTATACCCTTGCAGGCGTTTTATAACTTTGGTCACATGCGATTTCAACTCTCGTTTCTGCTGAATTAGAAATAAAGCCAAAAACACTGCAAGCTGGGTTGGATCGCTACATCCAAATTAAAAGAAAATTAAGCCCACAAAAACTAAATTAAAGATCAATCGGCAAACTCTAAGGATGCTCAGGTCTAAGGTCCAAGAGTCCAACAGATTTGGAATGCGGAAAGACCAATGCACTAATTTCCAAGAATATGGCCGTACAAGAGCATACTGCACATTGCGTTCAGTTTGTGTCGTCTGTGGAGAGCTTTATGACTCTGCTCATTGGCCGACAAACAAAAGCGATTCCAGTACCAAAAAGTGCGGAAGTTGTGGAGGTAACCACACAGTAAACTATAGAGACTGTCTAATATAAAAAGACCTCTACAGCCGGATTCATCACCGAGTAAAGGCTGCACGCTTCCAAAAGGCATAGATATACATTTACCATCAGAAACAACCTCAAAATTTTTCTTTCGAACCGCAAAGAGGTCGTCTTTTGATCCTGTCCACTTTCCAAAATGTGACCTTCGAAAATGTCCTAAAATCGGGACTGATCCGTCACCGAATCCCCCATCATCGACGCAACAAGAAAGTAGCTTTGAAACTATGATGCATACTCTGTAGCAGCAGATAATATAATTCATGTCCTTAATACGGACTCTTCATGGAGATGCTTGTATCCCCAAATTCCAAATAATCAATGACCGCCTTACGAATATCATTGTGGAACGCCAACGTCGTTTCACGGCATTAACTTAGAATAACTCAATTATTTCATGACAATCACCTGCTACTGTCGCAAACTTTCAAACAAATAGCTGTGTGTTTTACGGAACAAATCGTCCAGATGGGAAAAACACATGGCGGAACTGGTATCCTGATTAGAAATCGCATCAAACACCACTACTATAGTGAGTTTGCAAACAACTACTTGCAAGCCACATCAATAAACGTAAAACTAGGAAGCGGCAATCTTATCCTTGCAGCGGTATATTATCCACCACGTTTCAATGTTTCCGAAGAGAGATGGAAAAAATCGATCATAGTAGGCAGGATCGAACCATTCTGTTTCCTCATCGTCTTGTCTCTCAAAACTATTTGAAAAATGTCTGATGACCCAAATAACCCTCTACCTGAGGACACGCAATCTTATTTCTAGCGCATTAGTTCGGTTTTCGAGAGAAACATAGAACCATTGAACAAGTCAATAACATTAAAAATACGATTTGCTTTCGAAAAACGGGAATATTGCACTGCAATATTTTTAGATGTCTCTCAGGCTTTTGACATGGTCTGGCTAGATGTATTGATATTTAAAATTAAAACAATGCCTCGCCAAAAACGCCTCCCAAACTCCTGCAGTCGTATCTCTACAACCGAACCTTTACTGTGAGATGCGACTCTGACATGTTTTAAGTTGATCCAAATGCCCTGTACAAGCAACAATTTAACTATCTTGTCAATTAGTGACCGTGAAGGGCTATCTGACTGGCGAATCAAAATAAACGAACAAAAATGTAAGCATTTAACATTCACACTCAATCGGCAAGACTGTTGGAGCATCCTCGTATATCCGAAACCAAAAAAATGCAAATAAACCTTTACATCAGACCCATCAGAGAAGAAATAACTCAACAAAAACAAAAGTACATGAGCAAATTAACTTCATACCCTAACCACCTTGCGAGAAGTTTCATGCGAGTTTGCGACCGATCCCGACATCGCCGCATCGATCTTCCGACCCAACGCTGATGATTAGGGCCTTTCTCCCAGAATACAGTTCAAAAGACTGTTAAATATTGCTATAATTAAGATTAAAAAACTTATCGTTAGTCTCATAATTTCTGAGAAATAAATATCCAATACAAGAAAATTATTAAAAAAATATAACAAAGTTTTAAAGAGTTGTTTACCATGGACAAACAACATTTTAATTTTGGCTACTCAACGTAGGTATTGTTTAAAAAATAAAATCCAAAGTGCTTCCTCAAACTAAGTTTTTGTATGAAAAATTACAATCATACAAACGCTTTATAGTGTCAGCTTACCCATTTGGTTAGGCTGCGTAGGTACAACTGTATTTTGAGTTCTATTTGCAACATGAGCTCCGCCGGAAAAGGCGAGTTTTAATTGGACCCACACATTAGCCCACGAGACTTTGTACGACAAATGAGCGCACCTCGTTTTTTTCCGAAATGCCATAGCGGATTCGTCGAATAAGCAATCTTTAGTCGAGAATAAAGTCCTTGAGTATTTCTTCTCGATAATACCTTTTGCTGACCTTATCATCCAATAAAGCCTCTTCCTAAATTCATCCCATTCGTATCCTTGTTGATATCCTTGCTTCTTTGAGAGCAGTTCATCCAGCTTAATATTTCAATAATTCGGCATATGGGAGTAAATTTAAATTGATGTCATGAGACATCAACCACTGTAAAGGGGTATACTCGTGCAAATTTATGTAACACAGAAAGGAAACGTTTCCACCTGTAAAAATAATATATTCTTGATCAGTATGAACAGCCGAGTCGATCTAGCCATACCGGCCATTACGTCTGTGTTTGTGTCTGGAGACGCGTGGATCTCAAAGCCCCAAACCGTGATGTATGCAAAAAAAAAGTGTGGAAAGGTTTGCTTACCTTAACAATAAAGAATTTTATTGGGCCAGGGGAGAAGACAAGAGAATTACCTAGTATTATATAGTCAAGAAAATTGACATTTCTCTATGTAGAATATCAATTAGCTCTAGCAATTTGGTAAAAGTTAACGTATTTCTTCCCTTGCGAAGTGACTCGACACTCCAATACTCTCTCATACGTTTGAGAGTTATCTGTTATTCTTTTTTCGAACTGGTCACTTACATCGTTCTGTCTCAGGTTTGGACGATTTGGTGAGTCGGAGATATACCACAGAAGCACAATAAATTAAGTAACTATTGATGTTAAGCTCTTATGTAATATGCAAATGTAAGTATCCTATTATAGTATTGTTTTATTTTCATTTTAAGCAAAATGGTAGCTGCAGAGAAAGTATTATATAAGAGATTTACTGCTGAGACACAAGGACATGATCTACAGGCTCTGTCACCACCACAAACTTTGGTTGACTTTTCTCCAAACTTTCGACGAAACAATAGCCAGTCTGGAGATGAAGGAATAACTCTTTGTGATACAATATCCAGGAAAACATTATTTTACTTAATTGCAACTTTGAACGCTTCTTTTGAGCCAGATTATGACTTCTCAGAGGCTAAGGTAATGATATTAAGTCTTTTTTTGTTTTTATTACATGCTTTTCTTTTATTTACAGTCGCACGAGTTCAGCAAGGAGCCATCATTACAGTGGGTTATGAACTCAATACATTCAAACCTATCAGCTCTAGCAGGGGATCAATACCAAGTTATTCGCCAGCCATTATGGTCAGCCGTTGACGATGAAGTTAACTTATCAGAATGTGACATATATAGTTATAATCCAGATCTAAGTTCCGACCCTTTTGGGGAACCTGGTTGCGTGTGGTCATTTAATTATTTCTTTTACAACAAGAAACTAAAGCGTATTGTTTTTTTTACAAGTCGAGCTTTAAAGTATGTAATAATGTTTTATATATTTATTAAAAATAATATAATATTTATTTCAGTTCTCTTTATGCTGGTGAAACGTCGGACTTTTCAATGGAAGAGGACGTATATTGAAAATAAATCGTTCTAAATCTCACAATATTGAAATCATAAACTTGTGGGCACTTTTCAGCTTTTATAATTATACTCTATTCCTATTCAGCTGGAATATTAATTAAGCTGAATTATTTGCTTTTTTCGGCAGAGACTAACATATAATAAAATTTGAACCAAAATAAAGCTTTAATATAAGTTTGATTAACATTGCATATAAAATCAATCTACTTTACATATATTTTAAATACGAAACGTATGTTGGTAATAATTAAAAATAATTATTTGAGATTGTATATCTTACAGATTCAAATTTGTAAGAGAGTACTGAAATACTTTGCAAAAAAGTTTTTCGATGGAAAAGGGAAAATCTGATCATTATTTTAGTAAAAAAAAATGTAATAAAAGGATATATATATGTTCGGTCTGTAACTGTGTAAACATGTGTTTAAACATATGTAAGCAAAAGTTAAAATATACAAATTATGGGCTGCAATAAACATGTCACTGAACAGCGTGGGATAACAGCTGCAGTTACAGGCCTGAAAATAAGGACGATTGCAGCATCCTATAACAAGAGTAATATTATTACGTATTATTACAGGGTAGCTACAGATGAGACCACGCGGAAGGTGCTTATTGCAGTCGCAGGCCACAAAACTAGTTTTTAGAATAAACATTAAACTCAGCTGTGCCTTGCTGCATCTTACAAGCGCAGCAATAGATAAGATAAAATAATAAACATATGTAAGCATGAAATGAGATGAAATGAAATAAACGGTGCAGCGCTCGCAGGAGCGCTTCAGTTAAATTGAAATAACCGGTAAACATACATGTTGGTCGTTCGAGCCGGATCCTTGAAGCCTCCTTGCATTGCGTCGGAAAGATCTGTGATATTGATGCAAAACCAAGGAGAGCTGTAAAAGAAAATTCTGAAGACCATCAAGGAAATGGCACCTATACCTGGAATAGATCCATTGGTAGCCTCATTTATTGCTAACAATGTGCTGGTAGAATTGGGAATTGGCGATGCATGCAGAGTTGGACCTGCTCAGCTCCTGGCAGAAAAGGTGGAACATAGCGGTGACAAGTCAGTGGCTTCCATATTTTTACTCCGACCCGGCAACTGTCCCTCCGTCAGCCTTGGCGACGCCACAATCCCAGAGGAAGCCACTGCGAATTACCTCGGTATCACCCTCGACAGGAGACTCAATTGGAATCCGCACTTAATAAGAAAAAGAAACCAAGCTAACAAACGACTCAAATCGTTCTACTGGCTTATAGGAAGAAGATCCAAGTTGCCGACATCCTCCAAAGCTTCTTATTTATAAGGCGATAGTTAGGCCGATTTGGACGTTCGGCATCCAGCTCTGGGGAACGGCCAGTAAGAATAACATAGAAATAATACAAATATTTGAAAACAAGGCGCTTAGCACCGCCACCGGGCCCACCTGCTGCATGACGACGCTACCATCCACGAGGTCCTAGGTTTCCCTAGGCCAGGGAAGAGGTGAAGAAGAGCAGCGAGTGATTTATCAAGAGGCTTCATAGGCAACCCAAAATAATGGCCAGCATCGGCGAGCAACGCCGAAGACTCCGCAGGACTCATCCCTTGGATCTGACATGAGCGCCGTTGAATATTAGCTGAGGCAATAGAAAATTATATGTAATAATTATTCGTTAAATGCCATTCCTAAAATTTAATGGTTATCCATAATGGATAGTTTTAAATAAATAAATAAAATAATACATATTTAAAAAAAAATCCATATTTTAACCATAGAATATTTGTTAAATATTCCCAACTGAAGGTAGATATAATAGAAGAGAAGAATCCACCAAACGGATCAAAAATATCTGATCCCGCATCAGTGCGGAGCTTCAGTCAAGTTGATAACTTGCTTCAACTGGAGGGTAGGAGAACCGACAGGGTGCGGCAACAGATGAACCTCATCGATGAAAACCTGGATAGTTCAAGTGAGCTTGAACTAATTAAGCAGCAAGCAATGATTAAAGCCAACGTAACGGACACGCTAAAGCTGCTAGGAATCAGGTACGAAAGTAATGCTTTCCATCAAGATGAGGCAGACATGTTACAGGCAGAAATTACTGCACTGGAGATTATTCTTCAACGGTAGTTGGAACAATTCAAAAGATCCAACTATGACGTGCCAGAGCTGCCAAAAGTGGACCTTCCAATCTTCAATGGAAATGCAAAGGAATGGCCAACATTTTTCAAGCTGTTCTTGAAAACGATAGACAGCAGGATCTCAGCAACACTAGAAAGCTGGGAAATCTTAAAGCATGCTTAAATGAAGATGCTCAAATGGTAGTTAGCCATCTGATAACAGGATCAGCGACTAGTTATACACCAGCGTGGGAACTGATATGCAAACGCCATGAGAATGGCAGAAAAATATTCTCACAA
Organism: Drosophila merina; assembly: GCA_035047645.1. NCBI lineage: Eukaryota > Metazoa > Arthropoda > Insecta > Diptera > Drosophilidae > Drosophila > Drosophila merina. The sequence goes on along the minus strand of JAWNPH010000089.1, from coordinate 21,822,238 downwards.
CACTTCAACAACACAACACTTGCCACAAGAGCCACAAATTATGCCACAAAAAAATGGCATAATGCTATAGACTGCCATAAGGATATTACATGCAATTGATGCTACAAAGGACACAACAGCATGAAGAGACTTCCAAAAGGCAGTATCAACAGTAATAGTCTCAAGCAAGGCTAAGATACGCTATTGGCGACAGGTGCGACTCTAGTTAAAGCTAAAGCTGGAGGTTACAACGAAATAAGGGCGCTTATTGATGTTGGATTCCAAAAGACGGTGATTTTAGAGAAAGCAGCACAAAATATAAAGTATTCCCAGAGTAAGGAGTATTGTAGAGGTCAAAGGAAACTCCAAGACTACTGAAATATCAAAAAAATAGCGTCCACCCGACGATCAAGTCAAAAATTCCAAGAAGCTTTAAATCATCGACGGATGCATGGGGTTTACCAATATTTCCCAGCCAAAAGTCTGATATTGATATCAACAAAGAGTGGAAGGGTTACAGGCTATACATGTATAAGTCCAACTGCAACAATAAATCTGAAGGACCATTGACCGGACGTAACCATGAGCGCGATCACGGCCGGGAGCGGGAGAACCTGATCGTGAGAAGCGCTTCAAGAAGTGGGAAAGGAAACGCGAACTGCTCCACCGCCACCTTAAATCTCAAGACAACGGTAAAATGAGAGACATGTATGTGTTTAAACATAAAACAAAAGTAAGCAAAGGATAAAATATAAAAAATATGGGCTGCAATAAACATGTCACTGGACAGCGTGGGATAACAGCTGCAGTTACAAGCCTGAAAATAAGGACGATTGCAGCGTCCTATTACAGGAGTAACGATTGACAAGGGAAGCTACAATTGTTAGCAGATGAGACCATGCGGGGGGTGTTTATTGCAGTCGCGGGCCACAGAACCGGTTTACAAGCGCAGCAATAGATAAGATAAGATAGTTGACGTATGTAAGCATACAATTAGATGAAATGAAATAAACGGTGCAGCGCTCTCAGGAGCGCCTCAGTTAGATTCGAATATCCAAATTGAGTTCAAATAATGTTATTGTAACGTGACTGTACATACAGTATCTTATATTTAGTTTTAATTCAGTGTATTCTAATATATTATAGCTAAGGCTTAGTACTTTTCGGTCGCTTAAACTTTTATGCTCTGTCGGTTTCATGTCGATATGAAAAAAACTGTATTACCATACTTGCGAGATAATTTTTGTGCACAGAGTTATTCCATATACGAACATTTTTATTTATTTAAAAAAATGTCGAACCAATTTCGGTGTTGCACGCTGAATAATTTCTATGTTGCTGATGCATAGTGCTGGAAGCCACTTAGGCTACTAAGTTGCCGCAATGTTAGCTCCCTATGAGTCTTGACGTTTTTCTTCCTCCAAGCTTACTGTAGTAAGAGGATGTTGCATTTGCTGAGCCTAGTCACTTCTTTATATCTGAATCTGAATGATCTGGCTTACAAAAAATATTATTTATTTAAACCATATTGACATTTTTTTGTTCTCTGTTTCGCGGAGAACACGCCGCACTTTTTCTTTAATAATCGAGCATTTTCAATAATAATTAATTTTTTTTTTGTTTACTTAAAGAATAATTTTTGCTCCCGCTTTCATACTAAATTTCTTTGTTTTGGTAGAGTTTTCCAAGATACATTTTCTAGATTGACTAAGGTCATACATATGATTATTACGCACCTTTGCTATGTTTTAAAACATACCTTTTATAAACATACCTAAATTATAATATTCTCACTTTTCTCGCTTTTTTGTTCTCGAAATCCTTAATAGTTTCATGTATGTCTATGTGGTCTAATATGGCCACCTCTTTGGATATTGTTCTTAAATTTGTTAATATTGCGTAACACATTGTAGAGCGCAGGTATTAAATTAAAATTTAGAAAATCATCTTTCCTTGGATTTACTAACCTTGGATCCTTGAATTTACTAACAATGTAAATTCGTAATGTGATGTTAGGGCATACAGCTGTCAAACTTTTAAAATAAATATAAGTCCAAGAGTTTTTTCTCTTCTTTATTTAATTTTTTGAAAAATGGCTGACAAGACATAATTTCTTTACATAAATCATCGACGTTAATATCCAATGAAAAATTTGCTAAAAGTTTCTCCTGTAAACGATGACAGATCTTAATAATCGTCTTTGATCTTGGTCATCACTTAAGGGGATCCGGTGGTCTAGCGCTCAAAAAAAGGGGTGTTTCAGGATTTTTTTTTATAGAGAAAATATGTATAGAACAACAACGTTTTAATTTGTATAGTATATTATTATAATAATGCTGGACACAAAAAAATTTTTTTATAAATAAAAAAATAATTTTTGACAATTTTGAAAAAGGTGTCGAATATGACCCTCTCAAAAAATTTGACCTTGACTGCGACTCCAATTCCGATTCTTCTATCCATCAGAAAAAAGCAATTATTGTTAAGTACGAGAACAAGTATTGTAGCGTCTAAAAAAAAAAATATTTCCAAAATTGCCAAATTGGCGTCCATTTGAAATTTAACGTAAAAAAACTAGGGCTTTTTTTAGCCGTCAAGTCAAATAAAAAAAAGTAATTGCGATAAGAATGAAATAATAGGTGAAACGATAGCCACTGGTTTTGTGAATAACATATTAAAACTCCAGACGTTTCGGCCAAATACTTTTTTTTATTCTTTTGAATGAGTTTAAAGTTTGAAGAGTGAATATTTCGAAATATATAAATACCGCGCGGTACTTACTACAATGGTTATAGAAGCATAAATAATGTACCAATCTCTACGAAAATTTACCAATATATTCTTAAAAGCCTATACATTCGAAATATCAAAACAAAAATCGGTTTTTTTGGAAATTCTAGACCACCGGATCCCCTTAAATTAAATACAAAACTAAACACGACGTTGTGATTATTCAATAAATCAATTCTTTCATATACAAAGGATAACGCTTGGTCTAATATATAAAAAAATACATTAACTTTAAAAGAGGTCTAAAATATTTACTTATTTAATTGCATTTCTTCTAAGTTCTTCTTCTTGTGTTCTTTTCTTATTATAATAGATTCTTGAAACTATTTCTAGAATACTACGGGGCTTTGCTATACTAGGGCTTTGATATACCAGGGGGTTTTTTAATTAGCTCCATACATTTTTTTCTAATAGGTCTTCAATTGTATTTTTAGCTTCGACGTTTCTCCAGACAGGTACACCACATCCGCATCGATACTCGAACAGTTTGGACGTGTTTATTTTCTGTGCTCAGAAAATATACAAAATACTCCAAGTGAAAAATGAATAATTACGAACAATTTACCATATAAAATCTTTGCGAACAGACGCTCATTGCGATTTTTAATCGCTCAATAAAATAGTTGTGCAAACTCCCCGATTTTGTTCGACTATTATATTTCAAAGGAAATTACCAAAAAAACCAAGCCACGAACTTTCACAATGAGTCAAAACGACATGAACTTAAGCTAACAACGAACGAGAAAGAGCGTTCTTGCTCTCCGGCAATTTAAACGATGTGCCAAAGAGAACTGACCTCTCCTTCGATAACCAAAACTTCGACCACTGCACTCGCAACAAAAACAAATACTGCAACGGTACTAATCGTATGCACGGTGGCGACTGCAACGCTCGTTTCTGCTGTATCCCCCTTAGAGATCAAGCAGGCATTAAACGATAAGGGTGTCAAGGCGAAAACTGTCTTTAACATCCTGAACAAAGGCAGGAAACCGCAACTACTCTTTAAAGTCGAGCAAGAACCTGACACTAAAGCTATCAGGAAATATGAAGTGTATCCTATTTACAAGCTACAGTTTCTTCTGCATTGTAGGATTACTGTAGAAGAACCACACAAGCGCAAGAACCCCGTTCAATGCACTAATTGCCAAGAATATGGCACACAAGTGCATACTGCACATTGCGTTCAGTTTGTGTCGTTTGTGGCGAGCTTCATAACTCACGCTCACTAACGCTCATTGCATGACAAACAAAAGCGATCCCAGCTCCAAAAACTATAGAGACTGTCCAATATACAAAGACTTAAAAATCCGGACTTATTACCGAGTAACGTCTGCACGCCTCCACAACGCACAGAATACCCCTATACAATTAATAACATAAAAAGACCCAGAAGTCTTTTCCGCAACGGCAAAGACGTCCTCATTTGGTCCTGCGGCCACCTTCCAAAATGTGACCTTCGCAAACGTCTGAAAACCGGGACTCACAGAACCAAGCTCTACGACAACAACTTTGCATTCTGCCCAAACTGATCCGATACCGAATCCGCCATCATCGACGCAACAACAAAGTAGCTTTGAAACTATGATACATACTCTGCAGCAGCAGATGATCAAATTTATGGGCTTCATGTGGAAGATTAATTATCCTCATGAAGATGCTTGTATCCCAAGACTTCAAATAATCATTGGCTGCCCTACAAATACATTGTGGAACGCCAACAGCGTTTTACAGTATAAACTTGAGATAACTTAATTCCTGCATGACAATCATATTGACGTCCTGCTACTGTCAGAAAAACATCTCACTTTTAGAAGTGACTTAGGTCAATTTTCAAATAAGTGGCTTTTAGTTCTACGAAACATCATCCCTAAAGAGAAATAGTTGTATAACGCCATCATTAAGGCAAACAGAAAGCTTGACAACGTCTCTTCAGGCAGACCATCATATTGGCCTACCGACCCGAACAAAATACCTGACTTGATCGACTTCGCTATATCTAAAAATATCCCTCGAAACCTCATCCGTACCGAATTTCTACCGGATCTATCATCTGACCACTCGCCAATCCTCAAAATCTCAACCTCCTCCAACGCCCTGCGACTATATTGCAAGCTAACAGATTAACATCAAAGAGATAAAACTGAGTCAAATCGCCAAAATCTAAAAAACTCAAAAAGAGAGTGCAACGAGCAGACCCAGGAAGACAAACGCAGATATCGCCTTAAAGAAGCGAAGTCCCAGCATAATGCAGGAGCAAATTAAAATTATTCAGCTCTATGTGAACCATTGCGCAGCTGCTCAGAGCCTCCTGGCTCAAACTGCGGCGGAGCGCAAGGTAGACATCATGCTTTTGAGCGAACCCTATTCCCCTGTCCGTGGCAACTTCACAATGATGAGACCGGTAAAGCAGCTATCCAGTATTACAGCAACCTGCACATACAGGAATTGGCGGCCTCGCCGATGCGCAGAATCGCATATGCGAGAATAAAAGGAAAAGGAAAGCATATATACAGCTGCTACGCCCCCCTAGCGACACCCCAGAACAGTTCGAGGAGATGCTGGAGGTGCTGGGTCGTCTTGCGAGAGGGCGCGGCCCGAAGATCATTGCGGGCGACTTCAATGCATGGGCAGTAGAATGGGGCAGCAGGGTATCGAATCCCAGAGGCCGAGCAGTGATAGACACAATGCTTATGTTGGCCTTGATACTGCTGAACGACGGCTGTAAACCAACGTTCAACGACATGGAGGCGGCAGAGAAGATCAGTCGGGCAAGCCTGGGACTCGAGGAAGATCGATGAAGATATGCTGGCATACCAAATCGACTCTCTTCGAATCTCAAATGGACACGCAGGCTCAATGGCGGCCGACCTCATGAAGATGCTTGAGGCAACGTGTGATGCAACCATGCCTAGGAGGAAAAAAGCGCAGCGCAAGGCCCCAGTATACTGGTGGAGCGTCACCTTAAGCAAGTTACGCTCGGAATGCCTAAGGGCAAGGAAAAGGGCACAACGAAGTTGTACAACAAAGCTCCTGCTCTGGATAGAATTCCTGGAGTAGTCGTCAAGTCAGTGGCGTTAGCTCGACCTGATATTCAAGGAAACCCTCCTGCAGTGTCTCTTGGACGAGGTCTTTCCGACGAGGTGTAAAAGTCAGAAACAGTTCTGCAGCCGAAAGCCAAGGGATCAGCACACGCCGCAACCAGCTACCGCCCGCTATGCCTACTGCATATCGTGGGCAAGCTATTCGAGCGCATCCTGTATGCTCGAATAGAGGCAATCACAGAGAGCAGCAACGGCCTAGGTACGCCGCAGCACGGCTTTCGGAAGGGCAAGAGCACCCTGGACGTACTTATGGCGATGAGAAACATCGCCGAGAGCGCACTCGATGGTGATAGATGGCTGGGTGGAAGAATGGAGTACTGCGCAATCGTCTTGCTGGATGTAAAGAACGCCTTCAACACCGCTAGATGGCCAGTAATCCTCAGTGCCATGCATACGATGGGTATCCCGGAGTATCTCAGGATCGTCGTTGGAAGCTATTTCACGGATCGTGTCCTCTGGTTCGATACGGACGCGAGATGGTACCGTGTTTCTGCAGGTGTTCCGTTTCTGCAGGGATCTGTTCTTGGACCGATCCTGTGGAACATTATGTACGATGGAATCCTGGGCATTAACAGGTCCTTAGGAGCTGAGCTACATTGCTTTGCGGACGATGTGGCAATAACTGCAGTGGCCAAGACAATAGCAGTCCTCGAAGAGAAGTGCAGCAGGAAAGCCGGCTTGACAATTGCGGCGCACAAGACCGAGGCTGTTCTATTAAGCAGCAGGAAGAAAATGGAAAGAATCACTGATCACGGTCAACGCGACACAGGCCTTGCAAGACTCCTTGAAATACCTGGGAGTAATGATAGACCACAGGCTTTCTTTCAAAGACCAAGCTGGCTACGCGAGCAGGAAAGCAGCAATAACAACTGCGTTCTTGTCTAGGCTCATGCCCAACATAGGAGGTCCCAATTACCCGGCCAGGTGGTTGTAGCAAAGCAACGCCACCATGAAAGGCTCATATATGAAAGGAGCACGCTCGGTGGTACGGTCTGTGGGCTTTAGGCTCATATCATAGGTATCTCGGAGTAACTCAAGATCGTCGTTGGAAGCTACTTCACGGATCGTGTCCTCTGGTTCGACACGGACGCTAGCCCGAGATGCTACAGTGTTTCTGTAGGAGTCCCACAAGGATCTGTGCTTGGACCGATCCTGTGGAACATTATGTATGATAGAATCCTGGGCATCAACAGGCCCTTAGGAGCTGAGCTACATTGCTTTGCGGACGATGTGGCAATAACTGCAGTGGCCAAGACAATAGCAGCCCTCGAAGAGAAGTGCAACACGACAATTACTATGGCAACCGACTGGCTAGAGAAAGCCGGCTTAACAATTGCGGCACACAAGACCGAGGCTGTCCTATTAAGCAGCAGGAAGAAGGTGGAAAGAATGCTGATCACGGTGAACGGGACACAGGTGGCATCACAAGATTCCTTAAAATACCTGGGAGTAATGATAGACCACAGGCTAGCTTTTAAGGATCATGCTAGCTACGCGAGCAGGAAAGCAGCAATAACAACTGCGTCCTTGTCCAGGGTTTTGCCCAATGTAGGAGGTCCAAATTATCCGGCAAGGAAACTACTGGTGGCGGTAGCCAAGGCAACGCTGCTCTATGCTGCACCAATATGGAGCAACGCCACCAAGATAGGCGCTTACTTGAAATGAGCACGCCCTTAGGCTCATTAGAGGCTTCAGGACCATATCCGGAGACGCAGCACTAGCACTGGCAGGCTTGCCGCCAATCGACCTGGAGATAAAGGCTATTTGTCAGGTCCGAGAAGTTGCTACCCGGCTGGAGGCTCACGAGCGACTGATGTGAGAGTGGCAGAGCAGATGGATAACATCGCAACGGGGGAGGTGGTCCTACCAACTCATCCCCGATTTAAAGGCGTGGGCCAATTGCCACCACAAAAAACTGGACTACCACCTTACCCAGTTCCTCACGGATCATGGTTGCTTTCGGGCATACCTACTCCGGTTCCACCACGTAAAGTCAGCTCAATGCCTCTACTGCCCCAATTCTGAGGAAACAGCAGAGCATGTACTCATGCACTGCTCGAGGTTCACGGAGGAGAAGGTGCAGCTAAGGGCGCTGATGGGTGAGGCACCGCTCATCACTGGCGGCTTGATCGCGGCCATGATGGAGAACAGCGACTCTTGGGAGCGGGGACATAACATCATCACAGATATGATGAAGCGGGTCCGAGCCGACGATATGGCTAACAGAGCCTGAGGCTAATACAGGCGACGTATTCCATATGGTGGCGGGAGAAGAATACTCAGCAAAACCGGCTTGTTGCAAAAGGCGACTATGGGTTTAAAGGACGTGCGCCTCTTGGCCAATTAATAAGGAAGGGAGTACGATCCGGCTCCACATCCTGCTCACCGACGTAATAACTTGACTGGTAATCCCGATGAGCTAGTAAAGGAAGAAAGAGCATACGGAGGTTTTTGTTTTTAGTACGTAGGCGTAACTCTACTTGGAGGGTTATGAATCGTGCATGCTACCTATGGACGGTATGTGGTATCTTTTAAAGATTTTAATTTTCCTACCGTAAGGCGTTATAAAAAAAATAAATAAATAAAATAATTTAGATATCGCGCAGCTTGATTGTTGAAAAACGAAAAACTCTCCCAACGGCGCTACATAGAGCAACTTTAAATTTTAGGCAGTAAAAACTCACTATGGAAAGCTCATCCCAGTTCATCAACATTAAGAAATATGACTGGTGGGGGCATGCTGCGATAAAGACAGAGCTACCACATTTTCAACGCATCTTCAACGTGTGATCCAGCTGAACCCTGCTACAAGTTCGTTTGTATTACCAACGGTAACAGACGACGACCAAGCACCACATAAGCCAATCGAATTTCGAGCGAATAAAATATCTAAAATCATCAAGGATAGACTAAACCAAAAAAATGGCCCCGGGTTGTGATCTAATAACTCCAAAGATGATTATCGAGCTTCAATACTGTGCTGTATGCACTATGTTCTTGCTTTTTAACGCTATTAAAAATCTCGGGTACTATCCAGAGAGATGGAAAAATGGATCATCAACCACTCAGTTTTACTCATCGTACAGACGTATAAGCCTATTGTCTGGTCTCTCATAACTATTTGAAAACTGTCTGATGACTCTAATAAGCCCTTACCTGGGGACACGCAATCTTATTCCATTTTATTTATCAGTTCATTTTTCGAATAAACATGGAACCATTGAACAAGTTAATCGAATAACATCAGAAATACGATCTGCTTTTGAAAAAGGGGAATATTGCACTGCAATATTTGTGGATGTCTCTCAGGCTTATGACAAAGTCTTGCTAGATGGATTGATGTTCAAAATTATAACAATGCCTCTTCAACACACCCAGAAACTCCTGAAGTCGTATCTCTACAACAGAACCTTTGCTATGAGATGCAACTCTGACATGTCCGACGACTACGCTATTAACGCCGAAGTTCCCCAAGCTAGTGCACGTGGACCAACGCTGTACATCGTTTACACAGCAGACATACCCACAATCAGACTACTAACAACTTCTACGATTGCCGACGACACAGCGATCTTAAGTCGATTCGAATGCCCGGTACAAGCAACAAATCAACTCTCTTCTCACCTAGTAGCCTTGGAGAAATGGTTATATGACTGGCGAATCAAAATAATCAAATAAAAATGTAAGTATGTAACATTTACACTCAATCGCAAGACTGTCCTTCAATCACATTAAACAACAAGTACTACCGAAAGCAAATGAAGTAACGTATCTCGGAGTGCACCTCGACCGACGGCTCACCTTGAGCAGGCACATCTAACTTAACTCTCGGTGACCCCTCTGTCTGGACTACAGGGTCCTACTCTACGACGCCGTACTAAAACTGATTTGGACGTTCGGCTGCCAATTTTGGAGAAGTGCCAGCAGTAGTAATATTGAGATCATGCAAAGGGCCCAATCAAAAATATTGAGAACAATCACTGGAGCACCCTGGTATATCCGAAACGAAAATATACAAAGAGACCTTTATATCAGATGCGTCAAAGATGAAATAACACATCAAAAACAAAAAGAACATGAACAAATTAACGTCACACCATAACAACCTTGCGAAAATTTAACACGGGTTTGCAACCGCGATTTCGCCGCAACGATGTTTCGACCCAGCGCTGATCATTAGGTCCTTTTCTCCAGACAACAGTTAAAAATACTGTTGAATATTGTATGAAATTAGGATTTAAAAACTTATTTTTTTTGATCCAGTTATTAGGAGTAATTTTCTTATTTGAATTTTAATTTCTATTCTTGTCCATACCTGAATGGCTTCTTGTAAATGGGAATCTTATTCGTAGTTGGTATACTATGTTTAATTGGTTTGGCATATGTTAATATTGTTTCTTCGTCATAAAATATGTCTTTGAACTTTGAACATTTTTTTTTTTGTAACGTTCTTATTTTTTATTTAAAATCTGTCCGAGTGGACAATCTTGAAATGGTTTGGGGGTTACATTTACATAAGAAAGGTACAATGTATTTTTGAGGAAGTTAACTTAGGTGTCTATTGATGGGGGAGGTCAAGTGGGTGTTTCCTCTTCAGGCGTCTTTGGGATTAGCTATTGTCTAGGAGGTTGATGGCCGGGTGGTTGGGGTGGTTGTCCAGTCTGTTTGTGTACCTTACGCTGAGACGGGAGATCCCCCCTGCTACCCATGGAATTCGAAGTTCTTTATGTATGATGCAGTTTTCGTGGTACGGATGGGCGTAGGAAACTGTTCTCAGACATTTGTTTTGGAACCGCTGGATTCTGATGCGGTTTGAACCGCTTGCCGTGCCCCACATCTGTAGCCAGTCTTTGCGAACAGAGTAGCGGCAATATTTTCAGTGCTGTTGCATTGATTCGGTCAGGATCTGGTGACTTGCCATTTTTTAGGAAGGCGATCTCCTGCGTATTCTCCTCTTGTATTGGCGGACTAGGAGCACTTGGGCTGTCTGCGTGTTTCCCGATGAGTCTTCTAGGCAGGGGTTTTCTGAGGACGAAGATGTTTAGGAACAACTTTACTGCGCTGCGATCGGATATGAGCTTATCGTAGTTGGAGCATATTGTCTTTGAGGGTCCTATGCCCTTGAAGACGACGAAATCCAGCAGATCCGGCGGCTTTGAAGGAGGTGAAGGCCAGTGTGTGGGCTCTCCAGTGAATTGGCAGTCCAGACTTTTGCGCTGCAGGTACTTATGGAGGTATTGCCTTTGGGGTTGTTTGTGACCACCACCAGGAGTGTTTGGCGTTAAAGTCTCCGTATCCTATGAAGCGAGGTCCATGGGGCTCGAAGAAATCCTGAAGGTGCGTCTCGGTTATCGAGTCTGGGTGGTTAAAGTAAGCCGCACCAATGGTGATATCTCCCTGTGGGCTGGTAATCCTGATCACGGAGCACTGTGCCCATTCCTCCTGAAACGCGGGAAGTTCCGTGTATTGAATGCGACTCCCGATGAGCATCGTTACTCCTCCGTGTGCTCTGCCAAATAGATGGTTGGCATAGGACAAATCGTACCCGCTGATGTTAAAGTGGGATCTGGGACAAAAATGGGATTCCGATACTAGGAGTACATCGATGTTGTCTATTTTAATGAGATGCTCAACTTCGACTTTGTGCTTGTGCAGGCCGTTTGCATTCCAAAAAACTATATTAAGTCTTATTTGCATTACTTTCTGTTGAGGATGGATGCTACAAACTGCGTCATTTGCGAGATCATCTTCTCCATCATTCCTTCTATGCGGGCAAACATCGTTTCAATCTGGTTGGGTTGTGGGGCTTCGGATGTGGTTTGAGGGGTTTGGTGGTTGGGGAATTCTTTGGATGTGTCGCTTGGTTTCCTTGGAGTGCATTCCTGTACCTCATACCATTGATGATAGTTGGTATCTGGATGGGAGGTGGTTTGTTGCTACTCACAATGGGTCTGGCTTTGGGAAATTGCTGTGCCCTTGCCTTTTTGTAGGCAGGGCATCCTCTGAACGATGCAGGGTGATCAGCTTGGCAATCTAAACAGCATGCTTTCTCGTCATCTTTTTTGGTGCATGATCTGGAGTCGTTAAGACTACAGCATTTTACGCAGCCAAATTCAAGAAATCAATAGCGCTGAGTGTGTCCGAACCCTTGGCATCTGAAACATTGTGGAACGTCGTTGAACTTCAGTGGGGGCTCTACGGTGACGACTGTGTTTTTGCTCGATGGTTCGAGATTGACAAAGAAGATCCCCAGTGGTTTTTTTTTTATTTCCTGCCAATGGGATTGTGCAGATCCATCACAGTGTGGCACGCGCGGGTGCCTGCTCCATACTCTAGGTTATTGGCGATTGAGCAGGGAGAGGGGGAACTAGGCACCGTTGACCAGTATGCCAACCGCACTTTGCTGCTCCTGAGTCGTACACAGCTTTTTCAGCGAGAGAACTTGGTAGACAGCAGATAGAACGCACACTCGAGTGTTACTTTTACTTTTTTACTTTACTTTTTTTACCTTTTAATTACTTTTTTTTTGTATATAACTGTATAACTGGATCAAAAACAATAAGTTTTCAAATCTTAATTTTATACAATATTCAACAGTATTTTTAACTGTGGTCTGAAAAAAGGACCTAATGAACAGCGCTTCGTTGAAAGGTCGTTTCGGCGAAGACAGAAGCTTGGTAAACAGCAGACAGCACGCAGACTTGAGTGTGTGTTATTGTTGGTAGCAAACCGTTAGGTTCGAAGGTTGAACCAATCAGACACTATGTGACGGTTTCAGAATAGCGGGTATTAAAGCACGATAAGAAACTTGCTGTCGATCCGCAGGCACGTCTGCACTCGTAGTCATTAACTATGTGTACTCTCCCGCATTAAGGTGTTCTAAATGTAATTGGTTGAGCCAGGTTCTGGACTTATAAGATCTGTGGAAGCGCCTATAAAAAACATTAGTGGTTTCTTTTGAGGGATTCTATAATAATGTATGTAAGATGCAAGGTATCAAAAGAGTTGCCAGCCCTGGAACTTCAGAGGAGTTGCCAGCCCTGACTCTGGAGAAAAGTGGCCAGCCCTGGCACTACAGAGTCGTCGCCAGTTGGGGCTCGGAACGAGACGGTGATGGCATTTCATACAATTATATCCAATAATTATAATAAACTCAATTCAAACAAACTATAATAAACCCTACATATGGGGGCTCAACCGGTCCTGAACTAATGGTGTGAAAAATGTGTTAAAAAAATAAATGTTGCAGTGAATAAAATAGTAACTAAAGTTGAAGACAAAATAGCGAAAGGTTGTTAAAGTAGTGAACTATATGCCTAAAAGTTGTTAAGTTGTGGTTATATAGCTAAAGTTGAACATTTCCAAAGCTGATCGGTTGAAGCATTTTAGGTTTCATAAGTGACGCTTGCATAAACGTTTACAATGCAGTCTCCTGTGAAACATACGCCGGCCAAAAAAGGGGGCAAGAAAAGTAGCGCGCAAAATGAACTGGCAGAAGTGTGTGAAACAGAAAATTTTGACAATTCAGTGGAATTCCAAGTTGATCAGATGCTGCAGTTATAGAGATTGAAATTACAAGTTGAAGAACAGATAGAAAACAAGTAATGTTGACAATTTTGATAGAATAATTGGTGAATGTGATGGAAAATCTTTGCCCATCAGAAAGTGGTTTGACATTTTTGAAAAAAAATGCGGATGTATACGAACTAACAGAAACGCAAAAATATGTTCAAGCAAGAGGCAAAATGCGCGGACCTGCAAAACTGTGCTTGGAAGGAGAAAGTGTGAGTGAATATGAAGATTTGAAATATTTGTTGATTGAACAGTTTGAATTTGGAGATTTAACACTCACAAACAATTACAAGATAGAAAGAAGAAAAAAGACGTGGGCTTGCACGAATATATGCTGCAGATGAAAAAAAATGCTGCTGTTGGTGAAATGGAGGAAATCGCAGTGATCAATTATATCGTTAAGGACTAGAAATAAAAAACGAATGTAAGTACGCCATGTTACGTTGTCAATCATACAAAGAACTGAGAGAAGAGTTTGAAATTTATGATCGATTGAATATTGATGATAAAAAGGCAGAACGAAATCCTAAACATGCGATTGAAAATGGGAAAAATATCATTGTTTTAATTGTGCTGTTTCAAAATGTTTTGGTTGCAACCAAGAAGGACATATTTCGAGTAACTGCGCAAATAAAACTGACGATATTCGAGTGGTAACAAAACGAAATCGTTTGAAGACAATTAAATTAAACAAAACTGCAGTGGATTGCCTTGTAGATTGTGGGGCTGATGTTAGCTTAATTGGGTGCAAGGGGTCAAAGTAATCAAAAAAATTACAATGCTACGCGGTTTTGGAAACAAATCAACGAAGTCTGAGGAATCGAAGTCTGAGGCGATAGACTCAGACGTTCTACTCGGAGACTATTTAATTTCCAAATTTCGGATCGTGTACGATAAGCATGAATATACTTTTTTGCGAGATGAGGAAAATAATGGTTTCATACACGATTATGCTGCAATGTACAATGTCGTCGTAGAACCTGTTCATGTAGTACCGCCTCAATATTGGAAGCCAGTGGAACAGCTTATACAAAAGAGTTATTAAGCGATGCCAAATCCAGCAAAAAAATGCCCGATTGAGTTGACAATAGTTCCTGAGGGAGTGTTGCAGCCATTTTGCCATGCGCCAGCACGATTATTGACGGATGAAGCTGACGCAGTAAAGCAACAAATAATTGAATGGGTTGAACAAGGAGTAGTGCGTCAGTCAACGTCGAATATTGCGAGCAGAGTGGTACTGGTAAAAAAGAAGGATGGAACTCTCCGCGTCTGTGTGGACTATAGGAAGTTGAACAGAATGGTTCTTATCCATGCTTTTGCGGTTGCATTGATGAAAGAAATTATCGAAAAGTTGCAATCTTCCAAGTGGCTTACTATAATGGACCTCGAAAATGGATTCTTCCACGTTCCAATCAAGGAAAGTAGCAAGTCGCTCACAGCATTCATCACAAGAGAAGGATCGTTCGAATTTAATAGAGCTCCTTTCAAAAACCGTCTCCAGTTGTGTTTATAAGGTTTGTTCACCATATTTTCCAAGAGTTGATCAATGCTAACGTGATGCAGTTATACATGGATGACATAATCATTTATGCTCCATCACCTGGACTGTGTATGCAAGAAGCCAAGACAGTATTGGAGAAAGTAGCTGAATATGGCTTGAAGATTAAATGGAAGAAGTGCAGATTTTTGCATACTCGCATTGACTTTTTGGGACATATCATTGAAGGTAGGCAAATGTGGCCGGGCAAGGAGAAGACAAAAGCCGTTCATCATTTTCCTCTGCCAACAAATTTTAAAGCTGTACAATCATTTTTGGGGCTAACAGGATTTTTCAGAAAATTCGTTTCAGGATATGCTTTGATCTCGCGGCCGCTGACAAATTTGTTGAAAAAAGATGCATTTTTCGACATTGGTAACTTGGAAGATAAAGCTATGCAGCAGCTAAAAGAACGACTCACAGACAGTCCCATACTGCAAATTTACACAAGAGATGCAGAGACAGAACTACACACTGACGCTTCAAAGAATGGATTTGGAGCTGTGTTGCTGCAGATGGTAGACGGCAGTTTTCATCCGGTCTATTATTGGAGCAGGAAGACTTCCGAAGCCGAATCAAAGCGACATAGCTATTACTTAGAATCAAAGCAGCATATTTAGCTATGAAGAAGTTTCGTCACTTCCTGCTAGGAATACAGTTCAAGCTGATTACAGATTGTGTCGCTTTCAAGCAGACTACAACCAAACAAGACATACCAAGAGAGGTAGGACTGTGGATTATGTACATGCAAGACTTCACTTTACAGTAGAACACCGAGCCCCAGAAAAAATGAAGCCTGTTGACTGCCTTAGTCGCTTTTTACAATATATGTGGGTTACTACAGAGATTACTGCTCGTATTAAAAGGCCCAGCAAGACGACGATTACATAAAAGCTGTCTGTGAAATTCTGAAAGAGCGGCAGTACCAAAACTTTAAGGTGAAAGGCGATCTTCTATACAAGATGGACAACGGCAATGATTTGTTAGTGGATCCAAAGAGGATGGAACGAGAAATAAAACAGAGTTCGCATGAAGTTGGTCACTTATCAACAGTGAAGACGATGCACACTATCCAACAGCAGTTTTGGATCCCGCATCTCGAAGTCAAGGTATCAAAGCTGATAGTGAATTGCATAAAATGTATTATGTTCAGCAAAAAGCTTGGAAAGCAGCAAGGTTTTTAAATTGCATCGACAAAGGAGATACGTCACTACAAACTTTACATATTGATCAGCTTGGACCCATGGATGCGTCATCTAAACACTACAAGTACATTCTGTCAGCTGTGGATGGGTTTTCCAAATTTGTCTGGCTATGCCCAACCAAATCACAGGTCATGAAGAAGTAATTAAGCGACTGAACGACTGGTCAAGTATTTGTGGCTTTCCAACACGTATTGTAACCATAGAGGCTCAGCATTGACCTCTATTGCTTTTAAGGAGTTCACAGAAAGGCATAAGGTAGAGCATTTATGTACAACGACAGGAGTGGCCAGAGGCAGCGGAACCATCCAAGTGGTTCAAATATGTAGCGGAAGTACAACAAGCAGTAAATTCTTAAGTACATGTTGTTAAATAAGCTGTTAAAACATTAGCATTCAAAATTTTATTTGGCACCAAAATGCACAACCGAGCTGACAATCGAGTACTGGAGTGTCTGAATAAAGAATTGATTGCTGATTTCAATGGAGAGCGTCAAAAACTGCGTGAATTTGCGACACAAAACATTGAGCACGCACAACAGATCTACAAACGAAATTATGAAAAAAAAACGTCGACTAGAACATGGGTATAAGATAGGCGACCTAGTGGCGATCAAGCGAACTCAATTTGTTGCTGGCCGTAAGCTGGCAAGCGGCTATCTGGGCTCATATGAAATCGTACAAGTTAAGAGAAACGGGCGATATGACGTCCGAAAAGCAGCGAGCATAGAAGGGCCATAGGAACCCAGAGGTTCCTTCGTAACTGAAAAAAATGTTATTTCGAACAGTAGGGCGCAAAGATTGTATGAGTATGAGTGAGTTTGTGAACGCAACCCGATGCGATGCTTGCGACGTGGGATCACAGGGATTCCCCGATTGAAACCAACAAGATAGGCCAAGCAAAACAAAAAAAAAATTAACAATCATTTGATTGAAAGTGTGTAAGGTGCGCATTGAATTTTTATAATAAATAGTTTGTATGATATTGATTCTTTTAATGTGTTTTCACGATCAGTAATAATCATAATAAAAAAAAAAATTAAAAATTATCCCCGCTGAGGGACGCTGCCGTTTATCGTCCGGCTCTAATCACGGGGATAGATCCGAGAGAATAAAGATTTCACAACCAATTACGAGGAAGAAGTGGAGTGCGTTTTTTGCTCTAAAAGGTAGGTGAGAATTAGGGATATGATAGAAGAGGAAGTGCAGAGTGAAGTAATAGAGTAATAGAGTATAGGCCGTTGTAGTCAGAAGACAAAACCCAAATAGGCTCATGCTGGGCATATGTCTATTCGGAATGTTTAATGTTAGTCGTATTAGTAGATTCTGGCTGTCTACATTACCATTAATTACCTATAAGGTTATGAAGGAAAACGACACCCAGCATCTTTCTACGATTGGTTAGGGAAGGTAAAGCCAAGCACACGCTTGGCTTTATTAACCATCGTATAAGTATGGTCGAAAAATTTAAGTTTAAAGTCTAATAGGATTCCAAGATCGTTAACCTGGGTTAATCTTTCTAAGAAAATCCCATAGAGAAAGTATGTGTACTGATTGGGGCACGAACGATAGATAACATTAGCCTACATTTTGACCCATTAAGTTTAAAGAGATTGGTACAATACCATTTTTGAAAAATTTTCAAATATGACTGAAGTTTATATTGGGCAGAAAGGGATTTGTATTAAAGACAAAGCTTAACGTCGTCGGCATACATGAGCACCAGAGTGTTCGTTATAGTAGGGGTTAAGTCTTGAATAAAAATAGTGAAAAGTAGCGTCCCAAGATGGCTTCCTTGGGGGACTTCCGATGTTCTCGCTCTTAAAAGGCGAATGTATACTTCTTTAAAAAGGACACGATGGGTTCTCTCACCTAATTAGCTTGAAATCCACGTGAGAAGGGAAATAAAGTTTACTCAAAAGGAGTGAGTGGTTGACAGAATCAAATGCTTAACTAAAGTCCATATAGATGACAACTATTTAAAGGCCTTTACGGAAGCGATCCTTAATAAAGGAAGTCAGATCCAAGAGGTTTGTGGTAGTGGAGTGACGCTTTATGAAACCGTGTTGGCATGGAGGAATAATTGAATTGCAGAGATGTTAAAGATGTGGTGTTACCAATTTTTCCAAAAGCTTTTGAACCCTCTATAAAGGTTTTTCCATTAAGGGAGCTTGATCTTTGAAATGAAAAAAAAAGACTCTGGCGCACAAATCGGGCTGTATTTGATCGATAGCGTGGCGTATGTTGACTTTGAAAACATCGGTGGTTTGCGGCTTGTTGGCATAGACCTGCGACTTAAGGAAACCCCACAAGAAAAAGTCCAGCGGGGTCAAATAGCACGATCTCGGTGGCCAGTTCACGTCGCCTCGGAAATTTTCGTGTCCGGAAATTGCTCGTGCAGAACATCCATCGTAGCGTGTGCTGTGTGCCAAGTAGCGCCGTCCTGTTAAAACCACATGTTGTCCAGATCCATATCCTCGATTTCAGTCCAAAAGAAGTGAGATTCTCTCTTGAGATTCTGATGAATACGGACGTGATCAACAGAAGCAGCGCGAAAAAACCAGAAAAAACGGAGACAGCCCAGCTGGAACAAAACTAAACTGCACAGAGCCACACCGTGGGAACGTGTAAATGTTCGGCTGAGCGAACCAACAAAAGCAAGTGTGTTAAAAAGGTAAAAAAAACAATTTCTCATTTTTTCCTTTCCCGAGTGCACTATTTGCGGTGGGAGGCCCACCTGTTAAATCAGCCGGTGGAGCTGTCAACTCGTCGCAGACCAACAGTGCTGCCAGATCGGGAGATCAGGAACCAAATGGACAGAGCAGCGGGGGGGCCCGCCCCCACCGAGGATGACCCATTCAGGAGGAGCTCCAGAATGTCAAGGTCACCAACAAAAGGAGGAGGAATCGCGGTGCAGGACGCCGGAACCCCTGCGCCGGCGGTAGTGCTGGAGGATTTACCAACTTGCCGCCGCAGTGATACAGCGTTGGACAACCCGGCCCCTGCAGCCAGCAGCGCCATCAATACGTGTAACCGGAAGGAAAAGGACACCATCAGCGTGACGTCACTCAGGAAAGCAAGGATATCACCAATCGGATCGCCTATTGGGCCTTTAGACCTAGCCGCGGGAACCCCTACGCCGGCGGTTGTGGCGGTTGTGTTGGAGGACTAGCCCCCGAAGTGCGGCAGAGCTGGACAACTCGGTCCCTGTAGCCAGCAGCGATAATAATGCGAGCAACCCGAAGGCAAAGGACGTCATCAGCGTGCCATCGAATAAAAAAGGAAGAAAATCTCCAACGGGATCGCCCATAAGGCCTTTGGACTTCGCCGCGAGATTCAAAAATGAAGATCTACGGAGTATCCTCGCCAGGATGGGAAGCAAAATTAACGCGATACTATCCGCGTTCGAAATTCGGCGTCATGTTATCATAGAGGACAAGAGCGTACTCCTGGAACTCTCGGCTCTCAGCAACAGGGCCATCGAGCTTCACGAAGGCGGCGCTACAGAGAATCTTTCCAAGAACGCTTCAACCCAAACCGAGCCCCAAAAGTCTGGAAAAAAGGCTACACCAGCAAGGGAACCGCCAAAGGGACAGATGCCCAAAGTTCAGGAGCCTAAAGTACAGGCACCCAAACGCGGCAACCACCCCGCGGTGAGCTCAGAGAGTACAGCAAAACCCAAAGAAAATGCGCCCAAGCCGCGCAGCTATGCATCCGTCGCCAAGGAGGCTAGCACCGGAGGCGAGTGGAAAAAAGTGCAGCCTAAACGCCTGAGGAAGAAGCCCGAGGCACTTATATTAAAGAAGACGGGAGAGGCCTCGTATGCGGAAATGCTACGGACACTGAAAGCGGACCCGAACCTCAGCGAACTGGGCAAACATGTTCGCAAAGTCCGCAGAACTCAGAAAGGGGAACTACTGCTGGAAGTAGAGGGAAAAGTCTCAGACAGCGTCCTCAAATTCAAGACCGAGCTGGAAGCAACGTTAAAGGACATGGCTTCGGTACGCACGGGAACTCATAGGATAGCACTATCCTGCAGTGGACTGGACGAGGCCACGACAGCGGAAGATCTCCACAGCTGCCTGGTCTCCCAATACCAAGGCATCCAGCTGAAACCAGAGGACATCAAAGGACTACGTAGGATGCGGGATGGGACTCAGATAGCCTCTGGCCTGATGACCGCGAATGATGCGATCGCGGTCTTAAAGAAGGGCACGGTAACCGTGGGGTGGTCAAGGTGCCGCATCATCCAGGACGTCCGGCCCACGAGATGTTACAAGTGCCTGGGGTAGGGGCACCGAGCAACGTCCTGCAAGGCGATCGACCGATCAGACTGCTGCATGCGATGCGGTGAACGAGGACACAAGGCAAGGGGATGTGTTGCACCACCAAAGTGCCTAATATGCAGCGACGAAGTGGACAAAAACCATCCGACGGGCTGTTTCGCTTGCCCGACATACAGAGCCAGCCTCAAAGAAGTAAAGTCCCAGCATAATGCAGGAGCAAATTAAGATTGTCCAGCTTAATGTTAACCATTGCGCAGCTGCTCAGAGCCTCCTGGCCCAAACTGCGGCGGAGCGCAAGGTAGACATCATGCTTCTGAGCGAGCCCTATTACCGGGTCCGAGGCAACCCCACGATGATATTGGACGAGACCGGTAAAGCAGCCATCAAGTGTTGCAGCAACCTGCACATACAGGAATTGGCGGCCTCGCCGATGCGCGGAATAGCATATGCAAAAATAAAAGGAGTGCATTTTTACAGCTGCTACGCCCCCGCTAGCGACATCCCAGACCAGTTCGAGGATATGATGGAGGTGCTGGGCAGCCATGCGAGAGGGCGCGGCCCGAAGATCATCGCGGGCGACTTCAATGCATGGGCAGAAGAATGGGGCAGCAGGCTATCCAATCTCAGAGGCCGAGCAGTTATAAACACAATGCTTATGCTGGACCTGGTACTGCTGAACGACGGCTGCAAACCAACGTTCAACAACGATAGGGGTTCGTCCTATATAGACATCACCTACACCAGCAGAGGGTTAGTGGCTAACGCGAGCTGGACGGTCCACGACGTTGTAACGCTGAGTGACCACGCACTGATTTCCTTCTGCATCCTACCGAAGGGCACGACTGGGAGGCGGCAGAGAAGATCAGTCGGGCAAGCCTGGGACTCAAGGAAGATGGACGAGGATATGCTGGAATACCAAATCGACTCACTTCGGATCACAAATGGACACGCAGATTCAATGGCGGCCGACCTCATGAAGATGCTTGAGGCAACGTGCGACGCAACCATGCCAAGGAGGAAAAAAGAGCAGCGCAAGCCCCCAGTGTACTGGTGGAGCGCCAACTTAAGCAAGCTACGCTCGGAATGCCTAAGGGCAAGGAGAAGGGCGCAACGAGCCAGAGGCAGCACCCAGCACGCAGAACTCATCGAGGCCTTCAGAAGCAAACGCTCAGAGTTCATGCACGGCATATTGGCAGCCAAAGCGCGGGCCTATAAGGAACTGCTAGAGACCGTGGATAGAGAGCCATGGGGACTCCCCTACAAACTCGTAGCTAACAAGCTAAGGAAGAGAGAGGCAACTTCAAATGACCCGAATGTTCTGGCTAGCATAGTAGCAGAACTATTCCCAAGGCAGACCACTCTATGGCGGCCAACAGCAGTAGCTCCCCCCCCTATGACTTCCCGAGCATAACGGACGTCGAAGTTGTGGAGGCAGCCAAGCGAATCAAGCCCACCAAAGCTCCTGGCCTGGATGGAATTCCTGGAGCAGTCGTCAAGGCAGTGGCGGTAACTAGACCCGATATATTCAGGGAAACCTTCCAGCAGTGTCTCTTGGACGGGGTATTTCCGACGAGGTGGAAAAGCCAAAAACTAGTTCTGCTGCCGAAAGGCAAGGGATCAGCACACGCCGCAACTAGCTACCGCCCGCTGTGCCTACTGGACATCGTGGGCAAGCTATTCTAGCGCATCCTATATGCTCGAATAGAGGCAATCACCGAGAGCAGCAACGGCCTAGGCACGCAGCAACAAGGATTTCGGAAGGGCAGAAGCACTCTGGACGCACTTATGGCGGTGAGAAACATCGCCGAGAACGCGCTCGATGGCGATAGATGGCTGGGTGGAAGGAAGGAGTACTGCGCAATCGTCACGTTGGACGTGAAGAACGCCTTCAACACCGCCAGATGGCCAGTAATCCTCAGCGCCATGCATAGGATGGGTATCCCGGAGTATCTCAGGATCGTCGTTGGAAACTACTTCACGGATCGTGTCCTCTGGTACGACACGGACGCCGGCCCGAGATGCTACAGTGTTTCTGCAGGAGTCCCACAAGGATCTGTGCTTGGACCAATCTTGTGGAACATCATGTATGATGGTATCCTGGGCATCAACAAGCCCTTAGGAGCTGAGCTACAGTGCTTTGCGGACGATGTGGCAATAACTGCAGTGGCCAAGACGATAGCAGCCCTCGAAGATAAGTGCAACGCGACAATTAATATGGGCACCGACTGGCTAGAGAAAGCCGGCCTAACAATTGCGGCACACAAGACCGAGGCTGTCCTATTAAGCAGCAGGAAGAAGGTGGAAAGAATGCTGATCACGGTGAACGGGACACAGGTGGCATCACAAGATTCCTTAAAATACCTGGGAGTAATGATAGACCACAGGCTAGCTTTTAAGGATCATGCTAGCTACGCGAGCAGGAAAGCAGCAATAACGACTGCGTCCCTGTCCAGGCTCATGCCCAATGTAGGAGGCCCAAATTATCCGGCAAGGAAACTACTGGTGGCGGTAGCCAAGGCAACGCTGCTCTATGCTGCACCAATATGGAGCAACGCCACCAAGAAAGGCACTTACTTGAAAGGAGCAGGAGCGGCGGTACGGTCTATGGCCCTTAGGCTCATTAGAGGCTTCAGGACCATATCTGGAGACGCAGCACTAGCACTGGCAGGCTTGCCGCCAATCGACCTGGAGATAAAGGCTATTTGCCAGGTCCGAGAAGGAGCTACCCGGCTGGAGGCTCACGAGCGACTGATGTGAGAGTGGCAGACCAGATGGATAACATCGCAACGGGGGAGGTGGACCTACCAACTCATCCCCAATTTAACGGAGTGGGCCAACTGTCGCCACAAAAAACTGGACTACCACCTCACCCAGTTCCTCACGGACCATGGTTGCTTTCGGGCGTACCTACTCCGGTTCCACCACGTAGAGGCAGCTCAATGCCCCTACTGCCCCGATGCTGAGGAAACAGCAGAGCATGTACTCATGCACGGCTCCAGGTTCATGGATGAGAGGGTGCAGCTAAGGGCGCTGATCGGTGCCCCGCTCAGCCCTGGCGGCTTGATCGCGGCCATGATGGAGAACAGCGACTCGTGGGAGCGGGGACATAATATCATCAGGGACATGATGAAGCGGGTCCGAGCCGACGAGATGACCAACAGAACTGAAGGCTAATACAGGAGACGTACATCTATACGAAGGCAGGAGGGAAACTAGCCAGCGAAACCAGGGATGAAGGACGGGCGCCTCTAGGCCATATAACAAGGAAGGGAGTACAACCAGGCTCCACATCCTGCTCACCGACGAAATAACTTGACTGGCAGTCCCGGTGAGCTTGTAAAGGACAGAAGAGCATACGGAGGATTTTGTTTTTAGTACGTAGGCATAATCTATACTAGGAGGGTTATGAATCGTGCATGCCACCTATGGACGGTAGGTGGTATCTTTGGAAGATTTTAATTTTCCTACCGTAAGGCATAATAAAAAAAAAAAAAAAAAAAAAGTCCAAAAGAAGTTAGTTATTGTTGCAAATGTCCCTATGTGTGTGCTTGTATACGAATCCATGAACATGAGTATATATGGACATAAGCAAAAGCCTCATTGAACTGTTAGAGGAAAGAATATGACCAATACATATGCAAATGTTAACGGGACTATTTCACTGGAAGGAATCGCTGTCTCTCTTTTTCTTTTTGTTCGGTCTCTTTGCAATGCTCAGATCGAGCTCAGTTGCTTGCAGACGACGAGTGCGTTCACATCGAAAAGAGATAAAATAAAACAAAACTAAATTTCACACAAGTTGTTGTTGTTTAATTATTTAATCTGGATATTATTATTACTTTCAATAGGTTGTGGGACACAGACACAAAGTAATCAAATAATTAGTGCTTGTGTCGATTCATACATATATGTGAATAAAAAAAAAAAAAAAAACGCAAGCGAAAATTGAAGTTTGTGTGTATAAGTAAAATATGGAAAATACAAGGGGTAATAATAAAATAAAATAAAATAAAATTGAATAAAAAAAAATATTATAAAAAAGAAAAAAAAGGATTAAAAAAAGAAAAAAAAAATTACTGGATAATGAAATCCGAACATGAAGTTCCTATATTGATCAAAATGTATTATATATTTTACTTTGAAGCATTGAAGCTATTTTCTTAATTTTTCGAACCTATCACAAATTTTTAACTATTATTGTATATATTACTTTGAAACATTGAAGCTATGTTGTTGATTTTGTTTTAAACTTATTACTAATTTTTGAATGATCTGATTAGGTTTTACTGGGTTTCCCTAATAAAAAAAAATTAAAAAAAAAAAATACGGACCAATCACGCCTCCGGCCCAAAATCCGCACCGAACAGTCACTTCCTTCGGATGCATTGACACTTGGTGAACTTCGTGTGGATTGGTCTCGTCCCAAATACGGCAATTTTGTTTTTTGACATAGCCATTCATCCAAAAATGCTCCTCGTCGCTGAAGATGTGCGAAGTGCGTGGAACGTTGCTCGAACTGAAGACCCACTTTCATAAAACAATTTTATGATTTGCACGTGCTGCTTGACACTGTAACCTGCCATGGTGGTTTGGGAGGACTAAATAAATATATTTCACTGCATTTGACATGTGGCACTCAAACAACATGGCCGCAAAAGGCTGTCAAAGGTCGAGCGTCCCAATTGGAAAACCCTTTAGTTTGTAGCATCCGATTTTTTTCTTTTTTTGTGTAGGGGAATTATGAAAGATTCCTTTCACATGTGGGGAAAAATCAAAGTTTCCAGAGACAAGAAGAAAAGTTTTAGAAGAGGTCTGCACAATGGCTTAGTGTAGCTTTTCAGTAACACCATCAAAACCTGGCGAATAGACTGGTTTTACCTTTAGAAGATCCGATAACACACTGCTTTTGGAAAAAGATGTTCTGAAAATAAGATTGACTTATTGAAAATTGTATGAATAAGGCTGATCCATAATTGTAGGAATTGAATATGTTGTTTGCAAAAAATTTTTGTAAATAGATCGGCAAATACCCTGATCAGTAGTCGCAGATCAGATTTTTAAACGAAATTAAAATAAAATTATAAAACTGCATAGGATCCTGTGTAAACTGGATCCGGCAGTGGTAAACATAATTCTTATAACACTCAGCATTATGCACGGTGAAGTTTGACCGAGCTACTAAGTATCTTGAAAAAGTTACATTGCAGCCAGTATTTTTATATCTCTGTTTTTATTATATTTTAAGTTTTTAAGGCTCCTTGTAAACCGAGGCGGGTTAGTCAGGGCGGCACGCAAGAGTCAAAGAAAACGTTAAGCGTTTTGTCGAATGTTTCTAAAGTGATATTAATATCTTACAATCCCACATATCGGACCAATCGAATGTATAAATTAAGTTGCTTAGTCTCCGAATGTCAGCCTTACAAAAGCTGCAAGTTTTATGGACTCTCGCCATGGAGTTCTGAAGATTGCTAACAGTAAGGGTTTCAAGGCAGACGTCAATCGTTGGGTGGTATGGATCTTCTGGGGTCGAAAGTCGCATGGCTCTGAAAATTTTTGTATACCCTTGAAAAGGGTATTATAATTTTGTCCAGAAATGTGTAACGCATTAAAGGAAGGATCTCCGACCCCACAAAGTATATATATTCTTGATCAGCATCAACAGCCGAGTCGATATAGCCATGTCCGTCTGTCCGTCTGTTTCTATGCAAAAAGTAGACAGTAGTTTTAAAGCTAGCGTTTGAAATTTTTACCACATCATTATTTTTGTTGCACGCAGATCAAGTTTAAAATCGGTCGGATCGAACCACTATATCATATAGCTGCCATACAAACGATCAATCAGATTTCAAGTCTTTGCATGAAAAACTTTTTTGTTCTCCACGCTATCGCAACCGAATTAAACATTTTTTCATTTGAAAATTAACAAATCAATAAAATGTATCCTTGTTGGATATGAACCAAACGGGTTAAAATTGTGGAATGTAATATCAAGGACATTTATGACAGCTAGGGATGTTGAGGTGAATGAAACTAATATGTTTTATACTAGATCTGGAGATAATAGTGTCAAGCAATCGCAAGACATATTATCTAAACTTGAAAATACAGATCAGGTTGAAGACTCTTGTTTGATGGATACAAATGATAACCAAAGTATTGAGGAGTCTATACATGAGAAGACTGATAATTTTGAATTAGACAAACAGACTAGTGAAAATTTCACAAATCCAGAGAATGCCGATCCAGTTGATGATTCTGGCGACAAATTACAAAATTCGAGTATAGAGAATGAAGAAATAAGGAGGAGTGAACGAATTAAAGATAGACCTAAAATATCTTATAGTCTGATGGAAAAGTATTTATTGAATGCATACGTATGTTTCAATGACATACCCAGTACATTTGAAGAAATTAAACACCGCCATGACAGAGTTTTCTGGGAGAAAGCTGAATGAATGAATGAAGCTGTGATGAATTATATTCTTATTTATAAAAGAACACTTGGTCCCTAGTAAAAAGACCAATAAGAAAAACATTGTTGACTGCAAGTGGGTGTTCATAGTAAAGCAAGATGAGTTTGGTAATTTTGTAAAGTACGAGGGCGGGTCAATAAGTCCGTGACTATTTGAATGAAACACAGGTTTTTAGATAAAAAGTTATTTTATTTTTCAACGTAGTCTCCTTTGAGCTCTATACACTTATCCCAACTTTTCTCCAATTTTTTTATCCCTTCCAAAAAATATGATTTGTCGAGGTCTTCAAAATAGGCATTTGTTTGTGAGATGACTTCGTCATTGGAGGCAAATCTTTTTCCGCCGAGCCATTTCTTCAAGTTTGGGAACAAGAAATAGTCACACGGGCTAGATCGGGTGAATAGGCCGGATAATGGATTCATGGAATTTTGCCATGAAAACTGCACATGTGTGCACCCGTGCATTGTCCTGGTGGAAAAGAACTTTTTCTTGGCCAAGTGCGGTCGCTTTTTTTTCAATGCCTCATCGAATCGACCCAATAAGTTGCTGTAATATTCACCATTGATTGTTTTTCCTTTTTGAAGGTAGTCAATGTGGATAATACCGCGAACATCCCAAAAAACAGTCGCCATGACTTTATTGGCTGACAAACCCACCTTTGCCTTCTTTGGCGCCGATTCACCCCGAGAAACCCACTGTTTTGACTGCTGTTTGGTCTCCGGTGTGTTGTGGTGGATCCACGTTTCGTCCACGGTTACGAAACGGCGCAAAAACTTGTTCGTATTGCGATTGAACAACGCTAAACATTCCTGCGAAATTCGTTCGTATTGCGATTGAACAACGCTAAACATTCCTGCGAAATTGTCACACGGTTGCATTTGTGGTCGATTGTGAGCAAACGCGGCACCCATCTTGCGGAAAGCTTTCTCATACCCAAATGATCATTCAAAATTGAAACCACTGAGCCATGTGAAATGCCTCCGGCTTCTACAATCTCTCTCACTTTTAATCGCCGATCGGCTAAAACCATATCGTGGATTTTTTCAATTGTTTCGGATGTGGAAACCTCAACTGGGCGTCCAGAACGTTCGGCATCTTTCTTGCTTGTACGGCCACATCGGAATTCAGTAAACCATTTTTTTACCATGGAAATGGATGGTGCAGAGTCTCCATAATATTTATCAAGCTTGGCCTTTTTTTCCTCAAAAAATAATGCCTAATGAGCACACGAAATTCACTTTTTTCCATTTTCTTCTCAATCAACGCGGTAGTCTGATATTAACGGCTGTCAAAAATAAACTAAATGTCGCAGCTTGTTCAATTTTTGACAAGAGTCAACTGACAGATGACTGTTGACGGGAGCAGTGTTACCATTTCAATTAAGAGGCGGGAAATTCAAAAAGTCACGGACTTATTGACCCGCCCTCGTATAAGGCAAGATTACTGGCACGTGGCTTTAGACTATGACGAAACCTTTGCACCAGTTGCGCGAATATCTAGTTTCCGATTTATCTTAGCACTTTCTAACCAATATGACTTGTCGTCGCTCGAGTGGAGTTGCCTTCAACGGCTACCCCCTTTGGATCCCGAAGGAACGGAAAGACTCTTCCGTCAGTAGTAGCTCGTTTTATTCTATAATCGTTTTTTAAGGTTATTCAACATTAATTATTCTAATCCTATCTTACCGCAGTTAGCCCACCAAACTCTCGTGCGACAATGCACGCTAAGTTTTGCGCGGCTTCCGATGGCGGCCGACAGTGTGACCGCACACATTTAACTACTAAATCCTATCACTATCACGAAAATACTGACTACGGCTATCGATTACACCGATCGATCCGCGACATGACTTAAAAATACATCAAATGGATGTAAAGACAGCGTTTTTAAACGGAGTTTTAAAAGAGGAAATCTATATGAAAACTCCTGAAGGCTTAATACATAGGCAGAATACAGTTTGTAAATTGAATAAGGCAATTTATTGCCTTAAGCAAGCGGCTAGATGCTGGTTTCAAGTATTCGAAGATGTATTGAAAGAAATTGGCTTAATCAACAGTGGAGTAGATCGCTGCATTTACTTAATAGATAAAGGAGACATGTAAGAAAGTATATATATTTTTTTATATGTAGACAATGTAGTCATAGCAACAAAAAACATAAACACAATGACAAATTTAAAATCATACTTGATGAAAAAATTTAAAATTACGGGTTTAAACGATATTCGATACTTTATTGGGATGAAATTTGTTAGAAATTGATGAATTTATTATATCGTGTTCTTCATGTGATGGTTCAATTAAGACTGATTTAATGTTTCTTTATGAGAGATGCTTACAAATATTTACAGAAGTGTGACTTATACTTATACAATTCTGTAAGCGCAATGAAGGGTGCGTATAAGAGTGCGTTGCCAATTAGCAATATGTATATTTCTATTTTGATCTACTGCATACCTAACATACATGTGAATTTCATATGCTTAACTTTACAAAGATTTTTAGTTAGGATATCAGCTATCATATTTTCAGTAGGTACATAGTTAATTTCTACAAATTTATTCTTAACCATTTCCCGTACATGGTGATATTTGATGTCAATGTGTTTGCTGCGTGCATGGAATTTCGAGTCCTTAGCTAGACATTGTGCACTTTGATTATCGCTGTTGATTTGTGTTGCGAAGTCGTCACCAAATCCCAATTCACGCATCACCTTCCGTATGTACGTTGCTTCTTTTGCCGCCATCGATAGTGCGACATACTCCGCCTCAGTGCTGCTCAAGGCTACCACACCTTGTTTCTTGCTTTCCCATGAGCCTTTTCATGCGCCCCGGCTGCGATGAAGGTCCAGCCACTGAAAGATTTTCGGTCCATGCTGTCTCCAGCCCAATCAGCATCGACGACGCAATATACAGGCTTTCCAGTCTTCTTATATTGTAGACATAATTCGGCAGTGCCCCTCAAGTACCTCAGTATTCTTTTAGCAGCTGCCTCGTGCTCCTGATGTGGATCTGCATTCTGCTGTGCAAGTTTAACGACTGAGTGTAGTATATCCGGCCGTGTTGTTATTGCCAAATACATTAGAGAGCCTATTAATGATTGATAGCTCGTTTGATCTACACGCTTGCAGTCGTCTTGATCGCATTTTACTTGAAATCCTGCTTCAAGAGGTATAGCATTAGATTTACAGTTTTGCATACCATACTCACGTAAGAGATTTTCAATATATTGCTTATGGCCAACATTTATGTTGCCAGTCTCGCCTTCACGATCTATTTCCATTCCAAGAAAATGGTTCAACTGACCGCTATCAGTGACGTCGAATTCGTCGGCAATCGACATCTTTATTCTTTTTAGGTCATCTTTGCTAGTACTGGCCACAATCATGTCATCTACATACACCACTATGATGCCTATTGTTTGACCTTGTCGCCGTATGTATAGACACGGCTCGCTGGCGCAGGGGTTGAAGTCCATCTTCACCAAAACAGAATTTAGCTTCGCATTCCACTCACGGCCACTCTGCTTAAAGCCGTACAAAGATTTGTTTAGTTTTAGCACACGCTCAGGGAACTTCTGGTCAACAAATCCCTCTGGTTGCCGCATGTACACCAAATCTCGCAGTTCACTGTTGAGATAAGCAGAAGAAACATCCATTTGATGAACATACATACCATGCTCAACTGCCAGAGCAATCACCAGCCTGATCCTAGAATACCTCGCCACTGGTGAGAAAGTTTCACTGTAATTTATGCCAAAGCGCTGCGCACAGCCTTTAGCCACTAAACGGGCCTTGAATTTATCCACCTGGCCATTTTTGTCACGCTTGACTGCGAACACCCATCTGCTACCAATAGCCTTCTCTCCTTTTGGTAGGTCAGTCAACGTCCAGGTTTTGTTGGCTTGTAGACTTGCTATCTCCTTCTGCATCGATGCCTGCCAAAATTTGGCATGATGAGAATTCAAAGCTGCATCCACAGTTCCAGGCACTGATACATCATCAGTTTTCATAACATTCAGTATGTTATACTGCTTGCGAGGGCGTCCGGGTTGTCCAGTGTAGATAAGCTTTGGGCGTCCAGGTCCTCTCTTCCCGCAATCATCAGCTGTGTCGACTTCCAAATCTCCTTCTCCAATTTTATCTGTCTCTTGTTGCTGTTCTTGGTGATTCATACCGTCCAGTGCCACATCTTCAACATTGTCGTCTATGTTACACTCAGGATTAGACTCGTCCATCACCAGCGTGACTTCAGTACTGTTTGTTGAGCCCTGATCTCTCACACTGTCGTCTGTAAGGGAATCTTCAAGAAATATAACATCTCGTGCCTCTGTTACCTTCCTTGTTTTTGGGTCAAACAAACGATATGCCTTTGCTGTTGGAGAATAGTCAATCAACACTCGCTCCTCTCCTTTAGGTTGAAACTTCTTGCGTTGCGTCTTGTTAAGCACGATAGCTCTACTACCAAATATTCGTAGATGACTTACGCCTGATTTCTTGCCATTCCATGACTCGTAAGGTGTCATATCGGTCAACGTCGAAGTCTCAGAGCGGTTGCGCAGATATGCAGCTGTATTTATGGCCTCTGCCCAAAAACTCTCGTCGAGATCAGCATGACTCAGCATGCTGCGTGCCATCTCCACCAACGTACGGTTTGCTCGTTCTGCCACCCCATTTTGCTGCGGTGTATGAGGCACAGTAAGCTGCCTCCTTATACCATTGCTGTTTAGCAATTGTTGAAATGCGCTACTCAAATACTCGCGCCCGTTGTCACTTCTCAGACACTTTATTTTCCTGCCAATTGATGTCTCCGCAATTGCTTTAAACTCTTTGAACTTATCGAGGATTTCGTTTCGCGTCTTCAAAAAACAATCGTAAACATAACGCGATTTATCGTCAATGAAAGTTGCAAAGTAACGAGCACCGCCAACCGAACTCTTATGCATTGGTCCACAAATGTCCGTATGGATGAGATCTAATACGTCCTTTGCCCGATTATAAGAATGCTTAGGAAATTGCTTCTCACCTATTTTGCACTTTGCGCAAGTCTCACACACATAGTTTTTCATATTCATACATTGTTCCGATGTTAAGCCATGAACCATATGTTTTTTCATCATTTTTTCTATACTGGCAAAATTTAAATGGCCAAAGCGATAGTGTCATTTAATAAGTCCTTTATTATCCGTTTGTGCGTTGAAACATTTTTGTTCGCTCGTTTCAAACAAAAACAAATCGTTTTGCTTCTTGGCAACACAAACAACATCGCCCGTGCGATTTTTATGCGTGCACAGCTATTCGAAATATTTACTGTGAATCCCTTGTTCACCACTTTCGCCACGGAAATAAAATTACATTGAATATTGTTAACCAGAAGTACATCGGTCAAATCGATTGTACTATGTTTCCACTGTAAACGCACTGTTCCGATACCGATCGCTTCAATATAATTTTTTCCGGCCAACACAATTCTTTCTCTGTGCTTTTTGATCTCTATAAAAAGCGATTTATCGTTACACAAATGTGCAGTCGCACCACTATTCACTACCAAATATTCTTTGAAAAACTCTAGTTGTGATTCGCATCAGCAAACACAGAATATGACTTCTTATTATCACTCTCTTCATTGTTTCTTTTTTCGTTTTTCTTTGCACTTCTACAGTTAACCGCAATGTGCCCTTGACGACCACAACACCAGCACACTCGCTGCTTAAAGTTTTTATTTTGCGAGACTGTACTTTTCTCACGTCGCGACGAGAACATTTTCTGCACTCCGCTTTGTTCTGTGTCTATATTTCGGCGCTCACTCTCTTCGATTAACTTGATTTTTAGCGTAGTTAAGGAGGTAACGAATCACGTGATTCAATGGCAACTACAAAATTGTCAAAAGATTCCGGCAAACTAGACAATAGTAATATGCACAGACACTCATCGGCCAATGTAAACTCAATTTCAGACAGTTTTTCAAAGAAGTCTGAAAATTTTGCTATGTGCGATGCCATATTTTCTGAATCTATCAACTTTAGATACAACAATTGTCTCAGCAACTGAACGCGACGCGCGGGACCAGCGGGCATATGGATTTCTTTTAGTTTTTTCCAAGCACATTCAGCAGTTACGCAATTTTTGACATTGTTTATTTGTGATGCCTTAATGCAGAGCATAATGCTCGCGAGGGCCTTCTCATCTTTGGCATCAAAATCCAATTTTTTCTCGGGACTATCACTTTCATTTTTCACTTTTAGTCCACACACGTAGCCCCACAACTCAGAATGTATGAGCACGCTTTTTATTTGCACGGCCCACGCACCATAATTATTGTCGTCCAATTTCTCTATCGAGTTCATAATTGAATTCATTGTCACAAACAAGAAAGTCCAGAATATTTGCTATTCACTTTCTTTACTAATTCGATATAATAACTTCGCGCACAATTGTATTTCTTGAGCTTCCTGGGCCCATAACCTGATGAATTTATTATATCGTGTTCTTCATGTGATGGTTCAATTAAGACTGATTTAATGTTTCTTTATGAGAGATGCTTACAAATATTTACAGAAGTGTGACTTATACTTATACAATTCTGTAAGCGCAATGAAGGGTGCGTATAAGAGTGCGTTGCCAATTAGCAATATGTATATTTCTAACAGAAACGAAAACATATTAAGTTTAAGTCAATCAGCTTATATTCATAGCATTTTAAGAAAATTTAATATGGAGGATTGTAAGCCAGTAAGTACGCCTTTGCCAAATAAACTTGACTATGCAGCATTGCAATCAGAGGAAACATGCAACGCACCATGTCGGAGCTTGATCGGTTGTTTGATGTATTTTATGTTATGTACTTGGTCAGATTTGAGAACATCCATTAGCATATTGAGTCGATACACCAATAATAATAATAAAGAACTATGGCAAAACCTTAAGAAAGTTTTGAGATACCTGAAGGGTACTATTGATTTGAAGTTGACTTTTGTCAGAAATGATAGTTTTGATAATATTATTGTTTCTAATTGGGCTGGGTGTGAAGTAGTCAGAAGAAGTACAACTGGTTTTATTTTTAAAATATTTGAATCCTGTTTAATATGTTGGAGTACAATGAAACAGAAATCAGTTGCAGCTTCATCAACAGAAGCAGCATATATGGCACTGTTTGAAAGTGTACGTGAAGCATTATGGCTAAAATCATTAATGAACCGAATTAAGATTGATTTAAATTAACCAATAGACATTTTAGAAGATAACCAAGGTGGGAGGCCCATCTGTTAAATCAGCCGGTGGAGCTGACAACTCATCGCAGACCAACAGTGCTGCCAGATCTGGTGATCAGGAACTAAATGGACAGAGCAGCGGGGGGCCCCGCCCCCACCGATGATGACCCATTCAGGACGATCTCCAGAATGTCAAGGTCCCCAACAAAAGGAGGAAGAACTGCGGTGCAGGACGCCGGAACCCCTGCGCCGGCCGTTGTGCTGGAGGATATACCGACTTCCCGCCGCAGTGATACAGCGTTGGATAACTAGGCCCCTGTAGCCAGCAGCGCTATGAATACGAGTAACCAGAAGGCAAAGGACGTGATCAGCGTGCCGTCGCACAGGAAAGGAAGAAGATCACCCATCGGATCGCCTATAGGGCCCTTAGACCTAGCCGCGGGAACCCCTGCGCCGGCGGTTGTGGCGGTTGTGTTGGAAGATATACCGACTAGCCCCCGCAGTGCGGCAGAGCTGGACAACTCGGCCCCTGTAGCCAGCAGCGCTACTAATACGAGCAACCCGAAGGCAAAGGACGTTATCAACATGCCGTCGCACAGGAAAGGAAGGAAATCACCAATCGGATCGCCTATAAGGCCCTTAGACTTCGCCGCGGGATTCCAAAATGAAGACCTACGGAGCATACTGGCCAGGATGGGAAATAAAATTGACGCGGTACTATCCGCGTTCGAAATTCGGCGTCATGTAGTCATAGAGGACAAGAGCGTACTTCTGGAACTCTCGGCTCTCAGCAACAGGGCCATCAAGCTTCACGAAGGCGGCGCTAAAGAGAATCTTTCTACGACCGCTTCTACCCAAACCGAGCCCCAAAAGCGTGGAAAAAAGGCTACACCATCAAGGGAACTGCCAAAGGGACAGATGCCCAAAGTTCAGGAGCCTAAAGCACAGGCACCCAAGCGCGGCAACCACTCCGCGGTGAGCTCTGAGGGTATACCTAAACCCAACGAAAATACGTCCAAGCCGCGCAGCTATGCATCCGTCGCCAAGGAGGGTAGCACTGGAGGCGAGTGGAAAAAAGTTTAGCCTAAACGCCTGAGGAAGAAGCCGGAGGCACTTATATTAAAAAAGACGGGAGAGGCCTCGTATGCGGAAATGCTCCGAAAACTGAAAGCGGGCCCGAACCTCAGCGAACTGGGCAAACATGTTCGCAAAGTCCGCAGAACTCAGCAAGGGGAACTACTGCTGGAAGTAGAGGGAAAAGTCTCAGACAGCGTCCCCAAATTAAAGACCAAGCTGGAAGCAACTCTAAAAGACATGGCTTCGGTACGTACGGGTCCTCAAAGAATAGCACTATCCAGCAGTGGATTGGAGAGGCCACGACAGCAGATGATCTCCACAGCTGCCTGGTCTCCCAATTTCAAGGCATTCTGCTGAAACCAGAGGACATCAAAGGACTACGTAGGATGCGGGATGGGATTCTGTCCTGATGAACGCGAATGATGCGATCGTGGTCTTAAAGAAGGGCACGGTAACCGTGGGGTGGTCAAGGTGCCGCATCATCCAGGACGTCCGGCCCACGAGATGTTACAAGTGCCTGGGCTACGGACATCGAGCAACGACCTGCAAGGCGATCGACCGATCAGACTGCTGCCTCCGATGCGGCGAACGAGGACACAAGGCAAGGGGATGTGTTGCACCACCAAAGTGCCTATTATGCAGCGACGAAGTGGATAAAAACCACCCGACGGGCTGTTTCGCGTGCCCGACATACAGAGCCAGCATAATGCAGGAGCAAATTAAGATTGTTCAGCTCAATGTTAACCATTGCGCAGCTGCTCAAAGCCTCCTGGCTCAAACTGTGGTGGAGCGCAAGGTAGATATCATGCTTTTGAGCGAACCCTATTACCCTGTCCGTGGCAACTCCACAATCATATAAGAGGAGACCGGTAAAGCAGCCATCAAGTGTTGCAGCAACCTGCACATACAGGAATTGGCGGCCTCGCCGATGCGCGGAATAGCATATGCTAGAATAAAAGGAGTGCATTTTTACAGCTGCTACGCCCCCGCTAGCGACACCCCAGACCAGTTCGAGAAGATGCTGGAGGTGCTGGGCAGCCATGGGAGAGGGCGCGGCCCAAAGATCATCGCGGGCGACTTCAATGCATGGGCAGTAGAATGGGGCAGCAGGATATCGAATCCCAGAGGCCGAGCAGTAATAAACACAATGCTTATGTTGGACCTAGTACTGCTGAACGACGGCTGCAAACCAACGTTCAACAACGAAAGGGCTCGTCCTATATCGACATCACCTACATCAGCAGAGGGTTAGTGGCTAACTCGAGCTGGAAGGTCCACGACGTTGTAACGCTGAGTGACCACGCACTGATTTCCTTCTGCATCCTACTGAAGGCCACGACTTGGAGGAGAAGATCAGTCGGGCTAGCCTGGGGCTCGAGGAAGATCGACGAAGAGATGCTGGCATACCAAATCGACTCGTTTCGAATCTCAAATGGACACGCAGATTCAATGGAGGCAGCCAAGCGAATCAAGCCCACCAAAGCCCCCGGCCTGGATGGAATTCCTGGAGCAGTCGTCAAGGTAGTGGCGTTAGCTAGACCTGATATATTCAGAGAAACCTTCCAGCAGTGTCTCTTGGACGGGGCCTTTCCGACGAAGTGGAAAAGTCAGAAACTAGTTCTGCTGACGAAAGGCAAGGGATCAGCATACGACGCAACCAACTACCGCCCGCTATGCCTACTGGATATCGTGGACAAGCTATTCGAGGGCATCCTGTATGCTCGAATAGAGGCAATCACAGAGAGCAGCAACGGCCTAGGTACGCAGCAGCACGGCTTTCGGAGGCAAGACCACCCTGGACGCACTTATGGCGGTGAGAAACATCGCCGAAAACGCTCTCGATGGCGACAGATGGCTGAGTGGAAGGATGGAGTACTGCGCAATCGTCACGTTGGACGTGAAGAACGCCTTCAACACCGCCAGATGGCCAGTAATCCTCAGCGCCATGCATAGGATGGGTATCCCGGAGTATCTCATGATCGTCGTTGGAAACTACTTCACGGATCGTGTCCTCTGGTACGACACGGACGCCGGCCCGAGATGCTACAGTGTTTCTGCAGGAGTCCCACAAGGATCTGTGCTTGGACCAATCTTGTGGAACATCATGTATGATGGTATCCTGGGCATCAACAAGCCCTTAGGAGCTGAGCTACATTGCTTTGCGGACGATGTGGCAATAACTGCAGTGGCCAAGACGATAGCAGCCCTCGAAGATAAGTGCAACGCGACAATTAATATGGCCACCGACTGGCTAGAGAAAGCCGGCTTAACAATTGCGGCACACAAGACCGAGGCTGTCCTATTAAGCAGCAGGAAGAAGGTGGAAAGAATGCTGATCACGGTGAACGGGACACAGGTGGCATCACAAGATTCCTTAAAATACCTGGGAGTAATGATAGACCACAGGCTAGCTTTTAAGGATCATGCTAGCTACGCGAGCAGGAAAGCAGCAATAACGACTGCGTCCCTGTCCAGGCTCATGCCCAATGTAGGAGGCCCAAATTATCCGGCAAGGAAACTACTGGTGGCGGTAGCCAAGGCAACGCTGCTCTATGCTGCACCAATATGGAGCAACGCCACCAAGAAAGGCACTTACTTGAAAGGAGCACGAGCGGCGGTACGGTCTATGGCCCTTAGGCTCATTAGAGGCTTCAGGACCATATCTGGAGACGCAGCACTAGCACTGGCAGGCTTGCCGCCAATCGACCTGGAGATAAAGGCTATTTGCCAGGTCCGAGAAGGAGCTACCCGGCTGGAGGCTCACGAGCGACTGATGTGAGAGTGGCAGAGCAGATGGATAACATCGCAACGTGGGAGGTGGTCCTACCAACTCATCCCCGATTTAAAGGCGTGGGCCAATTGCCACAACAAAAAACTGGACTACCACCTTACCCAGTTCCTCACGGATCATGGTTGCTTTCGGGCATACCTACTCCATTCCACCACGTAGAGTCAGCTCAATGCCCCTACTGCCCCGATGCTGAGGAAACAGCAGAGCATGTACTCATGCACGGCTCCAGGTTAACCGTGGAGAGGGTGCAGCTAAAGGCGGTGATCGGTGCCCCGCTCAGCACTGGCGGCTTGATCGCGGCCATGATGGAGAACAGCGACTCTTGGGAGCGGGGACATAACATCTTCAGAGATATGATGAAGCGGGTCCGAGCCGACGAGATGGCCAACAGAGCTGAAGGCTAATACAGGCGACGTACACCTATACGGAGGAAAAATACCCAGCGAAACCAGGGATGAAGGATGTGCGCCTCTAGCACAATTAACAAGGAAGGGAGTAGAACCAGGCTCCAAATCCTGCTCACCGACGAAATAACTTGACTGGCAATCCCGGTGAGCTTGTAAAGGACGGAAGAGCATACGGAGGTTTTTGTTTTTAGTACGTAGGCATAACTCTACTAGGGGGGTTATGAATCGTGCATGCCACTTATGGACGGTAGGTGGTATCTTCGGAAGATTTTAATTTTCCTACCGTAAGGCAAGATAAAAAAAAAAAAGAAAATAACCAAGGTTGTATTGCCAATAATCCAACTTACCCGAGCGAACAATGCATATTGATATTAAATACCATTTTACTAGAGAGCAAATTAAAAAGAAACTAATTTGTATTAAGTATATTCCCACAGATATGCAACTGGCGGATATAATGACGAAACCATTGCCATCGGCCAGATTCCTGCTTCTAAGGCAACAATTGGGTCTACTTGAATAAAATAAAAAAAAAATAAAAAAATAATAAAAAAAATTATAAAAAATATAATAAAAAAAATAAAAAACAAAAATTTTTTAAATTACTGGGTAATGAAATCCGAACATGAAGTTCCTATATAAATCGAAATGTATTATATATTTTACTTTGAAGCATTGCAGCTATTTTGTTAATTTTTCAAACCTATCACAAATTTTGAACTATTATTGTATATATTACTTTGAAACATTGAAGCTATGTTCTTGATTTTGTTTTAAACTTATTACTAATTTTTGAATGATCTGATTAGGTTTTACTGGGTTTCCCTAATCCTTTGCAGTAAATGTTGGATCATAATAGTATTTTCCCAGAACGCACAAACTCGTCAAATATAAATAAATACATTTTATAATTTTATTTTAACAATTAAATTGAATCAATGAATATTTTGAGGAGGTGTGTTGCAAATATCGTTATGTGTGTTCTTGTATACGAATACATGAACATGACCATATATGGACATAAGCAAAAGCCTCTTTGATCTGTTAGAGCAAAGAATATGATCAATACATATGCAAATGTTAACGGGACTTTTTTTTTTGTTCGGTCTCTTTGCAATGCTGAGATCGAGTTCAGTTGCTTGTAGACGACGAGTGCGTGCAAATCAAAAAGAGATAAAATAAAACAAAACTAAATTTCACACAAGTTGCTGTTGTTTAATAATTTAATCTGGATATTATTATTACTTTCAATAGTTATCATCAACCGGTATCGCGCACCATTGACGGCCACACCATTATCGTTTTCGAAAAAATACGGACCAATCACGCCTCCGGCCCAAAATCCGCACCGAACAGTCACTTCCTTCGGATGCATTGACACTTGGTGAACTTCGTGTGGATTGGTCTCGTCCCAAATACGGCAATTTTGCTTGTTGACATAGCCATTCATCCAAAACTGCTCCTCGTCGCTGAAGATGTGCGAAGTGCGTGGAACGTTGCTCGAACTGAAGACCCACTTTCATAAAACAATTTTATGATTTGCACGTGCTGCTTGACACTGTAACCTGCCATGGTGGTTTGGGAGGACTAAATAAATATATTTCACTGCATTTGACATGTTGCACTCAAACAACATGGCCGCAAAAGGCTGTCAAAGGTCGAGCGTCCCAATTGGAAAACCCTTTAGTTTGTAGCATCCGATTTTTTTCTTTTTTTGTGTAGGGGAATTTTGAAAGATTCCTTCCACATGTGGGGAAAAATCAAAGTTTCCAGAGACAAGAAGAAAAGTTTTAGAAGAGGTCTGCACAATGGCTTAGCGTAGTTTTTCAGTAACACCATCAAAACCTGGCGAATAGACTGGTTTTACCTTTAGAAGATCCGATAACACACTGCTTTTGGAAAAAGATGTTCTGAAAATAAGATTGACTTATTGAAAATTGTATGAATAAGGCTGATCCATAATTGTAGGAAGTGAATATGTTGTTTGCAAAAAATTTTTGTAAATAGATCGGCAAATACCCTGATCAGTAGTCGCAGATCAGATTTTTAAACGAAATTAAAATAAAATTATAAAACTGCATAGGATCCTGTGTAAACTGGATCCGGCAGTGGTAAACATAATTCTTATAACACTCAGCATTATGCACGGTGAAGTTTGACCGAGCTACTAAGTATCTTGAAAAAGTTACATTGCAGCCAGTATTTTTATATCTCTGTTTTTATTATATTTTAAGTTTTTAAGGCTCCTTGTAAACCGAGGCGGGTTAGTCAGGGCGGCACGCAAGAGTCAAAGAAAACGTTAAGCGTTTTGTCGAATGTTTCTAAAGTGATATTAATATCTTACAATCCCACATATCGGACCAATCGAATGTATAAATTAAGTTGCTTAGTCTATAAAAAGGTAACATCTGGATCAAAAACAATTCCTTACATGGTTTATTTGACCGAGGGATATGTCGAACATACCGTCAGTGAAATCATGGTGTGTTGAAAGTGATAAAGATGGTGAATTCTCGATGTTTTCAGATAAGCTCAGGTAAATTGAAGTCTCCTAGAGTCACTAGCAGGTCTCTGTCGGACATGGCATTAGAAACCAAATGAATGGCAGATAAGTGGTGCCAGTATGTAGGCGGTTCTGAAGAAGGTGGTAAGTATAAGCATTTGATGAACGGTGATTGAAGCGAAATAGTGATTTTTACACAGGAAGTCTATATCACCAAGATTCGGTAACTTAACCTCTTCAGAAGCAAAGCGAAGTCCACAGAGATTAGGAGTCCTCCTCCTCGTTGTAGTGGTCGTCCCGCCTGTTAATAGTGCATTTTTGTATACCCTTGAAAAGGTTATTATAATTTTGTCCAAAAATGTGTAACACATTAAAGGAAGGATCTCCGACCCCACAAAGTATATATATTCTTGATCAGCATCAACAGCCGAGTCGATATAGCCATGTCCGTCTGTCCGTCTGTTTCTATGCAAAAAGTAGACAGTAGTTTTAAAGCTAGCGTTTGAAATTTTTACCACATCATTATTTTTGTTGCACGCAGATCAAGTTTAAAATCGGTCGGATCGAACCACTATATCATATAGCTGCCATACAAACGATCAATCAGATTTCAAGTCTTTGTGTGGAAAACTATTTTGTTTTCCAACCTATTGCAACCGAATTCAAAACTTATTTATTTGATATAGCCATACACGATTATTGAAAGTTTGGTCCGGATCGGACCACTACATCATATAGCTGCCATACAAACGGCCGAAAACAAGTCTTCTTTGTTTTCAAGGGTATACCATCTTCGGCAAGCCGAAGACAACTTTTATCACTTGTTTTTTATAACTTTGCTGTATTTGTTGGATCTTCTCAGGAACTATGAGACTAAGAATAAGTTTTCAAATTTTAATTTTAAACGATATTCAACAGTCGTTTTAGCTGTGGTGTGGAAAAAAGGACCTAATGATCAGCGCTGGGTCGAAAGGTCGTTGCGATGAAGTCGGGATCGGTTGCAAACCCGTATTAAACTTCTCGCAAGGTGGTTGGGGGTGACATTAATTTGTTCATGTACTTTTGTTTTTGATGGGAAATGGACGGATCTGATATTAAGGTCTCTTTGTACATTTTCATTTCGGATATACCAGGGTGCTCCAGTGATTGTTCTCAGTATCTTTGATTGGGCCCTTTGCATGATCTCAATGTTAATACTGCTGGCACTTCCCCAAAGTTGGCAGCCGAACGACCAAATCAGTTTTATTACGGAGTTGTAGAGTAGGACCCTGTAGTCCAGACAGAGGGGTGACCGAGAGTTAATAAGCCAATGGAGGTGGTCTCCAGCCTTAAGCTTAAGGTGTGTTCTTTTGGCTTTTGTAGTAGATGTGCCTGCTCAAGGTGAGCCGTCGGTCGAGGTGCACTCCGAGACACGTTACTTCATTTGCTTTCGGTAGTACGGTGTTGTTTAATGTGATTGAAAGACAGTCTAGCCGATTGAGTGTAAATGCTACATCCTTACATTTTTGTTTGATTATTTTGATTCGCCAGTCAGATAGCCACTTCTCCACGCCTAGTAGGAGAGAATAAGAGTTGATTTGTTCCTTGTACCGGGCATTTGGATCGACCTAAGATCGCTGTCTGAATGTGGGTATGTCTGCTGTGTAATGGACGTACAGCGTTGGTCCACGTACACTACCTTGGGGAACTTCGGCGTTAATAGCGTAGTCGTCGGACATGTCAGAGTTGCATCTCATAGCAAAGGTTCTGTTGTAGAGATACGACTTCAGGAGTTTCTGGGTGTGTTGAAGAGGCATTGTTATAATTTTGAACATCAATCCATCTAGTAAGACCTTGTCATAAGCCTGAGAGACATCCACACATATTGCAGTGCGATATTCCCGTTTTTCAAACAGATCGTAATTTTGATGTTATTCGAGTAACTTTGTAAAGTATAACTTATTCTTCCTTAGGTTGTAAGTAAGCCTAAGTCTGATCGCTTCGCTGCCCACAGTTGGCCAGCAGCGAGAGATGGTTATGTATATTCTATATGTATATTTGTGTTATATATGTATTTATTCTCTCTTAAGCTGGAACGTGAGGGTATATGCATACACTTGAGTTCGGTCAAGTTGTCGGAGAGTGTAACAGAATGCTGGCACTTGCACTTTCTGTGAACGTGCCGATCGAATCATATTTCGGCCACTTGGGTTAAAGACCGGAGCTCTGTTTATGTAAAAACTGCAACAAAGTGTTACGTTGTATTTACTAAGTATTCTTGGTACAGTAGATATTCAATATGTATACATACTACATCTCCATCCTTTGAAAAATAACGTAATGTAATGAAGTTAGTCTATAAGATTTTATTAAAAGATTAATTTTTATTTAACTAAGGAAGATTTTTTTTATACCCTGTACCCATTAAAAATGGGTGAAAAGGGTATCATAATATGGTGCAAATGTATGTAACAGGCAGAAGGAAGCATCTCCGACCCCATAAAGTATATATATTCTTGATCAGCATCAACAGCCGAGTCGATATAGCCATGTCCGTCTGTCCGTCTGTCCGTCCGTCCGTTCGTCCGTCCGTCCGTCTGTCCGTATCAACGCCTAGATCTTAGAAACTACAAGAGCTACAGACATGTGCTATTTATCGTTGGAAAGGTAATTACTATACGCAGTACAAGTTTGTTTTTTTATTTTGATATCACCCCCCGTTCCCCCGCAAACCGAAAAAAAACTGCCACGACCACAATTATTAACCTAATGCTATGCAATTATGCATATGCGTTGGTGCTTATAAAAGCTATCTAATTTTTTTTTGGATAAGAAACACGGAAGTTATGCCACATGCAAAATCTATGGCAAGGGAAGCAGAAGCGCAGCAATACACGCATTGCGCGACGCCGACTGCGACGTTGACAGGTAAATGTGTATGGCTTTATGACACACGAAACTTATTTTCATAACCAAAATCTATCTATCTTTTCTAATAGAATATTGTTTCATTTATTTATTGATACTAAATAAATAAATTGTAAGCATGTCTAAGGGTACAGGGTATTTTGCAATCGGGAAACTCGACTGCTGTTACCTTACTTGTTTTGTAATATTTTTGTTTTTCGTTTTTTTTATACCCTTGAAAAAGGGTATTATAATTTTGTCCAGAAATGTGTAACGCATTAAAGGAAGCATCTCCGACCCCACAAAGTATATATATTCTTGATCAGCATCAACAGCCGAGTCGATATAGCCATGTCCGTCTGTCCGTCTGCTTCTATGCAAAATAGACAGTAGTTTTAAAGCTAGCGTTTTGAAATTTTTACCAGATCATTATTTTTGTTGCACGCAGATCAAGTTTAAGAATCGGTCGGATCGGACCACTATATCATATAGCTGCCATACAAACGACCGATATGAAAACAAGTCTTTGTATGGGAAACTTTTTTATTTTCCAACCTATTGCAACCGAATTCAACATTTATTGATTTGGCATAGCCACACATGATTTGTGAAAGTTTGGTCCGGATCGGACCACTTTATCATATAGC
Organism: Drosophila merina; assembly: GCA_035047645.1. Lineage (NCBI taxonomy): Eukaryota > Metazoa > Arthropoda > Insecta > Diptera > Drosophilidae > Drosophila > Drosophila merina. The sequence continues at coordinate 21,777,780 of JAWNPH010000089.1, read as the reverse complement.
TGCCATACAAACGACCGATATGAAAACAAGTCTTTGTATGGAAAACTTTTTTGTATTCAAGGGTATTCAAGGGAAGATAACTTTTCTCACTTGTTTTTTTTTGATTATATTAAATTACAAATAATATTCAAATGTAAAGAAGTATTTTTGTTATAGTATGGCCATACCAATTACAATTATGAAATAAACATTTTTAACCTATCCTTATGTACTGTTTGTTTTTTGTTTTTTATTATTCGATATTATAATGTTATTTTTACCTCCTATTTCCGTTACTTTATACGGACCAGTATATTTATATTCTAACTTATGACCTTTTTCATTTCTTAATAAGACTTTATCACCTACTGATATATCTATGTCGTTTGTTTTCTGATCATATAATATCATATTATTTTTCTTATTTTCTTCTAACATTATTCTAGCTATTTTATATGCTACTTCTAATCTATATTTACTTTCCTTAGCATAGTCGTCTATATTATATATAGTTTCTTTATGATCTATACTATTAAATTGTTTTGGTAAATTATTTGTTTTACCAAATACTAACTCATATGGACAGTAATTATGTGCCATTGAGGGGGTCGTGTTGAAACAAAAAACGAAGTATTGAGGCCATACATCCCAATCAGTTTTATCAACCAATATGATGTATATGAGCGTATGTATTCATTGAAGGTTCTATGACTACGTTCTATTGTTCCAACTGTCTGGTGGTGGTGTGCCGTAGATGTTATATTTTCCATTTTTAGGTATTTGCACAAATCATTTATAATTGAATTCTTATATTCCGTTCCCATGTCCGTAATGAACGTCTTAATTGGACCGTGCTTCAAAATAAATGATTCAAAAGTAGCTAGTGTTCGCGTTCTTGTTTGGAACTGGTATGGCAACTAAATATTTAGTTAGGTCGCATATTAGAGTGACTGTATATTCATTGCTATTTTCTAATTTTGGTAGCATTTATTGGCGTATTAGTATCAATGGGGTCTTATTGTGTTTTGTTATTTTAGCTTTTTAATATCTCGAGTCATACCTTTCCAAAAATAATGTCTTTTGACCTTGGCCAAGGTTTTTGTAATACCTGTATGACCTCCTTGTATTGGATCATCATGGAATATAGACAGTATAGCTTCATTTTCTTTTTGTTTTTCTATATTGTTCACCGGGTTAAGTAGCGCAACTTTTAATGTATTCAATATCTTATTTCCCATTTGTTGGAAATTATCTATTGAAACATGTTCAAAGATATTTTCCCACTGTGCCATTTTGAGTTGGCTGATTTTGTTTATACCGGCTTACATTTCAAGCCTAAGTCTAAGATTCCATTGGTATATAAATCGCTAACATCATAGTTTGCAGTAATTTTTCTACCATGTTTAAATAAACATAGCGTATGTTTTACATGCAAGGTCACTACTTTACGTACTTCGTCATTGTTTATGACTTCATATACGTTGGGCTTAGAAGCTTTCTCTATAGATTGCGTAGGCAATTCTATTTCTTTGTTATCCGCGCGGATTTTCTGTCTATTTTGGTATCTAGTAGTGTCTTTCATTTTATTTCCTGTGATTCCTTTATTTGATAACGCATCAGCTACATGATTGTCTTATCCCTTTAGATATTCAACTGTGAAATCATACTCTTCTACTTCTAGCCACATACGTGTCAGTTTAGAACTCGGATTGATCATTGAGAATAGATCTATTAATGGTAGGTGATCTGTTTTGATTGTAAAGTGTTTTCCATAAATATATGGTCGAAAATGTAATATTGCCCAGTGAATTGCAGCTAATTCCTGCTCAGTTGTACATTTATTACTTTCTCCCTTAGTGAAAGCTCTTGATGCGTATGCAATGGGAAGTTGGAGTCCGTTATGGTTTTGAGTTAAAACCGCTCCGCACGCTTGCTTACTTGCATCAGTAATTATAAAGAATTATTTTCTGAAATCAGGATATTTTTTAGCAAAGTAGGTTAAATGAGTTTTGTTTTTAAATATTGGAATGCGTTTTTGCATTCATCTGTCCATTCGAAAGGAACATTCTTTTTACATAATCTTGTAATGTGCCGTGAATATTCGGCGAAATTTTTTATGAAACGTCTATAATAATTGCAAAATGCTATGAAACGTCTAGCGCTGTCCGCATTGTGCATCGTAGGGTAATTCATAATGACATCATATTTCTTGTCATCCGGAAGTATTCCCTTATCTGTGCATTTATGACCGAGAAAAGTCACCTCATGCATAAAAAATGAAAATTTTTCTAGATGTAACTTTAGATTGTATTTCCTACATTTCTCGTCTGTTAAGTTTTTAAGCATATGCTTTGCGGAACAACCTATAACTATTAAGTCATCCATATAAAGGAATGCTTGTGAAGGTTCTAATCCAGAGAATGCTATAGTCATCATTCTCTGAAATGAATTAGGCGCTATTTTTATACCGAAAGGTAGTCGCGTGAAGCGATACGAGCCATTGCTCGTTGAAAATGACGTTATATCTCTTGAACTTATTTCGAGTTCAATTTGATTAAGTCAAGGCATGAAAAATATTTTGCTCGTCCAAGTTGATCCAAAATATCATCAATTCTTGGGAGTGGAAATTTATCGGACAGTAATTTTTATTAATTTGACGATATTGAATTACTAATCGCCATTTCTTTTGTTCTGAACCTGGAGATGGTTCGTTAGGGACAAGTAATAAAGGGCTATTATATTCAGATACAGATGGTTCGACAATCCCGTCAGTGATCAATTTTCCAACTTGTTTCTGTATTTCGTTCACATGACTTTGTGGGCTTCTATAATTTTTTTATGCACACTCGTTCATCATCATTTTATCTCAGTTTTTATTTATAAAAATTATTTGTGCTTATTGGTTCAGATTCCAATCCGAAAATATCATTATATTGGGTGCATAATCTTGAAAGCTGTGATTTGAATTGTGGAGGAAAGTGTTTCGTTAATTAAGATAATACAGATTTGTTTCTATTTTCTTGATTAGTTTGGACTACTTCGTAGTTCGAAAGTGATTCATACGCTAAATTATTTGTACTGACTACTTGATCTTTATTTGTTGTATTGAGTAGTTTTATAAAAGCGTTTTTAGATGTTGTTATGGTACTTGCTATGTAAATACCATGCTTAATTTCTTGATTTGGAATAAATTTTTTTTTTCGCGTGGCTCCCACTGCATAACGTACAGCCCACCTCCCGCCCAACCGACCGAGGGGCGCTGCCGTTTATCGTACGGCTCGGATCGCGGGGATAGACCCGAGAGAATAAAGTTTAGAAAAGATTACGAGGAAAAAGTAGAGTTCGTTTGTTGCTCTGAAAGGTAGGTGAGAATTGAGGATTTGATAGAAGTGGACGTGCAGAGTGAAGTAATGGAGTATAAGTCATTGTAGTCAGAACATAAAACCCTGAAAGGCTCATGCTGGGCATATGTAGATCTACAACAACTTAGGAATAGGGAACTCAAATTTCTAGTACGTCTATTTGGAATGTTAAATGTTAGTCGTGTTAGTAGATGCTGGCTGTCTACATTACCATTAATAACGTTATAAAGGAAAACGACCCCCAGCATCTTTCTACGATTGGTTAGGGAAGGTAAATTAATTAGAAGGAGTCTGTTAGAGTAAGATGGGAGGTGAAGATTTGCATCCCAGTTGAGTCCCCTAAGTGCAAACATCAAGAAATTTTTTTGAACGGATTCAATGCGATCTTGATGAACCCCATACTCGGGGCTCCAGACGCATGACCCGTACTCCAGAATTGGACGTACTAAAGATACGTATAAAGTTTTAGTAATATAAGGGTCATTGAATTCCTTGGACCATCTTTTAATGAAGCCAAGCACGCCCTTGGCTTTATTAACCATCGTAGAAATGTGGTCGGAAAATTTTAGTTTAGTATCTAATAGGACACCAAGATCGTTAACCTGGGTTAATCTATCTAAGGAGATCCCATAGAGAAAGTATGTCGCCTGGTTAGGGCACGAGCGATAGAAAGACATAAGTTTACATTTTTACCCATTAAGTTTTAAGAGATTGGTGGAACACCACTTTTGAAAATTATCCAAATCTGACTGAAGTTTATTTTGGGCAGAAGGGGATTTGTATTGAAGACAAAGCTTAACGTCGTCTGCATACATAAGAACCAGAGAGTTCGTTATGGCAGGGGGTAGGTCGTTAATAAAGATAGTAAAAAGTAGTGGCCCAAGATGGCTTCCTTGGGGGACTCCCGAAGTAGCACTAATAAGACGAGAGTGTACATCCTTAAAAAGAACACGTTGGGTTCTCCCAGCTAAGAAGCTGGAAATCCACGTGAGAAGGTCTGAGGGAAATCCTAGGATACTAAGTTTACTCAAAAGGAGAGAGTGGTTGACAGAGTCAAATGCGTTACTAAAATCAGTGTAGATGACATCTGTTTGAAGGCCTTTACGAAAGCCATCTATAATAAAGGAGGTCCGCTCCAAGAGGTTTGTGGTGGTGGAGCGACGCTTTATAAAACCATGCTGGCATGGAGAAATAATTGAACTGCAGAGATGTTGAAGATGTGGTGTTACCAATTTTTCAAAAAGCTTTGGAATTGCTGACAATTTGGAGATTCCTTTATAGTTTGTAGCATCTGATTTTTTTCCTTTTTTGTGTAGGGGAATTATGAAGGATTCCTTCCACATTTGGGGAACAATCGAAGTTTCCTGAGACAAAGAGAAAAGTTTTAGAAGAGGTCTGCACAATGGATTAGCGCAGTTTTTCAGTACACAGCTAGGAACACCATCAGGACCTGGCGAATAGACTCAGAATTACCCTCAGAAATTCCTACAACACAGTGCTTTCGGAGAAAGTTGGTCTGAAAATAAGATTAGCTGATTGAATGTTATATGAATAAGGCTGATCCATACTTGTAGGAAATGAGTACGTTGTTTGAAAGAAAGTTGCGAATAGATCGGCAATACCCTGATCAGTAGTCGCAGATACATTTTCAAACGAAATTAGGGGGGGATAAGATACCTGCTTACGCTTAGTGTTAACAAAATTATAAAACTGCTTCGGATCCTGAGTAAACTGGATCCGACAGCGGTATATATAATTCTTATAACACTCAGCGTTATGCACGGTGAAATTTGACCGAGCTACTAAGTATCTTGAGAAAGTTACATTACAGCCAGTTTTCTCTTAAGGAGTCCATTTTTAATGTATTTTAACTTTTTAAGGCTCCTTGTAAACCAAGGAGGGTCGGTCGAGGCGGATGGATACTTCCATGGCACGCAAGAGTCGAAGAAAGCGTTAAGCGTTTTGTAGAATGTTTCTAAAGCGATATTAATATCGGTGCATTCCCAGAGATCGGACCAATCAAATAAAGAAATTAAATTGGTTAGTCTCTGAAAATTAGCCCTACGAAAGCAGCGAGTTTTATGAACTCCATGGCGAGACTGAAGGTTGCTAGCAGTAAGGGTTTCAATCGAAACCTCAAGCGTTGGGTGGTAAGGATCTTCTGGGAGCGAAAGTGGCATGGCTCTGGAAACGGTTATAGAACGAAACAGAAACGAAACATAGATCTAGAAGCCGACCTAAAGAATTCCTTACGTGGTTTATTTGATCAAGGGATGTGTCGAACATATCCTCAGTAAAGTCGTGATGTCTTGAGAGTGTTAAAGATGGTGAATTAAAGATTAGGATTAGAGATTAGGTCGGTCCCGTCTGTAAGTGGTGTACCTGTCTGGGAAAATTTCCGAACTAAAAATCTCCGGCTTTAACCAGGTCTCTGTGAAAACTAAAATCTGGGATGCAAAAGATAAACTATCAGAATACAGTTTAGGGAGCTTACTCCGAAGCCCCCCAGTCTTTTGATAAGTAAGGGATAGGTAAGATGTTTTTAGTTTTTGAGGATGAAGGTTTCGGTACGGGAGACGAAGATGGTACAGGGTTAGGCTTTTGGAGTTTTACTCCCACAGGCTTATTCACTTTTTTTTTTACTGTACTCGGCTGATGTTCTTTTACGAATATGTTCTCCGGCCAAAAGCTGGGCGAACAGATCGTATCGAACATCGGCAAAGGTACACGTATCTTAAAAGATGACGTAAGCCTTGAATAAGAATATTTAAATTTACTAATGTCCTCCACTCTAACAACGGCCTTGGATTTGGCTTGGATATAAGCCGAGATATCAATCTCTGAGGTGTCAGGGGCCAGCCGTGAAATAAATATATGTTTAGATGGGAGAATCACCTGTAAGTGCTTTGGTGTTACGGTTGGTAAGACCGCGACATCACTCCGTACCGGGGGTCCGGACGGTGGTTTACCCTTAGCAGTGGATTTTAAGAGGGTCGACTCTACTCGTGATGGCGGAATCACTTGGAGTGGTACCCTGGGTGGTATTTCAGACGAGTTATGCTCAACTATGGAGTCAAATTCCGAAACCACGTTTGTATTTCGAACTCCCGCTCTTGGTGTAGTAAGAGTTATGAGCGGATGCATGGTTGTCGGCTGATCAGGCTGAATAGCGATATCAGTGCATACGGAGTCCCTAATAGCGGTTTTTTACGCTTTGGGGATTCATTTAGTAGCTGTAGGCTGCTAAATTGGGAATCCAGCGCAGAGAGTTGGTCGTTGATTTTACGGAAACCACCGATCAACTCTTTAAAACCGTTTTTAGTTTGCCGCATGAACGTTCGCATTTCTTTTTGAACCGCGCGACATCCACTGCAGCAAAAGTGGAAACCAGCGTTTCTAGAGATTGCATCCGAAACTGAGGCGGTGAAACCGGCACATTTCGTATGCACAACATTTTCACACAGCCAACAGGGGATGCTAGGCTGCAAGTTTGCAAGTTTTCAGCTTTACCATAAAAAACTGGCATAAGCTTAGATGCTGTATTGATAAAATCAATATTGGTTTGTGCCATTGTGTTATTGGTACCTGGTTTATTCTCTGTTATGATTGAAGAAGTATCAGAATCTGTATCCAGATCTGACATCAAAACAGTTGGAATAGTGAGGTTATTTAAATCCTGCTCTTCTATTTTAGGATTTGTACTAAGCTCTTCTGATTCTATTTGGTCAGTGTCAGCTTGTTCCGTTGATTCTGGTTCATTACCAGTTTCAATTGTAGTTTTCAGTATTGTTGGTACTGATATTTCTAAATTAAACTTTTGTTTAATTGATATCAAGTTAGATCGTAGTCTGATCAAAAATTTTGATACTTGGGACCGATGATCTTGATTAATTTTTTTCTTTTTGGCCATATATTAGTATGCGTGCTTCATTAAAGCAATTTACATGTTTAAATTCTTTTGTTTTGTGTAAGTGAATTATATGATTTATCAAAGTCACTTTTTATGCTATTTAAATCTTTATATAGTTCATTCCATTCCATTATTTTATGGATATGAATTCTTTCTGAACTAATTCTTTCTGAACTATATCATGTGTTTCCCTAATTGCCTTTAGGGTAGCCATAATTCAGTTTAATATATACTTATTGTAATTTATTTTATTTAATTTTCATTATTTTATTTCAATATTTCATTTTCCTGAAGTTACTCTCTAATTGGACTCCACAAACTTAAATATGTTGTTATTGGTTTAGATTTTTTTTTTGTCCAGATCATTTGCCTGGCTCATATATTTCTTTTTTAGACATTTATTGTGTAATTTATATAATTTATAAAAACAATTTGCGCACATTATAAGAACAATTATTATTAACAGTGTGTGTATTAATTCCAAGTCGTTATTGTTTGTCTCTACTTTATTAATGACATTGGCTGTGGAGTCCACTGACTTAACGTCTACTATTCCCATTTTTGGCTTTATACCAAAAATTTATCGTCATTAAATTTATCTATTGCATTACTTTGCATTTACGTTAACAAGTTTTTCCTGCCTATTGTTTTGTATAGCTTTACGGGATATACTTCTAATCGAGCGGAAATGGTTCCGCACAATTTTACAAATTTTCTTATTTTAATAAGTAAATTTTTTATAATAAAAATCCGATGGAAATGATGTTATCCGCGTCAGCTGGTCGTCGCCGGTTTGTCTACGCTGACGCTCCTTCGTAGGCGAAAGTGGCGGAGTGCCCCTCTCGCTTTTGTCCTTACTGCTACTGATGTCCGGGGCCTATTGGCTCAGGCGGGGCCGGTGCTGGTCTTCGCACTGGTCTTCAGTTTCCAGCATGTGAATTTGCATGCTGCGGCGTATAATGGTCCAGGGCAGTCGTTCGGGCAGACGTCATATTTTTTCGGCAACGGCTTGGGAGATGGTGGCTTTTTAGTCAGTTTTTCATTTATAATTTTTATATTTGCTGAGTGAGTTGAGGTATTTGGCTTTCTTTACTGGAGGGTTTCTTTCAGAACATCTAATTCGGCAGTTAATTTTTGTGCCGTTGCACATGCGGGCGGTGGTTTATTTGTATATAATAGCCACTTAATGTGTGCTATTCTTTTATTTATTTTATTTTTCTGACCTCCACGTTTGCCCATTACCACACTCTACTCACTCAGTATTTTCGTTTTTTCCATCAGTGTCCCGTCTCCTGGTCTCCCGCGCTGGTGTAAGGGGCGGCCTGCCTCTCACACTTGTTGTTGTTGTTGTTGACGTTGCTGCCCTATTCCATCGTTGGTACAAGTGGCGGTTTGCCACTCATACTTGTCAAATTGTTGTTTGGCGGCTCAGCAGAATTTTAAATCCAGTCGGCAATATTAGCAGGCATTTTCTCAATAGTAGTCTTCAGATAGCAGGCATTTCCTCAATAGTAGTCTTCAGATAGCAGGCATACACTCAATAGTAGTCTTCAGGTTGCAGGCTCCTGCCTCACGGTCGCCATGTAATGTAGAAGCTTCTCTTGCGTTTTGATTTGAATTCTTTATTTGATTTTGGAAGCAGCGAGGGTGCCGCTTCCAGGGTCTAATTGTATGTATATATGTGTTATGTATGTAATTATGCTCTCTTAAGCTGAAGCGCGAGGGTATATGCATACACTTGAGTTCGGTCAAGTTGTCGGAGAGTGTAACAGAATGCTGGCACTTGCACTTTCTGTGAACGTGCCGATCGAATCATATTTCGGCCACTTGGGTAAAAGACCGGAGCTCTGTTTATGTAAGCACTGCAACAAAGTGTTACGTTGTATTTACTAAGTCTTTGTACAGTAGATATTTAATATGTATGCAAAATATGTAATCCTGTCCCGCGTCGATGTAGAAGGCGTGGCAGGTTGAAGTATAGTCCAGCGGCGTTAGCTGCTATCCTGGAAGTTTGCAGTAGTACTGCAATTGTGGGGGCCAGTCTTCTTATGAAGATTAGGTTGGAGAGTTTACTTCCTCTCTAACCGTCCTCGGTTGTATTAAGCTTATCAATAGCTTGCTGTATCTTGATGGAGGCTCGTTTTCTCCTTAATGCCAAAAAAAAGATGAATGAACCAATCAGACCGATGTTCAGGATCACTCCGGCCACGAACCAAAGTTTGGGGTAGCCCGCGGCGTCAAGCTCGTCCTTGAAACCTTGGATGAAGCGTAGATTGTTGTTGCTCATGCGGTGTAGCAAGGATATGCTCAGCACTGGGCCATGGCCGATTTACGAACTCCGCTCCATTGATGGTAGCTGAACGTTCGAAGGTTACCAGGTGCGTTCCTTTGACGAGCACCTCTGGGCTGCCGTCCGTGCTGATGCGGGCTTTCACCTCGCTGATGATAACGACGCCGTCATCTACGGGCATTATTGCCCTCAGGTGGCTGGGTTGCGAACGAGCACAGGTAACGACGAGTCCGCTCGCAGAAGATGGCGTCTGTGGGTTTCGTGCACTTGGTGACCGCAAAGGTGTCTTTTTCACATTCTGCCAACGTGTCCTCATCAAGCCTTAGGATTACTTGATGGTGCGATACCGGGTAGACGGAGACCTTCTTACACCTGACTTTGACTCTAGGATAAGCTATTAGTATATGGATTATGTCATCGGACTGGAGGACCTTAATTCTAGCGGCTTCTACTAAACTAACTATTGGAATATCTTGTTCAATGAGTGACTTCAGATCGGCATGATCAAGGATTGTTGGATTTACTATGTTAGCTTTCGCCAACGTTACAGTGAGAATTAAAATTGTATTTCTGTTGTCAGCATTCTATTTTTCGCTAGAAGTGCCTCGTACAAATGTGGGGTGTCAACAAAGTCATTCTTTTGGGCTTTAATAATTCTATTAATGGTGTCGGTTAATTTGTTTATCTGTTTTTAGGTTTCTGAATTCATGGTAATCTGCCTTTAATTTGAGTCCACTAGCTGAGCTTCTGTCATCCAGATTTTCAAAATATCCGAGGCGTCAGGGGTTCCCGCAACCACTTTAAGGGCTGTCCCCAAGAAATCTAAGCTTCTTGCAATTCTATGGTGTTTTTCTGTCTCATCTACCATACTAGTGAATTCGGAAAGGTTTCTCATGTGCCTCACATATGTATGAATCTACACAAGCACTAATTATTTGAACTCACTCGTCGTCTACGAGCAACTGAACTCGATCTCAGCATTGCAAAGAGTCCGAACAAAAAGAAAAAGAGAGACAGCGATTCCTTCCAGTGAAATAGTCCCGTTAACATTTGCATATGTATTGGTCATATTCTTTCCTCTAACAGTTCAATGAGGCTTTTGCTTATGTCCATATATGCTCATGTTCATGGATTCGTATACAAGCACACACATAGGGACATTTGCAACAATAACTAACTTCTTTTGGACTGAAATCGAGGATATGGATCTGGACAACATGTGGTTTTAACAGGACGGCGCTACTTGGCACACAGTACACGCTACGATGGATGTTCTGCACGAGCAATTTCCGGACACGAAAATTTCCGAGGCGACGTGAACTGGCCACCGAGATCGTGCTATTTGACCCCGCTGGACTTTTTCTTGTGGGGTTTCCTTAAGTCGCAGGTCTATGCCAACAAGCCGCAAACCACCGATGTTCTCAAAGTCAACATACGCCACGCTATCGATCAAATACAGCCCGAATGGTGCCCCAGAGTCATCGAAAATTGCACCTTTCGTGTATGCGACACCAACCGACATAATGGGGTCGAAAAACCTTTCAAAAATTTCGCAAATATCGCTCCTACATGTATTTTTTTTCATTTCAAAGATCAAGCTCCCGTAATGGAAATCCCTTTATAGAGGGTTCAAAAGCTTTTGGAAAAATTGGTAACACCACATCTTCAATATCTCTGCAATTCAATTATTTCTCCATGCCAACACGGTTTCATAAAGCGTCACTCCACTACCACAAACCTCTTAGATCTGACTTCCTTTATTAAGGATCGCTTCCGTAAAGGCCTTTAAATAGATGTCATCTATATGGACTTTAGTTAAGCATTTGACTCTGTCAACCAGTCACTCCTTTTGAGTAAACTTTATATCCTAGGATTTCCCTTCTCACGTGGATTTCAAGCTAATTAGGTGAGAGAACCCAACGTGTCCTTTTTAAAGATGTATACATTCGCCTTTTTAGAGCGAGAACATCGGAAGTCCCCCAAGGAAGCCATCTTGGGACGCTACTTTTCACTATTTTTATTCAAGACTTAACCCCTACTATAACGAACACTCTGGTGCTCATGTATGCCGACGACGTTAAGCTTTGTCTTTAATAAAAATCCCTTTCTGCCCAATATAAACTTCAGTCAGATTTGGACAATTTTCAAAATTGGTGTTCCACCAATATCTTTCAACTTAATGGGTCAAAATGTAAGCTTATGTCTTTCTATCGTTCGTGCCCTAACCAGGCGACATACTTTCTCTATGGGATTTCCTTAGATAGATTAACCCAGGTTAACGATCTTGGTGTCCTATTAGATGCTAAACCTAAATTTTCCGACCATATTTCTACGATGATTAATAAAGCCAAGGGCGTGCTTGGCTTCATTCAAAGATAGTCTAAGGATCTCTAAGGAATGACCCTTATATTACCGAAACATTATATGTATCTTTAGTACGTCCAATTCTGGAGTACGGATCACACGTTGAATCCGTTCAAAAGAATTTCTTGATGTTTGCTCTTAGGGGACTCAACTGGGATGCAAATTTTCACCTCCCATCGTATTCTAACAGATTCCTTCTATTCAATTTACCTTCCCTAACCAATCGTAGAAAGATGCTGGGGGTCCAAATAGACGTACTAGAAATTTTAGTCCCCTGTTCCTAAGTTAGTGTAGATCTACATATGCCTGCAATTTCTTCGCTGGGTTGGTAGGTCCCTTCGTCGGAGACGCGAACGACTGCTGAGCTGGGTTAGATTTCTCGCTAGGTGGTTGGGGTGCGAGGAAAGCTTGCTATGATATATTTTCATAAGTTCTGTGATTGCATTGATGACTGGTGGAATATTTAAGTCTCTTTGGATGATTTTGTTCCGAACGTACCACGGTGCCCCAGTGATGGTTCTCAGAATCTTTAATTGTGCTCGCTGTATGATGTCAATATTGCTGTTGCTGGCGTTGCCCCATAGCTGTGCACCATAGGTCCAGATGGGTTTCAATACAGCATTATAAATAAGACCTTATGGTCCAGGCTCCCAGGTACGTTACCTCATCTGCTTGTTCAACAAAAGTGGTGGGTAATCTTGTCTGTTTATCGTGAATGTCACGTGCTTGCATTTTTCTCGTTTACTTTTTTTCGCCAGTCAGAGAGCCACTTTTCAGTGTCTATGAGGTGCAATGCCAGCTGTGCTGTAGCTTGGATTGGGGACCTTGAACGGCTAAGGATTCGGCGACTATTTGTAGGAATGTCAGCAGTATAGATGAGGTATAAAGTAGGCCCAAGAACGCTGCCTTGGGGGACTCCAGCCTTAATTTCGTGGTCAGTGGAAGTGGCAGTGTTGCACCGCACTGCAAACTTTCTGTCATATAGGTATGACTTTAGAAGTTTGTGTGTGCTTTCGGGTAGAGATGTTTTAACTTTAAACATTACGCCGTCTAGCAAGACTCTGTCGAATGCTTAGGATACGTCTAGAAATACGGCTGTACAGTATTCTCGATTTTCAAATGCAGTTCTTATCTCCGCTGTTATTCGATTCACCTGTTCAATGGTTCCGTGGCTTTCGCGAAAGTCAAACTGATGGGCTGGGATTATATTGTGGGCTCTCAGGTGTGGATATAGTCGCATTAGCAGGCATTTTTCGAATAGTTTTGATATACATGAGAGTAGACTCATTGGTCTGTAGGATGAGGGAACTGTGTGGTCCTTACCAGGCTTCGGAATCATGATAATCATGATAATATGATAATCGATCTCTTCCATCGTTGTGGAAAGTAGCCAAGTTTTGTGATGGCATTAAAGAGCTGCGTTAGGTACCGAACTGCAGAATGTGGCAGCTCGATGATCATTGCCAGGGTAATAAGGTCGTAGCCGGGGAATTTTTTCGGGCTGAGATTTTCTTTAATTATGTTATATATTTCTTTTGAACGAAACACAATTGGGGTGTGTTGCTGGTTGCAGTTTGCGTTTGAAGTCGATATCGCAAATGTGCTAGTAGCCTCGTTTGGCGTAAATACATTTTGTAGGTGAGCGGCAAATGTGGTGGCTCTGTCTGCATCACTACGTGCCCAGCCGCGTGAGGAGTTCCTTATGGGCAAAACGGTTTCAGTCGGTGGGCGAAGGGTTGGGTGGGCTCTCCACAGTGACTTATGTTTAATACCTGTTGGTGAATGTTGCTCTATATATCGGCTCTGAGCGTATTCTTCCTCTTGTTTCAGAGCGTTGGTCAGCTTCCGTGCGGCTATTTTAAGCTTTTGTTTTGCAGATGGTGATCTGGAGGATTGCCATTCTCTACGTAAGCGTCGTTTTGCGTGGACGAGTTGCTCGATTTGTATTTGGATTCATTGTAACGTTTGTGGTTTTAGGTGTTGCATTTCGAGCTGCTTCCGTAAGAATGGATTCCAGTGTTCCTGTGCAGCTCTCTATAACAGGTTCAGTAGTGAGTTTGGGTTTAGCTTAACGTGTGAACTTATATATTTTGTATACCTTAGCCAGTTCGTTTTGTGCGAAGTCAGTCTGTAAGGTGGTTTTACATTTTCTGCGCACCGGCTGAGATGAATTAGTACAGGCGAGTGATCAGATGACAGATCTGGTAGACATTCAGCTCTAAACAAACTGCGAGGAATATTTTTCGTGACAGCGAAGTCAATCAAGTCGGGCAGCTTATTGAGGTCTGATGGCCAGTATGTGGGACTCCTAGGGGAAACATGATCAAGTTTATTAGTGGCTTTAATTAAAGCCTTAAAAAGCTGTTTTCCTTTTGGATTCACAAGGCGCGATCCCCAGTGAGTATGTTTAGCATAATAGTCTCCTGCTTCAATGAAGTGTGGTCCTAGTGCATGGAAGAAATCCAGGAATTGGTCTTCCAATATTGTGAAATATTGGGGCAGTATACGGCGGCTAGTGTAAGGTGAGTGTTGTCCTCCAGCTGTATATTGATAGATGTGGCCTAAAGATGAATTTCAGCAAACTCTTTGTAAAAGTGGTGCTTCAAACGGTTTCAAGCGGTTTCATGTGAGGTTTGGGAGTTTTTGGTTGGAGGCGTCATACCTGATTTTAAAACGTTTGCAAAACTTATCTTGTTAGTGCTTGGTATAGTCCAGGGAGCAATACTTGTTGGTTTCGAAAAAACTACTTCTGGATTTGTTTCCGATGGTGTCAGCGTAGCTGTTCCTTGGTGTACCCGTGCCGTGTTCATTCTTTTGTGGAGACGGGTTTTCAGCTCTTTGTAGATTGGACAGCCTCTGTAGTTTGCTGTGTGATTACCCCCACAGTTACCGCACTTTTTCGCACTTGGGTTTTTTTTATTAGCTTGGCAGTGTGTGGAGACGTGGAGATCTCCACAAACTACACACACTGGGCGAAGTGTGCAATACGATCTCGTGTGGCCGTATTCTTGGCAGTTCATACATTGTACAGGAGCGTTACGTTTATGCGGCTCTTCTACTGTAATCCTACGGTGCAGAAGGAGCTGGAGTTCATAAATTGGATGAACCTCGTTTTTTTTAGGTGCTTGTTTTCTGGTTCAAGCTCAATCGTAAAGAGTGGTTGCGGCTGCTTGATTCTGTTTTTGATATTGTGTACGGCCTTCAGTACTACTTGTAGACCCTTGCTACTTTTAAGCTGGTAGGTATAAAAACATGTTTTGTTTGCAGTAAGATAGTTTGTGACATTTCTGTAGTTTTCCTCCGTTTTCGTTTGAAGTATTATTTCATTAATAGTACCTCTTACGAGGGGTATTATATAAAAGCTATCTTTTCCAATAAGGCCAATCAAAGAATTTACCAAACCGTTTGTGCTCTTCTCGCGGATGTAAATTGGGGGAGGCTTTATTTTCTTTGGTTCGTTATCGATGGATTTCAGTCGCACGTCCTCGTTGGTATCTGCCAACTCAAGCGAATCTGTTGTTATTTGCGGGCGCTTTATTGTTGATCAAGGTAGTATTGTCGCGTATAATTTTCGGCTTGTTTTCTGTATCGGAATTTTTAGGGCTAAGCTTCCGCTTTATTGTAATGTAGCGGTCCATTCCAGTCTGCGAAGCCGACTCAGCTTTCTTGTTTGCGTTTTGTTTTGGTAGTTGTGCAGCAGTGCCATTTGGCTCTTGCGTTTTTGTTTTTGTTTTCGCTGACTCAGTAAGAGCGTGAGCGGGTGCAGCCAATGGCGAAG
This sequence comes from Drosophila merina, assembly GCA_035047645.1. Lineage (NCBI taxonomy): Eukaryota > Metazoa > Arthropoda > Insecta > Diptera > Drosophilidae > Drosophila > Drosophila merina. The sequence continues at coordinate 21,762,097 of JAWNPH010000089.1, read as the reverse complement.
TAGAGCGGGCTGTCGGTATTACTCCAGTTGTTGTTGTTGCACATAGAGGGGCTTGTGTCGGAGCTAGAAGTGCGGGAGAGCAAGAGCGCACTCTTTCTTGATTTGTTGGTACAAGAAGGTTCGTTGGGTTATGGGTTATTGGCCGCTCGTTATCTTCGTTTTCAGGTGTCGCGGAGACATAAGAAAAGAACGCGTTGTTTCGTTGCAATGAGAGCTGGTGATCGTTTTGCTCTCGTTGTCGCTGAGCGCGAGTGTCGTTCCGGCTCATAGTGCTTTTTTTATTTATTTGTTTGAAACTATTTTTTAAAATTTTTTAAACGCAGTGAGAGTGAGACCACGATGTTTTAACTTAAATCTGGCTTACTAATAAAAATATGGCTTACTTGGAAATAATAAGTGAGGGGGCCTACTTGAGGTTGTCCCTATGGACCACCCTCCCCTTAATGAGAACAGACGTTCCGAGGTCTGCCTGCACTTTTTGTTCCGTGCATAATGGGGTCAGCTTGTTTACTAACCTTTTATTGTTTTTGACGAATACCTCTTCTCCTTCCTTAAATACACGGTTTCTCCTAGCTGGGTTGCATCTTTCAATGTTGTTCTGTTGGGCTTTTATCAACCTGTCTTTAATGTCTAGGCAGCGATCATCGGAATCTCGACCGGTTTCTCATGAGTCACCGAGTGTAGGGTTTTGTTATATTCTACAGTTGCCTTCAAGATTAGTTCTACAGTATCGCTGATTTTTTTTTCTAGCTTAAGACACCTGGCGATTTCCGTCAACGTCCTGTGGAACCGTTCCACCTGACCGTTTGACGAGCTATGTAGAGGGGCAGCGTTCACAATGTCGATGTGGTAGCTGTTTTTCAGTAAGGAGGTGATGGTTTCAGAATTGAAAGCGGCCTCATTAACGCAATATATTGCCTTGACTTTAGGGAATAAATTCACGAGTTGAAGCAAGGGCCCTGTGATGTCCACTATTTTTCTGGACTGCAATGGTTGTACCACCGCAAACTTCGAGAACTTTTCAACGCATGTTAGGAATTGCTTCCTATCGGTTGAGAAGATGTCAATGTGCAACATTTCGCCGGTGTAACTTGGTATGGGTGTTTCCACGACCTCTTGCTTTTTTGGGTGCCTCTCATATTTTGCATACTCTGCATTTTGCAACCACTTCTTTTGCTAAGCTGCTCATTTTGGGAAAATTATAATCGCGGAGGACTTGCTTGGTATTTTCCTGAGCCGCTCTGTGTGCACAATTGTGCTCTGCCGTGATAATTTCTAACTGTTCGTTTTTATTAGTAACGTCCATTACAAGCTTTTTGCAGTATCGGAACTGTGTAGCCGGGAAATGAGCAATTAAGTCATGCTGGTGGGTAGGTCGCAGTGTATCTCATTTACGACGTCGGGGTTCACGACTTCTTTGAGCATTTTTAAAATGCTGCCTTTGTCAACAAAACTGATTAAGTGGCGAGTTTTGCTACGAAACAAAAGTAGCTTCGTTTTAGCTGGAAACATGCATTTTTTCTAATGATTTGATTTCTAAAGCAGGTTAGTGGTTGATGTGTCGTTTCGACCGTGTAGGTCAATGAAAGTTCGCTGTGAATAGTCGCAGCGTCTGACTGAGGCTCATTCTGTAAGGCATTAATATTCTGCCTTGAAAGAGCATAAGCCACATGATTTTCTTTACCCGGCTTGTAATGGATTTTCCCGTTATGGTCGTCTATGTACGCTTTCCATCTTTTTATCTTTGGATTAGGATTTCGATCGGACACCGCGAATGTCAAAGGCTGGTGGTCTGTATAAATGTTGATATCGCGAGTGCCGTACAAATAGTGCTGTAACTTGCCTAAATCCCACACTATAGCCAACAACTCTCTTTCATTCGTGGCATAGTGTGACTCGCTTTCTTTGAGGGTCCTAGAGATCATTGTAATAGGTCTTTTTTCTTATGATAGAACGGCGCCGATACCGTTCGCGGAAGCATCCGTTGTCAGATCGAACGGCTTCCTGAAATCAGGGTATCTGAGAATTACATCTTCGGAAGCCAGAACATTTCTTAGCCTCTCGAATGCATCTCTCTGCAAGTCGCCGAAGTCAATAGGAGTTTTCTTAGACATGTGTTTGCTGACGGAGCCATTTTATCCTTTCAGCAAGCTTATCAAAGGCCTCGCGATTACCGTAAAGTCTTTAACGAAACATCGATAATAACTGGCCAGGCCCAAATATGACCTAAGCTCATACAGATTTGTCGGTTCTGGGTATTCCTTTATGGCTTTTACTTTTTCTGGGTCGGTTTTTGCACCGCCATTGGTTACAATAAATCCGAGATTTTCGTTGGACACCTTCATGTTGGCATCACATAGGCTTTTTAAGACCCAATCTATGTGCCTAACATGGTCTTCCTTATTTTCGGAAAATATAATGACGTCATCTACGTAAACGTAGCATGATTTGCCAATTTGTTCTCGTAGGACGTCGTCGATCGCTCTTTGGAATATGCTTCCCGCATTCTTCAAACCGACCGGTAATCGACAAAATTCATACTTCCCTCCATTTATTGAGAAGGAGGTCTTCTCGCGGTCATGCTCGGCCAAGTAAATCTGGTGATAGCCGGACTTTAAATCTCGCGTTGTAAAGTACTTGGCTTTACCTAAATTCGCCAGTATCATGGGAATATTCCAAACGCTTAGTCTTATTCCCCAGATCGTCATGGCCTTTTTTGTCCACACCCCATGTTGGGTTGTTGTAAGGCGACTTTGAAGTTCTAATAATGCCTTTTTGCAATAAGTCTGTAATTTCTCGCTTCACGAATTTAAATACGCCCATGGGATGCGGGTATAGTTTGGAATATACCGGCTTATCATCGCATGTCCGAATTGTGGCAATGACAGAAGTGTTAAATGGCAGTGCCTCGTTAGAGGCCAAAAACGCCTTAGATCTGTTCGTGATCATATTTTGAAATTTAATTTTTGCGGATTCTGGTACGGCAATGTCATTCATGTTAGTGAAATTTACATTGTCGCTATTATATTGCTGCAGCTTTTCGGAAACAGAACCATAATTTATTGTACCTCTCTCCGAGTCCAATTTCGGCCCTACTTGAGCCAGAAAGTCAAATCCTATCAGTCCATCGAAAAGTGTCAGCGCGTCCAAGAGAAAACACGTAGCTGTTTTCCCAAAAACGTTCATCAAACATTTCTGGTGAACTCTGTTAGAACCATGAATGGAACTAACTGTGAAAGGGGAATCAACCGGTACCACATTCTTTAGCTCCTTTACGGGCTTGATGTAGTTTTTCCCCGCCCCTGTGTCGATTAGAATTTTTACTTGTCTCCCCTGTAACTGGCGTTCAATGAACGGCAGCCGGGAGCGCTCCCTAAAAAAATTTATCTGATCATTATCATCAGACTCCTCATCTAATTCAGTAACTGCCGCTGCGGCAGTGCTTTCATATTCGCTGTCATTCTTATCGTCAGCCTGTGGCATGGTATTTTGCACTCTCTGACGCCTTTGACCTGTCATACGTGTGGAACCTGGCCTTTAATGGCCTCGGAAACTCTCGCTTCTGGTAGTTGCGCGTTGACCGCTTCCGAAGGCGGTCGGATGTCTAATCTGTGTCATAGTAGAGCCTAATTCCATAGACTCAGGTGACTGATTATGGTATTTGCTTGTGCCTTGGGGCGAATTATCCTGTTGGGGCCTATTTTGGTTTTTTATAAAAGTGAGGGTTTTTCCCCTGGTCATCTTCGGCCCTGCTATTTTTTCCCTGTGGCTCTCGTGAGCGGCTTTGATTTTTTCGTTGCTCATAGGTGAGTGCCTTATCTTCCAAAGCCCTTGCATACGTGGCAGCAAAGGGAGTGCGTTCTATGGTTGCTTGGGATTCCCAAGCTAAAGCTAAAGCTGAGGGCAAATCCTTTGGTTGAGCCGGTAGGACTATGGCTCTCAAGGGTTTCCTGAGACCTGCAATGAACGCATGGAGGGTATCTTCTCTAACGTCAGTATTGAATAAAATAGCACTGTCCGGTTCGTGGTTCGTATTATTTGTTATCAATGTCAACCGTTTCTCTACGTCGTCGTAATACTGCATCAGGCTAAGTTCCCCTTGCCTGACCGTCTCAAGTCCCTGCCGAAGAACACGCAGTGGCGTTTTGTCCGCGTAGGTGCAGTCCAATCGAGCAATTATGGCATCGAAATTTAAGACTCTGTTATGGGCAACTAGTAACCCTCTTGCCGATCCCCTGATTTTATTTCTGATGATAGAGACGGTTTGGTAATGCGCCTCGCTGCCATGATATGGTTTAAAGATTTCATATGCGTCTACGGCTGACTGTCGCCACGACACATAATCATCCTGGTCTCCCATAAAATCTGGCATGGTTTTAACGATGTCAAGCTTGACTTCACATCGAATGTTTGGATCTACAGTTATTTTTTTGTAGGCCTCCACTTGCGGTGCTTCTACACGCAAGCTTTGCATCTGTTGTTTAACCTCCTCTAATTGTGTTTGAAACACCTGAGTCAGCCTACCCTCTTGTTGGGCTAGGGCCTGGCTAACGGCTCTATTAGCTGGGCAGCGTCCATGTCTGTAATGTTATTTGTCGTAGGGCGAAAGCCTTGTGTTTCTAAATCCCACCCGTCATCACTATCGTATTCGACTTTAATATCTCTATATTCCCCTGCCCAACTCATTGACTAATGGTTGGCACTACACAAATATATTCTTGCCGAACACAAATGATCGGCTTCCGTGAAAGAACAAAATTACGTTGCGCGAGAAAAAAAAATTGAGGTAGACAACTTTTATCTTAAAATAGGTTTTCACAAAAATATAATTCCCGCTGATTTTTTTTCTTTTTTTTTTTAATTTTATGCCGCAAGAAACATAGGGTTGCTTGGGGTATGCAATTTATTTTTAATTTATAAAAATTTTTTCTCCTCTTTTTTTATTAAATTTTTAATAACTTATTTTTTGTTATTACTTTGTATTGTTACTTTTATTGGCTCGAAAACTCTTGATGAGGAGACGTGTATTGGGACTGAGGGCGAGAAGGAGGCTCCTGCGCATTCACCCAACAGATCTGCCTAGAAGATATATAAGTTAATTGATAAAATTAATTCATGCCTCTAGACTCCCTAATTAGGTTTAAGTATGTAAATATGTAAATACTCGATAGAAATTATGATACTCTGCAGTATAAGTTACTACAAAAAGTAACAGTGGACTGCAATGTAAATAAATACAATTTTTATATATATACAAAAAAATTGTTACTTTTATTAATTTACTTTTTTTTTTAAATTACGCAACAGAAAAACAAAAGATATGCAATATATTTCGAATTATAAACTCTCGAGGGTGTCGCTGAGTTCACTCATTAAACTTACATGTTTTCCTAACTTAACTATCCTGTTAGGTTAAATTGGTGTTGTAGGTCTGATGAAGTTGGGCGCCAAATATGTAATCCTGTCCCGCGTAGATGTAGGAGGTGTGGCAGGTAGAAATGTAGTCCAGAGTTAGCTGCTATTCTGGAATTTTGCAGTAGTACTGCAATTATGAAGGCCAGTCTTCTTATAAAGGTTAGGTTGGGGAGTTTACTTCCTCTCTAATCACCGGCCTTGTGGCTCGGCAATTATGATAATAAGACAATAATCAATAATAAGACACGGTTGTACGGCAATGCGGGAGCTATGTTTTATTGATGAAGCGTAAGCTTCCGTATCTTAGACAGAACTGAAGTACAAAATATATTAAAACATAAGTACATATGCCAAAGTCAATGGCGCTGGGAGAGGCGCTCACCCGGTAGGGTTAGCAGGTAGCTTCGCCTGTAGCTACAATGTCAATGCCCTCGTCTGCTAAAGCAGAGACAAAACCCTGCCTCTGGCACACATTCTGTGGTTGGCCCACCACCTATGTTTGGCGTTCCAGTCCCCTGCAGCAAGGAATTTCTTGCCGAGTTGGGAGAAAAGTGCCAGAAAGTCTGTCTCCGTCTGTCTCCACCTGTAGGCAGGGGGGCAATAGACCGAGGCAACATCGAAAAATCCTCTGCTTGTAGACAGTTTAATGCCGACTGCTTGTAGGTGTTCTTCCGACAGTGTAAAGGAGGGTTTAGGGGAGATTGTGGATCTTATAAAAACTCCCGCACCTCCGCGCAGCGTGCCATCCGGGTGGTTGGCAGAGTGTAGGGTGAAGCCGGGAAATCTAAACTGGTGGTTCGATTTGAGCGACCGATTTATTAATGTAGTACTTGGTGAGGTAGAGGTGATGGAATGATCTTCTGCTGCTGCTTATTTTTAAAGTTGATTTGTAGATATTTTTTGCAACCTTTAAAGTTGGCTGCGTGAGAGTTGTCACAGTGATAGCAGCATTTAGGATCGTCCGGTCCGAGATTGCATTCAAAGGTTGGATGGTTCTTTCCGCACTGCCTGCATATGTGGTGTCGGGTGCAGTATGCCTTGGTGTGCCCGTATTCCTGGCACCTGAGGCATTGGTCTGGCTCGGTCGGTACGTGGCTTCTCCCAGCTAACTTTATGTCTGCAAACAGCAGAGATGTTTTTTACGAGGTTGTTACTCTCGACTTTTTTGAGGTCGATGAATCTCATGTTCAGTGGGAGTTTCGTTATCTTGTTAAGATAACGGAGGACGTGGTGACCTTCTTGCTGCAGGCATTCGGTAATGTCTTCCGATGGAACACCGTGATGAATGTTGCGTATGACAATGCAGAAGGGCCGATCCTCAGGTAGCTGGTGGTGGTGAAAGAGTGTACTCTTGTCGCGAAAGTGATGGGCCACAATTCAGTAGTCGTCAGATAAGTTGCACTGTATAGCACAATCACCTGAGATTAAGGTTTTTATTGTGAAGGTGGGTCCAATGAGAGCGTCCAGCTCTTTGGCGAATTCCGGAAATTTGCGGGCTTCAGGTTGGCTCTACGCTTCTCTTCGACACAACTGATCGCTGCTTGCGAGGTGGAAGGTTCCATATCTTCGTTGTCTATTAAATCCTGGAAACGATTTTTGCGGACATTGCCCTCCTGATGAGGGACTGCCTTTTTACGGGTTATTTTGGGGGAAAGAGCTGAGCCGGCTCTTTTATAGGATCCGTATTTCCATCCTCTAAGGTGAACAGTGGAGATCGGTGATGTGCTTACAGCCGCATTAATATGGCTTTTGCTAATTGTAGTAGAGCACACACTACCACTTGGTATTGGTGTTGAATTGTACTGGGTTGACATTGTAGAGATACTTGAAGTTGTCGTACTAGTGGCAGTACAAGTTATGAAATCCCATGGGGCGGAGATGGCTGGGTATTCGCATGATCCCCCATTATGTGAGTATGCTTGCGCTCCAGCGCGCATAACTGATGAGCCGAAGTCAGAAATTGTCTCCATTGCGTCGAAGGCAATTGGTTTGCTAGGCCATGGATTGTTCATGTGTTCTAGCAATTGCTTAAAACTGTATTTGATAAAGTTAAAGAATTTCCAGAAGTACATTCGCAGAGCAGGTTCTAAAACCGGTAAACTTGTAGTCCAGACAAAGTTGGTTGATCAAGATTTAAGCTTAAGCTTTAACAACTGATCGCCACGCGGGCTACCAAAAAGCAGGCGCGGCGACAAAATATAAATGATGATTTGATTTGAATGGCACAGTCAACTAAATCACTTAGTTTGCACTTTCTGTACTCGCAGATTAATTAGAATAATGCCACAGCCGTGGACTTGTCCATATAACTCAGAGTGAGTCTTTCCTGAAGTGGTACAAGAAAAAAGGTGAACCGGAAAAACAAACGCGTTCTACTCATAGGAGCACTCAGGCGAGAATGAAGTTATATTAAGTTAATGTCGTGAAACGACGTTGACGTTCCACAATGTTATTCGTAAGGCGCTCATTGATAATTGGGAGTTTTAAGATATAAGCATCTCCATGAGGAGATTTTGGTTCCGCGTAAGGCCTTGCATGGTAGTCCGCATGAAGGACATGAATTCGATCATATACATCATAAACATGTTTTCAATACTGCTTTGTTGTTGCGTTGATTTTGGGGGATTACGTGTCGAATCAGTTTGGTCACCATGTGGAGTTGTCTTAGAGCTAGGTTCGGCAAGTTTCGATTTTAGGACATTTGCGAAGGTCAAATTTTTGAAGAGGCAATTGATGACCATTTACGGTTTCTAAAAATACTTCTGTGGTTGTTTTTGATGGTATAGGTGTATTCTGTGCGTTACGGAGGCGTGTAAACGTTGCTTGGTGATGAACCCAGCCTTTGAGGTTTTTGTTAAGTTTGGCAATTAGTTCATGTGTCTGGTTGGGGGTGATTGACCATGGCCGATCGACGTTTGCATTTATTTCGTTCACTTCCGCGGGTTGTGGAGACACAAATGAGACGACTTTTGTCTTGCTCTTGTTGACGTTGAACTATTTTAATAAGCGATTGTACATCGCATTGAGCGCCTTTTCGCTTAACTTTTGTGGTAAAATGTTGGTAATTATTCACTTTTCACTTGGAATATTTTGTATATTTTTGTAGCACAGAAAATAAACACGTCCGCACTGTTCGACTATCGAATGCAAATGCTACTGCAATAGCTGATCAACTTATATGTTGCACTTCTGCAAGAGTTTTTGCTGCCATGATTCATTCCATTTCCGCAGAATATTCTTCCGAATCTTGCACTATCTTGCGCTATCCTTTTTCGTAATATTTTTCGCTGGCTTATGTGCTGGTTTCGGAATTTTTTTATGATCTTTGTTTTGTTCACATAGATGAAACTGCAGCTTCGACCGAATTAAGCAACGCTTCAAGAAATTTCCAACTCTTGACAGACAACAATTATGTGAATTTTGCCACTTTTGTGTCTTTTTGCAACTTTTAACACGACGTTATAACTAAATTTTTAAGCACTTTTAATTTAATTGAACAGTGGGACTGTACGACTTTTTTTTGTTTAAAACTTTGCTGTATTTATTGGATCTTCTCAGGAATTATGAGACTAAGAATAAGTTTTCAAATCTTAATTTTAAACGATATTCAATAGTCTTTTTCTCAGGTTGAAAATGTCACTCGCAATCAATGAAGCCTTTTGGTTGAGAGAGTTTCGTAAAGCGAGCAAACTTATAAGCTAGGAACAAGGATATATACGTATAAATGATGGCTTGTATTGTTGAAGACTGGAGTCCAGATATAGCAGCACTATCAAGCAAACGAACAAGTTCAGATCACAATTCACTCTGTTCGCCAATCTGATCCGGCAGTTTGCAACAAGAACAAGCTGCTGATACTTCGCGTCGTTCCAGGCGCCGACAAGACCTACAATACCGCAGACCTGAACAGCAACAGAATACGGTACAGCCACTGTTCGCCGATCTGATTCTGCAGTTCAGCAACAGGAAAAAGCTGCAGATACTTCGCGTCGTTCCAGGCGCCGACTAGACCCTACTATACAGGGACAAGAAGGAACTGAAAATACTTTGCCCCGCTCAACGCGCCGCCAAAACCAACAATACCGTGAAAGTGAACAGCAACAAAATACGGTACAACACACTGCTCGACAATCTGATCCTGCAGTTTGGCAACAGGAACAAACTGCTAACACTTCGCGTCGTTCCAGACACCGACAAAACATTGAAGACAGAATTCTAGAGAGGGCAAGAGATAGGTCTCAAAGGTATGAAGCTAGGAACAACCCAATTTGTAGGATCTTAGAGCAGGCTAGGAATACTAGTGCAAGGCGAAGTGCACGTTTGCAGGCCCGACAGGCAGGCTTAGATGCAAATCTAAGCTTGAGTCAGCAAGCCAATACAGGGCCTTGGAAAATAAGCGTAGGGCAGAAAATAGAAGAAATAAAATTCGTAATAGGCAGGTCAGGGAAAGTAACCCCTTAGGAGGTACCCAGCGCGTGCAAAGAATTGTTAGCTTAGAATCTATGATAGGTAACTATAATAGAATAGTGAAACAGGATCTTAACAAGGTTTGCCTTTGGTGCAAGGGATTGTGGTTTCCACACCAAGCGGAAAAAATATCCCGCGAAGCAATAGAGAGCCAATGCAGTGCAGGAATTGCTGCTGCTGTATTGATTCTCTCTGATAGGTTTTCCTCTTCCAACAATAAGTTTACTTTTTGTAAGACCTGTAGTCGAAGCACTAAAGTAGGCAAAAAGCCAAAATGTTCGATTACTAATGGTCTAGATTTTCCCGATCGTCCTGATTGCTTGAAAGGCTTAACGCCATTAGAGGAAAGACTGATTTCACCTCGTCTCCCTTTCATGATCATTAAAACTTTAGGATATGGGCGGCAAAATGCCATTAAGGGATCTGTCGTTAATGTACCTATCCCTGTTTCGAATGTGATTACATCACTTCCAAGGGCATTTAACGAAGCTGAGATTCACCTCACCCCCTTAAACGAGCAAATGGATCCTGCTAACAGATATCGAAGAGATTAATCCGGCTGGTCAGAAACTTTATTGGAAAATGTCCCTGTAGAAAATATGGCCATGCAAAGTGTGGTTATAGCTCCTGGGGAAGGTCAGCGTCCTCTAGATATGATTCAAGATTGTGATTCAGAGGAGCTGGCCTTCCCAACCATCTTTGCTGGTCAGAAGAGGAAGTGTAAAGAAAGCTTTACCACAATAGTTAGGTCAGAACTTAGGAATTTTGATAGGTGGGGCTGCAGGACAGATAAGCTATTCCTAAACTTCAAAAAGTTGGAAATTCCTAATATTAGGAATAATACTTCTATTTGCTTGCGAAAGCACAGTGCCAATCAGGCGATTTCAGCTGCCACTGCCCTAAACGAAAACCACTTAGAAAACTTGATTCGCCACGATGATGGATATAGAGTTTTGAAAGGAATTCGAACTTCTCCGGCTCATTGGGAGGCGGAGAAGAAAAACGTAATGGCAATGATTTGGCAGTTTGGTCTGCCTACATTTTTTATTACTTTCTCGGCAGCTGAGACTAGGTGGACCGAGCTGTTAGTCCTTCTTTCCAGAAATGTCGATAAAGTTGACATTTCTGAGGAAGAAGCATCAAACTTATGTTTTCATGATAAGGCTCGTCTTATTAGAGCAGACCCCGTCACTTGTGCTAGGTATTTTGATTTTAGGTATAGGCAGGTTCTTAAACTAATGAAGAAGGAAGGGGGTGTATTTGGTAGTCATCCTTTGACCAAATACTAATGGCGAGTTGATTTCAACAGCGAGGTTGTCCCCACATTCATGGCATTTTTGGCTGAAAGATGCCCCTAAAGCTAATTTAAACGATGTGTCATCAGTAGACACTGTTAAATGCTTTATTGATCGGTTTATCACAACTGATACAAGCAACCCTGAAATTGCCCCATTTCTTGATTATCAAATGCATAATCACGGGCCTTCCTGCAGACAGGAAATCAGAAGAAAAACCGTTTGCAGATTAGGCATTCCATATCCCCCAATGCCTCAAACGGAAATTCTATTTCAGTTTGATGAAGACACACCACATGTCGAACGGCATAGGGAACATTTGGAAAAAATACAGTCCTCTTTGGACTGTAATTATGATCAAGAGACAGTTAATAATCTTTGTGACTTTAATTATTCTCTATCTCGCGATCAACTGAATTTGGACTATAACGCATATTTATGCGCACTAAGGTCTAATCTTAGAAAACCAAAAGTTTTTCTGAAAAGAACTTTTGCAGCCATCAAGCTTAACGCTTACAACAGGCACCTTCTTTTGATGCAGCGTGCGAATATTGATATTGAGTATATACTGGATCCTTACGCATGCTGCAGCTATGTCGTTAATTACATTAACAAATCTCAGAGGGGAATTTCAAAATTAATACGTGAGGCTGTAAACCAAATTAGCAGAAGCAATGTGACAATAAAGCAAAAGTTACAGCATATTGGTCACAAGTTCATTTCCGGTACGAAAATATCAGCACAAGAAGCTGTCTACTGCTGTTTGGGCATGCAGTTGTCCTGCAGTAGCAATGCCTCAGTTTTCATTAACACTTCAGCGTGTTATAATTTTGAAATCGAGGCAACAGCTTGAAGAACTTGATCAGGACTCGACACACATTTTTGTTGAAGGGTTTTAAGAACATTATGTTCAGCGCCCTGTCGAGCTTGATAGTTTGTGCCTAGCCGAGTTTGCTGCTTTTTACAGCTACAGCAAGAATCGGAGGGTCACTCGCCACAGAATGGAAGCAGATGATGAAGCCGATGCACCCCCAGCAGCAAATGAGACAGATGTTTATCCTCTAAATAACGGCATAGGCTTTGTAAGAAAGAGGACAACACCATGCACAATTAGATATAGGAGGTATAATATTCATACCGATAGGCAAAACTATTTTAGGGAAGTAGCAATGTTGCATTTCCCATGGAGAAACGAGACCTCAGAGCTAATCTCAAAAGATTGCGAAGTCATTTGCACTGAGAATCGGGAGCTCACTGAGGCCAGCCGTAGGAAATACAACGTCTTAGATAATAGTAAACTAGAAGATGCTCCTAATAATATTGTACAGGAAGAGGAAGGGATTTCTGCTGAAAATCAGGAAGAGGTAGATAGGGATTTTACGGTTATTCGATCGGACAAATTAATGCTTCAGTCGTCGATTTTGTGTTTTGCTGAATCTTGGACTCTTCCGAATGAAAATTTTGATATTACAGGATTCAGCAACTTGCTAGTTGCAAGTTTCCTAGTGTTATATAAAAGTAGGAGTTATCCTTTAACTAAGTTTAAATCTAAGCTTGAGGATCTATTTCAACAGCATAGCCTTTTAGCTAATAATTGTATAATTTTAGGAGATTTTAATTTATGTTTAGCAAAATTAAGTGAGGGTAGGTTTATTTATAATAACCTACTTAGTAAGGGATCATTGATGGATTTGAAAACGCCCACAACTAATTGTGATTCTCACATTGATTGGGCGTTTTCAAATCTATCTGGAAATGATATTTTAGCCAAAATTAAATAAATTAATTGTATTTATGCATTCAAAAAATAATATCTATTTATAGTTAGAATACTGTTTAATTTATTAATTTTTTTTTTTTTTTTTTTTTTATAACATTCTTAATTTGTATTTAAATTCTGTCCAAGTGGACAATCATTAAATGGTTTGGGGGACACCTTGACTTAAGGGAGGTACATGGAATGTATATCTTATGAGGTAGACTTAGGTGTCTATTGGTTGGGGAGGTCAAGCGTGTGTTTCCTTTTCAGGCGTCTTGGGGATTGCCTATTATCTAGGAGGTTGATGGCCAGTTGGTTGGGGTGGTTGTCCAGTCTTTTTATGTATCTTCCGCTGAGACGGGTGATCTTCTCTGCTACACATCTAATTCCAAGCTCTTTATGGATTATTGAGTTTTCGTGGTACGGATGGGCGTTCGAAACTGTTCTCAGGCATTTATTTTGAAATCGCTGGATTTTGATGCGGTTCTAACAGCTTGCCGTGCCCCACAACTGTATCCCATATATCCAGATTGGCTCCAGCACTACCTTGTAAATAAGCATCTTGAATTTTACTTTGAGCTTGGACCTTCTTCCCAGGAGCCAATGCAGTTGCTTAAGCCGTAGGTTGGCCTGGTTGCGCTTGTTGATTTGGTGCGGACGCCATGTGAGCCTGCGGTCCAGGGTCAGCCCTAGATATTTGGGAGTGTTATTAGTTGGGATGGTTTCGCCGTTGAGTGTGACGGCGGGCATTCTCCCGTGCGTAGTGCGAAGGTTGTTTGTGAAGATTTCTCAGCGTTGACCACGATGTTCCATCGTTTCAGCCATGGACCGAGGGCATTCAGTTGCCTCTGGATGATGGCTGAAGCTTCCTGAGGATCTGTGGGGGGGGGGCTAGGAAGGCGGTGTCATCGGCATAAGTGGCTACTGTGAGGTTCCGGGAGGGGGTGATGGGGAGGTCCGCTGTGTAGAGTGTGTATAAGATGGGTCCAGGAATACTGCCTTGTGGTACTCCTGCTCTTATGGGCCTAGGGGTGCTGATTGATGATCCGCATCTCACTCTGAATTCTCTTCCCTCTGTGTATGACTTGAGGAAGGTGAAATGGGAATTTGGGAGGTGGGATTTAATTTTGAAAAGTAGTCCAGGGTGCCAGACTCTGTCAAACGCCTGTTGGATTATTATTATATATTATAAAAAATAAAATGTATTAAATTTTAAATAAAATAAAATTTTTAATTTGTTTTTAATAAATAATACCAAATTCATGTTGTTATGGTACTCTTTTCTAATAGAATATTGTTATATTTATTTATTGATATTAAATAAATAAATTCTAAGAAATATTAGATTATTATATATTATAAATAATTATAAATATTGATTTTTAAATTAAATAAAATAATTTTACTTATTTGTTTTTAACAAATAATACAAAATTTAAGTTGTTGTGGTACTCTTTAATAATAGAATTCTGTTTCATTTATTTATTGATATTAAATAAATAAATTTTAAGCATGTCTTAGGGTACAGGGTATTTTGCAGTCGGGAAACTCGACTGCTGCTTCCTTACTTGCTTAGTTACAGTGTTGTTTAATGTGATTGAAGGACAGTCTTGCCGATTGAGTGTAAATGCTTACATTTTTATTTGATTTTTTGATTCGCCTGTTACATAGCCACTTCTCCACGGCCACAAGGTGAGAAGAGAGTTGATTTTTTGCTTGTACCGGGCATTTGGATCGACTTAGGTCGCTGTGTCATCGGCAAACGTAGAAGTTGTTAGTAGTCTGCTTGTGGGTATGTCTGCTATATAAAAGATGTAAAGCGTTGGTCCAAGTACTCTACCTTAGGGAACTCCAGCGTTGATAGCGTGGTCGTCGGATATGTCAGAGTTGCATCTCACAGCAAAGGTTCCGTTGTAGGGATACGACTTCAGGAGTTTGTGGGTGTTTTGAGGAGGCATTGGTTTAATTTTGAACATGAATCCATCTACCAATACCTTGTAATAAGCCTGAGAGACATCAACAAATGTTGCAGTGCAATATTCCCGCTTTTCAAAAGCAGATCGTATTTCTGATCTTATTCGATTAACTTGTTCAATGGTTCCATGTTTCTCTTTAAAAACGAACTGATGGGCTGGAATAAGATTGCGTGTCATCAGGTAAGGGGTTATTCGGGTCATCAGACATTTTTTAAATAGTTTCGAGAGACAAGACGATGACTGCCTTACCTATGATCGATTTTTTGCATCTCTCTGGATAGTTACCGAGTTTTGTGATAGCTTTAAAGAGCAGGGAAATAGTGCATACAGCACAGTATGGAACCTCGATAATCATCTTTGGAGTTGTTAGATCACATTCTGGCGACTTTTTTGGATTGATTCTTTATCATTTTAGCTATTTCATTCGCTCAATATTTGATTGGATCATGTGGTGCTTGGTCGTCGTCTGTTACCGTTTGTATTACCAAAGAACTTGTAGCAGGGTTCGGCTGGAACACACGCCTTTTACATGTCACTAAGCCTTGGATTCAGCTGAATGTGTTAACTTTGTATTTTGTATATTTGACGCAGTTTATTTTCTTTGATGTTAATTTGCTAGTCTGCACTGTAGTCTCAGGCCGTTGGAGAAAGCTTAGATTTAAAAGGACCGGAGAATGGTCAGATGAGGTGTCGAGGGATACTTTTGGTTATTGCGAAGTCGATCAGAATAGGAAGTGTCTTCTGGTAGGTTGACGGGTATATTGCTCTGCCTGAAAAGACGTAATCAAGCTTTCTATATGAATTTATGATAACATTATACAATTATACATTCTACATTATTGTTTGAAAGTTGTATTAAGTAGTATGATGTGCTTGCGACAGTAGCAGGTGATTATCATGAAATAATTAAGTTATATATTTTTTTATTTATTTTTTTTACCGGCGGAATCAGTTCAGAGCCTTCTGAATGCAACCAGACGAGGGAAATGGAGGATTATATTTTGCTACATAAACATTTAACTAACTTACATTTAACAGTTTGGCGGGGAATTTAGAATCTTACGATATTATGCGGGTAGGGAGATCAGAGGGGTGGATCCTCCTCAGACGTCAGAGGCAGAGAGCTTTGGCGAGATCACTTGCCAGAGAATTTTGGTGTGTCGCCAATTTATTCGCGTATCGGCTGCTGTGGAGCTTGATCTGATCACCAATCAGGGTAATTGCCTATCAACCCACCATTAAATGTTAGGCCGGTGCTGGCTCCGGGAAGGAGCGCAAATGTCACACAATCGGACTTAGCACAATTGAAGGCTGTATTCCACTTGGCTGCCCAGACTTCAATGTCGTGCAGCCATTCTTGTTCTGCATTCGATGCCGTTTGCAGAGACATGTGAGACGCAAGCATGGCGCATTATAGTGGGGTCTTGGAAGAAGAGCCTTGACTTTATATTGGAGTCCCTCGTGCCATATCTTATCAAAAGCTTGCTTGACATCGAGGAACACTGCCACCGTGTAGAGCTTGGACTCAAGGACGTGCGTTACGCGATTGACTAGACGGTGGACTTGTTCCGGGCAACCGTGTGACTTCCTGAAGCCAAATTGATGTTGGGGTATGTATCCTGATACCTGCGGCAGATCCATCAATCGCTTCATCAGAATGCGTTCAAAGACCTTAGAAAAGGTTGGAAGTACACTTATTGGTAGGAGTCTATCTGCGTTGGTGGTTTGCCGGGTTTGGGTATCATAACGATCGTCGCACGCTTCCATTGTTTAGGGAAGTGCCCTAATCTTAGCATAGCATTGTAAATTTTTACTAATGCCATAACTCCTTTGTGAGGAGTCGCTGTCAGGGCCGGCTCCCTCAAGTAGGCTGTTAAAGTTTTCCTGGCGATTTTTGGCAAGCTTCCGACGCAGTCTGTTTGTGACACTTGAGAGGGACTGCTTAGTTGCAGGATCTCCTGTTGCTATTAAACGCCTCCTGAGGTGTCAGGAGGTCCTGAGGTTCAGAAGAGCTCTTGCCTCCGGATTTAGTATTGGTCTATTAAAAGTTTTCGGGCTTACTTGGCGTGGTGAAGGAGTAGCCTGTCGTCCTGCCTCAATGACAGTAGCAGTGAAGCAGTCAACATAAGCATCCAGCTCTTCGCTAGTGTTGATGGGCGAATTGAGCGCGACATTATCCTCGATCTGTGCTTTAAATAGAGCAACGTTTGCATGCGGGGGCAGTGTTCTAGGGGTTCCCTGAAAGTATTGGGCCTCCTCGTTCAGATCAAAGAGAAGCGGGAAATGGTCAGATGAAAGCTCAGTGAGAGCTCTCACCTGGATTTGTTGCTGTCTGAAGCCTTTTGATATGCCAAAGTCAATGGCGCTGGGAGAGGCGCTCACCCGGCAGGGGTAGCAGGTAGCTTCGCCTGTAGCTACAATGTCAATGCCCTCGTCTGCTAGAGCAGAGACAAAACCCTGCCTCTGGCACACATTCTGTGGTTGGCCCACCACCTATGTTTGGCGTTCCAGTCCCCTGCAGCAAGGAATTTCTTGCCGAGTTGGGAGAAAAGTGTCAGAAAGTCTGTCTCCGTCTGTCTCCACCTGTAGGCAGGGGGGCAATAGACCGAGGCAACATCGAAAAATCCTCTGCTTGTAGACAGTTTAATGCCGACTGCTTGTAGGTGTTCTTCCGACAGTGTAAAGGAGTGTTGAAGAGAGATTGTGGATCTTATAAAAAATTCCCGCATTTCCGTGCAGCGTGCCATCCGGGTGGTTGGCAGAGTGTAGGGTAAAGCCGGGAAATCTAAACTGGTGGTTCGATTTGAGCGACCGATTTATTAATGCTTGCTACGCTCACGTAAGTTTGCTTGCCAAAGGGAGGGGTAGTACTTGGTGAGGTAGAGGTGATGGAATGATTTTCTGCTGCTGCTTATTTTTAAAGTTGATTTGTAGATATTTTTTGCAACCTTTAAAGTTGGCTGCGTGAGAGTTGTCACAGTGATAGCAGCATTTAGGATCGTCCGGTCCGAGATTGCATTCAAAGGTTGGATGGTTCTTTCCGCACTGCCTGCATATGTGGTGTCGGGTGCAGTATGCCTTGGTGTGCCCGTATTCCTGGCACCTGAGGCATTGGTCTGGCTCGGTCGGTACGTGGCTTCTCCCAGCTAACTTTATGTCTGCAAACAGCAGAGATGTTTTTTACGAGGTTGTTACTCTCGTCTTTTTTGAGGTCGATGAATCTCATGTTCAGTGGGAGTTTCGTTATCTTGTTAAGATAACGGAGGACGTGGTGACCTTCTTGCTGTAGGCATTCGGTAATGTCTTCCGATGGAACACCGTGATGAATGTTGCGTATGACAATGCAGAAGGGCCGATCCTCAGGTAGCTGGTGGTGGTGAAAGAGTGTACTCTTGTCGCGGAAGTGATGGGCCACAATTCTGTAGTCGTCAGATAAGTTGCACTGTATAGCACAATCACCTGAATTTAAGGTTTTTATTGTGAAGGTGGGTCCAATGAGAGCGTCCAGCTCTTTGGCGAATTCCGGAAAGTTAATCACGCCGCGACCGTGATTCTTGGTACCTTAGAGCTAGGCGAGCTAGTGAGGGGCGCTGGAAATTTGCGGGCTTCAGGTTGGCTCTACGCTTCTCTTCGACACAACTGATCGCTGCTTGCGAGGTGGAAGGTTCCATGTCTTCGTTGTCTATTAAATCCTGGAAACGATTTTTGCGGACATTGCCCTCCTGATGAGGGACTGCCTTTTTACGGGTTATTTTGGGGGAAAGAGCTGAGCCGGCTCTTTTATAGGATCCGTATTTCCATCCTCTAAGGTGAACAGTGGAGATCGGTGATGTGCTTACAGCCGCATTAATATGGCTTTTGCTAATTGTAGTAGAGCACACACTACCACTTGGTATTGGTGTTGAATTGTACTGGGTTGACATTGTAGAGATACTTGAAGTTGTCGTACTAGTGGCAGTACAAGTTGTGAAATCCCATGGGGCGGAGATGGCTGGGTATTCGCATGATCCCCCCTTATGTGAGTATGCTTGCGCTCCAGCGCGCATAACTGATGAGCCGAAGTCAGAAATTGTCTCCATTGCGTCGAAGGCAATTGGTTTGCTAGGCCATGGATTGTTCATGTGTTCTAGCAATTGCTTAAAACTGTATTTGATAAAGTTAAAGAATTTCCAGAAGTACATTCGCAGAGCAGGTTCTAAAACCGGTAAACTTGTAGTCCAGACAAAGTTGGTTGATCAAGATTTAAGCTTAAGCTTTAACAACTGATCGCCACGCGGGCTACCAAAAAGCAGGCGCGGCGACAAAATATAAATGATGATTTGATTTGAATGGCACAGTCAACTAAATCACTTAGTTTGCACTTTCTGTACTCGCAGATTAATTAGAATAATGCCACAGCCGTGGACTTGTCCATATAACTCAGAGTGAGTCTTTCCTGAAGTGGTACAAGAAAAAAGGTGAACCGGAAAAACAAACGCGTTCTACTCATAGGAGCACTCAGGCGAGAATGAAGTTATATTAAGTTAATGTCGTGAAACGACGTTGACGTTCCACAATGTTATTCGTAAGGCGCTCATTGATAATTGGGAGTTTTAAGATATAAGCATCTCCATGAGGAGATTTTGGTTCCGCGTAAGGCCTTGCATGGTAGTCCGCATGAAGGACATGAATTCGATCATATACATCATAAACATGTTTTCAATACTGCTTTGTTGTTGCGTTGATTTTGGGGGATTACGTGTCGAATCAGTTTGGTCACCATGTGGAGTTGTCTTAGAGCTAGGTTCGGCAAGTTTCGATTTTAGGACATTTGCGAAGGTCAAATTTTTGAAGAGGCAATTGATGACCATTTACGGTTTCAAAAAATACTTCTGTGGTTGTTTTTGATGGTATAGGTGTATTCTGTGCGTTATGGAGGCGTGTAGACGTTGCTTGGTGATGAACCCAGCCTTTGAGGTTTTTGTTAAGTTTGGCAATTAGTTCATGTGTCGGGTTGGGGGTGATTGACCATGGCCGATCGACGTTTGCATTTATTTCGTTCACTTCCGCGGGTTGTGGAGACACAAATGAGACGACTTTTGTCTTGCTCTTGTTGACGTTGAACTATTTTAATAAGCGATTGTACATCGCATTGAGCGCCTTTTCGCTTAACTTTTGTGGTAAAATGTTGGTAATTATTCACTTTTCACTTGGAATATTTTGTATATTTTTGTAGCACAGAAAATAAACACGTCCGCACTGTTCGACTATCGAATGCGAATGCTACTGCAATAGCTGATCAACTTCTGCAAGAGATTTTGCTGTCATGATTCATTCGACTTCCGCAGAACATTCTTACGAATCTTGCACTATCTTGCGCTTTCCTTTTTCGTAGTATTTTTCGCTGTCCTATGTGCTGGTTTCGGAATAAAAAAACCTGCAGCTTCGACCGAATTAAGCAACGCTTCAAGAAATTTCCAACTCTTGACAGACAACAATTATGTGAATGTAGCCAATTTTGTGTTTTTTGCATCTTTTTACACGACGTTACAACTAAATTTTTAGGCACTTTTAATTTAATTGAACAGTGGAACTGTACGACTTTTTTTGTTATGTTTAAAACTTTGCTGTATTTATTGGATCTTATCAGGAATTATGAGACTAACAATAAGTTGTCAAATCTTAATTTTAAATGATATTCAACAGTCTTTTTAACTGTGGTCTGGAAAAAAGGACCTAATGATCAGCG
This sequence comes from Drosophila merina, assembly GCA_035047645.1. NCBI lineage: Eukaryota > Metazoa > Arthropoda > Insecta > Diptera > Drosophilidae > Drosophila > Drosophila merina. The sequence goes on along the minus strand of JAWNPH010000089.1, from coordinate 21,741,457 downwards.
CTGGGTCGAAAGGTCGTTGCGGCGAAGTCGGGATCGTTCGCAAAGCCGTGTTAAACTTTTCGCAAGGTGGTTAGGCTGTGACGTTTCTTTGCTCATGTACTTTTGTTTTTATGGGTTATTTCATCTTTGACGGATCTGATTTTAAGGTTTTTTGTATATAATATTTTCATTTCGGATATTCGGGTCCTCCAGTGATTGTTCTCAGTATTGTTGATTGGGCCCTTCGCATGATCTCAATGCATTTCTGCATCGTATTTCTGATATTATTCGATTAACTTGTTCAATGGTTCCATGTTTCTCTCGAAAACCGAACTGATGCGTTGGAATAAGATTGCGTATCCTCAGGTAGGGGGCTATTCGGGTCATCAGACATTTTTCAAATAAATTTGAGAGACAAGACGATAGGCTTATAGGCCTGTACGATGAGGTAACTGAGTGGTCTTTGCCTGCCGTATCATTATTATGACCAATTTTTTCCATCTCTCTGCATAGTACCCGAGTTTTGTAATAGCGTTAAAAAGCAAGGACATAGAGCATACTGCACAGTATGGAAGCTCGATAATCATCGATAATCATCGTTATTAGAGTACATCCTGAGGACCTTTTTGGATTTAGTTTATCCTTGATGATTTTAGATATTTCGTTCGCTCGAAATTCGATTGGCTCATGTGGTGCTTGGTCGTCGTCTTTTACCGTTGGTACATACGTTGAAGACGCGTTGCAAATGTGGTAGCTCTGCCTTTATCGCTGCGGGCCCTTCCAACAGTGATATTTCTTAATGGTGATAAACTGGCATGAGCTTTCCATATTGAGTTTTTGCTGCCTAAAATTGGACGTTGCTCTATTTAGCGACGTTGGGAGAGTTTCCGTGAGGCATTTTTGGAATCTTTGATTTGCGATTGGCGATCTATGAGCTTGCCACTCCCATCGTATACATCGTTTTTCAAAAATCGAGCTGCGCGATATCTGCGTTTGTCATCCTGGGTCTGCTAGGTGACCTCTCTATTTGAGGTGTTCAGATTCTGGCGGCTGTAACTAAGACACTCTCTAGGGTATTTGCTGCTGATTCTGTCTCGGCATCAAAACTTAGCCATGGGTTCAGCTCAATGTGTAAACTTATGCATTTTCTGTATTTGATCCAGTTTGTTCTCTTTGATGTTAATCTGTTAGCCTGCATTGTAGTCTCAAGGCGTTGTAGAAGGTTGAGATTTAAGAGGATTGGCGAGTGGTCAGATGAAAGATCCGGTAGAGATTCGGCACTGATGAGGTTTCGAGGGATATTTTTAGTTATAGCAAAGTCGATCAAATTAGGAATTTTGTTCAGTTCGGTAGGCCAATATGATGGTCTGCCTGAGGAGACGTAGTCAAGCTTTCTGTTTGCCTTTATGATAACGTTATACAACTGTTTTCTTTATGGGTGACGAGGCGTGATCCCAAGTGTGTTTAGCGTTATAGTCACCTGCAGCAATGAAGTGGTCCACTACGGTGTTGAAGAAGTTCAGAAATTGTTGTTCGGAAACATTGAAACGAGAGTGACAATATACCGCTGCGAGGCTAAGATTGCCGCTTCCTAGTTGTACATTTATGGATGTGGCCTCCAAGTAGTTTTTTCCAAACTCGCTATGGCAGTGGTGTTTGATGCGGTACCTAATAAGGATACCGGTTCCGCCATGTGTTTTTCCATCTGGATGATTTGTTCGTATAACAAAAAGCCACTTATTTGAAAGTTGTACTTAGAAGTGAGATTTGTTTCTGACAGTAGCAGGACGTCAATATGATTGTCATGCAGGAATTGAGTTATCTCAAGTTTATGCCGTGAAATGTCATTGGCGTTCCACAATGATATTCGTAGAGCAGCCATTTATTATTTGGAGTTTAGGGATTTATTTTGTTGCTGCGTCGATGATGGGGGATTCGGTATGAGATCAGTTTGGGCAGCATGCAGAGTTGTTGTTATACGGCGTTGACGTTCCACATTGATATTTGCAGAGCAGCCATTGATTATTTGGAGTTTTGGTGTTGCATAAGATCTTGTATGGTAGTCCGTATGAAGGACATGAATTTAATAATCTGCTGCTCCAGAGTATGCATCATAGTTTTAAAGCTACTTTGTTGTTGCATCGATGAAGGGGGATTCGGTGTCGGATCAGTTTGGGGAGCATGCAGAGTTGTTGACGTAAGGCTTGGGTCTGTTAGTCCCGTTTTTTGGCTAGGGCATTGGATGGAGCCGTTGCGCTTCTTTTACAGTAATTCTACGAACCAGAAGACTCTGTAGCTTGTAAATAGGATGCACTTAATTTTTCCTGATAGCTTTTGTAATAGTGTAGTCCCAAACCAAAAAAAACCGAATAATTATATGGTGAATTTATTATACGGTTATATAGTGACTTTCATTATGTTTCCAGTAATTTATTTTAGTTCCTCCAATTCAAGTCTCATACGAGTTAATTTTGAGCCATGATTAGTCATTCAAAACATGAAGGTGAGTGGTCTAAGATCTGTTTTGATTGTAAAATGTTCACCTTAAATATAGGGTATAAAGTGGGTTATTGCTCAATATTGCTGCTAACTCCTGCTCGGTTTAAGTCTCACCCTTTGTAAACGGTCTAGATGCGTATGCAACTTGCAGTTAGTGGCCATTATGGTTTTAAAACGGCGTCACACGCCATTTTGCTTGCATCTGTTGTAATACAAAATTCTTTTCTAAAATCGGGGTATTGCAAGAGAGTTGGTTCCATCAGTTTAGTTTTTAAATGCAAAAATGTTTTGTTGACAATCTACTGTCCATTCAAAGAGAAAATTCTTTTTACATATTCTAGTTATCTGCCCTAAAAAGTCGGCGAAGTTTTTAATAAATCTCCGAAATAGTTACAAAATGCAACAAAAGGCCTTGCACTATCTGCATCATGGGGTAGTAGATAATTTTTGATAACATCAAACTTCTTATCATCCGGCAATATAAAGAAATATATCCGTGCATTTATGTCCCAAAGAGATGAGTTCACGCATAAAAAATTAACATATCTGAGGATATAATTTAAGATTCTATTTCCTGCATTTGTCAAAAATATCTGATAAGTTCTTAATCATATGCTTTTTGGAACAACCTGTATGACTATCAGATTATCCATGTAGAGGAATGCTTGCGTAGGCTGAAGATCAGAAAATGTAATAGTCATCATTCTTTGAAAGGAATGAGGCGCTATTTTCAAACCAAACAGTAATCGTGTGTAACAATATGAACCGTTTGTTGTTGAAAATTAAGTTATATTTCATGAATTCTTTTTATAGATCAATTTAGTGAAAACGTAACATCAAGTCGAGGTATACTAAATATTAAGCTCGACCTAGTTGATCCAAAATGTCATCAATTCTAGGGAGAATACGTCTCTGACAGCTGACAGTTTTAGTCAAGGGAAATAAACCTTCCCGAAAAAGTTGAAGAATATAAGTTTGTTGGATTTGGAAACGGTATTCGACGGTGTTGCAACTGTCGTAGAATAATTAAATTTCACAGAGTAGTGAGCAAGGACAAGTCCACAATAGTGGCACAAACAGTGCCGAGTGTTACAAGTTACATAAAAGTGTTTCCAAAGTGCAAAAAGGTTTAATTAATTAATTAAGCTAAAATAATTAAGCTTTATCCAAGGTCAAGTCTGGGCTAGGATCTTGGCAACCTGTCTCCTTTTTAGTCTTCGATGAAATCTGGATTAATCCGAAAAACGTACAAAAAGGACTATGCAAGGACCGAAGAAGTCGAAGAAGTTAGGCCAACCGTAGATGTAAGACGTATAAGAAACATTACCCAGGAAAGCGAAATCATGGCGGCGGCAAGGGAATCTGGACGTGGCTCTGCACAAAGGGCCCTTGGCCCTTTCGACACGACAACTACAATCAGCCAAGCCACTGCGCCCACCTTGAAGTCTGCGCAGCGTTTTCAAAAGATCAAGCGTAGGATGGATCCAGGTACCTCTTCTAAATTAGTTAGCAAAAAACCGCATTTAGACGAAAACTCGATAAATCAACATAAGTACAGTGGTAACAATAACAAATATCAACTACTCGTCAAACTCACCATGGAAATGGATAGCGACAGCAATGCTGAAGAATTGATTGATCAGCCTAGCACTAGCCAACAAGCCGCCAGAGCTGCGGCAAAGCGTACTGTTGGGAAAGCCCCTCCCAAGCCTCCACCCATTGTTATGTCAACGTCAATATTTTGATGGAAAGCATCAGGACGATCACTGACGCAAATAAGGTTGAGTTTCAGGCCTCCATGGGTGAAGTTATGCGCCTTTACGCGGCCGACACCAAAACCTTCCGCTCTATTGTCAAGTGGCTTGATGACGAGCACTATGAATACCACTGCTTACAGCTTAAGCTTAAGGAAGATAGGCCATTCAGGATATGCATAAAAGGGCTTCACCATAGCACTCTTCATAGCCACATCAATGCAGAGCTGGCAAAGCTTGGCCACAAGATGTTAGACGCACACACGCCCCAACGCCGCCTCGAACCAGGCTGCCCCGAATCGAGACTTATTAACATGTTCTTTGTTAATATTGCCACTGCGTCAAATAACAAGGACATTTTAAATGTCAAGACACTGTGCCGCATGAGGGTTGCAGTCGAACCGCTCCGGAAACGAACATCTGTTGTGCAGTGTCAATTTAGCCATTCGGTCAAATACTGCCGAAAAGCCCACGTCTGTGTAAAATGTGCAGGAGAACACCCCGCAAGTAGCTGCACTCGGCCTCGAAATGAACTATGTACGTGCTACAATTGTGGAGAGCAACACCCAGCAAACTTCTCTGGATGTGCCAAGTTCCAGGCATTCCTACAACGCTTTAGGCCCAAGCGCGGCATGGGTGCTAGGAGATCAGCCAACGAGCGTCCGGTTCCCCAACTTGCACCCAGCGGCCAGGTGGCCATCACTAGGGGTAGTGCCTCTTATGCGGACATAACAAGAGGCAGAACCATGGAGCATAACCAGTATCAGGAACGTCAGCGTCATGAAAGAAGCCGCACTCGATCAAGGAGTCGCCGCGATCCAACTCAGCATCCAATGGCAAGCGGCAACACAATAGAGGAGTTTCTGAAAACGCTCAACGATAGCATCAATGCTCTACGCTCTATCCAAGAGAAATAGATGGACCTATTATTGATGTTGCTGAAGCAGCAGCAGGAACAGACACAGCATCAGGTGCAAATTATCAGGTTGCTCACTGCTTGTAAAGTGCAGCAAGCCTCAAAATAATGCCGCTGCGCATTTTAGTGTGGAACGCCAATGGTGTGTCCACAATGCTGCTCGAACTAGATTCTCTGGTGCGGCGAGAAGAAATCGATATACTGCTGCTTAGCGAGACTCACTACCGAGGGACAGGCGCGCCTAGGCTGTACGACTTTGATGCCTATCCCGCAAATGACCCAAGAGATGGCAACGCAAAAGAAGGGGTAGCTATCCTGTTTAAGTCCAGCCTAGTCCACTTCCCGCTAACCCCAATTACTGCCGACAAGGTGCAACTTGCGTCTGCAGCCATAAAAACAGTACTCAATCTAAGCAATCTACTGCTCACCGAGATTTGCATGGACTACGGAGGAGTTTTCCTACATCCTGGACCATAACTGCCCGATGTATATTGTGCCGGGTAACTGGAACGCGTCCCACTGGCTCTTGGGTGCAGGAAGGTGTAACCAACAAGGTTGTGCACTAGCGAATCTTGCCCTGAGCACTGAGGTGAATTGTCTTGCCACAGGTGGCTCCACACGCTACCCGCCTGGCAGACGAGGCTCTGCTTCATCGATTTTGCCCTGACAAGGGGCATCCTGGGTATCCACGTTGATATACGGTATGTCGTTGAGCTACCTTCTTGAACTCTACAAAGGACAACTTGAGAGATCTCTGCACCTCGATATTGAGATCAACTCTGGGGATGATTTGGAAGACGCAGCTGAATTGTTCACCGGCGAAGTCAAGACAGCAGCAAAAATGGCAACACACAATCCGCCCCGGAAGCCCGCAGCATCAGGTATCCCGATTACCACAAAGCTGAATGATTCAATGCGAGCACTGGAACTGATAATGACGCGACGCACTCACTTTGGAAGGCCACATGCGCCATCAGAAGGAGGTGCGCCATGAAGGCGCCGCTTCTAGACAGCAACGGGACATGGTTTCGGACGGACTTGCAGCAATCCGAGGTTTTTGCTGGGCACCTGGCTAAACGATTTCAACCATTTCAGCTAGCGAGCTCGAAGCAAGTAAGCGAAACGCATGCCAGGATGTCTCAAGCGCTCCAAATGGACCTGCCTATTAGGCCTTTTGCCCCCAGTGAGATATCCGAACTTATTGGTCGTTTAAATATCAGCAGAGCACCTGGCCACAATACTATATGCAACTAAAGGCACTAAAGGCATTACCAATTCACGCAATTCTCTACATAGCGTTGTTGTTAAACGCCATAGTGAGATTGCAATACTTCCCTGCACAGTGGAGGCTCGCATTAATAACTATGATCTACAAATTACACAAGTTGGCAAGAGACCCTGCGTCCTATCAGCCAATCAGAGACTGATTGCTGCCAGGATTATTAGGATTATGGGTGGAGCAACTTCATCGGCTTCTTAAGCAAGTACTGATGGCATTTTACCGGAAAAAATTTTGCAATGCCCTCTTCTTAGACATCGAGGAAGCGTTCGACCGAGTTTGGCACACAGGTTGACTGGTCAAAATATAGGAGAGACTACCTGCCCCATATTTCCACCTACTGAGGTCATACCTTGAGGGAAGGCATTTCGCGGTTGGGTTCCATTCGGCCATCTCTGCCATATACGAAGCGAAGGCTCAGGGTAGTGTCCTGGGGCCGCTCCTGTACTGCCTTTACAATAGTGATATGCCGCAACTAGACAATTCGTCTACCACGCTGGCCACGTTTGCTGAAGACGTCTGTATCACCCATAGATCAAGCTGTGAAGCCTCTGCGGCTGATGCAATCCTGCAGTTTACCACAACGTTTGCGCAATGGGCGAAGCGTTGGAACATCGGCATAAATAGTGATAAATCCGCCAATGTTTGTTTTTCCTTATTAAGGAAAAACCCCCCTGCTATCGACATAGAACGAAGGCCTGTCCTACAGACCAATTCTACTAAATATCTTGGTCTTACATTGGATCGCAGACCTTCGCCAAGCACATCACCGCCATTAGAACCCGCATACGAAATACAATGAACAAACATTTTTTATTGTTAAGTTCAAGAAGCAAACTGTCATTGGCTAATAAGGTGACCATCTACAAGAAAATTATCGCGCCGATTTGGAGGTATGGGTGCCAAATATGGGGATTGGCTTGTGACAGCCAAATCAAAAGAGTACAGACGGCCCAAAACAAAACACTCAGATTGATTACCGAATGCGAGTGGTACATTCGTAACTCGTCCCAGCACAAAGATCTCAAGCTGCCCACAGCCTTTGACGAGATTAATAACCACTCCGGCCGCTACAATATAAGACTACAGGGGCACAGGAACACACTGGCCTAACGACTTGCCTCTGGGACGTTGCTAACGATGCTGAAAAGGTGTCAGCCGAGGGACCTAATAACACCATCCCCTTGGGGTCGATCCCGTAAATGACTTTGAATTAGTATTTAGTCAAATTATTGTATAATTAATTTTCAAATTTCAAGCTATGTAAGTATCTGGCCGGCGCCCTTTGGGCTAAAATAACAGAAAGCAAGGCTATCGTATAAAGAGGTCGCTGGTAAACCCGGTTGCCTTAATAAATATATTCAAAAAAAAAATAAAAAAAAAAATTCTAAGGAGCGGGAATTTATCAGAAAACCGTTTTTTATTGGTTTGACGATAGTCAATTACTAAACGCCATTTCTTCTTTTCCGAGTCTGGGAGAGTTTTCGGTACTAATAAAAGTGGACTATTAAATTCTGATACTGCTCTGATACTAATCTCAGTTTCTGCTTATAAAAATAGTTTGCCAATACTAGTTCTGTCGTCAGACCAAATATATCTGTATATTTACTACATAACTTTTTTAAATGTGTTTCAAATTGTGGATGGAAATTTTTTGACAATTGGGACACGGCAGCTTGTTCTCTTGTTTTTTCATTAGATTGAACTACATTATACGAGGGCGGGTCAATAAGTCCGTGACTATTTGAATGAAACACAAGTTTTTAGATAAAAAGTTATTTTATTTTTCAACGTAGTCCCCTTTGAGCTCTATACACTTAGCCCAACGTTTCTCCAATTTTTTTACCCCTTCTAAAAAATATGATTTGTCGAGGTCTTCAAAATAGGCATTTATTTTTTTCTGAGATGACTTCGTCATTGGAGGCAAATCTCTTTCCGCCGAGCCATTTCTTCAAGTTTGGGAACAAGAAATAGTCACACGGGGCTAGATCGGGTGAATAGGCCGGATGAGGGAGCAATTCGTAGCCCATTTCATGGAATTTTGCCATGAAAACTGCACATGTGTGCACCCGTGCATTGTCCTGGTGGAAAAGCACTTTTTTCTTGGCCAAGTGCGGTCGCTTTTTTTTCAATGCCTCATCGAATCGACCCAATAAGTTGCTGTAATATTTACCATTGATTGTTTTTCCTTTTTGAAGGTAGTCAATGTGGATAATACCGCGTGCATCCCAAAAAACAGTCGCCATGACTTTATTGGCTGACAAACCCACCTTTGCCTTCTTTGGCGCCGATTCACCCCGAGAAACCCACTGTTTTGACTGCTGTTTGGTCTCCGGTGTATTGTGGTGGATCCACGTTTCGTCCACGGTTACGAAACGGCGCAAAAACTCGTTCGTATTGCGATTGAACAACGCTAAACATTCCTGCGAAATTGTCACACGGTTGCATTTGTGGTCGATTGTGAGCAAACGCGGCACCCATCTTGCGGAAAGCTTTCTCATACCCAAATGATCATTCAAAATTGAAACCACTGAGCCATGTGAAATGCCTATGGCTTCCACAATCTCTCTCACTTTTAATCGCCGATCGGCTAAAACCATATCGTGGATTTTTTCAATTGTTTCGGATGTGGAAACCTCAACTGGGCGTCCAGAACGTTCGGCTTCTTCCGCGCTTGTACGGCCACATCGGAATTCAGTAAACCACTTTTTTACCATGGAAATGGATGGTGCAGAGTCTCCATAATATTTATCAAGCTTGGCCTTGGTTTGCGTAATGGATTTTTTCCTCAAAAAATAATGCTTAATGAGCACACGAAATTCACTTTTTTCCATTTTCTTCTCAGTCAACGCGGTAGTCTGATATTAACGGCTGTCAAAAACAAACTAAATGTCGCAGCTTGTTCAATTTTTGACAAGAGTCAACTGACAGATGACTGTTGACGGGAGCAGTGTTACCATTTCAATTAAGAGGCGGAAAATTCAAAAAGTCACGGATTTATTGACCCGCCCTCGTAGTTCGAAAGTGGTTTATATTCTAAGTTATTCAAATCTATTATATGATCTTTATTTTGTGTATTTAATATTCGGACAAAAACATTCTGTGATGTTGAAATGATATTTGCTTTTAAAATACCTTTGTATTTATAATAATTTGTAATTATATTAATATTCTATTATACTTTATGGGAACATAAATCGGACAATTTAAATTATTAGGTCTAATAATAAACCAATCTTCTGTAGTTTTGAAATTTGGTTGGCAATTAAATGTTGTAATACAATCAATGCCTATTAATCCATTACATGGTATTGGGAATTGCTGATCTACTATATGAAAATTGTGTGGAAATATATATTTATTTGTCTGTATCTCTATTGGCGTTAAACCTTTGAATTTCATAATCTCTTGGATAATGCCTTGGATATTAATTCTATTGTCATTGTGTTGGCACGATTTGCCGGTAAACCCTCGTCGATATACGAGGCTTTTAGGAGCTTACGTTTTAATTTTCCTTTATATGTATAAGATTTTCTCTAAGTTTTATCAAAAATTTGGGCATTGATGTCCACTGCTTTTTATCTAACTTTCCTCTCTGGTTATGAGTGAGTGTTTTTTCTTGATTAAAGCAATCTACTAAAGCTGCTGTATTTTTATTTGCAGTTGCTTTCTGAATTTACCTATTCTGAGACACGATTTGTTAAACTTTTTTTATACTCTGTACCCATTAAAAATGGGTGAAAAGGGTATCATAATATGGTGCAAATGTATGTAACAGGCAGAAGGAAGCATCTCCGACCCCATAAAGTATATATACTCTTGATCAGCATCAACAGCCGAGTCGATATAGCCATGTCCGTCTGTCCGTCCGTCCGTCCGTCCGTCTGTCCGTATCAACGCCTAGATCTCAGAAACTACAAGAGCTACAGACATGTGCCGTATATCGTTGGATAGGTAATTACCATACGCAGTACAAGTTTGTTTTTTTATTTTGATATCACTCCCCGTTCCCCCGCAAACAGCAAAAAACTGCCACGACCACGCTCCCAGCAAATCCCAAAAAACTGCCACGCCCACACTTATTAACCTAATGCCATGAAATTCGACATATGCGTTGGTGCTTATAAAAGCTATCAAATTTTTAAATTTGAACCAAATCGGATAAGAAACACGGAAGTTATGCCACATGCAAAATCTATGGCAAGGGAAGCAGAAGCGCAGCAAAACACGCATTGCGTGACGCCGACTGCGACGTTGACAGCGAAATGTGTATGGCTTTATGACACACGAAACTTATTTTCATAACCAAAATCATACCAAATTTATATTGTTATGGTACTCTTTTCTAATAGAATATTGTTTGATTTATTTATTGATATTAAATAAATAAATTGTAAGCATGTCTAAGGGTACAGGGTATTTTGCAATCGGGAAACTCGACTGCTGCTACCTTACTTGTTTAAATTTAATTTATAGTGGCTGCTACATTTTGGCAACCCATATTTAATTAAAAACATTTTTAATGTACATATTTAAAAAATGAATTCGAACAATTTTTCATATATTAAATATCATTATTTAAACTGTTTCTAAGCCATCGGCTCCACTGCTGTATCTTTTCTTAAGACGTTTATTGTGCAGTTTATACAGTTTTATTAATGCATTTATTAACATTAATATACAAGTAGTTAATATACATTAATATACAAGTAGTAATATACAAGTAGTTAAATTGTTTGACTCTACTTCTACTTTATTAATAACATTTGCTGTGGAATCCACTGTCTTAGTTTCTATTAATCCCATATTGGGGGAAATATATACATATGTAAGATTGATTATTATAATGATGTTTATTTGTATTAAATGTAGGTTCTATGGTTAAAGATACGATGATACAATACGACTAATTTAACGACCACAAGTGGACTAATTTCGACTGCTGACTACTGACGACTGCGCAACGACGACTGCCGATCGACGACTGCCAACTCCGTGTTAAAGAGGGTAGGTGGCAGCACTCTTGTATGTTGCCACCTTACATTCGACCATCCTGACCTTCGTCCTCCGACCCGGATGACAACAGCTCTTCAAAGGCGTGCAATGTAAACGACGAGCCCCTGTCGCTTATAATACGTCTCGGGAAACCAAAGACGCTTGACTACTGCATCAGCTTTTTGACCACTTATTTGCCTGTTGATTTTGTCGGGAACAACCAGACAAACTTAGAAAATGCGTCGACGACTGCCAGAATGAACTTGTACTGCTTGGACGTTGCATCCATTGGCCCCAAGTGGTCGAAGTGCTACGTACGCGCGTATGAAGAGGAACATAACCCTATGCAATGTAGGAACCCGTCTTGCTTCTTCAACTTTTTGCTGTGAATAATACAACTTATACAATTAGTGATATATTTTGTTACCTTCCCTTCAAGGTGTGGAATGTAAAATTGCTGCTGGATGTCGTGTGCTGTTTTGCGAACTGCAAAATGACCAAACTTTTTTTGATAACCTCTTTCTCCATAAGCTTCGGCACAACTAGCAAATCGTTCCCATTGACTTCTTTGTATAGTAGACCGCCTTTCGACTTGCAATTTTCATACGGACCATATTGTAAGATATTAACGATTGCTCGTAATTGTTCGTCCTTCTGCTGTGCCTGCTTCAACTTAACTGAGAGTTCTGCTGTGACGATGAATGTACTCACATTCTGTGGATAGCGGCTGAGGTGGTCAACATGTCTCATCTTTTCGCCTGCTCGGTGTTCGATATCATAACAGAAGTCTTGTAGATAAAGGACCCACTGAGCAACTTCTCTTGGTACATGAGCTTTGCTTGTCGTCTGTTTGAACGCGATGCAATCCGTTACCAACTTGAAATGTATTCCAAGCAGATAATGACGGAACTTTTTTAAACTCCAGGTATGCAGCTTTCACTTCGAGTATAAAGCTGTGCTATTTCGACTCGGATTGGGACGTATTTTTACTCCAATAGTAGACGGGGTGAAGTTTCCCATAAAACAGCTGCAACAACCTCTTTCGACGCGTCTGTATGTAACTCTGTGGGTGCGTCTCTGCTAAAGATGTGGAGCACCGGCTCACTTGTCAACAACTGCTTCAACTTTGACAACGACTTTAGCTCTTCATGACCAATTTTGAATTCAGCTTCTTTCTTCTTTCTTTCTCATAACCAGGTGTAAATTTCCGGGAAAATCCAGTGATACCAAGAAATGATTGAACAATTTGCACATTTTTTGGTTACGGGAAACGGCTGAAAGCAGCGACTTTATCAGGACCAGGCCAAATTTTTCCATTCTCTTCGTTGTGGCTAAGGAAAAAAATATGGTGATACATTAATTTGCATTTCGTCCACTTTATTTGCAACCCATACGCAGCGGCAACTTGCAACACCTTTTCCGTCTTCTGCATTCATTCATCGGCTGTAACGGCATATACAATAATATCGTCCATGTACAGCTGCATGATGTCTTCGTTTATTACTCTTTGGTAAATATGATTCACAAAACGTATAAATGCGTTCTGTTCTTTCACTAACACATATTGAACCGGACGAGCCCCCAAATGTAAGATTGATTATTATAATGATGTTTATTTGTATTAAATGTAGGTTCTATGGTTAATGATATGATGATACAGCCGAACCGTGGTTGCTCTCGACTGCTGACTACTGACGACTGCGCAACGTCGACTGTGTATTCACAATAGGGACTCCATGGTCCCTCACAATCCGCTGTACACTGTCTTGTATCTTGGTGCAATGGCTCTGGGTGGTGGAATGATTTGATTATTATTTGTATTTTGTAACAATCCTATTTCTGAGTAAGTTGGATATTGGGTTTACTTTGCGCTTTTGATAAATGACCCTGCAATATGTTGAGCTCTAATTGTAACTTCTGAGCTGTCGACCATGCAGTTGGTGGCGTTCGAGTATATAGTAACCCCCTTAGGTGTGCTATTCTCGATTTTATATTCTTTTTCTCGCCACCGTGCTTTTTACTCATGTCACACTCTAGTCACTCAGATTTTTCTTTGGTAATGCCATCCGAGCCGTAATGGCGTCACAAAAAAATGTTTATTTGTAGTTGTAGCTTTGCCAGTTGCGTAAAATTTTTTTCTTTTAGTCCCTCGAAGATAAGAGGCTCCTTTCTCACGGTTGCCATGTAATAGTGTAGTCCTAAATCAAAACAATCCAAATAATTATATGGGAGCAAGGAAGGTCCCGCTCTGAAGTCTATTTCTTGAGTGTTTCAATATCTTTCTTCAGATTTTCATTGAGAAAGGGATCAGTTTGATTTTATTTTCTTAAAATATTTTCCGACAAAAAAGAAAAAATAAGTTTTTGGCAAAATAATCAAATTATATTTCATCGAGGAATTTAAAAAAAAGAGGTGCTTCAAGAGAAGTATGGTCGATTCGAATCCGAGATGTCGGAAGTCGTTTAAGGTGCTGATAGCATCCAAGAAGTACCACGTACAGGACGCTCCTTTCAGAGCATGCCCCCGCCTAGTACAACTGGCAGGGAGCTTCTTATGGTTAGCAGCCCAAGCCAATTAAATAATCTTAACCAGATAACAGTTGGAAATAGTCGCCTATTGCCGCAAATTGAAAAAAATAGTAATACGCTCACGTTCCAGCCGGCTTCAGTCTCTTGGCAAAAAGTTCCTTCCAAGAAGAGAAGCCTACCTACCTCACCGAAAAGTTCAAAAAAAGAGCGCATGTAATCGAACATAATCGTAACCATCTCGCTTTAAATAGATTTGCTGCTCTTGCAAACCATGATGACTGTCAAGAAGGCGAAAATAGCATGGACATTCACCAGGTCGAAACCGTTGCAGAGGAAGAATCTCGACAAGCTCAAACTCCAGTGACAAAGAAGTCCCCAAAACCTAGTCAAATAACGGTACTTGCTGTCAGCGACGTACCTGCCTTGGAAAGGCTTCTCGACTCTGAATCATATGAACTAAAGATCGCGCGTAATGGCAACTTGCGCATATACCCCCGTGACTCTGATGCCCACAGAGCTATCACTAAGAAGCTATCATCAGTAAATCTTCAATACACTCACTTCTGCCTCCCGGAAGACAGAGCCTACAGGGTTGTGGTGTGCAACTTGGCTGCTTCTACTCCAGTCGAGCAAATTTTAAATGCGTTCACCTCCCAAGGTCACGCTGTAGTTAACACCTATAACCCAAAGGTGAAGTCACAGAATGTTGACTCCTCTGATCCGGATTCAGGCTTCAGGATTGATATTAAAAGGGCTATCAATAACAGAGAAGCTCTAAAAATAAATAAAGTTGGCCGTCAAAGAGTCAGAGTGGAACTGCCGAGAAAAAATGTAAATATGCGCCAGTGTTATCGATGTTTTGGCTTCGACCACACCAAAAACTATTGTACCAAAGAGCCCAGATGTGGTAGATGCAGTTTGCCTCATTGGACTGGTTCCAGTCAATGCCAGGCAAAGACCTATGATGACCTGGAGTGCGTTAATTGCCAAGAAAAACATGAGGCAACTTTCAAGGGCTGCAGAATTTACGTACAGAGGCTCAAAAGTCGAAAAACTGGGATCAACATTACTCCCATGACCCGCGTAGAACACCCGCAGCACATGCGCAACATCAAGCATCAAGCTATTCCAACCTCAATCGTGCGGCAGGGCCTATCGTATGCAGATGCGACTAGAACTGGACAACAGAGCACACGACCTGACGGAAATTACTCCCAACAGCGAAATGCTTTCTCAAACGCAAGGTTCCAGACTTTTCCGAATGCTGCGTTTGCTCCTGCAAAAAACGCAGGTGAATCTCAACATCCTAGCCAAACGGTAATTGATGGTTCCCTTGCACAAGTAATTATCTCAATGCAGCAGACCATTGCTGGTCTTCAAAAAACCATCGCTGAGCTATTTGAGGAGATCAAAGAACTCAGAGGTTCTAAGTCGTTGACGCAGCGCAATTAATGACTTGCGAACTGCGCCTCGGAGCCTGGAACGCTCGTAGCATTATCCCCAATGCTAATGAGCTTAAGTTGTTTCTCAGCAAGCACGAAATTGATGTTATGCTTATTTCAGAGACACTCCTACACGTCGGATCCTACCTCAATATGATAGGTTACAGCTGCTATCGAGCAGATCACCCAGGAGGTCGCCCCAGAGGAGGAGCTTGTATCCTAATCCGGCAGGGATTAGTGCACTATCACCTGCATTCGATCACAACGAATCACCTACAAATGGCGACGGTAAAAATTTCCACTAATTTGGGCGAAATTACGGTGTCAGCTGTGTACCTTCCTCCAGGCCTGCCTTGGAATTCCTCTGAGTTTGATAATCTCATTGGTCAACATGGTCAAAAGTTTATCATTGGAGGTGATTTTAACGCTAAGCATCGCCTCTGGGGTAGTATAAGAGCGAATGCTCGAGGCTCAGCACTTCACGATGTTATTTCCGGCAGCTCAACTCAGGTTCTGGCTGCAGGCAGACCCACTCACTACCCGTATAACACGAGGAATGTACCTTCATGTATCGACTTCTTCTTGTACAAAGGTATAGCTAACAATCTACTATCAGTACGCGAAGAGTATGACCTTTCTTCTGATCACTTGCCGCTGATCGCTTCACTAACAACGTCACCTCATAGTACCGCCCCTATTAGGATGCTGGTTCCACCTGGTGCGAATATAAGGCTGTTTCAGTACGAACTTAACAATGCCTTTAACCTCAATACAGAGATAAATACAGCAGACGATATCGAGAAAGCGGTTGAATCTTTTATGAAGAAGATCAAAGATGCAGCTCAAATTGCAGCTCCTGGCGGCGCAGTTCAACTACGCAACGTGCGTAGCAACATCGCTCTCTCTCCGGAAGCAGTAGGACTCTTAACTCTCAAGAAACGTCTCCGGCGTGAGTTCATCAGGACCAATGATCCAATAATTGACAGACTGTACCGAAGGATATCAAATCGGGTGAGAAAAGTACTAGCCATACTGAAAAGAGAAGCAACTGACGCGTTCCTGGGGAAAGTTACTGCCGATGAAAACTCAAAATTCGCGCTCTGGAAGCTCACGAAGAGATTCAAGAGACAAGTTGCTCCAAAGTTTCCAGTTCGTAACTCAGATGGCACTTGGGCAAAATCACCTCAGGATAGAGCTGAAGCGTTTGCCAGAAACCTGGAGGAAAGATTCCAGCCGTTCGAGACAGCATCGCCAAGACGAGTACAACTGGTTGCTGAATCCCTAGAAGCCCCATTGCAGATGGCTCTTCCTGTAAAGCCTATTAAACTCACGGAATTGGAAGATGATATAAAATCCCTTCGCAAAAACAAGGCTCCTGGTGCGGATCACATCGACAACCGCTCCATTAAGCTGATGCCCCACAGAGCTTTGTTATTCCTTGTATTAATTTTCAACTCTGCTCTTCGACTGGGACACTTCCCAAGCGCCTGGAAGAAGGCGAATATCATTATGCTCCATAAAAGTGGGAAGCCAGCAGAGGAATTAGACTCCTATCGCCCAATAAGCCTGCTTCCAGCATTTGGAAAATTACTTGAGAGGTGCATCCTGAGAAGATTGCTCGAGTCGCGAAAGGTCCAGAAAGCTATTCCGAAGTTTCAGTTTGGCTTTAGACTCAGGCATGGCACACCTGAACAGCTACACCGCGTAGTAAACTTTGTATTGGAAGGTTTCCATGGAAAGGAGTACGTCGTTGGAGCTTTTCTGGACATCCAGCAGGCTTTCGACAGAGTGTGGCATGAAGGACTTCTGCACAAGCTTAAAAGGCTACTAAATCCTCAGCTCTTTTTAATAATAAAAAGCTTCCTCCACGAGCGATCCTTTAAAGTAGTACAGGACGGACTGTCCTCCCAAACAAAAAGAGTCAGAGCAGGTGTACCCCAGGGAAGTGTGTTAGGTCCAACACTATATAGCCTGTATACGCACGACATGCCCTCAGCTGCCAACATGTCGCTTACAGATCCCAATGACCTGCTAGTTGCCACTTTTGCTGATGACACTGCAGTCCTGGCCAGAGATACTTGCGTCTATACAGCCACTGATACGCTTCAGCTGTATCTAAAAAAATTTGAGAACTGGGCCCTACGCTGGAACATTGCAGTCAATCCGGAAAAGTGTGTTTCCGTGACGTACACCCTGAGAAAAGACACATCACCTGGTGTGTTTCTGCATGGAGAGCTCCTCACACAATCGAACGCCCACAAATATCTCGGTGTCACTCTGGATAAGCGACTTACATTTCAACGCCATGTAACGGATGTAACTCGGCGGCTCAAAACAAAGGCGAACAGCATGGCTTGGCTCCTTAGGCCTGGAAACAAACTTTCAGTCTCCAACAAGGCCAAAATTTATAAGGTTGTCTTGGCTCCTATTTGGAAATATGGCATCCAAGTGTATGGCATCGCTGCAAAGTCGCACCTCAACAAAATTCGTGTGGCGCAGTCGCAAATTTTGCGTAAACTATCTGGAGCGGCTTGGTACATCCGAAACAAAGACATTGAAAAAGAGCTGAAGGTACCAAGGATTGGCGATGTCATAAACGCACATGCAACTGCGTACGTTAACAAATTGGGAATCCACCCAAACCAGTTGGCTCGGAAACTCTCGATGAGGCGACGTGTCTTGGGACTGAGGGCGAGAAGGAGGCTCCTGCGCATTCACCCAACAGATCTACCAAGAAGATTTATAAATTAATTCATAAAATTAATTCATGCCTCCAGGCTCCCTAATTAAGTGGGTTTAAGTATTTAAATATGTAAATACTCAATAGAAATTATGTGATACCCTGCAGTATAAGTTGCTACAAACAGTAACAGTACACTGCACTGTAAATAAATACAATTTTATAAAAAAAAAAAAAAAAAAAAAAAAAAAAAAATTCAATATCTTCATATAGTATAATGGTTCGCTTAGCCTAACCTATTTTAGCTTATATATATCACTCCTACTTAGCGCTGAAGTGTTATATGCACGCATGTTCTTATGGCTACTTTTGGATTAACGGACCGTTTAGTGAGTAATCTTTTTACAATTCCACTTGGGCTGAACCGTTTACTTTGACATTCTCACGGATCGAACGGTGTAATCGATAGGCGTAGTCAGTATTTTTTTGATAGTGATAGGATTTAGTAGATAAATGTGTGCGGGCACACTGTTTGTCGCCAGTCGCAAGCCGCAAAAAACTTAGCGTGCATTGTCGCACGAGAGTTTGCAGGGCACACTGCGGTAAGGTAGGATTAAAATAGTTAATTGAGTTATTGATGAATTGATGAATAACCTTAAAAAATGATTATAAAATAAAGCTAGCTACTATTTTCAAGCTGGGGAAGATGCAGCATTCCCCCAGGAATAGTGCCCGGCTGAATGGGCACTATAACAACGAGAGCGGTTCAGCAGCCAGTGAGTAGTGGAGCAGGAACCCGGCCGCGGGTGAATATCACGGCGGCGACGATTTCTTGCCCGGCCACTACGGTGACTACCGTAGCTACCCAACCTAGAAGAACTGCAGTCACAGCTGCGACCCCAGCGCCGGAGATGAACCAGCCCGTCACGTTGGATCTAATGGAGAGAATCGCAGCGTTGGAGAAGGAGCTGGAAAAAGTTAAAGCCCTGCAAAGTGTGAGCACCGCCAATTGCGCGCTAATTGCAGTTGGCCAAAGCGCAGTTGGCGCCAACAGTGGAGCGTCGAGTCTTGGAGCTGGCCGCCATTACCCACATCTAACGGAGGGACCTTACATAACGGGGTCGGGTCGGTGCCCTATAACTGTGACAGTGCGAGCGGTGCGGCCTGCACGCTGCCGCCATCTTGGAGTGGATCGCCATTGCTAATAGCTAGCAACCAATTTGTGGAGCCACTGTGTGCAACAAGCACTGCGCAGCCAGCGCATGGATTCGTGCTACCGGGCGTGAGCGTCCACAATGTGGCAATAGCATCGCCACTTGTTGGATCCTACGCCGCGATGACGCCGAATGGAACCCAGGAAGCATTTGGGCCAAGGAAGCTTCCTGACTTGCGTGTATTTGAAGGGCACGCCGAGGAGTGGCCGATCTTCAGCTGTGCGTTCGTGGACATGGCGCGGACGAGGAGCGATGGCCGCAGCAGCGAGGCCGCCTACTGTTCCGTATACTGCCAGTTACGCTGTACGGAGCTGGGCGGAAAGTGGATACGTATGCGCTCCTAGATGACGGATCCTCCGTCACGATGATCGATGACGAGCTGCGAAAAGATCTTGGAGTGCAAGATCGTCACCTAAATATTCAATGGTTTGGAGGTAGGGCAACCAGAGAGCCTACCAACATGGTGGAGTTGGAGAGCTCACTCGCCACGTATTGAGAAACGTGTATGCCATTTCGAGCCTGAGTCTGCCGATGCAGACATTGAGTCGACAGGATGTCCAAGGCGTGAATAGGGATGTGCGTCTGCCGATGAAGCTCTACAGCAACGCGGTTCCGAAGCTGCTCATCGGCCTGGATCACGGACATCTCGGATTGCCACATAGAACGAGGCGGTTCGCTAGAGAAGGGCCGTACGCGGTCGCAACTGAGCTGGGCTGGGTTGTGTTTGGGCCTGTAAGTGGGCAATCGCTTACGCCATCACCGAGGTCCTGCCTACTTACCGTGTCAGTGGATGACGCGATGGAACAGATGGTGAAGGACTACTTCGACATGGAGAACTTTGGAGTGAAGCCCGCGCCAAAGATCGCAGCCAGCGACGATGTGCGGGCACAAAGGACGCTTGAAGACACCACGGTGAGAGTGGGGCGTCGTTACCACACGGTATTACTCTGGAAGGACGACCACGTTGTGCTGCCACAGAGCTACGAGATGGCATACAAGAGGCTGGTCAACGTAGAGAAGAAATTGAAGCGCAATGAGCCGTTGGCGCAGGAATATGATAGGATTATAAAGGATTACGTGTCTAAAGGATACGCAAGGAGGCTACAGCCAGATGAGGTCGCGGTTAGGAGCGACCGGTTATGGTATTTCCCACATTTTGGTGTCGAAAACCCCAACAAGCCCGGCAAGGTACGGCTTGTGTTTGATGCTGCAGCCAAAGTTGGAGGAATCTCACAAAATTTGGAGCTGGACAAAAGGCCTCAGGACTTTAAGCCTTTGCCAGTTGTGCTCTTTCATTTCTGAGAGGGAGCAGTCGGAGTCTGCGGTGACATCAAGGAGATGTTCCACCAAGTTCTGATCCGACCCGAGGACAAATGTTCCCAACAATTCCTTTGGAGAGATGGCAACGACGAGAGAGATCCGGATGTCTATGAGATGAACGTAATGACGTTTGGAGCAGTATGCTCGCCGAGCTATGCACATTACGGGAAGACCGTGAATGCCCTGAAGTTTCGGGATTCGGTTCCAAGAGCAGTCAAGGCTATCACCGTCTATCATTATTTCGATGACTATGTGGCCAGTTTCGCTACAGAGAGCGCGGCTATCAGCGTATCTACCCGATTGAAGGAGATACATGCGGATGCTGGATTCGAGTTATGCCACTTTTCATCCAGCTCGCCCACCGTGGAGACGGCTTTAGACTTGGACGCGTCAAGAGGGTCGGGTGGGGTGAGGCAGAGCAAAAGATCCTTGGAATGCGTTGGCAGGTAGCAACGGATGACTTCAGATTCAACGTGGAGTATTATCGAGTTCCAAGCAGCGTTCTGGGTGGAGATCGAGCCCCTACGAAGAGGGAATATTTGAGCCTGGTGATGTCGACGTTTGATCCCCTGGGATTCCTGTGCTGCCTCACGATTACAGCGAAGCTGCTGCTGCGAGTGATTTTGAAGATCCAGTGGGACGAACCACTACCAGAGGGGTTAAGCAAAGCATTTGCGTCTTGGCGCAAAGAGATGGATGTCGTGGGACCGTTCCGATGTCCTCGCCATTATTTTGGGCGTGGAGCAGTCCGGGCCATAGAATTGCACGTCTTCGTGGATGCTAGTCAGACAGCATTCGCGGCGGTGACTTATTGGAGGGTCACGACAACGTGCTGGCGAGCTTCGTATGTGCAAAGACAAAGTGCGCTCCGATGAGAACAATGACGATCTCACGGCTGGAGCTGCAGGCAGCAGTTTTCGGAACCAAGCTGATGAACACTGTCAAGGAGGAACACAGTGTGGCCATCACGGACCTGGTGTTATGGACGGTCTCAAAGACGGTGCTGAGATGGATCGGCAGCTTGTTGGCAACCGAGTGAAGATTCTGGAGTCGTCAAAGGTTTCTTAATGGAGATGGGTGCCTACGGCCGACAATGCGGCGGATGATGCGACGCGGTCGCAGAGAGGAGTCGACCTAAGCCAGGATTCAAGGTGACTAAGCGGAGGCAGCCAGCAGTCAGCTGGCCGCGGCCTGAGGAAAGAACTGAGCGTGTTCCAGATGCCCCTGATGAAGAAGAGATGCCCAGCGAGTTTGCATTAGTCGTGGCAAACTATTTTGTTATTCAGTTTCAGAGATTCTCGAGCTTCAATCGCCTGGTGAGGATCATGGCCTGGTCCTACCATTTGCGCGCGTATGCCGCAAACAGAGAAGCGATCTCGAGGAATATGGCCTTACTGCAGCAGAATGTAAGGACGCGGCGAACCTATTGGTCAGACAGGCACAGTTGGAGTCGTTTCCGAAGAGATGAGGTCGGTGGAAACTGGACAGGACGTCGCTAGCTCGAGCGACATTCGAGAGTTGGTACCCTACCTGGACAAGAACGGGATTCTGCGAGCTTACGGCAGAATTGATGCCGCACTGTGCATGCCGTACAGGGCGAGGAGGCCCGTAATACTGTTACGCAGGCAAAGTCTAACGGAGCTGATTGTGCGACATTTCCACGCCAGGATGAAGCATCAAAATGTGGATGCTACGATCGCTGAGATCCGGACGAGATTCTGGATCACGAAGATGAGGAGAGTGATGTGGAAGTGATTTCATCGTGCAAGGAGTGCAAGTTGCAGCGAGTGCGGCCGAT
Organism: Drosophila merina; assembly: GCA_035047645.1. NCBI lineage: Eukaryota > Metazoa > Arthropoda > Insecta > Diptera > Drosophilidae > Drosophila > Drosophila merina. The sequence continues at coordinate 21,719,053 of JAWNPH010000089.1, read as the reverse complement.
GCCGCCGGTAATGGGACCCCATCCAGAAGACAGATTGGATGCGGTTGGATTGCCGTTCAAGTACACTGGATTGAACTATTTTGGGCCACTTTTGGTGACTGTGTCCCGTCACAAGGAGAAGCGTTGGGTCGCCTTGTTCACGTGTTTGACGACAAGGGCGATTCATTTGGAGCTGGCCATGGCCTGTCGACGGATTCCTGCATAATTGCGATCAGGAACTTTGTCTGCCGTAGAGGGCCAGTACATAGACTGCGCAGCGACAACGGCAAGAACTTCGTGGAAGCTGACAGGGAAGCCAAACGCTTTGGTGACGTGTTCGAGATGGAGAAGATTCAGAGTTAGTTGTCAAACAGAAGCATAGAATGAGTTTTCAATTGCCCAGTGAACCCGCCTGGGGGCGGAGTATGGGAGCGCATAGTGCAGTGCGTCAAGAGAGTACTGCGTCATACCCTGAAGGAAGTTGCGCCGAAGAACCATGTATTGGAGAGTCTCCTGATTGAGGCGGAGCATATTGTGAATTCACGTCCGCTTACCCATGTGCCTGTGGATGCGGAACAGGAGGAGCCGTTGACGCCAAATGAGTTACTCAAGGGAGTAGCGAATCTGCCGGATACGCCTGGATTGGATGCGGAGCTGCCCATGGAGGGTTCTAGAAGAAAGAAGTGGAGAATTGCTTACAGGCTGCGAGACCGTTTCTGGAGGAAGTGGGTCATGGAGTACCTGCCAACGCTTGTGTGCCGCGAGAAGTGGTGCCGAAGAACGAAGCCCATCCACCAGGGTGATATGGTCTTCGTCTGCGATCCCGCCTTGCCCCGACGAAAGTGGCGCCAAAGTGCGCGTAAGCATCAACAGCCTATCGAGGACAATGATGCGACCCGTCTCTAAACTTGCTGTTCTGGATTTGAGTGAATCGGTTATTCACGGGGTCGGGGATGTCGTGGATCGAACGGTGTAATCGATAGGCGTAGTCAGTATTTTCCTGATAGTGATAGGATTCAGTAAATAAATGTGTGTGGGCACACTGTTTGTTGCCATCGCAAGCCGCGAAAAACTTAGCGTGCATTGTCGCACGAGAGTTTGGAGGGCACACTGCGGTAAGGTATGATTAAAATAATTGATAATGAATAACCTTAAAATGTGACTATAGAATAAAGCGAGCTACTACTACCGGGTGAGTCCTTTCATTTCCTTTGGGATCCAAGGGGGAGTAGCCGTTTAAGGCAACTCCGCTCGAGCGACGACAAATATTGTATAAAAGTTTTACAATGTGTTAGTATTTAGTATTGTTTTGATAAAATATTCGGCTGTATTTGTATACAGTAGATACTCAATATGTACGTATACTACACTAGTGTCAGGTTCCAGGTCGACTTTAATGAGTGGTTGCGGTTTCCTGTCTTTTCAGGATGTTAAAGACAGTTTTTGCCTTGAAACCCTTATCGTTTAATTCATGTTTTATCTCTAAGGGTGTTTAGTCAGGCTCTATACCCTTGAAAACGACTTGGAGACCCTTACTGCTTTTAAGTTGGTTCGTATAGTATTTTTATACCCTTGAAAAAGGGTATTATAATTTTGTCCAGAAATGTGTAACGCATTAAAGGAAGCATCTCCGACCCCACAAAGTATATATATTCTTGATCAGCATCAACAGGCGAGTCGATATAGCCATGTCCGTCTGTCCGTCTGTCCGTCTATCCGTCTGTCCGTCTGTCCGTCTGTTTCTATGCAAAAAATAGACAGTAGTTTTAAAGCTAGCGTTTTGAAATTTTTACCAGATCATTATTTTTGTTGCACGCAGATCAAGTTTAAGAATCGGTCGGATCAGACCACTATATCATATAGCTGCCATACAAACGACCGATATGAAAACAAGTCTTTGTATAAAAAATTTTTTTGTTTTGTAACCTATTGCAACTGAATTCAACATTTATTCATTTTATATAGGCATACACGATTTTTGAAAGTTTTGTCCGGATCGGACCACTATATCATATAGCTTCCATAAAAACGACCGATAAGAAAACAAGTCTTTGTATGGAAAACTTTTTTGTTTTCAAGGGTATACCATCTTCGGCAAGCCGAAGATAACTTTTCTCACTTGTTTTTTAATATATTTGCTTAAGTAGTGTGTAAGAGCCTTAAAGTTCTCTTCGGTTTTTACCTGGACCTTGGTTTCGTGGATGCTGCCGTTTATTGGCGTATTATGTGAAAATAGTCTTTTGCAACAAGTTTAATTAAATTGCTAACTAGATTATTCAAGCTTTTCTCTCTGATGCTTATAGCTGCGGGCTTTGGCTTCTTTTTGTCCCCTTCGTCAGTGCTGCGGGGTAGCGTCTATTGGACGCTCGGGTTCGCTGACTTAGTGTGTGCCGATGGATTTTTATTTTATTTCCTGCCGGATTTCCCCAAAATCCAGAATAATCACCGAGTGACGTCTGCACGCCTCCATTACGCAAAAAATACCCCTATAAAATCAAAAACATCCCCAGATTTTTTTTCGCAACGTCAAATACGTCCTCATGTGGTCTTGCGACCACCATCTAAAATGTGACCTTCGCAAACGTCGTAAAATCGGGACTAACAGAACCAAGCTCTACGACAACAACTCTGCCTGCTGCCCAAACTGATCTCATACCGAATCCCCCATCATCGACGCAGCAACAAAATAAATCCCTAAACTCCAAATAATAAATGGCTGCTCTACGAATATCATTGTGGAACGCCAATGACATTTCACGGCATAAACTTGAGATAACTCAATTCCTGCATGACAATCATATTGACGTCCTGCTACTGTCAGAAACAAATCTCACTTCTAAGTACAACTTTCAAATAAGTGGCTTTTTGTTATACGAACAAATCATCCAGATGGAAAAACACACGGCAGAACCGGTATCCTGATTAGGTACCGCATCAAACACCACTGCCATAGCGAGTTTGGAAAAAACTATATGGAGGCAATATAAGCCTCGCAGCAGTATATTGTCCCTCTCGTTTCAATGTTTCCGAACAACAATTTCTGGACTTCTTCAACACCGTAGCGGACCACTTCAATGCTGCAGGTGACTACAACGCTAAACACACCCACTGGGGATCACGCTCCATCACTCCTAAAGGGAAACATTTGTATAACGCCATCATAAATGCAAACAGAAAGCTTGAATACGTCTCCTCAGGCAGACCATCATACTGGCCTACCGAACTGAACAAAATTCCTAATTTGATCGACTTTGCTATAACTAAAAATATCCCTCGAAACCTCATCAGTGCCGAATCTCTACCGGATCTATCATCTGACCACTCGCCAATCCTCTTAAATCTCAACCTTCTGCAACGCCCTGAGACTACAATGCAGGCTAACAGATTAACATCAAACAGAACAAACTGGATCAAATACAGAAAATACATAAGTTTACACATTGAGCTGAACCCATGGCTAAGTTTTGATGCCGAGACAGAATCAGCAGCAAATACCTTGGAGAGTGTCTTAGTTACAGCCGCCAGAATCTGAACACCTCAAATAGAGAGGTCACCTAGCAGACCCAGGATGACAAACGCAGATATCGCGCAGCTCGATTTTTGAAAAACGATGTATACGATGGGAGTGGCAAGCTCATAGATCGCCAATCGCAAATCAAAGATTCCAAAAATGCCTCACGGAAACTCTCCCAACGTCGCTAAATAGAGCAACGTCCAATTTTAGGCAGCAAAAACTCAATATGGAAAGCTCATCCCAGTTTATCACCATTAAGAAATATCACTGTTGGAAGGGCCCGCAGCGTTAAAGGCAGAGCTACCATGTACTCTAATAACGATGATTATCGATGATTATCGAGCTTCCATACTGTGCAGTATGCTCTATGTCCTTGCTTTTTAACGCTATTACAAAACTCGGGTACTATGCAGAGAGATGGAAAAAATTGGTCATAATAATGATACCAAAGGCAGGCAAAGACCACTCAGTTACCTCATCGTACAGGCCTATAAGCCTATCGTCTTATCTCTCAAAACTTTTGACAAAACAATTTTAAAATTGTCTGATGACCCGAATAACCCCGTTCCTTAAGACACGCAATCTTATTCCAGCGCATCAGTTCGGTTTTCGAGAGAAACATGGAACCATTAAACAAGTGAATCAAATAACATCAGAAATACGATGCAGAAATGCATTGAGATCATGCGAAGGGCCCAGTCAACAATACTGAGAACAATCATTGAAGCACCCTGGTATATCCGAAATGAAAATATTATATACAAAAAAACCTTAAAATCAGATCCGTCAAAGATAAAATAACCCATAACAAGTGAGAAAAGTTATCTTCGGCTTACCGAAGATGGTATACCCTTGAAAACAAAAAGTTTTCCATACAAAGACTTGTTTTCATATCGGTCGTTTGTATGGCAGCTATATGATATAGTGGTCCGATCCGGACCAAACTTTCAAAAATCGTGTATGGCTATGTCAAATGAATAAATGTTGAAGTCGGTTGCAATAGCTTGGAAAACAAAAAGTTTTCCATACAAAGACTTGTTTTCATATCGGTCGTTTGTATGGCAGCTATATGATTTAGTGGTCCGATCCGACCGATTCTTAAACTTTATTTGCGTGCAACAAAAATATTGATCTGGTAAAAATTTCAAAACGCTAGCTTTAAAACTACTGTCTATTTTTTGCGTAGAAACAGACGGACAGAGGGACAGACGGACAGACGGACATGGCTATATCGACTCGGCTGTTGATGCTGATCAAGAATATATATACTTTGTGGGGTCGGAGATGCTTCCTTTAATGCGTTACACATTTCTGGACAAAATTATAATACCCTTTTTCAAGGGTATAAAAACAAAAGTACATGAGCAAATTAACGTCACAGCCTAACCACCTTGCGAAAAGTTTAACACGCCGCAACCACGACACAACGACCCAGAGTTGATCATTGTGTCTTTTTTCCCAGACAAAAGTTTAAAAGTCTGTTGAATATCATTTAAAATTAAGATTTGAAAACTTATTGTTATAATTTCTGGAAAGATACAATAAATACAGCAAAGTAAAAAAAAAAAAATTTCCTGAAGCAGAATTTTTTTGTGGGCTCAATGTTCTTTTATTTTGGATGTAGCTATCCAACTCAGTTTGCATTATTTTTGGCATTGTTGCTGATTCAGCAGAAACAAGCTTGCTGTCGCCACCGTGCGTACGGACGATACCGTTGCAGTATATGTTGTTGTTGCGAGTGCAGTGATTAATGAGGTCGAAGTTTTAGTTTCCGTGGGAGAGGTCAGTTCTCTATGGCATATTGTTGGGATTTCCGGTGAGCAAGAATGCGCTCTCTCGTTCTCGCTATGGTAGTGGTGTTTGAAGCGATTTCTAACCAGTTCCACCATGTGCTTTTCCATCTGGATGATTTGTTCCGTGAAACACAAAGCCATTTGTTTGAAAGTTGTATTAAGCAGTATTGTATTAAGCAGATGTGTTTGCGACAGTAGCAGGTGATTATCATGAAATAATTAAATTATATAAAGTTAATGCACAAAGCTCCGTTTTTGGACGCCGCAGCTAGCGGAGTCGGCAATAAGCTGTAAAATAAAGCAACAAAACAGCTTGCAAAATAAGTGCACGCTGCCCATCGGGCATAGCCCCTCCACCGGCGCGCAGCCGCACAAGAGGGGCTTGTTGTTGATTTCGTTTGAGGCGAAAACGAAAAATATAACATTTCCAAATGGCTGAAAAGAAATCTGCTTCTGACTCGCTGCTTAATAATAAGCAGACTTTGCAAGAAAAAATGTACCGCGTTGCTGGCCAAACCCCATCCGAGCTTCGGGCTGCTTGCAGAACTAACCAAACTGATATTGGCAATACAAGTACCACGACCAGCACCAGGACCTTCACCAGTGTAAACAGCACAAGCACTAACACCATGGCAACTGCTACAACAAGCAAACTTTGCTCTGGCTTAAACCCGGAAAAATATGATCAATCGTCGCTTCAGTGCTCTTCTGCTGCCCCGCGTGTCACTTCTGACTTAGCTACAGTGATCAGTGGGGCCGCACCAAAAATGTTGCAGGCCCAAGTGCAAAAAAGCAGAAAAAGAAAAAACGCAAAGCCTTCTTCATCCATCGCAAGTGTTAAGAGAGCGACTAGAGAAGCTGACCTTCCAAGCTCTAGCAACAGGTTCGCGCTACTTGACATGGAAGTAGAAGCTGAACACACAGCAGAGAATCAACAGGACGAAATAATTGTTGAAAGCAACGCCCAGCCCGAACAAGTAAGAAAAATGGAAAAGCAACCTCAAATTGTTGTCCCGGACTGCAGCATAAATGACCTCTTTGAGTTCATAGGGGAGGTCACTAATGTGAACAATGTGGTTACCAAGAGCAACATAGGAACCACCAGAATTTTCCCCAAGGATAGTGACACCTACAGGGCTATTGTTGACCATCTGGACAGACATTGTGTGGAGTTCCACACATACCAAATGCAGACAGAAAAGCCGCATCGAATTGTTGTCAAGGGCATACACCACAGCACTCTAAACAAGGATATCAAAGATAGTCTGCAAAAGTACGGCTTTGAGGTACTCCACATTCATAATCCTGCATCCAGGGCTAACAGGGAAGAGAAGCTAAATCTCTTCTTTATCAACATCAAACCGTGCGCTACGATAAATGACGTCTTCAAAAATCACAATCCTCTGCAAACCAAAGGTGAGGGTGGAGCAAATGAGAAAAGTCACAGACGTCGCACAGTGCAAATGGTGCCAGCGGTACGGCCACACTGCCAGATATTGCCGACGACACCCCAAATGCGCCAGATGTGGCGAGGGTCATCAAACAAGTGAGTATATACGCCCCCTTGACACCTACCTGCTTCCATTGTTCAGGAGCTCATAAAGCTAGCTACAAAGGCTGCAAGTCGTACCAGGAGTATCTTCGTCGGTCATCGGAGTCTCCAAAAAAATCGGCAACCGAAACTAGATCACTTAATGGCATTGTGGCCAATCAATATTCTGCTACAAGGTACGTGCAGGAATTTCCTGTGCCTGGCCCCGCTAGAATAGCAAGGAAACAGGTGCCCCAAATTGCATTCCAACCAGCAACACAGCAGATGACACCACGAAGCTACAGTGCCCGAAAAAGTGTCTCCTATGCAGCAGTCGCAGCTTCAGTGCCAAGCAATTCTGGAAATGCTCAACGTAGTTTGAACTATGCTCAAACGCAGCTAAGTCCACAACAACAACAGCCGATCGATATCCAGTCGCTGCAGCAACAGCAGTTTCAGGAATGGCAACAGCACCTCCAGCAGCAGCAGTAACAGCAGTTTCTCATGTGGCTCCAACAGCAACAACAAGAACAACCACAGCAAAATAAGCTAGCTAATAAACGCCTTGCACGGCTAGAAATAATAGTGACTGAGATGGCCAGCACCATGAAGCAATGGGCTGGAAATAATTCTCAGATCAACGCTACAGCCTCGCCTTGAACTCACTTAAAGTTCTCATCTGGAATGTCAACGGCATTTCAGGAAAAGTCGGAGAAGTCGAACTTTTTGCACACAACAACGACATTGATATCCTTCTCTTGACTGAAATCAGATTAAACCGCGGTGGAATTGTTCGAGTCTTTGGACACACATTCTATCCTGCCTACAAGCCATTTTCCAATAGGTACAGTGGAGGAGGAGTGGCGGTGCTAGTCAGGACTACTCTCCGACATTTTCCCCAAAGGGTAATAGAGACGCGCAGTATACAAATGTCATCGGTGAAAGTTGCTACGGGTCTTGGTGATATGGAGTTCAGTTCTATCTACTGCCCTCCAGGAAACAGAATACGGGAAAGTCTCTTCACCAGTACACTTCGAAAAGGTGGACAAAGGTACCTGGTTGGTGGCGATTGGAACGCACGACATTGGCTATGGGGTGACACCTGCAACTCCCCTAGGGGACAAGAACTAGCTGAAGCCATCTCCGCCACCGGGGCAAAGATTCTTGCCACAGGAGCCCCTACCAGATACCCATACGTTACCACACATACACCCACATGTATTGATTTTGCCGTCCACCATGGAGTACCGGACTACTGCGCGAGTATTACCCAAAATTGGGATTTAGAGTCTGACCATCTGGCCCTCGTAGTCACCATAGATACCAATGGGATTAATGCTCGCTCTAATGCAAGGTTGATCAACAATCGAACTGACCTAACTCTATTTCACCGGAATCTGGAGAGCTCCATCCATCTTGAAACGGAGCTGAATTCTGGGGAGGATATAGAAATGGCAGTGGAAATCTTCACCAATAATATCCACAGGGCTGCTGCTGCATCCACTTCACCGGCGAGCCCACTGAAGCCGACAAAATATGGCGTCACACTCACCAGGGAGGCAAAAGAGCTACTGGCGGGAAAAAGGCGCCTACGAAGAAAAGCAATTCGAACCCAAGACCCTTGGGATCTTGGAAGTTATTTCTGAGCTCCCTTAAGAGGATCCGTAGTCGCTTGGCTGCTCGGTTCCACAGGATTCGAACCCAAGACCCTTGGGACCCCCTCCACGAACATAAATCCCCGTTTCACCCTCCATTATCATAAATCCCCGTGCTAAGCGCTCGGCGATGGGCTCATTAAAAATAATTTTTTTGCTTGTATTGTTAAGGTGCAAAATTGTAGCACGGTTTCAATACTTAAATAATAACAATAAAAAAAAAAAAAAAAAAAAAAAAAAAATTAATGCCGTGAAACGACGTTGGCGTTCCACAATGATATTCGTAAGGGGCTCATTGATTATTTGGAGTTTTGAGATATAAGCATCTCCATGAGGAGATTTTGGTTCCGCGTAAGGCCTTGCATGGTAGTCCGCATGAAGGACATGAATTCGATCGTATACAGCTTCTGAGTATGCATCATGTTTTCAATACTGCTTTGTTGTTGCGTTGATTATGGTGGATTCTGTGTCGGATCAGTTTTGTCAGCATGTAGAGTTGTCGTAGAGATAGGTTCTGTAAGAGATAGGTTCTGTCGATTTTAAGACATTTGCGAAGGTCAAATTTTTGAAGAGCCAATTGACGACCCTTTTACGGTTTCAAAAAATACTTCTGTGGTTGTTTTTGATGGTATAGGTGTATTCTGTGCGTTATGGAGGCGTGTAGACGTTGCTTGGTGATGAATCCAGCCTTTGAGGTTTTTGTTGAGGTTGGCAATTAGTTCATGCGTCGGGTTGTGGGTGATTGACCATGGCCGATCGACGTTTGCATTTATTTCGTGCACTTCCGCGGGTTGTGGAGACACAAATGAGACGACTTTTGTCTTGCTCTTGTTGACGTTGAACTATTTTAATAAGCAATTGTACATCGCATTGAGCGCCTTTTCGCTAAACTTTTGTGGTAAATTGTTGGTAATTATTCACTTTTCACTTGGAATATTTTGTACAGAAAATAAACACGTCCGCACTGTTCGACTATCGAATGCGAATGCTACTGCAATAGCTGATCAACTTATCATGATCAACTGTCATGATTCATTCGACTTCCGCAGAACATTCTTCCGAATCTTGCACTATCTTGCGCTATCCTTTTTCGTAGTATTTTTCGCTGGCGTATGTGCTGGTTTCGGAATTTTTTTATGATCTTTGTTTTGTTCGCATAGATGAAACTGCAGCTTCGACCGAATTAAGCAACGCTTCGAGAAATTTCCAACTCTTGACAGACAACAATTATGTGAATTTTGCCACTTTTGTGTCTTTTCGCAACTTTTTACACGACGTTATAACTAAATTTTTAAGCACTTTTAATTTAATTGAACAGTCGAACTGTACGACTTTTTTTTGTTTTATTTTAAGCTTTGCTGTATTTATTGGATCTTCTCAGGAATTATGAGACTAAGAATAAGTTTTCAAATCTTAATTTTAAACGATATTCAACAGTCTTTTTAACTGGGGTCTAGAAAATAGGACCTAATGATCAGCGCTGGGTCGGAAGGTCATTGCGACAAAGCCGGAATCGGTCGCAAACCCTCGTTAAACTTCTCGCAAGGATGTTACGGTGTGACGTTATGGTGCTCATGTACTTTTGCTTTTGATGGGTTATTTCATCTTTGACGGATCTGATATTAAGGTCTCTTTGTATACTTTAGGCTTTTGTGTTTGATGTGCCTGCGCCAGGTTAGCCGTCGGTCGAGGTGCACTCCGAGATACGTTACTTCATTTGCATTCGGTAGTACGGTGTTGTTTAATGTGATTGAAGGACAGTCTTGCCGATTGAGTGTAAATGCTTACATTTTTGTTTGATTATTTGATTCGCCAGTCAGATAGCCACTTCTCCACGGCCACTAGGTGAGAAGAGAGTTGATTTGTTGCTTGTACCGGGCATTTGGCAAACGTAAAAGTTATTAGTAGTCTGCTTGTGGGTATGTCTGCTATATAAAGGATGTAAAGCGTTGGTCCAAGTACACTACCTTGGGGAACTTGAGCGTTGATAGCGTGGTCGTCGGAAATGTCAGAGTTGAATCTCACTGCAAAGGTTCCGTTGTAGGGATACGACTGCAGGAGTTTGTGGGTGTTTTGAGAAGGCATTGTTTGAATTTTGAACATCAATCCATCTGGAAAGACCTTGTCATAATCCTGAGAGACATCCACAAATATTGCAGTGCAATATTCCCGTTTTTCAAAAGCAGATCGTATTTCTGATGTTATTCGATTAACTTGTTCAATGGTTCCATGTTTCTGTCGAAAACCGAACTGATGCGTTGGAATAAGATTGCGTGTCCGGTAGGGGGTTCGGGTCATCAGACATTTTTCAAATAGTTTCGAGAGACAAGAGAAACTGAATGGTCCTTGCTTGCCTTTGGTATCATTACTAAGATCGATTTTTCCATCTCTAGTCTGCATTGTAGTCTTAGGGCTTTGGAGAAAACTTAGATTGAAAAGGACTGGAGAATGGTCAGATGAGGTTTCGAGGGATACTTTTGGTTATTGCGAAGTCGATCAGAATTGGAATTGTCTTCAGGTAGGTTGGCCGGTATATTGGTCTGCCTGAAAAGACGTAATCAAGCTTTGCATTCGAATTTATGATGACATTATACAACTGTTTTCATTTAGGGATGACAAGGCGTCATCCCCATTGGGTGTGTTTGGCGTTGTATTCACCCGCAGCAATGAAGTGGTCCTTTAGGGTGTTGAAGTAGTCCAGAAATTGTTGTTCGGAAACATTGATACGGGGGGGACAACATACCGCTGTGAGGGTTAGATCGCCGCTTCCTAGTTTTACGTTTATTGATGTGGCCTTCAAGTAGTTGTTTGCAAACGCGCTATACAGGTGGTGTTTGTTGGGACTGTTGGGTTGTCTTTCGCAGTGCCCCGCGCCGCCTGCATGAAGTTCTCTCGCGCATGAGCTGCCTGGTGATAGCCGGCAGAAGGTGGCGCTGGTTGATGCGGTGCAAGCTTTGACGGTGTAGATCTCATTATTGCACTCTGCGATAACGCCATCGTCTAAACGTAGCATAGTTCCTTCGTCACTGACAGGGAAAATAGTAATTTTCTTACAGGCGAACTTAATTACCGGAAATTTGATGATAAAGTGTAACGCGTTATTGGATTGCAGAACTTTTACGGACGATACGGACATGAGGTCCCCTATGGGGGGTTGGTGAGCTCCTCCAACCAAACTGATCTTCTTAAATCTGCGTGATCAAGAATACTGGGCTAACAATGTTCAGTTTTGCAAGTTTCACAGCCAACATTAAATTTTGAAGCTCCATCATGAGCATTCTATTTCTCGCGAGCAATGTTTCATACAAATGACCGATGTCAAGTTGCGACTCTTTTGCTGTCTTGAGGATTAAGTTGACGGTGGCAGTTAGTTTATTGATTTAACTCTGTATTTTAGTATTGATTTCTATTTGCCTATTGTTCACGTCGATCAACCGCGCCTCTAAAACACTACTCTTTTCTAAATCACCAGCATCAGGTGTGCCGCCTACAACCTTTACTATGGAGCACAGGAAGTCCAGGCTTCTGGCCAGTGATAGATACACGAAAATGATAAGATGGTCCTGTGGGTGAAAGTTTAAATGTTTGAATTTTCTGTTCTGTAATCAAGGGGGAACCCAACACCGATACTAAGAAAAATGCTTAAGAATATGATATGCGCGGATGGCGCTAAGCTTAGATCTAATACGAATTGCGCCAAGTGGCTAAAAAATTTAAAATTAAGTGGTACACGGACCTCGCTACTGAGCGCGTCATTTTAAATTGTCCTTGTGGACCACCCTCCCCTCAATAAGGACCGTGGTCCCCATGTCCGCTTCTACCGCTTTTTCCTCGCACAACGGCGTGAGCTTGTTGCCGAGTCTTCGGTTGGATTTTACCAACACCTTTTCGCCAACCTCGAATACCCTATTCTGCCGCGAGTCGTTTTCTCTGGCCATTAGCGCGGTTTGAGCTTTCTGGATCCTATTGTGGATCTCTACCTGTGGCTTATCAGGGTGCGTTAGGACGATGTCAGCCGGTCTTTTGTTGATGACCGAGTGAATCGACTTATTATTTTGGGTAGTGGCCAACATTACTATTTCGACCGTATCACTCACTATATGCCTTTGTCTATTTTTATGCATCTGGCTAGCTCCATCAACGTGCTGTGGAAACAATCCACCTGTCCTTTGGAGGTACTGTGCAGTGGTGGTGCGTTTGTAATGCTTACACCAAACTTGTTACAAAGCATGGAAACGATCGTGTGCGACTTTAATGACGGTTCATTGTCGCAATAAATGGTCTTTGCCCTTGGGAAGTTCATGAGCTGAAGCACCGCTGGCTTCAGGTCTTCAATAGTTCTCGATGAGATAGGTTGTACGATGGCAAATTTAGAAACTTGTCGACGCAAGTGAGAAAATACTTTTTGTCAGTAGAGAAAATATCTATGTGCAATTCCCCTGTGTGTGACGGTATTGGCGTTTCACCGAGTTCTTGCTTTTTTGGGTGCTTGTCATACATGGCCCTCGCACAAGTCCTGCAGTTCTGCATGATCTCATTGGCCAGCTTGGCCATTTTGGGAAAATAGTATTCCGACAATACCTGCTTTACATTTTCTTGCGCTGCTCTGTGTGCCCTATTGTGTTCAGCAGTTAGGATTTCCCTTCTTTCTTCAAATCTGGTTACGTCCACAACGCGGTTCCTGCAATGCCAGAACTGTGTGGCAGTCTGCAATAGAAAGCGTTTACGCTCCTTGGGACGATTATTTCTACCAGTTCGTCTAATAAAGACTCCCTGCAGACGAAGTTGACCGTGTAGCGCCTTTTATTCCCGAATAGAATAAAGGTATCTTTAGACGAGAAACGTACTTCCTCCAGTATTATCTGGTTCTGGAAGCAGTTTAACGGCTTGTCTGTCGACTCGATTGTGTGGGTGAGAGACATCTCACTGCTCAAGATTCGGGCTCTTCTTGTTCCAGCACGTTAAGCTGCTGTCTGGACAAGGCGTCCGCTACCAGGTTCTCTTTACCGGGTTTGTAAAATAGTCGGGCATTGAACTCGTCTATGTGGGCCTTCCACCTCTTAATCTTGGCGTTCGGGTTTGATTCCGACACAGAAAATGTTAAAGGCTGATCAGTGAAGATATTTATATCTTTCACTCCATACAAGTAGTGCCGCAGTTTAGCCAGGACCCAAATGATGACCAATAACTCCCGCTCATTAGTCGCGTAGTTGGCTTCACTGTCCTTACGTGTCCTTGAAATCATTGTTATGGGGCGGCCCTCTTGGGACAACACCGCACCTATACCGTAGGCCGAAGCATGTGTCGTTAGATCAAATGGCTTCTTAAAGTCCGGGTAGCTGAGCATGACGTCTTCTGACGCCAATATATTGCGAAGCTTTTGGAACGCCTCTCGCTGGGACTCAGAGAACTGCACCTAAATGTTCCTCGACCTATGCCTACTAACTGTTCCATTTTCACCCTTTAATATGTTTGAAATGGGCCTTGCGATAGCAGCGAAGTCTTTGATGAAACATCTATAGTAGCACGCGATGCCCAGAAACGATCTGACTTCGAATACCATCTTGGGCTCTGGGAATTCTTGTATGGCCTTGATCTTTTCTGGGTCCGTTGTTGCACCGTTACTGGTGACTATTAACCCAAGAAAGCTCACGCTTTTCCTAAAAAAACTCGATTTCTCGACCGATACTCTCATGTTTGCTTCTTTTAGGATGTTTAACACCCACTCTACATGTTTGATATGAGCCTCCTCGTCTTGCGAGAAGATGATCACGTCATCAACATAAACATAGCAAAATTTGCCTATTTGTTCCCGTAAGATATCATCGATCGTTCGCTGGAAGATGCTGGCGGCATTCCTGAGGCCGAACGGCAGTCTCTTGAACTCGTATTTTCCCCCGTTTACCGAGAAAGAAGTTTTTTCGCGATCACGTTGCGCTAGCACGACCTGAGGATATCCTGATTTGAGATCCAGGGTCGAAAAATAGAGAACTTTGCCCAAATTGCTTAATATCATTGATATATTCGGCATGGGGTATTTGTCGGGAATGGTTGCCCGCAACATCGGTGCCCTTATTATATACTACCCATATGGGGTTTTTGTAGCGGGATGCCGATTTTTCAATTATGTCGTTTTTTAGAAGATCTTGGATCTCCTTATTGACGAAGTCGGCCACGCCCATGAGATATGGGTAGAGCTTGGCATAGATGGGATCTTCGCTCACTGTCCTGATGGTGGCAACCACCGAAGTATTGTATGGCAGGGCCTCGTTTGGGTCTGCAAAGGCCTTTTTTCTGGTCTTTAATAATTTTCGAAAAGCCTCCCGCACTGAAGTGGGCACGACTGAGCAATCCACATTGGTGAAGTTGATATCAGCGCATTTGTAGAAGGAGATTTTCTCTACTTTCGTACCCCATTTGAGCTGACTTGAGGCCAAACAGAGTTACGCCCCAGCCTGAGCTAACAAATCGAGGCCGATTATCCCATCAAAGGTTGACAAGTCTGGTAGAATGAAGAATGTTGCTTTTACGTTGAACAACGCAACAAAGCATTTTTGTGTGACGGTAGTTGAGCCATGGATCGAACGCAAGTTGAATTGCGAGTTAACCGCAACCACTTGTGTGGTCTGATGTAATTTTTGGACGTGCCGGTATCGATAAGGAAGCTCATATCCCGCCCTGCTACTCTTCGTCTGATGACGTGATTTCCCTAAAAACATTGAAGGCGTCAGAATCGCTTTCAGCGTCGTCTTCGATTTGTGCCACAGCGCCGTTGGCGGCTTTGGCGTACGAGTTCTGTCCCTGTCCAGCATCTTGGGTTATATGATTGACCCTTTGTTGCCTGCTCTTACCGTTTGAGCGATCAGACATGGCCAACCGCCTGTTGACACCAAAGGAGGCCGGGATTGGCTGTCCAAACTTTGACAGCGAAGGGTCCACCTCCATTGGTTCTGGTGCACCGGCGCGAGTTTGCTGCTCGGCATTTCGCTGGCCGGATTGGCCCTGCTGCTTGTGCTGCCTACTAAAGTGTGGGTTCTTTGACCCGCTTGCCTGCGCTTCTGCTTGTTGGGGCGGTTTGACCCGCTGCTGGGCACTTGCCTTGTATTCTTTTTCCTCCACGCTCCTCGCGAAGCTGGCAGCGAACGCATATCTTTTATGGTTCGATTCTACCTCTTGCGCGAGCGCCAGAGCTGACGGCAAGTCCCTTGGCTTTGCTGAGAATAGCACATCTGTGAGACTACGCTTGAGTCCCGAAACAAACACACGTAGTGCATCTTCGCGGAACTTTTCACAGAGTCCCCTTGCTAGGACCGGCTCATATGACATGTTGACTTTATTAGTCAACAATGTAAGTTTTTTGCTGACTTCATCGTAATATTGCAGTAGGGGCATGCTGCCTTGTCTCAGCGTGCCCAACTCTTGCTCGATTACATGAACTGGACGTTTGTCACTGTATGTGAAGTCGAGGCGACTTATAATAGCTCCAATGTTAAGTACTGTGCCGAAAGAGGCCAGAACAACATCCGCAGCCCCCCTGATTTTGTTTCTTATAATTATAACCGCTTGATAATGGCGCGAGCTGCCGTCGTACGGCCTAAAAATACGGTAGGCTGCGAGAGACGCCTGTCTCCATGCAACATATGATTCATGTGCGCCTGCAAATTCGGGCAAGCATTTGACGGCATCCAATGGCTCATCGTAGCGGATATCATTTCTTATTTCTATGGGTGCATAGGCTTGCACCTCTGGTGGCGTAATATGCGCTGCCGCCAGCTGATGAGACATTGAGTTGACTTTGTCAATCAAGGCTTTATTTGCAGTGGCTTGCTCAGCTAAGGCAGCGGTGACAGCTGCCTGTATTACGAATCTGTTCTGTATCCATGTTTTTATTGGAGCGGGGGGCGCCGCAACTGAATGTCTTGGCGCTGGAACGCGAATGTGATTATCACAATCAGAGTCCGAATCCCTAGACCGAGGGGGCTTAAAAGCGACGGAAGGGTGAAGTCATATGCTTCTAATATAAACAACGAAACTTCGAACACAACGCTTGAGAACGGAGGCGACAGGGCTGCAAAATTCCGCGGATCTTATTACGTTGAATCGACACAAAAAAACGGACGAGACAAGGGCAGACGGAAAAACTTTGTGCGCGCGTGCATTTGATGCGCTGCTTTTAATAAGTCTTCAAGAAATGTGTTTTTTTTTCTTTTTTTAAATTAAATTATTTTTGCTGCCAATAGTTTACTTCGTCAACCTAATCCACAACTACTTTCACGCGTCGTTTTGCGTGTTAACACTTTTTACTGTTAAATCCTATCTTGGTAATGATACTTGCAAAAATTTTATTTTTGTATTTATTTCTAATTTGCAGATCAAAGAATAGTTTAAAAAGAGGTGCCCACTTACATTTTTTGGTGTTGTGTGGTGCTCTGTTCTATCGTTGGTGTCTGCTGTTGCGCGCTGCGTTGACTCTGCCTCCCGCGCTGCCGACTCTGCTGTCCAGATAGCTTGCGCGCTGTTCTGGCGACAATTCGCTGCCCGAAGAGCTCCAGCGGATTCGGTGTAACGTGGAATTAAAATTTGCGCTATAGCGCACCTCAGCCAACCGTACTCAGGGGCAAGGTTAATGACTTTGTCGCTGTGTTGCCTGCGTTGACGTAGGTCAGCAGCAGCCACTTGTCGGATTTTTCTGTTGTAAGGCAACAGTGGTCACAAGGTCACAATCACTTGTTTTGTTTTTAGCACTTTGTGTTTATTTATTATTTATTTATTTATTTGCTTTATTTATCCCTTAAAACGATATTTTGGCACTAAAGCTTATGACTTTATATCATATGTTCCAGAGTTTAGCGTTAATTTGCTTTTCAACTGAATTATTATTAATTTTGATTTTAATATTAACAAATGAAATTGATTTACATTTTGCTTACATTCTATATATTTATAAGGAAAATGGGGAAAAAACCTTAATTTGAATTTACTAACCTAACTTAAAACTAAACTAACTTAAATATTGTTTAACAGTTGAAATTTTAGCAATGCTGTGTATGTATTTAGTGCTTGTGTAGTACGGCAGATTTAATAACAATTTTAATGCCTTGTTTTGGCATATTTGGATTTTTTTAATGTGTGTTTGTGCACATTTCCCCCATATGGGACTACCATACATAAGAGCCGGCCTTATTATGGTCTTAAAAATTATAAGTTTGTTTAGAGTTGATAGTTTTGATTTTCGATTTATAATTGGATACATTATGCGAATTATTTTGTTTATTTTGTCAATTGTGACTCCAATATGAAATTTAAACGTGAGTTTTTTATCAAAGTGTATACCTAAATATCTAACATTGTTCACCCATTGAATAGGAGTGTTACAAATTTGTAGGCAGCTATCAGGTGTATAACAGGGTTTTCTTCGTTTAGTAAAGAAGACAGCGCTAGTTTTGTTAGGATTAATTTTAATCTTCCACTTATGATAGTACTTCTCTAGTATATTAATGTAATTTTGGATAGGATTGCTTATTTCATTGTATAAAATACCAGCTGTGTAAATGGCTGCGTCATCGGCAAATAAAGAAAGTTTGCAATCAATTACTTGTGGTATGTCATGTGTGTATATGTTAAATAATATTGGCCCTAAAACTGAACTCTGCGGGACTCCAGCTAAAATATATCGCTGCGTGGATCGGTCTCCGTTGATGTCAGTGTAAAATATAGGTTTTCCTGGCTTAGCAATAGGTACTACTTTGGCGACTTTCCATGCGTCAGGAAAATAACCAATGCGAAAACAGAGATTAAATAGTTGAGACAAAAAACTAATAGCGATCGCAGGAAGATTCTTTAAACAAACGTTACGAATACCATCAGTCCCTGGAGATTTTCTTGTCACAAGACCATTAATAATGTATAAGATTTCAGAGTTTTGAATTTGAAGTATTTGTTGGTTGGGGATGTAATTATTTTCAATGGTCTGCAATGTCGATTTGACTAAGTTGATAGTTTCTTGATTTGAGTGTGTATCTGTTAACTTATGCTTTTGTTCAAAGGTGTCAGCAAGTATTTTAGCTTTTTCTTCTCCTGTAACATAGCTTGTATCTGCAGAATAAAGACAGGGTATAAATTGCTTTCGCTTTTTTAATGCTTTCGTTATGGTCCAGAAGGGTTTGCTACTTTTATCCAGTTTTTGAAGCTTATTGTTCCATTGTTCATTATTATGTATAAATAACTTTTGCCTGATAATATAGTTCAGGTGGTTACATTTAGCTTTAAATATGGGCAACCTTGTTCTGATCCATTTTCTCTGGATTCAATTTCTTATTTTGAACAGTTCACATATGTCTTGGGGAATTTTGTAATTTTCAGATTTTTTTTTGTTTTTTTTGTGTGGAACTGACTCCTGAAATGCGTAATTTACTGCTTCTGTAAAGGATTTTGCTAGAAGATCAATTTCAGAAGTTGAAACCGAGGAATTGTCATTAATAAAATCTATGTCTAATAGCATATCACTAATAATTTCCTTAAATAGTTTCCAATTTGCTTTGCTGATAATTGGGTGTAACTTTTCTGTAAGTATGAAATTTATTGAATATTTTAATACTATTGGTAAATGATCAGAAGAGAGATCGTTTACCACTATTGGATTTGTGATTTTTTCAGGAGATTTTGTGAGACAAATGTCAATTGTGGAGGGCTTCGCTTTGTGGCACATCGGAATATATGTGGGTTGGTTACTGCATAAAATATTGAGTTTTCCTAGATCTGAAAGGTCATTAAGAATGTTACCCCAACAGTTGGCTCGAATACAGTTCCAGGCCCTGTGGCGAGAATTAAAGTCACCGCAGGCTATAAAATGGCCCTGTAACCTTGATATTTTCAGTAGGTCAGACTTAAATTGGCTTTTCATATGATTTCGGTCCTTGCAATTATTGCATGAATTTAGTAAACATTTTGCTGTGTTGCCAGGGAAGTACACAGAGTAAATTTTTAAGTTGTTAGTATTAGAGTTGGTTTTGATTTCAACGCCAACGTTTTCAATAAGATGAGTTTTAATATTGGGAATTTGTTTGTGTTCTATTTTGTTGCTCACGATAATGGCAACACCGCCACCTTTGCTGCCTGTTCTATCGCACCTATACACAGTGTAGTTAGGAATGTTAAGCCGATCGTCTTGAGTGAGCCAAGTTTCACTTAGCGCAGCCACATGAATTTCATTTTCATCTAAAAATTTGATAAGTTCTACTCTCTTATTTTTAACGGCACGGGAATTCCATGCCATAATAATTAGATTATCAATTGAGTTATTTCTTTGCATATACATATTTAATTGCTAAGTTTGAAATTACTTGAAATTGTTCTCCTTTGTTGGAGCATGTGCTTAAGTTATTTATTAAATCTATGAGTAGAGAATTAATTTCGTCAGCAGAAAAAAGCTCTTGTTTGGTTGGTGGTTCTCTTGGTGATGTGGATTCTTTGACGAGTGCATCTCTGTAGCTGCCATGTGTAAATGAAGGAACTCTCTTAATTAGAGTAGACGAAGAGAGGGGACTTCCAGAGCTCGTACTATCAAGAGTTTTGCTTTTACTCTGTACAGTTATTTGAGTTTTAAGGTTGGTTCTTCTCATTCGCATTGCCGAACGCTTTGAGATCAGGTTGAGATAATACAAACGGCATGGACAAGTCTTATCGGTTGATGGGTGTTCTCCTTTACAATTTGTACATTTTATGTTGCTTGTATTCGTACATGAAGCTGTTGTGTGGGGTCCGGCACAGTGTGCACAAGAGGTTTTGACTGAGCAATTGTTTGACCCATGTCCAAACATTTGACAGTTGTAACATTGTGTTATTTTGTTTTCATTTTTTAACTTGTGATCCCATCGTACTTTCATGTGGTTAATATACTTGAAATTGTTACGAAGTTGTTGTACTGTTACACTTTTGTTTACAAAGTAAACAATGTACAGTAACAGGTCGTAGTTCGATTTTACTCTTTTTTTCAACCATTTTAACTTCGGTGCATTGCAATCCCAGATTAATTAGAAATGACTTCACAACGTCGGTTGGAAGCCTATCCAATCCAGATAGGACGGCCTTGTATGGTTTTGTAGATTTAGTAGCATAGGTGTAGAACTCTCACTTAAGTTCCTTGAGTTTTGTTGAAAGCTGTACAAACTTCTCCATGCTTTCCACAAATATTTTAATGCCAATGGAGATTGTTTGCAAATAATATTTTCCAATACCAAGAGTAGACATGATTTCATGAACTGATTTTGTATTTTGTTTGATTAGAGTTATAGGAGGTGGTTTGATTATCACTTCATCGTGTGCTTCGGTTTCACACATATCAATATTGTCATTGTCTAGAGTTTGTAGAGGGCGATAATAGTTTTCATATTGACTGGAGTCAGAATCTGCCCCTTTAATATTTTTCTTTTTTAAGTTTTTCATTTTATCAGTGGCAGATGCCAAAGCATCGCCGTTCAAAAGTTTTCGTCGCTTAATTATGAGTAAATAGGTGGAACTTCACTACGTAGGCGGATAAACAATCGCAGAGTTTGCTGTTGACACAACCGTTCTGGGCAAAAGCTTATCGAAGACAGCTTTTTATTATATTTGTCTATTTATATTAATTTCCGCGTGCACGTGGTGCCCAGTGTGGACTTTGTGTTTATAACTACAGCCCTGTTGACGTGGCTGAGTTTAATTGATTTTGTTTTGTTATTTTTTGTTCGTGGTTAATGACTAACGCACTGTCAAATACCACTAATTGGGCGCCATTTAACCAGTTTCCTGGTATGTTGAGTTTATAATATTTTACGCCGATTTCCACAAGCCGGTGCCTTAACAATAAAACAAGACGGAGTAACTTTTAGAAATCTTTATTGAGCAGGTGCTGCTGCTTATGAGGGTAGAAAAGAACTGAATACACAAATGCAAAAATTCCATTTAAGAGCTAGAATGAAAGCGTAACACATGTTGCGGTTTCATATTCGTAGCGGCCACGCAAATATGCTGTGTCTGCCGGCTGCGTAACGACATCCGGAATACTGCTTGCGTTGCAGAATGACGTTGTTGCCGTATTTTCCACGCTCGCCGTAGCGACGTTAATTTAAGTTAACTTGTATATACATGTATGATAAGCTGACTTGTGTCAGCAGCAGTACTAAATGTACGAGCCGAATAACAAACTTAAAGCTGGTTTGGTTATTAAATGTACCCTTTAAGAGGTATACATCTTAAAAAAATAAAAGTAACTTTATGAGATCTGAATAAATCAGATCAATAAACACAATAAGGCAGGTGATGATAAGAAAATGGCAAATAACTGTTTTAAATTCCTAAGTGTCTGCAGTAAAATTGAATATAATCTCAAAATATTTCAGATGCTTTGTCTCGACTTTGCAAATTAGTTAAAACGGTTTATCTTTTCCAATGATGAGTTTTATATCTTTCGGAACATCGAATATTCTGTTTCTACAGCGTTTTACATACATATGTATCTTAACGATAAAAAAAACCATTTTGGTATGAACTCGTAACACTGAGAAAAATTCTTCTTAGCCGAACACGAAAAATTATTATGATTATTATGTATTTGATTATGATGAATTTTAAATTTCCATTTTTGCAATATGAGCAATAGGTTTCTATTCCCTTGCTAAAGTTTATCATAAAGTCAAAACTGGCTTATAATTATTTTTTCACAAAATACCAGCTTTACCATTTTTAATGCAGTTTAATAAAATTTCAGATACCAAGAATACTTTCCAATTATTGCAATGTTTAAAAAGGGTGCATAGGTTTTTGAAGGGCAGTATTTACATAACATAAATTAAATAAAAATAAATTTAATTGTAATATAGGTTCTGATTTAGGGAGTAATGATAGAAAAGCTTAAAAGAAAAAGTACCTTAAGTTATTTAAGAACATAAAAAGGCGGAGCTTGGTAGGAGACCTATTAACTGAAGCTAAAACTCTCAAAAACTTGTCAAACTATTATTAATTATTTGAAAAGCAAAGTTTTTAAATATCACTTGAATTTATGCTCTTGCTTGAATACCATGGATCCAAATCTTTTATTTGAAACTACTTGATAATTTTATAGGAGAGAAATTGGAAAATAATATATTAAATTCAATGAATGATCAGCAAAGGAAACTGATTACAATTAAATTTTTAGATTTAATCTATTTTAATATCATTTTATACCAAAAAATCAAGATTATGAAAAAGATTGTTTGTTCCACAAGACTACAACACTGAAAGATGCCATGACGGGGATATACTCCGATTGAATCGTATTTGATCCCATTCACACGATTTCAAAGTATAAAGATACTAAAACGGGAACAAATTATCCAAGAAAATCCATAAATAACATAATCAATTTTATATATTTTTTTTTAATAACAACGTTAAATACATTCTTAAAGTCTTAACTAATGGAGACATTGTTACATATTGAAAGAAAAAGATACCATAATAAAAAATTGTACTCCATCATTTGCATTGTTATTGCAAATGTTGTTTATAATTTCAATAACTTCTCAAATATTCGTAAATGGATATTTTTTGTATTCCTTTTTCTGAAAAGTTTCTAGTCAAATGATTTTAAATTGCGCGACTTAAATAGAAACTGTAAAAAAGACAGACGGTCAGAGGGTCAGATTAGCAGGCATACCTTGCTAAAAGCAATTGACGGAAACAAGACTATAAGAAGAAAAAAGTTAGTAAAAATAATATTCATGCAAGTATTGTAAAATATATATACGCAGTAGAATTACTTTGTACATACATATGTTATGTTATTAATACAGACACATAATACGATTATATAATACATATATAATATATAATAATAATATAATATATAATATAAATCTATTATATATAATGTTTACATATATATATATATATATATATATATATATATATTTATATATATAACGTATAATACATATATTAGAATATAAATTAATACTTGATAAACGTTTAGGTTAGTTTATTTGTTAAAAAATATTTATATTATTAATATATATACTTGAATATTTTGCGTGTAAATATCGTTCATATTATTTGATATATATTTTTTTTTAACTTTATGAAATCTATGGGCTTTATAGCTTTTATTTTTAATTTTCCAAAAGTGTAATCAGTTCCCAGAGCTCACTGCAGAACATTTGTATACACATATGTACCTTTTCGAATACATTGATTCGACCGAAAGATTTATCTGTTTTGATTCTATTGTAGCCGTTTACATTTTTCTGATTCTGTTTTGGGAAATTTCTTTTTGGCAAATCAGCTTCGGTATTCAATCCGCACTTCAATTTTTTTATTGGCACGGTGTACTTCAAACAATTAAAAACCTTCTGGTGTTCCTTCTATTTATTTAAATTAATTCATAAAATTGTCGAACATAACATATCAAGAAAAATATAACTATTATATTTTATTTATTTTACTGAACAAACATTTTTTTAGATGGTGAGTAATTTAAATGCTTAAATAATAGGATAACTTTTATTTTTGTAGGTTTTAATAATCAATTTTTTCATATTAATTAATTCTATGAATTTTTATAAAGCCTTGGAAAGTTGGAGTTTTGTTTATTTTGGCGAAAAAATTAAAAATTTTGTACGTTTAATGATGGTGTAAAACATTATTAATATTATATTTAACAGTAAAATATATTTATTATTATTATTTTTTTAATTTCTTGTTGAATAATATGTGAATACATAAGGGCGTAAACTTTTTCGTCATACTCATTCATTAAAGACTATATCTACGACGAAGTGTCCAAAATCGTTAACGATTTATTTATGTATGCATTTCCTAAAACCCATGAGACAAAAATATATTCCACTAGAGCGCCCCAGCGGTAACTAGGCGGGAAACGCACAGTAATGCATTTCTGCGTAAAAAATGCATAGACTTTAAGAATAGAAAGAGGCTGACCAATAATATGATAAAGGGCCGCCGCTGCTAAATACACTTAAGGAAATTAGTTTAAGATATTTATAATACAATAGTGCTGGGAAAAGACCCAACAAATCGTTTTTAACATTGACGCACATGGTTGGATTGACTCGTCTGATCAAGAATACATACACTTAATGGGGTCGCAAATGCTGCGTCTTCTGCGCTACATATGAACATTTCATGAATATACATGTAATATGCAACTATTTTTACATCAACCACGAGTAAAAATAACTGCTGTTACCTGTGGAGCTTACTTGCGTGCTAGGAACGGGACTTCTTGATTAAGACGGGTTCGTGGCCTTTGTCGCTGTGTTCTTAGCGGAAGAGGCGCTTAAAAGCCTTGGTTCTAGTTCTTCGATCAGATGTGCACGATATGCAACGAGGGTGTTTAATTTCGTAACTAAATCTGTTGGTGATAATGGCTTGTCGTATATACTGTAAAATACAGTACGATCTCTAGTTGCATTGGTTGGAAGCTAGATAAATAGGTTTTTTTTGAAACTTCGCGATTTGGTCAGTTGCTGCTCTTGATCGATTTCGTTAGCGTCTGCAACTTGGGGCACTGGCATGCTTTTAGAAAAAAAAACTTTATTCTTATCCAATATTTATTTATTTGTGCCCTTTTTAAATTTTATTGTGAGTTTCAGTGAGCCCAAATCACTGGGACTCATAACTCCAATTCTAATGAAATGCAAGTTATTCGATCATGATCTCGAGGCTCTGTCTGAGTTTGACATGGGATGGATCCAACCCCAATGATTTTATGATGGTGTCGGCTCAAAAACCGCTGCCCCAGGTTGCAACCGTCAACATTGTTGTCGAAAGTCAGCCCTTCGTCTATCAACAATTCCATTATAGATAACATCAACATCTTACATGCGAATGCATCGAACTCTTTCATTTATTTATCGTATATTTAACAAATTTAAGCCCAAAATGCATTCTTTTCTGCTATATTATCAAGATATTTACGCTGTACCTAAGTTATTACTGACGATAATAAACGGAAAATTAGTGTAAGTCGTTAACAAAGCATAAGCAGCAGCGGTCCTAGGTCGCTAGACAATGGGGCACCCAGTGAAACCTGGAATACGCACAAGTTCAATTTGAATGGTAAGAAATAATCCACCTTACGATATTCGGAGGAAAACCAATGAGACAAAGTTTCCGTAAAAAGAAATGATAATTAATCATGTTCATAATAATGATAATTAAATGCTTTACTAAATTCGGTATAAATAACGACTGTTTTCAAGCGAAGTCAGCACATCTGGGGTCAGTCGACTTTATGCAGCTGCTGCCATATAAATGAACAATCGAAAATGCAAACTTTCATTTTTTTTTGATAAAAATTAAAACAAGCTAAGAGTTTTTCTTATAAAAACCACATGTAAAAAATCTTAAACGGATCGACCTATAGCGATCCTATAGATTATATATTTGTTAATATTATATTTGGTGGTGTTCAAAATGGGATGGGGTGAGGTTGGGGTTGTCCGTGGGGACACAAATCAATTACTTTAAGCGGTCCGACGAAATTTCTGCTCCTTAAGAGAAAGGAGTTTTTGAGCCAGAATGCGACTGACCTACTTGAGGATTTACAACGCTTCCTTACCTCTTTGAGGAGATTCTTGAAGATATGATAAGTGTGAGACTAGGTGAATTGGAAGGTTAGCGTCTGATGTTAAGACCAATAAGCTTTCCGAGCTCAAGAGTGAGCGGCGTGTTTGGTTCAATGAATGAGCGAGGAAAGCTATGTTCATTTTGAATAAGGATGGCAATCACCGTCACCTCTCACATGGAACAGAGTCTAAATTTAAGAGTTAGCTGATAATATGTAGACAAGCTATTTGCGGGCTGCATTTTCGCACAGGTTCTGAAAAAGCTTAATTTCCCGGTAAAGTGGAAGGAGATGCAGGCTGATTCAGAGTCAATGGACTGAATTTCTATAGGAGAACATAGTGCTCTGATTCACTTCAGCCTTATATTTTTATGCCTGTCTCCGGAGAATATCTTGCAGAAGTCAGGCGTATGGACTTGAGTCGCTTTGGGCCAAGGACTTGCATTTTGTCACCTGCGTTCCAGCTGCCATCTAATGACAGACCCATCCCTCTGAGGTCCCTTCGGTCAGAATAATAAACTCTAATAGAATAAATTCTGTAGTCGCGGCAGATTATTTCAGTAAAACGGCCACCGCCAATGTTCTGGTCAGGATTGATTCTGACTTCGAGGTGCCCCTAATTACCTTAAGATTGACGAACTAGCTTAAGCTTCGATAGTCTAAGTCTCCGGTGGTCGTCTCCGATATAGTGACGAAATTTCTATATGCGATTTTTGCAGTGTGAATTTTTGCCTAATATACAGATTTTTAGCGCAGCTTCAACATTAACGTCTGTGCCTGGAAGATTCCTGGAACTTTTTCGCTTGCTAATGCGGCTTAAAAGATTTATGCCTACATTTAGAAATGTCCGAGCTAAAATCGGATTATAAGGCTGTCTTGATCCGATATATTTACTTTAACTTGCCAAGAGCATATTTCTTTTACATACCGCTGTTAGACCAAGGCGAAACTTTAACAGTTCTTTTAAATGGGGCGAACTCCCTTCATCCACTTTTCTCCAGCGTCCAAAGACACTCTCCCTATTTTTTGATTGGTTTATAAATTGAGGAAGATACCATGTGATAGTTTTATTTAATTCTCTTTTGATGAATTAACTGCATATTCTTTACTTACAAGGTAACACCTATAGGTTAAATTATGCTTATATTCAGCCGCGTTAGGCTCTCGAAATTTGTTGTGGTATTTTTAATAGTAGGTTAGGTATTTTTATTCGTTCAGTTATGAAGCAGCTGCCGACTCGTATTACCTTTTTAAGATGGGCTCATATTTTCATCAAAGTGGCTGTTGGCTAATTTTAACTTTGTATCTACAAAGTGGCATTTAAAGCATTTTCGTCTACTTCTTACTTATTAGAAAACCATTCTGATTTCTAATTTCATCATTATTTTGGGATCATCATTTTTGTCCCATATTTTTATATCAATAGAAATCGGGCAAGATATAAATTAAGCTTAAAAGTCTTTGTTTGCTCATAGACCTATGTTTTGCTTCTCATCGGTATGGAATCATCCTTTCGACCACAATGGATCCATACCATCCAGCGCTTGAGGTTTCCATCGAAATCCTTACCCTTGTGTTGACTTTAACCTTTTCTAGATAGTTTGAAAAATTCGTTGCTTCCGTAAGGCTGACGTCAGACAAAAAATAAATTAATTCTTATATTTGATTGGTTCGAGCTTTGGGAATGCACCACTGGAAATACCGTCCTAGAAGTATAATATTCAATAAAAGTTTACTTTTTATAACCAAAACATAAAAACTGACTGCAGTATACATTTTTCAAGATACTTAGAATCTCAGTGAAACTTCACTGTGAGTAATGCTGAATGTCATATAAATATAAATATTTCACCGCTGTCGTATTTAACATACCCACGAAAAATGTCGATAATTTTGTAAACCCAAAGAGTAATTCAGCTTAAAAACTTATCTTCGAACTCTATTTAGTCCAGACGGACAGACACACAGAAAGATGGATATGGTTATACCGTCTCAAAAGGTGATCCCTATCATATATAAACATACTTAAAATGGTTGCGATGTCTTAAAAAAAATCAAAAGACCCTTTTAGTGTATAAAAAATAGTTTTCAACCAAACTGTTATCCCTCCTTAAAACCGAACTCCAGTTTTATGGGTTGGAAAATCATATGCCAAAGGTATTAGCCATTTAATTTAATTTAGCCATTTAATTTATTTAAACAACAATTTAACAAAGATCTGCTAAAATGAATAAAAATATAAATATAACTACAATACAAGTGAGAAAAGTTATCTTCGGCTTGCCGAAGATAGTATACCCTTGAAAACAAAAAAGTTTTGCATACAAAGCCTTGTATTCATATCGGTCGTTTGTATGGCAGCTATATGATATAGTGGTCCGATCCGGACCAAAACTTTCACAAATCGTGTACGGCTATGTCAAATAAATAAATGTTGAAATCGGTTGCAATAGCTTGGAAAACAAAAAGTTTTCAATGCAAAGACTTTTTTCATATCGGTCGTTTGTATGGCAGCTATACGATATAGTGGTCCGATCCGGACCAAACTTTTACAAATCGTGTATGGCTATGTCAAATAAATAAATTTTGAATTCGGTTGCATTAGGTTGGAAAACAAAAAAGTTTTCCATACAAAAACTTGTTTTCATATCGGTCATTTGTATGACAGCTATTTGATATAGTGGTCCGATCCGACCGATTCTTAAACTTTATTTGCGTGCAACAAAAATATTGATCTGGTAAAAATTTCAAAACGCTAGCTTTAAAACTACTGTCTATTTTTTGCATAGAAACAGACGGACAGACGGACATGGCTATATCGACTCGGCTGAGCGCTGATCAAGAATCAAGAAGAACTTTGTGGGGTCGGAGATGCTTCCTTTAATGCGTTACACATTTCTGGACAAAATTATAATACCCTTTTTCAAGGGTATAATAACTATTCTAGGAGGTATTCTATGATTTTTAGTATATTATACCCTTGAAAAAAGGTATTGCCGTTAAGTTTAACATGTTACCCATCTAATGAAACCTTAAAAAAAATAAGTATTTTTTCGATCTATTAAAAATAAAAGTGTATGAAAAACAAAAAAAACAAATTTTTTTTTGGGTAAAGATCGATTTTAACACAGTTGCCGGAAAAAATTCTCTTTAATAATTTGGCAACCACAAGCTTATTTATCGTTTGAACACAGCTCATTGCTTTCTCACCCGTTTTTTCGCGCTGTCGCTCTCTAGCACAACTCACTCTTTCGCGTGAACGGGCGTCCTGTTAATCTCCTCCCCTTCTCTCTCTTGATCGTCACCATCGCGCCTGCATTGATAACAAATAGGAACAAGTAGAATATCAAAGAGGATAAAGAGAAGAAACAAAGAGCGAACACGTTCATACCCGTTAATTCCACCACGACACGGCTCTCTGGCATTTACACGACATCGTGTAATCTTTCAATACCGATATACCAGGGTACCAAGATGACACATTTTCTACAAATTTCAGTAACATTCTATCCATTTTACTCTTAAAACTGCATGCAGTGTTTTTTATAAATTTGATTTCACAAACAAACAAACACAGTATCTATTTTATTGTTGTTGAGATATCTCGTAACATTTTAATATTCAGTATCATTAACCAGTAATAATTTTATTTATCAATAGCCTTAGCCAATCAATTAACTATTTTCTTAAATCAAACTCATCATCGCTTCTTTACGGATAACACTGTTTGGGGCAGGGCGCGTTGATTGTCCAGATGATGCGAGTCCAAAGGTTGTTGTGGCAGATAATGCAGATATAAACACGCGGTTTTGTGGATCCAATCGTCTTTATTAAAGTGGATGATTGGCAAATTTTCAAATTAGAAGTCATCCGCTGTTAGGGGCGGAGCAGAAAAAATACCGACAATGATCGATCAAAAATGCTTCTCGACAATATCCAAACTGCGGCGAATGGACCAATATATTTCTATCTGAACCTTATGCTCCCCTTGCAATACAATTCCATTGTTGATCGGTTCGGAAGGGAGCATTTGGAGGTCAACAGCTACTGAAACCGGAGAAGACCCATCCGAATACGGTGTTCCGGGCCAAGGGAGCTTCCTGGTTGCCAGTGATTACCTCAGGTAGGTGGATTTTACGGTAGACGTCGGCGCCGAGTACCAGAGACACGGTACTTGAAGGACTCATTGAAGAAGGCCAGTGTCACGATGGGGAATGCATCCTTGAGAGTCTCCAGAATCTCTGGATGTGGTGCGGATTAGGAGCTTGGCCTCGGTCTTCAGCACTATCTCCAGCTTTGTGTTCTCCGACGTTGGAGACCGGATATCTGCGGTACATGCCCTTTCAGGGCCCACGCGACTGACTGGGAGGCCAAACGTCGTTGGCATGGAGGCATTTATGCGGATATGGCGAGCGCGGGTCCAGGAGTGCTGAGGCGGTGAACGTCTTGACGCCCGTTTATACCCGAGCGAAGGCCGTCGGAAGCACGCTTAAGCTAAGAATTTGGATGAGCGGTGAGGGGGAGACGTCAGGAATATCAGGAAAAAACGGCCTGGACTGATTAACCGTCGGCGTTTGCTGTGGGGCCGTCTACTTTTTTTGCAGTATTTTGCTGACTGTGTCCGTTTGGCCGAGGGATTGTACCAGGGCTAGAATTTACAAGAAAGTAGCAGCATTTTGGCCACTGGTCTCATAATTATGCCTTTGCTTGTTAGGAGGTCGACCCAACTAACGAGGTCATCTTCGCCAGGGTAAACTTTAGTTACCTTCCCGCAGCGCCATTTATTTGCTGGAAGATTGTCGTCTTTGATGACAACCATATCATTCGGCTGCATATATCTCTTGAGAGATTGCCACGTATGTATTCGCAGCAGAACTGCTGATTCTGAGCCTTGAGACGCTGCCATCTATTAATGCTTGAGACCGCATCGATTTTGGATAAGAGAGTTTTAAGCTCTTCGAAGTATATTGGTAGGACGAAGTGGCTTTGTAGAAAAGAGTTTTGAAACCCTTAGCCCCTGCTTTCCAAAGAGCACCCATATGTACCGCCCCGGGGTGAATAAAATGCCAGGTGATTTTATGGTAGTTATATTTGGCGACCACAGTGGACCATGTCGCCTCCAAGAAGTCTTTGGTTAGCACATTGGAGGCCCTCACGAATGTTTTCCCCTTGTCGGGCCTCCTCTTCACAGCCGCCTCTTCACATGAATCGAGCGAACGAGCGAAACCTGTGAGGAATTAATCGTTGGTCAAATACGCATACATTCCCATACAAGCAGACAATTGTATTTCGCCTTAAAACCGAATCCTTAAGCAACCCGGAGGATGCAATCTTGCGCCTCTGACGGCTTATCTGCTCGAAATTCGGACAGCATTTCAGCATCTGGATTTTTGCATCATTTAAAAATACGGTATATGATTGCTGTTACTCGGTCGGCTCTGTGGAAGCCTGCTGGGATGGAGACATTGCCTGGCTGGCCGCTTCTGCAAATCACTATCGACCGTGTCAGATGAGTTGTGTGGCCAGAGCTCCCGTACCGCTCTTAGTCATTCAGGTCCTTGCCACCACACCCAGCTTGCTATCCCGCAGGTCATGTGCTAACACTTCTTGGTTAGCAAGGTCGGCAGAATTAAGCTCGAACGTGTGCTGCTGCAGAGTCCCTTCATCTGGTCTTTGGGAGATCTTGGCAGATCTATTAGCAACGAATGTCATTCAAGAGTAGGGAGTTTTTTGAGCCATGCCAAGACAGTTGTTGAGTCGGTTCAGAAATAGACGCCGGAGGACTTCGAATGATGAGGAATCAGTGCTGTGCATTACTCTACAAGCAGCACGGCACCATAGAGTTCTAAGCAAGGTAGAGACACTGATTTGATGCCCACTCGGGTCTTCGCTCCCAGCAGATGAGTGGAAGTACGGTTATTACATTCTACGCGAATGTATACCACTGCATCGGATGGACCTATGGTACTGGATGAACGCCTTTTGAGAGAATTGTACCCACCCTGGAATACGAAGATCACGCCTAGAATATCACGGTCTTTTTGGAAATCCCATCATTTGTTCTTGAGACAACTTGGCAAGGGTTGATCCCAGCTGAGCTCTTGCAACCAGATATCCTGCAAGAAAATCTTGGCGCGACAACGTATGCAGCGAGCCATCCTGCTAGATCGAATATTTTCGGTATTTGCGATAGTACTTATAGCTTGGAGATGAATGGTTTTGAGTCTACTTTGTATGGTATGAAAAAGAACTCGTCGGTGTCTGCTTGCCACCGGATTCCCAGTATTTTAACGACTCTAGCTAGTTTCCTCTAGGACCTGGAAATCGACATAAAGTTTGTTGCCCCTTGGAACGTCGGCCAAAACCTTTTTTGTGATTGGACGTCCACTTTCACAACGGAAAACCTGCAGTCTCAAACCGTGGCACTACTCGCTGATTGCCAGAATGGCCTCTCGCACAGTTTACGCGCCAGCCAGACCTTCATCAACGTACATGTGGTCCTTCAGGATTCGATTAGTGGATATTGCTGTAGAAGGTCGTCTGAAAAGAGTTCGAGGACTCAGATGGCCAAAAAAAGTGCACAGTTAACTCCAAAATAACTGTTTGAAGCTCGTATTCGCAGAGTCTGCCGTCATCATTGCGAAACAGGATCCGTTGAAAACGATTATTCTGAGGATGGACCAGAATTTTTCGATACCTTTTATTTATGTCGGCATTGGAAACTTAGGGGAAGAGCCGCCACTTGGGTATCTGGATTGAGAGGTCAGATTAAAGGGTGGGCCCTGGATGGTCCGTTAGAGTAAGCACTGGAGGCGTGGAATACATTACGAAGCTTTGTGGTGGTACTTTCAGTCTTAAACACTGCGCGATGACACAAGTAAAAACTGTCGTTGCATGAAAGGACTTCTCGTATATGGTCAAAATCCAAGTACTCTCTAATCACCGAGTCGTATTGGATTTTTGATTATTCTCATTCCGGAGAAATCGAGAGAGTGCTATGGATCTGGAATTGCCAGGTTCCCCCTTCAGGATTGTTAACTGGGAGTGTGTCAACGTATCTCGGAAATATCCGGAATCGATCAAATCACGCGCCTTATAGTTTGCTCCACGATGGCAGAGGTTGATCATTGCGGTTCCTAAGAGACCAATTTAAGTGCTGGACGAAAAGTAGTTCTGGAAATTTTGAGGACTAGTGGACTGTAAAGTTTCACCGGAAATGTTGAAGTAGAGGGAACCGGAGGAACGTGGGGAGAGTCACCACGGTAAAGCAGCATGTTGTGACGTTGTCTGCATGTGAAGCAAGTGAATTGTGAATGCTCGTATAATTCGAGGCTTGGTGTTGTCGTGCGAAGCAGTTCAAACTCAATTTCTGCTGTTTCGTGTATATACATCGATCTTGAACGGAGATCTGCAAGAATTTCGAATACATCCGGATAGGATGGTTCTCTTTCGAACATAGTTTGCGGAATTGAGGCTTGATAGTAACCTTATTTTCAACGAATTAAAGGTAGTTAGGAGGCATATCTCTTTTTGGATTAAAAGCTTGAGTTTGTGCTTAAAGAGGTTTAATGTCTGCAATGGATTCGAGAGTGCGATATCTCTTTAAGCCCAGGAAACAATATCTGTGTTGCCGTGGAGTCACTGCTCCCAAAGAGATAAAGTGAGTTTTGGCAACTTGGAGGAGCACAGGAAGATTAAATGGCAATCTCAATTCTCAGTTTTAAATTTGGAAATTTCAAGCGCAGTCAAACAGCTCTGAAAATTAGCCATAAGCCGCTTTTCGTTGCCTCCTATAGGCATTAAAGAATTCATACGTAGCTCTAAGGACTCTAAGAAGATTTTCTCGTAGACTCTATTTATTTTTGTGGATAAATGGACTTGTTTTTTTACTTGATTTTCGGACGATTGAGTGGCGAAACAGAAAAAGTACATACAAAATTCTATAAAAAATATTGCTCAAAAATATTGGAACAGCGGCGAATGGACTAATATAATTTTACCTGAACAAACACATATGTTTGGACTTACCTAGATAGAAAACTCTTTACCACACAGTTAGTAATCGTCGCACCTCGACAAATAACTCTATATTACAAGAAAAAACTAACCCAAGGGGTCGAGCCTGTTTGGCAATAACATAACTCCAACGGACTTGCCTCAGTGGCGCGACGAATTCAATGCAAGTTGCACCAAGTGCGTCCTTCCATGATTTTTGACTTGATTCGACCGCTAAGAATTAATTTTTTAGTGTACTCACTACCCGTTCCACTTGCCCATTTGCAAGACTCGCTCTAGTAGCAACCACGTAAAGTTTACCGTGTACCGAATATTTCATAGCGTTCACACAACTTTCGCCGTATAAACGAACTGCACAATGACATACTCTTTCAAATCGCTCTTGCCAATCAATTTGCCAGTTATATCTATGTGAATCGTATGTCACGGTATACTTATTTTTGGATTGAAATGAAGTTCAGCTTGACCTTTCCCATAAGATGATTGCACCGATCTAAAGGTTTGACAGTTTGAGTCGAATTTAAGAATTTAATAATACTGATAAACTTTATCTAGTTTCTTTTGCCACCCTAAATGCATTATTCACTCATGGACTTGGTTAATTACAGACTGCAGTTATCTTTCGCATGTACGCCATATGCGCAAAAACAGTTGTAAGGGCACTTTTTCTTCTCACATATTTCGCCACTTCGTATTCAGCGTCGTCACTAATCGACTTGCATATACAGCGTACTATTCGTCGTTAGTCGGGCGGCTGTTAAAAAAATTCAAAAATATGGTGGCCGGTGGCTTTTCGCCTTCAAAGCGCTGAAAAAATAATTCCTGAAATTTTTTTCAAATAATACCATGATACGAAATTTGCGTTAGCCGATGTGGTGCGCTTTCTTTCCTACAGTTACTCAGTGCCATGATCAATTTACCATCAGAAGGAGCTGCTCCGAAAGAATTATACCGGCAGTTGCACATCACTTTGCTGCCTCTGCGCATCCAGAGTTAGGGTTAAATTTTGGAAGAATCACGTCACTTGTGTCTTCTTGAGCTCCTCATAAAACACTACTGTCATTCCAGCTTCGATGAATCTGTCTCATTTGAATTATCCACCGTACAACAGCAGGGATATCTCACTCCAACCAAGCAGCGCCAGTGACTATGTTCAGCAACAGCTTCGGTCACATTTAATTTCATCCTATTCTTACTATACAAACACACGACAAAAAATGGGAACATGCAGAATATCAAAGAGGACAAGGGGAAGAATCAAACAGCGACGATGTGCATACACGTTATTTTTACCATGACACATATATGTGTGACTTGAATTCGGTGCATACCGCTAATAGCGCCAAATTGGGAATCTCTATCAATGACAGCAATCCCTATAGTAAACGCGAAAAGCATACTTGAAAAGAGCACACATTGGAAACTTAAAAAAATCTGAACGAATCCGTTTACAAATATCGTCCATCAGCGCATCGATACTCGAACAGTGCGGACGTGTTTATTTTCTGTGTTCTGAAAATATACAAAATATTCCAAGTGAAAAGTAAATAATTACCAACAATGTACTACAAACATTTAGCGAAAAGGCGCTCATTGCGATGTACAATCGCTTATTGAAATAGTTGTTCAAACTGCTGACTTTTGAAAACTATATTATATTAAAGAAAGTGTACAGAAAAAAAACCAAGCCCCAACTTTTACAATGAGTCAAAATCACTAAATTTGCACTCAACGTCAACAAGAGCAAAACAAACGTCGTCTTTCATCGATACGAACAACGCGTATATCTCATATGTGTCTTCGCAACCCGCGGAAGTGGACGAAATAATTGTAAACGTCAGCCACGGTCAATCACCCCCAATCCGACACATGAACTTAAGCCAAAAACGAACGAGATAGCGGGTTCTTGCTCACTGGCAATCCCAACAATATGCCATAGAGAACTGACCTCTACCACGGAAACTAAAACTTCGACCTCATAAAATACTACACTCGCAACAACAACAAATACTGCAACGGCATCCCCCGTACTCACGATGGCTACTGAAACGCTCGTTTCTGCTGAATCAGCAATAATGCCAAAAACAATGCAAACTGGGTTGGATCGCTACATCCCAATTAAAAGATAATTGAGCCCAAAAAAATTCTGCGGCAGGAAATAAAATAAAAATCAATTGGCACACTTAAAGTCAGCGAACTGACACCCAGGAGTCCAACAGATTTGGAATACTGGCAGATATTGATATGGATCTACCCCGCAGCACTGACGAAGGGGACAAAAAGAAGCCAAAGGCCCCACCTAAGAAATTCGAGAAAAAAGCTCGAATAATCTGGTTAACAATATAATTGAACTTGTTGGAAAAGAAAATTTCCACTTAATACCCCTCATACCCCAAAAAAGGGGCAGCATCCACGAAACCAAGGTCCAGATAAAAACTGAATAGAACTTTAGGACTCTTACACACTACTTAATCAAGAATAAAAAAATCTACCACACGTACCAACAAAACTGCAACCACTCTTTAAAGTCGAACTGGAACCTGACACTAAAGCTATGATGAAAAATGAAGTGCATCGTATTTACAAGCTATAGTTTCTTGTGAACCGTAGAATTACTGTAGAAGAACCACACAAGCGCAAAGGCCCCGTCCAATACACTAATTACCAAGAATATGGCCATATAAGAGCACAACTGCACATTGCGTTAAGTTTGTGTCGTTTGTAGACAGCTTCATGAATCGTCTCATTGCACGACAAACAAAAGTGATCCCAGCTCCAAAAAGTGCGGAAATTGTGGGGTAACCACACTGCAAACTATAGAGGCTGTCCAATATACAAAAACCTCAAAAGCCGGATTAATCACCAAGTAACGTCTGCCAGCCTACATAACGCACAGTATACCCCTATACAATCAAAAACATAAAAAGACACAGAAATTTTTTTCCGCAACGGCAAAGAGGTCCTCATTTGGTCCTGCGACAACCTTCCAAAGTGTGAGTTTCGCAAATTCCTTAAATCGGGACTAACAGAACCAAGCTCTACGACAACAACTCTGCATGCTGCCCAAACTGATCCGACACCGAATCCTCCATCATCGACGCAACAACAAAGTTACTATGAAACTATGATGCTACTCTGGAGCAGCAGATTATTGAATTCATGTCCTTCTTAAGGACTACCATGCAAGATCTTATGCGGAACCAAAATATTATCATGGAGATGCTTGTATCCCAAAACTCAAAATAATCAATGGCAGCTCTTCGAATATCATTATGGAACGCCAACGGCGTTTCACGGCACAAACTTGAGATAACTCAATTCCTGCATGACAATCATATTGATGTTCTGCTACTGTCAGAAACACATCTCTCTTCTAACTACAACTTTCAAAAAAGTTGCTTATTGTTCTACAGAACAAATCATCTAGATGGAAACGCACATGGCAGAACCGGTATCCTGATTAGGTACCGCATCAAACACCACTGCCATAGCGAGCTTGGAAAAAACTACTGGGAGGCCACATCCATAAATGTACAACTAGGAAGCGGCAATCTTAGCCTCGCAGCGGTATATTGTCCCCCTCGTTTCAATGTTTCCGAACAACAATTTCTGGACTTCTTCAACACCGTAGGGGACCAGTTCAGTGCTTCAAGTGACAACAACGCCAAACACACCCACTGGGGATCACGCCTCGTCACCCATAAAGGAAAACAGTTGTATAACGCCATCATAAATACAAACAGAAAGCTTGACTACGTCTCCTCAGGCAGACCATCATACTGCCCTACCGAACTGAACAAATTTCCTAACTTGATCGACTTTGCTATAACTAACAAGTAAGGCAGCAGCAGTCGAGTTTCCCGATTGAAAAATATCCTGTACCCTTAGGCATGCTTACAATTTATTTATTTAATATCAATAAATAAATGAAACAATATTCTATTAGAAAAGAGTACCATAACAATATAAATTTGGTATGATTTTGATTATGAAAATAAGTTCCGTGTGTCATAAAGCTATGCACATTTCGCTGTCAACGTCGCAGTCGGCGTCGCGCAATGCGTGTTTTGCTGCGCTTCTGCTTCCCTTGCCATAGATTTTGCATGTGGCATAACTTCCGTATTTGTTTTATAAGCACCAACGCATATGCCGAATTGCATAGAATAGGTTAATAATTGTGGGCGTGGCAGTTTTTTGCGGTTTGCGGGGAGCGTGGTCGTGGCAGTTTTTTGTGGTTTACGGGGAGCGGGGGTGATATTAAAATAAAACAACAAACTTGTACTGCGTATGGTAATTACCTATCCAACGATATATGGCACATGTCTGTAGCTCTTGTAGTTTCTGAGATCTAGGCGTTGATATGGACAGACGGACGGACGGACAGACTGACATGGCTATATCGACTCGGCTGTTGATGCTGATCAAGAATATATATACTTTATGGGGTCGGAGATGTTTCCTTCTGCCTGTTACATACATTTGCACCATATTATGATACCCTTTTCACCCATTTTTAATGGGTACAGGGTATGAAAATATCCCTCGAAACCTCATCAGTGCCGAATCTTTACCGGATCTATCATCTGAACACTCGCCAGACTTTTTAAATATCAACCTTCTCCAACGCCCCGAGACTACAATGCAACCCAACAGATTAACATTAAATGGAAAAAACTGGGTAAAATACAGAAAATACGTAAGTTCACACATTGACCTGAACCCAAGGCTAAACTTTGGGCAGTTCTCCCCCAATCAGGAGAAGCTCCAGACTGTCGGGGTCCCCTATAAAAGTTCGCGAATTTCGAGAAGTAGCAAATTGTCTAATATGCCAATTTTTGTTGAGGGCGGCTCAATGGCAAGATCAACGCACTGCTTTCAGCTTTTGAGACCCAGCGCCACGTCGCCAGATAGACTAAAGGAGTGATTTTAGAACTATCTGCTCTCAACAACAGAGCTATAGAACTGCAGGAGGGTATCGCAAAGAAGTGCACAAGGAGGACGCAACAGGGAGAACTGCTGCTGCAGACTTCTACAACTTGAAGAGTGAGTTACAAGCGACGCTCAAAGAGCTGGCTTCGGTACGCACGGGCGCGCAAAGAACTGCGCTAACCTGAATCGGTCTAGACAAGGCTACGACGGCAGAGGATCTTCACAGTTCCCTGGTCTCCCAATTCCATGGAAGCTTCCTGAAACCAGAGGATGTGAGAGGCCTTCGCAGAATGCGGGACGGAACCCAGATAGCCTCTGTGCTGATGAGCGCTAACGATTCCATTGAGGTCATCAAACAGGGTGTAGTAACCGTGGGATAGTCACGTAGCCGCATCGTCCAGGACACACGTCCAATAAGATGCTTCAGGTGCCAGGAATACGCAAGTTAGAACCTGATCTGCATAACTTGATCTCGTTCAGTGTCCGAGCGATGATGCCGATCCGCAGTCAGCGGAGAACAGCACTAGGTCCAGTTTGCGACATCAGGAAACTGGATGAAGATATGTTGGCATACCAGATCGAGCTCATGGAGACCACAAATGGACACGTGGAGACCATGGTGGCAGCGCTCATGGATATGCTCAAAGCAACGTGCGATGCAGTGATGCCGAGAAAACTTAGGGAGTGTCTCTCTACACCAGCTTCGGGCGGAATGCCTCAGGTCAAGGAGGCAAGCGCAGCGATCCAGAGGGCAACCGCACCACGCCCAACACATTGAGATATATAAAGCGAAGCGAGCGGTGTTTAAGAACGGCAAATCTGCAGCAAGAGCGAAGACATTCAAGGACCAGCTTGGAAGCGTAGACGACGACCCCTGGAGACTCGCAGCTGCAACCACAAGGCCAAAGGTCTTCAGATACACATTTCAACAGTGTCTTCTGGACGAAGTATTCCCCAAGCGTTGGAAAACGATAAAGCTAGTCCTTCTGCCGAAAGACAAAGGGCCTGCAAATGTACCAGGCAGATATTTTTTTTTGTTTGTTAGTTTTTTTTTATTATGCCTTACGGTAGGAAAATAAAATCTCCCAAAGATACCACCTACCGTCCATAGGTGGCATGCTCGATTCATAACCCTCCAAGTAGAGTTATGCCTACGTACTAAAAACAAAAAACCTCCGTATGCTCTTCCGTCCTTTACAAGCTCAGCGGGACTGCCAGTCAAGTTATTTCGTCGGTGAGCAGGATGTGGAGCCTGGTTGTACTCCCTTCCTTGTTATATGGCCTAGAGGCGCACGTCCTTCATACCTGGTTTCGCTGGGTAGTCTTCCTTCTGCCTCCGTATAGATGTACGTCGCCTGTTATAGCCTTTAGCTCTGTTGGTCATCTCGTCGGCTCGGACCCGCTTCATCATATCCCTGATGATGTTATGTCCCCGCTCCCACGAGTCGCTGTTCTCCATCATGGCCGCGATCAAGCCGCCAGGGCTGAGGGGGCACCGATCAGCGCCCTTAGCTGCACCCTCTCATCCGTGAACCTCGAGCAGTGCATGAGTACATGCTCTGCTGTTTCCTCAGCATCGGGGCAGTGGAGGCATTGAGCTGCCTCTACGTGGTGGAACCGGAGTAGGTTCGCCCGAAAGCAACCATGATCCGTGAGGAACTAGGTAAGGTGGTAGTCCAGTCAATCGGCCCATAACGTTATCGTTGCGATATTATCCATCTGCTCTGCCACTCTCCCATCAGTCGCTCGTGAGCCTCCAGCCGGGTAGCACCTTCTCGGACCTGACAAATAGCCTTTAACTCAAGGTCGATTGGCGACAAGCCTGCCAGTGCTAGTGCTGCGTCTCCGGATATAGTTCTAAAGCCTTTTATGAGCCTAAAGGCCATAGACCGTACCACCACGCGTGCTCCTTTCATGTGGCGTTGCTCCATATTGGTGCAGCATAGAGCAGCGTTGCCTTGGCTACCACTACCAGTAGTTTCCTTGCCGGGTAATTGGGACCTCCTATATTGGGCTTGAGCCTGGACAGGGACGCGTAGCTAGCTTGATCCTTAAAAGCTAGCCTGTGGTCTATCATTACTCCCAGGTATTTTAAGGAATCTTATGATGCCACCTGTGTCCCGTTGACCGTGATCAGCATTCTTTCCACCTTCTTCCTGCTGCTTAATAGGACAGCCTCGGTCTTGTGCGCCGCAATTGTTAAGCCGGCTTTCTCTAGCCAGTCGATGGCCATAGTAATTGTCGTGTTGCACTTCTCTTCGAGGACTGCTATTGTCTTGGCCACTGCAGTTATTGCCACATCGTCCGCAAAGCAATGTAGCTCAGCGCCTAAGGGCCTGTTGATGCCCAGGATTCCATCATACATTATGTTCCACAGGATCGGTCCAAGCACAGATCCTTGTGAAACCCCTGCAGAAACACGGTAGCATCTCGGGCCAGTGTCCGTAACGAACCAGAGGACACGATCTGTGAAGTAGCTTCCGACGACGATCCTGAGGTACTCCGGGATACCCATCCTATGCATGGCGCTGAGGATTACTGTCCAACGTGACAATTGCGCAGTACTCCTTCCTTCTACCCAGCCATCTATCACCATCGAGGGCGTTCTCGGCGATGTTTCTCACCGCCATAAGTGCGTCCAGGGTGCTCTTGCCCTTCCGGAATCCGTGCTGCTGCGTACGTAGGCCGTATCTGCTCTCTGTGATTGCCTCTATTCGAGCATATAGGATGCGCTCGAATAGCTTGCCCACGATGTCCAGTAGGCACAGCGGGCGGTAGCTGGTTGCGGCGTGTGCTGATCTCTTGCCTTTCGGCAGCAGAACTAGTTTCTGACTTTTCCACCTCGTCGTCCACCTCGCTACTCTTTTTTCCTCCTTGACATGGTTGCATCACACGTTGCCTCAAACATCTTCATGAGGTCGGCCACCATTGAATCTGCGTGTCTTCTCTGCCACCTCCAAGTCGTTCCCTTCGGTAGGACGCAGAAGGAAATCAGTGCGTGGTCACTCAGCGTTACAACGTCGTGGACCGTCCAGCTCGTGTTAGCCACTAACCCTCTGCTGATGTAGGTGATGTCGATATAGGACGAGCCCCTATCGGTGTTGATCGTTGCTTTGCAGCCGTCGTTCAGCTGTACCAGGTCCAACATAAGCATTGTGTTTATTACTGCTCGGCCTCTGGGATTCGATACCCTGCTGCCCCATTCTATTGCCCATGCATTGAAGTCGCCCGCAATGATCTTCGGGCCGCGCCCTCTCGCATGGCTGCCCAGCATCTCCAGCATCTTCTCAAACTAGTCTGGGGTGTCGCTAGGGGGGGCGTATCAGCTGTAAAAATGCACTCCTTCGATCTGACCGATCGATCGCCTTGCAGGTCGTTGCTCGATGACCGTAGCCCAGGCACTTGTAACATCTCGTGGGCCGGACGTCCTGGATGATGCGGCACTTTGACCACCCCACGGTTACCGTGCCCTTCTCTAAGACCCCAATCGCATCATTCGCGTTCATCAGGAGAGAGTCCCATCCCGCATCCTACGTAGTTCTTTGATGTCTTCTGGTTTCAGCAGAATGCCTTGAAATTGGGAGACCAGGCAGCTGTGGAGATCATCTGCTGTCGTGGCCGAAGCCATGTCCTTTAGAGTTGCTTCCAGCTCGGTCTTTAATTTGGGGACGCTGTCGGAGACTTTCCCCTCTACTTCCAGCAGTAGTTCCCCTTGCTGAGTTCTGCGGACTTTGCGAACATGTTTGCCCAGTTCGCTGAGGTTCGGGTCCGCTTTCAGTTTTCGGTGCATTTCCGCGTACAAGGCCTCTCCCGTCTTTTTTAATATAAGTACCTCCGGCTTCTTCGTCAGGCGTTTAGGCTGAACTTTTTTCCACTCGCCTCCAGTGCTAGCCTCCTTGATGCGGATGCATAGCTGCGCGGCTTGGACGTATTTTCTTTGGGTTTAGGTATACCCTCTGGGGTCACCGCGGAGTAGATGGCGCGCTTGGGTGCCTGTGCTTTTTGCTCTTGAACTTTGGGCATTTGTCCCTTTGGCCCTTTGTAGCCTTTTTTCTAGGTTTTTGGGCTCGGTTTGGTTAGAAGCGGTCGTAGAACGATGCCTTCATGAAGCTCGATCGCCCTGTTGCTGAGAGCCGAGAGTTCCAGTAGTACGCTCTTGACATCTATGACGACATGGCGGTAAATTTCGAACGCGGATAGTATCGCGTTAATTTTATTTCCCATCCTGACGAGGATGCTCCGTAGGTCTTCATTTTGGAATCCCGCGGCAAAGTCTAGGGGCTTTATAGGCGATCCCGTTGGTGACTTCCTTCCTTTCCTGTGCGACGGCACGCTGATAACGTCCTTTGCCTTCGGGTTGCTCGTATTGCTAGCGCTGGTGGCTACAGGGGCCGAGTTGTCCAGCTCTGCCGCACTGCGGGGGCTAGTCGGTATATCTTCCAACACAACCACCACAACCGCCGGCGCAGGGGTTCCCGCGGCTAGGTCTAAGGGCCCTATAGGCGATCCGATTGGTGATTTCCTTCCGTTCCTGTGCGACTTCACGCTGATAACGTCCTTGGCCTTCGGGTTGCTCGTATTGCTAGCGCTGCTGGCTACAGGGGCCGAGTTGTCCAGCGCTGCATCACTGTGGCGGCTAGTCGGTATATCCTCCAACAAAACCGCCGACGCAGGGGTTCCCGCGACTAAGTCTAAGGGCTTTATAGGCGATCGGTTGAGCGCATGCAGATCGAAGTCAAGGGAGTAGAAATCGTTTCATCAGGAACGCTGAAGTACCTGGGAGTCCTAATAGACCGTAGTCTCTCCTTTAAGGACCACACAATATATGCCAGAAAAAAATCGGCTATGACAGCCGCAACCCTGGAAGAACTATGCCCAACCTGGGAGGACCCAGATTGCCGGCTAGGAGACTTGTGGCACAAAGTGGTGGACTAACAAATGACTCAGTTTCTTACGGAGCATGGATGTTTCCGGGGTTACCTATTTAGGTTCCACCAAGTGGAAACAGCCCAGTGCCTCTATTGCACAGACGCAGTAGAATAACATTCTTCTGCACTGCTCCAGGTTCGTCGTGGAGAACTTAGTTAGAGTCGCTCGCTGGGGCACCTCTCAGCCCGAGAGGCTTGATTTCCTTTATGATAGCGGATAAAGTAGTCTGGGAGGGGACATACCAGATCATCGTCAACATGATGAAGCGTGTCTGCACGGACGAGATGGCCAACAGGAATGATAGATGAGGAGT
This sequence comes from Drosophila merina, assembly GCA_035047645.1. Lineage (NCBI taxonomy): Eukaryota > Metazoa > Arthropoda > Insecta > Diptera > Drosophilidae > Drosophila > Drosophila merina. The sequence continues at coordinate 21,674,789 of JAWNPH010000089.1, read as the reverse complement.
ATTCCCGTGTGGTGGCGGGGCAAGATTTCTACTATAGCGCGCTAGGTGTGCCGTAAAACGCGGCTAAAGAGTCAAGAAGGAGCGTCACCCTGCAGTACAACGCATATGGAGAGGGAGGGCGATTTGGCATCACATCCTGCTCACCGATAAAATATCTTGGCTGGCAGTCCTTGTGAGCATAACAAGGACTGGAGAGAGAGCGGAAGTTTTTGTTTTGTACGTAGGCAGAACTCTATCTGGAGGGTTATGAATCGTGCATGCCATCTACGGACAGTAGGTGGTATTTTTAAAGGATTTCATTTTCCTGCCGTATATACAATAAAAAAAAGAAGGCTCAACTTTAATGCCGAGATAGAATCAGCAGCAAATACCCCGGAGAGTGTCTTAGTTACAGCCGCCAGAATCTCAACACCTCAAAAAGAGAGCGCACCTAGCAGACCCAGGATAACAAACGCAGACATCGAGCGGTTTGTTTTTGAAAAACGACGTATGCGACGGGAGTGGCAAGTTAATAGATCGCCTATCGCAAAGCAAAGATTCAAAAATGCCTCATGAAACTCTCCCAACGTCGCCATATAGAGCAACTTTCATTTTTAGCAGTAAAAACTCACTATGGAAAGCTCATCCCTGCTTAACCACACCGGCGAAACCTATATCACCATTACGAAATATCACTGGTGGATGGACCCGCAGCGATAATGACAGAGCTACCAGATTCGAAACGCATCTTCAACGTGTGTTACAGCCGAACCCAGCTACAAGTTCGTTGGAATTACCAACGGTAACAGACGACGACCAAGCACCACATGAGCCAATCGAATTTCGAGCGAACTACCCAAGGACACGCAATCCTATTCCAGCCCATCAGTTCGGTTTTCGAGAGAAACATGGAACCATTGAACAAGTGAATCGAATAACATCAGAAATACGATCTGCCTTCGAAAAGCGGGAATATTGCGCTGCAATATTTGTGGATCTCTCTCAGGCTGTTGACAAGGTATTGCAAGATGGTCAGAAAGTTAAAACAATGCCTTCCAAAACTCCCACACACTCCTGAAGTCGTATCTCTACAACAGAACCTTTGCTGTGAGATGCAACTCTGACATGTCCGACGACCACGCTATAAACGCTGGAATTTCCCAAGGTATCGTACTTGGACCAACGCTTTACGTCTTTTATATAGCAGACATACCCACAATCAGACTACTAACAACTTCTACGTTTGCCGATAACACCGCGATCTTAAGTCGATCCAAATGCCCGGTGCAGGCAACAAATAAACTCTCTTCTTACCTAGTAGCCGTGGAGAAGTGGCTATCTGACAGGCGAATCAAAATAAACGAACAAAAATGTAAGGATGTAACATTTACACTCAATCAGCAAGACTGTCCTTCAATCCCATTAAACAACACCGTAATACCGAACGCAAATGAAGTGACGTATCTCGCAGTGCGCCTCGACCGACGTCTCACCTGGCGCAGGCACATCTGACACAAAAGCCAAAAGAACACACCTTAAGCTTAAGGCTAGTAGTCACCACTGGCTTATCAACTCTCGGTCATCCCTCTGACTTGACTACAGGGTCCTACTCTACAACTCCGTACTAAAACCAATTTGGACGTACGGCTCCCAACTTTGGGGAAGTGCCAGCAGTATTAACATTGGGATCATGCAAAGGGCCATCAAAGATACTGACAACAATCACTGGAGCACCCTGGTATATCCGAAATGAAACATGTAAGGTAGGAGCAGTCGAGTTTCCCGATTGCAAAATATCTTGTACCCTTAGACATGCTTACAATTTATTTATTTAATATCAATAAATAAATAAAACAATATTCCATTAGAAAAGAGTACCATAACAATATAAATTTGGTATGATTTTGGTTATGAAAATAAGTTTCGTGTGTCATAAAGCCATACACATTTCCCTGTCAACGTAGCAGTCGGCGTCGCGCAATGCGTTTTTTGCTGCGCTTCTGCTTCCCTTGCCATAGATTTTGCATGTGGCATAACTTCCGTGTTTGTTATCCGATTTGGTTCAAATTTAAAAATTAGACAGCTTTTATGAGCACCAACGCATATGCCGAATTACAACCATTAGGTTAATAATTGTGGGCGTGGCAGTTTTTTGCGGTTGCGGGGGAGCGTGGTCGTGGCAGTATTTTGCGGTTTGCGGGGGAGCGGGGGGTGATATTAAAATAAAACAACAAACTTGTACTGCGTATGACGATATATGGCATATGTCTGTAGCTCTTGTAGTTTCTGAGATCTAGGCGTTGATACGGACAGACAGACGGACAGACGGACGGACAGACGGACATGGCTATATCGACTCGGCTGTTGATGCTGATCAAGAATATATATACTTTATGGGGTCGAAGATGCTTCCTTCTGCCTGTTACATACATTTACATACATTATGATACCCTTTTCACCCATTTTTAATGGTACAGGGTATAAATATACAAAGAGACCTTAATATCAGATCCGTCAAAGACGAAAGAACCCATTAAAAGCAATAGTACATGAGCAAATTAACGTCACCTCCTAACCACCTTTCGCTGATCATTAGGTCCCATTTTCCAGACGAACGCTAAAAAGACTGTTAAATATCGTTTAAAATTAAGATTTGAAAACTTTTGATAGTCTCATAATTCCTGAGAAGATCCAATAAGTAGATCAGTTAGTACCATTAATACTTAATTTTCAGATGGAAGGGAATACCTTTAACTTTCCATTTCCATCAGTAGTTTTAGTATAAAGTATTTTATTAAAGAATTCCCATCCCTTAAATGTATTTTTTGTCCACCTTTAAATGCCAGCGAATTGGCATTAATAAAATCAAAGTCACAAATGCAACAATTGTTTTTTCTGAATCTTGTCATTCTTTGCATCATCGTCACCACAATGGTTTTCCTTTTTACCACAGTATCTGGAACCTAAACGCCCTGCCCCAAACATTGGTCCTTCCAGCCGGATCACCATCACCATAAGCAAGGCAAAATTTCATTTTCATCGGTGCCATTTTTCACATATATGTAAGTGCATAGTCCGTTTGTATGTACATATGTATGTGATCCCTTGATTTTGTATACCCTTGAAAAAGGGTATTATAATTTTGTCCAGAAATGTGTAACGCATTAAAGGAAGCATCTCCGACCCCACAAAGTATATATATTCTTGATCAGCATCAACAGCCGAGTCGATATAGCCATGTCCGTCTGTCCGTCTGTCCGTCTGTTTCTATGCAAAAAATATACAGTAGTTTTAAAGCTAGCGTTTTGAAATTTTTACCAGATCATTATTTTTGTTGCACGCAGATCAAGTTTAAGAATCGGTCGGATCGGACCACTATATCATATAGCTGCCATACAAACGACCGATATGAAAACAAGTCTTTGTATGGAAAACTTTTTTGTTTTCCAAGCTATTGCAACCGAATTCAATATTTGTCCATTTGACATAGGCATACATAGTTTGTGAAAGTTTGGTTCGGATCGGACCACTATATCATATAGCTGCCATACAAACGACCGATATGAAAACAAGTCTTTGTATGGGAAACTTTTTTGTTTTCCAAGCTATTGCAACTGAATTCAACACTTATTCATTTGACATAGCTATACATGATTTGTGAAAGTTTGGTCCGGATCGGACCACTAAATCATATAGCTGCCATACAAACGACCGATATGAAAACAAGTCTTTGTATGAAAAACTTTTTTGTTTTCCAAGCTATTGCAACTGAATTCAACATTTATTTATTTGACATAGCCATACACGATTTGTGAAAGTTTGGTCCGGATCGGACTACTATATCATATAGCTGCCATACAAATGACCGATATGAAAACAAGGCTTTGTATGAAAAACTTTTTTGTTTTCAAGGGTATACCATCTTCGGCAAGCCGAAGATATCTTTTCTCACTTGTTTCTATCAGAATCGCTTCTTCTTCTACGGCGAAGATTGATGTATAAGTTAATTTAAGGACAGCTTTTAGGATTTTGGTATTCGGTATTCGTGCGGTTATCTTATTTTGATGAAGTTTTGTCGGTATATTTTGATTGGTGTTATTTTTTTTATGTTTTGTAACTCTTTCTTTTGAATTTTTCCTTATATTTTTTATTTGGTACGATAAGGATGTTGAGTGCTGTTGCTTTGTTTATAATAAGTTTTAAAAAGAATATAGTTCGTGGTATAATTTTGCTTTTAAGTTGATTGATGATTGAATTATGTAGAGATGAGCCGGATGTCTTGGTGATCCTTTAAATTTGCATACCGATGTTCCATTGAAATCTGGTTGCCAAATCAGGAAGGTCAGTTTCTGCCATCATTTTCTTGATGGAGGTGGTGTGAAAGGCACCTATTCATGGAGGTGTGATAGGGGCAGAAGAGTTTTTTATGTTGGTTTTGTTTGCCTTGTCGTAAATCCAGAGACCATAGTCAACTTTGGATAATACAAATGATTTTTTAATGTTTATCAGTGAAGTGGAGTTGCAGTTAAGGTTCTTACTACTTGGACATTTGAGGATGTTTAATCTAGTTCTAGTATTTTAATCTGTTCATTTCAGGAGTGTTTAATGTCAAAGATTTATCTTAAAATTTTATCTCAAAATTTTATCTCAAAATCAGAAGCCAGAGCTTCAAGCAAAACAAAACAAAAACAACTCCTACATCTCACTCACCCACATATCAAATCATACAAATAATTATCAAAACTTGCACCTGCAGAGTGATGAAAGAGAGCGATCTTGCTCTCCAGCATTGGAGAGACCCAACAACTACTCTCAGCAACGAAGACCAGAATGCGCGCCAAATTTACCCGCGCGTATACCATCAACAACTCCCGCGATATTAATGAACACACACTCAACTCTCCCGCTCACAGCAGTTACGCTCTCAGCTCTCCCACTCTCAACTCTTCCGCTTTCAACAACCTCAAACACAAATACCACAACTACAGCAACTATAGCAACAACAACTACAGTTTGCTATGCTTCAATGCCGATACGCTCTTCCTCAGCGAATATAAAAACACCCACAACCTCAATACCCGCTCCAACAACAATAAACAAAACTCAATCCTCTCTCCCAAAACAACAAAACTTAAAACGTCACCGAGAAAATCAGTCTCCAAACGGTTCCAAAGATCTTTTAAATGGCAACAAGAAACAGAAGAATAAAACCCAAACCGCCACTCAAAAAACACTCAAAGAGTACTGGCTAGCCGAGCCAAACTCAAGCAACCGCTTTGAGTTACTAGCACAAGATGATGAAGACGAAAACCAAACTGACAATGGGACAAATGCAACCATAAATGCGCAAATGCAAATTGAGCACAAAAAAGCAAAACCCCCCCCCCCCCCCATATATGTTCAAAATGTTGAAAACATATACGCACTAACTACTGCTTTAAATTCATTGGAAGAAACACGATATGAACTTAAAGCACTGTCAACTAATGAAATAAAAATACAGCCACTAGAAACTACTCACTATCACAACATATTAGGACTATTAAAAGATAAATCGACCAAATACTACACCTTCAGACCAAAAGACCAGAGGGGATTTAAGGTAATCCTTCGTAACGTCCATCATGCTACAGACAAAGACGATATTATAAATGAACTAGCCCAGCAAGGACATGAAGTTATAAATTTACACAACATCCAGCGCTACGACTCCAAACAACCATTGCCTCTATTCTCTATTGAACTCAAAATGAAAGAAAATAATAAAGACATCTATAAAATTGAGCACCTTATTCATTGCAAAGTAATTTTTGAGCCACCGCGACCAAAGCGAACACTTCCTCAATGTACAAACTGCCAAAAATGTGGACATACCAAAAATTACTGCACCAAAGACCCAACTTGTGTAAAATGCGCTGGAAAACACAGCTCATCATCCTGTACTATTAATACAAGATCGGACCGAACAAGTATTAAATGTGCACTATGCAGTGAAAACCACACTGCAAACTATAAAGGTTGTATGGTGTACAAAGCACTACAAATCCAAAAATACCCAACTCTCCGGAAAAAAAAAATACAGGCAACAGAAACAAATAATCAAACGACACAATACAGTACAACAAATAACGTAGAAAGCTTAAAGACGCCAGAAATATCCTATGCCGAAGTCTTAAATAGAAACCAAGTAACTAGCCATCAAACCAACTCAGCAATCCAAACTGCCAGTGTACCTAATATACAGCCTGCTCCAACTCAACTAAGCCAAACCGCACAAAATGATTTTGACGAACTAAAACAATTGATGAAACAATTTATAGACCAAATGACAAATATGCTGAACATAGTCACGATTATAGTATCTAAACTTGACAAATAAACACCTAACAATCGCCATCTGGAATGCTAACGGACTTTCACGCCATTTACTTGAATTAAAAACATTCTTAAATGAAAAACTAATTGACGTCATGCTCATTTCTGAAACACACTCAACTGACAAAACATATATAAACATACCAAACTATAATATATTCTCAACTAATCACACGGACGGTAAGGCCCATGGTGGTACTGCAGTAATAATTAAAAAAAGCATAAAGTGCATAGAGCTTAATGGATTCAAAAAGGACTACATACAGGCTACTACTATATCGACCTCAGACACAACGGGTCCAATAAATATATCTGCAGTTTATTGCCCACCTAAATTTAACACAACAAAAGACCAATACCTCGATTTTCTAAAATCACTGGGAAATCGGTATCTGGCAGGAGGTGACTATAATGCCAAACACATAACATGTGGGTCCAGACTTACCACTGCAAAGGGAAGACAACTGTATGAAGCAATAAGAAGCAATAATAGCCATGCCCTAAGCACAGGCGAGCCGACTTACTGGCCAACTGACACAAACAAGCTACCGGACTTAATTGACTTCTGTATTACAAGAAATACAACTTGCGATAACCTAACAATAAAATCATGCCTAGACCTCTCCTCCGACCACTCCCCAATATTAATTACACTACATGGTGGAGTAGAAGAAAACAACAATGACCCCCCTTTATTTAACCACAAAACAAACTGGAATATGTTTCGCGAGATTTTGGAACAGAACATGGAAATAAATATCTCTCTAAAGACAAACAACGAACTGGACTCCGCAATAGCATATTTAAATGACAACATCATATATGCAGCAACGCAATCGACACCATCTATAAAAATGACTGCACCAAAGAAAACTCCCGCCTTTATTAAAGAAAAAATCAGACAAAAGCGCAACCTTAGGAAGATATGGCAAAGGACTAGGCATCCAGAAGATAAAAACAAACTTAATAAAGCAACAGACGAACTCAAGAGAATTCTCAGGGCAGACAAAGATAACCGGCTACAATACTACCTTAGCAACCTCGGAACCTCCTTATCGACAAATTATTCTCTGTGGAAAGCGACCAAAAAATTGACGAACTCAACTATACACAAGCCGCCTATAAAAAGAAACAATAACACATGGGCGAGATCAAACAAAGAAAAAGCAGACACTCTTGCTGAACACTTTAAAACATCATTTACAAATGACATGGACAACGGCAACGCTGAGCTTCCAACACAAATCACCAACCCAAATTGTGCAATTAAAACTATAAGAAAGGCAGAAATTAAATCGCACATAAAACAAATTAAAAACAAGAAAGCCCCCGGATATGACTTAATCGGAGGAAAAATCCTGAAAGAACTACCAGACGCTATAATCATCTATATTAGAAACCTGTTTAACGGAATCCTTCGACTACAATACTTTCCCATAACTTGGAAGGTAGGCCAAATTAAAGCAATTCCGAATAAAAACGCCAATACTGTAAGTTCGTACAGACCAATCACGCTATTACCTGTCCTCTCAAAAGTATTCGAAAAAGTCCTATTAAATAGAATCGAGCCAACCCTAAAACAGAAAAATATAATACCTCCTCACCAATTCGGCTTCCGGAAGCAGCACTCGACTGTCCAACAGGTCCATCGAGTAATTAATAAAATAACAGTAGATTTTGACAAAAAGAAGTTTTGCTATGCCGTGTACTTGGACATTGCTAAAGCATTTGACAAAGTATGGCACAAAGGACTGCTGCATAAGCTAAGAAATATACTACCAGACAACCTGTATACCATCCTACAAAGCTATATAACGGACAGATATTTCTATATCAAATATGACAATGAATGCTCAGATATTATGCCAGTGTCAGCGGGTGTTCCCCAAGGTAGTGTGCTTGGGCCCATCTTATACTTGATTTACACCTCCGATATTCCAGAGCCAACTATCCCTGGATCAATGATTGCTACGTTCGCAGATGATACTGTATTAATGTCGTCAAGCGCGTGTGAAAAAACAGCTGCAAGTACGCTACAACAAATCATGACACAAACAGTATCCTGGTTTGAGAGATGGGGCATCGAAATAAATAAAGACAAAACTCAACAAGTAATATACACAAAACGACAACCCAAAAACTTCGCAATTAAAATCAACAACAATCAAATATTGTTACGCCCATATGCCAAGTACCTTGGACTAACTATCGACGCAAAACTGACATGGAAGCAGCACATTCTAAATAAACGAAATGAAATAAAAAACAAATTTCGACAACTTAACTGGCTAATAGGAAAACACTCTAAACTAAAACTACATTACAAAATTTCAAAGCCGTTATGAAGTTGCATCTCGGTTAAAAGGGTGTTGTTGACTTTTACACGAAATATACTGTTGCTATTTTTTATACATATTGCATTGTATATTGAATCTTCTCTTATTGTTTTTTTTTTTTTTTTTTTATAACATTCTTAATTTGTATTTAAAATCTGTCCAAGTGGACAATCATTAAATGGTTTGGGGTAGACCTTGACTTAAGGGAGGTACATGGAATGTATATCTTATGAGGTTGACTTAGGTGTCTATTGGTTGGGGAGGTCAAGTGTTTCCTTTTCAGGCATCTTGGGGATTGCCTATTATCTAGGAGGTTGATGGCCAGGTGGTTGGGGTGGTTATCCAGTCTTTTTATGTATCTTCCGCTGAGACGGGTGATCTCCTCTGCTACACATCTAATTCCAAGCTCTTTATGGATTATTGAGTTTTCGTGGTACGGATGGGCGTTCGAAACTGTTCTCAGGCATTTATTCTGAAATCGCTGGATTTTGATGCGGTTCTAACAGCTTGCCGTGCCCCACAACTGTATCCCATATATCCAGATTGGCCTAAGCACTACCTTATAAATAAGCAGCTTGAATTTTACTTTGAGCTTGGACCTTCTTCCCAGGAGCCAATGCAGTTGCTTAAGCCGTAGGTTGGCCTGGTTGCGCTTGTTGATTAGGTGCGGGCGCCATGTGAGCCTGCGGTCCAGGGTCAGCCCTAGATATTTGGGAGTGTTATTAGTTGGGATGGTTTCCCCGTTGAGTGTGACGGGGGCATTATCCCCTGCGTAGTGCGAAGGTTGTTTATGAAGATTTCTCAGCGTTGACCACGATGTTCCATCGTTTCATCCATGGACCGAGGGCATTCAGTTGCCTCTGGATGATGGCTGATGCTTCCTGAGGATCTGTGGCGGAGGCTAGGAAGGCGGTGTCATCGGCATAAGTGGCTACTGTGAGGTTCTGGGAGGGGGTGATGTGGAGGTCCGCTGTGTAGAGTGTGTATAAGATGGGTCCAAGAACACTGCCTTGTGGTACTCCTGCTCTTATGGGCCTAGGGGTGCTGATTGATGATCCCCATCTCACTCTGAATTCTCTTCCCTCTGTGTATGGTGGCAGTACTTCTTCTTTTCGAAGGCCTCAAGTATAGTACAACAATCCGGTTGCATTGCTCAGGTGTTCCATGAAGGCGTCTGAAGCCAAACTGGTGTTCAGGGATCAGCCCGGGCTCTTCCAATACTGGCAGTACTCTACGTAAAAATACTCTGTCAAGTTTTTTGGAAAGGATTGCCAGCAAGCTAATCGGTCGATATGATGCTAGGTTGTTTTCAGGTTTCCCAGGTTCGAGGAGGACAATTACTTTCGCTCGCTTCCATTCTTTAGGGAAGTACCCTCGTCGGAGGCAGCTGTTGATTATGTTTGCCAGCCTTAGGGAACAGATTAGGGGCAACATTTTCAGTGCTGTTGCATCGATACGGTCAGGACCCGGTGACTTGCCATTTTTTAGGGAGGCGATCTCCTGCGCAATCTCCTCTGGTTCGACGGGCTGTATTGGCGGGCCAGGAGCACTTGGGCTGTCTATGAACCTTATGGTTGCAGCTCTCTCTTTGCCAGTGCATCTGTCGAACTGTGAGAATGCACTATGTAGATGATCAGCAAAGGATTCTGCTCTTTCGACCTCAGTCCGACACCAGGAACCGTCCACTTTTCGCACGGGTGATATCTTCTTCGCAGGTATTTTTATGTGCCTCGTGACATTCCACAGATTGTGTTGCGGGTCTCCAGGTTCCAGCTCCATAAGGAATCTATGAAATGAGTCCTGCCGAAGGAGGGATAGCTTGTCCTTTAAATCTTTGGTGGCACGATTAAGTGCTGTCTTGTCCCTGGGGTTGCGCGAGGAAAACCAGACTCTTCTGAGGCGCCTTTTTTCGGCCGCGATTTTCGGAGACCACAAGTGCACGTCTCTTTTAGGTATTCTCGGGGTAGTCGGAGGAGGTGGATTCGCCAACTCAGCGGCATTGTGCATCTCTTTGGTTAGTTTTTCTATGGCCGCATCTATGTTGCTTGGTGTGGAAAGAGGGGTATCTGGGTACAGGGAGGAAAGCATCCAAAACGTACCCCCAAGTGTATTGGTGTGTTTTCCGGTGAGTCTTCTAGGCGGGGTTTTTCTGAGGACGGGGATGTTTAGGAGCAAGTTTACTGCGCTGTGGTCAAATAGCAGTTTATCATAGCTTGAGCATGTTATCTTAGAGTGTCCTATGCCCTTGGAGACGGCGAAGTCCAGCAGATCTGGCTGCTTTGAAGGGTCGGTAGGCCAGTGTGTGGGTTCTCCAGTGGAATGGCAGTCCAGACTCTTCCGCTGCAGGCACTTATAGAGCTTTACGCCTTTGGGGTTGCTTGTGCGGGACCCCCACCAGGAGTGTTTGGCGTTAAAGTTTCCGGCTGCTATAAACCGAGGACCGAGGGACTCGAAGAAGTCCTGAAGGTGGGTCTCGGTTATCGAGTGTCTGGGTGAGAAGTAAACCGCACCAATGGTGATATCTCCCTGTGGGCTAGAAATCCTGGTCACGACGCACTGAGCCCATTCCTCCTGAAACGCGGGAAGTTCCGTGTACTAAATGCCACTCCTGATGAGCATAGCTGCTCCTCCGCGTGCTCTGCCAGATGGATGGTTGGCATGTAACAGTTTGTACCCGCTAATTTTAAAATAGGATCTGGGACAAAAGTGGGATTCCGAAACTAGAAGAACATCGATATTGTCTGTTTTGATGAGATGCTCTACTTCGGCTTTGCTCCTCTGCAGGCCGTTTGCGTTCCAAAAAACTATGTTAAGACTTATTTGCATTACTTTCTGTTGAGCATGGGAGCTATAAACTGCATCATCTGCGACAACATCTGCGATATCAACTTTTCCATCATCCTCTCAATCGATCCTTCCATGCGGGCAAGCATCGTATCAAACTGGTTGGGTTGTGGGGCTTCGGGAGTGGTATGAGGGGTTTGTTGGGGATTCGTTGGCTGTGTCACTTGGTTTCCTAGGAGTACGTCCCTATAACTTGTACCATTAATGATAGTTGGTATCTGGATGAGAGGTGGTTTGTTGCTACTCTCAACGGGTCTGGCTTTAGGAGATTGCTGCGCTTTTGCCTTTTTGTAGGCAGGGCATCCTCTGAACGACGCAGGGTGATCAGCTTGGCAATGTAAACAGCATGCTTTCTAGTCTCTTCTTTGTAGCATGACCTAGAGTCATGAGATGTAGTGATTCTCACGCAACGATGTTCCAGGAAGCAGTAGCGCTGGGTGTGTCCGAACCCTTGGCATCTGAAACATTGTGGAACATCGTTGAATTTCAGTGGGGGCTCTTCGCGGCGGGGCCTTCCAGTCCATACTCTAGGTTGGCGTTCTATAACGTTTATGCAGATAATAAGTCACAGCAGCAACGGCAGCAAAAGGGCAACGGACACAGTGGGACTCCGCTCTTGGCAGCCCGACCCGGCCCGTAAAATGCGCAATCCACCAAGTCCCACGTGCGGGAATAACAAAACACAAAATTCCGAAAAATAAATCAATTTAAAACCGAAAACAAAGTTCCTTTTTGATGAACGATTTTTCAATGAATTCTCTTACTGTGAGACAAAAAAAAATCATTCAAATCTTATTATTTAACTTAGAATATTTACAATGTTAAGTAATTGCATTAGTTAGATACGGCCCTAGGATTTGTTTGCTGGGCTGGAGAAATCTTTGAATATGAGTCCTCTTAGATTTCATATGTCGCCGCCAGGTGAGGCGTCTATCTAGGTGAACACCGAGATACGTTACTACGTCTGCTTGTGGGATTATTGTATTGTTCAGGGTACAGGGAGGACAGGTTTGTCTGTTCAATGGTTAACATGTCTGCTTTTGGTCTGGTTTATCTTGATGCGCCAGTCCGCAAGCCATCTTGTCACTATTTTAAGATGACAATCAAGTTGTTCTGTTGCCTTTGCTGGGCATCTCGATCGGCTAAGTATTACGGTATCGTCAGAAAACGTAGAGGTTGTTAGGGTGTGAAGAACGGGCCGTTGAGGGACTCCAGCATTGGTAACGCGGTCATGTGAAGTCGAACTGTTAGACCTGTTTGAGAACATTCTTTTGAAGAGATAAGATTCGAGCATTTTGTGTGTACCATTTTCTGGGGAAGCAGTTTTGTTATCTTGTGCAATGATCCTTCCAGCCAGACTCGGTCAAATGCTTGTGCAACATCTGAGAATATCGCTGAACAGTATTCTCGGTGCTCAAAAGCGTTACGAATTTCATTTGTGATGCTGTTGACCTGTTCGAGTGTTCCATGATTTTTGCGAAACCAATTTGATGCGCTGTATTTCGCCTTTTTAAGTAGGGAGTTAGTTGTTTTAAAAATGCCTTTTCAAACAATTTCGAGAGACAAATTGGTCTGTAGTATGAGGGTGTCATTTTATTTGGTGTCACCAAGACATGTCCAGGTGACTTTTTGGGCTTTAGATCTTTTATCTCCCTTCGACTGAATGTTACTGGATTTATAGGTGGCAAGTTTTTAATTTCTGCTGGTAGGACAAATGAGTTGCTAGCAGGATTGGGTTGAAATACCTTCTGCAGGTGATCGGCGAACGCATTGGCTCTATCTTCGTCGCTGCGTATCCAGCTTCCAGAGGGGCAGGAACGACTATTCCTGCCGGTGGCTGGATATTTTTGTGTGCTTTCCACAAAGGGTTCTTTTTCTGGTGGGTGATAGTTATTTGATATAAAGATGCTGGGCGTTCGCTCCCTCAAGATTAAGTGCCCTAGTTAGTCTACGGGTAGCTATTTTAAGTTGCTTTTTAGCCGTTGGGGATCTGTGATTCTGCCATTCTCTTCTTAGTCTCCGTTTTTAAAGTACTAGCTTTTCGATTTCACGATTATTCCTGCTATGAATTGTCATAGCAACAAGTGTTTCCCCTATCGATTTGACCAGGCTATCAATATCCTCATCTGTGAATACTGTATGACTTAGTTCCGTATGCGCACAAACATGTTTCGGGCACCTTACTCCGTTCGTCCTGTTGTCTGTCAGCCTGTAGGGAAGCTCAGTTATATGTGGTCATTGCCTGAGAGTAAGTAGAACTGGAGAGTGATTTGTAGTTCTGCAAGTAACTCGGTCATAATAATATTTGTTTGGATCTTTCTTATTATTCCAAAGTCAATGAGGTCCGGGAGCTTATTTGGATTTGCTGGCCAGTATGTATAACTACCTGGAGTCACATAATCGAGTTTGTATAAATCGCTCACCGAGTGGGTTGAAAAAGGAGTCCATTTCTGTTCTGTTATATAAGTGGTGTCTGATGCGACTTCTGATCAGTATACCAGTGCCGCCATGTGCTTTGCCGTCTGGATGGTTTGTAGCGTAGAATAGAGGAGCATAACGTCAATATTTTTGTTCGGCTAAGAACAGGGCAAGTTCAAATTTTGTGCAGTGAAACGCCATATGCGGTCCATATAGATGGAACGTGTAAGACGGGCCGGATTGTGGTGGGTGTGCCTGATGTGGGTGGTCTGAGCGCGTATTGATTCTACCCGTTTGTTAAGGCGGCTCTTTAGTTCCTTGAAAACTGCACAGTCACCCCAGTTCGCTTGGTGACTTTCACCGCAGTTGGTGTTAAAATTATTTTCCTTGAGCGCTTCTACGATTTCGAAACAGTTGCCTCAATACCTTTGAGAACAACCTGTTCCCCTTGCGCTTTTAAGTTGATATGTGTAAAAGTTTTTTCAGGCTTCATTCGACAATTGGGTAAGTAGACGATGGCTATCCTCGGTTTTAGTTTGGACCTTTGTTTCGTTTATGATTCCCTTTCTTAAGAGGATTACGTAGAATGTGTTTTCTCCTATTAGTGCGGCTATTTTGTTCACTAATGCACTTGAGTTTTTGTCGCGAATGTATATAGGAGGAGGCTTAACCTTCTTAGGTTCCTCTTTAGGTGACTTAGGTGACAGTGGTGATAACAAACTTTCCAATTAATCGATACGGTCTACTACTTCTCAAAATCTGCACAGCTACTTTGCGTCAAGAACTCAAAATGCTCTCTTAGGAACACCAGTAATCAACCTCTGTTATCATGGAGAAAGCTTCAAGTCGCGTACTTGGATCGATTCCGGAACAGGAACCACCTTTATTTCAGAGCGAATGTTCAATCTGATGAAACCTTCTTATCGGAACGTTGAAGCTCAAGTCGCTACTCTTAATCAGGCAGCTTATGCAAAGTCTGAGAAGTTATATCACTTCGATATTGGCTTTCCCTCCAAACCTCGCATCAAGACCGAAGCCTCAGCGTTCGTCTTGCCTCAATTCGCGGCAAATTTTCCTTTATACCCTCTGGTTATTTAAGAATTTTATAGATTTATGTGGTGATTGGTGCAGATCATCCCTTATCCTCCCTTTATTCGTAATGAAAGTAGGCTAAAAAAACCCTTAGCTAAAACTCCAACTGTGAGAGCAGTCCCTCCAAACCATGACAGCGAAAATTTCCACTAGCCCTACCACGCAGTGTTTAAGATCACCGCAAAGCTTCGTATTATTTTTAATGTTGTTTTTCCAACGGACAAAGTCTTAATGATCTAAGTCTTAATGATCTAAAGTCTTAATGTTCTACATGTGACATCACCTACATTTACAATCCTATCTTATACATTCTTCCCTTATAAAATCTTCCCTTTTCAATGCCGACTTAACCAAAATGTATCAAAAAATTTTCATCCATCCACGGCATACTCGTTTTCATCGAATCCTGTTCAAATAGTCACATTTGGAGTTAAATGTGCGCCTTTTTTGGCCATCCAAGTCCTTCTACTCCTTTACACAACCTTTTCCAGCATAACCCATTAAGTAGTCGAATCCTGAAAGACCACATGTACGTTAATGACGTTCTTACCGCTGCGCATACTGTGCGAGATGCCAATTTGGTAATCAGTTGATTCAGGGTTTAGAGAGTGCAGGTTAACGGGGAGAAAGTGGACGTCCAACCACAAAAATGTTTTTTGCTGACGTTCCAAAGGGGCACAAATTCAATGCCGATTTCCTAGACCTGGAGGAAGGGAGAGTCGCTAAGCCACCGGGTGTCCGGTGGCAAGCAGACTAGGAGCGAAGACCAAAAAGACGCCTATCAAAATAGTGTCTCTACCTCGCTTAGAGCTCTGTGGTGCTGTGATGCTTGTATAATTATGCACTGATTCCCTTCCTTCCGAAGTCTTCCGGCGTCTATTTCTGGACCGACTCTACTTTTGGCATGGCTTGGAATGACATGACTCTTAGCCGTTTATATTTTTTTAATTAATTTTTTATATAACTGCTGTATTTTTGGGATCTTGTCAGAAATTATAAGACTAGCAAGAAGTGTTCAAATTTTAATTATATACAATATTTAACAGTTTTTTTTAATTGTATTCTGGGAGAAAAGACGTCATTATCAGTGTTGCGGCGAAGCGGGAGCGATCGCTAACCCGCGTTAAACTTCTCGCAAGGTGGTTAGGGTATGAAGTTAATTTGATCATGTACATTTGTTTTTGTTTACTTATTTTTTTCTGACGGATCGGATATACCAGTGTGCTCCAGGGATTGCACACAGTATCATTGACGGAGCCCTTTGCATGATATCCATCGTCCAAATTGGTTTTACTACGGAGTTGTAGAGTAGGACCCTGTAGTCAAGTCAGAGGGGTGACCGAGAGTTAATAATCCAGTGAAGACTACTAGCCTTAAGCCTAAGCTGTGTTCTTTTGGCTTCGATCTGCCTGCTGGAACTTCCCCATAGTTGGGAACTGTACATCAATTTAATCTGTTAGCCTGTATTGTAGTCTCGGGGCGTTGGAGGATGTTCGCAAGTGGCTCGATGATAGATCTGGTAGAGATTTGGCACTGAAGAGGTTTCGAAGGATATTTTTGGTTATTGCGAAGTCGATCAAGTGAGGAATTTTATGAGGCGTGATCACCAGTGGGTGTGTTTGGCGTTGTAGTCTGCAGCTGTTGTTGAAGGAGTCCAGAAATTGTTGTTCGGAAACATTGAAACGAGGGGGACAATATACCGCTGTGAGGGTAAGATTGCCGCTTCCTAGTTGTTTGCAAACTTGCTATGGTAGTGATGTATGATGGGATTTCTAATCAAGACTCGCTATGGTAGTGATGTTTGATGGGATTTCTAATCAGGATACCGGTTTCGAAATGTGCTTTTCCATCTGGATGATTTGTTCCGCAAAACAAACAGCCACATATTTTGAAATTTTATTTAGCAGTATGATGTGTCCGACAGTAGCAGGCCGTCAATATGATTGTCGTGAAGGAATGGAGTTATTTCAAGTTTATGACGTGAAAGGCCGACGGCGTTCCACAGTGGTATTTTTATGGCAGTTATTGATTATTCGAGGTTTTGAGGTATTAGCATCTTCATGAGGAGATTTTGGTTAAAAGTTGGTTGCTTGATTTTTTCTGTATATTTTCTTTGGAATATAATAGTTATTCAAAGGAAAGGAGTTTGCACAACTATTTTAATGAGCGATTATATATCGGAATGAGCTTCTTTTCTCTAAGTTTTTGTGGTAAATTGTTGGTAGTTATTCACTTTTCACTTCGAATATATTGTCTATTTTCGGAGCACAGAACATAAACTCGCCCGCACTGTTTAAGTATTGAGTGCGGGTAGCAGTCATATAGCAGCAGTTTTTTGAGCCAGTAAATCTCTTGGCGTTTTAACCTCCCTGGGGCTCAACATATGGATGGTTTCTGGGAAGGATTTTTAAAACTCTTTTCCACAGCCTCCTGTAAATATATCTTCGAAGAGTTCTTCTTTCGCCTATTCAAGATCGATGCTTGTCTGAATTCAACACGTCTTTCTGCTTTATTCGACGACGCTCATGACCTGTTGCCATTGACGCCAGATAATTTTCTCATTGGCGGCGCACTCTTTGCCGTTGATGAGCTTAAGAAGTGCTCCGATGCTGCACATTCATAAGCAGCGTCTCAAGGCTCAAAATCAACAGTTTTGCTTGTATTGGAAGCATTAATAGCTGAAGGAGCTCCACTAACGGAATAAATGCAGCCTTCTGAGAGGAACATAAAGGCGTAAGACATGTTTGTCATCAAAGACAATAATCTTCCTTCTTGAGCATGGCGCCTCGGAAGGTTAACTGTAGTTTACCCTGGCGAAAATGGCATAGTTCATGTGGTTGACCTCCACACAAGCAGAGGCATGATTATGAGACCAGTGACATAACTGGTCTAACTCCTGGCCCTACGTGTCAACAACACAACAAAAGTCAACAAAAGACTGCAAATGTGAGATCCCCACGGCAAAAGCCGACGGCTAAACAGTTAAGGGCTACTCCTAGCTCTCCCGGGTAACTCCCTCTCATCGCTCATCCAAAGCGATTCAAGAGTTCTTCCAACGGCATTCGCTTAGGTGAAAATGGGCGTCAAGTGGTCAACGTTCACCACCCTAGCCCTCCAAAATCCGTGCTCGCCTCTCAGTTCCTGCTCCTGCTGATCTCCAAATGACCCCTTCGAATCTGATCAACATTGTAATTGTATTGCAAGGGAAGGGAATACCCTTGACTTTCCCCTTTCTATCAGTATTTGTAGTATTCAGTATTTTATCATAAAATTCCCATTTCTAAAATGTATTTTTTGTACGTTTTCAAATGCCAATGAAATGGCATTAATAAAATCAAAGTCACAAAAGCAATATGTTTTCTTCTGCATATGGGCATTCTTTGCACCATCGTCACAACATCTTTCCATTCTTTGCATCACCGCCATCACAATTGTTTTTATTTCGGACCACACGAGCTGGAACCTATACGTCCACACACAACACACAATAAAATAAACTTTAATTTTCAAAAATTTGGGGATGGACTGGATAGATTAATCGTTGCTACCAAAAGAAAATACCAGAACATGGAGGGTCCGCAAATTGAAAAAGTGTTGGGAGCAATTCGTTTTTATCTGCCATTCCACCAGGTGCGCCGTAATCAAAAATATTACAAATATCTGTAACTAATTTTCCAGTGTATCCTGGCGACTGTAATCTTATCTTGTAAAGGTAATGGCTGATTTCGTTTCTGGTTAAAGAGACATCTCTATATTGTCAATAGTTTCAAAGACCTTAGAAAAGTAGTTTACCCCATTTTTACATCACTTTTGCACTTAAATTATTTCTTCATCGTGTTTCCACACTCAATGATACTGGTGTCTTTTTTTATCATAAACTTATGTTTGATGATCACATCTCTGTGAAAAAAACCAGAGGAATATTTGAGTTGTTCAAAAGAATTTGAACAGGAACAACCAGGACTTTATATATCGCATAACCTCAAATATTGCACTTGCGTTTGGAGTCAAAAATACTCTACACATCAAAATGGTATTGATGCTGTGCAAAAGGTGCTCCTGTTATTTCCACTGAATATTTCAAACTGGGACACTGACAATCGTCTTCCACCATATCCTTGCAGCTACTTCTCTAAAGGAGCGCCGAACCTGTGGTGGGGTAATGCTTCTGCATATGCTTGATTGGTATGGTTTACTCCAAATACCTTTCAGATCAACTATTTACCGTTCCTAATAGAATAACTAGGTCCTTCCGACCCTTATGGTAAACTTTTCGCGGACCCAATCACGCTAAACACGATTCTTTTTGTAATACGAATAAATTTACATATAAAAATAATAGGCTCCTATCCCATATCTTTTCCTCTGAATTCTTCCTTAATTTTAACAAATTGAAAGGATATTTTGTAAAGTCACTTTTTTTTAGAAAAGCGTTTTTAGTCTCCACTAATTAAACGGCAACAGACCCAGAAAAAACCAAAGCCATCAATGTTTTAGAGGCAAAGAATTTTTTAGGGCTGGGCAGCTATAACGGGTGCTTCATTATATATTTCGCAAGAAAGGTAAAAACGGAAATGTCAGCAGACACAGGACTTTAAATATTCATGTGCAGTTCTCCCACAAATAACTGCACGCATTTCAGAAATTGCACAATATCTTAGCATATAAATATCTTGTACTTAAGGAGGTTTCTACTTTCTTGGGTCAAAAAGCTGTACATTTTTTAAGACTTTATTTTGATAAAAATATTAAAGATAGAACGCTGAAATTTTACCACTATCATCAAAAACATTTATTCAATGCATACAAATGTTTGTGGATTATAATTATCGAAAAACATAAAAAATGGAAGAGTAAGCTTTTGATTAAAAATGTTAGGATTTTCCTAATATTCCGTCTATATATTATTTTGTTTAATTAACAATTGTTAATATTATAGCATGTCTGTAGTCTATTTTTTTCACACAGCTCTTAAACACATTGGATAAAAATTTGTTCACGATTGCTTCATTACAGCGTCTTCAATCACTTCCGCTAGTTGGAAAAATGTAGTTCCGAGAAAAACGAGTTAAAAGTTTCACTTGATTTAATATACATAATTTCTTCACTTACGTTTAATCGGCAATGCCAGGGCCGTAAAGCCCACCCTGCACCTATTCGAAAAATTCGTCCTGGGCCGATCTGTCCATACTTCGCGATAACATCCCCCTCTTTGAATGGGACCAAAAAATGCGATTAACGCCAAGACAGGTTTCGCCGCGGTAGCTCACCTACGCTCGCTCGGCCGAAACGCGCCACTGACCTACGTAACGGTTCATTACTCACGTAATTCTTAATATTCCGCCTTAAAATTTTGCGAGCGAATGCTTGAAATACATATCCATGCGATGAGCAAAAAAAAAAATTGATTTCTTCGAACCAACAAAGTCGAAGCCCCCATTAGGTTTACTGATTTTGAAAGGCTTTTGATCTAACAACAGACGAGGCTATGGCATTGGCGCGGTACTTTCCCAAAATTGGTGTCCGATTTCAATGATCTCAAGGACATTGAAAGACGGAGAGGTGAATTATGCCACCAATGAACAGGAACTATCAGCTATAGTGTGAGCACTGACCAAACTACAGCACTAATTATACGCGGTTAAAGATATAAACATCTTTACCGACCACCAACCCTAAACCTTTGCGGCTTCGGAATATAACCCGAACACAAAAATGAGAAGGTGAAAAGCACGCATTGATGAGTCCGGTGAACGAATCTTCTATAAGCCTGGCAAGCAGAATTTGGTCGCGGACGCGTTATCCAGACAACAACTCAATGCCATGGAGGCGATAAAGGAAGAATATTGTGTAGCCACAATGCATAGCGAACAGTTGCTCACACCAACAATAGAAACCATGAAATTGCTTCCAAAACTAATCAAAGTCAATTTTATTTTTAAACCATCTTTCTCCGAAAACAATGTTATCGGATCTTCTGTATTTAAAACCGGTCTACCCTACGAATTTAATAAGTATCTCCATATTTTCACATATTTCGAAGCATTTATCTCTCAAAGTTGCACACCTAAATTCATTTCAATTCAATTTAGTCGTTTGTTAATTTAAAAACAATAACTTGTTGCTTAAGAGATACAAGTCAAGTTGTGCTTTTACTGCTTATATAAATGTGTTTGTGATGTTGTTTAATTCCGTTAGTAATTTATAATTAAAAGTATACTTGGGGATTAACTAAGCAAACGGGTCTAAATGTTAATATTGTATAACTTACAAAAAAAGGTCAAGCTAAGCTAATATGATGATAGAGTACAAAAAACTATTTCTAAAATTCGTTGTCAGTTTAGTTAGCTTTTCGCTAAACAATTTCATGTTTTTTAACTGATGTAAATCGGACGCGGAGCTATGTTAGGGTAGGTTAAAGATAATTTTTATAAATATAATTTAGCGCTATTTGTAACTTATATAGATGGCATTTGGCAACATCCGACTGGAGCCGGATAGTACAAAATTCTCTGAAATATAGACCTGTAAAGGAACATTTTCGTTTGTAAACTTAGTCTTGATTTCCAAATAAATATAAGGGGTAAAGAGTTCAAAATATGGCGCTAACTTTTTTAGCTTTGATTTAAATATGATATAATAGTAGACCCTTTTTCGAAAGGATACTGTGTTGTTTAGCTTTAATGACCCTGCTAAGCTCAAATATGGAAGTCCTATAGAAAATTCCAATAGGTATTTGACAATTAAAGTCCCCGCCTAAGATATAATTGCAATTAATAATATCAGTCCTGCCTTCAGGAAAGTAGCAGCAAAGAAAACCTAATATCATTTTTTTAATTAAGATTATCACTCCATTCAAAACCGAAAGTTAGGTATTTTATATCTTTTATAGTAAATAGATCTTGACTCGTATTCGTAAAAACTTGAGGCCGTATAAATGAAGTCAGGACCTTAAGGGGAGAACCATGAACTGTACTATCCTGTAAGCTTGGGCCGAACGAATGTTTTTGCGTTGTTTTCCAGAATTATTTTACTATCTGTATTAACATCTATTTCCTTTTGTAGCACCTCGGAGAATAATTTTAGAATAACTTAAGATTTAAATAACGGGTTTAACTGATAAGACAAAATAAAACTATCGCGGGTTATACGTTGCAACACATTTCTTCGTCCATTTTTTCTTCCACAAGGCACCACTTTATGACCACAAGCATTTTGGACCTGATGCCGTCTATTAGAAATGGCCTCCGAAACGGCCTTCATATAGGCTTCATCTAAACTACCTTTAGCAAAGCATTTTACTTAATCATTCACTCCTTTTTAGTAAACAAAATCGTTTGGGATTTCTTTCAGACCTTTTCATGTGGATTTCCAGCTACTTATCTGAAAGAACCCTTCGTTTCCTGGTTAAAGATGTACACTCTCGCCTTATCAGAGCTACATCGGGAGTCTCCCAAGAATATCACCTCGTGTCGTTAATCTTCACTAATTAAATTAATTACCCTTTCTCCAATAAACTCTCTGGTACTTATGTACGCAGACGACAGCTTTGTTTTTAATCTAAATCCTCTTCTGCCAAACGTAAACATCAGTCCGGCTTGGACATTTTTCAAAAATGAAATATTTAAGTTGACGATCTGGACGTACGGCACCCAGAAAAAAAACATTTTTAGACAGACGTTTATACGTGGATTTTCAGTTGTAAAAGTCCAGCGTGTTCTTTTAAAGATGTAAAAATTTCAAAAAATTTTGCTTCATAAATTTCTTAAAATGAAATGTCGAAACGCAAGTTTATGACTTACTTTTAAGTCGCTCTTTCTTCATGGAATGGAATTAGAATGATCTTGGTGTCCTCTTAGACTTAAAAGTTAATTTATGACCATTATAGAAGTCATAGCTAAAACACCCTAAGAAAATTCAGTTCCCGGGAAATATCCTTTAAACCTGTCCGCGCTGAATATTTTCAAGCATTTTTTTTTTGTTAAGTTGGTAGCGCTTTCCTTAATTACGACGCCTAAAATAAGTGCCTTCTGCGAACCAGTTTGTTTGCAGCAGCTGTTGAAAATTATTGAGCTCAGTAGTGTTCTCCGAATTTTACAATTTAAAAAAAAATTGAACAAAGAATTTGCTTTAAATTTTGTATTTCGAACCAAATTTCGTGTGTGAAGTCGTTGTTGGAAAAGGCTGGTGAATCAATTCTATCGAAAACACAAGTCTACGACTGGTACAAAGCTTTTAAGGATGGTCGAAAAACCGTCGTAGACACGCTGGACGACCGATAGATCTTCAGGAAGCAGTTTTTTGTCTTTGATGAATAGACAAGAAATACTAAAACATATGTAAGTTATGTATGTAAAGTAAATTAAAGAAGTTTTACTCAAGAGTGTTCAAGCTGAAGAAAAATAAATTGAGTTTAGAAAGTTAAACAGAAAGAAGCTTCGATTAGTGTAAAAACAACTAACAAAAGTATATATTTTATTTTTATTTTAACAATTTATATAACAATACTAATACTACAATATATACTATACTATAAATATACCATGTATACTATATATTATATAAAGTCAAATATATATATCAAAGTCAAAAGAAGCACTGTGAAGTAAAAAGTTTCGTAGCAACAATAAAAAATCCTGTAGCTCAGTTTTTTTTGGAATAGCCACAGAACTATAACTTTAAGAATCCCTGACTAAGAACTCATGGACGATTCTCTCCTCGGGTCATGCAACAGCATCTAGAGCTTTCGCAAGGAAAGAAGCTGGTAAAATTATTTTAAATGACGATATGCTAATTCTGTGTGAAAAATTAAATTTGGTTAAAAAGAATTCAGAAGGAGCGTTAAGATAGTTTGAAGGGTGACACCCAACGTCATCTGCAATGGCAACAGGCATAAGACGGGATACGAAAATGGATTTTCGGGAAGCAAAAAAAGCGTAAATCTTGTAGATGGCGTTGGGTAGGCTGGTAGGTGCGACAGGCAGGCGGAGTGACGGAACCCCAGGCAAGCTGGTTAATTGGACAGCTGTCATGCATAGGCTTAGGTAGGAGATTCCTACCGGCAAATTCCGGTTAATCAACGTTTAAAGCAGTAAGACCGGGACTTTGAAGAGATAGACTGGCTGTCAGTTCGCCAGGTGTAATATACAAAACACTTTTCACTGACAAAAGTGAAGGTGTAGTTGTGCATGAATGCATTTGTTGATTGACGTTTGGAATTTTACGACGGAGTTTAAGGAGCAAAGGAAACGATATTTGAGATCAAGAAACTGTTCATTCAATAAAGCGATCCACCCAAAAACCACTTAAAGTTTGCCACAAAACACATCTCCTCTTCAATCGGCTAAACAGGGCCTGGTCAGAACGCTGCTTTCCCAAGAGATCACCAAGACAGACATGATGACCGACTCAAGCGCATTTCGGGAATTTACTTGGCTTACAAGATTTAATGTTAATTATAAGTCTCTCTGTGTATTCGCTATGGAAATAAATGATGATGAAAAGGAATGAGAAGAGAGAGGAAGCGCTTTATTGAGAGAGCGCGTGTATGAGAGTTTCTGTATGAGAGCGCTGTGGGGAAGGAGAACGAAAATCCCTGCTGAGCGTGGCGCAAAGGGAGGTGAGGAGGAAGAAGAAACAAGAAGATGAAGGACAGTTCGAATTGGCCTCCGAAAAGAAGAGAAGTGACCATTGCGACTCGCTGCGCGAGAGTGAAACAAATTATAAAACATGAACGACGCTAATGAAAATCCATCTCCGATATCAGAAGTGGGATCACCACACCTACAAAACAATTCGGAACAAAGTTTACGTGCGATAGTCGAAAGACAAAATAAAGTGATAGCTGAATTATTAAAAGCGTCGGTGCCTGGCGCACGTGCTGTTTCCGCGACTCTACCGAGATTCAACCCCGAAGCTGCTGACGCCGACGCAGCTGCATGGTGCAAAACGGCTAATATGATTCTGTGTGAACATCCTCAAGAAGGCGCATCTTTGGTGATGATGCTCAGCAAATCACTTCTCGGCAGTGCATCGCAGTGCCTTTCGCAAATTTGCTTTCCTGGAATAAGCTGGCTGCAGTTCAAGGAGTTATTCTTGGAATGCTATGAAGGCAACGAGACAATGGCTGCAGTGTTGCTGAACATGCTGAAAGGACGCCCAAATCAACATGAATGCCTTTCGGTGTACTCCAGCCGTTTGGTTACAACTTTACTGACCAAGTGGAAGGAAATGACGCACGAAAAGATTGCGGTATCATTGGTCCTGGCACATACATCGCAAATCGACCCCCGACTTCAGCATTTGGTTTTCACAACGAAAGTAAAGACACGAGCGGAGCTACAACAACAACTCATAGCCCACTCCTTCGTCAGAAATGCCGAATTCGCTGGAATCGAGCAAGGCCCCGAAAAGAGGAGGCACAAAATGCAAACACCGATTAGATGCCATAGTTGTGGTTAACTCGGACACAAGGCAATGGAGTGCCGAAAGAGAAGAGCAGAAGAGAGGAACGAGAGAAACGAGTCGACACGTGTGCGATAATTCAGCAGAACGGGACTGCAATACAGTTTGGTGAGCGCTTTCCATTTTTCTTTGATTCTGGCTCCGAATGCTCGTTAATAAAAGAGACAATTGGCGAGAAGCTTGCCGGCAAGAGATGCCATAATCTTGTAGTTTTGAGAGGCATAGGCGACAATGTTGTCAAGAGTAATTTGCAAATTCTGTCCACTGTAAAAATTTCTGAATTTAATCTTGAATTGTTATTTCACGTAGTTAATAAGAAATGCCTTAAATACGATATGATGCTTGGGCAAGATATTTTTCAGCTTGGTTTTGGAGTAATGTTAGAAAGTAACAGGTTCGATATTTACAAAACACAAACGGTTGTATCTATAAATGACGATAGCATGTTAAATAAGGTCGACTCAATTGCTAGTGATAAATCAAAACTTAATGCTATATTGGCCAAAGTGTTCGAACAACCACCAACGTTGGAACGGCCTGATATTATTACATCCGTACACCGTACCGTACAAATAGGCAAATTCAACAGCTTCTTTTAGAAAAAAGACATTTACGACGAGAGTGGCAAAAAAACAGATCACCCGCAAGCAAAGAGAAATTAAAAGCTGCAACTCGAAAACTCTCTAGAGTACTGAAACAAGAAGAAAATCTTGCACAACACCAATACATCGAACAACTCTCTCCAACATGTGCCAAAAACCCACTCTGGAAAGCGCGCAGTCTCAGTGTCCCTATTGAAACAAACAGCCCTATTCGAAGTCTTACAAGATGGGCTAGAAGTGACTCAAAAAAGGCGAACGTGTTTGCAACACACCTCCAAGAAGTCTTCCAACCAAATCCTGCGACCAATTTATTTGAGCTTCCGGAATTCTCAAGCTCTGACATAATACACACTACGCCCCTGAAATTCCGATCAAGCGAAATTACTCAAATAATCAAAGAGCAATTAAAGCCGAACAGAGCACCGGGCCACGATAGAAATACTCCAAAAATGATCATTGAACTACCGAGCTATGCTGTAAATCATTTATGCACGCTTTTCAACGCAATGACTAAATATGGTTATTTTCCTCAAAGATGGAAAAAGTCAACTATAGTTATGATTCCAAAACCTGGTAAAGACAAAACAGAAGCATCTTCATATAGACCAATAAGTCTTCTGTCCTGCTTATCAAAACTATTCGAAAAACTCATCTTATCGCACATCAGTCCCCATCTTAGTATAAATAACATAATCCCAATGCATCAATTTGGGTTCCGAGAAAAACATGGTACAATAGAACAGGTAAACCGTATCACCACGGAAATACGCTCTGCGTTTGAACAACGAGAATACTGCTCTGCTTTATTTCTTGATATTGCCCAAGCGTTTGACAGGGTGTGGCTCGATGGACTCATGTACAAGATCAAAACATTACTTCCCAATAGTATGCACAAACTCCTCGAATCCTATATGCATAAAAAATTATTCTCCATAAGATGCAGCGCCTCAACATCTGCTGAGCGTGAAATCAAAGCTGGAGTCCCTCAAGGAAGGGTTCTCGGTCCCATTCTATATACACTATACACATCGGACATTCCGACAAACATTCAACTTACCACTTCAACTTTTGCAGATGACACTGCCATTCTTAGCCAGAGTAAATGTCCCCTTAGAATAACTGTTATTCTACAAAATCATTTGGAATCTCTTGAAAAATGGTTAGCTAACTGGAGAATTAAAGTAAATGAAAGTAAATGTAAACACGTAACATTCACACTGAACAGACAAACCTGTCCCCACCTTACTATAAACGCATCACGAATCCCCCAGTCAAACACCGTCACATACTTGGGTATCCATCTTGACAGGAGACTCACCTGGCGCTCACACATAGCAGCCAAAAAAACTCAACTAAAGTTGAAGACCAACAAGCTCCATTGGCTAATCAACTCTCAATCCCCTCTTTGCCTTGAAAACAAAATACTTATCTATAACACCGTGATCAAGCCAATATGGAAATACGGCTCTGAAATTTGGGGAAATGCCAGTCGTAGTAACATTGAAGTAATTCAAGGAGTTCAATCTAAGACACTTAGACTCATCACTGGTGCTTCTTGGTATATAAGGAACGAAAACATTCATCGAGACTTAAATATCAACACCGTTTCTGACGAAATTTTCCATCAAAAAGCAAAACACCAAGCTAAATTAACATCTCATCCAAATCCTCTTGCACGCTCGAGTTACCATCCGTGGGTTAGGGTAACCATGTTTCCAGAGTAGTATTGATTTTGGGATGTTTAAAGTGTTTTAATAAAACACGTCTTCGTTGTTTGAAGTGAACAAATCGAATGTTTATTGAAAGTCATTGTTGTGCTGCTCACAGGCAGCTTTTATATATGTGTGTGTTTTAGAAGTAGATCCTATGTCCCTGTCTCGCATGTGAGTTGTGTTTGTTGGTGCTGTCCAGAGTTCCGGTTGATGGCATAGGCGTAGTACAGGAAGTCTGCAGGGGAACACTGAAAGTGGTAACTCCTCCTCCCCTAGAACGTCGTGACGGCCAGTGGTATGGAATGCTGGACGGAACGACTTGCGGTGTAGCTAGTGTACTTATAATTATGTATACTTATAATTTAACATTAATATTGTAGTGCTTATATGTATATGTGTGTGCGTTTTTATAGTACATATTATTATTATTTACATTAATAATGCTTACGAGGGCGGGTCAATAAGTCCGTGACTATTTGAA
The DNA here is from genome assembly GCA_035047645.1 of Drosophila merina. Taxonomy (NCBI): domain Eukaryota; kingdom Metazoa; phylum Arthropoda; class Insecta; order Diptera; family Drosophilidae; genus Drosophila; species Drosophila merina. The sequence goes on along the minus strand of JAWNPH010000089.1, from coordinate 21,646,486 downwards.
TGAAACACAGGTTTTTAGATAAAATGTTATTTTATTTTTCAACGTAGTTTCCTTTGAGCTCTATACACTTAGCCCAACGTTTCTCCAATTTTTTTATCCCTTTCAAAAAATATGATTTGTCGAGGTCTTCAAAATAGGCATTTGCTTGTGAGATGACTTCGTCATTGGAGGCAAATCTCTTTCCGCCGAGCCATTTCTTCAAGTTTGGGAACAAGAAATAGTCACACGGGGCTAGATCGGGTGAATAGGCCGGATGAGGGAGCAATTCGTAGCCCATTTCATGGAATTTTGCCATGAAAACTGCACATGTGTGCACCCGTCCTGGTGGAAAAGCACTTTTTTCTTGGCCAAGTGCGGTCGCTTTTTTTTCAATGCCTCATCGAATCGACCCAATAAGTTGCTGTAATATTTACCATTGATTGTTTTTCCTTTTTGAAGGTAGTCAATGTGGATAATACCGCGTGCATCCCAAAAACAGTCGCCATGACTTTATTGGCTGACAAACCCACCTTTGCCTTCTTTGGCGCCGATTCACCCCGAGAAACCCACTGTTTTGACTGCTGTTTGGTCTCCGGTGTGTTGTGGTGGATCCACGTTTCGTCCACAGTTACGAAACGGCGCAAAAACTCGTTCGTATTGCGATTGAACAACGCTAAACATTCCTGCGAAATTGTCACACGGTTGCATTTGTGGTCGATTGTGAGCAAACGCGGCTCCCATCTTGCGGAAAGCTTTCTCATACCCAAATGATCATTCAAAATTGAAACCACTGAGCCATGTGAAATGCCTACGGCTTCTCTCTCACTTTTAATCCCCGATCGTTGCTTGTCATAATTGCACAAAGTCTTCCTGATTTTAAGGTGTGTTTAAGTATTTTTAATATATTGTCGTCCGTATATTGTGGTTGTACGAAAGTTATCCTTATTTTGTTTTTGAAAGGTGTTACAGTTATCTTGTCTACAATTTCTCCTATTTTAAAAATTAATTGTGTCTTAAAATCGTTTATAGGTTTTTCCGTTATTTTCGCAATTCCTCCTGAATCCTCAGGGTTATCCCCGTTAACTGCTTTTACTGACTCACTTTCATTTATAAATGTTTCGACTTGCATTCTACTTAATGCATCTGCGTTAGTATTAAATTTGCCTTTCTTATAAACGATATCATATTCGTACTCCGTTAACTGTAGTCTCCACCTTATTAGTTTAGCGTTATTTTTTATATTATTTAAATAAATTAAAGGCTGGTGATCTGTATAAATCGTAAACTTTGTCCCGTATAAGTATTGTCGAAATTTTTTAACCGCCCAGACTATGGCTAGCATCTCTTTTTCTGAAGCGGAATAATTAACTTCAGTCCTATTTAGCGTCCTACTTGCATATGCTATTGGTTTGTCATTTCCTACTTTTCCTTGTGACAACACTGCTCCTAGTGCATAATTACTAGCGTCTGTCGTTAGTAAGAACGGTTTGTCATAATCTGGGTATTGTAAAATCGGGTCGTTGCATAGTAATGTTTTTGCGTACTGAAAAGCTTCTCTAAATTCTTGGGTTATCTCCACCCCTTTTTTTTCTTTTAGTTGTACTGTTAAAAGTTTTATTATTTTTGCTAAGTCTTTAATAAATTTCCTATAATAACTCAACAACCCTATAAATGATTTTATTTGTCTCCTAGTTGTCGGTGAGACAAAATTTTGTATTGCCTCTATTTTTTTTGGATTAGGTTTTGTACCCTCGGGTGTCACTATGTGTCCCAAGAATTCTAACTCTTTCTTTAAAAACTCTGACTTATCTTGTTGTATTTTAAGATTAGCTGATTTTAATTTATTGAAAACAACTTTTAAATCCTGGATATGTTGCTGTAGTGATGCTGAATAAACGATGATATCGTCCATATATACTAAGCAACTTTTTACTATGATTTTACCTAATAAATTGTTAATGAATCTTTGGAAGGTGGCTGGGGTATTGGTTAGTCCGAAAGGCATTCTATTAAACTCATAGTGCCCCCCTACCGCTGTGAAAGCTGTCTTTGGAATATCTCCCGGGTTCATTTTTATCTGGTGATTCCCGCTCTTTAGGTCTAATGAAGAAAAGTATTTAGCTTTGGCTAAAGAATCTAATACCTCACTGATAAGTGGTAATGGGTACTTATCCTTAATAGTTTTCTCATTGATTTTTCTGAAGTCGACAACTTATCTACATTTTCTTTCTCCGGAAGCGTCTTCCTTTTAAAGCACTAGCCATACGGGTGCACTCCATGGTGAATAACTATGTTTTATAATATCCTGGTCTATTAAATCTGTAATCTGTCTTTTGATTTCTTGATTTTCTTTCAGCGAGTATCTAAAGGGACTAACGTAAATTGGGGGTTCGTCCGTTAGTTTTATTGTATGGTTGGTGCCCTTTTTTTACTGTTAATTTGTCTCCTTTTTGGTAAAATAAGTTCCTATATTGTTTGCATAGTTTTATTACTGCCAATTTTTCTTCGCCAATTAGGTGCTCTATTCTTAAGTTTAACTTAGTCTCTTTTTCTGCATTTACTTCCTTTTTAGTTGTCTCAGTTATAAAGAAAAACTCACAGAAGTTTTCACTGTCGTACCGCTGTGCAACTATTGGTTTATTAATTGTGATTGTCAAATCTTGTTCGGATGCGTTAATTATTTCGACTTTTGCCTTGTAGTTTTCTGTTCTATAAATTCCTTCCGTAATGGACAATCCGTCCTGTATATATATTTCGTTTATATATATATCTCCTTCTTTATTTTTTATTGGTATTTCTATCAGTGTTCTTGTTGGACCCTGTATTAACGTCGACGTTTGTGGTTTATTCTCCTTTTTAAATAACTTAATCGTTGCGTTTATCATTTCTAACTTTTCTTCCTCAACTGTCGACTTTAGCTCCTACTTTCGTTAGGAAGTCCATTCCCAATATTCCGTCAAAAAATGGATGAAATTTAAATATAAAAAATGTAAAGTCTCCGTCTTGTTTAAATTCATTAAAGATCTTATACATAATTTTATTGTGAATATCGTGTGTATTCAGTACTGTTCGAAATTGTATTGGGTTTCTAAGTGATTGTTGAGTACCTTCCTGAACAAATTCTAATTATAGATATAGTGGATCCCGTATCAATCAGGAATCTCACCTGTCTACCAAATGGTGAATTTATTTGGACATAAAGGAGTTCCTTTCCGAATATTGATTGTTCGGTATACCGGTCTGTGGTTCCGAGGCATTTACTAAAAAAGTTTCAGTTTGATTAATGTTGCTAACTTCTGTGTGGAACATATTTTTGTGTTCCCTATTGTCAGATTGTTGGCTCCTATCAGAATTAGTGTCATTTCTAGATCTAGTTGATCCGTGATAGCTCCGTCCTCTGTCTAAAGAACCTGAAAACCTTCCTCTCTTTTGGTCTTGTCCTCTGTTGCTATTTCCATCGTCATTTGACCTGTCTCGTCCTCTCTTGTAATTATTGTTTCGTTGTTCATCGTTATTAATTGTGTTATTGTATTGTTGTTGTTCTGAATTATATCTGTTACTACTATTATATCGTCCACGTCCCCGTCCTCCAGAGTTGTGATATTCGTCTCTATTTCTGTCTCTTATGTAGTCATCCCTCAACTCTTTTGCTATTTCGTTAGCCTGTCTGAGAGTCTTAGGGTTTTGTGCCTTTACTGTCCATCTCAAAGGATTCTTGAAACCTGCGATGAATTTTTGTATGTACGTTTTTTCATACGAATTTTCTTTTATTTTTCTTATTTCAATATTAGTTTCATCTCTCTCTAAAACTTCTAACATTGCGACTCTTATTCCTGCAATCTCCTGATACAGATTCTTAATAGATAGTCCTTTGTAAGGAATCTCACGGAGATCGTCCATTAAATGTTCCTCGCTTCTCGATTCCCCAAAATTATCCATTAAGGCTTGTTTAATGTCATCCCAGTTTAACGGCACTCTCTCTCGAATTAATATTTTGTCTGCCTCTCCAATACCTTTGTCTCTAATTACTCCTAATAGTAATTCTCCATATGGTGTCTTGTCTACCTTCGTGATCGTGTGACAATTAAATGTATATATATATATTAAAAAATAAAAATTATTAAATTTTGTTTGAATATTTGTATAATGGTTGCTATTACCTTTTCGCAAAAATGGTATACTTTGATTTTAACTTATTGTAATATGGTTTGTTTTTTGGTTGTGATAAATGGCGAAGAAAAAATTTTTTTTTTTTTTTTAATTTTGTAACGATTTTACTATTTAGTCTGTTTGTGCACTTTTTTCATTGTTGGCGTAACCACTTAAGTTCATTTACGAATGCCATTTTCCGTCTTTTGCGTATAGATGTTTGTATCACAATTATTGTTAATATATATATATATTTTTTTTTGTTTATATTTGATTTGCGTTTTTGCGTACAAAATTGATATTTCCACAACGTCTTGCTTCACTGGAGGACAATTCTTGAATGAACGGTCTGTGCTCAACCAAAAACTAATTTCGTGTTTCTTTTTTTTTATCCTGCTCATTCACTGACCGTTTTGCAACGAGTGAAGAAAATAAAAGTCTTTTGCATTTGTATAAGTGTGTATATGCGAATGATTTGCATAATTGCATTATGTCTCGATGTTGTTTCGAGAAGGAACCTTTTGTTCTGCTCATTCACTGAGCTCATTTTGCAACGAGCGAAGAATATAAAGTTTTTTTTTTTTTGCATTTGTATAAGTGTGTGTATATGCGAATGATTAGTCTATTTCCACTATGTCTCGATGTTGTTACGAGATGGAACCTTTTGTCTGCTCATTTACTGAGCCCATTTTGCAACGAGCGAAGAAAATAAAAGTCTTTTGCATTTGTATAAGTGTGTGTGTATGCGAATGATTAGTCTATTTGTACTTTGTATATATAATATGTTCACATCAACTACTGTAATGTAAGCGAACTATTCGACCGATATAAATTCGGCACCTCACACTGCCATATAGAGGATAGCGTGTGAACAAATAGAACACGGCTAACTAATACTTTTGCTGATTGAACATTTTGTTGCGGATGGGCATAAGCGCCTGTTTCATCCGTGGGCCTAGGTGGCCCTTTGTTGAGCGTTGCGAGTGGGCATAGGCGCCTGTTTCACTCGGGAACCTAGTTGGTTCTTATGCGATGCATTAGCTTATAGACATTTGTATTTTCGATATCTATTATACTTTAACTTTTCCATTTATCACTTCCATTGCTCCTTTTTAAAATATTATTCCAATTTACATTGCGTGGGGTCTTCGTCCTCGGCTCTTCTTCTAGTCCAATGACGAGTCCGGCTGCGCCAGTTACCATCCGTGGGTTAGGGTAACCATGTTTCCAGAGTAGTATTGCTTTTGGGATGTTTAAAGTGTTTTAATAAAACACGTCTTCGTTGTTTAAAGTGAACAAATCGAGTTCCGGTTGATGGCATAGGCGTAGTACAGGAAGTCTGCAGGGGAACACTGAAAGTGGTAACTCTCGCTAACCAGAGCTTCCAGTTGGAGTAGACTTCAACGTGCCGATCATCCACTCGCTCAGTTCCGATATAATTAAAGCCGTGCATAAAACTAAACCCCTTTGCTAAAAAATGGATTTTAGTTATAATATTAGTCTAAGATTTTAAAACTTGTTGTTAGTCTCTATTAAGAAGAGAAGATACAGCAAATAAAATAAAATTAAAAAAAAAAAAAAAAAAAAAAATTGGCCAAATATTCGGAATTCTTCATTGATGGTATCCCATGTAGGCGTGTGACCACGGGCTCACTGGAAATCCGTTTGCTAGACACGAATAAAACTGTTCAAAGGCGACCGTATCGCCTCAGCGAAGACGAAAGGCAGATAGTAAGAAATAAAATTGATCAAATGTTAGAAGCAAAGGTAATTAGACCTAGTAACTCTCCCTTCATTAGCCCTATGTTAATTGTGAAAAAGAAAGACGGCAGTGATAGGCTTTGTATTGACTATCGTGAGTTGAACGCAAATACAGTATCAGATAAGTATCCCTTGCAGTTAATATCAGACCAGATTGATCGCTTACGTGGCGGGAAATATTTTTCCAGTTTGGATATGGCCAGTGGTTTCTATCAGGTGCCAATTCACCCCGATTCTGTTGAGAGAACAGCTTTTGTGACCCCTGAAGGTCAATATGAGTTTTTGGCAATGCCGTTCGGATTGAAGAATGCGTCATGTGTTTTTCAGCGTGCCATAGTCCGAGCCCTGGGGAATTTATTTAATACCTATGCGGTGGTCTACATTGATGGTGTGTTGATTGTCTCAGATTCTGAAGAGGAAGCGTTCGAAAGATTGGAGAAAGTGCTAAGCGTGTTATTAATGTCAGTGTTTTCTTTTAATGTAAAAAAATGTCAATTTCTGCGAAAGGAAATAGAATACTTGGGTTTCGTTGTAAAGGAGGGTGAACTGAAGCCCAATCCAGAAAGACACCAAACGAAATTAGATCTTAAGTACAAAGGGCCGTTTGTTATAGTAGAGTTGCTAGATGGAGATCGTTATACGTGGAAATCATTAACGACTAAGCGAATGTACAAGTATCCACATGATAATGTACGCAGTTTGCCCGATGAAAGAGAAGCTCGTGAGTTAATAGAAGAGCTTGACGACGGTAACAAAGAAGAAAACGTAGAAAAAGAATCCGATAATAAGTTGTGAGCGGATTGGTATCCAAATGGTCGAGTTTGTGCAGAAGGAAGCGTGTACTCCAATTGGAAAGTGTATAGCCTGCTAAACTGACATTTGACGACTAGTGTAAGATAGCCAGACGATTGAGCTTGAGTAGAAGAGAGCCTGTACTCTAAGCGTTAAGTTGAAGAATATAGTATCCTACTAAGCTAATCTCTGATGAAATGTATGGTTGATAGCCAAATTGTTGGGTTTGTGCGGAAGAGAGCGTGTACTCTAGAGGAGATTGAGAAGGTTTATCCCGCCAAACTAACATTTGACGACACAAGAAGTGTAAGAAAATTTGCTACGGAAAGTTAAGTTGGATGATATGAGTAATGAAGTCAAGCGATACATTAGAAAAATGAAGAACAAAGAAATACAATGAAGTTTATGTTGAGTTAAGCAACACGAGGACGTGTTATAGTCAGGAAGGCCGTGTCGGGAATTTACTTGGTTTATAAGATTTAATGTTAAATATAAGTCTCTCTGTGTATTCGCTATGGAAATAAATGATGATGAAAAGGAATGAGAAGAGAGAGAGAGCGCTTTATTGAGAGAGCGCGTGTATGAGATTTTCTGTATGAGAGCATGTGGGGTATGTGGGGAAGGAGAGCGAAAATCCCTGCTGAGCGTGGCGCAGTGGGAGGTGAGGAGGAAGAAGAAACATGAAGATGAAGGACAGTTCGAATTGGCCTCCGAAAAGAAGAGAAGTGACCATTGCGTCTCGCTGCGCGAGAGTGAAACAAATTATAAAACATGAACGACGCTAATGAAAATCCATCTTCGACACGCACTACATATGCGAGCAATTCCCGATTGCGGATAATAGCAGGAGGGGAAAAGCACTGAAAAGCGTGAAAACATGTTTAATCGTTGTTTTATTTGTCGCCTTTTTTACATCCCAAACTTATCAAATAGTCCTTCAGCGGTAGGTATGCAGGTATCCTGTCGGTACTACATTCGTGTGCGTGTCTGTCCTTCGCCGTCTGTAGCAGTTTCCGCGCATTATTTTAGAAGAAAAGCGCAACGCATATTTCATAAATTTTAAGCCTTCTGTTGTTTCCCATCTAGTGGTAAGGGATAAAGAGAATAAAGTAAATAAATTTCATTGAGCACCATCTGCGACAACATGCGACATTTACGTTAAAAATACAATTTAATATAAATTAATGATATAATATAAGAAAAGTGTTGTTACTATAACATTTACTGGGTATATTATCAGAGCATGAAAAAGAAACTAAGATGCAGTTGTTTATAGTATTCGGAAGTTATAAAATTACGGTGCGGTGATGCGCTTGTTTCACATTAAAGCTAACAGTAAATGATGATGATACATAAAAGTAAAAAGCAGAATGACAGAATGCTAGTATGACCAAGTATCAAGTAATTATTGCTATATCCATGAAAATGGTACGTGGTGCCTTCACAGAAAAAGGTGAATTTGTTATTTTGAATACTTGTTTATTCATCAATATCTATTTTGTCCCCTTCAAATTAATTCCCTTTCGGATATAATAAAATTAATTCCCTTTCGGATATACTACAGTATTTCCCAACGTTTTTTTCAATCTTCTATATGTATGAGTTCCTATATTTTATAATTCTTATAATAGATCCTGATCAATAATATATACTTGTTTACCTTATAGGGTCGGATAAGTCTCCTTAACTCCGTTGGACAATTTCTTTTTATTATCATATGAGAACTAACAAAAAGTTTTTACAAACCTATTTGCGATTAGGCGTCGCTGGGCTGGTAAGTCCTTTCGGCAAAGACAGGGCCGACTTCTGAGTTGCGTTAAACCTCTCGTTTGTTAGTTAGGGTGCAAGGAAAACTTGCAATGGTATTGAGTTCAAAAATTGCATTTAAAACTCGCGGAATTTTAAAGTCTCTTTTCATTCCTAGCGTTCTCAATGTCTTTGAGGTTCAATGCTAGTTGTGCTGTAGCTTGGATCCTTGAGCGGCTAAGGATAGCTGTATTGACGGCAAATGTGGATACTGTTAGGCGTCCATTTGTTGGGATGTCGGATGTGTAATGGAGGTAAAGAGTTGGCCCAAGCACGCTGGGGTACTCCAAGCGTAATTTTAAAGTCAGCGAAAGTGGCAGTGTTAAACTAGACTGCAAGCCTTTTGTTATAGAGAAGGGCAGAGTTTTGACTTAAACGTTAGTTCGGCTTGGATGAAATACAATTGGCATGTGTTGCTGGTGGTAGTCATTGGATTACACATTTTCTAGGTGAGCCGCAAGGTGTTCGGTTTTTCTGCAGCATAACGGACCTTGCCGCCTGAGGAATTCCTTGTCGTCAAAACGGTATCAGTCCGTGCGCGAATAGCTTGTTTCACTCTCCAAATTGTTTAGTGCCTGCTGGTGATGGTTGCTCTATATATCGGGTTGAGCGTACTGTTCTAAGATTTTGGGGATCTTAGTTTAGGGATTAAAAGTTAAATCTTTGACTTGATCTTTGATCTTCAACCCCGACGGACGTGTTTCTAACAAAGCTCCAGTTAATATTGAAGTCTAAGGTCAAAATTCAATCCCAAGTGAAACCATTATATAAAAGCGAAAAGACGCTAATACATATTTATATGTGTTTTAAAAAACCCTATATATTCCTGTGAATAAAATAAACAAAAAACAAGTGAAAACAATAAACTAAACAAAATATGAGCGCACCCGGCGCTCAAAATCAGAAGCGAGAGCTTCAAGCAAAACAAAACAAAAACAACTCCTACATCTCACTCACCCACATATCAAATCACACAATTATCAAAACTTGCACCCGCAGAGTGATGAAAGAGCGCGATCTTGCTCTCCAGCATTGGAGAGACCCGACAATTACTCTCAGCAACGAAGACCAGAATGCGCGCCAATTTTACCCCCGCGTATACCAACAACAACTTCCGCGATACTAATGAACACACACTCAACTCTCCCGCTCACAGTAGTTACGCTCTCAGCTCTCCCACTCTCAACTCTTCCGCTCTCAACAACCTCAGACACAAATACCACAACTACAGCAACTATAGCAACAACAACTACAGTTTGCTATGCTTCAATGCCGATACGCTCTTCTTCAACGAATATTAAAACACCCACAACCTCAATACCCGCTTCAACAACAATAAACAAAACTCAATCCTCTCTCCCAAACCAAGAAAACTTAAAACGTCACCGAGAAAATCAGTCTCCAAACGGTTCCAAAGATCTTTTAAATGGCAACAAGAAACAGAAGAATAAAGCTCAAACCGCTACTCAAAAAACACTCAAAGAGTACTGGCTAGCCGAGCCAAACTCAAGCAACCGCTTTGAGTCACTAGCACAAGATGATGAAGACGAAAACCAAACTGACAATGGGACAAATAAATACGCAAATGCAAATTGAGCACAAAAAAGCAAAAACCCCCCCCCCCCCCCCCCATATATGTTCAAAGTGTTGAAAACATATACGCACTAACTACTGCTTTAAATTCATTGGAAGAAACACGATATGAACTTAAAGCACTGTCAACTAATGAAATAAAAATACAGCCACTAGAAACTACTCACTATCACAACATATTAGGACTATTAAAAGATAAATCGACCAAATACTACACCTTCAGACCAAAAGACCAGAGAGGATTTAAGGTAATCCTTCGTAACGTCCATCATGCTACAGACAAAGACGATATTATAAATGAACTAGCTCAGCAAGGGCATGAAGTTATAAATTTACACAACATCCAGCGCTACGACTCCAAACAACCATTGCCTCTATTCTCTATTGAACTCAAAATGAAAGAAAATAATAAAGACATCTATAAAATTGAGCACCTTCTACATTGCAAAGTAATTTTTGAGCCACCGCGACCAAAGCGAACACTTCCCCAATGTACAAACTGCCTAAAATATGGACGTACCAAAAATTACTGCACCAAAGACCCAACTTGTGTAAAATGCGCTGGAAAACACAGCTCATCATCCTGTACTATTAATACAAGATCGGACCGAACAAGTATTAAATGCACTATGCAGTGAAAACCACACTGCAAACTATAAAGGTTGTATGGTGTACAAAGCACTGCAAATCCAAAAACACCCAACTCTCCGGAAAAAATAAATACCGGCAACAGAAACAAATCATCAAACGACACAACACAGTACAACAAATAAAGTAGCAAGCTTAAAGATGCCAGCTATATCCTATGCCGAAGTCTTAAATAGAAACCAAGTAACTAGCCATCAAACCAACTCAGCAATCCAAACTGCCAGTGTACCTGATATACAGCCTGCTCCAACTCAATTAAGCCAAACCGCACAAAATGATTTTGACGAACTAAAACAATTGATGAAACAATTAATAGACCAAATGACAAATATGTTGAACATTGTCGCGATTCTAGTATCTAAACTTGACAAATAAACACCTAACTATCCCCATCTGGAATGCTAACGGACTTTCACGCCATTTACTTGAACTAAAAACATTCTTAAATGAAAAACTAATTGACGTCATGCTCATTTCTGAAACACACTCAACTGAAAAAACCTATATAAACATACCTAACTATAATATATTCTCTACTAATCACCCGGACGGTAAGGCCCATGGTGGTACTGCAGTAATAATTAAAAAAGCATAAAGTGCATAGAGCTCGATGGATTCAAAAAGGACTACATACAGGCTACTACTATATCGACCTCAGACACAACGGGTTCAATAAATATATCTGCAGTTTATTGCCCACCTAAATTTAACACAACAAAAGACCAATACCTCGATTTTCTAAAATCACTGGGAAATCGGTATTTGGTAGGAGGTGACTATAATGCCAAACACATAACATGTGGGTCCAGACTTACCACTGTAAAGGGAAGACAACTGTATGAAGCAATAAGAAGCAATAATAGCCGTGCCCTAAGCACAGGCGAGCCGACTTACTGGCAAACTGACACAAACAAACTACCGGACTTAATTGACTTCTGCATTACAAGAAATATAACTTGCGATAACCTAACAATAAAATCATGCCTAGACCTCTCCTCCGACCATTCCTCAAAATTAATTTCGTTACATGGTGGGGTAGAAGAAAACAACAATGACCCCCCTTTATTTAACCACAAAACAAACTGGAATATGTTTCGCGAGATTTTGGAACAGAACATGGAAATAAATATCTCTCTAAAGACAAACAACGAACTGGACTCCGCGATAGTATATTTAAATGACAACATCATATATGCAGCAACGCAATCGACACCATCTATAAAAATGATTGCATTAAAGAAAACTCCCGCCTTTATTAAAGACAAAATCAGACAAACGCGTAACCTTAGGAAGATATAGCAAAGGACTAGGCATCCAGAAGATAAAAACAAACTTAATAGAGCAACAGACGAACTCAAGAGAATTCTCAGGGCAGACAAAGATAACCGGCTACAATACTACCTTAGCAACCTCGGAACCTCCTTATCTACAAATTATTCTCTGTGGAAAACGACCAAAAAGTTGACGAACTCAACTATACACAAGCCGCCTATAAAAAGAAACAACAACACATGGGCGAGATCAAAAAAAGAAAAAGCAGACACTCTTGCTGAACACTTTAAAACATCATTTACCAATGACATGGACAACGGCAACGCTGAGCTTCCAACACAAATCACCAACTCAAATTGTGCAATTAAAACTATAACAAAGGCAGAAATTAAATCTCACATAAAACAAATTAAAAACAAGTGAGAAAAGTTATCTTCGGCTTGCCGAAGATGGTATACCCTTGAAAACAAAAAGTTTTCCATACAAAGACTTTTTTTTCATATCGGTCGTTTGTATGGAAGCTATATGATATAGTGGTCCGATCCGGACCAAACTTTCGCAAATTATGTATGCCTATGTCAAATGTACAAATATTGAATTCGGTTGCAATAGCTTGGAAAACAAAAAAGTTTTCCATACAAAGACTTGTTTTCATATCGGTCGTTTGTATGGCAGCTATATGATATAATGATCTGGTAAAAATTTCAAAACGCTAGCTTTAAAACTACTGTCTAGTTTTTGCATAGAAACAGACGGACAGACGGACAGAGGGACAGACGGACATGGCTATATCGACTCGGCTGTTGATGCTGATCAAGAATATATATACTTTTATACTTTGTGGGGTCGGAGATGCTTCCTTTAATGCGTTACACATTTCTGGACAAAATTATAATACCCTTTTTTAAGGGTATAACAAGTAAGCCCCCGGATATGACTTAATCGGAGGAAAAATTCTGAAAGAACTACCAGACGCTATAATCACCTATATTAGAAACCTGTTTAACGGAATCCTTCGACTACAATACTTTCCCATAACTTGGAAGGTCAAATTAAAGCAATTCCGAAACCAAATAAAAACGCCAATACTGTAAGTTCGTACAGACCAATCACTTTATTACCTGTCCTCTCAAAAGTATTTGAAAAAGTCCTATTAAATAGAATCGAGCCAACCCTAAAACAAAAAAATATAATACCTCCTCACCAATTCGGCTTTCGGAAGCAGCACTCGACTGTCCAACAGGTCCATCCAGTAATCAACAAAATAACAGAAGATTTTGACAAAAAGAAGTTTTGCTATGCTGTGTACTTGGACATTGCTAAAGCATTTGACAAAGTATGGCACAAAGGACTGCTGCATAAGCTAAGAAATATACTACCAGATAACCTATATACCATCCTACAAAGCTATATAACGGACAGATATTTCTATATCAAATATGACAATGAATGCTCAGATATTATGCCAGTGTCAGCGGGTGTTCCCCAAGGTAGTGTGCTTTGGCCCATCTTATACTTGATTTACACCTCCGATATTCCAGCGCCAACTATCCCTGGATCAATGATTGCTACGTTCGCAGATGATACTGTGTTAATGTCGCCAAGCGCGTGTGAAAAAACAGCTGCAAGTACACTACAACAAATCATGACACAAACAGTATCCTGGTTTGAGATATGGGGTATCGAGATAAATAAAGAAAAAACTCAACAAGTAATATACACAAAAAGACTACCCAAAAGCTTCGCAATTAAAATCAACGACAATCAAATATTGTTACGCCAATATGCCAAGTACCTTGGACTAACTATTGACGCAAAACTGACATGGAAGCAGCACATTCTAAATAAACGAAATTAAATAAAAAACAAATTTCGACAACTTAACTGGCTAATAGGAAAACAATCAAAACTAAAATTACATTACAAAATTGCAATATACAAGGCGATAATAAAACCAATATGGACGTATGGAATAGAAATCTGGGGAACTGCCAGTAAATCTCACTTACAGCTAATTCAGCGAACGCAATCGAAAATGCTCAGAACAATGACAAATGCCGAATGGTATATTAGAAATGAAGATATCCATAAAGATTTAAACATAGAGACAGTCAACGAAACTATTAAAAAAAAGCAGCAAAAAACACACAAATCAACTACTTAACCACCAAAACCCAAACCTGAGACAAATACCGATGAGAGAGCTGGAACCGAGAAGATTAAAACGCAAAACTCCAACAGAATTAAATTATTAGTAAACTATTAAAGTATTAGCGTATCCTTGCAATGGGAAGGGCCGCTACCCTTTTTCCTTTCTTCGACCATTACTCATTGTTATTCTTTCAAAAAACAAATGTAATTTAAAGGAAATTAATAAAAAAAAAAAAAAAGTTAAATGTGCGTCTGAGCATAATTTATAATTTATAAATACACTCAGACTAACAAATCCACTTCGCTCGCGGTTCAATCCAGTAAGAGTTTAGAGCTGAGATAGATTTTGCAAAGAAACACTAAGTAATAAGCTTACAAGCTTAATAGATGTTTCTTTTGTTATTTTTTTTTAGAGTCCTCTATAAAATGCGGTTGATGTTTATAGCGTTTTTGTCACGTTTCTTAGCACATATAATATATAATGGTTTTTAAAACTATCTGGGTTTATTTCTGATGTGGATATTTTAAAAATTGTTTATTCACATATAACTATAATTCCGCATCAAACAGTGCGGACGTGTTTATGTTCTGTGCTCCAAAAATATACAAAATACTCCAAGGAAAAAGTGAATAAATACTAACAATTTACCACAAAAACATTGCGATGTAAAATTGCTCATTAAAATAGTTGTGCAAACTCCTTTCTTTTGTAAGTATTATATTTCAAAGATAATTTTGCAGAAAAAAACCAAGCAATCAACATTTACAATGAGTCAAAACGACATTCACACTCAACGTCAACAAAAGCAAGATAAACGTCGTCTCTCATCGATACGAAACAACGCGTATTTCTCCTATGTGTCTTCGCAACCCGCCGAAGTGCACGAAATAAATGCAAACGATCGTCCATGGTAAATCACCCCCAACCCGACACATGAACTTTAGCCAACAACGAACGAGAGAGCGCGTTCTTGCTCACCGGCAATCCTAACAATATTCCATAGAGAAGTGACCTCTCCCACCGCAATTAAAACTTCGACCCCATAAAACATTGCACTCGCAACAACAACAAATACTGAAATGGTATCTTCCGTACTCACGGTGTCTACTAAAACGGTTGTTTCGGCTGAATCAGAAACAATGCCAAAAATAATGCAAACTGGGTTGGAGAAAATTGAAAAAATAAAATAAAAATCAATCGGCACACTCTAAGTCAGCGAACTGAGACCCAGGAAAACAACAGATTTGGAATACTGGAAGATATTGATACGGATCTACCCCGCAGCACTGACGAAGGGTACAAAAAAAAGCCAAAGCCCCAACCTACATATTGTACAATAAATCCGAGAGAACAGGTCGAATAAGCTGATTAACAATATGATTGAACTTGTTGAAAAAGACAATTTCCACATAATACCCAAAAAAAAGGCAGCATCCACGAAACTAAAGTCCAGGTAAAAACTGAAGAGAACTTTAGGACTCTAACACATTACTTAAGCAAAAATAATAAAAACTACTACACGCACCAACAAAAAAGAAGTAAGGGTTTCCAAGTCGTTCTCAAGGGTACAGAGCCTGACGTAACACCCTCAGATATCAAGCAGGCATTTAACGATAAGCGTTTCAAGGCGAAAACTGTCTTTAACATCCTGAACAAAGACAGGAGACTGCAACCACTCTCTAAAGTCGAGCTGGAACCTGACACTAAAGCTATGAGGAAAAATTAAGTGCATCCTATTTACAAGCTATAGTTTCTTGTGCACCGTAGAATTACTGTAGAAGAACCACACAAGTGCAAAGGCCCCGTCCAATGCACTAATTACCAAGAATATGGCCATACAAGAGCACAACTGCACATTGTGTTAAGTTTGTGTCGTTTGTGTTTAGCTTCCTGAATCGTCTTATTGCACGACAAACAAAAGTGATCCTAGCTCCAAAAAGTGCGGAAATTGTGTAACCACACTGCAAACTATAGAGTCTGTCCAATATACAAAGAACTCAAAAGCCGGATTAATCAATGAGTAACGTCTGCACATCTCCATAACGCACAGAATACCCCTATACAATCAAAAACATAAAAAGACACAACAACAAAGTAGCTTTAAAACTTTGATGCATAGTCTGCCGCAGCAGTGATCGAATTCATGTCCTTCATGAGGACTACCATGCAAGACCAAAATATCCTCATGGAGATGCTTGTATCCGCTCCAAATAATCAATGGCTTCTCTACGAATATCATTGTGGAACGCCAACGGCGTTTCACGGCATAAACTTGAGATAACTCAATTCCTGCATGACAATCATATTGACGTCCTGCTACTGTAAGAAACGTATCTCTCTTCTAACTACAACTTTCAAATAAGTGGCTTTTTGGTCTACGGAACAAATCATCCAGATGGAAACGCACATGGCGGAACCGCTATCCTGATTAGGAACTGCATCACACACCACTACGCGAGTTTGAAAAAAAAACTTACAGGACACATCAATAAATGTACAACTAGGAAGCAACAATTTTAGCCTCGCAGTGGTATTGTCCCCCTCGTTTCAATGTTTCCGAACAACAATTTCTGGACTTCTTCAACACCGTAGGGGACCACCACAATGCTGCAGGTGACTACAACGCCAAACACACCCACTGGGGATCACGCTCCATCACTCCTAAAGGAAAACATTTGTATAACGCCATCATAAATGCAAACAGAAAGCTTGACTACGTCTTCTCAGGCAGACCATCATACTGCCCTACCGAACTGAACAAATTTCCTAACTTGATCGGCAAGTTCTTCTCCAATTCGGCATCAGCCATAATGCCTAGCTCTTGATTTTGGATCACGTTCGTCAGCGTGTTCTTTAGGACATCTCGGGGCTCATAACCATATAGAAGCTGGAATGGGGAGCGTTTAGTAGTGCTATTTACCATGGTATTGATGCTCCACTTGATTGATCGCAGCATCTCGTCCCAACGTTTCTCGTTTTCATTTGAAGGCAAAAGCATTGACAAAATAATTTGATTTGTCCGTTCTGCATGACCATTGGCTCTTGGTGTTCTCACGGCGTTGAGTATGTGCTTCACATTGTTTGATTTACAATATTTCTCAAAATCTTTTGAGGTGAATGCGGTCCCTCGATCGGTAACGATACGATCTGGCATTCCAACGTAGCTTGGGACTTCTTGCAGGGCATCTAGGACGTGCTTTGTTGTTGTACTTTTCACTGCTCGAACTATGGTGAACTTCGTAAAGGCGTCGACAAGGACTAAAAGATGTTCATTTTGCTTTGAACTCTTCGGAAACGGTCCCAGGTGATCCATGTGAACGGTTGAAAAGGGTATCGGCTTGATGTGATCGTAATGATACTGACCTTCTTGGCGTCCTCCTGGCGCTTTATACATTGCGCAGCCGACACAGGACTTTATGTAGCCTTTTACAAAATTACGCATTCGGGGAAACCAAAACAGATTCAAAATCCGACTGATTTATCAGTGCTCATGTGTCCGGCTTTGTCGTGACATTCGAGGATAATATGGAAACTCAGCTGCTTCGGCACAACCCATAGCATCTTGCTGTTATATTTTCGAAACAGGCAATCTTGCTCAATCACGTACTCTTCGTTTTCAAATTTCTTCTCGGCTTTCATATTCGCAACAATTTTCTGGATTTTTTCGTCTTGTAATTGTATGGCAAACAACCAATCAGCTTCATCAATGATTGTTTTAGAGATCTTCAGGGATGCTGTCTCCATATCATGTTCTTTTTCAACTGGCGCTCTACTTAGCGCGTCAACGTGGCACATCTGTGTTCATGCTCGATGAATAATATCGATGTCAAACTCTTGGATTCGTAACCACCATCTTGCAATTCGTGGTATCAGCTCTCGTTTTGTCATTGCTGTTTTCGAAGCGTTACAATCAGTGATAACCTTAACCATTTTTCCATAAATGTAGTATTTGAATCGTTCTAATGACTCGACGACGGCTAAAGCTTCTAGCTCGTAACTATGGTATTTTTTCTCTGGGTTGGAAGTGACTCGGCTATAGTATGCGATTGGCTTCAGTTGATCTTCATCTTTCTGCCTCAAAACTCCCGCTAACCCAACGGCACTTGCATCCGTATGTACTTCATGTTCGGCATCTAGGCGGTAGCTAGTCACAACAGGCTTTGACGTAAGGCATAACTTTAACTTTTCAAAAGCATCTTCTTGTGGCTGTTCCCATTTGAAGTTTTGGTCCTTGCGCAAAAGAATTCGCAATGGCTCTGATATTATTGCATATCCGGGTACGAATTTCCGGAAATATCCCGTGAGACCCAAAAACTGTCGAACTTCGGTGATATTCTTTGGCTTTACAAATTCTGCAATGGCTTTAGTTTTGACTTCTTCGGGGCTGATTCGATCTGTGTGTATTTGGTGACCTAGAAATGTGATTGACTGTTTGTACAACTCCCACTTATCTCGATTCAAAGTTAATCTGCAGTCTCGTAACACTTGTAAAATTCTCTCAAGTTTTTTATACATTTCATTAAACGTTTGGCTGCCAATGAGGATATCGTCCATGTAATGCATCATGTCGCCTTTCTTCACACGCATTTGCAACTCTGCCATGAGTCGATTGAATGCAGCAGGTGCATTCTTTAGCCCAATCGGAAGACGTTTAAACTCAAACAATCCATCCGTGGTGATAAATGCAGTAAACTTTCTGCTTTCTGGATCCATTTTGATCTGATAATAGCCGCTATTCTTGTCAAGGGATGAAAAATATGCGAAGCGCTTCGCTTCCTGCAGCCTTTCCTCAATATTCGGTACTGGGAAGTTTTCCTTTTTGATGAGCTTGTTCAGGCGGCGGTAATCGATGCAAAGTCGATCACTACCGTTCGGCTTCTTGATGAGCACCACTGGGCTGGCGTACTCTGACGTGGACGGAGTAATAATATCTCGTTCCAATAGTTCGTCGACCATCTTGGCGACAACTTCCTTCTTTGGCTCGGAAACTCGATATGGCGCTTGGGAGACTACTTGGCCACTTTCAACAACAATTTGTGCCTGGACGACGTTTGTCTTGCCTAGGCCTTCCAATCCTGTGGAGAAAACGTCGGCAAACTTCTCGAGCAGACTGCATACTTTGCTCCTTTCTTCTGTGTTCTGAAAATTAACAAGAAGGTTTTTAAAAATACTCTCGGTTGAACTTGTTACCGGCTGATGAACTGCTCTCTTGACTTCTGTCTCGCTTGGTTCGCATTTCAATAATAACTCGGCGCATGTAATGACATTTTGTCCCAACAACAAATCTTCCTGCAACAGATTGTCGTCTGCGATGTAAACTTTGGCTGTAACCCATTTTCCACGATTTCGATGTCCACAACCATAGCTTTGGTAAGGATACGTGAGCCTCCACATATGCCCACGGTTTTCAGGTAGCACTCCTGTCGATCTGCGTCGATCTCGTCCGCAATTGATTGGCGAAATAAACTGTCTTGGCTTCCAGTGTCAATGAAAGCGGTATAATTTTTCGTGTTGATGTAGATCTTTCTTGTAAACAGCATGAATTTGCAAAATGCCCGACATCTCCGCAATTAAAGCATGCTTTAGGTTCTCTTGGCTTTGGTTGCTTCATCTCATTTTCCAGCTTTACCTCAAAACTACTGGATTTGGGTACGAACTTTTTCTTGTTGGCATTGGGCCTGCCTCTATTTATAAAATATGACTCGGCAGCGTCGCGAAACTCCTTCATAGTCGAAAAATGAATGGCTGCAATACTTTTTTGCAACTCTTTGTGCTGTAGGCCCGCTCGAACATATCGGATGACTGCTGCTTCACTAAGCTTGAATCGCACTCCAAGTGCTGACATACGGAAACAATACTCCTTTACGGTTTCCTTCGATCGTCTGGTCGCATTCGCCATGTTGAAATGAATTTCTGCCTCGTCCGGCTCTGATCCGAATTCTTCTCGGATTGCTGCTGCAGAACTGTTCCATGTTGTGTGTAAAACTTGCGAAGAATCAAGCCACATTTTGGCGGGACCCTTCAGCTTTATGTATATGGCAAGAAGTACAAATTTTTCGTCCCATTGATACGCATCTACCACTTTGTTGACACGATCTATGAACTAATTCACTGAGATCGAATTCTCATCTTTGGGGTCATAGTCTGGTAAGGTATTTCCTTAACTGACACTTGTCTATCATGGCTGATCGCAGCTTGATCTCCAGGGTTACGGTAAATAAACTCATCTATATCAATCTAATCTTCACGTTGACGCTGCTGCTGTTGTTGATTAGCTGCTGGCATATTGTTGACAAACTGGGCCATCAGGCTTGTCAGTGTCGACATCTGTTCTTGTAGCTGTGCAATCGTAGTCGCCTGTGCTGCGAATGATTCCTCATTTTGGCTCATTATTCCAGCTGCTTGTGGCAAATCCACGTCTTCTGAATTTTCGTGTTCCACTGGTCTCTGAACTAGTTCCGCTCTGGAGCCTGCAACTCCCAAGTTCCTCTCTCAGCAGATACTGCAACTGATCTGCCTTTAGCTCCGATATCTTGACCATCTCCTCCAAAAATGATCGCCACTCTTCGAAAACCTTGCCTGGTTTCCTATGTACGCACAACCACAATTGTTTGCACCCACGAGCACCTCTGTATGCCCGTCTGCAAGCGAGATCGCTATTTCACCACAATTCTCGTGAATTTCACAACGCCGCTACACATACACACAAGCTTTTTGCATGTACACATCCAGATTCCTAAGTAGTCCGCTTTGAATCCATCAGCCACGTTGGAAAGGATGCCTTATCCATAATTTGTAATTTCTGTCACCTAGACTTTTGGGAACACCTATCCCATTACAAACTTCCCACGCCGACGATTCCTCTGCCGCTTCTGCTTTATCCCACTTCTGAACTGTAACGGGATGGCTTTTCCGAGTGGTGGAATAATCTTTTATTGGAATGAATATGAATATGACATTAAGAAACTAATTTTAATTATCGTTCAAAAAAAACTTGGCGTGCTCCCCGTTCGCTCGTGCCCTTTTTTTCTCTTCTCTTCTTCTTATATCTAAATCGGTATCGATAGAATACCGAGTAACTTTCGCTGTTCTTCCTTAACAAGAACCTGCTTGTTACACAAGTATGTTTTTACATACATGACACCAATTTAAAAACTTGTTTAAAACCCAGTTTTAAAGATGTTTGTTAATGAGTACATTAATGAGAGACCACATAAAAGGGATTACTCACACGGGATTACTCTACTCTGTAGTCAGTAGATTAAATGGTAACCGATCAGTGGTCAACAAGTTCAGGTATTCGCTTAGTTTCTTAAACAACTTTCGGTAGTGAATCGGAGCCCATGCAGCTGCTAGTAGGCTAAATATCGCTGCCAAGGAAATGGATATTATTACCCCAAAACTGTATGAGCTAGCCAAAGAAGAGGCAAAAGCTCTACGGGTATTGAAGCCTAAATGCTTTTGAAACTAAAAAAAATGCGGGCTAAGCCGAAACCAACACGTATCGTACTTCTATAGTTGAAGAAGCTTGGGACGATTTACGGAAAATGATGCATTAATCCGTTGAAAGTCTAGAACAGAAAGCTACATACAGTAGTCCCAAGATTCCCGTATGAATTATAAAAAATACTGCATGTTCAAAAACTACACAGTGCATTCTCACCTTTCGATAGATGCACTGGAGAAGAGCGTGCTGCCACCATAAGGTTCGTAGACAGCCCAAGTGCTTCTGGCCCGCCAATACAGCCCGTCGTACCAGAAGAGCTTGCACAGGAGATCGCCTCCCTAAAAAATGGCAAGTCACCGGGTCCTGACCGTATCGATACAGCACTGAAAATGTTGCCCGTAATCTGTTCGCAAAGGCTGGCTAACATCTTTAACAGCTGCCTTCGTCTAGGGTATTTCGTAGGGAAGCGTGCTGGAGTAATTGTCCTCCCCAAGCCTGGAAAACCTGAAGCCAATCTAGCCTCGTATCGTTCGATAAGTTTGCTGGCAATCCGCTCCAAAATACTTGAAAGAGTATTTTTGCGCAGAGTACTGCCAGTACTGGACGATGCCGGACTGATCCATGATCACCATTTTGGCTTCAGACGCCTCCATGGAACACCTGAGCAATGCCACCGGATTGTTGAGAGCATAATTGAGGCCCTCGAAAATAAAGAGTACTACTGCGCCGTTATGCTGGATGTCAAACAGGCATATGATGGAGTCTGGCATCCTGGACTCCTTTTTAAAATTAAATCCCACCTTCCAAGTTCCCACTTCGCCTTCCTCAAGTCGTACACAAAGGGAAGAGAATTCCGAGTGAGATTAGGATCATCAATCAGCACGCCTAGGCCTATAAGAGCAGGAGTACCTCAAGGCAGTGCTCCTGGACATATCTTGTACACACTCTACACAGCGGACCTTCTCATCACCCCCTCCCGGAAACTCACAGAAGCCACATATGCTTCTGCCTTCCTAGCCTCCGCCACAGATCGTAAGGAAGCATCAGCCATCCAGAGACAACTGGATGTTCTCGATCCACGGCTAAAACGATGAAACATCATGGTCAACGCGGAGAAATCCTCCCACACAACCTTCGCCCAACGCAGGGGGGATTGCCCCCTCAACG
This sequence comes from Drosophila merina, assembly GCA_035047645.1. Classification (NCBI taxonomy): domain Eukaryota; kingdom Metazoa; phylum Arthropoda; class Insecta; order Diptera; family Drosophilidae; genus Drosophila; species Drosophila merina. The sequence continues at coordinate 21,623,720 of JAWNPH010000089.1, read as the reverse complement.
GGGAAAGTATCCCTATGAATAACACTCCCAAATATATAGGGCTGACCCTGGACCGCAGGCTCACATGGCGCTCTCATCTGATCAACAAGCGCAACCAGGCCAACCTATGACTTAAACAACTGCACTGGCTCCTGGTGAGAAGGTAGATCACCCGTCTCAGCGAAAGGTACACAATAAGACTTGACAACCACCCTAACCACCTGGCCATCAACCTCCTAGATAATAGCCAATCCCTAAGACGCCTGAAGAGGAAACACCCGCTTGACCTCCCCCATCAATAGACACCTAAGTCAACTTCATTAAATATACATTCCATGTACCTCCCTTATGTAGGGAACGTTAAAAAAAAATGTTCAAAAACAGCCGTGACACACTCAAGGATTAGCATAAAATTAAGTTTAAGAGCCAACCCCCGCCAATATTGATAAGAGGGTAGTGGGAATATGTCGTTGGCAAGGAGAGCTAGAAGAGTGTGTAAAAGGTGAGTTCCCGGCAGCAAGGGGCTAAGCCCCTAACTATCTAATGAAAACATTATGAACACAAGTCCAAGAAATCCACCTAACATTCTGTGAGAAATTTGAAAATTGGATAGACAGTGGTTCCAATAAAGCAGCGGGCAAAACGTACTAAGGGGCTAGAACATTACTTGGCAAAACACGAAATTTTGATGAATTATAGCAGATTCAAAAGCAACTCAACAACACATTGACTTGACGAGGCTTATATCGCAGTTTATTATTGCTTTTTGATGAAGGCAGTACATCTAGAAATGGTGAGTGACGGAACAACAGATGATGTTCTGGCCGCCCACCGCCGCTTCCTGGGACATCACATCATGTCTGAATACTCGACAATTGGCTGAAATAAAACAATAAATTTATTGAAGCCACTGTGATCCCCGATGTAGCTCCCAATGTAGCGTTCGAAATCCATCTTTAATGAAAAACGAAAGGGCTGTGGGACGAAGCGGCTCTTTATAAAACCGTTTTGGCATGGAAAAATAGTTTAAGCACAAAGGTGTTGTTATTATAGAGTAAAAAACTTAGCTAAACGCATTAAAATTGCTGACAAATATATATGCCTCTTTAATTGGCAGAGATACATCCTTTTCCTTCAGAAGATCCGATTACAGCTGCCTGGATGCATTTGCAATTATAGATATTTCATATATTGAAGGTTCACCTTTCTATAAGCTCCCGGAGGGGCAAGAAACAACTGTGCCATATGTTCTTGCAGCAGATGTCGAATCTCTAGTCGATTCCACGCTAGAAAAGTTAGCGATGCATTTCACAAGACGAGGCAGGGATCGCATTTTAATGCAGGGCCGTGTAAGCAAACGTAGACTTTAAATTGGAAGCTGCGTGTTCGTATGTGCAATAATTAAAAGATGCGGTACCGCAATGCTCCTGAAGAGAATGACCTAGCGAAAAGTGAAGCCAAAAGTATAAAAGGAATCACCGTTGATGACGTGCTAGCTGACCGACACTGAGGTATTAGATGATCTACAAATGACAAGTTTCTTTATGTTTACTCGAAATATATTATATATATAAATATATAGTTAGGCGCCTTGTAAACCAAGGCCAATTATTTAAAGCGGACGGAAAGTTCCATGAAAAATGATTCAAAGGTTTTTTCAAAGTTTCATAGAACGTTACTAATGCTTTATTTAAATAGGCCCTAATAGGTTAAATAGGTGCAAACTATTACGAAGACTTAAGGTGGGGAGACATCGGTGAAAACTTAAATCGTCAGATGATATGGATCCCCTGTGGTCAAAATGTGCATGGGTCTGGATTTTATCAGGATCAGATGCAAAACACAGGAGGCGACCTAAAGACGTTCTAACGAGTTAATTTGACCCTGGTTAACTTGTCAAGCACAACCGCAGTGAAAAAATGGTTTGTTAAAAGGGATTAAAATGATGACTTCAATATTTGATTAAATGAGTTCGGATGGATTAAAGTCACTCAGAGTCACTTACAGGTCGCTATAAGACATAAAATTAAAAACTGATTAAATAGCGCAGGCGGTTGGTAGTTCGGATGATGATAGTATATAAGGTAGAGGAACTATTCCATGCTTGATCACACAAAGGGAGTCTAACAGAAAAAAATGTAATTCACCAGAAACTGAAAATTCAATTCTTCAATTCTTCTAAAAGCGGCGAACCTATCTGGAAAAACTTTGAACTAAAGATCTACGGCTTAAACCAGGTTTCTGATAGGACAATAAATTTGAGATGTAATTGAAGAACTATCAGATTGAAGTTTATAAACCTTACTCCATAACACCCAATGTCAACTTTTGCATAAATTTATTGTAGAAAACGAAAGTAAGTTCGAATTGGTTTATTTTACAATGAGTGAATCAAAGAGTAGACTTGGTATACCAATGCATTTTTTTTTGCTGAAGAAGGACAGCTTCATGACCATGCTTATGGTGGGTCCGCTGCTACCATCTTGGGTACTTCTGAAATGGCATTGAAGACTGGCCCGGTCATCCAGATGTTCGACATTCTTCTTAGGTTTCGGCCTTATCCATTCGCTTTGGCATGTGACATTTTAAAAATGTATTAGTCACTGAGCTTGATAGCGCCCGACCGCTACCTTCGGTGCATACTTTGGAAACATTTCCCTTACGCTAAACTATGAACTTATAAGCTGGACACGGTTACAAAACAGACGAAATCGGCGCACCTGTTGTCTGGGTTGATACTTTTACAGTTGGTGCCAATTGTTAACGTTTCCATTTTTACGTTGACAAACTTATTGATTGTAGCAGAAGTATGTTGTCAGAACATTAGAATTGCGGCAACTCTATCAAGTTACGAGTTTCGGTTGCATAGTGGTGCTCCATCAGGTATTGTCTGATCTCCCTATGGAAAATCGTTAGTCCTATTGAGTCCCTGACAATAAAGTCAGTATTTAACAAAAAGCATGAGAGTGGCGTGGGAACCTTCCCCTGGTATGTGTTTTTTTTTTGTTTTGTAGCGCTTCAGTCTTATCATATTTAGAACCGTTTCTCAATCCGTTTCTACGGGGGGGAAAATCTTTTCGCATTTTTTGTTCCGGAAAAAGGTTCCTTAGGTTTTTCATACGGATTAGTTCGGGGGTCTGTCACAATGTGACCGGTGATCCTTCATGTAGGGTTTCCTTGCTTGAAGCATGCTTCTGAAGACCTCATAGAGGTTGATGGATTCTTTGACACCAGCTTTGAGAGCTTTAATGGCGTATGCGTATCCATTATATAGCTTATATTATATTATTATATTATATTATTATATATATTACTATATTATATATAGACTATATTATATTGTTATATAGCATTACATGCTGAATGCCGTCTCCAATGATCAAAGCAGCGTGTTGCTTTTTGAATACTCGAGCTGGGCCAAAGCTGGAGCTTTCCGTAGCAAAATAGTTAGCGAGGATGACGGCAGAGTATCTCACTCTAGGCGCTTATAAAGAAAATTACATTTGTTGGTGAGACTGTGCCGTTGCGGTATCTAATAATCGAGATGACCCAACCATGTTTAATGTGTTTGTGTTTAATGTGCCATCGATTCAGGATGCAGGAGTCAGTATGACATCCTCTCTTGGTGAGTTTTTTTTACCGATTTCGTCAGATCTTAATTACGATTTCATGGGTGACTCTTTCTTCTAGGGCAGGGTTGGTCATTAATGGACCCCGAGCCTTAAACATATTTCGACTTTTAGATAGCTAATACCCGAACATTGCCTAACGACTAAAGTGAGTTAGCAATCACCAGGTCTGTGTCGCACTATTCAGTACATGCCCTGTACAGAACATTTCAATGCATATATTTAAATTATAGCGCGGTTTCCACATTGCATAATAAGGCTAAGGTATAAGACTTATTGTTTAGGGCAGATGAATACTTCCATGGCATATAAGAATCAAAAAATGTGTCTAAAGTTTTCTAGAATATTTTTTAATGTACATCGGTACGTTCCCAGAGATCGGACAAATCTAATGTAAGAAATAAGTTACTAGGTCTCCGAAAGTCAGACTTACGAAAGCAACAAATTTTATTAAAACTTAAGATTGATAAAAGTAAGCGTTTCGATGGGTTTTAAATGGAAAGTTGACCTAAGTACTTCTTACTAGGTTAATTTGATCGAGGGACATATCGAACGTACCCGCAGTGAAATCATGGTATGTATGGTATTTTCGATATTTGTCCAAGTGTGTTTTGGTAGATTGAAGTCATCCAGAGTTACTAGCAGATCGATATCTGACACGCGATTAAAAACCGACTGAATTTTAGAAAAATTATGCCCATACATAGGTGGTTTGCATAATGATGGCATATAAGAACAGGTAATACACAGAGAATGAGCAGACATATTTTTCACACAGAGAAATTTAAAATCACCAGAAACGGCTAACTTCACTTATTTAGAAGCGAAATCGGAAGCCACTGAGATTAGGGCTCACCTCTTTTGAGGTCGGTCCCGTTCTAAAGTGGTGTTCCTCTCTGGTTAAACTTCGTAGCTAAATATTTCCGGCTTAAGCCAGGTTTCTGGTAAGACACTACTATGTGTTGACATGGTGTGTTAAATGGAAAAAACATGGTAAATTTTCAATATTTGACCAAGTGAGTTCTGGTAGAGTGAGTCACTAGCAGGTCACTATTGGACATTGGAAAAAACCGACTGACTAGAATACAAATTATGCCTGTACGTAGGCGGTTCGGATAAAGGTGCTATATAACAAAAGGTAATAAACAACAATTGAGCAGACTCGGTGGTTTTATAACAGAGCTTCCTCAGAAACAAAATTGAAGTCCATAGAGATAAGGACTCCTCCACATCTTTTCAGGTATTGGTACGTATCTAAATAGAATTCGTAACTAAGTATCTTCATCTTTAATCAGTTTTCTGTAGAGACAATAATATGAGTTGCAAATGAAGACCTAGCAAAAGTTTACTACGTAGCACGTAATATGCTGAAAAATAAGAATACTCGCTTATGTGTAATCCGAAATATAAAATCAGAGGTGTTGGCACTAGCCATGACATAAAAATATATTTAAAACATCATCAGTCATCAGTCCGTAGTTCCAGGCAGTGGGTTTCCTTCTTGACTAGATTTAAGGGGTTTATTCTTTTTGGGATCTAGGTATCACTTGAAGTGCATAGAGACAAGGCTTGCCTAGCAGTGAATTTCGTTCACCTGGCAGACTCTTTTAGCAGCTGAAGGCTACGAAATTGGTAATCAAGCTTAAAGGGATGATCGATTCTAGGAAAACCCCAAGTAACTCTTTAATCCATTGACCGATTCTTAAACAGTCGTATAAACTACGAACGAGAAAATTATTAATTTTTACTAAATATTTTCACAATGTGCAATGGTCAGCATAAATATTTTTGGTAATTGTAATGAAAAGCTCGATAGAAAAGCGAAAGTTACTGCCCATAAACCCTAACCTGTAAGGGTTTGTCAGACCGACCACGACGTTTCTCTCAAAATTTTACAACAAAGATACAAAAAAATAAAGAGAAAACAATTGAAATGTGTTTCAGCAATCTATTATGCTGATTACATATGTATGACTCTCAGAGATATGCACTCTAAACAGCACTCTTGATGATTGGTGCTGCTGAGACCCTTTGCTAGGACGTCCGCCGGCATAACTCTGTCTGCGTATACTTAATACTTGATGGCGCCCTCTTGATCCATCTGCTGTATGAAATGATGACGTATATCGATATGCTTTGTGCTTGGAAGGAAGCCGAAACCCTTTAACCAATTGGCTCCTTTTTTGCGCTTCGTTTATTGACTCTGAGCATGTGCGGGTAGAATGAGAGATGTTCCTAGTTCCTAGTAGTGGTGCGAAAAAATATGGTAAATATAACTTTCCTCTTTATTTGATAAGTGGCCGAAGTGAAGCTGTTTCTTACTTTACTGATTTTCTCAAAACTACGCAATTTACCACAAATTGCTTTCTACCACTCTCGCGCTGACACTAGCTCTAACACTACTGAAAATCTTCTTTTAATATGGCTTCGTCGTAGCCGTTCTTGCTCTTCTAAAAATTATAAAACTTCCGTAAGATCGCGCTGAACTTTTGACTTTTTAACTTTTTATGTATAATTTAAAAATGGGAATATGGGAAATTAATTTGCAGGCTTTTTATGCAATAGAATGTGAATAATTCTACCTTTGATTACCTACTTTTATTAAATATGTTTAAATTGTATATTTTTTTGTTATATCTCATTTTAGGCTGACGCAGAATATGATAAAGAACAACTAAGAAGTATATTAATTGGAAACATTATTTATATTTATAATGCAATAATTATCATTTTAGTTCTTCGAAATGCTTTTAAAGCATTTGATCATGACGGTGCTGGCTGGATTGAGCATACTGATGTAGCCAGTATTCTTGAAATTTTGGGTCAGAAATTGGAACCACCTGCAGTTAAGGCTCTTATTAAAGAAGTAGATAAGGGAACAACTGGAAAATTAGACTTTAGTCAATTTTGCAAACTGGCAGCGCGATTTATTGAAGTGGAAGAAGATGTAGGAGCTCTCCAAAATGAGTTAAAAGAAGCTTTTCGCGTTTACGATAAAGAGGGAAAAGGATACCTTACAGTTGCCACATTGCGAGGCATTCTTCATGAGCTGGATGATAAGATTTCCAATCAAGACCTAGATATGATTATAGAAGAAATCGACGCTGATGGTTCTGGAACAGTTGACTTTGATGGTAAGATAAGAAATAAAATAAATAATTGAACTATAAAAAGCACATTCATTTTTCCAGAATTCATGCAAGTAATGACAGGTAAAATAAAAAAATTTGAATAGCCATTTTGTATTATTGTATCTTATATTTATTTGAACTTGAGAGTAATTGTGTTGGCGCAATGGTATTAACAACACCGATATACCGCCCGAATAAGCTACACGAAACCGTTATTTTGGTTTAGTATAAGTTTTATAATGTGAAGCGCGTCTTAATTGAATGGTATTAAAAAGCATAGTTACTAGTTACCATTAGTTACTAGTATAAGCATTTGGATCAAAGCGTTAAGAAACATAGTACATTAATAAACATCTTACATCCTATGTCCTATGTCTTGTCAACTAATGTATGACGCCAAGAGATGATATACACTCTTGATGCTTGGTGCTGCTTAGACCCTTTGCTAGAACGTCCTCCGGCATATGCTCATATATGCATATACTTAATAGTGATGTCACCCTCTTGATGCTTCTGCTGTATGAAGGGATGACGTTTATTGATATGCTTCGTGGAAGCCGTAATAGGTACCAACTTCTTTTTTTTTTTTTGTTTTTTTTTTTTTTTATTATCGTCGGAATCAGTTCAGAGCCTTTTGAATGCAACCAGACGGGGGAAATGGAGGTTTATAATTTTGCTACATTAACACTTAACTAACTTACACTTAACATTTAATACATTTATTACATTTAATACATTTTATACATTTATGAGTTTGGCGGGATTTATAATCTTATGATATTATACGGATAGGGAGATCAGAGGGGTGGATCCTTTTCAGACGACGGATGCTGAGAGCATTGGCTAGATCACTTGCCAGAGAGTTTGGGTGTGATGCCAATTTCTCCGCGTATCGGCTGCTGAGGAAGTTGATCTGATCACCAATCAGAGTAATCCGGAGATCCCTTAGGATAGCGTGGTTGGCCACGTACCAAGGGAGCCCGGATGCAAGCCGAGCAGCACGTGTCTGGACAGTATTCAGCCTGTCAAGCTGGTGCTTAGAGGCCGTTCCCCATACTTGAATGGCATAGGTCCAAGTAGGGTTTAGTAATACCTTGATGAGTAGTACTTTAGCTTGGAGTTGTAGTTTGCTAGACCGTAGGAGCCAGTCTATTCTTTTTTTTTTTCCAAGCGCATTCTCTGCACACTTTGCAAACAAGTTCCTTTAGATACGTGGCTCCCTTTATTGCATCGGAAATTGCCACATTGCGTGAATTAAATTCCGATTGTATAGCTTTTATTTTCCTGTTGGTGATTTTCACCGCTTTTGCTTTACACTTCCGACTACTATTTAAGAAAGTACACTTCACATAATCTCTAATAGTCATCAATAAAAGCTACATCGTATTTTCAAGCGTTTTTTGGTTTTCTTTTCGCGTATTATGCGTATTTCGCATTTTGATAGCTGTGCGCAGCTATTAAACATAATGCCATAGACTTTTCCACTTGTAGCTATTCTCTTTATGTCTTTCCTTCGACGCGTCCCACACGAAAGTGCCACATGTTTATGTCATTTGGTGAGCGACATTGCTATTTTTCCATGATGCTCTTCCTTATCTAAATAAAACAAGATGCAATGCCAGGACTGAGAACCGACCAGACTTCGCTTTAAACCAGACTTTTCTTTTCTTTTTCACAATTACGTATTTCTTAAAATGATCCGTGATTTGAAAACTTTTTATTTATTATGTAATCAAAAGAGAGATGGATGGATGGCTTGTAGGGCTTGTAGGGTGCAGCATGGGGTATACGATTTTTTATAGCCATGAAAATTTCCCTAACATCTTCAAGTGCAGAGTCACACTCTAGAATCTTAGCCTTATTTGGCTCATTTTGGCTATCTTAGAATGGTTAGGACTGATGAAATTGCATGTTGGGGTGTTGGTTCTGGACTGAGAACCGATGGTTAAAGTTTTTATCATGGGAGTAAGAGCTTTAAATGTAGCAATAGCCTAATCAAGTTATTCAACGTCATAGATTTGAGGTTTTAGAAAACTGTATTTGCTTTGTTTAGCCTTTTAATGTTAGTACAGATTTGTTTCGATAATCCTATGATCTGTTTGATCACTTCCGACCTGTTTGCTTTCTTCGCGCGGCTCCCGCTGAATACCGTACAGCCCACCTCACGCCAATCCGACCAAGCGGCGCTCCCCTTTATCGTACGGCTAGAATCGTGGGATTATATCCGAAAGAATAAAGTGTAGAAATTATTGCGAGGAAGAAGAAAGGTAGGTGAGGGTCTGAAATATGTTATAGGTGAGAATTGATGGTTTAATAGACGTGGAGGTGCAAAGTAAAGTAATGCCATACATGCTGTTATAGTCCGAACACTGTACTCTAAAAGGCTCATTCTGGGCATATGTTGAACCACAATGGCTTGAGATTAGAGGACTACAATTTCTAGTCCGTTTATTAGGAATGCTTAATTCAAGGCGTGTAAGTAGATAATGGCTGTCTATACTACAATTAATAAGGTTATGTAGGAAAATGACACCCAGCATTTTTCTACGGGTTTTTAGAGAGGGTAAATTAATTAGTAAGAGTATGCGAAAATAAAAGAGAAGGTGAAGATTTGCATTCCAGTTGGCCAATTATAAAGAAGATCTTTTGTACAGATTCAATGCTGTTCTCATGAACCCCGTATTGAAGGATGAGACGCATATATAATATATAACCTTTTAGTTATAAAAAGGTCATTTATTTCTTAAGATCATCTTTTAATAAAGCTAAACACACTCTCGGCTTGATTAATCATCATGGAAATGTGGGCGGAAAATTTAAGTCTCAAATCTTAGTACAACATTAAAGTATACAAGTTGGTTTTTCCAATTAAATTGCTGGAAATCCACAGGAAAAGGTCTAACGCAATGAGTTTTAAGGATATTTCGGAAGTCATCAGCAATACAGAACAGCAGCTCCAAAAGGTTTGTATTAGTGGAGCGACACTTTATAAAACTATATTGATATAGAGAAATAATTGAACTGCAGAGGCATACATCCCAAGCTGCTATAAATATGTCATAAGCAATTATACCTCTAAAATTGGTAGCATCGGATTTTTCTTATTTTTAATGAAGAGGAATGATGTAAGATTCTTTCCACATATGGTGAACAACTCACTGCTTTTATACAAAGACTGAAAATAAAATTGGCTGATTGAATATTATATGTTTAAACCTGATTTATAATTGTAGGAGGTAAATACGTTGCTAGAAAAAATGTTGCCTGATCAGTAGTCAAAAAATATTTTCAAACGTAATTAAGGGAAAATAACATACATTTTTACGCTTAGTGGTCACAAAATTATACGACTGACTCGAGTCCTGGGTAAATTGAATCCGGCAGAGGATTATTAAACATATAACCAAAGATATAGGCGATTGCATGGTTGTCCGTTGATCAAGCTGAAGAGCGATCATGGCGTATACTGCATCCCAACATCGGATTTTATACGCTTGGGAGACTCATTAAAGCTGAACGACATACCGCTACGCAGAATTTTTGATGAATGGGCTCTTGAAGAGTTGGCCGAAAATCCACTATTTTATTGAAAAATTGTGTTCAGCGACGAAGCTCATTTTTGGTTTTATGGTTGCGTAAATAAGCATAATTCTCGATTTTGGAAAAATTGCAAGAGCTTACAATGCTTCCGGAAAACTCAAAGCTTGGTGCGGTTTATGTGCTGGTGGCATCATTGGACCGTACTTCTTTCAAGATGATTCAGACTGAACTGAACTGAATGATGAGCGCTACAGTAAGATGATATCAAAATTTTTTTGACCAAAATGCAAGAGCTTGACTTGCCTGACATGCGGTTTCAATAAGTGCTACATGTCCACATGTCACGCAACAGGCTTAACAATGGACTTATTGAGAGGCGAGTTCGGTGACCGCCTAGATTGTGCGATTTAACGCCTTTAGACTATTTTTTGTGGTGCAGACAATCCCGCTTCAATTGATGTATTGGAGGACAACATTGAAGCACATATGTGTGAGAAATGTTTAAATAATGAAATTATCTTCACACAATAAATTATATGGACCGTACTATCGATTTAAATAAAGATTTAATGGATTTTTTTTAATCATATGTGGTTTTTTTTTTTTTTTAATTTTTTTAGACCTCTTAAAAAATAAGCCTTTACATATCTTTAGTCCTTCCGATACTGGAGTATGGGTCATGCGTCGGAAGCCTTCAATATGGGGTTCATCAAGACCGCATTAAACCCGTAAAAAATAACTTCTTAATGTTCACTCGTAGGCGACTCTCTGCCTTAGTTGTAGATCAGCATATGTCCAGCCTGAGCCTTTTAGGGTTCTGCGTTCTGGATATAACGGGTATTACATTACGGGTATTACATTTTAAAAATGATTTATTTATTCATAAATATCTATTTTGTCCCCTTCAAAACTATCCCCATGAGATATTATGCACTTGAGCCAACGGTTTTTCCAATCTTTGCAGCACTTCAAAAAATCATTTTTTTTATCTTGTTCAGCTGCTCCTTCGATGCCGGCTTTATCTCGTCAATCGTACCGTAACGTCGTCCTTCATGGGCCTCTTCAGTTTAGGGAACAACAAAAAGTCACAGGGGGCCAGATCTGGGGAATACGTCATTAGTGTGGATACACATCAAGCAAGTGGTGCAAAAGACAATTTTTGTTCTTCCACAAATCCGGGCGTTTCTGGCGGATTGCTTTGCGCAAATTGCACATAACTTGCAGGTAATATTCCTTATTGACCGTTCCATCCTGTGGTAAGAACTCATGATGTCAGTAAAACTTTCACATTCGATCGACCTTGGCGCGTTTTTTTCGGTCTTGGTTTGTGCGTCAGCTTTCATTGAGATGATTGAGCTTTGGGTTTCACGTCATAACCATAAACCCACGATTCGTCACCAGCTATAACCTTCTGGAGCAAATTTGGGTTGTCGCGGACAGAGTCCCACATCTCGTTACTAATGTTCATACGATGCTGTTTTTGGTCGCAATTGAGCAATTTTGGTACAAAAAATCGAAGACGATCCAAAACACGTGCAAGCAAAGCAGCTGTCAACAATTAAGTGAACTCAAAATGGCCGAGCTTGTCGGCATAAGTGACAGACATGAGTAGCAACATAACGCCACAAAAAAATCGAAATTTGAATATATTTAACCCGCGAAAATTCAAAATTCGCGATACTTTTTGAGCACACCTCGTAATTGTATATGCTAGAGATGTTGAAGAATGTATACAGAGCGCAATGAGAGTCTTAGAGTTACCCGCAATGTATATCTAAAAATGTGGTTTCTTGCAGCAGAAAATAAAATTGTTGCGTCATTTCAGCTGAGATGGAAGGTTCTGGCTTGGCACTGCCGTTTTGGTAATTCGAATCGCTTTAGGACTTACGGGTCTTTTTCGTAAGTTTGTGCCGCAATGCCCGCAAAAGGCACAGCCACTTATGCAGCTTTTAAAGAAGAATATAAAAATGAAGATTGATCCGGAGGAGTTGCAACACACTATATATATATTATATACTATATATATACATATATACCATATATTCATATACTATATATATATAAAATAAATAAGTCGCAGGGGAATCCCTCGCTGCAGTCACTGTTGAACTAGAGCCGGTTGGGTAAAATATCGGGTCATCAATTGACAGATACGCCTGACCGTGGTCTTGGTGGGTGAGACGAAACTCCGATTATGGATCGCTAGCAGCGATTGGTCGGTTGTCCGTAGTGCGCCTCTGTTAAGATAGGAAGACTAAGTTAGAAGGGGGACTGCCCTTCTTAACTGCTGGCCTAGGGACTCAATCAGTTGTTATTTAATAAAAGTGTATAACGGCTGTTTTCCGGAGTTGTCTTTATATGAGCTTGTGCTCTTTATTGTAGGAGTGTTCAAAACGAACTGAACTTAAAAGCTTACATAAATGAGCGGCCTGTGACAATATGCAGAGCTTGCAGCCTATGCACGCTATGTCAAAACTTTGGCCGGTGCTGGTCATCGGACGATTGGTCGTTACCGGTTAACATAGTTAACTTATATATAGTATACGTTATATGTGAATCACCTAGGAACCATAGGTGACACGACAAAGCGGTATTGGTTCATATTTTGAGTTGTCGACGGTTTCCTTAAGTTTCATGGAATTTTTCAACTCACTCGGCGAGCGATTCATAGCGGCCGTTGACTACAATGCCTAGTATAAGCACTGCATCACGCCTTTTGAACCCAAGAGCAAACAACCCTACAACGCGCTCATCAAGCCGCGAATCAAGCCGTGACTCCGGGCAGGCCTACACACTGGCCAGAAAATCCAAATAAGCTCCCGGACCTCATTGACTTCGCAATAATATAGAAGATCCCAAGAAATACTATTACGGCCGAGTCACTTGCACATCAGATCACTCTCCAGTTCTACTTACTCTCAGGCATCGACCATATATAACTGAGCGGCCCACAGGCTGACAGACAACAGGACCAACGGGGCAAGGTACGCGAAATATGTTTGTATGCATATATAACCAACTCATAAGGTAGTCACCGAGGAGGATGTTGATAGCCTGCTCAAATCGTTCAAGGAAACACTTGTTGCTGCAGCCAAGGCCTCTACCCCTCCAGACACACACAAAATGACAAATTATTGCAAGACAAATCGCGAAATCGAGCAGCTAGTACTTGAAAAACGAAGACTAAGAAGAGAATGGCAGAATCACAGATCCCCAACGGCTGAAGAACAACTTAAAATAGCTACACGTAGACTAACCAGGGAACTCAAGCTTAAGGAAACAAACGACCAGCATCTATATATCAAACAACTATCGCCCACCAGCAAAAACCCTATGTGAAAAACACACAAAAGTATCCAGCCACCGGCAGAAACAGTCGTTCCACTGCGAGGCCCCTCTGGAAGCTGGCTACGCAGCGACGAAAATAGAGCCGATGCGTTCGCCAATCACCTGCAGAAAGTATTCCAACCCAACCTGCTTCCCCAGAACACACACAAAATGCTCGAATTATATCTCTTCAAAAGAGTGTTTTCAACCAGGTGTAACAGTTCGACTTCACATGACCGACTTATCAATGCTTGAGTCCCCCAAGGTAGTGTGCTGGGCCCCGTTCTGTACACACTAAACACAGCAGAAATGCCTACAAACCATCAGCTCACAACCTCTACATTTGCTGACGACACCGCAATACTTAGTCTCGCAATCCAAGTTATATAATAATATTTGAATAATTATTTTTAGTCTCACAAAAAGAGAAGATACAATAAATAACACAATATGAACAGTATGAAATATAACACAGTATGAAAAAAACACAGTTTTCAAAGGCGGAATAGCTGCGATGGTTGTCCATCGATGGTTTAAAAAACACTTCCATCTTTGTTTTATTATATATTATACGAGTATATTGCATTAATAAGCGCAAAGTAACACGAACAGAACACGAGCAGCTTGGTTTGGTTTTACCTATTTATTAGGCAGTAAAAAAAAATATACTATAAAACTAATTTTAACAAATAATCCCAGTGTGCAGTGGGTTCTGGAACTTGTTAAATAATCTTTTTTTTTTTTGTGTAAAATATTTATCTGCTGAAGTTGCTCCACCGTACAATAAACAGCTTGGAACCTCAACTGGTGCTCAGGAGTAATCCCCTGAGTCTCCATAATCCTAACAATCCGGGCAGCAATCAGTCTCTCCATCAACTTTGAAATCGAAGGGAGCAGACTGATTGGCCGATAAGACGCGGGGTCTATTGCGGACTTGCCCGGTTTGTGGATCATAGTTATTAATGCGAGCCTCCACTGTGCAGGGAAGCATTGCAATCTCACTATGGCGTTGAACAACAACGTTATGTAGAGAATTGCGTGACTTGGTAATGCGTGTGGCGTTGCATATAGTATTGTGGCCAGGTACTCTGCAAATATTTAAGCGACCAATAAGTTCGGATATCTCACTGGGGGCAAAAGGCTTGATAGGCAGGTCCATTTGGAGCGCTTGAGACAGCCTGGCATGCATTTCGCTTACTTGCTCCGAGCTCGCTAGTTCAAATGGCTGAAAACCTCGGCTTGCTGCAAGTCCGTCACCATGTCGCGTTGCTATCTAGAAGCGGCGCCTTTATGGCGCACCTCCTTTTGATGGCGCGTGTGGCCTTATTTTGAAGCGGATTGAGCAGTCTGTATCGTTACCATATGTTTTAATAATCCCAGTGTGCAGCGGGTTCTTGAGCTTATTAAATAGTCTTATCTTGAAGCGAATTGAGCAGTCCGTGTCGTTACTATATGTATTATTAATCGAGCTGATTACAAACTTGTGGTTTGAAATTGTTTGTATTGCCACCGATACAGGTTGTAGTCGGATTCAACGACTATGTCCTTTACAAAAACATCATTTGGAAAAAATGATATCCGTGGTGAAATCGAACAATCGTTGACCTCGAAGTCGCATTTTAGGCAACCAAATAAATTAGGCTACACGTGCTAGGGTAATTGTGGCGCTTAAAAAGAATGATATTTCTGTCTCGATTGAGCCCTGCTAAGGAAAAGTTCTGGCGAATCCGTAGTTCTCGAAGAAGGTACTTATTAAAAGTTACTTATTAAAATCAAGTAACTTTGGAACCATGGGTGGCTTTTCGGCGGAAGTCGCCAGCTCTCGATCCCTGGGCGTTCCTGGTGAAGTCGAATTATCAATTTTTCATCCATTTAATCATAACATTTTTTTTTTCATTTCTCTTTCAGATAGTTAAAATTTTTATTTTTATTAAGATATACATATATACACTGAATTTCCCCAATGGTTTGGGACCAGTAATTTTAAAAAAAGTTTTATTTTTGTATGTATTAATCACAAAATCTGAAAAAATATGGTATTTATAAATGAAATGAAATTCAATTCGTCTTACTTTACTTTCACTTTATTTTAAATATCCAAATTTAGTACTGTTTTCTATTTTTTATTCTCTGTTTTGCTTCGCAGGAATCTTTCCTGCATTATCCTAGTGCCTTATCTTTAGCAGTTTAAAATCTTCTTGCATCACTTTCATTCTTTCCCTCTCAACTTTCCCAACCCAACACTCAAGTACAGTGGCTTAAGGTACTAATAATTGTATGTATTAATTTTTTTTTATGTTTTCTAAAATGATGTTCTTAAGTGTCTGGGCTATACAATCGTGCACCACCCGATTTCCCCGTCCCTGCTTAGCGTCCCCTGTTGGCTGTGTGAAAACGTTGTACATGCTAAATGTGACGGTTGCACCGCTAATATGTACAAATGTTCCGAGAAGGAGTAGTAATAGAAGGAGAGAAGGAGTAATGGTTTGGGGGACATTGACATAAGGGAGGTACATGGAATGTATTTTTAACGGAGTTAACTTAGCTGTCTATTGATGGGAGAGGTCAAACGGGTGATTCCTCTTCAGGCGTTTTCGGGATTGGCTATTGTTTAGAAGGTTGATGGTCAAGGTGGTTGGGGTGGTTGTTCAGTCTTTTTGTGTACCTTTCGCTGAGACGGGAGACCTCTTCTGCTACCCATGAAATTCCAAGTTCTTTATGGATGATGGAGTTTTCATAGTACGGATGGGCGTTGGAAACTGTCAAGCATTTGTTTTCGAACAGCCGGATTCTGATGCATCCTCCCCTGCGCGCGAAGCTTGTGTGGAAGGATTTCTCCACGTTGACTACGATGTTCCATCGTTTCAGCCATGGATCGAGATCATTCAGTTGTCTCTGGATGGTGGCTGATGCTTCCTGGGGATCTGTGGCGGAGTCTAGGAAGGCGGTGTCATCGGCATATGTGGCTACTGTGAGGTTCCGGGAAAGTCTGCTGTGTAGAGTGTGTACAAGATGGGTCTAAAAACGCTGCGTTGAGGTACTCCTGCTTTTATGGGCCTAGCTGTGCTGATGGATTGATAATCCGCATCTTACTCGGAATTCTCTTCTCTCTGTGTACGACTTGAGGAAGGCGAGTTGGGAACTTGGAAGGTGGGCCTTGATTTTAAAAAGAAGTCCACGGTCAGACTTGGTCAAACGCCTGTTTGAGATCCAGCATAACGGCGCAGCAGCACTCCTTATTTTCGAAGGCCTCAAGTATGGTCTTATCAAGCCGGTGGCATTGCTCAGGTGTTCCATGGAAGCGTCTGAAGCCAACCTCGTGTTCAGGGATCAGTCCGGCCTCGTCCAATACTGGCAGTACTCTGCGCAAAAATACTCTTTAAAGTATTTTGGAGAGGATTTCCAGCAAACTAATCGAGCGATACGAGGATAGATGGGCTTCAGGTTTTCCAGAAGATGGTTAGAAAAAGCTTCTGCTCTTTCGGCCTCAGACCGACACCAGGAACTGTCCGCTTTGCGCAACTTCTTCTTCGCAGGTCTTCTTATGTGCCTCGTGACATAAAAGAATAGATAAAGGAGGAGACCTTATTCTTCTGACAGAGGAGGGTATATGGAGAAAATGAGGTCAAGCGACCTGCCACGGAAGTTCCTTATAGGTTAAAGCTGGAAAACAACAGAGTCGGCTAAACCATCAAAGAAGTCATTTTGGCTAGTGGGAAACAGACAACTATTATCGTCGGTGTAGATTTATGAAATAAGGGGCAAATTGAAGTGACCCATAACCAAAATAAGATCAGAGTCATTTACATAGGCAAAACTGTGTGCATATAAAGGATTACATCACACAGAGAAGGAACGTAGGAACAAGTAACTAAAAGGATAAAGGACATATAATGACTTTTAACGGCTATAAATTTAATTCCGGAAGAATTAGTGATAGGGATACATTGAACTGGGTAAATGTTGTTTACGGCAATGAGAACGCCACCACCGTTTAGCCCAATAGCATCAAAGTCAAAAGATGTACTGTTAGTAAAAAATATGTTCAGTTTACCAAGAATACTAAAAAAATCTTGTTGCTCAGTTTCTTAAAATAGCTACGGAGCTGGAACCTTGAGAATCTCTGGCCAAGAATTCGTGAACATAACAGGATCTAGAGCTTTCGAAAGGCAAGCATCTGGTAAAGCTGTTTTAAATAAAGATATGCTACGTATCTGTTTAAAGATAAATTTTGTGACAAATAGTTGAGAAGGAGCTACGTTGGGAGAATTTGAAAGGTGGCACCTAACGTCATCTGCAGTGGCATCAGGCATAAGACGCGATATGAAAATGGATTTCCGGGGAGCAACAGCTCTCAGCGGATGTCCTGTAAATCGCGCTTCCGAAGACACACCCGTCAGTGGCTTTGGTGATATCACCGTGGGTTGGCGGTGGCAAATAGGCCTATTGACGGGGCCACAGGCTGCCTTGTCATCATGAATAGGAGATTCCTACCGGCAGATTCCGTCGGATCAACTATTGAAGTGGTCAGACCTGGTTTTAGAACAGCCAGGCTGGATGGCTGTTCGCCCGGCGAAACATCCTTAAGATACTGGCAAATGTGAAGCTGAAGTAGTGCATATATTCATTTAAGAGTTTAATACCCAGGCACGGAGATTCGAGGTTGAGAAATTGTTCGTTTAATGACGACTTTGCCGCATAAACGTGCGCACCTCTCTTTCAGTCTCTCAACAGGCCTAACAGGACCTGGTCAGACCTTTGCCTTTACCCAATAGATCACCAAGACTGCCATATTGACCGACTCCAGCACATTTGATGTGCGAGCAATTATCGCATAGTCAGCAGGTTAGGTAGGAGTCGCTCGTAATTGCGCCAAATTCGCATTTCTTTGAAGTACATATTAAAGAAATTTACAGTTGAACAAATTCGGATGAAGAAATCCGTTGAAGAGAGCGATCTAATAGCAGTTACGTGGGAGCTGTTTGCGCGTAAGTGTGAGAGCAGCAATACAGATGGAGATGAAGAAGCTCCACAAAAGGGGGGGAAAGCCCAAAAGAGCCGTGAACAGATTATACAAAGGAAAACAACGAATAGGTTTGGTGGCTTACTTGTTGTTTGCGACTCACAATTTAATCGCAAGCTAAAAAGTATGAAAAAAAGGAGTATGATGGGACATGTTGGATTGCGCTGACAATCGTTGGAGCTATGACAATAAAATTTCTCCATATATTTTTGTTTGCATATGGATAAACACAAATTTTGTGTCTTTACAGACACTGAAGCTTAATAAAACAGTTAATCATTTTGATTTAAGTTTTTCTTACAAGTAAATTAATTAAGTCGTTTATAGACTTGCAGTCAAAAAAATTATTCTATATATATTTACCTCTAAGAAAATTAAGTTTCCGCAAAATTTTCTTTAAAACTGATCGAGCTAAATATTTTCAAGCATTTTTTTTGTTAAGTTGGTAGCGTTTTCCATAATTACGACGCCCAAAATGAGAACGATCTGCCAACCAGTTTGTTTGCAGCAGCTATTGAAATCAGTTGACCCCAGTAGTGTTTTGCGATTTTCTTTTACGGCCTCTATCGAGTTGAAACGAGTCTCACGGAGTGGTAACTTGAGTTTTGGAAACAAAAAAAGTCACATGGGGCCAAATCCGGTGCATACGGTGGGTAATCGATGGTATTGAACGAGTTTTTGGTCTTAAAATCTCTCACAAGTACAGCTCGGTGCTATGGCGCATCAGCACTTTTAGAACAAGCCGAGCATTGACGCGTCTCATGCTCAAATTATACGTCAAAATCAAACGAGCTGTTTTACGGCTAATGTTTAGCTTATGTGCTATCTCTCTAAGACTCGCATGACAATTTTCGAACACAATTTTCTTCGTTTTTGATTTTATCGTCAGTGTTAGACGTCGAAGGACGACCGGAACGAGGCATGTCTTCGACGGTTTCTCGACCATCCTTAAAAATTCTGCCCCATAGACCCCCGCCTTAAGAAGTCCTTCTAATAAGTTGTGGTCCTTTACTTCCATTACTGGGAATCTGACATACAAACTGCGTCGTCAATCTCGTTGCTCAACCCCTCCTTCTTATTTGGTAAAGCTCTGAAAAATTCATGGGAATACTTATTTGGGTTTTGGGTCAAGTTTAGTTTGATGATGTTCTTCATCCTTTGACAATGCGTGGTCACCTACGTTATGTTTTATAATCTTTGCTTTGTTTTTATCAACTTTATTTTATCATATCGTGCATTGTTTTCCATAATTTCTTTTGAAATAACGACGTTAAGCTTGGTCGTCAATACAAATCCCTTCTGCCCAATATGAACTTTAGTCAGATTTGGAGAATTTTCAAAAATGGTGTTCAACCAATCTCTTAAAACATAATGGCTTATATTTAAACTTAAGTCTTTTTATCGTTCGTAACCTTTACCAGGCCACATACTTTCTCTATGGGATTTCCTTAGAAAGATTAACCCAGGTTAACGATCATGGTGTCCTATTAGATTTTAAACTTAAATTTTTCGACCATATTTCTATATCTATATCTTCTATATTTCTATATTTAATAAAGCCAAGGGTGAATTTAATGACTCCTATATAACTAGAAGCATATACGTATCTTTAGTACGTCCAATACTGAAGTACGGGTCATGCATCTGGAGCCCTTAGTATGGGGTTCATTAAGATCGCATTAAATCCGTTCAAAAGAATTTCTTAATGTTTGCTGTTAGGGGATTCAACTGATATGCAAATCTTCACCTCCCCCCATTATTTTAACATACTTCTTCTAATCAATTTACCTTCCCTAACCAATCGTTAAAAGATCCTGAAGGTGGTTTTCCTCCATAACCTTATTAATAGTAATGTAGACAGCCAGCATCTACTAACACGATTTACAATTAACATTCCAAATAGACGGGATAGAATTTTTAGAGTTCTGTTGCTAAGGTGGTTTAGATGTACATATACCCAGCATGAACCTTTTAAGGTTTTGCGTTCTGACCACAATAACTTATACTATATTTAGATTATTCTATATGGTATACTACTTTATATATATATACTTATATACTATATCACTTCACTTAGCACTTCCACTTCTATCAAATCCTCAATTCTCACCTACCTTTCAGAGCAACAAACGCACTCCAGTTCTTACTCCTAATCTTTTCTATACCTTATTCTCTCGGGTCTATCCCCGCGATCCGAGCCGTACGATAAACGGCAGCGCGCCTTGGTCGGTTGACCGGGATGTGGTGTGTACGTTATGCAGTGGGATCCGCGAGAAAAAAAGTAACCCTTATTTTACTATTAGAATGTTAAACATTCCCGGTTCAATCCCTTCATTTTAATTTCAATGTTTGGTAAGACCTGTTATGTTGACCAATAAATCAGTTAAGAACTTATAAATCAACAGTCTTTCTAATCTTACAATCGAACAAGCTTTAAAATACCACCCGTAAATTCAAGATATCTACAGGAAAATGCTGCTTTCAGTGCCGCGCAGAAAATCAAATTTTGGGTCGTCGACTTCGATGCGCTGCAGCAGACGGATGATATTTTTCAATTCTGAATGAGCAAGAACGGGAATCCAGACTAGAGAGGAGTAGAGTCCATAGGGATCAAATGTGTAATGAGAAACCAATAGAATGTTGGGGATCCAGGCTTAAGGATGCCCGATAACGAGAACGTGAAAGGCTTTCTGCAGCAAAGAATTTGATTCGTTCTCAAAGGACCGAGTGTCACAGGAAGAGAGAAGCTGCAGGACGGGATGCAAGTACAGCAGATCCACTCCAGAATTATTATCCTCTTGCATTGTGCTACAATCCAGCTGTTTATTACAGCTGATGAGTCCCCAAGTCCTATCCAACATCAGGAAATTTAACTCTCGCTTTTAAATAAAGACATTCGGCTCAGAGATTCAGACTGATCAGTTTATGCCAACTTTCAAGATTAAAGGACAAATCTACCATAAAGCCGGCTCGCTTCTTCCGCTTCCAAATGGCCAACATAAGTTCCTTCGAATGTACTCCATCGGTAATCGTGCAGAAAAAAGAAAAAAGAACTAGCCGGAAATGTTAGGCCCGCGAAGTTTAAATTGGAAATTCACCTTACTTTTTGCCCACAGTAGTACAACATTCATCCTCAAAAAGCTACCAACATCTATCGCTCTTATCTTTCAAAATACTAGGGGGCTTCGCAATAAGCTCCATAAACAAGAGTTTATCATTCTGATAGTTCATCATTTGCATCCCAGATTATAGTCTTCACAGAAACCTGGTTAAAGCCGGAGATTTTTAGTTCCGAAATTTTCCCAGACAATTACACCACTAACTGAGGGTATGTTCGACATATCCCTCGGTCAAATAAACCACGTAAGGAATTCTTTAGGTTGGTTTTCAGATCTATGTTTTGTTTCTGATCCAGATGAAATAACCGTTTCCAGAGCCATGCCACTTTCGTCCCCAGAAGATCCTTACCACCCAACGCTTGAGGCGTCGATTGAAACCCTTACTGCTAGCAACGTTCAGTCTCGCCATGGAGTTCATAAAACTCGCTGCTTTCAGAGACTAAGCAATTTTATTTATACATTTGATTGGTCCGATCTCTGGGAATGCACCGATATTAATATCGCTTTAAAAAGATTCTACAAACCGCTTAACGCTTTCTTCGACTCTTGCGTGCCATGGAAGTATCCATCTGCCTCGACTGACCCTTAAAAACTAAAAATACATTAATAACAGACTCCTTAAGAGACATAAGAAAACTGGCTGTACTGTAATTTTCTCAAAATATTCAGTAGTTCGGTCAAACTTCACTGTGCATAACGCTGAGTGTTATAAGAATTATATATACCGCTGTCGGATCCAGTTTACTCAGGATCCGAAGCAGTTTTATAATTTTGTTAACACTAAGTGTAAGCAGGTATCTTCTCCCCCCCTAATTTCGTTTGAAAATGTATCTGCGACTACTGATCAGGGTATTGCCGATCTATTCGCAACTTTCTTTCAAACAACGTACTCATTTCCTACAAGTATGGATCAACCTTATTCATATAACATTCAATCAGCTAATCTTATTTTCAGACCAACTTTCTCCGAAAGCACTGTGTTATCGGAGTTTCTGAGGGTGAAACTAGTCTATTCGCCAGGTCCTGATGGTGTTCCTGGTACTGAAAAACTGCGCTAAGCCATTGTGCAAACCCCTTCTTAAACTTTTCTCTTTGTCTCTGGAAACTTCGATTTTTCCCCAAATGTGGAAGGAATCCTTCATAATTCCCTTACACAAAAAAGGAAAAAAATCGGATGCTACAAACTATAGAGGAAATATTGGTAACACCCCATCTTCAACATCTCTGCAGTTCAATAATTTCTCCATGCCAGCATGGTTTGATAAAGCGTCGCTTCACCACCACAAACCTCTTGGAGCTGACTTTCTCTATAATAGATGCCTTCCGTAAACGCCTTCAAACAGATGTCATCTTTACGTAATTTAGTAAAGCATTTGACTGTGTCAACTTTTAGAGTAAACTTAGTAGCCTAGGATTTCCCTCAGACCTTTATAAAGATTTACATTCTCGCCTTGTTAGAGCTACATCGGCAGTCCCCCAAGGAAGCCATCTTGGGCCGTTACTCTTCACTAATTTTATTAACGACTTACCCCTTGTTCCAACGAGCAAACTGGTTCTTATTTATGCACACGTCGTTAAGCTTCGTCTTTAATATAAATCCTCTTCTGCTCAATGTAAAGCTTAGTGTGATTTGGATAATTTTTAAAAATGGTGTTCAACCAATCTCTTAAAACTTAATGTGTCAAAATTTAAGCTTATGTTTAAGCTTAACCAGGACACATACTTTCTCTATGGGATTTCCTTAGAAAGATTAACCCATGTTAACGATCTTGGTGTCCTATTAGACTTTAAACTTAAATTTTCCGACATTATATTTACGATGGTTAATAAAGGCTAGGGCGTGCTTGGCTTCATTAAAAGATGGTCGAAGGAATTCAATGACCCTTATATTACCAAAACATTATACGTATCTTAAGTACGTCCAATTCTGGAGTACGGGTCTTGCGTCTGGAGCTCTCAGTATGGGGTTCATCAAGATCGCATTGAATCCGTTAAAAAGAATTTCTTGATGTTTGCTCTTAGGGGACTCAACTGGGATGCAAACTTTCACCTCCCATTGTATTCTAACAGATTCCTTCTAATCAATTTACTTTCTCTAACCAATCGTAGAAAGATGCTGGGGGTCCAAATAGACGTACTTGAAATTTTAGTCCCCTGTTCCTAAGTTGTTGTAGATCTACATATGCCCAGCATGAGTCTTTCAGGGTTTTATGTTCTGACTACAATGACTTATACTCTATTACTTTCAGACCAACAAACGCATTCCACTTCTTCCTCGTAATCTTTTCTATACTTTATTCTCTCGGGTCTATCCCCGCGATTGAGCCGTACGATAAACGGCAGCGCCTCTAGGTCGGTTGGGCGTGAGGTGGGATGTACGTGCAGTGGGAACCGCGCGAAAAAAAAAATGGGTGCCCAATGCGGAATATCTACAACCCTGAAAAGATCCATCGTTTCGCAGCTACAGCAGCTCCTTCACGCAAGGAACAATTTGGTAAGGCTGTTCAAAACAGCGATTGATTTAATGCCAACAGACACACACCAGATTATCATTCGTGCATCGTATAAATATTGTTCGCAAAAACTCATCGTTGTTGCGATGCTTTTGTAATATCCAGTCATCTTTTTGGGATGAGTCTGATGGTTATCACTTCAACATAAAGATGATAAATCCAAGTAACGGTGCAGAAACGAATAAAAAGTGCAGCGCTATGAACTATTACGCCTCCCGATTAATGATTCGAAAAAATGAGGAGAATTATATTTTAAATGTCGTCAGTTGTTTCAACAGTTTATTGTAGATATGTACACAATGAAAGAAACCGAACGTTTGATATTCCTTCGTTTGAATCAGGCCAGACTCCGCTCCGAAGAATACATTTATTAACGAGACGCAGTTGCCAATGATCGTAAAATAAGCAATATTGGAAAACTATATACATATTTAACCAATGTACAACGTATCCTTTATTTAAACTATAACCACCATAGATTTTGAGACAAATGTCTCAGGTAAATAGAACAAAACAAATAATAACCAGAAATAACTAGATTAGACATCTGACTAAGGGTCCTACCTAACCAATTCCATTTCGGTAGCTACCCTTCAAAATTAATTCAATTCTCTCCGTATCGTTCGGTACCCCACTTGTGTGGGACGATATTAAACAAACTATAATTACTACATTCTCCGACAAACTGGATGAGTCTACGTTACTGTATGAATCGCATTCTTTATTTCTTCAAAATTGTCGGTTACTAAACAATTTGAATTAATTACAGAAATAAAGACAAACCTTTTCATCACGTCGAAATCCAGCAATTACCGAGTTCCCTAGATAAACAGATTAAACAATTACAATTAGAACACATTAACGCGGATTTTCTTTTTTTTTTTTTTTTTTTTTTAATTTTATTTATTTACATTGCAGTCCACTGTTACTTTTTGTAGTAACTTATACTGCAGAGTCTCATAATTTCTATCGAGTATTTACATATTTACGTACTTAAACCTACTTAATTAGGGAGTCTAGAGGCATGAGTTAATTTTATCAATTAACTTATATATCTTCTCGGCAGATCTCTTAGGTGAATGCGCAGGAGCCTCTTTCTCGCCCCCAGTCCCAATACACGTCTCCTCATCAAGAGTTTTCGAGCCAACTGGTTTGGGTGGATTCCCAATTTGTTAACGTACGCGGTTGCATGTTTGTTTATGACATCGCCAATCGTTGGTACCTTCAGCTCTTTTTCAATGTATTTGTTGCGGATGTACCAAGCCGCTCCAGATAGTTTACGCAAGATTTGCGACTGAGCCACACGAATTTTGTTGAGGTGCGACTTTGCGGCGATGCCATACACTTGGATGCCATATTTCCAAATAGGAGCCAAGACAACCTTATAAATTTTGGCCTTGTTGGAAACTGAAAGATTGTTTCCAGGCCTAAGGAGCCAAGCCATGCTGTTCGCCTTTGTTTTGAGCCGCCGAGTTACATCCGTTATATGGCGTTGAAATGTAAGTCGCTTGTCCAGAGTGACACCGATATATTTGTGGATGATGATATAAAATTAAAGAAACTTTGATCAAAATTCAAAGACATATATGATAAAGACACAAAATTAGTTAGTCTACACTTCCCAAAACAAGGGATGAAGTTAAATCATTTTTAAGATTATTAAGATATTACAGAAAGTTAAATCATTTTTAGGATTATTAGGATATTACAGAAAGCTTCTTCGCTATATCACAAGGATTGCTAAACATCACCATTAAAAAGAAAGAAGACGGTGAGAATGATATTAGAATTAATTTATTATTTGAAGAAGATTTTAAAAATCCCCTATTAAAAATAAATTACGAGTGACAACCAAATATACAGAATTCAATTTAAAAATAATGCCAGAAAATTAAAAAGTCTTCTAAAACCCAACAAAATCTGTGCTCTATATACAGTTCACAGTAATATTAAAAAGCCGGTTCGATGCTGGTTAGATATTTTAACAGATTTGATAGGCGACAACCAAGAAGAAGAAATCCGTACGCAACATGAAAACTGAAATCATAGTGGTGCGGATGAAGTGGCACTGAAACTCAAAAGACCTGACTATTTTCCAAACCTGAATGAAAAAGTAAAACAAACAATTTAAAACTGTAAAATATGCAAAACTTTGAAATGTGACAGAAATCCCACTAAACAAGTCTATCAAAAAACAGAAACCCCGGATGAGCCACAAAATATAGTATACACGGATGTGTATACTATAAACGGCAAATATGTTGTCACTATAATAGAAAAGTTTTTAAAATTTGCGGAAGCTTGTATAATTCCAATCAGGGATAGTATAAATAACACAAGGGCTGTTTTGGAATTCATTAAAAATTTTTGCATACCTATGCATACCAAAACTCGCTTGCAACCAAGGTGCGGAATTGCAATTGAATCTTTTTTATAGGTTTTATTCACCTTAAAGAATTTCAATCTAATATTTTCAAAAGGTGTTCACAATATCACAGACTTACACGCTACTTCATTTCAGCCATCTTCAAGCAATGCTTTAGTTAAATGATTGCATTCCACACTGACTGAGATTTATAGAATCATTATAGATCAGAAATCTAAAGAAAAGCTTATTTGCAATAACACGGAAATTTAAGCAGAAACATTAATCTCGTATAATAAAGTAGGCCATACCCTTACTCAATTAATTCCATACGAACTTTTTTGTGTAGAACTATAATAATATTAATAATAATGTGAAACTTTAAGACTTTAAATCTAAGATAGGCCTTGTCCAAATTGTCCAGAGTAAAACGACTTTAGGAAGAGGATATTTAGCATTGGTTGTATTCTAATTGAGTTTAATAAAGTCTATTACTAAAAACGGTTTTTGTTTTTTTTCCAGTTCGACGTTTACTTTTTTGCATACGACGCAAACTGGGTTGTTATAGGGTGAGCTGGAGGGTCAGATTATACCGTCCCGTAACATGGCTTGGGTTTCCGCCATTATAAAATCGGAGACGCCCATATGGATATTTTTTATGCCTCTTTGCCCGGTAGTCTCAAAGATATTAGAGTTGTATGGAAGTGCCTCATTTGAATTTGCAAATACTCCCGTTCGGGTTTCCAACATTAATTGCAATTCTTCTTCAATCTCTTGGGGTATTTCTATATTTTCTATCCTTATTAGTGTTTAGATTTCTGTTTTTTAACTGGAGTACCACGTTGGTTTTCTTAAGTAGGTCAATATTTTTTTTTTTGTCTGTCCCTGATTGTTGTAAGGGTAAAATTGATTGTTTCATGGTTGTCATTGGTTGCTTTGAATTTGTCTATGAGATTTTGGCTTAAAGACTTTCTCGTCCCCGAAATGAATACACGTAGTGCATCTGCACTGTATTTTTCGGTCAGAGAAGGAGCTACGGCGTCATCGTAAGTGATTATTGTCTTGTTTATTAGTAAGCTTATTCTCCAATTCATAATAGTACTGCAGAAGAGGCATATTCCCTTGGCGGAGAGTTGACATCTCTTGTTCTATTAGGTAGAGTGGTCGATTGTTCGCCTATGTGAAATCGAACCGGTTGGTCTTAAAATTGAAAGAAGTACCGAGGGATGAAAAGATGATATCGGCTTAATCTTTAATTTTGTGTTTTGACTACCTTCAAATCTATCGCAAACTTTATTTGCTATAAGCCCCGCTTTTCTCCATGAGACTAATATAAATAATATCCAAGGTCTCGTTGTACGTTATACCTAATCTGATTTCGGCATCTTAATATGTCTCTATTTCGGATATGCCGATATTTACCGTACTTAAGCTTTTCCTAATATTTTGCATTTTTTTTATTAAAATTTGTCCTTGTGCGGCGGGTGCATTCAATACTGCGCTTTCTATTATGGCTTTTAGGTGGTCGTTAGAAATTGCCATATTTGGATAACTTGGGGCTTTAAGAAAAAATTTAATTTCGTTCCCCGAATAACTAAATTATTTTATTTTGTCATGCTTATTCCACACCCGCTTTATTTCGATTATTAACTACACTATCAAAGCTGGCCCTAACATGCTTAGTCTTAGCAAAATGCAACGTTGGGTTCGTTGCTCTTCGATACTTTCAATTTGTAGCGTTTAGGCTGATGTTATGTTAATTATCGATTGATGCAGTTGGTTATCTTCTTGGTGTCGCATCCGCTGGTGGATGCTTGGCGCGTCCATAATAACTTTCTACAATAGGTACTATTTTTATGTTGCTTTTATGAAATGTTTCTCATATTCGGAATCCTTCCTATTTTCCTTAACTATATTTTTTTTATATCTTGGAGAAAGTTTGGGTCATAGAGCTGTAGAAAGAAAGGAAGCAACACCGTGTGTTGACTGCGGAATTTTATTTGCGACTGACAAATTAATGAAAAGATATACACATATTCTTATTCGTAATTCATTAGAGAGGGACAACGAATACAAGCGTACATTGTATCATATGTTAATACAGTGTTTTTATTTTTTCGCTTTATTCTCGATGTATGCATGTTTACAAAAAATATTTAATACAAATTTAGCATTTCTATAAACAATTCGTATTTGGTCTTTATAAGGTTCTTGGTCAAAATATCTGCTATCATATCGGGGTACATTTATATTTTAACAAAACTTGCCTTCCTTTACGACATCTCTAACAAAATGAAAACGTATATCAATGTGCTTTGTCCTAGAATGGTTAACAGGATTCTTGGTTAACGCCTGCGCGCTCAGACGATCGCCATACACGACGATCGAGGCGTTGTCGTCTCCGCAGCCAATTTCCAAAATTAGCCTTCGCATGACTATCGCCTCCTTAAAAGCCGCCGATAGTACCATGTGCTCTGCCTCGTTACTGTTTAACGCCACGCTTCGCTGCTTTTCTGAATGCTACGAAATTGGACCACCGGCCAACAAGTATATGAAGCCAGTGTAAAACTTCCTGTCAAGCCTATC
The DNA here is from genome assembly GCA_035047645.1 of Drosophila merina. NCBI lineage: Eukaryota > Metazoa > Arthropoda > Insecta > Diptera > Drosophilidae > Drosophila > Drosophila merina. Next base: position 21,594,508 of record JAWNPH010000089.1, on the reverse strand, counting down.
GCCTTCCCCATCAGCATCAACGTATCCACAGAACGACTGACCACATTGGTTATAATGTAACTTCATGTCAACCGTGGATGAGAAATACCTGAGGATATGCTTTATGCCAGCCATGTGCTCAGCATGCGGATTTTGATTCCGTTGAGCCAATTTGGACACCGAATGCAATAACATATGTCTAGCCTTGTTGTAAGAGATGGCCAAATAAGCTCTCCCACTATGGATTGATAAACCGTGGGATCCAACTTTTTGCACTTGTCGCTGGTGCAATCTATTTGAAAACCTGCATCCAGGCGAGTTTTCGCCGACTTGTAATAATCGCTGCCATGAGTCTGCAATAAATCCTTGATGTATTGCGAATGTCCCAAAGTAATGGCTCCAAGGTCCCCTTCCCGCTCGATTTCAATGATTTAATGATTTAATGGACCTTTTCAATGCACTCAAACGATTGTAAAATGCTGTCTTTAATTTCCAGCAAATCTTCGTGCGATTGGCAAGATTGGCTATTAGTATTTCGTCTACATATACAAGAATTAGTGAAAGGTTACTGTATTAACCCGTTAGTAGGTATACAAAATAGTGGTGGTTTTCATCGATACTTATTTCACTTCTTTATATGAGCTATATGGTGTAAGTCCACTCTGTATGGTGATTCGCTTCCTATTGGCGTCCTTGCCATCCGGGAGTGGAACATCGCTCCTCTCTGTGTGTGACCGATAGTCACTCTCTCGCACCGGTTCCCACATCCCTCCTTTGTTGACCAGATTGAGCTTCAACCCAGGTCCAGACGATGTGTTGGCTTGTGTAAAGATTTCTTCCATAGGGTGTTGACGTGGTATCTCCGTGGCTGTCCGCGGCGTCTATTCGTTTTCCGGCATCTGACATTTTCTTTAAGTGGCTAGCATCCCTTACGAAAGTTTTACCCCCACCTAAAACATTAACAATATTGCCTTCACGCTCTAAACCTTCATATGTTGTTGTATCAAAGTTTGGTGTCAACTTATTAGGGAATACCACGTTTTTCATCAAAACATGACCGCCTACCTGAATGTCACCTCTTTGGCCCTTCTCTTTTTATCAGCATCTACTTTTCCCTTATGTTTCCGTATGCAGTCGTTGTCTTTTTCCTCCGAATCATGATTTGTCTCAAATCATTCGGTTGAACATTAGTTCGGAAGAAAAAGTCCCTGTCGTGCTATGTGGAGCGTTAACATAAAATCCTGGATTGCTTGTTGCAAATTGGTTTTATCTCCATATAGCTGGAAAAATAGTCGATAAACACAAGGACGTATTTTCCGTTTGGAAGTGGACCTAATAGATCACTAGCTATGGAATTCCATGGGCTTGTTTGAAAAAACTGTTCTTTGCATTGGGTCTGGACGTGGCGGTTGAGAAACAAACATGCAATCTTTGCATGTTTTCACCAAATTTTCAGCATCTCGATCGATGTGGGGCCACCACACCTTGGTTCTCAGTCGACGCTTCATGGCCGACTCACCCGGGTGCCCTTCATGTCCTTTAATTCTAAAACTCTATTGCGCAGTCCTTTTGGGGTGATTAACCGTGTGCCCCTCAATAAAATTTTGCCAAGCATTGAAAGTTCGAAACGAAATGGATAGAAGCTGTTAGATGTGCCAGCTTGCCAGAAATTTTCATCCAAGGTCATTGCGTCCACGATTTCCTCATCTGCAGCGCTCTCCCGTGCGATTTCCGATATGTTCAATATTGTAGGGACAGTGTACTCAATAGCCCGAAATACATTATGTTCAGTTATCTGCCAGCTAGAATTTCTTGGTGGAAACTTGCATAATCGGGATAGGGCATCCGAGATGTTTTGCTTACCCGCTTTGTAGATGACCTTGTATTTAAAAGCTTGTAGGCGTAACAGTCATCGCTCAATTCGAGCTGGAGGTTTTGAAGTTGGCTTAAAGATGGTTTCTAGCGGCTTGTGGTCTGTTACCAATTCGATTTATAGTCCGGATAAATATGAAAATGAAAAATAGAATATTTCAACTGCCCACACTAGGACCAGGCTTTCTTTCTCGGTCTGAGAATACCGTTTTTCTACGTCTGATAGGCTGCGGCTTGCAAGCAAAACAATCTTTGGATCGCCGGTGGTATCAAATTGCGAAAGTACTGCTCCTTACGCAACTGGACTGGCGTCTGCTATTAGGAATGTTCTATTGTTTGGATCGAAGTTTGATAAGCTCAGAATTTTCGCCAAATGGAGCTTTAGGTCTTCAAAAACCGTTGTTTCTTTCTCGCCCCAGTTAAATTTGCTTTCCCTTTTTAGCCATCTCCTTCGCCGTTCTGTACGATTGGCCAGGTCGGGAATAAATTTGCTAACGTATGTAACCAGACCTAAAAAACTTCGGGTTTCCTCCTTGTTTTTGGGGTCTCTGAATGAAAGAAACGTTGTCACCTTTTCCGGATCTACTTCAATGCCTTTGTCTGATAAAATGTGCCCCAAGAATTTAACTTGCTGTGTTTTCCAAACACATTTTTCCTCATTCAAGGTTACATTGTTTACTTTAAGAACATCTTTGACTTTTTGTACAGTCATGATCTTTTTCTTTTTTTCCAAATATAATAATGTCGTCGATTCATTATTTTATTCATTACATTATTGCATGTTGGTAAAATTTCCTCAAGTCTCCTCTGGAAAATTGCAGAAGCCGAGTTAACGCCAAACATTAATCTTTTGTACCTGAATAACTCAATTGGGGTAATGAACGTGGTAATGTTTCGGCTGGATTCCTCTAGCTGCAACTGATGATAAGCAGTTTTTAGGTCTAATCGTGTGAAGTACTTTGCTCCCCTTAATTTCGTCATAAATGTCTCAAATACAGGCAGTGCATAGTTCTCTCTTAAGATTGCCATATTAGCAAGCCTCATGTCTATGCAAATTCTGATGTCGCAATTCTGTTTGAATACTATGACTATAGGTGATATCTAAGGTGAATGACCTATTACTGGCTCAATAATGTCAAGACCCACAGCTTCTTCCAATTTTGCGATTACTTTGTCCTCAAGTGCAACTGGTATCCTTTTTATTGGTTGCTGAATCGGTTTGATGGTTGCATCGATTGAAAATTTTACCGCCTGTCCTTTCCACTTTGGAAACGGCGTCACATTTTCAATTTTCTTTACTCCGAGAAAGTGCCGTATCCTTTCCCAATAGTGATTGTGTTTCGTTATTTATTACAAAAAATTAAGCAAATACCTCAGGGTTCAAACCTATTGATATGAGAGCTTCAAAAACGCAAATTACGTGCAGCAATTCTTGTGAAGCATAGCATTGTGAAGCAAATACTTCTGCCTTTTCCACCTGAAGACATGACCAGTCTTTTGGGGTTATTAGGTTAAATCGAGAACCTGAATCGATTACTAATGAGAGTTCGCGCCCACCAACCTGACATTTAATAAGTACATCTTTATCGTCACTGTGGATCTTAAAACAATTTTCTCCAGGTTTCAAATCGCTTTCTTCCTCTACCCAACGCACTTTGCTGCGTTGACGTTTAGCATAGTCAAATTGGTCCTAAGTTCTCTCACGCTTCAAATTTGTTCTGCACTTGACAGCAAAATGGCCAGTCCGTGTGCACTTGCTGCATTTTTGGATTTTGGCTGGACATGCCAAACTATTGCTCCCGTAGCCTTTCCGCCCACATCTACCACATTCCAAGGATCCATTTGAATTCATATGCCCTGTTGAGATTTTCCTTACTCCTTCGGTTTCTGGGTTCTTTATCGTTTCAGATCGCATCATTTCCGACTGTTTATTAATTTCCTCATCGACTTGACAGGCATCTATCATTTGTGAAAGGGTGTATTCTTTTTCTAAAATTTTTTTTTTTTTTATTTATTCCGGCCCAAATGTCAATTTTTTTGCCCTTTAGACAAATCTCTTCGATTTCTGCTTTAGTAACTCCAAAATCACATTTCTGGAAACTGGAATTTTGCTTTGGTGAGAAATATTTACATTTAGCATATCAACAAGAACTTTGTAAATATCTATTTGTTTATCAGATGTATCTTCTATTACAGCGTCAGGTAATGAGAATGCCACTAGTTTACTTCTCTTGCGAATACCTGTGGTGATTTCCTCGGCTATGAGATAAATTTCACAAGCTCGCAGCCACTTCTCCCACTCAATTCGCAAGAGAAACTTGTCAATAGTCTCACAAAGAAAGCGCTTTATTACACTCTCCGTCATTGTCGTTGATATAGCTGGAATTGGACAAAATATGATTGTTATTTTGTAGACTGACACTGCTTTAGTCCTAGTAACAACAAAAACATATTGAATTTCACACATATATATATATTTTCCCATATACGTGTGTGTATATTTTGTTTCGGCCTGTACTCTTGGTACTGCCCCTGACTTAAAGTCAGCTTTATTTTCCTCAAATTTGGTGCTATTTGTACTACCGAATTCTCTTAAACCATGTTTTTTTTTCTTTGCGTTTACGAATATTTTCTAACACATTTTACACACATTATTTCTCTGCGTATCAGAATATCTTCTTATGCTCTTTTCAAATTTGGTGCTCATTGGTGCTGCCAAATTCTCTTAATCTATCTTCTAACGCTCTTTATACACATTGGTGAGACAACACATGTACTTATTGATGATTGAGACTGTCTTCAGTTATTGTTTCTTCGGACGTCCAGGTTTTAAAGTCCGGATGATCTTGGGGCGACCAGGACCTTTGCGTGCCCCTTCTACAACCTGCTCCTCCTTATCTTCAGTACTCTTGTAGCGATCTCCCTTCCGAGCTGCCGGTATCGACGGATATGTCAGATACGTTTTTTTCTTCTTAGCCCTCATCTCGAAGGGCTCGTCGAGTTCCTCCAGTTCGATCAACACAACATCAACTTTGGATGCCACAACATGATCAAACAAAACATCCCGTTTCTCGACAAGTTTTCAAGCTGCTGGGTCATACAGCCGATAACCTTTGCGTGCCACAGAGTACCCAACCATGATATACTCTTTATCCTTGGGTTGGAACTTGCTGCTCTTCCTCGGACCCTTGTCTACTGCAACTGCAAGAGATCCAAATACTTTTAGATGTTTCACGCAAGGCCTCTTACCCGTCCACGTTTCCATAGGAGTCATACTCTTCAATGCGCTGGTAGGGGAGCGGTTTCGCAAATAAACCGAAGTATTAACAGCTTCTGTCAAAAAAATATCTCCTAGCCCCCCTGGACCAGAAGACATCTCGACATCTCCACTAGCGTTCATTTGCCTTTTTCGCCACGCCATTTTGCTGCGGTGTATGCGGTATCGTAAGCTGCCTGAAAATTCCATGTTTCTTGAGATATTTATCAAACAGATTTTTGACAAACTCTCCGCCGTTATCACTCCGCAGGCATTTCAGCTTTCTACCTGGCTCCATGAACTTTGACAGCACCTCGGTGATTGTCTAAAATTTATCATTATACCATCGGCCGTGTAAATCAAATTTTTTTTTTAGATTTGCAGTAATTCTGTTTGTAGAGTAATTAAGTCGACATATTTTGTGCCGACATATATAGTCGACATATTTTCGTTTCTATCGTAAGTAGAAAATTGGATTAAGAACTTGTAATCGGGTTCTGTTGTGTATAAACAGTGTCTATCTGTTCTAAAAGTACTCTAGAGAGTGCGTCTGCCACAGCGTATTTTTCCTGGCTCATCAAATATTTTTTTAAGTCATATTCCTCTAGATAAGATTTCCATTTCCTTATTCTGTCATTTTCATTCTAGCTGCTAAGAAAATGTCTTAAAAGTTTGTGATCTGTAACATTCTCCACTTCTACTTTACCGTACATGTGGTTTTTGCGGGCCTCATTATGCTGTAATCCTTTCTATCTATACAAATAAAGGGGATTTTTTTAGCTATTATCTTTTTGGCAACACTTGTTTGCCGGTGCTTTGTATCAATGTCAAGCATCTTTAGTTTGGTCTATAATTTAACCAGGAATCGTTTTACGAACGAAACTCTTGCAAATTATTGAACTTTATTATCAAAATTCGTGCTTATGGTTAATCGACCCCTGATGTGTCCATTCGGATTATTGTGACTAAATTTCGCATCAAATTTACATTGTTCGACATTAAACCACCAACATGCTTACGTAGAGTGCGAACTGAAGAAAATCTCGAAGCTGTATCGGACAATGTTAATGATGACCGTCAATTATCGAGTCGTCGCCATTCGCAGCACTTGGGCCTCTATTCCTCAACAATATGAAAAATTTTTCGGAAGGATGTGTGAAGCCTTTCAAAATACAACTAGTCCAAGAATTAAGGCCGAACGACCTACCGCTCCGCAGAATTTTTGGTGAATGGGCGGTTGGAAAGTTGGCCGACTACTATTTTATCGAAAAATTGTGTTCAGTGACGAATCTCATTTTTGGCTTAATGGGTGCGTAAATAGGCAGAATTGTCGATTTTGGAGTAAAGATCAGCCAGAAGCATTACAAGAGCTACCAATGCTTCCAGAAAGTCACAGCTTCGTGCGGTTTATAGGCTGGTGGTATCATTGGACCGTACTTCTTTCAAGATGATGCGAATCGTAACATAATAGTGAACTGAACTGAATTGAATGATGAGCGCTACAGTAAGATAATATCAAACTTTTTTTGACCAAAATGCAAGACCTTGACTTGCATGACATGTGTTTGCAATAAGACGGTGCCATATGCCACTCAGTCGTGCGATTTAACGCCTTTCGACTATTTTTTGTGGGGCTATGTTGAATGTAATGTACAGACAAGCCCGCTTCAATTGACGCATTGGAGGATAAAATTGAAGTACATATTTGTGAGATACCGGCATAAATGTTGGAAAGAGTATGCCAAAATTGGTCTAAGCGGATGAACCATTTGGGGCGCAGTCACGTTCAACATTTGCATTAAATAATCTTCAAACATTAAACTATATGGACCGTACTAACCGTACGATTCAAATAAAGATTTCACGAACTTTGTTGAATTATTTGTGTTTTTTTTTTAACTTTTCTATAGCTCATAAAATATCACCCTCTATAAATTAAACTGATAAAACAAATATTTCTGTTTTACAAAATATATTTCTTTGCCTAAATGAAACATATAATATGTATAAATGATTTATGTTATTTAAAAGTATTAAAAAAGTGGGATTCCGGATCAAAGAAAACAGCAGTGTATTTAGTTAGCAGATTGAGAATTTGTCCCTATTTTAAAAGCATCTGCCATATCGTTGTAGCATTATCCTCATTTGATCCATCTGCTTTTCTTGGAGCAATCGCAAAGCGTTCATGCTTTCACTTAACGACTGCAGGATGTTGACAGTCTTTTTAATGGTTTTCATCAGGTGCTGATGTTCACTCTTTTGCTGGATGTTCACATTTAAGGCAATTGTGTGCACCTTACGGCAGTTTATGGTCGTTTGGCCAGATTGCTGGCATCAATGGCATTGTGTTGTCCCATTTCGCTTGCGAAGGGGCTTGATGATAACTCTCATGAGGCATAGAGCCATAAGAGTTAGAATCTCCTTGTTGTTCGGCGCAGCGGCCATATTCAGAAAGAACATGTTTATGGGCTTGGCTTCTGGAGTGCCTAACTCATTTCCCATTTTCCATTTCACATTCATAAACGTTTAGAACCTTGTGGACAAGACTTTCCAGTTATTTAATGATCTGGCGATATTATGCGTACTATGGTGCAGACGCAAACTCTGTATGTCCTGTCTTCCTTCAGTTGGTAGCAGTTAAACTCGAGTTTTTTGGTCTAGAGCCAGCTAACTATTATACGGAGAGTGCTAGCATCTGCCGCGTAGAGCCTCAAAATCCCGTTAATCCCGCTTAAAATCACTGCGCTATAGCAACTGTTCCTCTTATGCTTGTACTTATTACTCCTCCGTATATATTACAATTACTTGGTCTTTTTGAATTTTTTTTGATACGCATTGACGGTGTTTTTTCCATTTTAAATTGATATGGCCCATTCATATAATTAGCCTGCTTAATTTGCAGATTTTCTCTTTTTCCCTACCTAAATCCATACCGCAAACATTATTTCCCACAGAATGACTACGTCCATTGAAAATTGTTGCCATTTTATATTCTATAGTTCCTAAATCTCTTTTAAATGTAATGTGAGGTAATGTGTGATGTCATTTTGAAATTCCTTGTAAATTAAGTGGAATGTTGTATGATATCAATGCAGCATCAACATTCCCTGACGCAGTGCCACAATATATAGCAGTGCTCTCGGTGGCTTATTTGTGCCCTTAAGGTTAATAACTATCAACAAGTTATAGAACCTAAAATCTTTAAATTCACTTGATATCCATTAATAGGGGCATTTGGTTAAAGTGTTGCCTCGTTAGTTAAGCAAGCAAGTAATTTTTTGTTCCAGCTGGTTTAAGTACGTTGAAAATTTAATATGTATTGTATATGGCACGTTGTTGGAAATTTCGTCTTTTATTAACGGGAGGTTAAGATCTCTGTGAATGTCTGTGTTCCGGATGTACCAGGCGCTGTAAGTAGTGGTCTTAGCACTTATGACCATGCTTTTTAATCAATTCTATGTTCACTGTCACTGGCGTTTTCCTATAAATTCAAACTGTCCTTATAATGGTTTTGTACTTAAACCGTACCGGACAGCGGATATTTATTAGCCAACTTACACTTTATTTATTTATGTAACGGCAGTGTGCGGCAGGAGAATGTCATCGAACTAACTTTGGTACAAAAGTTAAATTTAAGCTTAACGAGACGCGAGCTATTGTACAACAGTAAATTTTTAAGAACTTGTCAACACAAGTACAAAAAAAATTTGTTGTCCGTTGAAAAAATATCAATGTAAAGCATTTTCCCAGCATGAAATTCGGTTGCTCCAAGCATCTGTTTTTTTTTTGGCTGCCTGTCATGTTTCGTTTTCGTACATGTTTCGCAATTTATTACCACTTCATTAGCTAATTTTGCCTTTTTCGGAAAATAATAATAACGATGAATAACAACGTTCAGTGATTGGGCCGAGGTAGTGTTTGTGTAAGAGGGTTGAGTGTCCGAGGCGGATTCTGGTGAACTATTTTGCTTAAGTTGTTATTTAAGATTCGTTGGTGTGTTTATGAGTGGAATTTGCTTTCCCAATTTGTCAGTTTGCTATAATTTAAGTATGCCCAGGGATCCACACTATTTTTTTTTTTTTTGCCTTTTATTAATATAAGCTGTGACCTGATATACGCCGGGTATTTGTCATTATTTAGGGGGTTACATATTGCTGCGATAGCAGACTATGGATATTCCTCTCCTGTTTATGACAGTTTTTACGGCCTCGAGGATCCTGATGATTTCTTCTGTGAGCATCGACGAATAAGGGAGTTACAAAAATGCAATATTTCGGTTTAGATTTTAACAGCGAATGTTGTGGTCAAGTTATTTCGTCGGTGAGCAGGATGTGGAGCCTGGTCGTACTCCAAGAGGCGCACGTCCTTCATCCCTGGTTTCGCTGGGTATTTTTTCTCCTGCCACCATACAGGTGTACGACGCCTAAATTAGCCTTCAGCTCTGTTGGCCATCTCGTCGGCTCGGACCTGCTTCATCATATCTCTGATGATGTTATGCCCCCGCTCCCAAGAATCGATGTTTTCCATCATGGCCGCGATCAAGCCTCTAGGGCTGAGCGGGGCACCGGCACCTTTCATGTAAGAGCCTTTCTTGGTGGCGTTGCTCCATATTGGTGCAGCATAGAGCAGCGTTGCCTTGGCTACCGCCACCAGTAGTTTCCTTGCCGGGTAATTGGGACCTCCTATGTTGGGCATGAGCCTGGACAAGGACGCAGTTTTTATTGCTGCTTTCCTGCTCGCGTAGCTAGCTTGGTCCTTTAAAGATACCCTGAGGTCTATCACTACTCCCAGGTATTTTAAGTCTTGCGAGGCCACCTGTGGCCCGTTGACCGTGATCAGCATTCTTTCCACCTTCTTCCTGCTGCTTAATAGGACAGCCTCGGTCTTGTGCGCCGCAATTGTTAAGCCGGCTTTCTCTAGCCAGTCGATGGCCATAGTAATTGTCGTGTTGCACTTCTCTTCGAGGACTGCTATTGTCTTGGCCACTGCAGTTATTGCCACATCGTCCGCAAAGCAATGTAGCTCAGCTCCTAAGGGCCTGTTGATGCCCAGGATTCCATCATACATAATAGGGGGAATCTACTGCTGTTGGCAGCCATAGAGTGGTCTGCCTTGGGAATAGTTCTGCTACTATGCTAGCCAGAATATCCGGGTCAGTTGGAGTTGCCTCTCTTTCTTAGCTTGTTAGCTACGAGTTTGTAGGCAAGTCCCCATGGCTCTCTATCCACGGTCTCTAGCAGTTCCTTATAGGCTCGCGCTTTGGCTGCCAATATGCCGTGCTTGAACCCTGAGCGTTTGCTTCTGAAGGCCTCCATGAGTTCTGCGTGCTGTGTGCTGCCTCTGGCTCGTTGCGCCCTTCTCCTTGCCCTTAGGCATTCCGAGCGTAGCTTGCTTAAGTTGGCGCTCCACCAGTACACTGGGGGCTTGCGCTGCTCTTTTTTCCTCCTTGGCATGGTTGCGTCACACGTTGCCTCAAGCATCTTCATAACGTCGGCCGCCATTGAATCTGCGTGTCCATTTGTGATCCGAAGTGAGTCGATTTGGTATTCCAGCATATCCTCGTCCATCTTCCTTGAGTCCCAGGCTTGCCCGACTGATCTTCTCTGCCGCCTCCCAGTCGTGCCCTTCGGTAGGATGCAGAAGGAAATCAGTGCGTGGTCACTCAGCGTTACAACGTCGTGGACCGTCCAGCTCGCGTTAGCCACTAACCCTCTGCTGGTGTAGGTGATGTCGATATAGGACGAACCCCTATCGTTGTTGAACGTTGGTTTGCAGCCGTCGTTCAGCAGTACCAGGTCCAGCATAAGCATTGTGTTTATTACGGCTCGGCCTCTGAGATTGGATAGCCTGCTGCCCCATTCTTCTGCCCATGCATTGAAGTCGCCCGCGATGATCTTCGGGCCGCGCCCCCTCGCATGGCTGCCCAGCACCTCCATCATATCCTCGAACTGGTCTGGGGTGTCGCTAGGGGGGGCGTAGCAGCTGTAAAAATGCACTCCTTTTATTTTTGCATATGCTATTCCGCGCATCGGCGAGGCCGCCAATTCCTGTATGTGCTGGTTGCTGCAACACTTGATGGCTGCTTTACCGGTGTCGTCCAATATCATCGTGGGGTGCCTCGGACCGGGTAATAGGGCTGACTCAGAAGCATGATGTCTACCTTGCGCTCCGCCGCAGTTTGGGCCAGGAGGCTCTGAGCAGCTGCGCAATGGTTAACATTAAGCTGGACAATCTTAATTTGCTCCTGCATTATGCTGGGACTTTGCTTCTTTGAGGCTGGCTCTGTATGTCGGGCAAGCGAAACAGCCCGTCGGGTGGTTTTTGTCCACTTCGTCGCTGCATATTAGGCACTTTGGTGGTGCAACACATCCCCTTGCCTTGTGTCCTCGTTCGCCGCATCGCAGGCAGCAGTCTGATCGGTCGATCGCCTTGCAGGACGTTGCTCGGTGCCCCTACCCCAGGCACTTGTAACATCTCGTGGGCCGGACGTCCTGGATGATGCGGCACCTTGACCACCCCACGGTTACCGTGCCCTTCTTTAAGACCGCGATCGCATCATTCGCGTTCATCAGGACAGAGGCTATCTGAGTCCCATCCCGCATCCTACGTAGTCCTTTGATGTCCTCTGGTTTCAGCAGAATGCCTTGAACTTGGGAGGTATTGGGTTTACCCTCTGAGCTCACCGCCGAGTAGTTGCCGCGCTTGGGTGCCTGTGCTTTAGGCTCCTGAACTTTGGGCATCGGACCATGTGGCAGTTCCTTTGCTGGTGTAGCCTTTTTTCTAGGCTTTTGGGTCTCGGTTTGGGTAAAAGCGGTCGTAGAACGATTCTCTTTAGCGACGCCTTCATGAAGCTCGATGGCCCTGTTGCTGAGAGCCGAGAGTTCCAGGAGTACGCTCTTGTCCTCTATGATAACATGACGCCGAATTTCGAACGCGGATAGTATCGCGTTAATTTTGTTTCCCATCCTGGCGAGGATACTCCGTAGATCTTCATTTTTGAATCCCGCGGCGAAGTCCAAAGGCCTTATAGGTGATCATGTTGGAGATTTTCTTCCTTTTTTATTCGATTGCACGCTGATGACGTCCTTTGCCTTCGGGTTGCTCGCATTATTATCGCTGCTGGCTACAGGGACCGAGTTGTCCAGCTCTGCCGCACTTCGGGGGCTAGTCGGTATATCCTCCAACACAACCGCCACAACCGCCGGCATAGGGGTTCCCGCGGCTAGGTCTAAAGGCCCAATAGGCGATCCGATTGGTGATATCCTTGCTTTCCTGAGTGACGGCACGCTGATGGTGTCCTTTTCCTTCCGGTTACACGTATTGATGGCGCTGCTGGCTGCAGGGGCCGGGTTGTCTAACGCTGTATCACTGCGGCGGCAAGTTGGTAAATCCTCCAGCACTACCGCCGGCGCAGGGGTTCCGGCGTCCTGCACCGCGATTCCTCCTCCTTTTGTTGGTGACCTTGACATTTTGGAGCTCCTCCTGAATGGGTCATCCTCGGTGGGGGCGGGCCCCCCGCTGCTCTGTCCATTTGGTTCCTGATCTCTCGATCTGGCAGCACTGTTGGTCTGCGACGAGTTGACAGCTCCACCGGCTGATTTAACAGGTGGGCCTCCCACCGCAAATAGTGCACTCGGGAAAGGAAAAAATGAGAAATTGTTTTTTTACCTTTTTAACACACTTGCTTTTGTTGGTTCGCTCAGCCGAACATTTACACGTTCCCACGGTGTGGCTCTATGTATATGCGTATGTGTATACGAATACATTAGTGTTACCATATGTGGACGTGAGCAAAAGCCTCATAGATCTGGTAGAGCCAAGAATATGACCGATATATATGAAAATGTTAACGGGACTATTTCACAAGAAGTCGCTGTCTCTCTTTTTTGTTAATTTTGTTCGGTCTCTTTGCAACACTGAGATCGAGTTAAGTTGCTAGTAAACGACGAGCTCGTGCACATTGAAAAGAAATAAAATAGAAACAAAAATGAATTTCACAAGTTGCTGTTGTTTGATTGTTTAGTCTGATTTTAAAATCACCCTCAATAATTGTTTTTGGAATGTTGGAATATTTGTAAGGATGTGTTTATTAACTTCTGAGGTAGTTGACAATGTGCTTTGGTTTTGAAGATTTTTATTGGTGTGTCGCGCTTTTGTTCTGTTTTGTATTACAATTGTATAATTGTGCAGTTGCAATTGCGTTTTTTTACAGATGTGTATATCCTTGCAATTGGTTTGTGAAGCGGATGCGTCTAAATGGATTTCCCAGATAATTAATTTAATTTGATCATTAACAAGAAGTCGTCGTATGTATTTTTTTGTGTCTAGTGATATTGGCTAGTTTATAAGGACCGATTAGGAATGGTATTACCTATAAGAAGATTCTTGTTATATGTCGTTGCCGAAGGGGTAGATGGGCGAATTGTTTGTTCCTATTCCCATTGTTCTGTTTCTTCTATTCGTAAAGTTTTGTAATTACATAATATTTTTTTTTGGTCCGCACTTCCATATAGTCAGTTGGTCAATTAAAGAGTGCATGCCAACTCAATTAAATGCTCTTGCGAAGTCAAGATAGACGAGTCATGTATGCTTCCAAGTGTTGAATGACTTATTTATCAAGTGGTCTGAAAAGTTTGGCCGTCTGAAGTCGACTTACACTATTTGAAACCGAATTGTTCCGGGTGAAGAAGTTTGTTGTAGGTTAGGAACCACCATAGTCTATTTGGAATTTTTTCCAGTGTTTTAGCAAAGCAAATGAAGTGTGAATGAGGGCTTTTGATTTGTATTTATGTGAGATTTGAGGTGGTTGAAGCTTGTGTTTTTTGATCGATTGGTCTGATTGGTCGGACCAGTATTGTCAAATTAATGCGGCTATTGGGTTTTTAGCAGTGGTTCCTTGTATGTTCGTTGTGGTACAGTGAATGTTTTTTAATAGGTTAGCCTCAGATTTGTCTAATGTTGTTTTAGATTGCCTGTAGGCTTATTTTGTTAATGTAAATTTGGTCGTGGATTTCTTTTTTGTTGTGTTGACTTCTTTTTAAGACCGTGTTGGCTTTACTGAAGGCTGTAATATGTTCTTGATCTATTTTTTCTTTGAGTGTTTTTCATGCTTGTTGTTTTATTTATTTTATTTATATCACTAAACATAGTTTGAACTTGGAGGGGGGATGCTGTCAAAAATATGGAGAACCAACGCTTCGCTTTTGGAAATGTGTTCGAATCGTTGGATATTTATTACAGCACGGTCCATGAAAAAGCAAAATCTATAAAAACTTAAGTGGATTCGGGGAACACCCCACCGCCTTTAATTTCTAGCATTATCTTATGAAGAGTCTTCGTAAATATATACTATGTAACTATTCTAAGAGGAGTGTTTGATTTGTTGGGAGAGTTCATGGAATAAAATATTTGAGAAGAGCTAATAATTTGTACATATAGTGCGAAAAGGATCGTGTTCAGCGTGATTGGATCTGCGTATAGGTAGCCATTGGGTCGGAAGAACACAGTTATTCTATTAGGGACGGAAAAAGATAGTTGGTCTGAAAGGTGTTTTGAATCATCCATACCATAGATAAGAATTTGCAGAAACATGACCCCAACACGGGTTCGGCACTGTTCGGCGAAAGACGATTGTCAGGAGCCCAGTTCAAATTGTTCAGTGCAAATAACAGAAACTGTTTTTGAACAGATTCAATGCTATTTTGGCGAGAAGAGCATGGTGGATTTTAAACGCAAGAGCAGTATTCAAGGATAGGACAAACTAGTGTGATAGATAAGGATCTGATGGTGAAAAGATTGTTATATTCTTTTGAACAACGCTTAATAAAGGCTTACTTTCCTCTGGCTTTATTCACTGTCACAGAGTTGTGATCATAAAACTTAAGTTTATGATAAAAAAGGACACCAAGATCATTGATTGTGATAACACGATCAAGGACATGATTTCCGAAGAAGTAAAAGACATAAGACATAAGCGGCACACAGCGATGAAACTTCATAAGTCTGCATTTTAAGCAGTTAAGGAAGAGAAGGATGTTTGAACAACACGAATAGAGCTCATCTAGGTCTAGTTGCAGATGCTTGTGCAGAAAATGTTCCGAGAAGGACTTGATATCATCAGCCTACGTAAACGTAGAGGTATAATTAATCACACCTCAAGCACCTTGGGAATTGCAGATAGCTTAGCAATACCGCGATAGTTCTCAATGTTAGCCATATAACCTTTTGTGTGAATGATTCATTTCACAACTTAGGCAGAATTGCTAGCCCCAAGGATAGGATAAATAGTAAAGTGAGAAGTACGCTTAGAATATTAGAGTAGCATCTGAGGATGCAGCTTGGCACATAATCAGAACCTGGTTAAAATGAGATTTTGATTAATGAAAGAGTGACAGTGAAATTTATAAAAATATAGGTTGTTTTATACGGTAAGCGATAGGGATAATTAGAAAAGAGATCAAATGAATCAGAAGAGTAAGTCGATTGAAAAAGTCAAAAAAATAAGCATAACTGAGATTTGAAGAGTCAGAATTATTATTATACGAAAGGGGAGGAGAAAAAAGATTGAATTTGTGTTTAGAGCTTACAAAAGAATAGACACAACTTCAATCCTTTCGAAAGTTGAGTTTACATTTGGATATATAAAGTTGATATACCATAGTTGATTGTTATGGTCAACGAATTGGTTACGAAGATGTCTTCCGATGCTTCTTGAGTCTCAACGCTTCAATTAACCTTTGAAAATTCCCTGCCTTTCCGTCGTAATAAAAAACTATAGACGACGCAGTTTTCAAACATTATGGCTGTTATTGTGTCATTTTTTTGTATCTCCTTGTCTTTTCTATCAGTAAATTTTTATTTTAATTTGAATTCCATAACCCTTACTTATTGAATTCTGCTCGGTTAATGAATATACACGTATTTGGAACGAGACCTTAAAGATTTTTGTAAGCTCTATTTTTCATATATTTAAGGCGAGAGGTATGCTTATTGATCCAGACGGTTTTGACTTTTATGGTGCCAATATTTCATGGATAGGTTTATTCAAGACGTTATGAATGACATCATAAAACATTCCGTAGCATTAATATTGACTTCAGTCTTTTTTCTTCGTTTTTTTTAAACACTTCTGGTTACTGGTGGAAACTTGAGGTGTGTCTTCAGGAAGAAAGGGAGAAGACCTAGTAATTGTGGCAGAGAAGGTTACATTTAATGAAAATGAGGTCACACGACCTGCCACGAGAATTCCTAATAGGGTTAAGCTAGAAACCAGCAAAACGGCTAAGCCATCAAGGAAGTCGCTTTTGCTAGTGGTTAATAACGCGTCAGTGTGAGGGGCAAATTGAAGTCACGCATAACAAGGATAAAATCAGAATCATTTAACAGTGGAAAAACTGATTTAATGGCATTTAGGTGGTGCATATCAATGATTGGATTGGACACAAAGGCGAAACAAGTTATAAATAGGTTAAACCACTCAAAACAAATTTGAACGGCTATAAACTATAAGGATTCGTGATCGGGATACGTTCAGCCGGGTAACTACTGTTAACGGCAATAAGTACGCCACCTCCAAAAGATGGTGCGATTTCACGAAAGACAATGTACTTAAAACTAAAATTTCATTATACACACGCTGTGACAGAGGAATTTAGCCAGGTTTCAATTGGCACAATGGTGAAAAATCAAAAGAAACACTGTTCGTGATAAATTGGTTCAATTTACCAAAAATACTGCGATCGTTTTGATAGCAACCAGCAAAAACTTTTTACTCAGTTTTTTAAAAGAGATACAAAAATAAAGCATGAGAATCTCTGGCCAACAATTGATGAACAATACTGTGCTCGCAGAATCTAGACCTTTCGCAAAGCAGGCATCTGGTAAAATGAAATCATGATACTTAACGTCTGTACTTAAAATTAAATTTGGTCACAAAAGTTCAAAGGGAGCACTGTTGAGATTATTTGAAAGGTGGCACCTATCGTCATCCGCTGTGGCGTCAGGCATAAGACGCGATAAAACGATAGACTACCGTAGAGCATCAGCTCAGGTTAGAAGCGTAAGTCCGAAGATCGCGGCACACACTTTGCACCAGCGGCTATGGTCAGGAAGCACCTGCCAGGAAGCACCGCGAAGAGCACGACGGCTACATCGGAGGCAATACTAGCAACCAACATGCACCGGCGAGCAGAGCACCGGTGGGCAAAAGCATCGGCACCAAAACCAACGGAGGCATTGGCAGCAAAATCGAAAGCAACAACGGAGGCACCGGCGGAAACATCGGGAAAAGACTCAATTCAGTTTTTAATTTTAAATTATCAGTAGTTTTTTTAAAAAAGAACAAGTGATAGATTATTTCAAAATGTCGACGAAGGAGAAGGAAATCCTGATTGAAGATCAGGTGAGAATAACTAGGCTAGTAGATGGGATTTTAATAAAAGATATACAGAAGAGAATGATAAGATACTCTTATCTTCGTCTTGTGCAGCTACAAGGTTGTGAAAATCACAACAACAAATTAGTGAAGCTAGGTCCGATAGATCATTAGTATTTTATTAAAGACCATTTCAAAAGCATGATTTAAAAATTTAAGGCAGCTAAAGAAAGGTAATTAGAGATATTGCCAGGAATGAATTAAATGCCAAGCTTATGTGATCCATTGGCCAAGTGGTGGAATACTTAAGCCATAGATATAAAGAAATCCAGGAAAGGAAGTTTGAAACCTTTTCATTACGGATTAAGAAATTACTAATGTATCGGAGCAAAATAGAAACTGCGTCTGGTTTGATTGAAGGTCTGCGTCTGGTTTGATTGGTATTGAAGGGTTTCCAAATAAATTCAAGGCTGATACGTCGGAAATAAAAGAGGATATAGAGATATATGTAGAACTAATGAAGACAAAAATCCAGGAAAATTATGGAAAAAAGGTAGAAGGATAGTCAAAAAAAAAGATACATTTCCTACCCTACCAAAGGGAGAGATATCCATATTGTCTGGTGCATCCAAAGATTTTGACCGTTTTATCGAGATCTTTAAGGAGCTAGTGCACTCAAGGGTAAACTTAGGCTCATTATTGAAGCTAAGTTACCTAAACAGTGCCTTGAAAGGGAACCATTAATTTCTGCGTTCCGGCAAGAGTTATGAGGCAGCTTGGGAACTGCTAACGAGAAAGTACAAGAATACGGTAAAGTAACGAGTAACGAGTAAAGTACAGACCAGTTAAATCAACTAATTGAGGTTACAAATTATTAATGAATCTATTTATATGATGCGACTCAAAGCAAATCTTACTAAAGAATTAGATTGCATTTATGCGCACATCATTATTTAAAAATTTAGTAAAGAAGCTCTACAGAAATATGAGACCCATGTTAACAAATAAAATGCAATCCGGAGAGATATAATGGAATTTTTAGATCAACGGCGAAGTTCGTTGTCTTTAGTACAAGAAGAAATCCCTGAAGAAAGAATGTTCAAAATGACTCCAACGAAGAAAATTTGTCGTTAAGTAAAATTTCCGGGCATCAGGGCCGGCGGAAGGTGTATGTCGGGTGAGGAACACTCCTCATGCGAAATCTGAGCGGGTGAGGAATTCATCACCCGAAAAAATTTGCCTTGGATGAAAAATTTTATTACTTTATGAGTGTTTATATCGTGGAAATCAAACAAGAAAACTTCAAAAATTAGGAAGTAGTCGCTCCACCAGCTTGACCGGGTATATAGTCACTCCCGCCAGCTTTGACGTGAGCGACTATATATAGTCGCGTCTCTCGTCATTCTTTCGTGCATGTGTATGTGCGGTCACCATATATATACATGGTGACCGCACACCGATATCGCACAGCTGTTTAGTCATGCGGCGGTCGGCATAAAAAATTTTAGAGCTCCTCACCCCACTCAGAAGTGTTTCTCCTGCCCTGCCGGGCATCAAATGATATACATATTGCCATAAATTTAAAGAATTAAGTCCCCAGGAGAGAGTGGGGGCGTGTTTAAGTGTTTGAAGCTGCATTATCCGCAAAAATTAACTCGTGAGTTATTACGCTCCTATTGAAATGGATAACTTCATAGCATGTTACATTTTAGAAAAGAATCATTAAATACATACATTACTTCTGAACAAGAATTATTGGCTACAGCTAATGTTCAAATTAAAGGTAAAGACGTCCATACACCGAAAAGGCGAAACGAGCCAGTTGCTCCTGCTGCCAATCCCATAAACATATTTTTTTTGAACATCGCTGCTGCGACGAACAACAAGGAGATCCTGGCTCTTAAGGGTCTGTGCCACATGAGAGTTGTCTTCGAGCCCCTTCGCAAGCGAAATACAACAACCCAATGCCATCGATGCCAGCAATTTGGTCACACGGCCAAATACTGCCGTAAGGCGCAGTATTATTTGTCTCAAATGCGCCGGCGAACATCCAGCCAAAGACCGTAAAGACCGCAAGCCATGCACTTGCTATAACTGTGGTGAACAGCACTCAGCGAATTATTCCGGATGCTCAAAACTCCAGGCATTCCTTCAGCGCTCTATGCCAAAAAGAGGTGTGGCCGGTAGAAACGGCCATGTTCCTACTCGATGTATGCCGATTGCACCGATCCGAAGCGGAGTCTCCTACGCAGATGTAGCTAAAGCCTGGATGGGCCCCAAGCAGGATCAGCAACAGGTGCCACAGCCCTTCCAGCAGCAACCTGAGACCAGGAAGCACAGCCGACAAAGGAGTCGGTCTAGAGGCGGACATCAGCCCCCTTTGGACAATAACACTTTTAGCATCCTGCAGACGCTAAACGAAAGCATGAACGCTCTGCGCTCCCTTCAGGAACAGCAGATTGAACAAACGAGGATGAAGCTACTACAGCAAGGGCAGATGATCCATCTGCTCACTGATATACACGCGCAGACAGCGACAAAATGAAGTCGCTGCGCATTTTAGTATGGAACGCCAACGGTGTCTCCGCGAAACTCTCCGAAGTTGAATGCTTTGTGCGGCGCTACGAGATGTTTTGCTTATCAGTGAAACACATTGCAAAGATGTCTTTGCAAAGATGACAGTCTTTACGGAACGTCAATGCTTGCCACATTTGCCGACGACGTGTGCATAACGTACGGGTCCAGGTGCGAGCAGGAGGCCGCTAACGGTATCCAGAACTACGCAACAAGATTTTCCGACTGGGCTAGGAGATGGAATATTGGCATAAATGGCAATAATTCCACGAATTTTTGGTACACCCTCAAATGGAGAACGCCACCAGCAGTGCTCATTGACGACACCCCTGTGGAACAGGTTGACTCAGCCAAATACCTGGGAGTCATACTCGACCGCCGGCTCACTTTCTCGAAGCAAGTGAGTGAATTGAGAATACGCATACGGGCCGCGGCGTCAAAGCACTACTAGCTCATGGGCCCGCGCAGCAAACCTTCGCTGAGAAATAAGTTGACTATCTATAATCAAATCATAGCTCCTATTTGGAGGTATGCGTGCCAAATTTGGGGCCTGGCGTGTGACAGCCAGATCCGCAGAATCCAGAGCATCCAAAATAAGATGGCGAGGACGATCACTGGCTGCGAGTGGTATGTGAGGAACACCACCCTCCACAGTGACCTAAAGCTGCTCACGGTCTTTGAGACCATAAATTTCTACTCCAGCAGCTACAACGACCGACTGGAGCGCCATCGCAACCGACTCGCTAAGGGACTTACCAGACCTCGCCCACAAAGGAGGCTCAACAGGCGACTTCCTAGGGACCTAATTGACCGGCTGCCAACAAGACGCACAGCAAGATGATGATAAGCCAAACGATATACTCCCCATCGTCTTTCTTTCTTTTATATTTTTTGTTTTTAAGTTTGTAAATATTGTTAGTTTGTAAGTTTAAATTTAGTAATAATGGTAACGCTAAGCACACTTAGCCGGCGAGCCTCTCAGGCAGTACTAATAGATGCCAAGGTCACCAAGGGGTTTTAAGATACCCGGTATGCCTCAATAAATAGTTATAAAAAAAAAAAAAAAAAGATGAAAAATTTCAAACATATAAAGCTTTGATTTATAATGGTTCACAAAGCACGATAATATCTAAAAAGGCGGCACAAAAATTAAAAGTGCTGAAAATGAGGTCATATAGTTAGATAAGTGGTATATCATCCACAAAAAAGTGCATAGCATAGCAAATCTTAATGTTTATTAAAAAGAAAAATTCAAAAATATTAAACGTAAATGCAATTATTTTATCCAAATTAAAACAAAATCTTTCTGAAAATAAGATAAATATAAATAAACAGAATTGGAAAGAATTTGGATTATCCGATTTGATACACCACGTTGTATTGATTTAATAATAGGAGCTTATTTATACGCACAAATTGTAGTGGCAGAAATAGTCAAAAAAGGATCACTTCTCGGGTAAAAAACAATCTTTGAATGGATCGTGTCAGGACAAACAAAGTCCGCAATGAAAAATTTTATTAGTTCAACCATCTTTGTGAACTTGCAAAGGAGAAAAAAATCAAAAAAATAATTATTAAAATTCCCCACAACAAATTTTTTTTTAAATTATACAAAATATAAGTTTCAGTCCACTCATTATGATGAAGATGGAAATAACAATGTAAAAAAGAAAAACCCTTGGCCCTTGGCAAAATCTTTAAATGTTAATTTGAAAAAGTATAAAATAAAACGACTAAAAAACACTGGAAATTAATGAAATACAGGCCACGACAAAATTGAAAAGCTATCGAAAGGAAAATGTTATTAAAATGTATAGCAATTCACACTTTTGTGGCCCTTGGCAGTATGCCCTAGCATTGAACATGTTCATATATAAAAAGATAAAAATAATGTAAAAGGTATCGGACCAACCACCAATAATAAACAATGCATTTTATGACCGATCCCTTTAAAAACAAATGCACTTGAGAGGGTCACACATGTTAAACATGTACATACATGCATGCGTAAGGTGACACCATCATGCTAGGGAAAAGGTCATAAAATACTTAGGCCGAAGCCCACATACCTATGTACATATTAAAGTCGCTGTGGCATAAATATAGGGTGCGGCAGCATAACTTCCTTTTTTAAAATGCGCGCCATTCAGTTAGTTGATGTCATAGCGGAGCGCTAGTGGTCCCGTTCAAGAGGGGCTACTGCAAAGTTTTGTCCCGACACGGTTCAGTCACCATCATGCGTTGGAATAGTGAGGAGCGTGCCTTTGCGTTGAGGCCTTCTTTTCAAGCGGATGTTCGGTTTACAACACAGCGTGCATTTCGGAATCGCTTTAATTTGGCTCCCGTCCCAGACCGCAAATCAATTGTTACATGAGTCACTACATTCAGGCAAACTGCAAGTGCGACAAAACCAAGAACTGGAGTCCCTCGACCCGGTAGATCACCTGAGAACATTGAAGCAGTGAGAGCGTCAATATTGCGATCTTCACGGCGTTCTGCTTGCAAACACGCATCTGCCCTTGGACTATCCGATCGTTCTGTGAGAAGAATTCTTCATGATTCCAACAAGACGGTGCCACAGCACACACTTCACGAGCATCGATGGCTGTTTTGAGGGAACACTTTCAGAGCGTCTTATCTCAATTAAAGGCGATTTGGAATGGCCGGCACGCTCTCCCGATCTGTTCCCTTGTGAATTTTTTCTATGTGGTTTTTTGAAATCCTGTGTTTACGTCCAAAAACCCTACAAGATTTAAAAAACCAACATTCAAGAAGAAATTGGCAACATAACACCTGCACAGAGTCACGACAAACGCCAGAAATCGGTTTACGCAATGTATGGAGAATGGGGGACGTCCTCTATCAGATTTCATCTTAAAAAAAATATAAATAAAAACTATCTATAACTATTTATTAAGGCATGCAGGGTATCTTAAAACCCCTTGGTTACCTTGGCATCTATTAGTACTGCCCGAGAGGCTCGCCTGCTAAATGTGCTTAGCGTTACCATTATTACTAAATTTAAGCTTACAAACTAACAATATTTACAAACTTAAAAACAAAAAATATAAAAGAAAGAAAGACGATGGGGAGTATATCGTTTGGCTTATCATCATCTTGCTGTACGTCTTGTTGGCAGCCGGTCAATTAGGTCCCTTTAGACATGTACCTACATTATAAAAATAAATAAATATTTTCCGATGCCTACTATAGTTTTCATTGAGTTCTGAAAAAGCGAAAATATGCTGCCGCACCCTGTATAAATAGTTGATAACAATTCTTGTTAGAACATAAGTACATAATTCTAAGGTTGCTTCAGATGTAAAATTATATAAGTATAACAGTTTCTAAACGGAAATCATTGGAGTAACAACGATTTTGTTTCCCTCCTCTTAACAAAGACATTCAAATCATTATCATTATCTCTCTAAGCATATTTGAATATGTTAAATTGTTGAAACTTCATTACGATATTTTTACCTAAATAATGCCTGATAAAAAAATAAAAACTAGTAACCATTTTACCAGAACCGATTATGTACGACATGCAACAAACGAATTTAGATAAATTCTTACAATTTTTGCGAGGACTAACACCTCTTAGGATCAATAATAAGCGATATGTTTTCTTCATGCTTTTTGGTTGATTTTCTAAATTTATTACTTAGATAAACGTATAATAAGTGTGTGTAGTTTTTTACATTATCTCCATGTATTAGTGAAAGCTGTATGGGTATCCATTGTATAACGCGCTCTTATACAAAGCGTTTTCGATATAACGCGATTTGGAAAAAAATTAAGTTTCAGTACAACCCGAAATTTTGGCTTATATAACGCGAAGGGGAAAATACATAATTAATTAATTCCCAGTTTCACTCTAAAGCGCATAAGAGAGGGTTTAAGTTTGGTTGAAAAAATGAAATCTTTCTTTACAACTTATGATCCTTCACTGGAGAGATCCGGCAATATAATAAGGGAAATACATATTAATCTAGCACCTTATTACGAAACTGAAAAGGAGCTTAAAAAACCCACCCACTAAAAACTGATAACAGATTTTGCAATTACAAAACCAGTAGAGGAACCACAAGGTCCCACAACTTGTTTCTTATCCAATAGCCAAAACTATGCTGAATAAATATCTTCTGATGAAGCCATTGCTCCCGCAAAACGCTCATGCGCAAAGATTTTTGAAGACAGTGAAGACATTTTGAAAAATGTTCATATGCATATGTATTATTATTCATATCTTGTGTTTTTAATTGTAAAGGAATTTTTGTATTGTATTGAAATATATGTGCATTTGTTATTTATTATGTATTTAAAAAAAAAAACCTGTTGGAACATAACCCCCAAATTTATATGAAAACTAAGTTTTAGATAACGCGAAATAACATAACGCGCCATTCTTCTGGAACGTAACTATCGCGTTATACAAGGGATATCTGTATATTTAAACACAAGTAGCTTATTGAGGTATATAAGATATAATATTAAAACTTTTGTCGTCGTGAAAAATTATATGATAAAAATTATATACAAATACAAATTATATGTCTTAGATCCAATTTTGGAAACATAAATTTTCTTTTCAGTGTAGAAATTTTTTTAATAACAAAATTTAAGCCTTAGATTTTTTTTGTTGAATATCGATATTGTTGAATATCGAGTACCAACTACCTGGCAACCTTGTAATCTCTTATGCTTTACTTCACATTCTTATGTTCTCTTACTGAAGTCAGTTCTTCATTAAACTTTCACAATTCAACATTGCGCTTGTATTTTATTATCTAAATAACCAACATTTTTAATAAAATTTTGAAAAATAGATGCTTTAACATATCATCTAAAGGCAACTTATGGTCTGCTAGACTTCCAGCTTGCTAGAGACAGCTTAGTTAGCTCAGTTGTAAATTGAGTTTTAATTAATAAAGATCACGTAAAAAAATTTATTCTTTAAAAATGTTTAAATTATCCTTCTAAAGATTAGTAAATTCGCACCCGAGCAGGGACCGGTGCGTCTAAACGGTACAGCAAAACGTCTTGTAAGTTCGCGGCTTGCAACAATTTGCAATCTGCGTCTCGAAAGGACTTTCGAGAATAATATGAACGAGGAACTCGCGAAAAATTACCCAATTTCCGTCGTTCGAATCAACTCAAAATCAACTCAACGACAAGTCGAAATTCGCTTGTATATTTTGCCCATCGGTGGACTCCAATGACTGTTGGCAGGGCCGCAGGTTACCCCTCAGATTTTGTACACATCGCAAGATACTCATTAGTCAACGCAACAAACAGAATGAAATCCGGATCGTCGGGGGAGGAGCCACATCAACGAAACTAGCCATAGTACTGTAAGATTAAACCAGCCAAAATTTAAGAAAATTCTAAAACTAACAAAATATAATACACTAAAAAAAAATTTTAATAAAAATCATAAAAATAAATTAAACAAAAAGATCACAACGGTGATGTGAACACATTCAACTTTCCGATTCCCAACGGACCCTCTAAAATAAAAGGAAAAAACCAGACACTGGTTTTAAACAAAAGAGAACAAGTGAAAAAAGTTATCTTCGGCTTGCCGAAGTTGGTATACCCTTGGAGATCTTTACAAAATTGCAATAAGTACTTATGTAAAAATCAGAAGTCTTTTCAAAATTATTGATATGGCTATTGCAAATGAATAAATGTTGAATTCGGTTGCAATAGCTTGGAAAACAAAACAGTTTTCCATACAAAGACTTGTTTTCATATCGGTCGTTTGTATGGCAGCTACTTATAAAGTGGCCGATCCGGTCCAAACTTTTACAAATCGTGTATGGCTATGTCAAATGAATAAATGTTTAATTCGATTGCGATAGTTAGAGAACAAAAAAGTTTGACATTTTTGAAAAAAATTCAGATGCATACGTACTAACAGAAACGCAAAAATATGTTCAAGCAAGAGAAAAAATGCGTGGACCTGCAAAACTGTTCTTGGAAGGAGAAAGTGTGAGTGAATATGGAGAGTTGAAATATTTGTTGATTGAACAGTTTGAATTTGGAGATTTAACACTCACAAACAATTACAAGATAGAAAGTAGAAAAAAGACGAGACTCAGTTCATACAAAGAACTGAGCGAAAAATTTGAAATTTATGAGCGATTGAATATTAATGATAAAACGGCAGCACAAAATGCTAAGCATGCGATCGAAAAAGGGAAAAAATATCATTGCTTTAATTGTAGCTCAGCGGAGCATAAACGGAAAGTTGCAACCAAGAAGGACATATTTCGAATAACTGTCAAAAATAAAACTGATAATATTCAAGTGGTAACAAAACGAAATCGTTTGAAGACAATTAAATTAAACAAAAATCCAAAGGATTGCCTTGTAGATTCTGGGGTTGATGTTAGCTTAATTGGGTGCAACGGGTCAAAGTTTCAAAAATATTACAATGCTACGCGGTTTGGAAACAAATCAACGAAGTCTGAGGAATGTTCGGATACTCAAGTTTCAACCGACCAATTAAAAACTAACCATCAGTTTATAGTTGTGCCAAATGAGTCGATAGACTCAGACGTTCTACTGGGAGACTATTTTATTTCCAAATATCGGATGGTGTTCGATAAGCATGGATATACTTTTTTGCGAGATGAGGAAAATAATGGTTTCATACACGATTATGCTGCAATGTATAATGTCGTCGTAGAACCTGTTTATGTAGTACCGCCTCAATATTGGAAGCCAGTGGAACAGCTGATACAAAAAAGTTATGAAGCGATGCCAAATCCAGCAAAAAAATGCCCAATTGAGTTGACAATAGTTCCTGAGGGAGTGATGCAGCCATTTTGCCATGCGCCAGCATGATTATTGACGGATGAAGCTGACGCAGTAAACCAACAAATAATTGAATGGGTTGAACAAGGAGTAGTGCGACGTCGAATATTGCGAGCAGAGTGGTACTGGTAAAAAAGAAGGATAGAACTCTCCGCGTCCGTGTGGACTATAGGAAGTTGAACAGTATGGTTCTTATCGATGCTTTTTCGGTTGCATTGATGGACGAAATTATCGAAAAGTTGCAATCTTCCAAGTGGTTCACTATAATGGACCTCGAAAATGGATTCTTCCACGTTCCAATCAAGGAAAGTAGCAAGTCGCTCACAGCATTCATCACAAGAGAAGGATCGTTCGAATTTAATAGAGCTCCTTTCGGTTTCAAAAACCCTCTCCAGTTGCGTTTATAAGGTTTGTTCACCATATTTTCCAAGAGTTGATCAATGCTAACATGATGCAGTTATACATGGATGACATAATCATGTATGCTCCATCACCTGGACTGTCTATGCAAAAAGCCAAGACAGTATTGAAGAAAGTAGCTGAATATGGCTTGAAGATTAAATGGAAGAAGTGCAGATTTTCGCATTGACTTTTTGGGACATATCATTAAAGGTAGGCAAATGTGGCCGGGCAGGGAGAAGACAAAAGCCATTCATAATTTTCCTCCGCCAACAAATTTTAAAGCTGTACAATCATTTCTGGGCCTAACAGGATTTTTCAGATTCAGAAATTCATTTCAGGATATGCTTTGATCTCGCGGCCGCTGACAAATTTGTTGAAAAAAGATGCACTTTTCGTCATTGGTTACTTGGAAGATAAAGCTATGCAAGAGCTAAAAGAACGACTCACAGACAGAGATGCAGAGACAGAACTACACACTGACGCTTCAAAGAATGGATTTGGAGCTGTGTTGCTGCAGATGGTAGACGGAAGTTTTCATCCGGTCTATCATTGTAGCAGGAAGACTTCCGAAGCCGAATCAAAGCGACATAGCTATTACTTAGAATCAAAGCAGAATATTTAGCTATGAAGAAGTTTCGTCACTTCCTGCTAGGAATACAGTTCAAGCTGATTACACATTGTGTCGCTTTCAAGCAGACTACAACCAAACAAGACATACCAAGAGAGGTAGGACCTTGGATTTTGTACATGCAAGACTTCACTTTACAGTAGAACACCGAGCCGCAGAAAGAATGAAGCCTGTTGACTGCCTTAGTCGCTTTTCACAGTATATGTGGCTTACTACAGAGATTATGCAACAGCTGTACGTATTAAAAGGCCCAGCAGGACGCCGATTACATAAAAGCTGTCTGGGAAATTCTGAAAGAGCGGCAGTACCAAAACTTTAAGGTGAAAGGCGATATTCTATACAAGATGGACAACGGCAATGATTTGTTAGTGGAGCCAAAGAGGATGGAATGAGAAATAAAACAGAGTTCGCATGAAGTTGGTCACTTATCAACAGTGAAGACGATGCACACTATCCAACAGCAGTTTTGGATCCCGCATCTCGAAGTCAAGGTATCAAAGCTGATAGTGAATTGCATAAAATGTATTATGTTCAGCAAAAAGCTTGGAAAGCAGCAATTTTTTTTTGAATTGCATCGACAAAGGAGATACATCACCACAAACTTTACATATTGATCATCTTGGACCCATGGATGCGTCATCTAAACAGTACACGTACATTCTGTCAGCTGTGGATGGGTTTTCCAAATTTGTCTGGCTATACCCAACCAAACGGGATCGCCTATAAGACCCTTAGAAATAGCCGCGGGACTCTCAACAACAGGGCGATCGAGCTTCATGAAGGCGTCGCTAAAAAGAATCGTTCTACGACCGTTGCTACCCAAACCGAGCCCCAAAGGCTTAGAAAAAAGGCTACACCAACAGAGCAATTGCCAAAGGGACAGATGCCCAAAGCTCAGAAACCTAAAGCACAGGCACCCAAGCGCGGCAACTACTCCGCCGTTAGCATAGAAGGTATACCTAAACCCAATAAAAATACATCCAAGCCGCGCAGCTATGCATCCGTCGCCTAGGATGCTATCACTGGAGGCGAGTGGAACAAAGATAAGCCTCAACGCCTGCTGATCCCTTGCATTTCGGCAGCAGAACTAGTTTCTGACTTTTCCAACTCGTCGGAAAGACCCCAGCGAAGAGACACTGCTGGAAGGTTTCCCTGAATATATCAAGTCTAGCTAACGCCGCTGCCTTGACGACTGCTGGACTGGAGGCACTTATACTAAAGAAGACGGGAGAGGCCTCGTATGCGAAAATGCTCCGAAAACTAAAAGCGGACCCGAACCTCAGCGAACTGGGCAAACATGTTCGCAAAGTCCGCAGAACCTAGCAAGGGGAACCACTGCTGGAAGTAGAGGGGAAAGCCTCCGACAGCGTCCCCAAATTTAGACCGAGCTGGAAGCAACTCTAAAAGACATGGCTTCGGTACGTACGGGTACATAATTCAATGATTCAATAGTGGCCGACCTCATGAAGATGCTTGAGGCAACGTGTGATGCAACCATGCCAAGGAGAAAAAAAGAGCAGCGAAAGCCCCCAGTGTACTAGTGGAGCGCCACCTTAAGCAAGCTACGCTCGGAATGCCTAAGGGCAAGGAGAAGGGCGCAACGAGCCAGAAGCAGCACCCAGCACGCAGAACTCATGAAGGCTTTTAGATGCAAACGTTTTGAGTTTAAGCTCGGCATATTGGCTGCCAAAGCGCGGGCCTATAACTACTACTACTAGATACCGTGGAACTACTAGGAACTACTAGATACCGTGGATAGAGATCCCTGGGGACTTGCCTACAAACTCGTAGCTAACAAGCTAAGGAAGAGAGAGACAACTCCAACTGACCCTGATTTCCTGGCTAGCATTGTAGCAGAACTATTCCCAAAGCAGACCACTCCATGGCGGCCAACAGCAGTAGCAACCCCCTTCCCCCGCCATGACTTACCGAGCTTAACAGACTTCGAAGTTGTGGAGGCAGCCAAGCGAATCAAGCCCAACAAAGCTCCTGGCCTGGATAGAATTCCTCGAGAAGTCATCAATGCAGTGGCATTAGCTAGACCTGATATCTTCAGGGAAACCTTCCAGCAGTGTCTCTTGGACGAGGTCTTTCCGACGAGGTGGAAAAGCTAAAAACTAGTTCTGCTGCCGAAAGTCAAGGTATCAGCACACGCCGCAACCAGCTACCGCCCGCTATGCCTACTGGACATCGTGGGCAAGCTATTCAAACGCATCCTGTATGCTCGAATAGAGGCAATCACAGAGAGCAGTAACGGCCTAGGTATGCAGCAGCACGGCTTCCGGAAGGGCAAGATCACCCTGGACGCACTTATGGCGGTGAGAAACATCGCCGAGAACGCTCTCGATGGTGATAGATGGCTGAGTGGAAGGATGGAGTACTGCGCAATCATCACGTTGGATGTGAAGAACGCGTTCAACACCGCTAGATGGCCAGTAATCCTCAGTGCCATGCATAGGATGGGTATCCCGGAGTACCTCAGGATCGTCGTTGGAAGCTACTTCACGGATCGTGTCCTCTGGTTCGACACGGACACTCACCCGAGATGCTACCGTGTTTCTGCAGGGGTTCCACAAGGATCTGTGCTTAGACCGATCCTGTGGAACATCCTGGGCATCAACAGGCCCTTAGGAGCTGAGCTACATTGCTTTGCGGACGATGTGGCAATAACTGCAGTGGCCAAGACAATAGCAGTCCTCGAAGAGAAGTGCAACACGACAATTACTATGGCCATCGACTGGCTAAAGAAAACCGGCTTAACAATTGCGGCGTACAAGACCGAGGCTGTCCTATTAAGCAGCAGGAAGAAGGTGGAAAGAATGCTGATCACGGTCAACGGGCCACAGGTGGCCTCGCAAGACTTAAAATACCTGGGGTAGTGATAGACCTCAGGGTATCTACGCGAGCAGGAAAGCAGCAATAACAACTGCGTCCTTGTCCAGGCTCATGCCCAACATAGGAGGTCCCAATTACCCGGCAAGGAAACTACTGGTGGCGGTAGCCAAGGCAACGCTGCTCTATGCTGCACCAATATGGAGCAACGCCACCAAGAAAGGCTCTTACATGAAAGGTGCCGGTGCCCCGCTCAGCCCTAGAGGCTTGATCGCGGCCATGATGGAAAACATCGATTCTTGGGAGCGGGGGCATAACATCATCAGAGATATGATGAAGCAGGTCCGAGCCGACGAGATGGCCAACAGAGCTGAAGGCTAATTTAGGCGTCGTACACCTGTATGGTGGCAGGAGAAAAAATACCCAGCGAAACCAGGGATGAAGGACGTGCGCCTCTTGGAGTACGACCAGGCTCCACATCCTGCTCACCGACGAAATAACTTGACCACAACATTCGCTGTTAAAATCTAAACCGAAATATTGCATTTTTGTAACTCCCTTATTCGTCGATGCTCACAGAAGAAATCATCAGGATCCTCGAGGCCGTAAAAACTGTCATAAACAGGAGAGAAATATCCATAGTCTGCTATCGCAGCAATATGTAACCCCCTAAATAATGACAAATACCCGGCGTATATCAGGTCACAGCTTATATTAATAAAAGGCAAAAAAAAAAAAAATAGTGTGGATCCCTGGGCATACTTAAATTATAGCAAACTGACAAATTGGGAAAGCAAATTCCACTCATAAACACACCAACGAATCTTAAATAACAACTTAAGCAAAATAGTTCACCAGAATCCGCCTCGGACACTCAACCCTCTTACACAAACACTACCTCGGCCCAATCACTGAACGTTGTTATTCATCGTTATTATTATTTTCCGAAAAAGGCAAAATTAGCTAATGAAGTGGTAATAAATTGCGAAACATGTACGAAAACGAAACATGACAGGCAGCCAAAAAAAAAAACAGATGCTTGGAGCAACCGAATTTCATGCTGGGAAAATGCTTTACATTGATATTTTTTCAACGGACAACAAATTTTTTTTGTACTTGTGTTGACAAGTTCTTAAAAATTTACTGTTGTACAATAGCTCGCGTCTCGTTAAGCTTAAATTTAACTTTTGTACCAAAGTTAGTTCGATGACATTCTCCTGCCGCACACTGCCGTTACATAAATAAATAAAGTGTAAGTTGGCTAATAAATATCCGCTGTCCGGTACGGTTTAAGTACAAAACCATTATAAGGACAGTTTGAATTTATAGGAAAACGCCAGTGACAGTGAACATAGAATTGATTAAAAAGCATGGTCATAAGTGCTAAGACCACTACTTACAGCGCCTGGTACATCCGGAACACAGACATTCACAGAGATCTTAACCTCACGTTAATAAAAGACGAAATTTCCAACAACGTGCCATATACAATACATATTAAATTTTCAACGTACTTAAACCAGCTGGAACAAAAAATTACTTGCTTGCTTAACTAACGAGGCAACACTTTAACCAAATGCCCCTATTAATGGATATCAAGTGAATTTAAAGATTTTAGGTTCTATAACTTGTTGATAGTTATTAACCTTAAGGGCACAAATAAGCCACCGAGAGCACTGCTATATATTGTGGCACTGCGTCAGGGAATGTTGATGCTGCATTGATATCATACAACATTCCACTTAATTTACAAGGAATTTCAAAATGACATCACACATTACCTCACATTACATTTAAAAGAGATTTAGGAACTATAGAATATAAAATGGCAACAATTTTCAATGGACGTAGTCATTCTGTGGGAAATAATGTTTGCGGTATGGATTTAGGTAGGGAAAAAGAGAAAATCTGCAAATTAAGCAGGCTAATTATATGAATGGGCCATATCAATTTAAAATGGAAAAAACACCGTCAATGCGTATCAAAAAAAATTCAAAAAGACCAAGTAATTGTAATATATACGGAGGAGTAATAAGTACAAGCATAAGAGGAACAGTTGCTATAGCGCAGTGATTTTAAGCGGGATTAACGGGATTTTGAGGCTCTACGCGGCAGATGCTAGCA
The DNA here is from genome assembly GCA_035047645.1 of Drosophila merina. Taxonomy (NCBI): domain Eukaryota; kingdom Metazoa; phylum Arthropoda; class Insecta; order Diptera; family Drosophilidae; genus Drosophila; species Drosophila merina. The sequence continues at coordinate 21,561,646 of JAWNPH010000089.1, read as the reverse complement.
CTCTCCGTATAATAGTTAGCTGGCTCTAGACCAAAAAACTCGAGTTTAACTGCTACCAACTGAAGGAAGACAGGACATACAGAGTTTGCGTCTGCACCATAGTACGCATAATATCGCCAGATCATTAAATAACTGGAAAGTCTTGTCCACAAGGTTCTAAACGTTTATGAATGTGAAATGGAAAATGGGAAATGAGTTAGGCACTCCAGAAGCCAAGCCCATAAACATGTTCTTTCTGAATATGGCCGCTGCGCCGAACAACAAGGAGATTCTAACTCTTATGGCTCTATGCCTCATGAGAGTTATCATCAAGCCCCTTCGCAAGCGAAATGGGACAACACAATGCCATTGATGCCAGCAATCTGGCCAAACGACCATAAACTGCCGTAAAGTGCACACAATTGCCTTAAATGCGAACATCCAGCAAAAGAGTGAATATCATCACCTGATGAAAACCATTAAAAAGACTGTCAACATCCTGCAGTCGTTAAGTGAAAGCATGAACGCTTTGCGATTGCTCCAAGAAAAGCAGATGGATCAAATGAGGATAATGCTACGACGATATGGCAGATGCTTTTAAAATAGGGGCAAATTCTCAATCTGCTAACTAAATACACTGCTGTTTTCTTTGATCCGGAATCCCACTTTTTTAATACTTTTAAATAACATAAATCATTTATACATATTATATGTTTCATTTAGGCAAAGAAATATATTTTGTAAAACAGAAATATTTGTTTTATCAGTTTAATTTATAGAGGGTGATATTTTATGAGCTATAGAAAAGTTAAAAAAAAAACACAAATAATTCAACAAAGTTCGTGAAATCTTTATTTGAATCGTACGGTTAGTACGGTCCATATAGTTTAATGTTTGAAGATTATTTAATGCAAATGTTGAACGTGACTGCGCCCCAAATGGTTCATCCGCTTAGACCAATTTTGGCATACTCTTTCCAACATTTATGCCGGTATCTCACAAATATGTACTTCAATTTTATCCTCCAATGCGTCAATTGAAGCGGGCTTGTCTGTGTATACATTACATTCAACATAGCCTCACAAAAAATAGTCGAAAGGCGTTAAATCGCACGACTGATTTGCATATGGCACCGTCTTATTGAAAACATATGTCATGCAAGTCAAGGTCTTGCATTTTGGTCAAAAAAAGTTTGATATTATCTTACTGTAGCGCTCATCATTCAATTCAGTTCAGTTCACTATTATGTTACGATTCGCATCATCTTGAAAGAAGTACGGTCCAATGATACCACCAGCCCATAAACCGCACGAAGCTGTGACTTTCTGGAAGCATTGGTAGCTCTTGTAGTGCTTCTGGCTGATCTTTACTCCAAAATCGACAATTCTGCCTATTTACGCACCCATTAAGCCAAAAATGAGATTCGTCACTGAACACAATTTTTCGATAAAATAGTAGTCGGCCAACTTTCCAACCGCCCATTCACCAAAAATTCTGCGGAGCGGTAGGTCGTTCGGCCTTAATTCTTGGACTAGTTGTATTTTGAAAGGCTTCACACATCCTTCCCAACAATTTTTCATATTGTTGAGTAATAGAGGCCCAAGTGCTGCGAATGGCGACGACTCGATAATTGACGGTCATCATTAACATTGTCCGATACAGCTTCGAGATTTTCTTCAGTTCGCACTCTACGTAAGCATGTTGGTGGTTTAATGTCGAACAATGTAAATTTGATGCGAAATTTAGTCACAATAATCCGAATGGACACATCAGGGGTCGATTAACCATAAGCACGAATTTTGATAATAAAGTTCAATAATGTGCAAGAGTTTCGTTCGTAAAACGATTCCTGGTTAAATTATAGACCAAACTAAAGATGCTTGACATTGATACAAAGCACCGGCAAACAAGTGTTGCCAAAAAGATAATAGCTAAAAAAATCCCCTTTATTTGTATAGATAGAAAGGATTACAGCATAATGAGGCCCGCAAAAACCACATGTACGGTAAAGTAGAAGTGGAGAATGTTACAGATCACAAACTTTTAAGACATTTTCTTAGCAGCTAAAATGAAAATGACAGAATAAGGAAATGGAAATCTTATCTAGAGGAATATGACTTAAAAAAATATTTGATAAGCCAGGAAAAATACGCTGTGGCAGACGCACTCTCTAGAGTACTTTTAGAACAGATAGACACTGTTTATACACAACAGAACCCGATTACAAGTTCTTAATCCAATTTTCTACTTACGATAGAAACGAAAATATGTCGACTATATATGTCGGCACAAAATATGTCGACTTAATTACTCTACAAACAGAATTACTGCAAATCTAAAAAAAAAATTTGATTTACACGGCCGATGGTATAATGATAAATTTTAGACAATCACCGAATCCATTTCCTGGATATTAAAACACGGTTAACTCAGTCTAAATTAGAAAGCCTGAGAAACGAAACTGAACTGGTAGAATGAATTCTGCAAATACATAGGAAAGTGGATCAAAATGCTCTAAAAAACCAAAAAAAAAAATGGGCATAAGAAAATCCTTCAATTTCCAATCAAATTAATGTTGGAGCATCTACATATAGAAGTCTATGTCGTTCCACCGTTATTGGGCAGATAGAACGAATTCATTCCAGACTTTCAGAAATTATGCAACGCTTTAAGAAGGAGGACACAGGGAGAAATTTTAAAGAACTTTTATATGCAGCAGTTTACGAATATAATAAAAGTTTCCATTAAACTACATTAAAAGCTTTTTTTGACAGGAAAGTAACACTAAACTATGTGTAAACAAGTGAGAAAAGTTATCTTCGGCTTACCGAAGATGGTATACCCTTGAAAACAAAAAAGTTTTCCATACAAAGACTTGTTTTCATATCGGTCGTTTGTATGGCAGCTATATGATATAAAGGTCCGTCCGAATTTTCAAACTTGATCTGCGTGAAACAAAAATAATGATCTGGTTAAAATTTCAAAACGTTAGCTTTAAAACTACTGTCTATTTTTTGCATAAAAACAGACGGACAGACGGACATGGCTATATCGACGCGGCTGTTAATGCTGATCAAGAATATATATACTTTGTGGGGTCGGAGATGATTTCTTTAATGCGTTACACATTTCTGGACAAAATTAAAATACCCTCTGCAGGGTATAAAAATATGTAATAAGAATCAAATTGTTAATATACGAGGGCGGGTCAATAAGTCCGTGACTTTTTGAATTTCCCGCCTCTTAATTGAAATGGTAACACTGCTTCCGTCAACAGTCATCTGTCAGTTGACTCTTGTCAAAAATTGAACAAGCTGCGACATTTAGTTTGTTTTTGACAGCCGTTAATATCAGACTACCGCGTTGACTGAGAAGAAAATGGAAAAAAGTGAATTTCGTGTGCTCATTAAGCATTATTTTTTGAGAAAAAAATCCATTACGCAAACCAAGGCAAAACTTGATAAATATTATGGAGACTCTGCACCATCCATTTTCATGGTAAAAAAGTGGTTTACTGAATTCCGAAGTGGCCGTACAAGCACGGAAGATGCCGAACGTTCTGGACGCCCAGTTGAGGTTTCCACATCCGAAACAATTGAAAAAATCCACGATATGGTTTTAGCCGATCGGCGATTAAAAGTGAGAGAGATTTTGGAAGCCGTAGGCATTTCACATGGCTCAGTGTTTTCAATTTTGAATGATCATTTGGGTATGAGAAAGCTTTCCGCAAGATGGGTGCCGCGTTTGCTCACAATCGACCACAAATGCAACCATGTGACAATTTCGCAGAAATGTTTAGCGTTGTTCAATCGCAATACGAACGAGTTTTTGCGCCGTTTCGTAACCGTGGACGAAACGTGGATCCACCACAACACACCGGAGACCAAACAGCAGTCAAAACAGTGGGTTTCTCGGGGTGAATCGGCGCCAAAGAAGGCAAAGGTGGGTTTGTCAGCCAATAAAGTCATGGCGACTGTTTTTTGGCATGCACGCGGTATTATCCACATTGACTACCTTCAAACAGGAAAAACAATCAATGGTGAATATTACAGCAACTTATTGGGTCGATTCGATGAGGCATTGAAAAAAAGCGACCGCACTTGGCCAAGAAAAAAGTTCTTTTCCACCAGGACAATGCACGGGTGCACACATGTGCAGTTTCCATGGCAAAATTCCATGAAATGGGCTACGAATTGCTCCCTCATCCGGCCTATTCACCCGATCTAGCCCCGTGTGACTATTTCTTGTTCCCAAACTTGAAGAAATGGCTCGGCGGAAAGAGATTTGCCTCCAATGACGAAGTCATCTCACAAACAAATGCCTATTTTGAAGACCTCGACAAATCATATTTTTTGAAAGGGATAAAAAAATTGGAGAAACGTTGGGCTAAGTATATAGAGCTCAAAGGAAACTACGTTGAAAAATAAAATAACTTTTTATCTAAAAACCTGTGTTTCATTCAAATAGTCACGGACTTATTGACCCGCCCTCGTAAGTAACTCGAATTGTACAAGTATTTCAAAAGTTAGTTCAGGGAAAGAAAGCGGTGTGTTGTTTTAGCAACGCAGACCATGTACTAAAAATAGAAGAAATCGACGAGGGGATCATGCTTCTAAGCAACTATAAAGCCAACGTGACCTGGAAAAACACCGAACTTTATCTAGAGGGCACATACTTGGTCCAGCTAAGTGAGAAGATCGCCAACAGATAAACACAACATCAGGTCATGTAAGCCACCAATGGGAAGCTGCAAAGAGAACGTTTAGACTTCCAGCAGTTCAGTTGCAAATTTGATTTAAATTAAAAAAGATCATGTCAATAAAGTAATTCTTCAAAAATCTTTCAATTATCATTCAAAGGATAACTTAAATTATATCATTTCTGGCATTTAAAACTATAAAAGTTCTTTCATCTAAAAGAAATATGGCCAATATGTATATTTTTGTGTATTGATAAGGGAAAGGGAATTTAGATTTTTAAAAACTATATTGGGGAAAATCAATAATAGTTTTATTATGTTTCCAATGTTTAATATGAGCATTTAAGCTTTTAAGCTGACCAACTCGTTTTCGATATTTTCTGTATTTATTTATGAAAAAACTAATGTCTTTCTTATTTTTAGGTTAAGCTTTGTGATGAACTACACAAATGGCGGCACTTGGACTTACTTTTGATATTCATATTTAATACATTTTTTCATTGAATAAAATATATTATTGAAAATTAAATATAACATTATATATGTCGTTTTTTGATTATGTGTTTTACAGTTTACTGAGTTGAATTTATAAAATTTAGGTATAACAAATATTTGTTTAATTTATTGCTTCCTTTAATTTATCAAACTGGCCCAGAATTATACGACTCTAAAAACTGTGGGCAACCAAGCAGCCTCGAATTGTTCACTCGAGCTCATACATTCTAACCTGTCTCTAACCTGACTGAGTATCGAACTTCAGAAAAACAATCTTTACGGTCTATGGTCAGCCCTAAGATTCCTCCAAGGGGTACGAGGGTAACTGTGTCTTCTTAGTTCGGTTGGGATGCTTTGGAACATGTGTTGGTGTCCTCAATGTTTTTAAAGAATAACTTTGTTTTCGCACTTCGAAGAAGACTTTTAAAATTTGTGGTCCCTTCGTTGGCCCCCAAGGTACCTCCCCTTCTCCAAATTGTTGGCCCTTTTGCTCTTCATTGCTCACGCTTGCATCACTACTTATATTTCTTTTCTGCGTCGTTGCTAGGTTACATTTTAAGCATGATCATAGACAGCGGCACCCGGTGAAGCGGATGGTCTAGCTAGTCCCTCGAAGGGTGGGGACGATGGGCAAGCGCTCTTACTAGTTTATGGCTCTCCGATACTCCCTTGATACTTACGGCGTAAACGTGTACCTCCTACCTTTGTAACTTTTGACTCGCTCGTATCCATAGGCTATCGGTGCGAATTTTGTAACAGCCGGGCTATCGTAATAAATCGTAAATGTCACTAAATGATCCCTCGTATCGCTTGGCCAACAATTTTTTTTTATTCTTCTCTCTATTATTTATTTATTTAAAACTATCCATTATAGTTTACCGTTGATCGAAATCAGGTTTAACGAATAACTATTACTTTTAACTACTATTATACTTTTTTTTCTGTTGTAACGTTCTTATTTATAATTTAAAATCTGTCCGAGTGAACAATCATTAAATGGTTTGGGGGTGACATTGACATAGAGAGGTACATGGAATGTGTTTTTAAGGAGGTTGACTTAGGTATCTATTGATGGGGGAGGTCAAGCGGATGTTTCCTCCTTAGTCTTCTTTGGCATTTTGTCTAGGAGGACGATGGCCAGGTGGTTGGGGTGGTTGTGCAGTTTTTTTTTTTATCTTTTGCTGAGACGGGTGATCTCCTCTGCCACCCAAGGAATACCAAGCTCTTTATGAATGATGGAGTTTTCGTGGTACTGATGGGCGTTAAAAACTGCCCTAAGACATTTATTTTAAAACCGCTGGATTCTGATGCCGTTTGAACTGCTTGCCGTGCCCCACATCTGTATCCCATAGGTCCAGATTGGCTTCAGGACTACTTTGTATATGTCAAAGGTTCAGTTTGATCTTTTCCCGACATATTGTTAGCGCAGTGAGTTTCGATCGCACTGAAGTTCTGTACCCAACTAACTTGTGGCGCACGCAACTTCTACGTGCTTACCATCGAACCACACTCGGCGTCAGCGACAACACGCTGGCGCCGCGCTATAACGGTTCTTCCCAAAGCTACCAAATACAGACGACCACGCAACTGCACAACTACAGGCTGATGCAACATTTCCATTTTGATGAAATTACTACCTCTGATGAAATACACTAAAAGCATACCCATACACTAACACATACAGAATTATGCTCCGACACGGCCATCCTGACTATTACACGACCTCGTGAAATATTACCAACAATGCTTTGTTCTTTATAACTTTAATGCAACAAAACCATTTTCAAATCACACTTACATTAACAAATTAAATTTCACATTTCAATATCATTCTTAGAGTAATATAAACTTTTTTTAACCTAATTTAATCATTACATTACAAGATCTAATGCGCCACACGCCATGATCAAAACAATTGTTTTGCACTTGTGCTCACATTATTATTAAAAATTTCCTTATAAGCCCTTCAGGCCTCTATAGTGTCACTTGCTACAGCTTATATTTTAACCATTTCATTACTGTCTCTTTCAACAGCTTCATTTTCCATTTCCATATCACTGTCTCTTTCAACAGTTTCATTTTCCATCTCTTCATTACTGTCTCTTTCAACAGTTTCCATTTCATTTAAATTCTTTTTACATTTTTCTAATTCTTCTTGTACTTGCCAATCTGGAATTTTTCTTATGTCATCGTGAGCATATTTATATTTTCTATTGTTCGTCAACGACCTGAGCATATATCTATCCCCATCCAACAATTCAGTTATTTCAAAAGGCCCTCTAAACTTCGGACTTAACTTTGTTTGATGCCTTTCTTCATTTTTCAACAACACGAAATCTCCAACCTGACATCCAACAACTTTGGCTTTCCTTTTATCAAATTGAGCCCTGTTATATGTTGCTGCAGCTGAAATATTGCGAACTGCCTGTGATCTTACTTCTCCCAAATCAATCTCATTTACTGTATCGCAAGGTGGAAGCAACCCCAACGGGCGAGCGACTTTGCCAATAAACAGTTCTAAGGGACTTGCCTTGGTTACTTTACTAACCGTACAATTTAACGCTAATTGAACCTCTCCCAATGCATCTTGCCAAGAGCGGCTGCTAGTCTCAACTGCAGTCAATAAGTTTTTTAAGGTGCTCATAATGCGTTCGACTTGCCCATTAGCTCTACTTGCACCAGTCGCAATCAAATGCAAATTTATTTTCTGCTGATCACAAAACTCACTAAATCTACTGCTGGCAAAACACCTACCCTGGTCTGCTATAATGCGATTTGGCACTCCAAACAAAGATATAGCCGACGACACAGCCTTTATGCAATTCTCAGCGTCAATCCTAATAGTGTGGGTTAGATAAACGAATTTAGTAAAAGCATCTACTTGGACGATAATATACTCTTTCTGATCAGACTTGCCACTCAACTTCCCAGTAATATCGATATGAACGGTGTGCCAAGGTATATTTACTTTTGGTATTGGATGAAGGCTAGCTTGAATTTTGCCGGAAGAAGTCTTTGACATTTTACAAGTAATGCAGTTTTCCACGAACTTTCTAATATATTTAGACATGTTCTCAAACCAGTAAAAGTCATACGCCTTATCTAATGTCTTCTCCCAACCCAGGTGCATAATTGCCTCATGAATTTGGTTTATAACAGACCATCCAAATGATCTTGGAACAATTGATAATGAACGAGTTCTACCGTTTCGCTGAATTTTCCGATATAATATTCCTCCTCTCAATTCATAAGTTTTTGCAACATCCGGAGGAAGAGAATAATCTTTCAATTTATTTACGATATTAACTATTTCGGAATCCCGACGCTGTTCAGCCAAAAGCCAATTACTGGATATTTCTGCTAGATTAACTCTTTTTTCAGGAATCTTGCACTTTGTAGCAATTACATTAGCTGAAGTCAAATTTCTCGAAAAGAAGTCAACATGTGCCATTCGTTTACCTTCCCTATATTGCAAGTCAAATGTAAACGACTGTAAATAAGCCCACCATCTTTGTACCCTGGGAGATAGGTCAAGTTTGGTCCTTGATGCTTTAAGAGAGTTACAATCAGTAAAGACAACAAAATTTCTACCCAGTAAATAATGCCGAAAATGCTTTACAGCCAAAACAACGGCAAGAGTCTCCAATTCATAAGAATGGTATCGTGACTCAACAAGTGAAGCAGCCTTACTAAAATATTCAACGACATGAGGCCTATTATTGATTTTGTGTAATAAGATGGCACCGTATCCACGAGAACTTGCATCTGTATGCAACTCTATTGGGTGTCGCGGGTCAAATATAACTAAAACTGGCTTTTGTGTAAGGATAGAGATAATCTTTTGTCTGATTTGTTCATGCTCTGCGTTCCAAATAAATTCATTCCTTTCCGAAGTCAAAAGATATAGCGGCTTCATAAAGCATGAAAATCCCTGCATAAATTGTCTAAAATAAGACGCTAATCCTATAAATTGTCGTAAAGCAGAGACCGACTGTGGGGGTGATAAAGCATTTAACGCTGCAATTTTTAATGAATTTGGACGAATTTCACCTGCACTCACTTCGTATCCCAAATATTGAACTGTTGACTTAAGAAAAGAACATTTTTTTAAATTAAATGCAAATCCAGACTTGGTGAGACAATCAAGAGTAATTTGTAACCTTTCTAAGGCCTCACTTCTTGTTGAAGCAGCCACCATTACGTCATCCATATATACGACAACAAATGTATTTGCAAGATCTCTAAGTGCTTGCATCACTGTACGCTGAAAAACTGAAGGAGCATTTTTGAGCCCAAACGGCATTGCAAAAAATTCAAATTGCCCATCTGGGGTGACAAAAGCTGTACACTCCACCGAATCTGCATGCAAGGGAATTTGGTAATATCCACTTGCCATGTCTAAGCATGTAAAATATTTCGCTCCATGAAGTCTAGCTATCTGATCTGATATAAGAGGCAAAGGATATCTATCTGAGACCGTATTTGAATTTAATTCTCGGTAATCAACGCACAAACGATGAGAACCATCCTTTTTGTTAACTAACATTATGGGACTTGCATAGGGTGAGCAGCTCGGTTTTATGATCTTACACTCCAATAGCTCCTTAATTTTCTCACGCACTAATTCTCTTTCATTTGGACTAAGCCTATATGGTCTTCTTTGAACAATTCTGTTTGGGCCTACCAATTTAATTTTCATTTCTCCTGAGCTAACTCTAGACAAAGGAATTCCGTTAATAAAAGATTTTGAGTACTTTTCCGTTAGACTTTTTAATTTGGCTAAATCTTCATCAACAAGATCAGTATTTAACTCACAGAGTTGTTCATCATTTGAACAATAATTTACGGTTTTTGATCTTACAATTTCAAATTGGCCAGGTGATACTACTACATTAAATCCTGAGGACAACACTTCTCGACCAATAATGATATCATTTCTTAAATGCACATCCTCCAAAACATGAAACAGTATCTCAATACAATAGTTGTTAATTTTTACGTTGCTAAGTATTTGCAATGTGCTACAAATACTACCATTGCCAATACCTTTCAACAACACTACATTGTTAATTCTTTTACCAACTAACTTATCACTTAGCTTTTGTTTAATTAACGAACATTCCGCTCCAGAGTCAAAAGTTATTGGGAATGTCTCGCACTGATGAACCATCTCGCTCTTGGGTTCAACAACTTCGCAAAGCTCCAGCCTTTTCACCTGATGCGTGCCTTTTTCTTTCTTTGGTTTACTGCAATATGTTGAACTATGGCCACGTTCACCACAGTTAAAACAGGTTACATCCGATTTTTGATGGTGACCAACTGCGCTCCTGTCGTTGCTGTCCTTAGCACGAGATGAAAGATTTTGCTGCTGTTTAGTTCTGCATTCGCTCATCTTGTGACCTAGTTTTCCGCAGAAATGACATCTTATTGTTGAAAATTTATGACGCTTTATTTCAGACGGAGCCACTTCTTCTTGCGGAGTTCTTCTTCCTTTTGTTGAAAGTAAATACTTTAAGCTCCGTTTGCAATTCACTTCTGGTCCGTAAATTTGAAGTAAATGTCAATCGCTGCAGTCTGCTATCCACATGAGCCATCTTAGCAAGCGTTACAGAAGCTGCAATTTCCTCCACATCCATATCACGCCATTTCGTAATAAGTGACGTCATCATGCGACTAGCGTAATTAGAAAGGCATTCACCGTCAGTCGGGCAATCTGCTAGCATTGCCGAAAACATAGCCGCTGGAGTTTCCGCACTGGTAAAACGCTGAACGAAAAGTTCCTTAAATTCGGCCCAAGTTATGCCAGGATAGCATATTTGAGCAAGCCACTGCGAAGCACTACCTTCCATCGCTGCACTCAAAGCCATCACCAACACTGCCTTTTATGGTGTTTTCCGCTAAAATTATGTCAACTGTAGAGCACCACACCGTTGCATCGGCGCCAACAACGTCTGCGTTGAATTTGGGTAGCACTACCGAATTTTTGTTTGCTGTTGCGGATGCCGTTTTTTGCAGTGTTTTAACAAGCTCGATAAAATTTTTATTTTGCATTTCCATTAGTATCCGCCACGGCTCACTAGGCATATCAGGTAGCGAGCCCGATCCCACTTCTGATGTCAAAGGTTCAGTTTGATCTTTTCCCGACATATTGTTAGCGCAGTGAGTTTCGATCGCACTGAAGTTCTGTACCCAACTAACTTGTGGCGCACGCAACTTCTACGTGCTTATCATGGAACCACACTCGGCGTCAGCGACAACTCGCTGGCGCCGCGCTATAACGGTTCTTCCCAAAGCTACCAAATACAGACGACCACACAACTGCACAACTACAGGCTGATGCAACATTTCCATTCTGATGAAATTACTACCTCTGATGAAATACACTAAAAGCATACCCATACACTAACACATACAGAATTATGCTCCGACATATATATAACAAGTTTGAGTTTTTCTTTGAGCTTGGACCTTCTCCCCACGAGCCGGTGCAGTTGCTTGAGTCGTAGGTTGGCCTGGTTGCGCTTGTTGATCAGGTGAGGGCGCCATGTGAGCCTGCGATCCAGGGTAAGCCCTAGATCTTTGGGAGCGTTATTCATAGGAATGGTTTCCCCGTTGAGTGTGAGGGGGGGGGGGGGGGCATTCCCCCCTGCGTAGTGCGAAGGTTGTGTGGGAGGATTACTCCGCGTTGACCACGATGTTCCATCGTTTCAGCCATGGATCGAGAGCATCCAGTTGTCTCTGTATGATGGCTGATGCTTCCTAGGGATCCTAGCCTCCGCAGGAAGGCGGTGTCATCGGTATATGTGGCTACTGTGAGGTTCCGGGAGGGGGTGATGGGAAGGTCTGCGGTGTAGAGTGTGTACAAGATGGGTCCAAGAACACTGCCTTGAGGATTCTCTCTTGAGATTTCGATCGATACGGACGTGTTTCCACATATGCAGCGCGAAAAACTCATAAAGACGGAGACAGCCCAGCTAGAACAAGTTTATATTGCACAGAACCACATCATGGGAACGTTTAATTGTTCGGCTGAGCGAACTAAGCCAAGCATGTGTGTAAATAAAGTCCAAAATACAATTTCTCATTTTGTTCTTTTTCGATATGAAGACCGGAGCATCCTCGCCAGGATGGGAAATAAAAATAACGCGATACTATCCGCGTTCGAAATTCGGCGCCATGTCGTCATAGATGACAAGAGCGTACTACTGGAACTCTCGGCTCTCAGCAACAGGGCCATCGAGCTTCATGAAGGCGTCGCTAAAGAGAATCGTTCTACGACCGCTTTTACCCAAACCGAGACCCAAAAGCCTAGAAAAAAGGCTACACCAGCAAAGGAACTGCCACATGGTCCGATGCCCAAAGTTCAGGAGCCTAAAGCACAGGCACCCAAGCGCGGCAACTACTCGGCGGTGAGCTCAGAGGGTAAACCCAATACCTCCCAAGTTCAAGGCATTCTGCTGAAACCAGAGGACATCAAAGGACTACGTAGGATGCGGGATGGGACTCAGATAGCCTCTGTCCTGATGAACGCGAATGATGCGATCGCGGTCTTAAAGAAGGGCACGGTAACCGTGGGGTGGTCAAGGTGCCGCATCATCCAGGACGTCCGGCCCACGAGATGTTACAAGTGCCTGGGCTACGGTCATCGAGCAACGACCTGCAAGGCGATCGATCGGTCAGAGTGCTGCCTGCGATGCGACGAACGAGGACACAAGGCAAGGGGATGTGTTGCACCACCAAAGTGCCTATTATGCAGCGACGAAGTGGATAAAAACCACCCGACGGGCTGTTTCGCGTGCCCGACATACAGAGCCAGCCTTAAAGAAGCGAAGTCCCAGCATAATGCAGGAGCAAATAAAGATTATTCACCTCAATGTTAACCATTGCGCAGCTGCTCAGAGCCTTCTGGCTCAAACTGCGGCGGTGCGTAAGGTAGACATCATGCTTCTGAGCGAACCCTATTACCCTGTCCGTGGCAACTCCACAATCATATAAGACGAGACCGGTAAAGCAGCCATCAAGTGTTGCAGCAACTTGCACATACAGGAATTGGCGGCCTCGCCGATGCGCGGAATAGCATATGCGAGAATAAAAGGAGTGCATTTTTACAGCTGCTACGCCCCCCCTAGCGACACCCCAGACCAGTTCCAGGAGATGCTGGAGGTGCTGGGCAGCCATGCGAGATGGCACGGCCTGCGACTTCAATGCATGGGCAGTAGAATGGAGCAGCAGGGTATCCAATCCCAGAGGCCGAGAAGTAATAAACACAATGCTTATGTTGGACCTGGTACTGCTAAACGACGGCCGCAAACCAACGTTCAACAACGATAGGGGCTCGTCCTATATCGACATCACCTACATCAGCAGAGGGTTAGTGGCTAACGCGAGCTGGACGGTCCACGACGTTGTAACGCTGAGTGACCACGCACTGATTTCCTTCTGCATCCTACCGAAGGGCACGACTTGGAGGTGGCAGAAAAGATCAGTCGTGCAAGTCTGGGACTCGAGGAAGGTCGACGAAGATATGCATACCAAATCGACTCGTTTCGAATCTCAAATGGACACGCAGATTCAATGGCGGCCGACCTCATGAAGATGCTTGAGGTAACGTGTGATGCAACCATGCCAAGGAGGAAAAAAGAGCAGCGCAAGCCCCCAGTGTACTGGTGGAGCCCAACAAAGCTCCTGGCCTGCATGGAATTCCTGGAGCAGTCGTCAAGGCAGCGGCGTTAGCTAGACCTGATATATTCAGCTACCGTGTTTCTGCAAGGGTTCCACAAGGATCTGTGCTTAGACCGTTCCTGTGGAACATTATGTATGATGGAATCCTGGGCATCAACAGGCCCTTAGGCGCTGAGCTACATTGCTTTGCGGACGATGTGGCAATAACTGCAGTGGCCAAGACAATAGCAGTCCTCGAAGAGAAGTGCAACACGACAATTACTATGGCCATCGACTGGCTAAAGAAAACCGGCTTAACAATTGCGGCGCACAAGACCGAGGCTGTCCTATTAAGCAGCAGGAAGAAGGTGGAAAGAATGCTGATCACGGTGAACGGGACACAGGTGGCATCACAAGATTCCTTAAAATACCTGGGAGTAATGATAGACCACAGTCTAGCTTTTAAGGATCATGCTAGCTTAAAGGAAAGCAGCAATAACAACTGCGTCCTTGTCCAGGGTTTTGCCCAATGTAGGAGGTCCAAATTATCCGGCAAGGAAACTACTGGTGGCGGTAGCCAAGGCAACGCTGCTCTATGCTGCACCAATATGGAGCAACGCCACCAAGAAAGGCGCTTACTTGAAATGAGCACGCGCGGTGGTACGGTCTATGACCCTTAGGCTCATTAGAGGCTACAGGACCATATCCGGAGACGCAGCACTAGCCCTGGCGGGCTTGCCGCCAATCGACCTTAAGATAAAGGCTATTTATCAGGTCCGAGAAGGTGCTACCCGGCTGGAGGCTCACGAGCGACTGATCGAGTGGCAGAGCAGATGGATAACGTCGCAACGGGGGAGGTGGTCCTACCAACTTAACCCCGATTTAAAGGCGTGGGCCAATTGCCACCACAAAAAACTGGACTACCACCTTATCAGTTCCTCACGGATCATGGTTGCTTTCGGGCATACCTACTCCGGTTCCACCACGTAAAGTCAGCTCAATGCCTCTACTGCCCCAATGCTGAGGAAACAGCATGTACTCATGCACTGCTCGAGGTTCACGGAGGAGGAGGTGCAGCTAAGGGCGCTGATGGGTGCCCCGCTCAGCCCTAGCGGCTTGATCGCGGCCATGATGGAGAACAGCAACTCTTGGGAGCGGGGATATAACATCATCACAGATATGATGAAGCGGGTCCGAGCCGACGATATGGCCAACAGAGCCTGAGGCTAATACAGGCGACGTATTCCATATGGTGGCGGGAGACTATGGGTTTGAAGGACGTGCGCCTCTTGGCCAATTAATAAGGAAGGGAGTACGATCCGGCTCCACATCCTGCTCACCGACGTAATAACTTGACTGGCAATCCCGGTGAGCTAGTAAAGGAAGAAAGAGCATACGGAGGTTTTTGTTTTTAGTACGTAGGCATAACTCTACTAGGGGGGTTATGAATCGTGCATGCCACCTATGGACGGTAGGTGGTATCTTCGGAAGATTTTAATTTTCCTACCGTAAGGCATAATAAAAAAAAAAAAAAAAAAAAAAAAACCACAACTCACTCAGCAAAAATAGAAATAATCAATGAAGAAATAACTGAAAATTCACCATCTCCCAAGCCGAAAAGACCCGACGTCTGCCCGAACGACTGCCCTCGACCATTGTACGCCGCAACAGCAATTAGCACGGCATCCTGCGAGGATAGGAAAAATATAAAGGATTAGGATAAAGGATAAAGGATTCCACCGGCGCGCCGCACATGACAACAGCGAATGTCTACACAGCCGACGTTCGAACACCCTGCTCCTGTCGAGCAAAGGGATCTACCAAGTCTCAAAGAGGTAATAGAGGTAGATCCGTCCGCGGGACCAAAGCCCTTGACCATACAGGAGTACAAGGCACGGACTGCAGCGAGGGAGCAGCCACCTAAAAAGAAGAGGGGTGGCCGCCGGATTAAGTTGCTCAGCGCCCGGAGGCTCAACATCGAACTACTAAAGACGGCAACTAATGAGGAAGACCGGCAGCGCTACAAAGAGCGCCTTGCAGCCATTAATAAACAACTTCGTGGTGCGAAGTAAAGCGGCGGGCTGCGTTATACGCCATAGCCTCAACCGCCCAAATATTATATTAATGTTGTCGATGCGGTTTCCGCTGCAACAAAATTACTAACTTATCAGGGACCCATTTCATAACTAACACATTATACTCAGTCTTAAACTTAAAATAAGTAATAATATTGTAAAATTTCAAATTGCAACCGATGTAAACTGAGTATAATGAATTCATCCATCAAGTAAAAATATGTTTAACAACAGTTTAGACCTATTAAAATTTCGAACTATATTTATATCTGATCGAGATAACAATAATTGACCAATTCCCAAAGTTAAAATTCTATTTGTACTTTTGATATACAAATAAAGACTAATTTTCCCCATATCAAAATGGGACACAAACAGTCAAAAGCGGACGACAACACCGCAAATGTTGTCAATACAATAGAAGTCGTGGATACAACCCCACAGTTAAACTCAATGTACTTACTACTTTTGATTTTAGTTATCCTATCAGCCTTTAACCTGGCCTTAAAACTTTATCAGTTTCACAAAAGATCGTTGAAAAAGACTTACATGAGTCGAGCCAATGATTTAGACAAAATCTAATAGAAACTACACCAAAAAGGTACAAGTGCGATTACATCGCTAAAATGTACATACATGGAATGGCTACACTTAACCATATCCATAAACAATATTAGAGATGCTTTTGATAAATCCTATAAATGTATTAATAAAACCGCGCTGATAAAAACTTAGACGCTTATTTTTCACATAAAGGTATTGATAACACAATACAACACATTACAAAACCTAATAGTAACAAACAAAAGCAAACTCACTGAAGAACATAAAGTCCAATGCTTCAAAGTTCTCAGTTCATTTGGTAAAAGACTACATAATACCAGTGTTAGACACAGTATTATAATAGAAGTCCCAACAGAACTAACCAAAATAGCGGAATTCGACGAAAGCCAGTTAAGAGACTTGGACGAGTCGCAGCCGCTAGAAGATTTAGATATCGAAAGCGATATCGAATCAATAGAAGAATTAAAATTTAATACCGTACAACCAAATACAAGAAACATGGCCAACGCATTAGAAGCTCAGAGAGCATACGTTAAACAGGTATCTGCCACAGTACCTGAATTCGATGGTAAGAAACTCCATTTAAACAGGTTTGTGACAGCACTAAAGTTGACGGATCTAACTAAAGGAGATCAAGAAGCTTTAGCAGTAGAGGTCATAAAGACCAAAATTATTGGCCCATTAAACTATAAAGTAGAACATGCGACAACGATACAGGCAATAATTACCATATTGCAGGCAAACGTAAAAGGCGAATCGCCTGACGTTATAAAGGCCAAATTAATAAATGCCCAACAAAGAGGCAAGACCGCGTCTCAGTATGCTACAGAAATAGACAGCATGCGTAAGCAGCTCGAGGCAGCTTACATAGACGGCGGATTAGACGCCGATAATGCTGACAAATTCGCGACTAAAGAGTCGATATCAGCAATGACCAAAAACTGTGCCAACGAGGCACTTAAAATGATCTTAACTGCAGGTACATTTAGTACATTCAACGAC
Organism: Drosophila merina; assembly: GCA_035047645.1. Classification (NCBI taxonomy): domain Eukaryota; kingdom Metazoa; phylum Arthropoda; class Insecta; order Diptera; family Drosophilidae; genus Drosophila; species Drosophila merina. The sequence goes on along the minus strand of JAWNPH010000089.1, from coordinate 21,544,171 downwards.
GCAATGGAAAAATACATACATTGCAGTACTGAAATAACCGGCAATTCAAACACAGTCTTATTCTATAATGGGAATAATAGACGTGGTAATTATAATGCCTACTATCGCGGTAGAGGCAGAAATAATTATAACCAGAATTATAACCAGAATTATAACCAAGGTTATAACCAAGGTTATAATAATAACAACAGAGGTCGCGGAGGCTACCGTGGCCGCGGTAATAACAGAGACGGAGGTAACCGAAGGGGTAACCAAAGTCAAAATAATAACAACCGAAATGTGCGTAACGTACAATCGGAAAACAGCCAGACCCCCTTAAGCGATCAACAGTAAAAGTGTTTAAAATAAACCTAAATCTGAGTATTTTCATTAAGACAAAAAACCGTGAAACAAACACAGTTCTTACATTACTAATAGACACAGGTGCAGAAATTTCATTGCTAAAAGCCAAAGCAAAGGAATATAATAGTATAAATTTCAGTAATATATCAAATATTACAGGTATTGGGCAAGGAACCATACAGTCTATAGGAACAGTAGATCTTGACCTACGCATTCAGGATGTTCTAGTGCCACATGAATTTCATGTAGTACCTGAGAATTTTCCGATACCATGCGATGGCATAATCGGTATAGATTTTATCAAGAAATACAATTGCGTATTAGAGTTTCAAAATAACAAAGACTGGTTCACAATAAGACCCAATAACTTCAGTAGACAGATTAATGTACCAATTACACATAACTAAGATTCCAACACACTCTTATTGCCAGCTAGATGTGAAGTAATCAGACAAGTCAAATTACTCACTAACGAAAAAACGGTGGTAGTACCAAATCAGGAGCTGCAACCGGGTATAATAGTAGCAAGCACCATTGCCGATAGCAAAAACGCATTGATTCGCATTATAAATACAAATAATAAAGACGCCATAATAGATGGCGCGAAGATCCAATGCGAATCAATGAAAGACTATGACATTTTTACAACACCAGCAGAAAACGAAAATAGAACTGAAGAAATTTTAAAACAATTAAGATTCCCTAAACAATTCAATAATGTACTAACAAAATTATGCACCGAGTTTAGCGATATTTTTGGTCTAGAAACAGAACCAATATCGGCTAACAATTTCTACAAACAAAAACTCAGATTAGGGGAAAAAACACCGGTCTATATAAAAAACTATCGCATGGCAGATAGCCAAAAACCAGAAATCGCTAGACAAGTAAAGAAATTAATAGATGATGGAATAGTCGAACCATCAATGTCTGAATATAATAGTCCATTACTTTTGGTTCCACAGAAACCACTTCCGAACTCGACGGAAAAAAGATGGCGATTAGCAGTTGACTATCGTCAAATAAATAAGAAACTATTATCCGACAAATTTCCACTCCCAAGAATAGAAGATATTCTTGATCAATTAGGAAGAGCAAAGTATTTTTCATGTCTCGACCTAATGTCTGGATTCCACCAGATAGAACTAGAAAAAAGGTATAGAGATATAACGTCATTTTCAACAGCCAATGGCTCATATCGCTTCACGCGACTACCATACGGACTGAAAGTAGCACCAAACTCCTTCCAACGTATGATGACACTTGCATTTTCTGGTCTTGAACCATCGCAAGCATTTCTATATATGGATGATTTAGTAGTAATAGGTTGTTCAGAAAAACATATGCTCTAAAATTTGACTAACGTATTCGAGCTATGTCGACGACATAATTTGAAACTACATCCAGGGAAATGTTCTTTCTTTATGAAAGAAGTAACATATTTGGGTCAAAAATGTACCGATAAAGGTATACTCCCAGATGACACCAAATATGAAGTTATAGAAAAATATCCTATACCAACAGATGCCGACAGTGCTAGGCGTTTCGTAGCCTTCTGTAATTATTACAGACGTTTCATTAAAAATTTTTCTGATCATTCACGCCACTTAACGAGGCTTTGTAAAAAGAATGTCCAATTCGAATGGACAGCAGAATGCAATAATGCATTCGAATATCTTAAAAGAGAATTAATGAAACCAACATTACTACAGTACCCAGATTTCAGCAAAGAATTTTGCATAACAACCGATGCTAGTAAACAGGCATGCGGAGCGGTACTTACACAAGATCACAATGGTCAAGAACTTCCAGTGGCATACGCTTCAAGAATGTTCACTCAAGGTGAAAGTAATAAGTCCACTACAGAACAAGAATTAACGGCCATTCATTGGGCCATAAATCATTTTCGACCATACATATATGGCAAGCATTTCATGGTAAAAAGCGATCATAGACCATTGTCATACCTATTCTCTATGAAAAATCCAAGTTCAAAACTCACTCGTATGAGGCTGGATTTAGAAGAGTATGACTTTACTGTAGAATATCTTAAGGGGAAAGATAACCATATTGCGGACGCCTTGTCTCGCATAACAATAAAAGATCTGAAAACAATCAACAGAGAAATATTAAAAGTTACCACCAGATCAAAAGCTAAACAGGAAAATTCCTGTAAAGACGAAGCAATAGTCAAAATACAAGAGGAAAAAGAGCAAACAATAGAAAAGCCCAAAGTCTATGAAGTTGTCAATAATAATGACACAAAGAAATATGTTTTAATCAAAATAGATAAACACAAGTGTTTATTAAAACGAGGAAAAACAATTGTTTCACGCTTTGATGTTGATGACTTGTATTCTAATGAAACATTTGATCTAAATCAATTCTTTCAAAGGCTTATTTCAAAAGCCGGAATGCATAAAATAACAAAAATGCGAATATCACCAAGTGAACAGATGTTCCAATTTGTATCACTAAATGAATTTAAAATAAAGGGCAACCGAGTACTCGAAAAAGTAGAACTAGCTATTCTACAAAAGGTGATAATTATAGACAAAAATGACGAAGCTCAGATTAAAGAAATTTTGACAAAATTCCATGATGATCCTATAGAAGGAGGCCACACTGGTATTTCGCGAACCCAGTCAAAAATCAAAAGATTTTATTATTGGCCCCAGATGACCAAGACAATCTCAAAGTATGTAAAGACTTGTTTGAAATGTCAACAAGCCAAAATTACAACACATACGAAAACACCATTAACATTGATGCCAACGCCAGCAACAGCATTTGATACTGTTTTAATTGATACCATTGGTCCACTACCGAAATCGGAAGACGGAAATGAGTATGCAGTTACAATCATATGCGATCTAACCAAGTTTTTAGTTACTATTCCAACACCGAATAAAAGTGCTAAAACAGTTGCAAAGGCTATATTTGAATCATTTGTACTGAAGTACGGTCCAATGAAGACGTTCATTACGGATCAAGGTACGGAATACAAAAATTCACTTATGAATGAATTATGCAAATATATGCATATAGAAAATCTAACATCTAGCGCTCACCATCATCAAACTTTAGGAACAATAGAAAGAAGCCACCGAACTTTTAATGAATATATACGTTCATACATATCGGTTGACAAAAGTGATTGGGACATTTGGTTACCATATTTCACTTATTGCTTCAATACAACACCCTCAATAGTCCATGACTACTGCCCATACGAACTAGTATTTGGCAGACTACCCAGACAATTCAAAGATTTCAGTAAGATAAACAAAATAGACCCAATATACAACTTAGACGACTACTCTAAAGAGCTTAAATGCAGACTAGAAATGTCGTACAACAGAGCAAGAAGAATGTTAGAAAAAGCAAAAGCGGATAGAAAATTAAGATATGATAGGAATACAAATAATTTCGAATTAAAAATAGGAGATAAAGTATTACTTAGAAAAGAAACAGGTCATAAGTTAGATAAAAGATACGAAGGTCCTTATGACGTAGTAGATATAGGAATAAATGACAATATAACCATTAAAATAGGAAGTAGGAAACAACAAATAGTACATAAAGATAGGCTAAAAAAAGCACAAATAGAATGAAAAAAAAAAAAAGGCAATCAATGCCAAACCTTTCATAATAAAACTTAAATAACGGCCTGATCAGCCAAAACAATATAACAAAGACATAGATATAATCGAATTTTTATTAATTCAAAATACATACATATTTTTTCTTTATGCATTTAAAAATTCTATATCATAAATAATGTTAATTCATTAAAAATAATATTTAAGTAATTTTTATTTTATAATGATAATATAGTTGATAGAAAATAACTTCATTTCATAACGTTATTTTAAAAAACGGGGGGAGGTGTAGTATGTGCATATATCGAGGGTACACTGTACCTATAAGTACACAGCAACACTTAGTTGCATTGCATAAATAAATAACTCAAGTGAGCGTGATATAAGATCACCCATTTATGCTTCAAGCTAAGTCAGCATTCCCACGCTGGCCGCTGGCCATATATGCGCATAAGCCCTCTCTCTCATATACATATATATATATACGCTGCTCTTCTGCCGCTGTCGACGGCAGCGCAGTCGATGCTGAGATCGAGTTCAGTTGCTAGTAGACGACGAGCGCGTGCACATTGAAAATAAATAAAATAGAAACAACTCTGAATTTCACAAGATGCTGTTGTTTGATTATTTGGTCTGGAATTTATTAGTACTTTTAATACTTTTAATGAAGCCAAGCAAATAAAACTGACAATATTCGAGTGGTAACTAAACAAATTCGTTTGAAGACAATTAAGTTAAACCAAACTGCAGTGGATTGCCTTGTAGATTCTGGGGTTGATGTTAGCTTAATTGGGTGCAACGGGTCAAAGTAATCAAAAATATTACAATGCTACGCGGTTTGGAAACAAATCAACGAAGTCTGAGGAATGTTCGGATACTCAAGTTTTAACCGACCAATTAAAAACTAACCATCAGTTTATAGTTGTGCCAAATGAGTCGATAGACTCAGACGTTCTACTGGGAGACTATTTTATTTCCAAATATCGGATGGTGTTCGATAAGCATGGATATACTTTTTTGCGAGATGAGGAAAATAATGGTTTCATACACGATTATGCTGCAATGTATAATGTCGTCGTAGAACCTGTTTATGTAGTACCGCCTCAATATTGGAAGCCAGTGGAACAGCTGATACAAAAAAGTTATGAAGCGATGCCAAATCCAGCAAAAAAATGCCCAATTGAGTTGACAATAGTTCCTGAGGGAGTGATGCAGCCATTTTGCCATGCGCCAGCATGATTATTGACGGATGAAGCTGACGCAGTAAACGAACAAATAATTGAATGGGTTGAACAAGGAGTAGTGCGACGTCGAATATTGCGAGCACAGTGGTACTGGTAAAAAAGAAGGATAGAACTCTCCGCGTCCGTGTGGACTATAGGAAGTTGAACAGTATGGTTCTTATCGATGCTTTTTCGGTTGCATTGATGGACGAAATTATCGAAAAGTTGCAATCTTCCAAGTGGTTCACTATAATGGACCTCGAAAATGGATTCTTCCACGTTCCAATCAAGGAAAGTAGCAAGTCGCTCACAGCATTCATCACAAGAGAAGGATCGTTCGAATTTAATAGAGCTCCTTTCGGTTTCAAAAACCCTCTCCAGTTGCGTTTATAAGGTTTGTTCACCATATTTTCCAAGAGTTGATCAATGCTAACATGATGCAGTTATACATGGATGACATAATCATGTATGCTCCATCACCTGGACTGTCTATGCAAAAAGCCAAGACAGTATTGAAGAAAGTAGCTGAATATGGCTTGAAGATTAAATGGAAGAAGTGCAGATTTTCGCATTGACTTTTTGGGACATATCATTAAAGGTAGGCAAATGTGGCCGGGCAGGGAGAAGACAAAAGCCATTCATAATTTTCCTCCGCCAACAAATTTTAAAGCTGTACAATCATTTCTGGGCCTAACAGGATTTTTCAGATTCAGAAATTCATTTCAGGATATGCTTTGATCTCGCGGCCGCTGACAAATTTGTTGAAAAAAGATGCACTTTTCGTCATTGGTTACTTGGAAGATAAAGCTATGCAAGAGCTAAAAGAACGACTCACAGACAGTCCCGTACTGCAAATTTACACAAGAGATGCAGAGACAGAACTACACACTGACGCTTCAAAGAATGGATTTGGAGCTGTGTTGCTGCAGATGGTAGACTGAAGTTTTCATCCGGTCTATCATTGTAGCAGGAAGACTTCCGAAGCCGAATCAAAGCGACATAGCTATTACTTAGAATCAAAGCAGCATATTTAGCTATGAAGAAGTTTCGTCACTTCCTGCTAGGAATACAGTTCAAGCTGATTACAGATTGTGTCGCTTTCAAGCAGACTACAACCAAACAAGACATACCAAGAGAGGTAGGACCTTGGATTTTGTACATGCAAGACTTCACTTTACAGTAGAACACCGAGCCGCAGAAAGAATGAAGCCTGTTGACTGCCTTAGTCGCTTTTCACAGTATATGTGGCTTACTACAGAGATTATGCAACAGCTGTACGTATTAAAAGGCCCAGCAGGACGCCGATTACATAAAAGCTGTCTGGGAAATTCTGAAAGAGCGGCAGTACCAAAACTTTAAGGTGAAAGGCGATATTCTATACAAGATGGACAACGGCAATGATTTGTTAGTGGAGCCAAAGAGGATGGAATGAGAAATAAAACAGAGTTCGCATGAAGTTGGTCACTTATCAACAGTGAAGACGATGCACACTATCCAACAGCAGTTTTGGATCCCGCATCTCGAAGTCAAGGTATCAAAGCTGATAGTGAATTGCATAAAATGTATTATATTCAGCAAAAAGCTTGGAAAGCAGCAAGGTTTTTAAATTGCATCGACAAAGGAGATACGTCACTACAAACTTTACATATTGATCATCTTGGACCCATGGATGCGTCATCTAAACACTACAAGTACATTCTGTCAACTGTGGATGGGTTTTCCAAATTTGTCTGGCTATGCCCAACCAAATCACCAAAACCAAATCGCTTTTCATGAACAAGTAATTGAGCGACTGAACTGTTCAAGTATTTGTGGCTTTCCAACACGTATTGTAACCATAGAGGCTCAGCATTGACCTCTATTGCTTTTAAGGAGTTCACAGAAAGGCATAAGGTAGAGCATTTATGTACAACGACAGGAGTGGCCAGAGGCAGCGGAACCATCCACGTGGTTCAAATATGTAGCGGAAGTACAACAAGCAGTAAATTCTTAAGTACATGCTGTTAAATAAGCTGTTAAAACATTACCATTCAAAATTTTATTTGCCACCAAAATGCACAACCGAGCTGAAAATCGAATACTGGAGTGTCTGAATAAAGAATTGATTGCTGATTTCAATGGAGAGCGTCAAAAACTGCGTGAATTTGCGACACAAAACATTGAGCACGCACAACAGATCTACAAACGAAATTATGAAAAAAAATGTCGGCCAGAACATGGGTATAAGATAGGCGACCTAGTGGCGATCAAGCAAACTCAATTTGTTGCTGGCCGTAAGCTGGCAAGCGGCTATCTGGGCTCATATAAAATCGTACAAGTTAAGAGAAACGGGCGATATGACGTCCGAAAAGCAGCGAGCATAAAAGGGCCATAGGAACCCAGAGGTCCCTTCGTAACTGAAAAAAATGTTATTTGGAACTGTAGGGGCGCAGAGATTGTATGAGTATGAGTGAGTTTGTGAACGCAACCCGATGCGATGCTTGCGACGTGGGATCACAGGGATTCCCCGATTGAAACCAACAAGATAGGCCAAGCAAAACAAAAAAAATTAACAATCATTTGATTGAAAGTGTGTAAGGTGCGCATTGAATTTTTATAATAAATAGTTTGTGTGATATTGATTCTTTTAACGTGTTTTCACGATCAGTAATAACAAACATAATAGAAAAATTAGAAATTATCCCCGCTGAGGGGCGCTGCCGTTTATCCTACGGCTCCGATCGCGGGGATAGAAACCAAACATGAAAAAGTTCTTTTGAACGGATTCAATGCGATCTTGATGAACTACATACTGAGGGCTCCAGACGCATGACCCGTACTCCAGAATTTGACGTACTAAAGATACGTATAATCTTTTAGTTATATAAAGGTCATTGAATTCCGTTAATCATATTTTAATGAAGCCAAGCACACGCTAGCCTTTATTAACCATCGTAGATATAATGTCGGAAAATTTAAGTTTAAAGTCCACACTACAGGACACCAAGATCGTTAACCTGGGTTAATCTTTCTAAGGAAATCCCATAGAGAAAGTATATGTCCTGGTTAAGCTTAAACATATGCTTAAATTTTGACCCATTAAGTTTTAAGGGATTGGTTGAACACCATTTTTAAAAATTGTCCAAATCTGACTGAAGTTTATATTGGGCAGAAGGGAATTTGTATTGAAGACAAAAATTCACGTCGTCTGCATACATAAAAATAGAGGGTAAGCCGTTAATAAAAATAGTGAAAACTAACGGCTCAAGATGGCTTCCTTGGGGGACTCCCGATGTAGCTCCCAGCTAAGTAGCTAGAAATCCACGTGAGAAGGTCTGAGGGAAATCCTAGGATATTGAGTTTACTCAAAAGGAGTGAGTGGTTGACAGGGTAAAATGCATTACTGAAGTCCATATAGATGACATCTGTTTGAAGGCCTTTACGGAAGCCATCTATAATAAAGGAAGTCAGCTCCAAGAGGTTTGTGGTGGTGAAGCGACGCTTTATGAAACCTTGTTGGCATGGAGAACTGATGTTGAAGATGTGGTGTCATCAATTTTTCATAAAGTTTTGGAATTGCTGACAATTTAGAGATTCCTCTATAGTTTGTAGCATCCGATTTTTTTTTCCGTTATGTGTTGGGGAATTATAAAAGATTCCTTCCATGTGGGGAAAAATCTATGTTTCCAGAGACAAAGCAAAAAGTTTTAGAAGAGGTCTGCACAATGGCTTAGCGCAGTTTTTCCGTACACAGCCAGGAAAACCATCAGGACCTGGCGAATAGACTGGTTTTACCCTTAGAAGATCCGATAACACAGTGCTTTCGGAGAAAGTTGGTATGAAAATAAGATTGTCTGATTGATTATTGTATGAATAACGCCAAAAGAAAGTGGCGAATAGATCGGCAATACCCTGATCAGTAGTCGCAGATACATTTTCAAACGAAATTAGGGGGGAGAAGAAACATGCTTACGCTTAGTGTTAACAAAATTATAAAACTGCTTCGGATCCTGTGTAAACTGGATCCGACAGCGCACAGTGGTCGGCCCCATAGGCCATAAATCAAAAAAATTTTTTTTTAAATATTTACTCAAAAAGTAACCAGTTCTGCTCTAAAATATCAAAACTTCGTCGCCCCATACCTGATTTTTCTATGAATCAAACAGTTCTTTTTAAAATCAGCATCAAAGTTGTGAACGCGTGTTCATTTGCGTTGCAAAATTGCCAGCTCTTCATATTTTTTACTTCCCAATCCAACTTCAAAGTCATCATACGTCTAGAAAAGTGCTCCGATTTTAATTATTTAAAATGGATTTTAAAGGTGAAGGTATTTACTTTAAATACGTATAATAATAATAAGCTAATTTGCCAAATTCTCTCTTGTGAAATTAATCTTATCGTCAACCCTTTTTGTGACTTTTTGTGTGCGTCTTTTTCATGTTTACTTAAAGTTTTAATTATATTGCCCCGCGCTCCCCCCAATGTGAGTATTACCAGTGCATTTGTTAATATTCTAAGATAATATAACTGTTAACTCTAGCTGCAAATAGTTGCAAACCTATTTATATTAATCAATAAACTAACGCCGCCTCCCTCTTTTTCAACGCTAAAAATGCTGTTCCCATGCATGTTCCCCCATGAAACCAGCTGTTCTTTTTGTGTTTTTGTGATGTTGCTTTTGTTATCGTCATTTGTGAATGTACATATTCAGTTTTATTTTATTTTATCTTGATCAGTCTGCTGATATAACGGGCCTTAATAAGGATTTAATTATCAGATGGCTAACAAGCCATGTCATCAGGGTACAATATCAATGCAGAAAAATTCGCAAAGTATGATTTAGAAACCGCACAACAACTAATAAATGAATATCCATGGTATTACCTTCCTGCTTCAATACATAAAGTTTTAGTACATGGCTCTGAAATTATAAAAAATTGCTTAGTGTCTATTGGAAAGTTATCTGAAGAAGCTGCAGAGTCAAGAAACAAAGACATTAAAATGTTTAGACTTAAGCATACACAAAAAATTTCCCGTGTTATAACGAACACCGGCTTAATTAATAGATTATTTTTAAGTTCAGATCCTTTTTTTTCGGGTCAAAGAAAACTGCTTTGTAAAAAAAAATCTAAACTCTTAAATTCAACAACTTATTTGCTTGATTCAATGTAACATATTTATTGTTATATATATAAAATTAAGTTGAAGTTTAATTAAATGTTTTTGAATATAGGGTTTGTTATACTAAGGGTTGTGCTTTACAGATATAAGGAGTATATATACGAGGGCGGGTCAATAAGTCCGTGACTATTTGAATGAAACACAGGTTTTTAGATAAAAAGTTATTTTATTTTTCAACGTAGTTTCCTTTGAGCTCTATACACTTAGCCCAACGTTTCTCCAATTTTTTTATCCCTTTCAAAAAATATGATTTGTCGAGGTCTTCAAAATAGGCATTTGTTTGTGAGATGACTTCGTCATTGGAGGCAAATCTCTTTCCGCCGAGCCATTTCTTCAAGTTTGGGAACAAGAAATAGTCACACGGAGCTAGATCGGGTGAATAGGCCGGATGAGGGAGCAATTCGTAGCCCATTTCATGGAATTTTGCCATGGAAACTGCACATGTGTGCACCCGTGCATTGTCCTGGTGGAAAAGAACTTTTTCTTGGCCAAGTGCGGTCGCTTTTTTTTCAATGCCTCATCGAATCGACCCAATAAGTTGCTGTAATATTCACCATTGATTGTTTTTCCTGTTTGAAGGTAGTCAATGTGGATAATACCGCGTGCATGCCAAAAAACAGTCGCCATGACTTTATTGGCTGACAAACCCACCTTTGCCTTCTTTGGCGCCGATTCACCCCGAGAAACCCACTGTTTTGATTGCTGTTTGGTCTCCGGTGTGTTGTGGTGGATCCACGTTTCGTCCACGGTTACGAAACGGCGCAAAAACTCGTTCGTATTGCGATTGAACAACGCTAAACATTCCTGCGAAATTGTCACACGGTTGCATTTGTGGTCGATTGTGAGCAAACGCGGCTCCCATCTTGCGGAAAGCTTTCTCATACCCAAATGATCATTCAAAATTGAAACCACTGAGCCATGTGAAATGCCTACGGCTTCCACAATCTCTCTCACTTTTAATCGCCGATCGGCTAAAACCATATCGTGGATTTTTTCAATTGTTTCGGATGTGGAAACCTCAACTGGGCGTCCAGAACGTTCGGCATCTTCCGTGCTTGTACGGCCACTTCGGAATTCAGTAAACCACTTTTTTACCATGAAAATGGATGGTGCAGAGTCTCCATAATATTTATCAAGCTTGGCCTTGGTTTGCGTAATGGATTTTTTCCTCAAAAAATAATGCTTAATGAGCACACGAAATTCACTTTTTTCCATTTTCTTCTCAGTCAACGCGGTAGTCTTATCAGACGGCTGTCTTATATTAACGGCTGTCAAAAACAAACTAAATGTCGCAGCTTGTTCAATTTTTGACAAGAGTCAACTGACAGATGACTGTTGACGGGAGCAGTGTTACCATTTCAATTAAGAGGCGGGAAATTCAAAAAGTCACGGACTTATTGACCCGCCCTCGTATTCTTTATCGGAGGACGAAAGTGAGTCTATATATATGCCCAATAGTCTAAATATATAGTATATTAAATATTATGTTTAATTTTAAAAAATTGCTGCATACTTAAGGTGCTCGAAAAAAGGATTTTTTTATTTTTTCGGGGGAAGAAAGGATCCAATTTTAAAAATTTTTTCACCAAGTTTTTTAAAGTTATATTAGATGCCTAAAACGAAATCTTAGCCTTCTAGCTGCATGGGAAGTATTTATGGCCGCTCTCCCATACAAGACCGACCACCGCTGCAGCGGTATATATAATTCTTATAGCACTCAGCGTTATGCACGGTGAAATTAAACCGAGTTATTAAGTATCTTGAAAAAGTTAAATTCAGCCAGATTTTTTATATATCTTAAGGTTTATTTTTTTAATACATTTTAAATTTTTAAGGCTCCTTGTAAACCAAGGAGGATCAGTCGAGGCGGATGAATACTTTCATGGCACGCCAGAGTCGAAAAAAGCGTTAAGCGTTTTGTAGAATGTTTCTAAAGCGATATTAATATCGGTGCATGCCCAGAGAATGTTTAGTCTCTAAAAATCAGCCTTACGAAAGCAGCGAGATTTATTAACTCCATGGCGAGACTGAAGATTGCTAGCAGTAAGGGTTTCAATGGCCATCTCAAGCGTTGGGTGGTAAGGATCTTCTGAGGTGGAAAGTGGCATGGCTCTGGAAAGGGTTATTCCATATGGATCAGAAATGAATACGGTGGAAGTCAAGGGCAGAACGTTGAAATAATTTACAAATCTTCGGACAAAGCGAGGTACACAACAACCAGCGCAACATGGATCTCCTACCGCAAAATGCTCCAGTTGGAAGTGGTGCTCACCGAGTTTGGCGTCGATGCTACCCTTATCGTCGAAAAGCTACGAGCCAGCCCCGGAACCACTGTTAACCTTAAATTATAACAAATGCCACTTCTTCCTATAGAGCCTGGCGCACTTGAAGCCACATCCAGACGCGGCCATTTAATAATTGAATCCACCTACGAAACTTAAAGAGACAATTTTATTTCAGCAGTGCCAGAAATACGATAAATTCCAGCGACCCGGAAATTTGCAGCGATAGCCGGGCGAAAGGAAAGAGCAAGATAAAGCCCATTCTAGCCGGGTAACGAAAGAATGCTACAGGGAATGACTGTTGAACAGGATGAAAACTCCAACGGTGTAAGGGCTTCCTGACGGAGACTCCAAAATTGGCCTGCCGGATTGGCCAGATTTTGAAGAGAAGTTTTCATTGAAGACGGACGATAGTGAATACAGACTTTGAGCTGTCTTAACACAGAACATAGTCGGGAAAAATGGGTTATCGCTTACGCTAGCCGTCTTTTGGGAACAATAAAAACTGACGAAAAGGAATACCTCGCCTGCTTTGCTACGTGGGTGATATAGCTTTAAAGTCAACTCATATAACTATGCCTTAATTTTGCACCATTTAATAAGCTATTTGACTTGCAAAATGGCCCGGTGCAGAATAGTCTTTGTGCTAGAAAATCGATTAACAAGACGATTTTTGTGTCTCAGCCTAGCATCCCTAGAAGGCTTTGTGAAAACGTTGTACATGCTAAATTTGCCGGTTTCATCGTCTTAGTTTCGGAAGTTTCCCGTACCACTTGAAATCGGTTTGGTTTTACTGGATGTCGTCCTGTACAAAAAGAATAGCAAAGCTTAATGCGGCAGACAAAGACCAATCTTGTGGCTGGTCAGCCGACGATCATGCAACTGCTTATATCTCTTGCCCAAGAGCAGGAGTTTCAAATAAAAATTCGGAACTTACACTCAACGGAACGATTGAGTAAAACTTTTCCGATCTTTTATCCATAGCATCACTTCAAGTGATTCCTCGGCACCAGTAGAGGTGACCCTCCTAAAGTCTCTTTAATTGGAACATTCATCCTCCAGACCCTTGTCGTGGTCTTACCAACCGTAACACCAAAACCCGTACAGGGGGGTTCTCCCCCTCTAAACACCACTGACACCTCTGAAATGTATACTTCAGCTTTCAAGCTTGTATATCCAAACCAATACGTAAGCCGTAGTAAAAGTGGATAATATTAGGAAGTTTTAATATTCTTACTCGACGCTCAAGCCATCAAGATACCTTTGCCCTTTGTGATATGCTCACTAATTTTTGGCCAGACGAACAAACACATCTGCTTATGAAAAAAACCAGGCCCGTGGGAGTTAAGCTCCAAAAAACTTAAACCACTGCCCAGTCATATTCAAATTTTTTCATTTCTTCTAAAAAAACTAACAACATCTGTTATTCTAACCTATAAAAATCCTAGGGAACTACGTAGTAAGCTCCCTAAACTTTATTCCCATAGTATTTCATTTTAATCCTACATCATTTTTTTTTTACAGAAACCTGGTTATAGTCGGATATATTTAGCTCAGAAGTCTTACCAGATAGGTAGGAAGTTTCTCCCGGTCGCGCAACCAGTTAAATAGATCTGGAGTTTCCTGCAAATACACTACGAAACCTCTCCGAGATGGTGCAGACAACTCTGAAAATAAAGTTTAGCCGGAAGTGGGGACAGGCACATGTGGACCTGCTCAACTCCTGGAACGTAGCGGTCAACAGTGACAATCAACGGCTACCACATATTCTGTCCGACCGGGCAACTGTCCCTCTGTCAGCGTAGGCGACGACGGCAGCCCAGAGGAAATACTCCGAAATATCTCGGTATCTCGAGAGGAAAATTACCTGGAAGCCGCACTTATGAAGAAAGAGAAATTAACCCAACCAGCGCCTTACAGACTTCCACTGGCTTAAGAAGGAAAATCGAAGTTGTCGACGGGAACGGCCGGTAAGTCTAACATCCAAATCCAAAGGTTTGAAACAAGGCGCTCCGCACTGCCCACGTGGCCCATCTTCTGTACGATTACGCCACCATACACGAGGTCCTAAGGTTCACTTGGGTCAGGGAAGAGGTAAAGAGGAGCAGCGAGCGGAGATGCGCAGTACCCATCCCCTGGATCTGGCATGAGAGCTGAAGCATTGTAAAATTATATAAATAGTAGTATAGTCATTGAAGAATCGTTCATCAAAAGGGAACTTTGTTTTCGCTGTTAAATTGAATTATTTTTCCGAATTTTGTCTTTTGTTATTCCAATTTTTTTTACGGCCTGCCCGCACTTGGGATTTGGGGGACTGCGCATTTATAATGGGCCGGGTCGGGCTGCCAAGAGCAGAGCAGTGTGTCCGTTTCCCCTTCGCTGCTATGACTAAATATTTTCAAAAACGTAAATTGAACGCCAACCTAGAGTATGGACTGGCAGGCACCGCCGTGTGCCACCAAGCTTGCCGAAACAACGCCCTGCAAGAAGGCCCTCAAAGCAAGGAAGTGCAGCTCGAGCAGAGACTCAAGCTCGAGTTCTTCTCACTCGGAGCCCAGCGTGATCAAGCGCAAGCCCGCGTGTTAAAGGCAAGGAGAGGATCCTGACGTCACGCCCAGCACCAGCGCAGCTCTGCACAGCAAGCTGGCAAACAACGCCTTTGTCCTCCTCTCAAGCAAAGAAGAGGACGACGAACATGACGAACCCGAAACTGCCTCAGAGGCAGTGGCATCTAAAACAGCAGAGAAAGCGAACCTGATCCCGAAGACCCTCAAGCCTCCCCCGATCTACATCCCAGACATGACAGACATTACCGCGTTTGTCAAAATGATAACGACTCTCGTGGGTACCAAAAAAGGATTTCTCGTACAAAACAGAAAGAAAAAACAACGTACGCGTAATGATGTCAGACAAGGAGTCCTACACAGCGCTACAGCAGTAGCTCGTGGCACATAAAAATAAGGCACATAATAAAAGACAATCATATTAGACGAGACCGGTTACAGAAACCTGCAAATACAGGAATTGGCGGCCTAGCCGATGCGCGGAATAGCATATGCGAGAATAAAAGGAGTGCACCCCTATATATACATCATATCCTATATCCACATCACCTACATCAGCAGAGGGTTAGTGGCTAACGCGAGCTGGACAGTCCACGACGTTGTAACGCTGAGTGACCACGCACTGATTTCCGAAGGGCACGACTTGGAGGTGGCAGAAGAGATCAGTCGGGCAAGTCTGGGACTCGAGGAAGGTCGACGAAGATATGCATACCAAATCGACTCGTTTCGAATCTCAAATGGACACGCAGATTCAATGGCGGCCGACTTCATGAAGATGCTTGAGGCAACGTGTGATGCAACCATGCCAAGGAGGAAAAAAGAGCAGCGCAAGCCCCCAGTGTACTTGTGGAGCGCCTTAAGCAAGCTACGCTCGGAATGCCTAAGGGCAAGGAGAAGGGCGCAACGAGCCAGAGGCAGCACCCAGCACGCAGAACACATGGAGGCTTTCAGAAGCAAACGCTCAGAGTTTAAGCACGGCATATTGGCTGCCAAAGCGCGGACCTATAACTACTACTACTAGATACCGTAGATAGAGATCCCTGGGGACTTGCTTACAAACTCGTAGCTAACGAGCTAAGGAAGAGAGAGGCAACTCCAACTGACCCTGATGTCGGACGGGGTCTTTCCGACAAGGTGGAAAAGTCAGAAACTAGTTCTGCTGCCGAAAGGCAAGGGATCAGTGCACACCGCAACCAGCTGCCGCCCGCTATGCCTACTGGATATCGAGGGCAAGCTATTCAAACGCATCCTGTATGCTCGAATAGAGGCAATTACAGAGAGCAGTAACGGCCTAGGTACGCAGCAGCACAGCTTCCGGAACGGCAAGAGCACCCTGGACGTACTTATGGCGGTGAGAAACATCGCCGAGAACGCTCTCGATGGTGCTAGATGGCTGGGTGGAAGGATGGAGTACTGCGCAATCGTCACATTGGATGTGAGGAACGCCTTCAATACCGCTAGATGGCCAGTAATCCTCAGTGCCATGCATAGGATGGGTATCCCGGAGTACCTCAGGATCGTCGTTGGAAGCTACTTCACGGATCGTGTCCTCTGGTTCGGCACGGACGCTGGACCGAGATGCTACCGTGTTTCTGCAGGGGTTCCACAAGGATCTGTGCTTAGACCGTTCCTGTGGAACATTATGTATGATGGAATCCTGGGCATCAACAGGCCCTTAGGCGCTGAGCTACATTGCTTTGCGGACGATGTGGCAATAACTGCAGTAGCCAAGACAATAGCAGTCCTCGAAGAGAAGTGCAACACGACAATTACTATGGCCATCGACTGGCTAGAGAAAGCCGGCTTAACAATTGCGGCGCACAAGACCGAGGCTGTCCTATTAAGCAGCAGGAAGAGGTGGAAAGAATGCTGATCACGGTCAACGGGACACAGGTGGCATCATAAGATTCCTTAAAATACCTGGGAGTAGTGATAGACCACAGGCTATCTTTTAAGGATCAAGCTAGCTACGCGAGCAGGAAAGCAGCAATAACAACTGCATCCTTGTCCAGGGTTTTGCCCAATATAGGAGGTCCCAATTACCCGGCAAGGAAACTACTGGTGGCGGTAGCCAAGGCAACGCTGCTCTATGCTGCACCAATATGGAGCAACGCCACCAAGAAAGGCTCTTACATGAGGGAGCACGCGCGGTGGTACGGTCTATGGCCCTTAGGCTCATTAGAGGCTTCAGAACTATATCCGAAGACGCAGCACTAGCCCTGGCGGGCTTGCCGCCAATCGACCTTGAGATAAAGGCTATTTGTCAGGTCCGAGAAGGCCGGAGGATCACGAGCGACTGATGGGAGAGTGGCAGAGCAGATGGATAACATCGCAACGAGGGAGGTGGTCCTACCAACTCATCCCCGATTTAAAGGCGTGGGCCGATTGCCGCCACAAACAAACTGGACTACCACCTTACCCTGTTCCTCACGGATCATGGTTGCTTTCGGGCATACATACTCCGGTTCGGGCACACCCAGCGCTACTGATTCCTGGGACATCGCTGCGTGAAATGTGGTAGTTCTCACGACTCCAGAGCATGCTCCAAAAAAGATGACGAGAAAGCATGCTGTTTAAATTGCCAAGCTGATCACACTGCGTCATTCAGAGGATGCCTGCCTACAAAAAGGCAAAGGCACAGCAATCTCCCAAAGCCAGACACTTTGTGAGTAGCAACAAACTACTTCCTATCCAGATACCAAATATCATCAATGGTATGAGGGACGCACTTCAAGGAAACCAAGCGACACAGCCAACGAATCTCCAACAAACCCCTCAAACCGCTCCCGAAGCCACACAACCCAAGCAGCTTGAAACGATGCTTGCACGCATGGAAGGAACGATGTAGAGGATTATTGAAAAGTTGATCTCGCAGATGTTCTCACAGATGATGCAGTTTATAGATCCCCTCCTTAACAGGAAATAATGCAAATAAATCTCAATATAGTTTTTTGGAACGCAAACGGCCTGCAGAGGAGCAAAGCCAAAGTAGACCATCTCATCAAAACAGACAATCTCGATGTTCACAGTGCGCCGTGAGCAGGATATTCAGCCCACAGAGAGATATCAACATTGGTGCGGTTTACTTTCCACCCAGCACTCGATAACCGAGACCCTCCTTCAAGACTTCTTCAAGTTCCTTGGACCTCGCCGTCTCCAAGGGCATAGGACACTCCAAGATAACATGCGTGAGCTTTGATAAACTGCTATCAGACCACAGCACAGTAAACTTGCTCCTAAACATCCCCATCCTCCGAAAAACCTCGCCCAGAAGACTCACCGGGAAACACACAGATGCACCCAAGTTTACGTTCTGGATGCTTTCCTCCCTGAACCCAGATCCCCCTATTTCCACACCAAGCAACATAGATGCGGCCATCGAAAAACTAACCAAAGACAATGCAATGCACAATGCTGCTAAGTTTGCGAATCCACCTCCTCCAACTACCCCGAGAACGTGCCACCAAGGAACTGAAGGACAAGCTATTCATCCTACGGCAGGATTTATTCCATAGATTCCTTGAGGAGCTGGAACAGAAGCCTTTGCTGACCATCTATATAGTGCATTTTCACCTTTCGACAGATGCACTGGCAAAGAGAGAGCTGCAACCATAAGGTTCGTAGACAGCCCATATGCTTCTGGCCCGCCAATACAGGCCGACAACCCAGAGGAGATTGTGCAGGAGATCGCCTCCTTAAAAAATGGCAAGTCACCGGGTCCTGACCGAATCGATTTCATATCGGTCGTTTGTATGGCAGCTATATGATATAGTGGTCCGATCCGGACCAAACTTTCACAAATCATGTATAGTTATGTCAAATGAATAAATGTTGAATTCAGTTGCAATAGGTTGGAAAACAAAAAAGTTTCCTATACAAAGACTTGTTTTCATATCGGTCGTTTGTATGGCAGCTATATGATATAGTGGTCCGATCCGACCGATTCTTAAACTTGATCTGCGTGCAACAAAAATAATGATCTGGTAAAAATTTCAAAACGCTAGCTTTAAAACTACTGTCTATTTTTTGCATAGAAACAGACGGACAGACGGACAGACGGACATGGCTATATCGACTCGGCTGTTGATGCTGATCAAGAATATATATACTTTGTGGGGTCGGAGATGCTTCCTTTAATGCGTTACACATTTCTGGACAAAATTATAATACCCTTTTTCAAGGGTATAAAAATATTAGTTTCATTCACCACAACATCCCTACCTGTCAAAAATTTCCTCGATTCTACATTCCACAATTTTAACCCGTTTGGTTCATATCCAACAAGGATACATTTTATTGATTTCTCATCAAATTTTCGCTTTCTTACTTTATTCAGTACATAGACAGTTGAACCAAATATCTTAAGATATTTCAAAACTGGTTTCTTGTCATGCCACATTTCATAAGGTGTTTTCTTCATATTTTGCAATGCTCTACTTGGGCTTCTATTTATTAGATAAGTTGCTGTTAAAACAGCAACAAAAACTTTTATTCAATTTTGCTCCTGTTATCATTGCTCGAGCTTTTTCAGTTATTGTTCTGATCATGCGCTCAGAAACACCATTCAATTGTGGAGTGTGAGGAACCGTTAAATGATATCTGATGCCTTTTTCTACACAAAATTGTCTCATCTCTCATCATTTACTACTTTTGAATTGTTGAGGTGCGACTTTGCGGCGATGCCATACACATCTTGCGTAAACTATCTGGAGCGGCTTGGTACATCCGCAACAAAGACATTGAAAAAGAGCTGAAGGTACCAAGGATTGGCGATGTCATCAACAAACATGCAACCGCGTACGTTAACAAATTGGGAATCCACCAAAACCAGTTGGCTCGAAAACTCTTGATGAGGAGACGTGTATTGGGACTGAGGGCGAGAAGGAGGCTCATGCGCATTCACCCAACAGATCTGCCGAGAAGATATATAAGTTAATTGATGAAATTAATTCATGCCTCTAGACTCCCTAATTAAGTAGGTTTAAGTATGTAAATATGTAAATATTCAATAGAAATTATGATACTCTGCAGTATAAGTTACTACAAACAGTAACAGTGGACTGCACTGTAAATAAATATAAAAAAATTAAAAAAAAAAAAAAAAAAAACTACTTTTGAATTAAAGTGAGCTTCACCCTTGGCAATAAAATCTTTAAAAACTGAAAACACATCTGACTTGTAAGATATTAAATAGGTTACACAGTAATGTGTATATTCGTCAATGAATACAACATAGTAATTTTTATTGTCAATTGTTGACGGTACAATTGGTCTGTAAACATCCGAATGTACTACGAATTTGCTCTTTAATTTTTATTTTTTTTTAAATTGAATCTTGATTGCTTGCCATTTACACAAGCTTCACAATATTCGTCGTTCTGATTTATATTATTTAGTACTCTAATATCATCAAACATTTGGTTACGCTTTATTTCTAGAAATTTGCCAATACTTATGTGCCCCAACCTTTCATGCTACAAACGATACTCTGCATTATTAGATATTTTAGACATATAGGCTTTGTGATTTAATTGCAATTTAATAATTGGAATATTATACTCACAGTTACCGGCAAATACCAAACAGCCATTCTTTTTGTCACACCTCCTGAACTAAATTCAATAGTCATGCCTGGATCTTGCATCTTTCTTACCGACAAAAGATTGTGAGGAATTTCCTTGCTGTACAACAAATTCTCAAGTGTAATTTTATTTTCAGAGCTGCTGAGTTGCACAATGCCTTTGACAGTTGCATAAATGCATTCATTACGCTTAGCAACCAAAATTTCGACGGATGTGTTCAGATTCGTGTATTCATCAAATAGTTCGACATCTTTTATAATGTGATCAGAAGCGCCAGAGTCTAAGATAAACATAACATCGCCTTCTTTTTCCATATTAATCTTTTGCCCTATCATAAATACAAACCCACGTTCTGACTGAGCTGTTGCTACCTGTGCCTGTTTGTTTTGATTTTCTTTTTTTTGATATTCTTGACTTCTTTTGAAAACAAAACAGACTTATAAGTCTTATAGTTATGGCTTACCACAATGATAACATTTGGTTTTTGACTTTAGCTTATTTTTAAAAGACATTGTTGTGTTTTTAAAGTTTAATTTAGATTTGTTTATTTTTTTATCTTGAAACGAAACAGCCTGTAATACCTTACACGAGTATCTTTACTAATATTCTTTAACGTGACTTCATGGTCTAGCAAAACTCTGGTAAACGAGTTTTCACGAAGGCCAATGTCAACTTACTTTCCGACAATGTGTCTATTGCAGTTATGACTCCATCATAACTTGGAGGAAGTGTCAAAAGTAAGTGAGCTACTTTGTTCATCTCATCTATATTAGCTCCAGCTCCAACGAGACCAGTGTCTCCTTTTAACTTCAATGTCGTTTTCCTCCATAGCCTTATTAATGGTAATGTAGACAGCCAGCATCTACAAACACGACGAACATTTAACATTCCAAATAGACGGATTAGAAATTTTAGTCCCCTGTTCCTAAGTTTTTATAGGTCTACATATGCCCAGCATGAGCATATGTATTCTGTATTGTATTCTTACTACATGCCTTATACTCTATTACTTCACTCTGTACTTCCACTTCTATCAAATCCTCAATTCATACCTACCTTTCAGAGCAACAAACGCACTCCACTTCTTCCTCGTACTCTTTTTTATATTTTATTCTCTTTGGTCTATCCCCGCGATCCGAGCCGTACGATAAACGGCAGCGCCCATCGGTCGAATGGGTGGGAGGTGGGCTGTACGTTATGCAGTGGGAGCCGCGCGAAAAAATTTGATCTGTAATGAGCAAACAATTGCAAAACTTAAAAAAACTGACAAATTCTTTTAAAACAGAATCGGTAGATTTATCTGCTAAAACCCTCAACTCAGCAGCAAAAAATTAAGACAACCTACCAATGTATAAATGACTGAGTTTTTGGCTAAAGGTGTAAAAAAAACAGATATAAGTAAGGGATTGAGTCCAGAGTTAGCCAACAAAGTATAGTAAAACACACACTGTTAAGGCCATGACTAAAAACTGAACAACTATAAGGTAAAACTTATTATGCAGGCAAAAAAAATTTAATTAATTTTAATATGAAGTATGCCATATCAAAATTTATAAACAACTGCGCCTAAGCTACTCGTTCAACGCTACATTAGAGTACTGCTACTCTGACGGAAACAAGAGTGGTGGTTATCGCATTAGAGGCGGTAAGAACCATTTTGATATAGTAAAAAAGCTTTTTACTTTTTTCTAATAGATACAGGCGCATTCATTGTTCAAATTAATAACATAATCAACATTCAAATCAAATACTTAATACCTCAATAATGGTATAGACAGACATATAGTATATATTTAGATATTTTTACTTTAAGACAGTTAATTTTCCGGAAAATGTCCTTTCAAGCACTTTTTTGTTAAGTCGGTCCATGGATGAAACGATGGAACATCGTGGTGAACGCCGAGAAAAATACACAAAAAACCTTCGCACTACGCAGGGGAGAATGCCCCCCCGTCACACTCAACGGGGAAACCATCCCAACTAATAACACTCCCAAATATCTAGGGCTGACACTGGACCACGGGCTCACATGGCGTCCGCACCTAATCAATAAGCGCAACCAGGCCAACCTACGGCTTAAGCAACTGCATTGGCTCTTGGGAAGGAGGTCCAAACTCAAAGTAAAATTTAAGCTTCTTATTTATAAGGTAGTGCTTAAGCCAATCTGGACATATGGGATACAGTTGTGGGGCACGGCAAGCTGTTCGAACCGCATCAAAATACAGCGATTTCAAAATAAATGCCTGAGAATAGTTTCGAACGCCCATTCGTACCACGAAAACTCAATAATCCATAAAGAGCTTGGAATTAGATGTATAGCAGAGGAGATCACCCGTCTCAGCGGAAGATACATAAAAAGACTGGATAACCACCCCAACCACCTGGCCATCAACCTCCTAGATAATAGGCAATCCCCAAGACGCCTGAAAAGGAAACACCCGCTTGACCTAAGTCAACCTCATAAGATATACATTCCATGTACCTCCCTTAAGTCAAGGTCCCCCCAAACCATTTAATGATTGTCCACTTGGACAGATTTTAAATACAAATTAAGAATGTTATAAAAAAAAAAAAAAAAAAAAAAATATGCCAACTAGTTCGTTTGCACCATCTATTGAAATCAATCGACCTTAGTAGTGTTCTGCGATTATTACAATGCAATAAATATTCAACTAATAATTTGCTTAAAATTTTGTGTCTCGAACCAAATGTAGCGTGCGGATTCGTTGCGAATGTTGGAAAAGGCTTAGAGTGAATCGATTCTATCGAAATACGAGTCTACGACTGGTACAAAGCTTTTAAGGAAAGAACCGTCGATGACATGTCTTATTGCGGTGTCCTTCGACGTCAAACACCGACGATAACATCAAAAAAGTGAAGGAAATCGTGATCGAAAATCGCCATGTGAGTGTTAGAGAGATAGCACATACTCGTAAGCGAAATATCAGCCGTGAAACAGTTCGTTTGATTTTGGTGGATAATATGTGCATGGTATTCATGGTATTTTTACGGCCAGGTATTCATGCAATATTGAATGTATTTTTTTTTTTTTTTTTTAATTTTATTTTATTTGCTAGATCTTTTCTTCTTAATAGAGACTAACAAAAAGTTTTAAAATCTTAGACTAATATTATAACTAAAAATCCATTTTTAGCGATGGGTTTAGTTTTCAGCACGGCTCTAATTATATCGGATCTGCGCGAGTGGATGATCGGCACGTTGAAGTCTACTCCAACTGGAAGTTTTGGTTAGCGGGCGTGCAAGAGGATTTGGATGAGATGTTAATTTAGCTTGGTGTTTTGCTTTTAGATGGAAAATTTCGTCAGAAACGGTGTTGATATTTAAGTCTCGATGAATGTTTTCGTTCCTTATATACCAAGGAGCACCAGTGATGAGTCTAAGTGTCTTAGATTGAACTATTTGAATTACTTCGACGTTACTACGACTGTCATTTCCCCAAAGTTCAGAGCCGTATTTTCATATTGGTTTGATCACTGTGTTATAGATAAGTATTTTGTATTCAAGGCAAAGAGGGGATTGAGAGTTGATTAGCCAATGGAGCTTGTTGGTCTTCAACTTTAGTTGAGTTTTTTTGGCTGCTATGTGTGAGCGCCAGGTGAGTCTCCTGTAGAAGATGGATACCCAAGTATGTGACGGTGTTTGACTGGGGGATTCGTGCTCCGTTTAGAGTAAGGTGGGGACAGGTTTGTCTGTTCAGTGTGAATGTTACGTGTTTACATTTACTTTCATTTACTTTAATTCTCCAGTTAGCTAACCATTTTTCAAGAGATTCCAAATGATTTTGTAGAATAACAGTTGCTCTAAGGGGCCATTTACTCTGGCTAAGAATGGCAGTGTCATCTGCAAAAGTTGAAGTGGTAAGTTGAATGTTTCTCGGAATGTCCGATGTGTATAGTGTATATAGAATGGGACCGAGAACCCTTCCTTGAGGGACTCCAGCTTTGATTTTACGCTCAGCAGATGTTGAGGCGCTGCATCTTACGGAGAATAATTTTTTATGCATATAGGATTCGAGGAGTTTGTGCATACTATTGGGAAGTAATGTTTTGATCTTGTACATGAGTCCATCGAGCCACACCCTGTCAAACGCTTGGGCAATATCAAGATATAAAGCAGAGCAGTATTCTCGTTGTTTAAACGCAGAGCGTATTTCCGTGGTGATACGGTTTACCTGTTCTATTGCACCATGTTTTTCTCGGAACCCAAATGATGCATTGGGATTATGTTATTTATACTAAGATGGGGACTGATGTGCGATAAGATGAGTTTTTCGAATAGTTTTGATAAACACGACAGAAGACTTATTGGTCTTTATGAAGATGCTTGTGTTTTGTCTTTACCAGGTTTTGGAATCATAACTATAGTTGACTTTTTCCATCTTTGAGGAAAATAACCATATTTAGTCATTGCGTTGAAAAGCGTGCATAAATGATTTACAGCACAGCTCGGTAGTTCTATGATAATTTTTGGAGTAATTCTATCGTGGCCCGGTTTTTAGTTCGGCTTTAATTGCTCTTTGATTATTTGAGTAATTTCGCTTGATCGGAATTTCAGGGGCGTAGTGTGTATTATGTCAGAGCTGGAGATTTCCGGAAGCTCAAATAAATTGGTTGCATGATTTGGTTGGAAGACTTCTTGGAGGTGTGTTGCAAACACGTTCGCCTTTTCTGAGTCACTTCTAGCCCATCTTGTAAGACTTCGGATAGGGCTGTCTGTTTCAATAGGGACACTGAGACTGCGCGCTTTCCAGAGTTGGTTTTTGAAACATGTTGGAGAGAGTTGTTCGATGTATTGGTGTTGTGCAAGATTTTCTTCTTGTTTCAGTACTCTAGAGAGTTTTCGAGTTGCAGCTTTTAATTTCTCTTTGCTTGCTGGTGATCTATTTTTTTGCCACTGTCGCCGTAAATGTCTTTTTTCTAAAAGAAGCTGTTGAATTTGCCTATTTGTACGGTACTGATGTACTACTTTTGGTTTCATTTGAGGTGTAGATACGCGTGCAGCAGTGGTGAGAATAAATTCAAAGGCATTTACAGAATTATCAATGTCAGCCTCGTGGTGCAGTGTTGGGCTTAGCTCAATGTGTGAGCTTTAATATTTTTTGTAGCGGAGCCAGTTTGTTTGGTTGGATGTAGTAATCAGGCCGTTCCAACGTTGGTGGTTGTTCGAACAGTTGAAGAAGGATAGGAGAGTGGTCCGAGGACAAGTCGGCTATTGCTTCTATCTGCGTTAGTTGTTTTGGTATGTTTTGGGTCATAGCAAAGTCTATTAGATCCGGTTTTTTGTTTGGATCAGCTGGCCAATATGTAGGCCTACCCGGAGATATGAAGTCAAGTTTATTCGATCTTGTGATTAAAGCTTTGTATAATTGCCTATCTTTTGGGTTTGTAAGACGGGAGCCCCAGTGCGTGTGTTTGGCATTATAATCGCCTGCTTATATGAAATGGGCACCTAGTTGGTTGAAATATTCCATGAAGTCTTCTTCCGAAATAGAAAACCGTGGTGGGCAGTATATTGAGGCAATACTGCCGAATGACACTTTAATACTTATTGAAGAAAGGCACTTCAGTAACATACTTGTCTCTTGTGGCCAAAGGTATTTAGTTGGTGGGGACTGGAACGCCCGACATTGGCTGTGGGGTGATACGTTCAATTCACCCAGGGGGCGAGAACTAGCAGAAGCCATTTCCGCCAGAAGCGCTTATATCCTTGCAACAGGATCGCCAACTAGATACCCACATGTGACCAGTCACACACCTACCTGCATTGATTTTGCTGTGTACCATGGGATAAACTTAGACAGAACAAGTATTTGCGAAAACTGGGATCTAGACTCCGATCATGTAGCCCTTGTTGCTACTCTACAAACAGAAGGTGCCTATGTTAGGCCAAGCTCTCGGTTAATAAACAGCCGAACTGATCTTATGGTTTTCAGACAACATTTGGAAAACTCTTTTCAGTTAAATATGATTCTAAGCTCTAAGGAAGACATCGAGAACGCCGTAGACATTCTAACGCAAAATATACATAGAGCTGCTTCTGCTTCTACACCGGCTGAGCCTGAGACATGCCCCAGAAGTTATGGTATTATACTAACAAGAGAGGCCAGAGAACTAATCAAAACTAAAAGACGTCTT
Source organism: Drosophila merina (assembly GCA_035047645.1). Taxonomy (NCBI): domain Eukaryota; kingdom Metazoa; phylum Arthropoda; class Insecta; order Diptera; family Drosophilidae; genus Drosophila; species Drosophila merina. Next base: position 21,517,261 of record JAWNPH010000089.1, on the reverse strand, counting down.
CGAAGAAGAGCAATTCGAACTCAGGATCCTTGGGATAGAATCTTGTGGAACCGAGCAGCAAAGCAACTCAAAATCATATTAAAGGAACTCAGAAATGATTTCTTTGAGCAAAAATTATCTTCCATGGACTACACCGTTGATGCAAACTTTTCGCTGTGGAAGTGCACAAAAGCGCTTAAACGACAACCACTTCGCTGGGTACCCGTACGTTGGTGGGGAAACTGCAAAAACTGAAGTGGAACAGGCTACTGCATTCGGCTACCACCTATAGGATCGCTTCACTCCTTATGACTTCGCCACGATAGAGGAAATAAGTGAGACTCACCAGTACCTACAAATGCTATTGCAGATGTCTTGGCCTATTAAGCCAATAAGGATAGAAGAAATATCCGAAATAATCAAAATACTACCGAAACATAAAGCTCCAGGTATTGACAAGATTTGCCATGCCACGCTAAAGGTTTTACCTATAAAAGCGATAATCTATATAGCACTAATCTTCAATGATATTTTAAGGGTCCAAGTGTTCCCAAGACAGTGGAAACTGGCTGTTATTTTGATGATCCACAAGCCTGGGAAACCAGAAACTGATCATGAGTCGTATCGGCCTATAAGCCTCTTACCCTCCCTTTCTAAATTATGGGAGAGACTTATTGCCAATCGGATCAACGACATTATTAGACAAGGTAATATCTTGCCGGATCATCAATTCGGATTTCGAAAGGGACACAGTCCACAGACTGGTGAAACACATATTACAGGCTTTTGACGACTGCGAGTACTCCAACGCTGTCTTTATAGATATGCAACAAGCCTTCGACAAAGTATGGCATGTTGGATTGTTATGCAAGATAAAGACCCTACTACCTGCGCCCTACTTCTGCATTTTAAATGCATATCTGAAAGGACGAGAATTTAAAATTAAGGTGAGAAATAACTACTCTATATATCAAATGAGAGCTGGAGTCCCACAGGGCAGTGTTCTCGGACCGCTACTATACTCCTTGTACACTGCTGATATTCCCTGCCCGAGTTTCGAACACATGGAAGCACCGAACAAGGCTCTTATGGCAACCTATGCAGATGACATCGCAGTTGTATATAACTCTAGGGACAGCAGAGAGGCAGCTAACGGACTACAAAAATATATTAATGCTCTGGCAGCCTGGTGTAAAAAGTGGAACCTAAAAATAAACCCTCTGAAAACATCAAATCCATGCTTCACACTGAAAACGCTCATCCAGAACACCCCTCCAATCCGACTAGAAGGATTTACACTGAATCAACCGCAGCAAGCAACATACCTAGGTATCACCCTGGATAAACGTCTCACCTTTGGGCCGCATCTCAAAAACACAGTAAAGAAATGTGGTCACAGATCACAACAGCTGAGATGGCTTATGAATAGAAGGAGCACTGTTTCGCTGAGGTGGAAAAGAGCTGTGTATGCGCACTGCATCGTACCTATATGGTTATATGGAATCCAGATTTGGGGAATCGCAGCCAAATCGAATTATAAACGTATCCAGGTGATGCAAAATCGCGCACTACGACAAATAACCAACTGTCCCTGGTATATACGGAACTCCACACTTCATAAAGATCTCAATCTTCACACAGTTGAGGAACAAATTGGAAGACACACAAGTCGATATAGCGACAGACTACAGAGACACAGGAGTCTCCTTGCAAGACGTCTTATCCCCGCTCGACCTTTGAGACGACTCAAAAGGCAAGGCTTCGCCAAGACAATTGGACAACAGTAAAAACTTCTCAATTATGTTCCAACTTCATTTATGTTGATATAGTGTTTGGCAATTTTTAAGAATATTTCTGTACCCTGTGTATGTTAGGGTACAATATTTTGATGTACGGATTCTACACTTAAATATATATATATGAAAAAAAAAAAAATACTTATTGACGTAGCTTGGAAGTAATTGGTTGCGAAAGGCTGCAATTGATGGTGCTTGATGCATCTCTTGATAAGGATGCCTGTTCCCCCATGAGCTTTGTCTGGATGATTCGTTGAGTAAAAAGTGTACTCACTAAGAAAGAAGTTATTTTTATTTGTGAGATGGGTTTCGGAGATTAACATTATATCAATGTCGTGTTCCTTTAGGAATTGAATAAGTTCGTTTTTGTGCTGTGCAATGCCGTTAGCATTCCAGAAACATATCTTTAAAATAGCCATTTATGGTTTGGAGTGTTGGGATGCAGGCATTTCCATGAGTATGTTTTGATTTCGCATGAGGTCTTGTATTGTAGATTGCATAAACTGCATAAATTCCATCATGCTTTTATGAAGTGAACTAATGATTCAATTCCAGTTAATGGCTGTTCTAAGATGTGGTGTTTCTCTGATGTTGATTGGGCAGCTGGTGTTAGGGAGATTGCCGACTTAGAAGCTGGCTTTACTATGCCTGTCAAGGCATTTGCAAATGATACTCCTGGAATTGTGCATACAGGTTCAAAGGAGGACCTAGTTGCTTTGGTGAAAAAGACTCCCGGTGTTGATTAAGATGGAGTTACAGAGTTCTGTTTGAGGAATGGTTGCTTAGAAACGCGACTTTTGAGGTCTTTGTAGACTGGACACCCTCTGAAGTTTGCTGTGTGGTTTCCACCACAGTTACCGCATTTCCTTAGATTAGGGTCGTTTTTATTATTTGGACAGATGCCAGAGTCGTGCAAGTCTCCGCAACCTACGCACACTGGGCGTAGTGTACAGTAGGTTCTAGTGTGTCCATACTCCTGGCAATTCGTGCATTGTACAGGACCATTACGCTTATGTGGCTCCTCCACTGTTATTCTGCGGTGGAGTAGATATTGGAGTTTATAGATTGGATGGACGGAATTTTTGTTTTTGGGTTTGTTTTCGGGGCTTAATTCCACTTTGAAAAGAGGCTGTGGTATCTTAGCTGTATTTATAATACGACGCTCGTCTTGCTCTCTGTTCCGTTGCATTCTGATTTCGTCTTGACTATTTTTTTTTTTTTGTTGGCACTTTAACCGATTGCTTTTGCATTATTATACGTTGGCATTGTTGACTCTCTCTTGAGATTCTGATCAATACGGACGTGTTCAACATAAGCAGCGCGAAAAAACCATAAAAAACGGAGACAGCCCAGCTGGAACAAGCCTAAATTGCACAAAGCCACACCGTGGGAACGTGTAATTGTTCGGCTGAGCGAAGCAACCAAAAGCAAGTGTGTTAAAAAGGTCGTAATACAATTTCTCATTTTTTCCTTTTCCGATTGCACTATTAGCGGTGGGAAGCCCATCTGTTAAATCAGCCGGTGGAGCTGACAACTCGTCGCAGACCAACAGTGCTGTCAGATCTGGTGATCGGGAACTAAATGGACAGAGCAGCGGGGGCCCCGCCCCCACCGAGGATGACCCATTCAGGAGGAGCTCCAGAATGCCAAGGTCCCCAACAAAAAGAGGAGGAATCGCGTGCCGTCGCTCAGGAAAGGAAGGATATCACCAATCGGACCGCCTATTGGGCTTTTAGACCTAGCCGCGGGAACCCCTGCGCCGGCCCCGCAGTGCAGCAGAGCTGGACAACTCCGAGCAACTCTCGGCCCCTGCAGCCAGCAGCGCCATCAATACGAGCAACCCGAAGGCAAAGGACGTTATCAACATGCCGTCGCACAGGAAAGGAAGGAAATCACCAATCGGATCGCCTATAAGGCCCTTAGACTTCGCCGCGGGATTCAAAAATGAAGATCTGCGGAGTATCCTTGCTAGGATGGGAAATAAAATTAACGCGATACTATCCGCGTTCGAAATTCGGCGCCATGTAGTCATAGAGGACAAGAGCGTACTTCTGGAACTCTCGGCTCTCAGCAACAGGGCCATCAAGCTTCATGAAGGCGGCGCTAAAGAGAATCTTTCTACGACCGCTTTTACCCAAACCGAGCCCCAAAAACCTGGAAAAAAGGCTACACCAGCAAGGGAACTGCCAAACGGACAGATGCCCAAAGTTCAGGAGCCTAAAATACAGGCACCCAAACGCGGCAACTACCCCGCGGTGAGCTCAGAGGGTATAGCTAAACCCAAAGAATATGCGTCCAAGCCGCGCAGCTATGCATCCGTCGCCAAGGAGGCTAGCACCGGAGGCGAGTGGAAAAAAGTTCAGACTAAACGCCTTAGGAAGAAGCCGGAGGCACTTATATTAAAGAAGACGGGAGAGGCTTCGTATGCGGAAATGCTCCGGAAACTGAAAGCGGACCCGAACCTCAGCGAACTGGGCAAACATGTTCGCAAAGTCCGCAGAACTCAGCAAGGGGAACTACTGCTGGAAGTAGAGGGAAAAGTCTCCGACAGCGTCCCCAAATTCAAGACCGAGCTGGAAGCAATCCTAAAAGACATGGCTTTGGTACGTACGGGTACTCAGAGAATAGCACTATCCTGCAGTGGATTGGACGAGGCCACGACAGCAGATGATCTCCACAGCTGCCTGGTCTCCCAATTTCAAGGCATTCTGCTGAAACCAGAGGACATCAAAGGACTACGTAGGATGCGGGATGGGACTCAGATAGCCTCTGTCCTGATGAACGCGAATGATGCGATCGCGGTCTTAAAGAAGGGCACGGTAACCGTGGGGTGGTCAAGGTGCCGCATCATCCAGGACGTCCGGCCCACGAGATGCTTTAAGTGCCTGGGCTACGGGCATCGAGCAACGACCTGCAAGGCGATCGACCGATCAGACTACTGCCTGCGATGCGGCGAACGAGGACACAAGGCAAGGGGATGTGTTTCAGCACCAAAGTGCGTTATATGCAGCGACGAAGTGGACAAATACCACCCGACGGGCTGTTTCGCGTGCCCGACATACAGAGCCAGCCTCAAAGAAGCAAAATCACAGCATAATGCAGGAGCAAATTAAGATTGTTCAGCTTAATGTTAACCATTGCGCAGAAAAGATCAGTCGGGCAAGTCTGGGGCTCGAGGAAGATCGACGAAGATATGCTGGCATACCAAATCGACTCGTTTCGAATCTCAAATGGACACGCAGATTCAATGGCGGCCGACCTTATGAAGATGCTTGAGGCAACGTGTGATGCAACCATGCCAAGGAGGAAAAAAGAGCAGCGCAAGCCCCCAGTGTACTGGTGGAGCGCCAACTTAAGCAAGCTACGCTCGGAATGCCTAAGGGCAAGGAGAAGGGCGCAACGAGCCAGAGGCAGCACCCAGCACGCAGAACTCATGGAGGCTTTCAGAAGCAAACGCTCAGAGTTTAAGCACGGCATATTGGCAGCCAAAGCGCGGGCCTATAAGGAACTGCTAGATACCGTGGATAGAGAGCCCTGTGGACTTGCCTACAAACTCGTAGCTAACAAGCTAAGGAAGAGACAGGCAACTCCAACTGACCCGGATGTTCTGGCTAGCATAGTAGCAGAACTATTCCCAAGGCAGACCACTCTATGGCGGCCAACAGCAGTAGCTCCCCCCCTATGATATTACAGACCACGAAGTTGTGGAGGCAGCAGAGCGAATCAAGCCCACCAAAGCTCCTAGCCTGGATGGAATTCCTGGAGCAGTCGTCAAGGCAGCGGCGGTAACTAGACCCGATATATTCAGGGAAACCTTCCAGCGGTGTCTCATGGACGGGGTCTTTCCGACGAGGTGGAAAAGCTAAAAACTAGTTCTGCTGCCGAAAGGCAAAGGATCAGCACACGCCGCAACCAGCTACCGCCCGCTGTGCCTACTGGACATCGTGGGCAAGCTATTCGAGCGCATCCTGTATGCTCGAATAGAGAGCACTCTGGACGCACTTATGGCGGTGAGAAACATCGCCGAGAACGCTCTTGATGGCGATAGAAGGCTGGGTGGAAGGAAGGAGTACTGCGCAATCGTCACGTTGGACGTGAAGAACGCCTTCAACACCGCCAGATGGCCAGTAATCCTCAGTGCCATGCATAGGATGGGTATCCCGGAGTACCTCAGGATCGTTGTTGGAAGATACTTCACGGATCGTGTCCTCTGGTTCGACACGGACGCTGGCCCGAGATGCTACAGTGTTTCCGCAGGAAACTTGTGCGGCGCACAAGACCGAGGCTGTCCTATTAAGCAGCAGGAAGAAGGTGAAAAAAATGCGGATCACGGTCAACGGGACACAGGTGGCATCACAAGACTCCTTAAAATACCTGGGAGTAATGATAGACCACAGGCTAGCTTTTAAGGATCATGCTAGCTACGCGAGCAGGAAAGCAGCAATAACAACTGCGTCCTTGTCCAGGCTCATGCCCAATGTAGGAGGTCCAAATTACCCGGCAAGGAAACTACTGGTGGCGGTAGCCAAGGCAATGCTGCTCTATGCTGCACCAATATGGAGCAACGCCACCAAGAAAGGCACTTACTTGAAAGGAGTGATCTTTGATCTTCAACCCCGACGGACGTGTTTCTAACAAAGCTCCAGTTAATATTGAAGTCTAAGTGCAAAATTCAATCCCAAGTGAAAACCAGTATATAAAAGCGAAAAGACGCTAAAACATATTTATATGTGTTTTTAAAAAAAACCTTATATATACTCCTGTCAATAAATTAACAAGAAACAAGTGAAAACAATAAACTAAACAAAATATGAGCGCACCCGGCGCTCAAAATCAGAGCTTCAAGCGAAACAAAACAAAAACAATTCCTACATCTCACTCACCCACATATCAAATCATACAAACAATTATCAAAACTTGCACCCGCAGAGTGATGAAAGAGCGCGATCTTGCTCTCCAGCATTGGAGAGACCCAACAATTACTCTCAGCAACGAAGACCAGAATGCGCGCCAAATTTACCCGCGCGTATACCAACAACAACTTCCGCGATATTAATGAACACACACTCAACTCTCCCGCTCACAGCAGTTACGCTCTCAGCTCTCCCACTCTCAACTCTTCCGCTTTCAACAACCTCAGACACAAATACCACAACTACAGCAACTATAGCAACAACAACTACAGTTTGCTATGCTTCAATGCCGATACGCTCTTCCTCAGCGAATATTAAAACACCCACAACCTCAATACCCGCTCCAACAACAATAAACAAAACTCAATCCTCTCTCCCAAAACAACAAAATTTAAAACGTCACCGAGAAAATCAGTCTCCAAACGGTTCCAAAGATCTTTTAAATGGCAACAAGAAACAGAAGAATAAAGCCCAAAACGCTACTCAAAAAACACTCAAAGAGTACTGGCTAGCCGAGCCAAACTCAAGCAACCGCTTTGAGTTACTAGCACAAGATGATGAAGACGAAAACCAAACTGACAATGGGACAAATGCAACTATAAATACGCAAATGCAAATTGAGCACAAAAAAGCAAAACCCCCCCCCCATATATGTTCAAAGTGTTGAAAACATATACGCACTAACTACTGCTTTAAATTCATTGGAAGAAACACGATATGAACTTAAAGCACTGTCAACTAATGAAATAAAAATACAGCCACTAGAAACTACTCACTATCACAACATATTAGGACTACTAAAAGATAAATCGACCAAATACTACACCTTCAGACCAAAAGACCAGAGAGGATTTAAGGTAATCCTTCGTAACGTCCATCATGCTACAGACAAAGACGATATTATAAATGAACTAGCTCAGCAAGGACATGAAGTTATAAATTTACACAACATCCAGCGCTACGACTCCAAACAACCATTGCCTCTATTCTCTATTGAACTCAAAATGAAAGAAAATAATAAAGACATCTATAAAATTGAGCACCTTCTTCATTGCAAAGTAATTTTTGAGCCACCGCGACCAAAGCGAACACTTCCCCAATGTACAAACTGCCTAAAATATGGACATACCAAAAATTACTGCACCAAAGACCCAACTTGTGTAAAGTGCGCTGGAAAACACAGCTCATCATCCTGTACTATTAATACAAGATCGGACCGAACAAGTATTAAATGTGCACTATGCAGTGGAAACCACACTGCAAACTATAAAGGTTGTATGGTGTACAAAGCACTGCAAATCCAAAAATACCCAACTCTCCGGAAAAAAGAAATACCGGTAACAGAAACAAATCATCAAACGACACAATACAGTACAACAAATAACGTAGCAAGCTTAAAGACGCCAGCTATATCCTATGCCGAAGTCTTAAATAGAAACCAAGTAACTAGCCATCAAACCAACTCAGCAATCCAAACTGCCAGTGTACCTAATATACAGCCTGCTCCAACTCAATTAAGCCAAACCGCACAAAATGATTTTGACGAACTAAAACAAATGATGAAACAATTAATAGCCCAAATGACAAATATGATGAACATTGTCACGCTTCTATTATCTAAACTTGACAAATAAACACCTAACAATCGCCATTTGGAATGCTAACGGACTTTCACGCCATTTACTTGAACTAAAAACATTCTTAAATGAAAAGCTAATTGACGTCATGCTCATTTCTGAAACACACTCAACTGAGAAAACCTATATAAACAAACCTAACTATACATAATATATTCTCTACTAATCACCCGGACGGTAAGGCCCATGGTGGTACTGCAGTAACAATTAAAAAAAGCATAAAGTGCATAGAGCTTGATGGATTCAAAAAGGACTACATACCGACCTCAGACACAACGGGTCCAATAAATATATCTGCAGTTTATTGCCCACCTAAATTTAACAATACAAAAGACCAATACCTCGATTTTCTAAAATCACTGGGAAATCGGTATTTGGTAGGAGGTGACTATAATGCCAAACACATAACATGGGGGTCCAGACTTACCACTGCAAAGGGAAGACAACTGTATGAAGCAATAAGAAGCAATAATAGCCGTGCCCTAAGCACAGGCGAGCCGACTTACTGGCAAACTGACACAAACAAACTACCGGACTTAATTGACTTCTGCATTACAAGAAATATAACTTGCGATAACCTAACAATAAAATCATGCCTAGACCTCTCCTCCGACCACTCCCCAATATTAATTACACTACATGGTGGAGTAGAAGAAAACAACAATGACCCCCCTTTATTTAACCACAAAACAAACTGGAATATGTTTTGCGAGATTTTGGAACAGAACATGGAAATAAATATCTCTCTAAAGACAAACAACGAACTGGACTCCGCGATAGCATATTTAAATGACAACATCATATATGCAGCAACGCAATCGACACCATCTATAAAAATGATTGCATCAAAGAAAACTCCCGCCTTTATTAAAGACAAAATCAGACAAAAGCGTAACCTTAGGAAGATATAGCAAAGGACTAGGCATCCAGAAGATAAAAACAAACTTAATAGAGCAACAGACGAACTCAAGAGAATTCTCAGGGCAGACAAAGATAACCGGCTACAATACTACCTTAGCAACCTCGGAACCTCCTTATCTACAAATTATTCTCTGTGGAAAGCGACCAAAAAATTGACGAACTCAACTATACACAAGCCGCCTATAAAAAGAAACAACAACACATGGGCGAGATCAAACAAAGAAAAAGCAGACACTCTTGCTGAACTCTTTAAAACATCATTTACAAATGACATGGACAATTAGGTACCATTTGAGGCTTCAGGACCATATCCGGAGACGCAGCACTGGCACTGGCAGGCTTTGCTCCAATCGACCTGGATATAAAGGCTATTTGTCAGGTTCGAGAAGGTGCCACCCGGCTGGAGGCTCACGAGCGACTGATGGGAGAGTGGCAGAGCAGATGGTTAACATCGCAACGGGGGAGGTGGTCCTACCAACTCATCCCCGATTTAAAGGCGTGGCCGATTGCCGCCACAAAAAACTGGACTACCACCTTACCCAGTTTGCTCACGGATCATGGTTGCTTTCGGGCATACCTCCTCCGGTTCCACCACGTAGAGGCAGCTCAATGCCTCCACTGCCCTGATGCTGAGGAAACGGCAGAGCATGTACTCATGCACTGCTCCAGGTTCATGGATGAGAGGGTGCAGCTAAGGGCGCTGATCGGTGCCCCGCTCAGCCCTGGCGGCTTGATCGCGGCCATGATGGAGAACAGCGTCTCTTGGGAGCGGGAACATAACATCATCAGGGATATGATGAAGCGGGTCCGAGCCGACGAGATGGCCAACAGAGCTGAAGGCTAATACAGGCGACGTACACCTATACGGTGGCAGGAGGAAAACTACCCAGCGAAACCAGGGATGAAGGACGTGCGCCTCTAGGCCATATAACAAGGAAGGTACTCCCTTCCAGGCTCCACATCCTGCTCACCGACGAAATAACTTGACTGGCAGTCCCGGTGAGCTTATAAAGGACAGAAGAGCATACGGAGGTTTTTGTTTTTAGTACGTAGGCATAACTCTACTAGGGGAGTTATGAATCGTGCATGCCACCTATGGACGGTAGGTGGTATCTTTGGAAGATTTTAATTTTCCTACCGTAAGGCATATTACAAAGTAAAAAAAAAACGTTGGCATTGTTGATTTTATGTTTTTCTTAGATTACTTAATAGAAGTAACACAAGGTTTTGTGTGCTTGCACATTGCACACAGTAGAGTCTTTTCGCTTGGTGGTGGTACCAGTTTATATGTTTTTATGTAGAGTTTTACACTGTTGAGATTGTTAAATTCACGGAGCACAATTGTGAGACATCTGCACTCGTGTATCTTCCAATTCGAATTCGAATCTAAAATACTTGAAAGAGTAGTTTTGCGTAGAGTACTGCCAGTATTGGACGAGGCCGGTCTGATCCCTGATAACCAGTTTGGCTTCAGACGCCTTCATGGAACATCTGAGCAATGCCACCGGATTGTTGAGAGCATACTTGAGGCCCTCGAAAATAAGGAGTTCTACTGCGCCGTTATACTGGATGTCTTTAAAACATCATTTACAAATGACATGGACAACGGCAACGCTGAGCTTCCAACACAAATCACCAACCCAAATTGTGCAATTAAAACTATAACAAAGACAGAAATTAAATCCCACATAAAACAAATTAAAAACAAGAAAGCCCCCGGATATGACTTAATCGGAGGAAAAATCCTGAAAGAACTACCAGACGCTATAATCATCTATATTAGAAACCTGTTTAACGGAATCTCTCGACTACAATACTTTCCCATAACTTGGAAGGTAGGCCAAATTAAAGCAATTCCGAAACCAAATAAAAACGCCAATACTGTAAGTTCGTACAGACCAATTACTTTATTACCTGTCCTCTCAAAAGTATTTGAAAAAGTCCTATTAAATAGAATCGAGCCAACCCTAAAACAAAAAAATATAATACCTCCTCACCAATTCGGCTTTCGGAAGCAGCACTCGACTGTCCAACAGGTCCATCGAGTAATTAATAAAATAACAGAAGATTTTGACAAAAAGAAGTTTTGCTATGCCGTGTACTTGGACATTGCTAAAGCATTTGACAAAGTATGGCACAAAGGACTGCTGCATAAGCTAAAAAATATACTACCAGACAACCTGTATACCATCCTAAAAAGCTATATAATGGACAGATATTTCTATATCAAATATGACAATGAATGCTCAGATGTTATGCCAGTGTCAGCGGGTGTTCCCCAAGGTAGTATGCTTGGGCCCATCTTATACCTGATTTACACCTCCGATATTGCAGCGCCAACTATCCCTGGATCAATGATTGCTACGTTCGCAGATGATACTGTGTTAATGTCGTCAAGCGCGTGTGAAAAAACAGCTGCAAGTACACTACAACAAATCATGACACAAACAGTATCCTGGTTTGAGAGATGGGGTATCGAGATAAATAAAGAAAAAACTCAACAAGTAATATACACAAAAAGACTACCCAAAAGCTTCGCAATTAAAATCAACGACAATCAAATATTGTTACGCCAATATGCCAAGTACCTTGGACTAACTATTGACGCAAAACTGACATGGAAGCAGCACATTCTAAATAAACGAAATGAAATAAAAAACAAATTTCGACAACTTAACTGGCTAATAGGAAAACACTCTAAACTAAAACTACATTACAAAATTTCAATATACAAGGCGATAATAAAACCAATATGGACGTATGGCATAGAAATCTGGGGAACTGCCAGTAAATCTCACTTACAGCTAATTCAGTGAACGCAATCGAAAATGCTCAGAACAATGACAAATGCCGAATGGTATATTAGAAATGAAGATATACATAAAGATCTAAACATAGAGACAGTCAACGAAACTATTAAAATAAGCAGCAAAAAACACACAAATCAACTACTTAACCACCAAAACCCAAACCTGAGACAAATACCGATGAGAGAGCTGGAACCGAGAAGATTAAAACGTAAAACTCCAACAGAATTAAATTATTAGTAAACTATTAAAGCATTAGCGTACCCTTGCAATGGGAAGGGCCGCTACCTTTTTTTCCTTTCTTCAACCATTACTCATTGTTATTCTTTATAAAAACAGAATGTAATTTAAAGGAAATTAATAAAAAAAAAAAAAAAAAAAAAAAAAACCTGGAAAGGAGCACGCGCGGCGGTACGGTCTATGGCCCTTAGGCTCATTAGAGGCTTCAGGACCATATCCGGAGACGCAGCACTGGCACTGGCAGGCTTTGCTCCAATCGACCTGGATATAAAGGCTATTTGTCAGGTTCGAGAAGGTGCCACCCGGCTGGAGGCTCACGAGCGACTGATGGGAGAGTGGCAGAGCAGATGGTTAACATCGCAACGGGGGAGGTGGTCCTACCAACTCATCCCCGATTTAAAGGCGTGGCCGATTGCCGCCACAAAAAACTGGACTACCACCTTACCCAGTTTGCTCACGGATCATGGTTGCTTTCGGGCATACCTCCTCCGGTTCCACCACGTAGAGGCAGCTCAATGCCTCCACTGCCCTGATGCTGAGGAAACGGCAGAGCATGTACTCATGCACTGCTCCAGGTTCATGGATGAGAGGGTGCAGCTAAGGGCGCTGATCGGTGCCCCGCTCAGCCCTGGCGGCTTGATCGCGGCCATGATGGAGAACAGCGTCTCTTGGGAGCGGGAACATAACATCATCAGGGATATGATGAAGCGGGTCCGAGCCGACGAGATGGCCAACAGAGCTGAAGGCTAATACAGGCGACGTACACCTATACGGTGGCAGGAGGAAAACTACCCAGCGAAACCAGGGATGAAGGACGTGCGCCTCTAGGCCATATAACAAGGAAGGTACTCCCTTCCAGGCTCCACATCCTGCTCACCGACGAAATAACTTGACTGGCAGTCCCGGTGAGCTTATAAAGGACAGAAGAGCATACGGAGGTTTTTGTTTTTAGTACGTAGGCATAACTCTACTAGGGGAGTTATGAATCGTGCATGCCACCTATGGACGGTAGGTGGTATCTTTGGAAGATTTTAATTTTCCTACCGTAAGGCATATTACAAAGTAAAAAAAAAACGTTGGCATTGTTGATTTTATGTTTTTCTTAGATTACTTAATAGAAGTAACACAAGGTTTTGTGTGCTTGCACATTGCACACAGTAGAGTCTTTTCGCTTGGTGGTGGTACCAGTTTATATGTTTTTATGTAGAGTTTTACACTGTTGAGATTGTTAAATTCACGGAGCACAATTGTGAGACATCTGCACTCGTGTATCTTCCAATTCGAATTCGAATCTAAAATACTTGAAAGAGTAGTTTTGCGTAGAGTACTGCCAGTATTGGACGAGGCCGGTCTGATCCCTGATAACCAGTTTGGCTTCAGACGCCTTCATGGAACATCTGAGCAATGCCACCGGATTGTTGAGAGCATACTTGAGGCCCTCGAAAATAAGGAGTTCTACTGCGCCGTTATACTGGATGTCTTTAAAACATCATTTACAAATGACATGGACAACGGCAACGCTGAGCTTCCAACACAAATCACCAACCCAAATTGTGCAATTAAAACTATAACAAAGACAGAAATTAAATCCCACATAAAACAAATTAAAAACAAGAAAGCCCCCGGATATGACTTAATCGGAGGAAAAATCCTGAAAGAACTACCAGACGCTATAATCATCTATATTAGAAACCTGTTTAACGGAATCTCTCGACTACAATACTTTCCCATAACTTGGAAGGTAGGCCAAATTAAAGCAATTCCGAAACCAAATAAAAACGCCAATACTGTAAGTTCGTACAGACCAATTACTTTATTACCTGTCCTCTCAAAAGTATTTGAAAAAGTCCTATTAAATAGAATCGAGCCAACCCTAAAACAAAAAAATATAATACCTCCTCACCAATTCGGCTTTCGGAAGCAGCACTCGACTGTCCAACAGGTCCATCGAGTAATTAATAAAATAACAGAAGATTTTGACAAAAAGAAGTTTTGCTATGCCGTGTACTTGGACATTGCTAAAGCATTTGACAAAGTATGGCACAAAGGACTGCTGCATAAGCTAAAAAATATACTACCAGACAACCTGTATACCATCCTACAAAGCTATATAATGGACAGATATTTCTATATCAAATATGACAATGAATGCTCAGATGTTATGCCAGTGTCAGCGGGTGTTCCCCAAGGTAGTATGCTTGGGCCCATCTTATACCTGATTTACACCTCCGATATTGCAGCGCCAACTATCCCTGGATCAATGATTGCTACGTTCGCAGATGATACTGTGTTAATGTCGTCAAGCGCGTGTGAAAAAACAGCTGCAAGTACACTACAACAAATCATGACACAAACAGTATCCTGGTTTGAGAGATGGGGTATCGAGATAAATAAAGAAAAAACTCAACAAGTAATATACACAAAAAGACTACCCAAAAGCTTCGCAATTAAAATCAACGACAATCAAATATTGTTACGCCAATATGCCAAGTACCTTGGACTAACTATTGACGCAAAACTGACATGGAAGCAGCACATTCTAAATAAACGAAATGAAATAAAAAACAAATTTCGACAACTTAACTGGCTAATAGGAAAACACTCTAAACTAAAACTACATTACAAAATTTCAATATACAAGGCGATAATAAAACCAATATGGACGTATGGCATAGAAATCTGGGGAACTGCCAGTAAATCTCACTTACAGCTAATTCAGTGAACGCAATCGAAAATGCTCAGAACAATGACAAATGCCGAATGGTATATTAGAAATGAAGATATACATAAAGATCTAAACATAGAGACAGTCAACGAAACTATTAAAATAAGCAGCAAAAAACACACAAATCAACTACTTAACCACCAAAACCCAAACCTGAGACAAATACCGATGAGAGAGCTGGAACCGAGAAGATTAAAACGTAAAACTCCAACAGAATTAAATTATTAGTAAACTATTAAAGCATTAGCGTACCCTTGCAATGGGAAGGGCCGCTACCTTTTTTTCCTTTCTTCAACCATTACTCATTGTTATTCTTTATAAAAACAGAATGTAATTTAAAGGAAATTAATAAAAAAAAAAATAAAAAAAAAAAACCTGGAAAGGAGCACGCGCGGCGGTACGGTCTATGGCCCTTAGGCTCATTAGAGGCTTCAGGACCATATCCGGAGACGCAGCACTGGCACTGGCAGGCTTTGCTCCAATCGACCTGGATATAAAGGCTATTTGTCAGGTTCGAGAAGGTGCCACCCGGCTGGAGGCTCACGAGCGACTGATGGGAGAGTGGCAGAGCAGATGGTTAACATCGCAACGGGGGAGGTGGTCCTACCAACTCATCCCCGATTTAAAGGCGTGGCCGATTGCCGCCACAAAAAACTGGACTACCACCTTACCCAGTTTGCTCACGGATCATGGTTGCTTTCGGGCATACCTCCTCCGGATCCACCACGTAGAGGCAGCTCAATGCCTCCACTGCCCCGATGCTGAGGAAACGGCAGAGCATGTACTCATGCACTGCTCCAGGTTCATGGATGAGAGGGTGCAGCTAAGGGCGCTGATCGGTGCCCCGCTCAGCCCTGGCGGCTTGATCGCGGCCACCGTAGAGTCTTTTCGCTTGGTGGTGGTACCAGTTTATATGTTTTTATGAAGAGTTTTACACTGTTGAGATTGTTAAATTCACGGAGCACAATTGTGAGACATCTGCACTCGTGTATCTTCCAATTCGAATTCGAATCTAAAATACTTGAAAGAGTAGTTTTGCGTAGAGTACTGCCAGTATTGGACGAGGCCGGTCTGATCCCTGATAACCAGTTTGGTTTCAGACGCCTTCATGGAACATCTGAGCAATGCCACCGGATTGTTGAGAGCATACTTGAGGCCCTCGAAAATAAGGAGTTCTACTGCGCCGTTATGCTGGATGTCAAACAGGCGTTTGACACAGTCTGGCACCCTGGACTACTTTTCAAAATTAAATTCCACCTCTTAAGTTCCCATTTCGCCTTCCTCAAGTCATACACAGTGAGAGGAGAATTCAGAGTGAGATGCGGATCATCAATCAGCACCGCTAGGCCCATAAGAGCAGGAGTACCACAATGCAGTGTTCTTGGACCCATCTTATATACACTCTACACAGTGGACCTCCCCATCACCCCCTCCCAGAACCTCACAGTAGCCACTTATGCCGATGACACCGCCTTCCTAGCCTCCGCCACAGATCCTCAGGAAGCATCAGCCATCATCCAGAGGCAACTGAATGCCCTCGGTCCATGGCTGAAACGATGGAACATCGTGGTCAACGCTGAGAAATCTTCACAAACAACCTTCCCACTAGGCAGGGCAGAATGCCCCCCGTCACACTCAACGGGGAAACCATCCCCACGAATAACACTCCCAAATATCTAGGGCTGACCCTGGTCCGCAGGCTCACATGGCGTCCACACATAATCAACAAGTGCAACCAGGCCAACCTACGGCTTAAGCAACTGCATTGGCTCTTGGGAAGAAGGTCCAAGCTCAAAGTAAAATTCAAACTGCTTATTTACAAGGTAGTGCTGAAGCCAATCTGGACATATGGGATACAGTTGTGGGGCACGGCAAGCTGTTCTAACCACATCAAAATCCAGAGGTTTCAGAATAAATGCCTGAGAACAGTTTCGAACGCCCATCCGTACCACGAAAACTCAATAATCCATAAAGAGCTTGGAATTAGATGTGTAGCAGAAGAGATCACCCGTCTCAGCGAAAGATACATAAAAAGACTGGATAACCACCCCAACCATCTGGCCATCAACCTCCTAGATAATAGGCAATCCCCAAGACGCCTGAAAAGGAAACACCCGCTTAACCTCCCCAACCACTAGACACCTAAGTCAACCTCATAAGAGATATACATTCCATGTACCTCCCTTAAGTCAAGGTCTCCCCCAAACCATTTAATGATTGTCCACTCGGATAGATTTTAAATACAAATTAAGAATGTTATAAAAAAAACAAGTAAGGTAGCAGCAGTCGAGTTTCCCGATTGCAAAATACCCTGTACCCTTAGACATGCTTACAATTTATTTATTTAATATCAATAAATAAATGAAACAATATTCTATTAGAAAAGAGTACCATAACAATATAACTTTGGATACAAACACCGTGACAGCAGAATTTTATATATATAGATATATATATATATATATATATATATATATTATATATAATATTTTATATTATATATAATAATATAATAAAATTCACTTCAAATGATTATAATAAATAAACAAATGTTTACGAAGCGTTTGTGCCTAAACAAACAGTTGCAATGAACCAATGTACTGTGAAGTCATGAGTGATGGTCTTAATATCAACCCTCGCGCTAATTATTTGTGACTGGTGTTGACCTTAAACGTATAAAAATCTGTCGATTTTTAAGAGGTTCTTGAAAAAAGGGTTTTCGCAATTATGTAGGTTTATAAAAATTTCTCTCATATAAAAATAAACAGATTTTTCTTATTATACCAGTAAAATCGCTGATAGCTGTGATTCATAATTCTCATTAATTTGTCGTGTAGTTTTTTGGAGTAGTCTGGGTCCTAATTTTTGATAGGCTGCAACTAAACATGCAACGTTATTTTTATATTTTAAAACATCGCTTGTCTTTCAAAATACTTTTATACTTCGTCTTTTGGTTCGAAGCAATGTGCATCGTGAACTCATTATCGGTGAATATTTTGACCTAGTGGCAGCGATGGTAAGATAGCAACTATGACAAGCGATGAATTGCTAGTCGTTTTTAAGGCACGCCTATGAATATTATATTCAATCGACTCTTTTCTGTTTGAAGATGCACCAAAAACTTTTGCCTATATATATCTCCAAGGTCTCTAAGGTATAAAAAATATATAAGTTCACACATTAAGTTAAACCCAAAACTCAATACTGAATCTGATATAGAGAGCTGCACAGGAACACTGGAATCCATTCTTACGGAAGCAGCTCGAAATGCAACACCTGAAACCACAAACGTTACAACACTTAGTGATGCAGACAGATCCACCACATTTGCCGCTCACCTACAAAATGTATTTACGCCAAACGAGGCTACTAGCACATTTGCGCTACCAACTTTAAACGCAAACTGCAACCAGAAACACACCCCAATTGTGTTTCGTCCAAAAGAAATTTTTAACATAATTAATGAATATCTTAGCCCGAAAAAATCCTCCGGCTACGACCTTATTACCCCGGAAATGATCATCGAGCTGGCACATTCTGCAGTTCGCTACCTAACGCAGCTCTTTAATGCCATTACAAAACTTGGCTACTTTCCACAACGATGGAAGAGATCGATTATCATAATGATTCCGAAGCCTGGTAAGGACCACACAGTTCCCTCATCCTACAGACCAATAAGTCTACTCTCATGTATATCGAAACTATTCGAAAAATGCCTGCTAATGCGATTGAATCCACACCTGAGCCCACAATATAATCCCAGCCCATTAATTTGGCTTTCGCGAAAGCCACGGAACCATTGAACAGGTGAATCGATTAACAGCGGAGATAAGAACTGCATTTGAAAATCGAGAATACTGTACAGCCGTATTTCTAGACGTATCCCAAGCATTCGACAGAGTCTTGCTAGACGGCCTAATGTTTAAAATTAAAACAGCTCTACCCGAAAGCACACACAAACTTCTAAAGTCATACCTATATGACAGAAAGTTTTAAGTGCGGTGCAACACTGCTACTTCCACTGACCACGAAATTAAGGCCGGAGTCCCCCAAGGCAGCGTTCTTGGGGCCAACTTTATACCTCATCTATACTGCTGACATTCCTACAAATATTCGGCTAACAGTGTCCACGTTTGCCGACGATACAGCTATCCTTAGCCGTTCAAGGTCCCCAATCCAAGCTACAGCACAGCTGGCATTGCACCTCATAGACACTGAGAAGTGGCTTTTTGACTGGTGAATAAAAGTAAACGAGGAAAAATGCAAGAAAGTGACATTTACGCTGAATAGACAAGATTGCCCACCACTTTTGTTAAACAACATACCACTCACGAAAGGCGCAGGCACATTGAAGCTAAAAAAACCCATCTTAAGCTCAAAGCAAACAACTTTCACTGGCTCATCAACGCTGGCTCTCCGCTCAGCCTGGACCACAAGGTCTTACTCTACAATGCAGTACTGAAACCAATCTCGACATATGGTGCACAGCTATGGGGCAACGCCAGCAACAGCAATACTGACATCATACAGCGAGCACAGACAAAGATCCTGAGAACTATCACTGGGGCACCGTGGTACGTTCGGAACGAAAACTTCCAAAGAGACTTAAATATTCCACCAGTCACCAATGAAATCACAGAGCTTATGAAAAAATATTATAGCAAGCTTTCCTCGCACCTCAACCACCTAGCGAGAAATCTAACCCAGCTCAGCAGTCGTTCCCGTCCCCGCGAAGGGACCTACCAACCCAGCGAAGAAATTTTTAGGGACGCTTAATCTCGGAACCGTTGGAAAAATAAAACAACTGTTTAGAAAAAAATTTTATTAGTTAAGATTTTTAAATTTATTGTTAGTTCTTATTTAAGAGGATTCAATAAATAAAGGCAGAGTTAATATAAAAAAATATATATATATATATATCTCCAAAGTTTTGAGGACCTACAATCCTTTTGACTGAATTCTGCTGCCCATAAATACCAATTAAATATCTAACAAATATGCGAACAGACCAGAGTTGGTCAGGTTCTACTATTTCACTTTAAATGCTTAAATATCGACATAAATTTATATTATAAAGATTATTCATTCCGTTTATTCCATTCAACAATTTTAAATATTTTGTCAAATTATCATTAAACCTATTTAAAAAATAAATCATGCATTCCCAGCATATTCGAACGAAATTGTCAAAAACTATAAAATAAAACTCTGCATTAATGTAAGAAAAACTCATATGGAAGCACATGTATAACAGGTATGATATGATATGATTAAAGTATATTTTATTTTAATAAAGTCTAAATCGTCGAACTGATTGTTATATCGCTGTTTACTAAGATAAATCTGTTGGAAGTACATACATCCGATGCATTTTTGCCAAGTCGCACACAAAACTTTATGGCATACCGCTGTTCCAGCGAACGCTCCATCGCACCGTGACACAACAGAAAAAATGACTTCGCTCTACGACACGTCCTACCACTTCTATTGCTCAGAGCGAACTGAGACCACGCGCGTTGGAAAGGAGAGATTCCGCCCCAAATTTTCAGACAGGTTCGAGCGTGCTACGACTGGTAGTTACGTGACAATGAAACCATGCGCATTACTTTCATAACGCACCCTGTACATCTGTTAAAAGTCACCCATTTTCCCAGTCACCAATAGCAAAGACAAAAACATGGCCAATAACACGACCTTATATTAAGGAGAACGAAAGTACCCCCACAGAAACTTTTAGTGGCCTTAAATCTACATTATTCATTTTCAACATGCGTATAAATTTTACATGACCAACCACCCGAACGGCAGCGCATAGGGGCACCTGTATAATTTTAGACAACGTATCAAATACTACTGGGGCTCTTGTTTTATCAATAACAAAGGACATCAATTGTACAAGGCTAATATTGCTTCTATACTCTGCGTCACCTTTTTCTGAATAAAAAAAAATGTTTACACTCAAAATATCAACAACAAACACTCACCTGACCTACAACTGCCAAACACAAATACAAACATTTACCTGCAGTGTATCAAGTTCATTGAAAAATCGTTCATCAAAAAGGAACTTTGTTTTCGGTTTTAAATTGGATTATTTTTCGGAATTTTGTGTTTTGTTATTCCCGCATTTGGGACTTGGTGGATTGCGCATTTTACGGGCCGGGTCGGGCTGCCAAGAGCGGAGTCCCACTGTGTCATTTGCCCCTTCGCTGCCGTTGTCCCTTCGCTGCCGTTGCTGCTGTGACTAATTATCTGCATAAACGTTATAGAACGCCAACCTAGAGTATGGACTGGCAGGCCCCGCCGCATGCCATCAAGCTCGGCAAAACAATGCCCTGCAAGAAGGCTCTCAAAGCAAGGAAGTGCAGCTCGAGCAGAGACTCAAGCTGGAGCTCTTCTTTCTCAGAGCCTAGCGAGATCAAGCGCAAGTCTGCGCGTAATAGGCACGGAGAGAAGCCAAACGTCACACCTAGCACCAGCGCAGTTCTGCGCAACAAGCTGGCAAACAACCCCTTTGCCGGTCATCATTTGGGCGGTCATCAAGGGACTTCACCACTCAACGGACCAGACTGAAATTAAAGAAGAACTCCACAAATACGGCCATACTGTGAGGGGTCTGCACAATCTCATTGGCAGAAAATTCAAACAACCACTGGGGATCTTCTTTGTCAATCTAGAAGCAGCGCTACTGCTTCCTGGAACATCGCTGCGTGAAATGTGGTGATTCTCATGACTCTAGGTCATGCTACAAAGAAGAGACTAGAAAGCATGCTGTTTACATTGCCAAGCTGATCACCCTGCGTCGTTCAGAGGATGCCCTGCCTACAAAAAGGCAAAAGCGTAGCAATCTCCTAAAGCCAGACTCGTTGAGAGTAGCAACAAACCACCTCTCATCCAGATACCAACTATCATTAATGGTACAAGTTATAGGGACGTACTCCTAGGAAACCAAGTGACACAGCCAACGAATCCCCAACAAACCCCTCATACCAGTCCCGAAGCCCCACAACCCAACCAGTTTGATACGATGCTTGCCCGCATGGAAGGATCGATTGAGAGGATGATGGAAAAGTTGATATCGCAGATGTTGTCGCAGATGATGCAGTTTATAGCTCCCATCCTCAACAGAAAGTAATGCAAATAAGTCTTAACATAGTTTTTTGGAACGCAAACGGCCTGCAGAGGAGCAAAGCCGAAGTAGAGCATCTCATCAAAACAGACAATATCGATGTTCTTCTAGTTTCGGAATCCCACTTTTGTCCCAGATCCTACTTTAAAATTAGCGGGTACTGTTCCATGCCAACCATCCATCTGGCAGAGCACGCGGAGGAGCAGCTATGCTCATCAGGAGTGGCATTCAGTACACGGAACTTCCCGCGTTTCAGGAGGAATGGGCTCAGTGCGCCGTGACCAGGATTTCTTGCCCACAGGGAGATATCACCATTGGTGCGGTTTACTTCTCACTCAGACACTCGATAACCGAGACCCACCTTCAGGACTTCTTCGAGTCCCTCGGTCCTCGGTTTATAGCAGCCGGAGACTTTAACGCCAAACACTCCTGGTGGGGGTCCCACACAAAAAACCCCAAAGGCATAAAGCTCTATAAGTACCTGCATCGGAAGAGTCTGGACTGCCATTCCACTGGAGAACCCACACACTGGCCTACCGACCCTTTAAAGCAGCCGGATCTAATGGACTTCGCCGTTTCCAAGGGCTTAGGACACTCTAAGATAACATGCTCAAGCTATGATAAACTTCTATCTGACCACAGCGCAGTAAACTTGCTCCTAAACATCCCCGTCCTCAGAAAAACCCCGCCTAGAAGACTCACCGGAAAACACACCAATACACTTGGGGGTACGTTTTGGATGCTTTCCTCCCTGTACCCAGATACCCCTCTTTCCACACCAAGCAACATAGATGCGGCCATAGAAAAACTAACCAAAGAGATGCACAATGCCGCTGAGTTTGCGAATCCACCTCCTCCGACTACCCCGAGAATACCTAAAGAGACGTGCACTTGTGGTCTCCGGAAATCGCGGCCCTCGTGGCCGAAAACAGGCGCCTCAGAAGAGTCTGGTTTTCCTCGCGCAACCCCAGGGACAAGAGACCACTTAATCGTGCCACCAAAGATTTGAAGGACAAGCTATCCATCCTACGGCAGGACTCGTTTCATAGATTCCTTAAGGAGCTGGAACCTGGAGACCCGCGTCACGAGGCACATAAAAAGACCTGCGAAGAAGATATTACCCGTGCGAAAAGTGGACGGTTCCTGGTGTCGGATTGAGGTCGAAAGAGCAGAAGCCTTTGCTGACCGTCTACATAGTGCATTCTCACCGTTCGACAGACGCACTGGCGAAGAGAGAGCTTTAACCATAAGGTTCGTAGACAGCCCATATGCTCCTGGCCCACCAATACAGCCCGTCGAACCAGAGGAGATTGCACAGGAGATCGCCTCCCTAAAAAATGGCAATTCACCGGGTCCTGACCGTATCGATGCAACAGCACTAAAAATGTTGCCCCTAATCTGTCCCCAAAGGCTGGCCAACATATTCAACAGCTGCCTCCGTCTAGGGTACTTCCCGAAAGAGTGGAAGCGAGCGGAAGTAGTGGTCCTCCTCAAGCCTGGGAAACCTGAAGACAACCTAGCATCGTATCGTCCGATTAGTTTGCTGGCAATCCTATCTAAAATACTTGAAAGAGTAGTTTTGCGTAGAGTACTGTCAGTATTGGACGAGGCCGGTCTGATCCCTGACCACCAGTATGGCTTTAGACGCCTTCATGGAACATCTGAGCAATGCCACCGGATTGTTGAGAGCATACTTGAGGCCCTCGAAAATAAGGAGTTCTACTGCGCCGTTATGCTGGATGTCAAACAGGCGTTTGACACAGTCTGGCACCCTGGACTACTTTTCAAAATTAAATTCCACCTCTTAAGTTCCCATTTCGCCTTCCTCAAGTCATACACAGTGAAGGAGAATTCAGAGTGAGATGCGGATCATCAATCAGCACCGCTAGGCCCATAAGAGCAGGAGTACCACAAGGCAGTGTTCTTGGACCCATCTTATACACACTCTACACAGCGGACCTCCCCATCACCCCCTCCCAGAACCTCACATTAGCCATTTATGCCGATGACACCGCCTTCCTAGCCTCCGCCACAGATCCTCAGGAAGCATCAGCCATCATCTAGAGGCAACTGAATGCCCTCGGTCCATGGCTGAAACGATGGAACATCGTGGTCAACGCTGAGAAATACTCACAAACAACCTTCGTACTACGCAGGGGAGAATGTCCCCCCGTCACACTCAACGGGGAAACCATCCCAACGAATAACACTCACATGGCGTCCACACCTAATCAATAAGTGCAACCAGGCCAACCTACGGCTTAAGCAACTGCACTGGCTCCTGGGAAGAAGGTCCAAGTTCAAAGTAAAATTCAAACTGTTTATTTACAAGGGTAGTGCTGAAGCTAATCTGGACATATGGGATACAGTTGTGGGGCACGGCAAGCTGTTCTAACCACATGAAAATCCAGCGGTTTCAGAAGAAATGCCTGAGAACAGTTTCGAACGCCTATCCGTACCACGAAAACTCAATAATCCATAAAGAGCTTGGAATTAGATGTGTAGCAGAGGAGATCACCCATCTCAGCGAAAGATACATAAAAAGACTGGACAACCACCCCAACCAACTGGCCATCAACCTCCTAGATAATAGGCAATCCCCAAGACGCCTGAAAAGGAAACACCCGCTTGACCTCCCCAACCAATAGACACCTAAGTCAACCTCATAAGATATACATTCCATGTACCTCCCTTAAGTCAAGGTCTCCCCCAAACCATTTAATGATTGTCCACTCGGATAGATTTCAAATACAAATTAAGAATGTTATAAAAAAAAACAAGTAAGGTAGCAGCAGTCGAGTTTCCCGATTGCAAAATACCCTTTACCCTTAGACATGCTTACAATTTATTTATTTAATATCAATAAATAAATGAAACAATATTCTATTAGAAAAGAGTACCATAACAATATAACTTTGGTATGATTTTGGTAATGAAAATAAGTTTCGTGTGTCATAAAGCCATCCAAATTTAGCTGTCAACTTCGCAGTCGGCGTCGCGCAAGGCGTGTTTTGCTGCGCTTCTGCTTCCCTTGCCATAGATTTTGCATGTGGCATAACTTCCGTGTTTCTTATCCGATTTAAAAATTTTATAGCTTTTATAAGCACCAACGCATATGCCGAATTGCATAGCATTAGGTTTATAATTGTGGGCATGGGAGTTTTTTGCGGTTTGCGGGGGAGCGTGGTCGTGGCAGTTTTTTGCTGTTTGCGGGGGAACAAGGAGTGATATCAAAATAAAAAAACAAACTTGTACTGCGTATGGAAATTACCTATCCAACGATATATGGAACATGTTTGTAGCTCTTGTAGTTTCTGAAATCTAGGCGATGATACGGACAGACGGACGGACGGACGGACGGACGGACAGACTGACAGACGGACGGACGGACGGACAGACGGACATGGCTATATCGACTCGGCTGTTGATGCTGATCAAGAATATATATACTTTATGGGGTCGTAGATGCTTCCTTCTGCCTGTTACATACATTTGCACCATATTATGATACCCTTTTCACCCATTTTTAATGGATACAGGGTATAAACAAAATGTATCAAGTTATTGCCCCAAAAATATGAAAATATTAAGGGCCCGCAAATAAGAAATACTTACTCCGCGCCCCGCCGCGTACGTTTCAACATGATTGCCAGGGTAGATTTTGTACTTAGTTTCAAATTCAAAAAAATTACCACTTAAACCGGTTTTCTCAGCCGATACAAAGAACAATTTTTTTAAATTAAAAGGAAATTTTTTAATGGCACCCAAGCAGGGACATCGAGGATTCGCGTTGTGTCGCGTTATATCAAACAAAACGATTAATTAAGTACAGGGTGCGTTATGAAAGTAATGCGCATTTTCTAAGAAAAATATATTTGTTGATCCAATCAGTACAAATTATTAAAATTCTTCAAAATAGTCCCCTCCTGCGTCAATACACTTGCGGAGACGTGTATGCCACGCCTGGAAAGCACCCTGAAACTCCTCGACAGAAATGCCTTTCAGGAACCTTGTTACGCGAGCTTGGATATTCTCCACCGACTCCCAGTGTTTTCCCTTTAGCTCTCTCTTCAGTAGGGGGAACAAAAAAAAGTCGCACGGAGCTAAGTCAGGGCTGTAAGGAGGCTGGGGCACAACTGAGATCTTCTTCTGGGTCAAGAAGTTGGTGACGACGAAGGCCGTGTGGCTGGGGGCGTTATCGTGGTGGAGCATGAAAACGTCTTTGATGTCTGGCCTGACGCGTACGACTCGGCGTTTCATTCTCTTGAGTACCTCTTGGTAAAAGGCTCCGTTGACAGTTTGTCCTTGCGGTACAAACTCAAAATGGACGATTCCTCGGACGTCAAAGAAGACAATCAGCATAACTATAAAATAAGCATAACTATAAATAAGCATAACGCACCCTGTATGCTTGTCTTAATAAAAAGTTTCATTAACTTTCGCTGTTATAAGTGCCCGATAAACTCGGGTAAAAGTTAATTCTTTTTAATTCTTTCGCTTGCTGAAATGCAAAATTAAGCGGAACAAAATGCAAAGCCAATAGCATTTTGTTCCGTTTAATTTTGCATTTGATTTGGCATTAAAACTTTTATTTGTTCGCTTGTGACTTGCGTTTAATTTGGTTAAGTTGCACTTCATTAGGCCCGCAGTACCCCAACGACTTTGAAGTTTATTTGCTAACAGTTGTCCGAGGTCATGGCTAGTCTAAGCAATTTGATAATGCCGCCTGTTCTTAGGACAGCTAAAAAGACCGGCACCAGAAGCACAGCTATTGCCGGGAATGCTAAGACAACTGAACATGGGCACGCTTGACTGCACTGACGTGGACCATCATGTGGTCGCCATAGAGTGCAGGACTAATTTGGGGGATTTTGACAAAATACCGGACATCCTAAAGACTATTAGAGAGTTATCCGGAATTCCGACACAATTTAGTTCATGGGAAAATAATGTCGACAAGATTATGGAAACATGCGCTTCATTTGTGGGAACACCAAAATATTTCGGCATAGGAAACAAGACAGTGGGTAATGCCGATGTTGCTTTTGAATCCTACAGAATCAGCCATGGTTCTTCCCACAGCACTGCATTAATGCCTAGGCTTCGAAAATTAGACATACCTTACCAACCATGCAACAAAATGGGGACAGACGCGCTTCAGGGTTGACGAAAAATCCATCCCAGCACCCTGCAATTTTCACCTGTCAAATAACCATTTAATAATGACCATTATCAACCACATCCACCGGTTTCCCCACGAAATTTTGTGAGAAGTCCGCCTCACCACTTCCAGAAAATACATTTCATACGGAACTGGATACCGTAGATAGAGATACCTGGGAACTTGCCTACAAGCTCGTAACTAATAAGATAAGGGGGAGAGAGGCAACTCCATCTGGCCCTGATGTCCTGGCCAGCATCGTAGCGGAATTATTTCCAATGCAGTTCGTTTTTGGAACGCGATTTGGCAGCTGATATGCCGTGCTTAAATTCAAAGCTTCTAAAAGCATCCATGAGTTCCGCGTGATGGATGCTGCCTCTAGCTCGTTGCGCCGTTCTTCCTGAGGCATTCCGACCGCAACTGATTTAAGGTGTCGCTCCACCAGTATACTGGGGGGATGCGCTGCGCTTTTTTCCTCCTCGGCATGGTTGCATCGCACGTTGCTTCGCGCATACCCATGAGGTCAGTCGCTATTGTATCTGCGTGAACATTTAGATTCGCAGGGAGTCGATTATATATGCCAGCATATCTTTATCGATCTTCATAGAGACTCAAGCTTGACCAACTGCCGCCTCCAAGTGGTGCCCATCTGTAAGATGCAGAAGGAAATCAGAGCGTGGTTACTCAGCGTTACAACGTCATGGACCATTCAGCAACAGCTGAATGGCTCTGCTGATAGAGGTAATGTAAATGAAAGACGTGCCCTTATCATTGTTAAACGTTAGTTTACGTCCGTCATTCAGCAGTACCAGATCCAACATTAGCATTATGTCTATCACTGCTCGGCCTCTGAAATTCGATATCCTGCTGCCCCATTCTACTGCCCAGGCATTAAAGTCGCCAGCAATTATCTTCGGGCCGCGCCCTCTTGCATGACTACCCAGTACCTCCAGCATCTCATTGAACTGGTCAGGGCTGTCGCTAGGGGGAGCATAGCAGCTGTATATATGCACTCCTTTTATTCTCGCATATGTAATTCCGCGCATCGGCGAGGCAACCAATTCCTGATTGTGAGAGGGCTGCAACACTTGATAGTTGATTTACCAGTCTCGTCTAGGATCATTAAGGAGTTGCCACAAACAGGAGAATAGGGTTCGCTCAAGAGCATGATATCAGCCTTGCCCTCGACCGCAGTCTGAGCCAGGACACTCTGAGCAGCTACGCAATGGTTTACATTAAGCTATATAATCTTAATTTGGTCGTGCATTATGATGGAAATCCGCTTCGTTAAGCCTGGTTTGTCGCCTGGAGGTCGATCACGCAAAGAAACCCTGCAATTGGGAGACCAAGCAGCAGTGGAGATCATCTGCTGTCGAAGCCTCATCCAATCCACTGCAGGATAGTGCTATTCTTTGTGTACCCGTACGTACTGAAGCCATCTCTTTTAGCGTTGCTTTCAGCTCGAACTTAAATTTGGGTACGCTGTCAGAGGCTTTTCCCTCAACTTGCAGCAACAGTTCCCTTTGCTGGGTTCTGCAGACCGTAGATCGGTCGTAGAACGATTCGAAACGCAAGACACCTTATTGTTACCGGAAGCTCTCAAGATAAAGTTGCTAGATGAGTATGAAGCACGAAACAGAATGAACAAGGAAAGAAAAGAAAAACTGAACAGGAGTTTAAGTTCAGATGCTATATGTGCGGAAAAAGACAAAGGCAGTAGTCAAAAGTTCAGCATAAAGGCAGAGATAGCAAGTTATGTCAGTGGCGAGCAGAAAGGCTGGTGTTTGGATTCTGGAGCTACATCACACATGTGCTCACAGAAAGGCCGATTTGAAAACATCGGTAAAGCAGAGTGTTCAAAACTGAAACTTTGTAGATTAGTACCTTTTAATCCAACAAAGAGGTTTTCTATAAACCTAGTGAACACGCTGTATGTCCCTGATCTAAGAGAAAATTTGTGGTCTGTCTCCAAGATATGTGACCAAGGCAAAATCGAAAGTTTTGGAAAAGTTTCAAAACTAAGACGAACGGAAGACTGGAAAGAAACTAAAGACATTGCGATCAAACAATGGCACGGAATATACCAACAAAAAGTTCAAGAAGCACCTAGCGGATACAGATATTCAGCACGAGTTTACAGTCGAGTACACCCCACAGCAAAACGGAGCTGAGCGTAAGAATAGGACGCTAGTAGAAATGGCGCGCTGTATGATGATACAGGCAGCACTACCTCCTACCTATTGGACTAAAGCAGTAACCAATGCAAATTACATAAGAAACAGATGTCCGTCGAGTAGCCTGAGTGGCGAAAACCATTTAAACTGTAGAATAGGCGAATCGCAAAATCTGCGTACGTTTGGGAAAATTGTGTATTCGCTCAACAAGCAACTAAAAGGCAAGTTCACTCAAAGATCGAGGAAATGCTTTTATGCAAAGGCATACAGGCTGTATGACCCGGGAGCAAGAACTGTGCTGAAGAGTCGTGACGTGGTCTTTATAAAACAATTTGGTAAAGACAGCACCTTTGAAAAATTTACGAAAACGGATGGAATGAACGTAGAGAGCGTGCCTACTGGTCAAGAAGAAATTGATACCGAGAGTAAAGGTTCATTAGAGGAAGTCAATCCGGAAGTGCAAATGAAGCGTGGACCTGGCAGGCCAAGGCAACAGCGTATAGGTCAACCTGGTAAACCAAAACTAATCCACAATCGGATCGTTGTAGCTCCAAATAAATCTGAACCGGAAGATGAATTCTTCATATGCAAATGAAAATAGTTATTGTTTAATTATTTAAAAAAATAATTTTTATTTTAATATAATTTTAATTTTTTTTTTATGATAAACTTTTTCACTTACACTATTACAAGCCAGAAGTATTTTTTTTAGAAACTTCTTGAACTTTCAATTATGTTTAGAATAGGCCAGAAGCTTTTCTTTGGAAACTTCTTGAATTTTTAATTATGTTTTGTATAAAAACTTTTTGCTGAAATTATTTGACTGCATTGCGGAATTGAAATTTGCTGACTGATGCAGTTTGATTGAAGCGCAATAAGTTGATCATGGCTTGGTTTCCGAGCGGAAGCTGTGTTTACTTTAAGTTTGGTTATTTATCTTATCGAGTAGCTAAGTGCTGGCAAAGGCAATAACAAAAACAAAGACAAAGGAAATGCCGCCGAGATTGGAGTTTGAAATTTGTTAATAAACTGGAATTTGAAATTTGTTTGAAAGTTGGGGTAAAGTGCTATGTTTACGGGTTGGATAACTTGCACATGTTTAGTAAGAAACACTGACAAGATGATAGCATACGATGCACTCGAAGGAGCACATGGGCCTGAGTGGAAGGACGCCATGTTGAGCGAGTACAGGGCCTTGTCGTTATAGAAAGTAAAAGTTATGATCGCATGCCCGTTAGCAAGCGTCGAAATGCGTCGTCTATGAATACGATTTTACATTCCTTGTCTGCATGCTGCGGTCCACATCCATGGGGTGTGCCCTTGGTTGAGGCTAAGCTGTGAATGGTCTGGCTGGAGCAGTTGGTTGTTGCTACTGGTAGCTCTGCCTGGTGGTGGCAAATGGTCAGCTACCGAAATCAGAAATGTATTTTCGGTAGTGAGGCGGACTTCTCACAAAATTTCGTGGGGGAACCGGAGGATGTGGTTGATAATGGTCATTAGTAAATGGTCATTTGACAGAAGAAAATTGCAGGGTGCTGGGATGGATTTTTCGTCAACCCTGAAGCCCGTCTGTCCCCATTTTGTTGCATGGTTGGTAAGGTATGTCTAATTTTCGAAGCTTAGGTATTAATGCAGTGCTGAGGGAAGAACCATGGCTGATTCAGTAGTATTCAAAAGCAACATCGGCATTACCCACTGTCTTGTTTCCTATGCCGAAATATTTTGGTGTTCCCACAAATGAAGCGCATGTTTCCATAATCTTGTCGACATTATTTTTCCATGAACCAAATTGTGTCGGAATTCCGGATAACTCTCTAATAGTCTTCAGGATGTCCGGTATTTTGTCAAAATCCCCCAAATTAGTCCTGCACTCTATGGCGACCACATGATGGTCCACGTCAGTGCAGTCAAGCGTGCCCATGTTCAGTTGTCTTAGCATTCCCGGCAATAGCTGTGCTTCTGGTGCCGGTCTTTTTAGCTGTCCTAAGAACAGGCGGCATTATCAAATTGCTTAGACTAGCCATGACCTCGGACAACTGTTAGCAAATAAACTTCAAAGTCGTTGGGGTACTGCGGGCCTAATGAAGTGCAACTTAACCAAATTAAACGCAAGTCACAAGCGAACAATAAAAGTTTTAATGCCAAATCAAATGCAAAATTAAACGGAACAAAATGCAAAGCCAATAGCATCCAGTTCCATAGATAGAGATACCTGGGGACTTGCCTACAAGCTCGTAACTAATAAGATAATGGGGAGAGAGGCAGTTCCATCTGACCCTGATGTCCTAGCTAGCATCGTAGCGGAATTATTTCCAATGCAGACCACTTCATGGCGGGCAATAGCAGTAGCCCCCCTGATTTCACGTGCATCACAGATCTCGAAGTTGTGGAGGCAGACAAGCAAATCAAGCCCAACAAAGCTCCTGGTCTGGATGCAATTCCTGAAGCAGTTGTCAAGGCAGTAGCCTTAGCTAGACCTGATATAGTCGGGGAAACCTTCCAGCAGTGTCTCTCGCACGGGTTCTTTTTGACGAGGTGGAAAAGCCAAATCCTAGTCTAGCTGCTGAAAGGCAAGGGACCAGCACACGCCGCAACCAGCTACCGCCTGCTATGCCTACTGGATATCATAAGTAAGCTGTCCGAACGAATCCTGTATTCTCGAATAGAGGCTATCACAGAGAGCAGCAACAGCCTAAGTAGTCAGCAGGACGGGTGTGTAATTGCACTTTTTACACCCGCGCAGTGGAAGCGTGCTGGGTGCACAACCTGTTGGTATTTTAAAGGTTAAAGGTAGCGAATAAGGCAGCTTCGGCAGTTGAGCAAGATTTATAATTTTGAGTTTAAATTTTGTTACTAGTATAAACGTTTGGACCATTTATAAGCATATAATGTTAGTAAATATCCTTCATTTCTTAGATTGGGGAGCTCATCCTGTCTGACTGCAAAATACTAGTAAAAACAGCAGAAAGTTGAGACGTCGGTGCCGTTAAGTGTAATTCCAAATTAAAATCGTACAGTTAAGCTCTTGTGAAGTTACATGAAAAAAACCGAAAACTTAAGTTGTAAACGTTGTGTAAAAGTTGGAAAAAGACAAGAAGTTTGTTCGAAATTTTCGAAATTTTTATATGAATCAGCAATGAGTTATCGGACAAGCAGAAATATGCACAAGCGCGAAACAAAAATGATTAATGCTGCCAAGTTGTTTTTAGAATTGGAGGTCGTATCGAACTATGAAATACTTAAGAATACACTTATAAAAGAATTCGAGCGAAATTTGAACAGTGCTGAGATTCTTTTTTTTTACGTGAAGGGAAGAAATTAAAGTCAGAATAAGCATGAATGTTTGCTATATATGAAAAAGATTGCCAGTATCGGTGACATTGAAGAGCCAGCGCTATATGGTAGATGGCAGATACAAAATTTGTTTAAAGTTAGCATGTATCGATGTGCGACGTACAAAAACCTTAAAGATAAGTATGATTTATATGAGCTGGTACAAGAGCGGAGCAAGAATCGCTATAAGCATAGTGGCATTGAAACGAAAAAGTCTCCGAGTGCGCAGCAAGTTGATGGAAAAAAAGAAGAGTACTGTTTCAACAGCGGGTCAGCGGAACATAAGAGGCAAAAATGCACAGCTGAAATTAAATGCTTCAAATGTAACGAGAACGGTCATATTTTACGCGACTGCCCACAAAAAGTTCGGAGCAAATGTGTCACTTGTTAATGAGAGTATGCTAGAGAATCTAAGAGGAGTCAAGTTGTCCAGAAGCGTATCAGTATTGAAAGGACTAGCTAATGAAAATGGCAAAGAGAAGGCTGATATCACCATTGAATCGCCCTCTGAAAGTGTCCCCGAAAGAGAGAAGAAGTCTGCCGAAGACGATAATAAGTTGGAAGAAACTGAGGACGAATCTTCGAAAATGGATATTGATGATGGCCAAAACAGATGCGAACGAGAAAACTTCTGAAGAGTCTGAGGAGCAGACAGTTACAAAGACTTAAGACGGGTAAAGTCCAGAAGAGTTCAAAAATGAATCGAAGGAAAAGCGGGAGATCAAGGATAAGGAGGAGAAGGCGATCAGTAGATAAAATGGAAGCTGGAACTCCAGAACTGAAGACAGTTGACGATGACGAATCTGCCAAAGCTGAAACTGAGACGGAAGTCAAGGATGATGCTGTCAAGGCAGAAGCTTTCAAAGAGGAAACTGAATCTGAACGAAGATAAGGAGAAGTCCACACTTGAGGTTGAAAAGGACGGATAATTTGGGAATAAGACGCGACAATGCTCGGCATCTGACACCGCTTCCGAAGAATCAGTGAGGAGAAGATGGAAGTCAAAGAACCATCCTTTCCAGCCGAAAATGGCCAATATCAAAAAGGTTCAGAAAATCTACAAGCAGAATCATGACAAGAATCGTCACCCGGAGGACGGAGAAGATCAAGAAGATGCAGTTCGTAGCAGGATGCAAGTTAGCCAGCTCATATTATAATCCATGCGAAATCATTAAAATAGAACGCAATGGATGCTTCGATGTAAGAAAAGCTGATAAGGATGACGAAGGACCGAGTATTATTATTTGTTTTTACCATTGGTAATTTTTGATTTAATTGGTCCGAAAATATATTCTCATTATTCATACTCATCGTACCGTCTCGCTATCAGTTCCCAAGCTGCATCATTATTACTGCCGGAACTCAGCAATAAATGGGAAACATCATTTCTTGCTTCTCCTTGCACTGTAGTAGTTCTTTAAAAAACTCGAAAAAATTATCCCAATCTTTGAAAGATCCAGAGAATACAGGTACCCCCATTCTAGGTAGGGTAGGTAAATCATCAACTTTTTGGAAAATTCCTTTCTGCCTTTATATCAGCACTCTCTTGGATTTGAGTATCCCTTAGCTCTATATAGCGATGTGTACTCCTTTTAAACTAAAAAATTTCAGCACTAAATTTGTTTGAAAATTCTTCAATCGTAACTAAATCTGAAGCAATTTCTATTTTGCTTTTTTCAACTTTTTTTCAACTTTTCTTTTCTAGATTTCTTTATAAATCTGGCTAAAGTTTCTTCTACCTGATCCATGGAATATTTAAGCTTTGTGGCTAGCTCTTTTAGTTTTATCTCTATCCGTTTTTTAAGTAAACTGTGTATCTACTTATAAAGGAAAAACCATGAATTCTACAGCTTGGTTTGCTGATGTTGCCGTTATTGCTGCTGTAGCCCAGATTCCTTTTCAGATGTTGCCGCCGATGTTACCGACCATTATCACTTGGCTTTTTGTCCGTTAATTATTTTAAATTGTTTACAAAATGTTTAATAACAAAATAGCACGATTAGAGCACGATTTCTTTCACTTTTTGATGTTAGGACCTCAGTGTTAGACGTCGAAGGACGACCGGAACGAGGTATGTCTTCGACGGTTTCTCGACCATCCTTAAAAGCTTTGTACCAGTCGCAGACTTGTGTTTTCGATAGAATAGATTCACCATAAGCCTTTCTCAACATTCGCAACGACTCCGCACACGAAATTTGATTTGAAAGCGCTACCAACTTAACAAAAAAACAGAAGTTGAAAGTATTCAGCGCGTGCAGTTTAAATGACATTTTCCAGAAACTTAATTGTTTTCGGGTATATTCTCAATGGTATATTATTCTTTTTTCTTTGTCCCTTACCATTTGGGAGGAACAACAGAGGGCTACGATGTAACTAAGTTTTTTTTTATTTAGTTCAAAACCTTATTTTAGCGAACCCGAACTAAGATTTCAATGCGTATCTGCAGTCACCTACAAGGTGCTAATTCAACCTGAGTCTCTTACCACAAGGGGGAAGACGTCGGGATATCTTGATAGGACCAATGTTAAGAGGTGTCAACATAAAGCTGCTATTCAAATGAGTTCCATTTAATAACTGTTTTGTTCATATGATTTCACATATGATGATCCGTTTCACATTCATTTAATATTTTTATATATCTACATATTCAATAACCACGAGGCATTAGGCGAATACTGTGGAAGCCGGCTGTCAACTCGAATAAGGGCATAAAAGAAAACCAAGAACTACATTTTTCAGAGTAGACTCTCTCCCATACTTTGAATTGAGGATGAGGAGTGTGAAGGTTGTCAGAATACTGATAAACACAGGATCTAACAAAATTACATTTAGCCCGGAATGGTAACAAACGCCACTTTGAAAAAAAAACATTTCGTTGCCGTCACCACTGGTGGAGACATCAACATTTCACATTATAAACGAGCCGACTATTCGGTTGCGAGACCACATTTTTTTACTCCTGTCATTGGCAACTTTCGTCGGAATATTGGGCAAAGACACCATGAAAAGAATGGGGGCTTATTTTAACCTTGGTGATCTGACAATGGCACTGAAGAACGGCAATCGAAATTCCAATAAGAAAAATTAGTGAAAAATTATAAATTGAATAAGACTTTAGAACATACCCAAGACTCTTCTCAGATCCAAACGAGAAACTAACCCATACAACTAATGTAAAGGCAGAAATTCGCACGATTTCGGATACATCAGTGTATTTCAAGTTCTATCAATATCTTCAGGACTCTGAAGCGATGGTATCATTCAATGGTATCATTCATCATCACAGTCGCTAAAGAACTCGCCTGTATGCATAGTGCCAAAGAAGACTGACCTCTCTGGTGACAAAAATCATAAATCACTAAATAATTACCAAAAACTCAATATGGTCTCCTTCTTCGTGAATAAGGAAAATTTATTAAAAATGCGTCTTTAATATTTAAACGCGCACTGGACGGCAATCTTCAGGAGCATATTGGCTAGATCCGTATCATGTACTTCGACGACATCATCATCTTCAGCAAAAAGGATGAGACGCCCTATAAAAATCTTGACAAAATCTTCTTCGTAAGTAATACTCCACTATACTCAATATGGTCTCCTTTTTCGTGAATAACAGAAAGTTGTTAAAAATGCGTCTTCAATATTTAAACGCACACAGGAAGGCAATCTTTAGAAGCATATCGGCTAGATCCGTATCATGTACTTCGACGACATCATCATCTTCTGCAAAGAGGATTAGACGCCCTATAAAAATCTCGACAAAATCTTCTTCGAAAGTAATACTCCACTATCCCGACTTCCAAAGGGAGTTTCATCTAACAACAGATCCCAAAAATGTATCAATAGGAGTGGTCTATTCACAGGACAACAGACCTATACTATTCTTGTAAAGGACTTTCTCAAAAGCCGTGAAAAATTATGCAACAAATGAAAAGAATTTTTAGCCCTCATCTGGGCCTTAAAAAGCCTCAAAAATTACCATTCCGGTAATTCACAAGTTAAAATATTCAACGATCATCAACTGCTAACTTATTCTGTCAATAGTGAGAATGACAATGCTTGGATAAAAAGATGGAAAGCTTACCTTTTAGCCGGAAAAGAAAAAAATTGTAGCTGACGCCTTGCCTGGGGACGAACAGCTAACCAGATGAATTCGGACATAGTTCCGATAGGCTCGGTATGACACCCAGCGTGTAGGCTTCCATAGCGTTCAAGAACCAGATATACTTCAGGAAGTCCGAGGACTACTCGTTCAGTATATCATCCCCAACATTTCAAAGACACGTAATGGAACGCTGTTTCTTTACACCTGACAAACTCATATCTGATATTAGGAAATGTCTTAACCCATCCATGTTCAACGGAATTTTGAAATCCGTAGGCGTTAATGAGAAAATACAAACCCTATGTCCTTCCGCTGCACAGTTTTTAAGATTAGATTCACATAAAAGGGGGAGAGCGCCCACACCAACGAAACCAAACAAGAAGAGGAAATACTGAAGACGCACAACAGGTCACACAGAAATCCTGTAAAAATAAAGTCCAGTTGTCCGAAAATGTGTCTTTTTACCGAAGAGGAAGAAAAAGAGTGTCCGGTGTGCAAAGACGTTGCGTAATGAGAGAGGAATCCGCCAAACCAGAAATAAAAAAAGACACCACATTATAAGCGACAGACTGTACACATCGATATTTACTCAACAGGAAGGCTTTTAGTGCTGACAGCAATAGACAACTTTTCTCAATTGGCTGTGGAAAAAATAAAGTCAAAAGCCTTGGAAGACAGAAGAACATCATTTAGAGATATTGTGTTATACCATGGTGGACCAAAAATTTTTAGAAATGGACAACGAAAATTGCCTAAATTCGGTATCGGTCAAATTCATGTTGACAGACCAGCTGGGCATCGAGCTTTACAAGCAGCTTCGACCCACTCTCTAATATAATAAGATATCTAAAATGAGACGGAATTCCCTCTAGATAAAGCAAAATAGAAATATGAGTAGACTGTTTATTCGGTCACAATCAAACGACCATTAGAGGTGTTCTTCGCTGAGTCGCATCAGAACAGTACGAACAATCTGGATTAAACAACGCGGACTGACTAAAAAAATAACAAACGTATGACACAACATTCCATAACCGAACGAAAAAACCCATCATGACATACCTCAAGAGACAAGAAATTTACGTGAAAATAAAGACATGATTGGGTTCAAAACTATCAAGAACTTTAAGATGGAACTAGTAAAGAAAGACCAAAGCACGAAGATTCTGACCGTCAAAAAAAGTAATATCGGATCCTAACTAATTTCAGTATGCTGAAAATGAAAATATAAAACTCATTAAAAAATAACCCGCCATTGCGTGATCAGTTAGCAGATAATTTACAAAATCAGATGAGTCTCGTTAATGAAGAAATAGTAAATATGAAATTCGCCATCCAATAGGCGAGGCTGAGTATTATAAACACCCTGCTGTCCAGCGAGTCTGAGATATGCAAGATTAGTGACATCTTTAGAGAGAACAAAATGCCAATACTTGCTTTAACAGTCAAGGAAATGCTGGAGTACGCAGATATTTTATTTTACCTAATGGAACAACACTGAACTATAAAATAACGTAATTTTAAATTTACTCTCAAAAGAAATTTAGGAATAAAAATAAAATATTTGGAGTCAATGCCTTCTGCAAAACTCAACAACTTTTAAATATGTATTATCAATAACCTTAAGCATTTAACCAAGACCGCGGCCGATCCCAATGCACGTGCCAGAATAAGTAAATTAATTTGGCCAATTCGATAACAAAGATGTATGTGGTGTAGTACCTATGTGCAAATTAACCTCAAAATAACTACCAAATTGAAAAGTATAAAACCATAGAATTTTATTACAAAACACCACAAGTGCCGGATGCTCGTGTTTATATTGCAACAAAGTCGCGTCAACAAAAATAAGCCAAGTCTGCAGGAACTCCGGCCGTCGTCGCGCGTCGGAAAAAAAAAATCCACCAACGTTGGACGCAAGTTCTGTACGATCCGTTCGCAGATAACATCCTAGGCTGTATGGAAAGCGGAACCTTAGTAGGGGATCCAAACAGGAAACAGAATTCTGCACCATTGGGGATGGCAGCCACGACATTATTAATGTAAGATAAGAAATTTAGAAATATAAGTAAAAAGTTAAAAAGTTATTATTAAAGAATAAAGCTAAGTAAATAAATTGATTGGTGAAGTCGTGAAAAAATAAATACAAAATAAAAAGTTTCAGTGCAGTGAAAGTTGCAGCTGTGCTGTCTAATCCGATATTAAAAATAAAAAAAAAACGAACAAACACACAGACCAAGCGGCAGACTTCTTCGTCAACAACGACTAGTTATTTCTGTTACAGAAAAAAAAAATGTATTTTTTCTTTTCTCTTTTTCAACAATTGAATTAATTAAAGAAAAATCTCTCTTATAGAAATAAAATGTTCTTCGACAATTGATTCCAATGAAATAACCTTGAAAAAAGATTTTTAATAAAATTAATTTTTAATATTATTAATATTAAAAAACAAAAAAAAAATATATATATATATATAAATTTTAATTTTAATTTTAATTTTAATTCAAAATTTAAATGAATAGATACATAAATATTTTCTCAAACGAATTGCATAATTTTTCACAATATAAACGAGAATTATTATTTACCAACAGTGATAAACCTTTTCTTCAACGATAATCACATTTTATAACCACACTGCATAGAATACTATAACAGCACTAACAACTAAAAAAGCTAAATACACCTAACCATGGCCAATGAGAACAATTTAATAAGACCTCCTTTCCTGAATCCCGGATCACAAGAACCACTAGAACAACAACAAATAAACGGGAGCCTTGAACAAAGGCAACAACACAGAAATATGAATAGGCAGTTAGGCTTCCGAAATAACAGCAACGCCGATAGGACACTATATGAGGAATACATTGAACAGGTTATAGCCCAAAAACTTCCAGCTTTACTAGGACAACTAAATACCAGAAGTACTGACTTTTCTGATGCTGTAGCCTATACTATAGACCCTAGGTATCGCGTTACCGACCTCGACCGTGTCCCCGATATTGTTAAATGCATGAGGAAGTTTTCAGGTGATCCGGCCGAGTTCAGCTCCTGGAAAAAAGAAGTAGATAGAATACTGGAGGCATACTCTAGTTTGCAAGGTACTCCAAAATACTTTGGTATTTTGCAAACAATCCGCAACAAAATAGAAAATCATGCAGATCAGTTCCTCGATTCGTACAACATGCCTTTGAATTGGGAAGCGATAGCCAGGTGTCTCACTTTGCACTTTGCAGACAAACGAGACTTGAGCACACTGGAGTACCAGGTCACCACTATGATCCAAGGTGGACACCAAACTGTTGAGGAGTTTTATCAAAGTGTTTACAAACCAACAGAAGTGGCCATGACCAAAGCTCACAGAGATAGGGCCTTAGACACATTTGTGAGGGGTCTGCGTGGTGACTTGCCACGACTTCTAGGTATGAAAGCGCCTCCCACAGGCTCTGCACCTTTGTCTAAAGTTGGAAAATCAAACCTTCAGAACCAATTATGCCACTAATAAAATACAGAATTCAAATTTTAGACCGGGCCAAAAGCCAACCCCAGCACCACGTTCGTTGACATTCTCCAACAACACAGGTAATCGACAACCTGTATTTTTCCCAACTCAAATTCCGCCGCCGATTCCTCCACGAAACATACCCCAGCGATCAATTCCCTATTTCAATAATAATCAAGTACAACCCGGTTATTTCCAAAGACCGCAAAAAAATTTCGGCCACCAGCCCCAATATCAGCCACAACAGACACCGTTCAATCAATACAGGCAGACGTATCCGGCAGCTCCACCCCGTCCGACCGCAGCAAAACCTCCCGAACCAATGGACGTAGACCGTAGTATGAAATCCAGAATGGTTAATTATATGAATAGGCCTTAATTTGAAGCAGGCAAAAGGCCACCCTTTCCAGCAGATCAGGGTGCAAAGAAACAGAGGATCTTCAACACTCAAGGGGGAAAATGCCAGGAACAAGGGGA
Organism: Drosophila merina; assembly: GCA_035047645.1. NCBI lineage: Eukaryota > Metazoa > Arthropoda > Insecta > Diptera > Drosophilidae > Drosophila > Drosophila merina. The sequence continues at coordinate 21,476,359 of JAWNPH010000089.1, read as the reverse complement.
ACAAAACTATGCTGAAGCTTATGCTGTAAGAACAGAGTATGAACATTACGAACAGGAAATCGAACAGGAAATCCAGGGTCACGATATGAGCTTAGAGGAATACATTCAACAAACCGAAGGGAACGAAGAGACAAGGGCCCCCCATACGATGAGTCAGCCATAAATTTTTTAGAATAAAACACTCCTCGCTGCCATATTTTGAATGTAAAGTGGGGAGTAATCAATCATTCAAAATTCTCATAGATACAGGATCTAATAGAAATTATATTCAACTAAAATACGTACCCAATCCAAACCAAATGTAAAGCTTTTTTATGCAATAACAGTCGACGGCAGCGTAAAAATAACACACCATAAATTCGTCAATTTATTCAATCATCCGGAGTGCAACGTTCAATTTTTTTTGTTGCTTACCCTAACGTCATTCGACGCAATTTTAGGAAATGACAGTATTGAGGACTTCGTCGCCTTAATCAGTGTCAGACGGAGAATAATGACAATCTAAAAAACAATTAAAGTCCCCATCAAGTTGAAACGACATGAAGAATTAAAATCATACCTAGGACAGATCACTTGGACGACGAACAGAAGATAAGACTAGTACAACTAATAGAAAAATACCCAAAATTGTTCGCAGACCCGAACGAAAACCCACGTACGCAACTAATGTAGAGGCTGAAATCAGGACGGCCACAGACTCTCCAATATACTCTAAATTTTATCAGTTCCCCATGTCTTTAAAACATGAAGTTAGTAGACAGATCAAAGAACTCCTAGATGATGGCATAATCCGCCCGTCTCGTTCACCCTACAATTCACCAGTGGGATTGTACCAGAAATATTAGATATGCCTCAGGGCAAAAAAAGTATAGGATGGTCATCGACTTTCGAAAACTTAACAAGGTCACAATCGCGGATAAATATCCGATACTAGATATAAACGAAGTGCTAGCTCAATTGGGCAATTATAATCTTTTCTCGGTACTAGACCTTAAAAGTGGATTCCATCATTGAGAAAGGGATCAGTTTGATTTTATTTTCATTAAATATTTTCCGACAAAAAAAGAAAAAAATAAGTTTTTGGCAAAATAATCAAATCATTTTTCATCGAGGAATTAAAAAAAGAGGTGCTTCAAGAGAATCATGGTCGATTCGAATCCGAGATGTCGGAAGTCGTTTTAGGCGACGATAGCTTCCAAGAAGTACCACGTACAGGACGCTCCTTTCAGAGCATGCCCCCGCCTAGCACAACTGGCAGCAGGGCCGGCGGAAGACCTTCGGTACTATGGGTACTACTACCCACCTGAAACTTCTGAAGGTGGGTAATTACCCACCTGAAAAACAGACATGAAAACCATGAAGTGAGTTTAAAAACTCACGGAACATGAAAAACGTATCATTGCGAATTTTTTTAGTAAGAAAATAAAAAAACACAATTAACAAAAATTAAAAATGAAACCAGTTCAAAACAATGTATTTATATTTATTGCAAAATGAATAACAATGAGTAGGACGATTCAAGAGACAAGTTGCTCCAAAGTTTCCAGCTCGTAACCCAGATGGCACTTGGGCAAAATCACCTCAGGACAGAGCTGAAGCGTTTGCCAGAAACCTGGAGGAAAGATTCCAGTCGTTCGAGACAGCATCGCCAAGACGAGTACAACTGGTTGCTGAATCCCTAGAAGCCCCATTGCAGATGGCTCTTCCTGTAAAGCCTATTAAACTCACGGAATTGGAAGATGATATAAAATCCCTTCGCAAAAACAAGGCTCCTGGTGCGGATCACATCGACAACCGCTCCATTAAGCTGATGCCCCACAGAGCTTTGTTATTCCTTGTACTAATTTTCAACTCTGCTTTTCGACTGGGACACTTCCCAAGCGCCTGGAAGAAGGCGAATATCATTATGCTCCATAAAAGTGGGAAGCCAGCAGAGGAATTAGACTCCTATCGCCCAATAAGCCTGCTTCCAGCATTTGGCAAATTACTTGAGAGTTGCATCGTGAGAAGATTGCTCGAGTCCCGAAAGGTCCAGAAAGCTATTCCGAAGTTTCAGTTTGGTTTTAGACTCAGGCATGGCACACCTGAACAGCTACACCGCGTAGTAAACTTTGTACTCTGGAAGGTTTCTATGGAAAGGAGTACGTCGTTGGAGCTTTTCTGGACATCCAGCAGGCTTTCGACAGAGTGTGGCATGAAGGACTTCTGCACAAGCTCAAAAGGCTACTAAATCCACAGCTCTTTTTAATAATAAAAAGCTTCCTCCACGAGCGATCCTTTAAAGTAGTACAGGACGGACTGTCCTCCCAAACAAAAAGAGTCAGAGCAGGTGTACCACAGGGAAGTGTGTTAGGTCCAACACTATATAGCCTGTATACGCACGACATTCCTTCAGCTGACAACATGTCGCTTACAGATCCCAATGACCTGCTAGTTGCCACTTTTGCTGATGACACTGCAGTCCTGGCCAGAGATACTTGCGTCTATACAGCCACTGATACGCTTCAGCTTTATCTAAAAATATTTGAGAACTGGGCCCTACGCTGGAACATCGCAGTCAATCCGCAAAAGTGTGTTTCCGTGACGAACACCCTGAGCAAAGGCACATCACCTGGTGTGTTTCTCCATGGAGAGCTCCTCACACAATCGAACGCCCACAAATATCTCGGTGTCACTCTGGATAAGCGACTTACATTTCAACGCCATGTAACGGATGTAACTCGGCGGCTCAAAACAAAGGCGAACAGCATGGCTTGGCTCCTTAGGCCTGGAGTCAAACTTTCAGTTTCCAACAAGGCCAAAATTTATAAGGTTGTCTTGGCTTCTATTTGGAAATATGGCATCCAAGTGTATGGCATCGCCGCAAAGTCGCACTTCAACAAAATTCGTGTGGCTCAGTCGCAAATCGGCGTAAACTATCTAGAGCGGCTTGGTACATCCGCAACAAAGACATTGAAAAAGAGCTGAAGGTACCAACGATTGGTGATGTCATCAACAAACATGCAACCGCGTACGTTAACAAATTGGGAATCCACCCAAACCAGTTGGCTCGAAAACTTTTGATGAGGAGACGTGTATTAGGACTGAGGGCGAGAAAGAGGCTCCTGCGCATTCACCCAACAGATCTGCCGAGAAGATATATAAGTTAATTGATAAAATTAATTCATGCCTCTAGACTCCCTAATTAAGTAGGTTTAAGTATGTAAATATGTAAATACTCAATAGAAATTATGATACTCTGCAGTATAAGTTGCTACAAACAGTAAGAGTGGACTGCACTGTAAATAAATACAATTTTTATATACAAAAAAAAAAAAAAAAAAAAACCAAATACCGCTAAAAACCGCCGATATACCGAAAACAGCCTTCTCCGTTAATAACGGTAAATACGAGTTTACACGACTCCCATTCGGATAAAAAAATTCACTATCTATTTTTCAGCGCGCTCTCGATGACATATTGAGAGAGCACATTGGGAAAATATGCTACATTTATATCGACGACATAATAATATTCAATGAAGATACCGAATCCCATACAAAAAATCAAAGCAAAATCTTTCGTACCCTTCAGGAACCTAACATAAAATGTCAATTAGACAAATGCGAATTCTATAAAAACAAAGTAGAATTCCTTGGATTCATTGTGTCCGATAAGGATGTGGAAACAAACCCAAACAAAGTCTTAACAATAGCTAATTATCCACAACCGAGAACGTTAAGGGACCTAAGGGCATTCCTCGGGTAGGCGGGCTACTATAGAAGATTCATAAGAGACTTCGCTAAGTTGGCTAAGCCACTCTAAGCCTTTAATAAAATAAAGAACTCATTAATATCCAACCAAGTTATATTACAATTCCCCGACTTCAGTAAAGAATTTCAATTAACAACAGACGCATCAGATTTCGCCATAGTCGCTGTATTGTCTCTAGGTGAGAGACCAATCACGTTTCTTTTCAGAACTCTCTCTAAAGCGGAAGAGAATTATGCAACCAATGAAAAAGAAATGTTAGCCATCGTATGGGCCTTAAAAGCCTTCAAAAACTACCTGTACGGTAGCGCGAAAATCAAAATTTACACAGACCATCAACCACTGACATATTCGCTCAGCAGCTGAAATGGCAATTCTAGGGTCAAAAGATGGAAAGCGTACCTGGAAGACTATGCGACTACACGACTATGAGCTCTTGTATAAACCAGGCAAGAGCAATGTAGTGGCTGACGCTTTATCAAGAACCAGCCAGGTTAATTCAATAGCTTCCACCCAGCATAGCGCTGAAAGCTCAGCCGAGCATCTAATTTATCATGTAGAAGCCCCTATAAATGCATTAAAAAAACAGATCCTCATCGACAAAGATAAAAAGAAGGCTAAAAATTCGACATACCATTCCCGACGTTCCACAGACACACATTCACGCAACAGAACTACACGAACGAAGACCTGGTAAAAATACTAACAAAATGCTTCAATCCCTCCGTAATAAATGGAATCATGACAACCGAAGACATCATGGGTAAAATACAGAACATCTTTAAAAACATCAAAATTCGATTGACATCCTCTCAAGTAAAGGACCTCTTGACCGAGACAGACCAGGACGAACAAATATTAAAGGAACACAATAGAGCCCATCGTGGCTTTCAAGAAAACCAATCACAGTTGTCTGGAAAATTCTACTTCCCCAAAATGAAAGGGAAAATAACTAATATAATCAAACAATGCAGAATATGTAAAGAAAATAAATACGATAGGCATCCACCAAATCCTGAGTTAAGGGCAACGCCCATTCCAGAGTATCCCGGCCACATAATTCATGTAGATATCTATTCAACAGAAAAAAGGCAAAAACTATAAAATCTAAGGCCATTCAAGATATAAAAAACCCGCTGCATCATATCTTATTTTATTACGGCGAACCAAAAGGCGTTGTAATGGATAGCGAGAAATCACTAAATTCAGAATCCATTACTTTCATGCTCCGAGATCAATTGAATATATAAATCTATAAGGCCCCACCCTATAAAAGTACAGTTAACGGGCAAGTTGAGAGATTGCATTCCACCTTATCCGAAATAATGCGGTGCTTAAAAAGCAAACAAGAACAAAGAAATTTTGAAGAACTATTAGACAGAGCATTTTACGAATACAACTACACGATACACTCAGTAACAAAAATAAGACCACTAGATGTGTTTTTTATTTTGTGTTTTTTTGTGATTGTGTGTTTAGAGCACCATAATAAAGAACGGAAACCCCTACTGACTTACACAACCGGACCGGAAATCTTCGTTAAACAAAACACAAGGTTGGGGTCCAAACTAACAGCTCGTTATAAGAAAGACACAGTAAAAGAGGATAAGGGTACCACTGTACTAACAGAGTCAGGGAAAATGCACTATGCACTATAAAAGTAACGTAAAAACACAATAAATCCCATTTTTCAGATTACTGACAACATTATTGACGCAGTCTCTTTGTTTCGTAGAAATTGCGAATTAAACAGGGGCACAAACCGTAACCATCAACAAAGGAAAATTACAAACAGCCACCACCACAATTGTCCATATAATCGACTTAAAACAAATAGAAGACGCCCTTGATCAAAAAAGGAAAATTACAAACAGCCACCACCACAATTGCCCATATAATCGACTTAAAACAAATAGAAGACGCCCTTGATCAACTGTCCCAGTATATCGAAACAGACTTGAAAATTAATATCTTATATCACACACTACACCATGAATTACACCATTTTACACCATTAACAGACTCATCCGGCCGTAGGTCAGCTTGGTCTATAAATTGGATAGGGTCCGCATGGAAGTATGTGGCGGGCAGCCCTGACCACGATGACCTAGTCATGTTAGAACAGAATATTGATAACCTAATTGCAAACAATAATCAGCAGCTGATCATAAATCGTCAATTAGAATAAAGAATAAACTCTATTAGAAAAGATAGCTCATTAAGTAACGAAGTAGCCATCAGCTTCCAAAATAAGGTCCGTTTAATAAAGGAGGAAATTGTTAGCATTCGCCAAGCCGTTCAGTGGGCAAGATTAAATATTATCAACTCCATAATCCTAAGCGAAGAAGAATTGGCTAGAATAGCAAACACTTTTAAAAAACACGAACTACCCCAACTTTCTATTGAAAAAATGATTGAGTTCTCTAATGTCTCCATTTTGCATAATAAAACAGTTTTGATTTATCTTGTGAAAATATTTATACTAGAACCATCCACCTTTGAACACATTAAACCTGTAATAAAAAAAAACACCGTTATTCATCTAAATAATAATGAATTTCTTGTATCAAAAGAGCAATTCTATGAAATACCCAAAAATTGTAAAGAATTCAATAATATTATGATATGTCATAAGAACGATGTTGTTAATTTAAGTAACACCGATTGTATACCGAAATTTGCTAGGGGTAATAGGGCTTTTTGCAACTTCAGTAATGCGGACCACTTTAAGGAAATAGAGGAAATCGGCAACGGGATCATCCTGTTAAACAACTTTAGTGGCAGTATAACCTGGAACAATACCTCAAAAAACATCAGTGGGACATATCTCATTCAATTTAACAGTGACTCCGTTCTTATCAACAACTAACGATTTCACAACACCGAGACGATCGTAGTACAACCAGAGAGACCCATCGTTCAGAAGACCCCCAAATAAGTCTAACGAGTAAAAGTACTATCTTTAAAATCATTGGAAGCACTGCACATCAATAACATCAACCAACTACACAAAATTCGATCCCAAACCAGCATCAACAAAATAATTTTGGTAGCATTATTTCTGATCGCCACATTCATTACCATTGTTACCCACGCACTACGCAGGAAAAGAAAGACAGTCACCTTACAGGTTAGCCAGATTCCACCCCAAACCAATCAATTCACAAAAGAGAGGCCACACACACAGTCACCGGCACTAATCTATCACGATCCTGTTTCGCAACTCCCAATGAACGACGTCCCATATTTTTAATGATCTGCTTGAGGACAAGCAGAAACTAAGAGGGGAAGAGTTAACGTCAAAATAACCACAAAATTGCTAAGTATAAATCACAAGTGCCGGATGCTCGTTTTTATATTGCAACATAGTGGCGTTAACAAAAATAAGCCAAGTCTGCAGTAGCAGCGAGCCGCCCACAGTCAGCAACATGAGTAGTGGCAGCAGCAGCAGCAGCAGCAACAGCAGCGGCAGTGGCAGCGGCAACGGCAGCAGCATAATTGTCAGCTTAGCTCAGCTTAGGGTAAAATTGATTTAAGATTTTCAGTTCCAAATCAACAACAGAAGAAGAAAACACGTTAAACTCCAAAAATAACCAAATTGAATTTTAACTTGCATGGCGAGGTTATCAACCCGGCGCATTTCATTTGGTTTCATAGATAAAGAAAGCAAGGAACCTTTGCGTCGGCGAAGTAGTGATCGTCGAAGAGGTCCCTCTAGAAATAGATACCCACATTTATTCAAAATCATTTTGTTCCCAGTTGTCGTACCAAAAGCAAAAATATTCCCAATAAATAACTCAGCCTTATATTAGGCAAATAAAAGTAGTCCCACAGAAACATTTCGTGTCTTTGAATCTAAACTTTTCACGTTTCTATGATCAACCACCTGAATGTCAGAATTAAGGCACCTGTATCTTTGTCACACGACGTATAAAACTTCACTGTCACTCTTTTCTTACTATAAAAAAGTACGTTAATCGTAAAGGTTGCTCTAATATATATATACCTCCTTCACCTTCTACCGAATGAAAACACGTTTTGACACTCAAAATTGCCAACAACCAACACTCACCTGCAGTAGACCTCGAATTCCTACCAAACATTCACCTCCAGTGTAACATGAAACCCTTGATCAACGCGTACTTGGTGGAATTTCACCAACTTATCGTTGGAGACAACTCAGACTGTTGGACAATGCACCAATGCACGTACCACTATAAGCTAATTTGATAGTATTCGATAGGAAATAGGCGTGGTGGTGTAAACGCACATATGGAATATTCACTGAAGCCAACTCAACGAAATATTAAACAATTTAAAGTACAAATACACTGTGGCATTTAGTTGCAGTGTTTACATAAGTATCACCCACTTATTCCATACATCATACATTCATAGTTCCCACACTGATCGATCACAGCTACATAGGTATATTGACGAACGCATATAACATTCTCTTTCTATTCAGCGATTCATATAAGATATACATAATGAAGGCGCTTCGCTGTTGGCGTCTCCCGCAGCGAATCTACGCGTCAAAATATATATTTTTTTTATCAGCATTATGTTTATATCATATTCAAATTTAAATTAACAGAAATACAAAGGTTAGTTGATTCGTCAGTTAATGCTGCTGCAGTTTTTACAAAACAAACATTATTACATTTTTTTATTACAATTTAATCATACAGGTAATTCTCTCAATTATCTCGGAACAGGACGGTTGCACAGGATCGTTAGGTTATCGTAGTCAAAAACTTAACATATACATATGTACATACAGTCACAGCTTAGGCCTATCACTAAATTGTTTTTAAGCTAATTGCATCAGAGTCAGTCAAAGAGATGTTATTTTTGTTTTTTCTTAGTCTTTGTCTTTGTCTTTTGTTTTTTGGATACTTAAAGCTACGCTTTTCAGGTGCTAAACCTTCTTGTCAGGCTTACGGGCTAGTTCGTTGGCCATCCTTGCACTGCTCGCCCTAGCGCAGCACGGTGACCATCAGCTTGGAGCGCAGGCCATGCTCCTAGACGATCCTGACGCGGCCGTGAAAGGGACGCACTGGATCCTCCATCTCCGAGGCGGTGTTCTCCAACTGGCAGGGATCCACTTGCCACTGCGGCGTGTGCGGGTCCAGGGAACTAAAAATATTTAAGGAGCAGGTACGTCCCAGCAGCCTGGACCACGGGATCGTTGAATTGATTCGCTCCAAGAGTGTGGTGGACTCCTCATCCGCCTTGGCTGTCCGGTGGAGCTTTGAGGAATTCTCAGCCGAGGCTGACATTATGTTGGTGGCCGGACTAGTGGTGACAGCTTTCGGAGGCTGGTTGTGCCGCAGCTTCGGCAGGATCAGGCGCATTATAAAGCCGTAGTTGGGGGGAGCGCTCAGGATCCTGAAGCAGGATGTGTGCTCCAATGATGAAACTAGATTCTTTTCCTTCGCTCTCGATGAAGTGCTCGTGCTGGGCACTGCACACTGGCTTGAAAGTGGGATGTGACAGCAGCCCCCCAAAGGAGACCGTCGCACTCTGGACGATGGCGGCGCTGGCGACCAGGAGCGTGATCCACGCCCACGCGCTGTAAATGTGCAGAATACGAGGGCGGGTCAATAAGTCCGTGACTTTTTGAATTTCCCGCCTCTTAATTGAAATGGTAACACTGCTCCCGTCAACAGTCATCTGTCAGTTGGCTCTTGTCAAAAATTGAAGAAGCTGCGACATTTAGTTTGTTTTTGACATCCGTTAATATCAGACTACCGCGTTGACTGAGAAGAAAATGGAAAAAAGTGAATTTCATTAAGCATTATTTTTTGAGGAAAAAATCCATTACGCAAACCAAGGCCAAGCTTGATAAATATTATGGAGACTCTGCACCATCCACTTCCATGGTAAAAAAGTGGTTTACTGAATTCCAATGTGGCCATACAAGCAGGGAAGATGCCGAACGTTCTGGACGCCCAGTTGAGGTTTCCACATCCGAAACAATTGAAAAAATCCACGATATGGTTTTAGCCGATCGGCGATTAAAAGTGAGAGAGATTGTGGAAGCCATAGGCATTTCACATGGCTCAGTGGTTTCAATTTTGAATGATCATTTGGGTATGAGAAAGCTTTCCGCAAGATGGGTGCCGCGTTTGCTCACAATCGACCACAAATGCAACCGTGTGACAATTTCGCAGGAATGTTTAGCGTTGTTCAATCGCAATACGAACGAGTTTTTGCGTCGTTTCGAAACCGTGGACGAAACGTGGATCCACCACAACACACCGGAGACCAAACAGCAGTCAAAACAGTGGGTTTCTCGGGGTGAATCGGCGCCAAAGAAGGCAAAGGTGGGTTTGTCAGCCAATAAGTCATGGCGACTGTTTTTTGGGATGCACGCGGTATTATCCACATTGACTACCTTCAAAAAGGAAAAACAATCAATGGTGAATATTACAGCAACTTATTGGGTCGATTCGATGAGGCATTGAAAAAAAAGCGACCGAACTTGGCCAAGAAAAAGTTCTTTTCCACCAGGACAATGCACGGGTGCACACATGTGCAGTTTCCATGGCAAAATTCCATGAAATGGGCTACGAATTGCTCCCTCATTCGGCCTATTCACCCGATCTACCCCCGTGTGATTATTTCTTGTTTCAAACTTGAAGAAATGGCTCGGCGGAAAGAGATTTGCCTCCAATGACGAAGTCATCTCACAAACAAATGCCTATTTTGAAGACCTCGACAAATCATATTTTTTGGAAGGAATAAAAAAATTTGTTAAACGTTGGGCTTAGTGTATAGAGCTCAAAGGAGACTACGTTGAAAAATAAAATAACTTTTTATCTAAAAACCTGTGTTTCATTCAAATAGTCACGGACTTATTGACCCGCCCTCGTATGATGGCTGCCAGTGATGGCGCCGGCGATGGCACCGCAGTTGCTGCGTCGTTGCGGCTGCTGTTGACTTCTGGCCGAGCAGCGTACGCAGGACGCCATTTTAGTCTGGTTTTTTTTTGGTTTATAGGTATTTTATGGTTTTTATATTTTATATTTATTTTGTTTTATTTATTTATTTAACAATATTTCAAAATGATCTGCTTAATATAGTTTAATTGGTTACTAGGAGGTTTATAGGAGTTAAATATTTTATGTTTGTCGATGTTAAGGGACAGTTCAGGGGATAATGTATGGGATATAAGCATTTGTAGAAGCATAGCCCCATCATAGGCTCGACGCTTCTTCAGCTGAGGTAGGTTTGACAATTTAAACATGCAACGATATGGCAAGGCAGGCGTCTTATAAAATAATTTTAAATGATGACGCCTATGCCTAAAATTAAATTTTAACACAAATTATATGAAAGTAGCGGCATTAAGTTTAATGGAGAGGTTACACCTAACGTCATGTACAGTGCCATCTGGTAAAAAACAGGGTACAAAGATGGACAACCGAGCGCAACAGATCTAAGCATAAGTCGCGAAGAAAGCGCTTCCGTCGGCACACCCGTAATTGGCTTTGATGATATTACTGCATGTTGGCTGGTAGACGAAGCGGCAGTCAGGCGGATCCGCAGGCAGGCTAGTTGACGGAACGGTATGAGATTTGTACTGTATAAGGGCAGGTGCGACATTAGCTCTAAGACGAGTGTTACGCATAGTCGCATTAAAGTTTTTTCTTGGTTTTAAAGGTACCAAACTGACTGCGGGTCGTCAGGTGTACTACCGATAACATAGTTCAATGGCAAATGTGTGGTTAATTTATGTTCGAAATTGAACGTCATAGAGATTAGCTTAGGAGTTTAAGACCAAGGAGATCGGTTTAAGATTAAGAAACTGTTCATTTATTGAGGTGGATTGTTTCCAACGTCCCGGTAACTGTTTCGACTTTGCCTCATAAATGTCCACATTTTCCCTTCTATATTTTGGCAAGACAAGACCAGTCAAAACAATGATTTTTCCCAGAAGATTACCAACTTCATATCGCATTTTATATTTGAACAATTGACGCATAGCCAACAAGTGAGGTGTAAGATACCAGTTATAGCGCCTTCAAATTAAAATTTCTTTAAAGTAAGCGTGTCATGGGAGCGTAGTATCAGGTGCAACGATCCAAGTGGGACGAAGAACCTCAACAAAAAAAAGCGAGTTAAAGAGCGGTAAGCAAATTACGATCACAGACAAAACCAAGGGATTATTTTGACAGCTTATAAGTTTACAATTATATATTAAACCAAATTATATAATTTAATGAAAAAAACAAGTAAGGTAGCAGCAGACGAGTTTCCCGATTGCAAAATACCCTGTACCCTTAGACATGCTTACAATTTATTTATTTAATATCAATAAATAAATGAAACAATATTCTACCATATTAGAAAAGAGTACCATAACAATATAAATTTGGTATGATTTTGGTAATGAAAATAAGTTTCGTGTGTCATAAAGCCATACACATTTCGCTGTCAACGTCGCACTTGGCGTCGCGCAATGCGTGTTTTGCTGCACTTCTGCTTCCCTTGCCATAGATTTTGCATGTGGCATAAATTCCGTGTTTCTTATCCGATTTAAAAATTATATAGCTTTTATAAGCACCAACGCATATGCCGAATGGCATAGCATTAGGTTTATAATTGTGGGCATGGCAGTTTTTTGCGGTTTGCGGGGGAGCGTGGTCGTGGCAGTTTTTTGCTATTTGCGGGGAGCGGGGGGTGATATCAAAATAAAACAACAAACTTTTACTGCGTATGGTAATTACCTATCCAACGAAATATGGCACATGTCTGTAGCTTTTGTAGTTTCTGAGATCTAGGCGTTGATACGGACAGACAGACGGACAGACGGACTAGGATGGCTATATCGACTCGGCTGTTGATGCTGATCAAGAATATATATTTTCTTTATGGGGTCGGAGATGCTTCCTTCTGCCTGTTACATACATTTGCACCATATTATGATACCCTTTTCACCCATTTTTAATGGGTACAGGGTATAATAACCAGGGCCGGAGAAACACTTCTGAGTGGGGTGAGGAGCTCTGAAATTTTTTATGCCCCCTCCCCCCCTTTACAACATCATTCAAAATCATGTACATTGTATCTAACTTTTTTCGCATGAGGAGTGTTCCTCACCCGACATAGACCTTCCGCCGGCCCTGATAATAACCTTTATTTGGAGAGAACTCGAAGGGAGTCGGTCAAGGAGTTTAAACAATACATGGCGACCCTAACAGAACGATGATTACTGGACGTCATAAGGGCGTTTTATACAACAAGTACCTAGGAGCTGGAATCAAAGAATGACTAGACTGAAGGGGGCAGCGTAGTCTCTTCTCTTTTTTCTCTTTTTGTGAAACTAACAATAATTATTCAAATCTTATTATATAACTTAGATTATTAACAATGTAGAGTAATTTTATTAGTTAGAGACGGCCCTAGGATTTCTTTGCTGGGCTGGAGAATATTTGCGCTTCAGTCGGCTCTGACTGCAGACTCACGTAAGCGACTTCGCGAGAGGATTTTCGTGTGCCGTAAGTTTTGTTTGGTTTTTACTTTTTTTAATCTGGACTTCCACGTTGACAAGATTTATGTGGAGGTCTCTGTGGATCCTTACGCTGCGTAGGTACCATGGTGCCCCAGTGATAGTTCGCAGAATGGTTGACTGAGCTCGCTGTATATTTCAATGTTGGTTTTTGAAGCGTTTCCCCACTGTTCACAGCCGTATGTCCAGATGGGTTTCAGCACGGTATTGTAGAGAAGTACTTTGTATTCATGACTTAGGGGAAAGTCGCAGTTTATAAACCAGTATGTCGCTGCCATCTTTCCACTATTTTAAGATGGCACGCAAGTTGTTCTGTTTCCTTTGCTGGGTCGATCTGGAGACTAAGTATTGCGGTGTCGACAGCAAATGTAGAGGTTGGGAGCTGATGGTTTGTAGGCATGTCTGTTGTGTATAGTGTGTACTGAACGGGGCCCAGCACACTGCTTTGGGGGACTCAAGCATTGATAATGCGGTCATGTGAACTCGAACTGTTACACCTAGTTGAGATCACTCTTTTAAAGAGATATGATTCGAGCATTTTGTGTGTGTTCTGGGGAAACAGGTTGGAATACCTTCTGCAGGTGATTGGCGAATGCATCGGCTCTATTTTCGTCGCTGCGTATCCAGCTTCCAGAAGGGCCTCGCAGTGGAACGACTGTTCCTGCCAATGGCTGGATATTTTTGTGTATTTTCCACAAAGGGTTCTTTTTGCTGGTGGGTGATAGTTGGTTGAGTTATAGATGCTGGGCGTTTGTTTCCTCAAGCTTAAGTGCCCTGGTTAGTCTACGTGTAGCTATTTTTAGTTGTTCTTTAGCCTTGGGGATCTGTGATTCTGCCATTCTCTTCTTAGTCTTCGTTTTTCAAGTACAAGCTGCTCGATTTCTCGATTTGTCTTGCAATAATTAATATCAGGTTAAAAAGTAACTTTCCCAATTATTTTTCAAGTGTACAGCATGGTTTATTAATGTATTATCATACATCATTGAAAAGGTCGATTCTTTTTTTTTTTTTCAACAAATTCACCTTGTCAGCGTGCGCACACCTTCGTGTACCCTCATTTTTTTGTCATAATGTTATAGACGGTTCGGGCATACTTCTGGAATACGTAAAGCGGCGATCCGGCGATCTTCGCGAACAACTTCATTAATTTTTGCAACAATGTCGTGCGAGATCGACGGCTGTCCGCTTCGCTCTGCGTCGTGAACGTTTTTTTGGCCTTTGCTAAATTCTCTACACCACAAACGGACTTGTTGAACAGACATGCAGTTTTCCCCATATACTATAGTCAATTCTCGATGAATGTTCACAGGTTTCATCGATTTCGCATGGAAAAATCGTATAACAGAGCGGATTTGGCACTTGGCGGCGAGAGCGATCGGATGATCCATCTCGAATGACTGTGAAGCCGGCACTGAGCGTCACAGAGACTTGCTCAGGGCACGTATAGAGAGTGGGGGGACTAAGCTACAGGGCGGTGTTGTCAAATGTTCTAAAGCTATCGCAGTGTGAAAGTTACCTTTTGCATACCCCTCGTAGTACAAAAATGAATAACAGAAAAAATAACATCGGCTTGTCCGAACCCAAGATTGCAAAGGCCCGCTTGCTATCGCCTTTTCCGAATGCACCTGCCAACTTCTACAAGCAGCTCCAGCAGCAGCATCAGCGGCATCACCAACACCATCAAAACGAAGCCCGAATGTCTACGCAAGGTCCAGTGCCACAACCCCCAAGTAAATATGCCACTAATGGTATAGAAGCAGAATAGAATAGAATAATATATAATTAATGGTGTTTAATTGTTTAATATGGTAATTAGGGGAGAAAACTAAAACTAAACAAGTGACTAGACTTAAAAGAAATTCTAAATAAATTGATTGCATTAAATTAGGTCCCCAGCGAACTGAGGACAGTGTTCGACAAAACTTTTAAGTGCCTACATAAAAGGCAACCTATATCAAATGACACAAAACTAAAATATATGCGAATTTTAATATAGACGTAAGGAAATATTTTCAATGGTTTGCCAAAGACAAGAACATACACGCGCCAAGAACAAAAGGCTTTTGTGTATTTAAATATGAACTCATAGAAGAAACTCTCCTACTATACCTAGATTTCAGTAAAGAATATTTCATAACAACAGCTGCAAGTAAGCAAATGTATTCTCATTTAAAACCACAATGGCCACCAACTTCTATCCCTTTCTTACCAACTAATTTAACTCTTAGGTATATTGATTTAATGCTATAATTAATGAATTATAAACAAAATTGTTTATTGACTTTTTTCAAATTCGACGAGCCCTGCCACGTTGACCCCTGAAAATCTATACCACCCAACACATGAAGTGTCCATCGAAGCCCCTACTGGTATCAATCTTAAGTCTCGTCTTGTAGTTAATAAAACTCGTTGCTTTTGTGGCTGACTTTCAGAGACTTAGCATCTTAATTTATACATTTCACTGGTCCGATATCTGGGAATGCACCGATGTAAGTATAGCATGAGAAAAATTTCATAAAACTTTACACGCACGTATTTTTTTCTCTTGCGTGCCATGGATATATGCGTCAGCTTTAAATGATCCGCCTTGGATTATAAGGCACCGATCAAACTCAAAGAATATTAAACAAGTGAGAAAAGGTATCTTCGGCTTGCCGAAGATGTTATACCCTTGAAAACAAAAAGTTTTCCATACAAAGACTTTTTTTCATATCGGTCGTTTGTATGGCAGCTATATGATATAGTGGTCCGACCCGGACCAAACTTTCACAAATCATGTATGCCTATGTCAAATGGATAAATATTGAATTCGGTTGCAATAGCTTGGAAAACAAAAAAGTTTTCCATACAAAGACTTGTTTTCATATCGGTCGTTTGTATGGCAGCTATATGATATAGTGATCTAATCCGGATCAAACTTTCACAAATTATGTATGGCTATGTTAAATGGATAAATGTTAAAAAAAAAGACTTGTTTTCTTATCGGTCGTTTGTATGGCAGCTATATGATATAGTGGTTCGATCCGACCGATTCTTAAACTTGATCTGCGTGCAACATAAATAATGATCTGGTAAAAATTTCACGCTAGCTTTAAAACTACTGTCTATTTTTTGCATAGAAACAGACGGACAGACGGACAGAGGGACAGACGGACAGACGGACATGGCTATATCGACTCGGCTGTTGATGCTGATCAAGAATATATATACTTTGTGGGGTCGGAGATGCTTCCTTTAATGCGTTACACATTTCTGGACAAAATTATAATACCCTTTTTCAAGGGTATAAAAATATATTTTTATAGAATCATATTTATATAGAATCCCTCATTATTTCCCTCAACGTTCAACTTTATGCACGTCGGCCTATTAACGCTCCGTAATTTTGAACGTGTCCCGAACGAACTAGCAACCTATTATCAGCTCCGAACTGAATTAATTAACCTGCTGTGTCGCGAAGTGGTCCACAAACTGAAGAACACCTCGCTCTCTATCGCAATCCCCCTTTTGTGAAGCTTCTTCATCTCGCTCTGGATTGACGCTGCTCCTGCTGTTCGCCGAAATCGCTCCCACGCTATCGTCGCTGGATCACTCTCTTCATTGTACATTCGCTGGACCATTCTTTCGAGCGCAGTCTCTCTTTCATTACCAAAAATGTCTTTGGTTTGTACCTCAAAGAGATGCGAATTTGGAGGAGCTATTACCGGCAACTCCTATCTAACTTGCTGGCTATGCGACAATTGCTCGCACCTGAAATGCGCTGGCGTTGGTCATTATGGCCGACTTGGTGATCTCCTGGGCAAAGGCATCGGTTTGACATGGTCCTGTTTGGCCTGTCGAGAGATTAAAGGCGAGATGCGCACATTTATGCTGCAAACTCGAAACGGTTTCCGGGAGGTTCGGAAACAATTTGCCACAATAAAAGAGCAGTTTCTAAACTTCAAATCTCTATTTCTGGGCCTTAAACTATTAAGCGAATCACCACGCCGGAAAATTCCTAATAATAACTAGAATATGAATATATGTACCACTCCAGCCACACATTTGCCAGTAAGCAATGTTATGGATGATGCTCCTGGCGAACAGCCACCCATCCTAGCTATTCAGAAACCCGGTCTTCCCACTGCAAAAGTTGATACGCCGGAACCTGTCAGTAGGAATCTCCCACCTGGTCCCATGCTTGACAAATCTTCAAACGTCATATCACCAAGCCAGCCTGCCGCCGCACCTACCCGCCTACCCGTTGTAAAATCACCAAAGCCATTGACGGGTGTTCCAACTGAAACGCGATCTTCTGGACTTGCGCTGAGAGCTGTGGCTCCCCGCAAATCCATCTTTGTATCGCGGCTTATGCCTGATGCCTCTGCAGATGACGTTACGGGTCATCTTGCAAACAATCTAAATATAGTTCCCTCAGAACTTTTTGTGACCAAATTTAATTTTAAACATAAACGTAGCATATCGTCATCAAAATAACTTTATCAGATGCAGATGCTAAAGCTTTAAACCCTGCTACCTGGCCCGAGCACAGTATTATTCATGAAATCTTGAGCAGAGACTCTCAAGGTTCCAGTCCAGTTGCTATTTCAAAAAACTAAGCAACATGATATTTTTTTGTTGCTACCAAAACGTTCGAAGTATTCTTGGTAAACTGAACCTCTACTTTACTAACGGCGCTTCCTTTGACTTTGATGCTATTGTGCTAACAGAAACCTGGCTAAACTCCTCTGTCATAGATAATTAAATTGTTGTGTTGAATTACACTGTCTTTCGTGAAGATCGATCAATCTTTGAAGGTGGCGTTCTCATTGCCGTAAACAACATCTACCCAGTGGAACGTATCACTATTACTAATCCTTTCGGAATTGAATTTTTAGCCGTTCAAATTCATTCCGATTCCTTTAACCTTTTCATTAC
Source organism: Drosophila merina (assembly GCA_035047645.1). Lineage (NCBI taxonomy): Eukaryota > Metazoa > Arthropoda > Insecta > Diptera > Drosophilidae > Drosophila > Drosophila merina. The sequence continues at coordinate 21,458,175 of JAWNPH010000089.1, read as the reverse complement.
TTGTTCCTACATTCTTCCTCTGTGTGACGCAATCATTTATATGCACCACTTAACTGCCATTAAATCAGTTTTGTCTCTGTTAAATGATTCTGATCTTATTCTAGGTATGGGTGATTTCAATTTGCTCCTCATTTCATGGATCAACTTGGACGATGATAACACGCTGTTACCCACTAACCAAAATGACTTTCTTGATGGCTAAGCCGACTCTGCCGTTATCCAACTTAACTCAAAGACTTATAAGGACTTACTTACTTTTCCAACTTATAAGGAACTTCCGTGGCAGGTCGCTTAACCTCATTTTCTCAAATACTACCTCCTCTGCCACAATAGTAAGGTCTTCTCCCTTATATACTCCTGAGGACATACACCATCCAACACTCTTAGTTTCGCTAATTATTGACTCTTCTGAAGTCTCCCCCAGTAATAGCGCGCAGTCTCGTTAAAAGTGCTTTAAAATTGTGACCGACTATTGTGACCTTAGAAATAATTTGGCTAATATTGACTGGAGTTATCTTTCCAATTTCAGCAATATCGATGATGCTACCGACTCTTTTTATGAAGTTATTTCTAGCGTCATAAATAAATCTGTCCCTGAAACATTGAATCCATCAACGTCAAACCCTCCATGGTTTATTAAGCACCTCTCTCTCCTTAAAAATAAGAAATCTAGAGCTTACAAAAAGTCTTTAAGGTCTTGTTACATTTTTCAAACTACCTTCTAATCCGCAACCAGTTTGTTGACCTTAACAATCAACTATATAAAAATTTTAATTCTAAATGCAAACTCAATTTTCGAAATGATTCAAGCTCTTTTTATTCTTTTGTAAACTCTTAACGTAAATCCAAACTTTCCCCCCTTTCCTATCATATAATAATAATTCCGACTCTTCACATCTCGGTATTACTAATCTTTTTGCGTCATTTTTTCAATCAACCTACTTATCTGATTCATTTAATCCCTTCTCTAATTATCCATATCGTTTACCCTACATATTCAACATATTATATATCATATATCACGATTTGTTTACGGTTCGTTCATCGTTCAAAATCTCATTTTCACCAGGCCCAGACAAAGTACCTAGCTGCATCCTCAGAAGGTGCTCCGATCTTCTTTACCTCTCACTATACTATTTAACGTATCCTTGGAGCTAACATCTCTACCTAAGTTACCAATTCATAAAAAAGGCTCTAAGGCTTCCATTTAGAACTACCGCGGCATTGCTAAGCTTTCTGCGATTCCCAAGCTTCTTGAGAAACTCATTACATCGCAGCTGCAACATGCATGCAAGACCATAATCTCACCAGCGCAGCATGGTAAAGCGCAGCATGGCAAGCTTCGCTTAACAACAACTAATCTTTTTTTTTTTTTTTCTATAACTATTTATTGAGGCATACAGGGTATCTTAAACCCCCTTTGTGACCTTGGCATCTATTAATACTGCCCGAGAGGCTCGCCGGCTAAGGGTGCTTAGCGTTACCATTATTACTAAATTTAAACTTACAAACTAACAATATTTACAAAACTTAAAATCAAAAAATATAAAAGAAAGAAAGACGATTGGCTTATCATCATCTTGCTGTGCGTCTTGTTGGCAGCCGGTCAATTAGGTCCCTAGGGAGTCGCCTGTTGAGCCTGCTTTGTGGGCGAGGTCTGGTGAGACCCTTAGCAAGTCGGTTGCGATGGCGCTCCAGTCGGTCGTTGTAGCGGCTGGAGTGGAAATTTATGGTCTCAAAGACCGTGAGCAGCTTTAGGTCACTGTGGAGGGTGGTGTTCCTCACATACCACTCGCAGCCAGTGATCGTCCTCGCCATCTTAATTTGGATGCTCTGGATTATGCGGATCTGGCTGTCACACGCCAGGCCCAACAACTAATCTACTTAATTTTTCGTCAATAATCAACCGAGGTTTTCAAAATGGCTTGGAAACTGATGTAATTTATACTGACTTTAGCAAAGCATTTGATTCAGTTAATCATCAGCTCTTGCTACGGAAACTCTCGCTTATTGGTTTTCCACAAAATGTCCTTATGTGGATTGCTTCCTACCTTTTAGGTCGAACTCAGCGTGTCCTATTTAAAACTACCAAGTCGAAGGTTATCCATGTCTCATCGGGTGTCCCGCAGTGTAGTCATCTAGGACCACTGTTGTTTATTCTGTTTGTAAACGATCTTCTCAATGTGATTAGTTATGCCTCTACATGTATGCTGATGATGTCAAGTTATGCTATTCCTTCTCGGAACATTTGGCATCTGGCATCTGCGACTAGACCTAGATGAACTCTATACGTTGTGCTCAAGCAATCTTCTGTTCTTAAACTGCTCCAAATGCAAACTTTTTACTTTGCATCCTAGATAGTGTTTCCACAATCATTGATCTTGGAGTTTTTTTAGGTCATAAACTTAGGTTTAATGATCACATTTCTGTGACAGTGACTAAAGGCAGAGGAATGTTAGCCTTTATTAGGCGATGGTCTAAAGAATTTAACGGTCCTTTCACCACCAAATCCCTTTATATCACCTTAGTTCGTCTTATCCTTGAATACTGCTCGTGCGTTTGGAGTCCTCAATACTCCTCTCATCAAAATAGCCGTGCAAAAGAGAGTCGGTGCAAAAGCAGTTTCTGTTATTTTCACTAAAAAACCTAAACTGGGATCCTGACTATCGTTTTCCGCCGTACCGTTGGAGGCTTAAATTGTTGAAGTGACCTCCCCTGAAGGAGCGCCGAACGTGTGCTGGGGTCATGTTTTTACATATGCTTATCCATTGTATGGTTGATTCCAAACACCTTTTAAACCAACTATCTCTTTGCATCCGTAATAGGAAAACTTGGTCCTTCCGTCCCATATTTTACCTATTTGCAGATCCAACTACGAAAATTTTAAAATCCCTCTTAGAATAGTTATATTTTATTTATATTTATATTTAGCAGATCTTTGTTAAATTGTTAAATAAAATTAATTAATTAAAAAAAAAATAAATACGGTGTTCCTGGCCAAGGGATGTTCCTCGTTGCCAGAGAATCTACCGTAGACATCGGCGCCAAATACCAGGGACATGATGGGGACTGCGTCCTTAAGAGTCTCCGGAATCTCTCTAGATGGAGAGCGGATTTGGAGCTGGGCCTCGGTCTTTAGAACCACGTCCAGCTCCAGCCCCGACGTTGGAGACTGGATAATGACGGTGCATGCCCCTTATGGGCCCACGCGAGTGGGTGGGATGCCCTTAACACCGCGAAGAGGCTCTCCTCTGCGCCCAGTTGGAGGAAGCGATTACATATCAGCAACGAAACCCTTGATCATTGTGAAATCGGGATGTTGACATTCCTTCGTCGTGGAGCCATTATTAAAAAAACAGTTTGTGGATGATAAAAATGAATGTTATATGTTATTATGAAAAATGACAATATAACAGGACCTGACAAGTACGTAGGCCGAAGATTTGGACCAGGGCTAGGATTTAAAAAGAAGTAGCACCAGTTTGTCCACTTTTCTTCTAATTGTAACTCTGCTTGTGAGGAGGTCGACCACACGAACGAGGTTTGATGGAAGATTGTCGTCTTTGATGACAATCATAATGATTGAGGCCGCATTAGAGTTTATCTCAGGTTCAGCAACAGCAAGCAGTGGGCCTCTAATGTGAAAGTGACCTGGCGTCAGTGCCAACACTAAGGCCCTCGGATAGAGAAGAAAGAAGTCATAATTTTTAAACAGGTATCGATCTTGGATAGAAGAGTTGAAAGCTCTTTGAAAGTATATTTGTAGAAAGAAGTAGCCTTATGAAAAGAGTTTTGAAACTCTTAACCCCTGCATCCCAAATACCAACTTGTAGATGAATGACTCTAACGCTGAACCTAAAGAGGAACCTAAGAAGGTTAAGCCTCCTCCAATATACATTCGCGAAAAAAACTCATGTGCATTAGTGAACATAGTAGCCACACTAATAGGAGAAAACTGATTTAACGTAATGCCCTTAAGAAAAGGGAACATAAATAAATTTTCAAACTAAAACCGAGGATAGCCATCACCTGCCAACCAAGTTCTTGTATGAAACATAAAAAAACTTTTATACATAACAACAAAAAATCGCAAGGTGCCGGCAGTATGTTTTCAAAGAGATTGAGGCAACTGTTTCGACCATTGAAATCGTAGAAGCGCTCAAAGAAAATAACTTTAATGCAAAAATGGTTATGAACATATTAAACAAAAATAATAAACCAATCGAGTTTGAGCCAAAGAGCCAGACACTAAAAAAAAATATATCAATCTTACCCAATCTACAAGCTACAGCTAAGAGCCACACAAGCGCAATCGCCCAGTGCTAATTGCCAAGGATATGGCCATACCAAATAAAAATCTATGTGAAACGAAAATAGCGTTTCACGGCACAAACTCAAACTTCCAGTTCTTAGCCGAAAAAAAATATTGACGTTATGCTCCTGTCCGAGACACATCTAACAAACAAGCACAACTTTCATGTTCCAGGATACCTATTCAACGCTACAAACCATCCGGCGGCAAAAAGCCCATGGCGGCACTCGTACACTTATCAGAATTCGCATCAAACACCACCTTTATAACAGAACAGAATTGGACTGCCTGCAATCCACTTCCATAAGCATGCAATCCAGCAGCGGCCCCGTCACCCTGGCCGAAGTCTACTGCCCACCATGTTTTGTAGTTTCTGAAGACCAATTCTTGGAATTTTTCTACTTACTCGGCGTCCGATTCATAGCCAAAATGAGATGGGATCTACCATAAAGGTCTTAAGCCCCAAAAACCACCTGCACATGACTTGGTGACACCAAAAATTATCATAGGACTCCCACCATGTGCGGTTCTAAAACTTGGATACTATCCCAAAAGATGGAAAAAGGCGGTGATAATAATGATTCCCAAGCCAGGAAAAGACAAAACGCACCCCTAATCCTACGGATAATCATTCGTATGCTGATGCGTGAAGACGTGTTTTCATCGAGCTCCGATAAAAACAATTGATTCTAGTGAAGTGAATGGTTATTAATAAAAAACAAATAAATATATCGAAAGCGAAAAAGACGCTACGGGCGATGCTACATCGCTCGAATACATATTCTGCGTTTGAAATAGTTAAATAATAGTTTCAAACAAATTAATTAAAAAAAAAAAAAAAAAAAAAAAAGCACTATAAAAAAGCAAAATAAGCCAGAACGACACTCGCGCTTAGCGACAACGAGAGCAAGACGATCGCCGGCTCTCATTACAACGAAACAACGCGTACTTTTCTTAACCCAACGAACCCATAACCCAACGAACCTTTTTGTACCAACAAATCAAGAAAGAGCGCGCTCTTGCTCTCCCGCACTTCTAGCTCCGACATAAGCTCCGCTATCTGCAACAACCACAACTGGAGCAATATCGACAGCCCGCTCTACTTCGCCATTGGCTGCACCCGCTCACGCTTTTACCGAGTCAGCGAATACAAAAACAAAAGCCCAAGAGCCAAACGGCTCTGCTGCACAACTAGCAATACAAAACGCAAACAAAAAAGTTGGATTGGCCTCACAGACTGGACTGGACCGCTACATTACAATAAAGCGGAAGCTTAGCCCTAAAACTTCCGATACAGAAAACAAGCCGAAAAATATACGCGACAATACTACCTCGATCAACAATGAAGCACCCGCAAATAGCAGAAGATTCGCTTTTCTGGCAGATACCAACGAGGACGTGCCACTGAAATCCATCGATAACGAACCAAAGAAAATAAAGCCTCCCCCAATTTACATCCGCGAGAAGAGCACAAACGGTTTGGTAAATTCTTTAATTGGCCTTATTGGAAAAGATAGCTTTTATATAATACCCCTCATAAGAGGTACTATTAATGAAATAAAACTTCAAACGAAAACGGAGGAAAACTACAGAAAAGTCACAAACAATCTTACTGCAAATAAAACATGCTTTTACACTGGTAAGTGTAAAAGTAGCAAGGGTCTACAAGTAGTACTGAATGACATTGACCCTGATGTAAAGCCCGAAGAGATAGCTGAGGCGCTAAAGGAAAAGGGATTTTGCGTTAAAAGCGCACACAATATTAAAAACAGAAACAAGCATCTAAACAAAAACGAGGTTCATCCAATTTATAAACTCCAGCTCCTTCTGCACCGTAGGATTACAGTAGAAGAGCCGCATAAACGTAACGTTCCTGTTCAATGTATGAACTGCCAAGAATACGGCCATACGAGATCGTATTGCACACTTCGCCCAGTGTGTGTAGTTTGTGGAGATCTCCACGTCTCCACACTGTGCCAAGCTAATAAAGAAAATGCAAGCGCGAAACAGTGCGGTAACTGTGGGGGTAATCACACAGCAAACTACAGAGGCTGTCCAATCTACAAAGAGCTGAATACATGTCTCCACAAAAGAATGAACACGGCACGGGTACACCAAGGAACAGCTACGCTGATACCATCGGAAACAAATCCAGAAGTACTTTTTTCGAAACCAACAAGTAATGCTCCCTGGACTATACCAAGCACTAACAAGACAAGTTTTGCAAACGTTTTAAAATCAAGTATGACAGCTCCAACCCAAAACTCCCAAACCTCACATGAAGAACACACAAAATTGGACACACAAAAAAACTATAGGCCAACTGAGCAGCAAGAAACGAAAACTGAAGCTATGATCCAAGCCTTACAACAGAGCATGATGGAATTCATGACATTTATGCGAACCACCATTCAAGACATGATGCGTAATCAAAACCTATTGATACAAATGCTTGTCTCCCAACAATCAAAATAAATAATGGCTACCTTACGCATAGCTACGTGGAAAGCCAATGGCGTCTCACAGCGCAAACTTGAGCTAGCTCAATTCCTACATGAGAAGCATATCGACGTAATGCTTCTTTCGGAAACTCATCTTACAAGCAAATACAATTTTCAAATAAGAGATTACAACTTCTATGGTACAAATCACCCCGATGGTAGAGCACACGGTGGGACCGGCATTCTAATTAGGAACCGTATGAAGCACCACTTTTACAAAGAGTTTGCTGAAATTCATCTACAGGCCACATTTATCAATATACAGCTGAAGGACAACACTCACATCACACTAGCGGCCGTATACTGCCCCCCTCGTTTCACAATATTGGAAGACCAATTCCTGGATTTCTTCCATGCACTAGGACCACACTTCATTGCAGCAGACGACTACAATGCTAAACATACTCACTGGGATCGCGCCTTGTGAATCCAAAAGGAAAACAGCTTTATAAGGCTATAATTAAAGCCACTAATAAACTTGATCAAGTTTCCCCTAGGAGTCCCACATACTGGCCATCAGACCTCAACAAGCTGCCTGACTTGATTGACTTCGCATTCACGAAAAATATTCCTCGCAGTTTCGTTAGAGCTGAATGTCTACCAGATCTGTCATCTGATCACTCGCCTGTACTAATTCATCTCAGCCGTTACGCAGAAAACGTAAAACCACCTTACAGACTGACTTCGCAAAAAACGAACTGGCTAAGGTATACAAAATATATAAGTTCACACGTTAAGCTAAACCCAAACTCACTACTGAACCTGTTATAGAGAGCTGCACAGGAACACTGGAATCCATTCTTACGGAAGCAGCTCGAAATGCAACACCTAAAACCACAAACGTTACAATTAATCCGAATAAGAATAACGCACAAATCGAGCAACTCGTCCACGCAAAACGACGCTTACGTAGAGAATGGCAATCCTCCAGATCACCATCTGCAAAACAAAAGCTAAAAATAGCCACACGGAAGCTGACCAACGCTCTGAAACAAGAGGAAGAATACACTCAGAGCCGATATATAGAGCAACTTTCACCAACAGGTATTAAACATATGTCACTGTGGAGAGCCCACCCAACCCTTCGCCCACCGACTGAAACCGTTCTGCCCATAAGGAATTCCTCAGGCGGCTGGGCACGTAATGCCACCAAATTTGCCGCTCACCTACAAAATGTATTTACGCCAAACGAGGCTACTAGCACATTTGCGCTACCGATTTCAAACGCAAACTGCAACCAGCAACACACCCCAATTGTGTTTCGTCCAAAAGAAATATCTAACATAATTAAAGAAAATCTCAGCCCGGAAAAATTCCCCGGCTACGACCTTATTACCCCGGAAATGATCATCGAGCTGCCACATTCTGCAGTTCGCTACCTAACGCAGCTCTTTAATGCCATCACAAAACTTGGCTACTTTCCACAACGATGGAAGAGATCGATTATCATAATGATTCCGAAGCCTGGTAAGGACCACACAGTTCCCTCATCCTACAGACCAATAAGTCTACTCTCATGTATATCGAAACTATTCGAAAAATGCCTGCTAATGCGACTGAATTCACACCTGAGAGCCCACAATATAATCTCAGCCCATCAATTTGGCTTTCGCGAAAGCCACGAAACCATTTTACAGGTGAATCGAATAACAGCGGAGATAAGAACTGCATTTGAAAATCGAGAATACTGTACAGCCGTATTTCTTGACGTATCCCAAGCATTCGACAGAGTCTTGCTAGACGGCCTAATGCTTAAAGTTAAAACAGCTCTACCCGAAAGCACACACAAACTTCTAAAGTCATACCTATATGACAGAAAGTTTGCAGTGCGGTGCAACACTGCTACTTCCACTGACCACGAAATTAAGGCCGGAGTCCCCCAAGGCAGCGCTCTTGGGCCAACTTTATACCTCATCTATACGGCTGACATTCCTACAAATAGTCGGCTAACAGTGTTCACGTTTGCCGACGATACAGCTATCCTTAGCCGTTCAAGGTCCCCAATCCAAGATACAGCACAGCTGGCATTGCACCTCATAGACACTGAGAAGTGGCTCTCTGACTGGCGAATAAAAGTAAACGAGGAAAAATGCAAGCAAGTATGTCTGGAAGGACAGAAGATAACAAACTGCTTCCTCTGAACATACACAAAATACTCGAATCTTATCTTTTCAAAAGAGTTTTCTTAACCAAGTGTAACAGTTTTACTTCGCACGACCGCGTTGTCAATGCTGGAGTCCCCCAAGGTAGTGTGCTGGGCCCCTTTGTTTACCCTATACACAGCAGACATGCCTACAAACTATCAGCTTACAACCTCTACGTTTGCTAAAGATACCGCAATACTTAGCCGATCTAGATGCCCAGCAAAGGAAACAGAACAACTTGATTGTCATCTTAAAATAGTGGAAAGATGGTTTGCGGACTGGCGCATCAAGATAAACGAGACCAAATGCAGACATGTAACCTTCACATTAAAGATACAAACCGGCCCACTCTGTACGTTGAACAATACATTTATCCCAAAAGCAGACGTAGTAACGAATTTCGGCATTAACCTAGATAGACGCCTCACCTGGCGGCGACATATAGAATTCAAAAGCACTCATATGAAGCTTAAAGCAGCTAATCTTCACTGGAATACAAAGTACTTCTCTACAATGCCGTGCTGAAACCCATCTGGACATACGGCTGTGAACTATGGCGAAACACTTCAAAAACCAACATTGAAATTATATATAGAGATCCCAGTCAACGATTCTGCGAACCATGGCATCTAAGCAGTGAAAGCATCCATAGAGACCTCCACATAAATCTGGTCGACGTAGGAATCCAGATGAATAAGAGTAAGCATCAAGCAATGCTCGCCGCACACGAAAATCCTCACGCGGTCCGTGACGCGTGATATTTTGCCTACAGTAAGTGCCCTGAAAATAAAACTGTTTGGAGCAGGCGAAAGAAGGAAGGCAAGTGACGATTACTCGGAAAAAAATGAGCAAAAGGTATTCGCGTCGCATACGGAAAATGGCTTAACAATTGTAATGGTCGTTTGAATGTGGAGCAGAAAAGTACATCGAATGTTGTCTGTTGGTAGTGCGGTATGGGAAAAGAAGTTCGGAAAAGCCTCGGAGAATCGGTCGCGTGACGTCCTTGGCTTAGTGCACAGTAACATTTGTGGACCAATGATCAAATCCTCAATTGGTGGTGCACGTTATTTCGCACGTTTATTGACGTTTTGTCGTCATATATATATATATATATATATCATCGTGTTATATCATCGTGTGTTTTCTTGAAACAAGAGATAAGATTTTTTACAAATTTTAAGAATACAAGGCGTATGCTGAGACGCAGACCGGCAAGAAGATCAAGTCAATAAAAAGCAACAATGGTATCTCTACCATTGTTTATATGTATTCTCATATGTCAGTGGCAAATTTGAAAATATCTGGATAAGTTGTGGCATTAAACGGAAACTAACTATTTCCCTAACTTCTCAGCAAGATGGTGTGGCGGAGGGTGCCATTAGAACACTGGTGGATATGGCGCGGAGTATGCTGGTGCATTCTACAGTTGACGAGATGTTTGGGGCAGAGGCCATTAACATGGCAGCCTCTCTGCGAAATCAATCTGAGACGTCAACATTGCCCAGTTTGACGCCTTGCAAGGTCACGCAAGAAGCCATCGGTGTCACATCTCAGAGTTTTTGGTGCGAAGGCCATTGTACTTGACAAAACTCACAGGAAGAAGTTCGAGCCAAAAGATGAAAAATATATGTTGGTCGGATACTCCGAGAGTGCGAAGACGTATCGCTAGCAAAACCCCGAAAAGCGAGGTGCTTTAGAAGTTTGGTTTCGTCCTTTGCACTAGTGAGCCCTGTATTTATATACGAATGGTTTAGGGTACCCATACTATTATTCTCGTATAGGTCGACGATTTAATAGTGGCTAGTATGAGCAGGGAAGAACTGAACAGCGTAAAGGAACTAATATCCGGCGAATTTAACGTGATCGATGGTTGCGCTTCAGCTCATTTCATTGGCATGGAATTTGAGCGCGATGGCGATCTCGGCAGCATCCATATTGGCCACAAACAAATTTTTGAGAGTCTTTTCAATGAGTACGGTATGCAAGACTGAAAGACAAACGCATTACCATTGGAGGCAGGCTTTCAAGTAAAATGCGGTGACGAAAACTGTCAACGAGTGAACCAGTCGGTAGCGAGTCGGTTGCGACGGCGCTCCAGTCGGTCGTTGTAGCGGCTGGAGTGGAAATTTGTAGTCTCAAAGACCGTGAGCAAATTTAGGTCACTGTGGAGGATGGTGTTCCTCACATACCACTCGCACCCAGTGATCGTCCTCGCCATCTTATTTTGGATGCTCTGGATTCTGCGGATTTGGCTGTCATATGCCAGGCCCCAAAATTTGGCACGCATACCTCCAAATAGGAGCTATGATTTGGTTGTATATTGTCAACTTATTTGTCAGCGACAGTTTGCTACGCTGGCCCATGAGCCAGTAGTGCTTTGACACCGCGGCCCGTATACGTATTCTCATTCCACTCACTTGCTTAGAGAAAGTGAGCCGACGGTCGAGTATGACTCCCAGGTATTTGGCTGAGTCAACCTGTTAAACTGGGGTCATCAATGAGCACTGCTGGTGGCGTTCTCCGTTTGAGGATGTAGCAAACATTCGTGAACTTGTTTCTATTTATTCCAATATTTCACCTCCTAGCCCAGTCGGTAAATCCGGTTGCGTAGTTCTGGATACCGTTGGTGGCATCCTGCTCGCACCTTGACCTGTACGTTATGCACACGTCGTCGGTAAATGTGGCCAGCATTGACGTTCCGTAGCAGTATATCTTATTTAAAAATAAACATTTTTTTTTTTAAACTTTGCTGTATTTATTGAATCTTCTCAGGAATTATGAGACTAAGAATAGGTTTTCAAATCTTAATTTTAAGCTCTCAGTGCCATTGACTTTGGCATTGGCATTGACTTTCAGTGCTCCTGTCATTGAGGCTGGACGACGGGCTACTCCATCACCGACCAATACTAAATCCGATTCGATTTAGTTGTTCAATGGTTCCATGTTTGTCTCGAAAACCTATTCGGGTCATCAGACATTTTTCAAATAGTTTTGAGAGACAAGACAACAGGCTTATAGGCCTGTACGATGAGGTAACTGAGTGGTCCTTGCCTGCCTTTGGTATCATTACTATAACCGATTTTTTCCATTTCTCTGAATAGTAACCGAGTTTTGTGATAGCGTAAAACAGCAAGGAAATAGTGCATACAGCACAGTATGGAAGCTCGATAATCATCTTTGCCGTTATTAGATCACGTCCTGGGGACTTTTCTGGATTTAGTTTATCCCTGATTTTTTTTTTTTTTTATTAATTTCCTTTAAATTACATTCTGTTTTTTATAAAGAATAACAATGAGTAATGGTTGAAGAAAGGAAAAAAAGGTAGCGGCCCTTCCCATTGCAAGGGTACGCTAATGCTTTAATAGTTTACTAATAATTTAATTCTGTTGGAGTTTTACGTTTTAATCTTCTCGGTTCCAGCTCTCTCATCGGTATTTGTCTCAGGTTTGGGTTTTGGTGGTTAAGTAGTTGATTTGTGTGTTTTTTGCTGCTTATTTTAATAGTTTCGTTGACTGTCTCTATGTTTAGATCTTTATGTATATCTTCATTTCTAATATACCATTCGGCATTTGTCATTGTTCTGAGCATTTTCGATTGCGTTCACTGAATTAGCTGTAAGTGAGATTTACTGGCAGTTCCCCAGATTTCTATGCCATACGTCCATATTGGTTTTATTATCGCCTTGTATATTGAAATTTTGTAATGTAGTTTTAGTTTAGAGTGTTTTCCTATTAGCCAGTTAAGTTGTCGAAATTTGTTTTTTATTTCATTTCGTTTATTTAGAATGTGCTGCTTCCATGTCAGTTTTGCGTCAATAGTTAGTCCAAGGTACTTGGCATATTGGCGTAACAATATTTGATTGTCGTTGATTTTAATTGCGAAGCTTTTGGGTAGTCTTTTTTGTGTATATTACTTGTTGAGTTTTTTCTTTATTTATCTCGATACCCCATCTCTCAAACCAGGATACTGTTTGTGTCATGATTTGTTGTAGTGTACTTGCAGCTGTTTTTTCACACGCGCTTGACGACATTAACACAGTATCATCTGCGAACGTAGCAATCATTGATCCAGGGATAGTTGGCGCTGCAATATCGGAGGTGTAAATCAGGTATACGATGGGCCCAAGCATACTACCTTGGGGAACACCCGCTGACACTGGCATAACATCTGAGCATTCATTGTCATATTTGATATAGAAATATCTGTCCGTTATATAGCTTTGTAGGATGGTATACAGGTTGTCTGGTAGTATATTTTTTAGCTTATGCAGCAGTCCTTTGTGCCATACTTTGTCAAATGCTTTAGCAATGTCCAAGTACACGGCATAGCAAAACTTCTTTTCGTCAAAATCTGTTGTTATTTTATTAATTACTCGATGGACCTGTTGGACAGTCGAGTGCTGCTTCCGAAAGCCGAATTGGTGAGGAGGTATTATATTTTTCTGTTTTAGGGTTGGCTCGATTCTATTTAATAGGACTTTTTCGAATACTTTTGAGAGGACAGGTAATAGCGTGATTGGTCTGTACGAACTTACAGTATTGGCGTTTTTATTTGGTTTCGGCATTGCTTTAATTTGGCCTACCTTCCAAGTTATGGGAAAGTATTGTAGTCGAAGGATTCCGTTAAACAGGTTTCTAATATAGATGATTATAGCGTCTGGTAGTTCTTTCAGGATTTTTCCTCCGATTAAGTCATATCCGGGGGCTTTCTTGTTTTTAATTTCTTTTATGTGCGATTTAATTTCTGCCTTTGTTATAGTTTTAATTGCACAATTTGGGTTGGTGATTTGTGTTGGAAGCTCAGCGTTGCCGTTGTCCATGTCATTTGTAAATAATGTTTTAAAGTGTTCAGGAAGAGTGTCTGCTTTTTCTTTGTTTGATCTCGCCCATGTGTTATTGTTTCTTTTTATAGGCGGCTTGTGTATAGTTGAGTTCGTCAATTTTTTGGTCGCTTTCCACAGAGAATAATTTGTCGATAAGGAGGTTCCGAGGTTGCTAAGGTAGTATTGTAGCCGGTTATCTTTGTCTGCCCTGAGAATTCCTTGAGTTCGTCTGTTGCTCTATTAAGTTTGTTTTTATCTTCTGGATGCCTAGTCCTTTGCTATATCTTCCTAAGGTTACGCTTTTGTCTGATTTTGTCTTTAATAAAGGCGGGAGTTTTCTTTGATGCAATCATTTTTATAGATGGTGTCGATTGCGTTGCTGCATATATGATGTTGTCATTTAAATATGCTATCGCGGAGTCCAGTTCGTTGTTTGTCTTTAGAGAGATATTTATTTCCATGTTCTGTTCCAAAATCTCGCAAAACATATTCCAGTTTGTTTTGTGGTTAAATAAAGGGGGTCATTGTTGTTTTCTTCTACTCCACCATGTAGTGTAATTAATATTGGGGAGTGGTCGGAGGAGAGGTCTAGGCATGATTTTATTGTTAGGTTATCGCAAGTTATATTTCTTGTAATGCAGAAGTCAATTAAGTCCGGTAGTTTGTTTGTGTCAGTTGGCCAGTAAGTCGGCTCGCCTGTGCTTAGGGCACGGCTATTATTGCTTCTTATTGCTTCATACAGTTGTCTTCCCTTTGCAGTGGTAAGTCTGGACCCCCATGTTATGTGTTTGGCATTATAGTCACCTCCTACCAAATACCGATTTCCCAGTGATTTTAGAAAATCGAGGTATTGGTCTTTTGTATTGTTAAATTTAGGTGGGCAATAAACTGCAGATATATTTATTGGACCCGTTGTGTCTGAGGTCGGTATGTAGTCCTTTTGGAATCCATCAAGCTCTATGCACTTTATGCTTTTTTTAATTGTTACTGCAGTACCACCATGGGCCTTACCGTCCGGGTGATTAGTAGAGAATATATTATAGTTAGGTTTGTTTATATAGGTTTTTTCAGTTGAGTGTGTTTCAGAAATAAGCATGACGTCAATTAGCTTTTCATTTAAGAATGTTTTTAGTTCAAGTAAATGGCGTGAAAGTCCGTTAGCATTCCAGATGGCGATTGTTAGGTGTTTATTTGTCAAGTTTAGATAATAGAAGCGTGACAATGTTCATCATATTTGTCATTTGGGCTATTAATTGTTTCATCAATTGTTTTAGTTCGTCAAAATCATTTTGTGCGGTTTGGCTTAATTGAGTTGGAGCAGGCTGTATATCAGGTACACTGGCAGTTTGGATTGCTGAGTTGGTTTGATGGCTAGTTACTTGGTTTCTATTTAAGACTTCGGCATAGGATATATCTGGCGCCTTTAAGCTTGCTACGTTATTTGTTGTACTGTATTGTGTCGTTTGATGATTTGTTTCTGTTGCCGGTATTTCTTTTTTCCGGAGAGTTGGGTATTTTTGGATTTGCAGTGCTTTGTACACCATACCTATGGTTAGCAGCCCAAGCCAATTAAATAATCTTAACCAGATAACAGTTGGAAATAGTCGCCTATTGCCGCAAATTGAAAAAAATAGTAATACGCTCACATTCCAGCCGGCTTCAGTCTCTTGGCAAAAAGTTCCTTCCAAGAAGAGAAGCCCACCTACCTCACCGAAAAGTTCAAAAAAAGAGCCCATGTAATCGAACATAATCGTAACCATCTCGCTTTAAATAGATTTGCTGCTCTTGCAAACCATGACGACTGTCAAGAAGGCGAAAATAGCATGGACATTCACCAGGTCGAAACCGTTGCAGAGGAAGAATCTCGACAAGCTCAAACTCCAGTGACAAAGAAGTCACTAAAACCTAGTCAAATAACAGTACTTGCTGTCAGCGACGTACCTGCCTTGGAAAGGCTTCTCGACTCTGAATCATATGAACTCAAGATCGCGCGTAATGGCAACTTGCGCATATACCCCCGTGACTCTGATGCCCACAGAGCTATCACTAAAAAGCTATCATCAGTAAATCTTCAATACACTCACTTCTGCCTCCCGGAAGACAGAGCCTACAGGGTTGTGGTGTGCAACTTGGCTGCTTCTACCCCAGTCGAGCAAATTTTAAATGCGTTCACCTCCCAAGGTCACGCTGTAGTTAACACCTATAACCCAAAGGTGAAGTCACAGAATGTTGAATCCTCTGATCGGGATCCAGGCAAGGCTTCTGGCCAGAACGTTTGGTTTATTGATATTAAAAGGGCTATCAATAACAGAGAAGCTCTAAAAATAAATAAAGTTGGCCGTCAAAGAGTCAGAGTGGAACTGCCGAGAAAAAATGTAAATATGCGCCAGTGTTATCGATGTTTTGGCTTCGATCACACCAAAAACTATTGTACCAAAGAGCCAAGATGTGGTAGATGCAGTTTGCCTCATTGGACTGGTTCCAGTCAATGCCAGGCAAAGACCTATGATGACCTGGAGTGCGTCAATTGCCAAGGAAAACATGAGGCAACTTTCAAGGGCTGCAGAATTTACGTACAGAGGCTCAAAAGCCGAAAAACTGTGATAAATATTACTCCCATGACCCGCGTAGAACACCCACAGCCCATGCGCAACATCAAGCAACAAGCTATTCCAACCTCAATCGTGCGGCAGGGCCTATCGTATGCAGATGCGACTAGAACTGGACAACAGAGCACACGACCTGACGGAAATTACTCCCAACAGCGAAATGCTTTCTCAAACGCAAGGTTCCAGACTTTTCCGAATGCTGCGTTTGCTCCTGCAACAAACGCAGGTGAACCTCAACATCCTAGCCAAACGGTAATTGATGGCTCCCTCGCACAAGTAATCATCTCAATGCAGCAGACCATTGCTGGTCTTCAAAAAACCATCGCTGAGCTATTTGAGGAGATCAAAGAACTCAGAGGTTCTAAGTCGTTGACGCAGCGCAATTAATGACTTGCGAACTGCGCCTCGGAGCCTGGAACGCTCGTAGCATTATCCCCAATGCTAATGAGCTTAATGTGTTTCTCAGCAAACACGAAATTGATGTTATGCTTATTTCAGAGACACTCCTACACGTCGGCTCCTACCTCAATATGATAGGTTACAGCTGCTATCGAGCAGATCACCCAGGAGGTCGCCCCAGAGGAGGAGCTTGTATCCTAATCCGGCAGGGATTAGTGCACTATCACCTGCATTCGATCGCAACGAATCACCTGCAAATGGCGACGGTAAAAATTTCCACTAATTTGGGCGAAATTACGGTGTCAGCTGTGTACCTTCCTCCAGGCCTGCCTTGGAATTCCTCTGAGTTTGATAATCTCATTGGTCAACATGGTCAAAAGTTTATCATTGGAGGTGATTTTAACGCTAAGCATCGCCTCTGGGGTAGTATAAGAGCGAATGCTCGAGGCTCAGCACTTCACGATGTTATTTCCGGCAGCTCAACTCAGATTCTGGCTACAGGCAGACCCACTCACTACCCGTATAACACGAGGAATGTACCTTCATGTATCGATTTCTTCTTGTACAAAGGTACAGCTAACAGTCTACTATCAGTACGCGAAGAGTATGACCTTTCTTCTGATCACTTGCCGCTGATCGCTTCACTAACAACGTCACCTCATAGTACCGCCCCTATTAGGATGCTGGTTCCACCTGGTGCGAATATAAGGCTGTTTCAGTACGAACTTAACAATGCCTTTAACCTCAATACAGAGATAAATACAGCAGACGATATTGAGAAAGCGGTTGAAACTTTTATGAAGAAGATCAAAGATGCAGCTCAAATTGCAGCTCCTGGCGGCGCAGTTCACCTACGCAACGTGCGTAGCAACATCGCACTCTCTCCGGAAGCAGTAGGACTCTTAACTCTCAAGAAACGTCTGCGGAGTGAGTTCATCAGGACCAATGATCCAATAATTGACAGACTGTACCGAAGGATATCAAATCGGGTGAGAAAAGTACTAGCCATACTGAAAAGAGAAGCAACTGACGCGTTCCTGGGGAAAGTTACTGCCGATGAAAACTCAAAATTCGCGCTCTGGAAGCTTACGAAGAGATTCAAGAGACAAGTTGCTCCAAAGTTTCCAGCTCGTAACCCAGATGGCACTTGGGCAAAATCACCTCAGGACAGAGCTGAAGCGTTTGCCAGAAACCTGGAGGAAAGATTCCAGTCGTTCGAGACAGCATCGCCAAGACGAGTACAACTGGTTGCTGAATCCCTAGAAGCCCCATTGCAGATGGCTCTTCCTGTAAAGCCTATTAAACTCACGGAATTGGAAGATGATATAAAATCCCTTCGCAAAAACAAGGCTCCTGGTGCGGATCACATCGACAACCGCTCCATTAAGCTGATGCCCCACAGAGCTTTGTTATTCCTTGTACTAATTTTCAACTCTGCTTTTCGACTGGGACACTTCCCAAGCGCCTGGAAGAAGGCGAATATCATTATGCTCCATAAAAGTGGGAAGCCAGCAGAGGAATTAGACTCCTATTGCCCAATAAGCCTGCTTCCAGCATTTGGCAAATTACTTGAGAGTTGCATCGTGAGAAGATTGCTCGAGTCCCGAAAGGTCCAGAAAGCTATTCCGAAGTTTCAGTTTGGTTTTAGACTCAGGCATGGCACACCTGAACAGCTACACCGCGTAGTAAACTTTGTACTCTGGAAGGTTTCTATGGAAAGGAGTACGTCGTTGGAGCTTTTCTGGACATCCAGCAGGCTTTCGACAGAGTGTGGCATGAAGGACTTCTGCACAAGCTTAAAAGGCTACTAAATCCACAGCTCTTTTTAATAATAAAAAGCTTCCTCCACGAGCGATCCTTTAAAGTAGTACAGGACGGACTGTCCTCCCAAACAAAAAGAGTCAGAGCAGGTGTACCCCAGGGAAGTGTGTTAGGTCCAACACTATATAGCCTGTATACGCACGACATTCCTTCAGCTGACAACATGTCGCTTACAGATCCCAATGACCTGCTAGTTGCCACTTTTGCTGATGACACTGCAGTCCTGGCCAGAGATACTTGCGTCTATACAGCCACTGATACGCTTCAGGTTTATCTAAAAATATTTGAGAACTGGGCCCTACGCTGGAACATCGCAGTCAATCCGCAAAAGTGTGTTTCCGTGACGAACACCCTGAGCAAAGGCACATCACCTGGTGTGTTTCTCCATGGAGAGCTCCTCACACAATCGAACGCCCACAAATATCTCGGTGTCACTCTGGATAAGCGACTTACATTTCAACGCCATGTAACGGATGTAACTCGGCGGCTCAAAACAAAGGCGAACAGCATGGCTTGGCTCCTTAGGCCTGGAGTCAAACTTTCAGTTTCCAACAAGGCCAAAATTTATAAGGTTGTCTTGGCTCCTATTTGGAAATATGGCATCCAAGTGTATGGCATCGCTGCAAAGTCGCACCTCAAGAAAATTCGTGTGGCGCAGTCGCAAATTTTGCGTAAACTATCTGGAGCGGCTTGGTACATCCGAAACAAAGACATTGAAAAAGAGCTGAAGGTACCAAGGATTGGCGATGTCATAAACGCACATGCAACTACGTACGTTAACAAATTGGGAATCCACCCAAACCAGTTGGCTCGGATACTCTCGATGAGGAGACGTGTCTTGAGACTGAGGGCGAGAAGGAGGCTCCTGCGCATTCACCCAACAGATCTGCCAAGAAGATTTATAAATTAATTCATAAAATTAATTCATGCCTCCTGGCTCCCTAATTAAGTAGGTTTAAGTATTTAAATATGTAAATACTCAATAGAAATTATAATACCCTGCAGTATAAGTTGCTACAAACAGTAACAGTACACTGCACTGTAAATAAATACAATTTTATATAAAAAAAAAAAAAAAAAAAAACAAAATCATTTTGTGCGGTTTGGCTTAGTTGAGTTGGAGCAGGCTGTATATTAGGTACACTGGCAGTTTGGATTGCTGAGTTGGTTTGATGGCTAGTTACTTGGTTTCTATTTAAGACTTCGGCATAGGATATTTCTGGCGTCTTTAAGCTTTCTACGTTATTTGTTGTACTGTATTGTGTCGTTTGATTATTTGTTTCTGTTGCCGGTATTTCTTTTTTCCGGAGAGTTGGGTATTTTTGGATTTGTAGTGCTTTGTACACCATACAACCTTTATAGTTTGCAGTGTGGTTTTCACTGCATAGTGCACATTTAATACTTGTTCGGTCCGATCTTGTATTAATAGTACAGGATGATGAGCTGTGTTTTCCAGCGCATTTTACACAAGTTGGGTCTTTGGTGCAGTAATTTTTGGTATGTCCATATTTTTGGCAGTTTGTACATTGGGGAAGTGTTCGCTTTGGTCGCGGTGGCTCAAAAATTACTTTGCAATGAAGAAGGTGCTCAATTTTATAGATGTCTTTATTATTTTCTTTCATTTTGAGTTCAATAGAGAATAGAGGCAATGGTTGTTTGGAGTCGTAGCGCTGGATGTTGTGTAAATTTATAACTTCATGTCCTTGCTGAGCTAGTTCATTTATAATATCGTCTTTGTCTGTAGCATGATGGACGTTACGAAGGATTACCTTAAATCCTCTCTGGTCTTTTGGTCTGAAGGTGTAGTATTTGGTCGATTTATCTTTTAGTAGTCCTAATATGTTGTGATAGTGAGTAGTTTCTAGTGGCTGTATTTTTATTTCATTAGTTGACAGTGCTTTAAGTTCATATCGTGTTTCTTCCAATGAATTTAAAGCAGTAGTTAGTGCGTATATGTTTTCAACACTTTGAACATATATGGGGGGGGGGGGGGTTTTGCTTTTTTGTGCTCAATTTGCATTTGCGTATTTATAGTTGCATTTGTCCCATTGTCAGTTTGGTTTTCGTCTTCATCATCTTGTGCTAGTAACTCAAAGCGGTTGCTTGAGTTTGGCTCGGCTAGCCAGTACTCTTTGAGTGTTTTTTTAGTAGCGTTTTGGGCTTTATTCTTCTGTTTCTTGTTGCCATTTAAAAGATCTTTGAATCTTTGGATTCGCTGAGGAAGAGCGTATCGGCATTGAAGCATAGCAAACTGTAGTTGTTGTTGCTATAGTTGCTGTAGTTGTGGTATTTGTGTCTGAGGTTGTTGAAAGCGGAAGAGTTGAGAGTGGGAGAGCTGAGAGCGTAACTGCTGTGAGCGGGAGAGTTGAGTGTGTGTTCATTAATATCGCGGAAGTTGTTGTTGGTATACGCGCGGGTAAATTTGGCGCGCATTCTGGTCTTCGTTGCTGAGAGTAATTGTTGGGTCTCTCCAATGCTGGAGAGCAAGATCCCGCTCTTTCATCACTCTGCGGGTGCAAGTTTTGATAATTGTTTGTATGATTTGATATGTGGGTGAGTGAGATGTAGGAGTTGTTTTTGTTTTGTTTTGCTTGAAGCTCTCGCTTCTGATTTTGAGCGCCGGATGCGCTCATATTTTGTTTAGTTTATTGTTTTCACTTGTTTCTTGTTTATTTATTCACAGGAGTATATAGGGTTTTGTAAAAAACACATATAAATATGTATTAGCGTCTTTTCGCTTTTATATAATGGTTTTCACTTGGGATTGAATTTTGCACTTAGACTTCAATATTAACTGGAGCTTTGTTAGAAACACGTCCGTCGGGGTTGAAGATCAAAGATCAAGATTTTAGATATATCATTCGCTTGCAATTTGATTGGCTCATGTGGTGCTTGGTCGTCGCCTGTTACCATGGGTAATACAAACGAGCTTATAGCAGGGTTCTGGTGGAATACACGTTGAAACTGCGTTGCATATGTGGTAGTTCTATCTTTATCGCTGTAGGCCAAACCATCAGTGATATTCCTTAATGGTGATGTAGTTTCTGCTGGTGTGGTTAGACTGGGATGAGCTACCTGAAATTGAAAGCTGCTCTATATAATGACGTTGGGCGTTTTTATCTTCATGTTTTAGTGCATTGGAGAGTTTTCGTAAAGCATTTTTGAATCTTTGCTTTGCGATTGGCGATTTATGGGCTTGCCACTCCCGTCGCATACGTCGTTGTCCTGGGTCTGCTAGGTGCGCTCTCTATTTAAGGTGTTAAGATTCTGGCGGCTGTAACTAAGACACTCTCCATGGTATTTGCTGCTGATTCTATCTCGGCATCAAAGTTTAACCTTGGGTTCAGCTCAATGTGTGAACTTATGTATTTTCTGTATTTGATTCAGTTTGTTCTCTTTGATGTTAATCCGTTAGCCTGCATTGTAGTCTTAGGGCTTTGGAGGAGGTTGTGATTTAAGAGGACTGGCGAGTGGACAGATGATAGATCCGGTGGATATTCGGCACTGATGAGGTTAAGGGGGATATTTTTAGTTATTGCGAAGTCGATCAAGTCAGGAATTTTGTTCGGGTCGGCATACGGTCGAGAGCGCATTGCACAATCAAACTGTGTTCTCTTATAGTATTTAGTCATGTATTAAGTACAAAATCTGTAAAATAAATATAATTTTCTAAATGCCTTTACAAAAATTGTTTTCTTGATAGATATTCTTTAATGTATAATTTATTTAGATCTGTCTGAAACATAAACTCTTGAATTAATAATGGTACAGTTACAAAACAAAGCCAAATTTTATCTTCAACGAGATACCGATGCACATTAAAGCAAGCAGTCCAACAATATGCTAAACTGCGCCCTCGCCCAGTTTGGCGATCTGGAGACTCAGGGTCGCAAAAGCTGATGAAACTAATCGACTTGACTTTTTATCGCTGGTTGCGTGCCAAATCCAAATTGGGTCTCATTTTGAATATAAGATCTTCAATTACGCGTAAATAAAAAGCAAATATTTTAAATATTTTTAATATATATGTTTACATACCGGTCCGAATTCACTGTCACTGTAACCTCATTTTCCTCGAAAAACCAGGGACCAATAATTCCAAAGGGATACAAGGGATACCTCTATTATAATATAAATTAAACAAGAATTAAAGATACAACTTTTATTTTATAACAACGTTCTTTTGTAGGTATATATGTATAACACGTTGTTCGGCCTCGTGCTTGTATTAAATATTATTTAGTATATATATTTCTAACTTATTACATTAAGTGTATTTGGTTTAGCCGTCTTTCGACGGGAAGCCGTAGTGGGTTGCATTTTGGTCTTATCGGTTTTGGGCAATGCGTAGACGTTACTTTCTCATATTTTACATTTACAGCGCTGTTAGCAGGTGTATAGGTTAGATAGCGTACAATTATGAGTAATTTCAAGTAACTGCTGAACTGCTGCGTACGTACACGATGGCTATCTCGCGACTTCTTTCTTGACTTTTCCACGACTCGACTTCTCTCTGACCTCTTTACGATTCGACCGTTCACCACTGACTGCTGACTCCAGAGATGCCCACTCGCTATTAATGGACATGCCAACTACCTTACTTACATATACAGAATATACATACATGGATTCAAATGGAACTTCTTACCTATTTTTCTTTATTTTCTTTATTAGTGATTTTTTTATTTTCTTCTTTTCAGAATCGAAATATATTATAACTTTTAATATGCTATATTTCTGATATTGGGAAAATGTATCAAAGCTCGCAACGGTTAAAGCTTAACAACACTCAGTTATATCAATGCACCTTTATTCTTTCTTTAAGGAACAAAATTAGAAACATATTAAAAGGATATACATTAGTTAGACAAACTAATATTGAAACTATTGTTAATAAAATCTTGTCAAAAGAATTACGGTCAGTCAAATTTCATTTTTGTAAGTATCACTAACTCAAAAATATCTAAAAGGTTGTTTGTAGGAGGCTCTGATATTACAAAAAATAAGTCATTGTTAAATGATTATAATCATTATTTGCACGAAATACTCAAATTGAATAATTCGTTAAATCTAGAATTAAAAGGATCTTTCCCGCAGCCCGAAGAAATTTATATAGAAATTCTTCAAGACTTTAATTTAAAAATGAAACGTAAGTAGCCTTAAACTTATGAATTTAGGTTATTGGATCTAAAATTTTGATTTCGGTAACATTAAGGGGCCATGAGTAACGTGGGGTTCAGGGGCCATGGTACCATGGTGCCATGGTACCATTGCACCAACACAACCAATGTACTAGAATTTTATTCGATTATCCAACGAGAGTTTCTGTATCGCTTGCAAACAGGCGTAATTTATACTGACTTTAGCTTAGTATTTTATTCAGTTAATCATCAGCCACTGTTACATAAACTCTCCCTCATTGTTTTTTCCACTTAATATCCTAATGTGGATTGTTTCTTCCCTTTCAAATCGAACTCAGCGGTGAGCGACAGGTTAGTCATCTAGGACCATTGCTGTTTACAATTCTTGTCAAATATGTTCGTTCGTAAGACGATTCACGGCGGTTGTGCCTCAGATGGACCCATCATACAGCTAGCCATTTCTAGCCCAACGTTTCTCCAATTTTTTTATCCCTTCCAAAAAATATGATTTGTCGAGGTCTAATATGATTGTCAAAATAGGCATTTGTTTGTGAGATGACTTCGTCATTGGAGGCAAATCTCTTTCCGCCGAGCCATTTCCTCAAGTTTGAAACAAGAAATAATCACACGGGGGTAGATCGGGTGAATAGGCCGAATGAGGGAGCAATTCGTAGCCCATTTCATGGAATTTTGCCATGGAAACTGCACATGTGTGCACCCGTGCATTGTCCTGGTGGAAAAGAACTTTTTTCTTGGCCAAGTGCGGTCGCTTTTTTTTCAATGCCTCATCGAATCGACCCAATAAATTGCTGTCATATTCACCATTGATTGTTTTTCCTTTTTGAAGGTAGTCAATGTGGATAATACCGCGTGCATGCCAAAAAACAGTCGCCATGACTTATTGGCTGACAAACCCACCTTTGCCTTCTTTGGCGCCGATTCACCCCGAGAAACCCACTGTTTTGACTGCTGTTTGGTCTCCGGTGTGTTGTGGTGGATCCACGTTTCGTCCACGGTTACGAAACGGCGCAAAAACTCGTTCGTATTGCGATTGAACAACGCTAAACATTCCTGCGAAATTGTCACACGGTTGCATTTGTGGTCGATTGTGAGCAAACGCGGCACCCATCTTGCGGAAAGCTTTCTCATACCCAAATGATCA
Source organism: Drosophila merina (assembly GCA_035047645.1). Taxonomy (NCBI): domain Eukaryota; kingdom Metazoa; phylum Arthropoda; class Insecta; order Diptera; family Drosophilidae; genus Drosophila; species Drosophila merina. The sequence goes on along the minus strand of JAWNPH010000089.1, from coordinate 21,433,264 downwards.
TTCAAAATTGAAACCACTGAGCCATGTGAAATGCCTATGGCTTCCACAATCTCTCTCACTTTTAATCGCCGATCGGCTAAAACCATATCGTGGATTTTTTCAATAGTTTCGGATGTGGAAACCTCAACTGGGCGTCCAGAACGTTCGGCATCTTCCCTGCTTGTATGGCCACATCGGAATTCAGTAAACCACTTTTTTACCATGAAAATGGATGGTGCAGAGTCTCCATAATATTTATCAAGCTTGGCCTTGGTTTGCGTAATGGATTTTTTCCTCAAAAAATAATGCTTAATGAAATTCACTTTTTTCCATTTTCTTCTCAGTCAACGCGGTAGTCTGATATTACCGGCTGTCAAAAACAAACTAAATGTCGCAGCTTGTTCAATTTTTGACAAGAGTCAACTGACAGATGACTGTTGACGGGAGCAGTGTTACCATTTCAATTAAGAGGCGGGAAATTCAAAAAGTCACGGACTTATTGACCCGCCCTCGTAGTATTATTATCCGCTTATAGTGATTTAATTTTTCTGTTGGTGAAGGTCTCCGCCTCTGCAATGTAAGTTTTGAACGGTTCAAATACTTCCATCTTCGGTTTAACAAAGTACACTTGACAAAATTTCGAGTAGTCATTCATAAAAGTTACAACGTATTTTGAACCGTTCTTTGACTCAGTTCTCATCGGGCCGCACACGTCGCTGAGTACAATATTATGTAGTTAACTGGTTTGCTTTTTTTCGTGCTCTTGTGGTTATTCGTAGTTTGCTTTTCGCGTATAAATATTTTGCACTTTGATAGCTGTCCGATGCTATCTGTTCTTTTCTGCTGTTTGCCAAGTGAAAAGTCTTGTCGACATTTATCATTCTATGGAATGTGCTCTTGTTTGAAAACACGTGTGCTAAACGTCCACTGTCTAGGCACCGTTTTTCGCTATTTTGCTAAGCATGCTCTCATTAGTTGCTTTCGCATATTTTTTCGGTAAAGCGCCATTTCTATTTCAGCAGTTTTTCTCTTTGTTGCCTGCTTTACCATACATAAAACATTTTCTTTTTTCCTTTTGGCATTTGCCGTTTTTCTCGCTCCTTTTGTTATCTTTATCTTTTCGCCGATGAACGAACATAGCTTTCTGCTCTCCACGAGATCCTCAATTTACGTGTCTCTGATTCCTCTAGAATCTTAATGCGTAATAAATCGGAATGCGGTAAATCATCCCGTGTTTCCATTACCCACCAAAATGTTTCGTATCAATCAGCAAACTTACAATAAAACAAGTAAGGTAGCAGCAGTCGAGTTTCCCGATTGCAAAATATCCTGTACCCTTAGACATGCTTACAATTTAATTATTTAATATCAATAAATAAATGAAACAATATTCTATTAGAAAAGAGTACCATAAAAATATAAATTTGGTATGAATTTGGTTATGAAAATAAGTTTCGTGTGTCATAAAGCCATACACATTTCGCTGTCAACGTCGCAGTCGGCGTCGCGCCATGCGTGTTTGGCTGCGCTTCTGCTTCTCTTGCCATAGATTTTGCATGTGGCATAACTTCCGTGTTTCTTATCCGATTTGGTTCAAATTTAAAAAAAATTTGATAGCTTTTATAAGCACCAACGCATATGCCGAATTGCATAGCATTAGGTTTATAATTTTGGGCGTGGCAGTTTTTTGGGGTTTGCGGGGAGCGTGGTCGTGGCAGTTTTTTGCTGTTTGCGAGGGAACAAGGAGTGATATCAAAAACTTGTACTGCGTATGGAAATTACCTATCCAACGATATATGGAACATGTTTGTAGCTCTTGTAGTTTCTGAAATCTAGGCGATGATACGGACAGACGGACGGACGGACGGACGGACGGACAGACGGACGGACGGACGGACAGACGGACATGGCTATATCGACTCGGCTGTTGATGCTGATCAAGAGTATATATACTTTATGGGGTCGTAGATGCTTCCTTCTGCCTGTTACATACATTTGCACCATATTATGATACCCTTTTCACCCATTTTTAATGGGTACAGGGTATAAAAATCGCTTTTAAATCATCGCCAATAAAAACACCAATTACCTTAAGTTTTTTTATTGCCTCAAAAAACTCATTATTATGATGACGGACGTCTTGACCTATATTCATGCGCGACAATGCCATTTTTTTGCAGAAGGCTTGCTTTTCGCTTTGATTGAAATGTTTCATAATATTTTGCCCAGCACTCGTTCGATGATTTTTCAAAAATAATCGCACGCACTTTTTTGTCTTGGTTTTCCCACGTATCATATATATTCGCGCTAAGCGGCTCAATTCCGATATGTGCTCCAGCCATTTTTTACGGATTTACAACTTAAACTTTCGTTTATAATTGTTCTTTACGTATAACTTCTAGCTGCGCCTGGGCCCATATCCAATTGGCGCAAGGGTATTCATTATAAAGCCCACTTAACTTAATTCAGGGATATACCCGAAAACAATTTAGTTTCCGGAAAATTGTGAATAAAATGCAAAAAATTTTATTTTTCATCAATATTTATTTTATTGCCTTCAAAATATGCTCATTCTGAAGCGATACACATATGCCACCTCTTTTTCCAATTATCAAAACATGCATTGTAGGCGCTGTCCGGGATTGCCTTTAGTTTCCTCTTTAGTTTTAAAACGTTCAACGGTACTGCTCTATGCGATGTCGCGGCAGCTCTTTTGGAACAAGCCGAGCATTGACGCCAAAACTCCATGCCAAAATTATCCATCAAAATCAACCGAACTGTTTCACGGCTGATGTTTAGCTTATGTGCTATCTCTCTAACACTCACATGACGACATTTGAGCAGGATTTCCTCCACTTTTTATATGTTTTCGTCAGTGTTAGACGACGGAGGATTCCTGATCCTGCATGTTTACGACGGTTTCTTGATCATCTTTAAAAGCTTAGTACCAGTCGTAGACTTTTGTTTTCGATAGAATAAATTCACCCAACATTCGCAACGACTCGGTACACGAATTTTGGTTCGAAACACAAAATTTTATGCAAATTCTGTGGGCAACAATTTTTTTGTATTGTAAAAATCGCATTAACTCCTGATTCGATATAGGTCCTTTTCTCCAACACTATAAAATATATATAAGTTCTTCATCAGGACCACCCTCTGATTCGATATAAATCCTTTTTTGTTTTTAATTGGTTAGTTAATACCTGACGTGGGACTGAGGCCAACACACTTTTAGCTGCGTTTATGGTAATTAGTGGCTTATTGGCCACGACATGGGCTGATGTTATGTTAATTACCGATTGGTGCAGTTGACGGCATTTTTATACCCTTGAAAAAGGGTATTATAATTTTGTCCAGAAATGTGTAACGCATTAAAGGAAGCATCTCCGACCCCACAAAGTATATATATTCTTGATCAGCATCAACAGCCGAGTCGATATAGCCATGTCCGTCTGTCCGTCTGTCCGTCTGTTTCTATGCAAAAAATAGACAGTAGTTTTAAAGCTAGCGTTTTGAAATTTTTACCAGATCATTATTTTTGTTGCACGCAGATCAAGTTTAAGAATCGGTCGGATCGGACCACTATATCATATAGCTGCCATACAAACGACCGATATGAAAACAAGTCTTTGTATGAAAAATTTTTTTGTTTTCCAAGCTATTGCAACCGAATTTAACATTTATTAATTTGACATAGCCATACACGATTTGTGAAAGGTTGGTCCGGATCGGACTACTATATCATATAGCTGCCATACAAATGACCGATATGAAAACAAGTCTTTGTATGGAAAAGTTTTTTGTTTTCAAGGGTAAACCATCTTCGGCAAGCCGAAGATAACTTTTCTTACTTGTTTAGAATCGGTTGAGCTGGTTGAAGCGGAAGCATTTGTGAAACAGATTCAAAAAGTACTTGCAGGAAATTAGGCTAAATTTGCTGAAACTATACAGCGTTTTCTTTTACTGAACTAGCTTTGAAATACGATTTAAGTTACTAATGTTAATAATTTGGTACTTTTTCTATATTTTTATATATTCTATTCTTCTACAGTTTGGGGGACAGCCATTGGTGGGGTTTGTGAAGACTTTTTTTGGTTATGCCTAAGTATTCTATTTCTTCTAGCTTTGGGGCTTTTACAAAAGTGTCTATTTTGCAAAATCGAGACTTCGAAAAACTCCATGATTTCAACCATCGAGATGGGTGCCATGTTAATTTTTTTAAACAATTTTCTTTGTTTCAATTAATTCGTTTTCATTTAGTAGAAGAGTTTTACCATAATTTATGTAGATGATTTCATCTTTTACTAGCCTAATCTGGATGTGCAACTAATGGCCGTTTCGATGCTGACTGAATTGCTGTTTTGAATAGAATTTTTAAGAGCGTTCAATACTAAAACGTTTATTTTTTTTTTTGTATCTGTTTGTTAAACTTATTTTTTTGATTATTATTGTTTACTAGATTGTTTAGATTCTCCTCAAACATCACCAGCTCGCCGTGATCATAAGCAATTTAATGATTAGTCTTTCTCGACCTGGAGAATGCTGAAAATGTTTAGAATGTGCGAATGTCGGTGTGTATATCATGGTAAAGGGTGTCATATAATGGGCCAGTTTAAGGCTATTTTCGGTATGGTCATGTAGGATGTCCAATAAAGTTCGGATTTGACCGAGATCGATTAGATGTATTAATTTAGTTGTTTAGATTTTTACCTTTTGCGGCTTTAAGCGTTATTGTAATTAGTAAGATTCACAGTTGCGCCGTTTCTGTTTCTGTCTCCTTTAACTATTTCTTTCTGATATCTACTGTTCATTCTTATAAAATAATTCTTATATAACTGTCTAGGCTGGCAATTACGCAGTTCTTTTCTATATTTGTTAAGTTGTAAAATGATTGTGTTTTGTTACTTTTTAAGTTTTTTGATACTTTCTTGTCCAGCTGTTTTCCATTGTTTCGGATTTGTCATTACTCTCCTGCCAAAAGACTTACTTAAATGCTCGCTTCTTCGTGGTTATATGAAAACTGTAATTGTTTTTGTAAACTGCTCTACCTGAAAGTTCTTTAATGTTTCTTTCTATGTCTTCATTGCTTAAGAATCTCATTATGCCTGAAACTTTGGAATAAAATCGTTTTATCTTTCCAAAAACTGTGCTTTTTATGGTGAATGTCTTCTGATTCTAATGTCTTTTGAGGCTTTTGAATTTATAATTCTTGCTTGTCCTAATTTAGAAAATGTATCTATTGCAGTGAGCACTAAATGCCGTTCTGTGGAGTATATGTCAATATGAACCGGGGTATTCTGGAATTTAAGTTTCTTTAAGATCAGGGGGTTTCCAGATTAGGGGGTGTCTGTCGTATATAGATTCCTTGCAAACTTTACATTGCTTGAACAAAATTTTTTACTTCACTGTTTTGAGACAAAACTGTCAAACAATTTGGAAAACAATTCCTTTTACCTTAAGCGGAAAATATTAAATTCGACACAAAAAACTCAAGTTTAGCCCACAATAGTGGCACAAACTGTCAACAGCGATCCCTAGTTCCCCCATTAGTAACATAAACACTCAAGCACAGTAATATAAGCTTGCTGCAAACAAATTTAATAGTGGTCCGCTGAATAGCGGCCACGATGGATAAAAATGCAAAAACCAGGATGTCCGCTTCTACCGACCGCTCACTCAGCCTCGGTGAGCTTTTCAACATAGCACTGAACCAAGACTCTGTGCCGATGCCGGAATCCATAGACGCCGGTGTCGGCGTTAGTGTTGATAGTGCTATCAAGCCAGCGCCTCAGCGGATCCAAGTCATTAAGCAGAAGGCATGTGGGCCTCTACTGAATGCCAAGAAGAAGGCAATACCAAGATTGAAACCAAATTCCTGTTCCCACCTACAGCGGCAGCTCAAACCGCTTTGGGTTGCTTGCGCAAACCGAGGATCTGAGTGAGCTGCCCAGTACCAGCCATCAAGCAGCTATTGCTGCTGCCAAACGTAATGCAGCCACATCTGGCATTATCAGTGCAACTTCCAAGGCGCAACCTAAACCCCCTCCAATAGTTTTGGAAGGTGTTGAAAGCGCACCCCTGCTGATGGACTAAATCTCAAAAATCACTGATCTGAACAAGGTCTCTGCCAAGGCATCGATGGGCGGAGTTCTGAGGCTCTACGCGGCAGACGCTAGAACCTTCCGCCGCATAGTCAGCAGGCTCTACGCGGCAGACGCTAGCACCTTCCGCCGCATAGTCAGCAGGCTCGAGACCGAAAAGCTTGAGATTCACTTCATACACCGAAGAGGCGAAACGAGCCAGTTGCTCCTGTTGCCAATCTCATAAACATGTTCTTTTAGAAAATCGCTGCTGCGACGAACAAGGAGATCCTGGCTCTTAAGGGTCTATGCCACATGAGAGTTGTCTTCGAGCCCCTTCGCAAGCGAAATACGACAACCCAATGCCATCGATGCCAGCAATTTGGTCACACGGCCAACTACTGCCGTAAGGCGCACATCTGCCTCAAATGCGCCGGCGAACATCTTGCCAAAGACTGTACGCGACCACGAAGCGAGCCATGCACTTGCTATAACTGTGGTGAACAGCATCCATCGAATTATTCCGGATGCTCCAAACTCCAGGCATTCCTTTAGCGCTCTAGGCCAAAAAGAGGTGTGGGTGGAAGGAGCGAAGTCAACAATCGACCTATGTCCCATGTTCCTACTGGATGTATGCCGATTGCACCTCTCCGAAGCGGAGCTTCCTACGCAGATGTAGCTAAAGCGTGGGTGGGCCCCAAGCAGGATCAGCACCAGGTGCCACAGCCCTTCCAGCAGCAACCTGAGACCAGAAGCACAGCCGGCAAAGGAGTCGGTCTAGAGGCGGACATCAGCCCCCTTTGGACAATAACACTTTTAGCATCCTGCAGACGCTAAACGAAAGCAGGAACACTCTGCGCTCCCTTCAGGAACAGCAGATTGAACAAACGAGGATGATGCTACTACCCCCTAATTTCGTTTGAAAATGTATATGCGACTACTGATCAGGGTATTGCCGATCTATTCGCAACTTTCTTTCAAACAACGTACTCATTTCCTACAAGTATGGATCAGCCTTATTCATATAACATTCAATCAGCTAATCTTATTTTCAGACCAACTTTCTCCGAAAGCATTGTGTTATCGGATCTTCTGAGGGTGAAACCAGTCTATTCGCCAGGTCCTGATGGTGTTCCTGGCTGTGTACTGAGAAACTGCGCTAAGCCATTGTGCAGACCCCTTCTTAAACTTTTCTCTTTGTCTCTGGAAACGTCGATTTTTCCCCAATTGTGGAAGGAATCCTATATAATTCCCTTACACAAAAAAGGGAAAAAATCGGATGCCGCAAACTATAGAGGAATCTCTAAATTGTCGGCAATTCCAAAGCTTTTTGAAAAATTGGTAACACCACATCTTCAACATCTCTGCAGCTCAATTATTTCTCCATGTCAGCATGGTTTTATAAAGCGTCGCTCCACCACCACAAACCTCTTGGAGCTGACCTCCTTTATTATAGATGGCTTCCGTAAAGGCCTTCAAACAGATGTCATCTACACTGACTTTAGTTAAGCATTTGACTCTGTCAACCACTCACTCCTTTTGAGTAAACTTAGTATCCTAGGATTTCCCTCAGACCTTCTCACGTGGATTTCTAGCTATTTAGCTGGGAGAACCCAACGTGTTCTTTTTAAGGATGTACACTCTCGTCTTGTTAGTGCTACATCGGGAGTCCCCCAAGGAAGCCATCTTGAGCCACTACTTTTCACTATCTTTATTAACGACCTACCCCCTGCCATAACGAACTCTCTGGTTCTTATGTATGCAGACGACGTTAAGCTTTGTCTTCAATACAAATCCCCTTCTGCCCAATATAAACTTCAGTCAGATTTGGACAATTTTCAAAAGTGGTGTTCAACCAATCTCTTAAAACTTAATGGGTCAAAATGTAAACTTATGTCTTTCTATCGCGCGTGCCCTAACCAGGCCACATACTTTCTCTATGGGATCCCCTTAGATAGATTAACCCAGGCTAACGATCTTGGTGTCCTATTAGATACTAAACTTACATTTTCCGACCACATTTCTACGATGGTTAATAAAGCCAAGGGCGTGCTTGGCTTCATTAAAAGATGGTCTAAGGAATTCAATGACCCTTATATTACTAAAACTTTATACGTATCTTTAGTACGTCCAATTCTGGAGTACGGGTCATGCGTCTGGAGCCCTCAGTATGGGGTTCATCAAGATCGCATTGAATCCGTTCAAAAGAATTTCTTGATGTTTGCACTTAGGGGACTCAACTGGGATGCAAATCTTCACCTCCCATCTTACTCTAACAGACTCCTTCTAATTAATTTACCTTCCCTAACCAATCGTAGAAAGATGCTGGGGGTCGTTTTCCTTTATAACCTTATTAATGGTAATGTAGACAGCCAGCATCTACTAACACGACTAACATTTAACATTCCAAATAGACGTACTAGAAATTTTATTCCCCTATTCCTAAGTTGTTGTAGATCTACGTATGCCCAGCATGAGCCTTTCAGGGTTTTATGTTCTGACTATAATGACTTATACTCTATTACTTCACCCTTGCACGTCCACTTCTATCAAATCCTCAATTCTCACCTACTTTTCAGAGCAACAAACGAACTCTACTTTTTCCTCGTAATCTTTTCTGAACTTTATTCTCTCGGGTCTATCCCCGCGATCCGAGCCGTACGATAAACGGCAGCGCCCCTCGGTCGGTTGGGCGGGAGGTGGGCTGTACGTTATGTAGTGTGAGCCGCGCGAAAAAAAGGGCAGATGATCCATCTGCTCACTGCTATACACGCGCAGACAGCGACAAAATGAAGCCGCTGCGCATTTTAGTATGGAACGGCGACGGCGTCTCCGCGAAACTGCCCAAAGTTGAATACTTTGTGCGGCGCTAGGAGATTGATGTTTTGCTTATCAGCGAAACACATTGCAAAGATGTAGTCAAGCCCAAGCTGTATGGTTACGAGGCCTATACTGCAAACGATCTGGGTGAGGGTAACGCCAAAGGTGGATCATGATCAAATCAAGTTTGGTTCATTTTCCTCTTCCTTCAGTAGCCACTGATAGGGTGCAACTTACGTCTGCAACTATAGATACTGGGGACGGCAATATAAACTTCGGTGCGGTCTACTGCCCACCGAGGTTCGTTTGGACCACAGACAACTTCAAATCCATATTGGAGCAACAACAGCATAAATTCATTGTAGCAGGCGACTGGAATGCGTCCCACTGGCTTTGGGGAGCAGGGAGGTGTAACCAAAGAGGTCATGCCCTGGCAAATCTAATATTTAACTCTGATGTAAACTCGCTAGCAACAGGTGGCCCCACAAGGTGCCCTTATGGCAGTAGACGGTCTCCAGGCTACATCGATTTTGCGCTGACAAGAGGTGTCCTGGGTTTACACTCAGATTTCCGGTCGGTTGCTGAGCTTAGCTCTGACCACTTACCTCTAATCAACACTCTGGACACAACAGCTACAGCCTATCCCAAAGTCGAGCGGCTTATCAGCAGGCGCACTAACATGCAACGTTTTCAAGAGCACCTCGAGTCGTCACTGAACCTTGACTAGCGCTGCACTCCGAGCGGGACATTGAAGTTGCAATCGACTCTCTCACCCACTCTATCCTCCACCGTGCACTGGTGGAACACAAAGCAGCATGTGGAACCATGCCATGCCATGCCAATGACAGGTTAGCCAATACGAGTACCGAAGCCGACGCGACGCACTCGCTCTGGAAGGCCACACGTGCGATTAAAAGACGTTGCCTAAGGAAAGCACCATTGGTGAACAGCAACGGGGTATGGTGCCGAACTGATTTGGAGCAAGCAGAAGCGTTTGCCGCGCACCTGGCCGAGCGCTTCCAACCTTTTAACCTCGCCAGTCCCCACCCGGTTGAAGAGACTCACGATTAGCTGTCCCAAGCTCTCCAAATGGACATGCCGATCCAACCGTTCGATCCTGTTGAAATAGCAGATGTTATCGCCCACCAAAACTCTAAAAAAGTACCAGGCCATGATGCAATATGTAACGCCACTCTAAAGGCCCTACCGAGCAGAGCGATCCGCTACGTAGCGATGCTTTTCAATGCTATTGTGAGACTGCAGTACTTCCCTCCTCAGTGGAAACTGGGAATCATCTCTATGATACATAAAACTGGCAAGCCGGAGAAGGACCCTGGATCCTACCGGCCGATTAGTCTCCTCCCATCGATCTCAAAGGTGTTTGAGAGACTGATTGTCGCCCGGATGGTCAGATTAATAGATGCCCAGGGAATAATGCCAGAACACCAGTTCGGATTCCGTGCTGGTCCCTGCACGGTGGAGCAACTGCATCGAGTGGTCGAGCAAATTTTAACGGCCTTCGACTGCGACGAATACTGCAACGCTCTTTTCCTCGATGTTCGGGAGGCGTTTGACCGTGTGTGGCATCCTGGTCTGCTACTGAAAATCAAGAATACCCTGCCTGCGCCATACTACTGTCTCCTGGCGTCGTACCTTAAGAATACGAGATTTGCGGTCCGGTTCCACTCTGCGCTCTCAACGGAGTATAATGCGGCAACTGGAGTACCCCAGGGAAGCGTCCTAGGCCCGCTACTATACTGCCTTTATAGCCATGACATGCCGCGCCCGGCTGACAGTCTCTACGGAACGTCAATGCTTGCCACATTTGCCGACGACGTGTGCATAACGTACAGGTCCAGGTGCGAGCAGAAAGCCGCCAACGGTATCCAGAACTACGCAACAAGATTTTCCGACTGGGCTAGGAGATGGAATATTGGCATAAATGGCAACAAGTCCACGAATGTTTGGTACACCCTCAAATGGAGAACGTCACCAGCAGTGCTCATTGACCCCTGTGGAACAGGTTGACTCAGCCAAATACCTGGGAGTCATACTCGACCGCCGGCTCACTTTCTCGAAGCAAGTGAGTGAATTGAGAATACGCATACGGGCCGCGGCGTCAAAGCACTACTGCTACCCATGGGACCGCGTAGCAAACTGTCGCTGACAAATAAGTTGACTATCTACAATCAATTCATAGCTCCTATGAGGTATACGTGCCAAATTTGGGGCCTGGCGTGTGACAGTCAGATCCGCAGAATCCAGAGCACCCAAAATAAGATGGCGAGGACGCTCACTGGCTGCGAGTGGTATGTGAGGAACACCACCCTCCACAGTGACCTAAATTTTCTCACGGTCTTTGAGACTATAAATTTCCACTCCAGCCGCTACAACGACCGACTGGAGCGCCATCGCAACCGACTCGCTAAGGGTCTCACCAGACCTCGCCCACAAAGGAGGCTCAACAGGCGACTCCCTAGGGACCTAATTGACCGGCTGCCAACAAGACGCACAGCAAGATGATGATAAGCCAATCGTCTTTCTTTCTTTTATATTTTTTGTTTTTAAGTTTTGTAAATATTGTTAGTTTGTAAGTTTAAATTTAGTAATAATGGTAACGCTAAGCATACTTAGCCGGCGAGCCTCTTGGGCAGTATTAATAGATGCCAAGGTCACCAAGGAGTTTTAAGATACCCTGTATGCCTCAATAAATAGTTATAGGAAAAAAAAAAGCTGTTTTGAAATAGTATATTTTCGAAAATACTTGTTAGTTATTTGAAGCATTTCGATGCGCACTTCTATGTGTTTGCAGAATTCTTTCTTTCTGATTAGTTTTGCTTGTTCGGTCTAGGACTTGAACTCAGTAAATTGTTTTGGATTCCATTGAAATGGCTTCGTTAAATTGTGTTCACCTGTTCTAAAGGTATTCTGGAGAGTGCGCGTGTAACAACATATTATTTTCTGGTATTTCTTAGAAGTCAGGTGAAACTATTTATTGAAATCTTGATAACAGACGTCACACTTAGTTTTTTTGCAATTTCTTAAGACTCTCTGACTTTCTTTTTTTTGCTATAAATCTTCTGCAGCAGTCGGAGAGCCCGATGAAGAATCTTAAAACACTTAAAGTTTTAGGGTAGGGAAAATTTGCTATCGTTACCACTTTTTTTTAAAATGATTTTCTACTTCTTTATCTGAGAAATCTGAAAAATAGGACTTTGTTCATCATAATGAGGCATTTGTCTAACGGACATTTGGCATCCTGTAGAATTTTAAAAATGTCAGCCAAAAATTGCAATGAGCCTATCATCATCTTTACCTAATATGATATCATCTTCGTTAATAAAACTAATTTTAATAATATATTCTCGAAGTATAATATATCATCTTATACGTTTTGTAAAATTGCTGTCAAATTTTGTGGATCGAATTAAAGTCGTGTAAACTTCATATTTTCAATTTTTTTCAGAGGTCTTTTCTATGTCACTACATTTTAAAGGGATTTTATGAAAACCATTTTTGATGTCTAAAACTGATAAGACTTTGATGTTTTCTTATTGGGTAAGTACGTTATTTATCCTGGGAATGGGATATTTATCTGGTACGGTTATTTTTTTAAGTTAGATAGGCATCTCAGATGCTTACTTTTTTGATATAACTGAAATGGTACATTATGCGGCGATCTGGTTGTTCAAATGGTGCCGTCTTCTAATAGTTATCTTATTTGCTCGTTTACTTCTTCTTTCAGTGTCTGATAGGATACTGATAGAATTTCAAGTAAGCCACAGTGTCGGACAAGGAATTGTTCTCTATGGCCAAAAATACATGTATAAATCTAAGTTAATTCGAATTAAAAATGGGGCTGGTGTGATTTTTTTGTTAAATTGAGGGCTCAAATCCAATTTTTTTTTTTAATTTTTGAAATTATTTGATATAATATGATATGATTTGATTCTTTTTACAATTTTGTTTTTTCGTTTTTTTTGGTATTGATTTGTTGTTAGTTACTTAAAAAAAATTTCGCTAAGTAATGGTGCAGCACTATAGATAGTTTTATTGATATGCCTCCTCTCTCCGTCAATCTGGATTTCATTCTGTCACTAGTGAGGGTCCTACGATGAGGGTCCTGCGATCGAGGGGTCTTCGGTGTCCCTGGCTAAAGTCCTTGGAGTCAACATTTTGCTGTTACCGACTACGTTAAACATTTTCAAAAATCAATTCGTATATGAGCATCCTGACTCAAAGTTTGAATGCCAGAATTCCATAGACTTTGTTCGCTCCCGTAAGTAATGTTACATTCAAATTTTCCGAAGACGAGACACCTGCTATTGTAGGTTGTCCGAATACACGTATTTCACGAACATTTTTAAATTTTAGAATTAATAATCATTTTGCTAGCCGCGTGTTGAATATCGATTATGTTTGAGTATCCTTTGTTTTTAAGCTTCATACCAACTATCTGGCAACCTTGTAATGTCTTATGCTTCACATTCTTATGTTCCCTTACTGAAGTCAGTTCTTTATTAATCGTTCACAATTCAACATTGCGCGTGTGTTTTGTTTTCTAAATAAACAACACCGCGTTTCCCCCTAAACAACTTACGTATGCTTCCAAATCTTTAAATTCAACATATTTATTTACTTTTTTAACGAGTAAACAAACTTTTATCTAGATAAAATATTTTTCAAAGCTCTTCAGGGAAGTTGTACTTCCTTCAACTTATATGTAAGGTAAGAATGGGTTAGATAATTCTCTGGTAAAAGTATATTTTTGGTTTAAGAAAAAGCTCTGTTTGTTTGGCAACATTTGTAATGCTGGTCAGATTACAAGTTTTTGCCACATTTTGACGGGTTTTCGTTAGGTTACACTGAGAGAATTTCGGTTAGTAAATACCAGCAGCCATAACAAAAAACTGTTGGAACATCCATACAATCATCCAAGCTACGACCTGGCTTTTGACAATTCCAAGGACCAGTTTTCTTCGTTTGATTTAGGTTACCGCAAAATCTATGGATTCTTTGGAATTTGTAAAAAGCTGTAAACAGCATTTTGTAAAACCATAATTTTTGTTCATGAGGTCTAACCAAGCTTGTACATTTTTCGTGAGTACGAATTTAGCAGTGGTATTGATCGCCAATTGGATTAATTCGTATCGCAAAGTTTTTTTTGCATTTCGAATAAGAATCTTTTAGATAGATTGTTGAGATATGGGACTTTTGAGTCTCTTTAACGGGGTTTCTTCATCCAACTGATATCATTCTTTGCAAGATCATTGTTCCGATCTCTGGCCCTCTGAACACGGGCTATGTACTTGAACCACTTTGTCGGTTCACTTTTTGCAATGGAATACAAGAAGTTTTTCGCATTCCCAGTTTTCTGCTAATTAATATTAGCAATAACATTGGCTTTGCTTTTCAGGTGTAGGATGTGCATCATTTTTTGGGTGACCCAAGGGACCAACTTCATGCTTCATGAGCATTTCTAATCATCCGAATCTTGCAAGGATCCACTGAGCGAGTTCCCTTGACATATCCGCTTTATTAATATTACGTTTAAAAGCATCCAGTGTTTGATGAAATTGAAGTTAAGTCCGAGTAAATAATGCCTGAACTTCTTCAGTGCGATATATACCTCCTTGTGAGATGTATTTGTGCTGCTTTGATTCCGGTTGTGACGTTTAGTATACTAAAATAAGTTTGACTCAACTTTCCTTGAAACTCTTGCATTAATACTGCTCCATATCCATCCTTGCATGCATTTTTATGCAACACTGTTTTTTTTTTTTTTCCAATGTTTTGCTTATTTATTGAATCTTCCCTTTTACTCTTAAGACTCTTAAGTCTAACAATAAGTTTTCAAATCTTATTCTAAGATAACTAAATATCATTTTATGAAATGATTCGTGCTGTGTGGCCTAACAAATTTAACGCTGGGCTGGTTGGTCGTTCCGGTGTAGTCGGCTTTGGCTGCATACTCGAATAAGTTTTCTTGCAAGAGGATTTGGATGTGAGGCTAGTTTTTCATTATATTTAACTTTTTTCTCAGCTATTGTCTCAATGACAAGTTTTATTTGTAAGTCTCTGTGTATATTCTCGTTCCGAAGATACCATGGAGCTCCAGTAATGATTCTCAGGATCCTAGACTGTGCTCGCTGGACTATGTCGATGTTGCTTCTCGATGCGTTGCCCCATAGCTCGGAGCCATAGGTCCATATGGGTTTTAAGACGGAGTTATATAGGAGGACTTTGTACTCCAAGCTTAGGGGAGAGCGGACGCTTATAAGCCAGTGTAGATCCCGTGCTTTTAGTCTGAGGTGCGTCGTCTTGGCCTCTATGTGTTTCCGCCAGGTGAGCCGCTTGTCCAGATGAATGCCTAAGTATGTTACGTTATCGGCTTGTGGGATGCGCGTGTGGTTACCAAGGGCCAAGGGCGGGCAGCTTTGTTTGTTTAGGGTAAATGTTACCTGTTTGCACTTTTCTTCGTTTACTCGTATGCGCCAATCTGCAAGCCAATGTTCTACACAAGTTAGATGGCGTGCTAGCTGCATCGTAGCTTTTACTGGGCATCTGGATCGACTTAGAATTGCAGTGTCATCAGCGAATGTGGATATCGTTAGCTGGTAGTTTGTTGGGATGTCCGCCGTGTATAGGGTGAATAGAATTGGGCCCAGAACACTTCCTTGAGGCACTCCGGCTTCTATAATACAGTCGTTTGAAGTGCTTGAACTGCATCTAACCGCGAACACTCTTTTATATAGATAAGACTTTAGAAGCTTATGTATGTTTTGAGGCAGCAGTTTGATTATTTTAAACATAAGTCCATCCAGCCATACTCTATCGAATGCTTGTGCAACGTCTAAGAATAGAGCTATGCAATATTCACGATGTTCAAAGGCAGTGCGAATTTCGGTTGTGATGCGGTTAACCTGTTCGATGGCTCCGTGTTTTGCCCGAAAACCAAATTGGTGCGATGGGAGTGTGTTTTGAGGTGGGGGCTGATGCGTAGTAGCAGCACTTTTTCAAATAGCTTGGAGAGACAAGTAAGTAAGCTTATTGGCCTGTATGATGTTGGCTGTGTTTTGTCTTTCCCAGGCTTAGGGATCATAATAATAACTGATTTCTTCCACTTTTGAGGGAAGTATCCAATTTTAGTAATTGCGTTGAAGAGCAAGCAGATTCGTAGAACTGCACACTTTGGGAGCTCGATGATCATTTTCGGTGTTATTAAGTCGTAGCCAGGTTAATAAGACAAGGTGCGTAAATGGTGCCTTTGACAAAGTTAAGAGTGTTGTGGAGCTTGCACTCGACTTCGCATAGGCCGGGTAAAGAGGTTACTTTGATAAATTTGTCACTTACTTCCTTGGAGTTGACCAGCATGAGAAGGTTACCATCGCGAAGATTAGAGTTGGATATGATGTCTTTGCTGATATACTTAAGGGCTCTATGGACGGCAAAGCAGTTATAGTCGGATATGGTTTTCGGAGAGTTTTTGATGAGACAACTAAAAATCTCGGATTCTTGCACTATGTTTCAGGGAGGTCTGGGAAATCAACTGGTAATTTCTGAAAGGTTCTTTTTTTCTTAGCTTTGGGGCTAACGCTGAGGCTGGCAAAGCGATTATCCCCTAAATTGGGTGGCCTGGGGGCCATGGTTAACAAATTTATGGATATAGAATGATTTGCACGTGCGCGTTGAAAAAAAGAAAAAAATCAGAAAAAAAGAAGAAAAAAGCACTCACAATTAGAAAGTCACAGACGTTCGCACTCGAAGAGAGATAGTCGGTGACTAGTGAATTTAAAATATATAAAAATATATTGACACCAAATAATTATTTTTACACAAGCTAGTAGCCCTAGACCACTGTACTTGTTTAATAAGAGCGTGATAGAAGGGAGAAGGAATGAAAGAAAGAGTGCAAACTAGGAGAGAGTGGAGAGAGGGTACAGCACCTTACTTGGATAAATAATGTAAAATTGTAATCTTACCAAATATGGTACCGTGCAAAGCCAAATGGACCCCTATTAAACTTGAGATGGTCTTATACTGGTACATGGAAGTAACAATTCGATCTATTTTTCAGCTCATATTTTGGTGTGGTTAAAGCTGAGTTCGAAACGTTCACTACAGTATCTGAATATGTATTGTTTGGAATTAGATGTGAGCGAGATCACCCACAATGCACATGCGTAATTCTTAATACAAAAGAGAATTTGTGAAATAGAAAACTTATATCTAGTGCATAACTGGATATGTCACTTCCCCCACCCCCCTTAAAAGGGCTGGCTATACTTGGTCTGGCATAAGAGAGTACAATGCTGGCAATGGGTTTTGTGACGGTTCTATTTCCTGTTGTGATTCTTGATTGTGTTTTGTTTGTTTTCTTAATTTTTTGTATAAAAATGAAAATGGGTGAAATTAAATATTTTGTATAGACGAGTCAAATAATAAAGCAAAAAAATATAAAAATTATTACAATTGCAAAAGTTCCGTATTATTTTCTGAAATTAACTTTACAACATTATTGTGTTTTATCACCTTCATCTTTGTTACATTAAATGGTAAATATATTAGTGTTAGGTCAAACCATTTAATGATTGTCCACTCGGATAGATTTTAAATTAAAAATAAGAACGAATGAATGAATTTTCGCTTAAAATAACATTAACAATCTGCGTTGTTTTATTCTTATAATTTTGTTTCTATTTATAATTATATTGCTATTTAATTCTTGACAATTTTGTGATATAGTTGTTTCAATTAGATTCCATGGAAGTATTACATTTGGTTTCACATATTCAATAATTTCCTTTAAGGGAGTCAGTATATAAATTAATTCTTTTTACGCAGATTTTTATTATCGAAATTCGACTCTCTTCGTTCTCCTCCAGTTAGTAACTCCTCGACTAAACTTTTACATAGCGAGCTCGAAGCCTTGGCAGACCGTGAGTTGGCTCCGCAGCTTTCTTTCGTCAGCGGCCCGACGTCGTCTTTGCAGTTTCCTCATTGGTGGCTTACATGGCCTGATGTTGTGTTTATCAGTGGAATTTTCTTAAATTTGCATAGTATAACGGAATCTCTTATGGTCTGATGTTGGTGGCCCGGCGCGTGGAAGAAATACGGCAGGCGCGGATTTAGCATATTGGAGTGCATTATTTGCCTTTTACTTATCTTTAACTCTTTCCCCTCCAATTTATGCTCGTCCTCAAGCAGTCTAACGAAGTATGGACTGTTATTAACCTGAGGTAGACCTCACAAGATACGCTCCAGGTATCAGGCTTGTGGGTTCCAGATTTCAGAGCCGTTTGTTATTGATTATCGTCGATTTATTTTGTTTTGCGTACATGGTCTGCGTTTTTACAAAGCCCTTTCTTTCCCTGAACTAACTTTTGGAATACAATTTTACTTATGTTAACTTATGTTATTTTTATAATCTATCGTTTTAAAATTTCAGGTAATGGCATAGGTGAGATTTTTAAATAAAAATATTTCTTATGAATTAATTATTCTGAACTACAATTTTATAATTATGGAATTACGTTTCTTTTAATTTTTTGTTATTGTTATGACCTGTTGGTTATTATTGCCAATGAGGCTGTTTAAATTTTGATATGATTTTTATCTACTATTTTTCCTTATTCTGTTGTAATTGTAGTGTTTCCATTTTCTTTAACAATTTCCTTTTTAAACCTTGACGAAAGCTTTGATCCAAGCCTAGCATTTACCTTCACGTATACATACTGTCTTTCCTGGTTGGCAGTTAATAGTATCTTTTCGTTTCTTATTATGGTTCGAAAAGTCCGTATTCTGTTTCGTTTTAAGTTTGTCAATGTTGTCCTGTCTCGTTTTCTCGTATTGTTCTTGTATTGAAGTTGCAACATACCTCCAATGGTCTTTTCTTCGTAACTGAGTGAAAGGAGTAGTTATATTCGTAAATTTTCTGGTTTAAAACTTCTTTAAAGTCCCTATGGGTATCATCTCTCTTAAAACATCGCATTATTTCCGAAAGGGTTAAATGGAATCGTTTTATTTGTCCGTTAACAGTGCTTTTGTAAGGGGGTGCAGTGTAAGTTTCTATTTCGAGTTGCTCTAACATGAATTTAATTGATTGTGAATTGAAGGATTTTTCGCTGTCCAAAACAATGAGTTTAGGGGCTCCGAAGTAAAATATGAAATATCGTAATGGGGTTCTAATATCTTCTTTAGCTTTGAATGAAATAATGCGGGCTTGAGGTAATTTAGAAAATTTATCTATTGCAGTCAGTACTAATGCCGTTCTGTTGAGTATATGTCAATATGCAATACATGACCGGGGTATTCTGGAATCGAAATCTGTTAGAGTTGAGGATTAGGGGAATGTCTGTAATGTTTGCATTGTCCGACAATATTTGCAATGTTTTGCTTCACCTTGGGAAAGTAGAAGTATAAGTATAAGTATCACGACGTGGCTAGAGCTTTTTGCACTATGCTATGTAGAAACAATAGAGTTGACTTGTTATGTTGGAATTCTGGAGAGTGCGTCAGCTACTACGTTTTCTTTCCCTGGCTTGTAAAATATTTCATTATCGTACTCCTCAAGATAAGCTTTCCATCTCTTGATTCTTGGATTTCCATTCCAACTACTGAGAGGATGTGTTAGTGGTTGATGATCTGTAAAGATTTTTACCTTTTCCTTACCGTATAGGTAATTTTTAAGAGCTTTTGAGTGCCCAAATTATGGCCGACATCCCTTTCTTATTGGCAGCATAGTTTTCTTCAGCTTTTGAAAGTGTTCTAGAAAGGAATGATATAGGATGATTATCACCTTCACTTCACCTTCATAGCGAACGGACGTGTTTTTTTCTGGCGAGCATTCGATTTTATTATTTTCTTAAAAAGACAAACCGGCGTTTGTCGAGAAATTAATTATTTAAATCTTACTTTAAATCTCACTTTAAACGTTTCCATTCGCACTCGCGTCTGCGCGGTACCGTATTTGGTGTGTTTTAAGTTATTTTATTATCTACCCAAGTAAGGTACTGTGCCCTATTTATTTCTATTCCCTTTTCTTACGTTTACTGCAATTTCTACTTTTGCAATAACTCTCTCTCCTAGTTTGCGCTCTTATTTTCCCATTACCTCTTTATAACAAGTTGCTCTTATTAACAAGTACAGTGGTTCAAGGCTACTAGTTTGTCTATTATTAATTATTTGTTGTTTATTTATTTCTTATATTCTTAAATTGCTAGTTCTTACCTTAAAATTTCTAT
Source organism: Drosophila merina (assembly GCA_035047645.1). Classification (NCBI taxonomy): domain Eukaryota; kingdom Metazoa; phylum Arthropoda; class Insecta; order Diptera; family Drosophilidae; genus Drosophila; species Drosophila merina. Next base: position 21,413,139 of record JAWNPH010000089.1, on the reverse strand, counting down.
AATGGAATTTTATAGCATCTGCGCTATAAAATCGTGCAATAAGCCGATTTCCGCGTCCCAGCCTAGCATCCCCTGTTGGCTGTGTGAAAATGTTGTGCATGCGAAATGTGCAGGTTTCACCGCCTCAGTTTCGGATGCAATTTCTAGAAACGCTGGTTTCCACTTTTGCTGCAGTGGATGTCGCGCGGTTCAGAAAGAAATGCGAACGTTCATGCGGCAAACTAAAAACGGTTTTAAAGAGTTGATCGGTGGTTTCCGGAAAATCAACGACCAACTCTCTGCGCTGGATTCCCAATTTAGCAGCCTACAGCTACTAAATGAATCCCCAAAGCGCAAAAAAACCGCTATTAGGGACTCCGTAGGCACTGATATCGCTATTCAGCCCGATCAGCCGACGACCATGCAGCCGCTCATAACTCTTACTACCCCAAGAGCAGGAGTTCGAAACACAAACGTGGTTTCGGAATTTGACTTCATTGTTGAGCATAACTCGCCCGAAATACCACCCAGGGTATCACTCCAAGTGATTCCTTCGGCACGAGTAGAGTCGACCCCCTTAAAATCCACTGATAAGGGTAAACCACCGTCCGGACCCCCGGTACGGACTGATGTCGCGGTCTTACCAACCGCAACACCAAAGCCCTTACAGGTGATCCTCCCCTCTAAACATATATTTATTTCACGGCTGGCCCCTGACACCTCAGAGATTGATATCTCGGCTTATATCCAAGCTAAATCCAAGGCCGTTGTTAGAGTGGAGAACATTAGGAAATTTAAATATTCTTACTCAAGGCTTACGTCATCTTTTAAGATACGTGTACCTTTGCCGATGTTCGATACGATCTGTTCGCCCAGCTTTTGGCCGGAGAACATATTCGTACAAGAACATCAGCCGAGTACAGTAAAAAAAAAGGTTAGTAAGCCTGTGGGAGTTAAACTCCCAAAGCCTAAAAACCCTGTACCATCTTCGTCTCCCTTACCTAAACCTTCATCCTCAAAAAACTAACAACATCTTACATATCCCTTACCTATCAAAATACTAGGGGGCTTCGGAGTAAGCTCCCTAAACTGTATTCTGATAGTCTATCTTTTGCATCCCAGATTTTAGTCTTCACAGAGACCTGGTTAAAGCCGGAGATTTTCAGTTCGGAAATTTTCCCAGACAGGTACACCACTTACAGACGGGACCGACCACTACGAAGGGGAGCAGGAGTCCTTATCTCTGTGGACTCCGACTTTGCTTCTGAAGAGGTTAGGTTACCGAATCTGGGTGATATTGAATTCCTATGTGTCAAAATCACTATGTCGCTTCAATCAATATTCATAACATGCTCATATTTACCACCTTCTTCGGAACCACCTACATACTGGCACCACTTATCTGCCATTCAGCTGGTTTCGAACCGCATGTCTGACAGCGACCTTTTAGTGACTCTAGGAGATTTCAATTTACCGGAACTTATCTGGTCAAACATCGAGAATTCACCATCTTTAACACTCTCAACACATCACGATTTTACTGAGGGTATGTTTGACATATCCCTTGGTCAAATTAACCACGTAAGGAATTCTTTAGGTCGGCTTCTAGACTTATGTTTCGTTTCTGACCCAGATGGAATAACCGTTTCCAGAGCCATGCCACTTTCGCTCCCAGAAGATCCTTACCACCCAACGCTTGAGGTTTCGATTGAAACCCTTACTGCTAGCAACCTTCAGTCTCGCCATGGAGTTCATAAAACTCGCTGCTTTCGTAAGGCTGATTTTCAGAGACTAAGCAATTTAATTTCTTTATTTGATTGGTCCGATCTCTGGGAATGCACCGATATTAATATCGCTTTAGAAACATTCTACAAAACGCTTAACGCTTTCTTCGACTCTTGCGTGCCATGGAAGTATCCATCCGCCTCGACCGACCCTCCTTGGTTCACAAGGAGCCTTAAAAACTTAAAATACATTAAAAATAGACTCCTTAAGAGACATAAGAAAACTGGCTGTAACGTAACTTTCTCAAGATACTTAGCAGCTCGGTCAAATTTCACCGTGCATAACGCTGAGTGTTATAAGAATTATATAGCTGTCGCTGTCGCTGTCGGATTCAGTTCACTCAGGATCCGAAGCAGTTTTATAATTTTGTTAACACTAAGCGTAAGCAGGCATCTTCTCCCCCCTAATTTCGTTTGAAAATGTATCTGCGACTACTGATCAGGGTATTGCCGATCTATTCGCAACTTTCTTTCAAACAACGTACTCATTTCCTACAAGTATGGATCAGCCTTATTCATATAACATTCAATCAGCTAATCTTATTTTCAGACCAACTTTCTCCGAAAGCATTGTGTTATCGGATCTTCTGAGGGTGAAACCAGTCTATTCGCCAGGTCCTGATGGTGTTCCTGGCTGTGTACTGAGAAACTGCGCTAAGCCATTGTGCAGACCCCTTCTTAAACTTTTCTCTTTGTCTCTGGAAACGTCGATTTTTCCCCAATTGTGGAAGGAATCCTATATAATTCCCTTACACAAAAAAGGGAAAAAATCGGATGCCGCAAACTATAGAGGAATCTCTAAATTGTCGGCAATTCCAAAGCTTTTTGAAAAATTGGTAACACCACATCTTCAACATCTCTGCAGCTCAATTATTTCTCCATGTCAGCATGGTTTTATAAAGCGTCGCTCCACCACCACAAACCTCTTGGAGCTGACCTCCTTTATTATAGATGGCTTCCGTAAAGGCCTTCAAACAGATGTCATCTACACTGACTTTAGTAAAGCATTTGACTCTGTCAACCACTCACTCCTCTTGAGTAAACTTAGTATCCTAAGATTTCCCTCAGACCTTCTCACGTGGATTTCTAGCTACTTAACTGGGAGAACCCAACGTGTTCTTTTTAAGGATGTACACTCTCGTCTTGTTAGTGCTATATCGGGAGTCCCCCAAGGAAGCCATCTTGGGCCACTACTTTTCACTATCTTTATTAACGACTTACCCCCTGCCATAACGAACTCTCTGGTTCTTATGTATGCAGACGACGTTAAGCTCTGTCTTCAATACAAATCCCCTTCTACCCAATATAAACTTCAGTCAGATTTGGACAATTTTCAAAAGTGGTGTTCCACCAATCTCTTAAAACTTAATGGGTCAAAATGTAAACTTATGTCTTTCTATCGCTCGTGCCCTAACCAGGCGACATACTTTCTCTATGGGATCTCCTTAGATAGATTAACCCAGGTTAACGATCTTGGTGTCCTATTAGATACTAAACTTAAATTTTCCTAACACATTTCTACGATGGTTAATAAAGCCAAGGGCGTGCTTGGCTTCATTAAAAGATGGTCTAAGGAATTCAATGACCCTTATATTACTAAAACTTTATACGTATCTTTAGTACGTCCAATTCTGGAGTACGGGTCATGCGTCTGGAGCCCTCAGTATGGGGTTCATCAAGATCGCATTGAATCCGTTCAAAAGAATTTCTTGATGTTTGCACTTAGGGGACTCAACTGGGATGCAAATCTTCAACTCCCATCTTACTCTAACAGACTCCTTCTAATTAATTTACCTTCCCTAACCAATCGTAGAAAGATGCTGGGGGTCGTTTTCCTTTATAACCTTATTAATGGTAATGTAGACAGCCAGCATCTACTAACACGACTAACATTTAACATTCCAAATAGACGTACTAGAAATTTTAGTCCCCTATTCCTAAGTTGTTGTAGATCTACGTATGCCCAGCATGAGCCTTTCAGGTTTTATGTTCTGACTACAATGACTTATACTCCATTACTTCACTCTGCACGTCCACTTCTATCAAATCCTCAATTCTCACCTACCTTTCAGAGCAACAAACGAACTCTACTTTTTCCTCGTAATCTTTTCTGAACTTTATTCTCTCGGGTCTATCCCCGCGATCCGAGCCGTACGATAAACGGCAGCGCCCCTCGATCGGTTGGGAGGTGGGCTGTACGTTATGCAGTGGGAGCCGCGCGAAAAAAAAAAAAAAAAAAAAAAAAAAAATTATCTTGTGATAGGACAGCTCCTATTGCGAAATTAGAAGCTTCAGTAGTCAGATGAAACTTCTTATTGAAATCTGGATAACGAAGAATAATTTTTTTTTGAAACCAGACTACTTTTTAACTTTCTAAAAACTTCTAGCGCTTCTTTATTTAATACAATTGATTTCCTTGACGACAATTGTTTTGGCACTTGTCCATCGCTAATTTTGCATAATTTTGAATGAATCTTCTGTAGTAGCCGGAAAGGCCTACGAAGGATCTTAGATCCTTCAAAGTTCTAGGGCAGGGATAGTCTGCGACTTTATTTTGGTTTGTCTCTATTCCTTGATCAGAAACAATAAATCCTAGAATTTTGACTCTGTTTTTCATAAACTCACATTTATGTAACTGTCACTTCATGTTGGCATTCTTTAAATGGGTATCATCGTCTTTACTGAATATGTAATATCGTCTATATAAATGAAACAGATTTTCCCAATGTGTTCTCGAAGTATGTCATGTAATGCGCGCTGAAAAATTTATGGCTCCTTTTTTTGAGACCGGATGTCGGACGAAGTTCGGATTGCAGCTTTTACATTTGTAGTGTAAGTTTATCTTTGATTAGGGTTTGCGAAAAGATCTGGAAATGATCTGAGCAGGTTGTTCAACCTTGTTTTTTGGATATCGGACAAATGGGATGTTTTCGTAGTGTAAGATCGAAGAACTTTGTATTCCTTATGGAGCATAGCTCCGTTTATTTTGTAGTTAGACTCGTGTCAGTTCTAAAACTCGACTGATTCTTAAAGCTAATACAATATTCTTCTTAGGCTATGAATTGCGCCTTCGCTGCCTGGTGAAGTCGGCAGAGAAGCGGCTATTATATATGTATGTTAAAAGAGTTGAGCGAAAATGCTATGTGCGCACAGTATGTATATAGCGGCATTTGGTTAGCGTGGGAATGCTGACCATGCATTTGTGCAGTGTGCTTCAGAAGCGGGCGATCATATAACGCTTCTACTTGAACATTATTGTTTATGCTAGCACTGCCAATGCGTATGTAATTATGTTATTGATTTATGCAAGTATTTTGAGTACATTGTACTCTATGTAAATATGTTCTCTAAATATATATGTACGCATACCACATCTCCCTCCTTTTAAAAAATATTGTAACATAGTGTAGTTATTTTATTCTATTATTATTATTATTGGTTTTTATTTTTTATTTATTTATTTTTTTTTTCTTTTTCTTTTTGACATCTTAAATTGTATTTTTCCATTATTATAATGCTTTTTATATTAAATCATGACGTCATTTATGAATAAACAAGTGAGAAAAGTTATCTTCGGCTTGCCGAAGATGGTATACCCTTGAAAACAAAAGGTTTTCCATACAAAGACTTTTTTTCATATCGGTCGTTTGTATGGCAGCTATATGATATAGTGGTCCGATCCGGACCAAACTTTCACAAATCATGTATGCCTATGTCAAATGGATAACTATTGAATTCGGTTGCAATAGCTTGGAAAACAAAAACTTGTTTTCATATCGGTCGTTTGTATGGCAGCTATATGATATAGTGGTCCGATCCGACCGATTCTTAAACTTGATCTGCGTGCAACAAAAATAATGATCCGGTAAAAATTTCAAAATTTTAAAACTACTGTCTATTTTTTGCATAGAAACAGACGGACAGACGGACATGGCTATATCGACTCGGCTGTTGATGCTGATCAAGAATATATATACTTTGTGGGGTCGGAGATGCTTCCTTTAATGCGTTACACATTTCTGGACAAAATTATAATACCCTTTTTCAAGGGTATAAAAACTTTTAATCGATCTTTATGTACTATTTGTTTTTTATTTTTATTGTTGGATATTGTTATCTATCTTCTATCTTTTCTACCTTATAAGGTCCCGTATATTTAAAATCTAATTTATGACCTACTTCATTTCTTAATAGAACTTTATCTCCTACTGTTATTTCTATATTTTTGGTTTGTAAATCACAATTTGCTTATTTTTTCTTTTATGCTCTTCAAACATAGTTCTAGCTCTTTTATATGCTACTTCTAATCTATATTTACTTTCCTTAGCATAATCATCTATATTGTATATTGGTTCTATGCTAGTTATATTACTGCAATTTCTGGGTAAATTATTTGTTCTACCAAAAACAAGTTCATATGGACAATAATTATGTACCATAGAAGTGGTTGTATTAAAACAATAGACGAAATAATGAAGCCATACATCCCAATCAGTTTTATCAACCGATGTGTAAGATCGTATGTATTCATTTAGAGTTCTATGACTTCTTTCGACTACACCTACTGTTTGATGGTGGTGAGCGGTAGACGTTATATTTTTAATTTTTAGGTATTTGCAAAGGTCTGTAATGATTGAATTCTTATACTCTGTACGCATGTCCGTAATGAACGTCTTCATTGGACCATAAGTAAGAATAAAAGATCCGAAAATTGCTTTAGCGACTGTTGTTGCGCTTTTGTTCGGTATGGGTATTGCAAATAAATATTTGGTTAAGTCACAAATGAGAGTGACTGCATATTCGTTGCCATTTTCCGACTTTGGTAGAGGACCTATAGTGTCCACTATCACTCTGTCGAAAGCATGATCAGGGGTTTCAGTTAAAGTCATTGGGGTCTTTGTATGCGTTGTTATTTTCGCTTTTTGGCATTTTTGACATTTTTTAATGTAGTCTGTTATTTGTTTAGACATACCTTTCCAAAAATAATGTCTTTTGACCTTGGCCAAGGTTTTTGCAATGCCTGTATGACCTCCTTGTAATGGATCATAATGTAGTGAAGACAAAATTGCTTCTTTTTCTTTTTCATTGTTTATTAAGGTAACCGGGTTGAGTGGCGCTACTCTTAATTTTGTTAATATTTTATTGCCCTTTTGCTTAAAATTATCTATTGAAACGTATTTAAAAATATTTTCCCACGGTGCCATTTTTAGATGATTGATTTTATATATACCGGCCTGCATTTCAAGCCTTTGGAAAATTGATCTAAATCAAGAATTCCATTTGTATATAAATCATCGATATCATATCTTGCAGTAATCTTTTTTCCATGTTTAAAGAAACATATCATATTTTTTACTTGCAAGGTCACTACTTTACGTATCTCGTCATTATTGATGACTTGGTATACGTCGGGCATTGAAGCTTTTTCTATTAATTGCGTATGCAATTCAGATTTGTTTGTTTCTCCTGCGCAGGATTTTTGTCTACTTTGTAATCTTGTAGTGACTTTCTTAATATTTCCGGTTATATCTTTTAATTCTTTGATGGTTATTCTTGATAACGCATCAGCTACATAGTTGTCTTTACCCCTCAGATACTCTACTGTAAAATTATATTCCTCCAATTCAAGTCTCATACGAGTCAATTTTGAGCCAGGATTAGTCATTGAAAAAAAAAAGGTTAGTGGTCTATGATCAGTTTTGACTGTAAAATGTTTACCATAGATATAGGGTCTGAAGTGGGTTATTGCCCAATGTATTGCTGCTAATTCCTGCTAATTCCTGCTCAGTAGTATTTTTATTACTCTCGCCCTTAGTAAATGATCTTGATGCGTATGCAACTGGAAGTTGGTGGCCATTGTGGTCTTGAGATAAGACTGCGCCACATGCCATTTTGCTAGCTTCTGTTGTAATACAAAATTCTTTGCTAAAATCGGGGTATTGTAAGAGAGTAGGTTCCATCAGTTTTGTTTTTAAGTGTAAAAATGCTTTTTGACAGTCTTCTGTCCATTCAAAAGGAAAATTCTTTTTACATAATCTAGTTATGTGCCGTGAATATTCGGCGAAGTTTTTTATGAATCTTCTATAATAGTTACAAAATGCAACGAAACGCCTTGCGCTATCTGCATCATGAGGTACTGAGTAATTTTTGATGGCATCATACTTCTTGTCATCTGGCAGTATTCCTCTATCTGTGCATTTATGTCCCAAAAAGGTGACTTCACGCATAAAGAATTAACATTTCTCTGGATGTAGTTTTAGATAATATTTCCTGCATTTGTCAAAAACATCTGATAAGTTTTTAATCATATGGTTTTCGGAACAACCTATTACTATTAAATCATCCATATCGATAAATGCTTGCGTTGGCTCAAGGCCAGAAAATGCAATAGTCATCATTCTTTGAAAAGAATTCGGCGCTATTTTCAGTCCAAATGGTAATCGCGTAAAACGATATGAACCGTTTGTTGTTGAAAATGAAGTTATATCTCTTGAACTCTTCTCAAGTTCAATTTGGTGAAAACTGACATCAAGTCAAGGCATGAAAAATATTTGGCTCGACCTAGTTGATCCAAAATGTCCTCAATTCTTGGGAGTGGAAATTTATCAGACAACAGTTTTTTATTGATTTGACTATAGTCGCCATTTCTTTTCATCTGAGCCTGGAAGAGATTTTTTCGGTACTAATAGTAATGGACTATTGTATTCCGATACTGATGGTTCGACTATTTTATCATTGATCAATTTTTGTACTTGTTCTTGAATTTCGTCTTTTTGACTATGAAGATTTCTATAATTTTTAATATATATTGGCTCATCATCTTTCAATCTTAATCTTTGTTTGTATAAATTATTAGCCGATATTGGTTCTGTTGTCAGACCAAATATATCAGTGTATTTACTACAAAGCTTTTTCAGCTGGGTTTTGAATTGTGGTGGGAAATTTTTTGACAATTGAGACATGACATTTTGTTCTCTGGTTTCTTTATTTGGTTGAACCACATCATAGTTTCAAAATGGCTCGTATTTTAAATTGTTTGCATCTACTAGTTTATCAGTATGATATTTATTTAACGTATTTAATATTCGGATATAAACATCGTTTGATGTAGAACTGGTATTCGCTACATAAATACCTGTTTCTATTTCTTGGTTTGGGATCAATATATTTGTATCTTCAATTGAAGGTATATTGATTTTTCGGACAACTTGTGATCTAGCTGGTAATAATATTCTATTATTACCAAAGTTGTATGTTATTGGAACATAAATCGGAAATTTTAAATTTTTGGGTCTAATGATAAACCAATCTTCTTTTGGTTTGAAGTCTAATTGGCAGTAAAATTTTTTTATAAAATCAATGCCAATTATTCCATCGCATTGTATGGGGAATTGTTGATGAGCAATATGCAAATTGTGAGGGATTATGTATTTATCGGTTTGTAGCTCTATTGAGGTTAAGCCCTTAGATTTAATAATCTCTTGGCTTATGCCTTGAATGTTTATTATACTGTCATCTTGGATACTATTGAAGTAGTCGGCTTCTTCTTTTAGTATTGAAATATCTGCACCCGTGTCAACTAAGAAAATTAATCTTTTTCCTATTGCCACATGGTCAAATGCAATGAATATATTTATACTTAGATTGATTGAATGTACATGAGCTTTATTTATTGCCTTGTATCTGAGAGTTGTTGCGAGTTTCCCGAATTATCTTGGGTTACTCTCACACTAGCATTATTATTGTTATTATATCTATTCTGATTGTTTAGGCTTCCTCTATTTGAGTAGCCACGGCCTCTATAATTGTTACCATTATTTTGGTTACCGTTATTGCCACAATTGTTATTGTATCGGTTATTGTAATGGCCTCTGCCGCGACCATTACCTCTATAACCTTGGCCTTTATAGTTAGAGTTAGAGTAACCTCTCTTTGAATACATTACATGATTCACATTTCCGGTTACTCTGGTGCTAGTTCTTATGTAAGCACCTATGGCAGCATCCATAGTTGTGCACGTACCTGCTTCTAGCACAGTTTTCACACTTTTGTGTTCGGTCTTTTTATACCCTTGAAAAAGGGTATTATAATTTTGTCCAGAAATGTGTAACGCATTAAAGGAAGCATCTCCGACCCCACAAAGTATATATATTCTTGATCAGCATCAACAGCCGAGTCGATATAGCCATGTCCGTCTGTCCGTCTGTTTCTATGCAAAAAATAGACAGTAGTTTTAAAATTTTGAAATTTTTACCGGATCATTATTTTTGTTGCACGCAGATCAAGTTTAAGAATCGGTCGGATCGGACCACTATATCATATAGCTGCCATACAAACGACCGATATGAAAACAAGTCTTTGTATGGGAAACTTTTTTGTTTTCCAAGCTATTGGAACTGAATTCAATACTTATCCATTTGACATAGGCAAACATGATTTGTGAAAGTTTGGTCCGGATCGGACCACTATATCATATACCTGCCATACAAACGACCGATATGAAAAAAAGTCTTTGTATAGAAAACTTTTTGTTTTCAAGGGTATACCATCTTCGGCAAGCCGAAGATAACTTTTCTCACTTGTTGATCATAACATCGATGGCATCCCTAGTACTCAATCTATTGGCTTGCTCACTTTGTAAACCTTCATCGATATACGAGGCTTCTAAGAGCTTACGTAAATTATCAACTTCGGTTGTGAACTGTGAAGCTGTTTCGCCTCTTTGTTGTACAGTGCATAATTTTTCCTTGATGTTTTGGGATGTCTCCCCAACAATTGAAGTTTGCAGTTTATTAATTATTGCTTCAATTGTAGATTCGCTCAGTACCAGGTTCAAAGTAGTGCCAAACAATTTTGATTTTATTACTTCGACTGCAATGTCCTCAATTGGTCCTTTTGCAAGGCCTACTAATTTGATGGCCATAATAAACTTCTGAAGATGGATCTTTTGTCCATCAAACTCTGTAGGCCATCAAAATGTAGGCCCTGATGGCGGCTGAATTGTCTGTCTTTTTGCTTAATTTTATTTCCTGATCTTCTTTATTTCCTGAATCTTCTGGCAATTGCAACATTGCTGGTATTGTTAGATCGTTCAGATCTTCTTCTTTGATTTCTAGTTCCGAGTCAGAATCATTGAGTGATTCTGTTTCTCCTTTCAAAGGGGAATTAAGAATTGTTGGTATCAATATGTTTAGATCGAACCTTTCTTTGATATTTATTAGATTACTTCTTAATCTAATCAAAAATTTGGACACTGTTGTCCACTGTTTTTTGTCTAGTTTCCCTCTTTGGTCATGTATACGGGATCTAGCCTGATTAAATGATTCTACCAGAATTGTTATATGCTTACTAGCAGTTTGTTTTTGGATAGTTCTATTCTGAGACAAACATTTATATGACTTATCAAATTTTTCTTTTATTTCATTCAAGATGGCTGTTAAATTTTGCCAATCCATAATTTATTTGAGACATTTTTAAGTATTTAGAAGAAACATTTTTTTCTTTTGATTTTATTATTATTTTTATTTCATTAATGACCTCATTATTTAAAAATTAAATTGTTTCTAGGCCATTGGCCCTGCTATTATAGCGTTTCTTTAAACTTTTATTGTGGAGTTTGTAAAAAGTGGTAAACTTTTATGAGTGCATGTTGTCATTAAAATAAAAATTGCTAACAATAGTATTGTTATATAGCTTAAATTGTTTGATTCTATCTCCACTTTTTTTATTACATTTGCAGTGGAATCCACTGTTTTTGTATCAATTAAGCCCATATTGGGTTTTAAGATTTCTTCAGTTTTTTCGTAAATTTCTTCCTTATATATTCTGTTTGTCACTATTGACATTTACGTTAAAATTGTATTACTATTAGTATTTTTATTTTTACTATTTTATTTTACTATTAGTATTTTTATTTTTGGATTTTATTTTTATAAATTCTTTGTTTAAAGAAAATTTTTTTTTGTTTTTTTTTTTACATATGTTCCTGCCTATTGTTTTTGTATAGCTTTACAGGCTATACGGCTCATCTGGCAGAAATATTTCCGCTCAATTTTACAATTTTTGGTTTTTATAGTTAGGAAAAAAACTATGCATCGCAGTGCATTCAAAAAAAAAATTTTGCAACGCAGTGCTATTGATAAAAAAAAATTGCGCTGTCGGAAGCGCTGTCGGTTCCCTTGCTGGCTTAACTTGACGCGTTAAGCGGTGCTGGTGCTGGTTGTCGCACAGGCTTCCTTCTGCTCGTTGATGTCCTTACAATGTTTGCAAGTGTACTTGCAATAGGCGCTCCATAGTCCCTCGCAATCCAACGGGCATTGTTCCTTGTAAACTGGTATGCTGGCTCTGGGTGGTGGTGTTGCAGATTTAATTTTTGTATTATTTGTGGTTTTTATGAATGAGAGAGTTGTGCTTTGGGTTTTTATTGGCGCTTCTTTTTTTTAATTCTTGTTGTAAGAAATCAAGCTCTGCTTGTAGTTTGCGAGCAGTTGATCAGGCTGGTGGTGGCGTTTGAGAATATAATAGCCATCTTAGGTGAGCTATTCTCGTTTTTAACTTTTGCCGCACACCGCCGCGCTTGTTTCCCATTGCCTCACTCTACTCACTCAGAATTTTGTTTTCCATCCGTATCTCCAGTCCAGTCCAATATAATTTTGATTTGGTAGTCATTGTAGTCCTTAGGCCCTAGATCCTGGTAATGTCACGGTCGCCATGTAAGATCGAAAGTCCTTTGTATTCCTTATGGAGCATAGCTCCGTTTATTTTGTAGTTAGACTCGTGTCAGTTCTAAAACTCGACTGATTCTTAAAGCTAATACAATATTCTTCTTAGGCTATGAATTGCGCCTTCGCTGCCTGGTGAAGTCGGCAGAGAAGCGGCTATTATATATGTATGTTAAAAGAGTTGAGCGAAAATGCTATGTGCGCACAGTATGTATATAGCGGCATTTGGTTAGCGTGGGAATGCTGACCATGCATTTGTGCAGTGTGCTTCAGAAGCGGGCGATCATATAACGCTTCTACTTGAACATTATTGTTTATGCTAGCACTGCCAATGCGTATGTAATTATGTTATTGATTTATGCAAGTATTCTGAGTACATTGTACTCTATGTAAATATGTACTCTAAATATACATTTGCATTTTGTCGTATTTTCGGACGAGAAGAAATTTAATCTGGAGGGACCAGACGGCTATAGTCATTACTATCATGATTTGCGTAAAGAGGAGCACATTTTGGATCGCTTACACAGTCGAGTTGGAGGTGTCATGGTATGGGGCGCCGTATCCTATTATGGCCCCTGTGAATTGCAGTTTTTAACACAAAAAATGAAAGCGAAAGGTTATATTTGCGTATTAAAAACGGCATTTCCCTACTTTAAAAACATTTATGGAAATCTAGAATGGCATTTTCAGCACGACAATGCCCCAATCCACACGTCACGTTCGGTAAAAACTTGGATACAAAGCGAAAATGTAAAAGTCCTGGAATGGCCACCATACTCCCCAGACCTTGATATAATAGAAAACGTGTGGGGATGGTTGGCTAGAAAGGTATACGAGGGTGATAAACAATATGCCACTAAAGAGGAATTGATCACCGGAATAAAACTTGCTTGGTCTGCAATTACTTTGGATTACCTACAAAAAATATATGATTCACTTCCCAGACGAATGTGTGAAGTCCTTGAAAGCAAAGGAGGTTCAACTCATTATTAGTTTCCTTTAAAAATATTCTAATTTAAATATTTAAGTTTTAATCATCACTTTTTTTTCGAAATGAATCGAACAAACTTAAATTATCGTAGGGGGCGCTAACATGATGACCCAATTTTGATTTACCCATTTATGGATTGTTTTCCTTTTTTATTTAAATAAAAATCTGTAAAAGACCAACTGCATCCCGTATAAGCTTTTCAATTATAGAATTATTCAACTTTTGAGTGAAAAAAAATCCAAAACTCTATCTTATACAGTTTTCCAAATATCTCACATCAAAGATGTTTGCTCAGGGGGCGCTAATCTGATGACGCGCAGTGTATATGTACGCATACCACAATAGTGATAATATTGATGGATTCGAATTTTTTTCTTTTATGTGGATGTTTATACCGTTTTTAAGGGTCATTATATTTTTACTGATTTTTTATTTTAGCACATAGTTCTTTGAAACTGTCGTTGCCTGAAAAGGCATCAAAAGATTTGAATGAAGGTAGGAGAAAGTATTTCACCTTAAAAGGTTTGCTATTTTGTTGTGAGTCACTTTTTTACTACCTTCAACAGAAATAGCATTGAATGGATTTTTATCCGGAATATGGTTTCTGACAAATTTTGGCTAAATATAGTTTCTGTTTGAACCGGTGTCTATAAGGAGTGAGAAACTCTTTACTCTAAAAAATGTAATGCAGTATCGTCATAGGATTCGTATACGTTGTTGTCCGTGTCAGCTTGTTCTATTTGCTCGACGCAACCTTCTAAAGTTTTGTCTTGATTATAGTTATCTTCATTTATTGCTATAGCCTGTTCGTACTCAGTCATGGTAGCGTAAGTCTCAGTGGATTATCCGCCAGTATCGTCGTTGGAAGTCTGTATGTTAAAATTCCTTTGCCTTTTCTTTGAGTCTGGCACTGAACCTAGTGATTTTTTTGCCAGGCTCGAAGCGAGGTCTGTTTACGAATTAACTAATTTTGTTTGCATACTTGGATCTATATACATTGGCTCGGGACGGGGCTGAGGTTTTTGTGTAAATGGTCTGGACCGAGCGAATTAATGTGGTTGGTATTGGATTTTGTGGAACATTTATCTTGGTGCAGTAATTGGTTATTGTTAACGTTCTGTCTTGGCAATGGTACTGGTAATAGATATCCGTATCGATGAGGATATCTTGGAGGAACCTGTGGCGGTTGTTTATTAACAAGCTGAATATTGCGTGCAGCAGGTATTTTCCAGTTTGTCCTTTGGTAGATCCATAATTCGCACGGATATTTGGTTTTCTACAGTTTTAAACATAGGTGAAGTGCCTAGTCCTAATAGTTGAGATAGGTCACCTTAAAGACCTCTGACGAAAGTATCCAGAGCTTTATCTCTGTACATTTTTATCATTAGTAGCTCCGATTCCCTGCTTAGTCCCATACAACCGATTTTGTTTAAGGAACAAATGCATATAAACAGACTGTTGGAATTCTTCCACTGATTGGTTCGAAGTTTGCACTAACATTTTCATTTGGTATACTGATGTATTGATGTCTCGTTTGTCGGCGTAGTGTAGTGTCAAGCATTTTGAAATTGCTAACCAGTTAAGAGGTGTGTTGTAGGCCATACTCTAGAGCCATACCGGCATGTCCTTTTATTTTATTAGTTCCTTGATATGAACTGTATGCTTCCAAGACGCGCTCTACACCCGTTTTCCATGAGTTAAACTCAGCTGGATCACCTGAGAATTCGCGTATGGTTTTCACAATGTCTGATACCCTATCTTAATCACCTAAATTCCTAGCATATTCGGGGGCAATAGTCTGATGTAACTTTGAAAGATGAGACAATAATTTCATATAAAAGTGAATAAGAAATAAAATAAAATTTTATGAAGCTTAATTAATGTTAGTTTACATAGATTGCGTTCTTGTAGTTTTTGTATTATTTTTTTTTTTGTAACTAAAGTCTGGTTGTTTCCTTTTACTTTAGAGGGTCCTTTGGGAATCGTTTGAATTTGTTGATGAAAAGTTTGAATTTGTTATATCACTAAGTCCACAACAAAAACAGCCGATCGTTATCCAGTCGCTGCAGCGATTTATAAAAAAAATATATATATATAAAATAATATATAATATATATATAAAATATATATATAAAAAAAAAAAAAAAAAAAGAAATTAAGACTGAACCCCGTCCAGTCTTCACCACAGACAGGTCCACGGTATTCATAGATGCCATAACTGGCGCAGTCGATTAAGTCTTAAAATTCATTTCTTCTTTCAAATAAGCAATAATGCGTTGAATATAGAGCGAGCTATTCAAACCAAATACATATGCTAAAGCCGCATCGAACCCCCTACCCAAAGTTGAGCATTTGGAGAGACAAACACGTCGATCACACAAGTTTTATGACGAGTTTAATGACGAACCTTCATGAGCACTTCATGCGTATATTCTACATTAATATATATTTTTATATTTGATAATGTGAAGATACTAGAGTCTATCCACTCCAGATTGGGAAAATTAAAAGAAATCGTTCCGTCTCTTCCAAGCGATATAAACTACAACATACAACTCTATTCTGATCCAGCGGATCCAGCATACAACAATACTGAAAAAAGTTAACGATATTAATAAGGATATTTTTACCAGACTATTTTGTATTTTAGAATATATTGTATTATATGTTGATGAGCTTAATAAGTCATATATACAAGTCAGAATAGATCAGCATTTCCCCAATTTATTAAAAGTATAACGGTATTATCAAAAATAAGTAGAAACAAGAAATTTTTGGGATAGTCAAGATTAAAAAAAAAAAAAAAAAAAAACAAGAACCCCTTAAAGCCTTCAATTATTAATCAAACGATGGAAATAGGTCAACTAGCAAAGAAATTAAATATTTAAAAAAAAAAAAGGGCAGTAAATCAAAATTTTTATTATGTGTCGGGCCGTAGCTCACTGATTTTAGGGATGATAATCACAATTATTCTAATTATATACTTAGTAAGAAAATTAAAACAAAAAATAAACTGTAGTTTTACAGAACTTTTGAAATAACGTGGAAAAATATATATTTCATTAATATAAAAATATGTTCCTCTTCCAAGGGGTGACCGAGAGTTGACAAGCCAGTGGAGACTACTAGCCTTAAGCTTAAGGTGTGATTTTTTGGCTTCGTTGTGCCTACGCCAGGTGAGCCGTCGGTCGAGGTGCACTCCGAGATACGTCACTTTTTTTGCTTTCGGTAGTACGGTGTTGTTTGCAGTGATTGAATGATATTCTGGCTGATTGAGTGTAAATGTTACATGCTTACATTTTTGTTTGTTTATTTTAATTCGCCAGTGAGATAGCCATTTTTCGACGGCCACTAAGTGAGAAGAGAATTGATTTGTTGCTTGTTGCAGAGCAGACTTGCAGACTTTTCCGCAAAATTTGTCCATTAGTGCCACGTCAGCGGCACTCGGTCGGTTTGGAAAATGTGTGCGGCGCGTATACAGCCAATGATTAAAATTTTTTTTAGATAATCTTGTTTAATTTTCATATATAAATGGAACACGTTTAACACAATGAAAAACATTTTGAACTAGCTTAGTGTTATATAGGAGCTTTAAAAATACCATTTTTTCGTAAGTAATTCATTCTTTTGATATATTTGTATATTTTTTTTCAGATTCACTTTTAAAAGACTTCAACGATGGATGTCAGGTCATTGTTTTGAATTATAATTTGATTAATTTGAACAAAAATATTTTAAATAAAATATTCCGTGTACTTTCAGTTTTAACAATAATAAGTAAATATCATGAATGCGATTATAAGTATTCTCTAAACTTTGTGTGGAGTTCGCTTAGCAAGGACGTCGCTTTGTGTGTTACATGGAATCAAAAAGTTAAGGACCAGAGTCTATCTTATTTTAGATTTGCCACAAAGTCAAAGCTGAGCATTGTTAAGCATATCATATTCAAAGATATTATATTCGACCACATAAATTTAAAACTAAATTGCAGCAAAAATTGTGAAATAATCATTCTTATAATAGATAAATTATTGTCAAATTTTCTCCAAAACTTACTGAAGAAATTGTGCGGGAATGCAACGGAAAATCAAAAAAGTCTTTAACCAAAGTACAGTTATTAGGTAAGGACTTAAAGTGTCAGATTATTCTTGACTGGGAGCATTGAATGCCAAATTTGCTATTTCAGCATTTTTGACGAGTGGGTTATTTAACAAAAATATGTGAGGGCTGATACTAAACTTAAGTGTTAACTTATATATTCTATTGGGATATGTCTCCTTAATTGCCTGACACACTTGTGGCAAGAGTTATATTAACAAATGCCCGAAAACGGCAGAACGATAACTACTGACTCTCTAATTGCTAAAATCGACTATACGGACAGTGTTTTTTCAATGAATTCCAAGTTACAATTTAATATTATATAATTAAGTCATTTTAAAACGCTGAAAAAAACAAACACTAGATTAACTACAGCTTTACAATTGATAAAGTAGACACAATTATGTAAAACACTTCACCTCCTTAACATTTTAAAATTATTGTTTTATATTTTAAAAAATTTCTGCTACACCGCCATTTAATCATCTAAAAAGTACCCCGAGTATTTGTTCAGATGTGAATGGCTCAGTTGTATATCAATAAAATCAGTTTCGGACAATCCTATTCAGAACTTACTTCACATACTTTTTCTATTACAAGTTACGGCAATAACCCAGCAATCGGCTATTATAACCTTTGCTCGATTATTGCTCTATATATCTTTAACGGAATAACATTTAACCCTTGAATAAACTTTTTGGTTACCACATTTGATGGATACCTCAAAAACGGATGTATGTTTTAAGATAGTTCAAACAGCAAGCCCTGTTAACAGGGCGACATGGTTTCACAATATATCCTTCAACGGAACCTTATCCAGTCGACCAGTTCTTTTCTCTGCTGAGATCAACACCCCCACATTTTGTCATAATGTAACAGACACAAATCAGCTACGAGCAACAATACCAAGTTCTAACGAATAGGAAGATTGAGGACTGTTCCCTAAGCTTGAGTTAAGCTAGTCTTTAGCATTCTTACTCAGACACGAACAAAATATAACTTTATTTGAACAACATTTATAAAAAAAAATCACATTAAACTAATTGGGAAAGAAACTAAGAGTGAACCCCGTCCAGTCTTCACCACAGACAGGTCCACGGTATTCATAGATACCATAACTGGCGCAGTCGATTAAGTCTTAAAATTCATTTCTTCCCTCAAATAAGCAATAATGCAGTAATTATAGAGCGAGTTATACAAACCAAACACACATGTTAAAGCCGCCTCGAACCGCCTACCCAAAGTTGAGCATTTGGAGAGACAAACACGTCGATCACACAAGTTTTATGACGAGTTTAATGACGAACCTTCATGAGCACTTCATGCGTATATTCTACATTAATATATATTTTTATATTTGATAATGTGAAGATACTAGAGTCTATCCACTCCAGATTGGGAAAATTAAAAGAAATCGTTCCGTCTCTTCCAAGCGATATAAACTACAACATACAACTCTATTCTGATCCAGCGGATCCAGCATACAACAATACTGAAATAAGTTAACGATATTAATAAGGATATTTTTACCAGACTATTTTGTATTTTAGAATATATTGTATTATATGTTGATGAGCTTAATAAGTCATATACAAGCCAGAATAGATCAGCATTTTCCCAATTTATTAAAAGTTAAAAAAAAAAAAAACAAAAAACAACAGAAATTCAGAAAATTGTTTGGAACCCCTTAAAGCCTTCAATTATTAATCAAACGATAGAAATAGCTCAACTAGCTAAGAAATTAAATATATAAAAGGTGGGGAGGTCAAGCGGGTGTTTCCTTTTCAGGCGTCTTGGGGATGCCTATTATCTAGGAGGTTGATGGCCAGTTGGTTGGGGTGGTTGTCCAGTCTTTTTATGTATCTTTCGCTGAGACGGGTGATCTCCTCTGCTACACATCTAATTCTAAGCTCCTTATGGATTATTGAGTTTTCGTGGTACGGATGGGCGTTTGAAACTGTTCTCAGGCATTTATTCTGAAACAGCTGGATTTTTATGCGGTTCGAACAGCTTGCCGTGCCCCACAACTGTATCCCATATGTCCAGATTGGCTTCAGCACTACCCTGTAAATAAGCAGTTTGAATTTTACTTTGAGATTGGATCTTCTTCCCAGGAGCCAATGCAGTTGCTTAAGCCGTAGGGTGGCCTGGTTGCGCTTGTTGATTAGGTGTGAATGCCATGTGAGCCTGCGGTCCAGGGTCAGCCCTAGATATTTGGGAGAGTTATTCGTTGGGATGGTTTCCCCGTTGAGTGTGCCGGAGGGGGGGGGGGGCATTCTCCCCTGATCACGATGTTCCATCGTTTTAGTCATGGATCGAGGGCATCCAAAAGCAACTGGATGCCCTTGATCCATGGCTAAAACAATGGAACATCGTGGTCAACGCGGAGAAATCCTCACATACAACCTATGCAGGGGATATGCAGGGGATGGCTGATGCTTTCTGAGGATATGTGGCGGAGGCTAGGAAGGCGGTGTCATCGGCATAAGTGGCTACTGTGAGGTTCTGGGAGGGGGCGATGGAGGGGTCCGCTGTGTAGAGTGTGTATAACATGGGTCCAAGAACACTGCCTTGTGGTACTCCTGCTCTTATGGGCCTAAGAATAGGTTTTCAAATCTTAATTTTAAGCTCTCAGTGCCATTGACTTTGGCATATGAAAAGGCTTCAGACAGCAACAAATCCAGGTAAGAGCCCTCACTGAGCTTTCATCTGAGCATCTCCCGCTTCTCTTTGAACTTGACAAAATTACTATATTTAAAACACACATCGAGGATAATGTCGCGCTTAATTCGCCCATCAGCACTAGCGACGAGCTGGATGCTTATGTCGACTGCTTCAGTGCTCCTGTCATTGAGGCTGGACGACGGGCTACTCCATCACCGACCAATACTAAATCCGATTCGATTTAGTTGTTCAATGGTTCCATGTTTGTCTCGAAAACCTATTCGGGTCATCAGACATTTTTCAAATAGTTTTGAGAGACAAGACAACAGGCTTATAGGCCTGTACGATGAGGTAACTGAGTGGTCCTTGCCTGCCTTTGGTATCATTACTATAACCGATTTTTTCCATTTCTCTGAATAGTAACCGAGTTTTGTGATAGCGTAAAACAGCAAGGAAATAGTCCATACAGCACAGTATGGAAGCTCGATAATCATCTTTGCCGTTATTAGATCACGTCCTGGGGACTTTTCTGGATTTAGTTTATCCCTGATTTTTTTTTTTTTTTTTATTAATTTCCTTTAAATTACATTCTGTTTTTTATAAAGAATAACAATGAGTAATGGTTGAAGAAAGGAAAAAAGGTAGCGGTCCTTCCCATTGCAAGGGTACGCTAATGCTTTAATAGTTTACTAATAATTTAATTCTGTTGGAGTTTTACGTTTTAATCTTCTCGGTTCCAGCTCTCTCATCGGTATTTGTCTCAGGTTTGGGTTTTGGTGGTTAAGTAGTTGATTTGTGTGTTTTTTGCTGCTTATTTTAATAGTTTCGTTGACTGTCTCTATGTTTAGATCTTTATGTATATCTTCATTTCTAATATACCATTCGGCATTTGTCATTGTTCTGAGCATTTTCGATTGCGTTCGCTGAATTAGCTGTAAGTGAGATTTACTGGCAGTTCCCCAGATTTCTATGCCATACGTCCATATTGGTTTTATTATCGCCTTGTATATTGAAATTTTGTAATGTAGTTTTAGTTTAGAGTGTTTTCCTATTAGCCAGTTAAGTTGTCGAAATTTGTTTTTTATTTCATTTCGTTTATTTAGAATGTGCTGCTTCCATGTCAGTTTTGCGTCGATAGTTAGTCCAAGGTACTTGGCATATGGGCGTAACAATATTTGATTGTTGTTGATTTTAATTGCGAAGTTTTTGGGTTGTCGTTTTGTGTATATTACTTGTTGAGTTTTGTCTTTATTTATTTCGATGCCCCATCTCTCAAACCAGGATACTGTTTGTGTCATGATTTGTTGTAGTGTACTTGAAGCTGTTTTTTCACACGCGCTTGACGACATTAATACAGTATCATCTGCGAACGTAGCAATCATTGATCCAGGGATAGTTGGCTCTGGAATATCGGAGGTGTAAATCAAGTATAAGATGGGCCCAAGCACACTACCTTGGGGAACACCCGCTGACACTGGCATAACATCTGAGCATTCATTGTCATATTTGATATAGAAATATCTGTCCGTTATATAGCTTTGTAGGATGGTATACAGGTTGTCTGGTAGTATATTTCTTAGCTTATGCAGCAGTCCTTTGTGCCATACTTTGTCAAATGCTTTAGCAATGTCCAAGTACACGGCATAGCAAAACTTCTTTTCGTCAAAATCTGTTGTTATTTTATTAATTACTCGATGGACCTGTTGGACAGTCGAGTGCTGCTTCCGAAAGCCGAATTGGTGAGGAGGTATTATATTTTTCTGTTTTAGGGTTGGCTCGATTCTATTTAATAGGACTTTTTCGAATACTTTTGAGAGGACAGGTAATAGCGTGATTGGTCTGTACGAACTTACAGTATTGGCGTTTTTATTTGGTTTCGGCATTGCTTTAATTTGGCCTACCTTCCAAGTTATGGGAAAGTATTGTAGTCGAAGGATTCCGTTAAACAGGTTTCTAATATAGATGATTATAGCGTCTGGTAGTTCTTTCAGGATTTTTCCTCCGATTAAGTCATATCCGGGGGCTTTCTTGTTTTTAATTTGTTTTATGTGCGATTTAATTTCTGCCTTTGTTATAGTTTTAATTGCACAATTTGGGTTGGTGATTTGTGTTGGAAGCTCAGCGTTGCCGTTGTCCATGTCATTTGTAAATAATGTTTTAAAGTGTTCAGGAAGAGTGTCTGCTTTTTCTTTGTTTGATCTCGCCCATGTGTTATTGTTTCTTTTTATAGGCGGCTTGTGTATAGTTGAGTTCGTCAATTTTTTGGTCGCTTTCCACAGAGAATAATTTGTCGATAAAGAGGTTCCGAGGTTGCTAAGGTAGTATTGTAGCCGGTTATCTTTGTCTGCCCTGAGAATTCTCTTGAGTTCGTCTGTTGCTTTATTAAGTTTGTTTTTATCTTCTGGATGCCTAGTCCTTTGCCATATCTTCTTAAGGTTGCGCTTTTGTCTGATTTTTTCTTTAATAAAGGCGGGAGTTTTCTTTGATGCAGTCATTTTTATAGATGGTGTCGATTGCGTTGCTGCATATATGATGTTGTCATTTAAATATGCTATTGCGGAGTCCAGTTCGTTGTTTGTCTTTAGAGAGATATTTATTTCCATGTTCTGTTCCAAAATCTCGCAAAACATATTCCAGTTTGTTTTGTGGTTAAATAAAGGGGGGTCATTGTTGTTTTCGTCTACTCCACCATGTAGTGTAATTAATATTGGGGAGTGGTCGGAGGAGAGGTCTAGGCATGATTTTATTGTTAGGTTATCGCAAGTATTATATTTCAGAAGTCAATTAAGTCCGGTAGTTTGTTTGTGTCAGTTGGCGAGTGAGTCGGCTCGCCTGTGCTTAGGGCATGGCTATTATTGCTTCTTATTGCTTCATACAGTTGTCTTCCCTTTGCAGTGGTAAGTCTGGACCCCCATGTTATGTGTTTGGCATTATAGTCACCTCCTGCCAAATACCGATTTCCCAGTGATTTTAGAAAATCAAGGTATTGGTCTTTTGTATTGTTAAATTTGGGAGGGCAATAAACTGCAGATATATTTATTGGACCCGTTGTGTCTGAGGTCGATATAGTAGTAGCCTGTATGTAGTTCTTTTCGAATCCATCAAGCTCTATGCACTTTATGCTTTTTTTTAATTATTACTGCTGTACCACCATGGGCCTTACCGTCCGGGTGATTAGTAGAGAATATATTATAGTTAGGTATGTTTATATAGGTTTTCTCAGTTGAGTGTGTTTCAGAAATGAGCATAACGTCAATTAGCTTTTCATTTAAGAATGTTTTTAGTTCAAGTAAATGGCGTGAAAGTCCGTTAGCATTCCAGATGGCGATAGTTAGGTGTTTATTTGTCAAGTTTAGATACTAGAATCGCGACAATGTTCAACATATTTGTCATTTGGGCTATTAATTGTTTCATCAATTGTTTTAGTTCGTCAAAATCATTTTGTGCGGTTTGGCTTAATTGAGTTGGAGCAGGCTGTATATCAGGTACACTGGCAGTTTGGATTGCTGAGTTGGTTTGATGGCTAGTTACTTGGTTTCTATTTAAGACTTCGGCATAGGATATATCTGGCGCCTTTAAGCTTGCTACGTTATTTGTTGTACTGTATTGTGTCGTTTGATGATTTGTTTCTGTTGCCGGTATTTCTTTTTTCCGGAGAGTTGGGTATTTTTGGATTTGCAGTGCTTTGTACACCATACAACCTTTATAGTTGGCAGTGTGGTTTTCACTGCATAGTGCACATTTGATACTTGTTCGGTCCGATCTTGTATTAATAGTACAGGATGATGAGCTGTGTTTTCCAGCGCATTTTACACAAGTTGGGTCTTTGGTGCAGTAATTTTTGGTATGTCCATATTTTTGGCAGTTTGTACATTGGGGAAGTGTTCGCTTTGGTCGCGGTGGCTCAAAAATTACTTTGCAATGAAGAAGGTGCTCAATTTTATAGATGTCTTTATTATTTTCTTTCATTTTGAGTTCAATAGAGAATAGAGGCAATGGTTGTTTGGAGTCGTAGCGCTGGATGTTGTGTAAATTTATAACTTCATGTCCTTGCTGAGCTAGTTCATTTATAATATCGTCTTTGTCTGTAGCATGATGGACGTTACGAAGGATTACCTTAAATCCTCCCTGGTCTTTTGGTCTGAAGGTGTAGTATTTGGTCGATTTATCTTTTAATAGTCCTAATATGTTGTGATAGTGAGTAGTTTCTAGTGGCTGTATTTTTATTTCATAAGTTGACAGTGCTTTAAGTTCATATCGTGTTTCTTCCAATGAATTTAAAGCAGTAGTTAGTGCATTTTGAACATATAGGGGGGGGGGGGTTTGCTTTTTTGTGCTCAATATGCATTTGCGTATTTATTGTTGCATTTGTCCCATTGTCAGTTTGGTTTTCGTCTTCATCATCTTGTGCTAGTAACTCAAAGCGGTTGCTTGAGTTTGGCTCGGCTAGCCAGTACTCTTTGAGTGTTTTTTGAGTGGTGGTTTGGGCTTTATTCTTCTGTTTCTTATTGCCATTTAAAAGATCTTTGGAACCGTTTGGAGACTGATTCTCTCGGTGACGTTTTAAGTTTTGTTGTTTTGGCAGAAAGGATTGAGTTTTGTTTATTGTTGTTGGAGCGGGTATTGAGGTTGTGGGTGTTTTAATATTCGCTGAGGAAGAGCGTATCGGCATTGAAGCATAGCAAACTGTAGTTGTTGTTGCTATAGTTGCTGTAGTTGTGGTATTTGTGTCTGAGGTTGTTGAAAGCGGAAGAGTTGAGAGTGGGAGAGCTGAGAGCGTAACTGCTGTGAGCGGGAGAGTTGAGTGTGTGTTCATTAGTATCGCGGAAGTTGTTGTTGGTATACGCGTGGGTAAATTTGGCGCGCATTCTGGTCTTCGTTGCTGAGAGTAATTGTTGGGTCTCTCCAATGCTGGAGAGCAAGATCGCGCTCTTTCATCACTCTACGGGTGCAAGTTCTGATAATTGTTTGTATGATTTGATATTTGGGTGAGTGAGATGTAGGAGTTGTTTTTGTTTTGTTTCGCTTGAAGCTCTCGCTTCTGATTTTGAGCGCCGGGTGCGCTCATATTTTGTTTAGTTTATTGTTTTCACTTGTTTCTTGTTTATTTATTCACAGGAATATATAGGGTTTTTTAAAAACACATATAAATATGTATTAGCGTCTTTTCGCTTTTATATAATGGTTTTCAATTGGGCTTGAATTTTGCACTTAGACTTCTTGAATATTAACTGGAGCTTTGTAAGAAACACGTCCGTCGGGGTTGAAGATCAAAGAGGAATCATATTTGGTCCTAGGGGTGCTGATTGATGATCCGCATCTCACTCGGAATTCTCTTCCCTCTGTGTATGACTTGAGGAAGGCGAAATGGGAACTTGGGAGGTGGGTTTTAATTTTGAAAAGTAGTCCAGGGTGCCAGACTCTGTCAAACGCCTGTTTGACATCAAGCATAACGGCGCAGCAGTACTTCTTCTTTTCGAAGGCCTCAAGTATAGTCTCAACAATTCGGTGGCATTGCTCAGGTGTTCCATGAAGGCGTCTGAAGCCAAACTGGTGGTCAGGTATCAGACCGGCCTCTTCCAATACTGGCAGTACTCTACGTAAAAATACTCTTTCAAGTTTTTTGGAAAGGATTGCCAGCAAACTAATCGGACGATGCGATGCTAGGTTGTCTTCAGGTTTCCCAGGTTTGAGGAGGACAATTACTTCCGCTCGCTTCCACTCTTTAGGGAAGTACCCTAGACGGAGGCAGCTGTTGAATATGTTGACCAGCCTTTGGAAACAGATTAGGGGCAACATTTTCAGTGCTGTTGCATCGATACGGTCAGGACCCGGTGACTTGCCATTTTTTAGGGAGGCGATCTCCTGTGCAATCTCCTCTGGTTTGACGGGCTGTATTGGCGGGCCAGGAGCACTTGGGCTGTCTATGAACCTTATGGTTGCAGCTCTTTCTTCGCCAGTGCATCTGTCGAACGGTGAGAATGCACTATGTAGATGATCAGCAAAGGCTTCTGCTCTTTCGACCTCAGTCCGACACCAGGAACCGTCCACTTTTCGCACGGGTGATATCTTCTTCGCAGGTCTTTTTATGTGCCCCGTGACATTCCACAGATTGTGTTGCGGGTCTCCAGGTTCCAGCTCCATAAGGAAACTATGAAACGAGTCCTGCCGTAGGATGGATAGCTTGCCCTTCAAATCTTTAGTGGCACGATTAAGTGGTCTCTTGTCCCTGGGGTTGCGCGTGGAAAACCAGACCCTTCTCAGGGCCCTGTTTTCTGCCACGAGGGCCGCGATTTCCGGAGACCACAAGTGCACGTCTCTTTTAGGTATTCTCGGGGTAGTCGGAGGAGGTGGATTCGCAAACTCAGCGGCATTGTGCATCTCTTTGGTTAGTTTTTCTATGGCCGCATCTATGTTGCTTGGTGTGGAAAGAGGGGTATCTGGGTACAGGGAGGAAAGCATCCAAAACGTAAGCTTGGGGGCATTTGTGTGTTTTCCGGTGAGTCTTCGGGGTGAGGTTTTTCTGAGGACGGGGATGTTTAGGAGCAAGTTTACTGCGCTGTGGTCAGATAGCAGTTTATCATAGCTTGAGCATGTTATCTTAGAGTGTCCTATGCCCTTGGAAACGGCGAAGTCCAGCAGATCCGGCTGTTTTGAAGGGTCGGTAGGCCAGTGTGTGGGTTCTCCAGTGGAATGGCAGTCCAGACTCTTCCGCTGCAGGTACTTATAGAGCTTTATGCCTTTGGGGTTGTTTGTGTGGGACCCCCACCAGGAGTGTTTGGCGTTAAAGTCTCCGGCTGCTATAAACCGAGGACCGAGGGACTCGAAGAAGTCCTGAAGGTGGGTCTCGGTTATCGAGTGTCTGGGTGGGAAGTAAACCGCACCAATGGTGATATCTCCCTGTGGACTAGAAATCCTGGTCACGGCGCACTGAGACCATTCCTCCTGAAACGCGGAAAGTTCCGTGTACTGAATGCCACTCCTGATGAGCATAGATGCTCCTCCGCGTGCTCTGCCAGATGGATGGTTGGCATGTAACAGTTCGTACCCGCTAATTTTAAAGTAGGATCTGGGACAAAAGTGGGATTCCGAAACTAGAAGAACATCGATATTGTCTGTTTTGATGAGATGCTCTACTTCGGCTTTGCTCCTCTGCAGGCCGTTTGCGTTCCAATAAACTATATTAAGACTTATTTGCATTACTTTCTGTTAAGGATGGGAGCTATAAACTGCATCATCTGAGAGAACATCTGCGATAACGTCTGCGATATCAACTTTTCCATCATCCTCTCAATTGATCCTTCCATGCGGGCAAGCATCGTATCAAACTGGTTGGGTTGTGGGGCTTCGGGAGTGGTATGAGGGGTTTGTTGGGGTATCGTTGGCTATGTCACTTGGTTTCCTAGGAGTACGTCCCTATAACTTGTAGCATTAATGATAGTTGGTATCTGGATGAGAGGTGGTTTGTTGGTACTCTCAACAGGTCTGGCTTTAGGAGATTGCTGCGCTTTTGCCTTTTTGTAGGCAGGGCATCCTGTGAACGACGCAGGGTGATCAGCTTGGTAATGTAAACAGCATGCTTTCTCGTCTTTTTTTTTGGAGCATGACCTAGAGTCATGAGAATCACCAGCATCTGAAACATTGTGGAACATCGTTGAATTTCAGTGGGGGCTCTACGGTGACGACTGATCTGCAAATCTTCTTTATTTTAAAAACCTCTGTGTTGTTGCTTGCTGGTTCTAGATTGACAAAGAAGATCCCTAGTGGTTGTTTGGATTTCCTGCCAATGGGATTGTGCAGATCCCTCACAGTATGGCCGTATTTGTGGAGTTCTTCTTTAATTTCAGTCTGGTCCGTTGAGTGGTAAAGTCCCTTGATGACCGCCCTGTAAGCTCTCTCATCCTTTGGTTGGAAGGTGCGGTGTCTTTTGTTATGTGCCACGAGGTGCTGGCGTAAGGCTGTGTAGGACTCCTTGTCTGGCATCATTACGCGTACGTTATTATTTCTCTCCGTTTTATAGGAGAAATCCTTTTCGGATCCGACTAAAGTCGATATCATCTTGACAACCGCTGTAATGTCGGTCACGTCTGGGATGTAGATCGGGGGAGGCTTGAGGGTCTTCGGGATCGGGATTGGTTTCTCTTTTGTTTTAGATGCCACTGCCTCTGAAGCAGTTTCGGGTTCGTCATGATCGTCGTCATCTTCTTTGCTTGAGAGGAGGGCAAAGGGGTTATTTGCCAGCTTGCTGCGCAGAACTGCGCTGGTGCTAGGTGTGACGTTTGGCTTCTCTCCTTGCCTATTACGCGCAGAATCGCGCTTGATCTCGCTCGGCTCCGAGAAAGAAGAGCTCCAGCTTGAGTCTCTGCTCGAGCTGCACTTCCTTGCTTTGAGGGCCTTCTTACTGGGCATTGTTTTGCCGAGCTTGATAGCACGCGGCGGGGCCTTCCAGTCCATACTCTAGGTTGGCGTTCTATAACGTTTATGCAGATAATAAGTCACAGCAGCAACGGCAGCGAAAGGGCAACGGACACAGTGGGACTCCGCTCTTGGCAGCCCGAACCGGCCCGTAAAATGCGCAATCCACCAAGTCCCACGTGCGGGAATAACAAAACACAAAATTCCGAAAAATAATTCAATTTAATACCGAAAACAAAGTTCCTTTTTGATGAACGATTTTTCAATGAATGGCCACTAAGTTAGAAGAGAATTGATTTGTTGCTTGTACAGGGCATTTGGATAGACTTAAGATAGCTGTGTCGTCTGCAAATGTATAAAGGACGTACAGCGTTATCCAAGCACGCTACCTTGGGGAAATCCAGCGTTTATAGCGTGGTCATCGGACATGCCAGAGTGGCATCTCACAGCAAAGGATTTGTTCTAGAGAAACGTATTAAGGAATTTGCAGCTTTTTACGGGAAGCATTGTTTTAATTTTCAATAATAATACTAATACCTAAATTTATATTTTGCCTCTATGATTCTTTTAAGCCAGATTTCATTTACTAAGGACCCGAATCTATTTTGCAACATCTCCTTCTTTAATTTCGTCGTGATCAGGCCGGATGCGCTCAAGATATGCGGCTGCCAGACCCGACACATTCCCGCCATTGGTAGTTGTTAGCAGACTTTCTTCGAAGGCTGGGATTTTTGCTTCGCCGCCACAAATAATACTTCTTTACTAAGATGATCATTACGAATGCAGTTCCGGCATAAGTCGAGACGCCCTACATCCCACAGGCCATTCTCGGGAATAGCATAATTTGGCTACCCTGACTACGGCCTCCCACATGCGTGCTTAGCGTTTGCACGAACTCCAGACTCCAGCACTGTTGCACTGCGAGAAAGTGACCATCGACTCCCACGCCGGATGGAAATCCATAGTATCGGGATCACTCTGCAGTTGCACGTCTGACGTGCGCCGGAAATATAAAAATTAGATTGCTAAAACTGTTATTTAAAAGCTCCAAAGCTATATCAAAGCTTCCACACTGCTAAATGTGAAAAGCTGCAACGAAAGAAATGTCTAAAAACTTCTGCTGTATCCTGACTAGGACCAGATGAACCACTCAATAGCGTGCGTGGGTCGGCAGAAATGTAGAACTCTGACTACCTTCTGGAGAAGAAACCCAGTTTTCCAAACCAAATCATTGAAGTTTACGCTTAACTTACTGCGCGATATCCAGTTCTGCCACACTTTATGTGTGGCCTTGAAGTTAAAAGCTCTTCTCGTACCGGTAGTCATTAAAAAAGAAGACGCACCTCCCAACGGACCTCTAACGTCACGATTTGTCAATCAGCAGAGCAGCCTTGCAGATTTTACCACAGAATTTGTCCATTATTCCAAAATACAGCCAATGACTGAAATTTTTTTTAAATAATCTTGTTTAATTTTCATATATAAATAGGACACGTTTAACAGAATGAAAAACATTTTAAACTAGCTTAGTGTTATATAGGAGCTTCAAAAATACCAGTTTTTCGTATGTAATTCATTCTTTTAATATACTTGTATATTTTTTTCATATTCACTTTTAAAAGACTTCAAGGATGGATGTCAGCTCATCGTTTTGAATTATAATTTGATTAATTTGAACAAAAATATTTTCAATAAAATATTCCGTGTACTTTCAGTTTTAACAATAATTAGTAAATATCATGAATGCGATTATAAGTAGTCTCTAAAATTTGTGTAAAGTTCGCTTAGCAAGGACGACGCTTTGTGTGTTACATGGAATCAAAAAGTAAAGGACCAGAGTCTATCCTATTTTAGATTTGCCACAAAGTCAAAGCTGAGCATTGTTAAGCATATTATATTCAAATATATTATATGCGGGTCAATAAGTCCGTGACTATTTGAATGAAACACAGGTTTTTAGATAAAAAGTTATTTTATTTTTCAACGTAGTCTCCTTTGAGCTCTATACAACGTTTCTCCAATTTTTGTATCCCTTCCAAATAATATGATTTGTCGAGGTCTTCAAAATAGGCATTTGTTTGTGAGATGACTTCGTCATTGGAGGCAAATCTCTTTCCGCCGAGCCATTTCTTCAAGTTTGGGAACAAGAAATAGTCACACGGGGCTAGATCGGGTGAACAGGCCGGATGAGGGAGCAATTCGTAGCCCATTTCATGGAATTTTGCCATGGAAACTGCACATGTGTGCACCCGTTCATTGTCCAGGTGGTGAGCAAACGCGGCACCCATCTTGCGGAAAGCTTTCTCATACCCAAATGATCTTTCAAAATTGAAACCACTGAGCCTTGTGAAATCCCTACGGCTTCCACAATCTCTCTCACTTTTAATCGCCGATCGGCTAAAACCATATCGGGGATTTTTTCAATTGTTTCGGATGTGTAAACCACAACTGGGTATCCAGAACGTTCGGCATCTTCCGTGCTTGTACGGCCACATCTGAATTCAGTAAACCACTTTTTTACCGTGGAAATGGATGGTGCAGTCTCCATAATATTTATCAAGCTTGGCCTTGGTTTGCGTAATGGATTTTTTCCTCAAAAAATAATGCTTAATGAGCACACGAAATTCACTTTTTTCCATTTTCTTCTCAGTCAACGCGGTAGTCTGATATTAACGGCTGTCAAAAACAAACTAAATGTCGCAGCTTGTTCAATTTTTGACAAGAGTCAACTGACAGATGACTGTTGACGGGAGCAGTGTTACCATTTCATTTAAGAGGCGGGTAATTCAAAAAGTCACGGACTTATTGACCCGCCCTCGTATATTGCTGCAAAAATTGTGAGATAATCATTCTTATAATAGATAAATTATTTTAAAATTTTGTCCAAAACTTACTGAAGCCATTGTACGGGAATGCAATGCAAACATCAGTGATTAGGTTAGGATTTAACAGTGTCAGATTATTCTTAACTGGGAGCATAGAATGCCAAATTCGCTATTTCAGCATTTTAGGCGAGTAGATTATTTAACAAAAATTTGACTACAACGCCAAACACACCCACTGGGGATCACGCCTTGTCACCCCTAAAGGAAAACAGTTGTGTAACGCCATCATAAAGGCAAACAGTAAGCTGGACTACGTCTCTTTGGGCAGACCATCATACTGGTCTACCGACCCAAACAAAATTCCTGACTTGCCGAATCTCTAACGGATCTATCATCTAACCACTCGCAAGTCCTCATAAATCTAAAACCTCCTCCAACTCCCTAAGACTACAATGCAGGCTAACAAATTAACATCAAAGAGAACAAACTGGGTCAAATACAGAAAATACATAAGTTCACACATTGAGCTTAACCCAAACCTAAACTTTGATGCCGAGATAGAATCAGAAGCAAATACCCTGGACAATATCTTAGGTACAGCCGCCAGAATCTAAACACCTCAAATAGAGAGCGCATCTAGCAGACCCAGGATGACAAACGCAGACATTGCACGGCTCGTTCTTGAAAAACGACGTATGCAACGGGAGTGGCATGCTCATAGATCAAAAATGGCAATGCGAAGTTCAAAAAATGCTTCAGGTAAACTCTCCAATGCGTTGAAGCAAGAAGATAAATTTGCTCCAAACGGCGCTATTTAGAGAAACTATCAATATCAAGAAGTAAAGGCTCACTACAGAAAGCTCATCCCAATTTAAACACTCCGTTACAGACTTTATCACCAATAAGAAATATCACTGGGGAATGGGCCCGCAGCGATAAAGACAGAGCTACCACATTTGCAACGCATTTTCCACGTGTGTTCCACCCGAGCCCTGCTACATGTTCGTTTATTACCGACGGTAACAAACAACGACCAAGTACCATATGATCCAATCGAATTTCAAGTGAATGAAATAAAGGATCAATTAAATCCGAAAAAGACCCCATGATGTGATTCAATAACACCAAAGATGGTTATCGAGCTTCCATACTACTTCCATACTATATGCACTATTTCCCAGATTTTTAACGCTCACAACGCCATCGCTTTAACACCATCACAAAAGATGGAAGATGGAGATGGAAAAAGTGGATTATATAGTAATGGTACCAAAGGCAGGCAAGGACCATTTAGTTTCCTCATCGTACAGGCCTATAAGCCTAATTGTCTTGTCTCTCGAAACTGTTCAAAAAATGTCTAATGACCCGAATAACCACCTACCTGAGGACACGCAATCTTATTCCATCGCATCAGCTCGGTTCTCGAGAGCAACATGGAACCATTGAATAAGTCAATCGAATAACATAAGAAATACGATCTGCTTTCGAAAAACTTAAACTATCAGGCTTTTGATAAGGTCTAGCTAGATGGATTAATGTTCAAAATTAAAACAATGCTTAACCAAAACACACACAAACTCTTGAAGTCGGTTCTATGTAGTCGGTTTCTATGTATTGTATATAATAAAAATTTCAAAACTTATTGTTGGTCTCATAGTTCCTGAGAAAATCCAATAAATACAGCAAAGTTGTAAAAAAAGAATAGTCTCATCGGGACAGCGTCCAAGCCCAACGATATAGAAAGCTGTTCCATGCAAAAAAATGGATTACTGAGGTTGACCTGTTTCACTTAATCGATTAAAACGATTTCAACAGTCTCTTAAAGGTATGTCAACCATGTGTGTAAGTTCACACAAGAATCCAACAACAACAAAAATAATCATGCGTGGATGACATGATATATGTGCAGAGTCAGCGTCGATTGCGGATGCTGTGCAATTCCAAGCTTTGGTCGGTGGCGGGGGTCAATACCCCGCGGCTACGGTTAATGCTCCGCGACCCATGCAGGTACATGTGCGATTGGCAGCAACGGACTAGGCGTCGATTCGGCAACCATTCGGCAAAGGGCTAGATTTCATGATTAGTCATTTGGTACTTGCGTTTTAGTAAATTTAAGAAATAAAGCGCACTGGTCACGGTCGCAAGAAGTCATTCCATCGTCAACTAATCTAACACACTCGCATTTCCATTAAACAATTATTGCAACATTCACTAACTATTCCTTCGCTGATCGGCAATAATATGTACTTATATTTCGTTCGCTCATCTGCGAAGGAAATCATCATACAAACTTAATAAATTTTTACACTTGCAGTTAATTATGTTATGGATGTTGCCCCTTGCAAATAGCCAGCCTGCCTAGCTCTTCAAAAACCGGGTCCTTGCACTTCAAAAGCTTATCCGCCGGAATTTGCCAGCAGGAATCTCTCACCTGGCCCCATGCTGAACAAATCTTTAACCGTCAAGTCAATCAGCCAGCCTACTGCTCCGCCACTACGCCCTCCTGCCGCCGCGCCTACCCGCCAACCAATCTTCTGGACTTACGCTGAACTTTTATGACCAAATTTAAGTGTAAACATAAACATAGCATAACTTTATTAAAAATAACTTTAACAGATGCTTGCCTTGCTGTAGCTTTAGACCCTGTTACCTGGCACAGTATTGTTCACGAATTCTTGATCAAAGATTCCCAAGGTTCCAGTCCTGTAGTTATTTAAAAAAACTAAGCAACAAGATTTTATCTTGTTGCTACCAAAACGTGCGCAGTACACTTGGCAAACTGAACCAATCCTTTACTAACAGTGCTTCCTTTGAATTTGATGCTATTTTGCTACAAGAAATCTGGCTAAACTCCTCCGTCATAGATAATTTTAATTTTTTTATCCAATTACACGGTCTTTGGACCTTTGGAGGTGGCGTTCTCACTATTATCATCATCACTTATCCTTTTGGAATTTTTATCCGTTAAAATTCATCTGAGTCCTTTAACCTTTTCGTTAATTCAATTTAATTTATCCTCTGTGTGATGGAATAAATTAGATCAGTTTTGCCTCTGCTAAATGGTTCTGATATTTTTCTAGCTATTAGTGACATCAATTTGCCCCTCATTTCATGGATCCACTGTAAATAGGAAGTCAATCTGAGCAAAACTCACAAAGATATAGCTTTGGAAGTAGGCGGGTCTCGAACGACTGCCTGAGCTGTTTCATCAGGGTCTCTTTGCTACGACAAACTTTAAACGCGCTTTTCTCAAATCGATGTTTTTTGAGTCGGTGCACTCTGTATCTCAAAATTTATTCAACCGATCGTTCTCAAATTTTTTAAAGTATTATTTTACATAATTTATGAGGTAACCATGTCGAGATTTTTTCGTTTTCGATTTTAATTTTTTTATAATTAACAACAATAGTCATGAATTTTGGCCAAAAATTTCACTTTCACGGTATTTTCATTTTCAAGTCTTGTAAAAAGTTAAAAAATTTAAAAAAATGGAAAAACTCGACAGGGATATCTAGAGGGACATAAAAATTGATGGAAAAACTTTGGTTATTTCATTTCATATAATATAGTGCTGTGGTATAACGTGCACCGCAAAATGTATTTTTTTTAGGCGCCTGCGAAGAATTGCTGCCATTCGGTCAATTTTTAATATTTTTCAACCAATATTTCACAGAATATAGTTCAATTACTACTCTTTAATGTACAATAATCAGAAATAAATTTACTTTCACCGTACGCCCAAAAAAAATCTGTAAAAACCTGTTTTTTTCTGCCTTCAAGACCCTACCTCCCCCCTTAAAGAAATCTGTACCTGAAATATTGACTCTATTAACGTCAAAACCACCATGATTTAATAATCACACTCTCCTTAAAAATAGTAAATCTGGAACTTACAAAAAGTCTTTATGGTCTCGAACCTTGTTACAGCTTTCAAGCTACCTCCTTATCCGCCTTATCCGCTTATCAAACCAGTTTGTTTTTTTTTTTCATTAAAATTGTATTTATTTATATTGCAGTCCACTTTTACTATTTATAATAACTTATACTGCAGAGATTCATAATTTCTAGCGAGTATTTACATATGTACATACTTAAACCTAATTAGGGAGTCTAGAGGCATGAATTAATTTAATCAATTAATTTATATATCTGCTTGGAAGATCTGTTGGGTATTCACCCAACGCTTTCACCCAATGCGCTGGAGCCTCCTTCTCGCCCTCAGTCCAATTACACGTCTCCTCGTCAAGAGTTTTCGAGTCAACTGGTTCGGGTGGTTTCCCAATTTATTTACGTACGCATTTGCTTGTTTGTTTGTGACATCGCCAATCCTTGGTACCTTCAGCTCTTGTTCAATGTCTTTGTTGGGGATGTACCAAGCCGCTCCAGATAGTTTACGCAAGATTTGCGACTGCGCCACACGAATTTTGTTGAGTGGCGACTTTGCGGCGATGCCTCAACAGTCAACTATTTAAAAATTATATTACAAAATATAAACTCAATTTTTAAAAGCTCTTTCTATTCTTTTGTAACCTATAAACATAACTCCAATCTTTTCCCCCCTTCCCCGCATATAAAACCAATTCCTACTTTTAACATCTCGGTATTGCTAATCTTTTTGAATCATTTTTTTAATTAACCTATCATATGATAATGTTTATCAGAGAGGTGGTGTTACAGTTAAGGTTTCTACTATTTAGACATTTGAGGATGTTAAATCTAGTGTTAGGTGATTTTATTTATGTTTTAATCTGTTCCTTCCAGGTGTGCTTAGTGTCAAAGATGAATCCTAAGATTTTCAGTTGTCTTGTTTTAGGTATATTGATATATTGGATTTCTATGTCTATGCTTGTACAGTTGTTTTTTTTTGCAAATGTAAAGGTGCGATGATTTCTCTGTTGATATATTTGTTCCATTGAATTTGCACCGTTAGATAATTTTCAGTTTGGTCACACTCTGTGGATAAAGAAATTTATTTTTTTTACTGTGATAAAATATTTGCAAAAACGAAAAATAAACGCCAATTATCGCCTTTCTCAATCGCCATTAAAATAGAGCATGAATTGACAGGCACCAGGAAAAACGACGAGAAAGCATGCTGCTTACATTGCCAAACTGATCACTTTGCGTCGTTCAGAGTAATCCCTGCCTCTAAAGGCAAAGGCACAGCAAGCTCCCAAAGCCAGACTCGTCGCGAGTAGCAACAAGCCACCTCCCGTCCAGATACCAACTATCACCAATGGTATTAGCTACAGGGACGCACTAAAAGGAAAACAAGCGACAGATCCAAAGAATCCCCAACAAACCCCTCAAACCCCACCCGAAGACCCACAACCCAACCAGATTAAAGCGATGTTTGCCGGCATGGAAGGAATGATAGAGAGGATGATGGAGAAGATGTTCTCGAAGATGACTTCTAGTTTCAATCCTTAGCAGCAAGTCATGCAAATAAGACTCAATATAGTTACTTGGAAAGCAAATGGGCTGCAGAGGAGCAAAGCCGAAGTTGAGCATCTCATAAAAAAAGACAACATCGATGTACCCCTGGTATCGGAATCCCATTTTTGTCCCAGATCCCACTTTAACATCAGCGGATACGAGCTGATCCATCCCAACAATCCATCTGGCAGAGCACGTAGAAGAACAGCCATACTCATCAGGAGTGGCACTTGTGGTCCCTTGAAATCGCGGCCCTCGTGGCTGAAAAAAGGCACCTCAGAAGAATCTGGTTTTCCTCGCGCATCCCCAGGGACAAGGCAGCACTCGATCATGCCGCCAAGGAACTGAAGGACACGCTGTCCAAACTTCGGAAGGACTCCTTCAACAGATTCCTTGAGGAGCTGTAACCTGGAGACCCGCAGCACAATCTGTGGAATGTCACAAGGCACAGAAGAAGACCTGCGAGGTAGATGTCACCCTCGCGCAAAGCGTACGGTTCCTGGTGTCGCTCTGACGTCGTAAGAGCAGAAGCCTTTGCTGACTATCTACACGGTGCATTCTCCCTTTTTGACAGATGCCCTGGTGAAGAGCGTCGTGTCACCATAAGGTTCGTAGACAGCCCAAGTGCTCCTGGTCCGCTAATACAGCCCGTCGCGCCAGAGGAGATTGCAGCGCAGGAGATCGCTTCCCTAAAAAATGGCAAGTCAATGTTGCCTCTAATCTGTTTCCAAAGGCTGGCTAACATCCTCAACATCTGCCTCCGTCTAGGGTACATCCCGAAAGAGTGGAAGCGCGATGAAGTAATTGTCCTCCTCAAGCCTGGACAACCTGAAGCCAATCTAACCTCGTAGCGTCCCATTAGTTTGCTGGCAATCCTCTCCAAAATACTTGAAAGAGTATTTTTGCGCCGAGTATTGCCAGTACTGGACGAGACCGAACTGATCCCTGATCACCAGTTTGGCTTCAGACGCTCCCATGGAACACCTGACCATTGCCACCGGCTTGTTGAGAGCATACTTGAGCCCTTCGAAAAGAAGGAGCTGATCCATTTTGCTGGATGTCAAACAAGCTTTTGACAGAGTCAGGCACCCTGAACTAAATTTTAAAATAAAGTCCCACCTTTCTGTATGAATATTGGAATGTAATCGCTTCCCTGTAGATCATTGGATGTTGCCCAGGATGCGTTTAGGTTTAGCGGTGGGGAGCATATGGAGAATTTTGCAAATTTGCAATTTGTCTTTTGTTGAGGTTTGTGGTTTTTGGGTGATTAATTTTTGTTAGAGAGGTTGGTAATTTTTGTGTACTGGTATTTTAATTTAATTTAATTTAATTTAATTTAATTTAATTTAATTTAATTTAATTTAATTTATTTAACAATTTATTAGCGATCTGCTAAATATAAATAAAAATACAATATAACTTTTCTAAGAGGAATTCCAAAATTTTCAATTTATTAACATTAAGGGAGAGTTCAGGGAATATAGTATGGGATAAGAGGTTATACTGCGAAATGGATCTGAAAATAGGTAACCATAGGGGTCAGAAGGACCTAGTTATTCTAATAAGGATGGAAAAAGATAGTTGGCTCAAAAAGTTGGTTGAAATCAACCATACCATAGATAAGCATATGCAGAAACATGATCCCAGCACAGGTTCGGCGCTCCTACAGGGGAGGTAGCTTTAACAATTTAAGACTGCAGCAAAGGACGATTGTAAGGATCCCAGTTTAAGTTTTTCAGTTCAAATACCAGGAACTGTATTTTCACAGAATTAAGCTATTTTGGTGAGAGGAGTATTACGGGCTCCAAACGCCCGAGGATAAAGCCTGGCTTTATTTACTGTCCAAGATAATTGATTGAATGAAACATTTCCGGGAGAGTAAGACACAATAAGCGATTTCTGCATAAGCTTTTTTGTTATCGGCAAGTGATTGTGGATGATTTAGTTGGTTGGTGGTCGGGGAGACCACAAGCGTCGCAAATTGCCTTTGCAGTGCTTAGCTGTATATCCTAGAAGTTGACAGTTTTGGCACCTCATCGGGATTGGAATGTATTCTTTGACTCTTTCGAGATGCCAAGATTTGGTTTATTCACGATTTTCCATTATTTTCACAATTTTGACAGCTACTAATTTAATTGCTAGCTCAACGGCGAAGCATGAATATAACCAGAGCGGCTTTTTGTGTCAGTAATTGACATGACTATAAATTTTGGGTTTAGAAGATTCGTTTCTGGAAGTTCCGCGATTGAAGTTGGTTTTTTCGTTTGGTTTTGGGGCTGTCGCTAAGCAAGGCGTAGCGATTTGCCTCTTGGCTATTGTGCCCGTTGGGCACTGTTGGTTTGAGGGACTTACTTGAATTTTTGCATTGTTTTATGAATGTGCGCTTAGAAGATAAGTAAGCTTTGAGCTAAATTACAATTTGCTTTGACGTAAGTGGGAGGGAGCACAAAACCAGTCGGCTAAAAGGTTAGTCGACGACTGAATTGATTTTATTTCCCCACGGTACATATACCAGAGGTGTTAGTTAAAATTTGCCGGTTTTTTAGATAAAGAAAACACTTCATTCTCAGAGGAATCTCAAGATTTTTTTATTCTATGTATTGACCATTGGTTTCTATACATTTCGCCCATCTCTCAAGAAAATTATGGATACCATTCGTAAAAACTTTTTCTCTTTCGAGGCAAACCATTCGACGAGCCATTTTTCGCCTTCTTCAAAATTAGCGAAGCTCTGCTCTGCAAGGGAGTGACCCATCGATGCGAAAATGTGATAGTCGGACGGGGCGAGGTCTGGAGAGTACGGCGGGTGCGAAATATTTCCATGTCTTCGGGCCCATTCCGACCCTTTTTCGATCAACGCATGATTTAAATTGATCATTTGTTGTCGGTAGCGATCCGTGTTCACCGTTTCACCAGGGTTTATCAACTCGTAGTACACCACACCACACTGGACCAACTTAACTATTCCGTTTTCCTTTATTTTTTACAGGCACTGAAGTTTTAATTATATAATGATTCACATTATTAAAGTTTCTCAATTAAATTATATTATACCTTTATAGAGTTGCAGTCAACAAAAAAAAATGTATATATATTCAACTAATGTCCATTATATAAACTAGCCAAAGTTAAACTATACCCTATATAAATTTTAAGGCAAATGTCTCATTTAATAAAAAAAAAACAAATAATAGCCAGAAATAAGACTAGACTAAACCCTGACTTATCAACGGACGATATGACTTCTGACTCAGGATACCTCCTAACCAACTCAACGAACTGCAACTCGTTAAACATTAATCACGTCGATTTAACATCGCTCCGTAATTTTTACGTTTTCCGTACAAATTAACCACTTAAAGTTAGTGTCGAACTGATCTAATTAATATGCCGTACCGCGGAGTTGTTCAAACACTGAACAACATTTTGAAAGTTTTACTTTAACGGACTATTCTTCGTTTATTTTTAAGGCGATAAAATTGTGAGTCGCAAACAACAACAAAGAAACCAAAAAAAAATTCGTTGCTCTACTTTGTAACCACAATATGCTCATTGCTCTTTTTGGCTCTCTTCCTTGTTTGTGAAGTTTTTTCATCTCCCACTGGATTGCTGCGCCTGCTCTACAATTAAAACGCTCCCACGTTACTGTCGTTGGCTCGCTTTCTTCATCGTATTTCTGTGCATTCGCTGCACCCTCTGTTTTTGAGTACATTTTGTATAACTCAAAATGTCTTTAATCTTTACTTCAAAGAGATGCGAATTTGGAGGCACTATAACGGGTGACTCCTATCTGACTTGCTGGCTTTGCGATAATTACTCGTATAGAAAATGCGCTGGAGTCGGTCATTTTGGCCGACTGGGTAATCTCTTTTGCAAAGGCATCAGTCAGACCTAAGTAAGTCAGTCAGAGCACGTTTATGCGGCAAACTCGACATGATTTCCGGGATGTTCGGAAACAATTTGCCACATTAAATAAACAGTTTCTCAATCTCGAATCTCTATTTCTGGGCGTTAAATTCCTAAGTGAATCACCCCGCCGCTGTTTGGGGCGCCGTATGTATCGAGATCGCATTACAGCCTGATCAGCCGACGACCATGCAGCCGCTCATATCTCCTACTACCCCAAGAGCAGGAAACAGAAACGGAAACACAATTTCGGTTCCCGAAGTTGACTCCATAATTGAACATAACTCGTCCGAGTTATCTTCCAGAGTATCACTTCAAGTGATTCCTCCGGCACGAGTAGAGTCGACACCCCTAAAATCCATTGTTAAGGGTAAGCCAGCGTCCGAACCCCCGGTACGGACTGATGTCGCGGTCTTACCAACCGTAACACCAAAACCCTTACAGGTGATTCTTCCCTCTAAGCTCATATTTATTTCATGGCTGTCCCCTGACACCTCAGAGATTGATATCTCGGCTTACATCCAAGCCAAATCTAAGGCCGTTGTTAGATTGGAGGACATTAGGAAGTTTAAATATACTTACTCGAGGCTTACGTCATCTTTTTAGATACGAGTACCTTTGCCGATGTTCGATACGATCTGTTCGCTCAGCTTTTGGCCGGAGAACATATTCATACAGAAACATCAGCCGAGTACAGTTACAAAAAAAATTAATAAGCCTGTGGGAGTTAAACTCCCAAAGCCTAAAAACCGTCTTCTGTACCTCATCCTCAAAAAACTAACAACATCTATCACTCTTACCTATCAAAATACTAGGGGGCTTCGAAGTAAGCTCCCGAACTGTATTCTAATAGTTCATCATTTGCATCCCAGATTATAGTCTTCACAGAAACCTGGTTAAAGCCGGAGATTTTTAGCTCCGAAATTTTTCCAGACAGGTACACCTATTACAGAAGGGACCAACCACTACGAAGGGGAGGAGGAGTCCTAAACTCTGTGGACTTCGACTTCGCTTCTTAAGAGGTTAAGTTACTGAATCTTGGTGATCTTGAATTCCTATGTGTGAAAATCACTATGTCGCTTCAATCACTGTTCATCATATGCTCATACTTACCACCTTCTTCTGAACCGCCTTCATACTGGCACCACTTATCTGCCATTCAGCTGGTTTCTAATCGCATAGCCGACAGCGACCTTCTAGTGACTCTAGAAGACTTCAATTTACCTGAACTTATCTGGTCAAACATCAAGAATTCGGCATCTTTATCACTCTAAACACACCATGATTTTACTGAGGGTATGTTCGACATATGTATCCCTTGGTCAAATAAACCACGTAAGAAATTCTTTAGGTCGGCTTTCAGATCTATGTTTTGTTTCTGATCTAGATGGAATAAGCGTTTCCAGAGCCATGCCACTTTCGACCCCAGAAGATCCTAACCTCCTAACGCTTGAGGTGTCGATTGAAACCCTTACTGCTCAGTCTCGCCATGAAGTTCATTAAACTAACTGCTTTTGTAAGGGTGACTTTTGGAGACTAAGCAACTTAGTTTATACATACCATTGGTTCGATCTCTGGGAATGCACCGACATTAATATCGCTTTAGTAACATTCTACAAAATGCTTGAAGCTTTTTTCGACCCTTGCGTGCGATGGAAGTATCCATCCGCCTCGACTGACCCTCCTTGGTTTACAAGGAGGCTCAGCCTTAAATGCTTTAAAAACTTAAAGTATATTAAAATCAGACTCCTTAAGATATATAAAAAAACTATCAGCAATGTAACTTTTTCAAGATACTTAGAAGCTCGGTCAAACTTCACCGTGCATTACGCTGCTCTGTATTGCCGATCTATTCGCAACTTTCTTTCAAAAAACTTATTCACTTTCTACAATTATGGATCAGTCTTATTCATTCAATATTCAATCGGCCAATTTATTTTTTTACCATCTTTCTCAAAAAGCAGTGCGTTATCGGATCTTCTAAAGGTAAACCCAGTCTATTCGCCAGGTCCTGATGGTGTTCTGGCTGTGAACTGAAAAACTGCGCTAGCCGTTGTGCGAACCTTTTCTAAAACTGTTTTTCCTATCTCTGGTAATTTCTCTGGATCTTTACCCACACGTGGACGGAAAATTTCATAATTCCCCTACATAAAAAAGAAAAAATATCGGATGCTACAAACTATAGAGGAATTGCCATCAATTTCGAAGAATTAGTAGTACCACATCTGAAACACCTCTGCAGTTCAATTATTTCTCTATGCCAACGTGGTTTCATAAAGCGTCGCTCCACCAATACAAACCCCTTGGAGCTGACTTTCTTTATTATAGATGGCTTCCGTAAGGCCTTTAAACAGATGTCATCTTTACGGACTTAAGTAAACTATTTAACTCTGTCAACCTCACTCCTTTTGACTAAAATTCTCACGAGTCCCTCCAAGGAAGCCATCTTGGGCCGCTACTATTCCCTATTTTTATTAACGACTTACCCCCTGCTCTAACGAACTCTCTGGTTCTTATGACGAAGTTAAGTTTTGTCTTCAATAAAAAACCTCTTGTGCCCAATATAAACTTCAGTCTGAGTTGGACAATTTTCAAAAATGGTGTTCTAGCAATCTCTTAAAACTTAATGGGTCAATATGTAAGCTAATATCGTTCGTTCCCGATCCAGGTCACATACTTTCTCTATAGGATTTCCTTGCAAAGATTAGCCCATGTTAATGTTCTTGGGTTATAGACTTCTTAGACTCTAAAGGGTCATGCGTCTGGAGCCCTCAGTATGGGGTTAATCAAGGTCGCATTGAATCCGTTCAAAAGAACTTATTGATATTGATCAATTCTTATTTCAAAAGACTCATTCTAATCACTTTACCTTCCCTAACCAATCGTAAAAAGATGCTGGCTGCATTAACTATCACGACAAATATTTAACATTCCAAATAGACGGACTAGAAATTTTTGTCCCCTGTTCCTTAGTTGTTGTAGATCTACATATGCCCAGCATGAGCTTTTTAGGGTTTTATGTTCTGACTACTCTATTACTTCACTCTGCACTTCCACTTTTATCAAATCCTCGATTTTCACCTACCTTTCAGAGAAACAAACGCCTCTACTACTTCCTCGTAATCTTTTTTTATACTTTATTCTCTCGGATCTATCCCCGCGATCCGAGCCGTATGAAAAACGGCAGTTCCCCTCGGTCGGTTGTTCGGGAGGTGGGCTAAACGTTATACAGCTATAAAACTATAACCTTTTAATGTCAATAAATTGAAAAATCTAGAATCCCTCTTAGAATAATTATATTGTATTTATATTTATATTAGTTTAGTATTAGTAGTAGTAGTAGTAGTAGTAGTATTAGTAATTAATTTTTTTAATAAATTAAAAAACTCCATTTAGGTACCAACCCCTCAAGATGTATGCAACTTCCTCCGTATACCGGATGCAATTAGGTTCCTACCAGTATACGAGGGTAAGTAACCCTAAGGCACTAATGGAAATTATTAATAAATTATTATTATTTTAAGGTA
Source organism: Drosophila merina (assembly GCA_035047645.1). Lineage (NCBI taxonomy): Eukaryota > Metazoa > Arthropoda > Insecta > Diptera > Drosophilidae > Drosophila > Drosophila merina. The sequence goes on along the minus strand of JAWNPH010000089.1, from coordinate 21,368,787 downwards.
CGGATAAGACTCCCTGTGGCAGAATGATGTTAAGGACTACTCGTAATAAGATTGAGGGAAAGGCAGATGAATTAATATTCTCTTCCTGTACTCCCCTGATATGGCACGACATTAAACAAACGTTTATTACTATATGCTCCGACAAATGCGATAAGTCTACGATACTGTATGAATTGCCTTCATTATCCGCCCAAAATTTGTCAGTAACTAGATTATTCTGATTGCACAAATCAAGACATGCCTGTTTAATAGAGTTGAAAACCAGGAATCACCAAGCACAGCAGCTAGTGGACAGAAAAATGCATACAACAAAAAATGTTTAAATACATTTGTACCAACTATCAAAGGACCTTCGGGTTCTTTCATTAGGTCAACTATGCCTTTTTCAAAATCTTATGAGTCTGCTATCAAAGAAGGAAATATTTATTATCAAGAACAAAACAGAAAACGAAAATTTTATAATACAGATAGTATACAGATATAGTACGGTGTCCACAAGCGTAAAGACCAGTGGAAAGCTATAGACCGTAAATCAGACAACCAAAAACAGTCTAACTCATAGATTTCGACAAAAAACCGTCGAACCGTAATACCTATATCGGAAACTCTAATTAAGAGGGAAATTCACGTTTTAGAGGAAATGATTATAGCTCTAATCAGAGATTGGTCATTATGCCAAAACCTGAACGGTCTAACCATTAAAATAGGCTTCAGGAACACCTTTTCAACATTGAAACACCATCAGCATCTGAAAATTTTTGACAAGAAGCGCCGGAAAAAAAAAACTATAATTAATATGACTGACCTTTCATAGATTTTATACAAGCGCAATTACTAAGACAACTACTAATGTTTCTCCTTTCTGTTACTAAATTAACTCTATGGGACCTTTTCATCGGGGAACCCTTTTAATAAACATATAACATATGACTACTATCATTTACTTTCCTAAATTAAACACATTTCGTAAAGATCTATACCCAAAAAATGAAGCAAAATGTTATGAGAATAGACACGAACCACTCCTGGTTACCCAAAATAAACTATTCACAGAAAAGAAAATGTAAGGAATAAATTAACAGCTGGATTCACTAAAAAAATTCTCCATGCCGACTCAGAACCCCCGTTGCTGACTAGGAAAAATAAAAGAATCGATAAGTCTAAGGTATGAAGAAATATAAACAAATAAGTCAATTTGGACACCAACATTACAGATCCTCTAATGCCTTCGGATCCCACATCAATACCCAACACGACATTAACGAACCAAGACATGAGACTGACAACTACAGAAATAAAAAAAAGCAATCCGCAATAGCAATAATCACCTCCAAAAACTACACAAAAAACTAAAACTTATAGAAAATTCGCTTTAAAAAATATTATCTATAAACTACTCTAGATGGTAAAAATTTGGGTACAAGAAATTTTTGATAGTTGCGTTGGGTTTTCAATTTAATTTTCCTGGTCAGAATCAACAAAGTCTAAAGACTAAAGTTTTGATCCTCCATTTTCAGCTGCTGCTGCGTGCCAGACTTGGACAAATGAAGATGCCGGTACCAAAAGGTGGTGATTGTAATATTTAAATTATAGATGTCGCAGTGCCCCTCCATAATATTCTGAAGAGAGATATCGTAGTGCACCTCCACTATCTGGCGAATGAAGATATGATCTGATGGAAACAATCATTGAGGATGGAATGGTGCCCGGTCACCTTTATTAGAACAGTATCCGTCGGTAGGCAATCGTGAACTGATGGCAAACTGGCAAAAGATCGATATTAATTGAGTTTTCCAAGGTGAAATTAAAAAAAAACATCGCATAAACTAATACATTAAACGCGTCAGCATAAATTCATCAATTTTCTGATATACACAGAGGATAACCATAACCAATCACATTATAATTCACTCCGCTCCATTAGTATATAAGACATGTAACGTTTCCCAATAAATCAGTTATGAACTGACACCATTGCTGGTATCATTTCAAGCTCACCTTAAGCTTGTACATCCAGGCTATTTTCAGAAAAACGCTGCTGGAAGAACGACACTTCCACCGATTCTCTTTAACTCTGGTTCTTACATTTACGTACAATTGTATTCCACATAATGCACTAATTCTCCATCGGTGACACTAAGGACAAAGTTTTCAAGGCATTCCTTGCGGCCAAGTGCAAGCGAATTCCCATATAATTGCAACTTTTTAATTGTTAACTTTTCAGGGGTATATCCAGCAAATGCTCAAAAAACAAGGCTTTTTTCATGATTTTTTAAATTTTTTAAATCACGTTGTTAGGGAAGCCGACACACTAGTATACGCGTATGACAGTCCACCAAGTTTTTGATTCTAACACGAGCTTTCATTGCCGTGACCGTAATACCAAGCTACCTAGCGTTCTAGTTACATCTAGGTATACTTACCTAGCCTACCTTTACTCGATGTTCTTTAATAGTATATAAACCATCCCGCGATGCATTTCATACGCGTGTAAGCTAAAACTCAACAAGAAACTACAACTTTGTTGGCTATGACAAAACAGTTCTAATAGATATGTATGTATATATTTATTATGCCTCTACATAATCACTTGCAAAATCTATAATTACCATCCTTTGAAAACATACATTCAAATTTTAAAAGATGTTAGCGCATTTTATTGTGTAAGCTTAACCAAATTTTCTCTTCTGGTGTATTATTAATATTAATAAAAACAATTTACATATGTAAATATTTAAATATATTGGCGCCCACACTAAGAGAATGTTTTTACCATAAAGTTTCTAATGTTATAGGGGGTAAATGGTTGCCACAGCGGGGAAAATTTGGTGGGACCGGAGGTATGTCACTTTGCGTTCCTATTTGAAATACTAAGTTCATACCGATTACTATATGGTATTGAAAATGACAATGAAACAGCCAAAAACCCGGATTATCCGCACGAAAACGTAATACAGTGTACCCATTATTTGGAACCGCGACGGTATCTTTAAGGGCAGGCTTAAGGTACTGTCTTTTTAGCATTCCTCGTTGGTCTAAGTCCAGTGCATGCTTTAGATTCATTCGCTTGATATTCATATCTGGTGAACGTCCAATACCAAGAACATAGAAAGAAGTGCCGTGCAAATGAAATGGATGACTAATATTTATTTGCTGCACTTCGTCCACTAGTATAATCTCTACAATCGCGTTAAGAGGAATATCGATTTTATGCGTACATTGGCAATTTTCACCACAATTTGATGGACGATTGTCTCCATTACAATAATACTCTTCAGGTATGTCATTAAATTGTGAAAGCATTGGCGATGGGGGTGATATGTAAGAAACCTCATCAATAAGTGATACAAGATGATCCGCATCCGACGCGACTATAAAAAAAAATTACATTTAAATTATGTTTTATATTAATTAATATACAATAATTAGCATTTTCTGTTTATATGACAGCTTTATTATTTTTTATTTAAAAGTATTCAGAATTCGGTTCTTTTAACAAAATCGAAAGTAGACGTATTTTTAAAATGTTCCTTAAAATGTTTACAAATTTATAAAAAAATAAATAATTGGAAAATATAATATATATACTCGAAAATATAGAATTATCCTAAAGTTTCACAATTTTTACTGCTAATACCAGGATACAGGTGGAACATGGTCGCCACAAGTGGGAAACCGTGGAGGCACTGGCGGCAGGTCTGTTTGTGTGCCAATGTGAAGTATTAAATTCATGCCGATGACGATATGAAAAAGAAAATGACAATGGAAAAGCCAATAACCAGGATTATCAGCCCGAAATCGCAAGACTACATATCCATTGTTGGGTACGGCTATGGTGTCTTTAAGTGGTGGCTTTGAAAAGTCCCGATTAAGCATACCCATTTGATCTAATTCTAAAGCATGCTTTAAATTAATTTTTTTAATTGTCTCATCGGGAGAGCGTCCAAGTCCAACGATATAGAAAGCTGTTCCATGCAAATGAAATGGATGACTGAGGTTGACCTGTTGCACTTCGTCGACCAAAACGATTTCAACAATCGCTCCAAGAGGTATATCAACCATGTGTGTACACTCGCAGTTGGGCCCACAGTTAGGGGGCCGATTGTCTCCGTTGCAGAAATACTCAGGTGGTATATCTTCGATTTGTGATAATGGGGGAGCCGGCGGTGATATGTATGATATTTCATCGACAAGAGATGTCAGATGATCACCACTTGGCACAACTTTGGGTACAGGAAATTGTTGATATTTGCGTTGGTTTGTCAATTTAAGCGGTTGCACAGCAATTTGTAATTTTGAATTTTATACATAAAAAGTATTGGTTAGTCACTCAAATAAATATTCAATCAGTCACCAAAAAATTTTAAAAACATACCTAAGTATCGGTTATATGTATTTGGTATGAATAAAGTTTTCGGCTCGTATACATAAAATCTGAAGGGTAAAAAGATTTTTACATCAGGGCGCTCAACTAAAACGCTTTTATCGATTTTTTTTGCGTTTTTTAAATTAGAAACGCAAATGGCATCTGACCGCTTACGGTCACAAACAGCATCCAAAGGGTTGAGAATCTGTAATAAGGAAACTTTAGAGCTTTAAACCAATCATAAAAACTTGTCTTACTTATTAAGTACTTAGTTTTGGATTTATGGGATATAAATATATTCCTCGAAACAAAGTTTTTGTTGTTAATGAATTGGAAACTAATTTCTACATAAATAATAAAATTACTTAGGTATATTTTGCATTCTTTGTCTTCATGCTTTCGCAAAAAAAAACACATATTTGGTGTATCCTATATTCCATTTTGGTTATTGACCCGCAAAAATCCCCAACTATGTGCACAAATCTACAACTTTCCAGCCCTAAAGATGACTGATCAAATGATGGCATTGCTGAAACCATAAATATTCGACTGCACTCCCATTATCTTCATTTTAAGAACAGATTTTTTTAGCTTATACTTCAAAGGGCTTAGTTAAAGAAGAGAGAAAAGAATCCTTACTTGTGCCACAGCCCAAATTAAAATACTTGTTAAAATTTAACAAATTTGCAGAAGTTTTACATATTTGAAAGTGATCTCTAAGTTCGCTAACTGCTGAATCAAGACTTGAAGTAAATTGGAAGAACGGAACGAAGTTTAATTTCAATCAAGTTATTTATGTTCGCCACGGAAGCGACGGCAAGGCATCAAAAATCATTGGCTTAATAAGGGAAGAACACTTTAACAAAAAAAAAGATGACTAAAAAAAATGTATCTGAACGTCGCAAACTGAAGAATTGCCGTGTGGGCAAGCGAAGAATGCAACTCGATTGCTGCGCACGTGCAAGCTCTTAACAGTACTGGACCGCCATGCAACTGGAGGGAATGACCAGGTGAGAGACAAGTCCGGAAGTGCTCACAGCCGCAATGCAGATAAGGTTAAATAAGGTAAACATTAACGATGCACAATGGTCCCACTGCTGCAGAATTAATAATATAATTAATTTAAAAAAAATGTTTTGCTAACTCCTTCATTTAACGCTCTTAATTAATGAGCCTATCAAACTCAAAAATTGGAAAACAATTTTATTAGCTTTTCTATTTTACACAAAAAAAGAGCATCTTCAGTTATGGACCGTTTTAGGCAGCTATAAGAATAGTTCAACCGTTTCAGTTTATAAATAATAGCACAAAATGTACAGTTTATATACGAGGGCGGGTCAATAAGTCCGTGACTATTTGAATGAAACACAGGTTTTTAGATAAAAAGATATTTTATTTTTCAACGTAGTCTCCTTTAAGCTCTATACACTAAGCCCAACGTTTCTCAATTTTTTTTATCCCTTCCAAAAAAATATGAATTGTCGAGGTCTTCAAAATAGGCATTTGTTTGTGAGATGACTTCGTCATTGGAGGCAAATCTCTTTCCGCCGAGCCATTTGTTCAAGTTTTGGAACAAGAAATAGTCACACGGGGCTAGATCGGGTGAATAGGCCGGATGAGGGAGCAATTCGTAGCCCATTTCATGGAATTTTGCCATGGAAACTGCACATGTGTGCACCCGTGCATTGTCCTGGTGGAAAAGAACTTTTTTCTTGGCCAAGTGCGGTCGCTTTTTTTTCAATGCCTCATCGAATCGACCCAATAAGTTGCTGTACTATTCACCATTGATTGTTTTTCCTTTTTGAAGGTAGTGTGCCGTTAACAAGATTTCATGAAGTTATATTTAATTTCATCAATTGAATCAAATTTTTTCTGAAATGGGTCATTTACCAAAGTAATTTACCAAATATTATATTTACGAGGGCGGGTCCGTTAATTGAAATGGTAACACTGCTCCCGTCAACAGTCATCTGTCAGTTGACTTTTGTCAAAAATTGAACGAGCTGCGACATTTAGTTTGTTTTTGACAGCCGTTAATATCAGACTACCGCGTTGACTGAGAAGAAAATGGAAAAAAGTGAATTTCGTGTGCCATCCATTTTCATGGTAAAAAAGTGGTTTACTGAATTCCGATGGCCGTACAAGCACGGAAGATGCCGAACGTTCTGGACGCCCAGTTGAGGTTGCCACATCCGAAACAATTGAAAAAATCCACGATATGGTTTTAGCCGATCGGCGATTAAAAGTGAGAGAGATTGTGGAAGCCGTAGGCATTTCACATGGCTCAGTGGTTTCAATTTTGAATGATCATTTGGGTATGAGAAAGCTTTCCGCAAGATGGGAGCCGCGTTTGCTCACAATCGACCACAAATGCAACCGTGTGACAATTTCGCAGGAATGTTTAGCGTTGTTCAATCGCAATACGAACGAGTTTTTGCGCCGTTTCGTAACTGTGGACGAAACGTGGATCCACCACAACACACCGGAGACCAAACAGCAGTCAAAACAGTGCGTTTCTCGGGGTGAATCGGCGCCAAAGAAGGCAAAGGTGGGTTTGTCAGCCAATAAAGTCATGGCGACTGTTTTTTGGGATGCACGCGGTATTATCCACATTGACTACCTTCAAACAGGAAAAACAATCAATGGTGAATATTACAGCAACTTATTGGGTCGATTCGATGAGGCATTGAAAAAAAGCGACCGCACTTGGCCAAGAAAAAGTTCTTTTCCACCAGGACAATGCAGTGTATAGAGCTCAAAGGAGACTACGTTGAAAAATAAAATACTTTTTATCTAAAAACCTGTGTTTCATTCAAATAGTCACGGACTTATTGACCCGCCCTCGTATTTTTATGGAACGCTTCCGGTTGGCGTTTATTGAACGGCGGTTGTGCTAAATGGCTCGATCGAAACCTATTCCCCAATATGAGAAATTATTATTGCGATAAAGACCCTGCGTTTAACTTTGATGCCATTAGTTTAATGGTCAAAAACAACTGCGGCATTGACATTGTAGACGCGCCCCCTGCTTCTCGGCACATTAAAGGGCCTAATGAAAAGGTTCCATAGCAGCTTGGCACGAACCGAAGTCGTTAACTTGGGAAAAGCGTTAAGCAATCAGTATATAATTGGAAGGTCACATCCAAAGTTTCAAGACCTAAACTGTTATTTGGGGGTGGTATGATTCTAAATATCGGACTGATTGGCTTGCTCATACTTTGCCAGGAATTAAGGAGAGGTTCCACGGAGGTACAGCGTACTCCTAAGCCTGAGTACCCCCTCAGAATTATGTGAATAGCACCCTGACGCGCTTTAGTGTGCGAAATGGTTAGAATTATGCTTTAATCCCACCGACACACCGCCGTTAAATATCTTCTTCCTATTTTTATAATCGCATCGCTGAGGCACAATCCCAGTTGTTAATATACGTATCACCAGAGATCCAAAGGTCACGGGATAATCGTTGAATTGGGGATTATATAATTTATATAGAAATATTTTATCGTTATACATGATGCTGCAGCATAACTTCCTTTTTTAAAATGCGCGCCATTTAGTTAGTTGATGTCATAGCGGAGCGCTAGTGGTCCACTTCAAGAGGGGCTACTGCAAAGTTTTGTCCCGACACGGTTCAGTCGCCATTATGCGTTGGAATGGTGAGGAGCGTGCCTTTGCCGTTGAGGCCTTCTTTTCAAGCGGATGTCAGGTTATTACAAGACAGCGTGCATTTCGGAATCGCCTTAATTTAGCCCCGTTGGCTCCCGTCCCAGACCACAAATCAATTGTTACATGGGACATTTGGGCAAACTGCAAGTGCGACAAAACTAAGAACTGGAAACCCTTGACCCGTTAGATCACCTGAAAACATTGGAGCAATTTCCTCAGATGGAATTATTGGTCCCTGGTTTTTTGAGAAAAATTAAGTAACAGTGACAGTGAATTCGGACCGGTATGTAAACATGCTACAGAACTTTTTTTTCCCACGGCTAGAAGAGTTGGATTTGGGTGGCACTTGGTTCCCACAAGACGGTGCAACAGCACACACTTCTAGAGCATCAATGGCTGTTTTGAGGGACTACTTTCAGAGCGCCTTATCTCAAGAAATTGACAACATAACACCTGCGATGCTAACAAGAGTTACGACAGAAATCGGTTTACGCAATGTATGGAGAATGGGGGAGGTCACCTATCAGATTTCATCTTCAAAAAAATATAAATAAAAACTTTAGACATGTACCTACATTATAAAAATAAATACATATTTTCCGATGCCTACAATAGTTTTCATTGAGTTCTGAAAAAAGGAAATTTTGCTGCCTCACCATGTATTTCTATTTTCAAAATAATAAATATAATAAGTTATAAAGAAGTTTTTTTTTTTTCATATATATATGTATATTTAAGTGTAGAATCCGTACATCAAAATATTGTACATTAACATACACAGGGTACTTATAAAGAATTAACAATAAGTAAATATATATATATATATATATATATATATATATATATATATATATAGACGATATATATATAAAATAATTAAGTTTATATGGTGATTTCATTTGATAATTTATTTGGTGATTAGTTTTGGCAGATCAGTGAAAGAATAATTATTCGATGCTGCAATAACTATTTAAGAGAAACGTGAGTGTTTGCATTGTGCGCTTTATTTCCAAAATTTCACTAAAGCATAATAATATGCACCTGCATAGATCGCGAAGCATTGACCGCAGCCGCGGTGGTATTGACCGCTGTCTCCGACCAGAATTCGGAGTTTCGCAGCATCCACAGACGATTTATTGATTTTGCTCGGCTACCATTTATGCATATTTGTTTTTTTTTTTTGTTGAGTGCCTGTGTTAACTTATATATACGATATATTTGTATACTATGTACACTATGTATATATGGTGGCATATCCAAATGTTAATGTATCCCATTGCCCAATACATTTCCTTTTAATTGACAACCCACTTTAATTGTATCACCCAATGTATTTCAAGATATGCATATTCAACAAGCACCCACAACTCTAATTTCAATCGGTCATAACATTCCCATTCCCGATCAGACATATGTAAGCATCCGCTGGCACGTTCCCTAACTACACAGACGAACACTTAAGTTTTGGCAGCCCAAAAAGAAGACTCAAAATCGAACTTATTCTGTCCTGAAAGCTCATCAAATTAACTATGAATATTTACTTAATAAATTAAAATCTTGGCACTGAGGCTTGATCGCCAAATAAGTTAGAACATAAGTTCGATGTAAGATTAGTCCTCACAAATGTAAAAAGCTGAAGCTCCCATCTTCAGGTAACTAAAAATAATATCCTTCGATTTTGGTAGTGATTAAAAGATCCACGAAACCCGCAAACAGCGAGAAGTGAAAATAAACTTAGCTGCTAGTGATATTACAAAAAGAAAAATCCTATTCGGTCAGTGATTCGAAGAAAAACCTGTTAACGAAAAATACTGTGTAAACCAACAAGAAAACTAAAAATCCAATTCGGTCAGTGATTCAGTCAGATTTTCATTGAGAAAGGGATCAGTTTGATTTTATTTTCTTAAAATATTTTCCGACAAAAAAGAAAAAATAAGTTTTTGGCAAAATAACCAAATTATATTTCATCGAGGAATTTAAAAAAAAAGAGGTGCTTCAAGAGAAGTATGGTCGATTCGAATCCGAGATGTCGGAAGTCGTTTTAGGTGCTGATAGCATCCAAGAAGTACCACGTACAGGACGCTCGTTTCAGAGCATGCCCCCGCCTAGTACAACTGGCAGGGAGCTTCTTATGGTTAGCAGCCCAAGCCAATTAAATAATCTTAACCAGATAACAGTTGGAAATAGTCGCCTATTGCCGCAAATTGAAAAAAATAGTAATACGCTCACGTTCCAGCCGGCTTCAGTCTCTTGGCAAAAAGTTCCTTCCAAGAAGAGAAGCCTACCTACCTCACCGAAAAGTTCAAAAAAAAGAGCGCATGTAATCGAACATAATCGTAACCATCTCGCTTTAAATAGATTTGCTGCTCTTGCAAACCATGATGACTGTCAAGAAGGCGAAAATATCATGGACATTCACCAGGTCGAAACCGTTGCAGAGGAAGAATCTCGACAAGCTCAAACTCCAGTGACAAAGAAGTCACCAAAACCTAGTCAAATAACGGTACTTGCTGTCAGCGACGTACCTGCCTTGGAAAGGCTTCTCGACTCTGAATCATATGAACTAAAGATCGCGCGTAGTGGCAACTTGCGCATATACCCCCGTGACTCTGATGCCCACAGAGCTATCACTAAGAAGCTATCATCAGTAAATCTTCAATACACTCACTTCTGCCTCCCGGAAGACAGAGCCTACAGGGTTGTGGTGTGCAACTTGGCTGCTTCTACTCCAGTCGAGCAAATTTTAAATGCGTTCACCTCCCAAGGTCACGCTGTAGTTAACACCTATAACCCAAAGGTGAAGTCACAGAATGTTGACTCCTCTGATCCGGATTCAGGCAAGGCTTCTGGCCAGAACGTCTGGTTTATTGATATTAAAAGGGCTATCAATAACAGAGAAGCTCTAAAAATAAATAAAGTTGGCCGTCAAAGAGTCAGAGTGGAACTGCCGAGAAAAAATGTAAATATGCGCCAGTGTTATCGATGTTTTGGCTTCGACCACACCAAAAACTATTGTACCAAAGAGCCCAGATGTGGTAGATGCAGTTTGCCTCATTGGACTGGTTCCAGTCAATGCCAGGCAAAGACCTATGATGACCTGGAGTGCGTTAATTGCCAAGGAAAACATGAGGCAACTTTCAAGGGCTGCAGAATTTACGTACAGAGGCTCAAAAGTCGAAAAACTGGGATCAACATTACTCCCATGACCCGCGTAGAACACCCGCAGCACATGCGCAACATCAAGCATCAAGCTATTCCAACCTCAATCGTGCGGCAGGGCCTATCGTATGCAGATGCGACTAGAACTGGACAACAGAGCACACGACCTGACGGAAATTACTCCCAACAGCGAAATGCTTTCTCAAACGCAAGGTTCCAGACTTTTCCGAATGCTGCGTTTGCTCCTGCAAAAAACGCAGGTGAATCTCAACATCCTAGCCAAACGGTAATTGATGGCTCCCTTGCACAAGTAATTATCTCAATGCAGCAGACCATTGCTGGTCTTCAAAAAACCATCGCTGAGCTATTTGAGGAGATCAAAGAACTCAGAGGTTCTAAGTCGTTGACGCAGCGCAATTAATGACTTGCGAACTGCGCCTCGGAGCCTGGAACGCTCGTAGCATTATCCCCAATGCTAATGAGCTTAAGTTGTTTCTCAGCAAGCACGAAATTGATGTTATGCTTATTTCAGAGACACTCCTACACGTCGGATCCTACCTCAATATGATAGGTTACTACTGCTATCGAGCAGATCACCCAGGAGGTCGCCCCAGAGGAGGAGCTTGTATCCTAATCCGGCAGGGATTAGTGCACTATCACCTGCATTCGATCACAACGAATCACCTACAAATGGCGACGGTAAAAATTTCCACTAATTTGGGCGAAATTACGGTGTCAGCTGTGTACCTTCCTCCAGGCCTGCCTTGGAATTCCTCTGAGTTTGATAATCTCATTGGTCAACATGGTCAAAAGTTTATCATTGGAGGTGATTTTAACGCTAAGCATCGCCTCTGGGGTAGTATAAGAGCGAATGCTCGAGGCTCAGCACTTCACGATGTTATTTCCGGCAGCTCAACTCAGGTTCTGGCTACAGGCAGACCCACTCACTACCCGTATAACACGAGGAATGTACCTTCATGTATCGACTTCTTCTTGTACAAAGGTATAGCTAAAAGTCTACTATCAGTACGCGAAGAGTATGACCTTTCTTCTGATCACTTGCCGCTGATCGCTTCACTAACAACGTCACCTCATAGTACCGCCCCTATTAGGATGCTGGTTCCACCTGGTGCGAATATAAGGCTGTTTCAGTACGAACTTAACAATGCCTTTAACCTCAATACAGAGATAAATACAGCAGACGATATCGAGAAAGCGGTTGAAACTTTTATGAAGAAGATAAAGATGCAGCTCAAATTGCAGCTCCTGGCGGCGCAGTTCAACTACGCAACGTGCGTAGCAACATCGCTCTCTCTCCGGAAGCAGTAGGACTCTTAACTCTCAAGAAACGTCTCCGGCGTGAGTTCATCAGGACCAATGATCCAATAATTGACAGACTGTACCGAAGGATATCAAATCGGGTGAGAAAAGTACTAGCCATACTGAAAAGAGAAGCAACTGACGCGTTCCTGGGGAAAGTTACTGCCGATGAAAACTCAAAATTCGCGCTCTGGAAGCTCACAAAGAGATTCAAGAGACAAGTTGCTCCAAAGTTTCCAGTTCGTAACTCAGATGGCACTTGGGCAAAATCACCTCAGGATAGAGCTGAAGCGTTTGCCAGAAACCTGGAGGAAAGATTCCAGCCGTTCGAGACAGCATCGCCAAGACGAGTACAACTGGTTGCTGAATCCCTAGAAGCCCCATTGCAGATGGCTCTTCCTGTAAAGCCTATTAAACTCACGGAATTGGAAGATGATATAAAATCCCTTCGCAAAAACAAGGCTCCTGGTGCGGATCACATCGACAACCGCTCCATTAAGCTGATGCCCCACAGAGCTTTGTTATTCCTTGTATTAATTTTCAACTCTGCTTTTCGACTGGGACACTTCCCAAGCGCCTGGAAGAAGGCGAATATCATTATGCTCCATAAAAGTGGGAAGCCAGCAGAGGAATTAGACTCCTATCGCCCAATAAGCCTGCTTCCAGCATTTGGAAAATTACTTGAGAGGTGCATCCTGAGAAGATTGCTCGAGTCGCGAAAGGTCCAGAAAGCTATTCCGAAGTTTCAGTTTGGCTTTAGACTCAGGCATGGCACACCTGAACAGCTACACCGCGTAGTAAACTTTGTATTGGAAGGTTTCCATGGAAAGGAGTACGTCGTTGGAGCTTTTCTGGACATCCAGCAGGCTTTCGACAGAGTGTGGCATGAAGGACTTCTGCACAAGCTTAAAAGGCTACTAAATCCTCAGCTCTTTTTAATAATAAAAAGCTTCCTCCACGAGCGATCCTTTAAAGTAGTACAGGACGGACTGTCCTCCCAAACAAAAAGAGTCAGAGCAGGTGTACCCCAGGGAAGTGTGTTAGGTCCAACACTATATAGCCTGTATACGCACGACATGCCCTCAGCTGCCAACATGTCGCTTACAGATCCCAATGACCTGCTAGTTGCCACTTTTGCTGATGACACTGCAGTCCTGGCCAGAGATACTTGCGTCTATACAGCCACTGATACGCTTCAGCTGTATCTAAAAAAATTTGAGAACTGGGCCCTACGCTGGAACATCGCAGTCAATCCGGAAAAGTGTGTTTCCGTGACGTACACCCTGAGAAATGACACATCACCTGGTGTGTTTCTGCATGGAGAGCTCCTCACACAATCGAACGCCCACAAATATCTCGGTGTCACTCTGGATAAGCGACTTACATTTCAACGCCATGTAACGGATGTAACTCGGCGGCTCAAAACAAAGGCGAACAGCATGGCTTGGCTCCTTAGGCCTGGAAACAAACTTTCAGTCTCCAACAAGGCCAAAATTTATAAGGTTGTCTTGGCTCCTATTTGGAAATATGGCATCCAAGTGTATGGCATCGCTGCAAAGTCGCACCTCAACAAAATTCGTGTGGCGCAGTCGCAAATTTTGCGTAAACTATCTGGAGCGGCTTGGTACATCCGAAACAAAGACATTGAAAAAGAGCTGAAGGTACCAAGGATTGGCGATGTCATAAACGCACATGCAACTGCGTACGTTAACAAATTGGGAATCCACCCAAACCAGTTGGCTCGGAAACTCTCGATGAGGAGACGTGTCTTGGGACTGAGGGCGAGAAGGAGGCTCCTGCGCATTCACCCAACAGATCTACCAAGAAGATTTATAAATTAATTCATAAAATTAATTCATGCCTCCAGGCTCCCTAATTAAGTAGGTTTAAGTATTTAAATATGTAAATACTCAATAGAAATTATGTGATACCCTGCAGTATAAGTTGCTACAAACAGTAACAGTACACTGCACTGTAAATAAATACAATTTTATAAAAAAAAAAAAAAAAAAAAAAAAAAAAAAGGTCAGTGATTCGAAGCAAAAAGTTTCGACGAAAAAGACTGTATAACAACACTTCAAAAATTAATTAAAAATGCAACCCCACCTCAAATGTCAGGAATTCACCTGAGCCATGCCTTGGTGCAGATTAAGCACATACGATGGATCATCAAATACTCTAAGTGCATTCGTGAAAAGGATCGACTATATACTGCATTATACGCAACTGAAAAAGAACGGTAATCTAATCTGAAGTTGTTGAAGAACAACTAAAAGAAGACGCCCTCAGAATACGCAGAACGTCCAAGCGATCAAACATCCAAAATGGAATTTTCAACAGACCATTTAATGGAAGCCTATGTAAGTTTGTAGAAGAATCAGAACAGCAAGCTTTTATTATTACCAATAAGTTAGCTCTTGAACACAACCCACAAGATATATTATAATTATAAATTATACATGCACTAAAAAAACAATTTAGTATGTAATTTTAAAAGAAACTTCCTGACCCTTGCTAAACATGACAACAACATCAAGTTGATATCAAATGGAAGGATTATATGAAAACAAAATAGAAACGAAAAAAAGAAAAGACAATAAAAATACGGGAAATAATGTAAAATCGTTCTTCGGTTATAACAAAAATTTAAATACAACAACTTATCAATCAAAATCAAAATATTAATGCTCCTACATATCAGGCTTTTTAAAATAAATTAGAAAGAGGTAGAAATCAAGACCCTTTAAATCAGAATCTATCATCTACTAGCTTATAATAAAGCTTATACCCCTGTTAAAAGGCACAAAGAAAGAGCTGTCAAATGAAACGGACGTAAATTTTCATCAAACTGCCTTTGACTCAGAAGAAGAAATCCCCATTTCATCAATGGATTATTTTTCGTTTATTATTAACTTGCGATTAAATTTTGAGTCGCAAACAACAACAAAGTTACTAAAAGAATTCTTTGTTTTGCTTTGTAACCATAATCTGCTCACTGCTCTTTTTGGCTCTTCCTCTTTTATGGACCTTCTTAATCTCCGTCTGGGTTTCTGCTCCCACAACTATGCTCAAACAGCTCCCACGTTACTGCATTGTTGTGTATCGCTTAGCGCATTTTGTTTTTTGATTTAAAAAAAACGACATTTCATACTTGTACACCTGGTAATTCAAAATGTCTTTAATATGTACCTCAACGAAATGCGAATTTGGAGGCGCAATCTCAATCTCGAATCTCTTTTCCTGATCCCTGAACTGCAAAATGAATCACAACGTCTAAAAATTCCAAGCATCAACCAGTAAATGAATATATTCACTACTCCGGCTTCATATTTACTAGTGAACTAAGTTATGGATGGCGAACAGCCAGCTAGCCTGGCTTTTCTAAAACGAGATCTTACCACTTCAAAAGGCCGGAACCTACTGGTAACAGTCCACCAGCCAGCCTTTGGCTCCGTCAGGCCGCCTACCTGCCGCCGCGCCAACCAGCCAACCCGTGGTGATATCACCAAAGCCACTGACGGATCTGCCATCGGAAACGCGATCCACAGGACTTACGCTAAAAGCTGTTGCTCTCCGGATATACATTTTCGTTTCGCGTCTTATGTCTGACGCCACTGCAGATAACGTAAAGTGTCACATTTCGAAACTGTCTTAACGTTGCTCCTTCTGAATTATTTTTGACCAAATTTAACTTTAAATACAGACTTAGCATATCTTCCTCTAAATGAATTTTACCAGATGCTTGCCTTGCAAAAACTCTAGGTCCTGTAGCCTGGCCTGAGTACAGTATTGTTCACGATTTGTTGACCAGAGATTCCAGTCCTGTATCTGTTTCAAAAAACTAAGAAGCAAGATTTTTTCTAATTGCCACCATAACGTTCGTAGTACTCTTGGTAAAGGGAACCTAATATTCACTAAAAGTGACCTGGCTGAACTCATCTGTCACAGATAATGAAATGTTTGTACCCAAGTACACTTTCTTTCGTGAGATGGCCCATTTACCCAGTGGAACGTAACCCTGTCACTAATTGTTCCGGAATTAAATTTATGGCAGTTAAAATTTATTCTGAGTCCTTTAACCTTTTTGATACTTTTTCTTACATTTTTCTTCAGTGTGATGAAATAAATTTAATAAGTTTTGCCTCTGCCTCCCACCAGTAATAGCCTGCAGTCTCGTCAAAAGTGTTTTAAAAAAACCGACTATTGTGACCTTAGAAATAACTTGGCTATTATTGACTGAAGGTATAGATGCTGTTACGAATTTTTCTTATGAAGTAATTCATAATGTTTCATGTCATGAAACATTGACACCATCAAAGTCAAATTTTTCAGACTTACTTGAAAAACTGTCTGAAATTGATTTTACATTGGCCGATGAGTGTCTGTGTATATTCCTATTGTCTAGTTATCCGAAATCTTCTGACAATTTTGTTGTTGCTATTGAATCCCGTGATTCGTTACCAACGTTGAGTACGTTAAAAATCAAATTACTCGAAGAGAGTGAGCGCCTAAATATAGATACAGAACAAAGCAAAGTGCAGAAAATGTCACGACGTAAGTACAGTCTCCCAAAACAAAAACATTAAGCAGCGGCACATCGCGGCTAACTGTAAATCTTCCATGAAAAACAATGAAGAAAGTAGTAATAAGAATTCAGTCATATTCTGTATTTGCTGCTACGAACCACAACTACAGTTTTTCGAAGAATATTTCGGGCTTGGACAGTGGTGCGACTGCATATTTGTGTAGTAATAAATCGCTTTTTATAAACATCAAACAGCAAAAAGAAAGAATTGTGCTGGCCCAGCAAAATTATATTGAACCGATCGGTATCGGAACAGTGCGCTTACAGTGGAAATATAGTACAATTGATTTAACCAATGTACTTCTGGTTGATGACATTCATGAATCAATATGAACAGCAAGAAGAAGCAGCTACAATTGGAGAAGGATATTCGGGAGTCGACACAGCTGATGATTGCGAAGAGAGGACCTGGACGACCAAAGCTTATTCACACTGGGAAACCCGCACGCCCACGCAAACAGTATAACATACTCAATGTCATGACAACTGATAATGCCTGGGACTGTGGATGCAGCTTTGAATTCTCATCATGCCAAAATTTGGCAGGAATCGATGCAGAAGGAGATAGCAAGTCTACAAGCCAACAAAACGTGGACGTTGATTAACCTACCAAATGGAGAGAAGGTTCTTGGTAGCACATGGGTGTTCGCCGTCAAGCGTGACAAAAATGGCAAGCTGGATTAATTGAAGTCACGTTTAGTGGCTAAAGGCAGTGCGCAGCACAAGTGGTTTGTACTGAAAATTCTTTGCAATATTGCAAAAACTTAACACAGGAATACCAAATTAAAATATGAGATCACACCATCAATTTATGACATCAGATAAAAATATGTGATGGATTTCTACATAACAGGTAACCAACAAAAGTAGAAGTAAATAGCCGAGATTGGCTAAAAACCAAAGAAGCAATAATAAATGTATTCAATGAAATGGAAAAACCACAAGGAATAAAAGTAGATAAAGATTTAGCATTTATGTGTATAGCTTTGCAAAAATGGTTAAATTCAAAAGATGCAAAAATACATTCAAGCAAATTTCGAAATTCTTAAGTTTCTTTCCTTTTATCTTCACAATAATAGGTTAAATTAAGTTAATTTCTTTTTGAATATCCTTGAAAGTAGTTCTGAATAGTTCAGATGTATAAAACGCAAGCTGAAATATTATTGGACAGCAATTCGTGTTGCCAAATTAAATTTCCGTCAGATTTTTTTCTGCCCACCTTTTCAAGAAGTTTGAACAACACATAGCTACGAAGACTTTACATAAGATTATGCTAGCAATTAAAGGCGGTGGGGTGTTCCCCGAATCCACTTAAGTTTTTATTGATTTGATTTTTCCGATTTTGCTTTTTCATGGACCGTGCTGTAATAAATATCCAACGATTCGAGCACATTTCCAAAAGCGAAGCGATTGGTCTCCCATATTTTTGACAGCATCCCTCCTCCAAATTCAAACTATGTTTAGTGATATAAAAAAAATACATAAAACAACAAGCATAAAAAACCCTCAAAAGAAAAATTGCCCAAGAACATATTACAGCCTTCAGTAAAGTCAACGCGGTCTTAAAAAAAAGTCAACACAACAAAAAGGAAATCGACAAGCAAATTTACATTAACGAAACAAGCCTACAGCCAATCTGAAACATCATTAGCCAAATCTGAGGCTTACCCATTAAAAAACATTCACTGTACCACAACGAACATACAAGACACCACTGCTAAAAAACCAATAGCCGCATTAATTTGACAATACTGGTCCGACCAATCAGACCAATCGATCAGAAATCACAAACTTCAACCACCTCAAATCTCACATAAATACAAATCAATAGCCCTCAATGACACTCCATTTTTACCCGCTATAGAAAAGGACAAACGCATTACAACATCGAACTAACCATTGCTGTCTAATCACATAAAGGAACAACGCTAGGAAATAACATAATTTCATACCATATGATAAGAAAGAGCTCACCAACATTACTAAACAAAATCCTGCTACAATCAAATCTTCAGCAGCCACATACCTCAAGCATACAAAACCAGCCTAATCATTCTGAAACCCAATTAGGATAATAACGACCTAACCTCGAAACGATCTTTCTCACTTAACTTCTGAGTTGCTAAAACACAAAATTGCAAATAGGATATGGTGGTTCCTAACCAACAACAAACTTCTTCACCCGGAACAATTCGGTTTCAAATACTGTAAGTCGACTTCAGACGGTCTAAATTTTTCAGACCACTTGATAACGAAGTGATTCAAAACTTGGAAACATACTTCACTCGTCTTGACTTCGCAATAGCATTTAATTGAGTTGGCATGTACTCCATAATTGACCAACTGTTTATATAGAAGTGCGGACCAAACAAAATTATGTAAATACAAAACTTCACGAATAGCAGAAACATAACAGTGGAATTAGGAACAAACCATTCACCCATCTACCACCTCGGCAACGACATATAACAAGAATCTTCTTATAAGTAATACTACTCCTAATCGATCCTTATAAACTAGCCAATATTATCACTAGATACAAGAAAATTCAGGTTTATCTCTTACGACGACTTCTTGTTAATCAAATTAAATTAATTATCTGGGAAATCCATTTTTCCGTACTTGTGTTGACAAGTTCTTCAAAATTTACTGTTGTACTAAAGGTCGCGTCTCGTTAAGCTTACACTTAACTTATGTACCAAAGTTAGTTCTTTGACATACTGCCGTTACATAAATAAATAAAGTGTAAGTCCTGCATTGGCTAATATATAACCGCTCTCCAGTACGTTTAAAGTATAAGGTTTACAAAACCGTTATAAAGACATTTTTATAATATAAATTTGAGCTATAGGAAAACGCCAGTGACAGCAACATAGAATTGATTAAGCAGTATAACCGCAATCAAAGCCATGGATGTGGACAAAAGTCTGCAAACTAAGCAGGCTATGAATATGCCATATCAATTTGAAATGGAAAAAAACGCTACCAATGCCTATTAACGAAAATTAACAAAAATATACGGAGGAGTCAAAACAGATAGTAAGGTACACACAGAAATAACAGTATGAAAATAAAAATAATAAGTACAAGCACAAGAGGAACAGGTGACACTGAAATACGGTTATACTTTGGCAGAACATTCCGAAACTATTGACGAACAACATTTTTTAGAAAGACGTACTTCTTGTTAAATTATTTTGAAGTCAAGTTGAGGAGTGTTCGGATACTAAAGATTTTAATAGGCACAGGCTTTAATAGAAACTATATTCAATCAAAAATTTGCAGAAATCCTACAGAAGAAAAAATCATTTGATGCAATTTCAGTAGGGGATAAATCTCGAAATACACATTACGAAATCAGACGTTTTACTCAATATTTACATAATCTTAAAAAATTTTTCGCAAATTCTAGAAATTGGCTGTAGAAAATATCAGCGAATAAAAATATGAAGAGCAAAACTATGACTTTTTATAACGTCGTAAAAATACGCACAAACAAACTAAACAAAATCGGATAATAAATGATATAGTAAAACGGTTCTCCTTTAGAAAAATAAAAATAAAAAATTGTAACTAGGGACACAATTTAAAAAAAAAATCTTTCAAAGATTGAAATTATAAAAAGATTAAAAATATGAAAAAGACTGACAAATAAATAACTCTTAGAAAACAATATAATTCGGCGTCCTCAATATTCCCTTTTAAGAGCCATTGTACATTGTAAAACCATTTTTTTCTTAAAAATGGTGAGAATTATTATTTCAATAGTAATAGTTTGCACAGATTACGAATCAAAAACACAATACATGAACTGGAAAGAGAAGGTATTAGTGGAAAAAAGAATTACCCTACAAACCCGTAAATGTAAATGTAGTAGCGGAAAGAAAAAAATACCCTTTAACTATGTATAAATTTACGATACATTTTCAGCCAGCCACAAGTTTTTGATAGTGAGTTGCTGGCAGTTAATGAAATAACAAATCATATCAGTACTTAATCCATAAGATAAAGGATAGCATGCGACTAATTCCAAATTTATATCCAGAACATCCTTTTCTTCAATATAAGATTCACACAAATAAAAGTAGAAAGTTAAACAAATAAAACTAAACAAGAAGATCATATTAGAAAAATACATTAGAGCTCAAAGAATCGCCACAGAATAAAAAATGTAAATTAGTGAAAAATATGTTCCCAAAAAGGAAACATAACATAGACCCCTTAGTTCAACAATACCAGGTGTGCAAGCGAGGCAAATACGATAGACATCCACCAAACCCAAAAATTCTAGAGACCTATTTTGCAGAATACCCAAATGTATTTATACATACATAACTTTATTCATAAGTTAACATGTAAGTCACATTGTGACTACAGTAATGAGATACTTGGAGGCACAATTTGAAACAGCTATAACATTCATAAGAGCACTAAAATCCATTCATATAAAAAACACAAAATCAATAAAAACCACTTTAATTATAAGTCGAATAGTAATCATTGCACTTATACATATGGTCAGTTCTGACCATCCCTAAACTAAGAATAGACAATAACCAATGACGAGGGGAGGGAGGTAACCACGGCATGTTTAAAGTACATATTATGAAACACGCATTTTCACTTCACTGTGAACGGTCGTGTTATTTTTTGCTCTCTACGCCTTTTAAAGATTATTATTTTTTGTTATAATTATTTTAACACATCTAAGTACAGTGTCTTAAGGCATTTAGTTTTGCTTCAAAATATTTTTTTTTAATTTCATGTTTTAAATACATTTTGTAGTATAGAGTTTTATAGCATCTGCGCTATAAAATATAGCAACACTCCGATTTCCTCGTCCTAGCCTAGCTGGCTGTGTGAAAACGTCGTACATGCTAAATGAGCCGGTCTCACCGGCTCAGTTTCGTAAAGAATTTCCCGCAATGCTAGCTTCCGCTTTTACTGTAAAAGTCGTGCGATTCAAAAAGAGATGCGAACTTTCCTGCGGCAGAATAAAAATGGCTTGAAAGAGTTGCTCGGTGGTTTTCGCAAAATCAACGATCAACTCTCTGCGATTGACTCCCAATTCAGCAGCCTCCAGCGTATAAATGAACGTCCTAAGCGTAAAAAACCGCTGTTAAGGACGCCTGATCAGCCGACGACCATGCAATCGCTCATAACTCTTGCCTCAAGAGCAGAAGCCCTAAACAAAAATTCGGTCCCTGAACTTATTTCTACAATTGAGCATAAATTGTCTGAGCTATCTTCACTTCAGCTGATTCCTCCGGCACCAATACAATTGACCCCCCAGTAGAATTGACCACTCTTAAAGGAAATCTACCGTTTAGAATTCTTATGTTTAGAATTCCTTTGTGTCAAAATGCATCTCTCCACTACCACAAACATCTTGGAGCTGACTTCCTTTGTTACAGATGGCTTCCGTAATGGCGTTCAAACCGATGTCATCTATACGGACTTCAGTAAAGTCAACCACTCACTCCTTTTGAATAACCTTAATCTCTTGGGATTTCCCTCAGACCTTCTCACGTGGATTTCTAGATACTTAGCTAGGAGAACCCAACGTGTCTTTTTTAAAGATGCGCACTCTCGCATCTTGGGCCGCCACTTTTCACTATTTTTATTAACGACTTACCCCCACCAAAGAACTCTCAGGTTCTTATGTATGCAAACGACGGTTCTACAAAGTTTATGTAAATCAGCTTCTTCATTGCAAAGTAATTTTTGAGCCACCGCGACCAAAGCGAACACTTCCCCAATGTACAAACTGCCAAAAATATGGACATACCAAAAATTACTGCACCAAAGACCCAACTTGTGTAAAATGCGCTGGAAAACACAGCTCATCATCCTGCACTATTAATACAAGATCGGACCGAACAAGTATTAAATGTGCACTATGCAGTGAAAACCACACTGCAAACTATACAGGTTGTATGGTGTACAAAGCACTACAAATCCAAAAATACCCAACTCTCCGGAAAAAAGAAATACCGGCAACAGAAACAAATAATCAAACGACACAATACAGTACAACAAATAACGTAGAAAGCTTAAAGACACCAGAAATATCCTATGCCGAAGTCTTAAATAGAAACCAAGTAACTAGCCATCAAACCAACTCAGCAATCCAAACTGCCAGCGTACCTAATATACAGCCTGCTCCAACGCAACTAAGCCAAACCGCACAAAATGATTTTGACGAACTAAAACAATTGATGAAACAATTAATAACCCAAATGGCAAATATGCTGAACATAATCACGATTCTAGCATCTAAACTTGACAAATAAACACCTAACAATCGCCATCTGGAATGCTAACGGACTTTCACGCCATATACTTGAATTAAAAACTTTCCTAAATGAAAAACTAATTGACGTCATGCTCATTTCCGAAACGCACTCAACTGACAAAACATATATAAACATACCAAACTATAATATATTCTCTACTAATCACCCGGACGGTAAGGCCCATGGTGGTACTGCAGTAATAATTAAAAAAAGCATAAAGTGCATAGAGCTTAATGGATTCAAAAAGGACTACATACAGGCTACTACCATATCGACCTCAGACACAACGGGTCCAATAAATATATCTGCAGTTTATTGCCCACCTAAATTTAACAACACAAAAGACCAATACCTCGATTTTCTAAAATCACTGGGAAATCGGTATCTGGCAGGAGGTGACTATAATGCCAAACACATAACATGGGGGTCCAGACTTACCACTGCAAAGGGAAGACAACTGTATGACGCAATAAGAAGCAATAATAGCCATGCCCTAAGCACAGGCGAGCCGACTTATTGGCCAACTGACACAAACAAGCTACCGGACTTAATTGACTTCTGTATTACAAGAAATATATCTTGCGATAACCTAACAATAAAATCATGCCTAGACCTCTCCTCCGACCACTCCCCAATATTAATTACACTACATGGTGGAGTAGAAGAAAACAACAATGACCCCCCTTTATTTAACCACAAAACAAACTGGACTATGTTTCGCGAGATTTTGGAACAGAACATGGAAATAAATATCTCTCTAAAGACAAACAACGAACTGGACTCCGCAATAGCATATTTAAATGACAACATCATAAATGCAGCAACGCAATCGACACCATCTATAAAAATGACTACATCAAAGAAAACTTCCGCCTTTATTAAAGAAAAAATCAGACAAAAGCGCAACCTTAGGAAGATATGGCAAAGGACTAGGCATCCAGAAGATAAACACAAACTTAATAAAGCAACAGACGAACTCAAGAGAATTCTCAGGGCAGACAAAGATAACCGGCTACAATACTACCTTAGCAACCTCGGAACCTCCTTATCGACAAATTATTCTCTGTGGAAAGCGACCAAAAAATTGACGAACTCAACTATACACAAGCCGCCTATAAAAAGAAACAATAACACATGGGCGAGATCAAACAAAGAAAAAGCAGACACTCTGGCTGAACACTTTAAAACATCATTTACAAATGACATGGACAACGGCAACGCTGAGCTTCCAACACAAATCACCAACCCAAATTGTGCAATTAAAACTATAACAAAGGCAGAAATTAAATCGCACATAAAACAAATTAAAAACAAGAAAGCCCCCGGATATGACTTAATCGGAGGAAAAATCCTGAAAGAACTACCAGACGCTATAATCATCTATATTAGAAACCTGTTTAACGGAATCCTGCGACTACAATACTTTCCCATAACTTGGAAGATAGGCCAAATTAAAGCAATTCCGAAACCGAATAAAAACGCCAATACTGTAAGTTCGTACAGACCAATCACGCTATTACCTGTCCTCTCAAAAGTATTCGAAAGAGTCCTATTAAATAAAATCGAGCCAACCCTAAAACAGAAAAATATAATACCTCCTCACCAATTCGGCTTCCGGAAGCAGCACTCGACTGTCCAACAGGTCCATCGAGTAATTAATAAAATAACAACAGATTTTGACGAAAAGAAGTTTTGCTATGCCGTGTACTTGGACATTGCTAAAGCATTTGACAAAGTATGGCACAAAGGACTGCTGCATAAGCTAAGAAATATACTACCAGACAACCTGTATACCATCCTACATAGCTATATAACGGACAGATATTTCTATATCAAATATGACAATGAATGCTCAGATATTATGCCGGTGTCAGCGGGTGTTCCCCAAGGTAGTGTGCTTGGGCCCATCTTATACTTGATCTACACCTCCGATATTCCAGAGCCAACTATCCCTGGATCAATGATTGCTACGTTTGCAGATGATACTGTATTAATGTCGTCAAGCGCGTGTGAAAAAACAGCTGCAAGTACGCTACAACAAATCATGACACAAACAGTATCCTGGTTTGAGAGATGGGGCATCGAAATAAATAAAGACAAAACTCAACAAGTAATCTACACAAAACGACAACCCAAAAACTTCGCAATTAAAATTAACAACAATCAAATATTGTTACGCCCATATGCCAAGTACCTTGGACTAACTATCGACGCAAAACTGACATGGAAGCAGCACATCCTAAACAAACGAAATGAAATAAAAAACAAATTTCGACAACTTAACTGGCTAATAGGAAAACACTCTAAACTAAAACTACATTACAAAATTTCAATATACAAGACGATAATAAAACCAATATGGACGTACGGCATAGAAATCTGGGGAACTGCCAGTAAATCCCACTTACAACTAATTCAGCGAACGCAATCGAAAATGCTAAGAACAATGACAAATGCAGAATGGTATATTAGAAATGAAGATATACATAAAGATCTAAACATTGAGACAGTCAACGAAACTATTAAAAAAAGCAGCAAAAAACACACAAATCAACTACTTAACCACCAAAACCCAAACCTGAGACAAATACCGATGAGAGAGCTGGGACCGAGAAGACTAAAACGTAAAACTCCAACGGAATTAAATTATTAGTAAAATATTAAAACATTAGCGTATTAGTAAAATATTAAAATATTAAAATATTAGCGTACCCTTGCAATGGGAAGGGCCGCTACCTTTTTTCCTTTCTTCAACCATTACTCATTGTTATTCTTTATAAAAAACAGAATGTAATTTAAAGGAAATTAAATAAAAAAAAAAAAAAAAAAAAAAAAGCATATGCCCAGCATGAACCTTTTATTGTTTTTAGGCAAAAATTTACAAAACGCTTTCATCACCGTGATTACTTCTTATTTAGTTGTGATCACTTTCCTATCATAGCCCTTTCTACAGAAGACATACGTGTAATTTGAAATTTAAATTTGACGAATGTGATACACCAATTCTGATCATTAGAACTGAATATTAGAAATTATCTGGGTGATACATTGTTGAACCAACTTTCTCGATAAGGGGTAAGATCAAAAGATTTTTTTTTAAATGAAAGCTTTTACGGCCAATCAAGCTATAGGCGATAAACAAATTATAAACTATAAATGAAATAATCTTTACATATGTAGGCAAATGTTTAACATTCCTATAAAAGAAAGAAGCCGCACTCGATCAAGAAGTCGCCACGATCCAGCTCAGCATCCAATGGCAAGCGGCAACACAATAGAGGAGTTTCTGAAAACGCTCAATGATAGCATCAATGCACTACGCTCTATCCAAGAGAAACAGATGGACCTATTATTGATGTTGCTAAAGCAGCAGCAGGAACAGACACAGCAGCTGGTTGCTCTCTGCTCGTCTAGTGCAGCAAGCCTCAAAATAATGCCGCTGCGCATTTTTGTATGGAACGCCAATGGTGTGTCCACAAAGCTGCCCGAACTTGATTGTCTGATGCGGCGAGAAGAAATCGACATACTACTGCTTAGCGAGACCCACTGCCAAGGGTCATGCTCGCCTAGGCTGTACGGCTTTGATGCCTATACCGCAAACGACCCAAGAAATGGCAACGCAAAAGGAGGAGCAGCTATCCTGGTTAAGTCCAGCCTAGTCCACTTCCCGCTAACCCCAATTACTGCCGACAAGGTGCAACTTGCGTCTGCAGCCATACAAACAGTACCTGGTACCATTAACTTTGGAGCAGTCTACTGCCCACCGAGATTTGCATGGACTACGGAGGAGTTTACTGACATTCTGGACCATAACTGCCCGAGGTATATTGTGCTGGGTGACTGGAACGCGTCCCACTGGCTTTGGGGTGCAGGAAGGAGTAACCACGCTAGCGAATCTTGCCCTGAGCACTGAGGTGAATTGTCATGCCACAGGTGGCCTCACACGGTACCCGCCGGCAGACGAGGCTCTCCTGGCTTCATCGATTTTGCCCTGACAAGGGGCATCCTGGGTATCCACGTTGATATACGGTCTGTCGTTGAGCTCAGCTCCGACCACCTACCGCTAATAATCACGCTGGACGCAGCCGCTATGGCATACCCGACGTCGGAGAGGCTAATAACCAAGCGAAGCAACCTTGAACTCTGCAAAGGACAACTTGAGGGATCTCTGCACCTCGATATTGAGATCAACTCTGGGGATGACTCAAAGTCAAGACAGCAGCAAAAATGGCAGCACAGGTATCCCGATGCGATCCAGCTTCTAATCCGTGAAAAGAGACGCCTACATACAAGGTGGATGAGGTCTCGACACCCCCTTGAAAAAACAGCGTGAAATAGAGCACAGAGCAAACTTTAACGGTCACTGGCAGATCACAAAGCTCGATGGTTCAATGCGAGACTGGCGAACACTGGAACTGATAATGATGCGACGCACTCACTTTGGAAGGCCACACGCACCATCAAAAAGAGGTGCGCCATGAAGGCGCCGCTTCTAGATAGCAACGGGACATGGTGTCGGACGGACTTGCAGCAAGCCGAGGTTTTTGCTGGACACCCTACTAAACGCTTTCAGCCATTTCAGCTAGCGACCTCGGAAAAAGTAAGCGAAATGCATGCCAGGCTGTCTCAAGCGCTCCAAATGGACCTGCCTATTAGACCTTTTACCCCCAGTGAGATATCCGAACTTATTGGTCGCTTAAATATCAGCAGAGAACATGGCCACGATACTATATGCAACGCCACACTAAAGGCATTACCAAGTCGCGCAATTCTCTACATAGCGTTGTTGTTCAACGCCATAGTGAGACTGCAATACTTCCCTGCACAGTGGAGGCTCGCATTAATAACTATGATCGACAAACCAGCCAAGTTGGCAATGGACCCTGCGTCCTATCGGCCGATTAGTCTCCTCCCTTCGATTTCAAAGGTGTTTGAGAGACTGATTGCTGCCAGGATTATTGGGATTATGAAGACACAGGAGATTACTTCAGGAGTACCAGTTTGCGTTTCGAGCTGGTCATTGTACGGTGGAGCCACTTCATCGGCTTGTTGAGCAAGTACTGATGGCATTTCACCGAAAACGATTCTGCAATGCCCTCTTCTTGGACATCAAGGAAGCGTTCGACCGAGTATGGCACACAGGTTTACTGGTTAAAATAAAGGAGACTCTACCTGCCCCATATTTCCACCTACTGAGGTCATATCTTTAGGGAAGCCAGTTTGCGGTTCGCTTCCATTCCAGCGTTGGGTCGGAGGGGCGTTGAGGTGAAGTCGGGATCGGTCGCAAACAGCGTTAAACTTCTCGCAAGGTCCCAAGTGTGTGAAGTTAAGTTGCTCATGTTCTTTTGTTTTTGTTGAGTTATTTTTTATCTAACGGATCTGATTTTAAGGTCTCTTTTGATATTTTCAATTTGGATATACCAGGGTGCTCCACTGATTGTTCTCAGTATCTTTGATTGAACCCTTTGCATGGTATCAATATTACTACTGGTAACACTTTCCCATAGTTGTGTGGTCAGTCTTACCGGTTAAGTGTGAATTTTACATTCTTAATTTTTTTTCTTTAATTTTAATTCGCCAGTTATATAGCCACTTCAACATGGCCACGAGGTGACAAGGGAGTTGAGTTGTTGCTTGTACAGGGCATTTGGATCGACCTAAAATCACGGTGTCGTCGGCAAACATAGAAGTCGTTAGTCTGCTTGTGGGTATGTCTGCTGTATAAAGGACGTACAGCGTTGGTCCAAATACGCTGCTTCGGGAATTCCAGCGCTTATAGCGTGATCGTTAGATATGTCAGAGTTGCATCTCACAACAACAGATCTGTTGTAGAGATACGAATTCAGAAGTTTTTGAGTGTTTTGCAAAGCATTGATTTAATTTTGAACGTTAATCCATCTAACAAGACCTTGTCAAAAGCCTGAGAGACATCGAAAAATATTTCAGTGCAATGTTTCCGTTTTTCGATAGCAGTTCGTATTTTTGATGTTATTCGATTGACTTGTTCAATGGTTCCATTTTTCTCTCGAGAACCGAACTGATGCGCTGGAACTGCGTGTCCACCAATACGGGGTTATTCGTTTCATCGGGGTTCGGCTGGAGCAACCGTTGAAGATGCGGTGCAAATGTGGTAGCTCTATCTTTATTGCTGCGGGCCTAATCACCTGTGATACTCCTTAATGGGGATATAGTTTCTGCCGGTGTGGTTAAACTGGGATGAGCCTTCTGTAGTGAGCTTCTATTTCTTGATATTGATAGTTGCTCTATATAGCGGCGTTTGAGGCGATTTTATCTTCTTGCTTCAACGCATTGGAGAGTTTACCTGAAGCCTTTATTTAATTCTTGCTTTGCGATCATCGATTTATGATCTTGCCACTCCCTCCGCATATGTAGTTTTTTAAGAACAAGCCACTCGTTGTCGAGGTTTGTCATCTTAGGGCTTCAAGCTGCACTCTCTATTTGAGGTATACAGACTCGGGCAGCTGCAGCTGTAGTCACCTACCGCAATAAAATGATCCCTTGGGTGTT
This sequence comes from Drosophila merina, assembly GCA_035047645.1. Lineage (NCBI taxonomy): Eukaryota > Metazoa > Arthropoda > Insecta > Diptera > Drosophilidae > Drosophila > Drosophila merina. The sequence goes on along the minus strand of JAWNPH010000089.1, from coordinate 21,338,867 downwards.
TCAGAAGTCCAGAAATTGTTGTTCGGAAACATTGAAACGTGGGGGACAATATACCTCTGCGAGTGTAAGATTTCCGCTTCCTAGTTGTACATTTATAGATGTGGCCTGCAAGTAGTTGTTTGCAAACTCGCTATGGTAGTGGTGTTTAATGCGATTTGTAATCAGGATACCGGTTCCGCCAGGTGCTTTTCCATCTGGATAATTTTTCCCAAGGACCAAAAAGTCACTTATTTGAACGTTGTATTTAACAGTAAGATGTGTTTTCGACAGAAGCAGGATTTATTTAAGCAGCCTGCAGCTGCTAAATGAATCTCCAAAGCGTAAAAAAACCGCTATAAGGGACTCCGTATGCACTGATATCGCTATTCAGCCTGATCAGCCGACGACCATGCAGCCGCTCATAGCTCTTACTACCTCAAGAGCAGGAGATGCAAACACAAATGCGGTTTCTGAATTTGACTCCATAATCGAGCATAACTCGTCTGAATTACCATACAGGGTATCACTTCAGGTGATTCCTCCTAAATTCCCCTAAAATCCACTGCTAAGGGTAAACCAGCGTCCGAACCCCCGGTACGGACTGATGTAGCGGTCTTACCAACCGTAACACCAAAACCCTTCAGGTGATTCTTCCCTCTAAACTCATATTTATTTCACGGCTGGCCCCTGACACCTCAGAGATTGATATCTCGGCTTACATCCAAGCCAAATCTAAGGCCGTTGTTAGATTGGAGGACATTAGGAAGTTTAAATATACTTACTCAAGTCTTACGTCATCTTTTTAGATACGAGTACCTTTGCCGATGTTCGATACGATCTGTTCGCTCAGCTTTTGGCCGGAGAACATATTCGTACAGGAACATCAGCTGAGTACAGTTACAAAAAAAAATTAATAAGCCTGTGGGAGTTAAACTCCCAAAGCCTAAAAACCGTCATCTGTACCTCATCCTCAAAAAACTAACAACATCTATCACTCTTACCTATCAAAATACTAGGGGGCTTCGAAGTAAGCTCCCGAACTGTATTCTAATAGTTCATCATTTGCATCCCAGATTATAGTCTTCACAGAAACCTGGTTAAAGCCGGAGATTTTTAGCTCCGAAATTTTTCCAGACAGCTACACCACTTACAGAAGGGACCGACCACTACGAAGGGGAGGAGGAGTCCTAAACTCTGTGGACTTCTACTTTGCTTTGGAAGAAGTTAAGTTACCGATTTTAATTTCTACATATAATTGGTCCGATCTCTGGGAATGCACCGATATTAATATCGCTTTAGAAACATTCTACAAAACGCTTACCGGTTTCTTCAACTCTTGCGTGCGATGGAAGTATCCATCCGCCTCGACCGACCCTCCTTGGCTTACAAGGAGCCTTAAAAACTTAAAATAGATTAAAAACAAGTGAGAAAAGTTATCTTCGGCTTGCCGAAGAGGGTATACCCTTGAAAACAAAAAAGTTTTCCATACAAAGACTTGTCTTCATATCGGTCGTTTGTATGGCAGCTATATGATATATGTAGTAGTCCGATCTGGACCAAACTTTCACAAATCATGTATGGGTAGGTCGAATAAATAAATGTTGAATTCGGTTGCGATAGCTTCGAGATCAAAAAAGTTTTCCATACAAAGACTTGAAATCTGATTGATCGTTTGTATGGCAGCAATATGATATAGTGGTCCGATCCGACCGATTTTTAAACTTGATCTGCTTGCAACAAAAATATTGATCTGGTAAAAATTTCAAAACGCTAGCTGTAAAACTACTGTCTATTTTTTGCATAGAAACAGACGGACAGACGGACAGACGGATAGACGGACAGACGGATAGACGGACAGACGGATAGACGGACAGACGGACATAGCTATATCGACTCGGCTGTTCATGCTGATCAAGAATATATATACTTTGTGGGGTCGGAGATGCTTCCTTTAATGCGTTATACATTTCTGGACAAAATTATAATACCCTTTTTCAAGGGTATAAAAATAGACTCCTTATGTCTCTTATAAGAAAACTGGCTGTAACATAACTTTCTCAAGATATGCATGCATAACGCTGAGCGTTATAAGAATTATATATACGGTTGTCGGATCCAGTTTACACAGGATCCGAAGCAGTTTTATAATTTTGTATTTTCATGTATTTTCCCTCCCCTAATTTCGTTTGAAAATGTATCTGCGACTACTGATCAGGGTATTGCCGATCTATCTGCAACATTCTTTCAAACAACGTAATCATTTCCTACAATTATGGATCAGCCTTATTCATACAATATTCAATCAGCCAATCTTATTTTCAGACCAACTTTCTCCGAAAGCACTGTGTTATCGGATCTTCTAAGGGTGAAACCAGTCTATTCGCCAGGTCCTGATGGTGTTCCTGGCTGTGTACTGAAAAATTGCGCCAAACCCTTGTTCAGACCTCTTCTAAAACTTTTCTCTTTGTCCCTGGAAACTTCGATTTTTCCCCAAATGTGGAAGGAATCCTTTATAATTCCCCTAGACAAAAAAGGAAAAAAACGGATGCTACAAACTATAGAGGAATCTCTAAATTGTCAGAAATTACAAAGCTTTTTGAAAAATTGGTAACACAACATCTTCAACATCTCTGCAGTTCAATTATTTCTCCATGCCAGCATGGTTTCATAAAGCGTCGCTCCACCACCACAAACCTCTTGGAGCTGACTTCCTTTATTATAGATGTCTTCCGTTAAGGCCTTCAAACAGATGTCATCTACACGGACTTTAGTAAAGCATTTGACTCTGTCAACCACTCACTCCTTTTGAGTAAACTTAGTATCCTAGGATTTTCCTCAGACCAGCTCACGTGGATTTCTAGCTACTTAGCTGGGAGAACCCAACGTGTCCTTTTTAAAGATGTACACTCTCGCCTTTTAGTGCTACATCAGGGGTCCCCAAGGAAGGCATCTTGGGTCACTACTTTTCACTATTTTTATTACCGACCTCCTGCTATAACGAACTCTCTGGTTCTTATGTATGCAGACGAAGTTAAGCTTTGTCTTCAATACAAATCACCTTCTGCCCAATATAAACTTTAGTTTGAGATGGACAATTTTCAAAAATGGTGTTCTAGCAATCTCTTAAAACTTAATGGGTCAATATGTAAGCTAATATCGTTCGTTCCCGATCCAGGTCACATACTTTCTCTATAGGATTTCCTTGCAAAGATTAGCCCATGTTAATGTTCTTGGGTTATAGACTTCTTAGACTCTAAAGGGTCATGCGTCTGGAGCCCTCAGTATGGGGTTCATCAAGGTCGCATTGAACCCGTTCAAAAGAACTTATTGATATTTGCTTGTTTGGGATGCAAATCTTCACGTCCCTTCTTATTTCAAAAGACTCCTTCTAATCAATTTACCTTTCCTAACAGACTGATTCTAATTAATTGACCTTCCCTAACCAATCGCAGAAAGATGCTGGGGGTCGTTTTCCTTTATAACCGTATTAAAAGCAATGTAAACAGCCAGCATCTACTAACACAAGTAACGTTTAACATTCCATATAGACGTACTAGAAATTTTAGTCCCCTGTTCCTTAGTTGTTGTAGATCTACATTTGCCCAGCATGAGCCTTTCAGGGTTTTATGTTCTGACTACAATGACTTATACTCCATTACTTCACTCTGCACGTCCACTTCTATCAAATCCTCAATTCTCACCTACCTTTCAGAGCAACAAACGAACTCCACTTTTTCCTCGTATTCTTTTCTAAACTTTATTCTCTCGGGTCTATCCCCGCGACTCGAGCCGTACGATTAACGGCAGCGCCCCTCGGTCGGTTGGGCCGGATATGGGCTGTACGTTATGCCGCGCGACAGTGAGAGCTGCGCGACAAAAAAATTGCATGCATAGTTTGCATCATGGTTTAAATACCGCTTTGCTATTGCGTCGATGATGGGGGACTCGGTCTCGAATTAGTTTGGGCGGAATGCAGAGTTGTCGTACAGCTAGGTTCTGGACGTCCCGATGTGATCACGTTTGCGAAGGTCACATTTTGAAAGGTGGTTGCAGGACGAAATGATGACCTCTTTAAGCTTGCGAAGAAGACTTCTGGGGTTTATTCGGATGGTATAGATGTATTGTGTGTGTTATGGAGACGTGCAAACGCTTCTCCGGCTTATGAGGTTGGACAGCCTCTATAGTTTGCTAGTTTTGGCTTGTTTTTGTCCCCTTTGTCAGTTCTGGATGGTACATCCTTATCGATATTCCAAATCTGTTGGTTTACCCATGGGTATCAGTTCTCTGACTTCGAATGTTCCGATTGATCTTTGTTTTGTTTCCCCAATTTTGTGGGCTAAATTTTTTTTATTTGGATACTGCGATTCAACCCGATTGCAGAGTTTTTGGCTTAATTGCTGATTCAGCAGAAACGAGGGTTGCAGTCCACACCGTGCGTACGGTCGATACCGTTGCAATATTTGTTGTTGTTGTGAGTACTGTGGTTAATGCGCTTACATGCTGGTTATCGGTCAGTGCTCCTTGGCTCATCGTTGCAATATGCGGTGAGCAAGAACGCGCTCTTTCCTATGCTGTCGACATAAGTTCATGTGTCGGGTTGGGGGTGATACGAACTCAGACTGCGACGTCTTAAAAGCACAGCAATATATAAGATAAGATAGACGAAATAGATGATGAGAAATTAAATAAAAGGAGCAGCGCTCGCGGGAGCACCTCAGTTGAATTCGAATATCCGAATTTATCTCGAATAAAGCAAAGTTTATTCTTGATTTTTTTGGCTGATTAATAAATCAATTGTAAGTCAAGGCACATCTCGGTCAACTGGGCAACCAACCAAAAATTCCTTTAACGGATCAGGCCAAGAAAACAAGCCAAAAAGCAAAGTCACAGCAATTTTTTTCCCAACATGTTGTCGGAAAGATATGTAAAATTGATGCGAAACCAAGGAAAGCTGCAGAAGGAAATACTGCAGGCCATTAAGAGAAAACCACCTATACCAGCAATAGATGCATTGGCAGCCCCATTTACGGATACAAACAATGTCCTGCTAAAATTGGGAATTGACGGTCATCCATATTTTAACGATAAAATATTTTTTAAAACTATGGCTGCTATCAAGGCCAACAAGGATTTGCAACTGAAAGTAAAAATAATTGAAGAAATGAGTCTACTAAGCGGATCAAAAGTATCTAATTCCTCATCAGTGCGGAGCTTCAGTTCATTTGGTAACTTGGTTCAACTGGTGGATAGGAGAGCCGACAGGGAGAGCCAATAGATTAGCCTCATCTTTGAAAACCTGGATTGTTCAAGTGAACTTGAACTTATAAAACAGCAAGCAATAATGAAAAGTCATTGGTCCAACGTAACGGACACGCTAAAGCTGCTAGAACCCAGATACGAAAGAAATGCTTTCAAGACGAGGCAGACATCTTACAGGAAGAAGTTGCTGCACTGGAGATGCTGCAGGATGCACAGCAATATTAGGGGATACAACAATAATTACTCCTCAAAATTATTTCGGCAGCGTCTCAAATGTCTATCTTCCTCAATTGACGGATTTTAGATTTCAAGAAGACATGGAACGTGGTCTCTTTAAAGCAATTGATTGACAAAACCTCTAGTGAACTGCAGAGTCCATAGCGTATCAAGAATCTGAAGAATAACAAGGCACACACTTATGAATTGATTTTTTACACTGCGAGTGGACACTCGGCGCTAGAGTTGACACCGATCATCATTATTATATGGGTGATATATGCCCGGAGACAACGCAAAAACAAGAGACAACTACTGGCCGTACATGTTGCCCCTCCGGAAAAAGTCTAAACATGTATTTTAACATGAAACGAAAGGATAATCTAAGATTAAAATATAAAATTTATGGTATGTAATATAAATGTCGCTGGACAGTGTGCGATAACAGCTGCAGCTACAGACCTTAAATAAGGACGATTGCAGAGGCCAATCATGAGTGATGATTGACAAGGGTAGCTACAAATTTAAACAGATGTGACCACGCACGAGGTGTTTTTTGCAGGCCTCAAAACTAGATATATGAATAAGCATTAAACTTAGGTGCGCCAGCAATAGATATTATAAGGTTTTAGATTCCAAGGAGACATAGAACGTGGTCTCATTAAAGCAATTGATTGTCAACATATTCAATGAACTCAAGAGTCTTCAGCTGCGCATCAAGAATCTGAAGAATAACATAGTACACATTGATGACTTCATTTTTTCACACTGCAAGTGGACACCCGGCCCTAGGGTTGACAACGAGGCATGAAATGAGATGAAATGAAATAAAAGTAGCAGCGCTCGCAGGAGCGCCTCAGTTAGATTCAAATACACGAATTGAGCTTAAACAATGTTATGCTAATGTGCCTGCATATACAGTTGGTTTCGAACATAAATTTTAGTTTTAAACTATTTACATATATATTTACTTAGGTAACTTAGGTTAAACTGTAATTAAATATACCTAAAATTCAATACCTACACTTAATTGCAGATGAACTAAAGGCCTAAGGCCTTTAAGTTCCATGTGAGCATCATATAAGCATCTTTTAAATATAGCCTAGTATTTATGAAAATGTAGACAAATAAACTTTTTTTTCTATTGCACTAGAGAATACTGACGTCGTGAAAACTTAATGATTGCACACCATTCAACCACTAGTATAAAGTATCAAATCCAAACTAAAATTGGCTTCATCATATATCAAGATTTAAGTAAGAATCAAATTTTTATCAAAAAAAAACTAGTTATTAAAAGTTTAAAAATGCCTATTTTGAACGGGAATGGAACCTCCAAAAAAGTCCGTTTGAGGCATATGTTCCAGCCAACGTATTTCCTTACGTTAGACACACCAATAGAAATTTAATACTGCCATTTGAAAAGTTCCCGATCTTAAAAACATCTAACAATCAATTGTCATAGCGATAAACAAAGAAGCTTCCGCTCCTTCCATAACTAAGTATGTATTATTTTATGAACTTTTTTAAAATTTTTCCAATACTTAGTTTTCAACATGTACATGTAGTGTTCATGCAGGCTTTAGACCAGATAGCGGCATTTATCAACAAATCAAAACTCATATAGTATTGAATTTCAAATTTAATTTCACAATTGTTTAAGACAACGGACACGAAGAAGTATCGATAGGAACAGATATTATTACTTAAAGTTTTTGCTAAAAGAACAACAAAAAGTCAATCAACACCAGAAAACACAAATTCATTTAATTTAAAATAATGCAACGATTTGCAACGAATGTAGTGAAGTGAAAAAATTTAGTCTTACAAGATCCGGAACACTTCCTAGGAGCATCCTAGAAACCACCAGAATCTTCCCCAAGGATAGTGACACCTACAGGGCTATTTTTGACCATCTGGACAGACATTGTGTAGAGTTCCACACATTCCAAATGCAGACAGAAAAGCCGCATCGAATTGTTGTCAAGGGCCTACACCACAGCACTCTAAACAAGGACATCAAAGATAGTCTGCAAAAGTACGGCTTTGAGGTACTCCACATTCATAATCCCGCATCCAGGACTAACAGGGAAGAAAAGCTAAATTTCTTCTTTATCAACATCAAACCGTGCGATACGATAAATGACGTCTTCAAAATCACAATCCCCTGCAGACAAAAGGTGAGCGTGGAGCGAATGAGAAAAGCCACAGACGTCGCACAGTGCAAACGGTGCCAGCAGTACGGCCACACTGCCAGATATTGCCGACGACACCCCAATTGCGCCAGATGTGGCGACGGTCATCAAACAAGTGAGTATATACGCCCCCTTGACACCTACCTGCTTCCATTTCTCAGGAGCTCATAAAGCTAGCTACAAAGGGTGCAAGTCGTACCAGGAGTATCTTCATCGGTCATCGGAGTCTCCAAAAAAATCGGCAACCGAAACTAGATCACTTTAGGGCAATGTGGCTAATCAATATTCTGCTACTAGGTACGTGCTGGAATTTCCTGCGCCAGGCCCCGCTAGAATAGCAAAGAAACAAGTGCCAAAAATTGCATTCCAACCAGCAACACAGCAGATAACGCCACGGAGCTACAGTGCCCACACAAGTGTCTTCTATGCAGCAGTCGCAGCTACAGTGCCAAGCAATCCTGGAAATGCTCAACGTCGTTTGAACTATGCTCAAACGCAGCCAAGTCCACAACAACAACAGCCGATCGATATCCAGTCGCTGCAGCAACAGCAGCAACAACAGTTTCAGGAATGGCAACAGCACCTCCAGCAGCAACAGCAGTTTCTCATGTGGCTCCAACAGCAACAACAAGAACAACAACAGCAAAATAAGCTAGCTAATGAACGCCTTGCATGGCTAGAAATAATAGTGTCTGAGATGGCCAGCACCATGAAGCAATGGGCTGGAAATAATTCTCAGATCAACGCTACAGCCTCGCCATGAACTCACTTAAAGTTTTCATCTGGAATGTCAACGGCATTTCAAGAAAAGTCGGAGAAGTCGAACTTTTTGCACACAACAACGTCATTGATATCCTATTCTTGACTGAAACCAGACTAAGCCGCGGTGAAACTGTTCGAGTCTTTGGATACACATTCTATCCTGCCTACAAGCCATCTTCCAATAGGCACAGTGGAGGTGGAGTGGCGGTGCTAGTAAGGACTACTCTGCGACATTTTCCCCAAAGGGGAATAGAGACGCGCAGTATACAAATGTCATCGGTGAAAGTTGCTACGGGTCTTGGTGATATGGAGTTCAGTTCCATCTACTGCCCTCCAGGAAACAAAATACGGGAAAGTATCTTCACCAGTATAATTCGAAAATGTGGCGATTGGAACGCACGACATTGGCTATGGGGCGACACCTGCAACTCCCCTAGGGGACAAGAACTAGCTGAAGCCATCTCCGCCACCGGGGCAAAGATTCTTGCCACAGGAGCCCCTACCAGATACCCATACGTCACCACACATACGCCCACATGTATTGATTCTGCCGTCCACCATGGAGTACCGGACTACTGCACGAGTATTACCCAAAATTGGGATTTAGAGTCTGGCCCTTGTAGTCACCATAGATACCAATGGGATTAATGCTCGCTCTAATGCAAGGTTGATCAGCAATCGAACTGACCTAACTCTATTTCACCGGAATCTGGAGAGCTCCATCCATCTTGAAACGGAGCTGAATTCTGGGGAGGATATAGAAATGGCAGTGGAAATCTTCACTAATAATATCCACAGGGCTGCTGCTGCATCCACTCCACCTGCGAGCCCACTGAAGCCGACAAAATATGGTGTCACACTCACCAGGGAGGCAAAAGGGAGGCTACTGGCTGCAAATAGGCGCCTACGAAGAAAAGCAATTCGAACCCAAGACCCTTGGGATCGAATCCTGTGGAACCGAGCAGCCAAGCGTCTACGGATCCTCTTAAGGGAGCTCAGAAATGACTTCTTTGAGCACAAGTTGTCCTCGATGGACTACACTGTTGACGCCAATTACTCACTATGGAAATGCACAAAGGCTACGAAAAACCAGCCGTTTGGACAAGTCCCCGTTAGGCATCATGGCGGCGACTTTGCACAGAATGAAAAGGAACAGGCAAACATATTTGCTCAATACCTGGAGGCCAGATTCACCCCACACAACGTTGCTACGCTGGTTGATATCGAAGAGACCCAGGAGAGCTTGCAGACCCCGCTCCAGATGTCCCTCCCCATCACGCCAATCAGAGTTTAGGAGATTACCAAGGCATAAAAACTCTTCCGAAAAACAAGGCTCCTGGCATGGACAGAATATGCCACGTCACACTGAAGGCCCTGCCAAATCGTGCGATCCTTTACATGGCACTTATTTTTAATGCTATGCTAAGGATTCACTTCTTCCCTTCCCAATGGAAAATAGCGGCAATCCACATGCCAGACAAGCCGGAAGACGACCCGGCATCCTATCGGCCAATAAGTCTTCTCCCCTCTATATCAAAGGTATGGGAAAGACTCATTGCTAATCGACTTACTGGGATTATAACTCAGTGCGGAATTGTGCCGGACCATCAATTTGGATTTCGTGAGGGACACGGCACTGTCGAGCAGGTTCACAAGGTTACGCAGCACATTCTACAGGCATTTGATAATCTTAAATACTGCAACTCAGTTTTTATTGATATTCAACAAGCCTTTGATTGGGTGTGGCAGGACGGTCTCCTTTGCAAGGTGAAAGATTTACTACCAGCACCATATTACACTCTCCTAAAGTCCTACCTGGAAGGTCGGGTATTTAAAGTCAAGATCCGGGACAATTACTCTGCGCCTGCCCAGATGAGAGCTGGAATCCCGCAAGGCAGTGTTCTTGGCCCGCTCCTGTACTCATTTTATACTGCAGATTTGCCCGTACCCGACAATGAATACATGGAAGACCCCTCGAAGGCTCTAATTGCCACATATGCAGACGACATTGCCGTTCTGTATAGCTCCAAATGTCGCTTTGAGGCAGCAGACGGTCTGCAGGGATACGTTGCAGTCCTATCAGCGTGGTGCAAGAGGTGGAACCTAAAGATAAACCCTCGAAAAACGTCCAACCCTACCTTAACACTTAGAATGAGAACAATCCCTCCTATCCAAATGGAAAGACAGATCCTGGGGCAACCATCAACGGTGAAGTATCTTAGCATCACTCTGGACAAGCGACTCACCTTCTTGCCGCATCTTAAAGCCACTCGCAAGAGGTGCGTCCTAAAAATTCAGAAATTACGTTGGCTGCTGAACAGAAAGAGCAGTTTGTCACTTAGGGTGAAAAGAAAAGTGTACGCTCAGTGTGTCGCCCCAATCTGGCTCTACGGGCTGCAAATTTGGGGGATTGCAGCAAAATCTAACTGCAATCGCACCCAGGTACTGCAGAATCGTACCCTAAGGCAGATAACCAACTGTCCTTGGTATGTACGGAATTCAACTCTACACCGAGACCTCAATCTGCATACTGTGGAGGAGCAGATCAGTAGACACACCAGCAGGTACAGAGACAAACTCACCACCTATCGCAGCGAACTAGCCAGGAAGTTACTTCCCGCCAGGCCGCTTAGAAGGCTAAAAAGACAAAGCTTCGCTAAGACGCTTCCCCCTCCTTTAACATAAATCCCCGTGCTAAGCGGCGATGGGCTTATAAAGACTATTCTTTGCTTGTGTTGTTAAGGTGCAAAATTGTAGCACGGTTTCAATACTAAAATAATAAAAAAAAAGTATTTAACACCTTTAGGACTTACAAACACCAGTAAACTACAACAATACTAACATGCAATGCAATTAAATCTTATTAAAAAACATCACCAAAGACATAGAAGTAATAGCATTGAAAATAAAATCAAAACGCGATATCAAATCCTTGTCGCCCAACAACTTTAACTACGTTTTAATAATGAATAACGATAAAGTAATTGTAATGTGACTTTAAAAGCTTACATTAAAAATGGGGAGTCCCACACTGAAAGGCAAGAATAGAAAAGTTTTTAGAACAATGACATATGTATTACCCCCGTTTAAATGACAAGTCACCACCACATTTTACTCCACACAACTCCATCACCCAGATTAACCTTAGTTTCTGCTCGAACTCACTGACTTCACTTAACATCTGGATCACATTCGACAAATTCGGCGACGAAGCCAACACTTTCCTCACAGGAACAACGCCCGAAAATAACACAATCTCATACCCTATGCTAAAAAACTGCTTACTATCAGTACAGTATCAGTAAAGGAATACAATCCAACTGCAATTAAATCTCTAATAACCACATACTTTAATATGGCAAAACCAGATTAATCATACCAATTCTGAAACACAATAAAGACCGATACAGCCTTCAAGCCCATCTATCTAATCTCACTCTTTCCTGGCAAAAACACTGGACAGAATAATGGCAAATAAGCTATAATGGTTTTTAACAAACAACAGACTCCTTTACATAAATCAACTCGGTTTGAAAAAAAGAAAGTACTCTTGCTGTTGGTCTACTTTTCGTAGACGACTTCAAAATTATATAGCTTAACACCAGGAGACACAATTCACTTTTCTCTTTAACTCATCTTTTTGCAAGACATTAGACTGAGCAGGTATACAATTTGTTCCAGCATTTACAACTCTTTAAAAAACGTAACTACAACTTCGACCAACGAAACCTCACTTAAAACACATGGATTAGTAAAAAAAACTATAAATGCAACTGGGGCATCCACTTCCTCACTGGACTTACGCCTTACCATTTTACGGATCTCTATAAAAAGTTAGGAAAGGAGACGCAGTGCTTTTCCTACCATCCCCAACGAGACGCTAAACGCCATACTCAACCTCCCCAAACCAGACTAGGTGAAGCAGGTAAAAATATCAGCAATTATTTAAAGAATCACATCAGTATAATACACAAACCTCAATTATTACCATAATCCCAAAAAGGAAAAATGAGACCCACTGAATAAGTTTCGCTTCTACATAGACGGTTCCAAACTAAATTTGCAGCTCCAAGTACCTCAAAACATCAGGAGTTACACATCTAAATCTTTTTTTAAAATTTTTTTATTTGCGTCGGTTTTTATTGCGTAGATTATGTTATATAGACTTAACTAGATTACATTTAATAGTTTTGCCGAATATTTGGAAGCTTAAGATATAAAACTGGTAAGGAGATCATTGGCGTAGGTCCTCTTCAGATGTCGGAGGGGGAGGGTATTGGCCAGATCACTTGCCAGAGATATCTAAATTTTCAAAGATAACCAAGAGTCTAGTAAACGCAACAGCTCGGTGAAAAGCTACTAAAAAATTGTTACTAACTGTTCTATCATAAGTCTCTTTAACAGATGACACAACAGGATACTAGGTCACAGCGACATCATAGAAAATGGATTTCAGTAAAAAAAAACAGCTTTGCGGGTATAAAACTCAGAATTTCCCTCGAGCTCGGACCGAAAGTCTAACTAATAGGAACGACCCAAACGTAATAGTATATTATATAATACATATATTACGAACTGATTTCCCATCGGGAATAAAATCTAAAATTTAGTCACTTTCACAGTTTTTTTTAATTTTATCAAAATACATTTTTTCTTGCTTCGAATAGCTTGCCAGAAATGCCAGAAAGATTTTTAAAAAAGTTTTAGTCGGTATTTTTCGGTACTATATTATTTTTAAAAGTCAAAAGAAATCTCGTTATGGTATATTTAAAAAATTCCGAAAATCTTATTTTCTTTCGTAATGAATTAGGTGAAAAGTGTTTACAAAAACAAGAAAATAAAAGTATGAAATTGGACAATACAGGTATTTAAAGTAAATTATCCAATCATTCGTGTGCTGATGCGTGAAGACGTGTTTTCATCGAGCTCCGTATAAAATCGGTTGACTTTGGTAAAGTGAATGGTTATTAATAAAAGAAATTAAGAAAAAGACGCTCCGTGCGATGCACCATCGCTCGAATACATATTCTGTGTTTGAAATAGTATAAACAATTAAATCTACATCTTTAAACAAATAACAAAAAAGGCACTATGAGCCAGAACGACAAAAAAGGCAAGAGGATCGCCGGCTCTCATCTCACAACGAATCAACGCGTGCGTCACTTATGTCACCGCGACACCTGAAGACAAAGAGCACCAATCACCCATACCTCAAAAAACTTAACTTTGCCAATATCTCAAGAAAGAGCTCGTTCTTGCTCTCCCTCACTAATAGTTTTGTCACTAATAGTTTCAGTAATCTCCAAACACTTGCGAAATCCCTCTACGCTGACCTACGGTGACTAGAAGGGTGACAACAACAACCACTGCAATTGCAATCACAAGTACAACTGGAACGGCATCGTCAGCTCGCTCAATTTCGTCGACGCAAGCTTTTGCTCTCACTGAAAAAAAACACAACTTAGCGGTTCTGCTGCACCATCAACAAACCAACACGTAAACAAGAACGCCAGGTCAACCATACAGACTGGAATGGTTCGCTACATAACAATGAAAAAGAAAACTTAGCCCTCAAAAGTACAAATATCAACAAACAGAAAACAAGTCAAAAATTACACGCGGTGAAAGTATACAACCGGGAAAGTCACCTAAGAAGGTTAAGCCCCCTCTAATACACATTCGCAAAAAAAACTCAAGTGCGCTAGTGAACAAAATAGCCGGACTAATAGGAGAAAACTCATAATCCCCTTAAGAAAAGAAAACATAAATGAAATAAAGGTATAAACTAAAACCGAGGATAGCCATCGTCTACTGGCAAAATTCTTGGATGAAGCAGAAAAAAACTTTTATACATACCAACTAAAAAGCGCAAGAGCCTACAGGTTGTTCTCGAATGTATTGTGGCATCTGTTTCGACCACTGAAAGCATAGAAGATATTTAATGCAACACTCTGCCATAACCAGGCCCTCGTACACGGCCCAGGCCCTCGTACACCCAAAACAACAAAAAATAACATCATGCTCCTCTCCGAGAGACATCTAACAGACAAGCACAACTTCAATATTCCAGGATACTGATCAGAGTCCGCATCAAACACCACCTTTATAACACAACAGAAATGGACTACCTGCAATCGACTTCCATAAGCATTTAATCAAGCAGCGGCCACGTCACCTTGGCCGCAGTCTACTGCCCACCTCGTTTTGAAGTTTCTGAGGATCAATTCTTGAAATTTTTCAACTCACTCGGCGAGCGATGACCACAATGCCAATCATACGCACTGGGGAACAAGCCATTTGAAACCAAAGGGCAAACAACTTTACAACGCGCTCATCAAGCCGCAAAACAAGCTCGATTATGTGAATCCGGGCAGGCCTACATAGTGGCCAGCAGATCCAAATAAGAAACCAGATCTCATTGACTTCGTAATAATAAGAAAGATCCCAAAAAAAATATTATGGCCGTATATAACTGAGCGGCCCACAGGCTGACAACAGGACCGACTGGGCAAGGTTCGCGAAATATGTTTGTACGGATATGGAACCAACTCATACAGTATTCACCGATGAACATGTTGATAGCCTGGGCAAATCGATAGAGGAAACACTTATTGCTGCAGCCAAGGCCTCTACCCCTTCAGACACACACAAAATGACAAATTATTGCTAGACAAATCGCGAAATCGAGCAGCTAGTAACAAAGACTAAGCAGAGAATGACAGAATTATAGATAAAAATAGCTACACGTAAACTAACCAGGGCACTTAAGCTTGAGAAGCAAACGCCCAGCATCTATATATCAAACAACTATCGCCCACCAGCAAAAATAACCCTTTGTGGAAAACACATAAAAATATTCAGCCACCGGCAGAAATAGTCGTTCCTCTGCGAGGACCCTCGGGAAGCTGAATACATAGCGACGAAGATGGAGCTAATTTTTCGATTACCTGCAGAAAGTTTTCCAACCAAATCCTGCTACCAACTCATTTTTCCTACCTACAGTCACAAAAAACTTACCACCTTTAAATCCAATTACATTCAGCCAAAATCAAAATCATCTGGACTTGACTTGGTGACACCAAAAATGATCATACTGACCTTATGTCATCACTTCAACGCCATTATGAAACTTGGATACTATCCCCAAAGGTGGAAAAAGGCGGTCGTAGTACTAATTCCAAGGCAGGCAAAGACAAAACGCAACCCTCATCCTACAGACCAATCAGTCTTCTAACGTGTCTCTCAAAACGGTTTGAAAAGGCATTTTAACAAAAAACTAACTCTTTACCTAAAAAGGCGGAATACATTACCATCCCATCAATTTGGCTTTCGCAAAAATCATGGAACGATGGAATCATGGAACGACAAAAATACAGCGAGCGCAATTAACGATTCTACGAACTATTACTGGGGCACCATGGAACCTACGCGAAAGCACCAGCGAAAGCATCCATAGACACCTCCACATAAATCATGTCAACGAGAAAATTCAGATGACAACAAGTGAGAAAAGTTATCTTCGGCTTGCCGAAGATGGTATACCCTTGAAAACAAAAAAGTTTTCCATACAAAGCCTTGTTTTCATATCGGTCGTTTGTATGGCAACTATAAGATATAGTGGTTCGATCCGGATCAAACTTTCACAAATCGTGTATGGGTATGTCAAATGAATAAATGTTGAATTCGGTTGCAATAGCTTGGAAAACAAAAAAGTTTTCCATACAAAGACTTGTTTTCATATCGGTCGTTTGTATGGCAGCTATATGATATAGTGGTCCGATCCAACCGATTTTTAAACTCGATCTGCGTGCAACAAAAATAATGATCGGGTAAAAATTTCAAAACGCTAGCTTTAAAACTACTGCCCATTTTTTTGCATAGAAACAGACGGACAGACGGACATGGCTATATCGACTCGGCTGTTGATGCTGATCAAGAATATATATACTTTGTAGGGTCGGAGATGCTTCCTTTAATGCGTTACACATTTCTGGACAAAATTATAATACCCTTTTTCAAGGGTATAAAGAGTAAACTTCAAGCAAAGTTCGCCGCACACGAAATTCCTTTCGCGAAGTCGCTTATGCGAGTTTGCAGTCACAGCCGACTGAAGCACGAAGATTATCCAGCACAGCAAAGAAATCCTAGGGCCGCCTCTAATTAATAAAATTACTTTACATTGTAAATAATCTTAGTTATAGAATAAGATTTAAATAATTATTAATAATATAAAAAAAAATCCAGTAAACGTAAAAATAAATATGGTAAAGTAAAGAATTAGGTAAAAGTATTATTATTCAACTAAACTATTTATTTATGTTTCGTGGTGTGCAACTTTAAAGTTGACGAAAGCTTGGCAAGATTGTTGACGAAATTGATAAGCACGTAGTCTAAGTTGTCTAAATCAAATATTACATACGAGGTTTGTTCAAAAAGTATCGCTAATTTTGAATTTTCGCGGGTTAAATATAATCGAATTTAGATTTTTTTGTGGCGTTATGTTGGTACTCATGTCTGTCACTTATGCCGACATTCTCGGCCATTTTGAATGTTCACTTAATTTTTGACAGCTGCTTTGCTTGCACGTGTTTCGATCGTCTTCGATTTTTCGTACCAAAATTGCTCAATTGCGACCAAAAACAGCATCGCATGAACATTGCTAACAGGCACCCAAGTGCAGCAACTACCCCGCGGTGAGCTCAGAGGGTATACCTAAACCCAAAGAAAATACCTCCAAGCTGCGCAGCTATGCATCCGTCGCCAAGGAGGCTAGCACTGGAGGCGAGTGGAAAATAGTTCAGCCTAAACGTCTGAGTAAGAAGCCGGAGGCACTTATATTAAAGAAGACGGGAGAGGCCTCGTATGCGGAAATGCTCCGGAAACTGAAAGCGGACCCGAACCTCAGCGAACTGGGCAAACATGTTCGCAAAGTCCGCAGAACTAAGCAAGGGGAACTACTGCTGGAAGTAGAGGGGAAAGTCTCCGACAGCGTCCCCAAGTTTAAGACCGAGCTGGAAGCAACTCTAAAAGACATGGCTTCGGTACGTACGGATACTCATAGAATAGCACTATTCTGCAGTGGATTGGTCGAGGCCACGACAGCGGAAAATCTCCACAGCTGCCTGGTCTCCCAATTTCAAGGCATTCTGCTGAAACCAGAGGACATCAAAGGATCTTGATTTTATAAGCCAGACCGTCGATCCAAACATACTGAAACGCTTTTGATACTTCCATTGATAAAGCATTGTAGTATTGCCTGGATTCAAAAGCCGCTTGAATTTCAGACGTTAGGCTGCTACCTGTTTGACGGTTTCATGCTTGCCCCCAAATCAAAACTAGTGAAGCAGAATAGCTATTTCTACAAACATCGGGTATTTTTTCTAATACTTTGCTATTGGGTTTAAACATCTTCAGCGGCTGAACAGCGAAGATACCCTATCACCCGATTAACTGTGACCGTATGCCGAGAAAGGAACTGGCTAAAAAATATTACATTTTGCACCATTTTTGTTTCTTGATCTTGTATTTCCACAACAAAATACAAACATGTTACAATATACTGCCTGTAACTGCAATAGCAATAAGCTAATATACTGCAAACATATAGTTAATTGGACGAATGTTTCTCCGAAATTTAAATTGCTAAAGAAGTAAACTAAGTAATATCTAAATTTAAGTTAATAAAAAAAATTTGGTGGATAATATTTCTTGTATTTTTTTATAAAAGTATCATATAGTATTAACCTGGTTCGAAGTAAAGACATTCGACGGAGACTTTGGAGTGAAATTGATACTGACAATCTTTTTAAATATAGTAGTAGAAACAGCAAGGACGGTAATACAGCTCGATAAGCGTTTTCCCAATTTGAAACCCTGTATTTAGTATTAAACTTTTAGTTAAACCTTATGTAATTTTAATTCCCATATCGTGTGATATATCCAAGCTATAGACTGTAGAGGTATGTCCAATGACTTCTACTTGTTTAAAGAGACATATCAATTAATGTTGTAAAATATGACTGGTTTTCTCCAACCGCACCTCAACAATTGGTACATGAACACCAATTAGTCGAAAGTTCCGTACTTCCTCTGTTTTTTTTGGGTTTAAAATTAAATAGTATCCCTGACGTATTTAACATAAATTTATATTCATCTGATCCATTGTTGTCAAATTTGAATATAAAGGAAAATTAGCAGAAGAAATAATAGATCGTGAGGAAGTAATGGAACTAATTGAATCAAATTCTACGCTGACAAGTTTTTAATATATGAACTTTTGTTAGAAGTCTCTATTTTTAAAAATAGCATTAATGCCACAAAAAACGAATTTTTGTCCATAGTTTACTAGATTGAATTCACCTCACGAAAAGTACCTTGTCGCTCCTGCTCAAGGTGGCTACTAAGATTAACTTTTCATAGATCCATTAAGGATACAGAAATTTGCCCAGGTCGCTCGTTTGGAGAACTGCCCATGGCATCCGAGTTAAAAGAAGATTCTTTATCACGGTGGCGCACTGGACTAAACGCTAAGTCAGTAGGGTTTTAGATTTCAACTACCGTCGCAGCTTAACCTAATCTAAGACCTTTCGACATTTTCCTACTGACTTTCTAAAGGTTCACAACCCGACGTTCATCGGGGCAAGTCCAAGCTATTGAGCCAAAGCTCGTCTTTATTTACTCTTAAAAAACTGCAGATGGTCCTTGTTGAAGTTAATGCTGTCCAAACAGTCCGCCGCTGGGAGCTTTGTGTCAGGATCTCTTGCCACGCTGCCGCAGAAAACACGAGTCTCAGCTAAGCTTAGACTTTCTTTGCCACGCCAACACCGTCTTCAACCCCTTCAAACTTGACTGCCTACGGCGAACCGTCAAAAACTCAAATAGCTAACCCATTCTCACCAACCTCTTCAAAATTGGCTGCTTAGGATTGGTACCTTGACAGATCGCATTTCCCCAAGGGTTTGATGTGTTGCTTGCCCTAAGCCACTCGTTTCGTCGCCCTCTCTTAACCTATGTAGCTTCGCTGGTTTACCTCAATAGACTAAGGCTCTTTAAATGAAGATAACCAGAAACTATTCTTCTAGCTGTCGATAACACTCGGTAACTGAATACATGTAAATAAAAAATTTAAAGTGTTAGCCGCACACACAATAAAAGTTCACGAACTGCCAAATTAAAGATGGTAAAGCTATTTAAACCGATAGGATGATAATTTCCCATAAACATTTTTTATTTTGACAAGTTCCAGAATAAGTAACAATTTGCCACATTAAAAGAGCAGTTTCTAAACTTTGAATCTCTATTTCTGGGCCTTAAACTATTAAGCGAATCACCACGTCGGAAAATTCCTAATAATAACCAGAATTTGAATATATGTACCACTCCAGCCACACATTTGCCAGTAAGCAATGTTATGGATGATGCTCCTGGCGAACAGCCCATCCTAGCTATTCAGAAACCCGGTCTTCCCACTGCAAAAGTTGATACGCCGGAACCTGTCAGTAGGAATCTCCCACCTGGTCCAATGCTTAACAATCTTCAATAATCATATTACCAAGCCAGCCTGCTGCTCCATCACTACGCCTGCCTGCCGCTGCACCTACCCGTCTACCCGCCTACTGAAACGCGATCTTTTGGACTTACGCTGAGAGCTGTGGCTCCCCGTAAATCCATCGTTGTATCGCGGCTTATGCCTGATGCCTCTGCAGATGACGTTACGGGTCATCTTCAAACAATCTAAATATAGTTCCCTCAGAACTTTTTGTGACCAAATTTTAATTTTAAGCATAAACGTAGCATATCCTCATTCAAAATAACTTTACCAGAAGCTTCCCTTGCTAAATCTTTAGAATATGCTACCTGGCCCGAGCACAGTATTGTCCATGAATTCTTGACCAGAGATTCTCAAGGTTCCAGTCCAGTTAATATTTTAAAAAATTTAGCAACAAGATTTTTTCTTGTTGCTACCAATACGTTCGCAGTATTTTTGGAAAACTGAACTTACTTTATACTAACAGTTCTTCCTTTGACTTCGATGCTATTGTGCTAACAGAAACCTGGCTAAACTCCACTGTCATAGACAATGAAATTTTGGTATCGAAGTACACTGTTTTTCGGGAAGATCGCCCAACCTTTGGGGGTGGCGTTCTGATTGCCGTAAACAACATCTACACAGTTGAACGTATTACTATTACTAATCCTTTCGGAATTGAATTTTTAGCCGTTAAAATTCATTCTTAGTCCTTTACCCTTTTCATCACCTGTCATTTTCCAACTTAACCCTATAAGGAACTTCCGTGGCAGGCCACTGGACCTAATTTTCTCTAATACTACCTCCTATGCCACAATAGCAAGGTTTCCTCCCTTATCTACTCCTGAGGACTCTCACCACCCAACACTCTTAGTCTCGCTAATTATTGACTCTCCTGAAGTCCCCCCCAGTAAAAGCGAGCAGCCTCATCAAAAATGCTTTAAAATAACCGACTATTGTGACCTTAGAAATAATTTGGCAAATATTGACTGGAGTTATCTTTCCAATTTTAGCAATATCAAGTTGGTCTTCAACGAAGTTAGACGTGTTTTCATCGAGCTCCGTATAAAACCACCTGATTTTAGTAAAGCGAATAGTTAATAACATAAATTAAATACACAAATCGAAAGCGAAAAAGACGCTATTGGCAATGTTAAATTGCTATCTTACAAAACTTTCTGTGTGTGGAATAATAAAGTAAAACTAAAAAAAACAAATAGACAACAAACAAATCAATCGTTCTAAAATGAGCCAACGCGAATTGCGCGCTCAGCGGCAAAAAGAGCAAGACGACTCTCCTTGCAGCGGAACAATGCCAAACCACCCACCCGGTCAATGACCTAGCACCTGCAGAATGCACACGATCGCGGTCTTGCTTACCTCTGACTGCACGAAGTGAAACCAAACGCACTGAGAGCGTGTCTCTCACCCTCTCCCCATTCCAAACGGTGTCAAGTTCTTTAACTACCAGTACATTAATCACGATATCTACTGCAACCGCACCTTTAGCAACAACAACTGCAACAACATCAACATCAACTCTATGATCAATACCGACAGCGGTGTACAATTCCGCTGAATCAACAACAACGAATGCAAAAGCACTCACACCGACTCTTGAAAGCGAAAGCGGACAAGAACCAAAACAAAACAAAAAACTTTGTCAAACAGGGCTGGATCGCTACATCCAAATAAAGCGAAAGCTAAGCCCACAACACAAGCAGGCTGGTAATCAGCCAAAAATAAATCGCGCCAACGCGCCAAGTTCAAATAGGTTTGCACTACTGGATGACTGTGAAGAGCAGGAACAGGAGCAGAAGAAGATAAAGCCGCCACCAATATATACGTGAGAAAACCTCAAATGCGCTGGTTAACAAACTAGTTGCAATTATCAGAGAGAACAAGTTCCATGTTATACCTCTTACTAAGGGCAACATACAAGAAACGAAAGTGCAGACTCAGGATGAGTCTAGCCACCGGTCAGTGACCAAGTACCTAGACGAAGCTGGGAAGAGTTACTATACCTACCAGCTGAAAAGTGCCAAAGGATTGCAGGTTGTCATCAAAGGAATAGAGTCATCCGTGATCTCATCCGAAATTATCGCGGCACTAAAGGAGAAGAACTTCAACGCCAAAACGGTGATCAACATCCTCAACAGGAACAAAGAGCCGCAGCCACTCTTTAAAGTCGAACTGGAGCCGTCGAGTCAGAAAAACAACAAAAATGAAGTACATCCTATATATAAGCTACAGTATTTACTGCACCGAAGAATAACCGTAGAAGAGCCACACAAGCGCAGGCAACCTGTGCAGTGCACCAACTGCCAAGAATATGGACACACCAAAGCGTACTGCTCCCTAAAATCCATCTGCGTCGTTTGCAGCGATGCCCACAGGACTGTAAACTGTCCTAAGAATAAAAACGATAGTTTAATTAAGTTATGCAGCAACTGTGCCGAAAAACACATAGCCAACTGGCGAGGCATTGTTTACAAGGAACTCAAGAGTCGCCTAAACAAACGAGTGGATTCAGCTCGTGATCGTATCACACCAACAATTCACAAAGTAATGGAACCGACTACAACTAACATACCTTCGTTTGCCAGCCACCGAACAATACCATATTCTTCCTTTGCAAGTGTACTAAAATCAGGGATCCAAGTACCAACAGCAGTCACCTCCAGCGTCCAGCATAAAATTAACCAAATAAATACACAGAACATGCAACAGCAGCCAATTGTCCTTGAAGCGATTATGCTTTCGATGCAGCAAAGCATGAACAACTTCATGACCTTCATGCAAGAAACTATGCAAGAGATTATGAGGAACCAAAACATCCTTATTCAAATGCTCGTTTCTTCTAAATCAGGATAATGACTCCATTAATAATCGCTACCTGGAACGCTAATGGCGTTTCGCGGCACAAGCTAGAACTCGCTCAGTTCTTAGCCGACAGAAACATTGACGATATGCTACTCTCAGAGACTCACCTTACTGAAAAGTACAACTTCCAAATACCAGGATATCAATTTTATTTTACGAATCACCCGGATGGCAAGGCTCATGGAGGCACTGGCATACTAATACGATTGCGAATTAAGAACCACTTTCTTGGTAATTGGCAAGAAGACTGCTTACAATGTACCTCTATAAACCTCCAATGCCACAACGGTGCTCTCACTCTGGCTGCTGTCTATTGCCCACCTCGCTTCATAATCTCCGAAGAAAAATTCACAACACTATTTGACTCGTTTGGTGAAAGGTTTGTTGCAGCTGGCGATTGGAATGCCAAGCACATGGCATCTCGGATAGCGAACCCTAAAGGAAAACAGCTGTACAACGCAATCATTAATCCGCAACGCAAACTAAACTAAGTTTCCCCGGGAGCGCCTACATACTGGCCAGCAGATCCCATGAAGCTTCCAGATTTGATCGACTTTGCCATCACAAAAAGGATACCCCAATCCATGATCACAGCTGAGGCACTTCCAGAACTCTCAACTGATCACTGTCCGGTGCTCTTTCATCTCTTGTACCAGCTACAACACATCGAGCGACCGCATAGGCTTACAAGCAACAGGACCAACTGGGCGAGGTACAAAAAATATGTTTGTTGCCATACCGGCTTTTCTAGCCCCCTGGAAACCGAGCTAGAGATACTGAACTGCTTGTGTTTGAAAAACGACGACTTCGAAGGGAGTGGCAGGAGCACAGATCACCTGGCGCAAAGAGTAGACTAAAAGCAGCTTCTCGCAGACTTACCAATGCGCTTAAGAAAGAAGAAGCGGACGCACAACTAAGGTACATCGAGAATCTCACGCCCACAGGCACAAAGAACTCGTTGTGAAAAAGCCACAGGAACCTACAGGCACCAACAGAAACGGTTGTACCCCTCCGTAACTCTACCGGAAACTGGTCTCGCAGTGACACGGACAGAGCAAGAGTCTTCGCTGATCATCTTAAAAAAGTATTTCAACCAAATCCAGCCACTCTCAACTCATTTACTCTCCCGCCTTTAACTGCATCTGACTTAGCACCACAAGATCCTATAGAATTTCGGCCAAGCGAGATAACGCAAGTCATTAAAGAGCAACTTAAGACTGGAAAATCGCCTGGCTACGACTTAATAACCCCGAAAATGATCATTGCTCTTCAACGCAATTACTAAAATTGGATACTTCCCTCAAAAGTGGAAGAAATCAGTTATTATTATGATCCCTAAGCCTGGGAAAGACAAAACACAGCCATCATCATACAGGCCAATAAGCTTACTTACTTGTCTCTCCAAGCTATTTGAAAAAGTGCTGCTACTACGCATCAGCCCCCACCTCAAAACACACAACACACTCCCATCGCACCAATTTGGTTTTCGATGTTCGGAACCATCGAACAGGTTAACCGCATCACAACAGAAATTCGCACTGCCTTTGAACATCGTGAATATTGCATAGCTCTATTCTTAGACGTTGCACAAGCATTCGATAGAGTATGGCTGGATGGACTTATGTTTAAAATAATCAAACTGCTGCCTCAAAACATACATAAGCTTCTAAAGTAATATCTATATAAAAGAGTGTTCGCGGTTAGATGCAGTTCAAGCACTTCAAACGATTGTATTATAGAAGCCGGAGTGCCTCAAGGAAGTGCTCTGGGCCCAATTCTATACACCCTATACACGGCGGACATCCCAACAAACTACCAGCTAACGATATCCACATTCGCTGATGACACTGCAATTCTAAGTCGATCCAGATGCCCAGTAAAACCTACGATGCAGCTAGCACGCCATCTAACTTGTGTAGAACATTGGCTTGCAGATTGGCGCATACGAGTAAACGAAGAAAAGTGCAAACAGGTAACATTTACCCTAAACAAACAAAGCTGCCCGCCCTTGGCCCTTGGTAACCACACGCGCATCCCACAAGCCGATTACGTTACATACTTAGGCATTCATCTGGACAAGCGGCTCACCTGGCGGAAACACATAGAGGCCAAGACGACGCACCTCAGACTAAAAGCACGGGATCTACACTGGCTTATAAGCGTCCGCTCTCCCCTAAGCTTGAAGTACAAAGTCCTCCTATATAACTCCGTCTTAAAACCCATATGGACCTATGGCTCCGAGCTATGGGGCAACGCATCGAGAAGCAACATCGACATAGTCCAGCGAGCACAGTCTAGGATCCTGAGAATCATTACTGGAGCTCCATGGTATCTTCGGAACGAGAATATACACAGAGACTTACAAATAAAACTTGTCATTGAGACAATAGCTGAGAAAAAAGTTAAATATAATGAAAAACTAGCCTCACATCCAAATCCTCTTGCAAGAAAACTTATTCGAGTATGCAGCCAAAGCCGACTGCACCGGAACGACCAACCAGCCCAGCGTTAAATTTGTTAGGCCACACAGCACGAATCATTTCATAAAATGATATTTAGTTAGCTTAGAATAAGATTTGAAAACTTATTGTTAGACTCTTAAGTAAAAGGGAAGATTCAATAAATAAGCAAAACATTGGAAAAAAAAGCAATATCGATGATGCTACCGACTCTTTTTATGAAGTTATTTTTAACGACATAAATAAACCTCTCTCTCCTTAAAAATAGGACATCTAGAGCTTACAAAAAGTCTTTAAGGTCTTGTTACATTTTGCAAACTACCTTCTAATCCGCAACCAGTTTGTTGACCTTAACAATCAACTATATAAAAATATTCGTGTTTCCACAATCAATGATCTTGGAGTTCTTTTTGATCATAAACTTAAGTTTAATGATCACATTTCTGTGACAGTGAATAAAGCCAGAGGAATGTTAGCCTTTATGGTAAGCTATGGTCTAAAGAATTTAACGATCCTTTCACCACCAAATCCCTGTATATCACCCTAGTTCGTCCTATCCTTGAATATTGCTCGTGCGTTTCGAGTCCTCAATACTCCTCTCACCAAAATAGTATTGAGTCGGTGCAAAAGCAGTTTCTGTTATTTGCACAAAAAACTTAAACTGGGATCCTGATAATCGTCTCCCGCCGTACCGCTGCAAGCTTAAATTGTTAAAGTTACCTCCACTGAAGGTAACGAACCTGTGCTGGGGTCATGTTTCTACACAAGCTAATCCATGGCATGGTTGATTCTAAACACCTTCTAAACTATATTTTTCCATCCTTAATAGGAAAACTAGGTCCTTCCGACCCTTCCCTATGGTTACCTATCTGCAGATCCAACTACGCTGAATACGACCCCTTTCGCACAATTTGTAAGAACTACAACCTTTTATCACATACTCTCTCCCCTAAACTCTCTCTTAATGTTAATAAACTAAAAATCATAGAATACCTCCTAGAATAGTTATATTGTAGTTATATTTATATTTTTATTCATATTTAGCAGATCTTTGTTAAATTGTTGTTTAAATAAAAAAAAAAAGTAACGACTTATATACTGCGTGCAAAAAATTGGTTACGTGCAAAGTTTGACGACGAGCGCTTTAAAACTGAGAAACAGACAGACAAGAAGGGATCTTGATCAAGTATTTATATTATGTACAATACGAGTATTTATAGAGGTAATTTATGCTTCAGGGGGTTGCACATTTATGACTAAAATTATCTGTTCTCTGCTCGGTTATAACTGTAATTTATTAAATTTAAAGAATATAAAGTAATGTGCAATCAAAAATAAAATTTTTTTTCAAAATTTCTTAAAGTTTTTTTCGCGCTTACCCCCAGAATGAGAGTTATTTTGTAAGCAATTTTGAATATTTTATTAAAAACATATTGATTTTAAGATGTACATATGTATAAAGACATGTATAAACATATTTATACGTAAAGAATTTTTATTTTAATACGTCTTTAAAAAAGCGTGTAAATATAAAAGTGCATATAATAATAATATAAGAATTTTTTAAAATTAATAAATTATTTTTAGTAATATGAATGGACAACTGTAGGGGATTTATATATTATTTTAGAAAACAAAGTGCGCATTACATTTTTTTAACGACTCATGCTTTACTTATTTTAAAAGTCTTGAATTTATAATTTCTTGTTTGATTATATAATACAAAATTATATATTTTACATGAATACATAAAAAATGCTGTTTTTAATAAATGCAAACGATTTTAAAAGCCTGTAAAATGGGACTTCATCCAATGTTTTTTGATATAAATTTACTACAGATCCTTGAAATTTACTTTATTATACAATCGAGAGTGAATACAGTATATTGGTAGTTACCATTTTTATATTATTCAAAAAAGTTTTGATGAATACAAAAGTTAAATTTTATTATTCTCAAACAGGCCTAAACCAGAAAATAAAATAATGAATTCTTTATACATATTCAATTGAAAGTTTTGATCTACCATAATTTTTTTTATAGAATGTCAACATGATTTAAAATCTAACTCATTCAAATTTCGAGAATAACCACCACATCTTTTCATGCAAATCCTTAGCATAAATGTGTGTTTAAAACGGATGCTAAATTATTAGAAAGAAAATATGACCTTTTAGGTTAAGCTGGAATAAATCAAACTTGGGGCTCAAAAACATACATAGGTCAAAAACAAATTAAATGCGATTTTCATAAAATAAATAAATGTATTGTACTGGTTGTGTTTACAAATATACAAATATATACAATTCGTGGTATGCACCTTGGCGTTAAAGAGAAGTTATTATTAAATTTTAGCTTGGGACGTCAGCCATGCTTAATAAGGATTTTGTATTTTTTGTTTTATACAAGAATATAATTCGAAGTAAGTATATACATATATTAATTTTAAAATAAAATACAACACTGTTCGATCAGTAGATAAGTCATATTCATTTTTAAATATTTCAGTTTTTTTTTATCAGCATGGAGTTCGAGTCGTCGCCTACTGATTCTCAATTAATAGGTATTGGCGGAGTATGATCGCCACAAGTGGGAAATCCATGGGGCACTGGTGGCAAATCGGCATTCGTGCCGACCTGCAAAATTAAATTCATACCAATAACAATATGAAATAGAAAATGACAGTGGAAGAGCCAGAAACCTAAAAAAAAAAAATTTAAATAAATACACTTACTTTATAATGAGATATGTGTATGCATGTATTACCAGGATTGTCAGCCCTAAATCGAAGAACAACGTAGCCGTTGTTTGGCACAGCAATTGTATCCTTGGTTGGGGGCAAATTGTACTGTCGATGCAAAAGTCCTCGCCTGTCTAGATCAAGAGCGTGCTTAAGATTAATTTTCTTAACAGTGGAGTCTGGGGATCTTCCGATGCCGATTACACTAAACCCATATCCGTGCAAGTGGAATGGATGAGACAAGTTCGGCTGTTGAACTACAAAAAATAATTTCGTATTAATAACGAGACAGAAAGAAACTTTCACATTTAGTTGATAAACTGGTGAAGATTGTAGACCTGGTCGAATAGAACAAAAAAGAATTGTTGTATAAATTGCTCAATTTTTTATATATTTACCAAGGTAATTATATTGTTTGTATTAATTATGGTAATTTTGAAACTTTTTTAAAAAACCGCAAATGTAAAAATGTATTTTATTCGATCAGATAAAAACAGACGTTTTTCCAGTTATTCTTGGTTTTACCTTCATCCACTAAAACAACTTCTACAATTGCATTTAGTGGTATATCAATTTTATGAGTACACATGCAATTTGGTCCACAATCCGCTGGACGATTGTCCCCATTACAAAATTGTTCGGGGTTAATATCATTGTATTGAGATGTTAGAGGAGCTGGTGCCGACAAATATGAAATTTCGTCGATAAGAGAAATCACGTGGTCTCCGGTAGGTGCAACTAAAAGTTTATTTTTATTAGATTATTTTACTAAAATGAGAACGTTTTATTACATACCTAAAAATCGATTGTATGTGTTTGGTTGAAAAAGATCCTCGGCACGGTAAACAAAAAAGCGGAATGGTAGAAATATCTTTACATCTGGCTTTTCTGCCAAGATACCGCGATCTATTTCAAGAGCATTTTTTAGTTGACTTACGCAAATGGCATCGTTTCTTTGACGGTTGCATTGAGCGTCTAAAGGATTCATAACCTTTTTTGTTTCGCATATATATTTTACGTTTTTGAAGGTTTATTTTGGTGAAAAGGCGTAATTAAATTGTGTTTTTTATTTACAAGTGCGATTAGCAACGATTACGTTTTTTTATTTGTTTAAAAACATTCATTTAAAAAAATTATTAATGCATTAAAAAGAAAGAAATATTAACATTAGAATTATTAAATTTTCTTGTAATTTATAATATATATATTTACATATAATAACCCTAACTAAGTAAGAATATAATTCACATATATATTTACCTATGAATTAAATTTAAGAAAGATTGGAAATATATATGTTACTTTTGGTTTATAACTAAAAAAGCTATATTTTTGACCCTTAAACCCCACTCATCGTAATTTGAAAAATATGCCTTATTTTAGGTGCTGCGTCAGACGTTTCCGACTAACCCAAAATCGAAATTTGTAAGTCGGTGCTAAATCCAACACCGTATGCAGTAAATAAGACTTCAAATCTTATATAAACATGGAGAGACAATACCAAATATATTACAATAAGCAGCAGAAATTTAGAATATAGAAATAGAATTAATAAAATAAAAATAGCATTACGGTGCATTAAGTTTTATAAAATTTGCAGAACAGCTTTTTTAAAGTTTGTCAAAATCAGATTGAAGTTGATTCAGTTGAAAAAACCTTCTGTCTGTTCCCATGCTAACTGGTCTCTCAATATATCGACCTAAAAAGTTTCATAACCCCTTTTTGTTGGCACAGTATATAAATCGAAAAGTCCCGAAACGGCCAACTACAATTGTCGTATAACTGCGAAATAACTGAACGATCTGAAATGGTATAACCTTCATGTTTTTGCTGATAGAAATTTGCTCAGAGCCTTATTTATGACGATGTATATCATCATTTTAATCAATTGGTCTGATTCTGTATGTCTATATTTGGTTTTTCGTATATACGAGTATCTTACCAACATCTTACAGTAAGGGTACTTGTATATAAATTTTTGACCCTCTGATGATATTGTTGACATTTGACTTACTTAAGCAATGGTAGATATTTCCCGAAAACGCAACAAAACAAATAATATATTTTATTTCCACTGTTGAGAAAAATTAATGCCAATGCAGACAGTGTAGTGCGGTGTGAATTTTAAATACTTTTTTTAACAAAAATTTTAATATAACGGTTTCAAAATATATTTTTTTTTCTTTTGTTTCCGATGTGCAATTTTGAAGGTATAGCAAAAAGAAAGAGCATATTAAAATGGTACGAAAAACTAAGAAAGTTTTACGCCAATTTGTTTTTGTATCTAAAATTTGGTTTCGGGTTAAAATAATTTGCTCCCTAAATTTTAAATTGAATTCTTAAAAATTGCAACTTGTATTGAATCGTCGGCCTATATATAGAGCTCATAATTAAATAAGAAAAGTCATTACCTATATCCCTCCTGATTTAAATTGTTCAAATTGCACATCATTTGAAGCAAACTTGATCTGCATGGGAGTCTACATTTGGCATTCCTTTATATCTCATTTAGTCTCTGAGAATATGTTCATTCAGACAGAAAGACAGACAGGATCAGGAATATATACTTTACGCCTATATATTTTATGGGGTCCGAAATGCTTACTTTATTTTCACGATGACACTATTCTCGTATATTCTATGAGTACTGGGTACAAAAATATTTTTTCTCATAGATTGACTAAAAATAACCGCTATACAGAAGATTTGAAGGCGAAGAACTGAAAGAGTATGAAGTTTAAAGTTATTCAAGTACATTTTTTGATATAGAGTAACATCAAAATGTACACTAGAGAAGTTTGTTGCTACACAGACTATCAAAAAAACATTTAAGCGCACGTCTCTCATAAACCTTGTTAACTTAAAGGCCTTAATACATTCTTATTTAATAAAGATACTTACCACACCTTGTGGTATTCCAACATCATAAGTTGGAGGTTGGGAGGAAGGTTGATACGGGCCCCTTGCGTACCGTAGGATACCAAGTTGTTGAGCTCGCCGAATACCACACTCACCAAGACCTCTTAGCTGTATCCAATAAGCACCAACTGGCTGATCCGCAGAAATAACAAAGTCGTAACGTTCTCCTAAAATGAATATACTCCATTTTGCGTTTAAACGGTTAAATTTCGTCTAAGGTCATAAAATATTATTATATAAAACAATGAATGCTAAAAAAATAATAATGCAAATAATATAGGTAAATGGTATATTCAATTTTGATAGCAATTTCCACGATTTAAATTACAGCTTTTATAATATCACTTTGGGTGATCGGAAGATCGGAATCTTTGGGATTCCGCCTATCTTTTGTTCTTAATGGTTCAACCCGCATTTGAATGTTAAACCGCGATGATAATGATGAGACTGAAGATTCTGAATAAGGTAAAGCTGACTTCTACCAATCAGAAAATTTGCACCCAGTACAGATTCACCATTCATCATTTACCTTAAGCGTCATTGAAGACTCACTTACTCAGTTTAATGAATGCGATCAAGGAAGAATGAATTCAAGCAGCGTAATGCAATTTCTGTTTATTGGGATAGGTCGCAGATATTTATTTATTCCAAGCAACGGTTTAAAGGAATTTCAGACTGGCAATCCTTGAAAAAGTCTCGCTTTTCGGATTTATGTCAAAAATCGCGTCAGTCCATCTAATGTTGAGAGACAGGGAAAAGCGTATTCGTTCAACGAATATTTCTACAGCCTTGTGGATAAGTCAACATATTGAGTTAGATAAGCCAAGAATAATCGAGTTTATCATTGAGCGCATTCCCGATTAAAGAGTCAATAAAAGTAATTTTTTCCAGGCAAGAGACCTAAAAAAACTTAAAGAGCAGTTTAAGGGTTAAGAAAAGGTGCCTAAAAGTTTTGGCCAGGTGCTCAGTGCGGTAAAAATGTACGAACAGCAAAAGAGAAGAAACAAAGTTCGTTAAAATAATTTTTTTAAAAAATGCTTTAAACGCGGCGAACCTTCCCATCTACGTATGATCTTAATGCAATGAGTCTGCAATGAATCACCTCTTGATGGATACCGGGTGCTACATATATGTATGTCTGTTCAAGTATCAAGTTGTTGTTTCAAGTTAAGCAACAAAAAGAACTGCTTAGATGGAACCTGCAAAAGTGAACTGGGTACACTCGGGTGCTACCATATCGAAGTGGAAGTTAATAAAACAAAGTTAAACGATACGTCTCACGTGGTGGATCCAAATGGCATTAAGTATTCTGCGGTTATTAAAAACAATATCCAAAAAAAAAAAGTAAGCCTGGTCGTTTCGGAGAATTCCGTGAAACTTCAACCTAAGAACAGAGTGCGAAATTAGACAACGGAAATTTGATTAACCAAGGCTTTGATCTATTAGAAGAGATCTATTTAAAGAGGTATGTTTTGCTATGTCCGAAGAAAAGCTCGAAATCGATATAGCACATTTCAGAACTAAAATTGGTCAAGTCGTTAAAAATGCTTTTTGATTTTTATTTTCCGAATATGGTAACAGAGATCCAAATCGAGATGAAAAATCTATTGAACAGGACGCTAGCTGTTTTTGAACGCTGTAGACATATTTCGTATGTAGAAAAACTCGTTGATAACCAAATCTGAAAGAATGAAAATGAAAGAGCTGAAGAATGAGATAATTCGACCAAGTTAATAATTTATTAATAAATTATTCAAAAAAAAAAAAGATACCATTAAACGAAAGTGTTGTACGCTTCAACGTATAATCCTTTCCAATATCTCAGTCGGAGAACTACACAAGCATAGAAAAAGTACCACTACTATGCACTAGAACCTATAGCTGGAGAATTGAAGTGGTGAGTCTATCCATTCGGTATAGACAAGCACAAAAAAAGATAAGTGGTTTTGAGCAATATCAGCGGTTTTGAAAAAAATTACTTATGACGATTACTATGCAAATATCGTGCCACTGTCGTTAATGGAGAAAAAGATTATCAAGCTCAATCATAGTTAAAAAAACTTTTCGGCGAAACGAACACAAGAGAAGGTTCCAAGTTTTCTGTCCCAAACATGAAAGTTACATTTTTTCACGAGTAGTAAAAAGTTGTGTACCATGATAGACAACAAGACTAGAAAAAAGAAAGGATTATAGTTTCTGAAACCGAAAAAATATTTGCACCTAGAAACATACATCATGCATACATACATGAATTATATTAGAGAAGAAATATAGAAGCATATCTCCATCTTAGCAGTAGTCAATGCCTTCTCTAAATTCGTCCCAACACAACCGAAATACCGAAATACCAGTTTCGAAGGAATGGTCGAATATCTTATACACAAACAACTGTTTTTTTTTTAACCCATCCAGAATAATATCAGATAGATAATAATACCGTATTTACTGCTTATAAGTTCAGGTAGTACTGCGAGCAGGATACAGCACCTAATGATTGCCACAGAAGCTCCAAGTGGGAACGAGCAGATGAAACGTACTCACAGCATTTTAATTCCAAGGAAATTGAAACTCTATCATAAGAAGACACTTCCCGACTTGTATATGATGTTAATAGGGAATCGATGAGATAAAAGCAATGAGGAAGGAAACTAAAAAGAACATTGCCAGGCTACAACAGGCAACCCTAAGTCTGAATACAAACGAGTCGAATTGGTAGCCCTCAAGTGCAAGTTCATCAAATCAAGCGATCAAATCAAGTTAAAGTTAAGACGCAAGTTCCTTGGCCCTACAAGATAACCAAGGTTCATGCACACGGTATATACGATATTGAAACAGGATGTGACCTCGAAGGTCCTGGAAAAATTACCGTAGCTGAGTATAAAAAAGGTGGCAGCTAAGAGCGTAGTCGTTGAAGCGTTCATCATTCGGCTCGACTAATGTTTCAGAGAAGCCTATTGTGCGAATTACAAATAGCAACTTAATACAACTATTGTTAGCTGGTAATCGATATGAAGTACCAGTTAAATGCCAGCTAGCCGGTGCGCCCTTTGGGCTGAAATAATAGCTAGCAAGGCTATAAAGAGGTCGCTGGTGACCCCGGTGGCCTTAATAAATATTACAAAAAAAATTAATAAATAAATCGTATAAAGATATGTAATATGACTTACCCGAGAATGAAATTATTGTATTGACATCAACTGGCTGTACAGGCTCTCCATCAGTTGCAATAACCGTCATACCATGTCCTTCAATAGTCACTTGAGCTGGACAGACCGAAGCAAATGCATTTATCATGCGAAAACGGTAGCGCCGCCCAGGAGTTATAGTAAAAATTTCCAACGGTGTATTGGTCATAAACCCGGTGTTTGGATCACGAAACTGGCCTTTACCGTTAATCAGCATTGATTCTGGATCTTGACCAGTATTTACTGCAAGGCGTCCAGGATAACGTTCAGCTGCATCTTCGTGTAACCAATCACTAATTAACATTATGTGGGTGGTCAAATCGAAATCGTATAAATGTGAGTTGGGGTCTCTTGACGGAGGTTGGCGAACGACTACGCTTCCATAAAGACCATCTAGTTTTTGAAGACCAGTATGCGCATGCCAAAAGTGAGTTCCAGCATTTCCAGTCCACTGATACCGAAAAGTATTTCCCTGTTGAATCGGGCATTGTGTAACAAACGGAACTCCATCATAGTACTGAGAACCTCTTTGCCATATTCCGTGCCAGTGGATGGTCACTTCCATTCCTTCCATATGGTTCTCTACATCAATGACAACTTTATCATTTTCGCACACCTGGATACTTGGGCCTGGTATCATGCGGTTTGCTGTGAGAATTCCGCGCTCTACACCATCGGCTAAAACACACTGGCAGTGGCTCCAGACAGTATTTGTTGCATTTGGTGTACATACTTGACATGCACTAATTGATTTAATAACAAGTTTAAGAGAAACGAAAAAACAAATTTTAAGTCGATGTAATAAATACCGGCTCTCTACCTCTTAAATCTCACTTATTTATTTTAGTTGTTGTGTCTACAAGCTTTGTTTCCATAATTTTTCAAAAAATTAAAAACCGTAGTCTTAGCTCAATTTGAATTTCTCAGGTCATTAAGTGACAAATAAAAAACTGTTTAAAATATTTTTTTTAATTTATCCCAATAAATATTTAATTTAGTCAAAAAATGTCGTGGTTTTTACTGTTATTGTTAAGTCTTGTATTGCTAATGTAAAACCAAACAAATTTTTGTATAAAAAGTGACGAATGAAGATCGGGAACTTCAGCGAACATGTAAACTGCTAAAATATAGTTAGGATGTGGAAAATGTTTTTCTTTTATGAGCATTAGTTTTTATAGAAACCGACAAGTAAACTGATATTGCTTTACATTTTGTTGGTACGTATAATACATCCAAGCGTGGGATAGAGGACAACATTTTTTTACAAAAATTAGTTAACTACATTTTCATATAAACTAGAAAGAATTTATTGTATTTTAGAATAACTCTGAAAGTACTTACGCTCCTAAAACGGTATAATACTCCAGAGTAAAGTGATAATAGCAAATTCTTGGAGGTTCGCCCTCACGACACGCTCGTGCGCATTCATCTGGAGCTGATAAGGAAGGATTTCGCCGCAGCTCAGCGGTAGCACTAGTAGAGAAATCCAAATGTCGGAATGGAGACTTCGGATTTGGCTCAACAACAGTTGCGGATGTCTTCTGAGTGGGATAACGCGCAGAGCTTGGCAGGCTTCCCCGAGAGTTTAAATATCCGCTTCCAGCAGTTAAGGAAGGCTTATTACTGGTTGATCCAGCAACTGCTACTCCACTTCCAAGATTGTTATTATTAAGGGGGACTGGACCTGAGTGGCTCGTGCTTAGAGAAGGATGGGTCTGTACAAGACCATGTGTAGCCGAATAAAATGGAGATTCATAGGTCGTCGTTCCGCTCGAAGGAGCAATATGTTGTTGCCAGTAAGATCCCGATGCTGATAAGTCACTTTGATTATCTGAATATTGACAGAAAAAGATTTTAAGCTTTGTATTCGTAAATATTGTTATTTTATTTTAGTCAAAAGCCTTTAACTATTAGGAATTAAGAATTATATTCTTTAAACTACATAAATATATATACTTTCTATATCCGGTACTCATAGAGTACAATGGTATATTTTATTTTTGAAGTGTAACACAGAGAAGTAAGCATTTACGCTTTTATACTCTTGATAAAAATCAACAACCGAGTCGATCTAGCTACGTCCGCCTATCTGTATGTCTGTCATTATGAACGCGTGGATCTCTAGACTGTAAAAGAT
This sequence comes from Drosophila merina, assembly GCA_035047645.1. NCBI lineage: Eukaryota > Metazoa > Arthropoda > Insecta > Diptera > Drosophilidae > Drosophila > Drosophila merina. The sequence goes on along the minus strand of JAWNPH010000089.1, from coordinate 21,302,606 downwards.
AGACCCATGATCTTAAGTATGTAGATTTTTGTTGTACCTACACATACTAAGTTTGTTTTAATTATTTTTTAATTCACGCCCCCTGCCACCCCTTAGAACGGTATTTTTCTGTAGCACCTATACCTGTACTCTGTTTAATATTATTATTTATTTAGAATCTTTTTTATCATTAGTATTTGAGCTAGCAAACCTAGGTCCGAACATCCTCAGGTTCCACGATATACCGTAGAAGAATAAATGCATAAATCTGATCATATGTATATTGAATCAAATAAAAAAACTTCTTGACAAAGTAAAATACCGTTGATGAACGTGCATGCAATGCCTATAATGTCGGATATTAATTTTAGAGATGAAACAATCAAACAATTATGTGGGGTGTTAGCCTTAGGAAGACCGCGTTGGTCAGTTCATTTCCTCTTTAATCCTAGTCAAATCGAATTTTTTTTTTGCTTCAATACCAGTTCTTATGTAATATGCGTTAAGATTTGTTTATAAATAAAAATTTTGAATAAAGATAATCGACGACTGTAAAAACTGTGTAGCTTTACTTAGTAAACTATATCTTAAGAAAGAGGATTTTATTAGACAACAGCGATAAACCAAAATTTAAATACATAAAAATGTAAATATTTTATAACTTTTAAAACGTATTGAATCGACAAACAAATAAACAATCCAAAGGGTTTTTGTTGAAATCTGAATTAAGAGTGCAAAGCGAATGTCTTATACTAAATGTAACTCTAATTGATCTTTCTCTTTTGTTTATTCTCTTTAAGCGCGTCATGAGTAACGCATCATTTTATGTATTAGTTAGTCACAAATAAACTCTACTTCTAATAGGTTATGGGCCCAGGCAGAGCTCCTGTGCGCTATTATTTTTGGAAAGTTTAACAGCGAAAAGTTGTCGATAATAGTTGAAAAGACTTGTGTGACTCGTGGTTAATATTGTGAAAAAAAAAAAAAAAATTAAATTGACTGGATATAAAATGAGTTCCCAATACTCGATTGAGAAACTGGACAATGAAAATTATAGTGTGTGGTCTATCCAAATGAAAAGTGTGCTGATACACGCCGAATTATGGTCAGTGGTCAGTGGCCGTTTGATAAAAAATGAAAATGACACTGCAGAACAAAAAGCCTCTTTCGATGCAAAAGACGAAAAGGCACTTGCAAGTATTATGCTATGTATAAAGCCGACGCAAATTAATCATGTGAGACATTGTGTAACTGCTAAGGAGGCTTGGAAAAAACTTGGTGAAATTCATATGCCATCCGGTCCAGCGAGACGCATACATTTGTTTAAGCAGTTGTTGTACATAAAAATGAGTGAGACGGAAAGTGTGGAGGAACATTTAAATAAATTCAGTGCATTGGTAGAAAAGGTGCAAGAAATTGAACAAAGTGTGCCAGAAGAAATGCTCGTCATAATTTTGCTTTCGAGCTTGTGTGACTCGTTTGAAAATTATATAATATTAGAAGAGGGAGAAAGGCGCAAGACAAACGAAACGGTGATCGGAAAGGAACAGAAAATGTTCGCGGCGGGTACGGAAAGACAATACTAAAAAAGGAATATCGAAAAAGGTGTCGAATGTTGGTCATGTGGAAAGCGCGGGCATATTGCTGCAAAGTGTAGATCGAAAGAAAAATTGGTAAAACATAACAAAGCAAAAGAAGGAAATTCAAACGGGAATAAACCAAAAGCGTTTTCGGTTTTCGGTGCAGTTAAAAACGGAATAGACAGTAAAAGTACATGGTGTCTAGACAGTGGAGCAACAACTCATTTGTGCGCGGAAAAAACAATGTTTGTATCAATGCGTGAACACAAGGAAAAAATAATGTTAGCAGGCGATAATTACGTAGAAGCCGAAGGGCGCGGTACAGTGAATTTGTGCTATGGAGAGAATACGATCAAACTGCTTGATGTATTGTACGTAAAAAATTTGCAATGTAACTTTATTTCGGTGCAAAAGGCAACTTCAAAAGGATTGAAAGTGATTTTTAATAAGAACGAAGCGAAAGTAATAGACACTGACGGAGACACTTTACTAGTTGCTAAACGCAAAAATGAATTGTTCTTATTTGAAAATAAATCAGAAAAAGTGTTTGCAATTAATGGAGAAAAGCATGAAATGATTAAGTGGCATAATCGGTTTGGACATTTGAACTTGAATAGTATGCAGAAAATGATTAACAAAGACATGGTGTACGGTTTGAAAATAAATTCGTGTGATTTGAACGGTTTCGTATGCGAAACGTGTGCCAAATGCAAAATTTGTGTAAAACAGTTTCCAAACGCGTCGGAAAGCCGCGAGAGTGAATTGTTAGGACTTATACACACGGACATATGTGGTCCAATAAACACAAAATCAAACGGTGGTGCACGGTTCTTTGCAACATTCATCGATGACAAAACACGGTACATGTCGGTCTACATGTTAAACACTAAAGATGCGGTTTTTGAAAAATTGAAAGAGTTCCAATCGTTGGTCGAGAAGCAAACAGGAAAGAAGATAAAAAGGATCCGTAGTGACAACGGTCGAGAATATGTTTCCCGAAGGTTTGAAGAATACCTGGTGAGTCAAGGCATACAAAGACAGCTAACAGTCTCCTATACTCCTCAACAAAACGGAGTTGCAGAACGTGCTAACAGAACCCTCCTGGAAATGGCTCGCAGTATGTTAACTCATGCTGGAGTGGGTGAGAGTTTTTGGGGAGAGGCTATAATGACAGCGGCATACTTGCGGAACAGAGCAGAGACGTCGACACTAGCTAATATAACACCATTTGAAGCCTGGTTTGGAAAGAAGCCAAGTGTATCTCATCTACGTGTGTTTGGTTGCAAAGCGATCGTATTGAACAAAACACATAGCAAGAAGTTTCGTCCAAAGGGAGAAGAGCACATATTAGTAGGCTATTCTCAAACTTCTAAGGCTTATCGTTTATACAACCCGGAAAAACAAAGCATTGTGATAGCCCGAGATGTTGTGTTTATAGAGGATGATAGAGCATCAGTTCCAGGAGAAGTAATCATTGAATTGGATGAGTCTGCTGGAAACCAAGAAGATCATATTGGCAACAACGAACAGTCGTTGGATATTCAAGGCAGTGATGACGACGAAGAGTCAGGGACAGAACAAAAAACATCGCAGAAGAGGGGCCCAGGTCGCCCCAAGATAGTCCGAACAGGATTAGTGGGCCGTCCACGAAAAGAGTACAATATGCTAAATGTGATAGCCGGAAATAATATGGTGGCACCAACAAACGTGCGTGAGGCATTGTCGGGAGAACATTCTGATGAATGGAGAATCTCGATGCAGAAGGAGTTTGATCACTTGCGAGCTACAAACACTTGGAGCTTGGTTGACCTTCCTGAAGAGCAGAAAGCAATCGGGTGCAAGTGGGTGTTTACCATTAAACGCGACAAAAATGGTAAAGTTGATCGACTCAAATCGAGGTTAGTAGCCAAAGGTTGCGGACAGCAGTATGGGGTGAATTACCTGGAAACATTTTCCCCGGTGGCACGTTACTCGTCAATAAGGTTAGTGGTTGCATTGGCTGTCGAGCATGGCATGATTATGCACCAAATGGACGTGTCAGCAGCGTACCTAAACAGTGAACTGAAGGATGAGGTCTACATGAGACAACCTGAAGGTTTTGTAGACGCAAAACACCCAGATCGAGTCCTGCGATTGCATAGGTCCTTATACGGTCTAAAGCAGAGTGGACGCGAGTGGAACTGGAGGCTAGATGAGGTTCTCAACAAAATTGGATTCATTTCCTGTCCCAGCGAGCCTTGCATATACACGAAGAAAATTGGGGAAAACCTAAACATTATTGTTGTATATGTTGATGATCTAATTATTGCTTGTTCCAGAAAAGATGACCTCATTAGCATCAAGAAGCAGATATCAGACAAGTTTGATGTTGTAGATGGCGGAGACCTGAAACATTTCCTAGGCATGGAGATAGAGAGGAGTGGCGAAACTGGCAGTGTCACTATAGGCCATAAACAATTTATTGCTGGTCTACTAGAGGACTATGGTATGGAAGACTGCAAACCCAACGCGATTCCTCTGGAGGCGGGCTTTCAAGTCAAATGCGAGGATGAAAGCTGCACAAAAGTGGATCAGAAGAAGTACCAATCTCTCATTGGTTCTTTGATCTATTTGGCGATGACGACAAGACCAGACATCATGCATAGTGTGGCTAAATTGGCACAAAGAAATGCTGATCCTCACAAAGAGCACGAAGTGGCTGCAAAGCGTGTCTTAAGGTCCCTTAAGGGCACAGCTGACATGAGGCTATGGTACAAACGTACAGGTGTACATGTCCATTGTTTCGTCGATGCAGACTGGGCTGGCGATAGCACAGATCGCAAATCCTTCACTGGTTGGGCATTCATCATGGCTGGTGCGGCGATTTCGTGGGAGTCCAAAAAGCAGACCATTGTGGCACTTAGTTCCACTGAAGCTGAGTATGTGGCGCTTTCAACAGCAGCAAAAGAGGCAGTCTACATTAAAAAGCTGGTGGAGGAGATAGGAATAGGATTGGTTCCAAAGATGGTTATATACAGCGATAATCAAAGCGCACAATGTCTGGCAATAGACTCCAAGTTTCATGCACGAAGCAAACATATTGATATTAAGTACCATTTTGTAAGACAATTATATAAGGAAAATGTTATTGATATAAAATATGTTTCAACAGAAAATATGATTTCTGACATTTTAACAAAAAACTTAAATAAGATCAAGCATACAGGTTTTGTGAAACAGTTAGGTTTAAATTGAATTGAAAATTATGTTTAGAAGAAAAATGTATATTTAAGGTTTTGTTAAACAGTTAGGTTTAAATTGAATTGAAAATTATGTTTAGAAGAAAAATGTATATTTAAGTTAACTTGTAAAGGCATGTCTCTTTGAGAAGGAGTGTTGAAATCTGAATTAAGAGTGCAAAGCGAATGTCTTATACTAAATGTAACTCTAATTGATCTTTCTCTTTTGTTTATTCTCTTTAAGCGCGTCATGAGTAACGCATCATTTTTTGTATTAATTAGTCACAAATAAACTCTACTTCTAATAGTTTTCGATCGGGATGGGGTACTAATGGACGCATATATCAGAAGGGGCTTGAATGAATGAAATATCTTTTGTCTGATGTCTTCAACGTCCCCACTAGCCCGAATTAAGCTAATAGTTGCTTTCACTTTTCCTATAATATCCCCCATCGTATAAGGGCGACCCATATTATTATACCCTGTACCCATTAAAAATGGGTGAAAAGAGTATCATAATATGGTGCAAATGTATGTAACAGGCAGAAGGAAGCATTTCCGACCCCATAAAGTATATATATATTCTTGATCAGCATCAACAGCCGAGTCGATATAGCCATGTCCGTCTGTCTGTCCGTCTGTCTGTCTGTATCAACGCCTAGATCTCAGAAACTACAAGAGCTACACACATGTGCCATATATCGTTGAATAGGTAATTACTATACGCAGTACAAGTTTGTTGTTTTATTTTGATATCACCCCCCGCTCCCTCGCAAACCGCAAAAAACTGCCACGCCCACAATTATTAACCTAATGCTATGCAATTCGGCATATGCGTTGGTGCTTATAGAAGCTATCTAATTTTTAAATTGAACCAAATCGGATAAGAAACACCGAAGTTATGCCACATGCAAAATCTTTGGCAAGGGAAGCAGAAGCGCAGCAAAACACGCATTGCGCGACGCCGACTGCGACGTTGACAGCGAAATGTGTATGGCTTTATGACACACGAAACTTATTTTCATAACAAAAATCATACCAAATTTATATTGTTATGGTATTGTTTGCTGGTTCATTGAAAAAATGTAATATTGTTTTGCGGTGCAGTAATCCTGCCCGAACAAGTCTTATGATAGGTGTTTCACAAAGATTTTACCGCACACCAAGGAAAGGATTTGAAAACAGTTATCCTTCACTGTTTGCTTAACTTGTGTGGTTGTATAAGCCAAATTGAAATGCACTACTGCCTCTTCTGGATCAACACCAAGCTTGTTTCTTAAAGATACCGCGAAGTCACTCCATGGTGTATGTACAACTGTCAAAGAATCGAACATTGTTGCGACACCCTTACATACAAACAGCCCCCTTTTCCCTGTATACTGCCTGGTTGTTCCTATCTTTGCTTTTCAAATAGGAAAATTCCGACCACGACACCCCTATATGAGTATACCACAATCTCATTGCATGTGTACTGTTTGGTTTTTCATAGCTTTGACACAGGGGGATTAACAGCTTGAGACCCACCATAGTGTGCTATCTTTTAGCATAAGATTTATTTTTTTGTCGTCCAATGTATCTTCGCCTCGTCATCGTCTCTTAAGTGGATTCAAACAAGAGGTTACCTCGCTGCGTTGCATTAAATCTCACTGCAAAGACTGTTTTGTAGAGAAACGACTTAAGTAATTAATGGGTGCTATCTGACAGGTTTTGATAGATTTTTCTATATTTTGGGTGGTGTCCAAGTTTTACGAATTTATTAGAATTCATAGTTTCAATAGTTTGTGTTTTGTTCCACTATGATTTAATTATTTTACAGCGATAGTTGATCGCTTTGGTTTGGCTTACAACGTACAATTACCTTAAGATGAGTTTAGTACAAAGATATAAAGTTTATTGAGAGTTGGTTTCGTTCGCCTTTACGGTTATGCTGTTTTTCGGAAGTACAAGCTTTCCTCCCTTTCTAGAGTGCTTCAATTCCTTCTTGACAGCTAGAGTAATATTGGTGGTTCCTGTGTTCAAGTGGATTTTCCGGATCCCAAAATGGCAACATGCTACTTGTTACCATAACTATGGGGATTGACGCTACAGAATATAGACATTGAACATTTTTTTTGCTGGTTAAAAAAAAATGTTTCACGTTTTTATTGAACCCTTTCCTGCACTAGATACTTTTTGAATCTCTTTTTGTTCTACTAAGTATTCGGTGCTGTCAAAGTTTATTTCCTTAATAATTATTTTTCTTTCTCCTCTTTTTTTAACACCATACTCCTTTCCGTTGTGTTTATTTACTTAATCTCAATTTATTTCAACTGAGTTTTTGTATTTCTCCTATTACATCGTGATAGCTTTGAATTTTCTCTATTATTACTTAGTTAAATCTTGGATTTCTTAGAGATCCACTATTCACCATTAAAGCCCGATTGGCTAGAGGCCAATAGAGTGACACCACTTCTTTTACTTGAAATATGCCTTAAATCCCAAAAAATATATTCCGTCTATTATCTGTCTCTTTTTTCAGATAGTTCAATTAGCCGTTTGCATTACTTCGATAAATACCATACATATGGAGTAATAGTCAATAAACCAGTAGCTGAGAAACCCAGGACTTTTTATGAAAAATATTTCGCTTCACTGCCTTCTGTGCTTGACCTTCATTTATGCAATCTCTGCTGGTTTCTACGAACTCTTCGACATCACGGTTTTTTATAGCCATCAACCTTAAATCGACACTTCTTTACCGAACCGTCAGTGTTGTTGTCTCGTTGTAAGAAAATGACTATAAGAGTTCGTCGCATAGGTACTGAACTACATGTAATCTGAGAGAGTTGACGACTGAATGTAAAAACATTCTATGAAAATTCCTTGACTCGTCCTGCCGGCATATAATTGCTATTACCATTGCATTTTCAGCCACATAACAAATTATATGTTCATCTTTCATATAGTAGCAGCATCCTCGACATAATTCGCAAGACCGCGATAAGGTTCGGCAGTGTCTCCTTTCAATGGTTTTGAATTTAAAAGCTTGAAGTCTGAGCAGCCATGTTTAATTTCTGGAAAGTGTTTTTGAGAATGGCTTGATAGTAGTTTCCAGTTTATGATCTATTGTAAGTAAGTAAGGGCTAGTAAGGGAGAAATCTGAAAAGTTTGGCATCTTTTAGTTATGTCGTGAATGCAAGAAAAGTAAAATGTAGTTTACTCTTTTAACAATGGTTTTTTTTTTTGCAATTCGTACATGTTCCGTAGTTGTAGAGCCGCTCTTTGTAATCAAAGTGAAGACCGTACATTCATAAGCCAGAATGGGCCAATGTCTTTTAGTTTTAGCTGGGTTCGGTTCTCTCTACCTGTGTTCGCCCTTCATTCGTTTGCTCGATGTGCCGTTTTGTTTACTATTAACTGGGGCAGTTTGGTTTGTTTAGGGTAAACAACACGTGCTTACATTTTTATACGTATACTTATATTCGCCTATCAGATATACATTTTTAAATTGTTTACTCTTATTTATACTAAAGGGCTATATAAAGGGATAATTTGCATCTGGAGCGCCTCAGCATAGCTGTGTGTCGTCCACAAATGTTCGTGTTGTCATTTTCATATTTGTTCATGTAGAACAATATTGGATAAGGGGAAAAGGAAAAAATACAGTTTTATGGTATTTTCTATGGATCTCATTACATTTTTTTGCACCGGAGAATTGGAATGTTTTTTTTTCTGAGAAAGCTTCCTGGTTGCCAGGGATTACACCGGGCAGGATGATTTTCTGTAAACGAGGGCGACGAGTAGGAGGGTGACGTGTCCTTAAGAGTCTCCAAAATGTCTCTGGATACAGTGCGGATTTGGAGATGGGCCTCGGTCTTCAGCACCACCTACAGCTTTGTTGTCCCCGAAGGTAAAGACCGGATAATGGCGGTGAATGTCCTTTCAGGGCCCACGCGAGTGACTGGGAGGCCAACCGCCGTTGCCATGGATGCGTTTATGCGGTTGAGGGGCGAGCACTGGTCTAGGAGGGCTAAGATGGTGAACGTCTTAACACCCGTTTCTACCCGAACCGACGCTGTCGGGAGCACGCTCACGCTTCTCATTTGGATGAGCGATGAGAGGGAGACCCTATAAACGGCATGAGTAGCGGCCCTTAGCTGTTAAGCCGTCGGCCTTTCCTTTTTTGCAGTATTTCGCTGACCGAGTCCGTCTGCAGTATTTAGGTGGAGCAAGGTTCTCCTTGGCACACATGGCAAGTGTCCACGGACCGGCAACTTTCTCCAGAGTGTTGATGAGCCAAACAGTTCGGGCAAAAGCTGTTCGCTAATACCACGCGTTGCCTCTTCTTTGTGATCAGTTGGAGGAAGCGATTGCATATTCGCAACGCGTGGATTCCTCGGCAGACTCGTACCGAAAAACTCTCGAGCAGTCTGGTTTTCTGGTTGTTGACATTCCTTGGTCATGGAGCCATTTTTAAACCAGCTGCTTGTGGATGATAAAAATGAATGTTGTTTGCTATTATGAATGATGACAAATAACAGGACACAACGAACACGCAGGCCGCGGATTTTTACCTGGGCGAGAATTTAAGAGAAAGTAGCACCAATTTGCCTACTGGTCTCCTAATTGTAACTCCGCTTCTGAGGAGGTCGACTACACGAACGAGGTCATCTTTGCCTGGGTACACTTTGGTTACCCTTTCGAGGCGCCTTTCATTTGGTGGACGATTGTCGTCTTTGACGACAACCATATCATTCCGCTGCATATTCCTCTCACGAGACGGCAATTTATTCCGTTTGTGCAGCTTCTTTAGGTATTCGTGTATCCAGCGCTAGCAGAACTGCTGATTCTGAGCCTTGAGACGATGCCATTTATTAAGTTTTGAGGCCGCATCGAAGTTTATCTCAACCTCAGCAACAGCGAGTAATGGGCCGCCAACTTGGAAATGACCTGGCGTCAGTGCCAACAGGTCATTAGTGTCCTCGGATGGAGGAGAAAGAAGTCGCCGAAAGAAGGGCCTGGTCGCCTCAACGCAGTTTTGCGTTAGCACATTGAAGGCCTTTACGTACGTTTTCCCATAACCGGAGAAAACTTGAGTGGAGCAGCCGCGTCTCGACAAAAAACGACCGACAGCTGAAGGAAATTTCTGGGTGGTCAAATCGAAGGCAGCTTCTAGATGAATGGATCTAGTGCTAAAAAATACAAATACACATACACGCCCTAGTTTTTAATCTTGAACGGTTCGGACTCCGACGTCTTCACACTTCCACATTCTGTGAGAATTCCCTTTGGAGTCAATGAATGGAGTCGGTGCAGCTGAAGCACAAGACCTTGGAATAGGTCTCTTAAAAAGGAAACAAATATATTCCGTACGGAAATCTAATCGTTGAGTAAGCAGGATGGGGCGATCTTACGCCTCTGACAGCTTATCTGCGCAAAATTCGGACGGAGTTTCAGCATCTGGCTTTTTGCATCGAATAATTAGCGGTCATATGCAGTTACTCGAACGGCTCTGTGGAAGCTTGAAAAGTGAGCGAGGAAGTCTGCTTGAGTAGAGACATTCAGGTCGTTGCCACCACAGCTTGCTATTCCGCAGGTTGTGTGCTGACACTTCTCACCATGGAAGGTCGGCAGCATTGAACTCGGATCTGACATGCTGATACAACTGGGCTTTGGGAGAACTTGGTTACTCCATAAGCGACTAATGTCGTCGAAGACCATGCCAAAACAATCGTTGGTAGATTGAAGGTACTGCTTTGGGGTGGTGCTTTATGGCTTAAACACGGATAAGGAAGGCGGCTACGGATCTTGTGTTTGGAGGGTTGGTCAGTGGACCTGAAAGTATCCTCCTAAAAATGGTAGCTTGACTCTGAAGTGGTTCACATTATTAGAAAGGGAACCGCCTAGGATAATGAAAGTGACGATATCTTCGCCAGATCAGCACATCAATCTGTGAATTCTTATAAAAGAGCTGATAAAGCAGAGGGAGATCAGGAAGCCTGCTTAGAAAATTGGCAGAAATCGGCTAAAAAGGCAAGTTTCCTGCGATGTGAGGCTTCGATCTTGATTCGTGGTTTCGAGGAGACCCAATATCGAAGGGACATAACTTCTAAGGATTTGCAGCGAGTACCTGATTAAGGCCAGAAACTTGAGCTTGAACGTTCTGATACGGAGGTTTGATCAGCTTGAATATTCGTTCAGAAATAATCTGCTTCAGAATCGATGAAAGCACGTGCCTTATCGAAGGGCTCAACCTCCAGGGTGATGGTTTTGCCAGTTAGGGTTTTCACGAAAATTTGATTCTTCGCTACACAGAGATCGATTTAATATCATACAACAATATTGTTCAATTTGCCGCTGTTCGAATATTAATCTGCTTGAACAGTATTTATCGAATCTCTTACTTGAGAGACATCCAAGATAGTCAGTATTCAGTCTTCTTTTAAGGTTTTGCGATGAACCTGCTTGATGGTTCCTTTCTTTTCGAGAAATCAAAATTGATTGAATGGGATATAATCTTTATATTCTTAACATAGTGAATGGTAGTGTCTTTCTGGGAGCACTGCGTTTTGACTTTCGTTTTCTAAACGGTGTTTAAAAAAAATTAAAAAAAAAACAGCCGAGTCGATATAGCCATGTCCGTATGTCCGTCCGTCCGTCCGTCCGTCCGTCCGTCCGTCCGTCCGTCCGTCCGTCTGTCCGTATCAACGTCTAGATCTCAGAAACTACAAAAGCAACAGACATGTGCCATATATTGTTGGATAGGTAATTACCATACGCAGTACAAGTTTGTTTTTTTATTTTGATTTCATCCCCTTTTCCCCCGCAAACAGCAAAAAACTGCCACAACCACGCTCCCCGCAAACCGCAAAAAACTGCCACGCCCACAATTATTAACCTAATGCTATGCAATTCGGCATAAGCGTTGGTGCTTATAAAAGCTATCTAATTTTTTTAATTTCAACCAAATCGGATAAGAAACACGGAAGTTATGCCACATGCAAAATCTTTGGCAAGGGAAGCAGAAGCGCAGCAAAACACGCATTGCGCGACGCCGACTGCGACGTTGACAGCGAAATGTGTATGGCTTTATGACACACGAAACTTATTTTCATAACCAAAATCATACCAAATTTATATTGTTATGGTCCTCTTTTCTAATAGAATATTGTTTCATTTATTTATTGATACTAAATAAATAAATTGTAAGCATGTCTAAGGGTACAGGGTATTTTGCAATCGGGAAACTCGACTGCTGCTACCTTACTTGTTACAAATAAAGCGAAAGGAATCCTGTTCAGCGTCATTGGATCTGCAAATAGGTAACCATAGGGGTCGGAAAGACCTATTTATTCTATTAGGGATGAAAAAAGATAGATACCATGGATAAGCATATGTAAAAACATGATCCCAGAACAGGTTTAGCGCTCCTTCAGGGAGCAACAATTTAAGCCTGCAACGTACGGCGGGAGACGATTGTCACGATCCCAGTTTAAGTTTTTTAGTGCAAATAACAGGAACTGCTTTGCAAAGACTCAACGATATTTTGATGAAAGGAGTATTGAGGACTCCAAACGCACGAGCAGTATTCAAGGAAAGAACGAAATAGGGTGATATATGGGGATGTGGTGGTGAAAGGATCGTTAAATTCTTTAGACCATCGCCTAATAAAGGCTAAAATATCTCTGGCTTTATTCACTGTCACAGAAATGTGATCATTAAACTTAAGTTTATGATCAAAAAGAACTCCACGATCATTGTTTGTGGAAACACGATCAAGCACGTGATTTCCGAAAGAGTAAGACACAATAGGCGGTACAATGCATTGGAATGTCATAAGTTTGCATTTCGAGCAGTTTAAGGAATAGCATAACTTGGCATCATCAGCATACATAAGCGTAGAGGCATAACTAATCACATTAGGAAGATGGTTAACAAAGAGTCTATACAACAGTGGTCTTAAATGACTACCCTGCGGGACACCCGATGAGACATGGATAACCTTTGACTTGGTAGTTTCAAATAGAACACCCTGAGTTCGATCTGAAAGGTAGGAAACAATCCACATCAGGATATTTGGTGCAAAACCAATGAGCGAGAGTTTCCGTAGCAGGAGCGGATGATTAACTTAATAAAATGCTTTGCTAAAGTCAGTAGAAAGTACATCAGTTAGATTTTAGAAAATTCTAGTAGATTAGTTGTTGTCGAGCGAAGCTAGAAAAAAATATGTTGTGATTGGGAGATTATGTTCTTGCATGCATGTTTTAGCTGCGATGTAATAAGTTTCTCAAGAAGCTAGGGAATTGCAGATAGCTTAGCAATGGCGCGGTAGTTCTCAATGGAAGCCTTAGAGCCATTTTTATGAATAGGTATAAGGTATGATTCATTCCATAATTTAGGTAGGGAAGTTTGCTCCAAGGATAGGATAAATAGTATAGTAAGAGGTAAGGTGAGAATATCGGAGCACCTTCTGAGGATGCAGCTAGGTACGTTGTCTGGGCCTGGTGAAAATGAGATTTTAATTGATGTTTAGTTAGAGGAGGGATCAAATGAATTAGATGAGTAGGTTGATTGAAAAAATGACGCAAAAAGATTAGCAATGCCGAGATGCAAAAAGTCGGAACTATTATTATATGATAGGGAAGGGGGGGAAAGATTGGATTTACGTTAAGAGCTTACAAAAGAATAAAAAGAGCTTGAATCATTTCGAAAATTGAGTTTGCATTTAGAATTAAAATTTTTATATAGTTGATCGTTAAGGTCAACAAACTGGTTGCGGATTAGAAGGTAGTTTGCAAAATGTAAAAAGACCTTAAAGACTTTTTGTAAGCTCTAGATGTCCTATTTTTAAGGAGAGAGAGGTTTATTTATGTCGTTATAAATAACTTCATAAAAAGAGTCGGTAGCATCATCGATATTGCTGAAATTGGAAAGATAGCTCCAGTCAATATTAGCCAAATTATTTCTAAGGTCACAATAGTCGGTTATTTTAAAGCATTTTTGACGAGGCTGCTCGCTATTACTGGGGGGGACTTCAGGAGAGTCAATAATTAGCGAGACTAGGAGTGTTGGGTGGTGAGAGTCCCCAGGAGTAGATAAGAGAGGAAACCTTGCTATTGTGGCATAGGAGGTAGTATTAGAGAAAATTAGGTCAAGCGACCTGCCACGGAAGTTCCTTATAGGGTTAAGTTGGAAAATGACAGGTGATGAAAAGGGTAAAGGACTCAGAATGAATTTTAACGGCTAAAAATTCAATTCCGAAAGGATTAGTAATAGTAATACGTTCAACTGTGTAGATGTTGTTTACGGCAATCAGAACGCCACCCTGAAAGGTTGGGCGATCTTCCCGAAAAATTCGATGTGTACTTCGATACCAAAATTTCATTGTCTATGACAGTGGAGTTTAGCCAGGTTTCTGTTAGCACAATAGCATCGAAGTCAAAGGAAGAACTGTTAGTATAAAGTAAGTTCAGTTTTCCAAAAATACTGCGAACGTATTGGTAGCAACAAGAAAAAATCTTGTTGCTAAATTTTTTAAAATATTAACTGGACTGGAACCTTGATAATCTCTGGTCAAGAATTCATGGACAAACTGTGCTGGAGCCAGGTAGCATATTCTAAAGATTTAGCAAGGGAAGCTTCTGGTAAAGTTATTTTGAATGAGGATATGCTACGTTTATGCTTAAAATTAAATTTGGTCACAAAAAGTTCTGAGGGAACTATATTTAGATTGTTTGCAAGATGACCCGTAACGTCATCTGCAGAGGCATCAGGCATAAGCCGCGATACAAAGATGGATTTGCGGGGAGCCACAGCTCTCAGCGTAAGTCCAAAAGATCGCGTTTCAGTAGGCGGGTAGACGGGTAGGTGCGGCGGCAGGCAGGCGTAGTGATGGAGCAGCAGGCTGGCTTGGTAATATGATTATTGAAGATTGTTAAGCATGAGACCAGGTGGGAGATTCCTACTGACAGGTAAGCATAGAAGATTGGAGCACCATCGGAGGATGCAACTAGGTAAAGTACATTGTCTGGGCCTGATGAAAATAAAATTTTTATTGATGAAAGAGCCGTAAACACATCGTGCTAGTGGAGTTTAGACAAATATACGCTATTTATGTAAATGATAGGAATAATCACAGGAGAGATAATAAATTATATGAGTTAGTTGATTGAAAATATTACGCATAAAAATTAGCCATACGGAGATGGGAAAAGTCAGAATTATTATTATAAAAGAGGGAAGGGGGAAAGATAGATTTACGTTTAAAGTTTACAAAAAGTGAGAGAGCGTTGTTGACGTCGATGCAGTCAATAGTTCAGGGACAGATTTGTTATTAATTACTTCATAAAAAGAATCTGTGGCAGCATCGATATTGCTGAAATTTGAAAGATAACTCCAGTCAATATTCTCCCAAGAGATTGAGCTTTGATAACATCTGTGTTACGGAACATCAAATAAGGAAGCCAAGAAAGTAAACTCCAAGAGGTTCGTGGTGGTCGAGCAACCTTTTATGAAACCATGTTGGCATGGAGGAATAATTGAAATGCAGAGGTGTTGTAGATGTGTCGTGACCAGTTTTTAAAAAAGCTTTAGAATTGCTACAAATTTTTATTTAAGCGAATAATAAAAGATCACATATATATATATATACATATATATATCTTCACATATGGAGAAAAATCAAAGTTTCCAGAGATAGGGAGAAAAATTTTAGAAGAGGTTTAGTGCTCTCAAAAATATTTAACTGCTTCGGATGCTAAGTAGTTTAAAAAATATGTTGAGTGTGCATTCCTAGAGATCGGATCAATCGGATGTATAAATTTAATTGCTTAATCCCGAAAGCTTTACAAAAGAAACGAGTTTTATAAACAACGCATGTTATAGATATTGTGGGGTCGAAAGTGGCACTGGAAAAGGTGATTCTGTCAGGCTCAGAAGCAAAGCATAGATCCAGAAGCCAACCTAAAGAATTTTTTCATGTTTTAATTTGACCGAGGGAGATGTCGAACATACCGTTAGTGATTCTTTATATTTGACCTAATGAGTTCTGGTAGTTTGAAGTCTCCCAGAGTCACTAACAAATCGCTGGCAAACATACGATTAACAAGTGAGAAAAGTTATCTTCGGCTTGCCGAAGATGGTATAGATAAAACAAAAAAGTTTTCCATACAAAGCCTTGTTTTCATATCGGTCATTTGTTCGGCAGCTATATGATATAGTAGTCCGGTCCGGACCAAACTTTCACAAATCGTGTATGGCTATGTCAAATGAATAAATGTTAAATTCGGTTGCAATAGCTTGGAAAACAAAAAAGTTTTCCATACAAAGACTTGTTTTCATATCGGTCGTTTGTATGGCAGCTATATGATATAGTGGTCCGATCCGACCGATTCTTAAACTTGATCTGCGTGCAACAAAAATAATGATCTGGTAAAAATTTCAAAACGATAGCTTTAAAACTACTGTCTATTTTTTGCATAGAAACAGACGGACAGACGGACATGGCTATATCGACTCGGCTGTTGATGCTGATCAAGAATATATATACTTTGTGGGGTCGGAGATGCTTCCTTTAATGCGTTACACATTTCTGGACAAAATTATAATACCCTTTTTCAAGGGTATAAAAACCGACAGAATGGCAGATAAGTGATAAAGCTGCTATGTAAGATCAAGTAATAAACAGTGATTAGGCACACATACTGATTTCACACAGAGGAATTCAAAATTTTCCAGGCTCTAACCAGGTTTCTGTAAAGTCTATTATGCGAGATACAATTAATTAACTATCCGAATAAAGTTTAGGAAGCCTCCTCCATAGCCTCCTAGTATTCTGATAGGTAGAATAGTAGATGTGGTTAGTTTTTTGGAGAAGATTTTGTTGAAGAGGAATGTGCGGACGGCAAGGCCGACCAGAATATCTCACCATACGTGTGAAAGCAACGGGAACCACGGCCGCAAACATGGCAGCTATATGATATAGTGATCCGATCCAGATCAAACTTTTACAAATCATGTATGGCTATGTCAAATGAATAAATGTTGAATTCGGTTGCAATAGCTTGGAAAACAAAAAAGTGTCCCATACATAGACTTATTTTCATATCGGTCGCTTGTAGGGCAGCTATATGATATAGTGGTCCGATCCGACCGATTTTTAAATTTGCGTGAAACAAAAATAATGATCTGGTAAAAATTTCAAAACGCTAGCTTTAAAACTACTGTCTATTTTTTGCATTGAAACAGACGGACAGAGGGACAGACAGACAGACGGACATGGCTATATCGACTCGGCTGTTGATGCTGATCAAGAATATACTTTGTGGGGTCGGAGATGCTTCCTTTAATGCGTTACACATTTCTGGACAAAATTATAATACCCTTTTTCAAGGGTATAAATATATAAATAGGTGATGAGTGTATAATTATTTTCTTTATTTTAACAAACGCCGATTTGTTTAATGTTAAACTGTGAGCAAAAGACACAGAGCGCAAACAAACACACGACAGTTGGCTGTTAAGTGAAGTGAAATGAATGTGTATTTATTTAATCATTCTAATATATTCAATAATATTTAATAATTATTATATATATAATTATTATATTTGTCTTTATTTAAAAATTATTTTCAAAATTTTAAATTTTGAAAAAAAGAGTTTAAAGCTTAAGAAACTTTTAATATTATCCTGAACCTATTCGATATAAAGCTACATGTCTAATAAATATTTATTTATAAATAGAATAAAATTAGTTTTAATTTTTTGTTGGTGCCGGTAAAGGGGCCCCCTTAAGTCAAACGATCCTCGCCCAACGAAAAAACAAAATTGGATACGGTAAAATAATATTAAAATTTTTATAATTGCTTAGCTCTAAATTGTATTTTAACAGAAAAACGTGTATTATAGACAAAACAGCTACAAATTCCTTTAAACTTTTTTTGCTAAAAATAATTAAAAGTACAGCTGATGTAAAAATACCTTCCCAATCGGCGGCCATCTTAAGCTTGCTTTAAAAAAACAGATGGCACTTGGACCAACACTAACCTCCAAAAACCAAAACAAAAAACACCAAAAACTGGGGTTACACTGGGCTATCCACAGTTTCAAGCCTTTTAAGTTCGCTGGTGCGGACAGCTTACTTCCCGTGAAAAATCCAGCAAAAGCCCCGTATCAATTACATAAACTGGCTTTTAACCGTTTTGAAAAGTTCCTTACTGTTTGGGCAACTATCGCTGAAATCACGAATCGTTTTAATTCCCAAAGTAGGAAAATCAATTCTGAAAATCAATTGATACACCCAAACCAGTTGTCTCGAAAACTCTTGATGAGGAGACGTGTATTGGGACTGATGGCGAGAAGGAGGCTCCTGCGCATTCACCCAACAGATCTGCCGAGAAGATATATAAGTTAATTGATTAAATTAATTCATGCCTCTAGACTCCCTAATTAGGTTTAAGTATGTAAATATGTAAATACTCGATTATGATACTCTGCAGTATAAGTTACTGCAAATAGTAACAGTGGACTGCAATGTAAATAAATACAATTTTTATTAAAAAAAAAAAAATTGATGCACAACATGCCTATAGGAAAGGCTAGTCGAAAAGACGGACCTACACTCTCTATTTACAAAGATACAAAAATCCTTCTCCTAGAACATGGATTACGAAGAAGCTTTTAACAACATCTTCTATGGAACGTAATATTCAAATCGAAGCTATGTGACATGGAGTGAGGAGGCTGCAGGATAATAGCCTAGGCTTTTGACATTGCTGTTACATCCACAGGAAAATATCCTCAAACAATATGTGACCTTATATTCGGGAAGCTTTTTACCCTATCCAACTGAACCAAAAGTAACAGGCTAGAAATAAACCCTACGATCCAGTTTTAATTCCAGCAATCATTAACAACCACAGACTTTCCTTCAGCAATAGCGCAAAGTACCTAAGGGTGTTACTTTATAGTTATAAAACTTTATTTATTTACTTTATACTTTATAAAACTGAACTTCTCAGATAGGTGTAAAAGGTATTAATAATACTCTTTACGTATAAGAGAGAATATTGAGCCAAATAGGGTAAAAAGGTCGTCTACTGCGTTATGGAATATACCAGATTTATTACAGCGTATATGTAGTAGAGTATAATCGTTTATTCTTACCCTTTTTTGGGCCTTAGAAGTATTCTTAGAACATTTAGTTGTACATCAGCGTACGTATATTAATGCACAAGAATCAGTAAGAAAATTCATTTCCGCAGTATGAAAATTCAGTAAGAAAATACACAGCTACGCTTTGTATTCCGCGAAATAAGGTCTTCTAACAAGTTCTCTAAATCAAGTTTTTCGGTAATGTCGCGGTTGACAAGCAAGATCGCCACGTTATTCAGACGATCTTGCAACATGCTTGATCTTAAATACGTTTTAAGCCGACGAAGTGATTTGAAAACTTCTTTCGGATTCTGACTGGGTATATTACCCACTCGGACATTTTCAAGTGGGCATGTTGCGTGCTAAAATGCTGGCATGTTGCGTGCTAAAGCAGGGACAATAAGGGTCAGATATATACAACAATGCCACTAGCGACAGTTCACTCAAATATCGTAAAAGATGACCCACTAGTCCCTAGACACAAATTCCTTTAAGCACCATAATCACAAAGAGATAAGATTGGTGCCTACAGACACCGGGCCTACAAAATGCTATACGCTTTTATACAAACGGGTCCAAACTAAGAAACAAAGTAGTAATAGGAGTATACTCCGAAAAACTGGGTATTTTGTATTTGCATGCTCAACAAGTGCGCCATCATATGAGCTTAAGCTCTGCCATCTAGTTTTGCAGCGATTCCTTATGTTGGCTCTACGCCGTCCGACTCATTAAATTCGGCTAGTCGCAGTTCTTGCTTTACTTTGGGTTCAACCGCAACTTATCCAACTTAAGCTCCACACTCTTGGCCATTTCTTTGTCTGGTTGTCTTTGAATCCGTCTACCACGCATTAGTACTAGTATCCAATGAGACTGCTTCCTATTCCTATTCCACGCCGATTCTGCCGCTTTTTTAAAAATTTTTTTTTGATTATACTTCTGTTTTTTTGCATCACCAACTCATAAGTTTTCCACTCCTAAGCTGTAAAGTGATGACTTGTCGACTCCTATTTAATGAAATATACTGTTTACATATAAAGGAAAAATCTTAATCCCTGCGATGTTCTTATTGGGCTACTGTTGGCCAAGCGCCCACTTGCTCGATCAGTTAACAGATGTTTACATAATGCCATAAACAAATTTCATCGCCTGGTGGTGGTTCAACCTAAGCTTGCATTTCGACCCATTAAGTTTTAATAAATTTTATGAACACTATTTTTAACTCAGTCGGACGGAGTTTATATTCGGTAGACGAGAACGTATATTAAAGACAAAGCTTAATGTCGTCTGCGTACATAGGAACCTGAGAGTTTGCTAAAGCAGGTGATAAAAAGTTTCGACTTCCTTGAGGACACCGCTGTAGGTCGGACAATGAAACGTTATAACAATAAAATAAAAAAAATAAAATTGGAGGTGAAGTGAGACTTATACGTCATCTGGATTCCCAGTCACAGGGGCCGCGAGCTAACTGTCTAGTGGATGAACTGACAAGTCAGGGAACTACTGTCCCCCTCCTTCCGGAGAAAGAATCAGTGTCTCATTACCACCTACAGGCTTAAGCGCAAGAAATTAAAGTGCCTGTTTAAATCTTAAGCATATATCCTGGTTATGTATTTTGTTCTGTAGGTATTATTTTTAAAATTAATATAAAGGGTGCGGCAGCATAATTTCCTTTTTTTCAGAACTCAATGAAAACTATTGTAGGCATCGGAAAATATTTATTTATTTTTATAATGTAGTTACATATCTAAAGTTTTTATTTATATTTTTTTGAAGATAAAATCTGATAGGTGACTCTTGTGCAGGTGTTATGTTGGCAATTTCTTCTTGGATGTTGGTTTTCAAATCTTGTAGTGTTCTGGACGTAAACACGGGATTTCAAAAAACACCATAGATAAAAATTTGAAGAGATCGGGAAAGCGTGCCGGCCTTTCCAAAACGCCTATAATTGAGATAAGGCGCTCTGGAAAGTGTTCCCTCAAAACAACCATCGATGCTCTTGAAGTGTGTGCTGTTGCACCGTCTTGTAGCACTTGCAGTTTGCCTAAATGTAGTGATCCATGTAATAATAGATTTGCGATGTCGGACGGGAGCCAACGGGGCTAAATTAAAGCGATTCCGAAATGCACGCTGTGTTGTACACCGAACATCCGCTTGAAAAGTAGGCCTCAACGGCAAAGGCACGCTCCTCACATTCCAATGCATGATGGCGACTGAACCGTGTCGGAACAAAACTTTGCAGTAGCCCCTCTTGAACGGGACCACTAGCGCTCCGCTATGATATCAACTAATTAAATGGCGCGCATTTTAAAAAATGAAGTTATGCAGCCGCACCCTGTATATCTGGGGCTACCCTCCACCCAGTGGTCTCCACCATTGGGATGGTCAGTCCACGGCTTACTGATTTTTCTCCTGCAACCACCTTATTACCAGGTTTACTAAAGTTTGATTTTAATTTTACGAGCAGACCTTAGTTTGCCACATTTTGCTCCAAAACGAGTTCGTTGCGTTCCAAAAACTCTTTGGAGTTCTGTAATCGGTTCAACTTGTGCTTTTCTGTCAGCACGGACCGCAATCTCGATTTGCTCCAGAGGCTCGTTAGTCACAATTAAAGTTCTTCCGCTTCTCTGCTCATCATGAACGCAATATTTATTTATTTATTTAAACAAAAATTTAACAAAGATCTGCTAAATATGAATAAAAATTATAAATATAACTAAGCTATAACTATTCTATGAGGTATTCTATGATTTTAAGTTTATTTACATTAAGAGAGAGTTCAGGGGATAGAGTATGTGATAAAAGGTTATAGTTCTTACAAATAGTGCGAAAGGGGTCTTGTTCAGCGAAGTTAGATCTGCAGATAGGTAATCATAGGGGTCGGAAGGACCTAGTTTTCCTATTAGGGATGGAAAAATATAGTTGGCTTAGCAGGTGTTTAGAATCAACCATGCCATGGATTAGCATGTGTAGAAACATGACCCCAGCACAGGTTCGGCGCTCATTCAATGGAGGTAACTTTAACAATTTAAGCTTGCAACGGTACGGCGGGAGACGATTATCAGGATCCTAGTTTAGGTTTTTTAGTGCAAATAGCAGAAACTGCTTTTGCACCGACTCAATACTATTTTGGTGAGAGGAGTATTGAGGACTCGAAACGCACGAGCAATATTCAAGGATAGGGTGATATACAGGGATTTGGTGGTAAAAGGATCGTTAAATTGTTTAGACCATAGCTTACCATAAAGGCTAACATTCCTCTGGCTTTATTCACTGTCACAGTCACACACTGTCACAAATGTGAACATTAAACTTAAGTTTATGATCAAAAAGAACTCCAAGATCATTGATTGTGGAAACACGATGAAGGACGTGATTTCCGAGAGAGTAAGATATAAAAGCGGCACACTGCGATGGAATGTCATAAGTTTGCATTTAGAGCAGTTTAGGAACAGAAGATAAATTGAGCACCATAAATAGAGTTCGTCAAGGTCTAGTTGCAGATGCCTATGCAGGAAATGTTCCGAGAAAGAATAGCATAACTTGACATCATCAGCATACATAAGAGTAGAGGCATAACTAATCACATTGGGAAGATCGTTCACAAAGAGTATAAACAACAGTGGTCCTAGATGATTACCCTGAGGGACACCCGATGAGACATGGATAACCTTCGACTTGGTAGATTTAACTAGGACACGCTGGGTTCGATCTGAAAGGTAGGAAGCAACCCACATCAGGATATTTGGTGGAAAACCAATAAGCGAGAGTTTCCGTAGCAAGAGCTGATGATTATCTGAATCAAATGCTTCGCTGAAGTCAGTATGAATTAAAATAGTTTGCAAGCGATGTTGAAAACCTCGGTTGATTATCGACGAAAATTCAAGTAGATTAGTTGTTGTCGAGCGAAGCTTGACAAAGCCATGCTGTGCAGGTTAGATTATGCTCTTGCATGCATGTTGAAGCTGCGATGTAATGAGTTTCTCAAGAAGTTTGGAAATCGAAGAAAGCAATGCCGCGGTAGTTCTCGCGTTTCCGTTGGAACACCCGTTAATGGCTTTGGTGATTTTACAACGGGTGGGCGGGTAGTTGCGGTGGCAGGCAGGCGTAGTGATAATGCAGCAGGCTGGCTTGGTGAAATGACTATTGAAGATTTTTCAAGAATGGAACCAGGTGGGAGATTCCTACTGGCAGGTTCTGGCGTATCAACTTTTGCAGGGGGAAGACCGGGTTTCTGAATAGATAGGATGGGTGGCTGTTCGCCAGGAGCATCAACCATTACATTGCTTACTGGCAAATGTGTGGCTGGAGTGGTACATATATTCATATTCTGGTTATTATTAGGAATGATAACTTAGGTAATTCGCTTAATAGTTTAAGGCCCAGAAATAGAGATTCGAGGCTAAGAAACTGCTCATTAAATGTGGCAAATTGTTTCCGAACCTCCCGGAAACCGTTTCGAGTTTGCCGCATAAACGTGCGCATATCGCTTTCAATCTCTCGACACGCCAAACAAGACCATGTCAAACCGATGCCTTTGCCCTGGAGATCTCCAAGTCGGCCATAATGACCAACGCCAGCGCATTTCAGGTGCGAGCAAGTGTCGCATAGCCAGCAAGTTAGTTAGGAGTCGCCAGTAATAGCTCCTCCAAATTCGAATCTCTTTGAGGTACAAACCAAAGACATTTTGGGTAATGAAAAGAAAATGCGCTCAAAAACAGAATGGTCCAGCGACGATAGCGTGGGAGCGATTTCGGCGAACAGCAGGAGCTGCGTCAATCCAGACGGAGTTGAAGAAGCTCCACAAAAGGGGGAGTGCGATAGAGAGCGGTGAGCAGCTTGTAATAACGAAACAAAGCAACGGTTAATGGTTACTTTGTTGTTTTTGTTTGCGAAACACAGTCTTAAATGAAACTTTCGATGTGTTTTTCTGTTTGTGGACCACTTCGCGATACAGCAGGTTAATTAAATCAGTTCGGAGCTGATAATAGCTTGGTAGTTCGTTCGGGAAACGTTTAAAATTACGGAGCGATAATAGGCCGACGTGCATAAGGTTCAACGTTCCAAATACTACGCAAGTACGGCCATTCTTAAATTCGCGACACCATTCTAGTCTTACACATTCTCGTACGGTTCATAGCTCTATTACCGTGAACAGTTTTTACCTCATTAAAATTTCAACCTAAGAGTTTTCCTTTGCAACGAGGTAAAGAATGACGTTGGGAATTTCGTACTTAGCGGGATATACGATCGAAATTTTTCGAGAGATGCTACTGCGTCAAGAGTTTTAAATCCACTAACATCGGATTGTTCTGGTTTTGTGTTCCAACCTGTCGAAAAAGTCTTCCCAACAGCTATGACAGTGCCAGTATACTTAGTTCATCGGCCTCGTATCATAAATTCGCTTAATTGCCAATGCTGCACCTTTGGCTTTCTACGATCCACTGACTTTTCGTATTTTTAATTAATTTACGGCATGCAGCGTTGCCAACTTTCTCGTTTAGTATTTTCAACTTCTACTTTTAGGTGGTTGACAACACATCAGTGCCATTCCCCCTACATTCGACCCTCATGGTCATCTTTCGTCCCAGGGGACAACAGTTCTTCGTAATCTATTACACACTTGCACAGCTTGATGTTGTCGCAGCTAGTTGCTGTAAGACTCAGCACTTCGGCATGCTTATCAGATTTTATACATCGAAGCGTCCATGGCACTTTATTTTAATGATTGCGTATGGATGAAGTTACCTATGGGAGAACTGCATTCTCTTAATGGCGATAAGTCCGCCCAGCTTATATCTATGATCCAGACGCAAATTCTTGTCATGGGTCTGCTTGTAGATTTTCTGTACATTTTCAAAATTGACCTTAGATTTAGCTCGCAAATTTCCCCGCAGATCATCGAATTACTTAATCAGCTCTTCGTTTAACAAGTCAATCACTTTGTCCCTAATTTGGTGTTCATTCAAGTTTCGAAGGTCAGCTGGAACGGCGACAGCTTCGTAGAACCGCAAGTATGTATATCGCCCTCTAAGCTCGTGCTTCATACTTGAACCACTTTGACGGTTCTTTTACTAAAAACTTTGATATAATGGATACGACTGACCGATTCGTTCGCTCAATTTACTATGGCGAAACATATTTTACTATATTTTCTTTTAGAAAATCTGTTAAGGCATTTGACGTAAACGAGGTGTCGCTTTTAATGAGCCTCGGAAATGTAAAAATACCAGGATTAACCTGTGCTGCTCTGATTTCGCTTGTGACGTCATTTTGCTCCAAAAGTAAACCGAATACAACTTTCCTTGAAACTCTTGCAACAATACTGTTTGTCTAAATATGTGTTTAGACATGATAAGTAGGCAAACTATAAATATATTCTATTTATGGGCTGCAAAAAACTTGTCAGTGGATAGCATGAGTGGCAACTACAGATAAGTACGATTGCAGCGGCCTATTGCCGAAGTGTCAAGAGATGTGACCACGCGGGAGGTGATTAGCGCGGTCATAGGCCTCAAACATAGATTTAAGAATAAAACTCGGCTGCATTTACCAACGCAGACTGCGGCGTCTTACAAACGCTGCATGATATAATTAGATGATAAGAACCTATGTAAGAATGAATATAAGGCGAAGCCCTCGCAGTAGCGAGTCAGTTAGATTCAAACACCCGAGTTGAACTCATTAAATGTACAAACAAGTTTATAGTGTGAACATTTTGGTCCTTCGAGAAATTCTGTTGTTTCCCCCACCAGTGGTAAGAAACACAGAATAAAAAACCAGCGCTTCAAGGTAAAAAGAGCAAGGTTATTCGAGTGATTCTGTTGTTTCCCCCACCAGTGGTAAGAAACACAGAATAAAAGACCACACCTTAAAGTACTAAGAATATAAGGTGAATCATTGTGTCCTTGCTTTTCTTTGGCTGATCAATCAGCTGTGAGTCGAGGCACAGCTAGGTCAACTGGGCGACCAATCAAAAAATCCTCCAACGGATCACGTCAAAGAATACATGAGGAAAGCACAAAAAAAACAGTGATTGTTTTCCCAAGATGTTGTCGGAAAGATCTGTGAAATTGATGCAAGACCAAGGAGAGCTGCAGAACAAAATACTGCAAGCCATCAAGGAAAAGGCATCTATACCAGCAATAGAAGTATTGGTAGTCCGATTTACTACTAACAACAATGCGCTGGTAAAATTGGGAGTTGGCGATCATCAATATTTTAATGATAAAATATTTATTAAAACTATGGATGCTATCAAGGCCTACAAGGAGTCACAATTAAAGGAAGAAACACTTGAAGAGATAAATCTACCAAGCGAATCAAAATTATCGGATACCGCATCAGCTCGGAGCTCCAGTCCAGTTGATAATCTGGTTCAACTGGTGGATAGAAGAGCGGACAGGGTGAGGCAACAGATGAGCCTAATCTACGAAACCCTAGATAGTTCAAGTAAGATTGAACTAGTCAAGCAGCTGGCAATGATGAAAAGTCATTGGTCCAACGTGACGGACACACTGAAACTGCTTGAAAACAAGTATGACAGAACAGCCTTTGATCAAGATGAGGCAGACATTCTGCAATCTGAAGTTGCCGCATTAGAGATGGTACTTCAAATGAAGTTGGAACAGTTCAAAAGTTCCAACTACGACGGGCCAGAAGTCCCAAAAGTGGACCTTCCAACGTTCAATGGAAATGCGAAGGAATGGCCTACATTTTACGAGCTGTTCTCTGAGCTAATAGACAGCAGGAAGGATCTCAGCAACACAAGGAAGCTGGAATATTTAAGAGCCTGCTTAAAAAGAGAAGCTCAAATGGTGGTTAGCTATTTGATTACGGGATCAACGGCTAGCTATACAGCAGCGTGGGAGCTCATCTGCAAACGCTATGAGAATAGCAGAAAAATATTCTCACAACACTTCAACAAATTAATGGAACTGGAGTGCTTGCTGCCCCATGATGAGAAAAATTTAAGGAAGTTTTTGGATACTGCCACCGAGAGCATATTCATCATAAAAGAAAAAGGAAAAATAGAAAGCTCTGCTGACGTAATTTTAGCAGAAATTCTACTGCGGAAATTTTCGCCAGAAGACTTGCAGCTGTATGAACAGCATGTAAAAAAGGCAAGAGCTATGCAGTCCTTAAAAGACTGGAGTTTATTGAGCAATAATGCAACTCAGTAAATGCCATTACCAAAAATAACGCTCAGCTTGCTACAAGAAAAGTGCAAGTTAGACTGTGTGCCTTTTGCTCTAGCCACGATATGATAAAGTGTCTCAAATTCAGAGCACAATTAATCGAAAAGAAAAGAATTCGTTCAAAAGAACAGCATGTGCTTTAGATGCTTTGGAAAGCATAATGCTATCGACTGCAGAAAGGAAATTACATGCAATCGATGCTCCAAAGGACACAGAAGCCTTCTTCATGAAGACACAAAACGTAGTGTCAACAGCAATAGCCTCAAGCAAGGCCAAGACACACTATTGGCTACAGCTGTTGTTTTAGTTAAAAACAAAGCTGGAGGTTACAACGAGTTGAGGGCGCTTATTGACGGTGGATCCCAGAAGACGTTGATTTCAGAGGAGGCATCACAAATATTAAGGATTCCCAGAGTAAGGAGTACTGTAGAGGTCGAAGGTATCTCCCAGACTACTCAATTATCAAAAAATAGCGTCCACCTGATGATCAAACCAAAAATTCCAAGCAGCTTCAAAACATCAACGGAAGCATTGGTTTTACCAACACTCCATAGAGCCCTTCCCAGCAAAAAGTTTGATATTGATATCAACAAAGAGTGGAAGGGCTATCGGCTAGCAGATCCACGATTCAACGAGCCAAGCAGAATTGACATGGTGATAGGTGTGGATCTATTTCCCCTGATTATGATGGAGAAAATAAAAACCGTGAATGGAATCTTGGGACAAAAAACCAGATTTGGATGGATTGTGTCCGGAAATATAACTCGAGCAGCAAAGCAAAAATTATAAGTGCCACTACAACAATAAATCTAAAGGACCTGGAACGCTTTTTGGGAATTGGAAGATGAAGCCGATGAGACGATTACATACAATGCAGAATGCGAAAGAAAATTCCAAGAAACAACTGTCATCAACGAGGAAGGCAGATTTGTGGTTTCAATTCCATTCCACAAAGAGGCAAAGCTGGGAGACTCTCGCAAACAGGCAATGGCAATGCTTATGCAAATGGAAAAGAAGTTTCAAAGAAACCCAAAGAACTGGGCTGCATACAACGAATTCATGAAAGAATATCTTAAGATGGGACATATGGAATATGTAAAGACAACGGGTCAAGGTAAATACTATTTAACCCATCAAGCAATCATCAGGCCTGGAAGCTTAACTACTAGGCTACGAGTAGTTTTTGACGCATCCGCAAAGACGTCAAATGGACTAAGCCTAAATGACGTTATAGCTGGTCCTTAGATTCAAAAGGATATATTCGATATTCTAATTAAATGGCGCAAGTGGCAATATGTTGTGGTAGCGGACATTGAAAAAATGTATCGCCAAATAAAGGTTGCTGAGAAAGACCAAGAATACCAATACATCCTATGGAGAGATGATCCAAAATTGCCGATCAGTGAGTTTAAGTTAACAACCGTAACTTATGGCACATCGGCAGCACCTTTATAGCAGTCCGATGTCTACGAGAGTTAGCAGATCGCTTTCGCCAAGAGGATAGCGTCTTAGCAGAAACAAT
Source organism: Drosophila merina (assembly GCA_035047645.1). Lineage (NCBI taxonomy): Eukaryota > Metazoa > Arthropoda > Insecta > Diptera > Drosophilidae > Drosophila > Drosophila merina. Next base: position 21,273,982 of record JAWNPH010000089.1, on the reverse strand, counting down.
TAGAGGCGACTTTTATATGGATGACCTCATAACTGGTGGAGACACAGTCAACGAGTGCTATGAACTTCAAAGGAAATTGAATTCTAAATTTTTCAATACAGACATAAACGCATATCACCTAATGTCTGAAATGGAAATTAGCCAATGCAGACAAGAGGATTCGACAACATGGCTTTGCGAAAGTAATTGGTCATGGAAAAACGCGGATGATCACTCTTGTGAAATATCACCATTGAAACCAAGCAAGGCACACTCATGCGAAAGGATGGAATTTCAAGGCAATTCGTTCATCAAAGAGATAAGTGGATCCAACCGTTGGCTATTTAGACTGTTTCGGAATACAACAGCTAATATAACATGCAACGAACAGCATCAAGTTATAAGACTGCCCAACCAAGGCATTATACAACTACTTGCAGGATGCACAGCAATATTAGGGGATACAACAATAATTACTCCTCAAAAGGTAATTTCGACAGCGTCTGAAATGTCTATCTTCCCCAGTTTACGAATTATAGATGACAAGGAGACATGGAACGTGGTCCCGCTGAAGCACTTGATTATCAACAACACTAATGAACTGCAAAATCTTCAAATGCGCATCAAGACTCTGAAAAATAACAAGGTACACATTGATGACTTGATTTTCCACACTGCAAGCCGACACTCGGCTCTAGGGTTGACAACAATTATCATAATTATATTGGTCATTTATATCCGGAGGCAACGCATAAATGAGAGACGACTACTGGCCGTACATGTTTCCCCCCCGGAGAATGTCTAAATATGTGTTTAGACATGATAAGTAGGCAAACTATAAATATATTCTATTTATGGGCTGCAATAAACATGTCAGTGGATAGCATGAGTGGCAACTACAGATAAGTACGATTGCAGCGGCCTATTGCCGAAGTGTCAAGAGATGTGACCACGCGGGAGGTGATTAGCGCGGTCATAGGCCTCAAACATAGATTTAAGAATAAAACTCGGCTGCATTTACAAACGCAGACTGCGGCGACTTACAAGCGCTGCATGATATAATTAGATGATAAGAACCTATGTAAGAATGAATAAAAGGCGAAGCCCTCGCAGTAGCGAAACAGTTAGATTCAAACACCCGAATTGAACTCATTAAATGTACACACAAGTTTATAGTGTGAACACTGTTCCATATCCATCCTTACATGCATCTTTATGAAACTTTGTTAGTACATATCTTTCCTAAATTCTTAGAACTGAATCTCTTGCCAAGTAGTCTTTTAATTGCTTTATTGCCTGTAGCTCCTCCGGATAGATCTTCAATTTTATATCCTTCTTAAATAGCTCTGTGAGTGGCAGCTCCAACTGCGCGAATTTCCACTAAGTCCTAAAAATGATTTAATATTCTTCGGTGATGCAAAACGACTTAGTGCTGCAGTTTTCTCAGCGGCAGGCCGGATCCTTTCATCTAAGATGACATGTCCAAAAAATTGTTTTTGCAGCGTCCTGAAACCACAATTTTTCAAGTTTTTTATTTTTTTGTTCTTCAACGTCTTTACCATATATGATTATGTCGTCCATGTAGAACTGCATAGTATCTTCTTTGATCAGTTTTTGAAAGATATGACTAACAAATCTTATAAATGCGACTGGAGAGCTTTGGTGGCCAAACGACGCGCTATTGAACTCGAAAAGCCCTTTTCTCTACTGGTACATGGTACCATTTTCAAGATTCATCATTGTAAAAACTTGGCAGCTTTGGCGACATGAACACCTGTAGGGATACGGCAACAAAAAATATATCTTCCGTATCTTAGGGGGGTTACTTTGAAGCGGACAACATAACTTTTGATAAATAAATGAATATGTATTTGTTCTTAAAAATACAAAGTCACCTTACACACCTGAAACACACCCAAAGAATTTTACAATTTTCTGCATATATAATTTTCTGCGTATTCCAATAAATTGAAAGTTATTGTTTTATTTAGTACCAACAATTGTGAAAAGTAGCATGTAGTTTGGAAGAAGTTAGTTGTGAAAGAATTTTAATAATTCCAATTCTAATTTTAAATATCTGTCGATTTAAAACTAACCAACCCGATCAGACATGGGGTTATCAAGATACTTAAGAAATAGTAAACTGCAACTTTTCAACTCCAGAGTCAATATGATCAAATCTATGTCAGTTTCAATGAAATCTAGTCTCTCAGTTTTAAAGATACCGACTTCAAACTTTCCACACTTTCGTTTGCTCACAGAATATAAAGGCCGTTCGAGAGACTATTTCCTATAGCTGAATAGATTCGAAATTCTTTAACGTCCATGTATTTACAGATAGATGGTTTTAATAGGCTCAGAGTCTCTTTTATGATGAAATTTCATACGGATCGTCTATCATATCGTTTGAAAATGCCACAACTCTCGTGTTTTTTAGAATATTACACTTTATTATACTCGCTTATTTCCTGCACATTCAGAAGTAGAACCAAGAATACATTTTACAGCGGGTTCCAGTGGATATTATTAATATTATAATCTTGGCCATTTCCTGGCCGTGTCACGCGAAAAATATTTGAAGCATCGCTGTGGCTGTAAAACCATGTGGAACCCGCCATAGTACACTTTTTTCTCAAAGATTTCATATTGTAAAATTATTGTAAAATCTTTGGCCAGCACTACTCATATATTACAAAGATATCTTCTCCCTGTGACATACCTGTACATGTACATTTCATAAAAATGAAAGGTGTCCTTGAACTCAACAATTACCAGGTGCAATAAAGGTAAGAAGACGTTCTTATTTTCTTATATTTGTAAAATATAAAAAAAAAACAAATAATATGTAAAATATAGTTAGTAATTTTTAAGCAGTATAGCCAAAAAATTCACATCCCAGAAAAACTTCTCGATACGAACTTTATAATTTTTCAATCCCATTGCCAAAATAATTTCTAATGATATGAGTGCAAATTGTCTACATATCATATGTGCAAATTGTCTACATATCATGTGCATATATGTGCATATGCAGATCCCACGTGCATATTCTTTTTTTTAGTTAATTTTTTTCATGTTTCTGGTAGAAACATACTTATTAAACTTTCTAATTGATTATACTTATATGAAAGTATATATGATAATAAATTGTTAGTGACTTTAAATAGCCTTGAGTCAGTCATACTTTTTAGATGGAGCGATTTGTACTTTGTTGAAGACCGGTTTAAAATTTAAACTCATGAATGATATTTTAACAGATTGAAACATACAAGTTTAGTTTTTAATGAGATTCTTTTTGGGGAGTAAATAATGAAGTTTATAGACTTCATAAATTTATACAGCTATGGGTTAAAATTTTTTATCTCGTTAATATTTCAATGTTGTGTATGAGCCAAACTACATAGATTGTGTATACATATATATTTAACATATTAAATGATAAATGTAGTAATGCACCTATAGTTTTATTATTTATTATTTAAAATTTATATATATACATTGGGTGATATCTGAGCTTTATTGCAGACAATCAAATAATACCCCCTTTTTTCCATAAATATTCTAATCAGCTTAGATACAACTTCCGCTAGATTAACACGAATATATATATATATACCTATGTATCTTTGCATGTATCTGATTTTTAGCTTTTCAACTAAACCGAAAGTTTCAAACTTACCAACCTCGCAAGAAAATGGGAGATTACGAAATAATATTCACGGATTTTTATATATAGATAAACAATTTTAGAATATACATAATACATATATAGAAGAAAAGCAGTAAAAATTATACATACATATATCTTTCAAAAAATTATAAAAACAAATTTAATATATTAAAATTTAAATATTGTTTCTTTTTCATATTTAAGTTACCGGTTTCAATAGATTGTACGAGAGTCGAAATGAATATGCCTATCCAAGGTAGGGTACACATAATTCGTTGTATCATTGCATGCCCCCTTTTCTTTTCTGTTTTTGTGAATAGGTACCGGTTATGTCGTGGTAGACCAGTCTTAAACGAAATGTGAATGTGAACTCGTTACCACAGTAAATGTATGTACATAAGCTTATCCAAAGTAGTTTCGTTGAGAAGGCATTATTTTCATGTTTGATTTATATAACATGAATGAACCTAATAATTTTGATAGTTTTGATATACATACATACCTTCGCGCTCTGCTGTTAAAACAGGTCTATCTAGGTCGAATTAGCTTGATATTTTTTTCGTTATATTTTAAACAATTTTTTAAATAAGCTTGTATTTAATGAAAAAAATAATTAAAAAAAATATTTTCATAAATCTTAGTGAACAAGTCATTATACATTCGCTTTCATTTATATTTGCATGAATGTTTCTTTCACTGCAAAATAACAGAATTATTTTATTTAAAGTATCATTAGGGTAAAGGTAGAAAAAAGATATGATTTTAAGTACATTTAACTATTAAATTCAATTTTATATAAACAAATAAACGGACCTTTTATTTGCCAGGGTTTTTATAAACTTAAGTAAAATCAATTCATTTATTATGAAATATAAGGACATATGTGGACATACATATATTTGTATATACATAAACGTATGCATACGATATTTTGGTTTCAGATATAAAATTGTAAAAATTAATAAACTTTTTACCTTTAATACGTTGATGTAAGTTAGAAACACGCACTCCATCGTTTTTAGGGATATTTGACAATACAAATATTAAAATCAAAATACAATTGCAAATATTTTGCAACCTTTCCATGGTAACAGTTAAAATTTATTGTGCACAGATTTGAATTTTTATACTATTAAGATACTTATAACTTAATAACTGTATACTGTTTTAATTCACGTATACTTTCATAATATTCTAAAAAAGTTTAATATATTTTTAACACGATAAGCTCTATAGCTAATAAAATACGGTTGTTTGAAGTACGCGCAACGCGGTAAGGCACCAGACTGAAGCAATAGCTGCGTATGTATGACTATATACAATTTCTTAAACAGAAAATTTACTGCAAAGCAAGCTTACGAACAAGTCGGGGAAAGGAATGGATTGAATGAATCATACCATGGCTTAAAGAGCGCAAGAAATTGCAGCAGACAACTTGATCACGATTCCGAAGCAAGACCAACAAGCGTATAGCTCACAAAAGCTTCATAAAGCCTTAATAGAGATTAAATAAGAAAAATAATATAGCGTGAAAACTTTTAGTACTAATACCTTATAACGACATATATTCAATATATGTACAAAGGTATGCTATTTTAGAATTGAAGAAATGCTTGTTTCTTTTATGGGTATATTAAAACAATAAAAATATTTAAGGTATAATATTGAGTATGTTTGTTGTTTTCTATAGTATATAAGAGTATTTATTTCTTGTAATTTTCTAGGGAATAATAAACAAGTAGTAAATTAATTTACTAAATCTTTCATCGGCCTCTTCGCCCTAGGAAAAATAAAATCCATTGTCAGCAATATGAAGTTATATACATATGTGCACATTCATGTTCATAAATATTTATGAAAAATCATAAATATATGTATATATATATACATATATATATATGTGAATGCATATCTACTAACTAGAAAAAGCTTATCAATGAATTTACACACATATTATGTGTACATGTGCTTGCAAATACTTGAGTTGCATGCACCCGAGAATTTGTGCATGTATGTTGAGTCTATTGGGACGTTTTAAGTTTAGGCTTAAACGACATAATTTGATAACAATGGTGTGATTAATTCTGATAGAGCAATATCAAATGATATCTCATGTATCATCATATATGTTTCCTTATATTAAATAAGAGTTCGAGCATCTCTTTAAAAACTTATACGTTACTAGTGATAAAGAAGAGAAGAGTATAGTAAAGAGTAAAGAAGACTATAGGATACCCGGTGTTACATTTGCCTTATCCTCTCTCCTTATCCAATCAATATTACGTGTTGAGGTTAGAAAGCCCACCTGCCGCCTACGGAACGAGGGGCGCTACCGGTCATCTTACGGCTTAAATAGGTGGGATGGATCCGAGGTTATCATATATGGGGAAATATTGAAGTTTCCAGAGCTAATCAGACGAGGTTTAAGGCGAGATTTAGAATTTCAAATCAATCTTCTGATGTATTTTGCGAATAAATCCGCAATGGTGTGATCAGTAGCCGCATATAAATTTTCAAACGTAATTAAAGGAGGAGAAGATACTTGTACGAGATGCTACACGCGTCTTGTTTACAACATTATAAACTTGCTTCGGATCCAGTGTATTTTTTAAGCTTGTTAAACGTCTTGTAAACCAAGGTGGATAGTTCTAAGCGGTCGGATATTTCCATTGCACACATGAGTCAAAGAAAACGTTTAAAGTTTTATAGAATTTTTCTCATGCTATACTTACATTGGTGCATTCCCTGATGTCGGACCAATCATATGTATAAATTAAGTTCAGTAACTAAAGCAACGAGTTTTATAAACTGCATGGCGAGACTTAAGCTTAATACCAGAATGGATTTTGATAGACATCTCAAGCGTTGGGTGGTATGGATCTTCTGGAGTCCAAAGTGGCATGGCTTTGGAAAGGGTGATTCTGTCAGGATCAGAAGCATAGGTTTAGAAGCCGTGGAAGATGTAGTTAATCAATTTTCAATATTTGACCAAGTGAGTTCTGGTAAATAAAAATCGCCCAGAGTCACCAGCAGTTCGCTATCGGACATAAGATTAAAAACCGATAAGTAAACAGACTAGTGAGACTAGTATATAGATTCTGATGAAGATGTTATTAATAAAAAGCGATTGAGGAGACAGTGATTTTTACGCAAAGAAATTAAAAATCACCAGAGTTTAGAACGTCCTTCTAAATTTGGAAGCGATATCAGAATTAGTAGATTTTAGGGCGGTCAATTCTACTGGAGCCAGAGGAATCAATTAAAGCCAAATCGAACAAGTTTGGCTCGACTGTTTTTTTAAATTCGGGTCCCGAATTTTTAATTACGACTCCTTTTCTTGTGGTAGCAAGAAATATGAGCGGTTGCGTGGTTATCGACTGATCAGGCTGAAGAGCGAACTGGGCATTTACGGTCATTTTCGTACGGATACTTTGGTAGCTCTTTAAATCCATTTTAAGCCTAAAGTATGGAAATTCGCATATTTTTTTGAACAGCACGACATTCAGTACAATAAAAGTGATAACCAGCGCTACGGGAAATGGCATTCAAGGTGGTAAAACCGTCACATATTGCATGTAAATTATGTTTTACTAATATTCCCTAAGTGGTCCTACGCTGCCGTCCGTCGGGAATGGGGGTTATGACGCAAGAGCTTCGTGGCCGACTGCTCTGCTAGAGCAGTGTGGCGGAGGTCTTCTTCTTCGGGTGGTGGGCCGTTCGACTCGCTGTGAGCGTATGATGGAAGAACTTCTTAACGTTATTATCTGCCCTTAAGGCCAGCTAATAAAATCAATGATATGAGCTGAGCGTGAGCTGGAGTCAATTTTATGAGCTATGCGCCTCTTTTTATCATCCAAATCAAACTGAAATTTTCCTATCTGTACTCGAGCTAATCGCAAACGGCAAGGCCGACCTGCATATCTCACCATACCGGTGAAAGCAACGGGAGCCAGGCACGGCCCCTAACAGCTTAAGAAGTTTGGTGTTTGCGGCTGTTCTGTGAACTGTTGGTATACTGTTTTATATATTTTGTATATTTTTTTTTTTTCCAATGTTTTTCCTTATTTATTGAATCTTCCCTTTTACTTAAGAGTCTAACAATAAGTTTTCAAATCTTATTCTAAGCTAACTAAATATCATTTTATGAAATGATTCGTGCTGTGTGGCCTAACAAATTTAACGCTGGACTGGTTGGTCGTTCCGGTGCAGTCGGCTTTGGCTGCATACTCGAGTAAGTTTTCTTGCAAGAGGATTTGGATGTGAGGCTAGTTTTTCATTATATTTAACTTTTTTCTCAGCTATTGTCTCAATGACAAGTTTTATTTGTAAGTCTCTGTGTATATTCTCGTTCCGAAGATACCATGGAGCTCCAATAATGATTCTCAGGATCCTAGACTGTGCTCGCTGGACTATGTCGATGTTGCTTCTCGATGCGTTGCCCCATAGCTCGGAGCCATAGGTCCATATGGGTTTTAAGACGGAGTTATAAAGGAGGACTTTGTACTCCAAGCTTAGGGGAGAGCGGACGTTTATAAGCCAGTGTAGATCCCGTGCTTTTAGTCTGAGGTGCGTCGTCTTGGCCTCTATGTGTTTCCGCCAGGTGAGCCGCTTGTCCAGATGAATGCCTAAGTATGTAACGTAATCGGCTTGTGGGATGCGCGTGTGGTTCATTACCAAGGGCGGGCAGCTTTGTTTGTTTAGGGTAAATGTTACCTGTTTGCACTTTTCTTCGTTTACTCGTATGCGCCAATCTGCAAGCCAATGTTCTACACAAGTTAGATGGCGTGCTAGCTGCATCGTAGGTTTTACTGGGCATCTGGATCGACTTAGAATTGCAGTGTCATCAGCGAATGTGGATATCGTTAGCTGGTCGTTTGTTGGGATGTCCGCCGTGTATAGGGTGTATAGAATTGGGCCCAGAACACTTCCTTGAGACACTCCGGCTTCTATAATACAGTCGTTTGAAGTGCTTGAACTGCATCTAACCGCGAACACTCTTTTATATAGATACGACTTTAGAAGCTTATGTATGTTTTGAGGCAGCAGTTTGATTATTTTAAACATAAGTCCATCCAGCCATACTCTATCGAATGCTTGTGCAACGTCTAAGAATAGAGCTGTGCAATATTCTCGTTGTTCAAAGGCAGTGCGAATTTCGGTTGTGATGCGGTTAACCTGTTCGATGGCTCCGTGTTTTGCCCGAAAACCAAATTGGTGCGATGGGAGTGTGTTGTGTGTTTTGAGGTGGGGGCTGATGCGTAGTAGCAGCACTTTTTCAAATAGCTTGGATAGACAAGTAAGTAAGCTTATTGGCCTGTATGATGATGGCTGTGTTTTGTCTTTCCCAGGCTTAGGGATCATAATAATAACTGATTTCTTCCACTTTTGAGGGAAGTATCCAATTTTAGTAATTGCGTTGAAGAGCAAGCAGATTCGTAGAACTGCACACTTTGGGAGCTCGATGATCATTTTCGGTGTTATTAAGTCGTAGCCAGGCGATTTTCCAGTCTTAAGTTGCTCTTTAATGACTTGCGTTATCTCGCTTGGCCGAAATTCTATAGGATCTTGTGGTGCTAAGTCAGATGCAGTTAAAGGTGGGAGAGTAAATGAGTTAGTGGCTGGATTTGGTTTAAATACTTTTTCGAGATGATCAGCGAAGACTCTTGCTCTGTCCGTGTCACTGCGAGACCAGCTTTCGGTAGAGTTACGGAGGGGTACAACCGTTTCTGTTGGTGCCTGTAGGTTCCTGTGGCTTTTCCACAACGAGTTCTTTGTGCCTGTGGGCGTGAGATTCTCGATGTACCTTAGTTGTGCGTCCGCTTCTTCTTTCTTAAGCGCATTGGTAAGTCTGCGAGAAGCTGTTTTTAGTCTACTCTTTGCGCCAGGTGATCTGTGCTCCTGCCACTCTCTTCGAAGTCGTCGTTTTTCAAGGACAAGCAGTTCAGTATCTCTACTTGTCTTGTTGAACTTTGTGCTGCATACATAATTGTCTTGTGGAGTTGACGCTTTTGCTGCTGCAACGAGTATTGATTCTATGTTATCAGTAAGCTGATCAATGTCTTGCTCGGTTTCCAGGGGGCTAGAAAAGCCGGTATGGCAACAAACATATTTTTTGTACCTCGCCCAGTTGGTCCTGTTGCTTGTGAGCCTATGCGGTCGCTCGATGTGTTGTAGCTGGTAAGAGATGAAAGAGCACCGGACAGTGATCAGTTGAGAGTTCTGGAAGTGCCTCAGCTGTGATCATGGATTGGGGTATCCTTTTTGTGATGGCAAAGTCGATCAAATCTGGAAGCTTCATGGGATCTGCTGGCCAGTATGTAGGCGCTCCCGGGGAAACATAGTTTAGTTTGCGTTGCGGATTAATGATTGCGTTGTACAGCTGTTTTCCTTTAGGGTTCGCTATCCGAGATCCCCAGTACATGTGCTTGGCATTCCAATCGCCAGCTGCAACAAACCTTTCGCCAAACGAGTCAAAAAGTGTTGTGAATTTTTCTTCGGAGATTGTGAAGCGAGGTGGGCAATAGACAGCAGCCAGAGTGAGAGCACCGTTGTGGCATTGGAGGTTTATAGAGGTGCATTGTAAGCAGTCTTCTTGGCAATTACCAAGAAAGTGGTGCTTAATTCGCAATCGTATTAGTATGCCAGTGCCTCCATGAGCCTTGCCATCCGGGTGATTCGTAAAATAAAATTTATATCCTGGTATTTGGAAGTTGTACTTTTCGGTAAGGTGAGTCTCTGAGAGTAGCATAACGTCAATGTTTCTGTCGGCTAAGAACTGAGCGAGTTCTAGCTTGTGCCGCGAAACGCCATTAGCGTTCCAGGTAGCGATTATTAAGGGAGTCATTATCCTGATTTAGAGGAAACGAGCATTTCAATAAGGATGTTTTGGTTCCTCATAATCTGTTGCATAGTTTCTTGCATGAAGGTCATGAAGTTGTTCATGCTTTGCTGCATCGAAAGCATAAGCGCTTCAAGGTCAATTGGCTGCTGTTTCATGTTCTGTGTGTTTATTTGGTTGATTTTATGCTGGACGCTGGGGGTGACTGCTGTTGGTACATGGATCCCTGATTTTAGTACACTTGCAAAGGAAGAGTTTGGTATTGTTCGGTGGCTGGCAGACGAAGGTATGTTAGTTGTAGTCGGTTCCATTTCTTTGTGAATTGTTGGTGTGATACGATTACGAGCTGAATCCACTCGTTTGTTTAGGCGACTCTTGAGTTCCTTGTAAACAATGCATCCTCGCCAGTTGGCTGTGTGTTTTTCGCCACAGTTGCTGCATAACTTAATTGAACTGTCGTTTTTATTCTTAGGACAGTTTACAGTCCTGTGGGCATCGCTGCAAACGACGCAGATGGATTTTAGGGTGCAGTACGCTTTGGTGTGTCCATATTCTTGGCAGTTGGTGCACTGCACAGGTTGCCTGCGCTTGTGTGGCTCTTCTACGGTTATTCTTCGGTGCAGTAAATACTGTAGCTTATATATAGGATGTACTTCATTTTTGTTGTTTTTCTGACTCGATGGCTCCAGTTCGACTTTAAAGAGTGGCTGCGGCTCTTTGTTCCTGTTGAGGATGTTGATCACCGTTTTGGCGTTGAAGTTCTTCTCCTTTAGTGCCGCGATAATTTCGGATGAGATCACGGATGACTCTATTCCTTTGATGACAACCTGCAATCCTTTGGCACTTTTCAGCTGGTAGGTATAGTAACTCTTCCCAGCTTCGTCTAGGTACTTGGTCACTGACCGGTGGCTAGACTCATCCTGAGTCTGCACTTTCGTTTCTTGTATGTTGCCCTTAGTAAGAGGTATAACATGGAACTTGTTCTCTCCAATAATTGCAACTAGTTTGTTAACCAGCGCATTTGAGGTTTTCTCACGTATATATATTGGTGGCGGCTTTATCTTCTTCTGCTCCTGTTCCTGCTCTTCACAGTCATCCAGTAGTGCAAACCTATTTGAACTTGGCGCGTTGGCGCGATTTATTTTTGGCTGATTACCAGCCTGCTTGTGTTGCGGGCTTAGCTTTCGCTTTATTTGGATGTAGCGATCCAGCCCTGTTTGGCAAAGTTTTTTGTTTTGTTTTGGTTCTTGTCCGCTTTCGCTTTCAAGAGTCGGTGTGAGTGCTTTTGCATTCGTTGTTGTTGATTCAGCGGAATTGTTCACCGCTGTCGGTATTGAGCATAGAGTTGTTGTTGATGTTGTTGCAGTTGTTGTTGCTAAAGGTGCGGTTGCAGTAGATATCGTGATTAATGTACTGGTAGTTAAAGAACTTGACACCGTTTGGGATGGGGAGAGGGTGAGAGAGACGCTCTCAGTGCGTTTGGGTTCACTTCGTGCAGTCAGAAGCATTGGTGAGCAAGACCGCGATCGTGTGCTTTCTGCAGGTGCTAGGTCATTGACCGGGTGGGTGGTTTGGCACTCGCGGGCGTTAGACACGACGGTGAAGTATGCATTGTTCCGCTGCAAGGAGAGTCGTCGCTCGTCTTGCTCTTTTTGCCGCTGAGCGCGCAATTCGCGTTGGCTCATTTTAGAACGATTGATTTGTTTGTTGTCTATTTGTTTTTTACTTTATTATTCCACACACAGAAAGTTTTGTAAGATAGCAATTTAACATTGCCAATAGCGTCTCTTTCGCTTCCGATTTGTGTATTTATTTTGTGTTATTAAATATTCGCTTTACTAAAATCAGGGGGTTTTATACGGAGCTCGATGAAAACACGTCTGACTTCGTTGACGTCAATTACTATTACATTATTATACATATTAATATATTTTGTATATGATGAATTTTTCTTTTTATCTTGCGCTTGCAAGTTCTACCGCTTCTGCTTCTGCGCTGAAGATTGATGTGTAATTTTTGCTTTCAAGACTATGTTTTCTTGACTTATAACACTGAGTGCTGTGATGTTGTCTTCTTTTGAAGCGTCCGTAAAGATGAATTTCCATGTGCGGTATTCGTGTCTTATTTTGTTGAACTTGTGTTTATATCACTTTGGCGTTGTGTTCTTTGATGAATGTTTTCCATCGTTAAATTTTTGCATTTGTATTTCGTACAGATACAGCAAAAGTAAGAGGTTGGTGGTCCGTAAAAATCCGGATCTCTTTGGTGCCATATAGGTAATAGGTGTTTTAATATCCCTCTAGCCCAAAAAATCGCTAAGAACTTTCTTTTCTTTGTCCCTCAGTCCTTTAATGTGCGAGATGTCATCGTAACTGGCTTGCTCTTTTGGCAAAATTCGTTCTTTTCTGTGGAGAACGCATTTTTTCCGCGTCTTTTTCGGCCAGAGAAATCTGGTGGTACCCATTTTTTAAGTCTTGGGTAGTGAAAAATTTCGCCTTTCCAAGTTCGCTTGAATCATAAGAATGCTTGGCATAGGCTAACTATCCGCGTTCATTCAGTTTCCTGAAATCGATCACCAGTCGTTTTTTTTTGTTGTCGTCGGCATCAGATCCTTTTTTGTCATCAACCCATGTTGGGCTGTTGAATGGCGACCTAGAAGGCCAAATAATGCCATCCTTACCAGCTGTTTAATATCTGCGTTTAAAAAATCCGCTGCTCCCATGGTATAAGGATATAGATTAGAATATACGGGTTCGTTACTCTCCGTACGATTTGTAGCAATGATCGAGGTTTTAAATGGGAGCGCCTCGTTAAAGTACGAAAACACTTGTTTCATCTTAAGAATATATTAGGGCGATATTTGTAAAGTTTACATTATCGCATACGTGGTATTTAAGCTGTTCATATACGTTTCCATACCTGATTGCGTTGTTATGTAGATCTAATGCCGCTCTGACCTGCGTTAACAAGTCCAAACATATTATGCCATCAAACGTGCTTATGGTGTGAAGTAAAAAAAATGGAGCCTTTAGGTTAAATATTGTATTCAGCCATTTTCTTTTATCTTACTTGAATTTCAAGTGAATGGGGAATCGACAAACCTTTTGTTCTTCAGCTCCTTTACATAATTCTTTGCCGCTTCAGTATCTATGAAGATTTTCATATTTCTCCCCGCCAGCCATCGCTTAATGAAAGGCAAGCGGAGCCTTCCTCTAAAAACTTTAAGAGTTAATTGGAGTCAATTGCGTCACTGTCTTCTTCAATTGCATTCAGTGCGGTTACGGCAGCGGTTGTATAATCTAAGTTTCTTCCGCATTGGCGGCTTGCTCAACTTTGTAAGTCCGCTGAGTATGGCGTTCTTGGAGCCTCGGAATTTTAAAATTGTGTATTATTTCCTTGCGTAAAATTCGTAGAATGTGGAGGATGATGCATCTATGTCCATTGGCTCCGGGGATTGATAATCTACCCAATTGTCTTGTTTACTTTTTTTTGTTAGACTTTTTAAAAAAGTGCGTGTTTTTTCATTGTCGCGGTCTTGGTGTAGGCCCTTGGGAAAAGCATAATTCTGATTTCTTTGCTCGATCGTGTTGGCATACGTGGCCGCAAACATACATATGAAAAACACAATACGATAAGATATATGATATTTAAAGATTAGATATAAGCAAAACATGCAGAGCGCACAAAAATGGGCGACAGTTCGCTATAAAGTGAAGTGAAGTAAGTGTGTATTTTGTATATTTTTAGTAAAAATATTTTTAATTTTGTATAAAGCTACATAAAAAAAATGTTCATAAACATTTTTAAAATGGAATAAAATTAGTTTTAATCCTTTGTTGGAGCCGGTAAAGAAGGGTCCCCCTTAAGTCAAGCGATCCTCGCTCAACGAAAAACCAAAATTGGATACGGTAAAATTAAATTTAAGTTTTTTAAATTTTCATGTGCGTTTAGCTCTTAATTTTATTTTAACAGAAAACCGTAGTATTAAGGATTAAACGTGTTTTCATTAAGGATACATCGAGAATACATAAACAAATTTCTAGAATGGAAATAGTACTTTTCTATTACCCATTGCTATGTTTATTGCGCAACTTTCACTTGAAAAATTGGGCATTGAAAAAAAATAGTATCTGACTGATTCCTGATTAATAGAAAGGTAAATTTATAGGTTTTATTTATATAGTAAATTAATGGAGGTATGGCGCAAAATAAAATTCTTATAATTATGTCAGAAATTTCAGGCATTGGAGGATCGTCGGTATAGTTTTCGGTTATGAAACGTTTTAAGGGTATTTTTTCCGCCTACTATTTCAATTTTTGAATGTCAACATTTGACTTGAATTTATTGCTCTATTGGATTTTAACATTTTTTGTTTTATATAACTATTTATTGAGGCATACAGGGTATCTTAAAAGAGCATGGTGTCCTTGGTCTCTATTAATACTGCCCGAGAGGCTCGCCGGCTAAGTGTGCTTAGCGTTACCATAATTACTAAATTTAAACTAACTTACAAATTAACAATAATTACAAAAACTTAAAAACTTAACTAAAAACTAAACTTGAAAATTAAAAAATATAAAATAAAAACGATGGGGAGTATATCGTTTGGATTATCATCATGTTGCTGTGCGTCTTGTTGGCAGCCGATTGACTAGGTCCCTAGGAAGTCGCCTGTTGAGTCTCCTTTATGGGCGAGGTCTGGTAAGACCCTTAGCGAGTCGGTTGCGATGGCGCTTCAGTCTATGGTCTTAAAGACCGTGAGCAGCTTTAGGTCACTGTGGAGGGTGGTGTTCCTCACATACCACTCGCAGCCAGTGATCGTCCTCGCCATCTTAATTTGGATGCTCTGGATTCTGCGGATTTGGCTGTTACACGCCAGGCCCCAAAATTTGGCACGCATACCTCTAAATAAGAGGTATGATTTGATTGTAGAAAGCCAACTTATTTCTCAGCGACCGTTTGCTTTGACGCCGCCGCCCGTATGCATATTCTCATTTCACTCACTTGCTTCGAGAAAGTGTAGTCGAGTATGACTCCCAGGTATTTGGCTGAGTCAACCTGTTCCACAGGGGCGTCGTTAATGAGCACTGCTGGTGGCGTTCTCCGTTTGAGGGTGTAGCAAACATTCGTGGACTTGTTGCCATTTATACCAATATTCCACCAAATCTGGTTGCGCAGTTCTGGATACCATTGGCGGCCTCCTGCTCGCACCTGGACCTGTACGTTATGCACACGTCATCGACAAATGTGGCCAACATTGACGTTCCGTAAAGACTGTCAGCCGGGCGCGGCATGTCATGGCTATAAAGGCAGTATAGTAGCGGGCCTAGGACGCTTCCCTGGGGTACTGCAGCTGCCGCATTATACTCGGTTGAAAGCGCAGAGTGGAACCGGACCGCAAATCTCCTATTTCTAAGGTACGCGCCAGGAGACAGTAGTAAGGTGCAGGCAGGGTATTCTTGATTTTCAGTAGCAGACCAGGATGCCACACACGGTCAAACGCGTCCCGGACATCGAGAAAAAGAGCGTTGCAGTATTCGTCGCAGTCGAAGGCCGTTAAAATTTGCTCGACCACTCGAAGCAGTTGCTCCAGTTGCTGAATCCGAACTGGTGATCTGACATTATTCCCTGGGCATCCATAAACCTGACCATCCGGGCGACAATCAGTCTCTCAAACACCTTTGAGATCGATGGGAGGAGACTGATCGACCGGTAGAATCCAGGGTGCTTTTCCGGCTTGCCAGCTTTGTAGATCATAGAGATGATTCCTAGCTTCCACGGAGGAGGGAAGTACTGCACCCTCACAATAGCATTGAAAAGCATCGCTACGTAGCGGATCGCTCTGTTCGGTAGGGCCTTTAGAGTGGCGTTGCATATGGCATCATGGCCTGGTGCTTTTTTAGAGTTTTGCTGGGCGATAACATCAGCTATCTCACCAGGATCGAACGGTTGGATCGGCATATCCATTTAGAGAGCTTGAGACAGCTGATCGTGAGTCCCTTCAACCTGCTGCGGAATGGCGAGGTTAAAAGGTTGGAACCGCTCGGCCAGGTGCGCGGCAAACGTTTCTGCTTGCTCCAAATCAGTTCGGCACCATACCCCGTTGCTGTTCACCAATGGTGCTTTCCTTAGGCAACGTCTTTTAATCGCACGTGTGGCCTTCCAGAGCGAGTGCGTCGCGTCGGCTTCGGTACTCGTATTGGCTAACCTGTCATGGAACCATGCTGCTTTGTGTTCCACCAGTGCATGGTGGAGGATAGACTTCGCCCTGTAAAAATCAGCTTTGTCCAGCGCGTGGCGCGATCTCATCCATCTGGCGCGTCCATCTGGGGACCGGTATTCTGGCTGATGCGGGTCTCAGTCCTGGGGTGTGAGTGGCCAATCTAGCTGCTACTTGGATGTTGTGGGTGAGAGAGTCGATTGCAACTTCAATGTCCCACTCGGAGTTCAGCGCCATGTCAACGTTCAGTGACGACTCGAGGTGCTCTTGAAAACGTTGCATGTAAGTGCGCCTGCTGATAAGCCGCTCGACTTTGGGATAGGCTGTAGCTGTTGTGTCCAGAGTGTTGATTAGAG
The DNA here is from genome assembly GCA_035047645.1 of Drosophila merina. Taxonomy (NCBI): domain Eukaryota; kingdom Metazoa; phylum Arthropoda; class Insecta; order Diptera; family Drosophilidae; genus Drosophila; species Drosophila merina. Next base: position 21,256,918 of record JAWNPH010000089.1, on the reverse strand, counting down.
GTAAGTGGTCAGAGCTGAGCTCGGTAACCGACCGGAAATCTGAGTGTAAGCCCAGGATACCTCTTGTCAGCGCAAAATCGATGTAGCCTGGAGACCCTCTACTGCCATAAGGGCACCTTGTGGGGCCACCTGTTGCTAGCGAGTTTACATCAGAGTTAAATATTAGATTTGCCAGAGCATGACCTCTTTGGTTACACCTCCCTGCTCCCCAAAGCCAGTGGGACGCATTCCAGTCGCCTGCTACAATGAATTTATGCTGTTGTTGCTCCAATATGGATTTGAAGTTGTCTGTGGTCCAAACGAACCTCGGTGGGCAGTAGACCGCACCGAAGTTTATAATGCCGTCCCCAGTATCTATAGTTGCAGACGTAAGTTGCACCCTATCAGTGGCTACTGAAGGAAGGGATAAATGAACGAAACTTGATTTGATCATAATCGCTGATCCACCTTTGGCGTTACCCTCACCCAGATCGTTTGCAGTATAGGCCTCGTAACCATACAACTTGGGCTTGACTGCATCTCTGCAATGTGTTTCACTGATAAGCAAAACATCGGCGGAGACGCCGTTGGCGTTCCATACCAAGATGCGCAGCGCCTTCATTTTGGCGCTGTCTGCGCGTGTATAGCAGTGAGCAGATGTATCATCTGCCCTTGCTGTAGTAGCATCATCCTCATTTGTTCAATCTGCTGTTCCTGAAGAGAGCACATAGCGTTCATGGTTTCGTTAACGTCCGCAGGATGCTAAAAGTGTTATTGTCCAAAGGGGGCTGATGTCCGCCTCTAGACCGACTCCTTTGCCGGCTGTACTTCCTGGTCTCAGGTTGCTGCTGGAAGGGCTGTGGCCCTGTTGCTGATCCTGCTTGGGGCCCACCCAGGCTTTAGCTACATCTGCGTAGGAGACTCCGCTACGGGGAGGTGCAATCGGCATACATCCAGTAGGAACATGGGACATGATGACTTCGCTCCTTCAGCCCACAGGTTTAGGTTGCGCCTTGGATGGTGCACTGATAATGCCAGATGAGGCTGCAGCACGTTTGGCAGCAGCAACAGCTGCTTGATGGCTGGTACTGGGCACTCAGTTCCTCGGTTTGCGCAAGCAACCCAAAGCGGTATGAGTTGCCGCTGTAGGTGGGAAAAGGAATCTTGGTATCAAGTATTGCCTTTTTTCTTGGCATTCATGACTTGCATCCGCTGAGGCGCTGGCTTGATAGTGTCGGCGTCTATGGATTCTGGCATCGGCACAAAGTCTTGGAACAGAGTTGAAGAGCTCACCGAGGCTGAGTGAGCGCTCGGTAGAAGCGGGCATTGTGGTTTTTGGATTTGTATCCATCGTGGCCGCTGTTCAGCGACCACTATTAAATTTGTTTGCAGCAAGCTTATATTACTGTGCTTGAGTGTTTTTGTTACTAATGGGGGATCTAGGGATCGCTGTTGACAGTTTGTGCCACTATTGTGGGCTAAACTTGAGTTTTTTGCGTCGAATTTAATATTTTCCACTTAAGGTAAAAGGAATTGTTTTCCAAAATTTATTTTAGCTTAATATTAAAAAAAAGTCACTGACTTAACGGTTTCCTGGCTGCACAATTCCAATTAGCTCATGTATTGCACCCATATTTGCCTGTTTTCGAAGTCCATAATGCTCGGCACCCAGCATCTTTGAAATATTTGTTTTAGGGAATAATTCAATGAGTAACAGTCTGCTAAGATAAGAAGAGGGTGATGATTTGCAGTTCAGTTGAGTCCCCTAAGGAAATAACAAAAAATTCAGTTTTAAAATGCAGTCATGATGGATTTCCGTTAAGGCTCCAGACGCATGACCAATATCGGACGGACTATAAATATATATATAAATAAATGATATATATATAAATGATATATAAGTAAATTTATTATTTATTTCCGTATATTTTTCCGTTATATTTTCCGAAGCTTTGAGATGATGATCCCTCACTGCAGTCGTGGTCGGCTGGTTAGTTCCTGGCCTCCGCTTACAATTTATGAAGATTATGTTGGAAGGGTACTGCCCTTCTTAACCTGCTGGTCCAGACTCAGTCAAGGTATAAATGATAAGTCATTTTAACGGCGGTTGCCGGACTTAAAATTGAAAAGAGCTAGTGCTCTTTATTCTCTCAGTACCAAAAATGAACTAAACATAATTATATTTCCTAAAGCTAACATAAGTTGGAAATTCATAGCGGCCACGAAAATATGCCGTGTTTGCCTGCTATGCACGAGCTTGCGGTCTAATGCAATGTCAGCAATTTGGCCGTTACTGGGTTTCGGGCATTCGATAATTGGGTTTTTTCCGGTTAACATTTATTAGCTTATATAAGCTTTTTTTATATAAGGGTCAATGATATTTTTACACCATTTTTAACCTTAAGACCACCATTAATAAAAATATTAAAAAGTAACGTCTTCCTTGGGGGACTCCGGATGAAGCGCGGACAAGGCGTGACCGTACATCTTTAAAAAGAACACGTTGGGTTGACGTCAGTGTAAATGACGTCTGTTTGAAGGCCATTTCAAAAGCTATCTGTACTAGAGAACGTTAACTCCAAAATTTTTGTAAAAAAAATAAGGAAAAAGGATGTGGTGGCTTAAAAATTTAGAGATGTCTCTATAATTATAAGCATAGGTTTTTTTCCTTTTATTAAGTGGAATTATGGAAGATTTATTTCACATATGAGGAAAGATCGAAGTTTCCAAAACTAAATAAAAATGTTTGCACAATGGCATAACGCAGTTCTTTAGCCCGTAGCCTGGTTTTAACTTCAGAAGATCCGATTATGCTAATGTTGGGTCTTAAAATAAAATTGTCTGATTAAGTAATATATTAATAAGGCTTATTCGGAATTGAAGAGGGCGAATCCGTTGTATGTGTCCTTAAAAGCATATTTTTAATATTTTACATTCGTTAGACCCCTTGTAAACCAAGGATACGTTTAAGATTGTATAGAATATTATAATATATTATAATCTAAGGGTACAGTTACATCGACACATTTACAAAAACCAATGCTAACCAATGCTAATGATAATCAGAAGCTAATTTTACCCAGGGACACGCAAATAGATTCGCAGTGAAATCGTGGTGTGGTGAAAAAGATAAACATGGAGAATTTTTAATATTTCAATATTGAGGGAGATTTAAGGCAGCCAGAGTCATAAGTAGATCGCTATATGACATAAGATTCGTAAATACTAGGACCTTTCACTTTCAGGACCTTTCGCTCTTCGGCGCTTTCAGTCCGGCTGTAAATTGGTGTATTCCTATGACTAACCAGGTTCTGTTAAGACCATTATGTGGGATTCAAATAAAGAACTATCATAATAATAAAGTTTAGAAGCCTACTACGTAGCCCCTATTATTCTGATACGTTAAAATAGTTTGGATTTAGCTTTTGGAATTTTGCCTCCCACAGGCTTGGTAATTTTCTTTCTAACTGCTTAAAAATTTTCAGTCGACAAGAAATATTTAAACTTAAAAATATTACCCGCTTTTTCTACGGCGCTTGATATATCTTTAATGTTAGCCGAAAAATCAATTTTGGGGGTGTCAGGGGCTTAGCCGTGAGATAAATATTGAGTGCATTATTGCAATAAATTGTCTGGCACCACCCGCGACGTCTCAGGAAGGGGAGCAAGTTTTACCACCAGTTCTAAATGAACTGTGCAATCTGTATTGTTCCTGTGTAACGTGTATTGTTCCTGTGTGACCATAACATTTAATTTATTTAACATTAATTTAACAATGATCTGCTAAATATAAATATAAATATAAATACAATATAACTATTTTAAGAGGTATTCTAAGATTTTTAATTTATGAACATTAAGGGAGAGTTCAGGGGATAATGTATGAGATAAGAGCTTATAGTTTTTACAAATAGTACCAAAGGGATCGTGTTCAGCGTATTTGAATCTGCAAATAGGAGTCGGAAGGGCCTAGTTTTCCTATTGGGGATGCAAAAATATAGTTGGTTCAGAAGGTGTTTGAAACCAACCATGCCATGGATAAGCATATGTAGAAACATGACCCCACACAGGTTCGGCGCTCCTTTCGAGGAGGTAACTTGAACAATTTAATAATGCAAAAAACAGAAACTGCTTTTGCACCGACTCAATGCTATTTTGGTGAGAGGAGTATTGAGGACTCCAAACGCACGAGCAGTTTTCAAGGTTAGGACGAACTAGGTTGATATACGGGAATTTGGTGGTGAAAGGATCGTTAAATTCTTTAGACCATCGCTTAATAAAATCTAATATTCCTCTGGCTTTATTCATTGTTACAGAAATGTGATCATTAAACTTAAGTTTATGATCAAAAAGAACTCCAAGATCATTGATTGTGGAACCACAAGTACATGATTTCCGAGAGGGTAATGAGCGGTACACTGCATTGGAATGTCATAAGTTTGAATTTGGAACAGTATAGGAACAGAAGATTGCTTGAGCACCACGTATAGAGTTCAATTAGGTCTAGTTGCAGATGCCTGTGCAGAAAATGTTCCAAAAGGAATAGCATAACTTGACATTATCAGCATACATAAGAGTAGAGGTATAACTAATCACATTGGGAAGATCGTTTACAAAGAGTATAAACAGTGGTCCTACGTGACTTCCCTGCGGGACACCTGATGACATGGATGACCTTCAACTTGGTAGTTTTAAATAGAACACGCTGAGTTCTGAAAGGTAGGAAGCAATCCACATAAGGACATTTTATGGAAAACTAATAAGCGAGAGTTTCCGTAGCAAGAGCTGATGATTAACTGAATCAAATGCTTTGCTAAAGTCAGTATAAGTTACATCAATTTGCAAGCGATGCTGAAAACCTCGGTTGTTTATTGAGGAAAATTTAAGTAGATTAGTTGTTGTCGAGCGAAGCTTGACAAAACCATGCTGTGCAGGTGAGATTATGCTCTTGCATGCATGTTGAAGCTGCGACGTAATGAGTTTTTTAAGAAGCTAGGGGATTGCAGATAGCTTAGCAATGCCGCGGTAGTTCTTAATGTAAGCCATAGAGCCATTTTTATGAATTGGTATAAGGTATGATTCATTCCACATTTTAGGTATGGTTGTTTGCTCCAAGGATAGGTTAAATAGTATAGTGAGACGATGCACCTAGGTACATTGTCTGGGCCTGGTGAAAATGAGATTTTGATTGATGAAAGAGCCGTAAACACAGCGTGATATATGATATATAATATGTTATTTATGTAGGGTTAAGGATATGGTTAGTTAGAAGGTGGATCAAATGAATCAGATGAGTAGGTTGATTGAAAAAATGATGCAAAAAGATTAGCAATACCGAGATGCGAAGAGTGGGAAGTATTATTATATGATAGGGAAGGGGGGGAAAAATTTGGATTTACGTTTAGAGTTTACAAAAGAGTAAAAAGAGCTTGAATCATTTTGAAAATTGAGTTTGCATTTTGAAATATAATTTTTATATAGTTGATTGTTAAGGTCAACAAACTGGTTGCGGATTAGAAGGTAATTAGAAAGATGTATCGAGGTTGGAGACTTTAATGACTTTTTGTAAGCTCTAGATTTCCTATTTTTAAGGAGAGAGAGGTGCTTATTAAACCATGGAGGTTTAGACGTTGATGGAGTTAACGTTTCAGGGACATATTTATTTATGGCGATATGAATTACTTTATAAAAAGAGTCTGTAGCTTCCTCGATATTGGTGAAACTAGAAAGATAACTCCTATTAACTCAATATTAGTTAGGTGATTTCTTAGGTCACAATATTTGGTTTTTTTAAAGCATTTTTTGACGAGGCTGCTCGCTATTACTGGGGGGGGACTTCAGGAGAGTCAATAATTAGCGAGACTAAGAGACTGAGAGTCCTCAGGAGTAGATAAGGGAGGAAACCTTGCTATTGTGGCATAGGAGGTAGTATTAGAGAAAGTTAGGTCAAGCGACCTGCCACGGAAGTTCCTTATAGGGTTAAGTTGGAAAATGGCAGAGTCGGCTAAGACATCAAGAAAGTCATTTTGGTTGGTGGGTAACAGCCAGTTATCATCGTCCAAGTTGATCCATGAAATGAGAAGCAAATTGAAATCACCCATACCTAGAATAAGATAAGAATCATTTAGCAGAGACAAAACTGCAGGAAGGCCCTCAAAGCAAGGAAGTGCAGCTCGAGCAGCGACTCAAGCTCGAGTTCTTTTTTCTCGAAGCCCAGGGAGATCAAGCGTAAGCCCGCGCGTAAAAGGCAAGGAGAGGAGCCTGATGTCACGGCTAGCATCAGCGTAGGTCACAGGTGCACAGCAAGCTAGCAAACAACTCCTTTGCCCTCCTCTCAAGCAAAGAAGATGACGATGAACATGACGAACCCAAACCTGCTGCAGAAGCAGTGGCATCCAAAACAGCAGAGAAGTCGAACCCGACCCCGAAGACCATCAAGCCTCCCCCGATCGACGTTCCACAATGTTTCAGATGCCAAGGGTTCAGGCACACCCAGCACAACTGCTTCCTAGAACATCGCTGCGTGAAATGTGGTGGTTCTCACGACTCTAGGTCATGCACCAAAAAAGTTGACGAGAAGGCATGCGGTTTACATTGCCAAGCTGATCACCCTGCATCGTTCAGAGGATGCCTTGCCTACAAAAAGGCGAAGGCACAGCAATCTCCCAAAGCTCCAACTATCATCAATGGTATGAGTTATGGGGACGCACTTCAAGGAAACCAAACGACACAACCAACGAATCCCCAACAAACCCCTCAAACCACTCCCGGAGCCCCACAACCCAACCAGCTTGAAACGATGCTTGCCCGCATGGAAGGAAAGATTGAGAGGATGATGGAAAAGTTGATCTCGCAGATGTTCTCGTAGATGTTGGCGTTTATAGTGTAAAGAATAACCTCTAATTGGGGTTTTATTCTTTATGTTCTTTTTATTCAGAGTTGGGAGCAGCGAAGGTGCCGCTTCCAAGGTTCGGTTATCTCTGATTTTACATTATTCCTTAAGTTCTAAGTAAGACTCGGTCTGATCGCTGCGCTGCCCACAGTTGCTAAGCAGCGAGCAATTGTAATGTATATTCTATATATATATAGTGACGTATTTGAATGGTCCAAACCGGCCACTTCAATTATTTTCATAGAACTATAAACATAAATGCACTTAAGTGATTTCCATAATGTATCGCAGCTGCGCAGCATCCGATTCCAAAAAATAATTCTTTCGCAGCCGCACTTAGCCATTCTTGTAAACATCCTAAATCCTGACCTAAGCAGATTTGACTGCTCTCTTTGAATCTTTTTCTAATCTTAAGAATCCAAGAGCATGACTCTCCCAAAATACAAATATTGTTAAAATACCGAGGCTTCTCCTCAACCCAATGTACATTTGATTTTTAGTCTTAAGCTGATATCCGAATAAAGAAGTTCAATAAAAACCTTCGTAACAAAATTCTTCTCAGCGTTGTCCTTAGTCAACTGACGGGACATTTATTCGACTCAAAAACACAAACAATTTTACTGGCGCAGTCGGTAGGATACAACAAGTATCCGAAAAAAGAACCTTCGAGTGGAAAATAAGTTAAATTTTATAATCCAGTGCTCGAAACATTTCCCAAAATAAATTCGTGAAAACTCTTCAACTTGGATTTTAATTCCAATTCGGTTATCCTAACAAAAGTGGAAGTGAAATACGAAACAAAAACATTAAGTCCAAAGGCAACTAAGTTTTAAAACCAACTTATAAAATTATAAGTAAGTGAAGTTAAAAACAAAAAAAAAACTTTTATACTTAAATAAAATTAAAGCAACATAATAACTGCAACTAAGTAAACTACAATAATAACAGTCAAACTAAGTGAAAACCAAATAAACTTAACTAAAAATAAGCGAAAAATAATAAAAACAATAATAATAACAGCGAAAATAAGTGAAAACTAAATAAACTTAACTACAACAAGTAAATACTTAAACCAACTTCAAATACATAAACACTAATCAAAATTCAAACCAACAAACCACGATGGCCGTAGCAGCACCAGCACAAATTGAATTGTCTGACTCGAACATGATTCAAGTCGAAAGACAAATACACGCAATCGAGGTTTTCAACGGAGATCCTAACACTTTGTACACTTTCATCAGTCGCGTCGACTTCATCGTGGCTCTGTTTCAGACCACAGATGAAAGACAAAAGTTAATAATCTTTGGACACATCGAACGGAACATCAGTGGCGATGTTATCCGCACCCTCGGAGTAACCAACCTCAGCAGCTGGAGCGAACTCAGGACTCAGCTTATACATAACTACAAGCCCCAAGCACCGAACCACCAACTTCTGGAAGAATTCAGGAACATACAATATCGAGGTAACATTCGACATTTCCTCGAAGAAGCCGAAAGAAAACGACAGATACTTATAAGTAAATTAGAACTAGAAAATAATACTAACGAAACCATTCTCTATACTAGATTAATACAAACCAGCATCGAAAATCTAATTCAAAAACTTCCAAGCCACATTTATCTCAGAATAGTTAACTGTAATATTCCAAACCTAAGATCATTAATAAATATATTACAAGAAAAAGGTCTTTATGAGGCACCAACCTCAAGTAAAGATAATATAAAGCCAACTTCAATTCCAAACAAAATAACAACCAACCCCCAAAATAGACAACTGAATAACCAAATAAGACCCTTTGTACCCTTCCAACCATTCTATAATAACGTCTATCAACCCTATCACCAAGCACATTCTCATATGCCCAGGTTTAACCCAAACCCGGTTCCTCAATATCAAAATAGACCCATTTACCCACAATCTAACATACCCATGTCACAAGTACCCAGACCAAACCCAGCTTTTAACAGACAAAATATTTTTGACCAAAACCGATTTGGACCTAGCCACACTAACATGCCCACAACATATCCTCAAAACAGAAACGTACAAACCAATAATCCAATAAAAAGACAGAGACCATCAGACAGTGGACAGTCTAAAATGAGCATAGAAGAGCTAAGATACCAGCAAGTAACGTCTTATCAACCTGAAAATCCTTATAATTATAACTGCTATTATCCCTGCTATCCAGAATATTTTCAACCCCAGCCTTATCCCTACCAATTAAACTATACACCAGAATCAATTCAGTGTCCCCCTGAACAGAACTACGACAATTCGGAGACAACAGAAGAGGAAATACCAGCAACAAATGACAACGAACCAGATAATTCTGAACTAAACGAAAATTTTCGGTCAACAGCCCCGGACAACTCGAATACATAAAAATAGTATACAAAGGTTCCACATACAAATGCCTTCTAGTCACAGGATCCACAATTAATATGATTAATGAGAATATATTTTGTCTTCCCATTCAAAATAGTAGATGTAAAGTTTTAACATCAAATGGCCCTATTATCTTGAACGACTTGATTATGTTACCCAGAAATAGTATTTTTAAAAAAACCGAACCATTTTATGTGCACAGATTTTCTAATAATTACGATATGCTAATTGGCAGAAAATTGTTAAAAAATGCACAATCAGTTATTAATTACAAAAATAATACAGTTACCCTTTTTGATCAAACATACAAATTAATTACTTCAGAATTAATTAGTTCGGAAGGAAACCAAAATTTTCATATCCAAAGGACACCAGAACCAATTGCAAATTCAGAGCAGGAATCAATAAAAAAATTTGATTTTTCACAGTTTCGATTAGATCACCTAAATCAGGAGGAAACTTTAAAGTTAAAAGTCTTATTAAATAAATTTAGAAATCTCGAATATAAGGAAGGAGACAAATTAACATTTACAAATACCATTAAACACGTACTAAACACAACACATAACTCCCCAATTTATTCAAAACAATACCCACTTGCGCAAACACATGAAATTGAAGTAGAAAACCAAGTACAGGAATTGCTAAATCAGGGATTAATTAGGGAAAGTAATTCACCATACAATAGTCCTACTTGGGTTGTACCAAAAAAACCGGATGCTTCTGGCATAATGAAGTACAGGGTAGTAATTGATTATAGAAAGCTAAATGAAATAACCATACCTGACAGATATCCAATTCCAAATATGGACGAAATACTTGGCAAACTGGGTAAATGCCAATATTTTACAACAATCGATCTGGCAAAAGGATTTCACCAAATAGAAATGGACGAGGAATCAATTCCTAAAACTGCATTCTCCACCAAAAGCGGTCATTACGAATATCTTCGAATGCCATTTGGCCTAAGGAATGCACCCGCTACTTTTCAAAGGTGCATGAATAATATCCTTCGACCATTGCTTAACAAACACTGTTTGGTGTATCTGGATGATATTATAATTTTTTCAACATCCCTTACAGAACACTTAAATTCATTACAATTAGTTTTTTCAAAGCTTGCAGAAGCAAATTTAAAATTGCAACTAGACAAATGTGAGTTCTTAAAAAAAGAAGCTAACTTTCTTGGTCACATAGTAACTCCTGATGGTATTAAACCAAATCCTATTAAAGTTAAAGCCATAGTTTCATACCCAATTCCGACAAAAGTAAAAGAGATTAGAGCTTTCCTCGGATTAACAGGTTATTATCGCAAATTTATTCCAAATTACGCAGACATAGCAAAACCCATGACCAGCTGCTTAAAAAAAGGAGCAAAGATAGATACGCAAAAACTTGAGTACATAGACCCATTCGAAAAACTTAAGGCTTTGATAATCCGAGACCCAATTTTACAATTACCTGATTTTGAAAAGAAATTTGTTTTAACCACAGACGCAAGTAACTTGGCCCTCGGGGCTGTACTTTCTCAAAACGGTCATCCTATATCTTTTATTAGTAGAACACTTAACGATCACGAATTAAATTACAGTGCTATCGAAAAAGAATTACTCGCCATAGTTTGGGCCACTAAAACTTTTCGACATTATTTACTAGGGCGACAATTTCTCATTGCTAGTGATCATCAACCTCTTAGATGGCTTCATAACTTAAAGGAACCGAATGCTAAATTAGAAAGATGGAGAGTCAGATTAAGCGAATACCAATTTAAAATCGATTATATTAAAGGAAAGGAAAATTCAGTCGCCGATGCATTATCAAGAATTAAAATTGAAGAAAATCACCATAGTGAAATTACTCAACATAGTGCAGAAGAAGACAATAGCAACCTTATTCATTTAACAGAAAAACCAATAAATTATTTCAAAAAACAAATAATCTTTATTAAATCCGATAAAAATAAAACAGATCATTCAACAACATTTGGTAACTCCATTACCACAATTCAATATGATGTAATGACACTCGAAAAGGCCAAAAAAATTTTACTCGATCACTTTATCCATAGAAACATTACCATTTATATTGAGAGCGATGTAGATTTTGAAATTATTCAAAGGGCACACATAGAAATTATTAATACCACCTACACAAAAGTAATTCGCAGTCTTTACCTATTAAAGAACGTTGGTTCATACGCCGAATTCAAAGAAATCATACTTCAATCACATGAAAAACTTTTACACCCTGGTATACAGAAAATGACAAAATTATTTTAAGAAAATCACTTCTTTCCAAATAGCCAACTACTAATTCAGAATATAATAAACGAATGCAACATATGCAACTTAGCCAAAACAGAACATAGAAACACCAAAATGCCTTTAAAAATCACGCCTAAACCGGATCATTGCCGAGAAAAATTTGTGGTAGATATTTATTCATCTGAGGGAAAACATTACATCAGTTGCATTGATATTTATTCTAAATTCGCTACACTTGAGCAAATTAAAACTAAGGACTGGATAGAATGCAGAAACGCATTAATGCGTATTTTCAATCAATTAGGTAAACCCAAATTACTTAAGGCAGACAGAGACGGAGCTTTCTCCAGTTTAGCTTTAAAGCGATGGCTTGAAGAAGAAGAAATCGAATTACAGCTCAATACAGCAAAAAACGGGGTGGCAGACGTCGAAAGATTGCACAAAACAATAAATGAGAAGATTCGTATAATCAATTCATCCGATGATGAAGAAGTAAAATTAAGCAAGATAGAAACAATCCTTTACACATACAACCATAAAATTAAACATGACACTACTGGACAGACACCTGCTCAAATCTTCTTATACGCTGGGCATCCAATATTAGACACTCAAAAAATTAAAGAGAAGAAAATAGATAAAATAAATGAAGACCGACAGGAATTTAATATTGACACTAATTACAGAAAAGGTCCACTACAGAAAGGCAAATTAGAAAATCCATTTAAATCAACTAAAAATGTAGAACAGACAGACCCTGACCATTACAAAATCACTAATAGAAATAGAGTTACGCACTACTACAAAACACAATTCAAAAAACAAAAGAAAAATAATCAACTCTCAATTTCACAGGCACCTGGTACCTGATAACATTATTGCTTATCTAACACATTTCTATTAACCATACTCTTGTTAACACAATTAAAGTACTTCCCTATCCCGACCATAATGGATTTAAATTGGACTATTCAGAGAAACAATCATATTTTGAAAACAATAATAAAATTTATAATCAAGACAACAAAAAGAAAATTATCCAATATGTCGAACCAAATGTAATACTTACATGGAAGCTAACTGAAACTACTATTTTACAAAATTGTCAAAAATGGAAACAAAATTATAAGAATAAAACAATGTAGAATTAGAATTAGAAATGTTATTTTAAGCGAAAATTTATTAAGTCTAGAAATTGACCTAACACCACTATATTTACGATTTAATGTAGCTAAGATAAAGTTGATAAAACACAAAGATGTTCTAAAGTTAATTTCCGAAAATAATGCGACACTTTATGTAATTATAATTGTTTTAATATTTTGCCTAGTAAAGTCTATACAAAATATGTAACATTAAACCCATTCATGCTGTATGCAAAACTTAAAATAAGAAAAAAAATCAAAATCAAAACACACCACAACAAATAGAAATAGAAGAAACTCCATTTCCCACACTATATCCATCAATCCCAGCCCAAGTATAGGCTTCTCTTTAAGGGAAGGGGAGTGACGTATTTGAATGGTCCAAACCGGCCACTTCAATTATTTTCATAGAACTATAAACATAAATGCACTTAAGTGATTTCCATAATGTATCGCAGCTGCGCAGCATCCGATTCCAAAAAATAATTCTTTCGCAGCCGCACTTAGCCATTCTTGTAAACATCCTAAATCCTGACCTAAGCAGATTTGACTGCTCTCTTTGAATCTTTTTCTAATCTTAAGAATCCAAGAGCATGACTCTCCCAAAATACAAATATTGTTAAAATACCGAGGCTTCTCCTCAACCCAATGTACATTTGATTTTTAGTCTTAAGCTGATATCCGAATAAAGAAGTTCAATAAAAACCTTCGTAACAAAATTCTTCTCAGCGTTGTCCTTAGTCAACTGACGGGACATTTATTCGACTCAAAAACACAAACAATTTTACTATATATATGTGTTATGTGTGTAATTATGCTCTATTAAGTTAAAGCGCGAGGGTATATGCATACACTTGAGTTCGGTCAGAATGCTGACACTTGCACTTTCTGTGAACGTGCCGATCGAATCATATTTTAGTAAGTACTCTTGGTACAGTAGATATTCAATATGTATGCATACTACATCTCCGCCCTTTAAAAAATATCGTAATATAATGAAGTTATTTTATAAGATTTTACTTTAAAGATACAATATTTTTTTTGTTTTGTTTTGTTTTGTTTTTTTTTTTTTTTAATAAGGAAGAAAAAATATTTTCGTTTATCGTTTTTTTTTTTTTTTTTGATTATATTAAATTACAAATAATATTCAAATGTATAAAAGTATTTTTTTTTAGTATAGCCATACTAATTACAATTATGAAATAAACATTTTTAACCTATCCTTATGTACCGTTTGTTTTTTGTTTTTTTAGTCGATATTATAATGTTATTTTTATCTCCTATTTCCGTTACTTTATACGGACCAGTATCTTTATATTCTAACTTATGACCTATTTCATTTCTTAATAAGACTTTATCACCTACTGATATATTTATATCGTTTGTTTTCTGATCATATAATATTTTATTATTTTTCTTATTTTCTTCTATCATTATTCTAGCTCTTTTATATGCTACTTCTAATCTATATTTACTTCCCTTAGCATAGTCACCTATATTGTATAAAGTCTCTATATGATCTATACTATTAAATTGTTTTGGTAAATTATTTGTTTTACCAAATACTAACTCATATGGACAGTAATTATGTGCCATTGAGGGGGTCGTGTTGAAGCAAAAATCGAAGTATTGAAGCCATACGTCCCAATCAGTTTTATCAACCGATATATATGAGCGTATGTATTCATTAAAGGTTCTATGACTACGTTCTATTGTTCCAACTGTCTGATGGTGGTGTGCCGTAGATGTTATATTTTCGATTTTTAGAAATTTGCACAGATCATTTATAATTGAATTCTTATATTCTGTTCCCATGTCCGTAATGAACGTCTTCATTGGACCGTACTTCAGAATAAAAGATTCAAAAATTGCTTTAGCGACAGTGTTCGCGTTCTTGTTTGGAACTGGTATGACAACTAAATATTTAGTTAGGTCACATATTGGAGTGACTGCATATTCATTGCCATTCTCTGATTTTGGTAGTGGACCAATAGTGTCTACTATCACCCTGTCGAAAGCATTTATTGGCGTATTGGTTATTATCAATGGGGTCTTATTGTGCTTTGTTATTTTAGCTTTTTGGCATTTTTGACATTTTGTTTGTACTCAGTAATATACCTTTCCAGTCATATCTTTCTAAAAATAATGTCTTTTGACCTTGGCCAAGGTTTTTGTAATGCCTGTATTGACCTAAGTCTAGGATTCCATTGGTATATAAATCGCTAACATCATATCTTGAAATAATTTTTCTACCATGTTTGAATAAACATAGCGTATGTTTTACATGCAAGGTCACTACTTAACGTACTTCGTCATTGTTTATGACTTCATATACGTGGGGCTTAGAAGCTTTCTCTATAGATTGCGTAGGCAATTCTATTTCTTTGTTATCCGCGCCGATTTTCTGTCTATTTTGGTATCTAGTAGTGACTTTCATAATATTTCCTGTGATATTTTGTAGATCTTTAATGGTTATTCTTGATAACGCATCAGCTACATGATTGTCTTTTCGCTTTAGATATTCAATTGTGAATTCATACTCTTCTAATTCCATGTAACGGATGTAACTCGGCGGCTCAAAACAAAGGCGAACAGCATGGCTTGGCTCCTTAGGCCTGGAAACAAACTTTCAGTTTCCAACAAGGCCAAAATTTATAAGGTTGTCTTGGCTCCTATTTGGAAATATGGCATCCAAGTGTATGGCATCGCTGCAAAGTCGCACCTCAACAAAATTCGTTTGGCGCAGTCGCAAATTTTGCGTAAACTATCTGGAGCGGCTTGGTACATCCGAAACAAAGACATTGAAAAAGAGCTGAAGGTACCAAGGATTGGCGATGTCATAAACGCACATGCAACTGCGTACGTTAACAAATTGGGAATCCACCCAAACCAGTTGGCTCGGAAACTCTCGATGAGGAGACGTGTCTTGAGACTGAGGGCGAGAAGGAGGCTCCTGCGCATTCACCCAACAGATCTGCCAAGAAGATTTATAAATTAATTCATAAAATTAATTCATGCCTCCAGGCTCCCTAATTAAGTAGGTTTAAGTATTTAAATATGTAAATACTCAATGGAAATTATGATACCCTGCTGTATAAGTTGCTACAAACAGTAACAGTACACTGCACTGTAAATAAATACAATTTTATATAAAAAAAAAAAAAAAAAAAATCTAATTCTAGCCTCATACGTGTCAGTTTAGAACTCGGATTAACCATCGAGAATAAGTATATTAATGGTCTGTGATCTGTTTTGATTGTAAAGTGTTTTCCATAAATATATGGTCGAAAATGTAATATTGCCCAGTGAATTGCAGCTAATTCCTGCTCAGTTGTACATTTATTACTTTCTCCCTTAGTGAAAGCTCTTGATGCGTATGCAATGGGAAGTTGAAGTCCGTTATGGTTTTGAGTTAAAACCGCTCCGCACGCTTGCTTACTTGCATCAGTAATTATACAGAATTCTTTGCTGAAATCAGGATATTGTAGCAAGGTAGGTTCCATGAGTTTTGTTTTTAAATATTGGAATGCGTTTTGGCATTCATCTGTCCATTCGAAAGGAACATTCTTTTTACATAATCTTGTAATGTGCCGTGAATATTCGGCGAAATTTTTTATGAAACGTCTATAATAATTGCAAAATGCTTCGAATCGTCTAGCGCTGTCCGCATTGTGCGTCGTAGGGTAATTCATAATGACATCATATTTCTTGTCATCTGGGAGTATTCCTTTATCTGTGCATTTATGACCAAGAAAAGTCACCTCATGCATAAAAAATGAACATTTTTCTGGATGCAACTTTAGATTGTATTTCCTACATTTCTCAAAAACGTCTGTTAAGTTTTTAAGCATATGCTTTTCGGAACAACCTATAAATATTAAGTCATCCATATAAAGGAATGCTTGTGAAGGTTCTAATCCAGAGAATGCTATAGTCATCATTCTCTGAAATGAATTAGGCGCTATTTTTATACCGAAAGGTAGTCGCGTGAAGCGATACGAGCCATTGCTCGTTGAAAATGACGTTATATCTCTTGAACTTATTTCGAGTTCAATTTGATTAAGTCAAGGCATGAAAAATATTTTGCTCGTCCAAGTTGATCCAAAATATCATCAATTCTTGGGAGTGGAAATTTATCGGACAGTAATTTTTTATTAATTTGACGATAGTCAATTACTAATCGCCATTTCTTTTGTTCTGAACCTGGAGATGGTTTTTTTAGGGACAAGTAATAATGTGCTGTTATATTCAGATACAGATGGTTCAACAATCCCGTCGGTGATCAATTTTCCAACTTGTTCACGTGACTGTGTGGGCTTCTATAATTTTTTATGTACACTAGTTCATCATCTTTTAATCTCAGTTTTTGTTTATAAAAATTATTGGTGCTTATTGGTTCAGATTCTAATCCGAAAATATCATTATATTTGGTACATAAGCTTGAAAGCTGTGATTTGAATTGTGAAGGAAAGTTTTTGTTAGTTGAGATAATATAGTTTTTTTCTATTTTCTTGATTAGTTTGAACTACTTCGTAGTTCGAAAGTGATTCATACGCTAAGTTATTTGTACTGACTACTTGATCTTTATTTGTTGTATTGAGTAATCTTATAAAAGCGTTTTTGCTATGTAAATACCATGCTTAATTTCTTGATTTGGAATCAATACACTGTCTTCTTTTGAATTTATATCTATTTTTCTAATAACTTGGGATCTTGCTGGCAGAAGTATTGAGTTATTGCCAGAACTGTATGTTATTGGAACATAAATTGGAAATTTTAAGTTATTCGGTCTAATTATAAGTCAATCTTCAGATGGCTTGAAGTCTAATTGACAGTTGTATTTTTTTATAAAATCGATTCCTAATATGCCATCACAAGGAATAGCGAATTGTAAATCCACGATATGAAAATCGTGTTTGATTATGTACTTAGTGGTCTGTATCTCAATAGAAGTTAACCCTTTGGATTTGGTTACCTCTTGACTTATTCCTTTTATATCTATAATATAATTATGTTGTAAGTCATGAAAGACTTCAGAATTTTCTTTAACTATTGAAATATCGGCACCTGTGTCTACTAAAAAGATAAGTTCTTTTCCTGTAGGCACATGATTGAATGATACAAATATATTCTGACTGAGATTAATAGTGTGAACCCTTGCATTTTCTACTATTGAGTATTTAAAGGGATTGAGGAGTTTTCCGATGTATTGTTAGTTACTCGGACATTACCTGGACTATTATAGTTGTGGCCTCGATCGAGTTACCACGGCCTCTAGAGTTTCCTCTATATTGGCCTCGTCCATTATTATATTGTGTATTGTTATTATAGTGGCTACGAAAGTTGCCTCTACAATTTCCACGTCCGCGGTTTCCGCCGCGCTGTGAATTATTGTTATAGTATAGGACAGTGTTTGGCTGTCCGGTTGTCTCTGTGCAACAATTTACAAATTTCGATATGGCTTCATTCATATTATTGAAGGTACCAGCTTGCATGATAAGTTTTACCTTATCGATTTTGCAATTTTTAGTCATTGCTTTGACTGCATGCTTAGTGGCATAACTTTTGGCTAACTCTAGGGGTAAACCCTCTGTTATGTATGCACCTTCTAACATTTTTGTCATCTGCTCAACCTCTAGTGTATACTGGTTAGCAGTTGTTTGTTGTGTTGCTGTAGGCTCATCAGTTTTGCTGATAAAACTTCCACAGTTTCGCCTTTGACATTATTTTTTAATCTGGAAATGACTTCAGTTATTGTTGTTTCATTTCCGATTAAATTTCTGGCGACACCTTTTAGCCTTGTTTTTATAAACGAAATTGCTATATGTTCGTGTTCGCCTTTTATTAAATCCAATAATTGTAATGCATCAAGAAAACTTTTGTAAGTTTTCAGCTTTACCGTCAAAAAATGGTATAAGCTTAGTTGCTGTATTAATAAAATCGATATTTGTTTGTGCCATATTGTTGCTTGGCTGATTCTCTGTTAAAGTATCAGAATCTGTAGAATTATCCAGATCTGACATCAAAGCAGCTGGAATAGTTAGGTTATTTAAATCCTCCTCTTCTATTTTAGCCATGTAAAGAATATCCTCTTCTATTTTAGGATTTGTACTATGCTTTTCTGACTCTATTTGGTCAGTGTCAGCTTGTTCCGTTGATTCTGGTTCATTACCAGTTTCAATTGAAGTGTTCAGTATTGTTGGTACTGATATTTCTAAATTAAACTTTTGTTTAATTGATATCAAGTTAGATCGTAGTCTGATCAAAAATTTTGATATTTGTGACCAATGATCTTGATTTAATTTTTTTGGCCATATATTAGTATACGTGCTTCGTTAAAGCATTTAACTAATATCTCTACGTGTTTTTTTATAGTAGTTCTTTGAATAGGCCTGTTTTGTGTTTTGTACGATTTATCAAAGTCACTTTTTATGCTGTTTAAATTTTTATATAATTCATTCCATTCCATTATTTTATGGATATGAATGCTTTTTGAAATATATCATATGTTTCCCTAATTGCCTTTAGTGAGGCCATACTTTAGTTTTATATATATATTTTTTTAAAATTTATTTTATTTAATTTTCATTATTTTTTTTTCCATATTTCATCTTCCTGAAGTTACTCTCATTAAAGAATTATTATTTGTATCTTTACTATATTTATCTATTGAATTATTTTGCATTTACTTTAACAATTTTTCATGCCTATTGTTTCGTATAGCTTTACAGGCCATACTTCTAATCGAGCGAAAATGGTTCCGCACAATTTTACAAATTTTCTTATTTTTATAATTAAAAAAAAATTTTTTTTTTTTTTATAATAATAATCCGATGAAAATGATGCTATCCGCGTCAGCTGGTCGTCGCCGGTTTGGCTACGCTGACGCTCCTTCGTTGGCGAAAGTGGCGGAGTGGCATTCTCGCTTTTGTCCTTACTGCTGCTGATGTCCGGGGCCTATTGGCTCAGGCGGGGCCGGTGCTGGTCTTCGCACTGGTCTTCAGTTTCCAGCATGTGAATTTGAATGCTGCGGCGTATAATGGTCCAGGGCAGTCGTTCGGGCGGACGTCATATTTTTTCGGCAACGGCTTGGGAGATGGTGGATTTTTAGTCAGTTTTTCATTTATTTTTTTTATATTTGCTGAGTGAGTTGTGGTATTTGGCTTTCTTTGCTGAAGGGTTTGTTTCAGAAAATCTAATTCGGCAGTTAATTTTTGCGCCGTTGCCCATGCCGGCGGTGGTTTATTTGTATATAATAGCCACTTAATGTGTGCTATTCGTTTATTTATTTTATTTTTCTGACCTCCGCTTTTGCCCATTACCACACTCTACTCACTCAGTACTTTCGTTTTTTTTTTTCAGTGTCCCGTCTCCTGGTCTCCCGCGCTGGTGTAAGGGGCGGCCTGCCTCTCACACTTGTTGTTGTTGTTGTTTTTGACGTTGCTGCCCTATTCCATCGTTGGTACAAGTGACGGTTTGCCACTCGTACTTGTCGAATTGTTGTTTGGCGGCTTAGCAGAATTTTAAATCCAGTCGGCAATATTAGCAGGCATATTCATTGTTATTTTGAATACTCTGATGTAAAGGATAACCTCTGTATCCAATTTTTTTTTCAAATTGCACGGTCGCCATGTAAAGAATAACCTCTAATTGGGGTTTTATTCTTTATGTTCTTTTTATTCAGAGTTGGGAGCAGCGAAGGTGCCGCTTCCAAGGTTCGGTTATCTCTGATTTTACATTATTCCTTAAGTTCTAAGTAAGCCTCGGTCTGATCGCTGCGCTGCCCACAGTTGCTAAGCAGCGAGCAACTGTTATGTATATTCTATATATATATATGTGTTATGTGTGTAATTATGCTCTCTTAATTTGAAGCGCGAGGGTATATGCATACACTTG
This sequence comes from Drosophila merina, assembly GCA_035047645.1. Classification (NCBI taxonomy): domain Eukaryota; kingdom Metazoa; phylum Arthropoda; class Insecta; order Diptera; family Drosophilidae; genus Drosophila; species Drosophila merina. The sequence continues at coordinate 21,236,348 of JAWNPH010000089.1, read as the reverse complement.
AGTTCGGTCAAAATGCTGACTCTTGCACTTTCTGTGAACGTGCCGATCGAATCATATTTTAGTAAGTACTCTTGGTACAGTAGATATTCAATATGTATGCATACTACAATAGCTCTCCTCCTCAACACGAAATAATGCAAATAAGTCTTAATATAGTTTTTTGAAACGCAAACGGCCTGCAGAAGCCGAAGTAGAGCACCTCATCAAAACAGACAATATCGATGTTCTTTAACATCAGCGGGTACGACCTTTGACCTATGCCAACCATATATTTGGCAGAGCACACGGACGAGCAACCATGCTCATTGGGAGTGGCATTCAGTACACGGAACTTCCCGTGTTTCAGGAGGAATGGGCTCAGTGCGCCGTGACCAGGATTTCTAGCCCACAGGGAGATATCACCATTGGTGCGGTTTACTTCCCACCCAGACACTCGATAACCGAGACCCACCTTCAGGACTTCTTCGAGTCCCTCGGTCCTCGGTTTATAGCAGCCGGAGACTTTAACGCCAAACACTCCTGGTGGGGGTCCCACACAAACAGCCCCAAAGGCATAAAGCTCTATAAGTACCTGCAGCGGAAGAGTCTGGTCTGCCATTCCACTGGAGAGCCCAGACAGTGCCCTACCGACCTTTCAAAGCAGCCGGATCTACTGGACTTCGCCGTCTCCAAGGGCATAGGACACTCTAAGATAACATGCTCAAGCTATGATAAACTGCTATCTGCGCACAGCACAAACTTGCTCCTAAACATCCCCGTCCTCAGAAAAACGCCGCCTAGAAGACTCACCGGGAAACAAGGTGAGTCAAAGAGAGTCACCTTTACGTTTTGGATGCTTTCCTTCCTGTACCCAGATCCCCCTCTTTCTAAACCAAGCAACATAGATGCGGCCATCGAAAAACTAACCAAAGAGATGCACAATGCCGCTGAGTTTGCGAATCCACCTCCTCCGGCTACCCCGAGAATACCTAAAAGAGACGTGCACTTGTGGTCTCTGGAAATCGCGGCCCTCGTGGCCGAAAAAAGGCGCCTCAGAAGAGTCTGGTTTTCCTCGCGCAAACCCAGGAACAAGACAGCACTTAATCGTGCCGCCAAGGAACTGAAGGACAGGCTATCCATCCTACGGCAGGACTCCTTCCATAGATTCCTTGAGGAGCTGGAACCTGGAGACCCACAGCACAACTTGTGGAATGTCACGAGGCACATAAAAAGACCTGCAGAGCAGATATCACCCTCGCGCAAAGTGGACGGTTCCTGGTGTCGGTCTGAGGTTAAAGGAGCAGAAGCCTTTGCTGACCATCTACACAGTGCATTCTCACCTTTCGACAGATGCACTGGAGAAGAGCGTGCTGCCACCATAAGGTTCGTAGACAGCCCAAGATCTCCTGGCCCGCCAATACAGCCCGTCGAACCAGAGGAGATTGCACAGGAGATCGCCTCCCTAAAAAATAGCAAGTCACCAGGTCCTGACCGTATCGATGCAACAGCACTGAAAATGTTGCCCCTAATCTGTTCCCAAAGAATTCCGAGTGAGATTCGGATCATCAATCAGCATGCCTAGACCTATAAGAGCAGGAGTACCACAAGGCAGTGTTCTTGGGCACATCTTGTACACACTCTACATAGCAGACCTTCCCATCACCCCTCCTGGAACCTCACAATAGCCACATATGCCGATGACACCGCCTTCCTAGCCTCCGCCACAGATCCCTAAGAAGCATCAGCCATCATCCAGAGACAACTGGATGCTCTCGATCCATGGCTGAAACGATGGAACATCGTGGTCAACGCGGAGAAATCCTCCCACAGAAATCCTCACACTTCGCATTACCCAGGGGGGGAATGCCACCCGTCATACTCAACGGGGAAACCATCCCAATGAATAACACTCCCAAATGTCTAGTGCTGACCGTGGACCGCAGGCTCACATGGCGTCCACACCTGATTAACTGGCGCAACCAGGCCGACCTACGACTCAAGCACTGCACTGGTTCCTGGGGAGAAGGTCCAAGCTCAGAGAAAAACTCAAACTACTCGTATACAAAGTAGTCCTCTAGCCAATCTGGAACTATGGGATACAGATGTGGGGCACGGCAAGCTGTTCAAACCGCAGCAAAATCCAGCGGTTTCAAAATAAATGCCTGAGCACAGTTTCAAACGCCCATCCGTTACACGAAAACTCATCATTCATAAGGAGCTTGGAATTCCAGGGGTAGGAGAGGAGATCACCCGTCTCAGCAAAAGATACACAAAAAGACTGGACAACCACCCCAACCACCTGGCCATCAACCTCCTAGATAATAGGCAATCCCCAAGACGCCTGAAAAGGAAACACCCGCTTGACCTCCCCCACCAATAGATACCTAAGTCAACCTCATAAGATATACATTCCATGTACCTCCCTTAAGTCAAGGTCTTCCCCAAACCATTTAATGATTGTCCACTCGGATAGATTTTAAATACAAATTAAGAATGTTATAAAAAAAATATATATAGAAAAAATATATTCAGAAGGAGCATATTTTCTAGGCGATAAAATAAATATTGATGAAAATTAAAAACTTTTCATTTTATTCACAATTTTCCGGAAACATAATTCTCTTGTGGTATAATACACTTTTCTCATGATCCAAGATCCAAGATCATATCCAAGATCGATACCTGTTTAAAAATTATGACTTCTTTCTTCTCTATCCGAGGGCCCTAGTGTTGGCACTGTCGGTCATTTTCACATTAGAGGCCCACTGCTCGCTGTTGCTGAACCTGAGATAAACCCCAATGCGGCCTCAATCATTAGGATTGTCATCAAAGACGACAATCTCCCACCAAACCTCGTTCGTGTGGTCGACCTCCTCACAAGCAGAGTTACAATTAGAAGAAAAGTGGACAAACTGGTGCTACTTCTTTTTAAATCCTAGCCCTGGTTCAAATCTTCGGCCTACGTACTTGTCAGGTCCTGTTATATTGTCATTTTTCATAATAACATACAACATTCATTTTTATCATCCACAAACTGTTTTTTTAATAATGGCTCCACGACGAAGGAATGTCAACATCCCGATTTCACAATGCTCAAGGGTTTCGTTGCTGATATGTAATCGCTTCCTCCAACTGGGCGCAGAGGAGAGCCTCTTCGCGGTGTTAAGGGCATCCCACCCACTTGCGTGGGCCCATAAGGGGCATGCACCGTCATTATCCAGTCTCCAACGTCGGGGCTGGAGCTGGACGTGGTTCTAAAGACCGAGGCCCAGCTCCAAATCCGCTCTCCATCTAGAGAGATTCCGGAGACTCTTAAGGACGCAGTCCCCATCATGTCCCTGGTATTTGGCGCCGATGTCTACGGTAGATTCTCTGGCAACGAGGAACATCCCTTGGCCAGAAACACCGTATTTATTTTTTTTTAATTAATTAATTTTATTTAACAATTTAACAAAGATCTGCTAAATATAAATATAAATAAAATATAACTATTCTAAGAGGGATTTGAAAATTTTCGTAGTTGGATCTGCAAATAGGTAAAATATGGGACGGAAGGACCAAGTTTTCCTATTACGGATGCAAAGAAATAGTTGGTTTAAAAGGTGTTTGGAATCAACCATACCATGGATAAGCATATGTAAAAACATGACCCCAGCACACGTTCGGCGCTCCTTCAGGGGAGGTAACTTCAACAATTTAAGCCTCCAACGGTACGGCGGAAAACGATAGTCAGGATCCCAGTTTAGGTTTTTTAGTGAAAATAACAGAAACTGCTTTTGCACCGACTCTCTTTTGCACGGCTATTTTGATGAGAGGAGTATTGAGGACTCCAAACGCACGAGCAGTATTCAAGGATAAGACGAACTAGGGTGATATAAAGGGATTTGGTGGTGAAAGGACCGTTAAATTCTTTAGACCATCGCTTAATAAAGGCTAACATTCCTCTGCCTTTAGTCACTGTCACAGAAATGTGATCATTAAACCTAAGTTTATGACCTAAAAAAACTCCAAGATCAATGATTGTGGAAACACTATCTAGGATGCAAAGTAAAAAGTTTGCTTTTGTAGCAGTTTAGGAACAGAAGATTGCTTGAGCACCACGTATAGAGTTCATCTAGGTCTAGTTGCAGATGCCTGTGCAGCAAATGTTCCGAGAAGGAATAGCGTAACTTGACATCATCAGCATACATGTAGAGGCATAACTAATCACATTGAGAAGATCGTTTACAAACAGAATAAACAACAGTGGTCCTAGATGACTACACTGCGGGACACCCGATGAGACATGGATAACCTTCGACTTGGTAGTTTTAAATAGGACACGCTGAGTTCGACCTAAAAGGTAGGAAGCAATCCACATAAGGACATTTTGTGGAAAACCAATAAGCGAGAGTTTCCGTAGCAAGAGCTGATGATTAACTGAATCAAATGCTTTGCTTAAGTCAGTATAAATTATATCAGTTTCCAAGCCATTTTGAAAACCTCGGTTGATTATTGACGAAAAATTAAGTAGATTAGTTGTTGGGCCTGGCGTGTGACAGCCAGATCCGCAGAATCCAGAGCATCCAAATTAAGATGGCGAGGACGATCACTGGCTGCGAGTGGTATGTGAGGAACACCACCCTCCACAGTGACCTAAAGCTGCTCACTTTGAGACTTTGAGACCATAAATTTCCACTCCAGCAGCTACAACGACCGACTGGAGCGCCATCGCAACCGACTTGCTAAGGGTCTCACCAGACCTCGAACACAAAGCAGGCTCAACAGGCGACTCCCTAAGGACCTAATTGACCGGCTGCCAACAAGACGCACAGTAAGATGATGATAAGCCAAACGATAAACTCCCCATCGTCTTTCTTTCTTTAATTTTTTTTGTTTTTAAGTTTTGTAAATATTGTTAGTTTGTAAGATTAAATTTAGTAATAATGGTAACGCTAAGCACACTTAGCCGGCGAGCCCCTCGGGCAGTATTAATAGATGCCAAGGTCACAAAGGGGTTTTAAGATACCCTGTATGCCTCAATAAATAGTTATAGAAAAAAAAAAAAAAAAAAGATTAGTTGTTGTCAAGCGAAGCTTGAGAGATTATGGTGAGATTATGGTCTTGCATGCATGTTGCAGCTGCGATGTAATGAGTTTCTCAAGAAGCTTGGGAATCGCAGAAAGCTTAGCAATGCCGCGGTAGTTCTAAATGGAAGCCTTAGAGCCTTTTTTATGAATTGGTAACTTAGGTAGAGATGTTAGCTCCAAGGATACGTTAAATAGTATAGTGAGAGGTAAAGAAGATCGGAGCACCTTCTGACGATGCAGCTAGGTACTTTGTCTGGGCCTGGTGAAAATGAGATTTTGAATGATGAAAGAGCCGTAAACAAATCGTGATATATGATATATAATATGTTGATTATGTAGGGTAAACGATATGGATAATTAGAGAAGGGATTAAATGAATCAGATAAGTAGGTTGATTGAAAAAATGACGCAAAAAGATTAGTAATACCGAGATGTGAAAAGTCGGAATTATTATTATATGATAGGAAAGGGGGGGAAAGATTGGATTTACGTTAAGAGTTTACAAAAGAGTAAAAAGAGCTTGCATCATTTCGAAAATTGAGTTTGCATTTAGAATTAAAATTTTTATATAGTTGATTGTTAAGGTCAACAAACTGGTTGCGGATTAGAAGGTAGTTTGAAAAATGTAACAAGACCTTTTTTTTGTAAGCTCTAGATTTCTTATTTTTAAGGAGAGAGAGGTGCTTAATAAACCATGGAGGGTTTGACGTTGATGGATTCAATGTTTCAGGGACAGATTTATTTATGACGCTAGAAATAACTTCATAAAAAGAGTCGGTAGCATCATCGATATTGCTGAAATTGGAAAGATAACTCCAGTCAATATTAGCCAAATTATTTCTAAGGTCACAATAGTCGGTTATTTTAAAGCACTTTTGACGAGACTGCGCGCTATTACTGGGGGAGACTTCAGAAGAGTCAATAATTAGCGAAACTAAGAGTGTTGGATGGTGTATGTCCTCAGGAGTATATAAGGGAGAAGACCTTACTATTGTGGCAGAGGAGGTAGTATTTGAGAAAATGAGGTTAAGCGACCTGCCACGGAAGTTCCTTCGGCTTAGCTATCAAGAAAGTTATTTTGGTTAGTGGGTAACAGCGTGTTATCATCGTCCAAGTTGATCCATGAAATGAGGAGCAAATTGAAATCACCCATACCTAGAATAAGATCAGAATCATTTAACAGAGACAAAACTGATTTAATGGCAGTTAAGTGGTGCATATAAATGATTGCGTCACACAGAGGAAGAATGTAGGAACAAGTAATGAAAAGGGTAAAGGAATCGGAATGAATTTGAACGGCTAGGTAGATGTTCCACTGGGTAGATGTTGTTTACGGCAATAAGAACGCCACCTCCAAAGATTGGTCGATCTTCCCGAAAGACAGTGTAGTTCAACACAACAATTTAATTATCTATGACAGAGGAGTTTAGCCAGGTTTCTGTTAGCACAATAGCATCAAAGTCAAAGGAAGCACCGTTAGTATAGTAGAGGTTCAGTTTACCAAGAATACTTCGAACGTTTTGGTAGCAACAAAAAAATATCATGTTGCTTAGTTTTTTGAAATAGCAACTGGACTGGAACCTTGAGAATCTCTGGTCAAGAATTCATGGACAAACTGTGCTGGGGCCAGGTAGCATATTCTAAAGATTTAGCAAGGGAAGCTTCTGGTAAAGTTATTTTGAATGAGGATATGCTACGTTTATGTTTAAAATTAAATTTGGTCACAAAAAGTTCTGAGGGAACTATATTTAGATTGTTTGCAAGATGACCCGTAACGTCATCTGCAGAGGCATCAGGCATAAGCCGCGATACAAAGATGGATTTGCGGGGAGCCACAGCTCTCAGCGTAAGTCCAGAAGATCACGTTTCAGTTGGAACACCCGTCAATGGCTTTGGTGATTTTACAACGGGTAGGCGGGTAGGTGCCAAGCATGGGATCAGGTTGGAGATTCCTTCTGGAAGGTTCCGGCGGATGAACTTTTGAAGTGGGAAGACCCGGTTTCTGAAGAGCTAGGCTGGCTGGCTGTTCGCCAGGGGCATCAACCATAACATAACTTGCTGGCAAATGTGTGGTTGGAGTGGTACATATATTTATTTGCCGGTTATTGTTAGGGATTTTCCGGCGCGGTGATTCGCTTAGTAGTTTAAGACCCAGAAATATAGATTTTATGATGAGAAACTGCTCACTTAATGAGGCAAATTGTTTCTGAAGCTCCCGGAAACCACTTCGAGTTTGCCGCATAAACGTACGCATCCCTCCTTCTATCTCTCGGCAGGCCAAACAGGACCAGATCAGACCGATGCCTGTGCCCAAGAGATCACCAAGTCGGCCATAATGACCGACACCAGCGCATTTTTATGTGCGAGCAATTGTCGCAAAGCCAGCAAGTCAGATAGGAGTCGCCGGTAATAGCGCTTCCAAATTCGCATCTCTTTGAGGTACAAACCAAAGACATTTTGGGTAATAAATGAATGAATGCGCTGAAAAACAGATGGTCCAGCGAATGTACGATGAAAAGAGTGATCCAACAACAATAACGTGGGAGCGGTTTCGGCGATGAGCAGGAGCAGCAGAGATGTAGAAGCTCCACAAAAAGGGAGAGTGCGATATAGAGCCGTAAGCACTTAGTTGTAACAAAACAAAGCAACGATTTTTGGTTACTTTGTTGTTGATCGCGAATCATAGTTTTATTTTTTTTTATTTTTTGTATTAATTTTCTTTAAATTACATTCTGTTTTTTTAAAAAATAATGAGTAATGGTTGACTAGTTTTGAAGAAGAAAAAAAGGTAGCGGCCCTTCCCATTGCAAGGATACGCTAATACGTTAATAATTTACTAATAATTTAATTCTGTTGGAGTTCTGCGTTTTCATCTTCTCGGTTCCAACTCTCTCGTCGGTATTTGTCTCAAGTTTGAGTTTTGGTGGCTAAGTAGTTGATTTGTGTGTTTTTTGCTGCTTTTTTTAATAGTTTCGTTGACTGTCTCTGTGTTTAAATCTTTATGGATATCTTCGTTTCTAATATACCATTCGGCATTTGTGATTGTTCTGAGCATTTTCGATTGCGTTCGCTTAATTAGCTGTAAGTGAGATTTACTGGCAGTTCCCCAGATTTCTATTCCATACTTCCATATTGGTTTTATTATCGCCTTGTGTATTGCAATTTTGTAATGTAATTTTAGTTTTGAGTGTTTTCCTATTAGCCAGTTAAGTTGTCAAAATTTATTTTTTATTTCATTTCGTTTATTTAGAATGTGCTGCTTCCATGTCAGTTTCGAGTCAATAGTTAGTCCAAGGTACTTGGCATATAGGCGTAACAATATTTGATTGTCGTTGATTTTAATTTCGAAGTTTTTTGATTGTCGTTTTGTGTATATTACTTGTTGAGTTTTGTCTTTATTTATCTCGATACCCCATCTCTCAAACCAGGATACTGTTTGTGTCATGATTTGTTGTAGTGTACTTGCAGCTGTTTTTTCACACGCGCTTGACGACATTAACACAGTATCATCTGCGAACGTAGCAATCATTGATCCAGGGATAGTTGGCGCTGGAATATCGGAGGTGTAAATCAGGTATAAGATGGGCCCAAGCACACTACCTTGGGGAACACCCGCTGACACTGGCATAACATCTGAGCATTCATTGTCATATTTAATAAAGAAATATCTGTCCGTCATATAGCTTTGTAGGATGGTATATAGGTTATCTGGTAGTATATTTCTTAGCTTATGCAGCAGTCCTTTCTGCCATACTTTGTCAAATGCTTTAGCAATGTCCAAGTACACAGCATAGCAAAACTTCTTTTTGTCGATATCGTCTGTTATTTTGTTAATTACTCGATGGACCTGTTGAACAGTCGAGTGCTCCTTCCGAAAGCCGAATAGTTTTATGGCGTTTAAAATAAACGTTTAAAGAATAGGCGTTTAAAGATAAACTTTCGAAGTGTTCTTGAGTTTGTGGACAACTTCGGGGTACTGCAGGTTGATTAGATCTATTCAGAGCTGACAATAGGTAGCTAATTCGTGCGGGAAACGTTCAAATTACGATGTATGTTATGTACGGAGCGATGTTATGTCGACGTGATTAATGTTCAACGAGTTGAAATCGACATAATCGTTGAATGTCGGAACGAAAGTTTTTTTCAGTTCGTCTGAATTGAAATCTTGTTATTCAAGACGTTTCACATGCTTGGTTGTGACGACAGCTTCGGATTTTTGCGTCCTACAGCACAGTTGACCTTTATTGTAAGCCTTGTAAAGCCATTAAATTCACTGTTCAGTTACAATATATTGAGATCATTATATAAGACAAAAAAAAATAATTCGCTGCCATTAAATTATACTGACTTTATACTTAAAACTACCCAAATCTGACAACGCTTATGCTCCAATCGAAAAAATCAGCAGCATGTTGTATTACTTTAAAATTCCAATTTTAGCAGTTTATGTTTTGTGCCATAATGCATAAAATTACCACTGGATCATTTTTTTTTGTATTTATTTATCCAGTTTTATATAAATAAGATTAGTCTCAGACAAACCTATGCGGAACTTAATTTTTTACTACGCCCAATTGGTTCTAGCACCCTTTGCAATAATTCATCCATACCCACTTCGCAAAACATTGTAAAAGTTGGATTAACATTTTGATGACCCCGACGCGATCCAGCTGAGGATCAAAAGCCAAAAAATCTACGAAGTAACCTGTTGATGAAACAAAAAAACCGAAAGGATTTGGCAATGCATATAACGGACACCGTTACACCCAAGTAGATAATTGGGTCAACAAGGTGACGTGTCGATTTATAAACTCTATCAACAAATTTCATTGTTTCTTAGTGCACTATCGTTAGCAAGTCGGAGCTACTCCCATGGGAATGGAATAATAGCCTCAAAAATAATTGAGAAATTTATCAAAAGATAAGACAAACGTTTAGGGGATTCTTTATAAACAACAGGAGATTGTACAAAAATTCTCCACATGCATTCGAAGCTACAAACAGAATTGGCCAAACTGAAAGCAAAAGGCATTACGGAAGACAAACAAATTCAAGGATATGACAGAATCAAAAACTAAATCAAATATTCGGAGGATCTTCGGATGAATTTAAAAAAAAATAATTCAATATCAAAGGCAGGCATGAAAAAGTAATTAAAGGAACAAATCAAAAAAGAGGCGCTTATGACCTTCCCAAAAAAAAGATGAACCCAAGTCCTAAAATACACGTAACTGTCTACAAAGGATTTAAAAAGTCAATAGACAGTGTTTAGACAGTTGTGAACGCGCCTCTAGTCAAGATGAATCCAACACCCTCCAAAAATACGATGGAGATTTAATGGTAACAATTCCATGACCTATTTTCTTGCATGATTCATGAAATTAACATGTTCGCCATTTAAATATATGAAAAACGACAACTATATACATGCATTGCGAAACACACATGCATAAAATCCTCACAGTCGATACCCGAATAGTGCGGACATTTTTATTTTCTGTGCTTCAAAAATATACAAAATAATCCAAGTGAAAAGTGAATAATTACCAACAATTTATATATAAAAGAAAATTAACAAGAAAAATCCAAACCACCATATTTTATAATGAGGCAACAATAGCAAGACAAACTTCGTCTCTCATCGATATAAAACAACGCGTATTTTTCATTTAAGTGTTTCCAACCAACCAAGTACACGAAATTAATGCAAACGTCGATCGGCCACGGTCAATCACCCCCAACCCGACACATAAACTTAAGCCAACAAAAAAAATAAGAGTCGGAAGTATTATTATATGAGAGGGAAGGGGGGAAAAGATTGGATTTGCGTTTAGAGTTTACAAAAGAGTTAAAAGAGCTTGGATCGTTGCGAAAATTGAGTTTGCATTTAGAAATATAATTTTTATATAGTTGATTGTTAAGGTCAACAAACTGGTTGCGGATTAGAAGGTAATTAGAAAGATGTATGTATGTATGACTTTTTGTAAGCTCTAGATTTCCTATTTTTAAGGAGAGAGAGGTGCTTATTAAACCATGGAGTTAACGTTTCAGGGACAGATTTATTTATGGCGATATGAAATACTTAATAAAAAGAGTCTGTAGCTTCCTTGATATTGCTGAAACTAGAAAGATAACTCCAGTCAATATTAGTCAGGTGATTTCTTAGGTCACAATAGTTGGTTTTTTTTAAGCATTTTTGACGAGGCTGCTCGTTATTACTGGGGGGGACTTCAGGAGAGTCCATAATTAGCGAGACTAAGAGTGTTGGGTGGTGAGAGTAGATAGGAGTAGATAAGGGAGGAAACCTTGCTATTGTGCCAGAGGAGGTAGTATTAGAGAAAATTAGGTCAAGCGACCTGCCAGTTCCTTATAGGGTTAAGTTGGAAAACGGCAGAGTCGGCTAAGCCATCAAGGAAGTCATTTTGGATAGTGGGTAAAAGCGAATTATCCTTATCCGAGTTGATCCATGAAATGAGGGGCAGATTGAAATCCCCCATAAGTAGAATAAGATCAGCATCATATAGCAGGGACAAAACTAATTTTATGGCAGTTAAGTGGTGCATATAAATGATTGCATCACTCAGAGGAGGAACGTAAAACAGGTGATGAAAAGGTTAAGGGACTCAGAATGAATTTGAACGGCTAAATATTCTATGACAGTATATCCGAAATTAAATTATACAAAGAGACCTTAACATCAGATCTGTCAAAGAAGAAATAATTCATCAAAAAGTACACGCGCAAATTAACGTCACACCCGAACTACCTTGCAAGAAGTTTAACTCGGGCTTGCGACCGATCCCGACTTTCTGCAACGAACTTCAGACCCAACGCTGACCATTAGATCATTTCTCCCAGAATACAGTAAAAAAGACTGTTTAATAAAGTATATAATTAAGATTTGAAAACTTATTGTTAGTCTCATAATTTCGGAGAAGATCCAATAAATACCGCAAAGTTATATTAAAAAAATTAAATAAAAATCCGGAAAATTGCTAACAAAGTCAGCCGTTGCATACTTAATCAAATATAACTTCTGACAACACCCACTGAAAAAGAGAGCACTAAAAGGGAGTAGAAATTTACATTTCGGGTATTCTTTCTTACTGATAAGCTAGACGTTAAGTTACTTATATATAATATATTTATATAAACATGTTCAATGCTGGAACACCAACGGAAACTTATGTCGTATCAGTCCGGTTCAAAAAAAAAAAACAATATAAATAAATAATAAAAATAATAAAATATATTAAAAAAATATTACGTATCATACACAACAGTCGCCTGCGGGATCGGCCAATGCCCGCAAAAAAAGGATTAGAGTTTAAATTTACTAGTTTATGATATATCTTTTTAGGCATTTCTTAATTTGAATATGGTTGCCAATGACCCTTATTGGATATTACTAACTACACCGAAGCATATATCCTATCTATCTATAAAGGAGTAGGAAAATTATAAATAGGAACTACTATCAGATAATAATAAATAAACAGTCGCAGAATAGAATAAATAACTTAAGCTGGATTTCAAACATATTGCCAAATTTCATCAGAAAAGATAATCGTATATTAGCTATTAACTTACAAAACTAAAGAATGGGCAATTCAATGGGAAAAATCAAATTTAATAAACACTCTCTATTTAAACGATTTGGAAATAGATGAAGTCAACAAAATTTTCAAAAATATTAATATTAAAAATTTATCTGTCGAATAAATGCTAGAATTTTTTGACGTATCCGTACTACATAATTTAACTACAATTATCTACATCGTAAAAATTCCAGAATTAAAATAAACTGTTTACAAAAATATACTTATAAAACCTGTTATTAGAAATCCATTGTCCATTTAGAAAGTAATAAACTATTTGTATCCGAAAATGTAATGCTTAAAATACTAAATGATTGTAAAATCTCAAATAATATTAAAATTTGTAATAAATAAAAAACTGTAAATGTAAATCAAACTAAATGTATCTTTAAACTAGCTCAGGGAAAGGAAGCGCTCTGAGATTATAATAACGCGGAGCACATACAAAAAATAGAAATAATCGACAATAATTTAATACTACTAAACGACTTCAGCGGCAATATAACCCAAAATTATAAATCTTAAAACATAAATCTAACAAATCTTATAAATTTTTGGAATGAAAAAATAAAAATAAATAACGACGAATTGAATAAAAAATTAACAACTATATTAAAACCAGAAAGACCAATAGTTCAAATGACTCCAATAGAAGTCGAATGACTCCAAATATTAACCCGAGAATCTCTAGAGGCTCTAAATACGTATTAAAAATATAAAACACTTAAAGGAACTCCAAGCAACAGATTGGCTATATTCCTTTTAGTCATTACATTATACAATAATTATATCCTTACAAGAGGAATCATTACAAACACCAAATAAAAGAATTGAAAATAATAATATCCCTTGCAACAATATCCAGACTGAATTTAATAATATACTATATTTTTAAAACCTACTTGAGGACAAGCAGGAATTTAAGGTGGAGAAGTAAAATACTCGTACATGGTTGTGCAACTATGACAGTTCAATAGCAAACCTTAAATTCTATGAAATTATAAACATTAGCCCGACTATACTTTTTTCAAGTGCTTTGTAAGAGCAATTATTCCAATTAAAATCCAATAAATTCCTGGTGGTCGTAAAATAGTGATTATTAAAATCAATGAAAACAAATATCCATTCCGCTGCAAAAGTTTGGATTCAGAGTAAAGCGTAAAACCGTCAAATAGGTAAACCGCCCATCATCTGTAAATCACCCTTTCGAACCCAGGCCATGCTACTGTTTTTTTATAAGTGAGCATATCGAAAGCATTTTACCTCCTTTGGATGGACGGGCAGTTATAAAATCAATATTCTCTTGCCGGAATACACCAAAAAGTCACAACTTTAAAATAGAGCTTCCGCCGTAGGATTGAAAACTTTTTATTTAACCATTCACAACATTGATGCTGATGTACCTCATGGAAGTGTGCTTGGACCGATCTAATACATCCACTACTCGGCGGAAGGTTTGGCAAGCCGCCAAACACTCGTCTAAGCCGCCGCTGTTCGAAGTATTTCCCCTCCATCAATTCTAGTTTATAATTGACCAAGCATTCGGATTTATTTAGAAAAATTAAGGTTTAAGAAGCCGAAACATATTTTAAGCTCTTCTTATATTAAGCTTACTTTATCCTTATTCATATTATATCATAATATTGGTATTGCCTACCAATACCAAAAAACATCGTTAAAATATTCGAAAAGGGGTAAAAACCGGAGAAAATACTTAATTTATTTGATTTATAATATACTTGTTTGTATTTGATTTACAATAAACGCGTTTAAAAGTTTTAAGTAGAATCTTGCCAGAACTTGGTAATACTGCTTAAAGTTACACTCAGGAAGACAATAAATTGTTTTGAATGGATTTTAATTGTTTGTTTGGGATCTAAAAACACAGCACCAGTTGCAGTATCAAACGATTGCACAATACAGCACACATTGACATGGCATTAATTCTTTTAATTTCATACTACCAATTTTTGTGTACACTTGTCACTTTATTGACTTGTAAAGACAGCTAAGCTTTCCGCGCTTTTTTTATGATGTAACCACATCTAAAATTTCTGACCTACAAATATTTCTTAGATTTCAAGTATTGAAAAAAAATTCCTTTTGATAAAATGGAACAACAAAATAATGCAAATTTTTTTTTTTTATATTATCTTTGCTTTTATTTATTGAATCCTTTTAAATAAGAGCTAACATTAAGTTTAAAAATCTTAACTAATACAATTTTTTCCTAAACAGTCGTTTTAACTAATTTTTTTTTTCCAACTGTTCCGTGAATAAGCGTCCCTAATGATTTCTTCGCTGGGTTGGTAGGTCCCTTCGTCGGAGACGGGAACGACTGCTGAGCTGGGTTAGATTTCTCGCTAGGTGGTTGGGGTGCGTGGAAAGCTTGCCATAATATATTTTCGTAAGCTCTGTGATTTCATTGGTGACTGTTAGAATATTTTAATCTCTATGGATGTTTTCGTTCCGAACGTACCACGGTGCCCCAGTGATAGTTCTCAGGATCTTTGACTATGCTCGCTGTATGATGTCAATATTGCTGTTGCTGGCGTCGCCCTATAGGTGTGCACCATAGGTCCAGATTGGTTTCAGTACTGCATTGTAGAGTAAGACCTTGTGGTCCAGGCCGAGCGGAAAGCCAGCGTTGATGAGCCAGTGTAAGTTGTTCGCTTTGAGCTTAAGATGAATTTTTTTCGCTTCAATGTGCCTGCGCCATGTAAGTCTTCTATCGAGGTGTACTCCTAGGTACGTTACCTCATCTGCTTTCGGGAGTGGTATGTTGTTGATCAAAAGTGGTGGGCAATCTTGTCTGTTCAGCGTAAATGTCACGTGCTTGCATTTTTCCTCGTTGACTTTTATTCGCCAGTCAGAGAGCCACTTCTCAGTGTCTATGAGGTGCAATGCCATCTGTGCTGTAGCTTGGATTGGGGACCTTGGACGGCTAAGGATAGCTGTATCGTCGGCAAACGTGGACACTGTTAGCCGACTATTTGTAGGAATGTCAGCAGTATAGATGAGGTATAAAGTTGGCCCAAGAACGCTGCCTTGGGGGACTCCGGCCTAAATTTCGTGGTCTGTGGAAGTAGCAGTGTTGCACCGCACTGCAAACTTTCTGTCATATAGGTATAACTTTAGAAGTTTGTGTGTGCTTTCGGGTAAAGCTGTTTTAACTTTAAACATTAGGCCGTCTAGCCAGACTCTGTTGAATGCTTGGGATTGG
Source organism: Drosophila merina (assembly GCA_035047645.1). NCBI lineage: Eukaryota > Metazoa > Arthropoda > Insecta > Diptera > Drosophilidae > Drosophila > Drosophila merina. Next base: position 21,220,479 of record JAWNPH010000089.1, on the reverse strand, counting down.
CAGTTATCATATCCGCTGTTATTCGATTCACCTATTCAATGGTTCCGTGGCTTTCGCGAAAGCCAAATTGATGGGCTGGGATTATATTGTGGGCTCGCAGGTGTGGATTCAGTCGGATTAGCAGGCATTTTTCTAATAGTTTCGAAATACATGAGAGTAGACATGAGGTCTGTAGGATGAGGGAACTGTGTGGTTCTTACCAGGCTTCGGAATCATTATGATAATCGATCTCTTCCATCGTTGTGGAAGGTAGCCAAGTTTTGTGATGGCATTAAAGAGCTGCGTTAGGAACCGAACTGCAGAATGTGGCAGCTCGATGATGATGTCGTAGCCGGGGAATTTTTTCGGGCTGAGATTTTCTTTAATTATGCTAGATATTTCTTTTGGACAAAACACAATTGGGGTGTGTTGCCGGTTGCAGTTTGCGTTTGAAATCGGTAGCGCAAATGTGCTAGTAGCCTCGTTTGGCGTAAATACATTTTGTAGGTGAGCGGCAAATTTGGTGGCTCTGTCTGCATCACTACGTGCCCAGCCGCCTGAGGAATTCCTTATGGGCAGAACGGTTTCAGTCGGTGGGCGAAGGGTTGGGTGGGCTCTCCACAGTGACTTATGTTTAATACCTGTTGGTGAAAGTTGCTCTATATATCGGCTCTGAGCGTATTCTTCCTCTTGTTTCAGAGCGTTGGTCAGCTTCCGTGTAGCTATTTTTAGCTTTTGTTTTGCAGATGGTGATCTGGAGGATTGCCATTCTCTACGTAAGCGTCGTTTTGCGTGGACGAGTTGCTCGATTTGTGCGTTAGTCTTATTCGGATTAATTGTAACGTTTGTGGTTTTAGGTGTTGCATTTCGAGCTGCTTCCGTAAGAATGGATTCCAGTGTTCCTGTGCAGCTCTCTATAACAGGTACAGTAGTGAGTTTGGGTTTAGCTCAATGTGTGAACTTATATATTTTTTATACCTTAGCCAGTTCGTTTTGTGCGAAGTCAGTCTGTAAGGTGGTTTTACGTTTTCTGCGTAACGGCTGAGATGAATTGGTACAGGCGAGTGATCAGATGACAGATCTGGTAGACATTCAGCTCTAACGAAACTGCGAGGAATATTTTTCGTGAATGCGAAGTCAATCAAGTCAGGCAGCTTGTTGAGGTCTGATGGCCAGTATGTGGGACTCCTAGGGGAAACTTGATCAAGTTTATTAGTGGCTTTAATTATAGCCTTATAAAGCTGTTTTCCTTTTGGATTCACAAGGCGCGATCCCAAGTGAGTATGCTTAGCATTGTAGTCGTCTGCTGCAATGAAGTGTGGTCCTAGTGCATGGAAGAAATCCAGGAATTGGTCTTCCAATATTGTGAAACGAGGGGGGCAGTATACGGCCGCTAGGGTGATGTGAGTGTTGTCCTTCAGCTGTATATTGATAAATGTGGCCTGTAGATGAATTTCAGCAAACTCTTTGTAAAAGTGGTGCTTCATACGGTTCCTAATTAGAATGCCGGTCCCACCGTGTGCTCTACCATCGGGGTGATTTGTACCATAGAAGTTGTAATCTCTTATTTGAAAGTTGTATTTGCTTGTAAGATGAGTCTCCGAGAGAAGCATTACGTCGATATGCTTCTCATGTAGGAATTGAGCTAGCTCAAGTTTGCGCTGTGAGACGCCATTGGCTTTCCACGTAGCTATGCGTAAGGTAGCCATTATTTATTTTGATTGTTGGGAGACAAGCATTTGTATCAATAGGTTTTGATTACGCATCATGTCTTGAATGGTGGTTCGCATAAATGTCATGAATTCCATCATGCTCTGTTGTAAGGCTTGGATCATAGCTTCAGTTTTCGTTTCTTGCTGCTCAGTTGGCCTATAGTTTTGTTGTGTGTCCAATTTTGTGTGTTCTTCATGTGAGGTTTGGGAGTTTTGGGTTGGAGCTGTCATACTTGATTTTAAAACGTTTGCAAAACTTGTCTTGTTAGTGCTTGGTATAGTCCAGGGAGCATTACTTGTTGGTTTCGAAAAAAGTACTTCTGGATTTGTTTCCGATGGTATCAGCGTAGCTGTTCCTTGGTGTACCCGTGCCGTGTTCATTCTTTTGTGGAGACGGGTTTTCAGCTCTTTGTAGATTGGACAGCCTCTGTAGTTTGCTGTGTGATTACCCCCACAGTTACCGCACTGTTTCGCGCTTGCATTTTCTTTATTAGCTTGGCACAGTGTGGAGACGTGGAGATCTCCACAAACTACACACACTGGGCGAAGTGTGCAATACGATCTCGTATGGCCGTATTCTTGGCAGTTCATACATTGAACAGGAGCGTTACGTTTATGCGGTTCTTCTACTGTAATCCTACGGTGCAGAAGGAGCTGGAGTTTATAAATTGGATGAACCTCTTTTTTTTTTAGGTGCTTGTTTTCTGGTTCAAGCTCAATCTTAAAGAGTGGTTGCGGCTTCCAGTTTCTGTTTTTAATATTGTGTGCGCTTTTAACCCAAAATCCCTTTTCTTTTAGCGCCTCAGCTATCTCTTCGGGCTTTACATCAAACTCAATGCCCTTCAGTACTACTTGTAGACCTTTGCTACTTTTAAGCTGGTATGTGTAAAAGCATGTTTTGTTTGCAGTAAGATTGTTTGTGACTTTTCTGTAGTTTTCCTCCGTTTTTGTTTGAAGTTTGATTTCATTAATAGTACCTCTTATGAGGTGTATTATATTAAAGCTATCTTTTCCAATAAGCCCAATTAAAGAATTTACCAACCGAATCTGTTGCTATTTGCGGGCGCTTCATTGTTGATCGAGGTAGTATTGTCGCGTAATTAATTAAAGAATTTACCAAACCGTTTGTGCTCTTCTCGCGGATGTAAATTGGGGGAGGCTTTTTCATTGGTTCCATATCGATGGATTTCAGTGGCACGTCCTCGTTGGTATCTGCCAGCAAAGCGAATGTGTTGGTATTTGCGGGCGCTTCATTGTTAATCGAGGTAGTATTGTCGCGTATATTTTTCGGCTTGTTTTCTGTATCGGAAGCTTGATTTATTATAATGTAGCGGTCCCAACTTTTTTGTTTGCGTTTTGTTTTGCTAGTTGTGCAGCAGAGCCGTTTAGCTCTTGGGCTTTTGTTTTTGTATTCGCTGACTCGGTAAAAGCGTGAGCGGGTGCAGCCAATGGCGAAGTAGAGCGGGCTGTCGATATTGCTCCAGTTGTTGTTGTTGCAGATAGCGGAGCTTGTGTCGGAGCTAGAAGTGCGGGAGAGCAAGAGCGCGCTCTTTCTTGATTTGTTGGTACAAGAAGGTTCGTTGGGTTCTGGGTTATTGGCCGCTCGTTGTCTTCGTTTCCAGGTGTCGCTTAAGAAAAGTACGCGTTGTTTCGTTGTAATGAGATCCGGCGATCGTCTTGCTCTCGTTGTCGCTGAGCGCTAGTGTCGTTCTGGCTCATAGTGCTTTTTATTTATTTTTTTTTTAAATTAATTTGTTTGAAACTATTATTTAACTATTTCAAACGCAAAATATGTATTCGAGCAATGGTGCATCGCCCGGAGCGTCTTTTTGGCTTTCGATATATTGATTTGTTTTTTATTAATAACCATTCACTTCACAAGAATCAATTGATTTTATCGGAGCTCGATGAAAACACGTCTTCACGCATCAGCATACGAATGATATCATGCAAAAATGATAAAATTTTCAACGTTTTTCCTATAGTTAATAATTGGTAGTTTGTTTTTAAGACAGTCAGAAAATTATGCTTCCGTAATCTCCAATTTACGTAGTCTGACGCACCTGGACTGCGACTGACAAACTCACACGACGACTTTTGTTTGAAGGTTTACCGTCGTTTCGCCGCGATGATTTTTATTCCACAATGGGTTTCGGCATAGTGACTTTAAAGGCAAATTAAAAAAAAAATAAGTGAGAAAAGTTATCTTCGGCTTGCCGAAGATGGTATACCCTTGAAAACAAAAAAGTTTTCCATACAAAGACTTGTTTTCATATCGGTCGTTTGTATGGCAGCTATAAGATATAGTGGTCCGATCCGGATCAAACTTTCACAAATCGTGTATGGCTATTCAAATGAATAAATGTTGAATTCGGTTGCAAAAGCTTGGAAAACAAAAAAGTTTTCCATACAAAGACTTGTTTTCATATCGGTCGTTTGTATGGCAGCTATATGATATAGTGGTCCGATCCAACCGATTTTTAAACTCAATCTGCGTGCAACAAAAATAATGATCTGGTAAAAATTTCAAAACGCTAGCTTTAAAACTACTGTCTATTTTTTGCATAGAAACAGACGGACAGACGGACATGGCTATATCGACTCGGCTGTTGGTGCTGATCAAGAATATATAAGTTAATCTTTTCCTTTGTGGAAATTAAACGAGTCCAATTTGCGAGGTTGACCTTTTATTTCGGATTCAAATTAAGAACTAAACATTGAGAATTAGAGTAAGCCCTAAGTAACCTGTGGGTGTCTGGCAGAGGCGTCGGCAGAACGTTGGCGTCGTCGCTGATGGCGTGATCGGCAGCTAGGCGGAGCATTGGAGTGGTTTGAACTCGATTGAACTGGATCGAATTGCAATCTCTGCAATTTCGGTGTTGCGTGGGTTCGTCGCGGCGGATGTTTATAATATTGTTGATTTAGGATTTTTGAACTCTTGTTTTTCTTAGAATACTTTGTTGCACAATTCTTGCAGGCAAAGTACTAGGGGTTCATTGTATCGGCCGTCGAGAGGAGTAACAAAAGTTTCTGTTGTTAACTCTCCCCCCTCAGGATCCTACTTGTCCTCAAGTGGGTGTTAGAAATAGGGAATATTGTTGAATTCGGGCTGTATCGGCCTTGGCTTAAGTTTATTATTAAGCGTGGGAGGCTCTTGTTGAATTTGAATGGTTACTTTCTCTCTGGGCTTAAAGTGGATTTTGGAGATTATTGAAAGAAGTATGACGGTGCCCAGTAAGCACAAGATCGCGATGCGGTTTATGGTAGAGTGTGTTGTTACGTTATTTAAGTGCTTTGTGTTTTTGATGTTGAGGGCCTTCAGTGATTCCAATGACAGAATTTTTAACCTCTCCACTTCTATGGGTGACATTTGAATTATTGGTGTTCCGGGTTTTAGGATAGATTTTTCATTATCCATTACGACGTATTTTGGTACGCCAAAATAGAATAGGATGTCATGTAAGGGTTTTCTTATGTCTTCTATTGATTTTGAATTTATTAATTTTGCTTGTGCAAGTTTAGAAAATTTGTCAATTGCCGTTAGTACCAGTTTTTTTTCTGTAGAGAAAATATCTATATGGATTGTGTGTCCCGGAATATCAGGAATTGGAGTTTCCATTATTTCTGGGTTTGTGGGATGCCTATCATATTTTCCTTCCTTGCACACCTGACACTGTTTTACTAATGTTAAAATTTTAGATTTCATTTTGGGAAAATAGCATTTTTCGGATAATTGGATTTTATTCTCTTCAGCATTTCTATGTGCCCTATTATGAGTTTTAAGGATAAGTTCGTCTTGATCTGTTTCATTAACTATGTCTTCTACCCGGTTTTGACTAAATCTGACTTTAAAAGATCGAAAATGTTCTGGATAAATTCGTTGTATTTGGCCCATTATATCTTCTATTGTGTGAATGCCATTAATGACTGTGGGATAAAGATGTTTTCTTAAAATTTGTATTAAATCATCGTCTGAGTATGTTGGCTGCGATACTGTATGCCTATGGAATGTGGGAAATGGAAGGGTAAATTTATAGTCAGGTGGCTCTTCTTTAAGTATAAAAATTTGGTTTTTAAAAACATTAATCGGAGATTCAACATTTGATATCAAATTGTGGCTAGAACTTTGAGCGCTATGTTGAGTTGCTGTCAATGAATTAATTTCAACTTGCCTTGGTGCCCTCGATAGTGCGTCTGCTACTACATTTTCTTTCCCTGGCTTGTAGAGCAATTCTTTATTATATTCATTCAAATAAGACTTCCACCTTCTATTAGCTATCCCACCTTTCCAATTGCAATCGTGCGTAAGTGGTTCGTGATCGGTATAGATTTTTACCTTTGAACCACCGTAAAGATATCCCTTGTAGAAATTAACAGCCCAATGTATTGCTAACATTTCTTTCTTTGCCGTTTCGTATTGTTCTTCAGTTTTGGAAAGTGTTCTAGATATAAATGAAATTGGTCTGTTGGATTGTGATAATACTGCTCCTATCGCATAGTCAGAGGCGTCTGTCGTTAGTGTGAATTCCTTATCAAAGTCTGGGTATTGGAGTATTACATCTTTGGATATCAGTGTACTGCGCAACTGTTCGAATGCTTTTATTGCTTTATCGTCTAAGTGAATCAATTTCTTTGCCGACATTCCCTTTGAAATGCGTCCGTCTTCCCCTCTAAGCAAATCAGTCAGTGGCTTGGCCATTGTAGCATAGCCCAGTATAAACCTCCTGTAGTATCCTGATAGCCCAAGGAAGGATCTTAATTCCTTTAAGGTCTTTGGTCTCGGATAGTTAGCTATGGCTTCTACCTTTGTTGGGTTAGTATCTATTCCTTTATCTGATATAACGAATCCTAAGAATTCTACTTTGTTCTTAAAGAACTCGCACTTGTCTAGTTGGCATTTAACGTTTGCTGCACTTAGTGTTTCAAAAATTGTTTTCAGATTTTTGCAATGAGACTCTTCGTCTTTGCTAAAAACAATAATGTCGTCAATGTAAATGTAGCAAATGTTTCCTATGTGTTCTCTAAGGATGTCGTCAAGGGCGCGTTGGAATATTGAAGGGGCATTTTTTAAACCAAAGGGGAGCCTAGTAAACTCGTACTTTCCATTGTTTACGGAAAATGCTGTTTTTCTCTTTTAATGGAATTTGGTAAAATCCGCTTTTAAGGTCTAAAACGGAAAAAAGCTTGTTATTACCTAACTGTGCAATGACTCCGTTTATGTCAGGTATAGGGTATTTGTCAGCTATTGTTACATTATTCAGTTTTCTATAATTAATGACCATTCTATATTTTTTTACGTTGGAAGCATCCTGTTTTTTTGGAACGATCCACACAGGTGAATTATATGGGGAACGCGATGGTCGTATTATATCATTCTCTAAAAGGTCTTTAACCTGTTTGTCAACCTCAGCTTTTAAAGCCATTGGGTACTGATAAAATCTAGAGTAAACTGGTGTGTCAGTATTTATTCGTATTTCGGCTTTCACATTTGTGAGGTAGGTCAGTTTGTCATCCGGTTCGGCAAATAAGGTTGGGTAATTTTTGAGTAAGCGATTTAATTCAAATCGCTGATTGTGTGTAAGGTGATCCAACCTTGGTATTATTACATTGACTGATTCAAATTTTTTTTCTTTAATGGGAATATTCGAGCCATTTTTTAAATGTGTTATTTGGTTTTTTGTGTCAATGACTGCGCCTAATTCTTTTAAGCTGTCATTGCCTAATATCGCGTCAAAAGTTTTGAGAGTTGGTAATAGGAAAAATTTAACTATTGTATTCAGATCGCTAAATAAATTGGCGTTTTTGTGATGAGTTATTTTTATATCGCCACCTACAGAGACAGCATTGAATATGGTTTTGTTTGGTAACGGGTTTGAGACATGTTTTGGATGAATATAATTTCGATTAGAGCCGGTATCAATTAATATTTTTAAGATTTCTCCACTCCTCACCTTACATTCAAAATATGGCAGTGAAGAGTCAGTTACCCTAAAAAATTGAGATAGGAATAGTCATGCTCTGGTTCTTGGTCATTGCTGTCAATCACTTCTGTGTATTCACCAAGTGTTTGTTCATAGTCTGTCTGTTCATCTTGTTCTGCTAAAGTCTGTTCGTAATCGGCCATTGTCGGTGCTCCTTGTTCTGCCTCAGTTTGTTGTTCGATTTCAGTTTGGATATTAAAATTTCTTTGTCTTTTGGTTGGATCTGTAATAGGTATTGGGGGTCGTTTACCAGAGGCATCAAATTGAGGCCTGTTCATATAATTAATTTGCCTAGAGTGAAGGCTTCTGTCCACGACCATTGGCTCTGGTCGTGGTTAGGGTTTTGTTGCAATCGGACGAGGTGGTGGATACGGTTGGTGTGCTGGGGGTTGTGCTATCGGAGCTTGTCGAAATTGTCGCCCAAAATTATTCGGTGCTGGTCAGTATTGTGGGTGTCCAAAGTTAGCATTAAACACTCCTGCTGGCATGGGTCTGGGGGGTAGTATTGGTCTGGTTTGGTACCCATATTATTGGGTATAGGTAGTGGGCGTGGAGGCGGCCCTTGAGGTGTGCTTCTAAAAATGTTCTGTTGAATTTTGCCCGAAGCGTGATTGATACGGTAAGTCTGGTTTTCCAACTTTAGGCATAAGTGCAAAGCAGATGGCAAGTCAGTGGGTTCTTTTATGCCCAGCAACCGGGGAAGGTCGCCACGGAGACCTCGGATAAAGGTATCTAAAGCTTTATCCCTGTAAAACTTGGTCATAACCAATTCTGATTCCCTGCCCAATTCCATGCAACTTATTTTATTGAGTATTAGAGACAAATGTCTGTAAACAACTTGATGGAATTCTTCAACTGTCTGATTGGGCTTTTGGAAAATTGTTGTCATTTGATATTCCAAGGTGGAAATATCTCGTTTGTCTGCGTAATGTAATGTTAAGCACTTTGAGATTGCTGCCCAGTTCAACGGGACATTATAAGAATCGAGGGCAATGTCTGCGATGCCTTTTATCTTATTTCGAATTGTGTGCAAAGTACCGAAATACTTTGCTGTACCTACGGTGTGAGCATAAGTTTCTAATATTCTATCTACACTCCTTTTCCAGGAACCGAATTCAGCTGGGTCACCGGAAAAATCATGCAAAGATCTTACAATATCGGGGACTTTGTCTAAATCTTGTAAATTATGTTGATGTCCCTGGCTCTCGACATTTGCGAAATCAAAGCTAGAACTTTGACTTTGATGCAAGAGAGTTGGGAGTTGTTCGGCCAGAATCTGACGAACGATTTCGGCTAGTTGTTCGGGCTGTGCCATTATGTTTCTGTTTTGTTGGTGTGTTTCTTGTCTTGCGACTTGTCTGTGTTGTTGAATTAGATTAGGTGCGTTAGGTTCTGTTCGGTTTATTGCCTCAGATTCTGTTTCTAAGTTGAGCACTGGTGGTCTAATTAAATTGTTGAAATTTGCCATAAGGAGAAATTTCCATTGAGGTAAAGAATAACTGTGATATCGAATAGTCAACTTGTTTAGTATGGTTACGCGTAGCTAAGTATGGTTATAGCAATAGAATCAATTATTTAAGTGTATAAAATGAATGAGGGAACAAAATATTTTAAATTGTGTCACTTAAGATTTGTTGATAGATCCGTTCAATTATTTAGTTAATTTATGTTTGATTTAAAATTTAAATAGGTCTTAATAATCAATAGTGTTTAGTAGCAAAATTTTATAGCACGTTAATATTGAAACTTACTCCTAATTTAATTATTTTATGGTAAAATTTAATCGCGTATTAAAAATTTTATTTAATTGAAATTTACTTTAAATTATGAATCATAAAACTTTTTTTTAAACTTATTTAGTTGCGTATGAATTGTAATTTCTTTTAGTTTCGAATTTTACTTTATTTAGTTTTAGCAAAGGAACGTGATCAAAGAACTGTGTTCTGTTTAAAGTGAATTTAATTTATTTTAATTGTTGAAAACCAGTGTCTGGTTTTGCTCTTTCACCTTGGAGGGTCCCTTGGGATTCGCAAGATTGAGCTTGTTATACTGCTTTTTTTATTGGTAGTGCAGCGATATTTTATTTTATTGCTTTACGCTTATTTATTTTATTCACAGACTTTCGTCAATTTCTTTAAACACTTTCACTTTGTTTTTGCTTTTAACATATCGCTATTTTTACTTTGAATTATTTGTGCTTTAGTTTTCTTATCTTCTTATTACGTTTTAGGTAATCTGATTCACTTAACTCTACTTACATTGCTAACTTGATACGGCTACTCCTCCTGGTGATCCGGATGTTGTCCTTTTTACGTTTTTACTCGGGATCCTGCGATGCACACGCGTAGAGGATGTTCTGCGGTCGTACCTTACAGAACATGTAGACCGCCTATGGGTTGCCTTTAGTAAATCCGCGTACCAAAGAATGCAACAGGGGTTTTTGGGACTGATGGAGTCGTACTAATGTACTAATCTGACTTAACAAGATTTCCTTCTCATCAGGTCCCTGCTCGGGCGCCAGTTAATCTTTTTCTTTGTGGAAATTAAACGAGTCCAATTTGCGAGGTTGACCTTTTATTTCGGATTCAAATTAAGAACTAAACATTGAGAATTAGAGTAAGCCCTAAGTAAGCTGTGGGTGTCTGGCAGAGGCGTCGGCAGAACGTTGGCGTCGTCGCTGATGGCGTGATCGGCAGCTAGGCGGAGCATTGGAGTGGTTTGAACTCGATTGAACTGGATCGAATTGCAATCTCTGCAATTTCGGTGTTGCGTGGGTTCGTCGCGGCGGATGTTTATAATATTGTTGATTTAGGATTTTTGAACTCTTGTTTTTCTTAGAATACTTTGTTGCACAATTCTTGCAGGCAAAGTACTAAGGGTTCATTGTATCGGCCGTCGAGAGGAGTAACAAAAGTTTCTGTTGTTAACTTATATACTTTTTGGGGTTGGAGATGCTTCCTTTAATGCGTTACAAATTTCTGGACAAAATTATAATACCCTTTTTCAAGGGTATAAAAACAAGTTGTTCAGATTGTCACTTATGAAAACAAGGACATTGATGAGGAAAAAGCTGTTTATAAAATGTATTTGGATTAACAGCTTTGTGGTTGGGTCATAATCTGCTTCCCTTTTACAAAATAAGCCACTATGGAGCTAAGGGTTTTTAACGCTGTATAAGGTATAGCATCTGTTAATGAAACTTTTCATTCAAAAACTTTTAAAATGCTGCACCAGACGACGTATATGAAAGCCTTTTGCAAGAAGTAACACCAATATTATCTGGTGAGAAATGCCGTCGTAAAGTTTTGGCATAAAGCATTTTACTTTTAAAACAAAGTGATTTCCAATATCTTAATCGGCATACATGTATGTTGACTTTTTAAATACTCAATTATTAGATGCGAATTAAATTCGTTCTAACGAGCAAACGAAACAATACAAAAAAGCGAATATTTCTTCTGTTCAGAAATTCAAAATGTAATCATAAAAGGGAAAAAGATAAAAGGAAGAAAGCTTCAAAACGAAGTCTTATCAAACTTTAATAGCTTCTCGCATCTTATAAATGGGTTGAACTATGACGAGTCCGAAAAATTTCCGGAGTATTTTCGTGGAAAAACAAATCTTTAAGAAATCCATCACAACTAGATGTCACATCGTTATTAGCCATATAGGAAGCTCTTGCGGGTTAAAGGTGTGCAATAAATAAATTTTTAACAAACTGCAATAACACAAATTCTAGTCTATTAAAAAGCAGCTTGGTGCAGCTTGGTACATTATCAGGACCTGGAAAAAATAAGATTTTAATTGACAAAAGAGCCTGGATGCGATTGTATGTTAATTGGATCTTCCAGCAATCCCCCAGATTTGCATCCCGAGGAGCCAATTCGGGGCTATACACTGAACGTATACTTTTCTTTTGACTCTCAGCTTTGGCTGCTTAGCAACCATTGCAACTGTTGCATTCTTCGCATGAGTGCGAGTGTATTTGAGATGCGGCAGGAATTCGCTTGTCCAACTAATGACAAGGCACTTAAACATTGCTGGCTGGTGCAGAGAATGTCCCTCCATTTGAAAAGGCGGGACTATCTTCTTTCTAAATGCGAGGGCAGATTTGGACGTTTTTTGAGCGTCTTTAGATTCCATCTCTTGCACCAGGATGATAGCGCTTTGACGTACTCCTGCAGACCCTCTGCTGCCTCAAGTTGACAATTGGAGCTACATACAATATAACAGTGGTAGCAGAGTAAGTTTCGCAGATCTTAATATAAAATATTAATATGACATCGAACTAAAACAGCACAACTATTTATATATCAAGTCTTTAATAATTGGTTTCGTTCATCAGATTCCAGATTCTGATGGTGCTAAATCCATACAGAAACTGTATGTCATCGCTGTAAATGCGTTTCTATTAGTCTTCTTAGTCTTATTAGGGGTATATTTCTCATTTGATCCCAGATAAGAGTCTTTTCAGAAACCTGGTTAAAGTCGGAAATATTTAGCTCCGAAGTTTTACAATATAGGTACACCACTTTTAAATCCTAAGTTCTTATCGCTGCTTACTTCGATTTCGCTTTTGAAGAGGTGAAGCTATCGAATTCTGGTGATTCCTTTGTGTGACCAACAACCAATTATATTATACATGTATTTTATAACCGATCCCTTAAAAAAAGCACATGTAAACTCATGCGTAAGGTGACACTGTCATGCACTTGATAAGGTCACAACTAGATAATGCATTTTTATAACTTATTTCTTAAATAAAATCTACTCACATGCGTAAGATAACACCACGCTGCTAGGGTGAAGGTCATAAAATACTTAGGCCACCAGCGCACATACCGACACTTGGAGGTCGCTTTGGGCATATTGTATATAAATAGTAGATAACAATTCTTGTTAGTACCTAATTGTAAGAGCTTTGTGTTTCTTCGGATGTTGAAGCATATGAATAAAACAGTTTTAAAACCGAACTCATTGGAGTAAGACCTATTATTTTGGGCTCCTCCTTACAATCAATGTTTATTACTTGCTCTTACAAAGCACCTTAATCAGAACAGCCTTCGTACTGGCACCACTTATTTGCCATTCAGTCGGTTTTTAATCGCATGTCTGGTAGCGACTTGCTAGTGATTCCTGGAGACTTCAATTTCCCAGAATCTATTTGGTCAAATATTGAGAATTCATCATCTTTATCACTTTCAACACTGAGGGTATGTTCGAAATTTCCCACGGTCAAATAGGCTACGTAAGAAATTCTATAAGTCAGCGATTAGATCTATGGTTTGTTTCTTATTACAATCGAATTACGCATTCCAGAGTCATGCCACTTTCAACCCCAGAAGATCCTTCCCATCCAACGCTTAAGATGTCCATTAAAACCCTTACTGCTAGCAATCTTCAGACTCGAAATGGAGTTCATAAAACTCGCTGCATTCATAAGGCTGACTTTCAGAGACTAAGCAATTTTATTTATACATTCGATTGGTCCGATCTCTGGGAATGCACCGATATTAAGATCGCTTTAGTAACTTTCTACAAAGCGCTTAACGCTTTATTTGACTCTTGCGTGCCATGGAAGTATCCATCCGCCTCGACTGACCCTCCTTGGTTTACCAGGAGCCTTAAAACTCTAAACTTGGCTGTGATGTAACTTTTTCAATATACTTAGTAGCTTGGTCAAACTTCACCGCGCATAACACTGAGTGTTATAAGAATTATATATACCGCTGCTGGATCCAGTTTACACAGGATCCGAAGCGATTTTATAATTTTGTGAGGACTAAGCGAAAGCATGTATTTTCTCCCCCCCTAATTTCGTTTGAAAATGTATCTGCGACTACTGATCAGGGTATTGCCGATCTATTCGCAACTTTCTTTCAAACAACGTATTGCTACCTACAATTATGGATCGGCGTTATTCATACAATATTCAATCAGCCAATCTTATTTTTGGACCATCTTTTTCCGAAAGCAGAGTTAGCAAATCTTATGAGGGTGAAACCAGTCAATTCGCCATGTCCTGATGGTGTTCCAGGCTGTGTACTGAAAAACTGCGCTAAGCCGTTGTGCAAACCTCTTCTAAAATTTTTCTTCTTGTCTGGAAACTTCGATCTTTCCCCACATGTGGAAGGATTCTTTCAAATTTTCCCTACATAAAAAAGGAAAACTATAGACGAATCTCTAAATTGTCAGCAATATCAAAGCTTCTCGAAAAATGACCACCACATCTGCAACACTTCTGCAGTTCAATATTGGAGTACGGGTCATGCGTCTGGAGGCCCCAGTGTGGGGTTCATCAAGATCGCATTGAATCCGTTCAAAATAATTTCTTGATGTTTGCTTTTAGGGGACTCAACTACGATGCAAATCTTCAACTCTTTGAGTTCTCTCAAAACAAAGAGGAAAAGCGTTTCTCGATATCCCAGTCGCAATACGTGACGGATCGATCTCATTCAATTTTGCCATGTCCGTCTGTCAGAGTGAACGCATGGGTAACAGGAATTATTAAGGTAGAGATATGGGATTTGGCATGTAGACCCCAGTAATATTCGAGCAGATTATATTTGACTTGACTTGACTACAAACTATACTTTTTTTGTATTTTAAATTGTCGTTTTTTATGGCAATACCTTAAGAATGCAACAATATGTTGTTCTCAAGACCAAATTCGTGGAGAGGTTTCCTAACCTTAACACCTTATATTCTTTGGGATTAGTAGCAGGGAAGAAATTAGAGGAGTACCAACCATATGGTCGAAAACTCGATTATAGCCGTACTCTTTTGCCATGATTTTGTGCAAATATGACATGAATTTTATGCCGTTTTTAGTTCAGATTGATTCCCGTCATTCCTCACAGCAGTCGAAGCGTCGCCACTCTTCCTGTAACGTAATGCCTGGCAAAGGGTCTCCTTTGGTGGTTTCATTATTAGCGTCATAGTAACGTCGCTATTTTATGAAACTGGTTATATTGGGAAGTACCTCTCCGCAGTTGACACAAACCGCAACTCATAACGAATAACTATTTTTGCATGTCATGGTGTATGCTTCATAATTATTTCACGCTGCAAGAGATGTTGTATTTATTATAGTTGGTAAACAGGATAAGCTTTGTTTTTGCATCGGTAATGTGCACGGGTAATTAAAAAAATTAATTGTTGGAATAGTTCTTAGAACATGGGCATAGAACTGCGCTTTCCGGATTGAAATAAAACTGTGATAAAAGCCTACCCCAGAGTGGGCAGAGCGACCTTGAGGGAGCGCTGCATCCGGCAAACCAAAAAAGAAAACTTTCGGTTAGAGCGAGCTAGATCTGAGCGACACCAGATGACAGATATGACAATATACCAAACGGCGGCTTAATTTATATATATATATGTATGTATATAATGTATGTGATGGGATCGGTGCGATTCATCTGATTTTAACTTGATAATCCGTGCTTAACAATGCTAACTCTTTTCAGCGACGCCGCTTGAATAGACTTAAATCGGATTTCCAGATTGGTTTACTTCGCTCTTTTAAGCGGAATTCAGCTTACTCAGCTCACTCCTTTCTGGTTGAGATTTTTGGGGCGGAATGGCCTTTTAGACTTTACTTAATCCACAATTAATACACAAGCCCTTTATTACCTTAAGCCATTGTACCTAGGAGTTAGATTAGTATGTAAGAGAGCGAACGTAAGTGGAATGCAAGAAGAGTATAAACTGATAGCGGTAAGGCTAATGAAATATACAAAAAGGAAACAGATACAAATATAGATAAGCACAACGCAAAGCAATACGGTAAGAGAAATTTTATGATTATAATTTATTTGTTTAGATAGACACCAGTTTGTTTAAAGATAAACAATAAATTTCAAACGCAGAGCGGACAGAAAAAACGACCACACAAATTTGCAGGGCTAATTCTGACGGTACATCTGTTGCCCCAAGTAAATCAAGTAAATGACGTTCATATATCGGTTGTCATGGTGCCAAATGTAGTAAGACTTATGTTGGCGTCGCATATTGGATTTGGAATGATGATGAAGACATCTATCAGATACGGAGAAAACCGAAAAATGGTGTGGCTATTTTTTTTGCTGCTTTGCGCTAACATCATTCTGCAGAGCTGGAGAACATTGATTGTTGCAAATGGTATCATAAATTCGGGTGGTAGATGATCCCGAACATTTATGTTGCTCCAGTAAGGATCTAAATCTTAGTGGATGATAATCATCCATTATGATACAATCATTATTAAGGTTTCCAGTCGTTCCTTAAATATTCATGGTTTTTTTCTGATCTGGGCTGATGACTAAGGAAAGTAGGAACATTAGTGGTAGGACTGTTGAATTAATAAGAAGCTCAATTTTTTTGGATTGTCTGCCTGTTCAGCTTTGTAAGCATCGTCCAATGGAATGGTTTATTCTTCACATATCTGGAAATAATGTTCGAATAGTTCTGCTGATTATTTGATCTTTTATAATTATCGTACAAGTTTATCTTTTTTGGGCATTTATATGAGCCGATGGTTTTGACTCTATACGGTTCCAATGTTTCAGCCAGTGTTACGTCACTCACGGAATCTTCCTAAGGTATCCAAGTAGCTTTTCTGCATTATTTGATCGGCGTTTTCGAAATTGTTTAAATTGTTTTCGAATTTTAACTAACTGCGACTGTTTCAGCGCCCTTCAGCCAGTCATCTACGTTGAAATCATTTTTTCATTTTCAAATGTTTTATACATTTTGTTGTTATAAGGTTTTGCATGAGGCATTGAAAATCACTCATATCTAAGTGCTGCTGCTGTCAGACTTTAAAAACAGCAATGACTCATGATAAAATGTCATAAATTTGGACTATGCGTCATAAATATCACTGGTTAACCTTCATTCCAATGCCAGGAACTTTTTGTTTGAAATTTGTTATGTCTCAATACCTTTCTACGGTCCCGATTAGCGTGAATGTCTTTTTTTTTAGCTAAACTAGATGAGATCAAAACCAGAAGCCAGTCTCTATTTAACAATGAACTATTTTAAAAACAAACTATTCGTTTCATTGCTATTATTCCTGAACCGTCTCCAGAAGTCTTTGTGGTATTTATTACCTTGTACCAGAATTTTTCGCAAAATTGACGGTCCGATTGAAATTGATAATACGAGCTTGTCATGTTCAGGTTTCAAAAGTTCTTATTAGGGCACGTTATTGTATCGAGTATTTACTTAACTTGAGAATTCATTTTATAGCCTTATATAGTGAGACACACATCTATAGAGGACGAAAAAAAGCAGAATATATGCAGAGTCAAACGGTTCGGTGTAAGTGTTCGGTGCACAGTCTTGATTTTTTTTTTTTTTTTTTTTATAAAATTGTCTTTATTTACAGTGCACTGTTACTGTTTGTGGCAACTTATACTGCAGTGTATCATAATTTCTATTGAGTATTTACATATTTACATACTTAAACCTACTTAATTAGGGAGTCTGGAGGCCTGAATTAATTTTATGAATTAATTTATATATCTTCTCGGCAGATCTGTTGGGTGAATGCGCAGGAGCCTCCTTCTCGCCCTCAGTCCCAAGACACGTCTCCTCATCGAGAGTTTTCGAGCCAACTGGTTTGGGTGGATTCCCAATTTGTTAACGTACGTAGTTGCATGTGCGTTTATGACATCGCCAATCCTTGGTACCTTCAGCTCTTTTTCAATGTCTTTGTTGCAGATGTACCAAGCCGCTCCAGATAGTTTACGCAAGATTTGCGACTGAGCCACACGAATTTTGTTGAGGTGCGACTTTGCGGCGATGCCATACACTTGGATGCCATATTTCCAAATAGGAGCCAAGACAACCTTATAAATTTTGGCCTTGTTGGAAACTGAAAGTTTGTTTCCAGGCCTAAGGAGCCAAGCCATGCTGTTCGCCTTTGTTTTGAGCCGCCGAGTTACATCCGTTACATGGCGTTGAAATGTAAGTCGCTTATCCAGAGTGACACCGAGATATTTGTGGGCGTTCGATTGTGTGAGGAGTTCTCCATGCAGAAACACACCAGGTGATGTGTCTTTTCTCAGGGTGTACGTCACGGAAACACACTTTTCCGGATTGACTGCAATGTTCCAGCGTAGGGCCCAGTTCTCAAATTTTTTTAGATACAGCTGAAGCGTATCAGTGGCTGTATAGACTCAAGTATCTCTGGCCAGGACTGCAGTGTCATCAGCAAAAGTGGCAACTAGCAGGTCATTGGGATCTGTAAGCGACATGTTGTCAGCTGAGGGCATGTCGTGCGTATACAGGCTATATAGTGTTGGACCTAACACACTTCCCTGGGGTACACCTGCTCTGACTCTTTTTGTTTGGTGGACAGTCCGTCCTGTACTACTTTAAAGGATCGCTCGTGGAGGAAACTTTTTATTATTAAAAAGAGCTGAGGATTTAGTAGGCTTAGATTGTGCAGAAGTTTTCATGCCACACTCTGTCGAAAGCCTGATGGATGTCCAGAAAAGCTCCAACGACGTACTCCTTTCCATGGAAACCTTCCAATACAAAGTTTACTACGCGGTGTAGCTGTTCAGGTGTGCCATGACTGAGTCTAAAGCCAAACTGAAACTTCGGAATAGCTTTCTGGACCTTTCGGGACTCGAGCAATCTTCTCAGGATGCACCTCTCAAGTAATTTGCCAAATGCTGAAAGCAGGCTTATTGGGCGATAGGAGTCTAATTCCTCTGCTGGCTTTCCATTTTTATGGAGCATAATGATATTCGTCCTCTTCCAGGCGCTTGGGAAGTGTCCCAGTCGAAGAGCAGAGTTGAAAATTAGTACAAGGAATAACAAAGCTCTGTGGGGCATCAGCTTAATGGAGCGGTTGTCGATGTGATCCTCACCAGGAGCCTTGTTTTTGCGAAGGCATTTTATATCATCTTCCAATTCCGTGAGTTTAATAGGCTTTACAGGAAGAGCCATCTGCAATGGGGCTTCTAGGGATTCAGCAACCAGTTGTACTCGTCTTGGCGATGCTGTCTCGAACGGCTGGAATCTTTCCTCCAGGTTTCTGTCAAACGCTTCAGCTCTGTCCTGAGGTGATTTTGCCCAAGTGCCATCTGGGTTACGAACTGGAAACTTTGGAGCAACTTGTCTCTTGAATCTCTTCGTAAGCTTCCAGAGCGCGAATTTTGAGTTTTCATCGGCAGTAACTTTCCCCAGGAACGCGTCAGTTGCTTCTCTTTTCAGTATGGCTAGTACTTTTCTCACTCGATTTGATATGTATTTATCTCTGTATTGAGGTTAAAGGCATTGTTAAGTTCGTACTGAAACAGCCTTATATTCGCACCAGGTGGAACGAGCATCCTAATAGGGGCGGTACTATGAGGTGACGTTGTTAGTGAAGCGATCAGCGGCAAGTGATCAGAAGATAGGTCATACTCTTCGCGTACTGATAGTAGACTGTTAGCTATACCTTTGTACAAGAAGAAGTCGATACATGAAGGTACATTCCTCGTGTTATACGGGTAGTGAGTGGGTCTGCCTGTAGCCAGAACTTGAGTTGAGCTGCCGGAAAAAACATCGTGAAGTGCTGAGCCTCGAGCATTCGCTCTTATACTACCCCAGAGGCGATGACAGTCTTGATAGTTAGTCTACAATTCACGTTTCCAACTTTATACTACCTGGAACCGATTTGATTGCAATCGTAGCAGCTACCTATCGAATGTGAATGAAGGTCGTATTTTTGGCTTGTATATGGCTTCAAGTGGCTTATTATGAGATCAAATAGTAATCGTATTTCTCCACGCCCCAAACTGCTAGAGTAATTATAAAGTTGGTTTTCACCTAGTCAAACTGGACCATTACAGCCCGTAACGCTACTAGGCTAGCGTCTATATTGGATATGTTATGGATATAAATATTACACTTTAACTTTTGAAATGCCTTTTCTGTCTTCAAAAACCGAAATTAAATTGCATTTTACGACTCTTTAAAAGCAAGACAAACTTTGATAAACAAACGTATTTTATCGATACGACACAACGCGTATTTCTCCTATGTGTCTTCGCAACCCGCGGAAGCGCACGAAATAAATGCAAACGATCGTCCATGGTCAATAACCCCAACCCGACACATGACCTTAGGAAACCGCAACCACTCTTTAAAGTCACGATGGAACCTGACACTAAACCTATCAGCAAAATGAAGTGAATCCTATTTACAAGCTACAGTTTCTTTTGCATCGTAGAAATACTGTAGGAGAACTACACAAGCGCAAAGGCCCCGTCCAATGCACTAACACACAGCAACACACAGCATTGTAACCATACATCAAACTATAGAGTTTGTCCAATATACAATGACATCAAAAGCCGGATTCATCACCAAGTAGCGTCTGCACGCCTCCAAAACGCACAGCATACCCCTATACAATCAAAAACATCCCCAGAAGTATTTTTCGTAAAGGCAAACAGGTCCCATTTGGTCCTGCGACCACTTTCCAAAATGTGGTCTTCGCAAACGTCCTAACATCGGGACTTACAACACCAAGCTCTACGACAACAACTCTGCATGCTACCCAAACTGATCCGAACCGAATCGACGCAACAATAAAGTAGCTTTGAAACTTTTATGCATACTCTGCAGCAGCAGATGATCGAATTCATGTCCTTCATGAGGACTACCATGCAAGATCTTATGCAAAACCAAAATATCCTCATGGAGATGCGTGTATCCCTAAACTCCAAATAATCGATAATCGATTGTGGAACGCCAACGGCGTTTTTGGCATAAACTTGAGATAACTCAATTCCAGCATGACAATCATATTGACGTCCTGTTAGTGTCAGAAACACATCTCACTTCTAAGTACAACTTTCGAATAAGTGGCTTTTTGTTCTTCGGAACAAATCATCCAGATGGAAAAGCACATGACGGAACCGGTATCCTGATTAGGAACCGCATCAAACACCACTACCATAGCGAGTTTGGAAAAAACTACTTGCAGGCCACAACAATTTCTGGACTTCTGAAACACCCTAATGGATCACTTTATTGCTGCAAGTGACTACAACGCCAAACACACCCACTGGGGAAAAAGGTTTCGAGGAATATGTTTGGTTATTGCGAAGTCGATCAAGTAATGAATTTTGTTTGGGTCGGTAGACCAGTATGATGGTCTGCCTGAAGAGACGAAGTCTCTTTGCCTTTATGATGGCGTTATATAACTGTTTCCCTTTAGGGGTGACGAGGTCCCCAGTGGGTGTGTTTGGCGTTGTAGCCACTTGCAGCAATAAAGTGATCCATTAGGGTGATAAGGATCAGTGCCGAATCTCTACGGGATCTATCATCTAAGCACTCGCCAGTCCTTTTAAATCTCAACCTTCTCTAACTCTCTGAGACTTTAAGTCAGGCTAACTGATTACATCAAAGAGAACCAACTGGGTCAAATACAGAAAATACATAAGGTCACACATTGAGCTGAATCCAAGGCTAAATTTTGCACATCAAATACCCTGGAGAGTGTCTTAGTTACAGCCACCAGAATGTCAACACCTCAAATAGAGAGCGCCTTAAGCAGACCTAGGATGACAAACGCAGACATCGCGCGGCTCATTTTGAAAATCTATATAGGCGACGGGAGTCGCAAGCTCATGGATAGCCAATCGCAAACAGAAGATTCAAAAATGCCTCACGAAATCTCTCCAATGCGTTGAAGGAAGAAGCTAATCACACACATCGAAGCCAAAAGTACACATCTTAAGCTTAAGGTAGTAGTCTCCACTGGCTTATAAACTCTCGGTCACCCCTCTGTCTGGACTACAGAATCCTACTCTTCAACTCCGTACTAAAACCAATTTGGACGGACGGCTCCCAACAATGGGGAAGTGCCAGCTTAGTAACATTGAGATCATGCAAAGGGCCAAATCAAAGATAGTGAGAACATTCACTGGAGCACTATGGAATATCAGACGAAAATTAAACATTATCGCTCTTTTCACAAGCAGTTTTTCCAATCTGCCTGACTTATCGAACTGTATTTTAAGCCTGAATCAAGAATAGAGGTGACTTTACCACCACTGGTTTTTCATAAGATTTCTACATCGTGTATTACGAGAAATTAATCCCAATCCACTTTCAATCTTAGCAGTAATGTCCTTTATTGTCGAATCTTCTTCTTCCTTCTTAACTCATTACTGCTGCAGCCTCTTTGAGAACTTTGAGAAAAAATGTCCTTCAATAGTTTGTAGCGTAAATTCATCGAATTCATCGATCTTCTCTTCCGTGTCTTTATACATACAAAGGGTGATTTTTTAGCTATTATCTTTTTGGCAACAGGTGACGCAGGTTTCGTGTTTTGTATCACTGTCAAGCATCTTCAGTTTGGTCTGTATAATTTAACCAGGAATCATCTTACAAACGAACAACGTTTAAAAATTATTGAATTTGATTATCAAATTTCGAGCTCTGTAAAAAAAAGTTCTTCCATTTTATGATCAGTTTCATCGACCCACTGAAGCGGCTATTCGGGCCACTGTGACTGTGATTTCGAACAACATTCACATTATTGGACATTAAATCACCATCACGCTTACGTAGAGAGCGAACTGAAGAAAATATGGCAGCTGTATCGGACAGTTGTAATGATGACCATCAATTATCAATTCGTGGGCCTCTGTTACTCAACAACCTGGGAAATTTCGCGGAAGGATTTAAGTATGAAGCCGTACGTACCGCAACGCAGAATTTTTGGTAAATGGGCTCTCGAAAAGTTGGTCGAAGATCCACAGCTTGGTGCGGTTTATGGGCTTGTGTAATCATTGGACCGTACTTCTTCAAAGAAGATGGGAATCGTAACGTAACTTTGATTGGTGAGCACTACCGTGAGATGATATCAAACATTTTTTTGCGCAAAATGCAAGAGTTTGACTTGCATGACATGTGGTTTCAAGAAGACAGTGCCACATGCCACACACAGACGAGTTTGGAGAACATTTTATTTCACGTTCGGGCCCGGTCAATTGACCGACTCCATCGTGCGATTGAACATTAAAGCATTTATTCGTGAGATACTGTCCAAAATGTTGGAAAGAGTATGCCAAAGTTAAACTAAGCGGATGGACTATTTGAGGCGTAGTCACGGGTAACATTTGCATAATTTAATATTCTTCAAATATTAAATTATATGGACCGTAATTTTATGTTTTTTTTTTTGAAAACTTTCCTATAGTTCCTAAAAAATCACCCTTAACAATAAAAGTAAACAACCACTGCTCAAACTTAGTCCACCATAGCGATTTATCTGTTAAATGTACCCGGAAGGTTTTGAGTTTGGTCATGATTACATCCAACTTTATAAATTCATAAATTAATACAATAATCATATTCGAAAACAAATGTTTTTTAATCAATTTGAATTTTTTATATTTTGGTCTTGAATATTATTTTTATACCCTTACAGATGGTATTATAATTTTGTCCAGAAATGTGTAACGCATTAAAGGAAGCATCTCCGACCCCACAAAGTATAAATATATTCTTGATCAGCATCAACAGCCGATTCGATATAGCCATGTCCGTCTGTCCGTCTGTTTCTATGCAAAAAATAGACAGTAGTTTTAAAGCTAGCGTTTTGAAATTTAAAGGGCGCGCAACCCTTTTGAAATTTTTACCAGATCATTATTTTTATTGCTCGCAGATCAAGTTTAAAAATCGGTCGGATCGGACCACTATATCATATAGCTGCCATACAAACGACCGATATGAAAACAAGTCTTTGTATGGGAAACTTTTTTATTATCCAACCTATTGCAACTGAATTCGACATTATTCATTTGACATAGCCATACATGATTTGTGAAAGTTTGGTCCGGATCGGACCACTATATCATATAGCTGCCATACAAACGACCGATATGAAAACAAGTCTTTGCATGCAAAACTTTTTTGTTTTCCAAGCTTTTGCAACCGAATTCAACATTTATAAATTTGACATAGCCATTCACGATTTTTCGAAGTTTGGTCCGGATCGGACCACTTTATCATATTAGCTGCCATACAAACGACTGATATGAAAACAACTCTTTGTATGGAAAGCTTCTTTGTTTTCCAACCTATTGCAACTGAATAAAACATTTATTTATTTGTCATAGCCATACCAATAATTTTGAAAAGACTTCTGATTTTTACATAAGTACTTATTGCAATTTTGTAAAGATCTGCAAGGGTATACCATCTTCGGCAAGCCGAAGATAACTTTTCTCACTTGTTTTAAACCGATTTCCTTTCTGTAAATTCCCCAATTTCATTTCGCTGTTCTTTTTTTAAACACAGATTTAGGTTATGCAGCAGCCGCAATTGAGTCGGTTGAAACCGGGCGACTCCTATTTTACTGACATTTTATTACTTTGCACACAAAACGCAACATTTTACTTCAAAGTTTTTCACTTTTGAGTTGAGTTGAGACTCACAGTTGAGACTCCTGTGACCAATCTCTTAGTTTTCTATTGTCTCATTTGTCTCAGTATAATATATCACAAATAACTCTGATATTCCAAAATAAGATTAAAAAGTTATTTTTCGTTGACTGCAAAGTCTAATATCTTGTCAGATTGTAAAGAGCTGTCAGATAATAGTTGTAGATAATAATTGTTTGCGTTCATTCCGATATTGTATCTTTAAAAGTCGAGATAGTTTTAAAAGAACGAAAATACACACTGGAGACCACGTGCATGCGAAAACTAATATAATAGTCTAATATAATAAAAAGCTTATCTATTTTGCTGCTGTGCAAAACAGTACGCATTCTAAACTTTGGACTCTGCCTTGCAGAGTCGGCATTTGGACAACAACAAACAATAGTGGGAGAGATGTGATAAGCTTGCATTCTCTGCCCATTGGGCCCCTCACCACGCGCGCAGCCGCAAAGAGGGGCAATAAGCACTGGACTGGACTGGATTAATAACTGTAAAATAGATACGAACAACAAAACTTCTAACTCTCAGCTTAGTAATAAGCCGATTAATTATGAAGAAATGTGGCAAATAGCTGGTAAATCTCCACTGGAGCTCAGGATGGACTTATTAAATAATCAACGCTTCTCATGCACAGAATCTGTTAACCTAAGCACAATAACTACGACGATAACATTTACAAGTGCTTCTTGCAATACCACATCTACAACAACTGCAGCAATCGGTAGGCCGAGCTCTAGAGAAAGAGCTACTGCTAAATTGTCTGATGCGCAAAAAATTCTGACGAAAGAGAGGAAGAGGAAGACAAATTTATTACCCAACCTTAGCTCCAAAAGAGCGGTCAAAGGCGCGAAGCTGGAGCCATATTCAGCAACAATTAGGAAAGCAAACTCAAACAATAGGTTTTCCATGCTAGACATGAAATTGGACGAAACCAGTGATGGTATAAAAATTCCACAAGTTTGTAATGACGCCGCTGCCACCTTGTGTGCATCGGTCGCTCCGAATATTCCCAATGATGACTGTGTACCAAATGAGACATCCAACAGCCCACAACAGAATACTGATAAGCAGAATTCTTACAAACAATCAAAACCACCGCAAATAGTGCTGAGCCTTACCAACTTTAATGATCTCTTCGAGCTCATTACGGAGGTCACTAGTCTAGATAATTTAACAGTTAAAGTCAATCAAGGGGAAACAGTGAGAATATTTCCCAAAGACGCTGATACTTATAGAGCCATTGTTAATATTTTGGATAGTTCGGGAATTGAATTCCATACGTACCAAATGAAGGAAGAGAAGCCTTACAGAATAGTAGTTAAGGGCCTCCACCATAGCACCTTAAACCACGAAATTATTGCCAACTTTAAACATATGGCTTTGATGTTCTACAAGTACATAACCCAAGATCCAGGAGTAATAGAGAAGAAAAACTTAATATATTCGTCATTAATATAAAGCCATGTGCAAAAATTAATGACATATATGATATTAACACACTATGCCGACAGAAAGTGCGGATAGAAAGAATGCGTAAATCATCGGAAATTGCTCAATGCATACGTTGTCAGGAATACGGCCGCACAGCTAAATACTGTCGTCGTCATCCCAATTGTGCTCGCTGTGGCGAAAATTACTTAACCAAATTATGCATGCTTCCCAATGATCAACAGCCTATCTGTGTACACTGTGGAGGAAATCACACGGCAAGTTACAAAGGTTGCCAGTGGTACCAGGAGTATCTTCGACGTTCAACGGGCACTGTAAAGAAGCAACAACCTAAGCAATCCAGATTAGATAAAAGTGCAGCAAACCAGCAACAACCCCAGCAAAAACAGCAGCATGCAACTAAGCAGCATGCAATAGCTAGCACTTCCAAAGCCCATACTGGGAGCTTGTCCTACGCAGATATTGAAAGAAATGGCATTACAACAGCCCAGCCTCGTTTACATAATGTTCAATTAAAGGGATTTAATATTGAACAGCCACACCAGCTTGACGTTCAGTCAATATTGGCACAGCAGCAGGAACAATTTATGAATTGGCAGCAATGGGTTCAACAACAACAACAGCAGCAATTCCTATTGTGGTCACAGCAGCAGCAACAGGAGCAACAACAACAAAAGCTGAATAGTCAACGACTCGAACGGCTGGAAAAAATGGTTTTTGAAATGGCCAATATATTGACACAACGGACTGGGGATACATCCGCTTTCCAACTCCGTAGTAACGCTTTACCATCGCATTGAACCCTCTGAAGATTCTTATCTGGAATGTAAATGGCATTTCAGGTAAAGCCAGAGAAGTTGAACTCTTTGCTCACAACAACTGCGTTGACATTCTTCTCCTAAACGAGATTATCAACGACTCAAGAGAGGGAATACAGTTAAAATACATGGGTATAGCTTTTATCCCGCATATAAACGTTCAAGACATAATCACGGAATGGGAGGAGCAGCAGTACTGGTGAGGAGATCTCTTCGTCATTTCACGCAAAGAGTTATTGAAACGAGAACTATTCAGATGTCTTCAGTTAAGGTCTTCACCGGGCTGGAAGATATGGAATTTAGGCACTTCAGTGACATACTTGTCTCTGAACGCCCGACATTGGCTGTGGGGTGATACGTACAATTCACCCAGGGGGCGAGAACTAGCAGAAGCCATTTCCGCCAGAAGCGCTTATATCCTTGCAACAGGTTCGCCAACTAGATACCAGCATGTGCCCAGTCACAGACCTACCTGCATTGATTTTGCTGTGTACCATGGGATAAACTTAGACAGAACAAGTATTTGCGAAAACTGGGATCTAGACTCCGATCATGTAGCCCTTGTTGCTACTCTACAAACAGAAGGTGCCTATGTTAGGCCATGCTCTCGGTTCATAAACAGCCGAACTGATCTTTTGGTTTTCAGACAACATCTGGAAAACTCTTTTCAGTTAAATACGGTTCTAAGCTCTTAGGAAGACATCGAGAACACAGTAGACATTCTAACGCAAAAAAAATACATAGAGCTGCTTCTGCTCCTACGCCGTCTGAGCCTAAAACATTCCCTAGAAGTTGTGGTATTGTACTAACAAGGGATGCCAGAGAACTAATCAGAACTAAAAGACGTTTTCGAAGAAGAGCAATTCGAACTCAAGATCCATGGGACAGAATTTTGTGGAACCGAGCAGCAAAGCAATCGGATCAACGACATTATAAGACAAGGTAATATCTTGCCAGATCATCAATTCAGATTTCGAAAGGGACACGGCATTATAGAACAGGTCCACAGACTGGTGAAACGCATATTACAGGCTTTTGACGACTGCGAGTACTGCAACGCTGTCTTTATAGATATGCAACAAGCCTTCGAAAAAGTATGGCATGTTGGATTGTTATGCAAGATAAAAACCCTAATACCTGCGCCCTACTTTTGCATTTTAAAGTCATATCTGGAAGGACGAGAATTTAAAATCAAGGTGAGAAATAACTAATCCTCTATATATCCAATGAGAGCTGGAGTCCCACATACTCCTTGTACACTGCTGATATTTCTGCCCGAGTTTCGAACACATGAAAGCACCGAACAAGGCTCTTATGGCAACCTATGCAGATGACATCGCAGTTCGCAGTGACTCTAGGGACAGCAGAGAGGCAGCTAACGGACTACAAGAATATATTAATGCTCTGCCAGCCTGGTGTAAAAAGTGTAATCTAAAAATAAACCCACTGAAAACATCAAATCCATGCTTCACACTGAAAACGCTCATCCAGAATACCCCTCCAATCCGACTAGAAGGAGTTACCCTGAATTAGCCGCGGCAAGCAACATATCTAGGTATCACCCTGGATAAACGTCTCACCTTTGGGCCGCATCTCAAAAACACAGTAAAGAAATGTGGTCACAGATCACAACAGCTGAGATGGCTCATGAATAGAAGGAGCACTCTTTCGCTGAGGTGCAAAAAAGCTGTGTATGCGCACTGTATCGTACCGATGTGGTTATACGGGATCCAGATTTGGGGAATCGCAGCCAAATCTAATTATAAACGTATCCAGGTGATGCAAAATCGCGCACTACGACAAACAACCAACTGTCCGTGGTATGTACGTAACTCCACACTTCATAAAGATCTCAATCTTCACACAGTTGAGGAACAAATTGGAAGACACACAAGTCGATATAGTGACAGATTACTGAGTCATAGCAGTCTCCTTGCAAGACGTCTTATCCCCGCTCAACCTTTGAGATGAGTTAAACGGCAAGGCTTCGCCAAGACAATTGGACAACAGTAAAAACTTTTCACTTATGTTCCTACTTCACTTGTTTTGATATAGTGTTTGGTAATTCTTAAGAATATTTATCCACCCTGTGTACCCTGTGTATGTTAAGGTACAAAATTTTGATGTACGGATTCTTCACTTAAATAAAAAAAAAATAAAATAAATAAATAAAAAAAAAATTGAAATGATCTAACTCCAAGCTTGCAAAAGCTTAATATGTTCTTTTATGAAGCGTAGTCACAGCTGGGAGACCTCCTTAATATACGTCGCTCTTCCACTAGTGCGGATGATGGCGACCTTGATGGATCACTCTTCGTCATTCAATGCTTTTGTGGTACGTTGCTTTCGACAACCAGTACGAGTAGGCTGTGCATGTAGTCTTGGGCCTAGAGGTCCCGGTACCATCACCGAACCATCATCAAAACGCGTGTCTGGTTAACGGAGCAATCTGCCATCAGCACAACCACGTTAGACGTTGGCTGGAACGCGGTCCGCGGTCCGCCATTGCTGTAGTCTTAACTTGGTACTTTCCGGATTTTGACACCTGCCCTTAAGTGGAGCTCGTGGCGTCATAAACAAACGCCCATTTATTTTTTGATGCCTCTGCCTCGGCTTATATTTTAAGTTGCAGATCCTCGAAATTATTTTTTTATCCTTTCCCGCAAATATTGAAATTTTTAAATAATTTTTCAGGAGTTTCATCCGAGCCCAAATACTTTAAAGTAATACGAAATTACCGAATTAATAATAAATAAATTATTGTCAGGTTAACAACTTTATTTTTGAGTCTTTTGTTGTCAACGTTGTAATTTCAACAAGTAAGGTAGCAGCAGTCGGGTTTCCCGATTGCAAAATACCCTGTACCCTTAGACATGCTTACAATTTATTTATTTAGTATCAATAAATAAATGAAACAATATTCTACCGTATTAGAAAAGAGTACCATAACAATATAAATTTGGTATGATTTTGGTTATGAAAATAAGTTTTGTGTGTCATAAAGCCATACACATTTCGCTGTCAACGTCGCAGTCGGCGTCGCGCAATGCGTGTTTTGCTGCGCTTCTGCTTCCCTTGCCAAAGATTTTGCATGTGGCATAACTTCCGTGTTTCTTATCCGATTTGATTCAAATTAAATTAGATTAAAAATTAGATAGCTTTTATAAGCACCAACGCATATGCCGAATTGCATAGCATTAGCTTAATAATTGTGGGCGTGGCAGTTTTTTGAGGTTTGCGGGAAGCATTGTTGTGGCAGTTTTTTGCTGTTTGCGGGGGAACGGGGGGTCATATCTGAATAAAAAAACAAACTTGTACTGCGTATGGTAATTACCTATGCAACGATATATGACACATGTCTGTAGCTCTTGTAGTTTCTGAGATCTAGGCGTTGATACGGACAGACGGACGGACGGACGGACGGGCAGACGGACAGACGGACATGGCTATATCGACTCGGCTCCACCGTCCAATAGCTGATATCTCCTGGTTGAAACATCTGTGGCAAATCAAAATATTATAACCAAAAAGGGATGATAAAGGATGTCAAAGCTGTGAAACTGAAAAAAAAAAAAACAATTAATTGCAGCATGAGTACATGGTCTCTGGTTCCACAAACAAAAGAAGACTATTTAAACAAATTTAATTTATATAAATATGTATTTAGATAAAATATAAAATTATAATAAAATGTTTGTTTGTCGCCTGTTTCTTTGGAATAACGCAAAATGTGGCTAGTCTAAAATCAAATTAAATATATAAGGCTGGTTCAATTAAATTCTTTGTGAGGATTTTTATACTATTTATTTTAAATGCGTTCTTAAATATTAAAGGTCTTTTGTGCTGCCTAACGCAACAATGCTTTTCATCTTTGTTGACCAAGAGATTGGACTTCCAGCAATGAAAAATGCATAGCCGCTGTAGGACTTTTTGCTCTTCACATTGGCTCAATCAGCGTTAACATGCCCTTTGATTGATTTGCGAGACTTGCGGATACCTCAGAATGTATTTCGATGGATTCCCGTGTTCTGGATCTGTGTTTCCTTGCAACAATTGCTCACAGCGTGCAAATTATCTGACCGACTCAGGACTACTAAATGCATAAGCTAACCAATTAGTGACTGAAACCCTTTCATATTAATTTGGACACATATTTCACTTTTGCATCCCAGTTGATACCTAGGGTCTAAAGGTGGATTTACTGGTCAACGCCATGAAATGTATTGTTCCACACTCTTCCGAATTGTTTAAACCGTAGATGGCCATTTTTAGCTTAAGAACCTTGTTCGGAGGATGTTGTCAACAAAATTCGACGGTTTCTTCATGTACACAATTTCATTCAACTTGCTGTTCAGGTATGCGTTTGCCATGTCGATTTGGTGCACATACAATTGTTCTCAGGCAGCGATTGCAAACAGCATAAGATTCGAATCATATCGGATAACAGGTGAGCCCATTTCACAATAGTCTACGCCCAGCTGTCACCCACAGCCTTGAGCAACCAATATTGATTTGAAGCTTTTAATCTCACCGTCTTTGCTTCTCTTGATTCGATATACCCATTTGTGACCTTTAGGTAGCTCATATTACGCACATGCATCGTTTGCTTTAAGAGCATCTAATTAATTTTGCTTATCTTTTGACATGTTGGCCGCGCATTCCATCGGCAATGAATTTTGGTATCTCAATATAGATCTCCCATATAGATTAGACTACTGAGCACCTAGTATTGCTTCTTCGACCGGTCTAGTTGCTATGTACGTACGAGTCTGCGCGTACCTAGTCCCTGTCTGGGTGTGGTTTGTTCTGCTGAGCCTCCTTTGTGCTATTCCCGTCACTGATGCGTTCATTATCGCTTACGCTTATGAACTCCTCCTCTTTGTCAGAGTCACTGCGCACGTCTTTCACAGCTTCTTCTTGCATAATAGGTTCGTCTTTTGGTGTATAAGTTTATGACTCCAGGCGAATGATGCTTGTCATAAAATTGTTGTTTTTTAAATAAGGCTCTCAGTTTTTAGTAGTTTTTTCGCAATTATGAATCGCTTCTCTCTATCATATAAGCGATTTTTTTTATTCTGTGGATGAATAACCAACGAAGATATATTCCTTGCTCTTTGCCTTGAACTTGCCTTTTGTACATTTATCAATCTGCGAGATCCAAACACTCACATGTGCTGTATTGAGGGCTTGTGGTATTTCTCCTGTCACTGCTTTTGTGGTACTGCCGTGTTTTAAACCTCTGCCCACAAGAACTCCTATACGTTGCCTTGGCTACCGCCACCAGTAGTTTTCTTGCCGGATAATTTGGGCCTCCTACATTGGGCATGAGCCTGGACAGGGATGCAGTCGTTATTGCTGCTTGCTATGTACGTACGAGTCTGCGTGTACCTAGTCCCTGTCTGGGTGTGGTTTGTTCTGCTGAGCCTCCTTTGTTCTATTCCCGTCACTGATGCGTTCATTATCGCTTACGCGCTGTTGGCCGCCATAGAGTGGTCTGCCTTGAGAATAGTTCTGCTACTATGCTAGCCAGAACATCCGGGTCAGTTGGAGTTGCCTCTCTCTTCTTTAGCTTGTTAGCTACGAGTTTGTAGGGGAGTCCCCATGGCTCTCTATCCACGGTCTCTAGCAGTTCCTTATAGGCCCGCGCTTTGGCTGCCAATATGCCGTGCTTGAACTCTGAGCGTTTGCTTCTGAAGGCCTCGATGAGTTCTGCGTGCTGGGTGCTGCTTCTGGCTCGTTGCGCCCTTCTCCTTGCCCTTAGGCATTCCGAGCGTAGCTTGCTTAAGTTGGCGCTCCACCAGTACACTGGGGGCTTGCGCTGCTCTTTTTTCCTTCTTGGCATGGTTGCGTCGCACGTTGCCTCAAGCATCTTCATGAGGTCGGCCGCCATTGAATCTGCGTGTCCATTTGTGATCCGAAGTGAGTCGATTTGGTATTCCAGCATATCCTCGTCCATCTTCCTTGAGTCCCAGGCTTGCCCGACTGATCCTCTCTGCCGCCTCCCAGTCGTGCCCTTCGGTAGGATGCAGAAGGAGATCAGTGCGTGGCCACTCAGCGTTACAACGTCGTGGACCGTCCAGCTCGCGTTCGCCACTAACCCTCTGCTGGTGTAGGTGATGTCTATATAGGACGAACCCCTATCGTTATTAAACGTTGGTTTGCAGCCGTCGTTCAGCAGTACCAGGTCCAGCATAAGCATTGTGTTTATAACTGCTCGGCCTCTGAGATTGGATAGCCTGCTGCCCCATTCTTCTGCCCATGCATTGAAGTCGCCCGCGATGATCTTCGGGCCGCGCCCTCTCGCATGGCTGCCCAGCACCTCCATCATATCCTCGAACTGGTCTGGGGTGTCGCTAGGGGGGGCGTAGCAGCTGTAAAAATGCACTCCTTTTATTTTTGCATATGCTATCCCGCGCATCGGCGAGGCCGCCAATTCCTGTATGTGCAGGTTTCTGCAACACTTGATGGCTGCTTTACCGGTCTCGTCCAATATCATCGTGGGGTTGCCTCGGGCCGGGTAATAGGGCTCGCTCAGAAGCATGATGTCTACCTTGCGCTCCGCCGCAGTTTGGGCCAGGAGGCTCTGAGCAGCTGCGCAATGGTTAACATTAAGCTGGACAATCTTAATTTGCTCCTGCATTATGCTGGGACTTTACTTCTTTGAGGCTGGCTCTGTATGTCGGGCAAGCGAAACAGCCCGTTGGGTGGTTTTTGTCCACTTCGTCGCTGCATATTAGGCACTTTGGTGGTGCAACACATCCCCTTGCTTTGTGTCCTCGTTCGCCGCATCGCATGCAGCAGTCTGATCGGTCGATCGCCTTGCAGGACGTTGCTCTGTGCCCGTAGCCCAGGCAATTGTAACATCTCGTGGGCTGGACGTCCTGGATGATGCGGCACCTTGACCACCCCACGGTTACCGTGCCCTTCTTTAAGACCGCGATCGCATCATTCGCGGTCATCAGGACAGAGGCTATCTGAGTCCCATCCCGCATCCTACGTAGTCCTTTGATGTCCTCTGGTTTCAGCTGGATGCCTTGGTATAACGATTGGTTAGGGACGGTAAATTGTTTAGAAGGAGTCTGTTAAAATAAGATGGGAGGTGAAGATTTGCATCCCACTTGAGTCCCCTAAAAGCAAACAACAAGAAGTTCCTTTGAACGGGTTCAATGCAATCTTGATGAACCCCATACTGGAGGCTCCAGACGCATGACCCGTACTCCAGTATTGGACGTACTAAAGATACGTATATGCTTTTAGTTATATAAGTGTCATTGGACCATCTTTTAATGAAGCCAAACACACCTTTGGCCATTAAAGTTTTAAGAGATTGGTTGGAGTTGCTGTCAATTTAGAGATTCCTCTATAGTTTGTAGCATTGGATGTTTTTCCTTTATGAAACGGCATTATGAAAGATTCCTTTCACATGTGCGAAAAGATCAAAGTTTCCAGAGACAAGGAAAAATGTTTTAGAAGAGGTTTGCACAACGGCTTAGGGCAGTTTCTCAGTGCACAGCCTGGACCACCGTCAGAACCTGGCGAGTAGATTGGTTTGACCCTCAGAAGACCCGATAACACACTGCTTTAGGATAAAGATGGTCTGAAAATAAGATTGGCAAATTGGATATTGTATAAATAATGCTGATCCATAATTGTAGGAAGTGAATACGTTGTTTGAACGGAAGTTGCGAATAGATCGACAATACCCTGTTTTTAATTCAGTATTTTTGTATTATATTATACCAACGGCTAAGGAATCAAAAAATCTTTATGAATGGTGCACCAATAATAAATTTTGGTGCAATTTGGATCGGCCATAATTGTTTTGTTGGTATTTTAAAAGGTTTACTTAATGCGGATGTACAAAGTTTAGTTATTGCTTGTATTGTATTTATTGACGCTGCGTGCTCTTACCGTTGTACACAGACCGGCAACTCTTTTGGATGACGACTTCAGACTTACTGCACAGTTCGGTGTGATTAGAGGACCCAGGCATGTAGGGTTGCTACATAATTTTCCAACATGTTTCTTACTTTTTTTCTTCTCAACGCAGCGAATTGCAATGTTCTCTAATTAGTTCATCTATGCTCTACGGATGGTACACTCGAACTGACTTGCTCTCATTAATTCTTCTCCTCTACCTAACATTGCTCCACGCTTAGCAGGGATCTCGCTCTTCTTCCCCACCACGCTCCCACTTAGAAGCTCTCTTTTATGTAAAAGCTCTCTTTTATGTAAAAGCTCTCTTTTATTACTCATTCATTCTCGTGTTCGTTTACACTGAGAAATTTACAAATAATAACAAAATCTAGTAATTCAGAATAATTTCCCGACATATACATGGTACGGCAGCATAACTTCCCTTTTTAAAATGCGCGCCATTTTATGTTTTCATTGCCAAAATGTATGTTAGATATTTTCCGAGTTACATGTAGTTCGTCGCCAGAAGTTTTTTCTTCAAAAGAAATTTATTTTGATTTATTGTAGAATTATACGGGAGGTAAAAAGTAACTTTCCCACTGCGATAGCTGCGCAAGGAGCGGTGCCACTCAACATTGGCAATACATCCGTGTAGCTTAGTCCCCCCACGCTCTATATGTGACCAAGTCTCTGTGACGCCCAGCTTGACAGCCATTCGAGATGGATCACCCGATCGCTCTCGCCGCCAAGTGTCAAATCCGATCTGCTATACGTTTCATCGAGAATTGACTACAGTAAATGGATAAAACTGCATGTCTGTCCAACAAGTTCGTTTGTGGTGTAGAGAATTTAGAAAGGCCCAACAGATGTTCGCGACGCAGAGCGAAGCGGACAGCCGTCGATTGTTGCAAAAATTGATCAAGTTGTTCGCGAAAATCACCGGATGACGATCGAGGATATCGAATTACGTGTTCCAGATGTATGCCAGAAATCTGTCTATAACATTATGACAGAAAAATAAGGGTACACAAAGGGGTGTGCACGCTGGATGCCCAGAATGCTCACAGCTGATAACAAGCAGCAGCGCATTGACTGTTCACGGACTGGCGGAGGACTTCTTCGACAGAGAAGGTGATTATGTGGAAAAATAAACAAAGAATCAACCCTTCCAATGATGTATGATAATACATTAATAAACCATGTTGTACACTCGAAAAATAATTGGGAAAGTTACTTTTTACATAATCCTCGTAGCTTGATTGGACTATTTAAGTACTCTGCAGTTCTTTATGCTTTGGATACTGTCAAGAATCACAAACGGATTATGTTCGAACCAACGACATCCCACCTATTTATTGAAAATGTAACAGCTGTTAACACAACACTGTATCCAGTATCGGTCGAGCTTTGCTATTGCATCATTTTGTAGTACTCTTTATCCTGAGTTCTTTGTTAACGTTTGACTGAAACACTTCGTTGTGTCTTTCTTTATTGAATATTCCTCCAAATACAAGAATTATCAAATTTATATGAGATAAGTTTCACTTACCAGGACATTGAGTCAGGCCTCAGTCCGCTCCCAGAATAGCTAAATTAAAGCGATATTTATCTTTTATAGTTTCTCTGTCAGCTTGTTCCCCTTAGTTTTAGTTCGCTCTAACCATAAGTTTTCGTAACTCGTACCCCCGAGTCAGACTGACTAAAGACATATAAGTTAACACATAAGAGTTAAAAAGAATTACTATAACATTGTAATACAAATATACACATATATAATATGTATACATATATAATATACACATGGTTTTACCCATTTGCTCCGGATTTCGCTGGCGCATGAGGTGAATGGTAACCTGTGATACAGATAATTTACTCTGTTGGGCTTCTGTGTCCAACTTTTAGGTTAAGCTTTTAGGTTAAATTTAACTATTGTACCATAGTTAGTTGGTGGAAAACATTGAGAATTAATACACTACCGTAACAAATAGTCTCACCTTCATGACAGTACGAAGTCAAACCCTCCATCATAATCTTTATGAGAAGACACACTGATACCAAGCAACCTGTGACACCATCGTTGGACCGAAAAACCATACTCCCACATCTCTGGACCAGCAAAACACACTTTTTGGCGCCCAATATACAAGGATACACATATTAATTAAGTCAGGTTTTCTTCACTACCCACACTATGTAAGTTCGTTTAGAATTTTCTCGAAACTACTCGCATTAAAATTAAACACACGGCTGACAGCAACATATGTAATGGTGGAAAAAATAAAAATAGGTAATCAAGTTAAATGTCATTATAAATTTATTCTGTGTGTCGTATCATATAAATTATATATTATATATATTATATTATATCATTAAAAGACGCAGGTTCAATATCGTCAATCCAAAAAAAAATCAAGCCGCTGATAGGAAGTTGTTTTTATACACATGCGCACATAAGTTGGTTACTAAAGCCGAGAGTGATAGTCCCTTCTGTGTAGACAACGATAGTCAGGTCCTAAACCTAGACTAGCATATTAGATAGGTACAGAACTAAGCAAATATTAGCCGAATACAGAACTAAGTGACCCTTAGCCACGCAGAAAACCAAATAAATTTCGACATGGACGCAAGTGCAAGCGTAACCGAAGCGTTAGCGTAGCAAGAACGAAGATTTCAAGATCCCCTAAACGCTATTAATGAACACGTAAATAGTTTATGTATTGATGTACCACAAGTTGAAACCTATAAAATAATTTATATTTTCCTATTTCTCTTTATTTATCTATTTTAATATTCCTCTGCACATAAAAAAATAAGTCCCAGAATTTAGTGGGGTTCAGAACAGTACCTAGCATGGAAATTATCAGCTATTCAACTATTCAATCCTTTTACAATAATTAGGAATAAAATTATATAAGTATAAGTATAAAAATATACTGTTCTGAACTTTGATGCAGTTAAGGTAAGACTAGATTGATCTTACGCTGACAAAACTTCACTGCGACTATTGCTTATTTCTGCTTAGCCGAAGGATCTACTAGCTTTAGCATTGGCTAGATAGGCAGAAACTAGCATAGAACATAACATGTTTTCGGCCTTATACGCCAAAGCCAAGTCAGAAAGAAAGCAGGTAACAGACCATAGCAACCGCTCCCAAGCAAAGCATGGAACGCATAATAAAGACGATCGGAGTAAAACCTTCACTTTCTCGCCATTGTTTGTGCTTTACACACTAAGTTTACACATAGCAACCGCTCCCAAGCAAAGCATGGAACGCATAATAAAGACGATCGGAGTAAAACCTTCACTTTCTCGCCATTGTTTGTGCTTTACACACTAAGTTCGTTTGATGCAATTAAAGCCTTAGACGTGTGTCTTGAGTACCTGTAATCTCGGATGGAGCCACCCTCTTGCTGGGATTTTGTTGTTTTTATCGGCATGTTGACTTTGGAAATTAGTTTTTAATAAGCGCAAATACTTTGCATATTCAGCTCAAGACTCTGTGTCACAAGAAGTGCGCCAGATGTCCTTATGAAATACGAACATGAACTTGTGTGCGTACGACTTCCAATAAAAAGTGTAAATATTTGTACACAACCAAAATTCTATCCACAAAATTGTTTACCTCAACCCACAACAGCAGGCAGGCGAGCCCATCCGAAGGCTGGCAGGGTAAAAAATCTTTGCGTATTGACATCAATTAATGTGCATCAATTTTACACCCGTACAAAAAACGTTATTTACAATAAAAGTATTTGAAAATTGCCCGACTCCGATTCCGTGCTATAGGAACTACTCATTACCAGCCCCCCGAAGGCGCAAAAACGGTTCAACAACTGGGAGAAGCCGCAGCATCCCAATCGGGTGCCCTGCATGCCCAGCAACCCTTGTTTCCAAAAAAAAAAGAGTATTTACATGGATTCGAGGGGAGTTGCTTCGGGTAAGCTGGATGGGATGGGTTAGATGAGATTTCTCCAAAAGAGTGGAAACCCCTTTGACGAGATCCTCGGCTCTTGAAATAAATTTGTTTACGCTGGAATGTGAAATATTTTGATTTATATAGACATGCGGCTCTCCAAATGTGAACTATACTAAAAAAAAGGATTGAATTTGTCCTCCTGGTCGCAGGTGTAATCCTTTCGAGCCCATTTCAATTGTTCGATTTGACAAATTGATTTTCACTTTTAGCCGCTCGACTCGGCCCGGTCGCATTGCTTTTGGCTTTGGTTTGTTTGCTTTGGAAATTCTCCCAAAGATAGCAGTATTTGATTTTTAAAAACATTTATTGGTGCTTCTGCCATAGGTAGCTGAAGCTACGCACGGTTTCTGTCATTGTTCTCCATGCTTTTGCAAGGGAGGTATACTCAAAGCATCGGCAACCACGTTTGACTTGCCAGGTTTGTGCAAAAGTTCAAAATTGCTTTCCATCTTTTCATTTGGTCGTTACGTCTTTTTGGATTAGTTGGGTGTGTGAGAGACTTTTGATCTGTGAATATCTTTATTGTGGTTGGACCATACAAAAAATTTCGAAGAGTTTGTATTGACCATATTATGACCAGCATTTCTTTTTTGTTCGGTGCGTAACTAATCTGAAGCATCGGTGGTCAATTGGAATTATTTACTATAATCTGGATAAACCAGCATGACTTCTTTGGAAGCTAGAGTTTGTTTTAGCGTTTTCGTCGAGGTAGATTAGCGTTCTGCTTGAGTCATTTTTTGAAGAATTCGCATTTGTCAAGCTGAATTCGCATATTTGCTTCTTCCAGAATATTAAATATTAGCTTGATGTATTTTAAATGGTTTTCCTCAGTTTTGCTAAAGATGATGATGTCATCGATGTATACGAAACACCTAATTCCTATATGTTCTCTAAGGACATCGTCCAGCGTCCGTTGAAAAATTGAAGGAGCATTTTCGAGGCCAAACGGTAGTCTGGTAAACTCGTATTTTCCCTGGTTAACTGAGAATGCCGTTTTTTCGATATCGGATTTCCTTAGTGGAATTTGGTAAAAGCCGCTTTTGAGGTCAATGACTGAGAAAAACTTTTTCTGTCCTAGTTGTGCAAGTACCTTGTTAATGTCCGGTATGGGGTATCAGTCTGGAATGGTAACCATGTTCAATTTCCTATAGTCAATTACCATTCTGTGCTTTCTCTGTCCTGATGCGTCCATTTTTTTTGGGACAATCCATTTTGGGAAGTTATATGGATATTGTGAGGGTCTAATTAAGTCGTTTGCGAGTAGCTCTTGTATTTGTTTTTTTACCTCTGGTCTGAGAGCCTCTGGGTACGGGTAATGTCTTGAGAATATTGGGCTCTCGTTTGTACTTCTTATAGTGGCTTCTACTCTTGTCGTGTATGTCAGTTTTTCGTCCGGGTCTCCAAAAAGATTTTTGAAGTTTGAGGAAATAGTTCTTAAATGTCTCTTTTGAGTTTCTGTAGCGTGTTCTACTTTAATATCTAATTTGTTGACTTCGCGCGAGTATTTCTTTTTTATTTTAATTATTTTTGTATTCTATATTGAAATATACCTTTTTTGGTTATTAATTAGGGCTTCTACTTCACGCAGTCTATCGTTTCCGATAATGGCATCGAAGGTCTTTAAGGAGGGTAGTAGAAAAAATTTGATAAAATTTTTTTTAGGTCGAAAGGATTGGCGATTGCTTGGTGTGTTATAAGAATTTTTCCGCCCACAGAGTTATCGAAAAAGGGTTGGTTGTTTTTGATTGGTTTCTTAGCTAATCTTGGTTGGATATAATTTTTGTTGGATCCGGTGTCTATCAGAATATTTATCGCCTCTCCATTACCTGCTTTAGATTAGAAGTAGGGTAACGAAGAGGGTTCTACTCTAAAAAATATAATTCAGTATATTCTTCCTCATCTGTTTCCTGCTCGAAATCTGGGGTTTCAAATTAGTATTCATTGAGAGTTTCTTCGTCAGTTTCTGTTGGTTCGTCGTTGTACTCTGTATTTTGTTCGCTAGCGGTGTCTATATGAAAATTTCCTTGTTTTTTGTCTGGCAGTCCGTTTAGTCCTTGTGGTGGTGGTCTCTTTTCTTGCTGTCCAAATTTGAGTATTTTCATGTACTTTACCTGTTTTGTCTGTATACTTCTATCTATGTCCATAGGCTCTGGCCGAGGTTGTGGCTTTGGGGCCGATGGTTTGGTGGCTGTGTTGGTAGGTTGCCAGAGTATTGTTGGTAATGCCCAACATATTGTTGCTGTGGTACATAATGAGTTACTTTAGGGGTCTGTGGAACATGAGCCAAGTGTGGAATGAATGGTAGTCGACCTGCGTTTGAGAATTGTTGTACGGATTTTCTCGGTAGGGGTGGTCCTGTACCAGGGCCTTCGAATTTTCTTGAATGGGATTGACTCCTATTTGCATAGTTGGTCCTACATTTTTGGTTTTCTAACTTCTCATTAGCTGAAGTGCTGACGGGAGATCTGCGGGCTCTTTGGTTCCCAACAGTTTGGGCGAGTCGCCGTTCAGGCCTCTAATGAAGGTGTCAAGTGCCTTGTCTCTGTAGGATTTGGCAAAGTGATCTATTGATTATTTTCCCATTTCCATGAAAGTAATTTTGTTCAAAATAAGGGATAGATGGGTATAAGCTTGCTGGTAGAAATCTGCTGTAGTTTGATTTCCTTGCGCCAGTGAGGTCATTTCGCGCTTACACATCGCGCTTATCCGCGTAGTGTGCTGTTAAACATTTTGAGATAGCTCTCCAATTTAGTGAGGTGTTAAAGACTCCAGGACTGTGTCTGCGTTGTCCACAATTTAGTTCCTGATAACGTTAAGAGTTCCGTAATACTTGGATGATCCTGCTAGTCCTGTTTGCTAATGATGAAGGACCCAGATCAAGGGCATTGCCTCACTAGCATAAGGTAGCATGGTTTCCTGCATTATTTGGAGGTATCGAGGCCCATCTTTGATCTCTTTAATCCACGGTATTGGCCCTACATCATGAAAGGAAAAACATCCCAAAATCATGATGCTGGCCCCACCGTGTTCAATCGTTTTTATACAGGATTATGAATCCAATTCAGCTTTGGGTGGTCTTCTGGCATACTATCTAATACCTTTACCACCATCCAGATAAATTTTTGATTCATCCGACCACAGGACATTCTGCCACTTTTCGGGTGTCCAGTTTGCATGGCGTTTTGCGAATTCGATTCAAGAGGCTTTGTGTTTCTTAGTGTTATACGGAATTTTCCTCGGGCTGTGAGCTGTTAAATTAAGGTCTTTCAATCGTCTCCTTATTGTAGGTAAACTTGCATTTAAGTTTAGTTGATCCTTTATTTTTTTACAGCTTGCGTTAGGATGCTTTTTCGAGTACCTGTTTACACGACTAGCTGGTTTTTCCGGTATAACTCGAAAACGGCTGCGTGTTTCAGGCTTAATGAAGTGCATTTCGGATCATAGAAGCACCCGTTAATACTTCGAACTTTCTTTTATGTTTTGCCACTCGAAATCAAGGATTCGATCGATTCACGCCGCTCAGGTGTACAAGGGTTACTACCGCCCATTTCTTTGATTTTTAAAGTGTTATTTGTTTTAATTATAATTATAAATAGGACTTTCAGCGTTTATTAACCGAAACTTTGATAAATTGTTGCATAAATTGTCTTCATGAACCTATTTAAGTGACCACTCCTATTATTTTGAACAACCAAAAATGCGACCTGCTTTGTAATTTAGTAAATTCTAAAAAATCAAGGAAAGATTTGAATATAATTAGTGCTATTTCTTAGAGTATACCCATTGGCAAAAGCAGTGGAAAAAAAAAGAACAGAAAACATAGACAAATAACTTTGCTACAAACAAGAGAAGTTGATGTGCGAACGCACTTCTATTATTTTGAACGCAACTGTATTTTTAATATTCTCTCTACGATTTTTCTCCATGAGCTATATTCTCCTGCTTGGCCAAAAAATTCGCTTAAACCCATTACTATATCTGGGACTCGTTCTAATTCACTCATATTAATATTGTTGATTTCGACTGCCTGATCAAGTAGTGGTGCAGTATCTGGGTTTAATTTTTGGCTCAAAATTCTCTCTACTATTTCCTGAATTTGTCCCTGCATATTGGCTACGTTAAGGGCTTGGTTTACTTTGGGGCCTGTGTTTTTATTAAGTAGGGCAGGCCTAATAAGGATGTTTGAGTTTGCATTGATTATTTATAAAATATTTTTTCTTGGTATTTTTGTTAGGGGCAAACAAAAATGTATTTTCTCAAAGTGTTTCTCGTATAGGTTTTTTATGTTTTCAGAAAGAAAGAACAAATTTTATATTTTCAACGTATTTCTCGTATAGATTTTGTATGTTTTTCAAATATTTTTTTATTTAATTTTTGTTAAAAAATGTTCTATTTTATATTTATATTTCTCATAATTATTTTTGTATGTTTTCAGAATAAAAATTTTTATATAGATAGATCTATAGATTTATATAGATATAGATTTTGTATGTTTTTCAAATATTTTTTTTTATTTCTTCACTTAATTAACTTACTGTAGTAAAATACATCCTGGACCGATTATTTGGTATTCTTTTTCTTGCTCCTGGGGCTACTGGGGTACCTTCGTAACACACACCAGTCGTCTGCGGCGATAGCCTTTAGGCCGATGTAAGTGAGTCTTTTCTTTGCAGGATCCGTCCCACGGTGATCTTGGCAGCCAATTGGGTGCTCTTACAGATTTGTTGATTTTTTCCGTTCGCGAACCGTGGCAGCATATGGGGTGCTCTTACAGGATTTTTGTTACGAAGAAAGATTTTTTTCAGCGGCAGGACCCTCGAGCACAAATCGAGCACAAACCTTTCTGAGGCCCAAATTTTCTGTCAAAATACGATAAATCGACGCTGCGGATTGATAATTCCGATTTCATATATTTAAGCGATGATTTCGGCTCTTTTTAAGTGAATTCACGCACAATTTCCGTGTTTTTTTCGTTCACAAGATCTTTTGGCCGGCCCGAACGTTCGTCGTCTTCCAAGTCCTCCCGTCCCGTGAAAACGTTTAAAACACTCGTGAATACGGCTACGGGATAGACAATCATCGTCATAAACTTGTTTCATCATTTGATGAGTTTTGGTAAAAATTTTACCAAGTTTAAAACAAAACTTAATATTGGCTCTTTGTTCGATGTTCATTTTCCGACCGACACTACAAATGTAATGTCACACGTAGCGCGATATCTCAGCTGTTATATAAATTTTGTATTCAGGCAGAAGGAGACTATATTGAAGACAACCAATAAATTTTTACAAAAAAACAAATAATATTCGTTTTTTAATAAAAGTGCAAAACTTGCAGACGAAGACGTACAGGAAAAAGAAACGAAAGAATATCGTTTGCTTTAGGTGTGGTGAACAAGGGCATATTAAGTCCCAGTGTCGAAGTGTGAGCGAGTGAGAAGAAATCGCACGGTGTCAAGAAATGAGGTGAGTCGCCAAAGCAGTCTGCTGAATGCTTGTGATGTAAACAACTTAAATAACTCGATGTGGTGCTTGGATACTGGTGGGACATGCCATATAATAGCTGACGTCAAGATTCAGACAGATCTGTGCATGTTGACT
Source organism: Drosophila merina (assembly GCA_035047645.1). Classification (NCBI taxonomy): domain Eukaryota; kingdom Metazoa; phylum Arthropoda; class Insecta; order Diptera; family Drosophilidae; genus Drosophila; species Drosophila merina. Next base: position 21,176,614 of record JAWNPH010000089.1, on the reverse strand, counting down.
TTAAAGAATGTTCTCTGTGTCTCTAAGATGATGGGAAATTTCATGTCCGTGAGCAGTTCTGTGCAGAACAGGTGTAGGGTGACATTTAACTTAGAGGAGGCCATGGTGGTGCTAAATGGGGAAGGCATAATGAAAGCCAAAAAGATTGTCAACTTGTATTTATTTGAAGGTGGCCGAAGCAAGTGTTTTGCCATGTCAACTGTTAATGCGATCTTGCTGCACAAGAGAAATGGTCACATTAATTTCTCTAGCATTTTTGATACCAAAAGGGATGGTGCGCGGCATAGGAAATATGTATTGGTTTGCCGGAAATATTAACTGCAAAACGTGTATGGTTAGCAAGATCCATGTACAACCATTCCCAACGGAAACGTGTAATCGGGCTGTGGAGCTTTTGGAGCTAATACACGCAGATGTCTGTGGACCTTTTCTGATTTTCATTGACGACAAATCCAGGAGGATTTTTGTTTATTTTTTGCGTGGGAAGAACGGATGCTGTCAATGTTCATGGAGTTCAAGAGTCTTGTGGAACGGCACACAGGCAGATAGCTGAAATGCCCGCGGAGTGATAAGGGCGGAGAGTTTGTCAATAAGCTGTTTGATAAATATCTCAGGAAACATGGAATGTCGAGATGTCTTTGTTTATTTGAGAAATCGCTCCTCTACCAGCGCAGTAAAGATTATAACTCCTAGGGAAGCGTGGACGAGTAACATCTAAAGGTATTTGGATCTCTCTGTATGACACAGCATGATGAACATCATGTTATCTGACATATCCGTCGATACCAGCAGCTCGGACGAGAGCACATATCAGTACGAGAGTGCTGAAGATAAGGAGGACCTTGTTGTCATCCGGAATGGAAAACATGGACGTCCGAAGAAACAATATACCATTTTGGGCGCTCTTATTTCGTTCCCATCCCCATTGACTTGCAAAGAGGCGGCAAAGAGGAAAATTCGCATGCCATGGAATTGCGCGAAGCTATGGCTAGGGAATATGATTCCCTGGTTGCCAATCAGACTTGGCAGATTACTGATTTACCTAAGAATTAGCAAGCAATTCGATGCAACTGGGCTTTCAACGTAAAACGAGATAAGGATGGCAAAATCGAACGTTTTAAAGCTCGTCTGGTGGCAACTGGATGCTTCCAGCAGCTTGGCGTAAATTACTTCTAAACATTTTCACCGGTATGCCGACTCGAGAGTATGCTTCTGATGATAGCACGGCGGTGGACCTTAAGCTATATCTTCATCAGATGGATGTATGCACTGCGTATCTCAACAGCGATCCAAGTGAGACGGTTTACACGAAGCAGCCGGAAAGATATAAACGAGAAGAATCCTTTTTTTATTTTTTTTTTAACATTCTTATTTTGTATTTAAAATCTATCCGAGTGGACAATCATTAAATGGTTTGGGGGAGACCTTGACTTAAGGGAGGTACATGGAATGTATATCTAATGAGGTTGACTTAGGTGTCTATTGGTTGGGGAGGTCAAGCGGGTGTTTCCATTTCAGGCGTCTTAGGGATTGCCTATTTTCTAGGAGGTTGATGGCCAGGTGGTTGGGGTGGTTGTCCAGTCTTTTTATGTATCTTTCGCTGAGTCGGGTGATCTCCTCTGCTACACATCTAATTCCAAGCTCTTCATGGATTATTGAGTTTTCGTGGTACGGATGGGCGTTCGAAACTATTCTCAGGCATTTATTCTGAAACCGCTGGACTTTGATGCGGTTAGAGCAGCTTGCCGTGCCCCACAACTGTATCCCATATATCCAGATTGGCTTCAGCACTACTTTGTAAATAAGCAGTTCGAATTTCACTTTGAGCTTGAACCTTCTTCCCAGGGGCCAGTGCAGTTGCTTAAGCTTGTTGATTAGGTGTGGACGCCATGTGAGCCTGCGGTCCAGGGTCAGCCCTAGATATTTGGGAGTGTTATTCGTTGGGATGGTTTCCCCGTTGAGTGTGACGGGGAGCATTCTCCCCTGCGTAGTGCGAAGGTTGTTTGTGAGGATTTCTCCGCGTTGACCACGATGTTCCATCTCTTCATGAACCTATTTAAGTGACCACTCCTATTATTTTGAACAACCAAAAATGCGACCTGCTTTGTAATTTAGTAAATTCTAAAAAATCAAGGAAAGATTTGAATATAATTAGTGCTATTTCTTAGAGTATACCCATTGGCAAAAGCAGTGGAAAAAAAAGAACAGAAAACATAGACAAATAACTTTGCTACAAACAAGAGAAGTTGATGTGCGAACGCACTTCTATTATTTTGAACGCAACTGTATTTTTAATATTCTCTCTACGATTTTTCTCCATGAGCTATATTCTCCTGCTTGGCCAAAAAATTCGCTTAAACCCATTACTATATCTGGGACTCGTTCTAATTCACTCATATTAATATTGTTGATTTCGACTGCCTGATCAAGTAGTGGTGCAGTATCTGGGTTTAATTTTTGGCTCAAAATTCTCTCTACTATTTCCTGAATTTGTCCCTGCATATTGGCTACGTTAAGGGCTTGGTTTACTTTGGGGCCTGTGTTTTTATTAAGTAGGGCAGGCCTAATAAGGATGTTTGAGTTTGCATTGATTATTTATAAAATATTTTTTCTTGGTATTTTTGTTAGGGGCAAACAAAAATGTATTTTCTCAAAGTGTTTCTCGTATAGGTTTTTTATGTTTTCAGAAAGAAAGAACAAATTTTATATTTTCAACGTATTTCTCGTATAGATTTTGTATGTTTTTCAAATATTTTTTTATTTAATTTTTGTTAAAAAATGTTCTATTTTATATTTATATTTCTCATAATTATTTTTGTATGTTTTCAGAATAAAAATTTTTATATAGATAGATCTATAGATTTATATAGATATAGATTTTGTATGTTTTTCAAATATTTTTTTTTATTTCTTCACTTAATTAACTTACTGTAGTAAAATACATCCTGGACCGATTATTTGGTATTCTTTTTCTTGCTCCTGGGGCTACTGGGGTACCTTCGTAACACACACCAGTCGTCTGCGGCGATAGCCTTTAGGCCGATGTAAGTGAGTCTTTTCTTTGCAGGATCCGTCCCACGGTGATCTTGGCAGCCAATTGGGTGCTCTTACAGATTTGTTGATTTTTTCCGTTCGCGAACCGTGGCAGCATATGGGGTGCTCTTACAGGATTTTTGTTACGAAGAAAGATTTTTTTCAGCGGCAGGACCCTCGAGCACAAATCGAGCACAAACCTTTCTGAGGCCCAAATTTTCTGTCAAAATACGATAAATCGACGCTGCGGATTGATAATTCCGATTTCATATATTTAAGCGATGATTTCGGCTCTTTTTAAGTGAATTCACGCACAATTTCCGTGTTTTTTTCGTTCACAAGATCTTTTGGCCGGCCCGAACGTTCGTCGTCTTCCAAGTCCTCCCGTCCCGTGAAAACGTTTAAAACACTCGTGAATACGGCTACGGGATAGACAATCATCGTCATAAACTTGTTTCATCATTTGATGAGTTTTGGTAAAAATTTTACCAAGTTTAAAACAAAACTTAATATTGGCTCTTTGTTCGATGTTCATTTTCCGACCGACACTACAAATGTAATGTCACACGTAGCGCGATATCTCAGCTGTTATATAAATTTTGTATTCAGGCAGAAGGAGACTATATTGAAGACAACCAATAAATTTTTACAAAAAAACAAATAATATTCGTTTTTTAATAAAAGTGCAAAACTTGCAGACGAAGACGTACAGGAAAAAGAAACGAAAGAATATCGTTTGCTTTAGGTGTGGTGAACAAGGGCATATTAAGTCCCAGTGTCGAAGTGTGAGCGAGTGAGAAGAAATCGCACGGTGTCAAGAAATGAGGTGAGTCGCCAAAGCAGTCTGCTGAATGCTTGTGATGTAAACAACTTAAATAACTCGATGTGGTGCTTGGATACTGGTGGGACATGCCATATAATAGCTGACGTCAAGATTCAGACAGATCTGTGCATGTTGACTTTAAAGAATGTTCTCTGTGTCTCTAAGATGATGGGAAATTTCATGTCCGTGAGCAGTTCTGTGCAGAACAGGTGTAGGGTGACATTTAACTTAGAGGAGGCCATGGTGGTGCTAAATGGGGAAGGCATAATGAAAGCCAAAAAGATTGTCAACTTGTATTTATTTGAAGGTGGCCGAAGCAAGTGTTTTGCCATGTCAACTGTTAATGCGATCTTGCTGCACAAGAGAAATGGTCACATTAATTTCTCTAGCATTTTTGATACCAAAAGGGATGGTGCGCGGCATAGGAAATATGTATTGGTTTGCCGGAAATATTAACTGCAAAACGTGTATGGTTAGCAAGATCCATGTACAACCATTCCCAACGGAAACGTGTAATCGGGCTGTGGAGCTTTTGGAGCTAATACACGCAGATGTCTGTGGACCTTTTCTGATTTTCATTGACGACAAATCCAGGAGGATTTTTGTTTATTTTTTGCGTGGGAAGAACGGATGCTGTCAATGTTCATGGAGTTCAAGAGTCTTGTGGAACGGCACACAGGCAGATAGCTGAAATGCCCGCGGAGTGATAAGGGCGGAGAGTTTGTCAATAAGCTGTTTGATAAATATCTCAGGAAACATGGAATGTCGAGATGTCTTTGTTTATTTGAGAAATCGCTCCTCTACCAGCGCAGTAAAGATTATAACTCCTAGGGAAGCGTGGACGAGTAACATCTAAAGGTATTTGGATCTCTCTGTATGACACAGCATGATGAACATCATGTTATCTGACATATCCGTCGATACCAGCAGCTCGGACGAGAGCACATATCAGTACGAGAGTGCTGAAGATAAGGAGGACCTTGTTGTCATCCGGAATGGAAAACATGGACGTCCGAAGAAACAATATACCATTTTGGGCGCTCTTATTTCGTTCCCATCCCCATTGACTTGCAAAGAGGCGGCAAAGAGGAAAATTCGCATGCCATGGAATTGCGCGAAGCTATGGCTAGGGAATATGATTCCCTGGTTGCCAATCAGACTTGGCAGATTACTGATTTACCTAAGAATTAGCAAGCAATTCGATGCAACTGGGCTTTCAACGTAAAACGAGATAAGGATGGCAAAATCGAACGTTTTAAAGCTCGTCTGGTGGCAACTGGATGCTTCCAGCAGCTTGGCGTAAATTACTTCTAAACATTTTCACCGGTATGCCGACTCGAGAGTATGCTTCTGATGATAGCACGGCGGTGGACCTTAAGCTATATCTTCATCAGATGGATGTATGCACTGCGTATCTCAACAGCGATCCAAGTGAGACGGTTTACACGAAGCAGCCGGAAAGATATAAACGAGAAGAATCCTTTTTTTATTTTTTTTTTAACATTCTTATTTTGTATTTAAAATCTATCCGAGTGGACAATCATTAAATGGTTTGGGGGAGACCTTGACTTAAGGGAGGTACATGGAATGTATATCTAATGAGGTTGACTTAGGTGTCTATTGGTTGGGGAGGTCAAGCGGGTGTTTCCATTTCAGGCGTCTTAGGGATTGCCTATTTTCTAGGAGGTTGATGGCCAGGTGGTTGGGGTGGTTGTCCAGTCTTTTTATGTATCTTTCGCTGAGTCGGGTGATCTCCTCTGCTACACATCTAATTCCAAGCTCTTCATGGATTATTGAGTTTTCGTGGTACGGATGGGCGTTCGAAACTATTCTCAGGCATTTATTCTGAAACCGCTGGACTTTGATGCGGTTAGAGCAGCTTGCCGTGCCCCACAACTGTATCCCATATATCCAGATTGGCTTCAGCACTACTTTGTAAATAAGCAGTTCGAATTTCACTTTGAGCTTGAACCTTCTTCCCAGGGGCCAGTGCAGTTGCTTAAGCTTGTTGATTAGGTGTGGACGCCATGTGAGCCTGCGGTCCAGGGTCAGCCCTAGATATTTGGGAGTGTTATTCGTTGGGATGGTTTCCCCGTTGAGTGTGACGGGGAGCATTCTCCCCTGCGTAGTGCGAAGGTTGTTTGTGAGGATTTCTCCGCGTTGACCACGATGTTCCATCTTTTCAGCCATGGATCGAGGGCATTCAGTTGCCTCTGGATGATTGCTGATGCTTTCTGAGGATCTGTGGCGGAGGCTAGGAAGACGGTGTCATCGGCATAAGTGGCTACTGTGAGGTTCCGGAAGGGGGTGATGGGGAGGTCCGCTGTGTAGAGTGTGTATACGATGGGTCCAAGAACACTGCCTTGTGGTACTCCTGCTCTTAAGGGCCTAGGGGTGCTAATTAAGGATCCGCATCTCACTCGGAATTCTCTTCCCTCTGTGTATGACTTGAGGAAGGCGAAATGGGATCTTGGGAGGTGGGATTTAATTTTGAAAAGGAGTCCAGGGTGCCAGACTCTGTCAAACGCCTGTTTGACATCCAGCATAACGGCGCAGCAGTACTTCTTCTTTTCGAAGGCCTCAAGTATGCTCTCAACAATCCGGTGGTATTGCTCAGGTGTTCCATGAAGGCGTCTGAAGCCCAACTGGTGATCAGGGATCAGTCCGGCCTCGTCCAATACTGGCAGTACTCTACGCAAAAATACTCTTTCAAGTATTTTAGATAGGATTGCCAGCAAACTAATCGGACGATACGATGCTAGGTTGGCCTCAGGTTTCCCAGGCTTAAGGAGGACAATTACTTCCACTCGCTTCCACTCTTTAGGGAAGTACCCTAGACGGAGGCAGCTGTTGAATATGTTGGCCAGCCTTTGGGAACAGATTAGAGGCAACATTTTCAGTGCTGTTGCATCGATACGGTCAGGACCCAGTGACTTGCCAGTTTTTAGGGAGGCGAACTCCCGCACAACCTCCTCTGGTACGACGGGCTGTATTGGCGGGCCAGTCGGAGGAGGTGGATTCGAAAAACTCAGCGGCATTGTGCATCTCTTTGGTTAGTTTTTCTATGGCCGCATCTATGTTGCTTGGTGTGGAAAGAGGGGGATCTGGGTACAGGGATTTCTCGTCTTCTTTTTTGTTGCATGATTTAGAGTCATGAGAATCACCACATTTCACGCAGCGATGTTCCAGGAAGAAGTAGCGCTGGGTGTGTCCGAACCGTTAGCATCTGAAACATTGTGGAACATCGTTGAATTTCAGTGGGGGCTCTACGGTGATGACTGATCTGCAAATCCTCTTTATTTTGAAAACCTCTGTGCTGTTGCTCTCTGGTTCTAGATTAACAAAAAAAATCCCCAGTGGTTGTTTGGATTTCCTGCCAATGGGATTGTGCAGATCCCTCACAGTATGGCCGTGTTTAAGGAGTTCTTCTTTAATTTCAGACTGGTCCGTTGAGTGTTGCAGTCCCTTGATGACCGCCCTGTAAGCTCTCTCGTCCTTTGCGGCATCATTACGAGTACGTTATTATTTCTCTCTGTTTTATACGAGAAATCCATTTTGGTTCCGAGTAAAGTCGATATCATCTTGACAACTGCTGAAATGTCGATCACGTGTGGAATGTAGATCGGGGGAGGCTTGAGGGTCTTCGGGGTCGGGATTGGTTTCTCTGCTGTTTTAGATGCCACTGCCTCTGAGGCAGTTTCGGGTTCGTCATGTTCGTCGTCATTTTCTTTGCTTGAGAGGAGGGCAAAGGGGTTGTTTGCCAGCTTGCTGCGCAGAGCAGGGTGCTAGGTCTATTACGCGCGGACTTGCGCTTGATCTCGCTGGGCTCCGAGAAAGAAGAGATCCAGCTTGAGTCTCTGCTCGAGCTGCACTTCCTTGCTTTGAGGGCCTTCTTGCAGGGCATTGATTTGCCAAGCTTGATGGCACACGGCGGGGCCTGCCATTCCATACTCTAGGTTGGCGAGAAGAATCCCTTCAAGGTATTGATGCGGAGGAAAGCAATATACGGCTTAAGGCAGTCAGGAAGGGTCTGGAACGAGAAGATAAATGGAGCTTTGGTACAAACAGAGCGCAGAAAGTAACCGTTCACTAATTCTTGTATATGTTGACAGTATATCGTTTGCTAGTCCCACAAGGATTTACTGGAAATTAAAGACATTAAAGACAGCGTTTTACAATCGTTTGAGTGAATTGACAAGGGTCCATTAAGCCATTTCCTGGGCATGGAAATCGAGCGAACCTTAGAGCCATTACTATGGGACATTCACAATACATCAAGGATTTATTGCGGACTCATGGCAGCGAATATAGCAGCGACAAGTGCAAAATAGTGGATCCCACTGTTTGTCAATCCGTAGTGGGAGAGCTTATGTGGCTACCTCTTACAAAAAGGCCAGACATATTGAATTCGATGTCCAAATTGGCTTAACGGAATCAAAATCCGTATGCTGAGCACATGGCTGGCATAAAGCATATCCTCAGGTATCTTTCATCCACGGTTGACATGAAGTTACATTATAACCAATGTGATCAATCGTTCTGTGGATACGTTAACGTTAATTGGGCAGGCGATAGGCTTGACAGGAAGTCTTATACTGGATATAAATACTTTTTGTTCAGAAAAGCAGCGAAGCGTGGCGTTAAGCAGTGCCGAGGCAGAGTACATGGCACTATCGGTGGCATTCTTTTAAGGAGGCGATAGTAGTGCGAAGGCTAATTTTGAAAATTGGCTGCGGAGACCACAACACCTTGATCGTCGTGTATGGCGATAATCAAAACGTGGCAACGTGCAAAACGTGCATTAACCAAGAATCCTATAAACCGTTACAGAACGAAGTACATTGATACACCTATCATTTTGTTAAGTATGTCGTAAAGGAAGGGCAAGTTTTGTTAAAATATAAATGTACCACCGGAATGATAGCAGATATTTTGAACAAGAACCTTCCGAAGACCAAACAAGAATGGTTAACAGAAATGCTAAGATAGCACTGTTAAATACCAAATCAGGCAAATCAGAGAAATTAAAATTCCATTACTGTGACAGTGCAAGCTTCGCAGATGTATACGATATAGTAGTGCCCATGTCTGTCAAAAGAAATGCAATGGCATGATATTGAGCAGATTAAAGGCGGTTTCTACCTCTAACGGGGCAATATCCGTTAACACTTCGGTCTTTGCCACGATTCGCACTATAGATAATGAACCAATCTATGTCAAATTATATCAGTATCCAAATGTAGTCTCTGATTTCGGTAACGAAATCAAGCAATCCATCTAAGATGGTATCATATTAGATGGTAGCCCTGCTTGGGTTATGGATAAAACAGGGCTTTACAACCATGCCCATAAAATTTATCGGTTGGTTATCGATTAGGAAGGTAAATGAGCGAACTATTACCGATTCATACCCTATAATAAGTATTCCAATGAATTTCGCGGATCTAGGAAAGGCTAAGTATTTCGCAACCCTCTGGGTACCACCAAATTTTATTTGCTGAGAAAGGAGAAAACCCAATTAGCATGATTTCGTGAACGCTGAAACAAAGCGAAACGCACTATGCCACGAATAAAAGGGAGCAAAAACCCCTCACATCAATGTCTCTCACATCACGAATGCTTAAATTAAAAGGTGGCAGACATGTATTGATGAACAGAAAGCTAGTGTTCCATAAGCCCGGGAAAGAAAATTTCATGGCAGATGCCTTTTCCCGTCAAAACATAAACAATTTTCAAAAATACACCTAAATACACTTAATAAATTTTACGGATAAAAGTAAGCTATACGAAGTAATCAAACATCTCATTAATACCAACTCAGTAAACGCGATTTAATCAGATTTGCCAACGTTAGCATGACTAAGTTCTGGCTAAATTCAGCAAAAAGTTGCTATAGATATAAAAGACAAGACGAACACACTACAATTATTTTTACTAAAACAACAGCGTCTAGCGATTCATTAAAAATAAAGCTTAATAAACCCAATTTGATCTATTAAAAGATCAGACCGAAACGCAAAACAGAAACGGCAAAATATATCTAGGAACTTTTATTGTAGGGAAGTTGGTCCATAAGGAAAACCTCAAGTAGCATTTAATTGCTTGCAGATTAAAACCTAACACTACGACCTCCATCTCTCTCAATCGCATTTGAGGAAGTTCTTAAATGTTGTTACAGAACATATTATAAATCTGTTTTCAGTAGTAAAAGCGCACCATAGAATGGCAAGAAGTCTAGATTTCTAAGGCTTTGCTAAGTAATATCCGGCACGTTATTTGCGGTAGATTTTGGAAAAGTAAACGAACTTCATAATAATATGAAACATAATTAACCAGAAACATAATGTAAATAAAATTATGTTGATCATGAATATTTTTAGACATTTTGAAAGGGACACCCCACAAAGATCCACGTAGTTTGTCTAACGAAGAATCGCAAATTAAAGTCAAAAGGTTCAAAACTATTTCTAAGATGGTGCCGGAATACAATGGATAAAATATGCCGGAAGAACATCGCCAAAACGCCGACGCTTAAAAACTCAGTGAAAAGCAACGATATTCTTACGCACCAAAATGACGAAAGCAGCAGCATTATTTTTAAATTCAGTTTTTTAAATTCATACCAGGATTTAAAAAACGAGTTGATTTGCGAATTTAAGCGTTCATATGCTAGTGTCGATGTACATAAGCAACTACGCGAAAGGAAGATAAGAGACGGAGAATCATTTCATGAATATATTTTGCATAGGCGAGGAATAGCTGCACTTGGAAGAGACGTAGATGTAATTTCAATTATTCGATACATTGTGGACGGCTTAAATATAAGAAACGAATACAAATATAACATGTACAGTTTCAAGTCGTTCGGCGACCTTCATGACAGTTATTCTGTATACCAACAGTTGACAAAGCGCGAAAATGTAAACAAAACATTGATGGTGACTGGCAAAGGGCATGACAACGGCATGAAGAAATTACATTGTTTTAACTGTGGGTCAAAAGATCATATGAGAAGAGAATGTCAAGCTAAAACCAAATGTTTTATATGCGGCACTACTGGTCACATCTAGAAAAACTGCACCGAGGGTGAAATAAGTGTGAACGTCGTTCAAGAAAATAAGCGATAGGAAAATTTTTATCGACAATGTCGAAATTAACTGTTTGGTTAACACAGTTGCCGATGTGTTATTATAATTGTTTTATTAAAGACTACGTGTACCGTAAACTTTATAATGTTGAGATGAAAAAATCTTTGTCTGTGCTACGTAGGCTTGGAAATATAAAAACAATACCAACTGGAAAATTTGTTGCTGCTGTACGTGTAGATGACGTCCAGGATACACCAACAGACAGCAAGAGGCACAATTTTATACTGGAAGTGAAGGCTGCTCAATTAGCGATCGAGATTCAGGCAGTACTTGTCGGGTAACACGTTTTCTTTGGTCACCGATTGGGCTGCGTTTCCTCAAACGATTCGAAAGAAAGACGTACCGCGCGAAGTTGCTCAGTGGATTTTCGCACTTCAAGATTATGCCTTTGTAGTTGAACACCATTGTGGAGCGCATGAAGCATGGACTGTTTAAGTCGTTTTTACAACATGGTATTTGGATCGGAAATTGCGACACATTTGTAAATGCAGATTTGCAAATTTAGTGCTCACAATTTTAAAAGTACGTCCATATCAAGGTTTTAAATTGGAAGGAGATGTTCTCCACAATGATGCAAATGGACTTGATCTTCTCATGGTTAACAAGTCCATGAAGTGGGTAATAATAACCGAAGTACTCTGAGAAGGACATTTTCCAGTTGCAAAGACCAGGCACAACATACAACAGCAATTCAAATCATTTCGTCATGTGTGAGGAGCATCGTGAACAACAAAAAACTTGGCAAGCATGAAGGATATCTGAAATGTATAGAAAAAGGCATTTGCATTCTGCACAATTTGCATTTAGATCATTTGGGTCTGATGGACTCTACGACAAAACAGTACAAGTTTACTGGCTATGGTGGATGGATTCTCTAAGTTTGTATGACTCTACCCAACGAAATCCACTAGTGCCGAAGAGGTTTTAAGGAAGCTGGAGGAATGGTCTACCGTTTTTGGTTTGTCTGGCGGATAATAAGCGACAGAAGAAGCGCTTTCACTTTGAATGCTTTTAAGGAATGTTAAGAAAAACGCAGTCCAGCATATTTGAACCACGACTGGAGTTGCTAGAGGTAATGGCCAAATCATTTCATGAATTCGAAAGGGTGAATAGAGTCATCTTGTCCATTATCAGCAAGTTCTCGGCGGAAGACACCGCAACTTGCAGCTGACAAGCTTGCATCTATGTTGGAACAAGAAATGATAGAAGACTACGACAAAGAGAGGCAAAAATGTGTCAAGAAGCCAGAATGCAGTTACAAAAAGCTCAGGACATGTACAAAAACGTAAAGGTGAACGAGTTTACAATGAAGGAGACCTGGTTGCTGTTAAGCATACGAAATTAATCGCATGTAAAAAGCTATCCATTTCATTCTTAGGGCCATACAAAGTGGTCAAAGTCAAACGACATGACCGGTATGAGGTAAAAATAAGCTGATCAAGTCAAAGAACCAAATATTAAATCGACGTGTGCGGAGAGTGGAGGGCTTGACTTCATCCCTTTTGTGAATTTGTGGCTGAGCCACAAATTATTGGCAGCCCGCCGAAGCAATGTACCTTATCCTTCAATGTATTTTACAAAACTGAACTTTAAACTGAAGCATAAGCGTACCCTAAGCGTTAATGCATCACGACACAAAATTATGATCGGCAAGCCGATTAAACATTTCATACAGCGCGACGTAGCACTCAAAATAAGAAGTGTCAGCTTTATCGAAGCCATCCCATTTAGCGCAGAGCGCTGAACTCAATTCTGGCGCGCCAGCATTGTTTATACAAAGCTACCTAGTTGTTAGTTGCAATATATTGCTTAGGTTCTCATTGTTCATACGGTGTCGCAGTTGTGTTCGGTGTTCAGCACTAGGTCGTGGCCTATGATATTTAATAGTGGCGACCTTTCGATGCCAGGCTGCTTGTTTAATATGCGGTTCATGAACTCGGTGCCGTTAATCGTTGATAATCGATCACCAGGTATGTTCCGTCAACAAATATCGCTAGGCCGCCATCCGTACTGCGGGCTGTCGCTTCGTTAATGATTAAGATTCCGTCATCCACGGGCATTATTGCCTTCAAGTGGCTGGGCTGAGAGTGACATTGGGTCGTGTTTTTCACGTAATTGAACGGTTTCGCGTCGTGACTGCTCGCAGAATGTGTGGTGCGTGATTTCAGCGAATTCGGTGAGCGCAAATGTCTCATTCTCGCATTCTGCCAGCTTGTCCTCGTCAAGTTGCAGGACGGTTTGTTGGTAAGAAACCAGGTAAAGAGAAATCTTCTTACATCTGAATTTAACTTTTGGATAGACTATTAGTATGTGGATAATATTTTCGGACTGGGGAACCATGATTTTAGAAGCTTCTAACAAACTAGTGGCCTGACTGTGGAGTAATCGATAAGAGATATCAGATCGGCATGGTCAAGGATCGTGGGATTTACTTTGTTGAAATTGGCCAATAAAATGGTGAGGATTAAATTTTACATCTCTGTGGCTAACATTATATTTCTTACAAGTCGTGCTTCGTAGTGTGGAGTTTTAATGAAAGCGTTTTTTCGGGCTTCAATAATATTATTAATGTTGTCAATTAGGAACGTTAGGAACACGTTAGGAATTTCTTCCTGTCGGTTGAAAAGATGTCAATATGTAGCATTTCGCCTGTATAGCTCGGGATAGGCGTGTTCCCGAGCTCTTGCCTCTTCGGGTGCCTGTCATATTTGGCTTTGGTGCAGATTCTGCAGTTTGCAACCACTTTTTTGCGTAAGATGCCCATTTTGGATAAAAGCAGTCACTAAGGACCTGTTTGACATTCTCCTGAGCGGCTTTGTGTGCACGGTTGTGCTCTGCCGAAATCGGCGAATGAGTAAGTACCCATGTCTATCACCCATGTCGATGAGGGAATCATCATCAATGACCAGACGGCAAAGGTACGAGTGGACAACGGATCTAGCGTTTGGATATGTGGAACGCACCTTGTTACTTTGGCGAATGTGTCACCGTTAATGAGACCATGTCCATGGATCACGACACAGCCCTGAAGAGGACTGCGATTCACCTGCCTTTAATATTACAATCAGTAAAGATGGCCGGACAGAAATTAAAGAAGAACTCCACAAATACTGCCACACTGTGAGGAATCTGCACAATCCCATTGGCAGGAAATCCAAAAAAAACACTGAGGATCTTTTTTGTAAATCTCGAACCAGAGAGCAACAACACCGAGGTCTACAAAATTAAGAGGTATTGCAGATCTGTCTTCACCATTGAGCCCCCACTGAAGTTCAACGAGGTTCCACAATGCTTCAGATGGTTTGGACACACCCAGCGCTATTGCTTCCTTAAATTTTGCTGCTTAAAATGTGGTGTTCCTCACGACTCCAGATCATGCACCAAGAAAAACGACAAGAAAGCATGCTGCTTACATTGCAAAGCCGACCACCCTGCGACTTTCAGAGGATGCCCTGCCTACAAAAAGGCAAAGGCACAGCAAGCTCACAAAGCCAGACCCATTTCGAGTAGCAACAAGCCACATCCCATCCAGATACCAACTATCATCAATGGTTTGAGATAAAGGTACGCACTCAAAGGAAACCAAGCAACATATCCAAAGAATCCCCAATAAACCACTCAAGCCTCACCCAAGGCACCACAGCTCAAACAGATAGAATTGATGTCCGCATGGAAGGAATGATGCAGAGGATGATGGAAAAGATGATCTCGCAAATGACGCAGTTTGTAGCATCCATCCTCAACAGAAAGTAATGCAAATAAGACTTAGTATAGTTTTTTTGGAATGCAAACGGCCTGCAGAAGAATAAAGTCGAAGTTGAGCATCTCATTAAAACAGACAATATCGATGTACTCCTAGAATCGGAATCCCATTTTTGTCCCAGATCCCACTTTAACATCAGCGGGTACGATTTGACCTATACCAACCATATATTTGGCAGAGCACACGGACGAGCAACCATGCTCATTGGGAGTAGCATTCAATACACGGAACTTCACGTGTTTCAGGAGGAATGGGCTCAGTGCGCCGTGACCAGGATTTCTAACCCACAAGGAGATATCACCATTGGTGCGGTTTACTTCAAGGGGATTTCTTCGAGCTGTATTCGCACTATAAAGACGTCTATAGCCAAGCTAAAGGGACGCACATCACAATTACACATCCATTAATGTACCACATAAATAATACCCATAAATTTACTATTCTATTAATCAGCAATCAGTCTCGGACACAGCTATTTTAATCCCAATTTTTTGTTCAATGTCCAATTTTTGGATAGCAATGGGTAATTGCTATTAGCAGCGAGTCGGCCAGCGAACCACCCGGAGAAGAAGATGTCCTTGCATAGCAGCCGGCCACGTCATAACCCAACTTAGGGAATATTTGTACCGAATTCACGATACAAGAATATGTAAGGAGCCTGACCAATTTTAATACAGCTTCAATTACACATACAAGAAAAAAATAAAAACAAAGATCCCTACAAATTACTTACCCAACATTTTAACATACACAAATTAAATAAAGCGCAAGAGCCGTCGCAGAAAAAGTTTTTTGGGACCCCAAGCACCTTCACCTTTTCCTCGATGTGTTTCCGAGCTTGCTGGGCCAGGCGCTTCTCTCGACTCTTGGGCTCTTTCAGCTCCTCTACTTAAAGCACCTGCTGTTTTGCGATCAATTCGGCGTTCATGTTTTTCAGCTCTTTCAGACGATGTAAGTCCACTGCCTTCTTCTGGGCTTGCAACATCAGGAGGTCGTGTTCGGCTGTAAGTTTACACAATTCGCGGTGGCTCTGCAACAGTTCATCCTTCAGGACTTCCACTTGCTCTTTTACGGCGGCCGCTTTCATAGCTGAATACCGACTTGGTTGGTGACGAAATGGTTTTATTTGTTCGTCCGGTACGATCCTATTTGTACAGGACACTAGACTGGAGATTCAGCTGGCTTGTAATTGTCGACCAACGGCTAAATTATCGGCTTCAACTGTTCAGAAACACCTAACTTATTTTCGTTCTCGACAATATTGTATAAGTTAACAACTGAAAAGAACACTCGACATATCTGATTTGGCAACTAAGTAGTTTTTCATAAATAATACCCTAGCAACAAAGTAGATTGACACAAACAATGCTGACGCGCCCAAGATGAGTTCAGCACCCAGCGATATCCGGATTGCCGAATTGCAATACACGAAATGCTGAGGCAGCGTGCCGACCACGATTTTATGGCGTGATGCATTGGAGCTAGGGTCGACTTATGTTTCTATATATTTTGTACTTCAGTTCTGTCTAAAATACGAAAGCTTACGCTTCATCAATAAAACATAGCTCCGGTAAAACCTTGTCTTATTATTGACATAATTTCCAAGGCACAAGGCCGGTGAGATTTGTTTTTTTTTTATATATAAAAATTGTATTTATTTACAGTGCAATCCAGGTACTGCAGAATCGTACCCTAAGGCAGATAACCAACTGTTCGTGGTATGTACGGAATTCAACTTTACACCGAGACCTCAATCTGCATACTGTGGAGGAGCAGATCAATAGGCACACCAGCAGGTACAGAGACAGAATCACCACCCATCGCAGCGAACTAGCCAGAAATTTACTTCCCGCCAGGCCGCTTAGAAGGCTAAAAAGACAAGGCTTCGTGAAGACGCTTCCACCTCCACGAACATAAATCCCCATTTCACCCTCCATTATCAGAAATCCCCGTGCTAAGCGCTCGGCGATGGGCTTATTAAAAATAACTTTTTGCTTGTATTGTTAAGGTACAAAATTGTAGCACGGATTCATTACTTAAATAATAAACAAAATAATATAAAAAAAAAAAATTTACAGTGCAGTCCACTGTTACTGTTTGTAGTAACTTATACTGCAGAGTATCATAATTTCTATTGAGTATTTACATATTTACATACTTAAACCTACTTAATTAGGGAGTCTAGAGGCATGAATTAATTTTATCAATTAACTTATATATCTTCCCGGCAGATCTGTTAGGTGAATGCGCAGGAGCCTCCTTCTCGCCCTCAGTCCCAATACACGTCTCCTCATCAAGAGTTTTCGAGCCAACTGGTTTGGGTGGATTCCCAATTTGTTAACGTACGCGGTTGCATGTTTGTTTATGACATCGCCAATCCTTGGTACCTTCTGCTCTTTTTCAATGTCTTTGTTGCGGATGTACCAAGCCGCTCCAGTTAGTTTACGCAAGATTTGCGACTGAGCCACACGAATTTTGTTGAGGTGCGACTTTGCGGCGATGCCATACACTTGGATGCCATATTTCCAAATAGGAGCCAAGACAACCTTATAAATTTTGGCCTTGTTGGAAACTGAAAGTTTGTTTCAAGACCTAAGGAGCCAAGCCATGCTGTTCGCCTTTGTTTTGAGCCGCCGAGTTACATCCGTTACATGGCGTTGAAATGTAAGTCGCTTATCCAGAGTGACACCGAGATATTTGTGGGCGTTCGATTGTGTGAGGAGTTCTCCATGCAGAAACACACCAGGTGATGTGTCTTTTCTCAGGGTGTACGTCACGGAAACACACTTTTCCGGATTGACTGCAATGTTCCAGCGTAGGGCCCAGTTCTCAAATTTTTTTAGATAAAGCTGAAGCGTATCAGTGGCTGTATAGACGCAAGTATCTCTGGCCAGGACTGCAGTGTTGGCGAACCCTATTACCCGGTCCGAGGCAACCCCACAATGATATTGGACGAGACCGGTAAAGCAACCATCAAGTGTTGCAGCAACTTGCACATACAGGAATTGGCGGCCTCGCCGATGCGCGGAATAGCATATGCAAAAATAAAAGAAGTGCATTTTTACAGCTGCTACGCCCCCCCTAGCGACACCCCAGACTAGTTCGAGGATATGATGGAGGTGCTGAGCAGCCATGCGAGAGGGCGCGGCCCGAAGATCATCGCGGGCGACTTCAATGCATGGGCAGAAGAATGGGGCAGCAGGCTATCCAATCTCAGAGGCCGAGCAGTTATAAACACAATGCTTATGTTGGATCTGGTACTGCTGAACGACGGCTGCAAACCAACGTTCAACAACGATAGGGGTTCATCCTATATCGACATCACCTACACCAGCAGAGGGTTAGTGGCTAACGCGAGCTGGACGGTCCACGACGTTGTAACGCTGAGTGACCACGCACTGATTTCCTTCTGCATCCTACCGAAGGGCACGACTGGGAGGCGGCAGAGAAGATCAGTCGGGCAAGCCTGGGACTCGAGGAAGATGGACGAGGATATGCTGGCATACCAAATCGACTCACTTCGGATCACAAATGGACACGCAGATTCAATGGCGGCCGACCTCATGAAGATGCTTGAGGCAACGTGTGACGCAACCATGCCAAGGAGGAAAAAAGAGCAGCGCAAGCCCCCAGTGTACTGGTGGAGCGCCAACTTAAGCAAGCTACGCTCGGAATGCCTAAGGGGAAGGAGAAGGGCGCAACGAGCCAGAGGCAGCACCCAGCACGCAGAACTCATGGAGGCCTTCAGAAGCAAACGCTCAGAGTTTAAGCACGGCATATTGGCAGCCAAAGCGCGGGCCTATAAGGAACTGCTAGAGACCGTGGATAGAGAGCCCTGGGGACTCGCCTACAAACTCGTAGCTAACAAGCTAAGGAAGAGTGAGGCAACTCCAACTGACCCGGATGTTCTGGATAGCATAGTAGCAGAACTATTCTCAAGGCAGACCACTCTATGGCGGCCAACAGCAGTAGCTCCCCCCCCCCCCCCCCCTTTGACTTCCCGAGCATTACAGACCTCGAAGTTGTGGAGGCAGCCAAGCGAATCAAGCCCACCAAAGCTCCTGGCCTGGATGGAATTCCTGGAGCAGTCGTCAAGGCAGCGGCGGTAACTAGACCCGATATATTCAGGGAAACCTTCCAGCAGTGTCTCTTGGATGGGGTCTTTCCGACGAGGTGGAAAAGCCACAAACTAGTTCTGCTGCCGAAAGGCAAAGGATCAGCACACGCCGCAACTAGCTACCGCCCGCTGTGCCTACTGGACATCGTGGGCAAGCTATTCGAGCGCATCCTATATGCTCGAATAGAGGCAATCACCGAGAGCAGCAACGGCCTAGGTACGCAGCAGCACGGATTTCGGAAGGGCAGGAGCACTCTGGACGCACTTATGGCGGTGAGAAACATCGCCGAGAACGCTCTCGATGGCGATAGATGGCTGGGTGGAAGGAAGGAGTACTGCGCAATCGTCACGTTGGACGTGAAGAACGCCTTCAACACCGCCAGATGGCCAGTAATCCTCAGCACCATGCATAGGATGGGTATCCCGGAGTACCTCAGGATCGTCGTTGGAAGCTACTTCACGGATCGCGGCCTCTGGTACGACACGGACGCCGGCCCGGGATGCTACAGTGTTGCTGCAGGAGTCCCACAAGGATCTGTGCTTGGACCAATCCTATGGAACATCATGTATGATGGAATCCTGGGCATCAACAAGCCCTTAGGAGCTGAGCTACATTGCTTTGCGGACGATGTGGCAATAACTGCAGTGGCCAAGACGATAGCAGCCCTCGAAGATAAGTGCAACGCGACAATTACTATGGCCACCGACTGGCTAGAGAAAGCCGGCCTAACAATTGCGAAGAAGGTAGAAAGAATGCTGATCAAGGTCAACGGGACACAGGTGGCATCACAAGACTCCTTAAAATACCTGGGAGTAATGATAGACCACAGGCTAGCTTTTAAGGACCATGCTAGCTACGCAAGCAGGAAAGCAGCAATAACAACTGCGTCCTTGTCCATGCTCATGCCCAATGTAGGAGGTCCAAATTACCCGGCAAGGAAAATACTGGTGGCGGTAGCCAAGGCAACGCTGCTCTATGCTGCACCAATATGGAGCAACCAATATGAAAGTTTGGTCCGGATCGGACCACTATATCATATATCATAACGCCACCAAGAAAGGCACTTACTTGAAAGGAGCACGAGCGGCGGTACGGTCTATGGCCCTTATCCGCCCTTAGGCTCATTAGAGGCTTCAGGACCATATCTGGAGACGCAGCACTAGCACTGGCAGGCTTGCCGCCAATCGACCTGGAGATAAAGGCTATTTGCCAGGTCCGAGAAGGAGCTACCCGCCTGGAGGCTCACGAGCGAGTGATGGGAGAGTGGCAGACCAGATGGATAACATCGCAACGGGGGAGGTGGACCTACCAACTCATCCCCGATTTAACGGCGTGGGCCAACTGCCGCCACAAAAAACTGGACTGCCACCTCACCCAGTTCCTCACGGACCATGGTTGCTTTCGGGCGTACCCTGGGGTACACCTGCTGTGACTCTTTTTGTTTGGGAGGACAGTCCGTCCTGTACTACTTTCAAGGATCGCTCGTGGAGGAAGCTTTTTATTATCAAAAATAGCTGAGGATTTAGTAGGCTTTTAAGCTTGTGCAGAAGTCCTTCATGCCACACTCTGTCGAAAGCCTGCTGGATGTCCAGAAAAGCTCCAACGACGGACTCCTTTCCATGGAAACCTTCCAGTACAAAGTTTACTACGCGGTGTAGGTGTTCAGGTGTGACATGCCTGAGTCTAAAACCAAACTGAAACTTGGGAATAGCTTTCTGGACCTTTCGGGACTCGAGCAATCTTCTCAGGATGCACCTCTCAAGTAATTTGCCAAATGCTGAAAGCAGGCTTATTGGGCGATAGGAGTCTAATTCCTCTGCTGGCTTTCCATTTTTATGGAGCATAATGATATTCGCCTTCCTCCAGGCGCTTGGAAAGTGTCCCAGTCGAAGAGCAGAGTTGAAAATCAGTACAAGGAATAACAAAGCTCTGTGGGGCATCAGCTTAATGGAGTGGTTGTCGATGTGATCCGCACCAGGAGCCTTGATGTTGCAAAGGATTTGATATAATCATCCAATTCCGTGAGTTTAATAGGCTCTACAGGAAGAGCCATCTGCAATGAGGCTTCTAGGGATTCAGCAACCAGTTGTACTCGTCTTGGCGATGCTGTCTCGAACGGCTGGAATCTTTCCTCCAGGTTTCTGGCAAACGCTTCAGCTCTGTCCTGAGGTGATGTTACCCAAGTGCCATCTGGGTTACGAACTGGAAACTTTGGAGCAACTTGTCTCTTGAATCTCTTCGTGAGCTTCCAGAGCGCGAATTTTGAGTTTTCATCGGCAGTAACTTTCCCCAGGATCGCGTCAGTTGCTTCTCTTTTCAGTATGGCTAGTACTTTTTTCACCCGATTTGATATGTATTTATCTCTGTATTGAGGTTAAAGGCATTGTTAAGTTCATACTGAAACAGCCTTATATTCGCACCAGGTGGAACGAGCATCCTAATAGGGGCGGTACTATGAGGTGACGTTGTTAGTGAAGCGATCAGCGGCAAGTGATCAGAAGATAGGTGATACTCTTTTCCTACTGATAGTAGACTGTTAGCTATACCTTTGTACAAGAAGAAGTCGATACATGAAGGTACATTCCTTGTGTTATACGGGTAGTGAGTGGGTTGAGCTGCAGGAAATAACATCGTAAAGTGCTGAGCCTCGAGCATTCGCTCTTATACTACCCCAGAGGTGATGCTTAGCGTTAAAATCACCTCCAATGATAAACTTTTGACCATGTTGACCAAGGAGATTATCAAACTCAGAGGAATTCCAAGGCAGGCCTGGAGGAAGGTACACAGCTGACACCGTAATTTCGCCTAAATTAGTGGAAATTTTTACCGTCGCCATTTGTAGGTGATTCGTTGTGATCGAATGCAGGTGATAGTGCACTAATCCCTGCCGGATTAGGATACAATCTCCTCCTCTGGGGCGACCTCCTGGGTGATCTGCTCGATAGCAGCTGTAACCTATCATATTGAGGTAGGATCCGACGTGCAGGAGTGTCTCTGAAATAAGCATAACATCAATTTCGTGCTTGCTGAGAAACACCTTAAGCTCATTAGCATTTGGGATAATGCTACGAGCGTTCCAGGCTCCGAGGCGCAGTTCACAAGTCATTAATTGCGCTGCGTCAACGACTTAGAACCTCTGAGTTCTTTGATCTCCTCAAATAGCTCATCGATGGTTTTTTGAAGACCAGCAATGGTCTGCTGCATTGAGATGATTACTGGTGCGAGGGAGCCATTAATTACCGTTTGGCTAGGATATTGATGTTCACCTGCGTTTGTTTTAGGAGCAAACGCAGCATTCGGAAAAGTCTGGTGGACTCAAATTCCAGGCAGATTACCATAAATTCAGAAACTCAAAAACAGATAAACAAATTAACCGACACCATTAATAGAATTATTAAAGCCCGAAAGAACGAGTTTGTTGACACCCCACATTTGTACGAGGCACTTCTAGCGAATAGAATGCTGACAACAGAAATACAAAATTGGTTTCTGTAACAAAAAATTTCTGTAACATTGGCGAAAGCTAACATAGTAAATCCAACAATCCTTGATCATGCCGATCCTTCATCAATAAAACATAGCTCCGGCATTGCCGTAAAACCTTGTCTTATTATTGACATAATTGCCGAGCCACAAGACCGGTGATTAGAAAGGAAGTAAACTCTCCAACCTAATGTTCATAAGAAGACCGGCCCCCACAACTGCAGTACCACTGCAGAATTCCAGGATAGCAGCTAACGCCGCTGGACTACAATTTAACCTGCCACGCCTCCTACATCGACGCGGGACAGGATTACATATTTGGCCCCCAACTCCATCAGACATACAACACTAATTTAACCTAACAGGATAGTTAAGTTAGGAAATTATGTAAGTTTGTTGAGTGAACTAAGCGACACCCTTGAGAGTTTATGATACGAAATATATTGCATATCTTTTGTTTTTATGTTGCGTAAATTCGAAAAAATAAAAATAACAATACAAAGTAATAACAAAAAAAATAAGTTATTAAAAATTTAATAAAAAATAGAAAAAATTGTTTATTAAATTAAAATAAATTGCATACCCCAAGTTACCCTATGTTTCTTGCGGGATAAAATAAAAAAAAAACAAAACAAAAACAGTTCAAAACCAAAAAGTTTTCAATGCAAAGACTTGTTTTTATATCGGTCGTTTGTATGGCAGCTATGTGATATAGTGGTCCGATCCGGACCAAACTGAAAAATCATGTATGGCTATGTCAAATGAATAAATGTTTAATTCGGTTGCAAAAGCTTGGAGAACAAAAAAGTTTTCCATACAAAGACTTGAAATCTGAGTGATCGTTTGTATGGCAGCTATGTGATATAGTGGTCCGATCCGACCGATTTTTAAACTTGATCTGCGTGCAAAAATTTCAAAACGCTAGCTTTAACTCTCCTGTCTATTTTTTGCATTGAAACAGACGGACATGGTTATATCGACTTGGCTGTTGATGCTGATCAAGAATATATATACTTTGTGGGGTCGGAGATGCTTCCTTTAATGCCTTACACATTTCTGGACAAAATTATAATACCCTCTGCAGGGGTGTAAAAAGCAGCGGGAGTTATATTTTTGTGATAAAAGTTGTCTCCCTCCATTCTATTTTCTCGCGCAACGTAATTTTGTTGTTTCACGGAAGCCGATCAGTTGTGCTAGAATATATTTGTGTAGTGCCAGCCATTAGCCAATGAGTTGGGCAGGTGAATATAGAAATATTTAAGTCGAATACGATAGTAACGACGGTGGGATTTAGAAACACAAGGCTTTCGCCCTACGACAAATAACATTACAGACATGGACATGGACATTACAGACTGCCCAGCTACAGGCAATAATATCTGGAGCCGTTAGCCAGCCCGTAGCCCAGCAAGAGGCTAGGCTGACTCAGGTGTTTCAAACACAATTAGAGGAGGTTAAACAACAGATGCAAAGCTTGGAAAAAAAGAACTGTAGACCGTCGATGCCATAATTGCTCGATTGAACTGCACCCACGCGGACAAAACGTCACTGCGTGTCCTTCGGCAGGGACTTGAGACGGTCAGGCAAGGGGAACATACATAGAGAAACGGTTGACATTGATAACAAATAAGATCGTTATGACACACGAACCAGACAGTGCTATTTTATTCAATACTGAGGTTAGAGAAGATGCCCTCCATGCGTTCATTGCAGGTCTCAGGAAACCCTTGAGAGCCATAGTCCTACCGGCTCAACCCAAGGATTTGCCCTCAGCTTTAGCTTTAGCTAGGGAATCCGAAGCAACCATAGAACGCACTACCTTTGCTGCCACGTATGCAAGGGCTTTGGAGGATAAGGCACTCACCTATGAGCAGCGAAAAAATCAAAGCCGCTCACGAGAGCCACAGGGAAAAAATAGCAGGGCCGAGATGGCCATGGGAAAAACCCTCACTTCTATAAAAAACAAAATAGGCCCCAACAGGATAATTCGCCTCAAAGCACAAGCAAATACCATAATCTGGCTCAAGTAGGCGCGAAATTGGACACGGAGAAAGATACAATAAATTATGGTTCTGTTTCCGAAAAGCTGCAGCATTATAATTGCGACAATGTAAATTTCACTAACGTGAATGATTTTGCCGTACCAGAATCTATAAAAATTGAATTTCAAAAATGATCAAGAACAGATCTAAGACGTTTTCGGTCTCTAACGAGGCACTGTCATTTAACACTTCTGTCGTTGCCACAATTCGGACAAGCGATGATAAGCCGGTATATTCCAAACAAGGGCGTATTTGAGTTCGTGAAGCGAGAAATCGCAGACTTATTGCAAAAAGGCATTATTAGAACTTCACCGTACAACAACCCAACATGGGACAAAAAAAGGCATGACGAGCTGGGGAATAAGAATAAGCGTTTGGTTATAGACTTTAGGAATCTTAACGAAAAAACCATCGCTGACAAGTATCCAATGCCGAATATTCCCATTATACTGACGAATTTAGGTAAAGCCAAGTACTTTACAACGCTAGATTTAAAATCCGGCTATCACCAGATTTACTTGGCCAAGAACGGCCGCGAGAAGACCTCCTTCTTAATAAATGGCGGGAAGTATGAATTTTGTCGATTACCGATCGGTTTGAAGAATGCGGGAAGCATATTCCAAAGAGAGATCGACGACGTCCTACGAGAACAAATTGGCAAATCATGCTACGTTTACGTAGATGACGTCATTATTTTTTCCGAAAACGAGGAAGACCATGTTAGGCACATAGATTGGGTTTTAAAAAGCCTATGTGATGCCAACATGAAGGTGTCCAACGAAAAAACACACTTTTTCAAACAAAGTGTTGAGTATCTGGGATTTATTCTAACCAATGGCGGTGCAAAATCCGACCCAGAAAAAGTAAAAGCCATAAAGGAATACCCAGAACCGACAAATCTGTATGAGCTAAGGTCATTTTTGGGCCTGGCCAGTTATTATCGATGTTTCGTTAAAGACTTCGCGGTAATCGCGAGGCCTTTGACAAGCTTGCTGAAAGGAGAAAATGGCTCCGTCAGCAAACACATGTCTAAAATAACTCCAATTGACTTCGGTGACTTGCAGAGAGATGCATTTGAGAGGCTAAGAAATGTTTTGGCTTCCGAAGATGTAACTCTCAGATACCCTGATTTCAGGAAGACGTTCGATCTGACAACGGATGCTTCCGCGAACGGTATCGGCGCCGTTCTATCGTAAGAAAAAATACCTATTACAATGATCTCTAGGACCCTCAAAGAAAGCGAGTCACACTATGCCACGAATGAAAGAGAGTTGTTGGCTATAGTGTGGGATTTAGGCAAGTTACATCACTATTTGTACGGCACTCGCAATATCAACATTTATACAGACCACGAGCCTTTGACATTCGCGGTGTCCGATCGAAATCCTAATCCAAAGATAAAAAGATGGAAAGCGTACATAGACGACCATAACGGGAAAATCCATTACAAGCCGGGTAAAGAAAATCATGTGGCTGATACTCTTTTAAGGCAGAGTATTAATGCCTTACAGAATGAGCCTCAGTCAGACGCTGCGACTATTCACAGCGAACTTTCATTGACCCACACGGTCGAAACGACACATCAACCACTAACCTGCTTCAGAAATCAAATCATTAGAGAAGAAGCATGTTTCCAGCTAAAACGAAGCTACTTTTGTTTCGTAGCAAAACTCTGCACACAGAAAGGCTCAGGAAAATACCAAGCAAGACCTCCGCGATTATTATTTTCCCAAAATGAGCAGCTTAGCAAAAGAAGTTTTTGCCAATTGCAGAGTATGCACCAAAGCCAAATATGACAGGCACCCAAAAAAGCAAGAGCTCAGGGAAACACCCATACCAAGTTACACCGGCGAAATGTTGCACATTGACATCTTCTTAACCGATAGGAAGCAATTCCTAACATGAGTTGATAAGTTCCCGAAGTTTGTGGTGGTACAACCAGTGGAGTCCAGAACAATAGTGGACATCACAGGGCCCTTGCTTCAACTTGTGAATTTATTCCCTAAAGTCAAGACAATATATTGCGATAATGAGGCCGCTTTCAATTCTGAAACCATCACCTCCTTACTGAAAAACAGCTACCACATCGACATTGTGAACGCAGCCCCTCTACATAGCTCGTCAAACGGTCAGGTGGAACGGTTCCACAGCACCTTGACGGAAATCGTCAGGTGTCTTAAGCTAGACAAAAAAATCAGCAATGCTGTAGAACTAATCTTGAAGGCAACTGTAGAATATAACAGAACCCTACACTCGGTGACTCATGAGAAACCGGTTGAGATTCTCCACACGGGATCCGATGATCGCTGCCTAGACATTAAAAATATGTTGATAAAAGCCCAACAGAACAACATTGAAAGATGCAACCCAGCTAGGAGAAACCGTGTCATTTGAGGTAGGAGAAGAGGTATTTGTCAAAAACAATAAAAGGTTAGGGAACAAGCTGACCCCATTATGCACGGAATAAAAAGTGCAGGCAGACCTGGGAACGTCTGTTCTCATTAAGGGGAGGGTGGTCCATAAGGACAACCTCAAGCAGGCCCCCTCACTTATAATTTGCAAGTCAGCCAGATTTAAGTTAAAACATCGTGGTCTCACTCTACGTTTGGATTGCAGGTTCGGCCTCACAACGCTCATCACCCTAGCAGTGGCAAGTGCACAGATCACTGACTTTTCTCACGCCAAATACAATACATCCCAGTCGTAGACGGAGATGTACTTGTGTTTGAGCAACGTGATTTGTTGAGGCACATGAGCAACCTTTCCGAATTCACTAGTATGGTAGATGAGATGGAAAAATTTTCCGAGTCCTTTCCGCAGTCGCATATGCGCAAGTTACTAGATGTTGTCCGTCCTTAAAATACACCATAGAATTGCAAGAAGCTTCGATTTCTTGGGAACAGCCCTTAAAGTGGTTGCGGGAACCCCTGACGCCTCGGATTTTTTGAAAATCAGGATGACAGAAGCTCAGCTGTGGACTCAAATTCCAGGCAGATTACCATAAATTCAGAAACTCAAAAACAGATAAACAAATTAACCGACACCATTAATAGAATTATTAAAGCCCGAAAAAACGAGTTTGTTGACACCCCACATTTGTACGAGGCACTTCTAGCGAATAGAATGCTGACAACAGAAATACAAAATTTGTTTCTGTAACAAAAAATTTCTGTAACATTGGCGAAAGCTAACAAAGTAAATCCAACAAATCCAGCGCTGTCAGGTCGCGCTGACACCTTGGTGAAAGTGAACCCCTCCTCGTCCAATGTGACACGAAACTTGGATGCGAAGTCAAAACCAAGCAGGGCGTCATCTTCAATATTTGTATCCTGAACAACAGCAAATTTTTGTTCTACCTCAGCTCCATCGACGCACACGGCTCCCGTAAATGTACCCAGCGGCATTGTTTTAACATTTCCTAGGGCTCGCAGTACAGTGAAACTTTTTTTCAGTTTCACGTCGGTCAGTTTC
The DNA here is from genome assembly GCA_035047645.1 of Drosophila merina. Classification (NCBI taxonomy): domain Eukaryota; kingdom Metazoa; phylum Arthropoda; class Insecta; order Diptera; family Drosophilidae; genus Drosophila; species Drosophila merina. Next base: position 21,148,733 of record JAWNPH010000089.1, on the reverse strand, counting down.
TTAAAAACTGAGTTGCAAGCGATTGACACATCCGCTCCAGTGCCAACCAGACAATTTATTTCAAGTCCGTAAACAATTATCGCTTTATGTCGTTTTGAAGACAACCATCTGCACAGATCTGGATACTTATCGACACTCCCTAGCAATATGTCGCACGCCATCACACTTAAAGCATTTTGTATCTGTCTTGCAATCCTTTCTCACGTGCTCAACTGATCCGCAATTAAAGCAACGAGCATTTCGGTGGCTGGCATTGTATGTGTTTTTCTTGCCACCACTGTCCGACTTGCCTTAATTGGACATGCACATGAGTTGGAAAATTTTTAATTTCTCTTTAAGCTCGTGAAATTTTTTGCAGCTGTACAGGTTAAATTTGAATTCACTTGGTATATCTAAACTGTCCACAATGTATCCAATAAGGGACTCTTCGTCGAACGTTCCCTGTGCTGTTATAATCAAAATATACTCTTGAAAGCTCTCATCTTTCTTCTTCTTTCGCTCTCCCAGCTTGGCATGTAAATCAGCACTTCTCATTGTACGCCTAAATTATCTAGTTAATACGTTTTTCAACTGCTCAAACTTCCGAATCTAAGAACACCTTTGCCAGCTTTGTTATCTTTCCTCATGCTTGTACGTATTTCTGTTGCTCGCTCAAGCCATACGCCTCTGCTTTTTGTTCAAAATTATTGAACCACTTCTCCACAGAAAAAGTCACTCCGTCATAGTCCGGAACCGCATTCGAAAAATTTTCAGCTGAAATTCTGAATTATTTGTTGAAGACTCATTTCTGCTTCAGTTTGTATTTCCCGTTTATTCTTTTCTGTTGATTCTCTCCTTTTCCAACTTCCTTTCTGCTTTTGCGAGCGTACTAAAACACGTGTTCTCTCTTGCTCTAGTTCTTTATCGCTCATGCTCATTTACTCGCTCTTTGATCGCAATAGCTAATGTAGATTTAAGGATTTAGACCGGGACGAGCCGCCAAATGTAAGGCATTAAAGCCCGTTTATTGGTATAGTTATGTTGGATATAATACAACTAGATGGAACAACGACTTCTGGACTCTGGCTGCAACTTGACCACTTGACTATTTAACGGCTTGGCGACGATTGACCCTCCGACACACCAACTTCTATGCTCGGACTTGATCCCTTGACGACTTCCTTTACTCCTTGAAAACTTTACTTCACGATCCCAAAGTTCTTCTCTTCCAATGTCTTGCACTAGCTAGCTTTTCTTCCATACTTCACTTCCATACTTCTTTCATTCGTTCTGGTGATAATACTTCCTTACTATCGTGTACTATCGCTTAGCAGGCACGATATCTATCGATGCCCAACCCCACTTTACATTTATTTCTGTTTTTTTTTTTAATAATAAAAGGAATGCTTTACTAATTCAGATTTCCGTATGTATATATGATTAAATTGGTTTTCGGTTTTGAATCTATTTTGCTTACCATAAAAAAAAAAAATTTTTAGTCGATCCTTATGAACTGTTTGCTTATTATTTTTATTAATTGATATAATTATATTGTCCTTTGCTTCTATACTTTCTACCTTATGTCCCGTATATTTAAATTCTAATTTATATCCTACCTCATTTCTTAATAAAATTGTACCTCCCACTTATCTTTATTATATTTCAATTGTTTGTTTTTGTACCATAAAGTTGTTTATTTTTTCTTTTATTAGCATCAAGAATATTGTTAGCTCTTTTGTAGGCTAGTCTATATTTACTTTGCTTAGCGTAATAGTCTATGTTGTAGATTACTCCTATGTTACTTACACTATTAAATTGTTTTGGTAGATTGCTTGATCTTCCAAAAACTAATTGGGTGATGGGGTAGGGTGAAAGCAGTATACAAAATATTGGATCCATACGTCCCAATCTGGTTGTAACTTTCAGTATATTCCTGTTTATATTTTTGAATTCATTGATTGTTATTCTAGACAGAGCATCGGCTAAATGGTTATCCTCCCCATTGAGGTATTCTACCGTAAATTCATATTCTTTCAAGTCCAACCGCATTCTTGTGAGTTTGGAACTTAGGTTTCTTTTTGAAAAAATTTGTGTTAGTGGTCTGTGATCACTTTGAACTTAAAAATTCCTACCATGTATATATGATTTGAAATGCTTCATGTAATCTTTGCTGTAATCTGGGTACTGAAGAAGTGTTGTGTTCATTAATTCCGTTTTGCGATACTCGAATGCCCCAGTGCATTCGCTTGTCCATTCAAATGGGAAATTCTTTCTGAAAATTTTCTAATGAATCTTCTGTAATAGTTCCAAAATGCAAGGAATCGTCTAGTTTCTCCCGCATTTACTGGTTAGGGTTATTTTTCAATTACATCATAATTAGAGTCATCTGGTAGTAAAACTCTGTTAGTACATTTGTGACATAAATAAGTAACCTCTTTAATAAAGAAATTACATTTTTCTGGATGTATTTTAAGATTATGCTGTCTAAATAATTTCAAGACATCGGTTAATTTAAGCATATGCTTTTCAGAACAATCGATTATCACTAAATCATCCATATACAAAAATGCTTGCGAAGGCTGTAAGCCTGTGAATGTAAGGGTCATCATTCTTTGGAAGGAATTAGGTGCTATTTTTAAACAAAATGGTAATCGCGTGTAGCGATACGCACCTGTTGAAGTTGATCAGGTCTAGGCACGAGAAATATTTTGCTCGTCTTTATTGATCAAAAAAATCTTCTATTCTTGGAAGAGGGAATTTGTCTTCTAGCAGTGTCTTGTTAATTTGGCGATAGTCAACCTAGTGGTCTCCATCGCTTTTCCGCCGAATTTGGCAGTGATTTCTTGGGTACCCAGAGGCATGGGCCTTTATATTCTGATATAGACGGCTCAACAATGCCGTCTATTATTTTTTTGTCAATTTGCCTTTGAATTTCTGGCTTTTGACTTTCGGGCATTCTGTAATTCTTAATGTATACAGGGGTTTTATCATTTTATGTAAATTTTTGATTTTAAAAATTATTAGCCGATATTGTTTCTGTGTTGAGACCAAAAATATCGCAATATTCGGTGCATAAGTCAGTTAATTCGTTTTAAATAACGATGGAAATTAAAAAAGTTTCAATACTTCTGAATACGTCTTTCAATACTTCTTTTGCGTTATTGTGTTATTTTCTACATTTGCATTGAAAACATCATAATCATTTAAAGATTCGCTTTTTGTATTTGCGCTGTTTAGGATAGCGCCTTTATTAGTTGCTTTTATTATACGAGTATACGTTCTGAGTTTTTTTTTTTGTTGTAAGGTTCTTATTTTTAATTTAAAATCTGTCCGAGTGGACAATCATTAAATGGTTTAGGGGTGACATTGACAATAAGGAAAGTACATGGAATGTATTTTTAACGGAGTTAACTTAGGTGTCTATTGATGGGGAAAGTCAAGCGGGTGTTTTTTCTTCAGTCGTCTTAGGGATTGGCTATTGTCTACGAGGTTGATGGCAAGGTGGTTGGGTTGGCTGTCCAGTTTTTTTGTGTACCATTTGCTGAGACGGGAGATCTTCTCTGCTACCCATGGAATTCCAAGTTCTTTGTGTATGATGGAGTTTTCGTGGTACGAATGGGTGTTGGAAACTGTTCTCAGGCTTTTCTTTTGGAACCGCTGCATTCTGATGCGGTCGTAGGTCGGCCTAGTTGCGCTTGGTGATCAGGTGAAGGCGCCATGTAAGCCTACGGTCCAGTGTCAGCGCTAGATATTTGAGTGGTATGGTTTCCCTGGGAGGATTTCTCCGCGTTCCATCTTTTCAGCCATGGATCAAGGGCATTCAATTGCCTCTGGATGATGGCTGATGCTTCCTGAGGATCTGTGGCGGAGGCTAGGAAGGCGGTGTCATCGGCATATGTGGCTACTGTGAGGTTCCGGGAGGGGGTGATGGGTAGGTCCGCTGTGTAGAGTGTGTATAAAATAGGTCCAAGACCACTGCCTTGTGGTACTCCTGTACTTATGGGCCTAGGGGTGCTGATTAATGATCCGCATCGCACTCGGAATTCTCTTCCCTCTGTGTATGACTGTGTATGACTTGAGGAAGGCGAAGCGGGAACTTGGAAGGTGGGATTTAATTTTTAAAAGGTGTCCTGGGACTCTGTCAAACGGCTGTTTGACATCCAGCATAACGGCGCAGCAGTACTTCTTCTTTTCGAGGGCCTCAATTGTGCTCTCAACAATCCGGTGGCATTGCTCTGGTGTTCCATGGAGGCGTCTGAAGCCAAACTGGTGATCATGGATCAGTCCGGCCTCGACCAGTACTGGCAGTACTCTGCGCAAAAATACTCTTTCAAGTATTTTGGAGAGGATTGCCAGCAAACTATTTGGACGATACGAGGCTATATTGGCTTCAGGTTTTCCAGGCTTGAGGAGGACAATTCATTTAGCACGCTTCCATTCGAGAAGTACCCTAGACAGAGGCAGCTGTTGAAAATGTTAGCTAGCCTTTGGGAACAGATTAGGGGCAACATTTTCAGTGCTGTTACATCGATACGGTCAGGACCCGGTGAATTGCCATTTTTCAGGGAGGCGATCTCCTGTGCAATCTCTTCTGGTACGACGGGCTGTATTGGCGGGCCAGGAGCACTTGGGCTGTCTACGAACCTTATGGTGGCAGCACGCTTTTCTCCAGTGAATCTGTCGAAAGGTGAGAATGCACTGTGTAGATGGTCAGCAAAGGCTTCTGCTCCTTTAACCTCAGACCGACACCAGGAACCGTCCACTTTGCGCGAGGGTGATATCTTCTCTGCAGGTCTTTTTATGTGCCTCGTGACATTCCACAAGTTGTGCTGTGGGTCTCCATGTCCCAGCTCCTCAAGGAATCTATGGAAGGAGTCCTGCCGTAGGATGGATAGCCTGTCCTTCAGTTCCTTGGCGGCACGATTAAGTGCTGTCTTGTTCCTGGGTTTGCGCGAGGAAAACCAAACTCTTCTGAGGCGCCTTTTTTCGGCCACGAGGGCCGCGATTTCCAGAGACCACAAGTGCACGTCTCTTTTAGGTATTCTCGGGGTAGCCGGAGGAGGTGGATTCGCAAACTCAGCGGCATTGTGCATCTCTTTGGTTAGTTTTTCGATGGCCGCATCTATGTTGCTTGGTTTGGAAAGAGGGGGATCTGGGTACAGGAAGGAAAGCATCCAAAACGTAAAGGTGACTCACTTTGACTCACCTTGTTTCCCGGTGAGTCTTCTAGGCGGCGTTTTTCTGAGGATGGGGATGTTTAGGAGCAAGTTTGCGCTGTGCGCAGATAGCAGTTTATCATAGCTTGAGCATGTTATCTTAGAGTGTCCTATGTCCTTGGAGACGGCGAAGTCCAGTAGATCCGGCTGCTTTGAAGGGTCGGTAGGCCAGTGTGTGGGTTCTCCAGTGGAATGGCAGTCCAGACTCTTCCGCTGCAGGTACTTATAGAGCTTTATGCCTTTGGCGTTGTTTGTGCGGGACCCCCACCAGGAGTGTTTGATGTTAAAGTCTCCGTATCCTATGAAGCGAGGTCCAAGGGGCTCGAAGAAATCCCCTTGAAGTAAATCGCACCAATGGTGATATCTTCCTGTGGGCTAGAAATGATGGTCACGGCGCACTGAGCCCATTCCTCCTGAAACGCGTAAAGTTCCGTGTATTGAATGCTACTCCCAATGAGCATGGTTGCTCGTCCGTGTGCTCTGCCAAATATATGGTTGGCATAGGTCAAAGGTCGTACCCGCTGATGTTAAAGTGGGATCTGGGACAAAAATGGGATTCCGATTCTAGGAGTACATTGATATTGTCTGTTTTAATGAGATGCCCAACTTCAACTTTATTCTTCTGCAGGCCGTTTGCATTCCAAAAAAACTATACTAAGTCTTATTTGCATTACTTTCTGTTGAGGATGGATGCTACAAACTGCGTCATTTGCGAGATCATCTTCTCCATCATCCTCTCCATCATTCCTTCCATGCGGACATCGATTCTATCTGTTTGAGCTGTGGTGCCTTGGGTGAGGCTTGAGTGGTTTGTTGGGGATTCTTTGGATATGTTGCTTGGTTTCCTTTGAGTGCGTACCTTTATCTCAAACCATTGATGATAGTTGGTATCTGGATGGGATGTGGCTTGTTGCTACTCGAAATGGGTCTGGCTTTGTGAGCTTGCTGTGCCTTTGCCTTTTTGTAGGCAGGGCATCCTCTGAAAGTCGCAGGGTGGTCGGCTTTGCAATGTAAGCAGCATGCTTTCTTGTCGTTTTTCTTGGTGCATGATCTGGAGCCGTGAGGACCACCACATTTTAAGCAGCGAAATTTAAGGAAGCAATAGCGTGTGTCCAAACCCTTGGCATCTGAAGCATTGTGGAACCTCGTTGAAATTCAGTGGGGGCCCTATGGTGAAGACCGACATGCAATACCTCTTAATTTTGTAGACCTCGGTGTTGTTGCTCTCTGGTTCGAGATTTACAAAAAAGATCCTCAGTGTTTTTTTGGATTTCGTGCCAATGGGATTGTGCAGATTCCTCACAGTGTGGCAGTATTTGTGGAGTTCTTCTTTAATTTCAGTCTGGTCTGTTTTGTGGAGAAGTCCCTTTATGACCGCAATGTACGCTCTCTCCTCCTTTGATTGAAAAGTGCAGTGTCTTTTATTTTGTGCCACGAGCTGGTGGCGTAGGGCTATGTAGGACTCCTTATCTGGCATTATTACGCGTACGTTGTTGTGTATCCCCGTTTTGTACGAGAAATCCGTCTTGGTACCCACGAGAGTAGTTGTCATCTTGACTAGTGCGGTATTGTTGGTCATGTCCGAGATGTAAATCGGGGGAGGCTTGAGGGTCTTCGGGGTCGGTTTCAGTTTCTCTGCCGTTTTGGATGCCACTGCCTCTGCAGTAGGCTCGGGTTCGTCATCTGTGTTATCATGTACGTCGTCGTCTTCTTTGCTTAAGATGAGGGCAAAGGATTTGCAGGGCTGCTCAAGTGCAGACAGGTCGTAAAAAATTAAAAAAACAAAACACAAAATTCCGAAAAATAATTCAATTTGATCACCGAAAACAATGTTCCTATTTGATGAACAATGTTTACAAGTGCGCTTGCATTATCAACCTCTTTCATAAAGAAATTACATTTTTCTGGATGTATTTTAAGATTATGCTGTCTAAATAATTTCAAGACATCGGTTAATTTAAGCATATGCTTTTCAGAACAATCGATTATCACTAAATCATCCATATACAAAAATGCTTGCGAAGGCTGTAAGCCTGTGAATGTAAGGGTCATCATTCTTTGGAAGGAATTGGGTGCTATTTTTAAACAAAATGGTAATCGCGTGTAGCGATACGCACCTGTTGAAGTTGATCAGGTCTAGGCACGAGAAATATTTTGCTCGTCTTTATTGATCAAAAAAATCTTCTATTCTTGGAAGAGGGAATTTGTCTTCTAGCAGTTTCTTGTTAATTTGGCGATAGTCAACCTAGTGGTCTCCATCGCTTTTCCGCCGAATTTGGCAGTGATTTCTTGGGTACCCAGAGGCATGGGACTTTATATTCTGATATAGACGGCTCAACAATGCCGTCTATTATTTTTTTGTCAATTTGCCTTTGAATTTCTGGCTTTTGACTTTCGGGCATTCTGTAATTCTTAATGTATACAGGGGTTTTATCATTTTATGTAAATTTTTGATTTTAAAAATTATTAGCCGATATTGTTTCTGTGTTGAGACCAAAAATATCGCAATATTCGGTGCATAAGTCAGTTAATTCGTTTTAAATAACGATGGAAATTAAAAAAGTTTCAATACTTCTGAAGTTTTTTGCGTTATTGTGTTATTTTCTACATTTGCATTGAAAACATCATAATCATTTAAAGATTCACTTTTTATATTTGCGCTGTTTAGGATAGCGCCTTTATTAGTTGCTTTTATTATACGAGTATACATTCTGAGTGTTTTTTTTTGTTGTAAGGTTCTTATTTTTAATTTAAAATCTGTTCGAGTGGACAATCATTAAATGGTTTAGGGGTGACAATGACAAAAAGGAAAGTACATGGAATGTATTTTTAACGGAGTTAACTCAGGTGTCTATTGATGGGGAAGGTCAAGCGGGTGTTTTCTCTTCAGTCGTCTTAGGGATTGGCTATTGTCTACGAGGTTGATGGCAAGGTGGTTGGGTTGGCTGTCCAGTTTTTTTGTGTACCATTTGCTGAGACGGGAGATCTTCTCTGCTACCCATGGAATTCCAAGTCCTTTGTGTATTTTTTTTTTATTTATTTTTTTTTTTAATCTGCTTTTATTTATTGGATCCTCTTAAATAAGAGCTAACAATAAGTTTAAAAATCTTAACTAATACAATTTTTTCCTAAACAGTCGTTTTAATTAATTCAACAGTTTCGTGATTAAGCGTCCCTAATGATTTCTTTGCTGGGTTGGTAGGTCCCTTCGTCGGAGACGGGAACGACTGCTGAGCTGGGTTAGATTTCTTGCTAGGTGGTTGGGGTGCGAGGAAAGCTTGCCATAATATCTTTTCGTAAGCTCTGTGATTTCATTGGTGACTGTTGGAATATTTTAATCTCTATGGATGTTTTCGTTCCGAACGTACCACGGTGCCCCAGTGATAGTTCTCAGGATCTTTGACTATGCTCGCTGTATGATGTCAACATTGCTGTTGCTGGCGTCGCCCTATAGGTGTGCACCATAGGTCCAGATTGGTTTCAGTACTGCATTGTAGAGTAAGACCTTGTGGTCCAGGCTGAGCGGAGAGCCAGCGTTGATGAGCCAGTGTAAGTTGTTCGCTTTGAGCTTAAGATGAATTTTTTTCGCTTCAATGTGCCTGCGCCATGTAAGTCTTCTATCGAGGTGTACTCCTAGGTACGTTACCTCATCTGCTTTCGGGAGTGGTATGTTGTTCATCAAAAGTGGTGGGCAATCTTGTCTGTTCAGGGTAAATGTCACGTGCTTGCATTTTTCCTCGTGACTTTTATTCGCCAGTCAAAGAGCCACTTCTCAGTGGCTATGAGGTGCAATGCCAGCTGTGCTGTAGCTTGGATTGGGGACCTTGAACGGCTAAGGATAGCTGTATCGTCGGCAAACGTGGACACTGTTAGCCGACTATTAGCCGACTATTTGTAGGAATGTCAGCAGTATAGATGAGGTATAAAGTTGGCCCAAGAACGCTGCCTTGGGGGACTCCGGCCTTAATTTCGTGGTCAGTGGAACTAGCAGTGTTGCACCGCACTGCAAACTTTCTGTCATATAGGTATGACTTCAGAAGTTTGTGTGTGCTTTCGGGTAGAGTTGTTTTAACTTTAAACATTAGGCCGTCTAGCCAGACTCTGCCGTCTAGCCGTACTTCCAGAAATACGGCTGTACAGTATTCTCGATTTTCAAATGCTCTCCGCCGTTATTCGATTCACCTGTTCGATGGTTCCGTGGCTTTCGCAAAAGCCAAATTGATAGGCTGGGATTATATTGTGGGCTCTCAGGTGTGGATTCAGTCGGCTTAGCAGGCATTTTTCGAATAGTTTCGATATACATGAGAGTAGACTTATTGGTCTGTAAGATGAGGGAACTGTGTGGTCCTTACCAGGCTTCGGAATCATTTTGATGATCGATCTCTTCCATCGTTGTGGAAAGTAGCCAAGTTTTTTGATGGCATTAAAGAGCTGCGTTATGTACCGAACTACAGAATGTGGCAGCTCGATGATCATTTCCGGGGTAATACGGTCGTAGCCGGGGGATTTTTTCGGGCTGAGATTTTCTTTAATTATGTTAGATATTTCTTTTGGACAAAACACAATTGAGGTGTGTTGCTGGTTGCAGTTTGCGGTTGAAGACGGTAGCGCAAATGTGCTAGTAGCCTCGTTTGGCGTAAATACATTTTGTAGGTGAGCGGCAAATTTGGTGGCTCTGTCTTCATCACTACGTGCCCAGCCGCCTGAGGAATTCCTTATGGGCAGAACGGTTTCAGTCGGTGGGCGAAGGGTTGGGTGGGCTCTCCACAGTGACTTATGTTTAATACCTGTTGGTGAAAGTTGCTCTATATATCGGCTCTGAGCGTATTCTTCCTCTTGTTTCAGAGCGTTGGTCAGCTTCCGTGTGGCTATTTTTAGCTTTTGTTTTGCAGATGGTGATCTGGAGGATTGCCATTCTCTACGTAGGCGTCGTTTTACGTGGACGAGTTGCTCGATTTGTGCGTTAGTCTTATTCGGATTAATTGTAACGTTTGTGGTTTTAGGTGTTGCATTTCGAGCTGCTTCCATAAGAGTGGATTCTAGTGTTTCTGTGCAGCTCTCTATAACAGGTTCAGTAGTGAGTTTTTGGTTTAGCTCAATGTGTGAACTTATATATTTTTTATACCTTACCCAGTTCGTTTTGTGCGAAGTCAGTCTGGAAGAGGGTTTTACGTTTTCTGCATATAGGCTGAGATGAATTAGCACAGGCGAGTGATCAGATGACAGATCTGGTAGACATTCAGCTCTAACGAAACTGCGAGGAATATTTTTCGTAACTGCGAAGTCAATCAAGTCAGGCAGCTTATTGAGGTCTGATGGCCAGTATGTGGGACTCCTAGGGGAAACATGATCAAGTTTATTAGTGGTTTTAATTAAAACCTTATAAAGCTGTTTTCCTTTTGGATTCACAAGGCGCGATCCCCAGTGAGTATGTTTAGCATTGTAGTCGCCTGCTGCAATGAAGTGTGGTCCTGGTGCATGGAAGAAATCCAGGAATTGGTCTTCCAATATTGTGAAACGAGGGGGGCAGTATACGGCCGCTAGTGTGAGGTGAGTGTTGTCCTCCAGCTGTATATTGATAGATGTGGCCTGTAGATGAATTTCAGCAAACTCTTTGTAAATGTGGTGCTTCATACGGTTCCTAATTAGAATGCCGGTCCCACCGTGTGCTCTACCATCGGGGTGATTTGTACCATAGATGTTGTAATCTCTTATTTGAAAGTTGTATTTGCTTGTAAGATGAGTCTGCGAGAGAAGCATTATGTCGATATGCTTCTCATGTAGGAATTGAGCTAGCTCAAGTTTGCTCTGTTTTTGTTATTGTGAACGCTTTTGACGCAAAATCCCTTATCTGTTAGCGCCTCAGTTATCTCTTCGGGCTTTACATCAGGCTCAATGCCCTTCAGTACTGCTTGTAAGCCCTTGCTACTTTTAAGCTGTTAGGTGTAAAAGCATGTTTTGTTTGCAGTAAGATGGTTTGTGACTTTTCTGTAGTCTTCCTCCGTTTTCGTTTGAAGTTTGATTTTATTTATCGTACCTCTTATGAGGTGTATTATATAAAAGCTATCTTTTCCAATAAGCCCAATTAAAGAATTCCAAGCCGTTTGTGCTCTTCTCGCGGATGTAAATTGGGGGGGTCTTTATTTTCTTTGGTTCCTTATTGATGGATTTCAGTGGCACGTCCTCGTTGGTATCTGCCAGCAAAGCGAATCTGTTGCTATATGCGGGCGCTTCATTGTTGATCGAGGTTGTATTGTCGCGTATATTTTTCGGCTTGTTTTCTGTATCGGAAGTTTTAGGGCTAAGCTTCCGCTTTAGCAGCAGAGCCGTTTGGCTCTTGGGCTTTTGTTTTTGTATTCGCTGACTCGGTAAAAGCGTGAGCGGGTGCAGCCAATGGCGAAGTAGAGCGGGCTGTCGATATTGCTCCAGTTGTTGTTGTTGCAGATAGCGGAGCTTGTGTCGGAGCTAGAAGTGCGGGAGAGCAAGAGCGCGCTCTTTCTTGATTTGTTGGTACAAGAAGGTTCGTTGGGTTCTGGGTTATTGGCCGCTCGTTGCCTTCGTTTGCAGGTGTCGCGGAGACATAAGAAAAGTACGCGTTGTTTTGTTGTAATGAGAGCCGGCGATCGTCTTGCTCTCGTTGCCGCTGAGCGCGAGTGTCGTTCTGGCTCATAATGCCTTTTTTTAAATAAATTTGTTTGAAACAATTATTTAACTATTTCAAACGCAGAATATGTATTTGAGCGATGGTGCATCGCCCGGAGCGTCTTTTTCGCTTTCAATATATTTATTTGTCTTTTATTAATAATCATTCACTTCACTGGAATCAATTAATTTTATCGGAGCTCGATGAAAACACGTCTTCACGCATCAGCATACGAATTACGATGTGTATGATGGAGTTTTCGTGGTACGAATGGGTGTTGGAAACTGTTCTCAGGCTTTTCTTTTGGAACCGCTGCATTCTGATGCGGTCGTAGGTCGGCCTAGTTGCGCTTGGTGATCAGGTGAAGGCGCCATGTAAGCCTACGGTCCAGTGTCAGCGCTAGATATTTGAGTGGTATGGTTTCCCTGGGAGGATTTCTCCGCGTTCCATCTTTTCAGCCATGGATCAAGGGCATTCAATTGCCTCTGGATGATGGCTGATGCTTCCTGAGGATCTGTGGCGGAGGCTAGGAAGGCGGTGTCATCGGCATATGTGGCTACTGTGAGGTTCCGGGAGGGGGTGATGGGTAGGTCCGCTGTGTAGAGTGTGTATAAAATAGGTCCAAGACCACTGCCTTGTGGTACTCCTGTACTTATGGGCCTAGGGGTGCTGATTAATGATCCGCATCGCACTCGGAATTCTCTTCCCTCTGTGTATGACTGTGTATGACTTGAGGAAGGCGAAGTGGGAACTTGGAAGGTGGGATTTAATTTTTAAAAGGTGTCCTGGGACTCTGTCAAACGGCTGTTTGACATCCAGCATAACGCCGCAGCAGTACTTCTTCTTTTCGAGGGCCTCAATTGTGCTCTCAACAATCCGGTGGCATTGCTCTGGTGTTCCATGGAGGCGTCTGAAGCCAAACTGGTGATCATGGATCAGTCCGGCCTCGACCAGTACTGGCAGTACTCTGCGCAAAAATACTCTTTCAAGTATTTTGGAGAGGATTGCCAGCAAACTATTTGGACGATACGAGGCTATATTGGCTTCAGGTTTTCCAGGCTTGAGGAGGACAATTCATTTAGCACGCTTCCATTCGAGAAGTACCCTAGACAGAGGCAGCTGTTGAAAATGTTAGCTAGCCTTTGGGAACAGATTAGGGGCAACATTTTCAGTGCTGTTACATCGATACGGTCAGGACCCGGTGAATTGCCATTTTTCAGGGAGGCGATCTCCTGTGCAATCTCCTCTGGTACGACGGGCTGTATTGGCGGGCCAGGAGCACTTGGGCTGTCTACGAACCTTATGGTGGCAGCACGCTTTTCTCCAGTGAATCTGTCGAAAGGTGAGAATGCACTGTGTAGATGGTCAGCAAAGGCTTCTGCTCCTTTAACCTCAGACCGACACCAGGAACCGTCCACTTTGCGCGAGGGTGATATCTTCTCTGCAGGTCTTTTTATGTGCCTCGTGACATTCCACAAGTTGTGCTGTGGGTCTCCAGGTTCCAGCTCCTCAAGGAATCTATGGAAGGAGTCCTGCCGTAGGATGGATAGCCTGTCCTTCAGTTCCTTGGCGGCACGATTAAGTGCTGTCTTGTTCCTGGGTTTGCGCGAGGAAAACCAGACTCTTCTAAGGCGCCTTTTTTCGGCCACGAGGGCCGCGATTTCCAGAGACCACAAGTGCACGTCTCTTTTAGGTATTCTCGGGGTAGCCGGAGGAGGTGGATTCGCAAACTCAGCGGCATTGTGCATCTCTTTGGTTAGTTTTTCGATGGCCGCATCTATGTTGCTTGGTTTGGAAAGAGGGGGATCTGGGTACAGGAAGGAAAGCATCCAAAACGTAAAGGTGACTCACTTTGACTCACCTTGTTTCCCGGTGAGTCTTCTAGGCGGCGTTTTTCTGAGGATGGGGATGTTTAGGAGCAAGTTTGCGCTGTGCGCAGATAGCAGTTTATCATAGCTTGAGCATGTTATCTTAGAGTGTCCTATGTCCTTGGAGACGGCGAAGTCCAGTAGATCCGGCTGCTTTGAAGGGTCGGTAGGCCAGTGTGTGGGTTCTCCAGTGGAATGGCAGTCCAGACTCTTCCGCTGCAGGTACTTATAGAGCTTTATGCCTTTGGCGTTGTTTGTGCGGGACCCCCACCAGGAGTGTTTGATGTTAAAGTCTCCGTATCCTATTAAGCGAGGTCCAAGGGGCTCGAAGAAATCCCCTTGAAGTAAACCGCACCAATGGTGATATCTTCCTGTGGGCTAGAAATGATGGTCACGGTGCACTGAGCCCATTCCTCCTGAAACGCGTAAAGTTCCGTGTATTGAATGCTACTCCCAATGAGCATGGTTGCTCGTCCGTGTGCTCTGCCAAATATATGGTTGGCATAGGTCAAAGGTCGTACCCGCTGATGTTAAAGTGGGATCTGGGCAAAAATGGGATTCCGATTCTAGGAGTACATCGATATTGTCTGTTTTAATGAGATGCCCAACTTCAACTTTATTCTTCTGCAGGCCGTTTGCATTCCAAAAAAACTATACTAAGTCTTATTTGCATTACTTTCTGTTGAGGATGGATGCTACAAACTGCGTCATTTGCGAGATCATCTTCTCCATCATCCTCTCCATCATTCCTTCCATGCGGATATCGATTCTATCTGGTTGAGCTGTGGTGCCTTGGGTGAGGCTTGAGTGGTTTGTTGGGGATTCTTTGGATATGTTGCTTGGTTTCCTTTGAGTGCGTACCTGTATCTCAAACCATTGATGATAGTTGGTATCTGGATGGGATGTGGCTTGTTGCTACTCGAAATGGGTCTGGCTTTGTGAGCTTGCTGTGCCTTTGCCTTTTTGTAGGCAGGGCATCCTCTGAACGTCGCAGGGTGGTCGGCTTTGCAATGTTAGCAGCATGCTTTCTTGTCGTTTTTCTTGGTGCATGATCTGGAATCGTGAGGACCACCACATTTTAAGCAGCGAAATTTAAGATCCTCAGTGTTTTTTTGGATTTCTTGCCAATGGGATTGTGCAGATTCCTCACAGTGTGGCAGTATTTGTGGAGTTCTTCTTTAATTTCAGTCTGGTCTGTTTTGTGGAGAAGTCCCTTTATGACCGCAATGTACGCTCTCTCCTCCTTTGATTGAAAAGTGCAGTGTCTTTTATTTTGTGCCACGAGCTGGTGGCGTAGGGCTATGTAGGACTCCTTATCTGGCATTATTACGCGTACGTTGTTGTGTATCCCCGTTTTGTACGAGAAATCCGTCTTGGTACCCACGAGAGTAGTTGTCATCTTGACTAGTGCGGTATTGTTGGTCATGTCCGAGATGTAAATCGGGGGAGGTTTCAGTTTCTCGGCCGTTTTGGGTGCCACTGCCTTTGCAGTAGGTTCGGGTTCGTCATCTGTGTTATCATGTACGTCGTCGTCTTCTTTGCTTAAGATGAGGGCAAAGGATTTGCAGGGCTGCTCAAGTGCAGACAGGTCGTAAAAAATTAAAAAAACAAAACACAAAATTCCGAAAAATAATTCAATTTGATCACCGAAAACAATGTTCCTATTTGATGAACAATGTTTACAAGTGCGCTTGCATTATGATTCCAGGTTTCCATTCCTGGTTGGGAATTGAGACATGCGTTCCTTTGAAAAAACACTTTCCTTTCGTATGACTTCAGTTGTTCCAGGCAATACTATGCCTTTGTGTATTATAGGAATGTCTATGTTCCTGAAATTATTGAGTAAATCTTTTTGGGCATGGATTTCTTAAATACAATTGTATTTTTTTATAAAATCCAACCCAATTATACCATCACCAGGTATAGGAAATTTATCCGGTACAAGATGGAATTCATATGGTATTGCTGTATTGCCGCGCTGTTGTGTATCTGTTGTGTTAGTCTTAGTCTTAACGACTTCAGGGGAACGGACCATTTATGTTTGTTCTTAACACTTCTTAACACTGTTTGGCGAAGGCCTGTTAGGAATCAATTCATATTTACCTTTTTTCCGTCAAACTCTGGGATTGTGAACGAAATCTGTCGCACATATTCCTTAAACGTTACAGCAGTGGTAGTCATTGCAACGTTAGCCTATATTTGAGTCTGATTCCGAACTTTTTCTCCTACCTCTGCTATCTTTATTACAGCTGGTATTGTTAGATCATGCAGATCTTTTTTTTTAAATCTTGATTAGAGTCTTCTAAAGATTCGTCAATTGCAAAAGTTATAGGGCTATCGAAAATTGTCGGAACTGTACAATTCATATTATATCTGCGTTTTATAAAGAGCAGATTTTCTCGAAGACTATTGAGAAGTTTTGCTGTTTGCGTCAAATTATTTCTATCTAGTGATCCTTTATTATTATGCAAAAATAATATGCAACGCTTTATTAAAGGAATTTACCAATATGCGGGCATGTTTGATGGTACCTTGTTGAAATGACCTTGCCACATGCCGTTTTAATCTCTTTTTCTTCCTTTATTATAGTCTGCCAGTCCATTTATATCTTTTAAAATTACATAAATTACCGATGTAGAGAGATCCTCAGTGATTTCTTTAATAGTCACATAAGGTAATATTGACAAAACTATAGCTTTTTCGAGTTTTAAAATGGAATAAAGGGCTTGTATGTATATCGATATAAGCTTTTTCAAATTTCTTACGCGTATAAACGTACAAAAATGGCTAAAAACTTGGAGGGCCCTTACCATAAGCAAGGGTTCCTTTGATAGAGTTTCCTCTTTTACTTCGGATATTATATTATATAAGGTTCTAGTTTATTTTTAAGATTGTCTCTCATTAATTTTAACATACATATATTTTTCTCTTTTGGCTATGCGTGTTTCTGTCCTCCTAATTTATCTTTTTTTTTTGCCATTACATGTTCCTACCTAGCGGTTATATAGCTTTACGTGCTAAATCTCTAATCGGGCAGAAATAATTCTGCTCAATTTTACAATAGTTTTACCGTTAGAATACCCAGCGAACTCCGTTTTGCCACCAGATGACTTCGTTTTATGTAACATTTCGTTTGGTGATTAAAAGATGAAAAAAATTTTATTATTGTTTTATATTTGAAAATGAAAAATTTTATTTCATTTCACAACAGTAATGAATTCATTTTGATAACATAGTGTTTGATAATTCTTAAGAATATTTCTCCACCCTGTGTACCCTGTGTATGTTAAGGTACAATATTATTATTATATATTATATTATTATTATTATTATTAATATTATTATTATTATTATTATTATTATTATTATTATGATGTACGGATTCTTCACTTAAATAAAATAAATAAAAAAAAAAAAATAAAAAAAGTTTTGATTACAAAAATGAAGTGTTATTTAGTTGATAACCTATTAACCCATTTCAGACCCTATATCTATGGTAAACATTTTACAGTCAAAACTGATCATAGACCACTAACCTTTTCATTTTCAATGACTAATCCTGGCTCAAAATTGACTCGTATGAGACTTGAATTGGAGGAGTATAATTTTACAGTAGAGTATCTGAGAGGTAAAGACAACTATGTAGCTGATGCGTTATCAAGAGTAACCATCAAAGAATTGAAAGATAAACCCGGAAATATTAAGAAAGTCACTACAAGATTACAAAGTAGACAAAAATCCTGCGCAGGAGAAACAAACAAATCTGAATTGCATACGCAATCAATAGAAAAAGCTTCAATGCCCAACGTATACCAAGTCATCAAAAATGACGAGATACGTAAAGTAGTGACCTTGCAAGTAAAAAATATGATATGTTTCTTTAAACATGGAAAAAAGATTACTGCAAGATATGATATCGATGATTTATATACAAATGGAGTTGTTGATTTAGATAAATTTTTCCAAAGGCTTGAAATGCAGGCCGGTATATATAAAATCAATCATCTAAAAATGGCACCGTGGGAAAATATTTTTGAATACGTTTCAATAGATAATTTTAAGCAAAAGGGCAATAAAATATTAACAAAATTAAGAGTAGCGCCACTCAACCCGGTTACCTTAATAAACAATGAAAAAGAAAAAGAAGCAATTTTGTCTTCACTACATTATGATCCATTACAAGGAGGTCATACAGGCATTGCAAAAACCTTGGCCAAGGTCAAAAGACATCATTTTAGGAAAGGTATGTCTAAACAAATAACAGACTACATTAAAAAATGTCAAAAATGACAAAAAGCGAAAATAACAACGCATACAAAGACCCCAATGACTTTAACTGAAACCCCTGATCATGCTTTCGACAGAGTGATAGTGGACACTATAGGTCCTCTACCAAAGTCGGAAAATGGCAACGAATATGCAGTCACTCTCATTTGTGACTTAACTAAATATTTATTTGCAATACCCATACCGAACAAAAGCGCAATAACAGTCGCTAAAGCAATTTTCGAATCATTTATTCTTACTTATGGTCCAATAAAGATGTTCATTACGGACATGGGTACAGAGTATAAGAATTCAATCATTACAGACCTTTGCAAACACCTAAAAATTAAAAATATAACGTCTACCGCTCACCACCATCAAACAGTAGGTGTAGTCGAAAGAAGTCATAGAACTCTAAATGAATACATACGATCTTACATATCGGTTGATAAAACTGATTGGGATGTATGGCTTCATTATTTCGTCTATTGTTTTAATACAACCCCTTCTATGGTACATAATTATTGTCCATATGAACTTGTTTTTGGTAGAACAAATAATTTACCAGAAATTTCACTAATATAACTAGCATAGAACCAATATACAATATAGATGATTATGCTAGGGAAAGTAAATATAGATTAGAAGTAGCATATAAAAGAGCTAGAACTATGCTTGAAGAGCATAAAAGAAAAAATAAGGAAAATTATGATTTACAAACAAAAAATATAGAAATAACAGTAGGAGATAAAGTTCTATTAGGAAATGAAGTAGGTCATAAATTAGATTTTAAATATACGGGACCCTATAAGGTAGAAAAGATAGAACACAGAAACAACGTAACAATATCAAACAATAAAAATAAAAAGCAAATAGTACATAAAGATCGATTAAAAGTTTTTTATTCATAAATGACGTCATGATTTAATACAAAAAGCATTATAATAATGGAAAAATACAATTTAAGATGTCAAAAAGAAAAAGAAAAAAAAAAAAAACCAATAATAATAATAATAATAATAGAATAAAATAACTACACTATGTTACGTTATTTTTTAAAAGGAGGAAGATGTGGTATGCGTACATATGTATATATTTAGAGTACATATTTACATAGAGTACAATGTACTCAGAATATTTGCATAAATAAATAACATAATTACATACGCATTGTCAGTGCTAGCATAAACAATAATGTTCAAGTGGAAGCGTTATATGATCGCCCGCTTTGAAGCACACTGCACAAATGCATGGTCAGCATTCCCACGCTAACCAAAATCCCACTATATACATACTGTGCGCATATAGCATTTTCGCCCAACTCTTTTATCATACAGACGAGGGCGGGACAATAAATCCGTGACTTTTTGAATTTCCCGCCTCTTAATTGAAATGGTAACACTGCTCCCGTCAACAGTCATCTGTCAGTTGAACAAGCTTCGACATTTAGTTTGTTTTTGACAGCCGTTAATATCAGACCACCGCGTTGACTGAGAAGAAAATGGAAAAAAGTGAATTTCGTGTGCTCATTAAGCATTATTTTTTGAGGAAAAAATCCATTACGCAAACCAAGGCCAAGCTTGATAAATATTATGGAGACTCTGCACCATCCATTTCCATGGTAAAAAAGTGGTTTACTGAATTCCGATGTGGCCGTACAAGCACGAAAGATGCCGAACGTTCTGGACGCGCAGTTAAGGTTTCCACATCCGAAACAATTGAAAAAATCCACGATATGGTTTTAGCCGATCGGGGATTAAAAGTGAGAGAGATTGTGGAAGCCGTAGGCATTTCACATGGCTCAGTGGTTTCAATTTTGAATGATCATTTGGGTATGAGAAAGCTTTCCGCAAGATGGGTGCCGCGTTTGCTCACAATCGACCACAAATGAAACCGTGTGACAATTTCCCAGGAATGTTTAGCGTTGTTCAATCGCAATACGAACCAGTTTTTGCGCCGTTGCGTAACCGTGGACAAAACGTGGATCTACCACAACACACCGGAGACCAAACAGCAGTCAAAACAGTGGGTTTCTCGGGGTGAATCGGCGCCAAAGAAGGCAAATGTGGGTTTGTCAGCCAATAAAGTCATGGCGACTGTTTTTTGGGATGCACGCGGTATTATCCACATTGACTACCTTAAAAAAGGAAAAACAATCAATGGTGAATATTACAGCAACTTATTGGGTCGATTCGATGAGGCATTGAAAAAAAAGCGACCGCACTTGGCCAAGAAAAATTTCTTTTCCACCAGGACAATGCACGGGTGCACACATGTGCAGTTTCCATGGCAAAATTCCATGAAATGGGCTACGAATTGCTCCCTCATCCGGCCTATTCACCCGATCTAGACCCGTGTGACTATTTCTTGTTCCCAAACTTGAAGAAATGGCTCGGCGGAAAGAGATTTGCCTCCAATGACGAAGTCATCTCACAAACAAATGCCTATTTTGAAGACCTCAAAAAATATTTTATTTTGGATGGGATAAAAAAATTGGAGAAACGTTGGGCTAAGTGTATAGAGCTCAAAGGAGACTACGTTGCAAAATAAAATAACTTTTTATCTAAAAACCTGTGTTTCATTCAAATAGTCACGGACTTATTGACCAGCCCTCGTATATAATAGCCGCTTCTCTGCCGACTTCACCAGGCTTTAAGAATCAGTCGAGTTTGAGAACTGACATAAGCGTAACTACAAAATAATCGCAGCTATGCTCCATAAGGAATACAAAGGACTTTCGATCTTACAACATACATTTTCGCCTGCGTACTTTCCATTAATAATGGTTGCCTCAATCGAATTCGGCATGTCTTTTTACCGAAAGTCGAGTACCGTTGCAAAGTCGCGGTGGATTCCAATTACGCAATATCATAATAAGTGTACCAACTTTGAGTTCCAAGTTATGTGGTGGAAATTCTGGTAACTCCAGAGGGCTAAAAACTGATCTAGCATTGGACGAAAAATTTTCTCATTGCACTGGATCGGGAAATATTGCATGTTGGAGTATCAATTGTGTTTAAATTGAGTGACAACTTAAGAGCAGAATGTACTGCACATCTAGAAGAGTTGCCACAATTCCAGATGATGCTGACGTCAAAGCTATGTCACATCTTAATCGAATTGTGGCCAAATCAATGAAATGACAAATGTTTTCCCTGTTTCTCCAGGTGCGTCCAGGATGAATAGAACACAAGTATTATTTCGAGCGAGTTCCTGCAATTTATCAACATTGTATTGCAGCTCTAGATTTATTTCTTGATTGAATGCATCGTGCGTCGATCGATTTGACCCAATCAATTCTACTTCAACTAGTAGCTTGTTTGTAATAGTCAAGCATTGATCTTTAATCAGAATCATTCCTTCATTGTAGATTTCATCGGTTATTTGGATGTCAGAATTATTTGTTTAAATGCACAAGCGATGCAAGACATTTTCACATGTGTCGTCTTTGTATATTTGAAAAATCGTTCATCAAAAAGGAACTTTGTTTTCGGAACTTTGAATTATTTTTCGGAATTTTGTGTTTTGTTATTCCCGCACTTGGGACTTGGTGGATTGCGCATCTTACGGGCCGGGTCGGGCTGCCAAGAGCGGAGTCCCACTGTGTCCGTTGCCCCGTCGCTGCCGTTGCTGCTGTGACTAATTATTTGCATAAACGTTAATTGAACGCCAACCTAGAGTAAAGACTGGCAGGCCCCGCCGCGTGCCATCAAGCTCGTCAAAACAATGCCCTGCAAGAAGGCCCTTAAAGCAAGGAAGTGCAGCTCGAGCAGAGACTCAAGCTGGAGCTCTTCTTTCTCGTAATAAGCAAGGAGAGACGCCAGGCGTCACACCTAGCACCAGCGCAGCTCTGCGCAGGAAGCTGGCAAACAACCCCTTTGCCCTCCTCTCAAGCAAAGAAAATGACGACGAACATGACGAACCCGAAACTGCCTCAGAGGCAGTGGCATCTAAAACAGCAGAGAAACCAATCCCGATCCCGAAGACCCTCAAGCATCCCCCGATCTACATTCCACACGTGATCGACATTTCAGCAGTTGTCAAGATGATATCGACTTTAGTCGGAACCAAAATGGATTTCTCGTATAAAACGGAGAGAAATAATAACGTACGCGTAATGATGCCAGACAAGGAGTCCTACACAGCCCTACGCCAGCACCTCGTGGCACATAACAAAAGACACCGCACCTTCCAACCAAACGATGAGAGAGCTTACAGGGCGGTCATCAAGGGACTTCACCACTCAACGGACCAGACTGAAATTAAGGAAGAACTTCACAAATACGGCCATACTGTGAGGGATCTGCACAATCCCATTGGCAGGGAATCCAAACAACCACTGGGGTTCTTCTTTGTCAATCTAGAACCAGCAAGCAACAACACAGAGGCTTTCAAAATAAAGAGGATTTGCAGATCAGTCGTCACCATAGAGCCCCCACTGAAATTCAACGACGTTCCACAATGTTTCAGATGCCAAGGGTTTGGACACACCCAGCGCTACTGCTTCCTGGAACATCGCTGCGTGAAATGTGGTGATTCTCATGACTCTAGGTCATGCACCAAAAAAAAAGACGAGAAAGCATGCTGTTTACATTGCCAAGCTGAACACCCTGCGTCGTTCAGAGGATGCCCTGCTTACAAAAAGGCAAAAGCGTAGCAATCTCCTAAAGCCAGACCCGTTGAGAGTAGCAACAAACCACCTCTCATCCAGATACCAACTATCATTAATGGTACAAGTTATAGGGACGTACTCCTACGAAACCAAGTGACACAGCCAACGAATCCCCAACAAACCCCTCATACCACTCCCGACGCCCCACAACCCAACCAGTTTGATACGATGCTTGCCCGCATGGAAGGATCGATTGAGAGGATGATGGAAAAGTTGATATCGCAGATGTTATCGCAGATGTTCTCACAGATGATGCAGTTTATAGGTCCCATCCTCAACAAAAAATAATGCAAATAAGCCTTTACATAGTTTTTTGGAACGCAAACGGCCTGCAGAGAAGCAAAGCCGAAGTAGAGCATCTCATCAAAACAGACAATATCGATGTTCTTCTAGTTTCGGAATCCCACTTTTGTCCCAGATCCTACTTCCACATCAGCGGGTACGAACTGATACATGCCAACCATCCATCTGGCAGAGCACGCGGAGGAGCAGCTATGCTCATCAAGAGTAGCATTCAGTACACGGAACTTCCCGCGTTTCAGGAGGAATGGGCTCAGTGCGCCGTGACCAGGATTTCTAGACCACAGGGAGATATCACCATTGGTGCGGTTTACTTCCCACCCAGACACTCGATAACCGAGACCCACCTTCAGGACTTCTTCGAGTCCCTCGGTCCTCGGTTTATAGCAGCCGGAGACTTTAACGCCAAACACTCCTGGTGGGGGTCCCGCACAAACAACCCCAAAGGCATAAAGCTCTATAAGTACCTGCAGCGGAAGAGTCTAGACTCCCATTCCACTGGAGAACCCACACACTGGCCTACCGACCCTTCAAAACAGCCGGATCTGCTGGACTTCGCCGTCTCGCAAGGGCATAGGACACTCTAAGATAACATGAGCATGTGCTCAAGCTATGATAAACTGCGCAGTAAACTTGCTCCTAAACATCCCCGTCCTCAGAAAAACCCCGCTTAGACGACTCACCGGAAAACACACTAATGCCCCCAAGTTTACGTTTTGGATGCTTTCCTCCCGGTACCCAGATCCCCCTCTTTCCAAACCAAGCAACATAGATGCGGCCATCGAAAAACTTACCAAAGAGATGCACAATGCTGCTGAGTTTGCGAATCCAACTCCTCCGACTACCCCGAGAACACCTAAAAGAGACGTGCACTTGTGGTCTCTGGAAATCGCGGTCCTCGTGGCTCAGAAGAGTCTGGTTTTCCTCGCGCAAACCCAGGGACAAGACAGCACTTAATCGTGCCACCAAGGGACTGAGGGACAAGCTACCCATCCTACGGAAGGACTCGTTCCATAGATTCCTAAGGGAGCTGGAACCTGGAGACCCGCAGCACAATCTGTGGAATGTCGCGAGGCACATAAAAAGACCTGCGAAGAAGATATCAGTCGTGCGCAAAGTGGACGGTTCCTGGTGTCGGTCTGAGGTTGAAAGATCAGAAGCCTTTGCTGACCATCTACACAGTGCAATCTCACCTTTCGACAGATGCACTGGCGAAGAGAGAGCTGCCACCATAAGGTTCGTAGACAGCCCAAGTGCTCCTGGCCCGCCAATACAGCCCGTCGAACCAGAGGAGATTGCGCTGGAGATCGCCTCCTTAAAAAATGGCAACTCACCTGGTCCTGACCGAATCGATGCAACAGCAATGAAAATGTTGCCCCTAATCTGTTTCCAAAGTCTGGCTAACATCTTTAACAGCTGCCTCGAATCGTCCGATTAGTTTGCTGGCAATCCTCTCCAAAATACTTGAAAGAGTATTTTTGCGTAGAGTACTGCTGAACCCTGATCACCAGTTTGGCTACAGACGCCTCCATGGAACACCTGAGCAATGCCACCGGATTGTTGAGAGCATACTTGAGACCTTCAAAAAGAAGAAGTACTGCTGCGCCGTTATGCTGGATGTCAAACAGGCGTTTGACAGAGTCTGGCACCCTGGACTCCTTTTGAAAATGAAGTCCTACCTCCCAAGTTCCTATTTCGCCTTCCTCAAGTCATACACAAAGGGAAGAGAATTCCGAGTGACATGCGGATCATCAATCAGCACCCCTAGGCCCATAAGAGCAGGAGTACCACAAGGCAGTGTTCTTGGACCCATTTTATACACACTCTACACAGCGGACCTACCCATCACCCCCTCCCGGAACCTCACAGTAGCCACGTATGCCGATGACACCGCCTTCCTAGCCTCCGCCACATATCCTCAGAAAGCATCAGCCATCACCCAGACGGAACTGGATGCCCTCGATCCATGGCCAACCATGGCCAACCAGGCCAACCTACGACTTTAGAAACTGCACTGCCTCCTGGGGAGAAGGTCCAAGCTCAAAGAAAAATTCAAACTGCTTATTTACAAAGTAGTGCTGAAGCCAATCTGGACATATGGGATACAGTTGTGGGGCACGGCAAGCTGTTCTAACCGCAGCAAAATCCAGCGGTTTCAGAAAAAATGCCTGAGAACAGTTTCGAACGCCCATCCGTACCACGAAAACTCAATAATCCATTAAGAGCTTGGAATTAGATGTGTAGCAGAGGAGATCACCCATCTCAGCGAAAGATACATAAAAAGACTGGACAACCACCCCAACCACCTGGCCATCAACCTCCTAGATAATAGGCAATCCCTAAGACGCCTGATAAGGAAACACCAGCTTGACCACCCCAACCAATAGACACCTAAGTCAATCTCATTAGATATACATTCATTCCATGTACCTACCTTAAGTCAAGGTCTCCCCCAAACCATTTAATGATTGTCCACTTGGATAGATTTTAAATACAAAATAAGAATGTTAAAAAAAAAAAAAGGTGAAGAAACATCTTCAGCTTTGTCGCCTTTGTAATTGTTGCATAACTGAATTGGTTGTGAAGGAAAACATATGGTAATGATAATTACGAACAGCGTTTGTATTTGGTACGCATCCAAACACAGCCATGTCGCTGCGTTTTGTGACGTACTTATACAAATATTTGATTGATTTGTCTAAATGGCATCTCTCAACGTTTGCATGTGTTTCGAAAATTCGTGATAGCAGAGAGCAATTTGGTACAATGAATTCATTTCCGATCTCAATCTCTTGATTTTGAACTTTCACTTTGAAAGAAGATAATGATCCAATATCTTCTTTTGAACGTCGACGATAAAGTGGATATCCATCGTTCTCTGTGACTGTTTCAAGAACTAACGATCGGATAGCGGATATCGTTTTGTGCACTTTCCATTAGACATGCAATTCGATAATGGATTTAATGCACCGCACGGTCCATGCACCATCTGTATTGTCACAATGTCGTGTAGATGGGGATGAGTGACTGGATTAGGAATTTCAGCTGATATGATGTCATCCACTTTGTTTGAATTTAATTTGTTCAGCAACCAAATTAGGATATGAGCATGCGGTAGTCCACGGTTCTGCCATTCCTCTGAGTACATATAAAAACGTGTGCCAAAAACTTGAAGCTTAGTAAGCACATCCATCATAAACTTGAGTTTTTGTTGAAATACTCTAGCTTTGCCTGACTGAATCAGATGAACGCTAAACGTTCGGTTTCGTCTTAGGCATACATGTCGACAGCGAATTGCTGGAATAGCCAACGGCACTTCAGAATGACATTCTCCTCCTCATTCTTCTCATCATCATACGATACGCATAGTAATTCATTGCGCTTAGATACGCCTAAAAATGCAAAATTAAATGAATTGTTAATGGAAACCAATAATAATAATTATTAATAATAAAAATAGCAATAATTAGTGTGTGAATATTGTACCTGTAATTGGATCAACCATCTTCAACGTGATGTCGTATCCGTTTTGCCCTTACCAATAAATGATTGGATATTGTAACGCATCGTACAAACGTTGTGTCTTGTTTACACGATGCATAATATTGCTTCTTCGCGAAACGACAATTTCTCGCGATTTAGTTGGATTGCCAACAATAATTGCAGCAACATTAACGGTTGGTGCATTAAATCTTCGCACATGTTACCCTGTTGGGGTACAATCCGCTCCTATGAAAAATTTGTGCGTATCCGATGGCATTCGTTCCAATGCTGTTTTGAACATATATATTGGAATTCATTGTGCTGGTGTGAGTGATTGCTTATGTGTGTTGTATCTTTTGCGTTGCAAGTTGGCATGAAGCCGCCTTCTCGAATGATATTAGCTCCAAAGGAAGTCATGCGAAGCAGTTTTTGTACTCAAGGATATGTTGAAGAAAATGGCTGAAATCGGGATCAGTTCCATCGAAAAATGGTGTCAGTGGTTATGGTGGTGTAGGTATGGATCCAGTTTGACTTTTCCACTTGACAGCACAATCCAGCCGTTTCTCTTTTGAACTTTAACCCATTGCAATATCGATGTATAGTCGTCATTGTTCCAATATCTAAATTTTCATCATCACGATAGTTCGCATTGGGATCATATTGGAATGTCAAGCGATTGTATGATGCCAATGATCTTCGTGTGCTCACGCGTTGTCTCAATCGGGCATTTTCCCTTATTATAATTTGTCTTTCTTCGCTTAAGTTCTGTGAATACACTTGTTGCTGGCTTGCATGTCTTGTGCGGCGGCCGATGTTCGCACGTCGTCCTTTAGGCATTTTGGACTATGGACAGAGTGGTGAATTTAACCTCAAATGCACGATCCCCATAATTTGCACAGTTCAACTTACCACCTTAAAGACAAATTCCTGCTGTTGAAATTGAATAAAAATTTGCACAATACACGGATTTGATGGTTTCCAATTGAAATGTTAGGAAATGAATAACCTTTTTTTTTTTACTTTTTTTCACTATTTCACAGTGAACACAATACCGGTTTGTCACATAAAATTAAATGAGCAAAGAACAATAAGTAGCTCTCAAACAATGTATCACGCACTGCATGCTATGTATCAGAGATGCCGCTGTATGTAAAAAAAAAGATTTTCTGGCTTTTCTGCTGAAATTTTTCCAGAATTTTCTTTGTTAAAATCCTCATGGAGCCCGAGACTTTTCCAACGAATGCACAACCGTGGAAATCGTTTGGTGCGTTCTGGAGTTAAGGCGTCAGGAAGGAAAAACCCAATTTATTTACATAGTTAGTACGACTTAGTTTCGTACAACACAGTGCTTAATTTTACAGCCATTTTGTCTAGGTTTGACTGCTCCTACGCAGATAAAACATCCTTGCGCCTATTACGAGAGGGACTTCAGTCGGTCCGTCAGGGCAACCAAACCCTAATGCAGTACTACGATGAGGTTAAATGATAATTGACCTTCGTAATGAACTTATTCATATCTTGGGTTAAAAAAATCCCAAAGGGCTGTTGTGTTTAAACCGTAGTCCAAAGACCTGCCAGCAGCACTGGCATTAGCCAGAAAGGCAGGGGCCAGTATTGAACAAAGTATGTTCGCGACCACGTATGCCAAGACGGTCGAGCAAATAAATCAGAATACTGATTTCCAAAAGGACAACAGTTTTCACATTTCGTGTCGTAAAAAAATCTCTAAGGGCTGTTGTATTTCCAGCATAGCCTAAAGACCTGCTAGCAGCACTGGCATTAGCTAGAGAGGCAGCGGCCAGTATTGAACAAAGTATATTCGCGGCCACATAAGCCAAGACGGTCGAGCAACGAAATTAGAGTACTGATTTTCACAAGGGAAATCAAGACCGCGATCAGGAAAGAACACCCACTTCAAACAAGAATCAAATAACGATTCATGGTGTAAACAAGACAACTGGGTAATCAATCCTCGGAGCCAACGGACATAGATCCACCATCCTTCACATTCTACGAATTTTAGGCGGGGAAATATTACACAATTTCAAAATCCCCAAAAAGTCCAAACTCTTTGGAGGAAATAACTGGCCAAACCCGCCAGCGGATTTACAATCTTGAGCAAGCCGCCAATGCGGAAGAAACTCCAAATTATGAAATCGCTGCCGTAACCGCACTGAATGCAATTAAAGACGACAGTGACGCAATTGACTCCAATGACCTCGTAAACTTTTTAGAGGAAGGCTCCGCATGCCCTTTATTAAGCGAAGGCTGGCGGGGAGAATTATGAAAATCCTCATAGACACTGGAGCGGCAAAGAATTATGTAAAGTAGCTGAAGAACATAAGGCTTGTCGACTCCCCTTGCTGGGAATTCAACATTGGTTGTTGACAAAAAAAAGTCTGATGCCGAAGCAAAAAGAAAATCCGACTAGTGATCGATTTCAGGAAACTGAATGAACGAACTATCGCCGATCGTTACCCTATGCCAAGTATTCTTATGATTTAAGCGAACTTAGGAAAGGCAAAATTGTTCACTACCCTATACTTAAAAAAGGGGTACCACCAGATTTATCTGGCCGAAAGAGACCGCGTATAAAATGCTTTCTTCATAAACGGAGAAAAGTATGAATTTTGCCAAAAGAGCAGGCCAATCATGATGATATGTGGCACATCTCGCATTAACGCGAGCTTAATTATGTAACATATAAAGACAGTTATTAGCTATTGTTCGGGCTATAGGGAAATTACAAAATTACCTGTTTGACACCAAAGAGATCCGGATTTTTACGGACCATTAACCTCTTACTTTTGCTGTATCTGTGCGAAATACAAATGCAAACATTAAACGATGGCAAACATTCATTAAAGACACAACGCTTAAGTTATTTACAAGGCTGGACATTTTGTGGCCGACGCTTTGTCCTAACAAAATATACACACTAAGCAAAACGAAACCCAATCTGAAGTAGCCACTACGCACAGTGAACTGTCGTTGACCGGTAGCCTCGACCTTGTACTACCGATAAACCCTTGAACTGCTACAGGAATTATATAATCCTGGAAGAAGCAAGCCAGCTGTAGGGGCGCTTGTCGCTACAAAATAATTCAAACTTCCGCCTACAAGTATGCACCCGAGGTCGACAATGCTTTCGTTTTAGTTTAAGTAGTAGATTACGATAACGTTAAACACCTAGTAGTAGATACAGTTTTTAAGATATCCGTAAGATAGATAAGTTAGAAAAATACAACGCTTGCTTCTTATTGTTCTGGCGAAACCACCAAAAGGGAATATGATTGGTATATTTTTCCGGATATCGATTAAGCTTGTTCCATTGCCAACATAGCAGGGGTGAAACAGGCATAGGTCAAATTTCCGCGCCATTTTTGGCTTGGGGAAAAGGCGCCAAAAAGGTTTCCTGGTCAGGGTCAAGCCTGAGATCTGCCTATTCGCCAGTTGATCCTGAGACCAGACGGAACAATCTGCCAGTAAGAGCACTGGCTCTTACCCACCCAAAAACTAAAAAAGAAAAAGGGAAGGAAAATTGTATCCCACAGTAATATCAGAAATTAGGTAACTATAGTTATACCTTCGATTTGAAATCGACTTGAAGAATAGCGAAGGTTTCCTTATTGTTCCCCTTTCTTTTTTTTATATAGCCAGAGCAAGTTGGCAACTTTTGCCGGCAGACAGCTGATTTTAATTCGCCACTGCACCGCTCTCCGCCTCAAGCAATATTCCAGTTGCTACGAGAAACGCGGAGCGGGCAGAAGTCCAGCTGGCCCGGGCTATAATATAAATTGAAGAAACCCGTGGACGGCAAAAATATAGAAAAAATCGAAGAAACCCGTGGACCGCAAAAATATTGAAAAAAATCGAAGAAACCAGTGATCCTAAAATAAAAGGGATGACGGGAAAATGAGTTAAAAAGTGATCCTAAACTAAAAGAGAAGGAAGGACCTGGGGAAAAAACAGATTAAAGCGCCAGAAAAAGGAGAGGAAGACAAAAAAAAATGGAGAAAGTGCAGTCTTTGCCCTTTTGGCAATTCTAATTTCGTCTTAAGTTTAGTGGCTAGATTCGGTTAGATTAAATTAGGGAACATTTTGTATTTGTGTAATTAAGTTAAGAAAAAAAAAGTGTCAAAAGAAAAAAAATGGAATATTAAACACACAAAACCTAAAGCACATTAATAACAAGAGAAAAAAAAAGATTATCAAAAAAAAAAAAGAGAAAGAAAAAAAAAAAGAACCATGAACCGCGATCAGATTAGCATTTAAGTGCCAGTGCAGTGCAAATAACCATATAGAACACACACACCATTCCCTCTTTACAGCATCCACACCGAAAGCGCTTTCGTCGATGGACAGATAAAAAGGGTAAGTGACAAGAATTCCTTTGTTTCTTATTCTGACGGTGAGTCAGGCGAACCGCGCGATAAAGTAAAACTGCAAGCCTCTCTTCAGTCAGTTCAGTAATTCCGCGCTTTGATAATTTTTTTTTGTCTGCTTATTTGCCTGCACCTAAATTTTGACTGCTCATCTGTCCTCTAACCATGAATAATTTACCCTAAATATAAAAGTATTGATACATATTTATGAATATTTTAAAAATCCTATTTTTACACATATATATATATTAGATGTTAGTATCCTTTAACAGCCGCATTCTTGCAATTTTTTTCTCCTTTTAAAACTCTAGATGTATTTGTTAGATATAGTATTAGCCAATAATTAATAAATGTTAAGTTATACGATGAGATCTTGCTAGAGTCATTTAATAGGGTCATGCCTAGTGGAAGCAGGGTAGGGAAGTAGATAGTTGACTCGATCATTGGGACCATTTGTGGACATCACATCAACAAAGCAGACGAAATGGTCATGGTAGGGCGGGCAAACGAAATAGCTGAGCAACAACACCGGCCAGCTGAACATGATCGAGCCGAATTAGTTTAGCCATCTTCAACTTTCCTTTTCTTCTCCTCTTATCTATTTCTATGCTATCCTCTTTGTCACTTCGCCTATGCATTGGGATTTAAATTAGCAACCAAGCACGCGAATTCAACTATTATTTTGTAAAAAACAGCCAGCATATATTTTCTGCACATTTATTGGTTTAACCCCCCCATATCTCCCAAAGAAGCGTAGCCGGCTTTATCGCGTGCAGTGACAGAAAATATCGACCATCCGCGGCCTAAAGAGATATACTAGAAGGTATATCTTCGTAAAATGTTACAGAATACAATTTGTGGCGCCCAACGTTTCGGCCAATATTCATTGAATATAAGTAACTGCTACATAATATAATACTGTAGCTATAATAATAATAAAATTCTTTGTGCCGCTCAAGTTCTTGGCCAATATTAAATGAATATTAGCTACCTCAATCTAAAGGCTTAAATCCATATGCAATCAATGTTTATCTTCTGTCTCTTCCTATGTTCTTCTTTTCTTTTCCCTTACTAGAAGGTAAACAATTAATCATCACTTTTAGTTTCTGATCTTGGCGTCTGGATAGCAGATCAGCTGCAGAAAGCTATGCTCCGTCCGTCAAACGATGATCATTTCTTTACCTTTGTCTATCTTATTTCTCTTATTAATGTAGGCGTCTGGATAGCACCATAGCTTCAATTAGATGTGCTCCGACTATCATAGATAAACACCCTCTTTGGTTTTGTTTGTTGTTTTCTTATCGTGCATTTGTCTGGACAGCAGATGAGTGTTTGACACAGTGGCTCCGACTTTGTGACGATGAGAAGCTTCTCTATATACATTCCCATCTATATATGCTATATATAGATATATATATGCCATCTATATCTGGATAGCAGTTTCAAATAACTTAGCTCCGACAATAAAACGATAGGAACGTTTCGTGTTCTTTTCTTCTTGTACTATTTTTAATCTTTTTTCTTTGGTTATGAAGGCATGGGTGGATTATTTCGTGGAATATTCTACATCAATACCGCCATTCTATAATATGTCATGACTATATTATCTTTCCTAGAACTAAACTAAAACAAATGTGTACTCCTCCCTGCAAAACGAAAGCATGACCCTTATAATTATATATTTTCTGATTTTTATTTATTTTTGCTGATATGCATATATATTTTTTGATTTATTTTATTATATTATTCTTTTTATACAAATTTCTCAGTCGCAATTTTTTTTCTGTCTAATAGATTTTTTTTGTTGATAAATATATTTTTTATATTTGTAATTTACGTTTTATTTTTGTAAAATTGCAAATTTAATCACAAAAGAAAAAGAAATTTGTGGTCTTCGCAGTCCAAACAAAACTCCGAGCGGCGAACCAAATGACAATTTGCCTTCAGTTTCTAGACCCACACCCACCAGACAAAGTGGTATAATAACTAGAGGAAGGGCTCAAGTTGATAGAATGGAAGCTGATCGAAATCCTGCTGGCCGGCCAGCGCAGGTAGAACATCCAGGTGGTTCACAGGATACCGGTTCGTGAATGAATAGCTTGGCCTTAATTATAAGTCAGGCGCTGGCAGACGCCACGCGTAGGCAAACAGAAGCTTTAGCAGAGTTCTCCCTAAGGCAAACTCAACTTATGAATAGCATCGAATTGGGATTTCAACGGATGTTTACTCAGACCCCGATCCAAGCTGATCCATTACCTGCTGTCGTGACTCCAGTAAGTCAGCAAAGTGGCGAATCTACCACAGATTTAAGGCCGGATCGTGTTAGCCAGATTATAACCAACTGGAAATTTTTACCGATTTACCGGTAAAGGTTCGGTATCGGTAGACGACTTTATCTATAGAGCCGAAGCCTTGACCCAACAGACCTTGGAGGGTAACTTGGTACTATTAGCACGCTATTCGAGCAATCTGTTTGAGGAAAGTGCAGCAGAATGGTTCTGGAGGTATCACAAGGGCGTGCAGGAATTACGATGGGCCGATTAATGCGCAGCATTGAGAACTCGGTTTAAAGATGCGCGCACCGACCGAGATATTCAAGCCGCGATAGATCGTCGCAAGCAAAAGTTGCACGAAAGCTTCGATGAGTTTTCCGAAGCAATTGCAGCTATGGCTGATCACCTATCACGTCCCTTAACAGACTCATATTTGATGGGCGTGCTCCGATCGAATCTTTTACCAGAGATTCAGCACGAGCTGTTGCATATTCCTATTCAAAGTGTGGCTGAGTTGCGTCAAGCCGTACGTAGGCACGAAAACTTTAAGCAACAAATGTCGAGGATGCCGAGTCTTAACGCAAGACCTGCTGTTCAGAAGAAATCAATAAACGAGCTAGCTGAACAGGTAAATAGCGAGTTAGAAAGCGAGGTTGAGGTAGTAGAGGACGTTTCTGCTATAGAAGTAGAGTGCTGGAATTGTCAAGGAAAAGGGCATAGATACCATGACTGTTCAGCGGAGAGGCGAGTATTTTGCTATGGGTGCGGAAAGCCAGACACCTATAGACCAAGCTGTAATAAGTGTCAGAATTCAAAAAACCGGAAACCTCGAGCACCACTCAACAGTGCTCGCCAAAACTAATTGTTGATATTATCGATAATTCACCTTTAGCGGGTATTCCGACAAAGCCTTTAACTTATAATTTAAACGTACCAGATTTTCAAAATATTCCTGCTATACAAAAACCTACACTGTCATTACCCAATAGGAAGATTGTTCGTTCATGCCTTCGCATAAAGCAACATTTTCAAAAGTGGAGGCAAGAGAGGTCCAAATTATTGGCTGCAATAGTAGACAACCCATTAGATATTCGACCATATGCAGAGTTGACAATTTTAGGTAACCGATACACAGGCCTTCTAGATACTGGAGCTTCAATAAGTTGCATTGGAGGAACATTGGCTAGTAAATTTATAAAGGATAACGAAGCGTTCAAGCCATTGTCATGCTCTGTTGGAACGGCTGATGGAAAGTCGCAGTAAATAATTGGCAGACTTACCACAACAGTAGCAACATGAAAAAGAAACTTCGTTTTACATTGTGCCGTCTCTATCGCAATCGCTCTACCTAGGTATCGATTTTTGGAAAGCTTTTGACTTGCTTCCACCCTGTCTTCTCCAAAGTGAAATTTCAGCTCTGGATGACCCGCTATTGCGACCATTGTTAGATAAAGAGCGACAACAATTAGAAGCAACTGTTGAACTTTTTCCCTCATTTGCCAAAAAGGGATTAGGAAGTACAACTGTGCTTTCACACAGCATAGATGTCGCGGATGCAATTCCTATCAAACAAAGACATTTTCCCGTATCCCCAGCCATTGAAAGAATTATGTATGATGAACTAGACCGAATGCTTGCTCTGGGTGTGATCGAGGAGTCGAACAGTGCATGGTCCTCCCTGTCGTTCTGGTGCGTAAGCCTGGAAAAGTTAGGCTCTGCTTAGACAGCAGAAAAGTAAATGCCGTTACGGTAAAGGATGCTTATCCAATGCCATTCATAGATGGAATCCTGAGCCGTTTGCCTAAAGCAGAGTTCATTTCGAGTCTGGATCTTAAAGATGCATTTTGGCAAATTCCTCTCGATTCTAAATGCCGAGAGAAAACAGCATTTTCTGTACCGGGTCGACCCCTTTATCATTATAAAGTTATGCCATTTGGATTATGTAACGCGCCTCAAACTATGTCCAAGCTAATGGATAAAATAATTCCAGCGCATTTGAGGAGAGAAATTTTTATATACGTTTGAAAGACATTTAAGTACGCTTAGAGAGCTAGCTTCTCAGCTTACTAAGGCCGGTCTGACGATTAATGTTGAGAAAAGTAAATTTTGTCTAAAGCAAGTTCAATATCTGGGTCATATTGTAGGGCAAGGCACCATTGCTACGGATCCTGAAAAATTGTCAGCTATCGTTGATTTTCCGGTACCAAGATCGGTTAAACAGCTGCGTAGATTCTTAGGAATGACCGGTTGGTACCATAAGTTCATTAAGAATTACGCTTCGATTGCTTCGCCTCTTACAGATACGCAAAAGAAGCAAAAGAGGAAATTTGAGTGGTCCGATGAAGCGCAGAAAGCTTTCGAGCTGTTAAAAAAGCATATGTGCGAGGCTCCTGTTCTGCACAGCCCTAATTTTGAGGCCGAATTCTTCCTTCACTGCGATGCCAGTCACACAGGTGTTGGTGGTGTACTGGTTCAGTTAAATGCCGAGGGAAACGCCTTTCCTATAGCCTTTATGTCTAGGAAACTTAACCAGAGCCAAAGAAATTATTCGGTTACTGAAAAGGAGTGTTTAGCAGCTATACTAGCCCTAAAGAAATTCAGAGCGTACATAGAAGGGCAAAAATTTACAATTGTCACAGATCACGCCTCATTAAAGTGGCTTATGTCTCAAACAGATTTAAGCAGCAGACTTGCAAGATGGGCTCTTAGATTGCAAGGGTTTACCTTTGAAATCAAACATCGCAAAGGAAGCCAAAATATTTTTCAAATATATTGCACTCTCGCGAACATTTACTGAGGATTTAGCTAGCATGGACCTTGATCAATTTATCGATGTAGAAGCAGATTCTTTCAGAAGCGTTGAATACGAGGCATTAGTGAAACAGGTGAAACAAAATGGAAATAAACTGCCAGACGTAAAAGTCGTGAACAACATATAATATCGTAGAATGGAACATGCAACTGGCGACCGAATAGCTGATGATATTGTGTGGAAAATTTGGCTACCAAAAGATGAAATACCAATCGCATTGCGATTAGCTCACGATCACCCTTTAGCATCGCACTGTGGTATAAATAAGACGTTAGAGAGACTTCGTAGGTACTATTTTTGGCCAAACTTGGTTACAGACGTTAGAGCTTACATAAACAAATGCGAAATTTGTAAATGTACCAAACACCCAAACCACACCTTAAGACCTACCCTCAGTAAAACCGGTGAATCCCAAAGATTCTTTCAAAAACTATATGTGGATTTCTTGGGTCCTTACCCACGTTCTAGGTCAGGTAACATAGGAGTTTTTGTTGTGTTAGATCATTTTTCAAAGTTTCCCTTTTTGAAGCCAGTAAAAAAATTTACCGCGGACTCTATCTTAAAGTATGTTGAAGAAGATTTGCTTCATTGTTTTGGCGTCCCAGAAGTTGTGGTTTCAGACAATGGAGTCCAGTTTAAATCACAGGCTTTCAACAATCTTTTAAAAAAATATAATATCGCCCACTCATATACGGAGGTATACGCTCCACAGGGAAACGCATCCGAACGAGTGAATCGGTCTGTAATCGCCGCAATAAAAGCCTATATAAGTCCTAGCCAGAATAACTGGAATGAGCAGCTAAGCAAAATCTGTTGTTCGCTTCGTTCTAGTTGGCACTCAGCAATTAACACCACCCCCTATAAATTAACTTTTGGGCAAAACATGATCACTAACGGATCAACGTTCAAACTATTAAAAACCCTTGGAATGTTAGAAGATCGCTCAGTGTGCTTTAACAGGGAAGATAGCTTTAACATAGAACGCGAAAAGGCAATAACCACAATGCGCAAACAGCATCAGCGCAACGAAAATACATATAATTTGCGAGCGCGTGAGGTATCATTCGCTGTGGGTCAAGAGGTCTATCGACGCAACTTTTCCCAAAGCAATTTCTCGATGGGATACAATGCAAAACTCGCTCCAAGCTTTATAAAATCTCAAATAAGGCGTAAGTTAGGAGATAGCTATTACGAATTAGAAGACTTGAATGGTCACTTAGTAGGAAAATTCCATGCAAAAGACCTCAAGCAATGAAGCCTGTTTATTTCATTTTTTTTATCTTCGCTCCAAGCGTGGATCACACTATTAAAGGTTTTCTGCTTAAAGTGTGATCTTGGTGGGGGGTTTTGTAGGGGCGCTTGTCGCTACAAAATAATTCAAACTTCCGCCTACATAGATAAGATAAAGTTAGATAAAGTTTTTAAGATATCCGTAAGATAGATAAGTTAGGAAAATAAAACGCTTGCTTCTTATTGTTCTGGCGAAACCACCAAAAGGGAATATGGTTGGTATATTTTTCCGGGTATCGATTAAGCTTGTTCCATTGCCAACATAGCAGGGGTGAAACATGCATAGGTCAAATTTCCGCGCCATTTTTGGCTTGGGGAAAAGGCGCCAAAAAGGTTTCCTGGTCAGGGTCAAGCCTGAGATCTGCCTATTCGCCAGTTGATCCTGAGACCAGACGGAACAATCTGCCAGTAAGAGCACTGGCTCTTACCCACCCAAAAACTAAAAAAGAAAAAGGGAAGGAAAATTGTATCCCACAGTAATAACAGAAATTAGGTAACTATAGTTATACCTTCGATTTGAAATCGACTTGAAGAAAAGCGAAGGTTTCCTTATTGTTCCCCTTTCTTTTTTTTATATAGCCAGAGCAAGTTGGCAACTTTTGCCGGCAGACAGCTGATTTTAATTCGCCACTGCACCGCTCTCCGCCTCAAGCAATATTCCAGTTGCTACGAGAAACGCGGAGCGGGCAGAAGTCCAGCTGGCCCGGGCTATAATATAAATTGAAGAAACCCGTGGACCGCAAAAATATAGAAAAAATCGAAGAAACCCGTGGACCGCAAAAATATAGATGAAAAAAATCGAAGAAACCAGTGATCCTAAAATAAAAGGGATGACGGGAAAATGAGTTAAAAAGTGATCCTAAACTAAAAGAGAAGGAAGGACCTGGGGAAAAAACTAGATTAAAGCGCCAGAAAAAAAGGAGAGGAAGACAAAAAAAAATGGAGAAAGTGCAGTCTTTGCCCTTTTTGGCAATTCTAATTTCGTCTTAAGTTTAGTGGCTAGATTCGGTTAGATTAAATTAGGGAACATTTTGTATTTGTGTAATTAAGTTAAGAAAAAAAAGTGTCAAAAAAAAAAAAATGGAATATTAAACACACAAAACCTAAAGCACATTAATAACAAGAGAAAAAAAAAAGATTATCAAAAAAAAAAAAGAGAAAGAAAAAAAAAAGAACCATGAACCGCGATCAGATTAGCATTTAAGTGCCAGTGCAGTGCAAATAACCATATAGAACACACACACCATTCCCTCTTTACAGCATCCACACCGAAAGCGCTTTCGTCGATGGACAGATAAAAAGGGTAAGTGACAAGAATTCCTTTGTTTCTTATTCTGACGGTGAGTCAGGCGAACCGCGCGATAAAGTAAAACTGCAAGCCTCTCTTCAGTCAGTTCAGTAATTCCGCGCTTTGATAATTTTTTTTTTGTCTGCTTATTTGCCTGCACCTAAATTTTGACTGCTCCTCTGTCCTCTAACCATGAATAATTTACCCTAAATATAAAAGTATTGATACATATTTATGAATATTTTAAAAATCCTATTTTTACACATATATATATATTAGATGTTAGTATCCTTTAACAGCCGCATTCTTGCATTTTTTTTCTCCTTTTAAACCTCTAGATGTATTTGTTAGATATAGTATTAGCCAATAATTAATAAATGTTAAGTTATACGATGAGATCTTGCTAGAGTCATTTAATAGGGTCATGCCTAGTGGAAGCAGGGTAGGGAAGTAGATAGTTGACTCGATCATTGGGACCATTTGTGGACATCACAACAACAAAGCAGACGAAATGGTCATGGTAGGGCGGGCAAACGAAATAGCTGAGCAACAACACCGGCCAGCTGAACATGATCGAGCCGAATTAGTTTAGCCATCTTCAACTTTCCTTTTCTTCTCCTCTTATCTATTTCTATGCTATCCTCTTTGTCACTTCGCCTATGCATTGGGATTTAAATTAGCAACCAAGCACGCGAATTCAAATATTATTTTGTAAAAAACAGCCAGCATATATTTTCTGCACATTTATTGGTTTAACCCCCCCATATCTCCCAAAGAAGCGTAGCCGGCTTTATCGCGTGCAGTGACAGAAAATATCGACCATCCGCGGCCTAAAGAGATATACAAGAAGGTATATCTTCGTAAAATGTTACACAGCCTTGTCGGCGACATTTTATAATTTTCGGAATCAGAAAACCGACACATAACCCACTTCGATAACAAAGACTCGCTGTTCGGATTGCCTTAAAAAGTTGTAAACGTAGATGTTGTGAGCACTATTTACTGCACCCTTTCCACACTGTCATGCATCCAGCCTTAGTCTGCAGGCAACCAGCAAGCAAGTTTTGGCACTGCAAGAGATTCGGGAATGATATCACGGATGCAAATGGGCAGAAAGAAATAATTACATGCGAACACAACCGCGCCCACAGGGCTGCGCAGGCAAATGTCAAAACAAATTCTTCAGGATTACTATTTTCCACATAAGTCTAAACTCGCCAGGGAAGTTGTTATAAACTGCAAGACATGCACAAACGCGAAATACAACAGACACCCCAAGAAGCAGATATTGGGTTTCACACGAATACCATCATATGCGGGCGAAATGCTGCATATAGACATCTACTCAACGAATAAGAAGTTATTCTTAACTTGCATGTTCACTTGTAACGTTTGCCATAGTGCAGCAATTAAATTCTAGGGCCATAGTGTCCACTATGCGTACGTCCGTACGCAGCCCCATATTACATCTGGTCAATTTCTTCCCAAATATGAAAACGATATATTCGATAATGAGCCATCCTTCAACTCGGAGGCTTTAACTTCTCTATTGAGACATCAATATGACATTGGCAGACTAAAAATTGGACATGCCGAAGCAGCCAACTGAATCAAGATAAGAATCAATTTAAGCGTAGGATGGGGCCAGACATCAATACATCGTTAAGAAAGTAGCCCGATGACGCGGCAGCAGAGAAGCAGAACATAGATCCAAATAATCCTTGATGAACACGGAATATTGCTCCCTTAAGGCCGCGTGACAATCCAATTTTCGCTCAAGTGCCCTGAGTCGTGGCAATGCCTGATTTTAAGACTCCAGCAATAATTACACGCGGGTAGCCGAACAGGTCTAGCCGGACTTGGTGCCTAGCAATCCTCGTAATCCAACTTCTATGTGGCCTTTATGATCGGCTCTCTACATGCGTCTAAATACCAAGAGCGACGAAAGAGGCAATCAAGACGGTCCTCATGGCCGTTGAGGACTCAACAGGGGGCACCCGACGCCCTGGCCAAAACTACGTTTCCATTTCGAAGCATCTACGCCGAGGCTTGCATGGATTTCGGTGATGTGCTCTGTGTCGCCGCGACCATGATGCCGGCGATTACATGTTGGGCAGTGGGTACCGAGCGCAAGTACCACAAAATATTTTCAAGCTTGTATGAGGATCTATCGTTATAAGTTCTTCGTCTTCGGTGTGGCCGATTCGAAATTTGCCTGACAAGGTATCAAGTAGCAGATACTTGTGGAGTGTGCATGTGGATAAAGGTAGTTTGGCAGTACTTTATTGATCCTACGGAACAAAAGCAGTAGTAAAGGATTTACATGTTTTATGTCGTAGTTTTTGATGCAGGGAAATTTTTTCTTCCAACAGCGATTTTCCATAGATAGTTTGAGTTCACATGAGCAGTTTTGAACTTGTAAAGATGAAAGTCACGTTTAAAAAATATCCTTGGGGTTTAAGATCGAAATTGATTTATTAGGGAACATGACAGGTCTTATATACTATTGTAGTGTAGTACAATAAGGGTACTTTTGATTGGTTAATATTCCAATTGTCTTCTTCTGTTGGTTACATATTGATCAAAAGGAAGTTCGACTGTGACAGCTGAAAGTTTCAGTCAAGGGAAATAACTTCTCCCGAAAAAGTTAAAAAATAAAAGTTAATTGGATACGGAAACGGCTTTCGACGATGTGGCACGCATATTTGCAACGCTCGTGGAATATTTAAAAATCACATAGTAGTGAGGAAGGACAAGTCCACAATAGTGTCACAAACCGTGTCTAGTGTAACAACAAGTTACATTAAAGTGTTTCCAAAGTGCAAAAAGATTAAAGTTATTGACTTAAAAATTAATTTCACTTTTACAATTGGCAAACGAAACGCAAAGAGCAAACAAAACATCTGTTTTCCCATAAACTCTAATTAAGCTTTATCCAAGGTCAAGTCTCGGCTAAGATCTTGGCAACCTGTCTCCTGATTAGTCTTCGATGAAATCTGGATTAATCCGAAAAACGTACAAAGCGGACTAAGCTAGGACCGAAGCCGAACGCAAAAGGAGAAACGGAAGGAAGGAAACTTCAACGGGCACTGGCAGATCACAAAGCTGGATGGTTTAATGCGAGAGTGCCGAACACTGGAACTGATAATGACGCGACGCACTTACTTTGGAAGGCCACACGCGCCATCAAAAGAAGGTGCACCATGAAGGCGCCGCTTCTAGACAGCAACGGGACATGGTATCTGACGGACTTACAGCAAGCCGAGGTTTTTGTTGGACACCTGGCTAAACGTTTTCAGCCATCTGAGCTAGCGAGCTCGTAGCAAGTAAGCGAAACGCATGCCAGGCTGTCTCAAGCGCTCCAAATGGACCTGCCTATCAGGCAGGTGCCCCCAGTGAGATATCCGAACTTATTGGTCGTTTAAATATCAGCAGAGCACCTGGTCACGAAACTATATGCAACGCCACACTAAAGGCATTACCAAGTCACGCAATTCTCTACATTGTTGTTCAACGCCATAGTGAGATTGCAATGCTTCCCTGCACAGTGGAGGTTCGCATTAATAACTATGCTCTAAAAATCGTCCTATCGGCCGATCAGTCTCCTCCCTTTGATTTCGAAGGTGTTTGAGAGACTGATTACTGCCCGGATTGTTAGGATTAGAGACACTCAGGGGATTACTCCTGAGCACCAGTTCGGGTTTCGAGCTGGTCATTGTACGGTGAAGCCACTTCATTGGCTTGTTGAGCAAGTACTGACGGCATTTGACCGGAAACAATTCTGCAATGCACTGTTCTTGGACATCAAGGAAGCGTTCGACCGAGTATGGCACACAGGTTTACTGGTTAAAATAAAGGAGACTCCACCTGCCCCATATTTCCACCTACTGAGGTCATACCTTGAGGGAAGGCAGTTTGCGGTTCGCTTCCATTCCGCCGTCTCTGACAAATACGAAGCGAAGGCTGGTGTTCCGCCGGGTCGTGTCCTGGGGCCTCTCCTGTACTGCCTCTACTGTAGGGATATGTAGCAAACAGACAATCCGTCTACCATGCTGGGCACGTTTGCCCAGCATGTATGTATCACCCACAGATCAAGCTGTGAAGCCTCTGCGGCTGATGGAATCCAGCAGTTTGCCACAATGTTCGCGCAATGGGAATATTGTCATATTTTTAAGGAAAAGATCTCAAGCTGCCCACAGTCTTTGACGAGATTAATAACCACTCCAGCCGCTACAATACCAGACTAAAGGGGCATAGGAACAGACTGGCACAACAACTTGCCACGTTGCTAAGGACGTTGCTAAGGACGCTGAAAAGGCGTCAGCCGTGGGATCTAATGACACGATCACCTAGGGGTCGATCCCGTAGACGACTTTAAATTTGTATTTAGTCCAATTATTATATTATTAATTTTCAAGTATTAAGCTAGGCAAGTGTCTAGTCGCGGCGCCCTTAGAGCTGAAAAAATATCTAGCAAGTCTATAAAGAGGTCGCTGGTGACCCCGGTTGCCTTAACAAATTTTTAACACAAAAAAAAAAAAACCATATTTGTCAGTCATCAAATTGATTAATTTATGATTATATGCATTGGTATATTGTTCCAGAGTCAGAGCTCCAAGTTAAGTTGGTGAAATTCTATTTGGTGCACCTTGGTCAATGGTCTTTCTCACGTTCTTGCAGGTTCACAAAAATTGAAAATTTTTGTTGCCATTTTTGAGCTCCAATAAAATAATATCCCACAGCACACATGTATGGCTAGCGGATGCGCAGCCAAAGGCAAAGCTACAGTTTCGAGGGTCGGCACCTCTGTTTCAGGAATCGCGACCAAGTTTTCAATCGAAATCGATTACGCAATAAAGGGTTACTTCATAATTAGCGTTAGTAATTTACTGTGCGCGAACTGAGCCACCTGAGCTTGTTAC
Source organism: Drosophila merina (assembly GCA_035047645.1). Lineage (NCBI taxonomy): Eukaryota > Metazoa > Arthropoda > Insecta > Diptera > Drosophilidae > Drosophila > Drosophila merina. Next base: position 21,105,336 of record JAWNPH010000089.1, on the reverse strand, counting down.
TTTTGTCAAATGGGATTGGGTGTCAGTAGTTGCTCGCCGTCTGAATTCCAGTTTACCGCATATCAATTGGTCACCATTGAAAAGGTTTAACAACATTGACTATGCTTCTAATATTTTTAAGAAGTTTTTTATATCACAATGGATATTTTTTTTTATACGATTTTACACGAGTACTTAGTCTTCTCCAAAGCAACAATGGCACTAAAAAATACGTCAAACTTACAAAATTCGAAGTCATTTTTTAAAATATATAAGAAAATCCTCTCTCATTCATACCAGGTACTAGGTATCCATAAGGTCTAAATTTTTCTCAAGATCTATTTCAACGCAACAATTTGTTTCGTTATAATACTAAACAGTTGTTTGTTTTCGTTCACTTACTGCTTATTACCATCTTTACATCTTATTTGTCAAACCGCTTGCAAAGGGTTTTGTCACGGATCGAATATTGTAATCGATAGGCGTAATCAGTATTTTTCCTCGAGATGAACTTGTGCTGTGAACCAGTTTGAATGTGATAGGATTTGGTAGCTAAATGTGTGCGGGCACACTGTTTGTCGCCATCGCAAGCTGTAAATTGGTCAGTGTCGCACGAGAGTTTTGAGGGCACACTGCGGTGAGGTTGGATTAAGATAGTTGATATTGAATAACCTTAAATTGATTACAGAATAAAACGAGCCTACTACTACCGGATGAGTCTTTCCCTTTCCTTCGGGATCCAAGGTGGAGTAGCCGTTTAAGGCAACTCCGTTTGAGCGACGATCTTTTATTTGCAGTCCGAGGGACACTGCAAGGGCAACTTGCGCTGGAATGACGGCTTAGACGGCCAGTTAAAGAGTTGCTAGGAGCTGGAGTGACGGTTTAGACGGCCAGCGAGGAGGATTTGTGAGCGCAGCCAGCGCTACGTACTGGCAGAGGAGTCGCGTCGAGGGTCGGTACGACCGGGTCGCGGACGAGAAGACGCAGTGGAGCGTCATTTGCGGAGATCGCAGTCAGCGGTCACGAGGCGCAAGGAGCGCCGAGCATCGACGGTTCGGAAAAAGTTCAAGCCCTGCAAAGTGTGAGTGCGCGCCAATAGCAGTTGGCCCAAGCGCAGTTGGTGCCAACAGTGGAGCGTCGGGTTGGCCGCCATCTTGGAGCGGCCCGCCATTACCCACATCTAACGGAGAGGCCTTACATAACGGGGTCTGGTCGGTGCCCTATAACGGTGACGGTGCGAGCGGTGCGGCCTACACGCTGCCGCCATCTTGGAGTGGACCGCCATTGCTAACAACTAGCAACCAATTTGTGGAGCCACCGTGTGCAACAAGCACTGCGCACCCAGCGCATGGATTCGTGCTACCGGGCGTGAGCGTCCACAATGTGGCAACAGCATCGCCACTTGTTGGATCCTACGCCGCGATGACGCCGACTGGAACCCAGGGAGCATATGGGCCAAGGAAGCTTCCGGACTTGCCTGTATTTGGAGGGCACGCCGAGGACTGGCCGATCTTCAGCTGTGCGTTCGTGGAGACGTACAATTGCACGGATCTGGAGAACAACCAGAGATTACTGAAGGCGCTGAAGGATTAAGCCCGTGAGACAGTGAAGGCGCTACTAATTCATCCAGGGAATGTCAGCGCCGTGATGGAGCAGCTACACTTTAAGTTCGGCCGACCGGAGCACCTTATACGCAGCCAGATGAATAGCGTGCGAGAGGTGCAGCCAATTTCGGAGCACAATTTGGCGAATTTGGAATTTCCTTTCGCTACCCGAGTGAGTAACCGGCCTTCTTGCAGTCAGCGAAGGCGGAGCAGCACCTGGAGAACCCAACCCTCATGGAGGAGCTCCGCGTGAAGCGGGAGCGCCCATGCAGAGGAGTTTGAGCTGCGTCGACGCCGAAGGAGGCCGCCTACTGTTCCGTATACTGCCAGTTACGCTGTACGGAGCTGGGCGGAAAGTGGATACGTATGCGCTCTTAGGTGACGGATCCTCCGTCACGATGATCGATGACGAGCTGCGAAAAGATCTTGGAGTGCAAGGAGAACGTCGTCAGCTAAATATCCAGTGGATTTAAGGTAGGGCAACCAGAGAGCCTACCAACGTGGGTAGTTTAAAGATAAGCGGAGTTGAAAAGCTCACTCGCCACGTATTGAGAAACGTGTATGCCGTTTCGAGCCTGAGTCTGCCGATACAGACATTGAGTTGACGGGATGTCCGAGGCGTGAATAGGGAAGCGCGTCTGCTGATGAAGCCCTACAGCAACGTGGTTCCGAAGCTGCTCATCGGCCTGGATCACGGACATCTCGGATTGCCACTTAGAACGAGGCGGTGCGCTAGAGAGGGACCGTACGCGGCCGCAACCGAAATGGGCTGGGTTGTGTTTGGGCCTGTAAGTGGGCAATCGCTTACGCTATCACCGAGGTCCTGCCTACTTGCCGTGTCAGTGGATGACGCGATGGAACAGATGGTGGAGGACTTCTTCGACATGGAAATCTTTGAAGTGAAGCCCGCGCCACAGGTCGCAGCCAGCGACGATATGCGGGCACAAAGGATGCTTGAAGACACCACGGAGACACAGAGCTAGGAGATGACGTACAAGAGGCTGGTCAACGTAGAGAAGAAATTTAAGCGCAATGAGCCGTTGGCGCAGGAATATGATCGGATTATAAAGGATTACGTGTCTAAAGGATACGCAAGGAGGCTACAGCCGGATGAGGTCGCGGTGAGGAGCGACCGGTTATGGTATTTACCACATTTTGGTGTCGAAAACCCCAACAAGCCCGGCAAGGTACGGCTCGTGTTCGATGCTGCAGCCAAAGTTGAAGGAACCTCACTAAATTGGGAGCTGGACAAAGAGCCTCATCACTTTAAGCCTTTGCCAGCTGTGTTCTTTCATTTCAGAAAGGGAGCAGTCGGAGTCTGCGGTGACATCAAGGAGATGTTTCACCAATTGCTGATTAGACCCGAGGACAGATGTTCCCAACGATTCCTTTGGAGAGATGGCGACGACGAGAGAGATCCGGATGTCTAAGAGATGAACGTAGTGACGTTTGGAGCAGCATGCTCGCCGAGCGCTGCACATAACGTGAAGACCGGGAATGCCCTGAAGTTTCGGGATTCGGATCCGAGGTCAGTCAAGGCTATCACCGACTACCATTATGTCGATGACTATGTGGACAGTTTCGCTACAGAGAGCGCGGATATCAGCGTATCTATCCGAGTGAAGGAGATACTGCGGATGCTGGATTCGAGTTATACCAGTTTTCAGCCAGGTGGCCCACCGTGAAGACGGCTTTAGGACCTGGACGCGTCAAGAGCGTCGGATGGGGTGAGGCTGAGCAAAAGATCCTCGGAATGCGTTAGCAGGTAGCAACGGATGACTTCATATTCAACGTGGAGTATCATCGAGTGCCAAGCAGCGTTCTGAGTGGAGATCGAGCCCCTACGAAGGAAATATTTGAGCCTGGTGATGTCGACGTTTGATCCCCTGGGATTCCTGTGCTGCCCCATGATTGCAGCGAAGCTGCTGCTGCAAGAGATTTGGAGACAGAAGATGCAGTGGGACGAACCACTACCGGAGGAGTTAAGAAAAGCATTTGCGACTTCGCGCAACGAAATGGACGCCGTGGGACATTTCCGATGTCCTCGCCATTATTTTGGGCGTGGAGCAGTCCGTGCCATATAATTGCACGCCTTCGTGCATGCTAGTCAGGCAGCATTCGCGGCGGTGGCCTATTGGAGGGTTACATATGAAGGCGACAACGTGCTGGTGAGCTTCGTATGTGCAAAGATGAAGTGCGCCCCGATGAGAACAATGACGATCCCACGGCTGGAACTGCAGGCAGCAGTTCTCGGTATAAGCAGTTTGTTGGCAACCGAGTGGCTGAGATTCTGGAGTCGTCAAAGGTTTCTCAATGGAGATGGGTGCCTACGGCCGACAATGCGGCGGATGATGCGACGCGGTCGCAGAGGAGAATCTACCTTAGCCAGGACTCAAAGTGGCTAAGAGGACCTGCATTTTTGAGGTAGCCAGCAGCCAGCTGGCCACAGCCTGAGGAAAGAACTGAACGTGTTCCAGATGCCCCTGATAAAGAAGAGATGTCCAGTGAGTTTGCATTAGTCGTGGCAAACGATTTTGTTAATCAGTTTCAGAAATTCTAGAGCTTCAATCGCCTGGTGAGGATCACAGCCTGGGTCCTACGGTTGGCGCGCGTGTGCCGCAAACAGAGAAGCGATCTCGAGGAATATGGCCTTACTGCAGCAGAATGTAAGGACGCGGAGAACCTGTTGGTCAGACAGGCACAGTTGGAGTCGTTTCCGACGAGATGAGGTCGGTGGAAACTGGAAATCGGACGTCGCCAGCTCGAGCGAGATTCGAGGGTTGGTACCCTACCTGGACAAGAACGGGATTTTGCGACCTTTCGGCAGAATTGATGCCGCACTGTGCATGCCGTACAGTGCGGGGATGCCCGTAATACTGTCACACAGGCACAGTCTGACAGTCTAATGGGACCCCATCCAGAAAATAGATTGGATGCGGGTGGATGGCCATTCAAGTACACTGGATTGGACTACTTTAGGCCACTGTTGGTGACTGTGTCCCGTCACAAGGAGAAGCGTTGGATCGCCTTGTTCACGTGCTTGACGACATGGGCGATTCATCTGAAGCTGGCGCATGACCTGTCGACGGATTCCTGCATAATTGCGATCAGGAACTTCGTCTGCCGTAGAGGGCCAGTACATAGACTGCGCAGCGACAACGGCAAGAACTTCGTGGGAGCTAACAGGGAAGCCAGACGCTTTGGTGACTTGTTCGAGTTGGAGAAGATACAGAGTGAGTTGTCAAGCAGAAGCATAGAATGGGTTTTCAATTGCCCAGTGAACCCGTCTGAGGGCGGAGTATGGGAGCGCATGGTGCAGTGCGTCAAGACAGTACTGCGTCATACCCTGAAGGAAGATGCGCCGAAGGACCATGCATTGGAGATTCTCCTGATTGATGCGGAGAATATTGTGAATTCGCGTCCGCTTACCCATGTGCCTGTGGATGCGGAACAGGAGGCGCCATTGACGCCAAATGACTTACCTAAGGGAGTAGCCAATCTGCCGGATACGCCTGGATTAGATGCGGAGCTGCCCATGGAGGGTTCTACGAGAAAGCAGTGGAGGATTGCTCGCATGCTGCCAGACCGTTTCTGGAGGAGGTGGGACATGGAATACCTGCCTACGCTTGTGCGCCGCGAAAAGTGGTGCCGAAGAACGGAGCCCATCCACCAGGGTATGGTCATCGTCTGCGATCTCGCCTTGCCCCGACGAAAGTGGTACAAGGGCATCGTGGAGGAGGTCTACAGCGGAGCAGACGCGCCAAAGTGCGCGTGAGCGACAACGGCCTATCGAGGACAATGATGCGACCCGTCTCTCAACTTGCAGTTCTGGATTTGAGTGAATCGGTTATTCACGGGGTCGGGGATGTCGTGGATCGAATATTGTAATCGATAGGCTTAGTCAGTATTTTTCCTTGAGATGAACTTGTGCAGTGAACCAGTCCGAAGTGATTTGTTAGCTAAATGCGTGCGGGCTGCCGTAATCGCAAGCTGTAAATTGGGCGCGAAAACTTAGCGTGCTCATTGTCGCATGAGAGCTTGGAGGGCACACTGCGGTGAATAATAACCTTAAATTGATTACAGAATAAAACGAGCCTACTACTATCGGATGAGTCTTTCCCTTTCCTTCGGGATCCAAGGTGGAGTAGCCGTTTAAGGAAAACTCGTACGAGCGACGACAGGTTTTGTTTAATAATGTACTGTCCAATCAATGCTACTTCCGGTGGGCCTGCCTGAAAGTCATCTTGGTCCTTTTTATTATCTTATTAATGGCTTCGTATAAGCCATATCCTACCTGATGTCCGCTGAGAATACTCCTAAAATTGAACATGCCGAAGCAGCCAACTGAATCAAGATAAGAATCAATTTAAGCTTGGGATGGGGCCAGACATCAATACATCATTGAGAAAATAGCCCGATGGCGCGGCAGCAGAGAAGCAGAACATAGATCCAAATAATTCTTGATGAACACGGAATATTGCTCCCTTAAGGCCGCGTGACAATCCAATTGTCGCTCAAGTGCCCTGAGCAGGAATATTTCATTTCAAAGCATCTACGCCGAGGCTGGCCTGGATTTCGTTCATGTGCTCAGTGTCCCCGGGACCATGATGTCGGCGATTACATATTGGGCAGTGGGTACCGAGCGCATGTACCACAGAATATTTTCAAGCTTGTACAAGGTGGAATTCAAAAGTTCCAGGACTTTTATTAAAAAACGAATATTTGTTTTTTTTTTTTGAAAAATTTATTGGTCGCCTTCAAAATAATCTCCTTCTGCCTGAATACAAAATTTATATAACAGCTGACTTGTAAAACGCTAGCTTTAAAACTACTGTCTATTTTTTGCATAGAAACAGACGGACAGACGGACAAACGGACATGGCTATATCGACTCGGCTGTTGATGCTGATCAAGAATATACTTTGTGGGGTCGGAGATGCTTCCTTTAATGCGTTACACATTTCTGGACAAAATTATAATACCCTTTGCAAGGGTATAAAAATATCCTTGAGGTTTAAGATCGTAATTGATTTATTAGGGAACATGACAGGTCTTATATATTATTGTAGTGTAGTACAATAAAGGTACTTTTGATTGGTTAATATTCCAATTGTCTTTTACTAAATCTAACTGTGATCGGTTCATATTATGTGTTGATTACATATTGATCAGTCAGCAAATTGATTAATTTATGATTGCATACGCATTGGTGTATTGTTCCACCCAAATTTTTTTTGAGTATCGCAGTGCACAAGTTTCCTTTTTAAAGACTTTAACCAGAATCGTACTAAGGGTTTATACGTATTTAATGGCCAACTAAATGGTCAGAAGCTCGATTAAAAACAATTGTGATAGAATCCTAGGTCTGATTTTTGTCAGCGATATCGCCCAATAGAGCTAATCTCTTATCTTATCCCAAGGATGCGTTTTATTCTACCCTATCTATTTCCATTGCGCTTAATGTCAATTTTACTACCACTACTTTAAGTACAGAATCGCATTAAATTTTGTAGTAATTTTTTAATAATTGTCGCCGTCTGAATTTCAGTTTACCGCATATCAATTGGTCACTATTGAAAAGGTTTAAGAACATTCATTATGTTTTTAATGTTTTTAGGAAGCTTTTTATATCACAATGGATATTTTTTATACGGTTTGACACGAGTACTTCGTCTTCTCCAAAGCAACAATGGCCCTCAAAAAATTTGTCAAACTTACAAAATTCAAAGTAATTTTTTAAAATATATAAGAAAATCTTCTCTTATTCATACCAGGTCCCAGGTATCCATATTATACCAGGTATCCAATCTAAATTGTTCTCACGATCTTTTTCAACGCAACAATTTGTTTTGTAATGTTGAGAATATTAATATTACTGGCAACGCTGCATGTCCCCTTTTAAATTACGTCTGGCAACCCCTGACTAGAACTTCGCTTTTGTGTAATAGATCAGTAAGTCGTAATCCGTAGTCGAATGAAGTTATAATACATATACCATATATCAAATAAAGATTCTTACATTTCCTAATAAATTGACCTCGAACAGGTTATGGGCCCAGGAAACGTGTAAAACAGAGTGCGTGTGAAATTGAATAATTCGTCGGTAGAATATTCTGGAGTTCCTGGACACTCATGTATTAATTAGGTTTTGTCCTACTGTCCAGAAATCCTTCCGATGGGTGGCTCCGGCAGTAGGGTCCACGTAGATAGCTGATCCCCTGGTCCTGGCGTTAGTCAGGCGGAATGTCTTCTTACGCAGATTACGGTGGAGGGCGTGACTTTGCCCCCTTTGCTGGAAATTGGCCTTTGGGCTCAGCGTGGATAAATTATATCAAATACAATGGGTTTTACGGCAGAAACCGGAGTAGCTTGTTCTTTATTTATAAAGTGCTCGCTTAGAACTAAATACAAAGGAATGGAAAAATATGAATCTACCCTAGCTTCAATGCATCACGCCATAAACCCATGGTCGGCAAGCTGACTCAGCATTTATGCAGCGCATTTCGATACTCCGGATGATGGGTGTCCAATTGCCGCTGCTGACCGTTCTTAGCGCAGAGCACTGAACTCATTTAGGGCCGAGATTCCCGCATGGAGCGAGCGGGTACAGGTTTCGCGTCGCGATCGGTCACAGAAGATGTTGTGCGTTGTTTCCGTGCACTCGGTGACCGAAAAGGTGTCTTTTTCACATTCCGCCAAAATGATTTCGTCGAGCCGTAGGATTATTTGATTATGTTTTTTTTTTTTTTTTATTATGCCTTACGGTAGGAAAAATAAAATCTTCCAAAGATACCACCTACCGTTATAGGTGGCATGCACGATTCATAACCCTCCTAGTATAGATTATGCCTACGTACTAAAAACAAAAAGCTCCGTATGCTCTTCTGTCCTTTACAAGCTCACCGGGACTGCCAGTCAAGTTATTTCGTCGGTGAGCAGGATGTGGAGCCTGGTTGTACTCCCTTCCTTGTTATATGGCCTAGAGGCGCACGTCCTTCATCCCTGGTTTCGCTGGGTAGTTTTCCTCCTGCCTCCGTATAGATGTACGTCGCCTGTATTAGCCTTCAGCTCTGTTGGTCATCTCGTCGGCTCGGACCCGCTTCATCATATCCCTGATGATGTTATGTCCCCGCTCCCACGAGTCGCTATTCTCCATCATGGCCGCGATCAAGCCGCCAGGGCTGAGCGGGGCACCGATCAGCGCCCTTAGCTGCACCCCCTCATCCGTTGCGATGTTATCCATCTGGTCTGTCACTCTCCCATCAGTCGCTCGTGAGCCTCCAGCCGGGTAGCACCTTCTCGGACCTGACAAATAGCCTTTATCTCCAGGTCGATTGGCGGCAAGCCTGCCAGTGCTACTGCTGCGTCTCCACATATGGTCCTGAAGCCTCTAATGAGCCTAAGGGCCATAGACCGTACCGCCGCTCGTGCTCCTTTCAAGTAAGTGCCTTTCTTGCATAGAGCAGCGTTGCAATGGCTACCGCCACCAGTAATTTCCTTGCCGGGTAATTTGAACCTCCTACATTGGGCATGAGCATGGACAAGGACGCAGTTGTTATTGCAGCTGTCCTGCTTGCGTAGCTAGCATGGTCCTTAAAAGCTAGCCTGTGGTCTATCATTACTCCCAGGTATTTTAAGGAGTCTTGTGATGCCACCTGTGTCCCGTTGACCATGATCAGCATTCTTTCCACCTTCTTCCTGCTGCTTAATAGGACAGCCTCGGTCTTGTGTGCCGCAATTGTTAGGCCGGCTTTCTCTAGCCAGTCGGTGGCCATAGTAATTGTCGCGTTGCACTTATCTTCGAGGGCTGCTATCGTCTTGGCCACTGCAGTTATTGCCACATCGTCCGCAAAGCAATGTAGCTCAGCTCCTAAGGGCTTGTTGATGCCCAGGATTCCATCATACATGATGTTCCATAGGATTGGTCCAAGCACAGATCCTTGTGGGACTCCTGCAGCAACACTGTAGCATCTCGGGCCGGCGTCCGTGTCGTACCAGAGGACGCGATCCGTGAAGTAGCTTCCAACGACGATCCTGAGGTACTCCGGGATACCCATCCTATGCATGGTGCTGAGGATTACTGGCCATCTGGCGGTGTTGAAGGCGTTCTTCACGTCCAACGTGACGATTGCGCAGTACTCCTTCCTTCCACCCAGCCATCTATCGCCATCGAGAGCGTTCTCGGCGATGTTTCTCACCGCCATAAGTGCGTCCAGAGTGCTCCTGCCCTTCCGAAATCCGTGCTGCTGCGTACTAGGCCGTTGCTGCTCTCGGTTATTGCCTCTATTCGAGCATATAGGATGCGCTCGAATAGCTTGCCCACGATGTCCAGTAGGCACAGCGGGCGGTAGCTAGTTGCGGCGTGTGCTGATCCCTTGCCTTTCGGCAGCAGAACTAGTTTTTGGCTTTTCCACCTCGTCGGAAAGACCCCGTCCAAGAGACACTGCTTGAAGGTTTCCCTGAATATATCGGGTCTAGTTACCGCCGCTGCCTTGACGACTGCTCCAGGAATTCCATCCAGGCCAGGAGCTTTGGTGGGCTTGATTCGCTTGGCTGCCTCCACAACTTCGAGGTCTGTAATGCTCGGGAAGTCATAGGGGGGGGGGGGGGGAACTACTGCTGTTGGCCGCCATAGAGTGGTCTGCCTTGAGAATAGTTCTGCTACTATGCTATCCAGAACATCCGGGTCAGTTGGAGTTGCCTCACTCTTCCTTAGCTTGTTAGCTACGAGTTTGTAGGCGAGTCCCCAGGGCTCTCTATCCACGGTCTCTAGCAGTTCCTTATAGGCCCGCGCTTTGGCTGCCAATATGCCGTGCTTAAACTCTGAGCGTTTGCTTCTGAAGGCCTCCATGAGTTCTGCGTGCTGGGTGCTGCCTCTGGCTCGTTGCGCCCTTCTCCTTCCCCTTAGGCATTCCGAGCGTAGCTTGCTTAAGTTGGCGCTCCACCAGTACACTGGGGGCTTGCGCTGCTCTTTTTTCTTCCTTGGCATGGTTGTCTTCATCTTCATGAGGTCGGCCGCCATTGAATCTGCGTGTCCATTTGTGATCCGAAGTGAGTCGATTTGGTATGCCAGCATATCCTCGTCCATCTTCCTCGAGTCCCAGGCTTGCCCGACTGATCTTCTCTGCCGCCTCCCAGTCGTGCCCTTCGGTAGGATGCAGAAGGAAATCAGTGCGTGGTCACTCAGCGTTACAACGTCGTGGACCGTCCAGCTCGCGTTAGCCACTAACCCTCTGCTGGTGTAGGTGATGTCGATATAGGATGAACCCCTATCGTTGTTGAACGTTGGTTTGCAGCCGTCGTTCAGCAGTACCAGATCCAACATAAGCATTGTGTTTATAACTGCTCGGCCTCTGAGTTTGGATAGCCTGCTGCCCCATTCTTCTGCCCATGCATTGAAGTCGCCCGCGATGATCTTCGGGCCGCGCCCTCTCGCATGGCTGCCCAGCACCTCCATCATATCCTCGAACTGGCCTGGGGTGTCGCTAGGGGGAGCGTAGCAGCTGTAAAAATGCACTCCTTTTATTTTTGCATATGCTATTCCGCGCATCGGCGAGGCCGCCAATTCCTGTATGTGCAGGTTTCTGCAACACTTGATGGCTGCTTTACCGGTCTCGTCCAATATCATTGTGGGGTTGCCTCGGACCGGGTAATAGGGTTCGCTAAGAAGCATGATGTCTACCTTGCGCTCTGCGCAGTTTGGGCCAAGAGGCTCTGAGCAGCTGCACAATGGTTAACATTAAGCTGGACAATCTTAATTTTAATTTGCTCCTGCATTATGCTGGGACTTTGCTTCTTTAAGGCTGGCTCTGTATGTCGGGCAAGCGAAACAGCCCGTCGGGTGGTTTTTGTCCACTTTGTCGCTGCATATTAGGCACTTTGGTGGTGCAACACATCCCATTGCCTTGTGTCCTCGTTCGCCGCATCGCAGGCAGCAGTCTGATCGGTCGATCGCCTTGCAGGACGTTGCTCGATGCCCGTAGCCCAGGTACTTGTAACATCTCGTGGGCCGGACGTCCTGGATGATGCGGCACCTTGACCACCCCACGGTTACCGTGCCCTTCTTTAAGACCGCGATCGCATCATTCGCGGTCATCAGGACAGAGGCTATCTGAGTCCCATCCCGCATCCTACGTAGTCCTTTGATGTCCTATGGTTTCAGCCGAATGCCTTGGTATTGGGAGACCAGGCAGCTGTGGAGATCTTCCGCTGTCGTGGCCTCGTCCAATCCACTGCAGGATAGTGCTATTCTATGAGTTCCCGTGCGTACCGAAGCCATGTCCTTTAGCGTTTCTTCCAGCTCGGTCTTAAATTTGGGGACGCTGTCTGAGACTCTTCCCTCTACTTCCAGCACTAGTTCCCTTGCTGAGTTCTGCGGACTTTGCGAACATGTTTGCCCAGTTCGCTGAGGTTCGGGTCCGCTTTCAGTTTCCAGAGCATTTCCGCATACGAGGCCTCTCCCGTCTTCTTTAATATAAGTGCCTCCGGCTTCTTCCTCAGGCGTTTAGGCTGCACTTTTTTCCACTCGCCTCCGGTGCTAGCCTCCTTGGCGACGGATGCTGTACCCTCTGAGCTCACCGCGGGGTGGTTGCCGCGCTTGGGTGCCTGTGCTTTAGGCTCCTGAACTTTGGGCATCTGTCCCTTTGGCAGTTCCCTTGATGGTGTAGCCTTTTTTCCACGCTTTTGGGGCTCGGTTTGGGTAGAAGCGGTCGTAGAAAGATTCTCTGTAGCGCCGCCTTCGTGAAGCTCGATGGCCCTGTTGCTGAGAGCCGAGAGTTCCAGGAGTACGCTCTTGTCCTCTATGATAACATGCAGATGTTCATTATTGAATCCCGCGGCGAAGTCCAAAGGCCTTATAGGCGATCCCGTTGGAGATTTTCTTCCTTTTTTGTTCGATGGCAAGCTGATGACGTCCTTTGCCTTCGGGTTGCTCGTATTAGTATCGTTGCTGGCTACAGGGGTCGAGTTGTCCAGCTCTGCCGCACTTCGGAGGCTAGTCGGTATATCCTCCAACACAACCGCCACAACCGCCGGCGTAGGGGTTCCCGCGGCTAGGTCTAAAGGCCCAATAGGCGATCCGATTGGTGATATCCTTGCTTTCCTGAGCGACGGCACGCTGATGGCGTCCTTAGCCTTCCGGTTACACGTATTGATGGCGCTGCTGGCTACAGGGGCCGAGTTATCCACCGCTGTATCACTGCGGCGGCAAGTTGGTAAATCCTCCAGCACTACCGCCGGCGCAGGGGTTCCGGCGTCCTGCACCGCGATTCCTCCTCCTTTTGTTGGTGACCTTGACATTCTGGAGCTCCTCCTGACTGCTCTGTCCATTTAGTTCCTGATCACCAGATCTGGCAGCACTGTTGGTCTGCGACGAGTTGACAGCTCCACCGGCTGATTTAACAGGTGGGCCTCCCACCGCAAATAGTGCACTCGGAAAAGGAAAAAATGAGAAATTTTTTTTTTTTTCTACCTTTTTAACACACTTGTTTTTGGTTGGTTCGCTCAGCCGAACATTTATACGTTCCCACGGTGTGGCTCTGTGCAATTTAGGTTTGTTCCAGCTGGGCTGTCTCCGTTTTTTATGGTTTTTTCGCGCTGTTTATGTTGATCACGTCCGTATTGATCATAATCTCCTTATTTGATTATGTGATACCGGGTATATGAGGACTTTTTTACATCTGACCTTGACTCTAGGCTATTAGTATATGGATAATGTTATCGGACTGGAGAACTCTAATTTTAGCTGCTTCTAATAAACTAACTATTGGCGTGTCTTGTTCAATTGGTGATTTCAGATCGGTATTGGATCGGCATTGATTGGAAGATACGCGAGGGCACACGTCTCACAATTGTGCTCCGTGAATTTAACAATCTCAACAGTGTAAAACTCTACATAAAAACATATAAAGTGGTACCACCACTAAGCGAAAAGACTACTGTGTGCAATGTGCAAGCACACAAAACCTTGTGTTACTTCTATTAAGTAATCTAAGAAAAACATAAAATCAACAATGCCAACGTATAATAATGCAAAAGCAATCGGTAAAAGTGCCAACAACAAAAATATTCAAGACGAAATCAGAATGCAACGGAAAAGAGAGCAAAACGAGCGTCGTCTCTCAGTGGCTCGCAATAATGCCGCCCTATCAATAATTTCCCCAACAGCAACAACAACCAATGCAAGCGATCGATCTATTTCTCCCGCTCCCCTGGGCTCAAAAAAAAGTTGGAGTGTAGAATGCGCGGCATTCTCTTTGCCAACAACATCAACAACAACTACGCAATCTTCGTTCTCCCTGTCTCAGTCCACAGTGACTGCAACAACAACATCAACGGCAACGTCAATGACCACTGCTGCTATGCCCGACCGGCCAAGACTGCAAAGTCAGCAGTTTCCGAGTCAATTACCTAAACAACCTACCTGAATTTTAAACTCACGTCCAACTATACAGACCGGAATGGATCGATACATACAAGTTACCAAGCGCAAATTAAGCCCGCACAATAAAAAGTTGGGCAATAATCCAAAGCTTAATAAAACCTCCGAATCAAAATCAAATCAAGAAAACATTTCAAACGATAATAGATTCAAAATTTTAGGCGAACAAAATCAAATCAAGAAAACATTTCAAACGATAATAGATTCAAAATTTTAGGCGAACACCTTGAAAACGAACCCGAAGAAGTGGCCACAGAACCTGCAAAGCCAAAACCCTCTCCCATCTACATAAGAGACTCAAATTGTTCTTCGATCGTCGAACGACTTACGGAGGTAATAGGCACCAACAATTTTTATGTGACCCATATAAAGGGGCAATATACGCGAAGTCAAGCTTCAAGTTAACAATGAAAATAACTACCGCATCGTTGAGAAAGAACTAAGAGCTACAAAGAAAAATTACTATGCCTACCAATTAAAGAGCAGTAAGGGTCTCCAAGTGGTAATCAAAGGCATCGAACCAACTGTGTCAACTGCAGAAATCATCTCTGCTCTACAAGAGAAAGGATTCGAGGTGAAATCGGCTATCAACATTATAAATAGAGCTAAGATACCACAGCCTCTTTTCAAAGTGGAATTAAGCCCCGAAAACAAACCCAAAAACAAAAATTCCTTCCATCCAATCTATAAACCCCAGTATCTACTCCACCGCAGAATAACAGTGGAGGAGCCACATAAGCGTAATGGTCCTGTACAATGCACGAATTGCCAGGAGTATGGACACACTAGAACCTACTGTACACTACGCCCAGTGTGGCTAGGTTGCGGAGACTTGCACGACTCTGGCATCTGTCCAAATAATAAAAACGACCCTAATCTAAGGAAATGCGGTAACTGTGGTGGAAACCACACAGCAAACTTCAGAGGGTGTCCAGTCTACAAAGACCTCAAAAGTCGCGTTTCTAAGCAACCATTCCCCAAACAGAACTCTGTAACTCCATCTCAATCAACACCGGGAGTCTTTTTCACCAAAGCAACTAGGCCCTTTGAACCTGTATGCACAATTCCAGGAGTATCATTTGCAAATGCCTTGACAGGCATAGTAAAGCCAGCTTCTAAGTCGGCAATCTCCCTAACACCAGCTGCCCAATCAACAGCACAGAAACACCACATCTTAGAACAGCCATCAACTGGAATTGAATCACTAATTAGTTCACTTCATAAAAGCATGATGGAATTTATGCAGTTTATGCAATCTACAATACAAGACCTCATGCGAAATCAAAACATACTCATGGAAATACTTGCATCCCAACACTCCAAACCATAAATGGCTATTTTAAAGATATGTTTCTGGAATGCTAATGCCATTTCACAGCACAAAAACGAACTTATTCAATTCCTAAAGGAACACGACATTGATATAATGTTAATCTCCGAAACCCATCTCACAAATAAAAATAACTTCTTTCTTAGTGAGTAAACTTTTTACTCAACCAATCATCCAGACGACAAAGCTCATGGGGGAACAGGCATCCTTATCAAGAGACGCAACAAGCACCATCAATTGCAGCCATTCGCAACCAATTACTTGCAAGCTACGTCAAGCCGAAAGACTTCGGCAGTCTTAGTATTGCCTCAAAATACTGCCCACCACGGTTTTCTATTTCGGAAGAAGACTTCATGGAATATTTCAACCAACTAGGTGCCCATTTCATATCAGCAGGCGATTATAATGCCAAACACATGCACTGGGGCTCCCGTCTTACAAACCCAAAAGGTAGGCAATTATACAAAGCTTTAATCACAAGATCGAATAAACTTGACTTCATATCTCCGGGTAGGCCTACATATTGGCCAGCTGATCCAAACAAAAAACCGGATCTTATAGACTTTGCTATAACCCGAAACATACCAAAACAACTAACGCGGATAGAAGCAATAGCTGACTTGTCCTCGGACGACTCTCCTATCCTTCTTCAACTGTTCGAACAACCACCAACGTTGGAACGGCCCGATATTATTACATCCAACCAAACAAACTGGCTCCGCTACAAAAAATATATAAGCTCACACATTGAGCTAAGCCCAACACTGCACCACGAGGCTGACATTGATAATTCTGTAAATGCCTTTGAATTTATTCTCACCATAGCTGCACGCGTATCTACACCTCAAATGAAACCAAAAGTAGTACATCAGTACTGTAGAAATAGACAAATTCAACAGCTTCTTTTAGAAAAAAGACATTTACGACGAGAGTGGCAAAAAAACAGATCACCAGCAAGCAAAGAGAAATTAAAAACTCGAAAACTCTCTAGAGTACTGAAACAAGAAGAAAATCTTGCACAACACCAATACATCGAACAACTCTCTCCAACATGTGCCAAGAACCCACTCTGGAAAGCGCAGTCTCAGTGCCCCTATTGAAATAGGGCATGGGCTAGAAGTGACTCAGAAAAGGCGAACGTGCTTGCAACACACCTCCAAGAAGTCTTCCAACCAAATCCTGCGACCAATTTATTTGAGCTTCCGGAATTCTCAAGCTCTGACATAAAACACACTACGCCCCTGAAATTCCGATCAAGCGAAATTACTCAAATAATCAAAGAGCAATTAAAGCCGAACAAAGCACCGGGCCACGATAGAATTACTCCAAAAATGATCATAGAACTACCGAGCTGTGCTGTAAATCATTTATGCACGCTTTTCAACGCAATGAGTAAATATGGTTATTTTCCAAAGATGGAAAAAGTCAACTATGGTTATGATTCCAAAACCTGGTAAAGACAAAACACAAGCATCTTCATATAGACCAATAAGTCTTCTGTCCTGCTTATCAAAACTATTCGAAAAACTCATCTTATCGCACATCAATCCCCATCTTAGTATAAATAACATAATCCCAATGCATCAATTTGGGTTCCGAGAAAAACATGGTACAATAGAACAAGTAAACCGTATCACCACGGAAATACGCTCTGCGTTTGAACAACGAGAATACTGCTCTGCTTTATATCTTGATATTGCCCAAGCGTTTGACAGGGTGTGGCTCGATGGACTCATGTACAAAATCAAAACATTACTCCCCAATAGTTTGCACAAACTCCTCGAATCCTATCTGCATAAAAGACTATTCTCCGTAAGATGCAGCGCCTCAACATCTGCTGAGGTGAAATCAAAGCTGGAGTCCCTCAAGGAAGCGTTCTCGATCCCATTCTATATACATTATACACATTGGACATTCCGACAAACATTCAACTTACCACTTCAACTTTTGCAGATGACACTGCCATTCTTAGCCGGAGTAAATGTCCCCTTAGAGCAACTGTTATTCTACAAAATCATTTGGAATCTCTTGAAAAATGGTTAGCTAACTGGAGAATTAAAGTAAATGAAAGTAAATGTAAACACGTAACATTCACACTGAACAGACAAACGTGTCCCCAGCTTACTCTAAACGGCGCACGAATCCCCCAGTCAAACACCGTCACATACTTGGGTATCTATCTTGACAGGAGACTCACCTGGCGCTCACACATAGCAGCCAAAAAAACTCAGCTAAAGTTGAAGACCAACAAGCTCCATTGGCTAATCAACTCTCAATCCCCTCTTTGCCTTGAATACAAAATACTCATCTATAACACCGTGATCAAGCCAATATGGAAATACGGCTCTGAACTCTGGGGAAATGCCAGTCGTAGTAACATCGAAGTAATTCAAAGAGTTCAATCTAAGACACTTAGAATCATCACTGGTGCTCCTTGGTATATAAGGAACGAAAACATTCATCGAGACTTAAATATCAACACCGTTTCTGACGAAATTCTTCATCAAAAGGTATATAAGGAAAGAAAACATTCAACGTGACTTAAATATCAGCACCGTTCCTGACGAAATTCTTCATCAAAAAGCAAAACACCAAGCTAAATTAACATCTCATCCAAATCCTCTTGCACGCTCGCTAACCAGATCTTCCAGTTGGAGTAGACTTCAACGTGCCGATCATCCACTCGCTCAGTTCCGATATAATTAGAGCCGTGCATAAAACTATACCCATCGCTAAAAAATGGATTTTAGTTATAATATTAGTCTAAGATTTTAAAACTTGTTGTTAGTCTCTATTAAGAAGAGAAGATCCAGCAAATAAAATAAAATTGAAAAAAAAAAAAAAAAGGATCGGCATGACTAAGGATTGTGCGATTTATTATATCAGCCTTAGCCAATGTTATGGTTAGAATTAAATTTTGTATCTCTGTCGTCAGCATTCTATTCCTCGCTAGTAGTGCTTCGTACAGGTGCGGGGTGTCAACCAAATCGTTATTTCGGGCCTTAATAACTCTATTAATGGTGTCGGTCAGTTCAGTCTGCAATCCAAACGTAGAATGAGAACACGGCGTTTTACTTAAATCTGGCTTACTATTAAAGGGTATGGTATAAGTAAATTAATTAATTTATTTATTTGAGGAATTTGAGGAATTTATTTGAGGTTGTCCTTATGGACCACCCTTCCCTTAATAAGAACAGACGTTCCCAGGTCTGCCTGCACTTTTTGTTCTGTGCACAATGGAGTTAGCTTGTTTCCTAACCTTTTGTTGTTTTTGACAAAAACCTCTTCTCCTACCTCAAAAACACGGTTTCGCCTAGCTGGGTTACATCTTTCGATATTGATTTGCTGGGCCTTTATCAACCTGTTTTTAATGCCTAGGCAGCGATCATCCGAACCCGTGTGGAGGATGATCTTCTCCTGAGTGACAGAATGTAGGGTCTTTTTATATATTCTATCGTTTGCCTTAAGATTAGCTCTACCGTATCGCTGATTTTTTTATCTAGCTTAAGGCATCTGGCGATTTCTGTCAAGGTGCTGTGGAATCGTTCCACTTGACCGTTTGACAAGCTATGTAGCGGGGCCGCGTTCACAATGTCAATGTGGTAATTGTTTTTAAGTAAAGAGGTTATGGTTTCCGAATTGAAGGCGGCCTCATTGTCGCAATATATTGTTTTGATTTTGGGGAACAAGTTTACGAGTTGAAGCAAGGGCCCTGTGTTTTGGACAGCACTGGTTGCACTATTGCGAACTTCGAGAACTTGTCAAGGCATGTTAAGAATTGCTTCTTATCGGTTAAGAAGACATCAATGTGTAACATTTCGCCGGTGTAGCTTGGTATGGGTGTTTCCCCAAGCTCCTGTTTTTTTGGGTGCCTGTCATATTTGGCTTTGGTGCATATTTTGCAATTTGCAACCACTTCTTTTGCTAAGCTGCTCATTTTAGGAAAATAATAATCGCGGAGGACCTACTTGGTATTCCTCTGAGCCGCCTTGTGTTCTGTCGTGACAATTTTGAACTGCTCGTTTCTATGGGTAACGTCTATTACAATATTTTTACAATATCGAAACTGTGTAGCCGGGTAACGAGCAATTAAGTCATGTTGAAAACTTGCCAAGGTGGGGAGGTCGCAGTGTATTGCATTTACGACCTCGACGTTCACGACTTCGTTCAGCATTTCCAAAATGGTGCTTTTGTCGGCGAAATTGATTAAGTGGCGAGTTTTGCTACGAAACAACACCAAGCTTCGCTTTAGTTGGAAACGTGCTTCTTCTATAACGATTGTGTTTCTGAAGCAGTTTACTGGTTGGTCTGTCGCTTCGACCGTATAGGTCAGTGACAGTTCGCTGTGAATAGTCGCAGCGTCCGACTGAGGCTCATCGTGTAAAGCATTAATGTTCTGCCTGGAAAGAGCGTCGGCCACATGGTTGTCTTTACCCGGTTTGTAGTGGATTTATGATCATCGATATACGCTTTCCATATTTTTTTCTTCGGATTTGAGTTCCGATCGGACACCGCGAATGTCAGCGGCTGATGGTCTGTGTAAATATTAATATCGCGAGTGCCGTACAGGTAGTGTTGTAACTTGCCTAAAGCCCACACTGTGGCCAATAACTCCCTTTCATTTGTGGCGTAGTGTGACTCGCTCTCTTTGAGGGTCCTAGAGATCATTGGGATGGGTCTTTTGTCTTGCGATAGAACCGCACCGATACCGTTCGCGGAAGCATCCGTTGTTAAATCGAATGGCTTCCTGAAATCAGGGTATCTCAGAACTACATCCTCGGAGGCCAAGACATTTCTCAGCCTCTCGAATGCGGCAAGTCGCCGAACTCAATAGGAGTCTTCTTAGACATGTGCTTGCTGATAGAGCCATTTTCTCCTTTCATCAAGTTTGTCAAAGGCCTCGCGATCGCCGCGAAGTCTTTAACGAAACAACGGTAATAACTGGCTAGACCCAAAAATGATCGTAGCTCATACAGAGTTGTAGGCTCCTTTATGCTTTTACTTTTTCTGGGTCGGTTTTTACACCTCCATTGGTGACAATAAAACCCAGATATTCAACGCTTTGCTTAAAAAAGTGCGTCTTCTCGTTGTATACCTTAGGCCTCATGTTGGCATCACATAGGCTTTTTAAAACCCAATCTATGTGCTTAACATGGTCTTCCTCGTTTTCGGAAAAAATAATGACGTCATCTACGTAAAAGTAGCATGATTTGCCAATTTGTTCTCATAGGACGTCGTCGATCTCTCTTTGGAATATGCTTCCCGCATTCTTCAAACCGATCGGTAATCGACAAAATTCATACTTCCCGCCATTTATTAAGAAGGAGGTCTTCTCGCGGCCGTTCTTGGCCAAGTAAATATGGTGATAGCCGGATTTTAAATCTAGCGTTGTAAAGTATTTGGATTTACCTAAGTTTGCCAGTATCATGGGAATGTTTGGCATTGGGTATTTATCAGCGATGGTTTTTTCGTTAAGTTTCCTAAAGTCTATAACCAGACGCTTATTTTTGTTCCCCAGCTCATCATGGTCTTTTTTGTCCACAACCCATGTTGGATTGTTGTACGGTGACCTTGAGGTTCTAATAATGCCTTTCTGCAGTAAGTCTGCGATTTCTCGCTTAACAAAGTCAGATACACATATGGGGTGCGGGTATAATTTGGAATATACCGGCTTATCGTTGCTTGTGCGAATTGTGGCAACAACAGAAGTGTTAAACGGCAGTGCCTCGTTAGAGGCTGAAAATGCCTTAGATCTGTTTGCGATCATGTCTCGAAATTCAACTTTTACAGGTTCTGGTACGGCGATGTCATTTACGTTAGTAAAATTTACATTGTCGCAATTATGATGCTGAAGCTTCTCAGAAACATAACCATAATTTATTGTACATTTCTCTGCGTCGAGTTTTGCTCCCACTTGAGCTAGGAGGTCAAATCATATAATACCATCGAATGGTGTCAGCGCGTCTAAAAGAAAGAACGCAGATGTTTTTCCAAAAATATTCATCAAACATTTCTGGTGAACTCTATTAGAACCATGAATGGAACTAACTGTGAAAGGGGAATCGACCGGCACCACATTTTTAAGCTCCTTTACGGGCTTGATGTAGTTCTTTGCCGCACCTGTGTCGATTAAAATTTTTAGTTTCCTCCCTTGTAGCTGTCGTTCAATGAACGGCAGTCGGGAGCGCTCCCTAAAAAATTGATCTGATCATTATCGTCAGACTCCTTGTCTATCTCGGTAACGGCCGCTGCGGCCGCGCCTCCATAATCGCTGTCATTTTTATCGTCAGCCTGTTGCATGGTGTGTTGCAATCTCTGACGCCTTTGACCAGTCATGCGTGCGGAGCCAAATCTTTTATGGCCCCGAGCACTTTCGGCCGTGGTATTTGTGGGCTGACCGCTTTCAAAGGAAGTCGGGTGCCTAAATTGAATCATGGTGGAGCCTAACTCCATAGGCTCAGGCGACTGATTACGGTAGTTGCCCGTGTTCTGGGCAGAACTATTTTGTTGGGGCCTATTTTGCTTTCTGTAGAAATGAGGGTTTTTCTCTTGGTCATCTTCGGCCCTGCTATGTTTTCCCTGCGGCTCCCTTGAGCGGTTTTGATTCTTTCGGTGCTCATAGATGAGTGCCTTGTCCTCCAAAGCCTTTGCATATGTGGCAGCAAAGATAGTGCGCTCTATGGTACGAGGGCGGGTCAATAAGTCCGTGACTATTTGAATGAAACACAAGTTTTTAGATAAAAAGTTATTTTATTTTTCAACGTAGTCCCCTTTGAGCTCTATACACTTAGCCCAACGTTTCTCCAATTTTTTTATCCCTTCAAAAAAATATGATTTGTCGAGGTCTTCAAAATAGGCATTTGTTTGTGAGATGACTTCGTCATTGGAGGCAAATCTCTTTCCGCCGAGCCATTTCTTCAAGTTTGGGAACAAGAAATAGTCACACGGGGCTAGATCGGGTGAATAGGCCAGATGAGGGAGCAATTCGTAGCCCATTTCATGGAATTTTGCCATGGAAACTGCACATGTGTGCACCCGTGCATTGTCCTGGTGGAAAATAACTTTTTTCTTGGCCAAGTGCGGTCGCTTTTTTTTCAATGCCTCATCGAATCGACCCAATAAGTTGCTGTAATATTCACCATTGATTGTTTTTCCTTTTTGAAGGTAGTCAATGTGGATAATACCGCGTGCATCCCAAAAAAACAGTCGCCATGACTTTATTGGCTGACAAACCCACATTTGCCTTCTTTGGCGCCGATTCACCCCGAGAAACCCACTGTTTTGACTGCTGTTTGGTCTCCGGTGTGTTGTGGTTGATCCACGTTTCGTCCACGGTTACGAAACGGCGCAAAAACTCGTTCATATTGCGATTGAATAACGCTAAATATTCCTGCGAAATTGTCACACGGTTTCATTTGTGGTCGATTGTGAGCAAACGCGGCACCCATCTTGCGGAAAGCTTTCTCATACCCAAATGATCATTCAAAATTGAAACCACTGAGCCATGTGAAATGCCTACGGCTTCCACAATCTCTCTCACTTTTAATCGCCGATCGGCTATATGGTTTTAGCGTGGATTTTTTCAATTGTTTCGGATGTGGAAACCTCAACTGGGCGTCCAGAACGTTCGGCATCTTCCGTGCTTGTACGGCCACATCGGAATTCAGTAAGCCACTTTTTTACCATGGAAATGGATGGTGCAGAGTCTCCATAATATTTATCAAGCTTGGCCTTGGTTTGCGTAATGGATTTTTTCCTCAAAAAATAATGCTTAATGAGCACACGAAATTCACTTTTTTCCATTTTCTTCTCAATCAACGCGGTAGTCTGATATTAACGGCTGTCAAAAACAAACTAAATGTCGCAGCTTGTTCAATTTTTGACAAGAGTCAACTGACAGATGACTGTTGACGGGAGCAGTGTTACCATTTCAATTAAGAGGCGGCAAATTCAAAAAGTCACGGACTTATTGACCCGCCCTCGTAGGCTCGGATTCCCTAGCCAAAGCTAAAGCTGAGGGAAAATCCTTGGGCTGCGCTGGCAAGACTATGGCCGTCAAGGGTTTCTTAAGACCAGCAATAAATGCATGGAGAGCATCCTCTCTTTTTTTTTCCAGTTTAGAGCTTTTATTTGTTGGATCTTTTCAGTACCGAAAACTAACAACAAGTTAACAAATCTTACGTGTAAATACTAATTACCAGTACATTACTTGCACTGTATTATAAAAGCGGCCCTTAAAAAAAAATAAAAAAAAAAAAAAAAAAATTACTGCTCGGTTGGCAAGTCGTTTCGACGTAGGCGTGATCGGCTGCTTAGCCTTGTTAGACTCCTCGCGAGCTGGTTAGGATGCGTTGATAGCTTGTTAAGGTACTTTTCCTTTTTTTCCGCAATTTCGTCTTTTACGGGTGGCACGTTTAGATCTTTGTGAATGTTGGCGTTTCGAACATACCACGGTGCCCCGGTGATAGTTCTCAATATCTTCGTCTGGGCTCTCTAAACGATATCGATGCTGCTGTTGCTGGCATTTCCCCATAGCTGGCAGCCGTAAGTCCAGATTGGTTTTAGCGCTGAGTTGTAGAGCAGCACCTTGAAGTCCAAACTGAGTGGTGAGCGGGAGTTGATAAGCCAATGAAGGCTGTTGGCCTTCAGTTTTAAGTGAGTTCTCTTGGCTTCGATGTGTCGGCGCCAAGTTAGTCTTCTATCGAGGTGTACTCCCAGATACGTCACTTCGTTTGCTGTTGGAAGTGCGACGTTGTTCAGCGTGAGCGGTGGACAATCTTGCCTGTTAAGGGTGAAAGTTACTTGCTTGCATTTTTGTTCGTTTACCTTTATACGCCATTCGGATAACCACTTTTCCACGTCGACCAGGTAGATGGCTAGCTGAGATGATGCTTTGATTGGGCATCTGGAGCGGCTGAGAATAGCTGTGTCATCCGTAAATGTTGAAACTGTCAGGTTGCTGCTTGTAGGGATGTCTGCTGTGAATAGGACGTATAGTGTTGGGCCTAGTACGCTGCCTTGTGGGACACCGGCTTCAATACTGTGTTCGTCGGATATCGCAGTGTTGCACCTCACTACAAACTTCCTGTTGTAGAGGTACGACTCTAGCAGTTTGTGAGTGTTCTTTGGAAGTGTTGTTTTGATTTTGTACATCAGACCGTCCAGCCAAACTCTGTCGAATGCCTGCGAAACGTCAAGAAATATCGCAGAGCAGTATTCCCGTTTTTCAAATGCGTTTCGTATTTCTGATGTTATGCGGTTAACTTGCTCAATAGTTCCGTGTTTTTCACGAAAGCCAAATTGGTGTGCTGGTATTGTGTTGTGCGTGTTCAGGAATGGAGTAATAGTCAGAGACAGTAGGCATTTTTCGAAAAGTTTAGATAGGCAGGATAGAAGGCTTATGGGTCTGTACGACGATGGAACAGTGTGATATTTTCCCGGCTTTGGTATCATTATTATTATTGACTTTTTCCATCTTCCTGGAAAGTAGCCAAGTTTGTTGATGGCATTGAAGAGCTGGGTAATGCTGCATACGGCACAGTAAGGCAGCTCAATAATTATCTTAGGGGTAATTAGGTCGCACCCTGCAGATTTTTTTGGGTTCAGATGTTCTTTGATGATTTTTGAGATGTCGTTTGAGCGAAACACAACTGGAGCGTGGTGAAGCTGGGAGTCGTCTGTTGCCGGCGGAATTTCGAACGTGTTTGTTGCAGAATTCGGTTGGAAGACTTTTTGTAGATGAGTGGCAAATGTGCTGGCTCTATTTTTGTCGCTACGGGACCAGCCACCTGTGTGGTTTCTAATAGGGACCACTGGTACTGTGGGTGAGCCAAGAATTGGGTGAGCTTTCCACAGTGAGTTTTTTGTACTGCATATTGATAAGTGGCGTCTTTTAACTTTTGTTTTGCCGACGGTGATCTGGAGGACTGCCATTCTCGCCGGAGGCGCCGTTTTTCGAGAACAAGTTGTTCGATTTGCAGGTTGGTTTTTTTGTGATTTGTGATTTTGCTTACAGTTTGCGGCGTTGAGCAGCGATCTGCAGCAACGATGATTGACTCCAGTGAGTTAACAAAACTATCAGTGTCAGCTTCAGCTTCAAGTGGTGGGTTATGCTCAATGTGTGAGCTTATGTATTTTTTGTAGATGAGCCAGTTGTTTTTTTCTGAAGTCAACTTATAGGAGTGGTTTGCTGGTTCTGGGTGTCGGAGCAGATTTATTAGGAGGGGCGGGTGGTCAGATGATAAGTCTGAGAGGCACTCGGCGCTTATCAGATTACGGGGAATGTTTTTGGTGACTGCGAAATCAATTAGATCAGGTAGTTTTTTGGGGTCAGTTGGCCAGTATGTAGGTGTGCCAGGAGAAACGTGGTCGAGCTTGTTTGCTTTTATAATGGTGTTGTAGAGCTGTTTTCCTTTTGGATTCACGAGTCGAGACCCCCAGTGTGTGTGCTTGGCATTATAATCCCCGGCTGCTATAAAATGTGCTCCAAGTGAGTTGAAGAATTCCATAAATTGGTCTTCAGATAAAGTGAAACGAGGTGGGCAGTAAACAGCGGCTAAGGTAAGCTGGTTACCATTATCCAAATGAATTTTTAATGATGTTGCTTGTAGATAGTTTTTGGCAGTCTCAAGATGACAGTGGTGCTTGAGACGGCTTCTTATCAAGATCCCGGTCCCGCCGTGGGCCTTACCATCAGGGTGATTGGTTCCGTAGAAAATATATCCTCTTATGTTGAAGTTATATTTGTTTGTGAGGTGTGTTTCCGAAAGTAGCATTACGTCGATGTGCTTTTCGAGAAGGAATTGAGCTAGCTCAAGTTTGTGCTGTGAAACGCCGTTGGCGTTCCACGTAGAGATTCTTAGCGAGGCCATGGAGATGATTATTTTGATTGTTGTGATACAAGCAATTGTATCAACGTGTTTTGATTACGCATTAGATCTTGCATGGTTGTCCGCATAAACGCCATAAACTCCGCCATGCTCTGCTGCAAGGTAAGTATCATTGCTTCGAAATTGTTTTGTTGTTGTTCCATTAGCTTTTTGTCGTGTACCGAATTGAAGTCCACATATTTGGCTTGTGAACATGGCGCATTGGAGGCTGGGGGCTCTAGACCTGATCTTAGAGCGCTTGCATATGACGCGTTTTTGGTAACGAATCCTGTACCAAGTGAGGATCTGGCTGCGGTAGAGAAGAAAACTTCTGGGTTGTGTTTGGGGGGTATTTTTGTGATCGGTGCGTTTTGTGAGCGTACAGTGGCTACGCGCTGGTTAATGCGGCTTTTGAGATCTTTGTATACTGGGCAGCCTCTGTAGTTGGCTGTGTGATTGCCTCCACAGTTGCCACACCTTTTTCCGCTTGAGTCTTCTTTGGGTGCACTGCAGCTGGCTTTGTCATGGAGCTCGCCACAGACTACGCACACTGGGCGCAGCTTACAGTAAGACTTTGTGATTCTACGATGTAGTAAAAATTGGAGTTTGTATATTGGATGCACATCGTTTCTTTTCGGCATCTTTGCTTCTGGTGCAAGTTGAAGACTGATTTAGCGGTAAATCCTTTATCCTGTAGCGCCAGCTTTATTTCGTCTGGTGTTACATCAGGTTCTATGCCCTTTAATACGACTTGCAGACCCTTGCTGCTTTTTAGCTGGTATGTGTAATAGCTTAATTCCCCTTCGTCTAAGTACTTGGTTAAGGCTCTAAAGTGTTGTTCAGACTTGGTTTGAACTTTAGTTTCGTGGATGTTGCCCCTAACTAAGGGAATTATGTGGAAATTAGCGTCACCTATGAGCTTTTTTATATTGTTTACAAATGTACTGGAGCTTTTCTCACGTACAAAAATTGGTGGTGGCTTTGGCTTATTTTTGTCGCTTCCATCAGCTTCAACGGGCAAAAATGTCAAAATGTCGAACCTGTTGGCATTGTTCGGTACTTCGCCTAAAGTTGTGTTGGCGTTGGCGCGTGTGATTTTTGGTTTGTTTACATTTTTTTGGGGGCTTAGCTTTCGTTTTATTAGGATGTAGCGATCCATTCCAGTCTGTATGGCCGGTTGTTTGTTTATGTTTCCGTTTTGTTTTGCTGGTAGTGCAGCAGTACCGTTTGTTGCTTGCGGTTTAGCTTTCGCTGACACAGCGAGAGCGTGAGCGGGTGCAGCCGACGAGGAGATAGAGCGGGCTTTCGGTATTGCTCCAGCTGTTGTTGTTGGAGGTAGCGGGGCTTGTGTCGGAGCTAAAAGGGAGGGAGAGCAAGAGCGCGCCCTTTCTTGGTTTGTTGGTATAAGAAGGTTACTTGGGCTATGGGTTGTTGACCGCTCTATGTCTGCGCTTGGAGTTGTCGGGGAGACATAAGAAAAGTACGCGTTGTTGCGTTGAACTGAGAGCCGGCGTTCGTCTTGCTCACTCTGACGGTGAGCGCGAGTGTCGTTTTGACTCATATTTTTATTATTTAGGATAAATAGTCACTGTATATATTTAAGCGATCTTGCATCGCATGGAGCGTCTCTTTCGCTTTCGGGTTATGTTTATTTATTTTAGTTTTTATTATTAGTCGTTCACTTCACTCAAAACAACCGATTTTGTGCGGAGCTCGATAAAAAACACGTCTTAACACGTCGACGAATGAAGAAGAGAAGATGAGGAGAGCATTCTCTCTTACTTCATTATTGAATAGAATAGCACTGTCCGGTTCGTGTGTCATAACGATCTTGTTTGTTATCAATGTTAATCGTTTTTATACGTCGTCGTAATATTGCATTAGGCTAAGTTCCCCTTGCCTAACTGTTTCAAGTCCCTGCCTAAGGACACGCAGCGACGTTCTGTCCGCGTAAGTGCAGTCTAATCGAACAATAATGGCATCGAAGTTTAAGACTGTGTTATGGGCAAGAAGTAGCCCTCTTGCCGACCCCCTGATTTTATTTCTGATAATCGAAACTGCCTGATAATGCGGTTCGCTACCATAATACGGTTTGCAAATCTCGTATGCGTCTACGGCTGATTGCCGCCATGACACATAGTCATCTTGTTCTCCCGTAAAATCCGGCATGGTTTTTACGATGTCAAGCTTGACTTCACAACGAATACTTGGGTCCGGTTTTATGATTTTTTTTTATGCTTCCACTTGTGGTGCCTCCACGCACAAGCTTTTCATCTGCTGTTTCATCGCATCTAACTGTGCCTGGAATGCCTGTTTCAATCTAACTTCTTGCTGAGCTAAGGCCTGGTTAACGGCTCCAGCTATAACTGCTTCTAAATAGGCAGCTTCCATGACTGTAGTGTTATCCGTAGTAGTAGGCCGAAAGCCTTCGTATTCGACTTTGATGTCTCTATATGCCCAACTCGTTTACCATTGGTTGGCACCACGCAATTTAATTTTTTCCGAGCACGGTTGATTGCTATACGAGGTGCGATAATTACACGCGCGAGAATTAGAATGCGACGCAAAAAAAAAATTTTTTTAAAAACGAAGCGTCTGTGCAAAAAAAATAATTATTTCCTATTAATTCAAGCATGTGAAACACCAAAAAAACTTGGGGTATGCTGCAGAATTCGTTCTTGGTAAAAGTATGCAGTGCAAAATAACACTCCGTAGGGTATGCTATAGAATTTATGCTTTAGGTATGCAATGGGATAACTGAAGTGTTAATGTAGCAAAATTATAATCCTCCATTTCCCTCGTCTGGTTGCATTCAGAAGGCTCTGAACTGATTCCGACGCTAAATATAAAAAAAAAAATAAAATAAAATAAAAAAAATGGTATAACTTGGGGTATCCTACAAAAACTATTTCTTGGTAAAAGTATGCAGTGGAAATAATACTGGCATACAAAAAAGGCTGTTAGCTTTTTTATTTATTTAATACACAATTCCTAGGTTGCCGAATTGATTTCACTAATCAAACTTACATGGTTTATCTTCTTAACTATTAACTATCCTGTTAACTTCCTCTAACTTAGTAGCTTGTTCTTTATTTATAAAGTGCTCGCTTAGAACTAAATACAAAGGAATGGAAAAATATGAATCTACCCTAGCTTCAATGCATCACGCCATAAACCCTTTTTTTTATTTTTTTTTATTTATTTATTGAGGCATACAGGGTATCTTAAAACCCCTTGGCATCTATTAATACTGCCCGAGAGGCTCGCCGGCTAAGTGTGCTCAGCGTTACAGTATTACTAAATTTAAACTAGCAAACTAACAATATTTACAAAACTTAAAAACTAAAGATATGGAAGAAAGAAAGACAGAACGACGATGGGGAGTATATCGTTTGGCTTATCATCATCTTGCTGTGCGTCTTGTTGGCAGCCGGTCAATTAGGTCCCTAGGAGGTCGCCTGTTGAGCCTTCTTTGTGGACGAGGTCTGGTAAGACCCTTAGCGAGTCGGTTGCGATGGCGCTCCAGTCTGTCGTTGTAGCGGCTGGAGTGGAAATTTATGGTCTCAAAGACCATGGGCAGCTTTAGGTCACTGTGGAGGGTGGTGTTCCTTACATACCACTCGCAGCCAGTGATCGTCCTCGCAATCTTATTTTGGGTGCTCTGGATTCTGCGGATCTGACTGTCACACGCCAGGCCCCAAATTTGGCACGCATACCTCCAAATAGGAGCTATGACTTGATTGTAGATAGTCACCTTATTTCTCAGCGACAGTTTGCTACGCGGGCCCATGAGCCAGTAGTGTTTTGACGCCGCGGCCCGTATGCGTATTCTAATTTCCCTCACTTGCTTCGAGAAAGTGAGCCGACGATCGAGTATGACTCCCAGGTATTTGGCTGAGTCAACCTGCTTTGCAGGGGTGTCATCAATGAGCACTGCTGGTGGCGTTCTCCGTTTGAGGGTGTAGCAAACATTCGTGGACTTGTTGCAATTTATGCTAATATTCCATCTCCTAGCCCAGTCGGTAAATCTTGTTGCGTAGTTCTGGATGCCGTTGGCGGCCTCCTGCTCGCACCGCATGTCATAGCTATAAAGGCAGTATAGTAGCGGGCCTAGGACGCTTCCCTGGGGTACTCCAGCTGCCGCATTATACTCGGTTGAGAGCGCAGAGTGGAACCGGACCGCAAATCTCCCATTCCTAAGGTACGACGCCAGGAGACAGTAGTAAGGCGCAGGCAGGGTATTCTTGATTTTCAGTAGCAGACCAGGATGCCACACACGGTCAAACGCCTCCCGGACATCGAGGAAAAGTGCGTTGCAGTAAAATTCAAGCTGCTTATTTATAAGGTAGTGCTTAAGCCAATCTGGACATATGGGATACAGTTGTGGGGCACGGCAAGCTGTTCGAACCGCATCAAAATCCAGCGATTTCAGAAAAATTGCCTGAGAACAGTTTCGAACGCCCATCCGTATCACCAAAACTCAATAATCCATAAAGAGCTTGGAATTAGATGTGTAGCAGAGGAGATCACCCGTCTCAGCGGAAGATACATAAAAAGACTGGATAACCACCCCAACCACCTGGCCATCAACCTCCTAGATAATAGGCAATCCCCAAGACGCCTGAAAAGGAAACACCAGCTTGATCTCCCCAACCAATAGACACCTAAGTCAACCTCATAAGGTATACATTCCATGTACCTCCCTTAAGTCAAGGTCTCCCCCAAACCATTTAATGATTGTCCACTTGGACAGATTTTAAATACAAATTAAGAATGTTATAAAAAAAAAAAAAAGTATTCGTCGCTGTTGAAGGCCGTTAAAATGTGCTCGACCACTCGATGCAGTTGCTCCACCGTGCAGTGACCAGCACGGAATCCGAACTGGTGTTCTGGCATTATTCCCTGGTCATCCATAAACCTTACCATCCGGGCGACAATCAGTCTCTCAAACACCTTTGAGATCGATGGGAGGAGACTGATCGGCCGGTAGGATCCAGGGTCCTTCTCCGGCTTGCCAACTTTATGTATCATAGAGATGATTCCCAGTTTCCACTGAGGAGGAAAGTACTGCAGCCTCACAATAGCATTAAAAAGCATCGCTACGTAGCGGATCGCTCTGCTCGGTAGGGCCTTTAGAGTGGCGTTACATATTGCATCATGGCCTGGTGCTTTTTTAGGGTTTTGCTGGGCGATGACATCAGCTATTTCAGCAGGATCGAACGGTTGGATCGGGATGTCCATTTGGAGAGCTTGAGACAGCTGATCGTGAGTCTCTTCAACTTGCTGCGGACTGCCGGGGTTAAATAGTTGGAACCGCTTGGCCAGGTGCGCGGCAAACGCATCTGCTTGCTCCAAATCAGTTCGGCACCATGCCCCGTTGCTGTTCTTCAGTGGTGCTTTCCTTAGGCAACGTCTTTTGATCGCACGTGTGGCTTTCCAAAGCGAGTGCTTCGCGTCGGCTTCGGTGCCCGTATTGGCTAACTTGTCGTCGAACCATGCTGCTTTGTTTTCCACCAGTGGACGATGGAGGATAGACTTCGCCCTGTAAAAATCAGCTTTGTCCAGCGGGTGGCGCGATTTCATCCATCTGCAGCGTAAACCTCGTAAGCCTCTTCTCTGCAATGAGCATCAGAATCTCTCTGGGGACCGGTATTCTGGCTGCTGCGGGTCTCAGTCCTGGGGTGTGAGTGGCCAATCTAGCTGCTACATGGATGTTGTGGGTGAGAGAGTCGTTTGCAACTTCAATGTCCCGCCATGTCAAGGTTCAGTGACGACTCGAGGTGCTCTTGAAAACGTTCCATGTTAGTGCGCCTGCTGATAAGCCGCTCGACTTTGGGATAGGCTGTAGCTGTTGTGTCCAAAGTGATGATGAGAGGTTAGTGGTCAGAGCTTAGCTCGGCAAACGACCGGATATCTGAGTGTAAACCCAAGATACCTCTTGTCAGCGCAAAATCGATGTACCAAAAGGGAACCTTGTGGGGCCACCTGTTGCTAGCGAGTTTACATCTGTGTTGAAGATTAGATTTGCTAGGGCATGACCTCTTTGGTTACACCTCCCTGCTCCCCAAAGCCAGTGGGACACATTCCAGTCGCATGCTACAATGAATACATACGAACCTCGGTGGGCAGTAGACTGCGCCGAAGTTTATAGTGCCGTCCCCAGTTTCTATAGCTGCAGACGCAAGTTGCACCCTATCAGTGGCAACTGAAGGAAGAGGAAAATGAACCAGACTTGATGTGATTATAATCGCTGATCCACCTTTGGCGTTACCCTCACCCGGGTCGTTTGCAGTATACGCCTCGTAACCATACAGCTTGGGCTTGACTACATCTTTGCAATGTGTTTCACTGATAAGCAAAAGATCAATCTCGTAGCGCCGCACAAGGCATTCAACTTCGGGCAGTTTCGCGGAGACGCAGTTGGCGTTCCATACTAAGATGCGTAGCGGCTTCATTTTGTCGCTGTCTGCGTGTGTATAGCAGTGAGCAGATGGATCATCTGTTCTTGCTGTAGTAACATCATCCTCATTTGTTCAATCTGCTGTTCCTGAAGGGAGCGCAGAGCGTTCATGCTTTCGTTTAGCGTCTGCAGGATGCTAAAAGTGTTATTGTCCAAAGGGGGCTGATGTCCGCCTCTAGACCGACTCCTTTGCTGGCTGTGCTCCCTGGTCTCAGGTTGCTCCTGGAAGGGCTGTGGCACCTGTTGCTGATCCTGGTTGGGGCCCATCCTGGCTTTAGCTATATCTGCGTATGAGACTCCGCTTCGGAGAGGTGCAGTCGGCATACATCCAGTAGGGACATGGGACATAGGTCGATTGTTGACTTCGCTTCTTCCGCCATGGAAGTTGCACTGATTATGCCAGAAGAGGCTGCATCATGTTTGGCAGCAGCAATAGCTACTTGATGGCTGGTACTGGGCTGCTCGCTCAGATCCTCGGTTTGCGCTAGTAACCCAAAGCGGTTTGTGCTGCCGCTGTAGGTGGGCACAGGAATTTTGTTATCCAGTATTGCCTTCTTCTTGGCATTCATTGGAGACCGACTTGCCTTCCTCTTGATGACTTGCATCCGCTGACGCGCTGGCTTAATAGTGTTGGCCACTTTGGACGTCCGTTTCGTCTCAGAGGCTTTGTTCACTGCAATATTAAAGAGCTCGCCGAGGCTGAGTAAGCGCTCGGTAGGAGCGGGCATCATAGTTTTTGCATTTGGGTCCATAAATGCAATTTCCAAAAGTTTTTAAACAAACTTCAATCAGCTGTGAACAGCTGAATTTTTGTTGTGGCCGCTGTTAAGCGGGCCCACGATGTAGATTGTTTGCAGCAAGGTTATATCTCTGCGCTTGAGTGTTTTTTTACCTGATAGTGAGCTTTACTTGATATATTGCGTCGAAATTAATATTTTTCCCGCTTGTGGTGTAAAGTGCAACTCGTCGCAAGGGTTGCCACTCGATTCTGTATCCGCCATAAACCCATGGTCGGCAAGCTGACTCAGCATTTATGCAGCGCATTTCGATACTCCGGATGATGGGTGTCCAATTGCCGCTGCTTGTTCTTAGCGTAGAGCGCTGAACTCAGTTAGGGCGCGTCAGCATTGTTTATCTGAAGCTACTTAGTTGCTAGGGTAATTTTAACATAAACTTATGCTCTGTCAGTTGTTAACTTATATGTATATGTATGTATTGATAGATTCGGTGTGTGAAAACACGGGTTTTTAGCAAATCTTATGAAAGTGAATTGTTCGTGCTCGCTTTCTGGACAAGTGATGCTCAAAATGAATTCGGGAATGTTCGCCATAGAAAAGCTAGACGATGACAATTATAGTGCATGGGCTATTCAAATGAAAAGCGTTTTGATACATACTGAATTATGGGCAGTTGTATGCGGACGCTTAACAAAAAGCGAAAATGGGAGCGAAGAACAAAATGCTCAGTTCGATGCCAAAGACGACAAAGCGCTTGCGAGCATCATGCTGTGCATAAAGCCGTCACAAATAAATAATGTGAAGCACTGTAAAAGAGCGTTGGAAGCGTGGGACAAATTAAAGGAAATACATACGCCAAAAGGCCCCGCGCGTCGTATTAATTTGTTTAAACAATTGTTATATTTGAAAATGGGTGCAAATGATAGCATTGGAACGCATGTGAATAGTTTTTGCGATATAGTTGAAAAACTACAAGAAATAGAGTGAGCAGTAAATATTTGCAGCGCGTACGGATAAACGGCCAAGATAAGTCCGTAAAGAAAACAAATTTCACTGTTTTGACTGTGGCTACGAATAATGAGCTAGCAAAAGAAATGTGGTGTTTGGATAGTGGAGCAACCGCCCATTTGTGTTGTGCTCGCTCGATGTTTATAGAATTTTATGAGCATAAAGAAAAGATAATGCTAGCTGGAAATAATTCTATTTGTGCGGAAGGTCGTGGTACCGTGCGCTTGTATTGGCGCAAGCGATCTTTTGATTTGATAGACGTGTTGTACGTGAAAGAACTCCAGTGCAATTTTATGTTTGTCGCGAAAGCCAACAAAAATGGACTTAAAGTAATATTTGAAAACAATGAAGCGAAAATATTGGAGAGACATGAAGTTTTGTTTAAAGCACAAAATAGAAACGGGTTGTATATATTTGAAAGCGAAATAAAAAAGTGTTTTGTGTCGCAGCCTATAAGAGCGCAAATGGAAAAATGGCACAATCGGTTCGGTCACCTGAACTACACAAGTTCACAATGGATGGCCAGAAATGGCATGGTGTTCGGCTTGGATGCAAACATGAGTTTTGATATAAAAGAACATGTGTGTGAAACGTGTGCAAAGTGTAAGATTTGCGAAAAGCAATTCGGTAAAAGATCAGAGAATAGGTCTGCGGACATTCTTGACCTGGTGCACACTTGCATGACTTGGTAAAACGTGGCAGCAAGGGAACCGCAAACGTTGCTGATGTGAAACTAGCTGAATTTCAAAACTAGTCAGCGTGTGACGCTGTTGATCTGCAGTTTGATGACTTTTGGCAGAAAAGGTGAATCCTGTTATAGAAGCTGCGGCCACTGAAGAGAGTCATCACGATGAAACTGAGGGAGTAGCAGAAGAAACCTACGGCAACAATCAAGGAGGCCGTATGAGAGGCCCAGGGCATCCTAAAAACCTGTATACTGGTCGACCTGGACGGCCACGTAAACAATACAAGGTGGTGAATGCCATAGCTGCCGATGACATTCAGGTGCCAAATACAGTCAGCGAGGCGTTGGGCACGGCGCAGGCTAAGGAATGGAGAGATTCAATGCAGAAAAAGATTGATTCGCTGCATGCCAACAATACAGGGTCATTGGAAGAGCTACCTAAAGGTGAAAAGCTGATTGGCTGTAAATGGGGTTTTTTTGTGAAGAGAGACCACTTGAGCAAAATGGAGCGATTCAAATACCGGTTGGTCGAAAAGGGTTGCGCTCAACGTTTTGGCATTAATTACAATGAAATGTTTTCTCCTGTTGTACGTTATTCATCAATAAGGTTGGTGATAGCCCTGGCTGTTACGTACAAAATGTACATGCATCAGATGGACGTGGCGTCCGCGTTCCTGAATAGCGAGCTGACAGATGTGGTATATGTGAAGCAAACGGAAGGGTTTGTGGATAAGAGCTATTCTAAGCGTGTGTTAAAGTTACACAAGTCATTGTACAGTATCAAACAAAGCGGCCGTATCTGGAACGAGAAGTTGGACAAGGTGCTTCAAGGATTTGGCTTTGTTCCTTGCGTTAGTGAACCTTGCATATATACACGAAAGGTTGGAAATAACTTCACTATTATTGCCGTATACGTTGACGACCTAATAGTGGCGAGTTCGAACAAACAAGAACTGAACAACTTGAAGGCGCTTGTATCTGGCGCATTGGATGTGGTCGATGGCGGCGTCCTGAAACATTTCCTGGGTATGGAAATCGAGCGCGATGGTGAGTTTGGCAGTATCCATATTGGCCACAAACAGTTTATTGAGAGTCTTTTCAATGAGTACGGTATGCAGGACTGTAAGGCGAACGCGTTACCATAGGAGACAGGCTTTCAGGTAAAATGTAATGAAGAAAGGTGCCAACGTGTCAACCAAAAGGCGTAACGTCATTGGTTGGCTCACTGATGTCTGTGGCGATAACAACCCGGCCAGATATCCTACATTCCGTAACGAAGCTGGCACAACGGAATGTCGACCCGCACAAGGAGCATGAAGTGGGTGCCAAACGAATATTGCGATATTTGAAGGGCACCACAGAGCTGAAGTTGCACTACCAAAGAAATGTTCAGCCCATCCATGGTTATGTCGATGCGGACTGGGCTGGAGATAGCAGTGATCGGAAGTCCTTTAGTGGCTGGTCCTTCTTCGCTGCAGGTGCTGCATTTACTTGGAGGTCCAAGAAGCTATCGGTCGTGGCACTGAGTACTACGGAGGCGGAATATGTGGCGCTTTCGTCAGCAGCTAAAGCGGTGTATATTATGAAACTTGTTGATGAAATAGGCTTCGGCGATGTCCCGGGAGTGAAGATATACAGTGACAACTAGAGTGCACTGAGCCTTACAAAGAACTCCAAATTTCATGTGCGTAGTAAGCACATAGACATAAGGTGTCATCATATAAGAGATTTGTACAAGAAAAAGAAAATTGAAATCGAGTATGTACCAACGGAAAGTATGATTACAGATGTGCTACCTAAAAACTTGTTTAAGGTTAAACATGTTTAATTTGTTAGTATGATGAGATTGCATTGAATATGTTTATTTCTAGTTTGAATTTGTAATGTTAGACATACAGCATTGAGAAGGAGGGTTGAGAATATTAATATTACTGGGAACGCTGCATGTTCACTTTTAAATTACGTCTGGCAACCCCTGACTAGAACTTCGCTTTTGTGTAATAGATCAGTAAGTCGTAATCCGAAGTCGAATGAAGTTATAATACATATACCATATATCAAATAAAAATTCTTACATTTCCTAATAAGTTGACTTCGAACATGTAATAATCCTAAACAGTTCTTTGTTCTCGTTCACTCAATGCTTATTACCATCTTTGCATCTTATTTGTTAAACCGCATGCAAAAGGTTTTTTTTATAATAATCTACTGTCCGACCAATGCTACTTCCGATGGGCCTGGCTGAAAGTCATCTTGGTCCTTTTGATTATCTTATCAATGACTTTCTATAATCCATATCTTACCTGATGTCCGCTGACGACTTTCCGCCGAACATGCCGAAATTTAAGCTTAGGATGGGGCCAGACATCAATTAATCGTTAAGAAAGAAGCCGGATGACGCGGCAGCAGAGAAGCAGAACAAAGATTCAAATAATCCTTGATGAACACGGAATATTGCTCCCATAAGGCCGCGTGACAATCAAATTTTCGCTCAAGTTCCCTGAGCCGTGGCAATGCCTGAGTTTAAAACTCCCGCAATAATTACACGCGGGTAGCCGAACAGGTCTGGCCGGACATGGTGCCTGGCAATCCTCGTAATCCAACTCCTATATGGCCTTTATGATCGGCTCTCTACATGCGCCCAAATACCAAAAGCATCTACCGAGGCTGGCATGGATTTCGGTGATGTGCTCAGTGTCGCCGGGACCATGATGTCGGCGATTACATGTTGGGCAGTGGGTACCGAGCGCATGTACCACAGAATATTTTCAAGCTTGTATGAGGATCTATCTTCGGTGGGGCCGGTACGAAATTTGATTATATAGTTCAGGACCGATTGTCTGACAAGGTATCATGTAGCAGATACCTGTGGAGTTTGCATGTAGATGAAGGTAGTTTAGCAGGACTTTATTCTTGATCCTTCCGAACAGAAATAGTAGTAAAGGATTTACATGTTTTATATCGTAGTTTTTAAAGAAGGGAAATGGCGAATGTGGTCTTTCAACAGCGATTTCCCATACATAGTCTGAGTTCACATGAGCAGTTTTGAACTTGTAAAGATGAGAGTCAGGTTTGAAAAATATCCTTGAGGTTTAAGATCGTGATTGATTTAATAGGGAACATGACAGGTCTTACATATTGTAGTGTAGTGCAATGAGGGTACTTTTGATTCGTTAATATTCCAATTGTCTTTTACTAAATCTAACTGTGATCGGTTCATATTATGTGTTGGTTACATATTGATTAGTCAGCAAATTGATTAATTGATGATTGCATATGCATTGGTGTATTGTTCCACAGTCGGAGACGGTGAAATCCTACCTGGTGCACGTTGGTCAATGATCTTTCTCACGTTCTTGCAGGTTCACAAAAATTGAAAATTTTTGTTGCCATTTTTGAACTCCAATAAAATGATATCCCACGGCACACATGTATGGCTAGCGGATGCGCAGCCAAAAGCAAAGCCACAGTTTCGAGGGTCGGCACCTCTGCTTCAGGAATCGCGACCAAGTTTTCAATCAAAATCGATTACGCAATAATGAGTTACTTCATAATTAGTTATGTTAGTAATTTACTGTGCGCGAACTGAGCCACCTGAGCTTGTTTTTTTTTGTCAAATGGGATTGGGTGTCAGTAGTTGTTCTAAACAACTCGCGAAGGTGGTGTCCGATTGTCCGATTAATAAGAAATCTTTTACATGCATGTCAGTGTCCAGCTGGCAGAACTTTCAATTCAAATCAATTGGGCCTAATTACATTTTTTTTGGGTAGCACATTGCACAAGTTTCTTTTTAAGGACTTTAACCAGGATCGTACTAAGGGATTTTAAACTTCTTTTTCTGTCGTACTTTTTAATTTTTAATATCCAACACGACTTAATTGATGGCCAACTGAATTGTCAGAAGATCGATTAAAAACTATTGTCATATAATCCTAGGTCTGATTTTTGTCAGCGATATCGCCCAATAGAGCTAATCTCTTATCTCATCCCAAGGATGCGTTTTATTCTACCCTATCTATTTCCATTGCGCTTAATGTCAATTTTACTACCACTACTTTAAGTACAGAATCGCATTAAATTTTTTAGTCGAAATAATTGTCGCCGGCTGAATTTCAGTTTACCGCATATCAATTGGTCACTATTGAAAAAGGTTAGAACATTCACTTTGCGCTAAACATTTTTTAGGAAGCTTTTTATACCACAATGGATATTTTTTTATACGATTTTACACGAGTACTTCGACTTCTCCAAAGCAACAATGGCACTTAAAAAATATGTCAAACTTTTTAAAATATATAAGAAAATCGTCTCTCATCTATACCAGGTATCCATAAGATCTAAATTATTCGCAAGATCTATTTCAACGCAACAATTTTTTTTCGTAATAATTCAAAAAAAAATTTTTTGTATTCGTTTAATTATTAGTATCTTTGCATCTAATTTGTCAAACCGCACGCAAAGCGTATAGTTTAATAATGTACTGTCCAGTGTAATCAATGTTTATTCCGGTTTGTTCCCGCATCTTGATTTGGCCTAACCTACAGTAGGCAACAAAAGTTTAAGTACACCGTGGTGTTTCAACTAAAACCAATTAAAATACTATTAAAACAAAAAAGAAAAATTCAAAATGTTTTCAGTTTTTTCGGTGATATATCTAAGAACTCAAACATATGTCTTTTTACTATTAAATGAATTAACGGGTAATAAAAAACCAATTTCATAAAAATAATCCATAATTTGAGGCCAAAAAAGTTTAAGTATACTTTGGAAAATCATAAATTCTATAGTGTTAATATTTGGTTGGACCTCCTCCTTTTGCAGCAATAACTGCTTGAAGGCGATGCTGCATAGTGTTAACCAACGACTTTGTGTCCTTTTCTGAGATCTTGTCCCTCTCATATTGCAACACTCCTTTAAGGTTATTTTGTGCTTCCTTATCCTTTTGCCCAACAAATTCCAAATGTGCTCAATAGGATTGAAGTCGGGAGATTGTGGAGGTGTATGCAATTGCTTGCAGTTGTAAAGCAGCCACTCCTTGACTAGATATTACGTATATTTTGGGCCGTTATCGTGCTAATATAGGAGTGTAGTCTTATTCAACTGGAGCTGGGTCGCGCTGTCTTTAAGTTTTTCCTTCCAAATTTTTAAATATAAATGCTTGTCCATAGTATTCTTAATAAGGACAAGCTTCCCAACTCCAGCAGTCCCAATTCTGCCCCAAGCCACTATGTTACGCCGCCGTGCTTCACAGTTGGTGTTACATTTTTAAAGTCCAATGCGATGTTAGGCTTTCTCCATACTTTCTGTGAGCCATCCGAACCAAAAATTTTCAACTTGGACTCATCACTCCATAGGACATTTGTCCCAGAACGATTCCGGCTCGTTCCAATATTTTGTTTGCGAATTACAGCCTTTTCTTGCAGTTCGCTAATGAAGTTAACGGCTTTCTGCGAGGTGTTGTACCCATCCATATGGATGACATTTCGCACAGTTTGAGGGTGAACAATTTTGCCTGAGCTCCTAAATACTTCCTCCTGTATTTTCGGAACGGAAATTTTTGGGTTGGCTTTAATTGAACTAACAATTTGCAGTAAATGTTTAATTCGGTTGCAATAGCTTGGAGAACAAAAAACATTTCCATACAAAGACTTGAAATCTTTTTTTTTTTTTTTATTATCGTCGGAATCAGTTCAGAGCCTTCTGAATGCAACCAGACGGGGGAAATGGAAGTTTAGAATTTTGCTACATTAACACTTAACTAACTTACACTTAACATTTAATACATTTATTACATTTAATACATTTTATACATTTATGAGTTTGGCGGGATTTATAATCTTATGATATTATACGGGTAGGGAGATCAGAGGGGTGGATCCTTTTCAGACGACGGATGCTGAGAGCATTGGCGAGATCACTTGCCAGAGAGTTTGGGTGTGATGCCAATTTCTCCGCGTATCGGCTGCTGAGGAAGTTGATCTGATCACCAATCAGAGTAATCCGGAGATCCCTTAGGATAGCGTGGTTGGACACGTACCAAGGGAGCCCGGATGCATGCCGAGCAGCACGTGTCTGGACAGTATTCAGCCTGTCAAGCTGGTGCTTAGAGGCCGTTCCCCATACTTGAATGGCATAGGTCCAAGTAGGGTTTAGTAATACCTTGATGAGTAGTACTTTAGTTTGGAGTTGTAGTTTGCTAGACCGTAGGAGCCAGTCTATTTTTTTCATTTGTAAAAGGCACTTGGTCTTGACCGCTGTGATATGGGCCCGCCAGATGAGTTTCCGATCCAGGTGAACTCCTAGGTAACAGTGGGAATTGACGTTGCCTATCAACCCACCGTTAAATGATAGGCCAGCGCAGGTGCCGGGACGGAGCGCGAAGGTCACACAAGCGGACTTAGCACAGTTGATGGCAGTATTCCACTTGGCAGGCCAGGCTTCATTGTCGTGCAGCCATTCTTGCACTGCATTCGAGGCCGTTTGCAGAGACATGTGAGACGCAAGCATGGGTGTGTCGTCGGCGTATGTAGCCAGTAGTACCTCAGCCGAGGGATCACTGGGGGACGGAACTGGCATATCTGCTGTGTATAGGGTGTACAAAAAGGGTCCGAGTACACTTCCTTGAGGAACTCCTGCGTTCATGGCCAGCATTCTCGTTCGAGAGTCTCTCACTGCCACCTCGAAAGAGACTTGAAATCTGATTGATCGTTTGTATGGCAGCTATATGATATAATGGTCCGATCCGACCGATTTTTAAACTTGATCTGCGTGCAACAAAAATAATGATCTGGTAAATTTCAAAACGCTAGCTTTAAAACTACTGTCTATTTTTTGCATAGAAACAGACGGACAGACGGACATGGCTACATCGACTCGACTGTTAATGCTGATCAAGAATATATATACTTTGTGGTGTCGGAGATTCTTCCTTTAATACGTTACACATTTCTGGACAAAATTATAATACCCTCTGAAGGGGTATAAAAATTTCAAAACACAATAGTGCAAAAACCAACTTCAGCGTTAGTACAGAACTCACGATTACCATCAGAATTACGAAGAATTTGCCAAAAAAAAATAATGGTTCTGCCGAACGTACGTAAACTTTTTTGGCACCGTTTTCAGTCATTTTTTTATATTTCAGCTAGTCAGAAGTTTACGAAAGAAGTGACTTGTTTAAATTTCTCATAATTTATTAAGTAATAGTTTTCAAATCTATATGGTGAAAAAATGGATCGATTTCCATAAATTTTATTATGTATTTTGATCAATAAACATTGATGTTTAAAGTGTACTTATACTTTTTTTGGCCACTGTATATCTTATCTGATGTACTGATGTTCATATAAGAAATCGCAGAATACTCAGAACTGCTTAGATGATGCTTTTTTTTTCTTTTTTTTTAATTTAGCGTCGGAATCAGTTCAGAGCCTTCTGAATGTAAACACACAAGGGAAATGGAGGATTACATTTTGCTACATAAACCCTATACTAACTTACATTTAAGAGTTTGGCGGGGAATTTATAAGTTTGGGTGTGTTTGGGGAGAGTTTGGGTGTGTCGCTGCTGTAGGCGTTCATCTGATCACCAATCAGAGAAATCCGGAGATCCATTAGGATAGCGTGATTGGAGACGTACCAGGGGACACCGGATGCAAGCCAAGCAGCACGTGTTTGGATAGTTTTCAGCCTGTCAAGCTGGTGCTTGGAGGCTGTTTCCCATATTTGGATGGCATAGGTCCAAGTAGGGCTTAGTATTACCTTAAAGAGTAGCATTTTAGTAGGCAGTTTAAGTTTGCTTGACCGTAGGAGCCAGTCCAGTTTTTTAATCTTTAGAAGGCATTTGGCCTTGACCGCTGTGATATGGGCCCGCCAGATGAGTTTACCATTCAGGTGGACTCCTAGGTAACAGTGGGAATTGACATTGCCTATCAACCTACCGTTAAATGTTAGGCCAGTGCAGGTGCCGGGACGGAGCGCGAAGGTCACACATGCGGACTTAGCACAATTGATGGCTGTATTCCACTTGACTACCCAGACTTCATTGTCGTGCAGCCATTCCTGTACTGCATTCGAGGCCGTTTGCAGAGACATGTGAGACGCAAGCATGGCTGTGTCGTCGGCGTATGTAGCCAGTAGTACCTCAGCACTGGGAGCACTGGGGGACGGAACTGGCATATCTGCTGTGTATAGGGTGTACAAAAAGGGTCCGAGTACACTTCCTTGAGGAACTCCTGCGTTCATGGCCAGCATTCTCGATCGAGAGTCTCTCACTGCCACCTCGAAAGTCCGATCGGTGATGAAGGATCTCAGGATATTATAGTGGGGTCCTGGAAGAAGAGCCTTAACTTTATATAGGAGTCCCTCGTGCCATACCTTATCAAAAGCTTGCTTGACATCGAGGAAGACTGCCACCGTGTAGAGCTTGGACTCAAGACTGTGCGTAACGCGATTGACTAGACGGTGGACTTGTTCCGGGCAACCGTGTGACTTCCTGAAGCCAAATTGATGTTTGGGTATGTATCCTGATACCCGTGGCAGATCCCTCAATCGAAAACAACCTTAGAAAAGGTTGGAAGTAGACTTATTGGGCGATAGGAGTCTATCTGCGTTGGAGGTTTGCCGGGTTTGGGTATCATAACGATCCTTGCACGCTTTCATTGCTTAGGTAAGTGCCCTAATAGCATAACATAGCATTATTAGCATAGCATTATAAATTTTAATAAATAGTATGTTTTAAGGGAAGGGTTGATTGAGTAGGCACATCCAAAAAGCTAGCGACTTCGTCTCGGTGGGAGTCGTCCGTCAAACAGAAGGGGGTGAAAGTGGAAAACAAGTGCTCTGCAAATGCGTTCGCTTTGTCGCAATCTGTTTTCAGCCATAGGCCACTGTGTCCCAAAACGGGCGATTGGCATAGCGGCTGCCTCTTTATTCCTCTCGTTAGCCTCCATACTGAGAAGTCGCTGCTATTGTCAGGGCTGGCTCCCTCAAGTAGGCTGTTGAAGTTTTCCTGGCGGTTTTTGACAAGCATCCGACGCAGTCTGTTTGTGACACTTGAGAGGGACTGATTAGTTGCAGGATCTCCTGTTGCTATTAAACGCCTCCTGAGGTGTCTTTTGACGTTCAGAAGAGCTCTTGCCTCCGGTTTAGTATTGGACTACTAAAAGTTTTCGGGCTTACTTGGCGTGGTGAAGGAGTAGCCTGTCGTCCTGCCTCAATGACAGTAGCAGTGAAGCAGTCGACATAAGCATCCAGCTCGTCGCTAGTGTTGATGGGCGAATTGAGCGCGACATTATCCTCGATGTGTGCTTTAAAAAGAGCAACGTTTGTATGCGGGGCAGTGTTCTAGGAGTTCCCTGAAAGTATTGGGCCTCCTCGTCCAGTTCAAAGAGAAACGGGAAATGGTCAGATGAAAGATCAGTGAGGGCTCTCACCTTGATTTGTTGCTGTCTGA
The DNA here is from genome assembly GCA_035047645.1 of Drosophila merina. Classification (NCBI taxonomy): domain Eukaryota; kingdom Metazoa; phylum Arthropoda; class Insecta; order Diptera; family Drosophilidae; genus Drosophila; species Drosophila merina. The sequence continues at coordinate 21,060,773 of JAWNPH010000089.1, read as the reverse complement.
AGCCTTTTAATATGCCAAAGTTAATGGCGCTGGGAGAGGCGCTCACCCGGTAGGGGTAGCAGGTAGCTTCGCCTGTAGCTACAATGTCAATGCCCTCGTCTGCTCCGTGCAGCCTGCCATCCGGGTGGTTGAAGCCGGGAATTTTAAAGCGGGGCCGTGTGTTGAAGTGCGTCTCGGACAACATGAGGATGTCGATGTTATGGAGTTCTATAAAGGCAATAATCTCGTTGATATTCGAGGAGTCCCCGTTGGCATTCCAGGATGCTTTTTTAAATTGACCCATTATGAGAGGTGGTGGGGGGAGGGAGCAAGCGAAGGATAACTTTTAGATTATGCTCAAACAATCTTGTTTAAACGAGTCCAAATGTACTTTTTATCGCTGTACCCCTCATTTTGTCTCCTACTCACATGTTTAAGATAACAACAAAAAATGTATGGTCGAAAAAATTCAATAAATACATATCTATAGTTCGCCCTAGTTTTCAATACTGCCCCCAATATAAAGATCGTCTCTAATTTAGACTCTGGTCGTCACTGGCTTCTTACAGTCGAAGAAAAATGATAATTGGACCGCCCTCCTTGCATCATCGCAAAGTTTTAGTTTTATCTTTTTCCCCCCAAGCTACTTGTCGGCGCCAATGACTTACACACTCCTAGGTTACTTTTATAAAAACGTCGATATACTCATTGTTTTAGTCCATATAGTTTACCTGTTTGAAAATAAAACCATATACATCCCCTCAGGGAGTTGCAACACAATAATAATTGTCTTCATAATGTCTCTTTTACTACCTCGAATACTTATGTGTAACCGTATTTATAATTACCATGAGAAAACTGAATTCTAATTCTTTTCATGTTTCTTTTGTTGGTTTTTTTTTTACACCAAATAAATATGTTGAATTCGCAGTCGCTCTTCTATGCCTTCAAGGTATACATACGAGTAACATCTTAACACATCTCATCTTATCTCAAGTCTCGAGTCGAGAGTGGAATCAACTGACGGTGCAATACCATAACGCAGTTTTTTATCTCCACCCAAATTCCTTTTTGACTAAACACTTAAAATATGTTCAGATCAATAAAAACTTACTTTGTATGTACTTATGTAAATAGTTTTCGTCACCTAGGGATTAGAAACATTTTTTTTGTTTTTGATCTTGCAAAATTTGATTAACAAACGCATCAAATACCAATACGCATCAAATACCAAAGAAAACAACAATATATCCTAATTTTTTTATTAAGTAATTTGGTTAGAGTACTACATGTTAATTATAATTTTTATACTATATATTGGGTAATGCTGAAAAACCCTATATTCTAAATACCAAAATCTAAAAGACTTATTAATTTAATATTTAAATACTGTTTTTTAAAAATATTTTTAAAATATTCAACAATCTATCATTTTATAATTGCTTTCTAACCATTTCTGATAACAAAGCAGACTCATTGTTAGACATTACGGGACCACCACTATCTTTATTCCTATACGTAGTGCTTTGAGCTCGCTGAATAGTTCTGTCTTCATACCGCGTTCGCCCTTGTGAGGCCATTGGTCTATTCAAGGTGTTGTTTGCATTGTTTGGAGAATTTGGTGGAGTACTATGTGTGGTAAAGTTTTTACTAATGAAATCATTTTCTTTCCATCCGTTTTTTTTGTAAACATCTCGTAGCTCGTTATGTTGCCACATAGTATACAAAACTTGACTACCAAATTTTAATACACAAGACGTATATTTTTCCTTTCTTCTCGTTATATTCATAAGTCGGTCAATACCACCCGCATCTAAAAGGGAACGTGAAAATTCGGGATTTTTTTTAATGACTTCATTAATAGTAGCTAATACAGCTGTTATTGTATCATCTGATGTATTTTGGTCATGTTGAACATTTCCCGAAGGTAGTTTTTGAACTAAATCACGCATTGCATATTTTCCAATTAGTTCTTTGTTGCGTTGATCAATAGCTAAATTTCTTAATGCAGTGGCAACCGCACAGACAACGCGATCGACCTCCATTCGAAGAAGTTCAACCAGTATCGGCAGACCTTTTTCTTTACGAACAGTGGCGCGAATGTCAATACTAGGTTGCCAATAGCAAGCTGATAAATTTTGAATCGCACCGGCAGCAGCTTCCAGCGTTTCTGGGTTAGAACAACTTTGCAACAACGATAAATAAAATTGAACAACTTCAGGTTGCCATAGTTGTTCATATCCTTTTTTTTGACTAATATTCACTGAAGTTCTAGAGAATTCTGTCGATATACTACATTCCTGTACAGAATCGTTATTTGTCGATTCTTTTTTCTTTTTACTAGTTCCAAAACAGCCTAAATTTTCACCTAAAAATTAATATAAAGTCAGACATGTATAAAAACACATTAAAAATAGAAGTCACCTTTTGAAGAGGATGCTATTACTTTTTCTGGTGTTATAAAAGGGTGTTTGTCGTAGTTCGGGTCTTCTACCTCTTGACAGCGGTAAGATAAATTTCGAAGTATGCATACACAATTTTCCACTGTTTTATTTCCGATATTATTTTTTTCAATAGCTGTTCGTACCACATAAAGAAGACATTCAACTAGATGTTCGCAATTTCGCAGACATCCTCTTGCGTGCTCTCCAGCAGAACTAACATTTCGCAAAACACCAGATGCATTCCGAAAAACTGTAGAAAAACAAGTATCGCCACAACAAACAGGATCCCAACCAGAATGTGGTTTTACCACACTGCAGACAACAGCAGAAAGGGCTTCGTCAATAATTGACCGTTTTAAATCCTCACAGGAAGACATATTCCATAATACTCCGGTTACCAGCTCCTTTACTTCAGTTTCTTGGGACCGACATAAAAGATGAACCAGAGCTTCTATTCCGCCAGCATTCTTTATTCCACGCTTATTTTCATCATTTTGCCTGCCATAAGACAAGTTTCGAAGGGCACCGCAAGCATTTCTAAAAAAAAAAAAGTAAATAAAATATATGTAAATTATATACATACAAGGTGCGTTCCAAAGTAAACATAACTTTAAATAAAAAAAGACAGAACAAATGGTTTTATCGGCCAAATCAATTAAATTTATTCAAAATAGTCTCCTCCTGCTTTAATACAGCTTTTTGCACGGTCCAAAAGCATGTCGAACGAGTGTTTGTTGTCCGGTAAGGCCGCCAGTATGCCAGTGCAAGCCTTTTGAATGGCATCCACGTCTGCATAACGTTTTCCTTTCATCGGCAAATGCATTTTTCCGAAAAGGTAGAACTCGCACGGTCCCATATCAGGCAGGTCCCACCAAATCGGTTGATTGTTAAAATGTGATTTTTGGTCAAATTTTGGTGCATTATCGTGGAACAAACGCCAACTTTCATCCATTCGCACCGATGACAAAAACATACTGACACTTAAAAGGCAATAACTTCACTTCCAATAAATGAAATGTCATGAAATTTTTACTGGGAGTCGATAAAGAATAACAGATTCTAGCGAACTAGTCGACATATGGAAGGCGGCACTAGAGGGCGCTAGATTCAAAAAGCTTGCTGTGGAGTTCCTACTTTAGAACGTACCTTGTTTTAGAACAAAAAACTATGGATTGCTGAAAATCAATAGAGTAATAAAGAAAAGAAGAGAAAGATTATTATTTGTATATTTGAAAAAATAGGGCAAGGTTACACCACTGTTGAAGCTGATCTGGGGATCCCCGCTCTTATTACGGGAAGGTGGCCCACGAGGCTATCCACCTCCTTCTTCTCCTACAAATATAGGATTCGGGACGGGAGGATTCTAAGCACATATGTCAAATAGAGTTAAACATTTTTTTCTATTGGTTAATTTTTTATTTTATCATATTATACACCTAAATTCTAAATCGATTTAGTATTATTTTTATTCCTCCCATAGCTTTTGGGCCAGCTGATTATAAATCGAAAATTATACTTTAGGAAATCTACTTCAAATATTCTATTCAAATATCTATTTCAAATATTAAAAAAAGAATTTTTTCGTTCGAGTGTTTGTAAAGAATGTTGAAATAGACATCTTCAACCCCATATATTAAACATGCAGTCTTGTATTAATTTCTGTATATACTTTTAATCAGAACGAAAAGACAACGATTACGCATGTCCGTTGGGAATTTGTGCCGTCGGTCTATCTGTTTCCATGCAATTTACTCGCTTAGTCTAAAATACCAAAGTACAGGACTTTGCATCAGACAACCATACATATTTATACATATATAAGTACACATTCTGCACCGTCACACAGCAAACGGCCAATTTGAAAGACTTCTTAGCATATAGCTTGAGATAGCCACGTGTCTAAAGCTACAGCAAAGTACAGCAGCAGTGGTTGAAGTTCAGCTATTCCTTCAAGCTTCAATACGCGGAATGTTCAAGGTTTTCCTTGAGTCAATGTTTTGAATATTTTTAAAAGGGTCTTGAAAGGAATTCCGCTTGGCTATATTATAATACACTAGAGCCAACGGTTTTTCCAATCCTTGAAAATGCGCGATTCAGTATGGACATCAGCTCTTTTTTCAATTTTGACTTGATCCCACCAATTGTGGCAAAACGCATTTCTTTCATAAGTTTTTTCGATTTTGGGAAGGGGTAAAAGTCGCAGGGAGCCAAATCTTAATCTTAGTAACTCAGGATACAACAACCCAATAAAAATTTTTACAAAAATCTTCACATTTTATCAAACTTGACGTGCCAAAATAAACTTGTTGAACGTCATAGTCAACATTTTAAGTGCTTTAGAGCATTTTATTTCATTTTTAACGAAAAATTTAATTTATCCATTTTTTTCATGTGTCCAATTATAAGAAAAAAATCTATGGGTAACCGAATATACTCAGCCCAAAAAATCAAAATTCAAATATTCTTCGACTTTTTTAATTTCATTTGTTACATTTTCATTTCGGTTATAAAGAGAAACACGATTAAGATCCTCGATTCCAGATCTGATCTTGCACCTGAGATAATCAGGAAACTTGGGAAAGTGCATCAAAAGCAGCTGGAGCGGAATAACGAACTTTGCCGAAATAGGGTGTTTGAAGTGACCCGGTCCTGGTAAAATTCAATAAACGCTTAGGAGGCAAGGTTACACCACAGTCGAAGCTGATCCGGGGATCCCCGCTCTTATTACGGCAAGGTGGCCCACGAGGACAACCTCACATAGTAACCCCGTTTTGTCTGTCTCACGTGCTCACGTCAAGCTTATCTACTTTGATTTCAATTGTGTGTCCATATATGTCGCTAAACAATTGACTGACCTATACTGCACATTACGTTAGTTTGTGTCGTCGGCGGAGAGCTTCATGCGGTATTGTCCCCTCGTTTTAATGTTTCCGACCAAAAATTTTTGAACTTCTTCAATTGCCAATCGCAAAAAAAATATTTAAAAATGCTTTACGAAAACTCTCCAATGCACTGAAATATGAAGATAAAAACACCCACCCTTGCTATATAGAGCAACATTTAATTTGAAACAGTAAAAACTCACTATGGAAAGCTCATCTCAGTTTAACCACACCTTCAGAAACTACATATATCACCATTAAGGAATATCACTGGTGGTTGGGCCTGCAGCGATAAAGATAGAGCTACCACATTTGACCCGCATCCTCAACGTGTGTTCCACTTGAACCCTGCTACAAGTTCGTTTGTATGACCCACGGTAACAGGCGCCGACCAATCACATTAGCCAATCAAATTTCAAGCGAATGAAATATCTAATAAGGATAAACTAAATCCAAAAAAGTCCCTAGGTTGTGATCTAATAACTCCAAAGATGATTATTGAGCCTCCCTACTCTGCTGTATGCACTATTTACTTGCTTTTTAACTCTATCACTAAACTTAGGTACTATCGCGAGAGATGGAAAAATCGACTAAAGGCAGGCGAGAACCACTCAGTTTCCTCATCGTACAGACCTTTATGCCTATTGTCTCTCGAAACTATTTGAAAAAGGTCTGATGACCCGAATCACGCCATACTTGAGGATACGCAACCTTATTCCAGATTATTATTGCGATTTTTGAGAAAAACATGGAACTATTGAACAAGTAAACCAAATAACATCAGGTATAAGATCTGCCTTCGCAAAACGGGAATGTTGCACTGCTATATTTTTGGCTGTCTCTCAGGCTTTTGACAAGGTCTGGCCAGATGGATTAATGTTCAAAATTAAATCAATGCTTCCCCAAAACACACACACTCCTGAAGTCGTATCTTTACAACAGAACCTTTGCTGTGAGATGCAACTCTAAAATGTCCGACGACCACGCTATAAACGCTGGAATTCCCCAAGGTAGCGTACTCGTTCCAACGCTTTACGTCCTTTATATAGCAGACATACCCACAAGCAGACTACTAACAACTTCTACGTTTGCCGACGACACTACGATATTAAGTCGCTCCAAACGACCTGTACAAGCATCAACTCAACCCAATCGTCTCACCTTGTGGCCATGGAGAAGAGGCTATCTGACTGGCAAATTAAAATAAATAAACAAAAATGTAAGCATGTAACATTTACACTCAATCCGCAAGACCGCCTTCGATCACTTTAAACAAATGAAGTGGCGTACAAATAAAGTTACGTAGCTTGGAGTGCACCTTGACCGAAGGCTCACCTGGCGCAGGCACATCGAAGCCAAAACAATACACCTTAAGCTTAAGGCTAGTAGTCTCCAATGTCTTATCAACTCTCGGTCAGCCCTCTGTCTGGAGTACAGGGTTCTACTCTACAACTCCGTACTAAAACCAATTTATCAATTTGGACGTACGGCTCCAAACTATGGGGAAGTGCCGGCAGTAGTAACATGGATATCATGCAAAGGGTTCAATCAAAGATACTGAGAACAATCACTGGAGCAAGCTGGTGTGACCTAAAATGAAAATATACAAACAGACCTTAACATCAGATCCCTCAGAGAAGAAATAGCCCAACAAAATCAAAAGTACATTAAACAAGTGAGAAAAGTGACCACCCGCCTTCGTCTTTTTAAACAAAAAACAGAATATAAGTCAGATACGTAATAAACTTCCTAAACTTTATTCTGATAGTTCTTTATTTGCATCACACATTATGTTCTTTACGTTAACCTTGTTACCAATGCGCTTAAGAAAGAAGAAGCGGACGCACAACTAAGGTACATTGAGAATCTCACGCCCACAGGCACAAAGAACTCGTTGTGGAAAAGCCACAGGAACCTACAGGCACCAACAGAAACGGTTGTACCCCTCCGTAACTCTACCGGAAGCTGGTCTCGCAGTGACACGGACAGAGCAAGAGTCTTCGCTGATCATCTTGAAAAAGTATTTAAACCAAATCCAGCCACGAACTCATTTACTCTCCCGCCTTTAACTGCATCTGACTTAGCACCACAAGATCCTATAGAATTTCGGCCAAGCGAGATAACGCAAGTCATTAAAGAGCAACTTAAGACTGGAAAATCGCCTGGCTACGACTTAATAACACCGAAAATGATCATCGAGCTCCCAAAGTGTGCAGTTCTACGAATCTGCTTGCTCTTCAACGCAATTACTAAAATTGGATACTTCCCTCAAAAGTGGAAGAAATCAGTTATTATTATGATCCCTAAGCCTGGGAAAGACAAAACACAGCCATCATCATACAGGCCAATAAGCTTACTTACTTGTCTATCCAAGCTATTTGAAAAAGTGCTGCTACTACGCATCAGCCCCCACCTCAAAACACACAACACACTCCCATCGCACCAATTTGGTTTTCGGGCAAAACACGGAGCCATCGAACAGGTTAACCGCATCACAACCGAAATTCGCACTGCCTTTGAACAACGAGAATATTGCACAGCTCTATTCTTAGACGTTGCACAAGCATTCGATAGAGTATGGCTGGATGGACTTATGTTTAAAATAATCAAACTGCTGCCTCAAAACATACATAAGCTTCTAAAGTCGTATCTATATAAAAGAGTGTTCGCGGTTAGATGCAGTTCAAGCACTTCAAAAGATTGTATTATAGAAGCCGGAGTGCCTCAAGGAAGTGTTCTGGGCCCAATTCTATACACCCTATACACGGCGGACATCCCAACAAACGACCAGCTAACGATATCCACATTCGCTGATGACACTGCAATTCTAAGTCGATCCAGATGCCCAGTAAAAGCCACGATGCAGCTAGCACGCCATCTAACTTGTGTAGAACATTGGCTTGCAGATTGGCGCATACGAGTAAATGAAGAAAAGTGCAAACAGGTAACATTTACCCTAAACAAACAAAGCTGCCCGCCCTTGGTAATGAACCACACGCGCATCCCACAAGCCGATAACGTTACATACCTAGGCATTCATCTGGACAAGCGGCTCACCTGGCGGAAACACATAGAGGCCAAGACGACGCACCTCAGACTAAAAGCACGGGATCTACACTGGCTTATAAACGTCCGCTCTCCCCTAAGCTTGGAGTACAAAGTCCTCCTTTACAACTCCGTCTTAAAACCCATATGGACCTATGGCTCCGAGCTATGGGGCAACGCATCGAGAAGCAACATCGACATAGTCCAGCGAGCACAGTCTAGGATCCTGAGAATCATTACTGGAGCTCCATGGTATCTTCGGAACGAGAAAATACACAGGGACTTACAAATAAAACTTGTCATTGAGACAATAGCTGAGAAAAAAGTTAAATATAACGAAAAACTAGCCTCACATCCAAATCCTCTTGCAAGAAAACTTACTCGAGTATGCAGCCAAAGCCGACTGCACCGGAACGACCAACCAGCCCAGCGTTAAATTTGTTAGGCCACACAGCACGAATCATTTCATAAAATGATATTTAGTTAGCTTAGAATAAGATTTGAAAACTTATTGTTAGACTCTTAAGTAAAAGGGAAGATTCAATAAATAAGGAAAAACATTGGAAAAAAAAAAAAAAAAAAAACACATTATGTTCTTTACGTTAACCTTGTTAAAGCCTTAGACATGGTGTTCAGCACTTTTATTTGTTCTGCCAATTTCTGTCTTTACAAAGTAACTTCGCTTCGCCAATGTTTCGGTTTTTAACCTTAAACTATCCTCTCATATGCTTATACAAGTTGCTTATAAAAAAACGATCAAAGCGGCTAAAAAAATTAATTTAGTTTATGGACCCGAAACTGTAAACGAAAGTGTAGCACAAAAGTGGTTTCCTGGGTTCCGTTCCGGTAATTTCGATGTCAAAGATGCAACACGCGGCGGGAGGCCTGTCGTCGAAAATTGCGATAGAATAATGGAAAGAGTGGAAATAGACCGTCACGTGAGCACTTATTTAATTGCTAAGGAACTAAAGATAACCCAGAAAACCGTTTGGAACCATTTGCATAACCTTGGATTCAAAAAGAAGCTCGATGTTTGGGTGCCACACGAAGTAACGCAAAAAACATGATGGACCGAATTTCCATCTGCGAATCGCGCCTGCAACATCGAGCGCAAACGGTCGTGGTCAAACCTCGGTGAAGCGGCCCAGACGGTGGCCCAGACCGGATTGACGGCCAGGAAGGTTTAGCTGTGTGTTTGGTGAGATTGGCAAGGAATCGTCTACTACGAGCTGCTCCCCTATGGCCAAACGCTCAATTCTGCCCTCTACTGCCAACAACTGCACCGCGTGAAGGCAGCACTCATCCAGAAGAGGCCATCTTTGATCAACAGAGGCCGAATTGTGTTCCCTTAGGATAACGCCAGGCCACACACGTTTCTGGTGTTCTGCGCCAAAAGCTCCGGGAGCTTGGATGGGAGGTCCTAATGCACCCACCCTATAGTCCGGACCTGGCACCAAGGGATTACCATCTTTTCCTGTCCATGGCGAACGCGCTCAATGGTGAGAAGTTGGCCTCAAGAGAGGCCTGTGAAAATTGGCTCTTCGAGTTTTTTGCCAATAGGGACGCAGCCTTCTACGAGAGAAGTATAATGAAATCTCGTTGGAATCTCGTTGGCAACAAGTTTACGAACAAAACGGCGCATATTTGACTTAAATGTACACAAAGTTATCATATTTTGAAAAATCAATAAAAAAAACCGAACGAACTTTTTACTTGATAAGTTTATATAGTTAAATGTTTACATTTCTTTTGCTAAAAGATATACATACTTAATATCGGATATAGTTGACTATTCTTCTGATAACTTTACAATCAGACCAGTTCCTCATAAATTAGATTAAAAACAAGTGAGAAAAGTTATCTTCGGCTTGCTGAAGATGGTATACCCTTGAAAACAAAAAAGTTTTCCATAGAAAGACTTGTTTTCATAATGATCTGGTAAAAATTTTAAAAGGCTAGCTTTAAAACTACTGTCTATTTTTTGCATAGAAACAGACGGACAGACGGGCATGGCTATATCGACTCGGCTGTTGATGCTGATCAAGAATATATATACTTTGTGGGTTCGGAGATGCTTCCTTTAATGCGTTACACATTTCTGGACAAAATTATAATACCCTTTTCAAGGGTATAACAAGACCTAAGTGTCGTTCAGTTATATTGGGCTATAGAATATAGTTGGCCGATCATGGTCGTTCCGATTTATATATTTTGCATATACAAATATGTAAAATCAGTAAGCAGCGTAAAGGAACGAAGGTTGTATGACAGCTTTTAAACTAAAGGGCTAGTTCGCGTATAAACAGGCAGACAGACATGCTTATATCGACTCATGTTATTCTGATCGAGAATATATACTTTTTAGGATCAGCGATATCTGTTTTACTGCTTACTGCTAAAGTGGCAAATATTATTATTGCAAATTATAACGGAAGGAAATAAAAACTTAATGATTTTAATTTCAATATTTACATTTGGTCTAGATCAGAAGTATACAAGTACTTACTTATGAATTTCTGGAGAATCATATGAAAGCAACCGAACTAAAGGTGGAATTCCTCCTAAAGATCTTGTACGTTGTTTGTTGGGGTCATCCATGTAACATAAATGTTGTAAATAAGCTGCAGCATTTGCCTTTATAGTGTTATTGGGATTGCTCAAGAAACTAATTACTTCCGAAAGATTCGGATCTCGCCACCTCATGGCTGAACAAAGGTCGTTTTCTGAGCCACCGATATATTCCTTCTTTTCTCCTAGTCTGGGAGGCACAGTACTTATGGAAGTCATATCGAACTGAGGCACCTTAAAATCTGTCGTATTTTCAAATGCTCGACATTGAGAATCTATAACCGATTCTGATCCATTTCGATTGGTATCAAAAGGCCTAGCAGCAAATGGTTTTAAGTTTGTGGTTAAATTTGGAATTCCTTTAAAGCTAGCTTCAGAAGCATAACAGTAAGGTACAACCGATTCATCAGTATAGTTAGGCTCTACAGCACATGATAATCCAGCCACACCATAATCAGAAGCATCATCAAACTGAGAAGTGTGTACATATCTTACGGCTGGAGTTAGTGAATTTTCAATTCCTGGAAGGGTAATTTCTGGAGAAATCGTCTCAATCTTGTTCTGGGAACCCATCACCGAACAATGTGAATTTATTTTGGATATGGTTCCAATTGCTGGCGATTTCGTGATATAGATAGGAGTATTTGTAAATCCTGAAGCAGAAAATTGTTCAAAGTTTTGAAAGGTGGCATACTGAGTTTGAATATTGGCAGAATCTGGAGCCAAAGACGGATCCATGTTCAATTTGTGTGGCGGATTCATCAAATTTCTGTAAGAAGTACAATATATGCATTTATTTTTCTTAATATTAAAAAGTACGATTTTATACATTAGTTTTTTAAAATAAGTTTTAATACATTTTTTTAAAGAAACCCCCAGTATAGACACAAAATATGTTTAAAAATCATGTAAAAAACCATCACTCCACTCATATTTGTGTATTAAATTAAATTAAATTAGCGATATCTTTTATTAAAATATAACCAATTTTTGTTCTAACATTTTTAAAAACTTAAGGTTATTCTAATAAAGTTTTTTTTTAACTTTTCAAATGCCATTTAGTCAGAACGTAACAAGCTGCTTAAAAGTCTATATTTTATTGTTGATACATACAGGTACAAAAACAAAACTACTGATAAAAATTTAAAAAAAACCTCTGGTAAAATATAAAATATATTAGATAAAATATCTGATATTAATTTTGGTCACAAAAATTTTATATAGGTATTTATAATTTAAAAAATGAACATTTTATTTATATTTATATTTTTCCTCCACGTGATTAAATCAATTTTTATAAGTGTCTTTTAAACTTCGAGAATGGCCAAAAACAATTTACAAGTAAAGTTAAGTAACATCCTGAAAAGGAGTCGGTTTTTTTTTAATTCTTTCTCAAAATCGTCCAAGTGATCCCGGTAGTGGTCAGCTCTACTATAAAACAAGTGAGAAAAGTTATCTTCGGCTTGCCGAAGATGGTATACCCTTGAAAACAACAAAGTTTTCCATTCAAAGACTTGTTTTCATATCGGTCGTTTGTATGGCAGCTATATGATATAGTGATCCGATTCGGACCAAACTTCCACAAATTATGTGTGGCTATGTCAAATAAATAAATGTTGAATTCAGTTGCAATAGCTTGGAAAACAAAAAAGTTTCCCATACAAAGAGTGGTTTTCATATCGGCCGTTTGTATGACAGCTATATGATATAGTGGTCCGATCCGACCGATTCTTAAACTTGATCTGCGTGCAACAAAAAAAATGATCTGCTAAAAATTTCAAAACGCTAGCTTTAAAACTACTGTCTATTTTTTGCATAGAAACAGACGGACATGGCTATATCGACTCGGCTGTTTATGCTGATCAAGAATATATAAACTTTGTGGGGTCGCACTTTAATGCGTTACACATTTTTGGACAAAATTATAATACCCTTTTTCAAGGGTATAAAAATAAAGCTAACGTTTGGGCACTGGATGTCAAATATCGTTAAGGACTGTTTCTAAGGACAATAAGGAAGAGTGTGTTTTGGATGTGCCACACGAAACACTGCGCCCAGCCATACTCCGGCATAAGTACAAGTCAAGAATAGCACGTAAGAAACCGAATGCTGTTGGCAATCAACATTGAAAAGCGGCTTACTTTCGCTACCAGTATGCAAAATCAGCCGGAAGATTACTGGGTTTTCGCAGATAAAATCTAGATGATTTATTACAATGATGGACCCAACAGAGTGTGGCGCAAGGTGCTAATTGCGCTGGAGAACCGCAACATCATACCGACAGTTAAAGTTTCCAAACTGTTGGTTATGATGTGGGGGTGCATATCCAGCCGAGGTTTTGGAGATTTGGCATGTATTGAGAACACAATGAATGCAGCTCAATTCCTAGAAATTGTAAAATCCAATTTGACATCCAGCGCCCAAAAATTCGAATGTTATACCAATAATAAGCGTAATTTCAATTTTATCAAGACAGTGTCCAAAAGCATTATGCGCTTATTGTGTGGAACTTCCTCCTTTAGAACTGCGGCAAGTCATCGACCCACCACCCCAGAGCCCAGATCTGAACATCATAGAACATTTTTGGGTCCACCTTAAGAAAGAAGGGGGAAAAAGGGCACCAAAAAACCGAGCAGCAATAACTACCAAAATATGACCTACCAAAACTGATTGGATCGATGAAAAAACGCCTCCAATATGTTCCTAATGCTAATGGAGGGTATACAATGTATTAAAATTATTAGTTTTTTATTATCTTTTCTTTTAAAATTTAACTTTAAGAGAGCTAGAGTAATTTTTGTAAACAATTTCTTGACAGTGTCAAAAGTGTGTAAACTTATTGTTTGTTATTTTTCTAGTTAACTGTTTATAATTATGTGATATTGATAAAAAATATATTAATAAATAGATATAAATAAAAAAAAAATCCTGAATTTTGATAAAAAGCTTTTAATTTTGCATTCAAAGTCTGAAAATACCATTTATTTTCGGTGTGTAAACAGTTTCTTGACAAACTGTATTTTGGTTCAACTTAACAACTGGATGCTTTTATTCCCACGTCTTGGAAGATTAAAAGACGCATTATACAAAACGGTTCAAGTGGGTGTGACCCCAAGGTTTATAAATCTGACAGGCAACTTAAAACAACCAAAAAGTGCTTTTCTATTCATTTCTTTAAATTATATTATCAAAACATTTGAATCGCTAGCCAATCGGATCTAAGCGGTCATATTTAATATTTATACATATGATTAAAGTAGAAATAAAAGAATTTAATTTTGATATACATCAAAATGTGCATATGTATGTATATTTGCCGAATTGTAAATATTGTATTTAAAATAAAGAAGATTACGTTACACAAAATTTTAACGCTGTTGACAAATTTATGCGCCAGTACGCAAATAAGCATGTACATATGTACATACATACCTGCATATATGTGCAAAGGTATGTATTAAAGACCCGTTATATACAGTTTATGCACATACGTATAAACATAAACCACGCCCCCGTGTATTCAAGTAATAGAAATGTATGGACTGTTTCATAGTTCGCCGATAAACATTTTTCATTACTTTTAAACGTACATATTTTTTCCACACTTAATTAAAGAACCTTTTATTTAACAATTTAATACAAATTTAATGGTTTTGTAAATACATTAATATTTTTATATTAAAAAATATACAACTTTTGTGAGATTTCTATAAAATTACTACATCTTATTATCTACTTCTATTATCGGAAAGAGGCTAATATAAACGCATCATGTGTAATTACCAGTAAAATTTTACACACAAATTTAATATGCAATTTTAAAAAATGAGATATCTTTTCCAATATATATATTCAATAATAACAAATGTTATGGTCACTGTCCCACCAGATATTCCAAAACTTCCGATAATCAGTAAAAAATAATCGAAACTGAATGGAAGGGCACTATATTGTAGAGTTCGGACAAAGTAACCAGAATAATACCGATTTTTCACTAGTATTAAATTGTTTATCCATAACCAAAATATTTATTTATTTAGTTATTTCTGATTATTCCAACTTTAATTTTTCTAGTTGACGCAAAGATATATATATTTCCACAATATGCTTACTTCTTAGCCAAACTGAAAACTACATATGTAACTCCACTAAGAGCTATGTTGTTTTTAACGCGACTTAGATATGTCGTTTTGAAGACGCCATAGCCCCAGCGAATAAAATTCTTTGTGAAACCTGCGATTTTTATAAAATTTATTTATTTTATTTTTAAGTTCTTAAAAATAAAAAAAATTGAATTCAAAGCATGAATTGGAAGCATGAAATACAAAAAAAAATTATTTAACTAAGTTCTCAAATTTTCAACTTAATTATATAGAAATTATTAATGATTAGGACTAACTATGTTGGCAAAAAGAATAACATCTTATCTGACAGGGAATCATAAATATTTTTTCCAATCATCTCTTATCTCATCCTTTGTTGTATATTGACGTCCATATTAACACACTTTGTGTGTCAACCATCTAAAAACGTTTTCAGTAATATCTATTGAAAATATCCTGCTTAAACTGCCACATTTCATGAAATTAATAAGTTTCAGTATTCATACGACTGGACACGTATTGAAGATCAATGGTGTCATAATATGATATTGAACTTCTACTATTCCACTACTATTACTTCACCATTACAACACAGTTCGATGGCGAATACTAAAACTAAAGCGCTTCAATGCCGCATTCACAAACCTAGTTTATTGTTATTATGTCTCTTAGGATCAGCTCTTAAAGTTGCTCAAGCCTACCAGGTGACTGAAAATAATTATTTTAAGATGGTAACATTGCGTAAAAAACGTTACGTTAACGACTCTAGTAAAACACTCTTCAATTTGACCATCTCCCAGACTGGGAAGCATATTCCACATTCCTTACTTAACGCTGTCAGTTTTTAGAAGATCGCCACCACCGATGACAATTCGAAACCAAATATCTAAAGATAAAATTCTAAACTACACAGTTCACAACGCGTATTGCTCCAATTAGAGGTCACATGCAACTTTTGCAATTTTTCATTCCTTAAATCACCCAATGAAAAAAAAGTGCTATCTTGGAACTTAGTCAACGGAAAGAATTTCTACAAAAGACAATACTTGCTTGCGTAGCACTAATTTCTTAGAATAATGCATTCTAACTCACTTCTAATTATTCGAACTCAACATATACCATATACTCTTCATATATCTCTACACGCACCATACAACATCGATCAGAGACAGCACAATATTCGCCATAACAGCTAACACAAAGTGTGTCACTCATCGCATGTACATTTAAAAGGCTACGGCTTTAGTAAACGTTTGGATTCAGGACGATTCCAGGCAGTTAGCAAATCGCGAACTTGACTTCGGCTCTGAAGTCTATTTAAAACTAAAGCGACCACAGCTACTACGAAACAGAGTCGTTCAATGGATTAGTACAATAGCAAAAATAGCAAAATAGTATCGGTATCTACTCATCCTCCTGTTATCAACGTTAATAACCGGGAAAGCTTTGAATGTTATGGGACGCGTCTGCGAAAACCGATGGTATTGAAAGGACCTCACAAATTTGGGCAACTAGTGCCAGAGTGAATTTAGTCGGATACTCCTTCTAAGTGTGTTGATGTCCACATATGGTTCTACATAAGGTACATAAGGTATTACATAAGGTTCTCATCATTCTACTCCTAAATTATATTTCAAGAAGAATGGCAATGTGGTTGTACCTGTATCAAATTAAAAGGATGGATGAGTCGTGTCCCAGAAGTTAAAAAAGATGAGCACCCCCCGATGTCACATGAAAGAGCCGACGATGGAATCGCAGGTGCCTAGGGATAGATAATACTCTACCATGAAACAGTTGTGAACTGTAGATTGCTGGACGCCAACACTAAGGTGGCACTTATAAGATCGATATTCTTACCACGTCTAAAGCTTATTTAAGCAGTTGCTCGGAGCAAGGCTAGCTAAGACTATGGAGCTGTCACCTAACATGAAAATAAGTATACCGATTCTACGACTGTTTATAGCAGGTTGTTGTCTGATTAAACAAAGAATAAGTAATTTATTTCCTTCCGTAGGATTGCAGGTCAAGAAGAGCGGAATGGGGTGCCAAAATTTGGCGGAATCACTCTGAAAGGGATGGCTTTTTGAACAACAGCCAGTCTTAACAAAGCAGTAATTGGTCTGAGAAAAATAAGCCGCTGACAGAAGGCTCTTGTGGGTGCGATGCAGCAACACTGGACGAAAGGATGTATGCTGAAGCTAAATTTAAGCCCAGATAGACAGGTAAGAAGTGCCGTAGTTCAAATCTGGAGTGTATACGAAAGAAAATTAAAGTTCTCGCCTAAGCTGCTCGCACCTTATAAAGGTGATATACACCCTTATAGTGCGGGATTTGTATTTGCGCTTGATACTTTTAACTCCCGCAACACTGACCGTTTTTAAAGAGATTATGGACTTATTCAGCATTGTATTGATGCGATTAATTTTGTTTTCTACAAAAAATTGAATATAAAAAAAAAATGTTTTTGAATCTTAACTAGAATTTATTGAGAAAATGGACGAGGAAGAAATCAAGCCTTAGTAGGAAAAGATGGAGCTGAACGTGGAGAATTTGGACGAGAAGAAAGGAACGGAAAACAGGAAGGGAATCCTGAAAGGTTACAGCTATAGCGAGCGTGGACATGGAAGATGCTACGCTTCTCAGCTCGGCTGTAAAGACGAATGTCATTGTGGTGACGTTTTCTAAGCACATCACATTTTTGGATGCGCATTGCCTTTATAATTTATTGTCGTCATTAAAGAAAGCGGTGTTTGTGAACATAATTAAATCAACTTATGTGTTATGGCCCCCAATTTTATTTAATGCTGTTTCGGATGCCGTATATGCCAACACCGCCCTTCAACCTGATCAGCAAAATAACCATGCAACCGCCCATATCTCTAACCCAAGAGCAGGGGTTGTAAATGCAAAAATCGGGAATTTAACACAACAAATAAGGAGTTTGTTAAAAAGTTTGCCGGATTTTTCCTCTATGGTCTCAATTCAAGTGATACCTCGGACCCAATTAAAATTAGCCCACCTAAAGTCCATTTCCTAAAATATTAATTCCGGCCTTATCAACCGTAACAACAAAACTCCTACAGGTGATAGCCCCTGAAAACTTTGAAATGGGTATTTCGGCTTACATCCGAGCCCAATCAAAGGCCGTAGTTGAAGTGGACCGTATTAGGAAGTTTAAATATAATATATAAAATGTTACCTACTAGACGTTTGATGCGTAATGAACACGAACATGTGTGTGTAAATATATATTTAGTAAACTTTTGTTGGGGTTGATTTAATTACTTTAATAATTAAATCTTCGCCTGACAAGGTTTTTTTTATCAACTGCGGTGATTGTTAAAAGAATTATATTTACATCATCAATATACCAAGTGGGGATTAAGCTTAGCGAAATTGATCCGCGGTCCCTACATTCCGTTTTCAATTCTTTATTATATAAATATAAACTTCTTCTTTTGTTCAATAAATTTTTTCATTTGCATTTTATTTGTTTAAATAAAAAGAAAGCAGGAGGTTTATATAAAATTTTATGTCGTTTCTTTTATGCTAAAACTGAAAAAACTAAACTGGCAATCGAATACGGGTACATGAGGCTAAACTTGACAGGAGGCTGTAAAAAGTTGCTAGCTTCACTTATCGAACTTAATCTTGTAGAAGCACTCAGTTTTTGACGAGTGACCAAATATCTAGTATTGTCCTGGCGGAACATGACACCTTTACGATTGACCAATTCTGGTCGCTTTCTGATTCTTTGATTGGCGTATTCAATTTGTCCAGTTGCTTAAAGTAGACATCTGAATTAATCATCTCCATTTATGATTTTCTTCAAAAACGAATCATATTAATTTCGAATAAGATGCATATTACAAAAGTTGAAGTGAAATTTCGTTCATTTCATAGGTACCCAAATATAAAGTTTTTTACCAGTCTAAGACATCGTATATGATCATGTATGGTAATTGTGGTATATTTAACTTCTCTCCAATTTCACGCTCTGTTACATGAAGATCCGATTCGATTAAAGACTTGATATCGTCATCATCAACTTTACTTGGCCAACTTAAACGTGGCTTATCTTTGAGTGACAAAACAACTTTGACACTGTCTCGCACCTTTTTAGCAACCTGAGCTTTATGTTTTCCTTTACAAAAATAATAAAGTAAAATATGAGGAAAGTGCTCTTTTGTGGGTTCCATATCAAAAATGACGCCAAACAAACAAATATAAACAAAACAAGTAAGGAAGCAGCAGTCGAGTTGCCCGACTGAAAAATACCCTGTACCCTTAGACATGCTTAATATACCAATCACATGTATGCAAATACACCTCCTTTTCTGAATAGGCATTAATTTTTTGCAGTTGCACCTGTAAGATTTTTCAAAGGAAACTCATTCTTTAAATTATAAATCACAGGTACTTGTAGATATGTACAAGGCACGGAAACGCATATATACAAATTTGACATATTTCAATGAGCATCGCCTTCTGCCGTTGCGGTACGTTATGAAAATAAGTTTCGTGTGTCATAAAGCCATACACATTTCGCTGTCAACGTCGCAGTCGGCGTCGCGCAATGCGTGTTTTGCTGCGCTTCTACTTCCCTTGCCATAGATTTTGCATGTGGCATAACTTCCGTGTTTCTTATCCGATTTGGTTCAAATTAAAAATTAGATAGCTTTTATAAGCACCAACGCATATGCCGAATTGCATAGCATTAGGTTAATAATTGTGGGCGTGGCAGTTTTTTGCGGTTTGCGGGGAGCGTGGTCGTGACAGTTTTTTGCGGTTTGCGGGGAGCGGGGGTGATATTAAAATAATTACCTTTCCAACGATATATGGCACATGTCTGTAGCTCTTGTAGTTTCTGAGATCTAGGCGTTGATACGGACTCGGCTGTTGTGCTGATCAAGAATATATATACTTTATGGGGTCGGAGATGCTTCCTTCTGCCTGTTACATACATTTGCACCATATTATGATTCCCTTTTCACCCATTTTTAGTGGGTACAGGGTATAAAAAGGATATTTTGTTGGTTTATATTAGCAGTTCAAGCGAAGTCTATGATTGATTTGTAAATTTCAAGTGGTTCTTAAGCGAGGGATCGATATATGTCGTTATATTTTGGAAGGATCTGGAAGTTTGTATGATATGTCTTCAGCATAATTGGGATTGTCATCACAATAGAGGTTGTCGAAAACTTTTTATTTGTGCAAGGTAGATTTTTCAAATAGGTGGCCGCTAAGAAGTCTGTTTATTTCAGTGGGTTCTAACGCTTGATTACCATGTAGGTTTCACAGGGCAACAGCATAACTTTCAAACATTTTTTGGCGGCGACACGGTCAGGGATGGTCGAAAGGTAGACTACGTGATTGGTGTGTGAGGTGTAGCAAGTTCGAGGCTCGACGAGAATCGACGCTTTTGAAGAAAAGGAGTAATAGTAGCCAGCGATATATTTTCTCTTAGAGAGACAAACGTTAAAGGGTACAGAAAGTAGAATTACTGCCCGCTATCTTTACTCCAAGCTCATTTATTCGTTTATTGGTCTTAGCTTAACATAAATCCACTGCTTGTTATGTGGGTGTAATAGACGGATGTTAAGGCTTAACGGTAGGTTTATTCGTGTTCAGAGTCGACGAGACGCAACTTTTTTCTTTTCAATGAATCATTTTATTTATTTATATGTTATTTTAAGTATGTCATTAGTCCGAATCCCGTTGCATTTAGAGGGTTGCATTTATCGTAATTTAGAGCAAAAGCGTAAAAGTAATTTCATAAAAATGTGGTGACCAGAAAGACGATATGTAAACGTCGGAGAACGAATAAAGTAATGTTTTGAGACACTGTGCTTATTTGTACCGGCGACTAGGAGTAGTAGTATTTAAACAAGAAACAAGAAATGTGTGTGTTCTAGGAATTTGTGCAAAGCCAGGCGACAGGAAATATTCAAAGAGATTCTGCCGCTGAGTGAGGTCTGATCGTAGGGCAATGAGAGAAAAAGACAAAGAAATGACAAATTATTCACAAAGCAGCTAAGCAAGCATAATTGCGTGAAAAAAGGAGGCGTTTGAGAAGTTCAGTCAGTCTTGTGTGTGGCCAAGACATGATAAGAACTAACTGTTGAGCACGATGGTTGCCACGAAACATCAATCGTCGACATAAGTATTGCATTCCTCTAAAACTGACAAACAAGAATTTTCAGAAATTTAAATTTTAAATTAAAATCTTTTGATGGCTTAAATTTGCGGCGACACACAAACACATTAATAACTTTTTTAAGCACACTAAAAACAAATTAAAAAAAATTTAATTAAATAATCTTGTATGCCCTCCTTCCCAAGTTTTAAGACAAAACGTATCCGTTTTTGGCCCTGATGTTACATTCTTGTAATGTATAATTCTTGATTTTTAGCAGAACGAGTATAAGGTATGAGGTAAAAAGATAATTTGTGACATTTTGCTTGTTTAGTTAAAAAAAGTAAACGATATCTTTTTCATAAATGTTTTTATTTGAATTTTTATATCATCTAATTAATATTTTGTGAAACAACTTTTTCAACCTAAAATATAATGCCCTTGTGCCTAAATAATTTATTTTGGGAAACAAACAAAATTAAAAAAAAAAATATGGGTTTGAACACCAATCCCGGAGGAGTCGATCCACAACTTACACAAACCAAAAATAATTGTGGATGATTTGTGGAAAGTCTAAGATAGACACAAGTGGCGAGATATTTTGGTGTTGTTCTATTATTGCAATATTTATACAGCTCTGATATGCGCTTGTTGGGCTCTACGCCAAACTTCTAAGCAAAAGGCGAAAGAGTTTGAGTCCCGCAATGGCCCATTTTTTTATGAGTTTATAAGTTACTCAGAAAAATTACCAAACTTTGCAATATTATGGTCTGGCGTAATTTCTTTATTTTATCAACAATGTTCTCTGTGTTTTCTGTATATTTCAGTTTTTTTTTCTTCTTTTTAAATGCCTTTTATTATACCTTTAAGTTTTAAATTGTTATACCTGTTTCTTTTTTTTGTTTTTTAAACCATCACTATTTTATTTTATTTTTGTTTTCGATTTCAATCGTCGCTACTTAACTGAAATGCTGCTAGAATTTTGGCAAACCGGCAAACACTTTCAATACAGTAACCGAAAACAATTGGTACCTTTAAACAAGCAATTAACGAATTCCAGAGTGAAGTAATAGACTATAGACTGTTGTAGTCAGAACAGAAAACTCTAAAACGCTTCTGCTTGGCATGTGTAGATCTACAACAAAATATCTACAATATATGGGTTATTGAGTTCTTTACACCATCTTTAAATGAAGCCAAGCACGCCCTTGGCTTTAATAACCATCTTAAAAATATGGTGGGGAAATTTAAGTTTAAGTCTAATAGGACACCCAGATCGTTAACCTGGGTTAATCTATCTAAGAAAATCCCATAGAGAAAGTATGTGGCCTGGTTAGGGCACGAACGAAAGAAAGACATAAGCTTACATTTCGACCCATTAAATTTTAAGAGATTGGTGAAACACCAATTTTAAAAATTTGGCCAAATCCGACTGAAGTTTATATTGGGCAGAAGGGGATTTGTATTGAAGACAAACCTAAACGTCGTCTGCATACATAAGAACCAGAGAGTTC
The DNA here is from genome assembly GCA_035047645.1 of Drosophila merina. Taxonomy (NCBI): domain Eukaryota; kingdom Metazoa; phylum Arthropoda; class Insecta; order Diptera; family Drosophilidae; genus Drosophila; species Drosophila merina. The sequence goes on along the minus strand of JAWNPH010000089.1, from coordinate 21,038,102 downwards.
CTTATAGCAGGGGGTAGGTCGTTAATAAAGATAGTAAAAAGTAGTGGCCCAATATGGCTTCCTTGGGGGACTCCCGATGTAGCACTAACAAGGCGAGAGTGTACATCCTTAAAAAGAACACGTTGGGTTCTCCTAGCTAAGTAGCTAGAAATCCACGTGAGAAGGTCTGAGGGAAATCCTAGGATACTAAGTTTACTCAAAAGGAGTGAGTGGTTGACAGATTCAAATGCTTTACTACAGTCTGGACGAACGATAAAAAGACATACCATAGTAACCTTACATTTTGACCATTTAAGTTTTAAGAGATTGGTTGAACACCTTTTTTTGATAATTGTCCAAATCAGAGTGAAGTTTATATTGGGCAGAAGTGGATTTATATTGAAGAGAAAGCTTAACGTCGTCTGCATACATAAGAAACAGAGAATTTGTTAGATCAGGGGGTATGTCGTTAATAAAAATAGTCAAAAGTAACGGCCCAAGATGGGTTCCTTGGGGACTACCGATGTAACTCTAGAAAGGTGAGAGTGTATATCTTTAAAAAAGACACGTTGGGTTCTCCCAGCTAAGTAGCTAGAAATCCACGTGAGAAGATCTGAGGGAAATCCCACGCGATTGAGTTCACTCAAAAGGAATGAGTAGAGTCAAATTTTTTGCTGAAGTCAGAGATGACATGTATTTGAAGGCCATTTTGGAAGCCATCTCTAATAAAGGGCGTCAGTTCCAATAGGTTTGGCGTGGAGCGACCCTTTATAAAACAATTTTGGCATGGAGAAAAAATTTAACTGCAGGGGTATTGTAAATGTAGTGACCAATTTTTCAAAAAGCTTTGGAATTGCTGACAAATTACAGACGCCCCTATAATTGGTAATATCGGCCTTGTTCCTTTTTTTATGTAGTGGAATTATAAAAGGTTCCTTCCATATGGGGAAAGATCGAAATTTTCAGAGATAAGTGGAAAACTTTTAGAAGTTTGAACAATGGCTTAGCGCAATTCTTCTGCACACAGCGTGCAAGTTCATCGGGACCTGGCGAATAGACTGGTTTAATCTTCAGAAGATCCGATAAAAACCTACTTTCGGAGGAAGGTGGTCTAAAAAAAAAATTGGCTGATTGAATATTATATGTATAGGGTTGATCCGTAATTGTTTAAGGTAAATGTGTTGTTTGAAAGAATGTCGCGAATAGATTGACAATACCCCTTTCAGTAGTCGCAGATAAAATTTGAAACGAAATCAAGGGAGAAAAAGTGACATGTTTACCCATAGAGTTCATAAAATTATAAAACTGCTTCGGATCCAGTGTAAATTGTATCCGGCAGCGGTAAATATAAATATTATAATACTCAGCATTATGCACGATGAAGTTTGACCGAGCTATTAAGTATCTTGAAAAAGTTACGTTGCTGTCAGTTTTTTGATATATCTTTAGCAGTCTGAGTTTTAACGCATTATAACCCAAAATGGATCGTTTAAGGCGGATGGATACTTCCATGGCACGCATGAGTCGAAGAATGCGTTAGGCGTTTTCCCGACCTGATAAATTTCTTACGTTGATAAAGGGGACTCACAAAATCACCAAAATTCGGTAACTTCACCTCTTCAGAAGTAAAGCCGGAGTCCACAGAGATTGGGACTCCTTCTCCTCTTCGAAGAGCTCGCTCCATCTGAAAATGGTGTACATATCTTGAAAAAATTCGGAGCTAATTATCTCCGGCACTCACCGAGTTTCAGTAAAGATAGTAATATGAGATGTCCCTAATATTCTATTTGGTTGAAATAATGGATTTTGTTAGTTTTTTGAAGAAGATTGATGAAGTAGATACCGGCGGTACGGACGGTGGATTTTCCTTAAGAGCGGGTAGCTTTTACTGGGGCCCGAAGAATTACGAGGGTAGTCCGATAAGTAATTAGCCTGGTGGGGCCAGTATCGCAAGAGTAATTCATTATCATGTAGTACATTCTCGTAGACGGCTATTGTCGATATTTAAGCCCGATCGGACTCATAGTTTTGTTTTAACAAATCTGAAAAGTTTTGATTTTTGTTTTGATTTCGGGGGAATTTTTATTTACGACTCCTGCGCTTGTGGTAACAAAAGATATGAGCGGTTGTGTGGTTGTAATCTGATCAGGCTGAAGAGTGATCTCGGCATATACGGCATCCCTAACAGCGGATTTATTACGCTTGGGAGACTTTTTCAGCAGCTTGATGCTGCACAAGTTAAATTGTGAAACATTACGGCGAAAGACGAATTTTTTATTACCACTGTTAATATTTCATAATAAAAGAAAATGCTTTTGCAATGATTCAATGTTATTTTGATGTACAGAATATTTAGGACTTCAAAAACAAGACCCGGGAAGAACTCACCAGAAGACTTGTGGCATTTTTTGTCTTTGTTATATTTCACTACACTTCTCCCTTGTAGAGTTCCACACCTATTAAGATACTTTTCTTATCACCGAAGCTAAATCATCATAAATTAACCACTGTGGAGTAAATGAGTACATGCACTATTCCGCGAAGTGTTTAGTTATACGTTCTAAACTTACCCCACTATGCACCACAGACACCGCGGAACAACTGCAATTATGAATTCGCGGGAAAGTGTTGCCTTAAGCGACATTAATCTTCAAGTCTTCTTCAAATCTTCGAGCACAATTTCCAATTTTAATAAAAACCAAGTCGTCCTTTTTTTGATTAAATATTTGCCTAACGGAGAGAGCATCAAAGAATGCAAGATACTGTGAGACGTTAAAAAAATAGAAAAGGGCGATTTAGAATAAAAGGAGGGGCTTGTTGGCGAAGGGAGACTGCCTGTTGCACGTAAATGCAAAACCTCACACGTCCCTAACTCTTTTGGATGGGACGTGTTGAACCAACCCCCGCATGAATGGACAAGTTTTCAACGGACGAGGAAGTGAAGAGGGAGATGGAGAGATGGACGAAACGGCAGGCGGGACACTTCTTCGAGGCAGGCATAAAAAAATTGATCCCGCGGCTAACCACTTCATCGAGATGCATGGTGAATATGTCCAAAAATAACTTACATATGTACAAGTTTTACCAAGCATGTTTTTTTTCAATAGAATTTTCCCGAAAATATACAAAATATTTCAATTGAAAAGTGAATAATTACCAACAATTTACCCACGATAACCAACATGTAGACCTCATTAACTGCTGCGCCTGCAACAATAACAAATACTGCAACAGTATCGGCCGTACGCACGGTGGCGATTGCAAAGCTCGTTTCTGCTGAATCAGCAATAAAACCAAAAACACTGCAAGCTGGGTTGGATCGCTACATCCGAATTAAAAGAAACTTGAGCCCACATAACTCTGCGACAGGAAATAAAATAAAGTTCAATCGGCACACTCTAAGTCAGGGATCTGAGACCCAAGAGTCCAACAGATTTGGAATACTGGCAGGTATTGATATGGATCTACCTCGCAGCACTGACGAAGGGGACAAAAAGAAGCCAAAGCCGCAACCAATACATCCGAGAGAATAGTTGGAATAATCTGGATAGCAATATAGTTGAATTTGTTGGAAAATACTATTTTACAAAATACCCCAAAATAAGGCACCAAGCACATGAGCCAATCAAATTTCAAGCGAATGAAATATCTAAAATCATAAGGATAAACTAAATCCAAAGTCCCCAGGATGTGATCTAATAACTCCAAAGATGATTATCGAGCCTCCATACTCTGCTGTATGCACTATTTACTTGCTTTTTAACTCTATCACTAAACTTAGGTACTATCGCGAGAGATGGAAAAATCGACTAAAGGCAGGCGAGGACCACTCAGTTTCCTCATCGTACAGACCTTTATGCCTATTGTCTCTCGAAACTATTTGATGACCCGAATCACGCCATACTTGAGGATACGCAACCTTATTCCAGCTTATTATTGCGATTTTTGATAAAAACATGAAACTATTGAACAAGTAAACCAAATAACATCAGGTATAAGATCTGCCTTCGCAAAACGGGAATGTTGCACTGCTATATTTTTGGCTGTCTCTCAGGCTTTTGACAAGGTCTGGCCAGATGGATTAATGTTCAAAATTAAATCAATGCTTCACCAAAACACACACACTCCTGAAGTCGTATCTTTACAACAGAACCTTTGCTGTGAGATGCAACTCTAAAATGTCCGACGACCACGCTATAAACGCTGGAATTCCCCAAGGTAGCGTACTCGTTCCAACGCTTTACGTCCTTTACATAGCAGACATACCCACAAGCAGACTACTAACAACTTCTACGTTTGCCGACGACACTACGATATTAAGTCGCTCCAAACGACCTGTACAAGCATCAACTCAACCCAATCGTCTCACCTTGTGGCCATGGAGAAGAGGCTATCTGACTGGCAAATTAAAATAAATAAAAAAAAATGTAAGCATGTAACATTTACACTCAATCCGCAAGACCGCCTTCGATCACTTTGAACAAATGAAGTGGCGTACAAATAAAGTTACGTAGCTTGGAGTGCACCTTGACCGAAGGCTCACCTGGCGCAGGCACATCGAAGCCAAAACAATACACCTTAAGCTTAAGGCTAGTAGTCTCCAATGTCTTATCAACTCTCGGTCAGCCCTCTGTCTGGAGTACAGGGTTCTACTCTACAACTCCGTACTAAAACCAATTTATCAATTTGGACGTACGGCTCCAAACTATGGGGAAGTGCCGGCAGTAGTAACATGGATATCATGCAAAGGGTTCAATCAAAGATACTGAGAACAATCACTGGAGCAAGCTGGTGTGACCTAAAATGAAAATATACAAACAGACCTTAACATCAGATCCCTCAGAGAAGAAATAGCCCAACAAAATCAAAAGTACATGAAAAAATTAACGTCACACCCTAAAGACCTTGTGAGCAGTTTAACACGGGCTTACGACCCATTCCGATTTTGCCGCAATGACCCACCGACCGAACGCTGATCATTAGGTCCTTTTTTTCCAGACCAAAGTTAAAAAGAGTGTTAAATATTGTATAAAATTAAGACTTTAAAACTTATTGTTAGTCTCATAATTCCTGAGAAAATCCAATAAATGCAGCAGTTTCATAAAAAACAAGTGAGAAAAGTTATCTTCGGCTTGCCGAAGATGGTATACCCCAGATCTTTTCAATAATCTTTGCAATAGGAACATGTAAAAATCAGAAGTCTTTTCAAAATTATTGGTATGACTATGTCAAATGAATAAATGTTGAATGGTTCGATTGCAATAGCTTAGAAAACAAAAAAGTTTTCTATACAAAGACTTGTTTTCATATCGGTCGTTTGTAATGCAGCTATGTGATATAGTGCTCTGAACCGGACCAAACTTTAAAAAATCATGTATGGCTGTTAGGCTGTCCCTTATATGGCAAAAAAAAATTTTTTTTAGGATTTCAAAACGCATACCCTCCAATTTTTTTATAATTGTTAAAATGTACTTAAATATGAAATTTCATATCTGTAGCACGATTGCAACCCGTGCCGACCGAGCTCTAAAGTTTAATAAAAAATGGTGTTTTGGTCTAACATTTTGGTTTAATCCAAAACTAATTAAAATGCAACAAATAAAGTAAATATGAGTAAAACTAAAATAATATCAATAAAAACTTTTCTTTAAATACAAATTGTAATAATAATCAATTAGGGTAACTTCTCTTCAGTGTAGTTTTTTTACAGTCTGGATAAAGATTTCTGTGTTCCTGAACACAACGCAACAAAAACTGCTTTTTTCTCTTCTTCAGCCGTGATAAGACCATTAAAATCTTGCATTAATTTAACAGCTCTTTCAGAAGTGTCATTTACGACCTTTAAACGACTTAATCGTCTTCTAGCTTTCAAAAAAGCAGGATTGTCACCCCACGAAGATACGTCTTCCCGAAGAAAACTGTCGTCGATCTGTAGTCGAGATAGAAATCGTTTGCTTCTTTGAGTCACAAAATCATCCAGCGTCATATCTAAATTAAAGAAAAAACCATCAAAATAAGCAAAAACTAAACCACAAAACTAAAAACAAAAGAAAATATTAAGTACTTACCAAACAAATTTTTGTGTAATTTCTTCCTTCGATGGGACATAGCGTTGGGAGGAATCTGAACTTTCGTCTCTGATTAAATTATTAATCATTTTTGTCTTGGTTTTGGTATCAACTTCTTCATCAAAGAGTGATAATATGACTGTTTCTTTACACAAATACCATAAATGATGAATAAACTTGCTTATGGATGCCTTGGAACTTGTCGCGTCTACTTTTTCATATTTTCATATTTTTTTTAGAGCTTTCAAAAAGGACAAGTCTTAGTTAGGTGCTTTAACTGCCATTGTACATTCGAGCCAAGGTTTGGTATACAAGGTGACGATGAATAAAAAAACATCTTGTAGAGCATTTTTGTCCTTTGCAGTAATTTTAAGTTGCGATTGAAGCAAACATATTTTTATAGAATAGATTGCTCTCGCGATCCATCGCGCTTGATGCAAAGCTCCGGGGGGCCTGAGTTTTAGTTTATTCTCTGTGTCTCCTCCTAAGAACACTACGCATAGTTCAACCAATTCGCGGTAATCGTCTCTAACAAAAGATTTTTCCAGTTCAGTCTTATAAAAACTTAAGATGTAATGTTTGTTTTTTGTCGATTCCACCTAAGCATCCCGGTCGACCTACTTTCTCTCTGTTGCCTTAAGAAATCTTTGTCTTCCTCTATCTACATTCTGTCAAAGGCATCTGCATGTGCAACATCAAATAAGTTATCAAGGTCTTTTACAAAATTATTTTCACGATTCTTGAAAGTCAACTGAGTTTTCTTACAGTTTTTTTGCAGCTCCCTCCAAACATGATATAAATGAACAAGTTTCTTCACGCAGTTAGGGATTGCCTTCGAAGGAATTCTGGCTTTTTCCCAAAATATAATGCACTCTCTTATAACAAGATTCGCACTTTCACTAACAGTCAGCTTGACTTCACGAATATTGTAAAATAAAACGGTTAGAACTTGTCGATTAGATGGTAATTTTGCACCATTTATATGGGGGCTTGGCAGTCCGATAAGGAAAATATTTTGTTTATCACTTCGTAATTCCACAGACATTTTCACAAAATAAACAACAACGCACTAAAAATGTTAGATATCATTTATGAAATCACAATTGAAAGTCGCAGTAACAGGTCGCCGCGCTGCTCCCGCGCAACTTGTATGGACAAGTTAAAAACTTAAGTCGGCATGGGTTATCGTTTATAAATCGGGCTAATATATATTTCTAGACTTTATTAGGTCCATACGAAAATTTTTAGAAGGTATGCAGAAAAATATATTAAAGTTGAATTTTAAGGGACACCCTAATAGCTATATCAAATGAATAAATGTTTAATTCGGTTGGGATAGCTTGGAGAACAAAAAAGTTTTCCATACAAAGACTTGAAATCTGATTGATCGTTTGTAACTTAATCTGCGTGCAACCAAACTAATGATCTGGTAAAACTTTCAAATTGCTAACTTTAAAACTGCTGTCTATTTTTTGCATAGAAACAGACGGACAGACGGACATGGCTATATCGACTCGGCTGTCGGTGCTGATCAAGAATATATATACTGTGTGGGTTCGGAGATGCTTCCTTTAATGCGTTACACATTTCTGGACAAAATTATAATACCCTCTGCAAGGGTATAAAAAAAGTTTCTCAATCAATAACAACAAACTAATCTTGTTTTATAGCCATCTCCGGAAGACACGCTGTGTCACACGATTTCATAAAGGAATAACAAAGAAAAAGAGTGGAAGCTTTGGGGTATTGGTGTTATTTTGTATGCATATAGAAATGGTTGAATATACAAAAAATATTTAAATAGTGAGTTATTTTTTTTAACGTTCTTATCCGAGTGGACAATCATTAAATGGTTTGGGGTGACATTGACTTTGGGGAGGTACATGGAATGTATATCTAATGAGGTTGACTTAGGTGTCTATTGGTGGGGGAGGTCAAGCGGGTGTTTCCTGTTCAGGCGTCTAAGGGATTGGCTATTATCTAGGAGGTTGATGGCCAGGTGGTTGGGGTGGTTGTCCAGTCTTTTTATGTATCTTTCGCCGAGACGGGTGATCTCCTCTGCTACACATCTAATTCCAAGCTCTTTATGTATTATTGAGTTTTCGTGGTACGGATGGGCATTCGAAACGGTTCTCAGGCATTTATTCTGAAACCGATGGATTTTGATTCGGTTAGAGCAGCTTGCCGTGTCCCACAACTGTATGGTTTCCCCGCTAATTGGGACGGGGGGCAATCCCCCCTGCGTAGTGCGAAGGTTGTGTGGGAGGATTTCTCCGCGTTGACCACGATGTTCCATCGTTTTTGCCATGGATCGAGAGCATTCAGTTTTCTCTGTATGCTCTTATAGGCCCAGGCGTGCTGATTAATGATCCGCATCTCACTCGGAATTTTCTTTCCTCTATGTACGATTTGAGGAAGGCAAAGTGGGAACTTGGAAGGTGGGATTTAATTTTGAAAAGAAGTCCAGGGTGCCAGACTCTGTCAAACGCCTGTTTGACATCCAGCATAACGGCGCAGCAGTACTTCTTCTTTTCGAAGGCCTCAAGTATTGTCTCAACAATCCGGTGGCATTGCTCAGGTGTTCCATGAAGGCGTCTGAAGCCAAACTGGTGATCAGGGATCAGTCCGGCCTCGTCCAGTACTCTGCTCAAAAATACTCTTTCAAGTATTTTGGAGTCGATTGCCAGCAAACTAATCGGACGATACGAGGCTAGATTGGCTACAGGTTTTCTAGGATTGAGGAGGACAATTACTTCAGCACGCTTCCACCCTTTCGGGAAGTACCCTAGACGGAGGCAGCTGTTAAAGATGTTAGCCAGGCTTTGGGAACAGATTAGGGGCAACAATTTCAGTGCAGTTACATCGATTCGGTCAGGACCTGGTGACTTGCTATTTTTTAAGGAGGAGATTTTTTACGGGCTGTATTGGCGGGCCAGTAGCACTTGTCTACGAACCTTATGGTGGCAGCTTTTTGTTTGCCAGTGCATCTGTCAAAAGGTGAGAATGCACTATGTAGATGGTCGCAAAAGGCTTCTGCTCTTTCAACCTAAGACCGACACCAGGAAACGTCCACTTTGCGCACGGGTGCCTCGTGACATTCCACAGATTGTGCTGCGGGTCTCCATGTTCCAGCTCCCTAAGGAATGTAAGGAAGGAGTCCTGCCGGAGAATGATTAGCTTGTCCTTCAGTTCCTTGGTGGAACGATTAAGTGCTGTCTTGTCCCTAGGGTTGCGTGAGGAAAACCAGACTCTTCTGAGGCACCTTTTTTCGGCCACGAGTGCCTCGATTTCAGGAGACCACAAGTGCACGTCTCTTTCAGTTGTTCTCGGGGTAGTCGGAGGAGGTGGATTCGCAAACTCAGCAGCATTGTGCATCTCTTTGGTTAGTTTTTCGATGGCCGCATCTATGTTGCTTGGTTTGGAAAGAGGGGGATCTGGGTACAGGGAGGAAAGCATCCAAAACGTAAACTTGGGGGCATTTATGTGTGTTTCCGGTGAGTCTTCTAGGCGGGGATTTTCTAAGGACGGGGATGTTTAGGAGCAAGTTTACTGCGCTGTGGTCAGATAGCAGTTTATCATAGCTTGAGCATGTTATCTTAGAGTTTCCTATGCCCTTGGAGACGGCGAAGTCCAGCAGATCCGGCTGCTTTGAAGGGTCGGTAGGCTAGTGTGTGGGTTCTGCAGTGGAATGGCAGTCCATACTTTTCCGCTGCAGGTACTTATGCAGAGATTTATGCCTTTGGTTTGTGCGGGACCCCCACCAGGAGTGTTTGGCTTTAAAGTCTCCGTATCCTATGAAGCGAGGTCCAAGGGACTCGAAGAAGTCCAGAAGGTGGGTCTCGGTTATTGAGTGTCTGGGTGGGAAGTAAACCGCACCAATGGTGATATATCCCAGTGGGCTAGAAATCCTGGTAACTGGCATAGTGGTAACGCACTGTGCCCATTCCTCCTGAAACGCGGGAAGTTCCGTGTACTGAATGTCACTCCTGATGAGCATAGCTGCTCCTCCGCGTGCTCTGACAGATGGATGGTTGGCATGTAACAGTTCGTACCCGCTAATTTTAAAGTAGGATCTGGGACAAAAGTGGGATTCCGAAACTAGAAGAACATCGATATTGTCTGTTTTGATGAGATGCTCTACTTCGGCTTTGCTCCTCTGCAGGCCGTTTGCGTTCCAAAAAACTATATTAAGACTTATTTGCATTACTTTCTGTTGAGGATGGGAGCTATAAACTGCATCATCTGTGAGAACATCTGCGATAACATCTGCGATATCAACTTTTCCATCATCCTCTCAATTGATCCTTCCATGCGGGCCAGCATCGTATCAAACTGGTTGGGTTCTGGGGCTTCGGGAGTGGTTTGAGGGGTTTGTAGGGGATTCGTTGGCTGTGTCGTTGGTTTCCTTGAAGTACGTCCCTATAACTTGTACCATTAATGATAGTTGGTATCTGGATGAGAAGTGGTTTGTTGCTACTCTCAACGGGTCTGGCTTTAGGAGATTGCTGCGTCTTTGACTTTTTGTAGGCAGGGCATCCTCTGAACGGCGCAGGGTGATCAGCTTGGCAATGTAAACAGCATGCTTTCTCGTCATCTTTTTTGGTGCATGACCTAGAGTCGTGAGAACCACCACATTTCACGCAGCGATGTTCCAGGAAGCAGTAGCGCTGGGTGTGTCCGAACCCTTGGCATCTGAAACATTGTGACACATCGTTGAACTTCAGTGGGGGCTCTACGGTAACGACTGACCTGCAAATTCTCTTTAATTTGAAAACCTCTGTGTTGTTGCTCACTGGTTCTAGATTAAGAAAAAATATTCCCATTATGCAGATCCCTCACAGTATGGCCGTAACTGTGGAGTTCTTCTTTAATTTTAGTCTGGTCCGTTGAGTGGTGAAGTCCCTTGATGACCGCCCTGTACGCTCTCTCGTCCTTTGGTTGGAAGGTGGGTGTCTTTTGTTATGTGCCACGAGGTGCTGGCGTAGGGCTGTGTAGGACTGCTTGTCTGGCATCATTACGCGTACGTTGTTGTTTCTCTCCGTTTTGTACGAGAAATCCTTTTTGGTACCCACGAGAGTCGTTATCATCTTGACGAGACAGTGAGAAGAATAAAAAAGCCAACAATATTAACGATTAAAATTATATCTTAAAAATGTCGTTTTTAAAGCATAACCTGACCAGTGCCTGGAGTTGATTGAGTGAATAAAGTGAATAAAAAATAATTTGAAAATAACACACATCGATTTATTAAAATATAATTTTGTATATTAAGATAAAGCAGTGACTGCTCAAAAAATTCAAATTTTGTGCCATATTATAATAATGAAATTGACAAATATAAGCAATTCACCGGTAGTGCCTGTTGGACTATTTTTGGGTAAATCCAAGCCATAGAAGTAGAATGAATTTCTTTGTCACCTTATTTTTGACTTAAAAAATATACGTAATGGACTTGAGATCGATTACAAGCATATTTAAATGTGACTAAGGGCCATTGTTTTGGATGCCCCAGCTATCGCTTACGTCAGGGGGATTTTGGCACACGTCATCATATGGATGTTGAAAATTTGATTAAGTTGGAAAAAAATTAAGTGTTCCAACACACGAAACTGAAAGTGGATAGTTGGTAACATGCAGGAAGTTGATAGCAGGTCTTCAAAATAGAAAATATACAGATCACCACACCACACAAAAATTATAACTTCTGAAACAATAGACGATGAAATATTTACGCTAATTCCATTGGACTTTGAGCATTTAGTCGATATAGGACTCATGGGGGTGCTGGGGTCCATAACAGCTTTAGATGTTTGGTGTTTGTGGCGATTATGTCACGTATTATGCTGACTGTTGGATTGTTATTGTTGATGTTTTGTATAGCGGCGAGAACGGAAATAGAGTCCGTGCATATGATGTATTTTTCTTGTTTACTTACGCTTTTTTGTAGAGATGAGCTGGATGGGTTGGTGATCCCATTAATTTGTCTCCCGATGCTCCATTCGAATCTGGTTTCCAAATCCAGATGTCCAGCTTCTGCTAGCATACTGTTAATGGGAGTTGTTCGGAAACCACCTAAGAAGTCGGATGAAGGCGTGCTAGGGGGAGGATAGTTTTTTATGTTGGTTTTGTTTGTTTGACGTAAATACAAGGACCATAGTCTATTTTGGATAATACAAATGATTTTGTAATGTTTTTCAGTGAGGTGGTGCTACACTTAAGGTTTATACCATTTAGACATTTTAGAATGTTTAGTATAATGTTAGGTGATTTTATTAATGTTTTAATCTGTACGTTCCTGGAGTGTTTAGTGTCAAAGATTAATCTTAAGATTTTGAGTTATCTTCTTTTAGGTATATTGATATTGTTGATTTTTATTTCTTTGTTTGTACAGTTTTGTTTTTTGTTATGTAGGTGAGATGATATCTGTGTTGATATTTTTGTTTCTGTGAATTTGCACCATTGGGTAATTTTGTTAGTGTTGTTAATTTGAGAGTTGTATCCTGGTTTTGGGATGAAAAAAGATCAGAGGTCGCCTGCATACATAGTGTGTATGAAGAAATTTTTCGTTTTTGTTTATGATATAGCTTAATTTGTTAAAAGCTATTAGGAATAGTGTAACAGATAATGGGGACCCTTGTGGAATGTCGTTGTGGAGTTGCATTTCGTTTGAAATCGAATAAAACAGTTAATGTGGAAAACTTTCAAAAAACTTTATTTATTTATCACTTATATTTAAATTTTATAATATATTTCATATAAAAAAATTACGCGACTGGAGCTTGCTAGCATACGGAAGTGTTAAATATTTATGTTTATATAAGTATTAAAATAATTAAAACTCCATTTTCATAACAAAAATCAAATAAAATGTGACTGTCGACAATTTTTAAAGTACCTTGAGAAAATGGTTCCAGAATTTTCAGCAATGCAAGAAAATCTCTAACCAGAGTAACAAAATTCTTTAACGGGAGTCTCCAGGAGAAAGTGGACGCAGCTATAAAATTGAGTTTGTGTTTTAAGTGTTTGAACCGGCATTATCTGAAAAATTGCAGTAATGTGTTGTTATGCTCCGTGTGCCATAGAAAAAACATTGCATGTAAAATAATTGCCTTACTTCTAAATAAGCTGTGGCTAAATATTCAAATATAGAACTTTTAATAGATAAACGTTTACACAGCAAAATATAATCTGAAAACGTGGAAAAAAAATTAAAATTGTCGAAAATTTGGTCCCATACTTAGATTAGTCCAAATCCACATCTATTCACAAGTAAGTGCACATTTTAATGTTGTCTATTAAAAAGACAAATTCCAAAAATAGTACATTTTTAAATATTGCTTGATACAATAATCGGGGCTGATTTATACGCACAAATTGTACTGCCGGGTATAATTTAAAAAGGATCGTGTCAGGACGAACAAAGTCAATTCAATCGGAAGGCAAAATTATCTCAACAGGGAAAAAAAATAGCAAAACATAGAGCTGCAAAATCTAAATTTTTATCATGTGTCAAGCCATAGCTCTCTAATTTTAGGGACATTACTCACTTTCCTTCTAATTATACATTATGTAAGAAAATTAAAAACAAAGAATCAACTGTTGTCTATAAGAATGCGTATATAAATTACGTTGTCCTTCTGTTCTGTTGGTTAAATATGCGGTGTGCCGATCCCAGACGTCCTTCTTCTTCCAGAAAGATGAGGTTGGTTGTTGAAGTATGTTGATTACGTTGGGGAGAACTCTTCTTCCGAAATCACTGACAGCATCTTACCGCAGCTGGTCATTCTTGGCTGGTAGCATTGATCGGCAGATTCACTGTCTCAGCATTATTGGCGTGTGGATTACTTAACAAATACGGGCGAGGGGTGTTATTAAACTTTCGTGTTAACTTATACAGAACTAATGAAATAATGTCAAAAAAAGTTAAATAAACGTGAACGGACCAACGACCAATATAATAAATAATGTTTAGTACAACCGGTTCCTTCAAAAACAAGTGCACTTCAGGGGGTCATAAAATTATATAATTAATAATTCATATGATGACTTATCCCTTGAAGGCACATGTAAAGTCATGCGCTAAAACGCATTGGCGCATAAATATATGAACAGGAAGTTGAAAATGATCGTATATAGCATGTTTCCACTGAGCTTTTCTCCGAAAAATCCAACCGTTTTTTACGGATGGAATTGGAAAGTTGATATTACAAAGAAAATTTCGATTGATTTTATATGGCCCCACTTATTATCGATGAAAATAAAATAAAAATAACAAAATTATTTACTTCGTGTTTGTTTTTTAAACCAAATGTTCATATAGTATGGATTTTAATGAATTGAATTTAAGTAAGTTATTGTTATCTGATTTAAATTGAGGATTTAAATAGGATCATTATTATAGTTACCTGTTTGAAGAAATATTCTCCATACCCACCTATGTATATTACTGAACTGACAAAATTTTGGTACCTTATTTTTATTATTGGCCAAAAAAATTTAAAAAATTATGAGGTTTCTAAAAGATTATACATATATAATATATACTTATGTATTAATACATATACATTAAATTTAATAAAAAAAAAATTTATGTATAAAAGGCAAAAAAATGGCTTTTGAATGCACAACGTTCAATCTAAGCTATGAGAATTAGAAAAAAATGTCGATACCCCAGTGGCACAAATTTTCTTTTAATAATTATTTACGTATATCACTTACTTTATTTATACTTCGATGCCGACTACGATTAAAATTTTTGTTATTGCAGATGAGCAAACATATAAAAGTAATTACTCATCGTAAAAACTAGCCCTTTGCCAAATAGGTGCCGACTCGACGCTACGTTCGTTGCGGACGGTCGTACCTGCCTAGGTCGCTGACCGAAGTTTGGAATTGCACAGCATTTGCAGACGATACTGAGTTTCCACAGTTATTATGCCATCTATGCATGATAGTTTTATTGTTCTTTGGTGCTTGTGTTACTTACATGTATTCATGTACATGTATTACATGTATATTTAAATGATTTTCTACAAAAAAAGTCTTAGTTTTAAAGCTATCTTTAAGATTTTCACACACCCTTCTTTCTTTTGCAAAGAGTATATAATTCTGCGTATTTCGGCAATCCCTATATTTGTTGTAATTTTGTAATTCTCTTTTTTTATTAACCAAAGGGAATCTGCAGTCGATTTTATCATTTGCGATCAGTTCAACGTGTTGCAATCAATTGAAGGTGTTCACAATTTATATGTTGTTTTATTGCATCACAAATTTAGAAATAATAATCTTAAGCTTTATATTAATGATCTTGTGGGAAGGTAAGACGAGGTGAAGGCCAAGACAAAAAATTATTGAATTTTACTTAACAGATTAAAACTGCGAAAAATATGAAATGGCAAACGACTAGCTTGCGAACAGGAAAACCATCTTGCGACAAGCATTAAATTTACTTGAAAGCTGCAAAAACGGACGACTACTACTGTGGGCACAAAGTAAGGTGAATTTGTTTGTAAAATGAAAAATCTTTATTTATTCTACATCAATTTCATCCCCTTCGAAGTAATCCCTCCCGATAAAATACACTTATACCAACGTTTTTTCCAATCCTCGAAACATGCCAAATAGTCCCTTTCCGGTATAGCCATCAGCGCCTTCTTCGATTCAGCTCTTATCTCCTCAATCGACTCGAAACACGTTCCCCGGAGTGGTCTCTTGAGTTTTGGGAATAGCCAGAAGTCACACGGAGCCAAATCAAGCGAATACGGTGGTTGCGGAACGATATGCGTCGAATTTTTGGCGTAATGGTCACGAAGAACGTGTGCAGTGTGAGATGGTGCATTATCGTGATGCAAAAACCAAGAGTTGTTGGCCCATAATTCTGGTCTTCTTAGACGAATTGCTTCACGCAAACGACGCATAACGCTCAAATAATATTCCTTATTAACAGTTTGGCCGGGTGGAAGGAATTCATAGTGCACCACACCACGAAAATCGAAGAAAACTGTCATCATGACCTTGATTTTTGAACGACTTTGACGTGCTTTTTTCGGTCTGGCCTCGCCTTTAGTCCGATATTCGCTTGATTGGTCGGTTGTTTCAGGGTCGTAAGCATAAATCCTAGTCTCATCTCCAGTAATCATGCATTTGAGCTTGTTCTGATATTCAGAAAGCATTGTTTCACACACATCAACGCGGCGACTTTTTTGCAAGAAATTGAGCGTTTTTGGTACCAAACGAGATTTGACTTTTCGTGGGCCCAAATGGTCTTTCAAAATTGTTTTCACAGATCCTTCTGATATCCCGATCATATCAGTAAGGTCTCTAACAGTCAACCGATGATTTTCGAGCACTAATTCCTTCACTTTATTGACGTGTTGGTCATCTGTTGACGTCGATGGTCGTCCGGAGCGCTTCAAGTCATCAACACGTTCTCGACCCTCTTTGAAGTCTTTGTACCACTTATAAACATTTTTCTGCGACATGGTAGAATCACCAAAGGCCTTCCGCAACATCCTCAACGTTTCCGCAGCCGAAATTTCATTCCGCAAACAAAGTTTGATGGCACTTCTTTGCTCAATTAAATCAGACATTGTAAAAATCGAAACATGCACTCGTGGTCGTTGGTAAATACAAGCGTAAATATATTACTGATGATGACATTGACATGAAATTTGTCCCAGATGTCATTAGCAGTCCTACCAACTCAAGAAAAAAGAACTAGCCCGAAATGTTAGGCGCGCGAAGTTTAAATTGGAAATTCACCTTACTTTTTGCCCACAGTAGTACATTGCATAATACGAAATTTGCTTAGGAGAAGCTGATCATAAGCAATGAAACGCCGTTCGATATCCCTAGGTTTGAAGTCATACGAAACCCAGGGTCCTTGCTTCTGAATCATTCCCATGGCTTTTTGACACGGCTTGCTTGGCATGATTTTGTCAATATATCTACCGTTTGAACGGCGTACTGATATCTTGACATCAATATCATCATTTTTAAAGCGTTAAAAACACTCGCACTACTTTCTTTAAATGAGCAATAAGCTCCTGCTGCAATTTTCTTTGAATGACAACAATGAATTTATAATGCAAACTGATTAAGCTTAGAAGTCTGGCGTAGAGCCCAACAAGCGCATATCAGAGCTGTATAAATATTGCAATAATAGAACAACACCAAAATATCTCGCTACTTGTGTCTATTTTAGACTTTCCACAAATCATCCACAATTATTTTTGGTTTGTGTAAGTTGTGGATCGACTCCTCCGGGATGGGTGTTCAAACCCATATTTTTTTTTTAATTTTGTTTGTTTCCCAAAATAAATTATTTAAGCACAAGGGCATTATATTTTAGGATGAAAAAGTTGTTTCACAAAATATTAATTAAATGATATAAAAATTCAAATAAAAACATTTATGAAAAAGATATCTTTTACTTTTTTTAACTAAACAAGCAAAATGCCACAAATTATCTTTTTACCTCATACCTTATACTCGTGCTGCTAAAAATCAAGAATTATAAATTACAAGAATGTAACATCAGGGCCAAAAACGGATACGTTTTGTCTTAAAACTTGGGAAGGAGGGCATACAAAATTATTTAATTAAATTTTTTTAAATTTGTTTTAGTGTGCTTAAAAAAGTTATTAATGTGTTTGTGTGTCGCCGCAAATCTAAGCCATCAAAAGATTTTAATTTAAAATTTAAATTTCTGAAAATTTTTGTTTGTCAGTTTTAGAGGAATGCAATACTTATGTCGAAGATTGATTGCTCGTGGCAACCATCTTGCTCAGCAGTTAGTTCTGATCATGTCTGGGCCACACACAAGACTGACGCCTCCCTTTTCCTCGCAATTATGCTTGCTTAGCTGCTTTGTGAATAATTTGTCGTCTCTTTGTCTTTTTCTCGATTTAGTTGACTGTGTTATTTATTTCAAATCATCATTCATATTTAGTCGCCGCGCCTGCTCTCTGGTAGCGCGCGTGGCGATCAGCTGTTAAAGCTTAAGCTAAGCTTGATCAGCAGAAATAGCTCTTGTCTGGTCTACAAGTTTAGCCGGTTTTAGAACCCACTCTTCAAATGTAATTCTGGCAAGTCTTCAACCTTATCAAATAAAGTTTTAAGTAATTGCTAGAAAACATGGACAATCCATCGCCAAGTAAATCAATTGACTTTGACGCAATGGAGTCAATTGCAGACTTCGGCTCATCAGAACTGCTATGCTGGTGCGCAAGCATAGTTACATAATGGCGAGTCACGCGAATGCCCAGCCATCTCCGCCACATGGGATCTCACAACGTGTACTATCACTAGTACGGCAACTTCAAGTATCTCCACAATGTCATCCCAGCACAATTCAACACCAGCACTAAATGTTAGTGTGTGCTCTACAACAATTAGCAAGAGCCAAATCAATGCGACGGTAAGCACCTCATCGACCTTCACTGTTCACCTTAGAGGATGGCAAGACGTATCTTATAAAAGAGCCGGCTCAGCTCTTTCCCCCAAATTAACCGTAAAAAGGCAGTCCCTCATCAGAAGGACAATATCCGCAGAAATTGCTTCCAGGATTTAATCGCCAATGAAGACATGGAACCCTTAACTTCGCAAGCAGCGATCGGTGGCGAAGAGAAGCGTAGAGCCAACCTGAAGAAATTACCAAATGCCTGCAGAAAGAAGGTCACCACGTCCTCCGCGTTTACACCCTTCATAACAAGGTAACGAAACTTGCACTGAACATGACATTTATCAACCTCAAAAAGGCGAGAGTAACAACCTCCTAAAAACATCTCTGCTGTCTGCAGACAATAAGTTAGCTGGGAGAAGCCGCGTAAACAGACCGACCCTTTCCAATGCCTCAGGTGCCAGGAATATGGGAACACCAAGGCATATTGCACTCATCATATAAGTTAAGAATAACTAAAAGGAAAATAATGCACTCCAATATGCTAGATCCGCGCCTGCCTAATTTTGTCCACGCGCCGTGCCACCAACCATAAGAGATTCCGTTATACCATGCAAAATTTAGAGAATCCAACTGATAAACAACATCAAGCCATGTATCCACCGATGAGGAAACTGCAAAGACGACGTCGGGCCACTGACAAAAGAAAGCAGCGAAGCCAATTTATGGTCTGCCAAGGTTTCGAGCTCGCTAGGTAAAAGTTTGGTCAGGGAGTTACTAACTGGAGGAGAACGAAGAAAGTTAAATTTTGATAATAAAAATCTGCGTAAGAAGAATTAATTTATATGCAGGCAGTGCGGTAAGAATCATCCAACTCAGAATCAGCAAACTCGGACCGGACGATCCTAAATGCTGCTATCACTGTGGCAACTCTTACGCAGCCAACTTTAAAGGTTGCAAAAAATATGTTCAAATCATTTTTAAAAATAAGCAGCAGCAGCATCATTCCATCACCTCTACCGAGTAGTTCAAAGAGGAGCGGGAGATGGTCAGATGACAGCTCACTGAGGGCTCTTACCTGGATTACCTTTCAGGTAACCCCTAGAACACTGCGCCTGCATGCAAACGTTGCTCTATTTAAAGCACACGTCGAGGATACCGTCGCGCTCAATATTCTCATCAACATTAGCGACGAGCTGGATGCTTATGTCGACTGTTGTCATTGAGGCTGGACGACGGGCTACTCCTTCACCGCGCCAAGTAAGCCCGAAAACTGTTAGAAGACCAATACTTAATCCGGAGTCTAGAGCTCTTCTGAACCTCAAAAGACACCTCAGGAGGCATTTCATAGCAACACTAGATCCTGCAACTAAGCAGTCCCCCTCAAGTGTCACAAACAGACTACGTCGGATGCTTGGCAAAAACCGCCAGGAAAACCTCAGCAGCCTATTTGAGGAAGCTGGCCCTGGCAACACCAGCGACTTCTCAGTACGGAAGCTAACGAGAGGAATAAAGAGGCAGCCGCTCTGCTAATCGCCCGTTTTGGGTCACAGTGTCCTATGGCTCAAAACAGATTGTGACAAAGCGAACGCATTTGCTGAGCATTTATTTTCCACTTTCACACCCTTACGTTTGACGGACGACTCCCACCGAGAAGTCGCTAGCTTTTTGGATGTCCCTACTCAACCAGTCCTTCCCATAAAACATACCATGCCGCAAGAAGTCACTCTGCAGTTAGAGGGGCTTCAACTGAAGAAGACACCTGGACCCGATGGTATTGACAACCGTGCAGCCAAATACCTTCCACACGAAGCAGTTTTGGCATAAGTAAAAATTTTTAACGCTATGCTTAGACTAGGTCACTTCCCTAAGAAGTCTTCCTCGATGTCAAGAAAAACTTTGATAAGGTATGGCACGAGGGACTCCTATATAAAGTTAAGGCTCTTCATCCAGCACCCCACTATAATATCCTGAGATCCTTCATCATCGATCGGGCCTACGAGGTGGCAGTAAGACACTCTCGATCGCGAATGCTGGCCGTCTCAAAACACTACTTAATTCGTTCTCCGACATTTACATATCGTCTTTCTGATCACCACCTTTTTATGAACGAACTTTTACGCTTTTGCTCTAAATTACGATAAATGAAACCCTCTAAAGGCAACGGGATTCGGACTAATGACATACTTTTCAAAAGAAAAAAGTTGCGTCTCGTCGACTCTGAACACGAATAAACCTACCGTTAAGCCTTAACTTCCGTCTATTGCGCACACATAATCAGCAGAGGATTTATGTTAAGTTAAGACCAATAAACGAATAAATGTGCTTGGAGTAAAGATCTGTTGATTAAATATTATATGAATAAGGCTGAACAAATACGTTGTTTGAAAGAATGTTGCGAATAGATTGGATCAACTGAGGATCATCTGAGTGCTTCTACAAGATTTAGTTTAATAAGTGAAACTACCAACTTTTTACAGCCTCCTGTTAAGTTTAGCCTTATGTACCCGTATTCGATTACCAGTTTAGTTTTATCAGTTTTAGCTAATAGAAACGTGATAAAATTTGATGTAACAAACAAAATGCAAATGTTAAAAATCATTGAACAAAACGAAGAAATTTATATAATAAGGAATTGGTAAAGGAATGTAGGGACCGCGGATCATCTTCGCTACGCCTAATCCGCACTTGGTATATTGATGATGTAAATATAATTCTTTTGACATGCACCGCAGTTGACAAAAAAAACCTTTTTATATTTTGATATTATATACTTTGAAATGTTACAATTACAATACATATTCTGTGTTCGAAATAGTATAAACAAGTAGTTCATTCGCGCTCAGCGACAACGCGAGTAACACGATCGCCGGTTCTCATTGCAACGAAACAACGCTTATTTCAGCAGACAGCGAGCGGTCAATCAGCCCTAACCCAACCAATTTTCCTTTGCCAACAACTCAAGAAAGAGCGCGTTCTTAATCTCCCTCAATAACAATGGCAACAACAACCACTGCAACTGCAATCACAACCACAACTGGAACGGTATCGTCAGCTCGCTCAATTTTGTCGCAGAAGCATTTGCTCTCAATGAAAAAAACCCACTTTAACAGTTCTGCATCACTTTCAACAAACAAAAACTTAAACAAGAACGCCGGGTCGACTCAAAAAAACTCAAGTGCATTAGTGAATAAAATTATTAGCCACACTAATAGGAGAAAAATAATTTTACGTAATTCCCATAAAAAAAGTGAACATAAATGAAACAAAGGTTGAAACTAAAACCGAGGATAGCCATCGTCTACTGACCAAATTGTTGCATAAAAATGGTCATGAACATATTAAAATAAAATAAGGAACCACAACTAATGTTCAAAATCGAGTTGTAGCCAGACATTGAAAAAAAATGAAGTTGACCCAATCTACAAGTTACAGCTCTTACTGCATCGACGTATAACAGTGGAAGAGCCACACAAGCGCAATCGCTCAGTGCAGTGCACTAACTGTCAAGAATAAGGCCACTAAGGGCTTACTGTACGCTGAAATCTATTTGTGAAGTTTGTAGTGAAGCTCATAGCACAGCGAACTGCCTAAAAGAGTTTATAACATTCATGCAACCCACAATGCAAGAGCTTATGCGGTACCAAAATATGCTACTACAGCTTCTTGTGTCATCCAAATCTATATAATGTCTTCACTTCAAATATATATGTGGAACGCGAATGGCGTTTCACGGCATAAACTTGAATTTGCCCAGTTCTAATCCGAAAAAAATATTGACTTCATTTAACAGACAAGAACAACTTCCATATTCCAGAATACCTATTCTACGCTACAAACCATCCGGACGGCAAAGCCCATGGCGGCACTGGTATTCTTATCAGACGTCGCATCAAGCACCACCTTTATAATAGAACTGAAATGAATCCACTTCCATAAGCGTGCAATCCCTGCAATCATGCACCCTGGCAGCAACCTACTGCACACCTCGTTTTGTAGTTCCTGTGAACCAATTCGTGGAATTTTTTATCTCGGTGAGTTATTCATAGCGGCCGGTGACTACAATGCCACGCATTCGTACTGGGGATCCCGCCTTTTGACCCCAAAGGGCAAACACCTTTACAACGCGCTCATTAAGCCGCGAAACAAGCTCAATTATGTGACTCCGGGTAGGCCTACATACTGGCCAGCAGATCCGAATAAGCTCCCGGATTTCATTGACCTCGCAATAACAAGAAAGATCCCAAAAAATAATATTACGGCCGAGTCACTTGCAGAACTATCATCTAATCACTCTCCAGTTCTACTTACTATCAGGCGTCGACTACATATAACTGAGCCGCCCTACAGGCTGACAAACAACAGGACCAACTGGGCAAGGTACGCGAAATGTGTTTGTACTCACATGGAACAAACTCAAACAATATTCATCGATGAGGATGTTAATAGCCTGGTCAAATCAATAGATGAAACACTTGTTGGTTTGACAAGTCATAGCAAGACAAATCGTGAAATCAAACAGCTAGTACTTAAAAACGAAAACTAAGAAAAGAATTGCAGAATCACAGATTCCCAACGGCTAAAAATCAGGGCACTTAAGCTTAACGAAGCAAACGCCCAGCATCTATACATCGAATAACTATCGCCCACTAGCGAAAAGAACCCTTTGTGGAAGGCACACAAAAATATTCAGCCAACGGCAGAAACAGCCGATGCACTGCGAGGCCCCTCTGGAAGCTGGATACGCAGTGACGAAGATAGAACTTATGAGTTCGATCACCTTCAGCTAAACTAAACTAAATCATGCTAGCAACTCATTTGTCCCACCTGCAGTAACTAAAAATTGCCACCTATAAAACTAGTAACATTCAGCCAAAGTGAGCAACTGTCATAAAATTTCTTAAGCCCAAAAAACACCTTGACATGATTTGGTGACACCAAAAATGATCAAAGACTTCCACCGTGTGTGGTTCTGGCCTTATGCCATCTGATGCACAAGCCAGGTAACGACGAAACGCAACCATCATCTGACAGACCAATCAGTCTCCTAACGTGGCTGTTTGAAACGGTATTTTAAAAACAACTAACTCGCTACTTAAAAAAGCCGAAATACAATACCATCGCATCAATTTGGCTTTCGCGAAAATCTTGAAACGATCGAACAGGTCAATCGCATCTCGAACATACTGTTCAGCTATATTCTTAAATTTTAAACAAGCATTAGACCGAGTCTGGCAAATACAATACCATCGCATCAATTTGGCTTTGCAAAATTCATGTTCGATAACAGGTCAATCGCATCACTAACATACTGTTCAGCTATATTCTTAAATGTTGCACAAGCATTTGACCGAGTCTGGCTGGAAGGACTTATGTAAAAGATAACAAAACTGCTTCCCCAGAACACATACAAAGTGTTCGAATCTTTTAAAAAACCCTTTAAAAGAGTGTTCTCAACCAGGTTTGATAGTTCGACTTTACACGACCGCGTTATTAATGCTGGCGTCCTCAAAGGTAGTGTGCTGGGCCCCGTTGTTATTACCTTATACACAGCAAAATCCTTACAAACTATCAGCTCACAACCTCCACGTTTTTTGACGGTTCCGCAATACTTAGCATATCTAGATGCCCAGCAATGGCAACAGAACAACTTGCCTGTCAGCAGCAGAAATGTAACCTTCACACTAAACAGACAAACCTGCTCACCCTGTACCCTGAACAATACCTTCAAACCACAAGCAGACGTAGCATCGTATCTTGCCGTTTACCTAGATAGACACCTCATCTGGCGACTACATATAGAATCTAAGAGGACTCATATGAAGCTTAAAGCAGCCAATCTTCACAGGCTTATAAATTGCAACTCTCCCGTTAGTCTGGTATACAAAGTACCCATCTGGACATACGGCTGTGACCTACGGGGTACGCTTTAAAAACCAACATTGAAATTATACAGCGAGCTCAGTCAACGATTCTGCGAACTATCACTCACTGTTGACACATCCAAATCACACTCTTCCTTATTGTCCTTAGCAACAGTCCTTAACGATATTTGACATCCAGCGCCCAAAAATTCGAATGTTATACCAATAATAAGCCTAATTTCGAATTTTTTCAAGACAGTGTCCCTAAGCATTATGCGCTTACTGTGTGGAACTGGATCCTTTAGAACTGCGGGAAGTCATGGACACACCACCCCAAAGCCCAGATCTGAACCTCATTGAAAATTTTTGAGTCCACCTTAAGAAAGAAGTGGGAAAAGGGCACCAAAAAACCGAGCAGCGCTAACTAAAAGAGTGGCAAGAGATTCTAATGAATATGACCTACCAAAACTGATTGGATCGTTGAAAAAACGCCTCCAATATGTTCCTAATGCTAATGGGGGATATACAATGTATTAAAATTATTAGTTTTTTATAATTTTTTTTTTTAATTTTAAAAGAAAAAATTATAAAAAACTAATAAATTTAAAATTTTAAAAACTAAATAACTTTAAGAGATATAAAGTGATTTGTGAAAACAATTTCTTGACAGTGTCAAAAGTGTGAAAACTTGGATTTTGTTGTTTTTCTCGTTAACTGTTTTTAATTTTTATATTATTTTTTTACATATTGAAAAAAAGGATATAAAGATATAGTATACATATATAATAGAAATAAAAAATTATTATGAATTTTAATAAAAGGCCTTTAATTTTGCATTCAAAGTCAGAAAATACCATTTATTTTCAGTGTGTAAACAGTTTCTTGACAAACTGTATATTCTCTTTCTATACAGAATTTTTTTTAAAACATGTATCTTAATAGAATGTTTGTCTGTGTAGCTAACGCAATATTTTTCTGTTGCTTCCAACGTGATATAACTCCTCTAGAAAAGGCGGAGAATTGTCCATAGGCCATGTCAATGAATGCGTTGTATTTCAGGTGATCTTTGACTAATAGTACAGGTATCCCTTGTATAACGCGATAGTTACGTTCCAGAAGAATTGTGCGTTATGTAAATCCGCGTTATCTAAACCTTAGTTTTCATATAATTTTGGGGGTTATGTTCCAATAGGTTTTTTTTTAATAAAGTACATACTAAATAATTAAATGCACATATTTTTGAACTCAATACCAAAATTCAGACTTTCTTATACAATTAAAAACACAAGATATGAATAATAATACATATACAGGGTGGGCCATCTAAATGTGACCCACGTAAACTCTTAATAACTTTGACATACATTGTTAAATCGTGGGCCATCTAAATGTGACCCACGTAAACTCTTAATAACTTTGACATACATTGTTAAATCGACAAACGTCATACCATATCTGATTCTTCATTTAAAGTAGTCATTAACCATGGATAACTACACTCCACCTGAATTTCTCTATCGTGGGTACTCAACGTGCGTTCCGTTCCAAAAATTAAATCAAAAGTGCTCCCGCAAAAAACACCATAAAGCGTTTGTACGAAAAATTTGTATCTACTGTTAGTCTTAGGAATGCCAGACGTCGAAATAAACCAAGACCAAGGCGTTCCGATCAAATTGTCGCTGTCGTAGTGGCCAGTGTTGAACGGTCTCCGAAAACGTCGAGTCGCTGTCGATCTGCGCAATTGAATATCCCAAGATCCACTCTCCGACGTATAATCCATGACGATTTGAATTTATTCCCATATAAAATACAAGTGACGAACAAAATCGAGCTACAGGACAAACCGCGTCGCGTTGCATACGGACAGTTTTGTGTCAACATGGCCGAGAGTGATGTTGATTTTTGGCGTAAAATCATCATGAGCGACAAGCCACATTTCTCACTGAATGGAGCGGAAAACAAACAAAACTGCCACTTCTACGCCACTAAAAACCCACAAATAATCCACGAAGCGCCTCTCTATGACCAAAGAGTGACAGTTTGGTGTGGTATTACTGCGAAATGTGTGATTGGACCGTACTTTTTCGAGGACGAACAATCGAAGCCACTTACCGTCAATGGCGAACGATATCGAGCCATGATAACCGATCTTTTGATGCCAATTGTGCGTAGAAAGCGAATGCGTAACTTCTGGTTCCAACAAAATGCGCGCCATGCCATACTGCAGCTGTCACATTACATTTATTGAGGTCATTCCTCCTGGTCGGTTGATATAAAAAAATGGCGATTTTAACTGGCCACCCCGTTCGCCCGATCTGACGCCACCCGACTTTTATTTGTGGGGATTTTTGAAATCTACAATGTACATCAACAAGCCAAGGACTTTGACTCAACTCAAGGCGAACATCGAACGTGAAATAGCAGCGATACCTAAAGCTACGCTCGAGAAAGTGATGAAAAATGCCGAAAAAAGAGCAAATTTCGTCATCAGGGAAAAAGGCGAGCACTTGAGCCAAATAATATTTTAAATTTTAATAATATTAATCTCCTTGAATTAAAATAAATGCCTGTGCAAAAAAAATAACACATTGTCTTTTCCTTAACAATTTTATTTACGAATCACATGGGTCACATGTAGATGGCCCACCCTGTACATATGTACATATTTCAAAATTAAAAAAAAAAACAAAATTTAAATATTAATGTGCACATTCAAAAATTAAAAATAAACTAAAACAAATTAAAGGTTTATTAAAAACTTTGTTATTCTTCCAGATTTTATAGTTTTGTATTTTCCCCTTCGCGTTATATAGGCCAAAATTCCGCGTTGTACTGAAACGTAATTTTTTTTGCCAAATCGCGTTATTTCGAAACCGCGTTGTATAAAACCGCGTTATAAGGGATACCGTATATGTATGTAATATAATTATATTACATAGTATGTACATATGTACCTAACATAGAAAGAAATAAGCGTTTTCTAATTTACAGATAAAAAACAAGATTCTGCTAAATCGCATTATTTTTGCAGAAGAAATAAACTCATATATTTATTTATAAATTAACAAACCTGTGTGATAGTTTTGTTGAGGGCTGTAGGTATATATAGGTCTGTATTATAATCTATTTTTATACCCTTGAAAAAGGGTATTATAATTTTGTCCAGAAATGTGTAAGGCATTAAAGGAAGCATCTCCGACCCCACAAAGTATATATATTCTTGATCAGCATCAACAGCCGAGTCGATATAGCCATGTCCGTCTGTTTCTATGCAAAAAATAGACTGTAGTTTTAAAGCTAGCGTTTTGAAATTTTTGCCAGATCATTATTTTGCATCATCTGTTGCACGCAGATCAAGTTTAAGAATCGGTCGGATCGAACCACTATATCATATAGCTGCCATACGAACGACCGATATGAAAACAAGTCTTTGTATGGGAAACTTTTTTGTTTTCCAAACTATTGCAACTGAATTCGACATTATTCATTTGACATAGCCATACATGATTTGTGAAAGTTTGGTGCGGATCGGACCACTATATCATATAGCTGCCATACAAACGACCGATATGAAAACAAGTCTTTGTATGGAAAACTTTTTTGTTTTCCAAGCTATTGCATCCGAATTCAACATTTATTTATTTGACATAGCTATACAAAATTATTGAAAGTTTGATCCGGATCGGACCACTATATCATATAGCTGTCATACAAACGACCGATATGAAAACAAGTCTTTAGTCGTCAATTTAGTCGTCTGCGTAGGCGGAGAATTAAGAATTTCTTTTGTTTAGCTAATATTTGGTGGAGTTTATTGTAGCCTATTATAAATTGTATAACTGACAATGGTGAACCTTGTGGTATATCGTTGTCTAAAATCAGTGCATTGTATGTTTTTTGGACAAGGACATATTTTTGTTTTTCAATCTTTAAGTTTATTTATTACCGTGAGAATGCCTACCTTTTCGAAGAATTCGAAAAAATCTAATGAGATAATAACGGCATGGATTTTTGTAGATAAGGAAAAAGTGGTCTGATGATCTAACGTACCTAGGGAATCAGATACAGCTTTTTCTTTCTGAATCCTTTTTGACGGCTTGCCACCACAGTCCTTTCTGATATACTTGAGCTGCAAAATTTTTAATAGATGCTCGTTTGGAGATCGTCTGGAGATTGCTTTTTTATTTTTGTTTGTAGTGTTAATATTTCTATTCATATTAAGCCAGCATAAGTTTTTTCATCTTTTATATTACATTTTTAAGGGTTTGTTCCCTCCATGGACCATTTTTCTTTATATAGGCTGTTTTTTTTTTAGGTTTTAAGGTTCAGTACGGCCATCTTTGATGTCAGCTGACACCTTTCGAGTGCTTTATGTTCAGTTTGGTTTGGCCATTCATAATAAATAGGTTAAAAGTTGAGCAGCGATACCAAATCGTTGAACTTTATTTCTAAAATCAGAGGTCGTTTGTGAAGGTGCACCGTTGCACTTAAAATTCTACAACGCGACCCGCAATTTTACCGGAAAATTTTGTTCAGTGGCGAGGATTAGTTTTATCTTGGTGGTGTGTAAATACCATTGGATTATTTTTTGTGGGGGTATTTACAGTCGTTGGTTTATGCGAACAAACCCACCACGATTCCGGTCCTAAAAGCCACCATTGAACGAGCTATTGCCGACATACGGCCCAAGATGCTTAAAAAAGTGGTCGAGAATTGGGCATCCAGAATGCAGTTTCTGAAAAACTCACGTGGTGGCCATTTTCACGAAGTTATATTCCATCATTAATGCCATCAAATTATCTTTCAAATAAAAAAAATCAGTGCTTTACCGGAACCTGTGCATTTTCTTTTTCAATTTAAAAACATAAAGCAACTGCCTTTACGAAAAGAATCATATACAACACGATTGGATCTGCGAATAGGTGACCATATTGGTCGGAAGCACCTAGTTATTCGATTAGGGACGGTACAAAATATTTGGTCCAAAAGATATTTGCAATCAACCATACCATGAACAAGCATATATAAAAAATATAAAAAAGTAACAATTTCATGACATAATGCGTATGGTTGATAATCTCTTATTTGTTCAAAATTGTTTAATCGTCAATGCATTCGCAAGAATGCAGAAATCGCCAGAATTGCATTCAATTGTAAATGATAATGAATCATAAGTTAGTATTAGGTAGGTTCATCAGATTACATATTGTTGGTTTTTAGGTACTCCGATGGAACGGGTTTTTTTTATACCCTGTACCCATTAAAAATGGGTGAAAAGGGTATCATAATATGGTGCAAATGTACGTAACAGGCAGAAGGAAGCATCTCCGACCCCATAAAGTATATATATTCTTGATCAGCACAACAGCCGAGTCGATATAGCCATGTCCGTCTGTCCGTCCGTCCGTCCGTCCGTCCGTCTGTCCGTATCAACGCCTAGATCTCAGAAACTACAAGAGCTACAGACATGTGCCATATATCAATGGGTAGGTAATTACTATACGCAGTACAGTTTATTGTTTTATTTTGATATCACCCCCCGCTCCCCCGCAAACCGCAAAAAACTGCCACGCCCACATTTATTAACCTAATGCTATGCGTTTCGGCAATGCTATTCGGCATATGCATTGGTGCTTATAAAAGCTATCTAATTTTTAAATTTGAACCAAATCGGATAAGAAACACGGAAGTTATGCCACATGCAAAATCTATGGCAAGGGAAGCAGAAGCGCAGCAAAACACGCATTGCGCGACGCCGACTGCGACGTTGACAGCGAAATGTGTATGGCTTTATGACACACGAAACTTATTTTCATAACCAAAATCATACCAAATTTTTATTGTTATGGTCCTCTTTTCTAATAGAATATTGTTTCATTTATTTATTGATACTAAATAAATAAATTGTAAGCATGTCTAAGGGTACAGGGTATTTTGCAATCGGGCAACTCGACTGCTGCTACCTTACTTGTTTAGCTTGGTGGTGTGGTAAATACCATTGGATTATTTTATGTGGGGGTATTTAAAGTCGTTGGTTTATGCGAACAAGCCCACCACGATCCCGGCTCTAGAAGCCAACATTGAATGAGCTATTGCCAGAAAATTCCAGGATACAGCTTTTGAAAAACTCACGTGGTGGCCATTTGCACAAAGTTATATTCCATCATTAATTCCATCGAAATATCTATCAAATAAAAAAAAATCATCTCTACCGCAACCTGTGCATTTTCTTTTTCAATTTAAAAATATAAACGTCTTAAAAAAAAACACCCTTTATTAATGGTAAACTGGGAACGGCTTCATTGACAGCTTAAATAATTATATTAAAAATGTTTGGAGATATTCTGAAATAAGGAAAAATTTGATTTTTTATGTAGAATCTTTGACGAAAGAAATCGAATCGCTGCCCAAGAGGGAGTATATAAACACCATTTGAATTAAAGGGAAAGGTGACGAAAAAGAGATGTCCATGTGAAATAAAATGCGTTGGTGACTCGTTATTAAGGAAGCTTGGTTCAAGCATTTAAATATTTAGTTCTATCTATTACTCTTAATTTAGCCCCAGCTTCAAGTGTAGGTTCTTGGCAGTTTTCAGTGCCAACACAGTTTTTTTGCCCATATCTTTTGTCGAAATAATTTAAAATTTTACTTATTAAGAAAAGTCAAAACTTTCCACAAGTATCAAACCCCATTGTCAGGCAGTTCGGTTTAACGAGATATAACGATTGCAAGCAATCGTTATGAGATATAACCATTGCAAGCAATCGTGACGGGCAATGTTTAGGAGACTATATTTTATAATATAATAGGCTTGTATAATAGGCATTTGAAAAAAAGTCGAAAAAAAAAAGTTATCCTTTCCTATTTGTTTATGTATTATAATATAATTTGTGTACAATTTATTTTATTTTTAGACGATTTGTCGTTTTTGTCATCGACACTAAATGACAATTCATCTACATCGAAAACCGACACATCTCTGGATTTGCGTGATTTCATGGTAGATGTTGAAAATGATATTTTTTCTGGATATTTTTTAAAAACAAACCATTTAAACAATGAATTAAATTATAATATGGATACCATTTCATCGATTTCCATACCCCCTTGCTTGCCACGAAATTCTTCCTTTTCTTCGGATGAATTGGATAGCTTTTTAAAATACAAAGAAAAAGAAACACTTAATATACGTAATACGCCTTCGCCTATAGGGAGTTGTAGTGGTTCCAGTTACAGCTCTACCAGTGGAATCCAAAGTGATATGTCCGATGTCTCACAAAATAAGGGCTCGAACCCTATCGAGGTAGGATTTGCTGAACAATTTGCTACACCAAACGATCTAATGGAAAAAAATAATTTCGAAAAATTTACTGCGTTCGAAGAATTATCAAAACCATTATCTCCAACTACATTATCAGTAGTCAATGCACCGTATATAGTGCAGGCTTCTTTTGTTTCCACATTACGCAACGATGACCTTTTACAGCAACCCAAATCAGTTCAAAATAAAGCTTCAATAAACCATAAATTTATGGCCGCACAAGAATCCATTGCTGATAAAGATAAAAGAAATAAACAAATATCGCAAATAAATAAATCGCTGAAGTCGATGGACCAAATGAAAGTTCCACGATTCAGCAATGTTATTCTAAATAATATACCTGTCCAACTCCATAGTAATCTTAAAGATGATTACTCTACTAAAAAAGTATTAGACGATAAAATGGTTAAAAAGCAACAACGTATGATTAAGAACAGACAATCTGCTTCTTTATCGCGTAAAAAGAGAAAAGAATATGTTGTCTCCCTAGAGGATAGACTTAATAAACTTGAAAAAGAAAATTATGTGCTACAAGGCGTAAGTATTAATTTTGATGTCTAAATAAGTAGAATAATTACACATGCATTTTTACATTGAATAGTTTTCAAAAATGTTTATAACATTTTTCTATGTAAATTAATTAGTTGTTATTGGTTACATTTTTTAAAATAGGTGGCCTTTCGAATGGTGATACAAAGAATATTCAAGGCAATACAAAGACGTAACGATTTAGGCGTGGTCAAACTACTAGGTGGTGAAAAAGTAAATTTGGAAAATAAAAAAAAAATGTTTTTCCTTTTTTTTTTTTTATTTAATGTAATTCCTTTTAGCTCAATACTCTTATTCCAGCGATTTTCAAACTTATTGTTATGAAAGAGATGCGAATGCGAAAGCAATTGGAGCCCTGTTATTAATTTTATCCGTGGATGCGAAGCTCTTGGGTGCCAACGCATTGTCTTGCAAAAAAATAAATTTTTCCCGTTTCATGTGAGGTCGTTATGCAGCGACTTCGGCCTTCAATCGCTCCAATAGTCCGCAGTAGTACTTATTGATAATGGTTTTTTCAATCAATTAATTTTATTCAAAATAGTCTCCGTCTGCTTTAATACAGCTTTTTTCACGGTCCAACAGCATGTCAAACAAATGTATGCCCTTGCAAGCCTCCACGTCTGCATAACGCTTTCCTTTCATCGGCAAATGCATTTTTACGAAAAGAAAAATTTGTGCGGAAAAAACCGTGCATACACCATTTGTATGGCCAAATGTTCGGTCAAAATGCGATAAATCGATGTTTTGGAGATGTTCAATTCTATTTCCATGAATTTCAATGATGTCGGCTGATTTTTTATCAATTCACGCACAGTTTCGATGGATTTTTCGGTGATTACGGATTTTGGTTGGCCCACATGTTCATCGTCATTTATGTCCTTACGACGACTTTGAAAACGTTGAAAACACTCGTGCACTTTGCTACGGAATAGGCAATCATCGCCATAAACTTGTTTCATCAATTAAAACGTTTCGGTAAAAGTTTTACCAATTTAAAAACAAAATTTAATGTTGGCTCATTGTTCGAAGCTCATTTTCGCACCGATGACAAAAACACACTGACACTTAAAACGCAATAACTTCACTTCCAATGAATGAAATGTTATGAAATTTTTACTAGAAGTTGATAAAAAATAGCAGATTCTAACGCACTAGTCGACATATAAAGGCGCTACTAGAGGGCGCTATATTCAAAAAGTCCTATTTACTTTGAAACACACCTTGTAGTTATTCCAGGTTTCGTCAACAGTTAGAAATGTACGCTAAAAGTCTACCATGAGCTTCTCAAACGAACGCATGTCACACGCAATGCTGTAGGTTCGGTACTTTTAAAATTTTTTTTTATACGCTTGCAGGGGGTATTATAATTTTGTCCAGAAATGTGTAACGCATTAAAGGAAGCATCTCCGACCCCACAAAGTATATATATTCTTGATCAGCATCAACAGCCGAGTCGATAAAGCCATGTCCGTCTGTCCGTCTGTTTCTATGCAAAAAAATAGACAGTAGTTTTAAAGCTTTATGGAAGATACGCGAGTGCAGACGTCTCACAATTGTGCTCCGTTAATTTAACTTAACAATCTCAACAGTGTAAAACTCTACATAAAAACATATAAAGTGGTACCACCACTAAGCGAAAAGACTACTGTGTGCCAACAACAAAAATATTCAAGACGAAATCCGAATGCAACGGAAAAGAGAGCAAGACGAGCGTCGTCTCAGTGGCTCGCAATAATGCCCACCTGTCAATAATTTCCCTAACAGCAACAACAAGCAATGCAAGCGATCGATCTATTTCTCCCGCTTCCCTGGCCTCAACAGAAAGTTGGGGTGTAGAATGCGCGGCATTCTCTCTGCCAACAATATCAACAACAACTACGCAACCTTCGTCCTCCCTGTCTCAATCCACAGTGACTGCAACAACAACATCAACGGCAACGTCAATGACCACTGCTGCTATGCCCGACCGGCCAATACTTCAAAGTCAGCAGTTTCCGAGTCAATTACCTAAACAACCTACCTCAATTTTAAACTCACGTCCAACTATACAGACCTGAATGGATCGATACATACAAGTTACCAAGGGCAAATTAAGCCGCACAATAAAAAGTTGGGCAATAATCCAAAGCTTAATAAAACCTCCGAATCAAAATCAAATCAAGAAAACATTTCAAACGATAATAGATTCAAAATTTTAGGCGAACACCTTGAAGACGAACCCGAAGAAGTGGCCACAGAACCTGCAAAGTCAAAACCCCCTCCCATCTACATAAGAGACTCAAATTGTTCTTCGATCGTCGAACGACTTACGGAGGTAATAGGCACCAACAATTTTTATGTGACCCATATAAAGGGGCAATATAGGCGAAGTCAAGCTTCAAGTTAACAATGAAAATAACTACCGCATCGTTGAGAAAGACCTAAGAGCTACAAAGAAAAATTACTATGCCTACCAATTAAAGAGCAGTAAGGGTCTCCAAGTGGTAATCAAAGGCATCGAACCAACTGTGTCAACTGCAGAAATCATCTCTGCTCTACAAGAGAAAGGATTCGAGGTGAAATCGGCTATCAACATTATAAATAGAGCTAAGATACCACAGCCTCTTTTCAAAGTGGAATTAAGCCCCGAAAACAAACCCAAAAACAAAAATTCCGTCCATCCAATCTATAAACTCCAGTATCTACTCCACCGCAGAATAACAGTGGAGGAGCCACATAAGCGTAATGGTCCTGTACAATGCACGAATTGCCAGGAGTATGGACACACTAGAACCTACTGTACACTACGCCCAGTGTGCGTAGGTTGCGGAGACTTGCACGACTCTGGCATCTGTCCAAATAATAAAAACGACCCTAATCTAATTAAATGCGGTAACTGTGGTGGAAACCACACAGCAAACCATTCCCCAAACAGAACTCTGTAACTCCATCTCAATCAACACCGGGAGTCTTTTTCACCAAAGCAACTAGGTCCTCCTTTGAACCTGTATGCACAATTCCAGGAATATCATTTGCAAATGCCTTGACAGGCATAGTAAAGCCAGCTTCTAAGTCGGCAATCTCCCTAACACCAGCTGCCCAATCAACATCAGAGAAACACCACATCTTAGAACAGCCATCAACTGGAATTGAATCACTAATTATTTCACTTCATAAAAGCATGATGGAATTTATGCAGTTTATGCAATCTACAATACACGACCTTATGCGAAATCAAAACATACTCATGGAAATGCTTGCATCCCAACACTCCAAACCATAAATGGCTATTTTAAAGATATGTTTCTGGAATGCTAACGGCATTTCACAGCACAAAAACGAACTTATTCAATTCATTGATATAATGTTAATCTCCGAAACCCATCTCACAAATAAAAATAACTTCTTTCTTAGTGAGTACACTTTTTACTCAACGAATCATCCAGACGAAAAAGCTCATGGGGGAACAGGCATCCTTATCAAGAGACGCATCAAGTACCATCAATTGCAGCCATTCGCAACCAATTACTTGCAAGCTACGTCAATAAGTATAAAAGTGTCTTTTGGCAGTCCAAAAGAAGAACCCAAAAGGAAGGCAATTATACAAAGCTTTAATCACAAGATCGAATAAACTTGACTTCATATCTCCGGGTAGGCCTAGATATTGGCCAGCTGACCCGAAACATACCAAAACAACTAACGCGGATAGAAGCAATAGCCGACTTGTCCTCGGACCACTCTCCTATCCTTTTTCAACTGCTCGAACAACCACCAACGTTGAAACGGCCTGATATTATTACATCCAACCAAACAAACTGGCTCCGCTACAAAAAATATATAAGCTCACACATTGAGCTAAGCCCAACACTGCACCACGAGGCTGACATTGATAATTCTGTAAATGCCTTTGAATTTATTCTCACCACTGCTGCACGCGTATCTACACCTCAAATGAAACCAAAAGTAGTACATCAGTACCGTACAAATAGGCAAATTCAACAGCTTCTTTTAGAAAAAAGACATTTACGACGAGAGTGGCAAAAAAACAGATCACCAGCAAGCAACGAGAAATTAAAAGCTGCAACTCGAAAACTCCCTAGAGTACTGAAACAAGAAGAATATCTTGCACAACACCAATACATCGAAAAACTCTCTCCAACATGTGCCAAAAACCCACTCTGGAAAGCGCGTAGTTTTAGTGCCCCTATTGAAACAGACAGCCCTATCCGAAGTCTTACAGGAAGATGGGCTAGAAGTGACTCCGAAAAGGCGAACGTGTTTGCAACACACCTCCAAGAAGTCTTCCAACCAAATCCTGCGACCAATTTATTTCAGCTTCCGGAATTCTCAAGCTATGACATAATACACACTACGCCTCTGAAATTCCGATCAAGCGAAATTACTCAAATAATCAAAGAGCAATTAAAGCCGAACAAAGCACCGGGCCACGATAGAATTACTCCAAAAATGATCATTGAACTACCGAGCTATGCTGTAAATCATTTATGCACGCTTTTCAACGCAATGACTAAATATGGTTATTTTCCTCAAAGATGGAAAAAGTCAACTATAGTTATGATTCCAAAACCTGGTAAAGACAAAACACAAGCATCTTCATATAGACCAATAAGTCTTCTGTCCTGCTTATCAAAACTATTCGAAAAACTCATCTTATCGCACATCAGTCCCCATCTTAGTATAAATAACATAATCCCAATGCATCAATTTGGGTTCCGAGAAAAACATGGTACAATAGAACAGGTAAACCGTATCACCACGGAAATACGCTCTGCGTTTGAACAACGAGAATACTGCTCTGCTTTATTTCTTGATATTGCCCAAGCGTTTGACAGGGTGTGGCTCGATGGACTCATGTACAAGATCAAAACATTACTCCCCAATAGTTTGCACAAACTCCTCGAATCCTATCTGCATAAAAGACTATTCTCCGTAAGATGCAGCGCCTCAACATCTGCTGAGGTGAAATCAAAGCTGGAGTCCCTCAAGGAAGCGTTCTCGATCCCATTCTATATACATTATACACATTGGACATTCCGACAAACATTCAACTTACCACTTCAACTTTTGCAGATGACACTGCCATTCTTAGCCGGAGTAAATGTCCCCTTAGAGCAACTGTTATTCTACAAAATCATTTGGAATCTCTTGAAAAATGGTTAGCTAACTGGAGAATTAAAGTAAATGAAAGTAAATGTAAACACGTAACATTCACACTGAACAGACAATCCCCTCTTTGCCTTGAATACAAAATACATATCTATAACACCGTGATCAAGCCAATATGGAAATACGGCTCTGAACTCTGGGGAAATGCCAGTCGTAGTAACATCGAAGTAATTCAAAGAGTTCAATCTAAGACACTTAGAATCATCACTGGTGCTCCTTGGTATATAAGAAACGAAAACATTCATCGAGACTTAAATATCAACACCGTTTCTGACGAAATTCTCCATCAAAAAGCAAAACACCAAGCTAAATTAACATCTCATCCAAATCCTCTTGCACGCTTGCTAACCAGAACTTCCAGTTGGAGTAGACTTCAACGTGCCGATCATCCACTCGCTCAGTTCCGATATAATTAGAGCCGTGCTTAAAACTAAACCCATTGCTAAAAAATGGATTTTAGTTATAATATTAGTCTAAGATTCTAAAACTTGTTGTCTCTATTAAGAAGAGAAGATCCAGCAAATAAAATAAAATTGAAAAAAAAAAAAGTTTTTAAGCTAGCGTTTTGAAAGTTTTACCAGATCATTATTTTTGATGCACGCAGATTAAATTAAAAAATCGGTCGGATCGGACCACTATATCATATAGCTGCCATACAAACGATCAATCAGATTTAAAGTCTTTGTATGGAATACTTTTTTGTTCTCCAAGCTATTGCAACCGAATTAAACATTTATTCATTTGACATAGCCATACATGATTTTTTTAAGTTTAGTCCGAATCGGAGCACTATATCACATAGCTGCCATACAAACGACCAATATTTTTTTTTTTTTTTTTTTTTTATTAATTTTCTTTAAATTACATTCTGTTTTTTATAAAGAATAACAATGAGTAATGGTTGAAGAAAGGAAAAAAGGTAGCGGCCCTTCCCTTTGCAAGGGTACGCTAATACTTTAATAGTTAACTAATAATTTAATTCTGTTGGATTTTTACGTTTTAATCTTCTCGGTCCCAGCTCTCTCATCGGTATTTGTCTCAGGTTTGGGTTTTGGTGGTTAAGTAGTTGATTTGTGTGTTTTTTGCTGCTTTTTTTAATAGTTTCGTTGACTGTCTCTATGTTTAGATCTTTATGTATATCTTCATTTCTAATATACCATTCGGCATTTGTCATTGTTCTGAGCATTTTCGATTGCGTTCGCTGAATTAGCTGTAAGTGAGATTTACTGGCAGTTCCCCAGATTTCTATGCCATACGTCCATATTGGTTTTATTATCGCCTTGTATATTGCAATTTTGTAATGTAGTTTTAGTTTAGAGTGTTTTCCTATTAGCCAGTTAAGTTGTCGAAATTTGTTTTTTATTTCATTTCGTTTATTTAGAATGTGCTGCTTCCATGTCAGTTTTGCGTCGATAGTTAGTCCAAGGTACTTGGCATATGGGCGTAACAATATTTGACTGTTGTTGATTTTAATTGCGAAGTTTTTGGGTTGTCGTTTTGTGTATATTACTTGTTGAGTTTTGTCTTTATTTATTTCGATGCCCCATCTCTCAAACCAGGATACTGTTTGTGTCATGATTTGTTGTAGCGTACTTGCAGCTGTTTTTTCACACGCGCTTGACGACATTAATACAGTATCATCTGCGAACGTAGCAATCATTGATCCAGGGATAGTTGGCTCTGGAATATCGGAGGTGTAAATCAAGTATAAGATGGGCCCAAGCACACTACCTTGGGGAACACCCGCTGACACTGGCATAACATCTGAGCATTCATTGTCATATTTGATATAGAAATATCTGTCCGTTATATAGCTTTGTAGGATGGTATACAGGTTGTCTGGTAGTATATTTCTTAGCTTATGCAGCAGTCCTTTGTGCCATACTTTGTCAAATGCTTTAGCAATGTCCAAGTACACGGCATAGCAAAACTTCTTTTCGTCAAAATCTGTTGTTATTTTATTAATTACTCGATGGACCTGTTGGACAGTCGAGTGCTGCTTCCGAAAGCCGAATTGGTGAGGAGGTATTATATTTTTCTGTTTTAGGGTTGGCTCGATTCTATTTAATAGGACTTTTGAGAGGACAGGTAATAGCGTCTAGACAGGTAATTGGTCTGTACGAACTTACAGTATTGGCGTTTTTATTTGGTTTCGGAGTTGCTTTAATTTGGCCTACCTTCCAAGTTATGGGAAAGTATTGTAGTCGAAGGATTCCGTTAAACAGGTTTCTAATATAGATGATTATAGCGTCTGGTAGTTCTTTCTGGATTTTTCCTCCGATTAAGTCATATCCGGGGGCTTTCTTGTATTAATTTGTTTTATGTGCGATTTAATTTCTGCCTTTGTTATAGTTTTAATTGCACAATTTGGGTTGGTGATTTGTGTTGGAAGCTCAGCGTTGCCGTTGTCCATGTCATTGGTAAATGATGTTTTAAAGTGTTCAGCAAAAGTGTCTGCTTTTTCTTTGTTTGATCTCGCCCATGCGTTATTGTTTCTTTTTATAGGCGGCTTGTGTATAGTTGAGTTCGTCAATTTTTTGGTCGGTTTCCACAGAGAATAATTTGTCGATAAGGAGGTTCCGAGGTTGCTAAGGTAGTATTGTAGCCGGTTATCTTTGTCTGCCCTGAGAATTCTCTTGAGTTCGTCTGTTGCTTTATTAAGTTTGTTTTTATCTTCTGGATGCCTAGTCCTTTGCCATATCTTCCTAAGGTTGCGCTTTTGTCTGATTTTTTCTTTAATAAAGGCGGGAGTTTTCTTTGATGCAGTCATTTTTATAGATGGTGTCGATTGCGTTGCTGCATATATGATATTGTCATTTAAATATGCTATTGCGGAGTCCAGTTCGTTGTTTGTCTTTAGAGAGATATTTATTTCCATGTTCTGTTCCAAAATCTCGCGAAACATATTCCAGTTTGTTTTGTGGTTAAATAAGGGGGGTCATTGTTGTTTTCTTCTACTCCACCATGTAGTGTAATTAATATTGGGGAGTGGTCGGAGGAGAGGTCTAGGCATGATTTTATTGTTAGGTTATCGCAAGATATATTTCTTGTAATACAGAAGTCAATTAAGTCCGGTAGCTTGTTTGTGGCAGTTGGCCAGTAAGTCGGCTCGCCTGTGCTTAGGGCATGGCTATTATTGCTTCTTATTGCTTCATACAGTTGTCTTCCCTTTGCAGTGGTAAGTCTGGACCCCCATGTTATGTGTTTGGCATTATAGTCACCTCCTGCCAGATACCGATTTCCCAGTGATTTTAGAAAATCGAGGTATTGGTCTTTTGTGTTGTTAAATTTAGGTGGGCAATAAACTGCAGATATATTTATTGGACCCGTTGTGTCTGAGGTCGATATGGTAGTAGCCTGTATGTAGTCCTTTTTGAATCCATTAAGCTCTATGCACTTTATGCTTTTTTTAATTATTATTGCAGTACCACCATGGGCCTTACCGTCCGGGTGATTAGTAGAGAATATATTATAGTTTGGTATGTTTATATATGTTTTGTCAGTTGAGTGCGTTTCGGAAATGAGCATGACGTCAATTAGTTTTTCATTTAGGAAAGTTTTTAATTCAAGTAAATGGCGTGAAAGTCCGTTAGCATTCCAGATGGCGATTGTTAGGTGTTTATTTGTCAAGTTTAGATACTAGAATCGTGACTATGTTCAGCATATTTCTCATTTGGGCTATTAATTGTTTCATCAATTGTTTTAGTTCGTCAAAATCATTTTGTGCGGTTTGGCTTAGTTGAGTTGGAGCAGGCTGTATATTAGGTACACTGGCAGTTTGGATTGCTGAGTTGGTTTGATGGCTAGTTACTTGGTTTCTATTTAAGGCTTCGGCATAGGATATAGCTGGCGTCTTTAAGCTTTCTACGTTATTTGTTGTACTGTATTGTGTCGTTTGATGATTTGTTTCTGTTGCCGGTATTTCTTTTTTCCGGCGAGTTGGGTATTTTTGGATTTGTAGTGCTTTGTACACCATACAACCTTTATAGTTTGCAGTGTGGTTTTCACTGCATAGTGCACATTTAATACTTGTTCGGTCCGATCTTGTATTAATAGTACAGGATGATGAGCTGTGTTTTCCAGCGCATTTTACACAAGTTGGGTCTTTGGTGCAGTAATTTTTGGTATGTCCATATTTTTGGCAGTTTGTAAATTGGGGAAGTGTTCGCTTTGGTCGCGGTGGCTCAAAAATTACTTTGCAATGAAGAAGGTGCTCAATTTTGTAGATGTTTTTATTATTTTCTTTCATTTTGAGTTCCGATAGAGAATAATAATAGAGAATAGAGGCAATGGTTGTTTGGAGTCGCAGCGCTGGATGTTGTGTAAATTTATAACTTCATGTCCTTGCTGAGCTAGTTCATTTATAATATCGTCTTTGTCTGTAGCATGATGGACGTTACGAAGGATAACCTTAAATCCTCTCTGGTCTTTTGGTCTGAAGGTGTAGTATTTGGTCGATTTATCTTTTAGTAGTCCTAATATGTTGTGATAGTGAGTAGTTTCTAGTGGCTGTATTTTTATTTCATTAGTTGACAGTGCTTTAAGTTCATATCGTGTTTCTTCCAATGAATTTAAAGCAGTAGTTAGTGCGTATATGTTTTCAACATTTTGAACATATATGGGGGGGGGGGGGGGGGGGGGGGGGTTTGCTTTTTTGTGCTCTATTTGCATTTGCGCATTTATGGTTGCATTTGTCCCATTGTCAGTTTGGTTTTCGTCTTCATCATCTTGTGCTAGTAACTCAAAGCGGTTGCTTGAGTTTGGCTCGGCTAGCCAGTACTCTTTGAGTGTTTTTTGAGTGGCGGTTTGGGTTTTATTCTTCTGTTTCTTGTTGCCATTTAAAAGATCTTTGGAACCGTTTGGAGGCTGATTTTCTCGGTGACGTTTTAAGTTTTGTTGTTTTGGGAGAGAGGATTGAGTTTTGTTTATTGTTGTTGGAGCGGGTATTGAGGTTGTGGGTCGCTGAGGAAGAGCGTATCGGCATTGAAGCATAGCAAACTGTAGTTGTTGTTGCTATAGTTGCTGTAGTTGTGGTATTTGTGTCTGAGGTTGTTGAAAGCGGAAGAGTTGAGAGTGGGAAAGCTGAGAGCGTAACTGCTGTGAGCGGGAGAGTTGAGTGTGTGTTCATTAATATCGCGGAAGTTGTTGTTGGTATACGCGCGGGTAAATTTGGCGCGCATTCTGGTCTTCGTTGCTGAGAGTAATTGTTGGGTCTCTCCAATGCTGGAGAGCAAGATCGCGCTCTTTCATCACTCTGCGGGTGCAAGTTTTGATAATTGTTTGTATGATTTGATATGTGGGTGAGTGAGATGTAGGAGTTGTTTTTGTTTTGTTTTGCTTGAAGCTCTCGCTTCTGATTTTGAGCGCCGGGTGCGCTCATATTTTGTTTAGTTTATTGTTTTCACTTGTTTCTTGTTTATTTATTCACAGGAGTATATAGGGTTTTGTAAAAAACACATATAAATATGTATTAGCGTCTTTTCGCTTTTATATAATGGTTTTCACTTGGGATTGAATTTTGCACTTAGACTTCAATATTAACTGGAGCTTTGTTAGAAACACGTCCGTCGGGTTTGAAGATCAACGGATCTCAAACGACCAATATGATGACAAGTCTTTGTATGGAAAACTTTTTTGTTTTCCAACCTATTGCAATCGAACCATTCAACATTTATTCATTTGACATAGTCATACCAATAATTTTGAAAAGACTTCTGATTTTTACATGTTCCTATTGCAAAGATTATTGTAAAGATCTGGGGTATACCATCTTCGGCAAGCCGAAGATAACTTTTCTCACTTGTTTTTAATTTTGTTTTCTCTTAAAACATTAAGAATATCTACGTATTTCTCTATTGATAAGAAATTATATATAGACTAGAAAACCCTGTGAACTTCGTTTCGCCATTAGATTGCTTCGTTTTATGTAACATTTTTTTCGGGGATTAAAAGATGATTAAAATTTGTTTTTTTTTTTTGTTTTATATTTAAATCGGAAAAATTTTATTTCATTTCACAACAGTAATGAATTCATTTTGATTAGAAACACGAAGTGTTATTTAGTTGAACTTCTCTAAGTAAATGAAAGTGAATCCAAAGTAAATACTGAATCGAAGCGTTATACGTGTCCGCAAAAAAAAATAGGTATCCGTTTCATTCATTGAAGTATTCTTTGGTAAACGAAATTTTTTGTTTTTTGATCTGACGTGTATACAAACAAAGCGGATAGTTTCCCAACTCGTGAACACGCAACGTATAACTGCCCTTGAGAAAAAAATGATTTTTCAAATTTATCCCGCAAACACTAAGCGATTGGCCTTGCGACTTGTTAATTGTCATTCCGAAAGCAAGGCGAACTGCAAATTACAATCGTTTGAAGTCAAACGGAAGATCAGTCGGAATTATTCGTATTCGAGGAATACATACATTTTCACCTGCGTAGTTTTCGTTAATAATGGTTGCCTCAATCAAATTCGGCATAAGTCCTTTTTACGGAAAGTCGAGTACCGTTGCAAAGTCGCGGTGGATTCAAATTACGCAATATCATAATAACTGTACCAACATTGAGATGCAAGTTATGCGGTGGAAATTTCATGTTACTTCAGAGAGTTTAAAAACTCCGTTGGATAATGTACTACATAATTGGGATTTGTTATGGAATCAACGGATTTGTATGTCACCAAATTGCCATCAATTTTAATTAAATGGTGAAATTCAGTGCGTGTACATCATTATTCTTTGCGGCAAAAATTCCTCACTGACTTAACCAAGCATAATTCCATAATTTACCTTATTCCATAAATGTGATGGCTTCAG
The DNA here is from genome assembly GCA_035047645.1 of Drosophila merina. Taxonomy (NCBI): domain Eukaryota; kingdom Metazoa; phylum Arthropoda; class Insecta; order Diptera; family Drosophilidae; genus Drosophila; species Drosophila merina. Next base: position 20,993,939 of record JAWNPH010000089.1, on the reverse strand, counting down.
GCAAGCGTTCAATTTATCTCCAGGTGTTCCATGGGGAATTACTGGCAACATCTGCCTGACATCGCCTGCCAACAATATCATCAAGCCGGCAAAGATGTTGTTATTTCGCCGAAGGTCCTACAGTCTGAACTTAAGTGCTTCAAATGCTTAAGTGCTTATGTGCCATTGTGCACTCATCCCAAACAATGAGCTTTCATTGCATCAACAATTTTCCCATTGCACTGGATCGGGAAATATGGCATGTTGGAGTATCAATTGTGTTTAAATTGAGTGTCAACTTAAGCGCAGAATGTGCGCCATCTAGAAAAGTCGCTGCAATTCCAGATGATGCTCACGCCAAAGCTATGTCACATCTTGATCGAATAGTGGCCAAAATCAATGAAATGACAAATTTTTTCCCCGTTCATCCAGGTGCGTCCATTATTCTTCATGACCACCAGTATTATTGTCCACCGCTTGCATTAATGTTTCGTATACTTGTTTTGGCTGTTCATTCAGCAACGGCACTTTATTTTGAACGAATTCCTGCAATTTATCAACATTGTATTGCAGCTTCGATGGATCGATTTGGCGCAATCATTTTTACTTCAATCAGTAGCTTGTTTGCAATAGTCAGGCATTGATCCTCAATCAGAATCAATCCTTCATTGTAGATTTCATCGGTTATTTGGAAGTCCGAATTATTTGTTTAAATGCACAAGCGATGCAAGATATTTTCATATATGTCGTCTTTGTATTTGTTCCATAACAGAATTGGTTGTGAAGGAAAACATGTGGTGATGATAATTGCGAAAGTTTGTATTTGGTACACATTTGATGAAACAACTGAATCCGCAATTGTTAAATGCCAATGAGAATCGTTCTGCAGCAAACCCAATAGTTGACATGCTTCTCGATATGTTTGGCATTGGTGGCCATTCATACACTCAGCGACAGCAAAAAAGCCGCACTTCGATAAATTTTGAATTTTTGACTTCTCTAACCTGGGGTTTCCCTAAATGTCTTTCTATGCATGCAAATTTTTTTTTGGGAGTCCCCTTAAATGTTTTCTACAAGTTTTTGGTGGTTTACCAACACAGTTCACAGAATTACACTAAGGAATAATTTTTTTGCGCTGGTACTTTAGAAATCATGCCAAAGGGGAAACAGTTGACCGTTCAAGAAAAAGCTAAAATTATTGCATTATCTGAGCAAAATTTGTCGAATCGCGAAATTGCAGCTCAAACACAGTGCAATGAAAGCTCAGTGCGTCAATTTTTAAAAAAATATTGTGAGACAGGGGTGTTAGACAGAAAAGAAGGATCAGGAATGACCAGGTGCACCACTACTCGGGAAGATCGTCATATTGCGAAAATGAGTCTCCAGAACCGTTTTAAAACTGCTGTAGAAAAAGCATCCGAGGTAATCCAAGAATTTGGAAAAGAAATATCGGCCCGAACTGTACAACGTCGGCTGAATGAAGTGGGCTTAATGTCAAGAACACCTGCAAAAAAACCACTTCTGAACAGTCGAATGAAGAAGAATCGGTTAAATTGGGCAAAGGAAAAGCAAAATTGGGGTGCATCTGAATGGTCAAAAGTGATGTTTTCAGATGAGTCCAAATTCAACCTTATTGGTCACGATGGCTACTGCAGAGTCAGGCGTAAAGTGGGTGAACGATATGACGAAAAATGCTGTGTGGCCACCGTCAAGCATTCACCTTATATTATGGTATGGGGGTGCATATCGAAATATAAATGTGAGTCAATTTTAATGCTTGAGGGTATGGTCAATGCAGAAAAATACAAGAATATTATTTTGGATGGAGTCGTGCCTTCCATAGAATCAATTTCCGAGCACGAAAACGAACCCATTTTTCATAGTGTACATACATAGTGAGTGAAAAATTTCAGTGCGGCTTTTTTAAAGTCGCTGAGTGTAGTTTTACCAACAGCAGTCGCAAATAAAAACATTCATCATTTCTAGGATGAACAGTATACATGCGACCTACTGCATCAGTGGAAAACACCTGTGGCCAGTCTGGAACTGGGGTTCCTTGTTTGCAACGTTGTAATTTCTTTTTTGGATGGATTTGCTTCAAACATTGTAAAGAAGGTAGTCAATGTTGTCGATTGTGGTCTCTCAGCTCGTTGTGCCGCATTAGCCTCAGTGAAGTAAACTCTTTGGCCATTTTCAAAATGCACTGCTAAATGTACAACTGGAATATCTTTCATGAATTTGAAATGACAATAATCGCCACAGTGCTTCATTAGTACTGACGTATCTGCCCAATTGGAAGTTGCTGATGTCGCTGCCTTTTGTGACGTACTTTTACTTCTTGCCCTGCAAGAAGGCCCTCAAAGCAAGGAAGTGCAGCTCGAGCAGAGACTCAAGCTGGAGTTCTTCTTACTCGAAGCCCAGCGAGATCAAGCGGAAGGCCGCGTGTAATAAGCCCTACGCACCTCGTGGGACAAAACAAAAGACACCGCACCTTCCAACCAAATAACGAGAGAGCTAACAGGGCGGTCATCAAGGAACTTCACCACTCAACGGACCAGACTAAAATTAAAGAAGAACTCCACAAATAAGGCCATACTGTGAGGGATCTGCACAATCCCATTGGCAGGAAATCCAAACAACCACTGGGGATCTTCTTTGTTAACCTAGAACCAGCAAGCAACAACCCAGAGGTTTTCAAAATAAAGAGGATTTGCAGATCAGTCGTCACCGTAGAGCCTCCACTGAAATTCAACGATGTTCCACAATGTTTCAAATGCCAAGGGTTCGGACACACCCAGCGCTACTGATTTCTGGAACATCGCTGCGTGAAATGTGGTGGTTCTCACGACTCTAGGTCATGCACCAAAAAAGATGACAAGAAAACATGCTGTTTACATTGCCAAGGTGATCACCCTACGTCGTTTAGAGGATGACCTGCCTACAAAAAGGCAAAGGCGCAGCAATCTCCTAAAGCCAGACCCGTTGTGAGTAGCAACAAACCACCTCCCATCCAGATACCAGATATCCAGATACTATCATCAATGGTATGAGTTACAGGGACGTACTTCAAGGAAACCAACGACACAGCCAACGAATCCCCTACAAACCCCTCAAACCACTCCCGAAGCCCCACAACCCAACCAGCTTGAAACGATGCTTGCCCGCATGGAAGGAACGATTGAGAGAATGATGGACAAGTTGATCTCGCAGATGTTATCGCAGATGTTGTCGCGGATGATGCAGTTTATAGCTCCCATCCTCAACAGAAAGTAATGCAAATAAGTCTTCATATAGTTTTTTGGAACGCAAACGGCCTGCAGAGGAGCAAAGCCGAAGTAGAGCATCTCATCAAAACATACAATATCGATGTTCTTCTAGTTTCGGAATCCCACTTTTGTCTCAGATCCTACTTTAACATTAGCGGGTACGAACTGTTACATGCCAACCATCCATCTGTCAGATCACGCGGAGGAGATATCACCGTTGATGCAGTTTAACTCCCACCCAGACACCCGATAATCGAGACCCACCTTCAGGACTTCTTCGAGTCCCTTGGACCTCGCTTTATAGCAGGCGGGGACTTTAACGCCAAGCACTCCTGGTGGGGGTCCCGCACAAACAACCCCAAAGGCATAAAACTCTATAAGTACCTGCAGCGGAAGAGTCTGGTCTGCCATTCCACTGGAGAGCCCAGACACTGGCCTACCGACCTTTCAAAGTAGCCGGATCTACTGGACTTCGCCGTCTCCAAGGGCATAGGACACTCTAAGATAACATGCTCAAACTACGATAAACTGCTATCCGACCATAGCGCAGTAAACTTGCTTCTTAACATCCCCGTCCTCAGAAAAACGCCGCCTAGAAGACTCACCGGGAAACACACAAATGCCCCCAAGTTGACGTATTGGATGCTTTCCTCCCTGATCCCAGATCCCCCTCTTTCCAAACCAAGCAACATAGATGCGGCCATCGAAAAACTAGCCAAAGAGATGCACAATGCTGCTGAGTTTGCGAATCCACCTCCTCCGACTACCCCGAGAACACCTAAAAGAGACGTGCACTTGTGGTCTCCGGAAATCGCGGTCCTCGTGGCTCAGAAGAGTCTGGTTTTCCTCGCGCAACCCCAGGGACAAGACAGCACTTAATCGTGCCACCAAGGGACTGAGGGACAAGCTACCCATCCTACGGAAGGACTCGTTCCATAGATTCCTAAGGGAGCTGGAACCTGGAGACCCGCAGCAAACTCTGTGGAATGTCGCGAGGCACATAAAAAGACCTGCGAAGAAGATATCAGTCGTGCGCAAAGTGGACGGTTCCTGGTGTCGGTCTGAGGTTGAAAGATCAGAAGCCTTTGCTGACCATCTACACAGTGCAATCTCACCTTTCGACAGATGCACTGGCGAAGAGAGAGCTGCCACCATAAGGTTCGTAGACAGCCCAAGTGCTCCTGGCCCGCCAATACAGCCCGTCGAACCAGAGGAGATTGCGCTGGAGATCGCCTCCTTAAAAAATGGCAAGTTACCAGGTCCTGACCGAATCGATGCAACAGCAATGAAAATGTTGCCCCTAATCTGTTTCCAAAGTCTGGCTAACATCTTTAACAGCTGCCTCGTATCGTCCGATTAGTTTGCTGGCAATCCTCTCCAAAATACTTGAAAGAGTATTTTTGCGTAGAGTACTGCTGAACCCTGATCACCAGTTTGGCTACAGACGCCTCCATGGAACACCTGAGCAATGCCACCGGATTGTTGAGAGCATACTTGAGACCTTCGAAAAGAAGAAGTACTGCTGCGCCGTTATGCTGGATGTCAAACAGGCGTTTGACAGAGTCTGGCACCCTGGACTCCTTTTAAAACATAAATTCCATCTTCCAAGTTCCCATTTCGCCTTCCTCAAGTCGTACACAGAGGAAAGAGAATTTCGAGTGACATGCGGATCATCAATCAGCACCCCTAGGCCCATAAGAGCAGGAGTACCAAAAGGCAGTGTTCTTGGACCCATTTTATACACACTCTACACAGCGGACCTACCCATCACCCCCTCCCGGAACCTCACAGTAGCCACGTATGCCGATGACACCGCCTTCCTAGCCTCCGCCACAGATCCCCACGAAGCATCAGCCTTCACACAGAGACAACTGGATGCTCTCGATCCATGGCTGAAACGATGAAACATCGTGGTCAACGCGCAGAAATCCTCACATACAACCTTCGCACTACGCAGGGGAAAATGCCCCCCGTCACACTCAACGGGGAAACCATCCCAACGAATAACACTCCCAAATGTCTAGGGCTGACCATGGACCCCAGGCTTGCATATCGCCCTCACCTGATCAACAAGCGCAACCAGGCCAACATACGGCTTAAGCAATTGCACTGGCTCCTGGGGTGAAGGTCCAAACTCAAAGAAAAATTCAAACTGCTTATTTACAAAGTAGTGCTGAAGCCAATCTGGACATATGGGATACAGTTGTGGGACACGGCAAGCTGTTCTAACCGCATCAAAATCCAGAGGTTTCAGAATAAATGCCTGAGAACAGTTTCGAACGCCCATCCGTACCACGAAAACTCAATAATACATAAAGAGCTTGGAATTAGATGTGTAGCAGAGGAGATCACCTGTCTCAGCGAAAGATACACAAAAAGACTGGACAACCACCCCAACCACCTGGCCACCAACCTTCTAGATAATAGCCAATCCCTAAGACGCCTAAAGAGGAAACAACCTCATTAGATATATGTACATTCCATGTACCTCCCTCAAGTCAATGTCACCTCCAAACCATTGAATGATTGTCCACTCGGATAGATGTTAAATACAAAATAAAAACTTAAAAAAAAAAAAAAGTTTGTGTTGAGAAAAATGGCTGGAATCGGGATCACTTCCATCGAATGCTTTCAGTGGTTGTAGTGGTCTAAGTATGGATCCAGTTTGACTTTTCCACTTGACAGCACAATCCAGCCGTTTCTCTTTTGAACTTTAACCCATTGCAATATCGATGTATAGTCGTCATTGTTCCAATATCTAAATTTTCATCATCACGATAGTTCGCATTGGGATCATATTGGAATGTCAAGCGATTGTATGATGCCAATGATCTTCATGTGCTCACGCGTTGTCTCAATCGGGCATTTTCCCTTATTATAATTTGTCTTTCTTCGCTTAAGTTCTGTGAATACACTTGTTGTTGGCTTGCATGTCTTGTGCGGTGGTCGATGTTCGCTCGTCGCCCTTTAGGCATTTTGGACTATGGACAGAGTGGTGAATTTAACCTCAAATGCACGATCCCCATAATTTACAGTTCAACTTACCACCTTAAAGACAAATGCCTGCTGTTGAAATTGAATAAAAATTTGCACAATAAACGCGATTGATTTTATGGTTTTCAATTAAAATGTTAGGAAACGAATAACTTATTTTTGTTTACTTTTTTAACAATTTCACATGAACCCTTACACTGACCCTTATATAACTAATAAGCTTTAAGTTATATAAGGGTTATTGAATTTATTATGCATTTAACTTATGATTGGATTTCTTCTTTAAAATAATCCAAAACAATCCGAACATGCCTCCACGTCCACTTTAAAGCCCAATATGAAATTCATGCTGCACCTGGTGGGAGCACCTAGGTTATTATATCATATGTTATGAGCTGCTGAAGCCAAGTGAGAACTAAAAAAAAAACGTCCAAAATACAAGAAAATACCTGACAAAGTCATTCTTTAGCATGACTCTAGTATTACGTATATATACAACGTATATTTGTTTATTATAAGTATATTATTATTATTATTATTATTATAGTATATATATTATTATAATAGTATATTATAAATATTGCAATATAAAAAAATTCAATCACAGTGCTCTCGCCGTCAACCTGAGCTGGAATTGGCCAGACTGCGACTTTAAAACAATAAGAAATTACTAAAATATTAACAAATAACTAATTTATTGCATGACGAAACGATATCAACCTGAATTATTATAAAATGAATGATTAATAGATATATCCAGGGCCGGCGGAAGGTGTATGTCGGGTGAGTAACACTCAATGACACTGAGCCAAAAAAGATTGAATCATACCGCAATCTTGAATGTGTATCGCGATTAGGTTGATGATCTTGATATCGAAAGTTTGATGGACGAGTTGATTTCTAAAAATTCAAAAAGGAGTACAACCTTTGCGAAATCCGTGAAATGAAATGTTCTGGTACATTTTTTACAGTATAATAAAAGATTTCTAATCATTATGAAATTGTGTGTTTATTGACCTAAATAAACATAAATTATTTTTAGTTAGATACACTGTACATGATTTTGAATGATGTTGTAAAAGGGGGGAGGGGGCATACAAAATTTCAGAGCTCCTCACCCCACTCAGAAGTGTTTCTCCTGCCCTGGATATATCATGATTTCCCACCGACAACTGGACAAATGAATTTTTTTTTATTCTTTTCTTCTTTTTTTTCTCAAAAACACTTGACCCACGACATATATTGCTAGGGGTCTGTAATTTTTCCTGGTATTTTTTGGGAGCTAAATCCATGCACCGGACTCCTATAATTATACCCTTGAAAAAGGGTATTATAATTTGGTCCAGATATGTGTAACGCATTAAAGGAAGCATCTCCGACCCCACAAAGTATATATATTCTTGATCAGCATCAACAGCCGAGTCGATATAGCCATGTCCGTCTGTCCCTCTGTCCGTCGGTCCGTCTGTATCTATGCAAAAAATAGACAGTAGTTTTAAAGCTAGCGTTTTGAAATTTTTACCAGATCATTATTTTTGTTGCACGCAGATCATATCATATAGCTGCCATACAAACGACCGATATGAAACCAAGTCTTTGTATGGAAAACTTTTTGTTTTCAAGGGTATACCATCTCCGGCAAGCCGAAGATAACTTTTCTCACTTGTTTTTTTTTTTGGTATTGTTTCGACCTAAATATGTATTAAGTACTTATCAACAGAAAGAAAAACAGTTTTTCACCGTTTGCCTTTTTTGCACTTTACCATAGCTAAAAAAACACGTTCCATCGGAGTACCTAAAAACCAACAATATGTAATCTGATGAACCTACCTAATACTAACTTATGATTCATTACCATTTACAATTGAATGCAATTCTTACGATTTCTGCATTCTTGCGAATGCATAGACGAACAATTTTGAACAAATAAGAGATTATCAACCATAATACGTATGTCATGAAATTTTTACGTTTTTTATATTTTTTATATATGCTTGTTCATGGTATGGTTGATTGCATATATCTTTTGGACCAACTATTTTGTACCGTCCCTTATCGAATAACTAGGTGCTTCCGACCAATATGGTCACCTATTCGCAGATCCAATCGTGTTGTATATGATCCTTTTCGTAATAAAGGCAGTTTCTTAGAAGTTTTGTGTTTTTAAATTGAAAAAGAAAATGCACAGGTTCCGGTAAAGCGGTGATTTTTTTTATTTGAAAGATAATTTGATGGCCTTAATGATGGAATATAACTTCGTGAAAATGGCCACCACGTGAGTTTTTCAGAAACTGCATTCTGGATGCCCAATTCTCGACCACTTTTTTAAGCATCTTGGGCCGTATGTCGGCAATAGCTCGTTCAATGGTGGCTTTTAGGACCGGAATCGTGGTGGGTTTGGTCGCATAAACCAACGACTATAAATCCCCCACAAAAAATAATCCAATGGTATTTACACACCACCAAGATAAAAATAATCCTCGTCACTGAACAAAATTTTCCGGTAAAATTGCGGGTCGCGTTGTAGAATTTTAAGTGCAACGGTGCACCTTCACAAACGACCTCTGATTTTAGAAATAAAGTTCAACGATTTGGTATGCTTATCTGTTAACCTATTCATCATGAACCATATTGAAAAAAAACTTCCTAAAAAAAAACACCCTATATATGTCAAAACTATAAGCTCTTGTCCCATATATTATCTCCTGAACTCTACCTTAATGTTAACAAATGTAAAAATGTTTGAATTCTTCTTAAAATAGTTACCTTTTAAATTATATTTAGCAGCTTATTGTTAAATAATAAAATAAATTTAATATAAAATTTTATTTCAAAGTTATGGTAACTGATAAATAAGAAAATGGAATTTTATCTGGGCCATATTCAAATCAAAAAAGGTGTGTGTAAGTACTAACAAAACATACGGTTTACGAAATTTTACGACCTATTTAATAGTTAATAGTTACTAAATAGTTCTTTATAGCTCAAGATTTATAATCTTAGGTCTGCCGTGAAACCCGTACTGATCACTAAGTCAGGGGACACCGAAGATTATGAAGACCGCGAAATTATATGTAGAGCTTACCTGTTTTTAATAATAAAGGACAATACCTTATTATTGGTTTATTTATTCTTAATTTGCTTTTACGGAATTACACTAAAAAATTTAATATATTACGTAATATTACATTTAATATTCTTTTATCTTTATTTTCACGTCCCATTGAAAAAAGTGACTAATCATTCATTTAATTTTTATATTAACAGGAAAACGTCACATTGCGCCAACAGTTAATCACTTTAAAGAAAAATTGTAATTGCCTTGGAAACTCTGGAGAAATGGTGTTTCATTCGTTTTGTTCTCCGGTATACAAAAAAAAAATTTGTCCAAAAGGCGTACCAAAGACGAAATTGTCACAACAAAACCTAAATTCAGCAACAGTGAAAAAAAATGTTGCGGTCTTATTTGCCATGGCTTTCATGGTTACATTAAATGCAGGAAATTTTCAGTCATATCTTGCAAAGTCTATTACTAATGAAGACAATAGTGTAGTAGAAACAATTGCAAAAGATTCGACACTGAGCGGCCGAAAACTACTTTGGATAAAAACAGCAAAGGATTTCAATACCACGTTTTTTTCAAATCCACGTGAATCAGTGCCCCCTCTCCACTTCTTAAATGAAAATTTTCATAAGAACAATTTAAATATTACAACCACATCTAATAAACAAAAGACCTTGGGTAATTCAACATTACTTAATTGTGCTGGTAAATGTAGAGCATTAAATTATAACCAAAAGCAATCCGAGTACTTAAGGATATCTCAAAATTTACGCAAATGGGCCAACAGTAATTTTAATCCTTCTTCTTTGTTAAATGGGACAAAGAACATATACAATTCCAAACTTTCTACTGATTACATAAATCTTAACCCTATATCGAATAATAAGATGAATTCCAAACGCAAAGTGCTTTTAAACGTGAATAATTTCTCTACTGAGGTTCAAGGCAAGAAAAGAAGAATAGATTATACATCTGAAAAACAATTAAAAAAAAAAATTGATCACATTAATTTAATGAATGACATCAAACGAAAAAATGATACCTTTTATGTACTTTCGTTAAACGTGGACCATGTACTTCTACCAGCATCTAATATGAACATTGCTGTTAGACCTAAAATGTCATTTTTATTACCTACAAGAGATACCAGACATGGAAACATAATGTTGATGCAGGTGGACTGCGAAGTATTTAACACAAAAGAACTTGAGTTAAAGACTCATATGAATTCGGATTTTGAAAGTATAAACATCACCAATTTAAACTCTTCGAAAACATATAATAAAACGGAAAAATATGATCAAGAAACTAGCCAATTTAAAAAACAGTCTGCTCGCAATTTTTATGTGGCGGGTCCAAAAAAGGAAGATGTTTTGGCTGCCTCGCAAGAAAAATTCCAAAAGGTTCAATTCCAACGTTCCCCGATTAAAAATAGTGGCCACAATTCAGTTTCTATCTTAACCAGTCGTGAATCTTTACCTTCATATTTAAAACCATAAGTATGATTGAAAGTTTAATAAATTCAAAAAAAAAAACTTTGTAAAAAGTAGCACATTAATGATGGGGTAAATTGTACAATACATTTTAACAGGAAATAAAAGACATATTTTTTATATTTAATTTACCACATTTTTAAAAATGTAAAATGTTTCTTCTGTTATTAAACTATATTTATTCAGTGTCATACTTTTCTAGTTTTTGTTGAACAGAATAAATAGTTGTTTTTCTTGTTGTTTTCAGCTTACTTCTCTTTTGGGTATCCCCCTTTTGTGGAGTTTCTCCGTTTCCCCTGCTCTCCCGTCCGCATTGCTTTTTTTTACCACTTCATTCTGCTTTTTGTTTTTTCCCGCTGGACCATCTGTTTTGATCTCATATTTTAACTTAAAATGATTTGAGTCGAAGAAATGTGAATTCGGTGGCGCTATTACTGGCGACAAATGCTCCCATATGAAATGCGCTGGAGTTGGTCATTATGTCCGACTTGGTGATCTACTGGGAAAAAGCATAGGATTAACCTGGTCCTGTCTTGCCTCTAAAAAGAAATCTGGACGTTCATAAGGCTTCATTGAAACGGGTTTTAAAAGGTTCAAAGACAATTCACCGCACTAAGTGAACAATTTCTTAATCTTGAATCGCTTTTACTTGGTCTCAAACTTCTAAGCGAATTTCTATGACGTACAATTTCGAACCCCAACAAACATCAGCTGAATGTATGCACAACTCACGCTTCAGTTTTGCGATTGAAGAATGTGACGCACTTGGTGAACCGCCAGCCTGTCTGGTATTTTTAACACCCGGAAATGAGTAACGCAAATATGCGCCCCACTCGTCATAGCGTTTTAGATATTGATTCGCCGGAATCTGTAGATACACTGTACCTACTCTTATAAAGGCAACTTACATACCGTTTTGTCAAACAGCCTACTTTTGATTCTGTCAACCCGCCTGCGCGCCGCCGCGTCCACCAACGCGCCGTCCAACAAGCAGTGATATTATCAAAGCCCCATAAGGATGTCCCTCCGGAAGCGTGATCTTTAGGACTAACGTTAGAAACTATTGCACCCCGGAAGTTCAACTGTGTATGTCGCATCAAAGCCACTTGCCGCCGGAAGCGCAATATTCAGGACTTTTCTTTTTCATACTTCTTTCGTTATTTACTGTATGTTCTCTTATTGTGAGACTAACAATTATTTTTCAAATCTTTTTTTATAACTTTAATTATTTACAATATGAAGTAGTTGTATTACTTAGAGATGGCCTTAGGAATTTTTTGCTGCGCTGTAGAATCTTTACGCTTAGAATTTGCTGCTTTAAGCTTCATATGAGTCCTCTTATATTCTATATGTCGCCGCCAGGTGACAGGGTACAGGGTGGGCAGGTTTGTCTGTTTAGTGTGAAGGTTACATTTCTGCTGCTGACAGGCAAGTTGTTCTGTTGCCTTTGCTGGGCATCTAGATATGCTAAGTATTGCGGAATAGTCAGCAAACGTGGAGGTTGTGAGCTGATAGTTTGTAAGCATTTTGCTGTGTATAAGGTGTTAACAACGGGGCCCAGCACACTACTGCTGCAGCAAGCACTCTAGTTCTAAGAAACACAACATTGTTATACACACATACCAATTCTTGTTAACTTATTTTAAGGCGAAGAATAAGACGCACTTTATTTCGCAGAAACACAACATTGTTAAACACACACATACAAATTCATGTTAGTTTATTTTAAGTCGTAAAAGAAAGACGGCGGTCAGTCGATAGCCAACAGCCAACCCGACAGCAAGCGACTTTTTTTTCCCGAAACTTCTCAGCGACAACAGCAAAAACCAAAGCCAACGACGATTACAAAAAATAAAAGCCAATTAAAACCCCACCTACAACTGCATTAATACCTACCGTCGGCTCCCCGGAGGTAACTGGCGCAGCCGGAAAACTGCAATGGAAAACCCGCTAAAACTACTATTCATTTTACTGCAAGTAGTTGTGAGTAAAGAATAAAAATGAAGAAGTATGTTGAAACAAAATAAAAAGTGCAAAATGTCCGAAAATCTTAAAAGTGATTACAACAAAAGTTCTACTACAATACATAAACCGCCTTAAAAAACATACAAAACAATCAAAACAACATACATGTATTTCAAATGCAAAAGATTTCCCTTGTAAATCTCAAAAGTGGAGTGTACCTGCGTGGCATCAATCGCTGATAAGCCACTGCCGAAATATTAAAGGCCTGGTACCACATCACAAAAAAAAAAATAATAATAATAAATATATACACAACAAAAATGGATATATATAACATATAACATACATGTATTTCAAATGCAAAAGATTTCCCTTGTAAATCTCAAAAGTGTAGTGTACCTGCGTGGCATCAATCGCTGATAAACCACTGCCGAAATATTAAAGGCCTGGTACTACATCACAAAAAAATAATAATAAATATATACACAACAAAAAAGGATATACAACATATAACATACATATATTTCAAATGCAAAACATTTTTTTTGTACATATCAAAAATGCAGTGTACCTGAGTGGCATCAATCGCTGATAAACCACTGCCGAAATTTTAAAAACCTGGTACCACATCACAAAAAAAAAAAAAAATAAAAATAAAATAAATATATATATAAAAAAAAGAGATATACAACATATAAATACGCATACGTGTAAAAAAAACAAAAAAAAAAAAAAAAAAAAATGACGTGCTATGTACTTGCGTGAAATCAATCGCTGAAAATCACTGCCGAAGTTTAGTAAGGCCAAGTACCACATCACAAAAAAAAAAAAAAAAAAAAAAAATATATATATATATATATATATACAAGGTGCGTTCCAAAGTAAACAGGACTTTTAAAAAATAGACAGAACAAATGGTTTTATCGGAAAAATCAATTCATTTTATTCAAAATAGTCTCCTCCTGCTTCAATACAGCTTTTTGCACGGTCCAAAAGTTTGTCGAACGAGTGTTTTAGCTCGTTGCCCGGTATGGCCGCCAGTATGCCGGTGCAATCCTTTTGAATGGCCTCCACGTCTGCATAACGCTTTCCTTTCATTGGCAAATGCATTTTTCCGAAAAGGTAGAAGTCGCACGGTGCCATATCAGGTGAATACGGGGAGTGGTTGATCGTTAAAATGTGATTTTTGGTCAAATAATCGGTCACAAGCGTCGATCGATGAGACGACGCATTATCGTGCAACAAACGCCAACTTCCATCTTCGCGATATTCGGGCCGAACACGTCGAATACGACGCACCAACCGCTTCAAAACTTCAAGGTAGAATACCGCATTAACGTTTTGTCCGGGTGGAACAAATTCTTTGTGGACAATACCCTTGGAAGCATAAAAACAAATCAGCATTGTCTTCACTTTTGACTTCTCCAGGCGCGATTTTGTGGGTTTCGGTTCATCGTCATTTATGTCCTCACGACCACTTCGAAAACCTTGAAACCTTGTGCACTCTACTACGGGATAGGCATCCACCCCCAGAAACTTGTTTCATCAATTGAAACGTTTCGCTGAAAGTTTTACCAATTTTAAAACAAAATTTAATGTTGGCTCTTTGCTCGAAGCTCATTTTCGCACCGATGACAAAAAAGTACTGACACTTAAAACGCAATAACTTCACTTCTAATAGATGGAATGATATGAATTTACTGGAAGTCAATGAAGGATAGCAGATTCTAACGCACTAGTCGACATATGGATGACGCCACTAGAGGGCGCTAGATTCAAAAAGTCCTGTTTACTTTGGAACGAACCTTGTATATATAACAAAAAGAGAAATACAACTTACATATATGCATACGTGTAAAAATGACGTGTAATGTAGTTGCGTGAAATCAATCGCCGATAATCACTGCCGAAGTTTAGTAAGGCCAAGTACCACATCACCACTTTCACGTGTACATACATATATACAAACCATCAAAGCAACATACGCACATACAAACAATATTATATGAACAGTAAAGTGTATGATTTTTAAGGCCGGGCAGAACACCACAAAACTACATATAAATTATAGGGGAAAATATAATAAATAAAATTCTCCTTTCTTTGAACATGCATCTATATTTCCATTCTTTCACACAATAAATTATTTAAACAATACATACAAACACTAATATAACTATATTACAGAGATTAACGCACAAAAACACACTATCCAACAACCAAAAACAAGTAATTAAGATTCACTGAATTCATTGTAAAGTTTAGTCTTTAGTATATTTAGTATATTAAATGCCAAAAAAATTAACGCAAACTATAAAACAAACAACTCGTTCCGTATTAGGAACACACACATTACCAAAGAGAGTCACACGATCAGTTGCCAACACAAACACCCTCCCCGTTATTAGAGAAAATACCCCCTTACCCCCTCTCCAACCCTTAGATATGGATTCGGCCAACTCCTCCGGAATTAATTCCGCCCCCTTAACACCTACTGCCAATGGCTTTAGCAATATTGCTACGGCACTTAGTGCCACTGATATTTTAGCTTTCGTTAAAGAACTCCCGACATTCGATGGTACTCCAAGCCAACTCGACAAGTATATAACTAGCGTTGAGGAAATAATCATGCTCATCAAGGGAACCGACCAAACACCATACGGACTTCTGACACTCAGGGCAATAAGGAATAAAATAGTTGGAAGAGCAGACGAAGCCCTTAATTCACCATACACCCAAAATCACTCAAACCATTATTCAAACCCCAGATACCATCAGCCCAACACTGGCAACAAAACTGATAACCCGTTTAGAGACAATAAAACACCATATCATGGGCTACACAACATAGAAGAAGGGAAACTTACCCAACACCCCCCTACCAACATAAATTTTCAGGCACCAGCCTCGGGAACCCAACAGGATACATAAATCCTACCACACATGCAACATCCCTCCCATACATAATTCTAAAAATTCAACAAAAATTCCCTCTGTCATTTCTTATCGATACAGGATCCACCAACTCATTCATCGACCCAGAAATTGCCAATCAACTAGATTGCGCAATTCTACCAATATCTACTTCAATTACAACAGCATTACATAGTTTCAAAATCGAGGAAAAAGCAATATTCCCAATGCCACCCGAATTCAAAACCGAAGGCCAATTTACCCTACTTAAATTTAAATTTCACTCTTATTTCAATGGCCTTATAGGAATGGACCTACTATCACACCTAGAAGCAAAATAGACCTAGTAAACTTACAACTAGTAACTTCAAATTCCACACTTCCAATATTTTTGTACACTAACCAAGCTTCAAATATTTTTAATATTGCCGCCTACAGTAAAGTTATTTTACCACTACCAGTAAATATTAATCATGGGGAATTCTATTGTTGCACTACACAGCTAAATAATGAGCGTTCACTGTCAGAAGGACTATATAAATCAAACAATAATATTGCTAATGTCGAAATCTCAAATCAATCTGATTCAGATAAACTATTATACCTAGAATATCCCATAGAAGCTATTCCCTACAACAAAAACGACCATGTAGAACTCTTTAATATATCAGCTACACCTCTTAATAATGAAAGCCCCCAAGTGCCATTACAAACTTTAACACAACACCTTAACCCAGAGGAAAAAGAAGCCTTAGAAACCCTATGCAAACAATTTCGCGACATATTCTACAACCCAGAAACACCACTAACATTCACCAGCAAAATCACACACTCCATCCCCACCATAGACAACACGCCTACCCACGCAAAATCCTATAGATACCCCTTTGTCCATAAAACAGAAGTCAAAAAACAAATTGAATCTCTGCTAGACCAGCAAATTATTAGATCTAGCCACTCCCCTTGGAGCGCCCCAGTGAGGGTGGTCCCAAAAAGACCCGACGGAACAGGAAACAGGAAATGGCGACTTGTAATAGATTATCGAAAACTCAACGATAAAACCATCTCAGACAGATACCCCATTCCAAACATTAATGACATATTGGATAGCATAGGCAATGAAAAATACTTTTCAACACTTGACCTAACTAGCGGGTTTCATCAAATTGAGATGAAACAAGAAGATATTGTCAAAACAGCCTTTACAGTCGAAGGGGGTCACTACGAATTCATACGGATGCCTTTCGGGTTAAAAAACGCACTAGCAACCTTCCAACGGGTTATGGACAGCGTCCTTGGTGACCTTAACGGTACCATTTGCTTAGTCCACCTTGACGACATAATAATTTTTTCACCTTCCCTACAAAAGCATTTATTGGACATAAAAATGGTATTTGAAAAACTCAGAGCAGGGAACTTCAAACTACAACCTTCAAAATCAGAATTTCTAAGGAAAGAGATAGAATTTTTAGGCCACATAGTCACACAAGACGGAATAAAACCAAACCCGAACAAAATAAGTGCAATTCAAAAATTTCCCTGCCCCACCAACAGAAGAACCATCAAATCTTTCCTCGGCTTACTAGGCTACTATAGGAAATTTATAAGGGACTTTGCACGAATAACAAAACCCATGACTAAACAACTGAAAGGGAAAAGACAAATTACTACAGACAAAGACTTTTTAGCCGCATTCGAACAATGGAAAACTCTTTCCAACGACCCAATACTTTTACACCCAGACTTCGAAAAACCATTCATTCTTACTACAGATGCTAGTAACTTCGCGTTAGGAGCTGTACTATCTCAAGGCTCCTTACAAAACGATAGACCTGTATGCTTTGCCAGCAGGACTCTATCCGATACCGAAGTCAACTATTCAACTATAGAAAAAGAAATGCTAGCGATAATATGGGCAGTAAAATACTTCAGACCATATATTTATGGCGTAAAATTTACTATTGTTACGGATCACAAGCCATTAATATGGCTTATGAATTTTAAGGAACCCAACTCAAAAATAATCCGTTGGAGACTCCAACTTATGAAATATGATTTCGAAATAATTCATAAGAAAGGTTCACAAAATGTAATTGCGGACGCCCTAAGTCGAGCAGACCCAAATTTAAACCACAATGAAACCCTAACGGTAAAGCCTTGCCTCACATCTGAAAAACCAATTAACGAATTTAACACACAACTCATACTTGAAATAGATTCACATACGTCTTGCCAAACTACAACACCATTTAAACAAAAGATTACTCACAACCCTCTTTCGATTTCGACAATATCGCTAAAATCTTGAAAGGAACCCTAAAACCTAACAGGATTTGCGCCTTCTTGGCAGATGATAATAACTCCGCAATAATTGAAAAAGCATTCCTAACATTTTTTGCACACAAAAAAACTTCAAAATTATCAGCTGTAAATAATTTCTCCACGAAATTATGGGAACCTCCGAACAAAATAAATTCATTAACGAATATCACATAAACAGCAACCACAGAGGCATAGATGAAACATTCCTTCACCTCAAACGGGAAACTTACTTCCCCAATATGAAAAACTAATTAGAAACTGCGAAACCTGTCTAAAGCTCAAATACGATAGGCAACCGCAGAACATTGTATTCGAAACCCCAGAAACCCCAACAAAACCCCTCGACATAATACACATTGACATCTATACCATTAACGAAAACTTTAACCTGACGATCATAGACAAGTTCTCGAAATTCGCAGCTGTCTACCCTATTCCAAATAGAAACGGCATCAACTGCTACAAATCAATCAAAAATTTCTTCAGTCAATTTGGGCTACCCAAAGAACTAATACACGACCAAGGAGTAGAATTTTGCAATGACATATTTCGCAAATTCTGTTCTCAATATAACATACTACTCCATGTCACATCCTTTCAACAATCGTCAAGTAATTCGCCAGTAGAACGTTTACATTCCTCCTTGACAGAAATTTACGGAATAATCTTTGACACACGTAAAAAACACAAACTACCTACAGATCACGAAGAAATAATATCAGAAACCGTAATAACATATAATAACGCAATCCCCTTCACCACTAAACACCCCCCTTTTGAATTATTTAATGGTAGGACCCATTTATTTAATAAAACAATAATACCTAATAACGATCATGACTTTTTAAATAAACTAAACACATTCCAAGACAAACTTTACTCGGAAATAAAAGATAAACTGTCCACAAACGCCCAACAAAGGACAGAAAAGCTACACACAAACAGAGTAGAACCAACAACAATACAACCTAACAGCACAATTTTCAGAAAAGAAAACAGGAGAAATAAATTAACACCGCGGTTTTCCTTACACAGGACAGTAAAAGATAAAGGGAAAACTCTAGTAACCACAAGAAATCAAAAAATCCACAAATCAAAAATTAGGAAAATATTCAAACCTCCGAACGACTTAAGCCTTTCCACCTGCATTCCAGATCCTTCCAAGGGGCATACCAATCTACCCTCATCCACAACTTCGATAGCACCAACCCCTTAGCAAAAGTGCCACTAGGAAAAACACTCGTAATAGCAAACTATAAAAAGATTAGCCACATAATCGATCTGCCTGAATACACCATTTGTATCAAAAAATTATACCACACCATCGATACCCTAAGATACGATGAAAAAGTCGCCGACTCCATATCTATAATAAGCGCTAAACTTGCCGAAACCCAAACTAAAATCGACACACTAACACCTTTCTCACGCCACAAAAGAGGCCCTATTAACGGGTTAGGTAGTCTAGTTAAAGTCGTCACCGGCAATACGGATGCCAATGATGCAAAAAAAAAAAAAAAAAAAACATAGAAACAGAATTCAACGACCTAAAAACTTTAAAATACAGAACTTGTTTAATGATAAAATTCAATTATGTTTCAAAAACATAACAAAACATATTAATAATGAGCAAAATCTGATTAAAAACTTATTCGATAACATGCAAAACGCAATCTACACAAAGATATATAACAATGAAGAAGAAATAAAGAAACTACAATATATAAATAGACTCAACTATAACATAGATTTATTACTTAATCATCTATGCAACATTATAGAATGTACACTGCCTGCCAAAATCAATGTTATTCCAAAACTTATTTTAGATAAGACAGAAATAATGAAAATCAAACAAATCTTTAAAACTCAAAACTATACTATAAAATTCGAACAACATATTTATAATCTGTAAAAATTGAACACACTAAACTACCAAGACAAAATAATTTTCAGTATCGAAATTCCTATTTTTATAAATTTTAACTACGAAATGGCAAGAATAATTCCACTTTTAATAAATTACACACAATTTGTAATAACACCTAAGTACTTAATATACAATAACAAAACAATATAATAACAAAAGTAGTAGTATGTTTTCAACTATGCATAAATGCCCTGTAATAGAGGAACAATTCGTCTGCGAAATCGAGTCCATCAATAACCTTGGAAATAACACTTGCTTGGGACACTTGATCCAAAATAAAACCAGCTACTGCGACATGAAAGAAACGGGACTGACCTATTTGAACCGGAAAAAGGCTTCATATTTATATTTAACGGAAACAACCTCCCAATCATCTCCTCCAACCAGACCACAATCCACATCAATGGCTCAGCTATAATAAGAAGAGCATCCCGACTTCTTCCTACCACCAATGCGAAGACTAATAAAAAAAAATGCCACTATCAAGGTACTTACCTTAGAAAGACTTCGCCGGGACACACTCACAACATCCAACAATCTACTGGTCGTCACCGCAGGAAACTCCCGGCACTCGACAACCTTGTACATTCTCTTCATCATATCCCTAGTACTCACCTGGACACTTCGTAGAGACACCCACATCTTCCATACCGGACCCGACCACGTTCTACCAATCGTCGCTCCACCAACCCCTTCGTTATGGCCGTCGCTCCAAACTGGGGGGGGGGGGGGGGAGGAGTTACCGACCCATCGGTACCATACACCACCCCTGACACCGCATTCTTTCCCGGAAAATAGGGCAACATATGCATTTACATACATACATACATATAAACACTTTCTGCTGCAGCAAGCACTCTAGTTCTAAGAAACACAACATTGTTATACACACATACCAATTCTTGTTAACTTATTTTAAGGCGAAGAATAAGACGCACTTTATTTCGCAGAAACACAACATTGTTAAACACACACATACAAATTCGTGTTAGTTTATTTTAAGTCGTAAAAGAAAGACGGCGGTCAGTCGATAGCCAACAGCCAACCCGACAGCAAGCGACTTTTTTTTCCCGAAACTTCTCAGCGACAACAGCAAAAACCAAAGCCAACGACGATTACAAAAAATAAAAGCCAATTAAAACCCCACCTACAACTGCATTAATACCTACCGTCGGCTCCCCGGAGGTAACTCGGTCGTGTGAAGTCGAACTATCAAACCTGGTTGAGAACACTCTATTAAAGGGTTTTTTAAAAGATTCGAACACTTTGTGTGTTCTGGGGAAGCAGTTTTGTTATCTTTTACATTTGTCCTTCCAGCCAGACTCGGTTAAATGCTTGTGCAACATTTAAGAATATAGCTGAACAGTATGTTAGTGATGCGATTGACCTGTTATCGAACATGAATTTTGCAAAGCCAAATTGATGCGATGGTTTTGTATTTGCCAGACTCGGTCTAATGCTTGTGTAAAATTTAAGAATATAGCTGAACAGTATGTTCGAGATGCGATTGACCTGTTCGATCGTTTCATGATTTTCGCGAAAGCCAAATTGATGCGATGGTATTGTATTTCGCCTTTTTTAAGTAGCGAGTTAGTTGTTTTTAAAATACCGTTTCAAACAGCCACGTTAGGAGACTGATTGGTCTGTCAGATGATGGTTGCGTTTCGTCGTTACCTGGCTTGTGCATCAGATGGCATAAGGCCAGAACCACACACGGTGGAAGTCTTTGATCATTTTTGGTGTCACCAAATCATGTCAAGGTGTTTTCGGCTTAAGAAATTTTATGACAGTTGCTCACTTTGGCTGAATGTTACTAGTTTTATAGGTGGCAATTTTTAGTTACTGCAGGTGGGACAAATGAGTGGCTAGCATGATTTAGTTTAGTTTAGCTGAAGGTGATCGAACGCATAAGTTCTATCTTCGTCACTGCGTATCCAGCTTCCAGAGGGGCCTCGCAGTGCATCGGCTGTTTCTGCCGTTGGCTGAATATTTTTGTGTGCCTTCCACAAAGGGTTTCGCTAGTGGGCGATAGTTATTCGATGTATAGATGCTGGGCGTTTGCTTCGTTAAGCTTAAGTGGCCTGGTTTTCAGCCGTTGGGGATCTGTGATTCTGCCATTCTTTCTTAGTCTTCGGCCGTAATATTACATACAGATAAACGGGTCTTTTTATTTAAAAATTTTACTCATAGTACAAGCCGCACATATAAATACCAAATATTTAAGTTACAAAGTAAGCGGCACAAGAATTTCACCTCTCCTACTTTTTTTTTATTACAGTATTTCTATCACAGTTATGTGCATTTTGGGAATAGCTTAGGCGCAAATAACCGACTATGTTCATGCTAATTAGATACCAATAATAGATGGTAATGTGTTAATATTTGAAGACCGAGAATATTTAAGACACTCTTTTAATATATCCGATTTCGTAAAAATTGTAAATGATACTGATATAATGTCTGATTTGTTTCCCCATTCGTACATGCGTAAACTGCCATACGTTGATATAGATCACGCAACAAGCCTTTTACTCCTTTCCTCCTTTCACTCTCAGAATGCACCATATCCAAGGGCAAAGGACACTCAAAGGTAACATGATGCAACTACGATAAACCCCTCTCCGATCACAGCGCAGTAAAGTTGCTCCCAAACATCGCCTTCCTCAGAAAATCCCTGCCTAGATGACTAACCGGGAAACGCACAGATGCCCTGAACTTTACCTACTGGATGCTTTCCTCCCTGAATCCAGATCCCGATTTTTCCACACCAAGCTACATAGATGCGGCCATCCAACAACTAACCAAAGACATGCACAATGCTGCTCAGTTCGCGAATCCTCTTTCCTCCGACTACTCTGAGAACACCTGAAAGAGACGTGCACTTGTGGTCTCCTGAAATCGCGGCGCTTGTGGCTGAAAAAAGGAGACTCAGAAGGGTCTGGTTTTCCTCGCGCAACCCCAGATCCAAGACAGCATCTAATCGTGCCGCCAAGAAACTGAAGGGCAAGCTATCCATCCTATGGAAGGACTCCTTTCATAGATTCCTTGAGGAGCTGGAACTTGGAGACGCGCAGCACAACCTGTGGAATGTGACGAGGTACATAAGACCTGCAAAGACAACACCCGTGCGCAAAGTGGACGGTTCCTGGTGTCGGTCTGAGGTTGAAAGATCAGAAGCCTTTGCTGACCATCTACACAGTGCAATCTCACCTTTCGACAGATGCACTGGCGAAGAGAGAGCTGCCACCATAAGGTTCGTAGACAGCCCAAGTGCTCCTGGCCCGCCAATACAGCCCGTCGAACCAGAGGAGAGTGCGCAGAAGATCGCCTGCTTAAAAAATGGCAAGTCCCCAGGTCCTGACCGAATCGATGCAACAGCACTGAAAATGTTGCCCCTAATCTGTTCCCAATGGCTGGCCAACATCTTTAACAGCTGTCTCCGTCTAGGGTACTTCCGGAAAGTGTGAAAACGTGCTGAAGTAATTGTCCTCCTCAAGCCTGGAAAACCTGAAGTCAATCTAGCATCGTATCGTCCGATTAGTTTGCTGGCAATCCTATCTAAAATACTTGAAAGAGTATTTTTGCGTAGAGTACTGCCAGTATTGGACGAGGCCGGACTGATCCCTGATCACCAGTTTGGCTTCAGACGCCTCCATGGAACACCTGAGCAATGCCACCGGATTGTTGAGAGTATACTTGAGACCTTCGAAAAGAAGAAGTACTGCTGCGCCGTTATGCTGGATGTCAAACAGGTGTTTGACAGAGTCTGGCACCCTGGACTCCTTTTAAAAATTAAGTCCCACCTTCCAAGTTCCCATTTCGCCTTCCTCAAGTCGTACACAGAGGAAAAAGAATTCTGAGTGAGATGCGGATCATCAATCAGCACGCCTAGCCCCATAAGAGCAGGAGTACCTCAAGGCAGTGTTCTTGGACCCATCTTGTACACACTCTACACAGTGGACCTTCCCATCCCCCCCTCTCGGAACCTCACGGTAGCCATATATGCAGATGACACCGCCTTCCTAGCCTCCGCCACAAATCCCCACAAAGCATCAGCCATCACACAGAGACAACTGGATGCTCTCGATCCATGGCTGAAACGATGAAACACCGTGGTCAACGCGGAGAAAGCAAATTGGTTGACTCGCCACATCTGTGTGAAGCACTACAGGCTAGAAATGTAATGTTATAAAAAATCTATTGCTTTCAACCAGTCTTGCAAAATCAAACATAATAAATCAAACCATACTTGATCATTTCGACTTAAAGTCTCTACTTGCAAAACCCACAGATACACAAATTAATTATTTAATGGAAGCTCCTAACTTTAAGGTTCTTCAGTCCGCAAATATTATTCACATATTAATAGCCTACTCTAAGATTGGATTCAGCTGCTAAAAGGTTGCTGTCTAGAATACTAGTCGCATCATTTTATACTATACGCTGCTGAAAACGTGTTTACTCGCGATAAAAGTTTGTGTCTGACCGTTTTTCGATTGATTAACCTATTACGTTGTGAGCGCTCGTCAAAGATGAACACCAGCAAAAAGAACATTCGCTATATTTTACAATTTTTCTTCGAGAGAAAATTCGCTATATT
The DNA here is from genome assembly GCA_035047645.1 of Drosophila merina. Lineage (NCBI taxonomy): Eukaryota > Metazoa > Arthropoda > Insecta > Diptera > Drosophilidae > Drosophila > Drosophila merina. Next base: position 20,969,413 of record JAWNPH010000089.1, on the reverse strand, counting down.
TTACAATTTTTTTTCAATCAAGGAAAAAAAGCGATCAGAGCGGCTAAACAAATTAATTGAGTTTATGGACCCGATACTGTGAACGAAAGTGTAGCAAAAGTGGTGTGCTAGGTTCGGTTCCGGTAATTTCGATGTCAAAGATTTCCCACGCGTCGGGAGGCCCGACGTCGAAAATGCATTTGGAACAATTTGCATAACCTTGGATTCAAAAAGAAGCTCGATGCTTGGGTGCCACACAAACTAACGCAAAAAACATGATGAACCGAATTTCCATCTGCGAATCGCTGCTGCAACATCGAGCGCAAACGGTCGTGGTCAAAGCTCGAGGAAGCGGCCCAGACGGTTGCCCAGACCGGATTGACGGCCAGGAAGGTTTTGCTGAGTGTTTGATGAGATTGGCAAGGAATCGTCTACTACGAGCTGCTCCCCTATGGCCAAACGCTCAATTCGGCTCTCTACTGCCAACAACTGCACCGCGTGAAGGCAGCACTCATCCAGAAGAGGCCATCTTTGATCAACAGAGGCCGAATTGTGTTCCCTTAGGATAACGCCAGGCCACACACGTCTTTGGTGTTCCGCGCCAAAAGCTCCGGAAGCTTGGATGGGAGGTCCTAATGCACCCACCTTATAGTCCGGACCTGGCAACAAATGATTACTATATTTTCCTGTCCATGGCGAACGAGTTACCACCCCACCCCCTAAACCTCCACGCCTCTAGCATTGTCCACAAGTAACCCGGCCAGCCGAATGCTGAGGAGGCACAAAAATCTATGATTATGTATACATTAAGAACCCATGTACACCTAAAACGAAGCCACTTATATATAAGGAAAACTTGAGTAACCCAGAGCTAGAGGAGACTTCTCCGACACAATAAACTTCACTCTGGTTTTACACTTAGAAGAGCTCAGTCGCATTTTTATTCGTCATTTTTGAACAACTCCACATTTGGTAAACTCCATCAGCCTCACCCAGGACACCTTTGATAACTCCATCAGCTTCCCCCTCTGGACACGATTGATATCTGGCGCAGCCGGTAGGTAACCATAATCACTTACTTTTAAGTAGGAAAATGTGAGAAACGAAACAAAGCATACTTAAATGTGGACCAGTGACTAGTGACTTTAAAGAAATCCGTATTAGTAGTTAGTTGTGATACGCCAAATGAAAGACACACACAAATCTAAATCCCAACCCGCCGCGATGACATGGAATCACCTTGTCGTCGGTTTGCTCTTATCCCATTAGACACATCTTAGTTTTCACCTGATAAATGCAAGTGTGAATGCTGCCATGGTGACATGGAATCAAACATTGATAATCATGTCACCGGTACGCATACACCCTGGTAACGGCATCAAAAAAAAAAAAAAAAAAAAAAAAAAAAAAATACATATATATACCCATGTACTTGTGCATATGTACTCTGTCGCCGCGTCGGTGTGAAATCAAACGCTGATAATCACACAGACAACGGGTACACATGCATATGGAGTGTTTTTCGCATTCGCTTATATACAATGCCTTATAAGGAAGCCACGGTGGTGTGGAATCAAACGTTGATCGCCATGCCACTATGATATAAACCCATGTCGGGGGAGTCGAAGTAGAGGGTGAACGCTTGAGTGTCGTCAAGCTGTCTCGCCTATCGCTTTCCCGCGAAGTCTCGCTACACCCATGAAAGCACATTCTAAATAAAAAAAAATATGCATTAGAGAAGTCGACATATATTTATGCTTTGTTCCCTTTCGTAACGTAATTCTGTACACAAAAGTTAACACCAGCTGCAAGCGGGGCCTTCCTTACCTCGCCGGGCGGGGCCTTTCTTACCTCGCCGCGCGGGGCCTTTCTTACCTCACCGCGCGGGGCCTTCCTTACCTCGCTGCGCGGGGCCTTTCTTGCCTCGCCGCGCGGGGCCTTTCTTGCCTCACCGCCCCAGCTGCCCCCCGGACCTTTATGCGGAGTTGCTGGGATTGCACTCAGGATTGTAACACTCGAGCGCGAGAGCAGCAGTCCCGTTGCTCGTGTTCGGCACTGATGCGGGCCGACCGAGGGCTCGACGCTCGTGGCACCAGTTAGCACCGGCTAAACGCTTCCCCTGGCCCCTCGCACCATACACGTGCCACGGCTGAGCTGATCAACGGTCTGCAAGCGGGGCCTTTCTAACCTTTATGCGGAGTTGCTGGGATTGCACTCAGGATTGCACTCAGAGCAGCAGTCTCGTTGCTCGTGTTCGGCACTGATGCGGGCCGACCGAGGGCTCGACGCTCGTGGCGCGGGAACCGGGTGGCACTTGCAGAGGAGAACCGGAGCCGAGCGGATCAGACTTAACTTCAACTAACCAAAACTAATAAAGGAAAACCACAAGCTAATACTTGCCGTATTATTTCACGTGGAACAACACATAATTTGGTAATATTTAACCTTGTGCCGATCTGGGGTCATTTCCTCAGGTCGTCGGCACGTAAGTTAAATAAGTATTAATGCAAATAACATTGCAGAACCTGATAAAGTATAGGAAAAGGACGCACAAGCAAACACACACACAAATAAGTAAATACACACGAAATTCAAAATACACATCCACACCCAAGAAGAAATATACCCGTTACATTTAAAAATACCTTAAAATAAGTACACCACCTACGTTTACATTTGAGACACATTTTAGGCATACCCACACACTTTCTTGAAGAAAAAAAAACTTGTTCATTGTTTTCTGATCACATTCCGGGTAATTTAAACTCTAATGTCAAAGAAACTTGTCTACAACCTTAGGAAGACTACACGTTCAGTTGTCGGGGCTTCATCAACCACTAATAGGCTTTCTCACCCTATTAGACGATCTGACCCTCTCCTTCCGATTTCAGAAGAACCCATGGCAACACCTTGCCAAAACCCTACAATGGACTCAAGCAATAATTCTGGCCGTCCCACCCCAACTCCCTTAACACCCACTGTCGGTGGAATTAGCTCGGTAATCTCGACGACATTCAAGCCTAAAGACATTTTGGCTTTCGTTGAGCATTTGCCAACTTTTGACGGCACTCCCCGTCAATTAGATAGGTTCATTACCAGCGCGGAGGAAATTCTAATGCTCATCCAAGGAGCAGATCAAACGCCATACGGCTTACTTACCCTGAGGACCATTAGGAAAAAAATTATTGATAGAGCCGACGAAGCCTTAGAGCTCGCAAATACTCCCCTGGTTTGGGACGATATAAAGAACAATCTCATCCGCCTCTATTCGAGTAAAAAAAGCGAAGCCATCTTGTTAAGCGAACTTAACACATTTTCTGGCAACCATAGTTTAGGGCAACTGTTCTTTGGTATATCAAAGGTGAGAAGCCAACTCTTCTCTATACTTAAAAACAGTGAGCACAACAACGCCGTTATAGACGCCAAGAAAGTTGTCTATAACGAAGTGTGTCTCAACGCTTTTATCACAGGCTTGAGAGAACCCCTCAAGACATTCGTCAGGCTAAAGTCCCCTTCTACTCTCGAACAGGCATACGAGCAATGCCAAATAGAACAGACCTTATATAGGGCACAACACCATCGGTCCAATAGACCAGAGCAGAGATCCAATTAATCAGATGGTAGAAATCAACGAAATAATAACGGCAATAACAACCGCAACGGACGAAACGACCGAAACGACCGTAGAGGACCGTACTCTAATTCCAACCAGAACAGATCATCTAACTCGTACAACCGTACGCCCCGATCCGGTAATAACGATAACCAAGCCAGTACATCAAACCCCTTCCGATCATCGCCGCATAGTCTGAACAATATAGAGGAGGAACCTCAACCCAACCCGAATTTTCGGCAACCTGCCTCGGGAAGTCAACCGGGTACATAAGTCCGGCCACGCATAGTTCTTCTCTCCCTTTCATTAAAATCAAACTACCCCATACAAACCCTCTGAAATTCCTGATCGACACAGGCTCCACACACTCCTTTATCGATCCAAAATACGTTGATTCTCAAAGCTGTGTGACCTTACAAACGCCTATAACACTCAAAACGGCCCTAAATAATTTTACAATCTACCAACATGTATCTATACCATTCCCACCCGAATTTCAAATCACGGGCGAAATGATCCTCCTTCCTTTCAAATTCCACTCCTACTTTGATGGTCTGATAGGAATGGACTTATTATCCTACTTAAAAATAGAAATAGATCTGCTTAACTTAAAACTAAAAACCTCAACTACCACTATTCCCTTATGGACCCATAGCAACTTAACTTCGAACGTATTTAACATCTCTGGGCACACGAAAGCTGTTTTGCCAAAATGGCGTCTTGTCATCGACTATAGGAAACTCAATGAAAAAACTATATCTGATAGGTACCCCATACCTAATATTGCAGACATCTTAGACAGATTGGGCAAAGCCAGATACTTTTCTACACTCGATCTTGCAAGTGGATTTCACCAGATAGAAATGAACCTTGATGACATACCCAAAACTGCATTTACAGTAGAAGGAGGTCATTACGAGTTCGTCAGGATGCCGTTTGGCCTCAAAAATGCTCCAGCCACCTTCCAAAGGGTGATGGACAATATTTTTGGGGACCTCATCGGAACCATCTGCCTAGTCTATCTGGACGATATAATAATTTTCTCAACTTCTCTACAAGAGCACCTTACACACTTAATTTTCGAAAGACTTAGGTCTGCTAACTTTAAAGTACAACTAACCAAGTCCAACTTCCTTAGGAAGGAGACGGAATTCCTTGGCCACATCATTTCACAAGAAGGTGTTAAACCTAACCCCAATAAGATCGAAGCCATTAAAAACTTCCCATGTCCTCACAGTAAAAAAACAATTAAGTCCTTTCTCGGCTTGTTAGGCTATTATAGGAAATTCATTAGGGATTTTGCAAACCTTGCCCAACCCATGACGAAGAAGTTAAAAGGCAACAATAAGTCGATTATAATAGATGACGACTTTAGGGAAGCCTTCGAGTCATGTAAAACCCTACTTTCTAATGACCCAATCCTCCAATACCCAGACTTTACTAAACCTTTTATATTAACCACGGACGCAAGCAATTTCGCAATAGGAGCTGTCATATCACAGGGTCCCGTAAACAATGATAAACCCGTATGTTTTGCTAGCAGAACCTTGTCAACTGCGGAAACAAACTATTCCACAATTGAGAAGGAGATGCTGGCTATTATATGGGCGGTGCAATACTTCAGACCCTACCTCTTTGGCAAGAGATTTACCATAGTCACCGACCATAAACCATTGACTTGGTTAATGAACTTCAAACAACCCAATTCTAAGATAATTCGGTGGAGACTCCAGCTTCAAGAGTACGATTTTGAAGTTGTCTATAAAAAGGGGTCTCAAAATGTAATTGCTAATGCCCTCAGCCGACCAGAGACCTCTATCAACCATTCTGAAGTATTACCGACTCCCCAAACCGTTTGCCCTATTTCGGAAAAACCTCTTAATGATTTTAATTTCCAGCTCCTTTTTAAAATAGCCCCGAATATAAACTATATCACGCTGACCCCGTTTAAACATAAACTTAGGAGGGAATTCTCTAGACCCGACCTCCAATATGATGACATGGTTACCATTCTTAGACAGTCACTTAAACCAAACAAAACATGCGCAGCATTTGCCCCCGATCACGTATTTCTAATAGTGGAAAAAGTCTACCAGACCTATTTCTCTGCCAACAGTGCATTCAAACTTGTTAGATGTTTGAGTTTCCTCCCCGAAATAACTGATAATACGGAAATCGAGAAATCTATAACCGACTATCATCTTAACAGTAATCATCGTGGTGTGGATGAGACATATTTCCACTTAAAAAGGCAACAATTTTTCCCCCATATGTAGGAGAAAATTACTACGTTGATCAGAGAATGTGAAACATGTTTAAAATTAAAATACGATAGACAACCTCAAAAGACTTCGTATCAAATACCCGAAATACCCTCAAAACCGTTGGACATTTTACATATAGACATCTACACGATTAACAAAAACTATAACCTTACCATTATTGACAAATTCTCCAAATTTGCGACTGCATATCCTATAGCTAATAGGAACTGTATTAACGTAGTTAAAGCGTTAAAACATTTTATCTCCCAATTTGGTATCCCCAAAAAGATAGCCTATGACCAGGGAGCAGAATTCGCTAGCGACATGTTCAACAAATTCTGTACTCAATTTAATATTGATCTACATGTTGCGTCTTTTCAACAATCTTCCAGTAACTCTCCCGTTGAACGGCTATACTCAACATTAACTGAAATCTACAAAATAGTACTTGATGCTAGGAAACAGCAGAAACTCAATAGCGAACATGACGAGATAATGTCCGAAGTTCTAATTACTTATAATAACGCAATTCATTCCGCGACTAAACATACTCCCTTCGAACTATTTAATGGACGCACCCATATATTCGATCAAACAATCAAGTTCAATAATGAACATGACTACTTGACAAAATTAAATGAATTCAGAGAAAAATTGTACCCCATCGTTACAGAAAAACTTTCAAACGACATAACTAAGAGAACCCTTAAATTAAATGAAACTAGAACAGACCCTATAACCCTTGAACCCGACACTCTAATCCTTAGGAAGGAAAACAGACGGAACAAAATTACCCCTAGGTTTTCCATCCACAAAGTTAAACACGACAAAGGCCACACTTTAATTACTTCTAGAAATCAAAAATTACACAAGTCAAAGATTCGAAAGATAGTCCTGAAAAATTCACTTTCGTGTCGATTAAAGCCATCTCTGTCCGTTACCTAAACCCGTTTCCACCCCAATAGCCAGATTAGAACTAGGTAAAGCTCTACTAACGACAGATACCCGAAGATAACTATAAACATAATTCCCAAGTTCATCTCAAATGAACAGGAAATAGATAAAATAAAAAAGATATTGGAAAAACAAAATATTACGAAGAAAATTTATACAACTTTCTACAAATTAACACGCTAAGCTACGAACAAAAAATAATTTTTAATATTAAAATACCAATATTTAAACAGCCTGGTTATACCCTCGCAAGACTAGTTCCATTACCCATAAATAACACTTATTTTATAATTACCCCAAACTACTTAGCCTGTAATACTAATAAAAAGAAATATCATATGACACGGAGATGCCCTAAACTAGATGACACATTCTTGTGCGACGAGGATTGGACCTGGACACTCTATACTCTGCTCGGACTGCTAGCATCCTTAGCAATAATCCCATTACTGCACCGACGAACGAAGCACATCGTCCATGTCCATGAAGATCATCGGCTGCCGATCTACGCACCGTCCATACCTTCGCTATGACCGTCGCTTCGAACTGGGGAGGGAGGAGTTACCACCCCACCCCCTAAACCTCCACGCCTCTAGCATTGTCCACAAGTAACCCGGCCAGCCGAATGCTGAGGAGGCACAAAAATCTATGATTATGTATATATTAAGAACCCATGTACACCTAAAACGAAGCCACTTATATATAAGGAAAACTTGAGTAACCCAGAGCTAGAGGAGACTTCTCCGACACAATAAACTTCACTCTGGTTTTACACTTAGAAGAGCTCAGTCGCATTTTTATTCGTCATTTTTGAACAACTCTACATTTGGTAAACTCCATCAGCCTCACCCAGGACACCTTTGATAACTCCATCAGCTTCCCCCTCTGGACACGATTGATATTTAACGCGCTTAATGGTGAGAAGTTGGCCTCAAGAGACGCCCGTGAAAATTGGCTTTCCGAGTTTTTTGCAAATAGGGAGGCAGCCTTCTACGAGAATGATATAATGAAGTTGAATGAAGAAGAACAAAAAACAGAATATAAGTCAGATACGTAATAAACTTCCTAAACTTTAGTCTAATAGTTCTTCATTTGCATCACACATTTTGTTCTTTACGTTAACCTTGTTATTGCTTCGCCAACGTTTTGATTTTTAACCCTAAACTATCCTCTCATATGCTTATACAAGTTGCTTATAAAAAAACGATCAAAGCGGCTAAAAAAATTAATTTAGTTTATGGACCCGATACTGTAAACGAAAGTGTAGCACAAAAGTGGTTTGCTGGGTTCCGTTCCGGTAATTTCGATGTCAAAGATGCAACACGCGGCGGGAGGCCTGTCGTCGAGAATTGCGATAAAATAATGGAAATAGTGGAAATGGACCGTCACGTGAGCACTTATTTAATTGCTGAGGAACTAAAGATAAGCCAGAAAACCTTTTGGAACCATTTGCATAACCTTGGATTCAAAAAGAAGCTCGATGTTTGGGTGCTACACGAACTAACGCAAAAAACATGATCGACCGAATTTCCATCTGCGAATCGTGGTCAAAGCTCGAGGAAGCGGCCCAGACGGTTGCCCAGACCGGATTGACGGCCAGGAAGGTTTTGCTGAGTGTTTGATGAGATTGGCAAGGAATCGTCTACTACGAGCTGCTCCCCTATGGCCAAACGCTCAATTCGGCTCTCTACTGCCAACAACTGCACCGCGTGAAGGCAGCACTCATCCAGAAGAGGCCATCTTTGATCAACAGAGGCCGAATTGTGTTCCCTTAGGATAACGCCAGGCCACACACGTCTTTGGTGTTCCGCGCCAAAATCTCCGGAAGCTTGGATGGGAGGTCCTAATGCACCAACCTTATAGTCCGGACCTGGCAACAAATGATTACCATCTTTTCCTGTCCATGGCGAACGCGCTTAATGGTGAGAAGTTGGCCTCAAGAGACGCCCATGAAAATTGGTTTTCCGAGTTTTTTGCAAATAGGGAGGCAGCCTTCTACGAGAATGGTATAATGAAGTTGAATGAAGAAGAACAAAAAACAGAATATAAGTCAGATACGTAATAAACTTCCTAAACTTTAGTCTAATAGTTCTTCATTTGCATCACACATTTTGTTCTTTACGTTAACCTTGTTATCGCTTCGCCAACGTTTCGATTTTTAACCTTAAACTTAAACTAAATGTCGAAGTTTGATTTCCTATTTTGTTTTTTTATGTTAACTACAATGGAGTAACTATGTTACTGTGCTGTGAAATCATGCAAACATCCGCAGTCTAGCATCGCGTGTTGGCTTTCGAAAATGGTTTACATGCTAAATGTATCGTTTTTGCCGCCTCAGTCTCGGATGCTTTATCCGGAAGAGCTTTTGTTGCACTGGATTTCGTGATGTTCAAAATGAGATGCGATCTTTCATGCGACAGACTAAGAATGGGTTTAAAAAGTTGTTTGGTGGTTTCGACTATCTAAGCTTACATCAAAGCCAAGTCAAAGAGCGTTGTAGAAGTGGATTCCATTAGGAAGTTTTAATATTGCTAATCAAGGCTCACGTCATCTTTCCAGATACTTGTTTCTTTGACAATTTTTTCGCCGAAGCACATTGTTTTATTGCTGAGCCACAAGGCCAGTTATGACTGAAAAGAAGATCTTCCCAATAAAATCAACCTAAATCATCAAACAACCTCATCTTGTGGAGGAAGTAGGGTGTCCGGCATCGAAATCTTAACCAGGGGGATCATTGCACATACCACGCACTCAAACAGCAGAAGGAGGAAATAAATACGATTTATTATGTTTGATTTTGCATTAGATTTTGAATTTCTTTAGGTAGCATTATTTTTCTAGCTTATAGTGCATTATACAGATGTGGTGGGCCAACCATTTTGCTTTTAGTTGCTTTAATAATTTTATTTATTGTGTTCGTTTGTCGGTTAATTTTGTTGAAGTATACAAGTTTAATGCTTCTATCTTGACATTGTTTCATTCCAATTTACCACAATCGCTTTGTCGCCTATTCCTTAACTCGTAGTCTTTAGTCTTTAGTCTTTCACAAACCTTACACTTGAATAAACGTGTGTCGCTAATTCGGTGTTCGTCTTTTCTTTTCTATTACAAAAAACATTGCGCCAACATTAGTTATGGGCCCAGGCCACCAATAAGATATGCAAAATGAGTTTATATCAAATAGAAAAGTTGAGTGAAAGCAATTACGACTCGTGGTGTGTGCAGATGAGAAGCGTTCTCATTCACCAGGAACTATGGAGCGTCGTAAGTGGCAGATTGGTCAAAAATAAAGCTGTCCAGGAGCAGTCTGCAAAGTGGGAATTAAGCGATGAGAAAGCATTGGCATGCATAATTCTGAACGTGAAGCCGTCACAACTGGGATACATAAAAAATCCAGTTACGTCCAAAGAGGCATGAAGTAAATTGCGAGATGTGTATGTGACTAGCGGGCCAATGCGAAAAATTACGCTGTACAAAAAGCTGTTAAATTTCAAAATCAGGATCAGGATAGTGCAATATGTTGCAATATTTAAATTCGTTTGTCGAAATAACTGAACAGCTGACACAGGTGAACATTGATTTGAGTGAAGAATTAAAATTTATAATTCTTTTGTTGAGCTTAAGTGCTGAATATGAATAATTCGTCATTGCTATTGAAACGCGCGACACATTGCCGGCTTTCGATATGAATGTAAAGAATGACGGTAAACAGAGCACAAAGCAAAATCAATTCAACGGAAAGTGTTTTATATGTAGAAAACACAGGCACCTCGCGGCGCAGTGCAGTTCAAAAACACAAAACGGACAAAGTGAGACAAAGAACGAAGAGAAAATTTCGTTCGCGGTATTCGCGGCTGTAGGTAAAACAGCAACAACTAATAAGTGGTGTATCGTCAGTGGCGCGACATCACATATGTGCTTTGAAAAGAAACTGTTTGTGGACTATGAAGAACACAAAGACAAAGTGATGCTAGCGACAAATAATTTTATTGACTCAACTGGAATAGGGACAGTGACAGGCCCGGAGAAACACTTCTGAGTGGGGTGAGGAGCTCTGAAATTTTTTATGCCCCCTCCCCCCTTTTACGACATCATTCAACATCATTCACGGATTTTGCAAAGGTTTTCGGGTGATGAATTCCTCACCCGCTCAGATATCGCATGAGGATTGTTCCTCACCCGACATACACCTTCCTCCGGCCCTGGACAGTGATCATTGTGTTACACGTGCAATGGGCTATGGACATATCGTTGAGTTCAAAAGAAACGAAGCGATAGTGAAGGCCAAGGACAATTGTGTGTTGTTGCGCGCCAAGCTGTATGACAATTTATTTTTGTTTGACGATATTAAGAAACACGGGTTATTTACAATGCAAGATAAGCCAGTGACTTGGCATAATCGGTATGGCCATCTCAACTACAGAAGCCTTAAGAATGAAACAACTGCGAAACGTGTAATAAGTACAAAATAACTGCTGTGCCTTTTCCGAAAAGTTCAGAACATAGTGCTATGGAACTTTTGGAACTAGTTTATACGGATGAATGCGGACCTATGAACGTTCAGTCAGTCGGTGGCGCGAAATATTTTGTGACATTTATAGACGATAAATCGCAAAGAGTATTTTTTGTATTTTATTAAATCAAAAGACCAAGTGTTTGAAAAGTTCAAGAGCTTAATTGAAAATCAAACACAAAAGACAATAAAAGCCATACGCAGTGATAATGGCAAGGAATTTGTCAACCGTCAGTTTGACAATTTTTTAAGTGAGTGTGGTGTAAAAACCACAGCTACAGCTAACCGTACCGTACACTCCGCAACAAAACGGTGTTGCAGAAAGGGCAAATCGAACCCTTGTTGAAATGAATCTACAGATGTTGATAATGTGACGTGTATTATTGACTTTGCAACAAAAGAAAAATTGCTGGAGACAGTTGACAGTTGTCAGAAGAAGGTGCGAGGGCCGACAATGATGAAGAAGTTGAAAATTTGGATGAGATAAGTGCTTCATCCAATGGTCAAAATGTTGAAAATGTATCTTCAAGCAGTTCAGAGGAAGATGAAGGAGAGTCTGAAGGTATTCGTGGTCCGGGCAGGGCCAGATTGGTGTGCACTGGACAGAGAGGCAGACCAAGAAAAGAATACAACATTTTACACAACATTGTCACAGAACCAGAAGTCGAAACTCCCTTAATAGTAAAGCAGGCGTTAAAACGTGATGACGAAGGCAATGTAGAACGCTTCAATTCAAGACTTGTGACAAAAGGATGCAGCCAGCAGTTTGGTGTGAGCTATACCGAAACTTTTTCGCCTGTAATTCGCTATGAAAACATAAGGCTGTTGTTCGGTATAGCAGCCGAAAAGAATTTGTACCTGCATCAGCTGGATGTATCTAATGCGTATCTGAATGGCGAACTAAGAGAAGAGGTGTTTATGAAACAACCTGAGCATTTTGTGGATGCGTGTTTCCCAAATAAAGTGTTGAAACTGAACAAGGCTTTATATGGACTGAAGCAGTCGGAAAGGGTCTGGAACGAAGCTCTCGATAATGCCTTAAAAAAGCTTGGTTTTTGCAGATCCAAGTTCGAGCCGTGTCTTTACATGAAGAAGAAGCAGAATTCATATAGCCTGCTTGCATTGTATGTGGATGACATAATAATAGCCTGTTCAAGAAAGAGTGATTTGGTCGACATTAAGAATAAGCTGCATGAAAAATTCGACATTCACGATAATGGGCCACTACATTTTTTCCTGGGTATGGAAATTAATCGTCAAGGCGAGCTTGGTGCTTCTGTGTGTCAGAAGCAGTACATAAGTTTATGCAAGAAAAGAACAATATGAACGTGTGTCGTTCTGTATCGACTCCTTTGGATCCAGGGTTTCAAATTGGTTGCGTCGATGAAGAGTGTGCTAAGGCAGATGTGACTGAATATCAGTCAATAATCGGATCGTTGATGTACTTGGCGTACATCATAAATACTCGGCCCGACATTCTGCATTCAGTGAGCAAGCTGGCTCAACGCAACTTGAATCCACATCAAGAGCATATGTCCGGGGCCAAACACATTTTGCGGTATTTGTCAAAGACGATCGACTTGAAATTACATTATTGCAAGACTGGGCAAAGTTAGCCAGTGTTCGTCGATGCAGACTGGGCTAACAACAGTATTGACCGAAAATCATATTCAGGATATGGTTTTTACTACGGAGGGTCAGTATTTTCTTGGGAGTCCAAGCAACAGAGTGTGGTCGCTCTAAGCAGCACCGAAGCTGAATATGTAGCCATGACGTCTGCTGCTAAAGAAGCCGTATACCTACATCGGTTGCTGGAAGAGATTGTCATCCCCCGCCCAAGCCAATCCAAATCCAAGGTGACAACTTGAGTGCACAGAATATAGCAGTCAATGTGCACCACAAGCGAAGGAAGCATATTGACGAAAAGCTTAACTACATTAGAGAACTAATAGAAAGTAATCAAATTTCTATGATGTATGTACCATATAAAAAAAATGTAGCTGATATTTTTACAAAGAATTTGAAAAAGTAAAGTATGAAGAGTTTGTAAACAGGCTAGGTTTGAATTTGTAAATTAAATATATAAAAAAGAAGGATTTAACTTGAGAAGTGTTGAAGTATGCAAGTTTAATGCTTCTATCTTGACATTGTTTCATTCCAATGTACCACAATCGCTTCGTTGCCTATTCCTTAACTCGTAGTCTTTAGTCTTTAGTCTTTCACAAACCTTACACTTGAATAAACGTGTGTCGCTAATTCGGTGTTCGTCTATTCTGTTCTATTACAAAAAACTTTGCGCCAACAAATTTGTTTTCGAGTCGTCTCTAAGGTAATAATTAATTTTTATTGTTTGAGTTTACAAATTATGATTTTGACATTCGAATCAAAATCTAAAGCATCTGGAGTGCCGGCAACAAATTTCAATACGGTGTCCAAAAAAGGCTAAGCTTCAAACAATACTATGGTGTATTCTGAGAGTGGATGGAAGTCATCTTACATGATTTAAATCAAAGTCTAGCAGTTACGCATATGCGAATAAGGAAACAAATCAGACATTTTCTCAGTATCATACAATTTTTACGAAATCGGATATATTATTAGAGTGTCTTAACTATTCTCGGTCTTTAAATATTAACACATTTCCATCTATTATTGGTATGTAATTAGCATGAGAATAGTCGGTTATTCGCGCCTAAGCTATTGCCAAAATGCACATAATTGTAATAGAAATACTGTAATGAAAAAAAAGTAGGAGAGGTGAATTTCTTGCGCCGCTTACTTTTTAACTAATCTATTTGGTACGAGGGCGGGTCAATAAGTCCGTGACTTTTTGAATTTCCCGCCTCTTAATTGAAATGGTAACACTGCTCCCGTCAACAGTCATCTGTCAGTTGACTCTTGTCAAAAATTGAACAAGCTGCGACATTTAGTTTGTTTTTGACAGCCGTTAATATCAGACTACCGCGTTGACTGAGAAGAAAATGGAAAAAAGTGAATTTCGTGTGCTCATTAAGCATTATTTTTTGAGGAAAAAATCCATTACGCAAACCAAGGCCAATCTTGATAAATATTATGGAGACTCTGCACCATCCATTTCCATGGTAAAAAAGTGGTTTACTGAATTCCGATGTGGCCGTACAAGCACGGAAGATGCCGAACGTTCTGGACGCCCAGTTGAGGTTTCCAGATCCGAAACAATTGAAAAAATCCACGATATGGTTTTAGCCGATCGGTGATTAAAAGTGAGAGAGATTGTGGAAGCCGTAGGCATTTCACATGGCTCAGTGGTTTCAATTTTGAATGATCATTTGGGTATGAGAAAGCTTTCCGCAAGATGGGTGCCGCGTTTGCTCACAATCGACCACAAATGAAACCGTGTGACAATTTCGCAGGAATGTTTAGCGTTATTCAATCGCAATACGAACGAGTTTTTGCGCCGTTTCGTAACCGTGGACGAAACGTGGATCAACCACAACACACCGGAGACCAAACAGCAGTCAAAACAGTGGGTTTCTCGGGGTGAATCGGCGCCAAAGAAGGCAAATGTGGGTTTGTCAGCCAATAAAGTCATGCCGACTGTTTTTTTGGGATGCACGCGGTATTATCCACATTGACTACCTTCAAAAAGGAAAGACAATCAATGGTGAATATTACAGCAACTTATTGGGTCGATTCGATGAGGCATTGAAAAAAAAGCGACCGCACTTGGCCAAGAAAAAATTTCTTTTCCACCAGGACAATGCACGGGTGCACACATGTGCAGTTTCCATGGCAAAATTCAATGAAATGGGCTACGAATTGCTCCCTCATCCGGCCTATTCACCCGATCTAGCCCCGTGTGACTATTTCTTGTTCCCAAACTTGAAGAAATGGCTCGGCGGAAAGAGATTTGCCTCCAATGACGAAGTCATCTCACAAACAAATGCCTATTTTGAAGACCTCGACAAATCATATTTTTTGGAAGGGATACAAAAATTGGAGAAACGTTGGGCTAAGTGTATAGAGCTCAAAGGAGACTACGTTGAAAAATAAAATAACTTTTTATCTAAAAACCTGTGTTTCATTCAAATAGTCACGGACTTATTGACCCGCCCTCGTATTTATATGTGTGGCTTGTTGTATGCGTAAAATATTTAAAAAAATATGTAATTGTATGTAATTGTAAATGTATTTTTTCTTCCGCACGGGGATCAATTTGTTGCCTTGCCTTCTATTGTTTTTTATGGGTACTGTTTCTCCTACATCCAAGCCTTTATTCTATCTTGATGGGTTACATCTGTCCAGGTTTATTTGCAGAGCTCTTGTTGCTATCGGTTGTTTTTGGAAAATTTGTCAATGCTGGTCAAAAAAAACTTTTTTCCGTTGAAAATATATGGATATGCAGCTTTTTTCCTGCATATGTTGGAATTGGTGTCTCCCGAGTTCTTGTTTTTTTCGGGTGACCGTCATTTTTGGATTTCGTTCAAACCCTCCAGTTTGACACAATTTCGCCGGCCAATTTGCTCATTTTAGGAAAAAAGTAGTCGCGGAGGACTTATTTTATATTTTCCTGGGCGGCTCTTTGAGCACGATTATTTTTGGCACTCATTATCTGCACTTGCTCGTTTTTATCTATTATGTATGACACCATATTTTCGTAGTGCCAGAATAAAAAATATGCTACCAAGCTGTTTTAAAAACTTGCTAGAGTCGATAAATCGCAGTATTTCATTTACGACTTGTGGGTTCACCACTTCTTTAAGAATCTCATAGACGGTATTTTTATCAATGAAATTGATCAATAGGCGAGTCTTGCAGTCTCGTTTAAGCGGGAAAAGTTATGCTTCCAGTATTACTTGGTTCCTGAAGGAATTTACTGGCTTATCAGTGGTCTCAACCGTGTAGTTTGATGGTTGTTCGCTTTGAATAGCTGCAGCGTCTGATTTAGGATAGTCCTGCAAGGCGTTCAAGATTTGTCGAGATAGTGCGCACTACAAAAATTCTCTTTTTCTGGTTTATAGAACATCTTCGTGTTATGTTCATCTGTATAGGATTTCAACCTTTTTATTTTTGCGAAGGTGTTTCTATCCGAGATTGCGAACGTGATGTGGTGGCTGGTGGTCAGAAAAAATTTTGAAATTTGCCTAAAGCCCATAGAATGGAAAACAGCTCCCTTTCGTTTGACGTATAATGTGATCTTTTGAGGTACAAGAAATCATGCTGATTGTTTTACCGTCTTGAGATAAGACCGCGTCGATACTGTTTGGTAAAACATCAGTCGGTAAGTCGATTGGTTTCTTATAGTCTGGATGCATAATCATTACATCCTCTGATGCCAAACTTTTTCGCAGCCAATAAACAAGTTGATATGTGTTTACTTACTAAGCTGTTTTCGCCTTTTCGTATGTCAGTTAAACGTCTTGCTATAGAAGCAATTAGGAATTTTCTTAATCCGAATAAATTTGTTGGTTCGATAAATTCCTGTACGGCTTTGACATTTTTCTGGGTCGGCTTGCGCTCCAACCCTGGTAACTATAAACCCAAGATATTCTATGCTGTGCTTAAAAAATTTGGTCTTTTCCTGTAAAACCCTCATGTAAACTTCAATCAAGCCTCTTAGTATTATTTCGATATGCTTGACACAATCGGTTTTATTTTCTGAAAAAATTATGACATCGTTTATATAGACGTTACATATTTTGCCGATGTGCTCTCTTAGGAAATCATCTATGGTTCTTTGAAAAATGCTTCCCGGATTTTTAAGACCAAGTGGTAAATTAGGTTTTCTCGCGGTCATGACTTAAAGTTTAGGAATGTGACAAAATTAGCTTTGCCGGGTTCGCTAGAATCATGGGTATACTTGGCATCGGGTAGCAATCGGCTATGTTTTTTTCGTTTAGTGTTCTAAAGTCGATTACCAGTCGATTGTTGCTCTTACCCTTGTCGATAGTTTTTTTTAAACAACCCATAAAGGGCTGTTGTATGGACACATTGATGGTCTGATGATGCTTTGTTTTAACAGATGCTTTATTTTGTTATTTAAATGAGCCATTAGCCATTTGTATGCTGAGTCGTGAAGACGTGTTTTCATCGAGCTCCGATAAAATCAATTGATTCTAGTGGATGGTTATTAATAAAAAACAAATAAATATATCGAAAACGAAAAAGACGCTCTGGGCTATGCACCATCGTTCGAATACATATTCTGCGTTTAAAGTAGTATAAATAATAGTTTCAAACAAATAAACAAAAAAAAAAAGCACTATAAGCCAGAACGACACTCGCGCTTAGCGACAACGAGAGCAAGACGATCGCCGGCTCACATTACAACGAAACAACGCGTACTTTTCTTTATCTCCGCGACACCTGCAAACGAAAACAACTAGCGGCCAATAACCCATAACCCAACGAACCTTCTTGTACCAACAAATCAAGAAAGAGCGCACTCTTGCTCTCCCGCACTTCTAGCTCCGACACAAGCTCCGCTATCTGCAACAACAACAACTGGAGAAATATCGACAGCCCGCTCTACTTCGCCATTGGCTGCACCCGCTCACGCTTTTACTGAGTCAGCGAATGCAAAAACAAAAGCCCAAGAGCCAAACGGCATTGCTGCACAACTAGCAAAACAAAACGCAAACAAAAAAGTTGGGTCGGCCTCACAGACTGGACTGGACCGCTATATAACAATAAAGCGGAAGCTTAGCCCTAAAACTTCCGATACAGAAAACAAGCCGAAAAATATACGCGACAATACTACCTCGATCAACAATGAAGCGCCCGCAAATTGCAACACATTCGCTTTGCTGGCAGATACCAACGAGGACGTGCCACTGAAATCCATCGATAACGAACCAAAAAAAATAAATCCTCCCCCAATTTACAACCGCGAGAAGAGCACAAACAAAAGATAGCTTTTATATAATACCCCTCATAAGAGGTACTATAAATTTGTTTTTGTTTTTTTTATTAATTTTCTTTAAATTACATTCTGTTTTTTTTTTTTTAATTACACTGAGTTCGATTGCGTTCGCTGAATTAGCTGTAAGTGAGATTTACTGGCAGTTCCCCAGATTTCTATTCCATACGTCCATATTGGTTTTATTATCGCCTTGTATATTGCAATTTCGTAATGTAGTTTTAGTTTTGAGTATTTTCCTATTAGCCAGTTAAGTTGTCGAAATTTTTTTTTTATTTCATTTCGTTTATTTAGAATGTGCTGCTTCCATGTCAGTTTTGCGTCGATAGTTAGTCCAAGGTACTTGGCATATGGGCGTAACAATATTTGATTGTTGTTGATTTTAATTGCGAAGTTTTTGGGTTGTCGTTTTGTGTATATTACTTGTTGAGTTTTGTCTTTATTTATTTCGATGCCCCATCTCTCAAACCAGTATACTGTTTGTGTCATGATTTGTTGTAGCGTACTTGCAGCTGTTTTTTTCACACGCGCTTAACGACATTAATACAGTATCATCTGCGAACGTAGCAATCATTGATCCAGGGATAGTTGGCTCTGGAATATCGGAGGTGTAAATCAAGTATAAGATGGGCCCAAGCACACTACCTTGGGGAACACCCGCTGACACTGGCATAACATCTGAGCATTCATTGTCATATTTGATATAGAAATATCTGTCCGTTATATAGCTTTGTAGGATGGTATACAGGTTGTCTGGTAGTATATTTCTTAGCTTATGCAGCAGTCCTTTGTGCCATACTTTGTCAAATGCTTTAGCAATGTCCAAGTACACGGCATAGCAAAACTTCTTTTCGTCAAAATCTGTTGTTATTTTATTAATTACTCGATGGACCTGTTGGACAGTCGAGTGCTGCTTCCGAAAGCCGAATTGGTGAGGAGGTATTATATTTTTCTGTTTTAGGGTTGGCTCGATTCTATTTAATAGGACTTTTTCGAATACTTTTGAGAGGACAGGTAATAGCGTGATTGGTCTGTACGAACTTACAGTATTGGCGTTTTTATGGTTTTGGAATTGCTTTAATTTGGCCTACCTTCCAAGTTATGGGAAAGTATTGCAGTCGAAGGATTCCGTTAAACAGGTTTCTAATATAGGTGATTATAGCGTCTGGTAGCTCTTTCAGAATTTTTCCTTGCTTTCTTGTTTTTTATTTGTTTTATGTGGGATTTAATTTCTGCCCTTGTTATAGTTTTAATTGCACAATTTGAGTTGGTGATTTGTGTTGGAAGCTCAGCGTTGCCGTTGTCCATGTCATTGGTAAATGATGTTTTAAAGTGTTCAGCAAAAGTGTCTGCTTTTTCTTTGTTTGATCTCGCCCATGTGTTGTTGTTTCTTTTTATATGCGGCTTGTGTATAGTTGAGTTCGTCAATTTTTTGGTCGCTTTCCACAGAGAATAATTTGTAGATAAGGAAGTTCCGAAGTTGCTAAGGTAGTATTGTAGCCGGTTATCTTTGTCTGCCCTGAGAATTCTCTTGAGCTCGTCTGTTGCTCTATTAAGTTTGTTTTTATCTTCTGGATGCCTAGTCCTTTGCCATATCTTCCTAAGGTACGCTTTTGCCTGATTTTGTCTTTAATAAAGGCGGGAGTTTTCTTTAATGCAATCATTTTTATAGATGGTGTCGATTGCGTTGCTGCATATATGATGTTGTCATTTAAATATGCTATTGCGGAGTCCAGTTCGTTGTTTGTTTTTAGAGGGATATTTATTTCTATGTTCTGTTCCAAAACCTCGCGTAACATATTCCAGTTTGTTTTGTGGTTAAATAAAGGGGGGTCATTGTTGTTTTCTTCTACCCCACCATGTAACGTAATTAATATTGGGGAATGGTGGGAGGAGGGGTCTAGGCATGATTTTATTGTTAGGTTATCGCAAGATATATTTCTTGTAATGCAGAAGTCAATTAAATCCGGTAGTTTGTTTGTGTCAGTTGGCCAGTGAGTCGGCTCGCCTGTGCTTAGGGCACGGCTATTATTGCTTCTTATAGCTTCATACAGTTGTCTTCCCTTTGCAGTGGTAGGTCTGGACCCCAATGTTATGTGTTTGGCATTATAGTGACCTCCTGCCAAATACCGATTTCCCAGTGATTTTAGGAAATCGAGGTATTGGTCTTTTGTACTGTTAAATTTAGGTGGGCAATAAACTGCAGATATATTTATTGGACCCGTTGTGTCTGAGGTCGATATAGTAGTAGCCTGTATGTAGTCCTTTTTGAATCCATTGAGCTCTATGCACTTTATGCTTTTTTTAATTATTACTGCAACACCACCATGGGCCTTACCGTCCGGGTGATTAGTAGAGAATATATTATAGTTAGGTATGTTTATATAGGTTTTCTCAGTTGAGTGTGTTTCAGAAGTGAGCATGACGTCAATTAGCTTTTCATTTAAGAATGTTTTTAGTTCAAGTAACTGGCGTGAAAGTCCGTTAGCATTCCAGATGGCGATTGTACTATAAATTAAATCAAACTTTAAACGAAAACGGAGGAAAACTACAGAAAAGTCACAAACCATCTTACTGCAAACAAAATATGCTTTTACACCTACCAGCTTAAAAGTAGCAAGGGTTTACAAGTAGTACTGAAGGGCATTGAGCCTGATGTAAAGCCCGAAGAGATAGCTGAGGCGCTAAAGGATACGGGATTTTGCGTCAAAAGCGTACACAATATCAAAAACAGAAACAGGCAGCCGCAACCACTCTTTAAGATTGAGCTTGAACCAGAAAACCAGCACCTAAAAAAAACGAGGTTCATCCAATTTATAAACTCCAGCTCCTTCTACACCGTGGGGTTACAGTAGAAGAGCCGCATAAACGTAACGCTCCTGTACAATGTATGAACTACCAAGAATACGGCCATACGAGATCGTATTGCACACTTCGCCCAGTGTGTGTAGTCTGTGGAGATCTCCACGTCTCCACTCACTGCCAAGCTAACAAAGAAAATGCAAGCGCGAAAAAGTGCTGTAACTGTGGAGGTAATCACACAGCAAACTACAGAGGCTGTCCAATCTACAAAGAGCTGAAAACCCGTCTCCACAAAAGAATGAACACGGCACGGGTACACCAAGAAACAGCTACGCTGATACCATCGGAAACAAATCCAGAAGTACTTTTTTCGAAACCAACAAGTATTGCTCCCTGGGTTATACCAAGCACTAACAAGATAAGTTTTGCAGGTCAGGTATGACACCTCCAACCCAAAACTCCCAAACCTCACATGAAGAACAAACAAAATTGGACACACAACAAAACTATAGGCCATCTGAGCAGCAAGAAACGAAAACTACAGCTGGGATCCAAGCCTTACAACAGAGCATGATGGAATTGATGACGTTTATGCGAACCACCATTCAAGACATGATGCGTAATCAAAACCTATTGATACAAATGCTTGTTTCCCAACAATCAAAATAAATTATGGCTACCTTACGCATAGCTACGTGGAATACCGGCATTCTAATTAGGAACCGTATGAAGCACCACTTTTACAAAGGGTTTGCTGAAATTCATCTACAGGCCACATCTATCAATATACAGCGGGAGGACAACACTCACCTCACACTAGCGGCCTTATACTGCCCCCCTCGTTTCACAATATTGGAAGACCAATTCAAGGGATCTCTTCCATGCACTAAGACCACACATCATTGCAGCAGGCGACTACAATGCTAAACATACTCACTGGGGATCGCGCCTTATGAATCCAAAAGGAAAACAGCTTTATAAGACTTTAATTAAAGCCACTAATAAACTTGATCATGTTTCCCCTGGGAGTCCCACATACTGGCCATCAGACCTCAATAAGCTGCCTGACTTGATTGACTTTGCAGTTACGAAAAATATTCCTCGCAGTTTCGTTAGAGCTGAATGTCTACCAGATCTGTCATCTGATCACTCGCCTGTGCTAATTCATCTCAGCCTATATGCAGAAAACGTAAAACCCTCTTACAGACTGACTTCGCACAAAACGAACTGGGTAAGGTATAAAAAATATATAAGTTCACACATTCAGCTAAACCCAAAACTCAATACTGAACCTGATATAGAGAGCTGCACAGGTACACTGGAATCCATTCTTACGGAAGCAGCTCGAAATGCAACACCTAAAACCACAAACGTTACAATTAATCCGAATAAGACTAACGCACAAATCGAGCAACTCGTCCACGCAAAACGACGCTTACGTAGAGAATGGCAATCCTCCAGATCACCATCTGCAAAAGAAAAGCTAAAAATAGCCACACGGAAGCTGACGAACGCTCTGAAACAAGAGGAAGAATACGCTCAGAGCCGATATATAGAGCAACTTTCACCAACAGGTATTAAACATAAGTCACTGTGGAGAACCCACCCAACCCTTCGCCCACCGACTGAAACCGTTTTGCCCATAAGGAATTGCTCAGGCGGCTGGGCACGTAGTGATGCAGACAGAGCTTGACTGAACGTCAAGCTGGTGTGGCTGTTCAATATTAGATCCCTTTAATTGTACATTATTTAAACGAGGCTGAGTTGTTGTATTGCCATTTCTTTCAATATCTGCGTAGGACAAGCTCCCAGTATGGGCTTTGTAAGTGCTAGCTATTGCATGCTGCTGTTTTCGCTGGAGTTGTTGCTGGTTTGCTGCTCTTTTATCTAATCTGGATTGCTTAGGTTGTTGCCTCTTTACAGTGCCTGTTGATCGTCGAAGATACTCCTGGTACCACTGGCAACCTTTGTAACTTGCCGTGTGATTTCCTCCACAGTGTACACAGGTAGTTTGTTGATCATTGGGCGTGCATAATTTGGTTAAGTGATTTTCGCCACAGCGAGCACAATTGGGATGACGACGACAGTATTTAATTGTGTGGCCGTATCCCTGACAACGTATGCATTGAGCAATTTCCGATGATTTACGCATTCTTTCTATCCGCGCTTTCTGTCGGCATAGTGTGTTAATATCATATATGTCATTAATTTTTGCACATGGCTTTATATTAATGACGAATATATTAAGTTTTTCTTCTCTATTACTCCTGGATCTTGGGTTATGTACTTGTAGAACATCAAAACCATATGTTTAAAGTTGGCAATAATTTCGTGGTTTAAGGTGCTATGGTGGAGGCCCTTAACTACTATTCTGTAAGGCTTCTCTTCCTTCATTTGGTACGTATGGAATTCAATTCCCGAACTATCCAAAATATTAACAATGGCTCTATAAGTATCAGCGTCTTTGGAAAATATTCTCACTGTTTCCCCTTCATTGACTTTAACTGTTAAATTATCTAGACTAGTGACCTTCGTAAGAAGCTCAAAGAGATCATTAAAGTTGGTAAGGCTCAGCACTATTTGCGGTGGTTTTGATTGTTTGTAAGAATTCTGCTTATCAGTATTCTGTTGTGGGCTGTTGGATGTCTCATTTGGTACACAGTCATCATTGGGAATATTCGGAGCGACCGATGCACACAAGTAGTAGGATCTTTATCTTGCATAACAATCCAACATGCCATACTTTGTCGAAGGCTTGTTGCATATCTATAAAGACAGCGTTGAAGTACTCGCAGTCATCAAAAGCTTGTAATATGTGTTTCACCAGTCTTTGGACCTGTTCTATAGTGCCGTGTCCCTTTCGAAATCCGAATCGATGATCCGGCAAGATATTACCTTGTCTTATCATTTCGACATTTCGTTGATCCGATTGGCAATAAGTCTCTCCCATAATTTAGAAAGGGAGGGTAAGAGGCTTATAGGCCGGTACGACTCAGGATCAGTTTCTGGTTTCCCAGGCTTGTAGATCATCAAAATAACAGCCAGTTTTCACTGTCGTGGGAACACTTGGACCCTTAAAATAGCATTGAAGATTAGTGCTATATAGATTATCGCTTTTATAGGTAAAACCTTTAGCGTGGCATGGCAAATCTTGTCATTACCTGAAGCTTTATGTTTCGGTAGTATTTTGATAATTTCGGATATTTCTTCTATCCTTATTGGCTTAATAGGCCAAGACATCTGCAATGGCATTTGTAGGTACTGGTGAGTCTCTCTTATTTCCTCTATCGTGGCGAAGTCATAAGGAGTGAAGCGATCCTCCAGGTGGTAGCCGAATGCATTAGCCTGTTCCACTTCAGTTTTTGCAGTTTCCCCACCTGGACAACGTACGGGTACCCATCGAAGTGGTTGTCGTTTAAGCGCTTTTGTGCACTTCCACAGCGAATAGTTTGCATCAACGGTGTAGTCCATGGAAGATAATTTTTGCTCAAAGAAATCATTTCTGAGTTCCTTTAATATGATTTTGAGTTGCTTTGCTGCTCGGTTCCACAAGATTCTGTCCCAAGGATCCTGAGTTCGAATTGCTCTTCTTCGAAGACGTCTTTTAGTTCTGATTAGTTCTCTGGCCTCTCTTGTTAGTTTAATACCATAAGTTCTGGGGCATGACTCAGGCTCAGCCGGTGTAGAAGCAGAAGCAGCTCTATGTATATTTTGCGTTAGAATGTCTACTGCGTTCTCGATGTCTTCCTTAGAGCTTAGAACCGTATTTAACTGAAAAGAGTTTTCCAAATGTTGTCTGAAAACCATAAGATCAGTTCGGCTGTTTATTTACCGAGAGCTTGGCCTAACATAGGCACCTTCTGTTTGTAGAGTAGCAACAAGGGCTACATGATCGGAGTCTAGATCCCAGTTTTCGCAAATACTTGTTCTGTCTAAGTTTATCCCATGGTACACAGCAAAATCAATGCAGGTAGGTGTGTGACTGGTCACATGTGGGTATCTAGTTGGCGAACCTGTTGCAAGGATATAAGCGCTTCTGGCGGAAATGGCTTCTGCTAGTTCTCGCCCCCTGGGTGAATTGTACGTATCACCCCACAGCCAATGTCGGGCGTTCCAGTCCCCACCAACTAAATACCTTTGGCCTCAAGAGACAAGTATGTCACTGAAATGCCTTTCTTAAATTCTATTTGTTGGTGGACAGTATATCGCGCTAAATTACATATCTCCCAGCCCGGTGGAGACCGTAACTGAAGACATCTGAATAGTTCTCGTTTCAATAACTCTTTGCGGGAAATTACGAAGAGAACTCCTCATCAGTACTGCTGCTCCTCCCATTCCGTGATTATGTCTTGAACGTTTGTATGCGGGATAAAAGCTATACCCATGTATCTTAACTGTGTTCCCTCTGTTGAGTCTGATCTCGTTTAGGAGAAGAATGTCAACGCAGTTGTTGTGAGCGAAGATTTCAACTTCTCTGGCTTTACCTGAAATGCCATTTACATTCCAGATAAGAATCTTCAGAGGGTTCATTGCGTGGTGAAGCGTTACTACGAAGTTGGAGAGCCGATGTATCCCCAGTCCGTTGTGTCAATATATTGGCCATTTCAAAAACCATGTTTTCCACCCGTTCAAGTCGTTGACTATTCAGCTTGTTTTGTTGTTGTTGCTCCTGTTGCTGCTGCTGTATCCACGATAGGAATTGCTGCTGTTGTTTTTGTTGAACCTGTTGCTGCCAATTCATAAATTGTTCCTGCTGCTATGCCAATATTGACTGAACATCAAGCTGGTGTGGCTGTTCAATATTAGATCCCTTTAATTGTACATTATTTAAACGAGGCTGGGTTGTTGTATTGCCATTTCTTTCAATATATGCGTAGGACAAGCTCCCAGTATGGGCTTTGTAAGTGCTAGCTATTGCATGCTGCTTAGTTGCATGCTGCTGTTTTCGCTGGAGTTGTTGCTGGTTTGCTGCTCTTTTATCTAATCTGGATTGCTTAGGTTGTTGCCTCTTTACAGTGCCTGTTGATCGTCGAAGATACTCCTGGTACCACTGGCAACCTTTGTAACTTGCCGTGTGATTTCCTCCACAGTGTACACAGGTAGTTTGTTGATCATTGGGCGTGCATAATTTGGTTAAGTGATTTTCGCCACAGCGAGCACAATTGGGATGACGACGACAGTATTTAATTGTGTGGCCGTATCCCTGACAACGTATGCATTGAGCAATTTCCGATGATTTACGCATTCTTTCTATCCGCACTTTCTGTCGGCATAGTGTGTTAATATCATATATGTCATTAATTTTTGCACATGGCTTTATATTAATGACGAATATATTAAGTTTTTCTTCTCTATTACTCCTGGATCTTGGGTTATGTACTTGTAGAACATCAAAACCATATGTTTAAAGTTGGCAATAATTTCGTGGTTTAAGGTGCTATGGTGGAGGCCCTTAACTACTATTCTGTAAGGCTTCTCTTCCTTCATTTGGTACGTATGGAATTCAATTCCCGAACTATCCAAAATATTAACAATGGCTCTATAAGTATCAGCGTCTTTGGGAAATATTCTCACTGTTTCCCCTTGATTGACTTTAACTGTTAAATTATCTAGACTAGTGACCTCCGTAAGAAGCTCAAAGAGATCATTAAGGTTGGTAAGGCTCAGAACTATTTGCGGTGGTTTTGATTGTTTGTAAGAATTCTGCTTATCAGTATTCTGTTGTGGGCTGTTGGTTGTCTCATTTGGTACACAGTCATCATTGAGAATATTCGGAGCGACCGATGCACACAAGGTGGCAGCGGCGTCATTACAAACTTGTGGAATTTCTATACCATCACTGGTTTCGTCCAATTCCATGTCTAGCATGGAAAACCTATTGTTTGAGTTTGCCTTCCTAATTGTTGCTGAATATGGCTCCAGCTTCGCGCCTTTGACCGCTCTCTTGGAGCTAAGGTTGGGTATTAAATTTGTCTTCCTCTTGCTCTCTTTCGTCAGAATTTTTTGCGCATCAGACAATTTAGCAGTAGCTCTTTCTCTAGAGCTCGGCCCACCGATTACTGCAATTGTTGTTGATGTGGTATTGCAAGAAGCACTTGTAAATGTTGTCGTCGTAATTATCGTGCTTGGGTTAACAGATGCAGTGCATGAAAACCGTTGATTATTTAATAAGTCCATCCTGAGCTCCAGCGGAGATTTACCAGCTACTTGCCACATTTCTTCATAATTAATCGGCTTATTACTAAGCTGAGAGTTAGAAGTTTAGTTGTTCGTATCCATTTTACAGTTATTAATCCAGTCCAGTCCAGTGCTTATTGCCCTCTTTGCGGCTGCGCGCGGGATGAGGGGCCCAATGGGCAGTGAATGCAAGCTTATCACACCTCTCCCACTATTGTATGTTGTTGTCCAAATGCCGAGTCTGCAAGGCAGAGTCCAAAGTTTAGAATGCGTACTGGTTTGCACAGCAGCAAAATAGATAAGCTTTTTATTAAATTAGACTGTTATTTTAGTTTTCTCGTTCACGTGATCTCCAGTGTGACAGCTATCACAAAGTATTCAGATTTAGTGACTGCCGTCAGAGTTGTATTTACGAACGAGTGCTCTTTATTCAAGTAAAAATGAAAAACAACTTTTTTTTTTTTTTTCAATTTTATTTTATTTGCTGGATCTTCTCTTCTTAATAGAGACTTACAACAAGTTTTAAAATCTTAGACTAATATAACTAAAATCCAATTTTAGCGATGGGTTTAGTTTTAAGCACGGCTCTAATTATATCGGAACTGAGCGAGTGGATGATCGGCACGTTGAAGTCTGCTCCAACTGGAAGTTCTGGTTAGCGAGCGTGCAAGAGGATTTGGATGAGATGTTAATTTAGCTTGGTGTTTTGCTTTTTGATGGAAAATTTCGTCAGAAACGATGTTGATATTTAAATCTCGATGAATGTTTTCGTTCCTTATATACCAAGGAGCACCAGTGATGAGTCTAAGTGTCTTAGATTAAACTCTTTGAATTACTTCGATGTTACTACGACTGGAATTTCCCCAAAGTTCAGAGCCGTATTTCCATATTGGCTTGATCACGGTGTTATAGATAAGTATTTTGTATTCAAGGCAAAGAGGTGATTGAGAGTTGATTAGCCAATGGAGCTTGTTGGTCTTCAACTTTAGTTGAGTTTTTTTGGCTGCTATGTGTGAGCGCCAGGTGAGTCTCCTGTCAAGATGGATACCCAAGTATGTGACGGTGTTTGACTGGGGGATTCGTGCTCCGTTTAGAGTAAGGTGGGGACAGGTTTGTCTGTTCAGTGTGAATGTTACGTGTTTACATTTACTTTAATTTACTTTAATTCTCCAGTTAGCTAACCATTTTTCAAGAGATTCCAAATGGTTTTGTAGAATAACAGTTGCTCTAAGGGGACATTTACTCCGGCTAAGAATGGCAGTGTCATCTGCAAAAATTGATGTGGTAAGTTGAATGTTTGTCGGAATGTCCGATGTGTATAGTGTATATAGAATGGGACCGAGAATGCTTCCTTGAAGGACTCCAGCTTTGATTTCACGCTCAGCAGATGTTGAGGCGCTGCATCTTACGGAGAATAATCTTTTATGCAGATAGGATACGAGGAGTTTGTGCATACTATTGGGGAGTAATGTTTTGATCTTGTACATGAGTCTATCGAGCCACACCCTGTCAAACGCTTGGGCAATATCAAGAAATAAAGCAGAGCAGTATTCTCGTTGTTCAAACGCAGAGCGTATTTCCGTGGTGATACGGTTTACCTGTTCTATTGTTGTTCTATTGTATGAGTTTTTCGAATAGTTTTGATAAGCAGGACAGAAGACTTATTGGTCTATATGAAGATGCTTGTTTTTTGTCTTTACCAGGTTTTGGAATCATAACTATAGTTGACTTTATCCATCTTTGAGGAAAATAACCATATTTAGTCATTGCGTTGAAAAGCGTGCATAAATGATTTACAGCACAGCTCGGTAGTTCAATGATCATTTTTGGAGTATTTCTATCGTGGCCCGGTGCTTTGTTCGGCTTTTATTGCTCTTTGATTATTTGAGTAATTTCGCTTGATCGGAATTTCAGGGGCGTAGTGTGTATTATGTCAGAGCTTGAGAATTCCGGAAGCTCAAATAAATTGGTCGCAGGATTTGGTTGGAAGACTTCTTGGAGGTGTGTTGCAAACACGTTCGCCTTTTCTGAGTCACTTCTAGCCCATCTTGTAAGACTTCGGATAGGGCTGTTTGTTTCAATAGGGACACTGAGACTGCGCGCTTTCCAGAGTGGGTTTTTGGCACATGTTGGAGAGAGTTGTTCGATGTATTGGTGTTGTGCAAGATATTCTTCCTGTTTTAGTACTCTAGAGAGTTTTCGAGTTGCAGCTTTTAATTTCTCTTTGCTTGCTGGTGATCTGTTTTTTTGCCACTCTCGTCGTAAATGTCTTTTTTCTAAAAGAAGCTGTTGAATTTGCCTATTTGTACGGTACTGATGTACTACTTTTGGTTTCATTTGAGGTGTAGATACGCGTGCAGCAGTGGTGAGAATAAATTCAAAGGCATTTACAGAATTATCAATGTCAGCCTCGTGGTGCAGTGTTGGGCTTAGCTCAATGTGTGAGCTTATATATTTTTTGTAGCGGAGCCAGTTTGTTTGGTTGGATGTAATAATAACTGAAAACAACTGAAAATAACTTTTAGATTTAAAGCTAACATGAGTTCGAAAATCATGACGGACACGCAAAAATGCGATTTGTCTGTTGCGTCATTGACTCCGCCCAGTTAACTTAAGATAACTACGCCCGCCTCAAGATGCAGGCCGCCCTCGGCCAACCCTATTCGTTGCTTTGTAACCATAATCGCCTCACTGCTCTTTTTGGCTCTCCCCTTTTTTATGGAGTTTCTTCATCTCCCTCTAAATTGCTTCTCCTTCTCTACACTGAAACCAGTCCTACGTTACTCTTGTTGGATCGCTCTCTTCATCGCATTTCTCTGTATTCGCTGGACCATCTGTTTTGAGTGGACCAACTGTTGGTTAACTCAAAATTTACGTACCTCAAAAAAATGCGAATTTGGAGGCGCTGTTATAAAGCGCTCGCATTAAAATGCGCTGGAGACTTGGTGATCTCTTGGGTAGAGACATCGGTCTCATCTGGTGCGGTTTGGCCTGTCGAGAGATAGAAGTAGAGATGCGCACGCTTAAGCGGAAATTTCGTATTTCGCCTCATTAAATGAACAATTTCTCAATCTTGAATCTCTATCACCTTTCAATTTATCTCCACGTAGCTCCTTTTAAAATATTTGTGACCAAATTTAACTTTAAGAGATTCCCAAGGCTCTAGTCCTGTAGCTATTCTTGTTGCTGGGAAAAAGTTAGCAGTATTCTTGGTCAACTGAACCTAACCTATTTTTGCTTACAGTGTTTCTTTTGACTTTGAGCGCTTTAACTTATTCGTTACTTGTTCGTATATTCCTCCTATGTGTGATTCAATCATTTATATAGTTATCCTAGACTTCAATTTACCCCTCAATTTATGCATCCCCACTCACTATGATAACTCGCTGTTACCCACTACCCAAAATTCCACTCCCATGATGTGTTTACGGCTCGTTCATCAATCAAAATCTCATTTTCACTAGGTCAAGATAATGTACCTAGTTGCATTCTCAAACGGTGCTCTGTTATTCTAGGCTTACCTCTCACTATACTATTTAACCTATCACTATACTATTTAACATATCCTTGGAGCTAGCATCCCTATCAAAGTTATGGAATGCATCATCGTTATACCAAAATATAAAAAAGGTTCTAGGGCTTCCATTTCCAAGCTACTAAGCTACAACATTCCTGCAAGAGCATAATCTCCCCATCACATCATGGTTTTGTCAAGCTTCTCTCGAGAACAACTAATATATCAGAATTTTCTTCGATCATCCATCGAGGGTTTCAGTATCGCTTGCAAACAGAAGCATTTTATACTACCATTACCAAAGCATTGTTTATACACTGTTGTTTATACTCTTTGTTAACGATCTTGCCAATGTGATTATTTACGCCTGTACGCTATTTGTGCCTCTCAAGTTATGCTATTCCATCTCGGAACATTTTCTGCATAGGCATCTGACATTAGACCTAGATGAGCTCTATTCGTGGTGATCAAGCACTCTTCTCTTCCTTTTTTTTTTTTTTTTATAACATTCTTAATTTGTATTTAAAATCTGTCCGAGTGGATAATCATTAAATGGTGTGGGGGGGACCTTGACTTAAGGGAGGTACATGGAATGTATATCTTATGAGGTTGACTTAGGTGTCTATTGGTTGGGGAGATCAAGCGGGTGTTTCCTTTTCAGGCGTCTTGGGGATTGCCTATTATCTAGGAGGTTGATGGCCAGATGGTTGGGGTGGTTATCCAGTCTTTTTATGTATCTTGCGCTGAGACGGGTGATCTCCTCTGCTACACATCTAATTCCAAGCTCTTTATGGATTATTGAGTTTTCGTGGTACGGATGGGCGTTCGTTCTCCCTGCGTAGTGCGAAGGTTATTTGTGTAGATTTGTCGGCGTTGACCACGATGTTCCATCGTTTCATCCATGGACCGAGGGCATTCAGTTGCCTCTGGATGATGGCTGAAGCTTCCTGAGGATCTGTGGCGGAGGCTAGGAAGGCGGTGTCATCGGCATAAGTGGCTACTGTGAGGTTTCGGGAGGGCGTGATGGGGAGGTCCGCTGTGTAGAGTGTGTATAAGATGGGTCCAAGAACACTGCCTTGTGGTACTCCTGCTCTTATGGGCCTAGGGGTGCTGATTGATGATCCGCATCTCACTCTGAATTCTCTTCCCTCTGTGTATGACTTGAGGAAGGCGAAATGGGAACCTTCCTCAAGGAGGTGGATTCGCAAACTCAGCGGCATTGTGCATCTCTTTGGTTAGTTTTTCTATGGCCGCATCTATGTTGCTTGGTGTGGAAAGAGGGGTATCTGGGTACTGGGAGGAAAGCATCCAAAACGTAAACTTGGGGGCATTTGTGTGTTTTCCGGTGAGTCTTCTAAGCGGGGTTTTTCTGAGGACTGGGATGTTTAGGAGCAAGTTTACTGCGCTGTGGTCAGATAGCAGTTTATCATAGCTTGAGCATGTTATCTTAGAGTGTCCTATGCCCTTGGAGACGGCGAAGTCCAGCAGATCCGGCTGTTTTGAAGGGTCGGTAGGCCAGTGTGTGGGTTCTCCAGTGGAATGGCCAGACTCTTCCGCTGCAGGTACTTATAGAGCTTTATGCCTTTGGGGTTGTTTGTGCGGGACCCCCACCAGGAGTGTTTGGCGTTAAAGTCTCCGGCTGCTATAAACCGAGAACCCAGGGACTCAAAGAAGTCCTGAAGGTGGATCTCGGTTATCGAGTGTCTGGGTGGGAAGTAAACCGCACCAATGGTGATATCTCCCTGTGGGCTAGAAATCCTGGTCACGGCGCACTGAGCCCATTCCTCCTGAAACGCGGGAAGTTCCGTGTACTGAATGCCACTCCTGATGAGCATAGCTGCTCCTCCGCGTGCTCTGCCAGATGGATGGTTGGCATGTAACAGTTCGTACCCGCTAATTAATAGGATCTGGGACAAAAGTGGGATTCCGAAACTAGAAGAACATCGATATTGTCTGTTTTGATGAGATGCTCTACTTCGGCTTTGCTCCTCTGCAGGCCGTTTGCGTTCCAAAAAACTATGTTAAGTCTTATTTGCATTACTTTTTGTTTAGGATGGGAGCTATAAACTGCATCATCTGTGAGAACATCTGCGATAACATCTGCGATATCAACTTTTCCATCATCCTCTTAATTGATCCTTCCATGCGGGCAAGCATCGTATCAAACTGGTTGGGTTGTGGGGCTTCGGGAGTGGTATGAGGGGTTTGTTGGGGATTTGTTGGCTGTGTCACTTGGTTTCCTAGGAGTACGTCCCTATAACTTGTACCATTAATGATAGTTGGTATCTGGATGAGAGGTGGTTTGTTGCTACTCTCAACGGGTCTGACTTTAGGAGATTGCTGCGCTTTTGCCTTTTTGTAGGCAGGGCATCCTCTGAACGACGCTGGGTGATCAGCTTGGCAATGTAAGCAGCATGCTTTCTCATCTTTTTTTTTGGTGCATGACCTAGAGTCATGAGAATCACCACATTTCACGCAGCGATGTTCCAGGAAGCAGTAGCGCTGGGTGTGTCCAAACCCTTGGCATCTGAAACATGGTGGAACGTCGTTGAATTTCAGTGGGGGCTCTACGAAAACGACTGATCTGCAAATCCTCTTTATTTTAAAAACCTCTGTGTTGGTGCTTGCTGGTTCTAGATTGACAAAGAAGATCCCCAGTGGTTGTTTGGATTTCCTGCCAATGGGGTTGTGCAGATCCCTCACAGTATGGCCGTAGTTGTGGAGTTCTTCTTTAATTTCAGTCTGGTCCGTTGAGTGGTGAAGTCCCTTGATGACCGCCCTGTAAGCTCTCTCATCCTTTGGTTGGAAGGTGCGGTGTCTTTTGTTATGTGCCACGAGGTGCTGACGTAGGGCTGTGTAGGACTCCTTGTCTGGCATCATTGCGCGTACGTTATTATTTCTCTCCGTTTTATAGGAGAAATCCTTTTCGGATCCGACTAAATCCGATATCATCTTGACAAAAGCTGCAATGTCGGTCACGTCTGGGATGTAGATCGGGGGAGGCTTGAGGGTCTTAGGGATCGGGATTGGTTTCTCTTCTGTTTTAGATGCGACTGCCTCTGAGGCAGTTTTGGGTTCGTCATGATCGTCGTCATCTTCTTTTCTTGAGAGGAGGGCAAAGGGGTTATTTGCCAGCTTGCTGTGCAGAACTGCGCTGGTGCTAGGTGTGACGTTTGGCTTCTCTCCTTGCCTGTTACGCGCGGACTTGCGCTTGATCTCGCTGGGCTCCGAGAAGGAAGAGCTCCAGCTTGAGTCTCTGCTCGATCTGCACTTCCTTGCTTTGAGGGCCTTCTTACTGGGCATTGTTTTGCCGAGCTTAATGGCACGTGGAGGAGCCTACCAGTCCATACTCTAGGTTGGCGTTCTATAACGTTCATGCAGATAATAAGTCACAGCAGCAACGGCAACGAAAGGGCAACGGACAAAGTAGGACTCCGCCCTTGGCAGCCCGACCCGGCCCGTAAAATGTGCAATCCACCAAGTCCCACGTGCGGGAATAACAAAACACAAAATTCCGAAAAATAATTCAATTTAAAATCGAAAACAAAGTTCCTTTTTGATGAACGATTTTTCAAACGTAAATGTATGATTTGACTCTTCTCTTCCTAAACTGCTCAAAATGCTGGGATCCTGACAATAGTCTTCAGCCGTACCATTGCAGGCTTAAGTTTTTGAAGCTACATTCTCTAAGGGAGCGCCGAACCTATGCTGGGGTCTTTTTTCTACAAAGGCATATACATTAAAAACATCTTTTAGAGCAACTATCTTTTTCCATCCCTAATACATATAATAACTAGGGCTTTTAGACTCCTAAAGTTACCTATTCGCAGTTCCAATCACGCTAAACACGATCTCTTTCGCACTATATGTAAAACTTATAACCTCAAATAATATAGGTCGTAATATAATATAGGTCGTTTTAGTCTGAACACAAAACCAACAGGCTTATGCTGTTCGTATGTAGATCTACACCAACTTATGAACAGAGGACTTAAATTTCTAGTCCGTCTTTTTGGAATGGTAAATGTTAGTTGTATTGGTAGATATTGGCTGTCTACGTTACCATTAATAAAATTATAGAGGATAACGACCCCCAGTATCTTTCTACGATTGATTAGGGAAAATAAACTGATTAGGAGTATGTTAAAATAAGATGGGAGGTGAAGATTTGCATACCAGTTAAGTCCCCTAAGAGAAAACATCAATAAGTTGTTTTAAACGTATTTTTTTGACGTATAAGCATTTAGTTATATAAGGGTCATTGAATTTCTTAGACCATCTTTTAATTAAGCCAAACACACCTTTGGCTATATTAACTATCGTAGAAATATGGTCGGAAAATTTGAGTTTGAGTCTAATATGACACCAAGATCGTTAACCTGGGTTTGTCTTTCTAAGGAAATCCCATAGAGAAATTTTGACCTGATTAGGGCAAAACGATAAAAAGGCATCAGCTTACAATTTGACCTGAGGAAAATTCCATAATATTAAGTTTACTCAAAAGGAGTGTGTTGTTGACAAAGTCAAATGCTTTAGTGAAGTCCGTATAGATGACATCTGTTTGAAGGGCATCAAAGACATACATAAACAAGTAAGAAAAGTTATCTTCGGATTGCCGAAAATGGTATACCCTTGCAGATCTTTACAAAATTGCAATAAGTACTTATGTAAAAATCAGAAGTTTTTTTTTAAATTGTTGGTATGGCTATGTCAAATAAAAATGTTGAATTCGGTTGCAATAGCTTGGAAAACAAAAAAGTTTTCCATACAAAGACTTGTTTTCATATCGTTCGTTTGTACGACAGCAATGTGATATAGTGGTCCGATCCGGACCAAACTTTCACAAATCATGTATGGCTATGTCAAATGAATAAATGTTTAATTCGGTTGCGATAACTTGGAGAACAAAAAAGTTTTCCATACAAAGACTTGTTTTCCTATCGGTCGTTTGTATGGCAGCTATATGATATAGTGGTCCGATCCGACCGATTCTTAAATTTGATCTGCGTGCAACAAAAATAATGATCTGGTAAAAATTTCAAAACGCTAGCTTTAAAACTACTGTCTATTTTTTGCATAGAAACAGACGGACAGACGGACATGGCTATATCGACTATATATCGACTATATCGGCTGTTGATGTTACACATTTCTGGAAAAAATTATAATACCCTCTGCAAGGGTATAAAAAGGAAGTCAGCTCGAAGAGGTGTGGTGCTGGAGCGATCAAACCATGTTGCATGGAGAAATAATTGAACTGCAGAGGTGTTGCAGACGTGGTGTGACCAATTTTTCGAAAAGCTTAGGGATTTAGAGATTCCTCTATAGTTTGTAGTATCGGACTTTTTTCCTCTTTTATGTAGCGGAATTATGAAAGATTTCTTCCAAATGTGGGGAAAGATCAAAGTTTCCAGAGACAGGGAGAAAGGTTTTAGAAGAGGTTTGCAGAACGGCTTACCGCAGTTTTTCAGTACACAGCCAGGAACACCATCACGACCTGGCGAATAGACTGGTTTTACCTTCAGAAGATCCGATAAAACACTTCTTTCGGAGAAAGATGGTCTGAAAATAAGATTGGCTGATTGAATATTGTATGAATGAGGCTGATCTATAATTGTAGGAAGTGAATTGTTTGAAAGAATGTTGCGAATAGATAGGCAATACCCTAATTAGCCGATAAATGTTTAAAGAAAATAGATGGGGGAAAAGATACATGTTTCCGCTTAGTGTTCACAAAATTTTAAAACTGATTCGGATCCTGTGTAAACTGGATACGGCAGTGGTAAATAATATTTTAAGACTTCTTGTAAGCCAAGGCGGATCAGTCGAGGCGGATGGAT
Organism: Drosophila merina; assembly: GCA_035047645.1. Classification (NCBI taxonomy): domain Eukaryota; kingdom Metazoa; phylum Arthropoda; class Insecta; order Diptera; family Drosophilidae; genus Drosophila; species Drosophila merina. The sequence continues at coordinate 20,932,859 of JAWNPH010000089.1, read as the reverse complement.
ACCTTCATGGCACGCAAGGGCCGAAGAAAGCGTTAAGAGTTTTGTACAATGTTTCTAAAGCGATATTAATATTAGTGCATTCCCAGAGATCGGACCCATCGAATGTATAAATTTAATTGCTTAGTTTCTGAAAGTCAGCCTCACGAAATCAGCGAGTTTTATGAACTACATGGTAAGACTGAAGATTGCTAGCAGTAAGGGTTTCAATGGACACCCCAAGCGTTGGGTGCTTAGGATTATTGGGATCGAAAGTGGGATGGCTCTGGAAAGGTTTATTCCATTTCGTTCAAAGCATAGATCTACGGGCTCACCTTAAGAATTCTTTACGTGGTTTTTTTTGAACGAGGGAGATGTCGAACATACCCTCAGTAAAATCATGGTGTGTTAAAAGTGATAAAGATGGTGAATTCTGGATGTTTTACCAAATAAGTTCAGGTAAATTGAAGTCTCCTACAGTAACTACCATGTCACTGTCGGACATGCGATTAGAAACCAGCTAAATCAGAACCAGTCGGTTCTGAAGAAGGTGGTAAGTATGAGCATGTTATAAACAATAATGTTCAATATCACCTCTTCAGAAGCGAAGTCGGAGTCCACAGAGATTACGACTCCTCCTCCTTTTCGCAGTGGTCGTCTGTAAGTGGTGTACCTGTCTGGAAAAACGTCGGAGCTAAAAATCTTCGGCTTAAATCAGGTTTAGTTAAGACTTTTATCTGGGATACAAATTATCTTAAATTACGTCCCCTCAGAGCTGTGCTTTTTGTGGTCTTACTATTTAATAGCATTCTGAGGCTGGAACACTTTCCGAGGAAGTGGAAATCCGCAATAATAAGTATGATTCCAAAACCTGACAAGCAACCTACTGAAGTAAAGCCTTATAGGCCCATTAGTCTTTTACCTGCGCTAGGAAAAATGATGGAAAGGGCATTACTGGATCGCATCCTCAGATTGAGTAGCGTGAGCAAAGCTATTCCTCAAAAGCAATTCGGTTTTCGAAAATGTCATGGCACACCAGAACAGCTTCACCGGGTGACCAACTTTGCCAACCCCAAAGTCAAAACGCTCTATAAGTACTGGAGAGCCCACACACTGGCCTACCGACATTTCAAAGCAGCCAGATCTGCTGGATTTCGTCGTCTCCAAGGGCATAGGACACTCTAACATAACATGCTCAAGCTTTATCATAGCTACTATCCGACCACAGCGCCGTAAACTTTCTCCTAAACATCCCCATCCTCAGAAAAACCCCGCCCAGAAGACTCACCGGGAAACACACAGATGCCCCCAAGTTTACGTTCTGGATGCTTTTCTCCCTGAACCCAGATTCCTCTCTTTCCACACCAAGCAACATAGAAGCGGCCTTCGAAAAAATAACCAAAGAGATGCACAATGCTGCTGAGTTTGCGAATCCACCTCCTCCGACTACCTGAGAACACCTAAAAGAGACGTGCACTTGGGGTCTCCTAAATTCGCGGCCCTCGTGGCCGAAAAAATGCGCCTCGGAAGAGTCTGGTTTTCCTCGCGCAACCCCAGGGACAAGACAGCGTTTAATCGTGCCACAAAAGAACTGAAGGACAAGCTATCCATCCTACGGCAGGACTCCTTCCATAGATTCCTTAAGGAGCTGGAACCTGGAGACCCGCAGCACAACCTGTGGAATGTCACGAGGCACATATAAAGACCTGCGAAGAAGATATCGCTCGTGGGCAAAGTGGATAGTTCCTGGTCTCAGCGGCCATCAACCTCCTAGACAATAGCCAATTCCTAAGAAGCCTGAAGAGGAAACACCCGCTTGGGTGACCGGGTGACCAACTTTGCCTTTGAGGCAAAGGAGAACAAGATGTACACAGTAGCACAGACAGAGTTTGGTATGACGGCCTTCTATCGAAGCTAAAAATGCTCTTGACGCCGCAATTATTTATACATATTAAAAGTTTTCTTGCAGAAAGGAAATTTAGTGTTGTTGTTGATGGCGAAAGTTCATCACAGCGATCCATCTTGGCAGGTGTACCCCAAGGTAGTGTGCTAGGCCCGACCTTGTATTCGCTGTACACTTCTGACATGCCGGAGTCCTGGTGCTGTACGGAAGTGGAACACGAAGACAGTATAATAGCAACATACGCGGACGACAGTGCGGTAATGGTCAGGAGTAAAGAAATGAGTACTACAACCAAGACCCTACAAAATTACGTAACAGCTTTCGAAAAGTGGGCAATGGAATGGAACATAGGAATTAATTGCAGCAAGCGTGCTTGCGTAACATTCGCCAAAAAGCCTTTGAATTGCGCAGAATTTAAAATGCTTGGCTCCACACTTCAACAAAAGTCTCACTACAAATACCTTGGTGTGATTTTGGACAGAGGATTAACGTTCGAAAGGCACACAATATGATTAAACAGGCAATGCTTACAAAGGATACAAAAACGTCATGGCTCCTTTCGCCGAGAAACAAAATTCGTTGACAAATAAAGTCCGCCTTTATAAATCCATTTTGGGCCCATTTGGATGGTACGGAAATGTACGGAATTACAAGTAAATCAAACCTTAACATTGCCAAGATAGGCGATGTATGCAGGACACACGCGGATACTTAAGACGTCTTGGCCTCCACCCCAACACATTGGCGAGGAGGCTTACCCACCCCCACGAAAAAGAAGACTGAAGAATTATTACCCCCAACATCTTCCTTCCAGATTTTTCTAAAAAAAAAATAATTGTATTGTAAAATATAATATAATAGTATACTAATTTAATAGTAATTTAATGTAATGTAAATGTTAATAGTAATTTACTAAATGTGCAGTATGTATTGACATACCTTTTAGTAATCAATTTTTATGTACAACCTGTAAAGCTGCCACATAGGTAACAGTAAATATGTTAACGTAAGGGTTTTTTTTTAATATTAACTTTGCTTTTATTTATTGAATCCTCCTAAATAAGAACTAACAATAAGTTTGAAAATCTTAACTATTACAAATTTTTTCTAAACAGTTTTTTTATTTTTCCAACTGTTCCGGGATTAAGCATCCCTAAAAATTTCTTCGCTGGGTTGGTAGGTCCCTTCGTCGGAGACGGGAGTGACTGCTGAGCTGGGTTAGGTTTCTCGCTAGGTGGTTCGGGTGCAAGGAAAGCTTGCTCTGATATTTTTTCATAAGCTCTGTGATTTTATTGGTGATTTGTGGAATATTTAAGTCTCTTTGGATGTTTTCGTTCAGAACGTACCACGGTGCCCCAGTGATGTGCTCGCTGTATGATGTCAATATTGCTGTTGCTGGCATTGCCCCATAGCTGTGCGCCATAGGTCCAGATGGGTTTCAATACTGCATTGTAGAGTAAGACCTTATGGTCCAGGCTGAGCGGAGAGCCAGCGTTGATGAGCCAGTGTAAGTTGTTGGCTTTGAGCTTAAGATGTGTTTTTTTCGCTTCAATGTGCCTGCGCCATGTGAGATAGAGAGCCACTTCTCAGTGTCTATGAGGTGCAATGCCAGCTGTGCTGTAGCTTGGATTGGGGACCTTGAACGGCTAAGGATAGCTGTATCGTCGGCAAACGTGGACACTGTTAGGCGACTATTTGTAGGAATGTCAGCAGTATAGATGAGGTATAAAGTTGGCCCAAGAACGCTGCCTTGGGGGACTCCATCCTTAATTTCGTGATCAGTGGAAGTAGCAGTGTTGCACCGCACTGCAAACTTTTTATCATATAGGTATGACTTTAGAAGTGTGTGTGCTTTCGGGTAAAGCTTTTTTAACTTTAAACATTAGGCCGTCTAGCCAGACTCTGTCGAATGCTACGGATACGGCTGTTATGTATTCTCGATTTTCAAATGCAGTTCATATCTCCGCTGTTATTCGATTCACCTGTTCAATGGTTCCGTGGCTTTTGCAAAAGCCAAATTGATGGGCTGGGATTATATTGTGGGCTCTCAGGTGTGGATTCAGTCGGATTAGCAGGCATTTTTCGAATAGTTTTTATATGCATGAGAGTAGACTTATTGGTCTGTAAGATGAGGGAACTGTGTGGTCCTTACCAGGCTTCGGAATCATTATGATAATGGATCTCTTTCATCGTTGTGGAAAGTAGCCAAGTTTTATGATGGCATTAAAGAGCTGCGTTAGGTACCGAACTGCAGAATGTGGCAGCTCGACGATCATTTTCGGGGTAATAAGGTCGAAGCCGGGGGATTTTTTCGGGCTGAGATTTTCTTTAATTATGTTAGATATTTCTTTTGGACGAAACACAATTGGGGTGTGTTGCTGGTTGCAGGTTGCGGTTGAAGACGGTAAAGCAAATGTGCTAGTAGCCTCGTTTGGCGTAAATACATTATGTAGGTGAGCGGCAAATGTGGTGGCTCTGTCCGCATCACTACGTGCCCAACCGCCTGAGGAATTCCTTATGGGCAAAACGGTTTCAGTCGGTGGGCGAAGAGTTGGGTGGGCTCTCCACAGTGACTTATGTTTAATATCTGTTGGTGAAAGTTGCTCTATATATTGGCTCTGAGCGTATTCTTCCTCCTGTTTCAGAGCGTTGATCAGCTTCCGTGTGGCTATTTGTAGCTATTGTTTTGCAGATGGTGATCTGGAAGATTGCCATTCCCTACGTAAGCTTTTGCGTGGACGCGATGCTCGATTTGTGCGTTAGTCTTATTCGGATTAATTGTAACGTTTGTGATTTTAGGTGTTGCATTACGAGCTGCTTCCGTAAGAATGGATTCCAGTGTACCTGTGCAGCTCTCTATATCAGGTTCAGTATTGAGTTTTGGGTTTAGCTCAAAACTTACATATTTTTTATACCTTACATATTCCAGTCTATTCGCCAGGTCCTGATGGTGTTCCTGGCTGTGTACTGAGAAACTGCGCTAAGCCATTGTGCAGACCCCTTCTTAAACTTTTCTCTTTGTCTCTGGAAACTTCGATTATTCCCCAAATGTGGAAGGAATCCTATATAATTCCCCTACACAAAAAAGGGAAAAAATCGGATGCTGCAAACTATAGAGGAATCTCTAAATTGTCGGCAATTCCAAAGCTTTTTGAAAAATTGGTAACACCACATCTTCAACATCTCTGCAGCTCAATTATTTCTCCATGTCAGCATGGTTTTATAAAGCGTCGCTCCACCACCACAAACCTCTTGGAGCTGACCTCCTTTATTATAGATGGCTTCCGTAAAGGCCTTCAAACAGATGTCATCTACACTGACTTTAGTAAAGCATTTGACTCTGTCAACCACTCACTCCTTTTGAGTAAACTGAGTATCCTAGGATTTCCCTCAGACCTTCTCACGTGGATTTCTAGCTGGGAGAACCCAACGTGTTCTTTTTAAGGATGTACACTCTCGTCTTGTTAGTGCTACATCGGGAGTCCCCGAAGGAAGCCATCTTGGGCCACAACTTTTCACTATCTTTATTAACGACCTACCCCCTGCCATAACGAACTCTCTGGTTCTTATGTATGCAGATGACGTTAAGCTCTGTCTTCAATACAAATTCCCTTCTGCCCAATATAAACTTCAGTCAGATTTGGACAATTTTCAAAAGTGGTGTTCCACCAATCTCTTAAAACTTAATGGGTCAAAATGTAAACTTATGTCTTTCTATCGCTCGTGCCCTAACCAGGCGACATACTTTCTCGATGGGATCTCCTTAGATAGATTAACCCAGGTTAACGATCTCGGTGTCCTATTAGATACTAAACTAAAATTTTCCGACCACATTTCTACGATGGTTAATAAAGCTAAGGGCATGCTTGGCTTTATTAAAAGATGGTCAAAGGAATTCAATGACCCTTATACTACTAAAACTTTATACGTATCTTTAGTACGTCCAATTCTGGAGTACGGGTCATGCGTCTGGAGCCCTCAGTATGGGGTTCATCAAGATCGCATTGAATCCGTTCAAAAGAATTTCTTGATGTTTGCACTTAGGGGACTCAACTGGGATGCAAATCTTCACCTCCCATCTTACTCTAACAGACTCCTTCTAATTAATTTAGCTTCCCTAACCAATCGTAGAAAAATGCTGGGGGTCGTTTTCCTTTATAACCTTATTAATGGTAATGTAGACAGCCAGCATCTACTAACACGACTAACATTTAACATTCCAAATAGACGTACTAGAAATTTTAGTCCCCTATTCCTAAGTTGTTGTAGATCTACGTATGCCCAGCATGAGCCTTTCAGGGTTTTATGTTCTGACTACAATGACTTATACTCTATTACTTCACTCTGCACGTCCACTTCTATCACATCCTCAATTCTCACCTACCTTTCAGAGCAACAAACGAACTCTACTTTTTCCTCGTAATCTTTTCTAAACTTTAATCTCTCGGGTCTATCCCCGCGATCCGAGCCGTACGATAAACGGCAGCGCCCCTCGGTCGGTTGGGCGGGAGGTGGGCTGTACGTTATGCAGTGGGAGCCGCGCGAAAAAAAAAAAGAAAAAAAAAAAAAAAATATTTTTTATACCGTGCGAAGTCAGTCTGTACGGTGGTTTTACGTTTTATGCGTACCGCCTGAGATGAATTAGTACAGGCGAGTGATCAGATGACAGATGAGACAGAGAAATATTTTTCGTGACTGCGAAGTCAATCAAGTCAGGCAGCTTATTGAGGTCTGATGGCCAGTATGTAGGACTCCTAGGGAAAACATGATCAAGTTTATTAGTGGCTTTAATTAAAGTCTTATAAAGCTGTTTTCCTTTTGGATTCACAAGGCGCGATCCCCAGTGAGTATGTTCAGCATTGTAGTCGGCTGCTGCAATAAAGTGTTGTCCTAGTGCATGGAAGAAATCCAGGAATTGGTCTTCCAATATTTAGGAACGGGGGGGGGCAGTATACGGCCGCTAGTGTGAGGTGAGTGTTGTCCTCCCGCTGTATATTGATAGATGTGGCCTGAAAATGAATTTCAGCAAACTCTTTGTAAAAGTGGTGCTTCATACGGTTCCTAATTAGAATGCCGGTCCCACCGTGTGCTCTACCATCGGGGTGATTTGTACCATAGAAGGTGTAATCTCTTATTTGAAAATTGTATTTGTTTGTAAGATGAGTTTCCGAAAGAAGAATTACGTCGATATGCTTCTCATGTAGGAATTGAGCTAGCCCAAGTTTGCGCTGTGAAACGTCATTGGCATTCCACGCAGCTATGCGTAGGGTAGCCATTATTTATTTTGATTGTTGGGAGACAGGCATTTGTATCAATAGGTTTTGATTACGCATCATACCTTGAATGGTGGTTCGCATAAATGTCATGAATTCCATCATGCTCTGTTGTAAGGCTTGCATCATAGCTTCAGTTTTCGTTTCTTGCTGCTCAGATGGCCTATAGTTTTGTTGTGTGTCCAATTTTGTGTGTTCTTCATGTGAGGTTTGGGAGTTTTGGGTTGGAGGCGTCATACCTGATTTTAAAACGTTTGCAAAACTTATCTTGTTAGTGCTTGGTATAGTCCAGGGAGCAATACTTGTTGGTTTCGAAAAGAGTACTTCTGGATTTGTTTCCGATGGTGTCAGCGTAGCTGTTCCTTGGTGTACCTGTGCCGTGTTCATTCTTTTGTGGAGACGGGTTTTCAGCTCTTTGTAGATTGGACAGCCTCTGTAGTTTGCTGTGTGATTACCCCTACAGTTACCGCACTTTTTCGCGCTTGCATTTTCTTTGTTAGCTTGGCAGTGAGTGGAGACGTGGGGATCTCCACAGACTACAGACACTGGGCGAAGTGTGCAATACGATCTCGTATGGCCGTATTCTTGGCTGTTCATACATTGTACAGGAGCGTTACGTTTATGCGGCTCTTCTACTGCTCTCAGCGTAAGTCCAGAAGATCGCGTTTCCGTTGGAACACCCGTCAATGTCTTTGGTGATTTAACAACGGGTAGGCGGGTAGGTGCGGCGGCAGGCAGGCGTAGTGATGGTGATCCTACGGTGCAGAAGGAGCTGGAGTTTATAAATTGGATGAACCTCGTTTTTTTTTAGATGCTTGTTTTCTGGTTCGAGCTCAATCTTAAAGAGTGGCTGCGGCTGCCTGTTTCTGTTTTTGACATTGTGTACGCTTTTGGCGCAAAATTCCTTTTCCTTTAGGGCCTCATCTATCTCTTCGGGCTTTACATCAGGCTCAATGCCCTTCAGTACTACTTGTAGACCATTGCTACTTTTAAGCTAGTAGGTGTAAAAGCATGTTTTGTTTGCAGTAAGATGGTTTGTGACTTTTCTGTAGTTTTCCTCCGTTTTCGTTTGAAGTTTAATCATCCATCTTGGAGCAACATGAGGCCAAATACATCGTAGTAGGCGACTGAAATGCGTCTCACTTTTTTTGGGAAGCAGGGTGGTGCAACCAAAGAGGTCTTGCCCTGGCAAATCTAGTCTTTAACTCATATGTGAACTCCCTAGCAACAGGTGGCCCCACAAGGTTCCTTTATGGCAGTAGAGGGTCACCAGGCTACATCCATTTTGAGCTGACAAGAGGTTTCCTGGGATTACATTCTGATATCCGATCTTTTCCCGAGCTCAGCTCTGACCACTAACCTCTTATCATTACGCTGGACACAAGAGCTACAGCTTATCCTAATTTTGAGCGGCTTATCAACCAGCGCACTAACATGGAACGTTTTAAGAAGTACTTCAACTCGTCACTGAACCTTGGCATAGCACTGAACTCCGAGCGGGACATCGAAGAAATGATCGAGACCCGCAGCAGCCAGAATGCCGATTCCCAGCGAGATTCTGCTGCTAATTGCAGAGAAGAGGCGCTTACGCTCCAGATGGATCAGGTCCCGCCATCGTGCATTGGTGGAACACAAAGCAGTATGGTTCGACGACAGGTTAGCTAATCCGGGACTGAAGGCGACGCGACGCACTCGTTCTGGAAGGCCACATGCGCGATCAAAAGACGTTGCCCAGGGAAAGCACCATTAGTGAACGGCAACGGGGCATGGTGTCGAACTGATTTGGAGCAAGCAGAAGCGTTTGGCGCGCCCCTCGTTGTGCGGTTCCAACCATTAAACCTCGCCAGTCCGCAGCAAGTTGATGAGACTCATGATCAACTGTCTCAAGTTTTTCAAATGGATATGCCGATCCAACAGTTCGATCCTGGTGAGATAGCCGAAGTTATTTCCCAGCAAAACTCAAAAAGAGCACCAGGCCATGATGATATATGCAACGCCATTCTAAATGCTCTGCCGAGCCGAGCGATCCTCCACAAAGCGATGGTCTTTAAAGCTATTGTAAGGCTGCAATACTTTCCTTCTCAGAGAAAGCTCGGCGTAACTTCATGATCCCAAATCTGGCACGCCGGTAATGAACCCTGGTTCTTACCGGCCGATATGTCTTCTCCCCTCGGTCTCAAAGATGTTTGAGAGATTGATTGCTGCCCGGATGGTCAGGTTTATGGAGCCCAGGGAATCATGCCAGATCTCCAATTCAGATTCCGTGATGGTCACTGCACGGAGGATCCGCTGCATCGCGTGTTCGAGCAAATTTTAACGGCCTTCGACAGCGACAAATACTGCAATGCTCTCTTACTCGATGTCCGGGAGGCCTTCGATCCTGTGTGGCATTCTGGCCTATTCCTGAAAATCAAGCATACCCTGCCTGCAGCTTACTTCTGTTCTCTGAAGTCGTACCTCGGGAATAGGCGATTTTCGGTTCGGTTCAACTCTGCGCTCTCAACTGAATATAATACGGCAGCTGAAGTACCCCAGGTAAGCGTCCTAGGCCATCTACTATACTGCCTGTATAGCCACGACATGCTGCGTCCCTACGGAACGTCAATGCTGGCCACATTTCCTGATGACGTGTGCGTAACGTACAGGTCCAGGTGTGAGCAGGAGGCCCCCAACGGTATCCAGATCTATGCAACTAGACTAGACTATTTCCCGACTGGCCTAGAAGGTGGAATAATGTGATAATTGGTAATAAGTCCATGAATGTTTTCTATACCCTTAAACGGAGAACAGGCTCACTCAGCCAAGTACCTGGGAGTCATACTCGACCGTCGGCTCACTTTCTCTAAGCAAGTGCATGCAATGAGCCACAGCACTACTGGCTTATGTGCCCGCTTAGAAAACTTTCGCTGTCAGCTAAGATCACCATATACAACCAAATCATAGCTCCTATTTGGAGATATGGGTACCAAATTTGGGGCCTGGCCTGCGACAGCCAAATCCGCAGAACCCAGAGAATCAAAAACAAGATGGCGAGGATGATCACTGGCTGCGAGTGGTATGAGAGACACTACCCTCCACAGTGACCTAAAGCAGCTCACGGACTTCGAGACTTTTCATTTTCAAACGTGCCGCTACAATGATCGAGTGGAGCGTCATCGAAACCGACTCGCTAAGCATCTTACCAGATCCCGCCCACAAAGACGGCTCAACAGGAGACTTCCCAGGGACCTAATCCAACGGCTGCAAACAAGACGCACAGCAAGACGATGATGATCCTAACGATGTACTCCCCCTTCGTCTTTTCTTTTATATCTTATTAGTATTTAATTATTGTTAATTTTTTTGCTTATTATAAGTTTAGTTAATTATTGTTACCGCTAAGTACACTTAGCCGGCGAGCCCTTCGTGCAGAAATAATACAAACTAAGGACACCAAGGAGTTCTAGATATCCTGTATACCTTAAGAAATAGTATATAAAAACAAGTGAGAAAAGTTATCTTCGGCCCGCCGAAGATGGTATACCCTTGAAAACAAAAAAGTTTTCCATACAAAGACTTGTTTTCATATCGGTCGTTTGTATGGAGCTATATGATATAGTGGTCCGATCCGACCGATCTTCTGGTAAAAATTTCAAAACGCTAGCTTTAAAACTGCTGTCTATTTTTTGCATAGAAACAGACGGACAGACGGTCAGACGGACATGGCTATATCGACTCGGCTGTTGATGCTGATCAAGAATATATATACTTTGTGGGGTCGGAGATGCTTCCTTTAATGCGTTACCCATTTCTGGACAAAATTATAATACCCTTTTTTAAGGGTATACAAAATAAATAAACTAATCATGAAACATTTACTTTTATTAAGCAAGGGATAAAATATACATATTCCTTTGCTAATTCAGTTACGAGGGCGGGTCAATAAGTCCGTGACTTTTTGAATTTCCCGCCTCTTAATTGAAATGGTAACACTGCTCCCGTCAACAGTCATCTGTCAGTTGACTCTTATCAAAAATTGAACAAGCTGCGACATTTAGTTTGTTTTTGACAGCCGTTAAAATCAGACTACCGCGTTGACTGAGAAGAAAATGGAAAGAAGTGAATTTCGTGTGCTCATTAAGCATTAATTTTTGAGGAAAAAATCCATTACGCAAACCAAGGCCAAGCTTGATAAATATTATGGAGACTCTGCACCATCCATTTCCATGGTAAAAAAGTGGTTTACTGAATTCCGATGTGGCCGTACAAGCACGAAAGATGCCGAACGTTCTGGACGCCCAGTTGAGGTTTCCACATCCGAAACAATTGAAAAAATCCACGATATGGTTTTAGCCGATCGGCGATTAAAAGTGAGAGAGATTGTGGAAGCCGTAGGCATTTCACATGGCTCAGTGGTTGCAATTTTGAATGATCATTTGGGTATGAGGAAGCTTTCCGCAAGATGGGTGCCGCGTTTGCTCACAATCGACCACAAATGCAACCGTGTGACAATTTCGCAGGAATGTTTAGCGTTGTTCAATCGCAATACGAACGAGTTTTTGCGCCGTTTCGTAACCGTGGACGATACGTGGATCCACCACAACACACCGGAGACCAAACAGCAGTCAAAACAGTGGGTTCCTCGGGGTGAATCGGCGCCAAAGAAGCAAAGGTGGGTTTGTCAGCCAATAAAGTCATGGCGACTGTTTTTTGGGATGCACGCGGTATTATCCACATTGACTACCTTCAAAAAGGGAAAACAATGAATGGTGAATATTACAGCAATTTATTGGGTCCATTCAATGGGGCATTGAAAACAAAGCGACCGCACTTGGCCAAGAAAAAAGTTATTTTCCACCAGGACAATGCACGGGTGCACACATGTGCAGTTTCCATGGCAAAATTCCATGAAATGGGCTACGAATTGCTCCCTCATCCGGCCTATTCACCCGATCTAGCCCCGTGTGACTATTTCTTGTTCACAAACTTGAAGAAATGGATCGGCGGAAAGAGATTTGCCTCCAATGACGAAGTCATCTTACAAACAAATGCCTATTTTGAAGACCTCGACAAGTCATATTTTTTGGAAGGGATAAAAAAATTGGAGAAACGTTGGGCTAAGTGTATAGAGCTCAAAGGAGACTACGTTGAAAAACAAAATAACTTTTTATCTAAAAACCTGTGTTTCATTCAAATAGTCACAGACTTATTAACCCGCCCTCGTAAAAACGCCGAACTGAGCTCAAATAATGTTATGCTTACGTGCCTGCATTTACAAATTTAATATTAATTGAATAATATCAAGAGGTAGGTTATTATAAATTCTAATTTGCGGATAAATTGAAAAGAATTTTTTTTCTCTTGAAGTTTTAAAGGAAATAATCTTATTTTGATTGTAGGGACCAATGTTTTTTATTTAACTAATAATGAATACAATTTAGCTTAAAGTTTACGTATGATTTTATTTATTTTAGCTTTATTTTGTTTTGTTTCTAATCGAAAGCACTTATTGTAAATAGTATTAAGTTTATTATACCCTTGAAAAAGGGTATTATAATTTTGTCCAGAAATGTGTAACGCATTAAAGGAAGCATCTCCGACCCCACAAAGTATATATATTCTTGATCAGCATCAACAGCCGAGTCGATATAGCCATGTCCGTCTGTCCGTCTGTCCGTCTGTCCGTCTATCCGTCTGTCCGTCTGTCCGTCTGTTTCTATGCAAAAAATAGACAGTAGTTTTAAAGCTAGCGTTTTGAAATTTTCACCAGATCATTATTTTTGTTGCACGCAGATCAAGTTTAAGAATTGGTCGGATCGGACCACTATATCATATAGCTGCCATACAAACGACCGATATGAAAACAAGTCTTTGTATGGAAAACTTTTTTGTTTTCTAAGCTATTGCAACCGAATTCAACATTTATCCATTTAACATAGCCATTTAACATAACATGATTTGTGAAAGTTTGATCCGGATCAGATCACTATATCATATAGCTGCCATACAAACGACCGATATGAAAACAAGTCTTTGTATGGAAAACTTTTTTGTTTTGCAGGCTATTAAAACTGAATTCAACATTTATTCATTTGACATGGCCATACATAATTTGTGAATGTTTGGTCCGGATCGGACAACTATATCATATAGCTGCCATACAAACGACCGATATGAAAACAAGTCTTTGTATTGGAAAGTTTTTTGTTTTCCAAGCTATTGCAACTGAACTCTATATTTATTCATTAGACATAGCCATACACGATTTGTAAAAGTTTGGTCCGGATCGGACCACTATATCATATAGCTGCCATGCAAACGACCGATATGAAAACAAGGCTTTGTATGGAAAACTCTTTTGTTTTCAAGGGTATACCATCTTCGGCAAGCCGAAGATAACTTTTCTCACTTGTTATACCCTTGAAAAAGGGTATTATAATTTTGGTCAGAAATGTGTAACGCATTAAAGGAAGCATCTCCGACCCCACAAAGTATATATATTCTTGATCAGCATCAACAGCCGAGTCGATATAGCCATGTCCGTCTGTCCGTCTGTTTCTATGCAAAAAATAGACAGTAGTTTTAAAGATAGCGTTTTGAAATTTTTACCAGATCATTATTTTTGTTGCACGCAGATCAAGTTTAAGAATCGGTCGGATCGGACCACTAGATCATATAGCTGCCATACAAACGACCGATATAAAAACAAGTCTTTGTATGGGAAACTTTTTTGTTTTCCAAGCTTGCAACTGAATTCAACACTTATTCATTTGACATAGCCGTACATGATTTGTAAGAGTTTGGACCGGATCGGACCACTATATCATATAGCTGCCATGCAAACGACCGATATGAAAACAAGTCTTTGTATGAAAAATTTTTTTGTTTTCCAACCTATTGCAACTGAATTCAACATTTATTTATTTGATATAGCTATACACGATTTGTGAAAGTTTGGTCCGGATGGGACTACTATATCATATAGCTGCCATACAAATGACCGATATGAAAACAAGGCTTTGTATGGAAAACTTTTTTGTTTTCAAGGGTATACCATCTTCGGCAAGCCAAAGATAACTTTTCTCACTTGTTTTTTATATAATTTAATATATTATATATATTTTGTGAGATATTTTAGCATGGTGTTTTTAACTTTTAGAGTATGTAAAGGAGCTTAAGGTTTAACTATTACACTATCTGTAACTCGTACACACGGTAACGATTATTTTCAAATGATTAATATTTTATAAGATTACAAATTATTATATTTTTAGTATTTTTATTGCACTACGTTTTATTAATAATATTTATTGAATATTACTTATATAACTTACGTGCCGACGACCTGGGGAAATGACCCCAGATCGGCACAAGGTTAGATATTACCAAATTATGTGTTGTTCCACGTGAAATAATACGGCAAGTATTAGCTTGTGGTTTTCCTTTATTAGTTTTGGTTAGTTGAAGTTAAGTCTGATCCGCTCGGCTCCGGTTCTCCTCTGCAAGTACCACCCGGCTCCCGCGCCACGAGCGTCGAGCCCTCGGTCGGCCCGCATCAGTGCCGAACACGAGCAACGGGACTGCTGCTCTGAGTGCGATCCTGAGTGCAATCCCAGCAACTCCACATAAAGGCCCCGCTTGCAGATTGTTGAGCAGTTCAGCCGTGCGGTGAGGTAAGAAAGGCCCCGCGCGGCGAGGTAAGAAAGGCCCCGCGCGGCGAGGTAAGAAAGGCCCCGCGCGGTGAGGTAAGAAAGGCCCCGCGCGGCGAGGTAAGAAAGGCCCCGCGCGGCGAGGTAAGGAAGGCCCCGCTTGCAGCTGGTGTTAACTCCTCCCCGCCCCAAGATCTGCGGCCCGCAGATCAATGAGCCTGGCTTGGCTCGGTTTGGCCCAATGCCTCTAAGTTTGCAAGTAGCTTATGATGTTCCAGTCAGCAGCATCTGGAGATCCAGCTATCCATTTCCAAGCCGACCCCAGCCAGTCCAGTGTGCAAGATTGGCATCGCGCTCGTCCGGAAAGCCTGTTGATTCCTTCCATGGCTGTGTTGAGGTAGTAGTCGACCAGAGCTTCAGCTTTTCTATCCGCCAAGGCAACCGTTTCTCGTCTGATTTCCTCAGCTAGTCTGTTCATCTTTGCAAGATCGACGAGGTGCGCTAGTTTGAAGACGCCATTGATTCTCCATACCTCGCCATACTGCAAGGGGATCACCGGCCCCTCGTACTTATATACGTGGGCGGGGCTTACTGGGCATGCAGAAATCGAGCTTACGAAAGGACAATTTGTAAATATTTGATCGCTTAGGTTATTCTTAGGCTACAAGTGTGTAAGTGGGGGTACAGTACATTTTATGTGTTTATTTTTAATTTTATTTTATATTTTGTATTTTTTTATATATTTTTTTTATATTTTTTTTTATATAATATAATCTTTAGTATTGTATTGTAGTAGTTTTAGTGTTTGATGTTTTTATAAATTTAGTGTATGGATAGGTGAAATATTTCATTAGGTTGCCACCAATTATTTTTATTTTAATTATTAGTTTTTTTCTTATTTTTTGTTAGAAAAACCATGTTTCAGTTCCTTAAATCAGATTTGTGGAAAGTTTTTCCTGATATGGTTCTAATTGTTACTTTTTTGTCTTCCTGTACCTTTTCGTATCTGAACCTCGGCTTTTCTTATGTTTTTATTTGCTTATTTGCAACAAAAACTTCTTCCCCCAAGCCATAAGACTTGGGCTCGCTCCTATTTTTGTTCCGAGCCAAGTTAGTTCTAGCTTGTTTATACTCGATTAAGCCCCTTATATCTTCTAAAGTTTGTCGCCGGAAATCTGTCAGACCCTGATAATTTATTCTCGACGAGCGGTCGAAAAAAATGTCTGCTGGTTTCCGATTCGTTACTGAGTGAACAGAAGTGTTATAGCGGTCCACCGCTATCATCACCAATGATACCATCAAAAGAACGCAAATTTGGAAGGACGAAAAAGGTAATTTCTGAATTGTTTCCTAGTGGTTCGAAGAATTTACCAACTAGGCAATGTGTTATCATAATGTTACATGCAGCGGATTGTACAGAGAAAGGTTTGGTGACCGTGGTACAACCGGCTGCAAGCTTGCGGCTAATAAAGTTTTTGTTCGCCCCGGTGTCAATCAAAAACTTTAGCCTTTCCCCCTCCCCGTCACATATTCTATGTACGGTACACTAGAGAGGCGGTTGTCATAAAATTCGGCCCCCCCTCGGTTTCAAGGTTATGTGGACCATCTGTATCTCTTTTCGCTACCTTCTGCGGGGAATAATCGTTGGCCTCTTTGACAACTTGAGACGCGTCACCATAATAGCCCTCATGTGAAGGGGCTCGGTCGTCTCCACTAGTCGCCGGGGTTAGTGGAGGTGGTGCTAATTCCGTGTGGTATAATCTTTGTGCCTTTCGGAATGGGTTGTCACCTTCGGACGTTCTTTTAATGCCGGAGCCTCCTTCCTGGCGATCTCTGTACCCTGATTGGTAAGACTGACCCGACCGATTGGATTCCATTTTAATGGCATGTCTAGGACCTTGAGCTCTGTAGGAATTTTGTGAAAATCTGCCCGAACCGGGAGAAAAAGAGGGTCGGAATGGTGCCCTGGCTTGATGTTGAAATGGGGCTGCGAATCTTGAGGGACCTGACGGTTGATAGTTCTGAGGTGTGGAGGCCCTCGACATTACGTTCTGCAACCTCATACAAAAAGAGTACGCCTCTGGTAGGTTCTTGGGGTTGTGGACAAGTAGGTGCTTGGAACAGTCTCCCCCCACTCCTCGGATAAAAACATCCAAGGCCTTGTCCCTGTAGGTCTCTATCAGCACGTTGACCACCTCGCGAGGGTGATTTTTGGCTTTCAGATTATTCAAGACTAATGAAAGATGGCCATTTACGTCCATATAGAATTTATCTAGGGGTCTAGAACCTTGAGACATTACACCGAGTTCATGCTCGAGTGTACGTATGTCTCGTTTGTCATCGTCTTGAACGCCATAGGCCGCCAAAACCATATCGGCGTGTCCTCTTATTTTCTGCCTGATATGCAAAACGATGGCCCTATACAAGGGTCTCGTTCTTATCAAATCATAGTCGATCAATATCGATTGTGCCCTATTAATCCAAGACAGATAAGCTTCCTGCTGCCCTTCAAACGCCTGTAGTTCTTTGACGCAGTCAGGAAGGACCGATATTTCTTTTAATTCATACTCGGTGCTTGCACGCACCAAGGGTTATGGTTGATCGGCCATAGGATTAGCGTTCTCACGCTCCAGTTCTAAAAGGGCCAACCTATCATTATTCTTTTTGATGTCCTCCTTAATACCTGTTACTACATTGGTTAAGGCCTTAAGGGACTCACTGAGTATACGCAAGGTCTCCTCCATTTCAAGGTTTGGTTCTTGTTGAAAAGATGCAGGAAGTATCTAATGTATTAGACTCGTTATTATATTAGGGTATGGGACGATGGTTTCGACTTGGCAAAAAGGGAATATTAATTTTTATATATTTTTTTGTTTTTTTTTTTTTGTTCTTTTTTTCTAACCGGATTTAGTAAATGTGGCAAGGAAATTAAATGAAATATTTCACTCACCCTTGTATGTCTTTTATTATTTGGCGTGTTATAAGTTGTACCCTAACAGTATGAAAATTCTGTGGAGATGAGAAGAAAAAAAAGGTGAAAAAGTATGTTGTACAAGAAAATTTGTATTTAATTTATTTTATCTTGGGAAATTGAGGAATTTTTGTATTTATTGTTTTTATTTTACAATTGTGGTGCTGCGTGTGCACTATGAATATTTCGCTATAATTTTTTCTTTGTGTGCGGGCTGTCATATACTTTTATTGATGTCCTCAGATTATTTCGGCACTGGGCGCGGTGGTTCCGTAGTATCCCTTTTGGCTGTTTTGCCTACTAAGGTACGGTCGCCACACAACTTGTTGGGCGGTTTTTTTTGGGTGCATTCCACACCACTTAACGTATCCAACAAGCTGCCACACACCACCTTATGCGCTGGGCGCTCGTATTACAAGTATTATTTTTTGTTTTAGCCATCCGCAGGTAAACTGTGACAATGGTTTCTTAATTATCAGTTTATCACACACAATCTTTTGCACTCGCGAATTGGCAATTTAGAAAAAAATTCACAGGCCGTACCGCCGCAGTGGGTTGATTGTGTTTTTTTTTAGTTATAGGCATCGTACGACTTTTGCGCTCGGCATGGACGACGTGGCGTCCTCCGGTGGCGGGTCGTCGTTTTATTATTTAAATTATGTTTTAGTGTTCGCAACACAAGTCTTACATTTTTATGTTTTTTTTTTATTTAATTTTGCAATATTTTTGCGCTCCGGGATGGGCGTAATCCCCCCCGGCAGCGGGTAATTGCTCTTTTCTTGTTTGTTTCATTTTATTTTATTCACAGCTCACGCAGAACTTGATTCCTTTCAGATATTTTGATCTAATTTACATTATTTAGCAGAGCTCGCAAATAATTATTGTTTTTTTTTTTTTTTTTTTATTTATAGGCTTCGTACGACTTTTGCGCTCGGCATGGACGACGTGGCGTCCTCCGGTGGCGGGTCGTCGTTTTCTTATTTAAATTATGTTTTAGTGTTCGCAACACAAGTCTTACATTTTTATGCTTTTTTATTTAATTATGCAATATTTTTGCGCTCCGGGATGGGCGTAATTCCCCCCGGCAGCGGGTAATTGCTCTTTTCTTGTTTGTTTTATTTTATTTTATTCACAATTTACCCAAAATTAAACAAATTACAATTACAAAAAAAAATCTCTTTTCGGCCTTAGCCACTCAACCGGACATTGCCGGTTCCTGCTCGGGAGCCACTTACGTGCCGACGACCTGGGGAAATGACCCCAGTTCGGCACAAGGTTAGATATTACCAAATTATGTGTTGTTCCACGTGAAATAATACGGCAAGTATTAGCTTGTGGTTTTCCTTTATGAGTTTTGGTTAGTTGAAGTTAAGTCTGATCCGCTCGGCTCCGGTTCTCCTCTGCAAGTACCACCCGGCTCCCGCGCCACGAGCGTCGAGCCCTCGGTCGGCCCGCATCAGTGTCGAACACGAGCAACGGGACTGCTGCTCTGAGTGCGATCCTGAGTGCAATCCCAGCAACTCCGCATAAAGGCCCCGCTTGCAGATTATTGAGCAGTTCAGCCGTGCGGTGAGGTAAGAAAGGCCCCGCGCGGCGAGGTAAGAAAGGCCCCGCGCGGCGAGGTAAGGAAGGCCCCGCTTGCAGCTGGTGTTAACTTATATCATTTTTTATATTCATAAATATATTCACAAATTATTGATCGGAAACTTTTCATTTGTATACCCTTGGAAAAAGGGTATTATAATTTTGTCCAGAAATGTGTAACGCATTAAAGGAAGCATCTCCGACCCCACAAAGTATATATATTCTTGATCAGCATCAACAGCCGAGTCGATATAGCCATGTCCGTCTGTCCATCTGTCCCTCTGTCCGTCTGTCCGTCTGTTTCTATGCAAAAAACCAGATCAATATTTTTGTTGCACGCAGCTCAAGAAATTCATTTTTTTTCAATGTTGTTACGTTATTATTATTTTTGATTTTAACATAAGAATAAGATTATTATTTTTTTTTAAGAAGTTTGAAAGAAGTTTAATTCCTACATTGTTTTAAATTATAGGTTGGGAATATGAACCTTGTGGGCGCAATGTTTTGTACTTAATACAATATTACGAATTATACCAATATAGTGGCGAACACGACACACATGTACAGCCACAGAAATCACATAAAAAAGAAAAGACGATCACTGAATTAGCGACACACGTTTATTCAAGTGTAAGGTTTGTGAAAGACTAAAGACTAAAGACTACGAGTTAAGGAATAAGCAACGAAGCGATTGTGGTACATTGGAATGAAACAATGTCAAGATAGAAGAATTTAACTGCTATACTTCAACACTTAAGTTAAATCCTTCTTTACATATTTAATTTACAAATTCAATCCTAGCATGTTTACAAACTCTTCATGCTTTACTTGTTGGAAATTCTTTGTAAAAATAACAGCTACATTTTTTTTATATGGTACATACATCATAGAAATTTGATTACTTTCTATTAGTTCTCTAATGTAGTTAAGCTTTTCGTCAATATGCTTCGTTCACTTGTGGTGCACATTGACTGCTATATTCTGTGCACTCAAGTTGTCACCTTGGATTTGGATTGGCTTGGGAGGGGGATGACAGCCAATCTCTTCCAGCAACCGACGTAGGTATACGGCTTCTTTAGCAGCAGACGTCTTGGCTACATATTCAGCTTCGGTGCTGCTTAGAGCGACCACACTCTGTTGCTTGGACTCCCAAGAAAATACTGACTCTCCGTAGTAAAAACCATATCCTCAATATGATTTTCGGTCAATACTGTTGTTAGCCCAGTCTGCATCGACGAACACTGGCTAACTTTGCCCAGTCTTGCAATAATGTAATTTCAAGTCGATCGTCTTCTACAAATACCGCAAAATGTGTTTGGCCCCGGACATATGCTCTTGATGTGGATTCAAGTTGCGTTGAGCCAGCTTGCTCACTGAATGCAGAATGTCGGGCCGAGTATTTATGATGTACGCCAAGTACATCAACGATCTGATTATTGACTGATATTCAGTCACATCTGCCTTAGCACACTCTTCATCGACGCAACCAATTTGAAACCCTGGATCCAAAGGAGTCGATATAGAACGACACACGTTCATATTGTTCTTTTCTTGCATAAACTTATGTACTGCTTCTGACACACAGAAGCACCAAGCTCGCCTTGACGATTAATTTCCATACCCAGGAAAAAATGTAGTGGCCCATTATCGTGAATGTCGAATTTTTCATGCAGCTTATTCTTAATGTCGACCAAATCACTCTTTCTTGAACAGGCTATTATTATGTCATCCACATACAATGCAAGCAGGCTATATGAATTCTGCTTCTTCTTCATGTAAAGACACGGCTCGAACTTGGATCTGCAAAAACCAAGCTTTTTTAAGGCATTATCGAGAGCTTCGTTCCAGACCCTTTCCGACTGCTTCAGTCCATATAAAGCCTTGTTCAGTTTCAACACTTTATTTGGGAAACACGCATCCACAAAATGCTCAGGTTGTTTCATAAACACCTCTTCTCTTAGTTCGCCATTCAGATACGCATTGGATACATCCACCTGATGCAGGTACAAATTCTTTTCAGCTGCTATAGCGAACAACAGCCTTATGCTTTCATAGCGAATGACAGGCGAAAAAGTTTCGGTGTAGTTCACACCAAACTGCTGGCTGCATCCTTTTGCCACAAGTCTTGAATTGAAGCGTTCTACATTGCCTTCGTCATCACGTTTGATACGGAACACCCACACGCATCCAACAGCCTTAGCATGTGATGGGAGGTCAACCAGTGGCCAGGTATTGTTATCAATAAGAGCTGTGTTATCACGTTTCATCGATTCATGCCACTTTGATGCATATTTTCCCGTTAACGCCTGCTTTACTGTTAAGGGAGTTTCGACTTCTGGTTCTGTGACAATGTTGTGTAAAATGTTGTATTCTTTTCTTGGTCTGCCTCTGTGTCCAATGCGCACCAATCTGTCAATTTCAAAAATCAAGTTGACCATTGATTGAAGCACTTATATTATCCAAATTTTCAACTTCTTTACATTGTCGGCCCTCGCAGCTTCTTTTGAATCAACTTTCTCCAGCAATTTTCCTTTTGTTGCAAAGTCAATAATATACGTCACATTATCATTATCATCTGTGGATTCACGCACCATGGTTTATTCTCGACGAATTTCACATCGCGCCTCTTCACAACTTGTTTTGCGCTTTTATCATAAAGCCTATAAGCTTTTGCCGTGGGAGAATAACCAACGAACGTATATTCTTTACCTTTTGGCTTAAATTTGTGATGATGTTTCTTGTCGACCGCGTATGCCAGCGAACCAAAAGTGCGAAAATGGTCGGCTTCCGCCCACTCCATACCTCATAAGGAGTTACTTTGGATCCGAGAGCGCGAGAGGGACATCTATTGCGAACATAGACCGCTGTCGCAATTGCTTCTGTCCATAACTGCTCTTCGACACCACCGTGAATCATCATACTACGCGCCATTTCAACAAGGGTTCGATTTGCCCTTTCTGCAACACCGTTTTGTTTTTGTACGTTTAGCTGTCTTTTTATACCACACCCACTCAAAAAATTGTCAAACTGCCGGTTGACAAATTCCTTGCCATTATAACTGCGTATGGCTTTAATTGTCTTTTGTGTTTGATTTTTAATTAAGCTCTTGAACGCTTTGAACTTTTCAAACACTTGGTCTTTTGATTTAATAAAATAAAAAAAATACTCTTCGCGATTTATCGTCTATAAATGTCACAAAATATTTCGCGCCACCGACAGACTGAACGTTCATAGGTCCGCATACATCCGTATGAACTAGTTCCAAAAGTTCCATAGCACTTTGTTCTGAACTTTTCGAATAGAACAGAAGTTTTTTTGCACTTATTACACGTTTCGCAGTTGTTTCATTCTTAAGGCTTCTGTAGTTGAGATGGCCATACCGATTATGCCAAGTCACTGGCTTATCTTGCATTGTAAATAACCCGTGTTTCTTAATATCGTTAAACAAAAATAAATTGTCATACAGCTTTGCGCGCAACAACACACAATTGTCCTTGGCCTTCACTATCGCTTCGTTTCTTTTGAACTCAACGATACGTCCATAGCACATTGCTTTAGTAACAAAAAAAAATGCATACATAGTGATGGCACGTGTAACACATCTTTCAGCTTTAGCTCACACTCTCTTGTTTTAATGATCACTGTCCCTATGCCAGTTGAGTCAGTAAAATTATTTGTCGCTAGCATCAGTTTGTCTATGTGTTCTTTATAGTCCACAAACAGTTTCTTTTCAAAGAACATATGTGATGTCGCGCCACTGACGATACACCACTTATTAGTTGTTGCTGTTTTACCTACAGCCGCGAATACCGCGAACGAAATTTTCTCTTCGTTCTTTTTCTCACTTTGTCCGTTTTGTGTTTTTGAACTGCACTGCGCCGCGCGGTGCCTGTGTTTTCTACATATAAAACACTTTCCGTTGAATTGATTTTGCTTTGTGCTCTGTTTACCGTCTTTCTTTACCGCCCTGGCATAAAACGATCGCTCTTTTTCGCCTCGCTCACTATTATGATTATCGTGTCTGCTTCCTCCAGAAGCTTGATCTTGATCACATCGAAAGCCGGCAATGTTTCGCGCGTTTCAATGGCAATGACGAATTGTTTATATTCAGCACTTAAACTCGACAAAAGAATTATAACTTTTAATTCTTCACTCAAATCAATGTTCACCTCTGTCAGCTTTTCAGTTATTTCGACAAACGAATTTAAATATTGCAACATATTGCAATATCCTGATATTTTCAAATTTAACAGGTTTTTGTACAGTGTCACTTTTCGCATTGGCCCGGTAGTCACATACACATCTCGCAATTTACTCCATGCCTCTTTGGACGTAACTGGATTTTTTATGAATTCAGAATTTCAGAATTATGCATGCCAATGCTTTCTCATCGCTTAATTCCCACTTTGCAGACTGCTTCTGGTCAGCTTCATTTTTGACCAATCTGCCACTTACGATGCTCCATAGTTCCTGGTGAATGAGAACGCTTCTCATCGGCACACACCACGAGTCGTAATTGCTTTCACTCAACTTTTCTATTTGATATAAACTCATTTTCCATATCTTATTGGTGGCCTGGGCCCATAACCAATGTTGGCGCAATGTGTTGTACTTAATACAATATTGCGAGTTATACCAATATAGTAGCGAACACGACACACATGTACGGCCACAGCAATCACAGAAAAAGAAAAGAGGAACACCCAATTAGCGACACACGTTTATTCAAGTGTAAGGTTTGTGAAAGAGTAAAGACTACGAGTTTAGGAATAGGAGACAAAGCGATTGTGGTACATTGGAATGAAACAATGTCAAGATAGAAGCATTTAACTTGCATACTTCAACAAACCTGACGGGTTTCAGGCTCGAGTTTATTTGCTATTTAACACTGTTAGTTTCTGTAACGATATTAACTGCAATTTAATTATGTTAAAAAAAAAACTAGATCGTTATATTGATTTAATTTATATTATTATTTAATAATATTTTAATATTTAATAATGATTTGTTATATTTTTGTTTATCATGTACTTTTTTGTAATAATACCATTATACCATTATCTGTGCCATCAGTATGCTGACGCGTGAAGACGTGTTTTCATCGAGCTCCTATAAAATCAATTTATTTTAGTGACGTGAATGGTTATAAATAAAAAACAAATAAATATATCAAAAGCGAAAAAGACGCTCCGGGCGATGCAACATCGCTCGAATATATATTCTGCGTTTGAAATAGTATAAAAAATAGTTTCATTATCAATAAATATAAATAAATAAATATATATAATAATAATAAATATAAAAACAAATAAATAAAAAAAAAGCACTATGAGCCAGAACGACACTCGCGCTCAGCGACTATGAGAGCAAGACGATCGCCGGCTCTCATTACAACGAAACAACGCGTATTCATCTTATGTCTCTGCGACACCTGCAAACGAAGTCAACGAGCTGCCAATAACCCATAACCCAATGAACCTTCTTGTACCAACAAATCAAGAAAGAGCACGCTCTTGCTCTCCCGCACTTCTAGCTCCGACACAAGCTCCGCTATCTGCAACAACAACAACTGGAGCAATATCGACAGCCCTCTCTACTTCGCCATTGGCTGCACCCGCTCACGCTCTTACTGAGTCAGCGAATACAAAAACAAAAGCCCAAGAGCCAAACGGCACCGCTGCGCAACTAGCAAAACAAAACGCAAACAAAAAAGTTGGGTCGGCCTCGCAGACTGGATTGGACCGCTACATCACAATAAAGCGGAAGCTTAGCCCTAAAAGTTCCGAAACAGAAAAAAAGCCGAAAAATATACGCGACAATACTACCTCGATCAACAATGAAGCGCCCGCAAATAACAACAGATTCGCTTTGCTGGCAGATACCAACGAGGACTTGCCACCGAAATCCAACGATAACGAACCAAGGAAAATAAAGCCTCCCCCAATTTACAACCGCGAGAAGAGCACAAACGGTTTGGTAAATTCTTTGAATGGCCTCATTGGAAAAGATAGCTTTTATATAATACCCCTCGTAAGAGGTACTATTAGTGAAATCAAACTTCAAACGAAAACGGAGGAAAACTACAGAAAAGTCACAAACTATCTTACTGCAAACGAAACATGCTTTAACACCTACCAGTTTAAAAGTAGCAAGGGTCTACAAGTAGTACTGAAGGGCATTGAGCCTGACGTAAAGCCCGAAGAGTTAGCTGAGGCCCTAAAGGAAAAGGAATTTTGCGCCAAAAGCGTACACAATGTCAAAAACAGAAACAGGCAGCCGCAGCCACTCTTTAAGATTGAGCTCGAACCAGAAAACAAGCATGTAAAAAAAAACGAGGTTCATCCCATTTATAAACTCCAGCTCCTTCTGCACCGTAGGGTTACAGTAGAAGAGCCGCATACACGTAACGCTCCCGTACAATGTATGAACTGCCAAGAATACGGCCATACGAGATCGTATTGCACACTTCGGCAAGTGTGTGTAGTCTGTAGAGATCTCCACGTCTTCACACACTGCCAAGCTAATAAAGAAAATGCAATCGCGAAAAAGTGCGGTAACTGTGGGGGTAATCACACAGCAAACTACAGAGGCTGTCCAATCTACAAAGAGCTGAAAACCCGTCTCCACAAAAGAATGAACACGGCACGGGTACACCAAGTAACAGCTACGCTGACACCATCGGAAACAAATCCAGAAGTACTTTTTTCGAAACCAACAAGTATTGCTCCCTGGACTATACCAAGCACTAACAAGATAAGTTTTGCAAACGTTTTAAAATCAGGTATGACGCCTCCAACCCCAAAACTCCCAAACCTCACATGAAGAACACACAAAATTGGACACACAACAAAACTATAGGCCATCTGAGCAGCAAGAAACGAAAACTGAAGCTATGATGCAAGCCTTACAACAGAGCATGATGGAATTCATGACATTTATGCGAACCACCATTCAAGGTATGATGCGTAATCAAAACCTATTGATACAAATGCCTGTCTCCCAACAATCAAAATAAATAATGGCTACCTTACGCATAGCTGCGTGGAATGCCAATGACGTTTCACAGCGCAAACTTGGGCTAACTCAATTCCTACATGAGAAGCATATCGACGTAATGCTTCTTTCGGAAACTCATCTTACAAGCAAATACAATTTTCGAATAAGAGATTACCACTTCTATGGTACAAATCACCCCGATGGTAGAGCACACGGTGGGACCGGCACACTGGGGATCGCGCCTTGTGAATCCAAAAGGAAAACAGCTTTATAAGACTTTAATTAAAGCCACTAATAAACTTGATCATGTTTCCCCTGGGAGTCCCACATACTGGCCAGCAGACCTCAATAGGCTGCCTAACGTGATTGACTTCGCAGTCACGAAAAATATTTTTCGCAGTTTGGTTAGAGCTGAATGTCTGCCAGATCTGCCATCTGATCACTCGCCTGTACTAATTCATCTCAGCCGGTACGCAGAAAACATAAAACCACCTTACAGACTGACCTCGCACAAAAAGAACTGGCTAAGGTATAAAAAATATATAAGTTCACACATTGAGCTAAACCCAAAACTCAATACTGAACCTGATATAGAGAGCTGCACAGGAACACTGGAATCCATTCTTACGGAAGCAGACCAAATGCAACACCTAAAACCGCAAACGTTACAATTAATTAATTAAGACTAACGCACAAATCGAGCAACTCGTCCACGCAAAACGACGCTTACGTAGAGAATGGCAATCTTTCAGATCACCATCTGCAAAACAAAAGCTAAAAATAGCCACACGGAAGCTGACCAACGCTCTGAAACAAGAGAAAGAATACGCTCAGAGCCGATATATAGAGCAATTTCACCTACAGGTATTAAACATAAGTCACTGTGGAGAGCCCACCCAACTCTTCGCCCACCCAACTCTTACGCCAAACGAGGCTACTAGCACATTTGCGCTACCGTCTTCAACCGCAAACTGCCACCAGCAACCCACCCCAATTGTATTTCGTCCAAAAGAAATATTTAACATAATTAAAGAAAATCTCAGCCCAAAAAAATCCCCCGGCTACGACCTTATTACTCGGAAATGATCATCGAGCTGCCACACTCTGCAGTTCACTACCTAACGCAGCTCTTTAATGCCATCACAAAACTTGGCTCTCCGCTCAGCCTGGACCACAAGGTCTTACTTTATAATGCTGTAATGCTGAAACCCATCTGGACCTATGGCGCACATCTATGGGGCAACGTCAGCAACAGCAATATTGACATCATACAACAAGCACAATAAAAGATTCTGAGAACCATCACTGGGGCACCGTGGTACGTTCGGAAGGAAAACATTGAAAGGGACTTAAATATTTCACCAGTCATCAATGCAATCACAGAACTCATGAAAAAATATCAGAGCAAGATTTCCTGGCACCCCAACCACCTAGCGAGAAATCTAACCCAGCTCAGCAGTCGTTCCTGTCTCCGACGAAAGGACCTACCAACCCAGCGAAGAAATTTTTAAGGACGTTTAATCTCCGAACTTTTTGAAAAATAAAACAACTGTTTAGAAAAAATTTGTAATAGTTAAGATTTTAAAACTTATTGTTAGTTCTTATTCAAGAGGATTCAATAAATAAAAGCAAAGTCAAAACAAAAAAAAAAAAAAATTGTAGTTAATTTATTATCTAAGGATAATGTTCTATAATTTTGGTTGAAAATATATTAAAATTATGGGGGTATGGTTATTTTTAAAGGATTTCTTTTAAGCAGTTGATAAATTTAACACATTTATTTATTTGAATTAGAATTACATTATTCGGAGGAGTGATTTAAAATCTTTAGATGCTTATTCTTTCATCGCTCATATAGGAATTGTTTTAGAGGGTGAATAACTATAATAATTGCTCATGGATTGTGTTTTTGTTTAGCAAATATTGCTTATGAACGATTATGAAGTCGATGTTTATTAAAATATTAATATTGTTTATAAACAATTTCGATTTTTGCTAAGATCAGGTAGTATAGCAGCGCCACCTACTTTACAATTATTAGGGAGATTTTTTTATTTGGTAGAATTGTTTCTAATTAGATCTTCATATCCTTTCCTTTGGCACTCTACATAGATGCAGGAAATTCGATATTGTTGTGGTGTTTAATTGTCTCTCAACCGGTGCGATTAATTTACTGTTTTATTTTAGTCGGGCTTTGCACCAGCAAAAAATAAGCGCATCTCGAACCCAGTCTATTAATATCCATTATGTCGCCAGAGTGCATTACTCCTCTTTTATGTCGCGCTGAGACTCCATTAGTTGCCCGTTCAGTGGATCGGCCACCTGCACTTACCGTCTTGTTCGGGTCCCTCTATTCCTCAACGTCTTGCCATTTCGTCGCCGCAAACTCGCTTGCGCTTCATTTGTTTATCTCAATGGTATTATTTTTAAATTAAAACCAGCCAACTATTTTAATAGCTGCCGAAACGCTCGATAACTGAAAACTGGTGACCCAGTGTAGAAAATCAAGCTAACGCTGTACCAAACTAAAGCATTTACATGAAAATTGAACAGTGATTGTGAGCACCAACAATAAATCTAACTTTTTTAAAACATCGAGCACTTCGTTACTGCATTTTCGCCGCTATTCTATTGAACGTTTCCCAAAAGGAAGTCGCACAGTGGCACAATAGAATTGTGTTTTCAAAGTGCAAAAAGACTAAAGTTATTGACTTAAAAATTAATTTCACTTTTGCAATTGGAGCCGGCATTCACATGCCGGCTAGAGCAAACAAAATATCAGTTTGCCCATAAGCTCTAATTAAGCTTTATCCAGGGTCAAGTCTCGGCTAGGATCTTGGCAACCTGTCTCCTGATTAGTCTTCGATGAAATCTGGATTAATGCGAAAAACGTACAAAGCGGACTACGCTAGGACCGAGAAGCCGAAGAAGTTGGACCAACCGTAAATATAGGACATACAAGCGACATTACCGAGGATAGCGGAATCATGGCGGCGGCAAGGGACCCATCGTTATGGAAGGCATCTTCGACGTCAATTTTCTGATGCAAAGCATAAGGACGATCACTGACGCAACTAAGGTTAAGTTTCGGGCCCCAAGGGTGGAGTTATGCACCTCTACGCGGCCGACGCCAACACCTTCCGCTCTATTGTCAAGTGGCTTGATGACGAGCACTACGAATAACACTGCTACAAATTGAGGGAAGATAGGCCATTCAGGATATGCATAAAAGTGCTTCACCATAGCACTCTTCATAGCCACACCAATGAAGAGCTGGCAAAGCTTGGCCACAAGGTGTTAGACGCACAGACGCCCCAGCGCCGCAGCAAACCAGGCTGCCCCGAAGCGAGACCGATTAACATGTTCTTTTTAACACATTCATTTCGACCTCGAAATGAACTATGTACGTGCTACAACTGTGGAGAGCAGCACCCTGCAAATTACTCAGGATGTGCCAAGTTCAAGGCATTCCTACAACGCTCCAGGCCCAAGCGCAGCATGGGTGCTAGAAGATCAGTCAACGAGCGTCCGGTGCCCCAAGTTGCCCCCAGTGGCCATCACCAGGGGTAATGTCTCTTACGCGGACATAACAAGAGGCAGAACCACGGGTCATAACCAGTATCAGCACGACAGCGTCATGAAAGAAGCCGCACTAGATCAAGAAGTCGCCGCGATCCAGCTTAGCATCCAATGGCAAGCGGCAACACAAAAGAGAAAATTCTGAAAACGCTCAACGATATCATAAATGTTCTACGCTCTATCCAAGAGATGAACCTATTATTGATATTGCTGAAGCAGCAGCAGGAACAGACACAGCATCAGGGGCAAATTTCCAAGTTGCTCTCTGCTCGTCAAGTTCACCAAGCCTCTAAATAATGCCGCTCCGCATTTTAGTGTGAAACGCCAATGGTGTGTCCACAAAGCTGCCCGAACTTGATTGTCTGGTGCGGCAAGAAGAAATCGACATACTGCTGCTTAGCGAGACTCACTGCCGGGATAGGCGTGCCTAGGTTGTACGGCTTCGATGCCTATCCCGCAAACGACCCAAGAGATGGGAACGCAAAAGGAGGAGCAGCTATCCTGGTTAAGTCCAGCCTAGTCCAGTTCCCGCTAACCCCAATTACTGCCGACAAAGTGCAACTTGCGGCTGCAGCCATACAAACAGTACTCGGCATAATTAACTTTGGAGCAGTCTACCCAGCGAAATTTGCATAGACTACGGAGGAGTTTACCGACATTCTGGACCATAACTGCCCGAGGTATATTGTGGCGGGTGGCTGGAACGCGTCCCACTGGCTCTGGGGTGCAGGAAGGTGTAACCAACGAGGTCGTGCGCTCGCGAATCTTGCCCTGAGCACTGAGGTGAACTGTCTTGCCACAGGTGGCCCCACACGGTACCCCCCTGGTAGACGAGGCTCTCCTGGCTTCATCGATTTTGCCCTGACAAGGGGCATCCTTGGTATACACGTTGATATACGGTCTGTCGTTGAGCTCAGCTCCGACCACCTACCGCTAATAATAACCCTGGACGCAGCCGCTATGGCATACCCGACGACGGAGAGGCTGATAACCCAGCGAAGCAACCTTGAACTCTTCAAAGGATAACTTTAGAGATATCTGCATCTCGATGTTGAGATCAACTCTGGGGATGACTTGGAAGATGCCGTTGAATTGTTCACCAACAAAGTCAAGACGGTAGCAAAAATGGCAGCACACACTCCGCCCCGGTAGCCCGCAGCATCAGGTATCCCGATCACCAACGCGATCCAGCTTCTAATCCGTGAAAAGAGAGGCCTACGCACAAAGTGGATGAGGTCTCTACACCCCCTGGACAAAGCAGCGTGGAATAGAGCACATAGCGAATTTCAACTGGCACTGGCAGATCACAAAGCTGGATGGTTTATGCGAGACTGGCGAACACTGGTACTGATAATGACGCGACGCATTCACTTTGGAAGGCCACACGTGCCAACAAAAGGAGGTGCACCATGAAGGCCGGCTTCTAGACAGCGACGGGATACGGTGTCGGACGGACTTGCAGCAAGCCGAGGTTTTTGCTGGGCACCTTGCTAAACGTTTTTAATCATTTGAGCTAGCGACCTCGGAGCAAGTAAGTGAAACGCATGTCAGGCTGTCTCAAGCGCTCACAATGGACCTGCCTATCAGGCCTTTTGCCCCCATTGAGATATCCGAACTTATTGGTCGCTTAAATATCAGCAGAGCACCTGGCCATGATACTATATGCAACGCCACACTAAAGGCATTACCAAGTCACGCAATTTTCTACATAGCGTTGTTGTTCAACGCCATAGTGAAATTGCTTCCCTGCACAGTTAAGGGTCGCATTAATAACTATGCTCCACAAACCGGGCAAGTCGGCAATGGACCCCGCGTCCTATCGGCCAATCAGTCTCCTCCCTTCGATTTCGAAAGTGTTTGTGAGACTGATTGCTGCCCGGATTGGAAGGATTATGGACACTCAAGGGATTACTCCTGAGCACCAGTTCGGGTTCCGAGCTGGTCATTGTACGATGGAGCAACGTCATCGGCTTTTTGAGCAAGTACTGACGGCATTTGACCGGAAACAATTCTGCAATGCCCTCTTCTTTGACATCAAGGAAGTGTTCGACCACGTATGGCACACAGGTTTACTGGTCAAAATAAAGGAGAGATTACATGCCCCATATTTCCATCTACTGAGGTCATACCTTGAGGGAAGGCAGAAGCGAAGGCTGGTGTCCCACAGGGTCGTGTCCTGGGGCCTTTCCTTTACTGCCTCTACAGTAGTGATATGCCGCAACCAGACAATCCGTCTACCATGCTGGAAACGTTTGCTGACGACGTCTGTATCACCCACAGATCAAGCTGTGAAGCCTCTGCGGCTGATGGAATCCAGCAGTTTGCCACAACGGTCGCGCAATGGGCGAAGCGTTGACACATCAGCTTAAATAGCGATAAATCCGCCAATGTCTGTTTTTCCTTATTAAGGACCCTTATAAAACCCCGCCTACTATCGGCATAGAAGGAAGGCCCGTCCTACAGACCAATTCAACTAAATACCTTGGTCTTACATTGAATCGCCAAGCACATCACCGCCACTGGAACCCGCATACTAAATGCAGTGACCAAACATTTTTGGCTGTTGAGTTCAAGGAGCAAACTGTCATTGGCTAATAAGGTGACCATATACAAGCAAATTATCGCGCCGATTTGGAGGTATGGGTGCCAAATATGGGGACTAGCTTGTGATAGCTAAATCAAAAGAGTACAGACGGCCCATAACAAAACACTCAGATTGATCACCGGATACGAGTGGTACATTCGAAACTCGCCACTGCACAAAGATCTCAAGCTGCCCATATTAATAACCACTCCAGCCGCTACAATATAAGACTATAGGGGCACAGGAACAGACTGGCACAACGACTTGCCACTGGGATGTTGCTAAGGAGGCTGAAAAGGCGTCAGCCGGGGGACCTAATAACACGATCCCCAAGGGGTCGATCCCGTAGACCACTTTAAATTTATATTTAGTCCAATTATTATATTATTAATTTCCAAGTATTAAGCTAGGCAAGTGTCTACCCGGCGCGCCTTGCTGAAATAATAGCTAGCAAGGCTATAAAGAGGTCTCTGGTGACCACGGTTGTGTTAAGGTATTAAGTGATGGTTGGTGATAGGTTCAACTTGCACAAATTACCATGTATAGAGGGCGAAAATTAATCCTCCGGTTGACAGAGATGAACCCCGAAGATTTAAATTTTCTCTACATCCAAAAAATACACGCCGACGCCAACCCATTTGACCGTTCGGCACTAAAATCGCAAGGGAAGTCAAACAGAATCATCAATACAATATAAATATCAGAAAAACCGCGAGTAAATACGAATAGACTCCACCAGAAAAAAATCACACCAAGAACAATACCAGGGTAAAGAACAATACCAGCCGGCTTGCAGAGTCAACAACTTGTCGGACCAGCTAAAGAGTTTTCCAATAGGGAAGCTCGAACTTTGACAGTTCATTGCGGCCAAGTTGTTTGCGTGACAGATGTCAAATGCAGTGTGTTATATTCATTCAGTCCTTCCAAACCACCATGGCAGGTTACAGTGTCGAACAGCACATGCAAATCATAAAATTGTTTTATGAAAATGGGTCTTCAGTTCGAGCAACGTTCCGCAAAAAATCATCTTCAACGACGAGGCGCATTTTTGGATTAATGGCTATGTCAACAAGCAAGTTTGACAAGACCAATCCACACGAGGTTCACCAAGTGACAATGCATCCGCAGAAAGTAACTTTTTGGTGCGGATTTTGGGCCGGAGGCGTGATTAGTCAGTATTTTTTCGAAAACGATAATGGTGTGGTCAATGGTGAGCGATACCGGTAGATGATAACCAACTTCTTTTGGCCTGAAATCGAGAATATGGATCTGGACAACATGTGGTTTCAACAAGACGGTGCCACACAGCACACGCTACGATGGATGTTCTGCACGAATTAATTTAATCAATTAATTTATATATCTTCTCGATCTGTTGGGTGAATGCGCAGGAGCTTCCTTCTCGCCCTCAGTCCCAATACACGTCTCCTCATTAAGAGTTTTCGAGCCAACTGGTTTGGGTGGATTCCCAATTTATTTACGTACGCGGTTGCTTGTTTGTTTATGACATCGCCAATCCTTGGTACCTTCAGCTCTTTTTCAATGTCTTTATTGCGGATGTACCAAGCCGCTCCAGATAGTTTACGCAAGATTTGCGACTGCGCCACACGAATTTTGTTGAGGTGCGATTTTGCGGCGATGCCATACATTTGGATGCCATATTTCCAAATAGGAGCCAAGACAACCTTATAAATTTTGGCCTTGTTGGAAACTGAAAGTTTGTTTCCAGGCCTAAGGAACCAAGCCATGCTGTTCGCCTTTGTTTTGAGCCGCCGATTTACATCCGTTACATGACGTTGAAATTAAGTCGCTTATCCAGAGTGACACCGAGGTATTTGTGGGCGTTCGATTGTGTGAGGAGCTCTCCATGCAGAAACACACCAGGTAATGTTTCTTTTCTCAGGGTGTACGTCACGGAAACACACTTTTCCGGATTGACTGCGATGTTCCAGCGTAGGGCCCAGTTCTCAAATTGTTTTAGATAAAGCCGAAGCGTATCAGTGGCTGTATAGACGCAAGTATCTCTGGCCAGGACTGCAGTGTCATCAGCAAAGGTGGCAACTAGCAGGTCATTGGGATCTGTAAGCGACATGTTGTCAGCTGAGGGCATGTCGTGGGTATACAGGCTATATAGTGTTGGACCTAACACACTTCCCTGGAGTACACCTACTCTGACTCTTTTTGTTTGGGAGGAGAGTCCGTCCTGTACTACTTTAAAGGATCGCTCGTGGAGGAAGCTTTTTATTATCAAAAAGAGCTGAGGACTGAAACTTCGGAATAGCTTTCTGGACCTTTCGGGACTCGAGCAATCTTCTCAGGATGCACCTCTCAAGTAATTTGCCAAATGCTGGAAGCAGGCTTATTGGGCGATAGGTGTCTAATTCCTCTGCTGGCTTCCCACTTTTATGGAGCATAATGTTATTCGTCTTCTTCCAGGCGCTTGGGAAGTGTCCCAGTCGAAGAGCAGAGTTAAAAATCAGTACAAGGAATAACAAAGCTCTGGGGGGCATCAGCTTAATGGAGCGGTTGTCGGTGTGATCCGCACCAGGAGCCTTGTTATTGCGAAGGGATTTGATATCATCTTTCAATTCTGTGAGATTAATAGGCTTTACAGGAAGAGCCATCTGCAATGGGGCTTCTAGGGATTCAGCAACCAGTACTCGTCTTGGTGATGCTGTCTCGAATGGCTGGAATCTTTCCTCCAGGTTTCTGTCAAACGCCTCAGCTCTGTCCTGAGGTGATTTTGCCCAAGTGCCATCTGGGCTACGAACTGGAAATTTGGAGCAACTTGTCTCTTGAATCTCTTCGTGAGCTTCCAGAGTGCGAGTTTTGAGTTTCCATTGGCAGTAGCTTTCCCGAGGAACGCGTCAGTTGCTTCTCTTTTCAGGTTGGGAAGTACTTTTCTCACCCGATTTGATATCCTTCGGTATAGTCTGTCAATTATTGGATCATTGGTCCTGATGAACTTACGCCGGAGACGTTTCTTGAGAGTTAAGAGTCCTACTGCTACCGGAGAGAGAGCGATGCTGCTACGCACGTTGCGTAGGTGAACTGCACCGCCAGGAGCTGCAATTTGAGGTGCATCTTTGCTCTTCTTCATAAAACTTTCAACCGCTTTATCGATATCGTCTGCTGTATTTCTGCTGTATTGAGGTTAAAGGCATTGTTAAGTTCGTACTGAAACAGCCTTATATTCGCACCAGGTGGAACGAGCATCCTAATAGGGGCGGTACTATGTACTGATAGTAGACTGTTAGCTATACCTTTGTACAAGAAGAAGTCGATACATGAAGGTACATTCCTCGTGTTATACGGGTAGTGAGTGGGTCTGCCTGTAGCCAGAACTTGAGTTGAGCTGCCGGAAATAACATCGTAAAGTGCTGAGCTTCGAGCATTCGCTCTTATACTACCCTAGAGACGATCACCTGCAATGATAAACTTTGGACCATGTTGACCAAGGAGATTATCAAACTCAGAGAAATTCCAAGGCAGGCCTGGAGGAAGGTACACAGCTGACACCGTAATTTTGTCCAAATTAGTGGATAATTTTTACCGTTGCCATTTGTAGGTGACGTTATGTTGCTACTCATGTCTGTCACTTATGCCGACTAGTTCGGCCATTTTAAATGTTCACTTAAATGTTGACAGCAGCTTTGCTTGCTGGTGTTTTGGATCGTTTTCGATTTATACCTATTAAATTACTCAATTGCGACCAAAAACAGCATCGCATGAACATTGCTAAAGAGATGTTGGACTCTGTCCGCGACGACCCAAAATTTGCTCCAGAGGGTCACAGCTGGTGACGAATCGTGGGTTTATGGTTATGACGTGGAAACCAAAGCTCAATCATCTCAATGGAAGCTGACGCACGAACCAATACCGAAAAAAGCGCGCCAAGTTCGGTCGAATGTGAAAGTTTTGCTGACAGTTTTCTTCGATTGCAGGGGCGTGGTGCATCATGAGTTCTTACCACAGGGTAGAACGGTCAATAAGGAATATTGCCTGCAAGTTATGCATATTTGCGCGAAGCAATCCGCAAGAAACGCCCCGATTTGTGGAAGAACAAAAATGAAGGACGACGTTACGCTACGATTGACGAGATAAAGACGGCATCGAAGCAGGAGCTGAACAAGATAAAAAAAAATGATTTTTTCATCGAATCATCATAGTGAGATTTTCGAATCGACGGGGTAAGGCACGCATGGCAGGGTCACCGGCAACTTATTGAAATCGTGAGTGAAGAAGAAAATGCTGCTACCGGTGGAATGCCCCGCTACTCGTCACGCCATCTCATTCGCACAAACAACAGTTTATTGTACTGAACAGGGGAACGCAAGGGTGCGACAAGGGCACATCGAACAAGGACACCAATGTCGACAACAGCAGAGCTATGCGTTGACTTCCGGCAGAGAGGGACTTAACATCCCAGTACATTAAAATAATGACACAGGAGGACTACAAAGAAGACCAGGGGGTAGTATATGCCAGCCCCAATATGATTAAAGAGACAGTCCGTCACCAGCGGCTATATCAACCATTTGAGCACCAGTACCGAAAAATTTCAGGTAACGCCAAAATAGAAACAGAAACAAAACTACTGAACAAACAAAGTTACAAATTTTATAAAGCTTAACTATTCTTCAATTTTTGCGTCTTAAATATTAAAAATAAAACGATTCATAAACTGTCTGTCCTCTTAAACTATTTTTTATTATTCATTAATTTGTAAAAACCATTTGATAGCTCGAATTTAAAATTAGTATTCTTAAACTCGCCGTCATACAGCTTATCAAACAATAATAATCTATTAACTTATTAAAAACATATAATATTTCCAATTAAAAGAAAAAGCTTACAATGCTATTTTATTTTAGCCGATTGCTTCCACCTATGTGTAAGTAATCTACTCTTATAAATCAATTTGCAAATACAATACATATGTATAGTTTAAAATCCGTTTGAATCCATTTTTTTCAATCATAATTTAATAGTATTGAAAAACCTAAGCTTAAAATCTAACTTTAATCAGGATTGAAAAGATATTTCATTTAAAGTTAGTTTAAAGCGGTTACAAGAAATTAAATTAAATAAATAATAAGAAAACATTATTCTATATTTATGTGAACTATTTTCAATTGCTTAGATTTATCTATTTACATGTGTGCTCTTCGAGTACCTTTGTACAAACTTCACATTTAACATGGCAACACCAGTGGAATTTGCAATTACAGCGTTCATTAACTATAATATTTTTTGTATTATAGCCCCGACCGCAGCAAAGGATAGCACAGCTTTCTAATCCTGACGAGTTCTTTCGACAAACTCGGCCATGGGTACCTTTAAAAATATAGAATGTTAAAAACTACTATGCTGGTTATTATTTAAATTACCTGGCCATTTTAAAACGTAACTAGTTCGACACCAGTCTGGACTTTCATCTAAATATATCAAATCATGAGCTGTTGGAATTTTATACTGCGAATCTTTAACCTGAAGACGTCCACGTTTATTTAGTTTAACTTTTGTAGCTTCTTCATATTTCTCTCGTAAATAGTCACCTAAAAAAAAAACAAAATATTTTAAATTTTCTTTTTTTTTTGGTTTTCATATGTTAATATATTTTTTATATGTTTATAATATTTTATATTTTATATTGTATGTAGGAATATCGATTTTCCAGCCTTTTGTACTTCTGAAAATGAATGCTGTCATATAAATGCAATATTCATGAGTATTTTTGTCAAAAAGAGTATGTCATGAAGTTGGTGGATTAAAAACTATTGACTAAATCTGCTCTACTTATGACGGTGGTTGTTAGTAAAATTTGCCTCATAATCAAAATAATTCAATTCAATAATCAAATAATTTAAAAATTACATTTTGAGAGCTGTTTCGACTTTTACTGGGAACTTAACGTACTTCTAAGATAGTTAACGACTTGCTACGTTCGAAGAAAGGATAAAGCGGTCAATTTAAAATTCTGTGTGCACAAAAAATATTTATTTTATTTACAACAGAAACACAATTACAATTTTTTATAACTAACTTTTGTTTTCTTATATATCACTCACTTTCTGTTATATCACTCACAGTTTCCGCGGTATTGTATTGTATTTAAATTTAAAACATTTGATATTTTATGGCACCTAAAATGTTCAGCATAGACTGCCAATTAGTACACCAACCATCACAACCATCCCAACCAAACGATCTGTTTTAAAAGATTTTAAAAGTGTTTGTTTGTTTTTATCGATTGAACACAATATACAATAATCATAGGCATCCGTCTACATTACTGCATAAAAACATTTGTGAATATCCGTTATAATAATTGAATTGTGGATTGAAAATCTCAGTTTTTGAGGCAAATTCGTGTTAATTACGGGAAGTGCGGCTTTTGTTTTTCAATTCAAAGCTTCAACGCTCCAAGGATGGTTATTTTAACGTCGAAGGCCAGTAGAATATGCAGAATTAGAAGAAATATTTGACAAAGACTCGTTCTTAAAGACTGGAAATAACCACGCTTATTAATTTGGAGATCCTGGTAGTTCTATACAACGAAAGATTTTCCAAAGAAATCAATATTATGTGCCTAACATATGGACGTAGATCCAACATCCCGCATCTAGGCTTCAAGCTTAAACTACAAAAGTATATGAGGATATCTTAATGAAAACCCAATAAACTTTTTTTTCTTTAAACTAAGACGGAGCCTCAGCTGTAGAAAATATAGCTTCAGATCTTTAGTACTGTAGGGGAAACTCCCTGGTACGGTACATAATTCGTACGAGAGAAGGACGTAGTATATGAACTTCTAAGAACTACATTCAGTCCGTAACGGAGCTAACACATATTATGCCGGTGAAAAAAGTCTTCATGGTTAATTCCATCCACTCGTCAATCCCCGTGCTTTATTCACCATTTTAATAAAAAAACATTTAATTTATTCTGCATTGCCTAAAGGAATATGATGGAATAGTGGGACCACCCTGCCGAAATGAGCTAGAAGCAAAAACTAATTTCGTAACAAATATTATAGAGCATGAATGCGGCTACAGTTCGCTAAATACTTAAATTCGTTCACGTGCCTATCGTGGTAAGAAATTAATTTAAATTAATGATCAGCAAGAGAGCTGAGGCATTCGCAGACCCTAATCAATCGCTACAATCCGCTCCGTTGGGAACCCCGTATTTTCTAAGCTTTACCATTACCCAATGGACGTAAGTGTCAACGCAGAGATTAAACAACTTCAAGCAGACGGCTTACATACAACAACCCCGTGTGGGTTGTCCATGGAAAAGGTCATGATGAAAAATCGTTATCAATTTTAGAAAATCGCAAAACGGTTGAAAATAAATACCCTATCCCCAGCATTTCTACGATACTTGCAAATATGGGAAAAAACCATTTGATCTATCGACGGACGCTTCCGCGCATGTCTTAGGGGCTATGTTGTCGATAGAAAATGGCCAAATACCTAGGACCTCCAAAAAAATCCGGGACAACGAAAAGCATTTCGCTACCAATGATCGGGAAATCCTAGAATCTGAGAAATTATTTGTACGGGGTAA
This sequence comes from Drosophila merina, assembly GCA_035047645.1. Taxonomy (NCBI): domain Eukaryota; kingdom Metazoa; phylum Arthropoda; class Insecta; order Diptera; family Drosophilidae; genus Drosophila; species Drosophila merina. Next base: position 20,892,793 of record JAWNPH010000089.1, on the reverse strand, counting down.
AAAAAATTAAATATTTATACTGACAATCAGCCTCTAACATACGCAGTTTTCGATACAAATTCGAATTCCCTAATAAAGCGATGGAAATCTTTTATTAATGACCGTAACGTAAACATTTTGCACAAACCAAGTATATAAAATATAGTCGCCGATGCCCTCTCAAAACAGAACGCAAAGTCTTTACTGTACAACTGCGAATCTAATATCGTCACCATTCATAACGAAGATTCTTTCATGTACACCATCGAGTGAGTAGATAAGCCTTATAACTGTTTCCCTAATTAAATAATTACTAGCAAAGCAGACTTCTCATTTACGAAAACCTTTATTCTTTTGAAAGAAAAAACCAAGATATATTATTCCTGACCGCTTAAGTTTTCTAACAACACTAGTAATTTAAAATAAAAACACTACAACGCCATAAATAGAATTCGAATTTAGAATAGAATAGAATTTAAAAATTTTTTTCGTTTTTTTTAGTTTCCGGCTTGGGAATTTTTTTCTGGCGATGAAATTTTTCATGGCGACTGCCAAATAAATGACTATTCCCGAGTCCGAGTGCTACATATCGGTGATGGCAACGTCACAACCTGAGATGAATTTAGTTTCCTTGGACACTCCACCAATAATACTTCAAACGAACTTTACGCACTTGAAACAAAGGACACAAATGACAGTTTTACACAAGACCACATGAGACGGATATTGACTGTGAATACCGGACGCATAAATTCGTTAATGGGTACTTTGAGAGTTTACCATAGGAATGTTCACAAATTTTAGAATTACCCATCTTTTAGAAGTATCCCAGATAGAGGCATTTCAAAATAATGATGTTATAATAAAATCATAAAATGTCTCAAACCTAAAATAATATGTAAAAAATGTACCCAATACAATTACATACATAGTACAGACATAGTACAATACATAGTAGTAGTCTTTTGGCAGGGCAACTTAGTTGCTGATTGTGGTACAAAGTCGTTTGCCATCCACCAGTCTGACGCTTCAATTGGAACCATGTTCTGCAGAATATGTGACTTTCCATCATGCGCTTAAAAATTGGTTTCGGGAACCGTTGATTTTGCTAGATTCATACTGCAGAGAATAATTAAAGGACAGCAAAAAATGGTTCTAACTAAATAAATAAATAGGGATGAGAGTCTGTACTAGTAAAGCACTCTGAAACAAATATTATTATTCTATAGAATAGAAAATCAAAAGAATCGGCCCTCATAGTTGCAATTCAAATAGAAAAAGTATGCCCCTTTTTGAAGGATCGAAAAAGGCAGCATAAAGGTTTATACAATATGGCACTTTCGAGACGTCCAAAACAGAAGTTTCACCAAATATATTTTGAACGTGGAATCAAACTTTCTCCCCAATTTACACAAATAAATATTTGTTGTAATGCCTTGAATACTATATTCTTTTGTGTGCTTGCACGATTAGCGAAAATGCGACTGACTCAAGTTGCCAAGCGCAGAAATCCAAGCTTAGATAGGTTAAGCCCCAAGTGGCGTGATTATAAATACAATAATTCAATAAAGATAAGCTCTAAGATCATCCGTTTTGGTGCAAGATGTACGCAGATGCTACAAGAAAATTAAGCTTAATTGAATACGAATAGAAATAAATACAAACTCAGCCGACCGACTAACGGAATAGAAAGGGGCCCGCAACAAGAAGAATGAAAACAACCCGCGAGCCTCGCAAAAAAGGAAGTGTGGAAGTTGTTAGAAAAATAAAGAGAGATGAGGAGTGCTTGGCGATCAGCCAAGCAGGTGAAGAAAAGCTAAGCTCAACCTGGTTGTAGCAGTTGTAGATTTTATTATGTTTTTGTGCTTTAACATTTTAGGTTTGTTAGTAGAAGACAATAATGTGAAAAATGAAAGGATCCGTGTAAGGGAGATTGAGGTCAAACACGGATTGCAGTGAAGAATAACCAAAAAGACCTTAAATGCGGTCTGCTGTTTTTTTGTTATGTGTGGTGGTCACTTGGCTGAAAAAAGTAAATAATTAAAACGAAAGAATAACAACGCACAAATAAAATAAACCCCTAAAACAAACCGGTAAATAAAATCTGGCCTTGGCAGCGGATGAGTCATCAAGGTGTTTAGACAAAGATTCGAGTGCTGAATAAAGAATTCATTTTATATTACTCTATCATCGAGCTTATTAAAATTGTTGTTCATTTCTATTATCCCATTAGAAATTCTTCTTATTCTTATGTGTTTATTGTTATTCTATTTGTTCTTCGGTTTAAAGTTCTATATCAAACGAAAATTTAAATTGATTATTTACAACATCCTCTTAATTTGTACCCGAAAGACAATTGACGCGTAATAACTTTATTTGTAAGTTCAAATGCGCTTTAGAAAGTTAACCGCAGAAGTAATTGAATCGGATTTGTCTGAAGCTCCTTGAAAAACATCTGAAAAATTATATATTTTATGGCTTTTTCGGGAATGGTGATTTCTTAATTCTTCTGCTTCCTCTCTAAAGTATACCACTGGAAGTACTGTGTTTTTTATAATATCATTGGTAACCAAGGATATTTAAAAATGATTCCGATATTTTTTATAAGCTCTAAGTCGATCCCAGAAATCTTGGAAAATATGTCTGGGTTTGAATAGCTCTACCGAAAAGCATTTCCGTCAATAGAGCTTCTAAACCCTTTCAAGTCAAAAGCATTTAAACTAAGAGACTAGTTTGCATAGTAACAGGTAAAAAGACATATTGAAATGTTAATAGAGGCAAGGAAGGTGATCCTGACAATGAATTTATACGTACAGCTGTAGAAAATACTTTCTCGACATGTTGGCAACACTACCTTGTAGCCGGCATCCGTGTATTGGGGTCATAAAGTCATAATTTTGATTAAAGATTTGCCTCACGGGGAGACCAGCAACGCGGCAAGACACTGTAAGACGCTAAGTAAAAAAATTGAAAAGGGCTCTTCAGAATAAAAGGAGAAAGGAAGCCTGCCTGTTGCATGACAATGCAAGACTGTTCTGAACTGTTCTGAATGGGACGTTTTAAACCACCCCGTATTCCCCTGATCAGACCGCTTCAGATTTCCATTTCTCATGGGCATAAGTTTTCAACGGAGGATGAGTTGAATGGGGAAGTGTAGAAGTGGGTAAAATAGCTGGCGGGAGACTTCTGCGAGGCAGGCATAAAATAATTGATCTCGCGGCTGAAGACTTTCATCGAGAGGGATAGTGACTATGCCGAAAAATAACTTAAATATATACAAGTGTAACCAAGTATGTTTTTTTTAATACATTTTTTTATACCCTGCATAAATTGAGTACACTTACTTTCTGGACGTGCCTCGTCCACTAGGATACAACGTTTTCCCCTTGTGGTAAGAGACTCAGGTTAAACTAACACCTTAGTTACCGTAGATACGCACTAAAATCCCAGTCCATGGTTGCTGAAATAAGGCTTCAAACTAAGTAATAATAAAAACCTACTCACGTCAAAGTCCTCTGTTGTTCCCCAAAGAGAACAAAATATATGCCATCGATCATAAAAGAAAATAAAAATTTCGTGAGAAATTAAAATATTTTCAAAAAACATTGTGGCGGGTGATTACATTTGAAAAAAATACATTAAATAACCCTAAATAAATAGACGTCAACATCATATCCGTCAGAGAAGAAATAATTCAAGAAAAACAAAAGTTCATGAGCACATTAACTTCACACATTAACTTCACAACCACTTCGTGAGAAGTTTAAAGCGGGTTTGCTACAGATAACGACTTCACCGAAACGATCTTCCGACCCAACTCTGATCATAAAGTCCTTTCTCCCAGGATACAGTTCAAAAGACTGTTAAATAATGTATATAATTAAGATTTGACAAATTATCATCATTTCTTTACCTGCCTTTGTTATCATTACTATGATCGACATTTTCAATCTCTCTGGAAAGTAGCCAAGTTTTATGATAGAGTTAAAAAGTAGGGAAATAGTGCGAACAGCACAGTATGGAAACTCAATCGTATTTAGTTTATTCTTTATGATTTTAGATATTTCATTCGCTTGAAATTCGATTGGCTCGTGTGATGCTTGGTCGTCGTTTCTTACTGTGGGTAATACAAAACAAACTTGTAGCAGGGTTCGGCTGGAATACACGTTGAAGATGCGTTGCAAATGTGGTAGCTCTATCTTTATCACTATCCACCAGTGATATTCCTTAATGGTAATTTAGTTTCTGCCGGTGTGTTTAAAATAAGATGAGCTTTCCATAGTTAGTTTTTACTGCTTGTAATTAAAAGTTGCTCTATATAGCGACGTTTGGTGTTTTTATCTTCTTGCTTCAATGCATTGGAGAGTTTTCATGAATCATTTTTGAATATTTGCTTTGCGAGTAGAGTTCTATAAACTTGCCACTCCCTTCGCATGCGTCGCTTTTCAAGAACGAGGCGCTCGATGTATGGGAGACATGGGCAGGTGTAGCTATAACACTATCCAGGGTATTTGTTGCAGATTCATGCCGGCATCAAAATTTTGCCTTGGGTTCAGCTCAATGTGTAAATTTATATATTTTTTGTATTTAACTCATTTTGATCTCATTGATGTTAATCTGCTAGCCTAAATTGTATTCTGATCATTTATATCGGCGTTTCCCTTTATAGGTGACGTGGCGTGATCCCCAATGAGTGTGTTTGGCTTTAAGTCGCCTGCAGCAATGAAGTGGTCCCCTAGGGTGTTGAAGAAGTCCAGAAATTGTTGTTCGGAAACATTGAAACAAGGGGGGTAATATACCTCTGCGAGTGTAAGATTGCCGCTTCCTAGTTGTATATTTATAGACGTGGCCTGCAACTAGTTGCTGGAAACTCGCTATGGTAGTGGTGTTTGATGCGATTCCTACTAAGGATACCGGTTCCGCCATGTGCTTTTCATCTGGATGATTTGTTCCCTGGAACAAAAAGGCACTTATTTTGAAGTTTTGTTTGGAATTTTGAGATATTAGGTCTTGCATGGTAGTCCGCATGAAGGACATGAATTCAATCGTATGCTGCTGCAGAGCATGCATCGTGGTTTCAATACTGCTTTGTTGTTGCGTCGATGATGGGGGATTCGGTGTCGGACCAGTTTGGGCAGCATGTAGCGTTGTTGTCATAGAGCTATGTTCTGTAACTCACGATTTCGCGACGTTTGCGAAGGTCACATCTTAGAAGGTGACGTTACTCGGGGATAAATCCGGCTTTTGAGGTCTTTGTATATTGGATGAGGCCTTTGCGCTTTTATGGTTCTTCTACGGTAATTCTACGATGCAAAAAAAACTGTAGCTTGTAAATAGAATACACTTAATTTTTCCTGACAGCTTTAGTGTCAGGTTCCAGCTCGACTGAATGTTACTTCAGGCTCTATACCTTAAGAACGACTTGAAGGCCCTTGCTACTTTTTAGTTGGTAAGTGTAGTAGTTTTTGTTATTTTCGATTAAATAATGAGCAACTGTCCTAAAGCTCTCTTCGGTTTTTAATTGGATCTTAGTTTCGTGGATGATACCATTTTTTGATGTACAAGTATTACAATATGTGGAAGTTGTCGTTTTCAACAAGCTCAATTATTTTGTTTACCACAATATTCGTAAAAAAAATTGACGATTTAAACACCCTACTAAAAACAGAGATACCCATATTCTCTGGTACTTCTACAGATTGGGACCACTCTTTCGAGCTGTTTAAGGAGCTGGTGCACTTAAGCTCATCCTTGAAGCTAAGCTACCTCAAAAGTGCTTTGAAAGGGGAAGCTAGAAATGTTGTTTCCCATTTATTGCTGGGTTCCGGCATATAGTCATTATAATCAGTTTTTAGTTAATTAAATTAAATTAAATTTAGTTATGAGGCTCGACAATAATAACAACAGCTAACAATAAAGTGTAATATATATTTCAAAAGGCGGCACGAAAATTAAAATTTCCGAAAATCAGGTCTCATAGTGGGATTACCACTAATCCATAAATAGACAAAAATCCAAAAATCATCCAAAAATAAGTGCATGTCAAAGTACATCTCAATGTTGCCTATTAATAACACAAATCAAAAATATTAAACGTTTCAGCAATTATTTTACCGAAATTAATACAAAATCTTCCCGAATATAAGGTGAACAGGATTGGAAAAATTTTCGTTTGCCGATTTAGATAGACCTCATGGTATTGCTTTCATAATAGCAGCTTATTTATACCCAAATATTATAGTGCGAGTGAAAGTTACAAAAGGTTTGCTTTTTGTGCAAAAAATGATCTTTGGATAGATCGTGTCGGGACGAAGTCCACATTAGAAAATTGTATCAGTTCAACTATCTTTGTTAAATTGTAAAGAAGGAAAAAATCAAAAAATAATTATTCAAATTCATTACAACAAAGATATTTGAGAAAAATATTCTTCAAATATCAAGAAAGATCCAATGGTATTATTGAAGGAAAAGAACTGTACAAAAAAAATAAATGTGTTAACTAAAATTATAAAATTATTCCTGGACCTTACAGGATGTTCAAGCACCAACATGAACATGAGAAAATAATGTTTTATTGATATACAAAATAGGAATAAGTTACATTAATTGTTAAGTCCACTTTATATGAAGAAGTAATAAATAATATTGTAATAAAGAAAACTTTTTTCTGGCCGTTGGATGAATGTTTAAATATGAAATAGACAAGTAAAACAAGAAATTAAACAACTAAAGAACATTTTACAGCTAATGAAATAGAGTCCACAAGAAAATTGAAAAGCAATCAAAACGAAAACTTAATTAGAATTTATAGCATTCCACACTTTTGTGGTCCTTGGCGGAACGTTCAAAAAGAAATGTAAAAGGGATCGGTCTAACAACTAGATAATGAATAATTCATTTTAAGACTGATCCCTTGAAGGTACATGTATACATGCGCAAGCTAACACCGCCATGCAAGTTAAAGGGTCAGATAACACTTAGACCGCCAGCGCACATATCAACGCATTAAAATGGCTGGGGACATAAATAAATAAATATTTGATAAGAACTCTTGTTAATACATAAGTAAATAATTGTAGGATTATGTCAAAAATGAGTATAGAAGAACTAAGGTTCCAAGAAGGGCCATCTCAGTTTCCATACCGCCACTACTACTTTTATTATCACTAGGCATAGTGACATAACATTCGAAATCCCAAAAGCACTTCAATATCCTTCTGAACAAAATTATGACAAGACCCATAGAAGAAGAAAACCCAGTACTAAACGACAATAAGATATACGATAGCAAACAAAACACAACAATAACTAGTTGAAATACTATAAACATGCTAACCCGAAATACAGTGCATCGAGAAACTGTATACACACTGAAAATAAACGGTATTTTCTGACTTTGAATGCAAAATTAAAGGTCTTTTATCAAAATTTATGATTTATTTTTAATTTATACCTATTCTATAATATATTCTTTATCAATATGTAAGAAAATAATAACAAAAGTATAAACAGTTAAAGAGAAAAACAACAAAATCCAAGTTTTCATACTTTTGACACTGTCAAGAAACAGTGTGTAAACAGTTTCTTGACAAACTGTATCTTCAAAACACATCCAACCGAAACCATTTGATACATACTAGTAGTGACCGGCAGTAGTATTTTAATTTTCTGAAGGCATTTGGTTCAAATTTTATTACGACCGAACGAAAATTCAAAACAAATTGGAGTCAGTAGCGACGAGTTCAATTAGTTGACGAATTTAGCTTATCAATAATAATATGAAACAGATGAAAGACAATAAATATGAACTTAGTAATACAGAACAGCTTTTATAGAAATTAATCCATTTTACCGAATATGGAGAAGATTTTAATGGTATGAGAATGCAACTTTCCCGACCATATATATGTTATAAACAAGTAAGGACGCAGCAGTCGAGTTTCTCGCGCAACCCCTGGGACAAGACAGCCCTTAATCGTGCCACCAAGGATTTGAAGGACAAGCTATCCATCCTACGGCAGGATTCGTTTCATAAATTTCTTATGGAGCTGGAACCTGGAGACCCGCAACACAATCTGTGGAATGTCACGAGGCACATAAAAAGACCTGCGAAGAAGATATTACCCGTGCAACCATAAGGTTCGTAGACAGCCCAAGTGCTCCTGGCCCGCCAATACAGCCCGTCGAACCACAGGAGATTGCGCAGGAGATCGCCTCCCTAAAAAATGGCAAGTCACCGGGTCCTGACCGTATCGATGCAACAGCACTGAAAATGTTGCCCCTAATCTCTTCCCAAAGGCTGGCCAACATATTCAACAGCTGCCGCCGTCTAGGGTACTTCCCGAAAGAGTGGAAGCGAGCGGAAGTAATGGTCCTCCTCAAGCCTGGGAAACCTGAAGACAACCTAGCATCGTATTGTCCGATTAGTTTGCTGGCAATCCTATCTAAAATACTTGAAAGAGTATTTTTGCGTAGAGTACTCCTAGTATTGGACGAGGCCGGACTGATCCCTGATCACCAGTTTGGCTTCAGACGCCTTCATGAAACACCTGAGCAATGCCACCGGATTGTTGAGAGCATACTTGAGGCCTTCGTAAAGAAGAAGAAGTACTGCTGCGCCGTTATGCTGGATGTCAAACAGGCGTTTGACAGAGTCTGGCACCCTGAACTACTTTTCAAAATTAAATCCCACCTCCCAAGTTCCTATTTCCCCTTCCCCAAGTCATACACAGTGGGAGAAGAATTCCGAGTGAGATGCGGTTCATCAATCAGCACCCCTAGGCCCGTAAGAGCAGGAGTCCCACAAGGCAGTGTTCTTGGACCCATCTTATACACACTCTACACAGCGGACCTCCCCATCACCCCCTCCCGGAACCTCACAGTAGCAGCTTATGCCGATGACACCGCCTTCCTAACCTCCGCCACAGATCCTCAGGAAGCATCAGCCATCATACAGAGGCAACTGAATGCCCTCGGTCCATGGCTGAAACGATGGAACATCGTGGTCAACGCTGAGAAATCCTCACAAACAACCTTCGCACTACGCAGGGGAGAATGCCCCCCCGTCACACTCAACGGGGAAACCATCCCAACGAAAAACACTTCCAAATATCTAGGGCTGACCCTGGACCGCAGGCTCACATGGCGTCCACACCTAATCAAAAAGCTTAAGCAACTGCACTGGCTCCTGGGAAGAAGGTACAAGCTCAAAGTGAAATTCAAACTGCTTATTTATAAAGTAGTGCTGAAGCCAATCTGGATATATGGGATACAGTTGTGGGGCACGGCAAGCTGTTCTAACCGCATCAAAGTCCAGCGGTTTCAGAATAAATGCCTGAGAACAGTTTCGAACGCACATCCGTACCACGAAAACTCAATAATCCATAAAGAGCTTGGAATTAGATGTGTAGCAGAGGAGATCACCCGTCTCAGCGAAAGATACATAAAAAGACTGGAAAACCACCCCAACCACCTGGCCATCAACCTCCTAGATAATAGGCAATCCCCAAGACGCCTGAAAAGGAAACACCCGCTTGACCTCCCCAACCAATAGACACCTAAGTCAACCTCATAAGATATTCATTCCATGTACCTCCCTTAAGTCAAGGTCTCCCCCAAACCATTTAATGATTGTCCACTCGGATAGATTTTAAATACAAATTAAGATTGTTGTATTAAAAAAAAAAAAAAAAAAAAAAAAAAAAAATGTAGCTAAAGCCTGGATGGGCCCCACGCAGGATCAGCAACAGGTGCCGCAGCCCTTCCAGCAGCAACCTGAGACCAGAAAACACAGCCGGCAAAGGAGTCGGTCTAGAGGCGGACATCAGCCCCCTTTGGACAATAACACTTTTAGCATCCTGCAGACGCTAAACGAAAACATGAAAGCTCTGCTCTCCCTTCAGGAACAGCAGATGGAACAAACGAGGATGATACTACTACAGCAAGGGCAGATGATCCAACTGCTCACTGCTATACACGCGCAGACAGCGACAAAATGAAGCCACTGCGCATCGCAACCGACTCGCTAAGGGTCTCACCAGATTCCGCCCACAAAGAAGGCTCAACAGGCGACTCCCTAGGGACCTAATTGACCGGCTGCCAACAAGACGCACAGCAAGATGAGGATAAGCTAAACGATATACTCCCCATCGTCTTCTTTCTTTTATATTTTTTGTTCTTAAGTTTTTTAAATATTGTTAGTCTGTAAGTTTAAATTTAGTTATAACTGGTAACGCTAAGCACACTTAGCCGGCGAGCCCCTCGGGCAGTATTAATAGATGCCAAGGCCACAAAGGGGTTTTAAGATACCCTGTATGTCTCAATAAATAGTAATTAAAAAAAAAAAAAAAAAAAATAAATAAATAAATAAATCAATGCAAAAATATTCTATTAGAAAAGAGAACCATAACAATATAAATTTGGTATGATTTTGGTTATGAAAATAAGTTTCGTGTGTCATAAAGCCATACACATTTCGCTGTCAACGTCGCAGTCGGCGTCGCGCAATGCGTGTTTTGCCGCGCTTCTGCTTCCCTTGCCATAGATTTTGCATGTGGCATAACATCCGTGTTTCTTATCCGATTTGGTTGAAATTTAAAAATTAGATAGCTTTTATAAGCACCAACGCATATGCCGAATTGCATAGCATTAGGTTAATATTTGTGGGCGTGGTTTTTTGCGGTTTGCGGGGGAGCGTGGGGTGATATCAAAATAAAACAACAAACTTGAACTGCGTATGGTAATTACCTATCCAACGATATATGGTACATGTCTGTAGCTCTTGTAGTTTCTGAGATCTAGGCGTTGATACGGACAGACAGACGGACAGACAGACGGACGGACAGACGGACGGACGGACAGACGGACAGACAGACGGACAGACAGACGGACAGACAGACGGACAGACAGACGGACAGACAGACGGACAGACAGACGGACAGACAGACGGACAGACAGACGGACAGACAGACGGACAGACAGACGGACAGACAGACGGACATGGCTATATCGACTCGACTTTTGATGCTGATCAAGAACATATACACTTTATGGGGTCGGAGATGCTTCCTTCTGCCTGTTACATACATTTGCCCATATTATGATACCCTTTTCACCCATTTTTAATGGGTACAGGGTATAAAAAAGGATATTTTGTTGGTTTATATTAGCAGTTCGAGCGAAGTCTATGAATATGGTAGAATATTGTTTCATTTATTTATTGATATTAAATAAATAAATTGTAAGCATGTCTAAGGGTACAGGGTATTTTTCAGTCGGGAAACTCGACTGCTGCTTCCTTACTTGTTCTTTTTAAAAACATCACAAAAAAAATTTTAACAAAAAACTTGACAAAATAAAAAAATGTTAGGGGTGGACAACTCTTATCGGTTAGGGGTACGAAAAATAGATGTTAGCCGATTCTCAGGCCTACAGAATATCCCCTCAAAATTTAATCCAAATCGGTCAAGTAGTTTCGGAGGAGTTTGGATACAAACACCGTGACAGCAGAATTTTATATATATAGAAGAAGATTTAATAATTGAGCACAATTTTTTTGGTCACGTGTAAAGTTAATTCGAATTTTCTCTTTATAGCGAACTGTCGTGTAATTTGTACGCCCTGCGTTCTAATTTTATTTTTGTGTTAACGACCCAGTGTTTGTAAAAAAATTAAATCCGTTTTGTGATATTAAATTCCTTAGTTAAGCAACTTATGTGGCCTATCCATGAGGACTCGGTTTAATAGGTACGACTGAAGAACCTTGTGTACATTTTGCGGAGGGAGAGCTTAAAATTTAAGATACAATTTTTCAGGCATACTCCGTAAACACCTAGGCGACGTTATGAAAACAACAGAACAGCACTCCCTGTGTTCAAATGCAGTTCGGATTTTGGAGGAGATTTGCTTGACTTGTTCAGTGGTACCAATTCGCATTTCCCCAGACTAATTGTTTCATATAATTATAAATGTGATTTCTGGAGCTTATATTGTATGTTTTGGACCAGATACAAGTAGTGCTTCCAGGTTTTGTTCTGTGTCATCTATGTCCTAAATGCTGTTGATAATTGGAGTAAGGTTAATATGTGAACTGATGTACTTTTTGGAATTAAGCTAATTCGTTCTGTTCGTTGTAAGCGAACAAAGTTGCTCAAAAAAAATCACTAAGTAAAGGCGAGCAGTCAGAAGATTAGTCAGATAGATTTCAGCATCTAGTCTATTGTATGGTTGGATAATCACATACTATAGTTGCCCGTCTCTTAGGTTTAGGAGTCTTTTTTTTATATATACAAATTCTATTTATTTACATTGCAGTCCACTGTTACTGTTTGTAGTAACTTATACTGCAGAGTATCATAATTTTTATCGAGTATTTACATATTTACATAATTAGGGAGTCTAGAGGCATGAATTAATTTTATCAATTAACTTATATATGAATATATATGTATATATATATGTATATGTATATATATATATATATATATATATATATATATATGCGCAGGAGCCTTCTTCTCGCCCTCAGTCCCAATACACGTCTCCTCATTAAGAGTTTTCAAGCCAACTGGTTTGGGTGGATTCCCAATTTATTAACGTACGCGGTTGCATGTTTGTTTATGACATCGCCAATCCTTGGTACTTTCAGCTCTTGTTCAATGTCTTTGTTGCGGATGTACCAAGCCGCTCCAGATAGTTTACTCAAGATTTGCGACTGCGCCACACGAATTTTGTTGAGGTGCAATTTTGCGATGCCATACACTTGGATGCCATATTTCCAAATAGGAGCCAAGACAACCTTGTAAATTTTTGCCTTGTTGGAAATTAAAAGCTTGTTTCCAGGCCTAAGGAGCCAAGCAATGCTGTTCGCCTTTGTTTTGAGCCACCGAGTTACATCCGTTACATGGCATTGAAATGTAAGTCGAAAGGAGCTGAGGATTTAGTAGGCTTTTAAGCTTGTGCAGAAGTCCTTCATGCCACACTCTGTCGAAATCCTGCTGTATGTCCAGAAAAGCTCCAACGACGTACTCCTTTCCATGGAAACCTTCCAGTACAAAGTTCACTACGCGGTGTAGCTGTTCAGGTGAGCCATGCCTGAGTCTAAAACCAAACTGAAACTTCGGAATAGCTTTCTGGAGCTTTCGGGACGAGAGCAATCTTCTCAGGATGCACCTCTCAAGTAATTTGCCAAATGCTGGAAGCAGGCTTATTGGGCGATAGGTGTCTAATTCCTCTGCTGGCTTCCCACTTTTATGGAGCATAATGTTATTCGTCTTCTTCCAGGCGCTTGGGAAGTTTCCCAGTCGAAGAGCAAAGTTGAAAATTGGTACAAGGAATAACAAAGCTCTGGGGGGCATCAGCCTAATGGAGCGGTTGTCGATGTGATCCTCACCAGGAGCCTTGTTATTGCGAAGGGATTTGATCGCATCTCTCAATTCCGTAAGTTTAATAGGCTTTACAGGAAGAGCCATCTGCAATGGGGCTTCTAGAGATTCAGTAACCAGTTGTACGCGTCTTGGCGATGCTGCCTCGAAAGGCTGGAATCTTTCCTACAGGTTTCTGTCAAACGCCTCAGCTCTGTCCTGAGGTGATTTTGCCCAAGTGCCATCTGGGCTACGAACTGGAAATTTGGAGCAACTTGTCTCTTGAATCTCTTCGTGAGCTTCCAGAGTGCGAATTTTAAGTTTCCATTGGCAGTAGCTTTCCCGAGGAACGCGTCAGTTGCTTCTCTTTTCAGGTTGGCCAGTACTTTTTTCACCCGATTTGATATCCTTCGGTACAGTCTGTCAATTATTGGATCATTGGTCCTGATGAACTCACGCCGGAGACGTTTCTTGAGAGTTAAGTGTGCTACTGCTTCCGGAGAGAGAGCGATGCTGCTACGCACGTTGCGTAGGTGAACTGCGCCGCCAGGAGCTGCAATTTGAGCTGCATGTTTGATCTTCTTCATAAAAGTTTCAACCGCTTTCTCGATATCGTCTGCTGTATTTATCTCTGTATTGAGGTTAAAGGCATTGTTAAGTTCGTACTGAAACAGCCTTATATTCGCACCAGGTGGAACGAGCATCCTAATAGGGGCGGTACTATGAGGTGACGTTATTAGTGAAGCGATCAGCGGCAAGTGATCAGAAGATAGGTCTTCGCCTTCTGATAGTAGACTGTTAGCTATACCTTTGTCCAAGCAGAAGTTGATACATGAAAGTACATTCCTCGTGTTATACGGATAGTGAGTGGGTCTGCCTGTAGCCAGAACTTGAGTTGAGCAGCCGGAAATAACATCGTGAAGTGCTGAGCCTCGAGCATTCGCTCTTATACTACCCCAGAGGCGATCCTTAGCGTTAAAATCACCTCCAATGATAAACTTTTGACCATGTTGACCAGGCTCCAAAGCGCAGTTCACAAGCCATTACTTGCGCTGCGTTAAAGACTTAGAACCTCTGAGTTCTTTGATCTCCTCAAATAGCTCAGCGATGGTTTTTTGTAGACCAGCAATTGTCTGCTGCATTGAGATGATGATTTGTGTGAGGAAGCCATCAATTGCCGTTTGGTTAGGATGTTGAGGTTCACCTACGTTTGTTACAGGGGCAGACGCAGCATTCGGAAAAGTCTGGAACCTTGTATTTGAAAAAGCATTTCGCTGTTGGGAGTATTTTCCGTCAGGTCGTGTGCTCTGTTGTCAAGTTCTAGTCGCATCTGCATACGATAGGCCCTGCCACACGATTGAGGTTGGAATAGCTTGTTGCTTGATGTTGCGCATGGGCTGTGGGTGTTCTACGCGGGTCATGGGAGTAATGTTGATTCCAGTTTTTCGGCTTTTGAGCCTCTGGACGTAAATTCTCCACCCCATGTGAGTTGCCTCATGTTTTCCATGGCAATTAACGCACTCCAGGTCGGCATAGGTCTTTGCCTGGCATTGACTGGAACCAGTCCAATGAGGCAAAATGCAAGTACCACATCTGGGCTCCTTGGTGCAATAGTTTTTGGTGTGATCAAAGCCAAAACATCGGTAGCATTGACGCATATTAACATTTTTTCTCGGCAGTTCCACTCTGACTCTTTGACGGCCAACTTTATTTATTTTTAGAGCTTCTCTGTTATTAATAGCCCTTTTAATATCAATAAACCAAACGTTCTGGCCAAAAGCCTTGCCTGGATCCGGATAAGAGGAGTCAACATTCTGTGACTTCACCTTTGGATTATAGGTTTTAAGTACAGCGTGACCTTGGGAGTTGAACGCATTTAAAATTTGCTCGACTGGGGTAGAAGCAGCCAAGTTGCACACCACAACCCTGTAGGCTCTATCTTCCGGGAGGCAGAAGTGAGTGTATTGAAGATTTACTTCCGATAGTTTTTTAGTGATAGCTCTGTGGGCATCAGAGTCACGGGGGTATATGCGCAAGTTGCCATTACGCGCGATCTTGAGTTCATATGATTCAGATGATACCACCGAGTCGAGAAGCCTTTCTAAGGCAGGTACGTCGCTGACAGCAAGTACTGTTATTTGACTAGGTTTTGGTGAATTCTTTGTCACTGGAGCTTGTTGGAGCTTGTCGAGATTCTTCTTCTGAAACGGTTTCGACCTGGAGAATGTCCATGCTATTTTAGCCTTCTTGACAGTCATCATGGTTTGCAAGAGCAGCAAATCTATTTACAGCGAGATGGTTTCGATTATGTTCGCTTATATATGCGCTCTTTTTTTTTACTTTTCGGTGAGGTTGGTAGGCTTCTCTTCTGGGAAGGAACTTTTTGCCAAGAGACTGAAGCCGGCTGGAATGTGAGCGTATTACTATTTTTTTCAATTTACGGTAATAGGCGACTATTTCCAACTGTTTTCTGGTTAAGATTGTTTAGTTGGCTTGGGCTGCTAACCATTAGAAGCTCCCTGTCAATTGTGCTAGGCCCCCGCCATGCGCCCGCATGCTCTGAAAGGAGCGTCCTGTACGTGGTACTTCTTGGAAGCACCTCTTTTTTTTAAATTCCTCGATGAAATATAATTTGATTATGTTGCCAAAAACTTATTTTTTTTTCTTTTTTTGTCGGAAAATATTTAATGGAAATAAAATCAAACTGATCCCTTTCTCAATGATGATTCGATTGGTTTAGGAGGCGAGATTCCTACTGATTCCTACTTCGCATTATAGTCACCTGTGGCTAGACCGCAGTATGCAAGTAATAAAAAAAATTAATAAAATGTTTTTTCGGTAACAGCAAATCGCGGAGGGCAGCTCAAGATTGTTCAGCGAACTTCCGCTTGAATTCCAAATCCAAATTCTTAGAAAGGACATTATTTTTTTCTGGTTTGTCAAATTTGGTAATTTTGATTCCTCATGACTTCCGACATTTTTATAGTCATGAATGTTAGGCATGAAATTTCATGCCACCAGTAATTCAATGCCATTTGGCGTTTTTAAAGTGCTTGTTCTTAGATTAGCAGATGTAACGGCTGCAGTAGTGTACAACACTCAGGAGGCCATTATTTTTTATTCCTTATTTTGATTCTTGTATCGTTACCTTCGCAGTTGCCGCATTTCCTTATGGTAGCGTCGTTCTTATTGGCTTTGAAAATGCTGTTACGATTTACACGATGTAGAATTTAGAGCATATTATAGATTTTATTTATAGACTACGTTTTGCTTAATTTATTTCGTTTCCGGACTAAGTTCAATTTGAAACAAAGACAGTGGAAGTTCATTTCTTTTAATTATGCTTGTCTTTTTTTATCCACTTTATTTCATTTGCTGCACTTGCAGACCTTGTCTGCTTTAAAGCAGGTATGTATAAAAGCTTTTGTTTTTTGTTTGCCATGATTTGGTTACTTTTTGGTTGTTCTCCTTATTTCAAAACTAGAGCTTCGATGCTTTCTAGTTGACCTTGGCAAATGACATTACGTAAAAGGTATGCTCGCCGGCAAGGCGTGTAATTGGGCTTACCAGCTCTTTGCTTATTGTTTCACGTAACTGGATGTAACGCAGCTTGAACTTGAGGACTTGTTTAAGCACTACTTTGTCGTCAATATCTAAAAGTGCGAATTTATTATCGTTAAGTTTTTTGGCATTTAAGATGCGTTATTGTTTTTTTGATAGCGTTTCGCTTCATGTTTAAATATCCAACCATACCAGTATGTTGCATAGGGCGGTTTGGTACCTTTTCGGTTTTTGATGACGGTTGCAATATGCTAAAGGCAGCTTTTATAGGTACGTAACGGTGTAAAGTCGACGCCGTAGCCGCGCTTGTTATTGTTGTTGTTCTGAAGCCGGAACTCACTATTGTAAAATAGCTGATTGTTAATGACTCAGCTGACGTGTTTATGCTTACTTCGTTTTAGCAATTTCTTCCGGGGTAATTGGCGCCGGTACTGTCGAAATCGCCGTTACTGTTCGGTAAGTAAAAGAGAAATATTCGTGAATAGGCTGAGACCCTAAGATCAACTTCTGAGACTTTTGAATTCGGCAAACCCAATTAAATGCACTTTTCAATCTTTTTTTTTTACATTTCGTTCAATTTTAATAATAATACCATATTTGGTAGTTTAGCACAAGGTCTTTTGAGTGCCTATAAGAGTGTTTTCGCGTAACTAATTATTTGTGTTTATTTTTAAATTTCAAATTGCTAAAGAATCAGAAAGTCGTTGTTGTAAGTTGTTGTAAAACAATAATAATTAAAAGTATAATAAAATAATAATAATAAATAAGCATCCAAGTTTATTAAATTCTGTCCTTTACATATACAAATTATATTTATAAGGGCTTATATAATATGTAATATCCTTCTAAAAATTTTCTTTGTTTAGTATATTTTTTTTTACAGATATAGTTTTTTATTTAATAGAAATAGCTTTCTTTTAAAAATTTGGACAGAAACAGTAATAGGGCATGGTTAAACCGACCTCATTATTTTAAAGGGTGTCGGATTAGGTAACAAATTGTGTAATTGAGTTTTATTAGATTCCATATATAAAATAATTAAACTTACCGATCTCTCTTATAGAAGACAATTGTTGCCAGCAAGTAATTAAACTGCACGACCCCGAAACTCCATGACATTTGCAAGTAATACGAGTTTTTTTAATAACAGCCTGAAATAAAATAATAGGGTAAAAGTACTTTGATTATTGCAAAATAGAAAAAATACTTGTCTGTTTTTAGAAATTCAAATAAAGGTAAATTTTCAAGTATAGAAAAGTTATTATTATTATTATTAAGTTTATTACAAGATATTATATGGCCAATTCACCCAGCTTCGCAACATATAGATATTAGTTTCGCTTAAGTTTTTGTTGTCAAATATGTGATACGTGATATTCAATATGCAATATATTGAAATATGTACATAACATAATTTATAATTAACCCAAAAACCTTATTATGTATGCAATAAACGCCTGTATTGTTTTGTTTCTCAAATAAGTTCATTGTACTCTTTGGAAGCGTCACCCGTTATCCTTTCAATCGGCTGCTTCATAATAATCTCATTGACAGCTGGTGGTTCCGGTGGTTAGAGAGCTTAGATATGTGAACGGTAGCTTGTCGATGTTCTGGATTTTCTAAACATACTTTTTACTTTACTTAGTATCTTTGATACCATACCTTAGATACACTACCGCTATAACTCTAATTTCTACCGCCCTAACGCCATTCTTTAATAACTTTGAGTTACTTTATCATTAGTAAACCCATTGACTTAAGTTTCAGTAAAGTATTAATCAGCTTGCGGCTAAATCAAAGCAACGTCGATTTCATTTCCACCCAAAGACGAGATGTTTGGCGGAAATAATTAAAAAACTAATTAATGAATTAAAAAATAGAATATATAGTAATATGTATAGTATTATTTCATATTATCATCATTAATGTATCCTATACAATTTTATGGGCTTTTACAAGAGTTTTTCAAATGCCAGTTTAGCTTTTTTATATTCGGAAAAGATTGTAGCACTGCATGGAAAGTATAGCGGAAGCCTAATCGATTATTCAGGTCAATGGATACTTTTCTACTTAAGTATAGGATGAACGAAGTCGGTATATAGCCGCTTAAGGCACCCTTGGGTGTTTCTTCGACTTGTCTAATCTTGTCCGGAAAATAAAGATCACTTTTAAACTAATCAACAAAATCAGTGATAAAGAAAGTAAGTTTCATAGATAAAATGCAGAAGTTGTAATAAATATGCATCTTTGAATTTACCCTTAAAGCTGAATTATAATTATGTTAGAAATTTAACGTTCTTTACAATCACTAAGCAAACTTAAAACAAATAAGATAGCTAAATTTGGGGGATGGTTTATATAGCTGTTTATTTACCGCGCGTTTCAGCTGTAAAAATGGTTTAGTAGTAGTAAATTTTTTATTTATAAATGAAAACACAAAAGATTCAGTTAAATAATAGGACACTACATTTTTGAGATAAACTAAATATGTACAGCGAAATCGAGAGTGAGGCAACGAGTGACCAAAGGAAGGGACTACAAGAAGAGGGATCCCAACAAGGCGACATACCTATGCTTGTCGCCTTGCCGATCAGTTGAATGGGGGAAAAAGGGATTCTAAGCACGTGATAGGGAGTCTAAGCACGTGAGGGAGCAGCGCACTGGCCTTTTAAAAACTTTTTTAAGTACGTGCACATACTACTAGCAGTAACGCGAAATTTAAGTACTCCTCCTTTGAAGATGGAGATTCTTGTGAGTGTTTACGTTCGGGCACTTCTTTCCGCCGGTCCTTCGCCGCCATAAACAATCCATGCAAACTGAACGTTCTGCATCGTTGGCAAACCAGGCGCCTTTTAAATTTAACCGGCGCATAGCAGATCGTAGAAAAGGACCCTTCCAATCAGAAGATCAATTTATTGAGAACAACGACAGATAGGATCATCCAAACTTTTTGAGCGGTTCCAACTGACAGCATCTATGGAAACACTGGGTCGATGCTCGGTAATTTGAGTGTTACGATCGCTGTGACCTGATTCGGATAATCAGATGCATAAGATTCTAACCTCACATTTACTGACACTACAGAACTCGCACCAATGCTGTTGGGGGCGGAGCCTTGAACTAGGAGGCTTGTCGTTGGGTGCAAGCTAGAACGAAGTTGGTGGAATGCAGCATGGTGTGGTATACTAGGACAAATGTCATCCTTCCTGCCGGAAGGCAGAAATCGGGGCGACTCACCTTCTGTAGGCGATTCTCGGGGGATAGACTTAAAAACCTCTGATATGCGTGGATAAGATGAGACTGGCCCCCGCTTAGCACAGTCAGCTGATGAAGACGTAGTACCTTCAAGCGACGCTATAGTTTGGTTACCCAGTTTACAGCCTCCCACATGCGTGATTCGCATCGCGAGCTCCACACTCTTCTGACCCCGGCACTGCTGCTCCAAAAAAGCCGCAATCAAATCCCACGTCGGAAAAAAATCCATAGCCTCGAGATTATATCGCTCGTTATATCGTTTTAAGGTTCAATATTTGTCTGAATTGTGGGTTGTATATTTTATAAAAATATTGCATTAAAATCTCAATGTCGGTAAAATAATACGAAACTTTCGTCGAATGTCCTCTTTACTGCGTTGCACATTTTATAAAATTTCAGAAAGATCTGACGGAAACAGTATCTAAGAAGATCGTTGAAAGAGATTAGTAATTAGCTAAAGGGGAATGACCTCGATATTATTCCTACCGTCGGGCAAGCTGTGCCTCTTACATATTGCCCTCTATTTTTACTGTTTACAGTGCAGGAGTTTTTCCACGTAGACGTAGTGCCGGAATATCCGATACATCATTACCGAGAATCCAAAATCCGTTCCAGGATCCATACCGCTAAATATACTGCTAAACTTATCAATATTAAACTGCTAATTTACTCTATTAATTTCCCACTTGCCTATGGTCGAGA
This sequence comes from Drosophila merina, assembly GCA_035047645.1. Taxonomy (NCBI): domain Eukaryota; kingdom Metazoa; phylum Arthropoda; class Insecta; order Diptera; family Drosophilidae; genus Drosophila; species Drosophila merina. Next base: position 20,871,935 of record JAWNPH010000089.1, on the reverse strand, counting down.
GATAGAGTTCTCAGCTGGTGTGTGAAGTGTCGAAAGTTCAAGCAAATGTGTTAACAGCTTCGCTAAAATTTAAGATCAAATTATATCTTTTTATAATTTTCCTAACAAACTTATATAAAAAATGCTATTACGGTAAAGTTTTTTTTTGCTACATATTTTCTGGAACAAAATGGTCCCATTTTTTGAACAAACTTAAGAGAAGCTCGAACGAAAAGTATTTATATTAGAGCCAAAGCTTGATATTGTCACAATTGATTCATGCAACTAGGTCCGGGAATACGTTAAGTTTCTCTCAAAAATGGATTTTAAGGGATTAACTCTAGGCGCTGTATCAACCAGTCAAATTTTTCTCATTTGCAGTAATACATTCCCTTTTTCCAGTTTCTTTTTTTTTGATTATCAATCTAAAGAACAAGAGATGACGGCTATAGTCAAGATTCTCGACAAGGTACTCTTTTCGCTTTCCCGCACTTAAAGAAACAAAATGTTAAATTAAGTTTGTAGTTGGCTAAGTTGTTGGCTAAGTTGGCTAAGTTTGTTTTGCAGTATACAATATGCTAACCATAAAATCTTAAGAATGAGGTCTGTTTTTTTTTTCTGATAATTGTTTTTACCTTGGATGTCTCGTCTTTAATTTTCGTGCCAAAATTGCTCAATTTCGACCAAAAACAGAATCACGTTAACATTGCTCAGATGTTGGACTACGTCCATGACGACCCAAATGTCCTCCAGAGAATTATAACTAGTGACGAATCATGGCTTTACGGTTATGACGTGGAAATCAAACATCAATCTTCCCAATGGAACCTGCCGCATCAGCCAAGACCGAAAAGAGCGCACCAAGTTTGGTCGAACTTGAAAGTTTTAATGACAGTTTTCTTATTGAGTTTTCGCCACAGGGTAGTACGGTCAATTATAAGTATTTATGCAAGTTATGTCTAATTTGCGCGAAGCAAGCCGCCAAAAACGCTCGGATTTGAAAAAAGCAAAAACTAGCATTTGCACCATGATAACGCCCTTCTGTTCACAAAACGTTACTTGTGCGCGTATTTTTGGAAAAACTTGGCCCTTGGAACATTTTCCTGAATTTCCTTCCAAAATTTCGCAAAAATGATAGGACGGCGATGCGCCACAATTGAAGAGATAATGACAGCGTCGAAGGAGGATCTGGACAAAATCACAACATATTATTTTTTTTAGTGCTTCAAGGTTTGAAAATAACGTTGGCATTAGTGTTTTATATCCGAGGGGAATTACTTTGAAGAAATACATATTGATAAATAAATAAATTATATTTTCAAAAATCAAAAACTGGTGATACTTTTTGAACCGGCCTTGAAGTTTTTGAAAAGTTTGTGCGAATGGGTGCTACACCGTGCACCTCTTGTGGAAGGTTATTTTCATTTACCTAACTACCACAAGTGATGGTAATTAATTTAATTTTCTATTTCAATAATTAAAAAATCCTTCATTTGTATAGCTATAGCATATAAAATAGTGACACTGACAAATACCCAACCAATATATTCCAATTATAGCCTCCTTTTTCAGAAAATTTATTTACGTTTTAAGTAAGTATCGGCCAGCAGCAGTATACATATGTGGTTTTTTTTGGATGAGTTTAGTTAATTTAAATTTCTGACATTAAAAAAACTGGAAGTTTTGATAAAACATGTATTTGTAAGCAGTAAAAACTTTATATGTGAGCAACTGTATTATATTCTGATTTTCAACAAATGTTAGAAAATTACACAAGCATCGTTCCAAAGTAAACAGGACTTTTTAAATCTAGCGCCCTCTCGTGGCGCGTAGACTTTTTTAAAACTTATTTGTTGAAGATCGGATGTAAACTGCCGCAACTCGCAGCATATGCAAGCTTCAAGATATAGCAAAGGAAATCTGAAAACGCCAAAATCTCCGCCATTTTCTATCCATTTGTCACAAGTAATGTCTCATTTTATTTGTGTTGATGCGTAGAGTGTTTTAAAACTTATTTGGTGAAGATCGGATGTAAACTGCCGCAACTCGTGGCATATGCTATCTATATGTCGACTAGTGCGTTAAAATCTGCTATCCTTTATCGACTTCCAGTAAAAATTGCATGACATTTCATTTATTGAAAGTGAAGTTATTGCCTTTTAAGTGTCAGTATGTTTTTGTCATCGGCGCTAAAATGAGCTTCGAACAAAGAGCGCCACCGATAATGCGCCGTCTTATCGATCGACGCTTGTGACCGATTATTTGACCAAAAATCACATTTGAACAATCAACCACTCCCCGCGTTCACCTGATATGGCACCGTGTTACTTCTACCTTTTCGGAAAAATGCATTTACCGATGAAAGGAAATGAGCTTCGAACAAAGAGCGCCACCGATTATACGCCGTCTTATCGAACGACGCTTGTGACCGATTATTTGACCAAAAATCACATTTGAACTATCAACCACTCCCCGTGTTCACCTGATATGGCATCGTGTGACTTCTACCTTTTCGGAATTTGCGTTATGCAGACGTGGAGGCCATTCAAAAGGCTTGCACCGGCATACTGGCGGCCATACTGGGCAACGGGCCTAAACATTCGTTCGACATGCTTTTTGGCCGTGCAAAAAGCTGTAAAGCAGAAAGAGACTATTTTGAATACAATTAATTGATTTTGCAAATAAAACCATTTGTTCTGTGATTTTTTTTAAAATCCTATTTATTTTGAAACGCTCCTTGTATAAACAAATCTTGAAAGACTGACTTTTTTTTATCGATTTCCAGTCAAACATATCAATTCGAAACCAACAATTTCATTTATAGGGCAAGCAACTTTGCATCGGAAATTTTGGCCTAACCCAAATACATTATTCATACTAATAAACCACACAAGTATGTAATATTTATAAGATTCAGCCACAAATTTCTAAACGGTGTCACTAATCAGTATTAAATTTTGTTTCGGTTTAAAATTTATTAAAACCCGTCCATGCATAGGCGTACGTATCTGACAAATGGCATAAAATTGTATATTTATAAATTATTTATAAAAAATATTCAACACCACATTTTGTTAAAAAATATACTTACTCGTCGGCCTGCTTCATTATTATGTAAATTCATTAAGCTTCTCGCTTTTGCAGTTGACTGTTGACTGCGATAAATAGTTTCAATCTCATAATTGACTTTGCCGTTAAAACCACTTATTGGTACAAATTCACCAATATCATGTACAGCACGTTGGTTTTTTCGTTTTCCCTTGCGTCGTTGGGCAGAGCTTCCTTCATTAACAAATTTTAAACTAACAATTTCATGTTTAATTTTGTCCTGTTAAAAATAAATAAAAATGAATATTTATAAAATATATAATTATTTTTTCAAATGCAAAAAAAGTTAAAAAATTCAAAAGTTAATTTAATGCCGAACCATAGCTAGTAACATACCCTTGAATAAATATTAAATATGACTATTTGTCCCCAGATACTGAACGTTTCATAAATAAAAATTAGGATATATCAAGCGAAGCATCTTTTTGAGGTTTGTGGTAACCAAATTACCCTATAGATAATTTGTTTTTATATTTTCAAAATACAGGAATATTTAAAAACTATAAAAACCGTTTTAATCCCATTTGGAGCGAAACTACAATTTTTAAAAATAATTGAAGATTTAATAAAGAAGATAAGAAGATGAATTTGTTCATGGTTTTTAGGCTGCACTCGCTTGTTAACTTTTTGTCTGTCCTCGGCTGATGTTCTTGAACGAATAATTTCTCCGGCCAAAAGCTGAGAGAACAAATCGATACGATAGGCAAAGGTACACGTATCTCGAAAGATGACGTAAGCCTCGAGTAAGTGTATTTAAAATTCCGAATGCCCTCCACTCCAACAACGGCCTTCGATTTGGCTTGGATGTAAGCCGAGATATCAATCTTTGATTTGTCAGAGGTCAGCCGTGAAATGAATACATATTTGTTTAGAGGGAAGAATCATCTTTAGCGGTTTTGGTGTTACGGTTGGTAAGTCCGCGACATCAGTTCGTACAGGGGATCCGGACGGTGGATTACCCTTAACAGTGGATTTTATGGGAGTCAATTCTACTCGTGCCGGAGGATCCAACTGAAGTGATTCCCTGGAAGATAACTCGGACGAGTTTTGCTTAAATGTGGAGTCAAATTCAGAATTCTTTTTCGCCATTCGTATGACGCGTGAAGACGTGTTTTCATCGAGCTCCTATAACATCAATTGATTCTAGTGAAGTGAATGGTTATTAATAAAAACAAATACTTATCTTATGCCTCCGCGACACCTGCAAACGAAGACAACGAGGGGCCAATAACCCATAACCCAAGGAACCTTCTTGTAGCAACAAATCAGGAAAGAGCGCGCTCTTGCTCTCCCGCACTTCTAGCTCCGACACAAACTCCGCTATCTGCAACAACAACAACTGGAGCAATATCGACAGCCCGCTCTACTTGGCCATTGGGTGCACCCGCTCACGCTCTTACTGAGTCAGCGAATACAAAAACAAAAGCCCAAGAGCCAAACGGATCTGCTGCAAAACTAGCAAAACAAAACGCAAACAAAAGAGTTGGGTCGGCCTCGCAGGCTGGATTGGACCGCTACATTACAATAAAGCGGAAGCTTAGCCCTAAAAGTTCCGAAACAGAAAACAAGCCGAAAAATATACGCGACAATACTACCTCGATCAACAATGAAGCGCCCGCAAATAACAACAGATTCGCTTTGCTGGCAGATACCAACGAGGACGTGCCACTGAAATCCATCGATAACGAACCAACGAAAATAAAGCCTCCCCCAATTTACATCCGCGAGAAGAGCAGAGACGGTTTGATAAATTCTTTGATTATATAATACCCCTTATAAGAGGTACTATTTATGAAATTAATCTTCAAACGAAAACGGAGGAAAGCTACAGAAAAGTCACAAACTATCTTACTGCAAACAAAACATGGCTTTACACCTAGCAGCTTAAAAGTAGCAAGGGTCTACAAGTAGTACTGAAGGGCATTGAGCTTGATGTAAAGCCCGAAGAGATAGCTGAGGCGCTAAAGGATAAGGGATTTTGCGTCAAAAGCGTACACAATATCAAAAACAGAAACAGGCAGCCGCAACCACTCTTTAAGATTGAGCTTAAACCAGAAAACAACCATCTAAAAAAAAACGAGGTTCATCCAATTTATAAACTCCAGCTCCTTCTGCACCGTAGGATTACAGTAGAAGAGCCGCATAAACGTAACGCTCCTGTTCAATGTATGAACTGCCAAGAATACGGCCACACGAGATCGTATTGCACACTTCGCCCAGTGTGTGTAGTCTGTGGAGATCTCCACGTCTCCACACACTGCCAAGCTAATGAAGAAAATGCAAGCGCGAAAAAGTGCGGTAACTGTGGGGGTAATCACACAGCAAACTACAGAGGCTGTCCAATCTACAAAGAGCTGAATATCGTCTCCACAAAAGAATGAACACGGCACGGGTACACCAAGGAACAGCTACGCTTATACCATCGGAAACAAAACCAGAAGTACTTTTTTCGAAACCAACAAGTTTTGCTCGCTGGACTATACCAAGCACTAACAAGATAAGTTTTGCAAACGTTTTAAAATCAGGTATGACACCTCCAACCCAAAACTCCCAAACCTCACATGAAGAACACACATAATTGGACACACAACAAAACTATAGGCCATCTGAGCAGCAAGAAACGAAAACTGAAGCTATGATCAAAGCCTTACAACAGAGCATGATAAAATTCATGACATTTATGCGAACCACCATTCAAGACATGATGCGTAATCAAAAGCTATTGATACAAATGCTTGTCTCCCAACAATCAAAACCGCCAATGGCGTCTCACAGCGTAAACTTGAGCTAGCTCAATTCCTACATGAGAAGCATATCGACGTAATGCTTCTTTCGGAGACTCATCTTACAAGCAAATACAACTTTCAAATAATTGCACAAATCACCTCGATGGTAGAGCACACGGTGGGACCGGCATTCCAATTAGGAACGGTATGAAGCACCACTTTTACAAAGAGTTTGCTGAAATTCATCTACAGGCCACATCTATCAATATACAGCTGGAGGACAACACTCACCTCACACTAGCGGCTGTATACTGCCCCCCTCGTTTCACAATATTGGAAGACCAATTCCTGGATTTCTTCCATGCACTAGGACCACACTTCATTGCAGCAGGCGACTACAATGCTAAACATACTCACTGGGGATCGCGCCTTGTGAATAAACTTGATCATGTTTCCCCTAGGAGTCCCACATACTGGCCATCAGACCTCAATAAGCTGCCAGACTTGATTGACTTCGTAGTCACGAAAAATATTCCTCGCAGTTTCGTTAGAGCTGAATGTCTACCAGTTCTGTCATCTGATCACTCGCCTGTGCTAATTCATTTCAGCCGGTATGCAGAAAACGTAAAACCACCCTACAGACTGACTTCGCACAAAACGAACTGGCTAAGGTATAAAAAATATATAAGTTCTCACATTGAGCTAAACCCAAAACTCAATACTGAACCTCATATAGAGAGCTGCACAGAAACACTGGAATCCATTCTTACGGAAGCAGCTCGAAATGCAACACCTAAAACCACAAACGTTACAATTAATCCGAATAAGACTAACGCACAAATCGAGCAACTCGTCCACGCAAAACGACGCTTACGTAGAGAATGGCAATCCTCCAGATCACCATCTGCAAAACAAAAGCTAAAAATAGCCACACGGAAGCTGACCAACGCTCTGAAACAAGAGGAAGAATACGCTCAGAGCCGATACATAGAGCAACTTTCACCTACAGGCATTAAACATAAGTCACTGTGGAGAGCCCACCCAACCCTTCGCCCACCGACTGAAACCGTTTTGCCCAAAAGGAATTCCTCAGGCGACTGGGCACGTAGTGATTCAGACTGAGCCACCACATTTGCCGCTCACCTACAAAATATATTTACGCCAAACGAGGCTACTAGCACATTTTCGTTACCGACTATAAACGCAAACTGCAACCAGCAACACACCCCAATTGTGTTTCGTCCAAAAGAAATATCTAACATAATTAAAGAAAATCTCAGCCCGAAAAAATCCCCCGGCTTCGACCTTATTACCCCGAAAATGATCATCGAGCTGCCACATTCTGCAGTTCGGTACCTAACGCAGCTCTTTAATGCCATCATAAAACTTGGCTACTTTCCACAACGATGAAAGAGATCCATTATCATAATGATTCCGAAGCCTGGTAAGGACCACACAGTTCCCTCATCTTACAGACCAATAAGTCTACTCTCATGCATATAGAAACTATTCGAAAAATGCCTGCTAATCCGACTGAATCCACACCTGAGAGCCCACAATATAATCCCAGCCCATCAATTTGGCTTTTGCAAAAGCCACGGAACCATTGAACAGGTGAATCGAATAACAGCGGAGATAAGAACCGCATTTGAAAATCGAGAATACTGTACAGCCGTATTTCTAGACGTATCCCAAGCATTTGACAGAGTCTGGCTAGACGGCCTAATGTTTAAAGTTAAAACATCTCTACCCGAAAGCACACACAAACTTCTAAAGGCATACCTATATGACAGAAAGTTTGCAGTGCGGTGCAACACTGCTACTTCCACTGACCACGAAATTAAGGCCGGAGTCGCCCAAGGCAGCGTTCTTGGGCCAACTTTATACCTCATCTATACCGCTGACATTCCTACAATAGGCGGCTAACAGTGTCCACGTTTGCCGACGATACAGCTATCCTTAGCCGTTCAAGGTCCCCATTCCAAGCTACAGCACAGCTGGCATTGCACCTCACAGCCACTGAGAAGTGGCTCTCTGACTGGCGAATAAAAGTCAACGAGGAAAAATGCAAGCACGTGACATTTACGCTAAACAGACAAGATTGCCCACCACTTTTGATGAACAACATACCACTCCCGAAAGCAGATGAGGTAACGTACCTAGGAGTAAACCTCGATAGAAGACTTACATGGCGCAGACACATTGAAGCGAAAAAAATTCATCTTAAGCTCAAAGCGAAAGACTCACACTGGCTCATCAACGCTGGCTCTCCGCTCAGCTTGGACCACAAGGTCTTACTCTACAATGCAGTACTGAAACCAATCTGGAGCTATGGGGCAACGCCAGCAACAGCAATATCGACATCATACAGCGAGCACAGACAAAGATCCTGAGAACTATCACTGGGGCACCGTGGTATGTTCGAAACGAAAACATCCATCGAGATTTAAATATTCCAACAGACACCAATGAAATCACAGAGCTAACGAAAAAATATCAGAGCAAGCTTTCCTCGCACACCAACCACCTAGCGAGAAATCTAACCCAGCTCAGAAGTCGTTCCCGTCTCCGACGAAGGGACCTACCAACCCAGCGAAGAAATCTTTAGGGACGCTTAATCACGGAACAGTTGGATTAATTAAAACGACTGTTTAGGAAAAAATTGTATTAGTTAAGATTTTTAAACTTATTGTTAGCTCTTATTTAAGAGGATCCAATAAATAAAAGCAGAGTAAATATAAAAAAAATGCTTATTTCAGAGACACTCCTACACGAACTCAATATGATAGGTTACAGCTGCTATCAAGCAGATCACCCAGGAGGTCGCCCCAGAGGAGGAGTTTGTATCCTTATCAGGCAGGGATTAGCGCACTATAACCTGCATTCGATCACAACGAATCACCTACAAATGGCAACGGTAAAAATTTCCACTAATTTGGGCGAAATTACGGTGTCAACTGTGTACCTTCCTCCAGGCCTGCCTTGGAATTCCTCTGAGTTTGATAATCTCCTTGGTCAACATGGTCATAAGATTTTATTTTTGGAAGTGATTTTAACGCTAAGCATTGCCTCTGGGGTAGTATAAGAGCGAATGCTCTAGGCTCTGCACTTCACGATGTTATTTCCGGCAGCTCAACTCAAGTTCTGGCTACAGGCAGACCCACTCACTACCCGTATAACACAAGGAATGTACCTTCATGTATCGACTTCTTCTTGTACAAAGGTATAGCTAACAGTCTACTATCAGTACGCGAAGAGTATAACCTATCTTCCGATCACTTGCCGCTTATCGCTTCACTAACAACGTCACCTCATAGTACCGCCCCTATTAGGATGCTCGTTCCACCTGGTGCGAATATAAGGCTGTTTCAGTACGAACTTAACAATGCCTTTAACCTCAATACAGAGATAAATACAGCAGACGATATCGATAAAGCAGTTGAAAATTTTATGAAGAAGATCAAAGATGCAGCTCAAATTGCAGCTCCTGGCGGCGCAATTCACCTACGCAACGTGCATAGCAGCATCGCTCTCTCTCCGGAAGCAGTAGGACACTTAACTCTCAAGAAACGTCTCCGGCGTGAGTTCATCAGGATCAATGATCCAATAATTGACAGACTATACCGAAGGTATCAAATCGGGTGAGAAAAGAACTGGCCAACCTGAAAAGAGAAGCAACTGACGCCTTCCTCGGGAAAGCTACTGCCAATGGAAACTCAAAACTCGCACTCTGGAAGCTCACGAAGAGATTCAAGAGCCAAGTTGCTCCAAATTTCCAGTTCGTAGCCCAGATGGCACTTGGGCAAAATCACCTCAGGACAGAGCTGAGGCGTTTGACAGAAACCTGGAGGAAAGATTCCAGCCATTCGAGACAGCATCACCAAGACGAGTACTGGTTGCTGAATCCCTAGAAGCCCCATTGCAGATGGCTCCTTCTGTAAAGCCTATTGAACTCACGGAATTGAAAGATGATACCAAATCCCATCGCAACCACAAGGCTCCTGATGAGGATCACAAAGACAACCGCTCCATTAAGCTGATAATTAAGCCCTAAAGAGCCCTGTTATTCCTTGTACTAATTTTCAACTCTGCTCTTCGACTGGGAAACTTCCCAAGCGCCTGGAAGAAGACGAATAACATTATGCTCCATAAAAGTGGGAAGCCAGCAGAGGAATTAGACTCCTATCGCCCAATAAGCCTGCTTCCAGCATTTGGCAAATTACTTGAGAGGTGCATCCTGAGAAGATTGCTCTCGTCCCGAAAGGTCCAGAAAGCTATTCCAAAGTTTCAGTTTGGTTTTAGACTCAGGCATGGAATACCTGAACAGCTACACCGCATAGTGAACTTTGTACTGGAAGGTTTCCATGGAAAGGAGTACGTCGTTGGAGCTTTTCTTGACATCCAGCCGGCTCTCGACAGAGTGTGGCATGAAGGACTTCTGCATAAGCTTAAAAGCCTACTAAATCCTCAGATCCTTTCGACTTACATTTCAACGCCATGTAACGGATGTAACTCGGCGGCTCAAAACAAAGGCGAACAGCATGGCTTGGCTCCTTAGGCCTGGGAACAAGCTTTCAATTTCCAACAAGGCCAAAATTTATAAGGTTGTCTTGGCTCCTATTTGGAAATATGGCATCCAAGTGTATGGCATCGCAAAATCGCACCTCGACAAAATTCGTGTGGCGCAGTCGCAAATCTTGAGTAAACTATCTGGAGCGGCTTGGTACATCCGCAACAAAGACATTGAACAAGAGCTGAAGGTACCAAGGATTGGCGATGTCATAAACAAACAAGCAACCGCGTACGAAAATAAATTGGGAATCCACCCAAACCAGTTGGCTCGAAAACTCTTGATGAGGAGACGTGTATTGGGACTGAGGGCGAGAAGGAGGCTCCTGCGCATTCACTCAACAGATCTGCCGAGAAGATATATAAATTAATTGATTAAATTAATTCATGCCTTTTAGAAATATACATATTGCTAATTGGCAACGCACTCTTATACGCACCCTTCATTGCGCTTACAGAATTGTATAAGTATAAGTCACACTTCTGTAAATATTTGTAAGCATCTCTCATAAAGAAACATTAAATCAGTCTTAATTGAACCATCACATGAAGAACACGATATAATAAATTCATCAATGCCTCTACACTCCCTAATTAAGTTTAAGTATGTACATATGTAAATACTCGCTAGAAATTATGAAACTCTGCAGTATAAGTTATTACAAATAGTAACAGTGGACTGCAATGTAAATAAATACAATTTTTAATTTAAAAAAAATAATTAAAATCAAGGGGGAGTAAATACATGTTTACGCTGGGTGTTCACAAAAACCTGCTTCGGATCCAGTGTAAATTAAATCCGGCAGCGGTAAATATAATTCTTATAGCATTCAGTGTTATGCACGGTCAGATAGTAGGTCAACTACCATCTGATCTACTAAGTATCTTAAAAAAGTTATATCGCAGCCAGTGTTTTGTGAATTTGTTGTTTTTAATATTAAGAGATTAGTTTGTGGTAGTTAGTTAGTGGATAAAGTAGCGAAAATGGGAGGGATACAAGAAGATCACAAACTGATAGAGAAAAGGGGGAAGTGCAGAAGAGATTACTGCAAAACGAAACAAAGAATAGAATATGAAAAACAGTAGTATACGATTTACATATTAAAATAAAGTTAATTTTTTATCCAAATATGGCACTGCCCAAGGAAGTGATACTGGTCAGAACATTTAGGAGCATATAAATTTGATTTAATAATGTTCATAAGCACCAGCTTCTTTAATAACAAAAAGAAATTCAAAAGGCAGTGAGCACAAAAAATTAATACCGATCACTATAAAGAGAATATTCGAATTATGATACCGCAGAATTTTATAATAACTAAAAAAATCATAAGACGAAAGTGCATCGAAGCGTTTAAAGTAAAACTGCCGCTATACGTGAGACAAGCACGTGTCAAAGTATATTGGTAATATGGGCGATCAATCACTGCCGTCACTTTTAGCAGGCCGCTTTAAATGCATAATCTCTTAAGTAACCATCAGCAACGAAGCATAATAGCTTCGATGGGTTAGTACACATCACCGAGGGCGTCGGAAATAGCCGTGTTCTACCAACTTCATAGGCCAAACCAGCAGACGAAAGAGTCAGTAGAAATCTATATCGCAACGCTTCGAGCATTAGCTGTGGATCGTAGTTTTGCAGATGCTCTAAACCTTAGCGATCGTTTTTTAGTGGATTTTGAGATGAAAAATTAAAGAAGGCTCTCGTTGCTGAAACAGAGTAAATCGTACAACGCGATGTGGACCGAGCTGTTGCAGGAAAGTCTGATTTACATAGCGCAATAATAATCAGAAACACTGACAGTATCGTACAACAGTTATGCGAGGGGATACATGTGAACCAGTGAACCAGTGTAAATAATGTCGCCAAAAATTGATTAAAATATAAAATCCATTGTCAAACGATGCGAATCGTATCACCAAAACCCTAATGAAGAACACAAAACGCAAACACAATACTGAGAATTAGCTAAAGGCCTATGGTCAAGCCTATACATAGATCATGCTGGGTTATTTCAGGGAATGTATTATATAGTGGTGGACTCATCTTCGCAGTGGATAGAAGTTGTATCAACAATTTGACAATTTAACGTGAAAAATGAGGAATAAAAAGCTCGTCCTTAATTACCGATGGCTTCCTAAAAAGGGACTTTAAAGCAACGTCGTCTACACTGATTTCAGCAAAACATCTGTGAATCACTCGCTCATTTTCAACAAACTCAATCTCTTCAGATTTCCCACAGACGTTCTCATGCGAATTTTTAGCTACAAAGCTGAAAGAAACCAACGTGTTCTTCTCTTCCGAAATCACTGGCTCAACAATGAAACTAATATTAGGTCAAGTAAAAAATTCATTCGGTTTTTTTGATTTTTCAAAAGATGATAACTTTGTGTACATTTGTCCAATTTAAGCCAAATATGTACCGTTTTGGCCTGGCGTTGCCTTGATAGAACATATTTCGGCCTCTGTTAATCAAAGATGACCTCTTCTGGATGACTGCTGCCTTCAAGCGGCCTACTTGTTCAATTCACCTAATTCACAATTCGCTTTCATTACGAACGGTCGTGTTTTTTTCTTGCGCTCTTTGATTAATTAATTATTGCCTTGAGTAAAACAAACCGGTGTTTGTTTAGGACAATAATTATTCAAATCAAATACTTATTCGATTCCTTTTGCATTTTCCTCTGCACGGTACTATTTTTGGTAAGAATTAAATTTGACTTTATCCAAGTAAGGTACTGGACCCTACATCTATTCCCTCTTCTTTCATTTTCTGCATTCTCACTATTGCAAAACCTTACTCTCTCTTAGTTTGCGCTCTTTTTTTATTCCCTCTATTTATTTATTCCTTTCATCCCACTTTTATTAACCAAGTACAGTGGTTTAAGGCTACTAGTTTGTGTAAAATTAATTATTTGTTGTCAATATATTTTTACATATTTAAAAAACTTGTTTGCATCGTAAACTATTTCTTTCTATTTTCTTTCTATTCTATTTCTATTTTTATTCATAGAATTTCATAGTATCTACGCATAAAATCGTGTAATAAGCCGGTTTCCGCGTCCCAGCCTAGCATCCCCTGTTGGCTATATAAAAACGTTGTACATACTAAATGTGCCGGTTTCACCGCCTCAGTTGCGGATGCAATTTTACGAAATTCAGTCTTCCACTTTTGATGCATTGGATGTCGCGCGGTTCAAAAAGAAATGCGAACTTTCATGCGGCAAAAACGGTTTAAAAGAGTTAGCAGTTAAAAGAAGCTCGTTCCGTAAAATCAACGACCAACTCTCTGCGCTTGATTCCTAATTCAGCAGCCCCCAACTGATAAATGAGTCTCCAAAGCAAAATTCTTTCTTTCCTCTGAATTCTGATTCTTTCCTCTAAACGCATATTTATTTCACGGCTGCCCCTGACGAATCAAAGATTGATATCTCGACTTACATCCAAGCCAAATCGAAGGCCGTTGTTGAAGGCATTCGAAAGTTTAAATATACTTACTCGAGGCTTACTTTATCTTTCAAGATACACGTGCCGATGTTTGACACGATGTTTTCGCCCAGCTTTGATGTTCGTAAAGGAACATCAACCGAGTACAGTTAAAACAAGTGAGAAAAGGTATCTTCGGCTTGCCGAAGATGTTATACCCTTGAAAACAAAAAGTTTTCATACAAAGACTTTTTTTCATATCGGTCGTTTGTATGGCAGCTATATGATATAGTGGTCCGATCCGGACCAAACTTTCACAAATCATGTATGTCTATGTTAAATGGATAAATGTTAAATTTGGTTGCAATAGCTTGGAAAACAAAAAAGTTTTCCATACAAAGACTTGTTTTCATATCGGTCGTTTGTATGGCAGCTATATGATATAGTGGTCCGATCCGACCGATTCTTAAACTTGATCTGCGTGCAACAAAAATAATGATCTGGTAAAAATTTCAAAACGCTAGCTTTAAAACTACTGTCTATTTTTTGCATAGAAACAGACGGACAGACGGACAGACGGACAGAGGGACAGACGGACAGACGGACATGGCTATATCGACTCGGCTGTTGATGCTGATCAAGAATATATATACTTTGTGGGGTCGGAGATGCTTCCTTTAATGCGTTACACATTTCTGGACAAAATTATAATACCCTTTTTCAAGGGTATAAAAAAAAAAGTGACACATCCTGTGGAAGCTAAAATCCCAAAGCTTAAAAGCCCTAAAAATCTTCCTCAAAAAACTAACAACATCTATTACTCTTACCTATCAAATACTAGGGGGCTTCGGAGTAAGCTCCCCAAACTTTATTCTGATAGTTCTTATATAGAATGTTGCGAATAAAACGCTAATACCCTAATCATTAGGCGCGGATAAATTTTCAAAGGAAATTAGGGGGGTTGGGCAGTTATAAAAATGCTTCGGATCCTGTGTAAACTGGATCCGACAGCGGTATACATAATTCCTATAACACTCGGCGTTATGCACGGTGAAGTTTGACCGAGCTACTAAGTATCTTGAAAAAGTTACATTGCAGACAGTTTTTATATATCTCTTAAGGAGTCTATTCTTAATATATTTTAAGTTTTTTAGACTCGACTTGTAAACCAAGGCAGATCAGAGGCGGATGGATACTTTATAGTTTTATAGTTTTATAAACCTCATGGTGACTGAAGATTGGTATCAGTAAGGGTTTCACTGGACCTCAAGCTACAAAACCCTTAACGCTTTCTTCGACTCTTGCGTGCCATGGAAGTATCCATCCGCCTCACTCCTTTTAAGTAATCTTAATTTTAGGATCTCCCTCAGACCTTCTCGCGTGGATTTCTAGCTACTTAGCTGGGAGAACCCAACGTGTCCTTTTTAAAGATGTACACTCTCGCCTTGTTGGAGCCACATTCGGAGTCTGCCCACGAAGCCATATTGGGCCGCTACTTTGCACTTTTTTTATTAACGACTTACCCCCTTCTCTAACGAACTCTCTGGTTCTTATGTATGCAGACGACGTTAAGGTTTGTCTTCAATATAAATCCCTTTCTGCCCAATATAAACTTTACTCAGATGTAGACAATTTTTTAAAATGGTGTTCAATCAATCTCTTAAAACTTAATGGGTAAAAATGTAAGCTAATGTCTTTTTATCGTTCGTGCCCTAACCAGGCTACATACCGTTCTCTATGGGATTTCCTTAGAAAAATTAACTTAGGTTAACGATTTTGGTGTCCTATTAGATGTTAAACTTAAATTTTTCGACCATATTTCTACGATGGTTAATAAAGCCAAGGGCGTGCTTGGGTTAACTAAAAGATGGTCTAAGGAATTCAATGACCCTTTTATAACAAAAAGCTTATACGTATCTTTAGTACGTTCAACACTGGACGGGGACGGGTTATGCGTTTGGAGCCCTCAGTATGGGGTTCTGCGATCTTTCGCATTGAATCCGTTCAAAAGAATTTCTTGATGTTAGGTCTTAGGGGACTCAACTGGGATACAAATCTTGACTCCCATCTTGTTTTAACAGAGTCCTTCTAAACAATTTACCTTCCCTAAGCAATCGTAGAAAGACGCTGGGGTCGTTTTCTTTTATAACCTTATTCACACGACTAACATTTAACATTCCAAATAGACGGACTAGAAAGTTTAGTCCCCTGTTCTTAAGTTGTTGTAGTTGTACTACTATGACCAGCATTAACCTTTAAGGGTTTTGTGTTCTGACTATAATACTCTATATACTTATACTCTATTACTTATACTCTATTATTTAACTCTGCATTTCCACTTCTACCAAATCCTCAAATCTCACCTACCTTTCAGAGCAACAAACGCACTCCACTTCTTCGTCGTAATATTTTCTATAGTTTATTCTCTCGGATCTATCCCCGCGATCCGAGCCATGCGATAAACGGCAGCGCCCCTCGGTCGTTTGGGCAGGAAAGTTATTGACAGAAGAGGGCCGAATTGAGCGTTTGGCCACAGGGAGCAGCTCGTAGTAGATGATTCCTTGCCAATCCCACCAAACACACAGCAAAACCTTCCTGGCCGTCAATCCGGTCTTGGCCATCGTCTGGGCCGCTTTCCTGACTTTGATCAAAACCGTTTTCGCTCGATGTTGACGTAAGTAACCCATTTTTCATCGCCAGTCACAATCACCTTCAGTAACGGATAGAATTTGTTGCGATTCAGCAGCGATTGGCAGCTGGATATTCAGTCCATCATGTTTTTCTGCGCTAGTTCGTGTGGCACCCAAACATCGAGCTTGTTTTTGAATCCAAGGTTAGGCAAATGGTTCCAAACTGTTTTCTGGCTTATCTTTAGTTCCTCAGAAATTAACTAAGTGCTCATGTGAAGGTCTATTTCCACTATTTGCAATTTTCGACGACATGGCGCGTGGTGCATCTTTGACTTCGAAATTACTGGAAAGGAACCTAGAAACCACTTTTGTGCTACACGTTTCGTTTACAAAATCGGGCGCATAAACTAAATTCATTTTTTCAGCCGCTTTGAATGCTTTTTCGCCTTAATCGAAAAAAATTTTAAAATATAGCGAATTTTGTCTTTGCTGGTGTTTATCTTCGACGAGCGCTCACAACGTGCTGAGTCAATAAATCGAAAAACTGCCCGGGACAAACTTATACCGCGAATAAGCACGTTTTCTCGGCTTATAATATGACATGATTCGACACGTAACACTAGTACTATGGATAATAACGCCATCTCTTGGATAAAAACCGAACGAACTTTTTACTTGACCTAATATGTACACGCACGCCATGTCTGAGCTACGCCGGGAGTCTCCCAAGGAAGCCAAATTGGTCCGTTACTTTTTACTATTTTAATTAAGGGTCGTCTGCCCAATGTAAGCTTCAGTCCAATTTGAACAATTACCAAAAATGGTTTTCTACCAATCTCTTTTATATATTTAAATAATATTACATATTATTGTTGTTTATTTTTGACAGAAATTTTCTTTTATATATTTTTCAATTTAAAACTGTAATAAATCCTTATTATTTTCTGCTAAGTTACAGTACTTTCTGCTAATTACAAAGATTCATTACAAATGAATAATAATTGAATTGATATTTGCTACAGCGGCAAGACTTAACATCTAATATCTCAAATGAAAAAGCTTAAGAAAGAAAATCGTAATTAATTAATAGATCAATATCGATTGATTTTAGTTGATTTATGTAGTATATTTTTACATAGTTGCCTGTCATTTAAAATTTACTAAATATTTCTTCAATTTTTTTCTCACCTGCAACTCCAGTATTTCTTCTTTTATCTTTGACTTAAGAATATCTTTTGAAACAGGCGGTTGATGTCCTAATAAGAATGTTTTCGAACTGGTGCCTGAATTTCCACCAATTTGTAATTCTGTTGAATTCTGTGTTGGAATGTAAATGGGTATATCCCTTGATTTTAATATTGATTGTGTATTAACACTTCTGAAGAATTCTGTTGAGTTCGGTTGTCTTGTGTCGAAGATTTTTTTTTTTTTTTTCGTGTCTGAAGTTCCAAATGATGCTTCCCGTGCTCGTTTGCGAGTAATGGTTGGCGTTTCTCTGTTATTTTCCTTCTCACGAACATCAATAAAATCAGTCGCAAATCTGTTAAAAGAGGATTTAGAAAATAATCGTATTATATTTCGGCGTATAAAATGATAAAATGACAGACTATGAAATGATGAAATTTGGAAAGATTTTATTTGTCAGATACATGTACTTAAGCCCTCACCAGGCTACGTGCTTTCATTATGGGATCGCCTTACAAAAGTTAACTCAGTTTAATGATCTTGGTTTTCTTTTAGATTTAACTTTTGCGACCATTTTTCCGCGATGGTTCATAAAGCCAAGATTGTACCTGACTTTATTAAAAGATGGTGAAGTGAATTTAGTGAGCCTTATATAAGTAAAGCTTTTATATAAATTTATCCCGTCAGATACTGAAGTAAAGGTCATGCGCCTGGAGCCTCAATACGTGGTTAATCAATATCGCATTAAATCTGTATAAAAGAACTTGTTGATATACGTTCTTAAGGGACTCAACGGGTAAAATACCGCTGAAAAAAAACACGAAACACCCAATTTCAGAAAAATATCTACTGTTATCAAATATTAAAACATCCTAACGAGGTTGCAATTGCAATTGTGCGGACGAAAAAATCGTATATAGGCATATAATCAAAAATTAATATAATTCATAATTTTATTCGGCACGGGCCACTTAGATTTTTTTTCTAGCATGTCCGTGAATGATGGTGGCTATGTAGGCGGTTCGAATGATGGTGGTATATAAAAATAGATAATTTCATTTTAACGAAGAGAAATTCAAAATTTTACCTCTTCAGAGACTCCTCTTCAACAGAGGCTTCTGTTGACAATAAGACAATAATAAAAATCCTGCTGGAGTCATACGGGTTTTCATTTTATTTTTTCTGCTGTATCTAGTAAACACTAAATATTGGGATAAAAGGGAATACGGGATTATAAAAATATATGACAAGTTTTACTTGGTTAAAGAAAAATTTAAATAAAAATAGTGGTTCCGCATATCCTTGAAACGCACTAATCGAAAATGTAACTTATGCTTTTAGATTCGGCTATTATCTCTATTCTATTCGGCGTTTAATCAATTTTTACTTATCAGTTTTTTCATTTATTCAAAAAAATAATCAAAATAATAAAAAATTAAAGGGTATTCTATAATGACACACACATAGGCACATATTTTTTTTAATTTTTTCGGACAGTCGGATAAAACAATGAAATAACATACAACGATGTATTTTCAAAAGGTCCGGTGTGGATCCAGAAACACAATACTGTTTTCTGCATCCCAAGTGATTGTTTTATTGTAAACAAGAGTCCCCGGAACCAAATAAACCTTTTTAAAAAAAATGTTCATAAAACAAATACTACCTAATTATGAAATTTTGTCTGTCTGCACTGCCCTGTAAACAAGATCAGAAAATATTCGTTGTGCCACCATTAAAATATAAATATTTTTTATTCATTTCTTGAAGTTTTTTTAGAGTCTATTTTTCTTTCATTCCACATAAGTGCGCGATCTCCTCGTCTCCCTGGGGCACACTTGTAAAAGCCATTTTGATCACATCGGTTTTACGCAATGCGTAGGCGGTCACTTTGTCATTTATCGTTTCGCATTCATCTCTCCCGCGACTCAGCCAGCCGTCACATATGTAAAAAAAAAATTGAATTTCCTGAAAGTTAATGAAGTTGATGAAAGTCCAAAGCTTATACTTCCAAAAAAGCCAAAGTGTGATATTTTCGATATTTCCGTTATATAGCAGCTATAGGATATAGTCGTCGGATCGTTTAAAAATGTTCCAAGAATTCTAAATAAACCCAGATATTCATTTTTATTTATTTTTTTTTTTTTTATAGATAAAAATTGTATTTATTTACATTGCAATCCACTGTTACTATTTGTAGTAGCTTATACTGCAGAGATTCATAATTTCTATCGAGTATTTACATATTTGCATACTTAAACCTAATTACGGAGTCTACAGGCATGAATTAATTTAATCAATTAACTTATATATCTTCTCATATTCATAAAAAGAGGTTCTGAGCAAATTTCAACTTTCTATCTGCAAAAACATGGAAGTGTACCATTTTCGATCATAGTCATAGTCATATAGTCAGATATGGACTGTAGATCCGTATTAAATTTTTTATATAAGGATTTAGGAATTTATAAGAAATATAAGACAAATAAGATAAGATAAATAAGATATAAGAATTTCAACTATCTATCCAAAAAACATGCAAATTATAGCATTTTATAGCATATAGTATTATAGTCGACCGATCACGGCAGTTGCAACTTATAAACCGCGCGCAGAGGAAAGAAGGGTTGATCCGAATTTGGAAGTATGGAATACCATACTTCAATAGAAGTCTACGGAATTACGAGTAAATCAAATCTGCTCAAAATAAAAGTAGCGCAAAGCAAGATAATCAGATTAATCAAGATAAAGCAGATAAGATAGGAGATGTATGCTGGACGCATACATTTTAATGTTGTTAATGTTAATGTAACGTAAATGTTAGTAGTAATGTACCAGATGTCCAGTATGTATGGACATAGCTTTCATGTACAACCTGTAAAGGTGCCACATATGTAGGTATCAGTAAACATGTTAACAACAATTAATGAAAAAAATTTTCACAAAGTAAAAAAAAAAAATTACCTACTAAAAAAACAGGCAATTAAGACAAGCACGAAAACTTTTTCCATTTGTGAAACGCTAAATGGTTAAAATTGATATCGCCTCTCATTGAAATCAAGATGGACAAACTTATTAACTTTTTAACTTGTTTTATTTGTTAAACGCTGTGAAAATCATATATCTGGCTTAAATTTGCGACGGAATATTCGATCTTGATGGCTTAGATACATACATACAGATACAGATAAATGTATTTTAAAAACGAAGAATAACAATAACTCTGAAAAAAGGAGTTCAAGAAAATTCTTGTCCTTAGCCGTTTCATTCAATATTAAGTCTTACAATTTAACCAATGAGCTACACAAGTTCACGATAGCGGCGCCTTCAAATGCTATTTAGTCAGCACATTATGCAACAAGCTGCTCGAAAGTACATTTTGTTGTTGGTCTATACAGAGAGTAGGGGTATAAAAATAACTACTGATATCGAATAAAAAAATTTCTTGACGAGATAAAATACTACTGATGAACGCGCTGCAACGCCCAAAATATCTGTCAATATTGGTACAAAAAACAAGTGAGACAAGTTATCTTCGGCTTGCCGAAGAACAACAAAAAAGTTCTCCATACATGTTTTCATATCGGTCGTTTGTATGGCAGCTATATGATATAGTGATCCGATCCGGACCAAACTTTCACAAATCGTGTATGGCTATGTCAAATGAATAAATATTGAATTCGGTTGCAACAGCTTGAAAAACAAAAAAGTTTTCTATACAAAGACTTGTTTTAATATCGGTCGTTTGTATAGAAGCTATATGATATAGTGATCCGATCCGGATCAAACTTTCACAAATAATTAATGGCTATGTCAAAGGAATAAATGTTGAATTCGGTTGCAACAGCTTAGAAAACAAAAAAGTTTTCCATACAAAGACTTGTTTTCATATCGGTCGTTTGTATGGCAGCTATATGATATAGTGATCCGATCCGGACCAAACTTTTACAAATCGTGTATGGCTATGTCAAATGAATAAATGTTAAATTCGGTTGCAATAGCTTGGAAAACATAAAAGTTTTCCATACAAAGATTTGCTTTCATATCGGTCGTTTGTATGGCAGCTATATGATATAGTGATCCGATCCGGACCAAACTTTCACAAATCGTGTACGGCTATGTCAAATGAATAAATGTTGAATTGGGTTGCAACAGCTTGAAAAACAAAAAAGTTTTCTATACAAAGACTTGTTTTCATATCGGTCGTTTGTATAGAAGCTATATGATATAGTGATCCGATCCGGATCAAACTTTCACAAATCATTTATGGCTATGTCAAAGGAATAAATGTTGAATTCGGTTGCAACAGCTTAGAAAACAAAAAAGTTTTCCATACAAAGACTTGTTTTCATATCGGTCGTTTGTATGGCAGCTATATGATATAGTGATCCGATCCTTTAATGCGTTACACATTTCTGGATAAAATTATAATATTTTTTTTCAAGGGAAAATCCTTTGGTATGAACCCTTAATCGAGTTTGTCAAGAAACTCTTTTTACACTGAAATAAATGGTATTTTCCGACTTTGAAAGCAAAACTAAAGGCCTTCTATTAAAATTAATGATGTTTTTTTATTTGTTTCTATTTGGTTCGCGCATTGATACTCGCATCGAAAACAGTGCGGACGTGTTTATTTTCTGTGCTCCGAAAATTACATTTCAAACAATATTAACAAACAAAAAGCCACGAACTCTCACAATGAGTCAAAACGACATTCGCACTCAACGTCAACAAGCGCAAGACAAACATCGTCTCTCATCGATACGAAACAACGCGTATTTCTCATATTTATCTTCGCAATCCGTGGAAGTGCACGAAATAAATGCAAACGTCGATCGGCCACGGTCAATCACCCCCAACCCGACACATGAACTTAAACCAACAACGAACGAGAGAGCGAGTTCTTGCTCACCGGCAATCCCAACGATGTGCTAAAGAGACCTGACCTCTACCAAGGCAACCAAACCTTTGACCTCATTAACCCTGCACTCGCAACAACAACAAACACTGCAACGGTATCGACCGTACGCACGGTGGCGACTGCAACGCTCGTTTCTGCTGAATCAGCAACAATGCCTAAAACAATGCAGACTAGGTTGGATCGCTACATCCCACAAAAAAATTCTGCGGCAGGAAATAAATTAAAAATCAATTGGCACACTCTAAAAAGTCGAGCTGGAACCTGACACTAACGCTATCAAGAAAAATTTATTGCATCCTCTCTACAAGCTACAGTTCTTTCTACATCGTAGAGTTACTGATTCACTAATTGAATAAATTCACTAATTGCCAAGAATATGGCCATACGAGAGCATAGTGCCCATTGCGTTCAACTTGTGTTGTTTGTGGAGAGCTTCATACCTCTGGTCATTTCACGACAACACAACCGATCCCAGTACCAAAAACTGCGGAAATTGTGGGGGTAACTTCACAGCAAACTATAGAGGCTGTCCAATATACAAAGACCTCGAAAGCCAGATTCATTACCGAGTAACGTCTGCACGCCTCCATTACGCACAAAATACCCCTATACAATCAAAAACATCCCAGAGGTATTTTTCGCCAAGGGCAAAGAGGTCCTCATTTGGTGCTGCGACCACCTTCCAAAATGTGTCCTTTGCAAACGACCTAAAATCTGAACTTACTGAACTCTACGACAACAACTCTGCATGCTGCCCAAACTGATCCGACACAGAATGCCCCATCATCGACGCAACAGCAAAGTAGCCTAGAAACTATGATGCATACTCTGCAGCAGCAGATGATCGAATTCATGTCCTTCATGAGGACTACCATACAAGACCTTTTGCGTTGCCAAATATCCTCATGGAGATGCTTGTATCCCAAATAATCAATGGCGGCTTTACGAATATCATTGTGGAACGGCAACGCCGTTTCACGGCATAAACTTGAGATAACTCAATTCCTGCATGACAATCATATTGACTACTGTTAGAAACACATCTCACTATTAAATACAACTTTCAAATAAGTAGCTTTTTGTTCCAGGGAACAAATCATCCAGATGGAAAAGCAAATGGCGGAACCGGTATCCTGAGTAGGAATCGCATCAAACGCCACTACCATATCGAGTTTGGAAAAAACTACTTGCAGGCCACATCCACAAATATACAACTAGGAAGCGGAAATCTTACCCTCGCAGCGGTATATTGTCCGCCCCTTTCCAATGTGTCCGAACAACAATTTCTGGACTTCTTCAACACCTTAGGGGACCACTTAATTCCTGCAGGTGACTACAATGCCAAACACACCACCTGGGGATCACGCCTCGTTACCCCAAAAGGGAAATAGTTGTATTATGCCATCATAAAGGTAAACAGAAAGCTTGACTACGTCTCTTCAGGCAGACCATCATACTGGTATACCGACCCGAACAAAATTCCTGACTTGATAAAATCGGAATAATCAAACATATCCCTCGAGACCTTATTAGTGCCAAATTTCTACCGGATCTATCATGTGACCACTCACCAGTCCTTTTAAATCTCAACCTGCTCCAAATCCCTGAGACTATTATTCAGCCTAAGATTACATTAAAGAGAATGTTCTTGTTCTTTAAAAACAACGTATGCGACGGAAGTGGCAAGCTTATACATCGCCAATCGCAAAGCAAAGATTCAAAAATGCCTGACAAACACTTTCCAATAAGCTGATGGAAGAAGTTAAAAACGCCCAACTTCGCTATATATACAACTTTGCAACGTATCTTCAACGTGTGTTCCACCCGAATCCTGCTAGAAGTTTGTTTGTATTACCCACAAAAGGCGACACCTCCTCGGGCGCCACGATGTCATCCAGTTCCTTGTTGGATAAGTATGCAGGCGTGAAGGGCTGGGCGAAAGGATAAAATCATAAAGGATAAACTAAATTCAAAAATACTAGGATGTAATCTAATAACTCCAAAGATAATTATCGGGCTTCCATAATGTGCTGTATACACTATTTTCTTTACTTTTTAACGCTATTACAAAACTAGGGTACTATCCAGATATATGGAAAAAATTTATCATATTAATGATACCAAAGGCAGGCAAGGACCATTCCGTTTCCTCATCGTACAGGCCTATAAGCCTATTGTCTTGTCTCTCGAAATTATTTGAAAAATCTCTAATGACCCGAAGACCCCTTACCTGAGGACACGCAATCTTATTTCTGCGCATCAGTGCTGTTTTCGATAGAAACATGGAACCATTGAACAAGCCAATCTCAGGCTTTTAACAAGGTCTGGCTAGATGGATTAATGTTCACAATTAAAACTATACTTCCCCAAAACACCCACAAACTCCTGAAGTTGTATCTCTACAACAGAAACTTTTCTGTGAGATGAAACTCTGACATGTCCGACGACCACGCTATAAACGCTGGAGTTCCTCAAGGTAGAGTACTTGGACCAACGCTGTACGTCCTTTATACAGCAGACATACCCACAAGCAGACTAAAAAACATTTTTTTGGTTATCAGAAGGGATAGTCGAAGGTGGAGGACGGTGGAGACAGATTGAAATTTTGATGACAAACGATCGACGAATGAGTAAAGGGAATGGTAAGATTATATAGACAACAAAAGTTTCGTTCCAAAAGTAACTTGTGTCTCTATTCTGCAATCTAACTTAACAATGAGAAAAGCGGGGTCAGAAGCAGAGAACCTATTTTCGTCTTTATATTCTAATCCGTAGTCCAACGTTTTTTTTCTAGAGTGTAAGTTTGCGTGTGGTAACCTTCCTTGTGTCCTTGCTTGTATCATCATGGGTCTTGTAAAGTGCTTCCAAATTTTTTCATTACAATAATTTTTTAGATCATTAAACTTTAGGTAGGTTTTTCTATTGCTTCTTCCAGCTATTAGTAAGTAAGTAGTTCCCTCTGGAGACTTGTCAAGGGTTCATTGCTTCGTTTCGTCATGTAACTCGAGTGAGCTATCTGTCATCCTGCAAGTGTGTTTCTCTGTGTGTGTGTGTGTGTGTGTGCTTTTATGTGGAACAGTTTCAAACACTATACTACAATACAAAATTATATAAAAATTATATAACAGCTGACTTGTATAACAGCTAAGATATCGCGCTACATGTGACATTAAATTTGTAGTGTCGGTCGGAAAATGAGCATCGAGCCAAAAAAAAAGAGCCAATATTAAGTTTTGTTTTAAACTTGGTAAAACTTTTACCAAAACTCATCAAATGATGAAACAAGTTTATGGCGATGATTGTCTATCCCGTAGCCGTATTCACGAGTGGTTAAAACGTTTTCAAGAGGGACGGGATGACTTGGAAGACGACGAATGTTCGGTCCGGCCAAAAGATGTTGTGAACGAAAAACATTAAAAAATTAAAAAAGAGTCCAAATCATCGCTTAAATGAATGAATTTTGAATTGCACGTTGTATTCGGCAAGTGCCGAATAAAAATATTTATCAATAATATATTAAATATATATATGAATATTAAATATAATATATTTAGAAAATAATAGCAATAAAAATAACAAAAAATAACAAAAAATAACAAGAAATAATAAAAATATAAAAATTTTTTTTTTTAAAATTATATTTATTTATATTGCAGTCCACTGTTACTATTTATAATAACTTATACTGCAGAGATTCAGTTACTCGATGTCATAGCGGAGCGCTAGTGGTCCCGTTCAAGAGGGACTACTGCAAAGTTTTGTCCCGACACGGTTCAGTCGCCATCATGCGTGGGAATAGTGAGGAGCGTGCCTTTGCCGTTGATGCCTACTTTTCAAAAGGATGTTCGGTTATTACAACACAGCGTGCATTTCGGAATCGCTTTAATTTAGCCCCGTTGGCTCCCGTCCCAGACCGCAAATCAATTGTTACATGGGTCACTACATTCAGGCAAACTGCAAGTGCGACAAAACGAAAAACCTCGTCCCGTTAGATCAACTGCGAACATTGAAGCAGTGAGAGCGATTTGAGAATGACCGGCGCGCTCTCCCGATCTGTCCCCTTGTAATTTTTTACTATGGCGTTTTTTGAAATCCCGTGTTTATGTGAACCGTCCAAGAACCCTACAAGATTTGAAAACCAACATCCTAGAAGAAATTGCCAACATAACACCTGCTATGCTAACAAGAGTCACGACAAATGCCAGAAATCGGTTTACACAATGTATGGAGAATGGGGGACGTCACCTATCAGATTTCATCTTCAAAAAATCATAAAAATAAATAAATATTTTCCGATGCCTACAATAGTTTTCATTGAGTTCTCAAAAAAAAATTATGCTGCCGCACACTGTATATTTAAAATATTAATTAATAACATTTTTATTTATGATAATCACCTTTTTTTTTTTATTAAAATTGTATTTATTTATATTGCAGTCCACTGTTCCTATTTATAATAACTTGTACTGCAGAGATTCATAATTTCTAGCGAGTATTTACAGATGTACATACTTAAACCTAATTAGGGAGTGTAGAGGCATTGATGAATTTATTATATCGTGTTCTTCATGTGATGGTTCAATTAAGACTGATTTAATGTTTCTTTATGAGAGATGCTTACAAATATTTACAGAAGTGTGACTTATACTTATACAATTCTGTAAGCGCAATGAAGGGTGCGTATAAGAGTGCGTTGCCAATTAGCAATATGTATATTTCTAAAAGGCATGAATTAATTTAATCAATTAATTTATATATCTGCTTGGAAGATCTGTTGGGTATTCACCCAACGCTTTCACCCAATGCGCTGGAGCCTCCTTCTCGCCCTCAGTCCAATTACACGTCTCCTCGTCAAGAGTTTTCGAGTCAACTGGTTCGGGTGGTTTCCCAATTTATTTACGTACGCATTTGCTTGTTTGTTTGTGACATCGCCAGTCCTTGGTACCTTCAGCTCTTGTTCAATGTCTTTGTTGGGGATGTACCAAGCCGCTCCAGATAGTTTACTCAAGATTTGCGACTGCGCCACACGAATTTTGTTGAGGTGCAATTTTGCGATGCCATACACTTGGATGCCATATTTCCAAATAGGAGCCAAGACAACCTTGTAAATTTTTGCCTTGTTGGAAATTAAAAGCTTGTTTCCAGGCCTAAGGAGCCAAGCAATGCTGTTCGCCTTTGTTTTGAGCCACCGAGTTACATCCGTTACATGGCATTGAAATGTAAGTCGAAAGGAGCTGAGGATTTAGTAGGCTTTTAAGCTTGTGCAGAAGTCCTTCATGCCACACTCTGTCGAAATCCTGCTGTATGTCCAGAAAAGCTCCAACGACGTACTCCTTTCCATGGAAACCTTCCAGTACAAAGTTCACTACGCGGTGTAGCTGTTCAGGTGAGCCATGCCTGAGTCTAAAACCAAACTGAAACTTCGGAATAGCTTTCTGGAGCTTTCGGGACGAGAGCAATCTTCTCAGGATGCACCTCTCAAGTAATTTGCCAAATGCTGGAAGCAGGCTTATTGGGCGATAGGTGTCTAATTCCTCTGCTGGCTTTCCACTTTTATGGAGCATAATGTTATTCGTCTTCTTCCAGGCGCTTGGGAAGTTTCCCAGTCGAAGAGCAAAGTTGAAAATTGGTACAAGGAATAACAAAGCTCTGGGGGGCATCAGCCTAATGGAGCGGTTGTCGATGTGATCCTCACCAGGAGCCTTGTTATTGCGAAGGGATTTGATCGCATCTCTCAATTCCGTAAGTTTAATAGGCTTTACAGGAAGAGCCATCTGCAATGGGGCTTCTAGAGATTCAGTAACCAGTTGTACGCGTCTTGGCGATGCTGCCTCGAAAGGCTGGAATCTTTCCTACAGGTTTCTGTCAAACGCCTCAGCTCTGTCCTGAGGTGATTTTGCCCAAGTGCCATCTGGGCTACGAACTGGAAATTTGGAGCAACTTGTCTCTTGAATCTCTTCGTGAGCTTCCAGAGTGCGAATTTTAAGTTTCCATTGGCAGTAGCTTTCCCGAGGAACGCGTCAGTTGCTTCTCTTTTCAGGTTGGCCAGTACTTTTTTCACCCGATTTGATATCCTTCGGTACAGTCTGTCAATTATTGGATCATTGGTCCTGATGAACTCATGCCGGAGACGTTTCTTGAGAGTTAAGTGTGCTACTGCTTCCGGAGAGAGAGCGATGCTGCTACGCACGTTGCGTAGGTGAACTGCGCCGCCAGGAGCTGCAATTTGAGCTGCATGTTTGATCTTCTTCATAAAAGTTTCAACCGCTTTCTCGATATCGTCTGCTGTATTTATCTCTGTATTGAGGTTAAAGGCATTGTTAAGTTCGTACTGAAACAGCCTTATATTCGCACCAGGTGGAACGAGCATCCTAATAGGGGCGGTACTATGAGGTGACGTTATTAGTGAAGCGATCAGCGGCAAGTGATCAGAAGATAGGTCTTCGCCTTCTGATAGTAGACTGTTAGCTATACCTTTGTCCAAGCAGAAGTTGATACATGAAAGTACATTCCTCGTGTTATACGGATAGTGAGTGGGTCTGCCTGTAGCCAGAACTTGAGTTGAGCAGCCGGAAATAACATCGTGAAGTGCTGAGCCTCGAGCATTCGCTCTTATACTACCCCAGAGGCGATCCTTAGCGTTAAAATCACCTCCAATGATAAACTTTTGACCATGTTGACCAGGCTCCGAGGCGCAGTTCACAAGCCATTACTTGCGCTGCGTCAACGACTTAGAACCCCTGAGTTCTTTGATCTCCTCAAATAGCTCAGCGATGGTTTTTTGTAGACCAGCAATTGTCTGCTGCATTCAGATGATGATTTGTGTGAGGAAGCCATCAATTGCCGTTTGGTTAGGATGTTGAGGTTCACCTACGTTTGTTACAGGAGCAGACGCAGCATTCGGAAAAGTCTGGAACCTTGTATTTGAAAAAGCATTTCGCTGTTGGGAGTATTTTCCGTCAGGTCGTGTGCTCTGTTGTCAAGTTCTAGTCGCATCTGCATACGATAGGCCCTGCCACACGATTGAGGTTGGAATAGCTTGTTGCTTGATGTTGCGCATGGGCTGTGGGTGTTCTACGCGGGTCATGGGAGTAATGTTGATTCCAGTTTTTCGGCTTTTGAGCCTCTGGACGTAAATTCTCCACCCCATGTGAGTTGCCTCATGTTTTCCATGGCAATTAACGCACTCCAGGTCGTCATAGGTCTTTGCCTGGCATTGACTAAACCAGTCCAATGAGGCAAAATGCATCTACCACATCTGGGCTCCTTGGTGCAATAGTTTTTGGTGTGATCAAAGCCAAAACATCGGTAACATTGACGCATATTAACATTTTTTCTCGGCAGTTCCACTCTGACTCTTTGACAACCAACTTTATTTATTTTTAGAGCTTCTCTGTTATTAATAGCCCTTTTAATATGAATAAACCAAACGTTCTGGCCAGAAGCCTTGCCTGGATCCGGATCAGAGGAGTCAACATTCTGTGACTTCACCTTTGGATTATAGGTATTAACCACAGCGGGAATTTGGGAGGTGAACGCATTTAAAATTTGCTCAACTGGGGTAGAAGCAGCCAAGTTGCACACTACGACCCTGTAGGCTCTGTCTTCTGGGAGGCAGAAGTGAGTGTATTGGAGAGTTACTTCCGATAGTGTTTTAGTGATAGCTCTGTAGGCATCAGAGTCACGGGGGTATATGCGCAAGTTGCCATTACGCGCGATCTTGAGTTCATATGATTCAGATGATACCGCCGAGTCGAGAAGCCTTTCCAAGGCAGGTACGCCGCTGACAGCAACTACTGTTATTTGGCTAGGTTTTGGTGACTTCTTTGTCACTGAAATTTCAGCTTGTCGAGATTTTTTTTCTGCAACGGTTTCGACCTGGAGAATGTCCATTCTATTTTCGCCTTCTTGACAGTCATCATGGTTTGCAAGAGCAGTAAATCTATCGGCGAGGTTGGTACGCTTGTCTTCTTGGAAGGAACTTTTTTCCGGCTGGAATGTGAGTGTATTACTATTTTTTTCAATTTGCGGTAATAGCCGACTATTTCCAACTGTTTTCTGGTTAAGCTTGTTTAATTGGCTTGGGCTGCTAACCATTAGAAGCTCCCTGCGTCCAGTACGTGGTACTTCTTGGAAGCTATCAGCACCTAAAACGACTTCCGACATCTCGGATTCGAATCGACCATACTTTTCATGAAGCACCTCTTTTTTTTTTTAAATATATAATTTGATTTTGTTTTGATTTGAAATATAATTTGATTTTTTTGCCAAGAACTTTTTTTTTTCTTTTTTTGTCGGAAAATATTTAATGAAAATAAAATCAAACTGATCCCTTTCTCAATGATGATTCGACAGAAAACCTTAAAAGAATTTACTAAGAACAAAATGTGTTTGAGTCCTAAAGTTCTCTTCGGTTTTTACTTGGACCTTGATTTCGTGGATGCTGCCCCTTTTTTGGAGTGTTATGTGGAAATTGTCTTTTCCAACGAGGTCAATTATATTGTTAACCAGAGTATTCGAACTTTTCTCTCGGATGTACGAGTATTTAGGCGGCTTTGGCTTCGTTTTGTGTCCTTTGTCACTACTGGGGGGCAAATCTTTATAAATATCTGCCAGTATTCCAAATCTGTTGGACTCTTGGTTCTAAGTTCGCGGTTTTAGAGTGTGCCAATTGATTTTTAATTTATTTTCTGCCGCAGAATTTTTTTGTGGGATGTAGCGATCCAACCTAGTTTGCATTGTTGCTGATTCAGCAGAAACGAGCGTTGGGATTGCCGGTGAGCAAGAATTCGCTCTCTCGTTCGTTGTTGGTTTAAGTTCATGTGTCGGGTTGGGGGTGATTGACCGTGGCCGATCGACGTTTGCATTTATTTCGTGCACTTCCACGGATTGCTAAGATAAATATGAGAAATACGCGTTGTCTCGTATCGATGAGAGACGATGTTTTTCTTGCGCTTGTTGACGTTGAGTGCGAATGTCGTTTTGACTCATTGTGAGAGTTCGTGGCTTTTTGTTTGTTAATATTGTTTGAAATGTAATTTTCGGAGCACAGAAAATAAACACGTCCGCACTGTTATCGATGCGAGTATCAATGCGCGAACCAAATAGAGACAAATAAAAAAAAAATCATTAGCACATCTTAATGTAATGTTAAAACTGAGAAATGTAGTAACAGAGTGTAACGGACAGGTCCATTTAATTAAAAACTGTTCGGTAAGGATTTTTTTCTATCTTCGATTTGGTCTAAAAGTTAAAGTGCTGGATTCTAAAAAATTCACCATCAACGACGCTAAAATTTTAGTTTTTCAATATTATTAAATAATCCTAATCCAGTGACGATAGTCATCTAAATTAAATTGCTTTTTACAAATTGGAATTCGTCTCAATGATCGTGCTAAGCAGTCAGTTCTGATCGTTACTGGGACACGCACAAGACTAACTGGACTTAAAAAACGTGTCCCTTAATCTCTCAAATATGCTTGATTCGCTGCTTTGTAAATAATTTGTTGCCTCTTTGTCTTTTTTTCTCTTTGCCCTACAATCAGACTGCATTCAGCAGCAGAGTCTATCTTTATATTGTATGCCGCCTGGCTGTGCGCAAATTCCCATAACACACACATTTCTTGTTTGTTCAAATACTGCGACTGCAAATCGGTTCAAATAAGCACACTGTCTCAGAACACTAACTAATTAGTTCTGCGACATACGTATTTTTTTTTTTTTTATTATTAATATTAAGCGTTGAAACCATTCATACTAAATAGCATCTTAACAACACATATAAGAAAACAAATATTAAAGAACCAAACCTCTCACGAGTATTACTAACAGGTGGTGGGAGGGCTGGACAATTAATGAATCGTCTTGCTGAATCCCAGTCTTTTCAGTCGCCCTAACGGCCTAGCTGGTAGCAATCTCGGCCTAGTTGGTAGCAATCTCGGCCTAGCTGTGGTAGCCGATCGTTGTATCTGCTGGAATGTCTACAGATCTGTTCTTCCACAGTGTGTAGATTGAGATCACGGTGAAGTGTGGAGCCACGCACGTACCAAGGGCAGTTAGTTATCTGCCGCAGGGTTCGGTTCTGCATTACTTGTATCCGCTTGTAGTTTGATTTGGAGCAATCCCCCAGATTTGCACTCCGTACAGCCAAATATGAGCTATACAATACGCGTATACTGCTCTTTTGGCTCTAAGCGACATAGTGCTCCTTTTGTTAATCAACCATCGTAGTTGCTGCATTCTTTGGCCACACCTTTTGGTTATTGTTTTTAGGTGAGGCCCAAAAGTAAGGCGCTTATCCAGAAATATGCCGAGGTATTTAGCTTGGGATGGCTGTTCCAATGTCACACCTTCAAATTGTATTGCTGGAGTATTCATTACAACCCTTTTTAGTGTAAAACACGGATTTATTGTTTTTAAAGGTTTTAAACCTTCATGTTCCACCTTCTACTCCACGCTGATAGAGTTTCAAGGTATCCTTGCAACCCATTTGCAGCTTCAATACGGCATTTGGATCTGTAAAGAACCGCGATGTCATCGGCGTAAGTCGCAATGATAGCCTTTGAGGGGTCTTGCATATTCTCGTAGGTAGGTCTGGGTAAGTCAGCTGTATATAAAGAATAGAGCAGGGGGCCAAGAACGCTGCCCTGCGGAACTCCAGCTATCATTTGGCAGGGAGCAGAGTAGGTATCCCTGTACCTGACCATAAACTCCCGTCCGTCCAGATATGACCGCAGGACGCCAAAGTAAGGTGCTGGTAACAGGCTTTTTATTTTGGATAAAAGTCCAACATGCCAGATCCTATCGAATGCTTGCTGCATATCGATAAATACTGCATTGCAATATTCAAGGTCATCAAACGCCTGCAGTATATGTTGCACCAGTCTGTGAACCTGTTCTACGGTGCCATGACCCTCTCGGAAGCCGAACTGATGTTCCGGCAAGATGTTGGTTTGACTTATGACCAAACTGATACGTTTGGCAATAAGCTTCTCCCACACCTTGGAAATTGAGGGCAGCAGACTTATTGGCCGTTACGACTCCGGGTCCTCTTCC
Source organism: Drosophila merina (assembly GCA_035047645.1). Classification (NCBI taxonomy): domain Eukaryota; kingdom Metazoa; phylum Arthropoda; class Insecta; order Diptera; family Drosophilidae; genus Drosophila; species Drosophila merina. The sequence continues at coordinate 20,838,335 of JAWNPH010000089.1, read as the reverse complement.
GGTTTCCCTTGTGAATCATATGGATAGCTGCCATCTTCCATTGCCTTGGGAAAAACTGCACCCGTAGCATAGCGTTAAAGATCGAGCGTAAGTAAATAATTGCTCGAATTGGTAAAGCTTTAAGTGTCGCATAGCAAATCCTGTCGATGCCAGGAGCCTTGTTCTTTGGTAAGGATTTTATGACATCTACTATCTCCTCGACCCTAGCTGGCGTAATGGGTAAAGCCATTTGCAGCGGTGTCTGTAGGCTGTCATTTGTTTCACTGACCTCTTCCGCAGTAGCAAAATTGTACGGTGTGAATCGTATTTGCAGATGTTGAGCAAATGCGTTTGCCTGTTCTTCCTCATTCTTAGCAAGATTACCTCCAGGGCATAGGACAGGTACCTGCATAAAGGGATGTCGTTTAAGGGAATTAGTGCATTTCCAGAGTGAATAATTAGCATCCACAGTATAGTCCAGCGACGTCAACTTTTGCTCAAAAAATTCGCTTCTAAGTCGTCTTAGTAAGATTTTTAGCTGATTTGCTGCCCGGTTCCAAAGAAGTCGATCCCATGGGTCTTGAGATCGTATCGCTCGTCTTCGTAGACGCCTTTTTGTTACAATTAGCTCTCTGGCCTCTCTTGTGAGTATGATGCCATATCTAATCGGTTCTGTCGGAGAATCAGGAGGAGTTGAATCAGCAGCTGCTGTGTATTTTGCTCAGTAAAAGTCTCTACTGCCATTTCAATATCTTCCCCAGAATTAATCGTAGTATCTAATTGAATGGAGCTCTCCAAAAGCTTTTTAAAAGCTGTAATGTTGGTACGCTTGGTAACTAGCCGAGGAGATGGACGCGTGGTAAATCCCAATTAGCGCCTAAGGCTGTACGAGAATCCGGTATTCCGTGATGCAATGCAAAATCAATGCAGGTGGGCGTATGACTTGACACATATGGGTACCTTGTAGGTGATCCTGTAGCAAGAATATTAGCCCCACAGCTAGAAATGGCTTCGGCTAGTTCTCGCCCCCTGGGTGAATTGTATCTATCACCCCACAGCCAGTGTCGTGCATTCCAGTCACCACCTACAAAGTATCTTTGTCCGCAGGCACGGAGTAGATTAGTGAAATGTCTTTCTTCTATTCGGTTTCTTGGAGGGCAGTAAATGGCACTGAACTCCATGTCACCAAGACCAGTTGTCACCTTAACTGATGACATCTGTATGGTTTGCGTTTCAGTGACCCTTTGTGGAAAATGACGAAGGGTACTCTTCACCAATACCGCCGCTCCTCCGACTCCGTGATTATTACGCGATGGTTTGTACGCAGGATAGAACGTATATCCATATATTTTCACTGTTTCTCCTCGGTTAAGCCTAATTTCATTTAAGAGAAGAATATCGACGCTGTTGTTGTGCGCGAAGAGCTCAATTTCTCTGGCTTTGCATGAAATGCCATTGACATTCCATATAAGACCCTTAAGGTGGTTCATTGCGAGGCCGAAACGTTGTCAAGAGACTGGTGATTAGCTCCAGCCCATTGTTTTATATTATTAGCCAATTTAAGTACGATATTTTCAAGCTTATCTAAGTGCTGGTTAGCTTGTTTATTTTGCTTTTGCTGTTCCTGTTGTTGCTGTTGAAGCCACATTAGAAATTGCTGTTGCTGCTATTGTTGGAACTGTTGTTGCCATTGCTGAAATTGTTGTTGTTGGTCCAGAAGCGATTGTTCATCAAAAAATCTGTGATGTTGATTACTGTCTTCTCGTTGTTGCAGTGAATGTTGCGTCTGTATAATATCTAGACGGCGCTGAGCAACTCCAACGTTGCCTGGTTTAAAATTTCCTTTTGCTACTGCAGCCTAAGACATCCCTGTATTGCCATTAGCACTGTATGACGGTTGCTGCTGTGTTATATGTTGTTGCTTTGGCCGCTGCTGTAGTAATTGCGGTTGTTGAAAATTGTGTCGCAATGGTGATTTTCTAGCGTTCATGTTACGGCCCGTTTGCAAGGTAGGAAACTGTTGCGGGTCTATACCATTTGTAGTGGGATATGAACTGGTCTACATGGGACATTACAGAGAAGCGATTCGACCTGGTTGCATTTATCGCGCTCTTGGTAGTTCCCATTGACCGGCGAAGATAGTTTTGGTACCATTCACAACCTTTATAGCTGGCCATGTGGTCTCCTCCACAGTGGATGCAGGTAGGCTCCGCTTCGGGGGAGCGTCCACATTGTGTAGTGGCATAATCTTCTCCACACCTGGCGCAATTTAGGTGCCGGCGGCAGTATTTGGCAGTGTGGCTGTAACGCTGGCATCGTTTGCACTGTGCGACGTCTGTGGCTTTTCTCATTCGCTCCACCCTCACCTTTTGTCTGCAGAGGATTGTGATTTTGAAGACGTCATTTATAGTAGCGCACGGTTTGATGTTTATAAAGAAGAGATTTAGCTTCTCTTCCCTGTTAGCCCTGGATGCAGGATTATGAATGTGGAGTACCTCAAAGCCGTACTTTTGCAGACTATCTTTGATATCCTTGTTTAGAGTGCTGTGGTGTAGGCCCTTGACAACAATTCGATGCGGCTTTTCTGTCTGCATTTGGTATGTGTGGAACTGCACACAATATCTGTCCAGATGGTCAACAATAGCCCTGTAGGTGTCACTATCCTTGGGGAAAATTCTGGTGATTCCTAGGTTGCTCTTGGTGAACTCAAAGAGGTCATTTATACTGACGTCTGAGACAACAATTTGAGGTAGCTTTTCCATTTTTCTTACTTGTTCGGGCTGGGCAGGGTCGTTGCTTTCAACAGTTATTTCGTCGTGTTGATTCTCTGCTGTGTCTTCTGCTTTTTCTCTTATGTCAAGTAGCGCGAACCTGTTGCTAGAGCTTGGAAGGTCAGCTTCTCTAGTCGCTCTCTTAACACTTGCGATGGGTGATGAAGGCTTTGCGTTTTTTCTTTTCATGCTTTTTTGCACTTGGGCCAGCAACATTTTTGGTGCGGCCCCACTGATCACTGTAGCTAATTCAGTAGTGACACGCGGGGCAGCAGAAGAGCACTGAAGCGACGATTGATCATATTTTACCGGGTTCAAACCAGAGCAAAGTTTGCTTGTTGTAGCAGTTGCCATGGTGTCAGTGCTTGTGCTGTTTACACTGGTGAAGGTCCTGGTGCTGGTCGTGGGAGTGATGATGTTGGTACTTGTATTGCCAATATCAGTTTGGTTAGCTCTGCAAGCAGCCCGAAGCTCGGATGGGGTTTTGCCAGCAACGCGGTACATTTTTTAGTGCAAAATCTGCTTATTATTAAGCAGCGAGTCAGAAGCAGTTTTCCCTTCAGCCATTTGGAAATGTTATATTTTTCGTTTTCGCCTCAAACGAAATCAACAACAGGCCCCTCTTGTGCGGGTGCGCGCCGGTGGAGGGGCTATGCCCGATGGGCAGCGTACACTTATTTTGCAAGCTGTTTTGTTGCTTTATTTTACAGCTTATTGCCGACTCCGCTGGCTGCGGCGTCCAAAAACGGAGCTTTGTGTAGACACAACCGATCGCTATTGATGCAGTTTCGCGACTCTTATTGTGGTAACTAACTAGTTTTTGTTTTATTTTCCCGAAAAATTTATTTATATATTTTTTTTTTCGGGAAACTTATAAATAAGCAAAAACGTGTTGACACTTCGGGACATACATATACATATATTTTTAAACCCAACTAAGTTCATGGTACAAATTACGAATAAAAAAAAAACATTTCATTAATTTAAATAACCATCGAAAACGCCAATACTTTTACTTCGAAGAGTTGTATAAAAGTTATAAAAATATACTAGATAATGTTAAAAATAAAGCAATTTGTTGTATAATTGTTATATTTTAATTTTTTGGAGATCAAAAACAACATACATATACATAAAAGCACTTAGATCGCGTAAAACAAAGTTTTCTCAACAGGTACTTTGGAAACTCCGTGCGAGGGCGTGGTGTGTTTGTGAAAATTCAATCTAGCCCAAAATTCAATCGTCTTAACGCGTGGCTCTTAGAGACGACGATATATAGAAGCATAATATTTGAAGACAAGTTATTGGGCATGTAAAAATGGTCTTAAAAACTGTTTAATGCCGAGCGGTTTTTATGCTAAAAAATACCCACAAAATATATTTCAGCCAAATTAGTTAATTACTGACATTTTTGACAATGCCTTGAAGTATGCAATAAAATTTAATTTTTTACAAAAACGTGTGCAAAGGTTTGGCAACATTAAAAAAGCTCCTTTTTTTTAAAAAACCTTGTTTTTATTAAAGCATACGGGGCAGCCGAGGAACCCCTTGGAAACAGTTAATTCAGCACTGTGGGGGAGCCGGCTAACTGCGTTAGTGTAACAATAAATAAAATTACATAACAAATATATCATTACACATATTTATGTACGTTTTAAAGTGTTTGTTGTACGTTTTAAAGGGTCGCGATGAATTGGGTCTCTAGGTTGTCGCCTATTGAGGCTCCTTGTTAGGCGAGATCTAGTAAGATCCTAAACGAGTCAGTTTCGGTGACGCCTCAATCTTTCATTATAGCGGATGGAATAAAAATTTATGGTCTCGCAGACCGTGAACAGCGTTTGGTCTCTATGGAGGGTAATGTTTCTTATACCTTAATCATTTGGAGCCAGTGATCGTCTTTAAAAGTTTATTTTGGGATAGTCTGGATTTGTTTTTAACTGTCACAATCCAAGCCCCATATTTGGTACCCATATCTCCATATGGGAGCTATGATTTGGTTGTAAATAGTGACTTTATTCTATAGTAAAATTTAATGCGCGAGCACATAAGCCATTAATGATTTGTCCAGTCACGAAATGTTGTTGCGTTGTCCTAAATCCCATCAGCAGCATCGTGTTCTCATCGAGACCTGTAGGTTACATTTACGGCATCGGCAATGTTGCCACATTGGCGCCCATGAGGCTGGCAACCGGACGCGGTCGTGACTATACACACAGTAGTGGGCCTAACGAACTTCGTTGTGGAGTTCCAGGTGTTCCTACAGCGAATCATACTCGGTTTAGAGAGAAAGAGAAATAAGGAGGATGGCGGTATGCCAGATACTATCGATCGCTTCTCTACCTGGACACCTAGGAAATCGTTCCAGTACTCGCCGTGTCAAGGTTCAGTAACGACTCAAGCTGCTCTTGGAAGCGTTCCATGTTATTGCGCTTGGTGATTAGTCGCTCCACTTTGGGATATGCCGTAGTTGTTGTGTCAAGCGTGTTGATAAAATGTAGGTGGTCGGAGTTGAGCCCTACAAACGCCCGTATCTCAGCATGTAATCGCAGTACACCCCTTGACAGCGGATAATCGATGTAGTCTGGTCACCCTCTACTACCATACGGGTACCTCATTGAGCCACCTGTTGTTAGAGTGCCTCCTCGTCGAACTCCTTAACACTTCCTAAAAAATTTTAAATTTAAAAAGTGCCGGGTAGAAGACAAGAGCAGTACCGGGAATCAAAATGTCGAGAAATATGGGTATAAAAGTCCTTTCCTTTCAATTTTGAATAATAAATTGCTCATTGGTGTCGTTTGATTGTATTGGTGAATTGGTAGTAGGCGCTGCAAAGGATTTGAATTTTTGTTTTCTTTTAAGTTTCCCGGATGAAATTATCCTCAGAGGTATTTTAACACCTAAAATATTTGCCATCAACAATTTTTTGAACTCTTTTTATACCATTTTATTTTAGAAGGGTATATTGTTCGTGCAACTACTATTTATGTCTCTGGGAAAGGAAGAGTTTCAGAAAAAATAAAGATCATATACCAATATTTATCAGCATCAGCAACCGAGTCGACAGACATATTGTTCAACATGTACACTTGTGTAGGGCCGGAAGTTTGGTTTCCTACACAAATTTTTGCAAGCTATTGCTAAGCTTCACAATTGACGATTATTGGGATAAGGAGCGAGGAGGACAAGATGAATATAGGGTATCATATAATTGAAAAACTTTACTATAGACGTCTTGTTTTTCAATTAAGGTAAACATACTTAATTAAAATCTTCTAAAAGATAAGTGCGGTGACAATCAATTATTAATCGTAAATTTAAAAATTTTTTATAGTCTCACTTACTTATAAGCATACTCCAAATTGTCACCACATCCACCCCAAGTCCAATCATCGTGAAGCTGTTTGGGTCGAGAGCCTCTGGAGCAACCACAAGAAGCTAACTGACCATCTCTACACGCTCGAGCTATAAAGCTAGTTACAGTTGCAGCCGCTAAAGCATGAACAAAAGCCATTTCCGGTGCCGCTAAAAATATTTAACAAAAGTTTACGGTTAATTTAAAATTTTTACATATTTGCTATTATACCAGAGCAGAGGATATTATAATGACCAAAGCAGTGAAGAACACATCACCCATCCTAAAAAGTAAATTATTTTTGATCGGGACCACCTCCTAAAAAAAGCATGTTTCTTCGCAAACTATTCTTTAAATTTTGTAGCTATTGATTTTTTTTGCACAAAGTATATAAGTTGGTACAGCCAGGATCGGTCGCCTATAACCTACCTGCAATAAACCATAACTGGACGATCGGAAATGCTATAACTTTATAACTATTCTGACAGATAGTTAAAATTCGCGGAGAAATAATGTTCAATCATTGTACTTGTAGAACTTTACGTAGAAAAATATTAAAACAATGTAAAAGGCATAACATCTTACTATTGACTTTCTTTAACATTAGTCCCTTGAGACACCATGACGTTTTCCCTTTTGTGGTAAGAGATTCAGGTTGAACTAACACTTTGTAAGTGACTGCAGAAATGCATTGAAATCTCTGTCCATGGTTGGTTAAAATTAAAATAGAAAGATAAAAAAATATGTCGTTAAAAGAAACAGTTGTCCTGATTGAGGATCAAGTAAAAATTACGAAATTAATTGTCATGAGAGAAGGTATTAAAGAAATCGCTACTGAGCCTTATTTACCTTAGAAGTCCAAAGCTGTGAAAGTCACAAAAAAATAGTGCACTTAGAGCCGAGAGACCATGAGTGTTTGATATAAAAACCCCCAATTGCACGATAAATAAATTTAAAGAAGCAATATATATGCCAACACAAAGCTGACTAAGTATTCATTCTCGAAAGTATATTTAAACCAAGCGAATAAAGAAATACAGAAGAGGGAAAGTAAAAACCTTTCGACTAAATTAAGATTAAAGATGTATCTTAGCAGAATAGAAACTGCTTTATATTTAGTAAGGATTAAAGGGTATTTTAATAAATTTAGTTTCGAAAATTTTTGAAATAAACGAAGACAAAAAGTCCTTTATAGAGCTAATGGATTATCGAATCCTATACAGAGCAAATCAATAATGAAATCCAAGAATGCGCAGTTCTAAAGGTAGAAGGGAATCGTCATGATGTTTATGGTGTCAATATTTCAGGGACAGATTTATTTAAGGCGCTCTGAATAAGTTCATAAAAAGAGTCCGTAGCAGCATCGATATTGCTGAAATTCGAAGGATAACTCCAGTCAATAATGGCCAAGTGAGTTCCTATATCACAATAAACGGTTCTTTGAAAACCCTTCTGACCAGACTGCGCGCTATTACTGGTGGAGACATCTGGAAAGTCGATACTCAGCGAAACCAAGAGTCTTGGATGGTGTAAGTCCTCAGGAGTAGAAGAGAGGAGACCTTATTATTGTGGCAGATAAGGTTAAATTTGAGAAAATGAGGTCAAGCGAGGTGTCACGGGAGCTCCTTATAGGGTAAGCTGGAAAACGGCAGAGTCGGCTAAGTCATCAAGGAAGTCCTTTTGGCTAGAGGGTAGCCGCGAGTCATCGTCGTCAGTGTGGATTCATGACATGAGGGGCAAATTGAAATAATCGTAACTAGGAAAAGATTAGAATCGTATCACTGATTTAATGGCAGTTAGGTGGTGCATATAAATGATTTCATCACACAGTGGAGCAATGTAGGAGCATAACGAAAAGGTTAAGGGCCTTAGAATGAATTTTCACGGCTATAAATTAAATTCCGGAGGAATAAGTGATAATGATGAATTAAGGATGAAGAATTAGGGATATGTTTCACTGGGTATATGTTGTTTACGGCAATGAGAACACCACATCCAAAAGGATAGGTGATCTTCACAAAAGGAGCAAAAATAAGTTTACCAAGAATACTGTGAACGTTTTCGTAGCAACAAGAAAAAATCATGTTGCTCAGCTTTTTGGAATAGCCACAGGACTGGAATCTCAAGAATTTGTGAACCATACTGTGCTGGGGCCAGGCTACAGGATCAAGAGCTTTCGCAAAGCAAGCATCTGGCAAAATTATTTTCATTGAAAATCAGGCATCAGGCATAAGACGGGATACAAAGATTGACTTCCAGGGAGCTACAGCTCAAAGCGTAGGTCCTGTAGATCGCGTTTAAGATGGCACCCCGGTCAGTGACTTTGGTGATATCACATCGGGTTGTCTGGTAGAGGCGGCGGTAAGCAGCCCAATTGACGGAGCCATAGGTTAACTGGTTAAATGGACAGTTAAAGAGCTGTCTTGCATAGGGCCAGATTCCTACCGGCATATTCCGGCGGATTTGAAGAGCTAGGCTGGCTGGCTGTACGCCAGGGGCAACATCCATGACATAATTTATTAAAAAATGTGAAGCTGCAGTGGTGCATATATTCGTTGGATGGGAATTTTCCGGCGTGGTGATTTAATTATGTTCAAGTTTAGGGTCCAGGAAAACAGATTCGAGATTAAGAAATTCATTTAATGAGGCAAAGTGTTTTCAAACCTCCCGAAAACCATTACGAGTTTGCTGATTAAGCCTGCGCATCTCTACCTTCAATCTCTCGACAGGCCAAACAGGACCACATCAGACCGATGCCTCTACCCAAGAGATCACCAAGTCGGCCATAATGACCAACTCCAGCGTATTTCATATGCGAGCAATTATCGCATACCCAGCAAGTCAGGTAGGAGTCGCCCGTAACAGCACCTCCAAATTCGCATTTCTTTGAGATACGTATTAAAGACTTTTTGAGATAAACAACAGATGGTCTACTCAAAACAGACGGTCCAGCAAATGCAGAGAAATGTGATGAAAAGACCGATCCAACGAGGGTAACGTAGGAGCGGTTTGAGCGTAGAGCAGGAGAAGTAATCTAGAGGGAGATAAAGAAGCTCCAAAAAAAAGGGGGAGAGCCAAATAGAGCAGGGAGGCGATTATGGGTACAAAGCAACGAATTGTTTTGATGACTTTGTTGTTGTCTGCGGAGGGCTAATGGCGTCGGGTTTCACGAAGAAATAGCAACGATCTCAGCTTCACCTTACTCATCTATGCCTTATTTGGGGGTATTATATCCGCCAGATGCGTTTGGGACATTCATTTTGTCTTCCATGTAAGCTAATTGAAATTACAAAATTTGTGGATTTCTTACTACTACGCTAACTTTTGTGAATGTCAGAATCACCTGTCAACTTCATATAATTTAATATTTAACATGTTGTTAGATGGCCCTTTTCCTTGTGGACCACCTTCCTCTTAACTAGGACCGTTGTGCCTAGATCAGCATCGACCCTATTCTCGATTTACAGAGGCATCACTTTTTTGTTACAATCTTCTGTTGGTTTTGGCCACCTCACCCAACACCTTATTTTGGCGAACCGGAATTTATCAATCCTCCTGCTCCTGTTGTCCTTTTTTTAGGCTCATTAACATTTCCAGAAAAGTCAGCACTCGCATGGATGATCTCAACAGATTTCATATTCGTATCCGAGTGAATTAATTATTATCTATGATACTTAAATGCGGCTTGGATAAATAACTGATTGACGTCGTCATTTTCCATTCCACCGTGGGATCTCTCCACCAGGCCATTTGACGTGATGTGGAGCGTTTGCAATGTCTATATCGTGCTAATGTTTCAGCATAGGTTACATTTAAAAAAAGGTTCACCTGCTGAAGGATAGGGAACTTAAAATGGAAGTGCAATTGGATGGATCACGACAAACTTAATAAATTTGTCAACAGACGTAAGGTACTACTTTGCTGTTGAGAAGATGTCCGTAATGTAACATCTCCGCTGCAGCGCGCTACATTCGTTGGTATTGGCGTAACTACTAATTCCTGCATTAATGGGTGCAGACGTACTTGACTTTCTGGCAAACCCTACAATTTAAAACAATTTTGGCCGCAATTTTACCCATTTTCGGGAAATAACAATCATGCAATGCTTTTCTTAGCAGTCATGGGAGCCTTTTTATGCTTCTCAACCACTATTTCGTTTGTTCCTGTTTGATAATGTCCGTCACTTAAGATTTGAAATGACGAAACAAAGTGGTAAGGAAAAGCCGAACCAGACTATTCTGGAAGTCTGGAAGCTCACATCCTTCACCACGCCCAGCAACTTCCCCAATTTAGCGTTGGTAAAATCATTGTTACAGCTCTGTTTTCCTGAAACAAAACTGCACCTATGCCTCATTGGGTATCATTATAACCAGAGCCGGAGAAATACTTCTGAGTGGGGTGAAGAGCTTTGAAATTTTGTATGCCCCCTCCCCCCTTTTACAACATCATTCAAAATCATGTACATTGTATCTAACTAAAAATAATTTTTTCGGGTTATGAATTCCTCACCCGCTCAGATTTCGCATGAGGAGTGTTCCTCACCCGACATACACCTTCCGCCGGCCCTGATTATAACGCATCGGTCAGATTATATTGGGTTGTGAAGTCCTTTGATGCTAGAATAATTCTAAGCTTGTCAAATGCGTCCAAATGCTGCTAATTAAAGGTCACCGGAATGCCTTTTGATAGGAATCAAACTGACCGTGCCACCTTCACCCAATTAAAAATGGAGTCATGCAGTCTCTTTAAAACCTGAGAAATCCCAGAAAATACAACACAATAATGCCATCAACATAGACACAACAGAACCTCAATATTTTTTCCGTAGAACATTATCTATAGCCCCCTGAAATATGCTTGAGGCATTCTTCAGAACGAATGGTAAACTACAGAACTCAAATGCAAAAAACTTTCCTTCCAGAAATTCGCCTGTATTATATTGATGCTCGGCATTTGGTATCTGTCAACTTTGTACATTCGTCTACTAAATGTTTATTATGCCCTTCTTTACTACAACTCATATGGGGTAAATAAAGGGAAACCTAGAATAATTTAATTTTGGAGTAGGTCTTTACCTGTCGATTAAAAATCTTCTAATTAAATAATCAAAGGAATAGTCGCCAAAACATTTGTGTTTACCAGCAACATCTCATCTCGGTCAGCAAAGGCTTTCGAGTTTTTATACCCTTGAAAAAGGGTATTATAATTTTGTCCAGAAATGTGTAACGCATTAAAGGAAGCATCTCCGACCCCACAAAGTATATATATTCTTGATCAGCATCAACAGCCGAGTCGATATAGCCCTGTCCGTCGGTCCGTCTGTCCGTCTGTCCGTCTGTTTCTATGCAAAAAATAGACAGTAGTTTTAAAGCTAGCGTTTTGAAATTTTTACCAGATCACTATTTTTGTTGCACGCAGATTAAGTTTAAGAATCGGTCGGATCGGACCACTATATCATATAGCTGCCATACAAACGACCGATATGAAAACAAGTCTTTGTATGGAAAACTTTTTTGTTTTCCAAGCTATTGCAACCGAATTCAATATTTATCCATTTGACATAGCTATACATGATTTTTAAAAGTTTGATCCGGATCGGATCACTATATCATATAGCTGCTATACAAACGAACGATATGAAAACAAGTCTTTGTATGGAAAACTTTTTTGTTTTCAAGGGTATACCATCTTCGGCAAGCCGAAGATAACTTTTCTCACTTGTTTTAATATAAATCCGTTTCTGCTTCTGTCCGATTTGGACATCACCAGATACATTAATTAATTAAAGAGGACCAGAGCCTGAGAATGCTTAATCTAGTCATCATTAGTATAGAATTGACTCCCACATGCTTCTTCTGAATAACCTCAATCTTTTGATATTAATGTGGATTTCCTTTGAAACTTAAGCTTAAGCTAAATTGATTTCCGAAATGGTTAAGTAAGTGAAGAGTGTACTTGTCTTTATTAAAGGGTGCTTAAAACAAGTGAGAAAAGTTATCTTCGGCTTGCCGAAGATGGTATATCCTTGAAAACAAAAAAGTTTTCCATACAAAGACTTGTTTTCATATTGGTCGTTTGTATGGCAGCTATATGATATAGTGGTCCGATCCGGACAAAACTTTCACAAATCGTGTATGGCTATATCAAATAAATAAATGTTGAATTCGTTTGCAATGGTTGGAAAACAAAAAAATTTTCCATACAAAGACTTGTTTTCATATCGGTCGTTTGTATGGCAGCTATATGATATAGTGATCCGATCTGGATCAAACTTTAAAAAATGATGTATGGCTATGTCAAATAAATAAATGTTAAATTCGGTTGCAATAGCTTGGAAAACATAAAAGTTTTCCATACAAAGACTTGTTTTCATATCGGTCGTTTGTATGGCAGCTATATGATATAGTGGTCCGATCCGGACCAAACTTTTACAAATTATGTACGGCTATATCAAATGAATAAATGTTGAATTCAGTTGCAAAAGTTTGGAAAACAAAAAAGTTTCCTATACAAAGACTTGTTTTCATATCGGTCGTTTGTATGGCAGCTATATGATATAGTGGTCCGATCCGACCGATTTTTAAACTTGATCTGCGTGCAACAAAAATAATGATCTGGTAAAAATTTCAAAACGCTAGCTTTAAAACTACTGTCTATTTTTTGCATAAAAACAGACGGACATGGCTATATCGACTCGGCTATTGATGCTGATCAAGAATATATATACTTGTGGGGTCGGAGATGCTTCCTTTAATGCGTTACACATTTCTGGAGAAAATTATAATACCCTTTTTCAAGGGTATAAAAATATAATTAGCCTCATATAACATGTATATCCTTAGTCCGTCCGATACTGAAGTACGGGTTTTAACAAGACCGGATTTGAAGTGCATAAAAAACATTGTTAATATTTCCTCTTGGGGAATAAACTGGGACACAAAACCCCACCTTCCTTTATGTTTTATCAGACCCTTCTTGATTAATATTCCCAACAGACGGAGTAGAAATTTTATTGTAAGCATACTTATCCTTTACTCAATCGGATCTATCATGAGCCTGAGGTCCAAGTAAAAACCGAGGAGAACTTTAGGAATCTTCCACATTACTTAAACAAAAAAAAAACAAAAACTACCACAGGTACAAACTGAAACGTAGTATGGGCCTCCAAGTCGATCTCAAGGGTAGAGAGCCTGGAATAACACCCTCAGAGATCACTCAGACATTAAACCATTACGCACAAAATACCCCTATACTATTAAAAACATCCCAGAGGTATTTTTCGCCAACAGCAAAGTAGCCTAGAAACTATGATGCATACTCTGCAGCAGCAGATGATCGAATTCATGTCCTTCACGAGGACTACCATGCAAGACGGAACCAAAATATCCTCATGGAGATGATTGTATCCCAAAACTCCACATAATCAATTGCTGCTCTATGAATATCATTGTGGAACGCCAACGCCGTTTCACGGCATAAACTTAAAATAACTGAATTCCTGCATGACAATTATATTCACGTCCTGCTACTGTCACAAACACATCTCACTATTAAATACAACTTTCAAATAAGTGACTTTTTGTTTCACGGAACAAATCATCCAGATGGAAAAGCACAGGGCGGAACCGGTATCCTTATTAGAAAACGCATCAAACACCACTACCATAGCGAGTTTGCAGCAACATATCTATAAATGTACAACTAAGAAGCGGCAATCTTACCCTCGCAGCGGTATATTGTCCCCCTTGTTTCAATGTTTCCAAACAACAATTTCTGGACTTCTTCAACACCCTAGGGGACCACTTCAAACACACCCACTGAGGATCACGCTTCGTCACCCCAAAAGGGAAATAGTTGCATAACGCTATCATAAAGGCAAACAGAAAGCTTGACTTAGTCTCTTCAGGCAGACATCATACTGGCCGTCCCGAAATTCCTGACTTGATCGACTTCGCAATAACCAAACATATCCCTTGAAACCTTATCAGTGACGAATCTCTACCGGATGTATAATCTGTCCAGTCCTCTTAAATCTCAACCTGCTCCAACTCCCTGAGACTATAATTCAGGCTAACAGATTACATCAAAGAGAACAAACTGGGTCAAATACAGAAAATACATAAGTTCACACATTGAGCTGAACCCAAGGATAAACTTTGATGCCGATATTGAAACTGCAGCAAATACCCTGGAGAGTGTCTTAGTTACAGCCGCCCGAATCTCTACACTTCAAATAGAAAGCGCACATCGCACACCCAGGATGAGAAACGTAGACCTCGAGCGACTCGTTCTTGAAAAACGACGTATGCGACGTATGCGATTGGCAAGTTCATAGATCGCCAATCGCAAAGCAATGAATCAAAAATGGCTCACGAAAACTCTACAATGCGCCGAATCAAGAAGATAAAAACGACCAACGTCGCTACATAGAGCAACTATCAATATGAAGCAGTAAAAACTCACTATGGAAAGCTCATCCCATTATAACCACAAAAATTTCTCACCTTTATGAAATATAACAGTTCGATGGACCCGCAGCGATAAAGACATAGCTACCACATTTGCAACGAAGCCGAACCCTCCTAAAAGTTCGGTTGTATTACCCACGGTAACAGACGACGACCAAGCAGCACATGGGCCAATCGAATTTCAAGCGAATAAAATTCTAAATTTTTAAATATAATATATTTGTAAGACTGTAGAAAATTAAGGTATTCGAGTTGCTTTTAACAGTTTTTCGACTGCTTTGAATTAGGCTGGTTTTAATTTCATTCGTGTAAAATATTTAACAAAATTAATAATAAGATAGATACTTTAAATTGGTCAAAAACTTTCAATAAAACTGTTTCTAAAACATGTTCAAAAGGAAAAGAACGACTTTCTCTTCAGCTGCGTTTCAGCACATTTTTTTGCTCGTATGTGGAATTCGGTTTGATTTTTTTGTTTGGTTTTAGTTGCGTTTGAAAACGTCTCATACTACCGATAAATTGGATTGAGTTTTTTCTCATTACATGACTTTTTTTTTTAATGTAAAGTTTCCGCATTATTTTGTAAATACAAGTTACTGGTATGTTGGTTCATCGGGTACTTCA
This sequence comes from Drosophila merina, assembly GCA_035047645.1. Lineage (NCBI taxonomy): Eukaryota > Metazoa > Arthropoda > Insecta > Diptera > Drosophilidae > Drosophila > Drosophila merina. Next base: position 20,823,141 of record JAWNPH010000089.1, on the reverse strand, counting down.
AAATTTAAGAAGAGAAACTTCGACGGCTTCCGGTGGAAGAACTTGCTGATCCTGTTGCTCGATTGTGTAGTATCCATCCGCTGCGTGGGTAATACTTCCTTTTTGATTGACAATGTATTTCGCCTTTGCGTCGCCATTGCTGGGAGTCGCTCCGGCTAATGGCGGATCTTCGGTTTTCTTGGATGGAGCTCCCTTTGCCGGGATACTCTTGCGAATCCTATGGTCAACCGATGATGGTTTAGTCGGGACGCTTTGTTTGGCTTTAGACTTAAGGTGTGTAGTAGAGGCTTTAAGTGGCGATGCTTTCTGAGTATTCGACGGCTTCCTTCTCGGGGCTGCGGCTGTCGTGGCGGTAGCGGCCAGGGGCCACTTTAAAGCAGTGGTACCAGGACGAGGGCCCTAGCTGCAGCAGATTTTTCTGTTGTCGATCCTTTATCACCTGCCTTGTTCGCCAGTGTGTTAGCTGCCACGCTTGGTTTGCTTATTGGATCAGTGGATGGTCGTGTGCTGGTCAAAGCTGTCCTGGGCGTTGCTTTTGCAGTAAGGGCTGCATTGCTGGTGAGTGGTTTCCTGGCGGATGTGGTTGATCCTGCTGTCGAGGCTTTAATAGCTCCATTAGTAGTTTTGGGCCCGGCAGGTGCGGTACGCGGACGGGCAGTAGCTGTTTTCGTTGCTCCTACAGAGGAAATTGGAGCACTAAGCGGGTCCTTCTTGGTTGTGGAAGGACTAGCCGATATCTTTGGCTTGGCTATGGGCGCTGAGGATCCTGTCTTCGTTGATAGTTTTTTCGCTTCCACAGCGATAATTTCTTCCTTAAGCTGGAGACTCCCCCTTCTGTTTCTTGCTGATCTCTGGTTCAGGTTCGCTGCCCGGCAACGCCATTTCAAGATCAATAGGCAGTTGGGCCGCAGATGCGGGGAGTTCTGCTTCGACGGGAACAACGATTTCTGATTCTACTGGAGCAGCGAGTTCTGGTGCAACTGGAACAGAAATCTCTGCGTTCGATGCAACAAAAGGCGACTCCTCCTCGGGCGCCACAATGTCATCCGGTTTCTTGTTGGATAAGTATGCAGGCGTGAAGGGCTGGGCGAAAGGATAAAATCATAAAGGATAAACTAAATTCAAAAATACCAGGATGTAATCTAATAACTCCAAAGATGATTATCGGGCTTCCATAATGTGCTGTATACACTATTTTCTTTACTTTTTAACGCTATTACAAAACTAGGGTACTATTCTGAGAGATGGAAAAAATCGATCATAATAATTATACCAAATGCAGGCAAGGACCATTCAGTTCCCTTATCGTACAGGCCTTTAAGCCTATTGTCTTGTCTCTCGAAACTTTTTTAAAAAAATGTCTGATGGCCCGAATAACCCCCTACGTAAGGACACGCAATCTTATTTAAGCGGATCAGTTCGATTTTCGAGATAAACATGGAACCATTGAACAAGTCAGTCGAATAAAATCAGAAATACGATCTGGTTTCGAAAAACGGGAATATTTTATTTTTTTGTTTTATATATTTATTTAATTATTGAATCTTCTTTTGGTATATATATATAGAATAACAATAAGTTTACAAATCTTAATCTACTCACTTAATTATAAATTATACTAAATGGCCCTAGGTCTTGGCATCTGGGCAAGTGAATCGTTACGTTGGAGGCGCGTGTGATTATTCACTTCTATAAGTGATTTGGCGAATTGATTTGGATGCGTTGCAAGTCGCTTTAGGAATTTAGCCTTCTGCTGGACAATTTCAGTTTTTACAACTGGAATCCGTAGGTCCTGGTGGATGTTCGCGTTCCGGATGTACCAAGGCGCACCAGTTATTGTTCGTAGGATTTTTGCTTGTGCTCTTTGTATAATTTCAATGTTGCCACATAGTCGACATCCATATGTCCATATTGGTTTTATGGTAGAACTGTGTTGTATAACAGCACCTTGTAGTCCAAACTTAGTGGAGAGCGTGAGTTGATAAGCCAGTGAAACCTATTGTGTTACTACCTAGTATTATTCGATCACTTGTAGGGATATCAGCTGTGTATAGGAGATACAGTGTCGGACCAAGAACGCAACCCTGAGGGAATCCCGCTTCTATGACATGGTCCTCGGAGGTATTCGCATTGCACCTTACAGCTAATTTTCTTTTGAAAAGATAAGATTCAAGCAGCGTGTGTGTATTTGGTGGAAAGAGTGTTTTTATTTTATACATGAGGCCCTGCAACCACACTCGGTCGAATGCTTGGGCGACGTCGATGAATACGGCTGTGCAATATTCCTTGTGCTCAAAGGAAGTTCTGATCTCTGTTGTTATTCTGTTCACTTGTTCAATTATTTCATGATTTTGACGGAATCCAAATTGATGCGATGGAACTGTGTTACGAGTTTGCAGATGTGCTTGTATTCGAATGATGAGTAATTTTTCAAAGAGCTTAGAGATGCATGAAAGTAGACTTATTGGTCTGTAGGATGATGGCTGCGTTCTATCTTTTCCTGGCTTTGGAATCATAATTATGGTGAATTTTTTTCCATTTGTTGGAAAAATAATTGTTTTTAGCTATGGCATTAAGCAATGTGCTGATATGTCGCACAGCACAGTTTGGTAGCTCCATAATCATTTTTGGAGATATTAAGTCATGGCCAGGTGCTTTTTTTGGATTCAGTTGTTCTTTGATAACTTTTTCAATTTCGTTCGGAGGAAAATTCAGTGGATCAGTGTGTGGTCCATCGGTGACGTGCGGGAGCGTAAAGCCATTTGTTGGGGGCTTCGGCTGAAACACCTTTTGTAGATGAGCAGCAAATACATGAGCCTTTTCTGCATCACTACGGGCCCATTTCCCAGTGTTATCTCGAATAGGCATCTCTGCTTCCATAGGCATACTTAGGCAAAGATTTGCCTTCCACAATGACTGCCTTGTGTTTGTCGGCGATAGTTTCTCAATATACCGGCGATGTTCTTTATCCATCTCATTCTTAAGAGCTTTCGTTAGGGCGCGTGTTGCCGTCTTCAGCCGTTGCTTTGTGGCTGGTGATCTGTGGGTTTGCCACTCTCGTCGGAGACGTCGTTTTTCTAGCACTGTTTTCGATTTGCCTGTTTGTAGTCCCATATCTTAAGTGTTGCTTATAAGTCATTTGAGGTGTTGCAGCACTAGCAGCTTTTGTTATCGACTCAAATGTTTTTACAGAACTTTCAATATCTGAATTTGTGTCTAGCTAGGATTGAGTTCTAAGCGTGTGCTGACATATTTTTTATACTTTAACCAGTTTGTGGCTGATGTTGTAAGATGACGCGGCCTTTCTTTAATTTCTGGCTGCCGAAAAATGTTGAAGAGTACGGGTGAATGGTCAGATGAGAGATCTTCAAGTGATACAGCGTTAAGAAGCACTATACGAATGTACGTATGTTTATCGTTGTAGTCGCCCGCAGCAATTAATTGATCCCCAAGGGTGCAAAAGAATTTCATAAATCAATTTATCTCATCTCAGTAATTGAGAAACGGGGCGGACAGTAAACGGCGGCCAGAGTTATATTACCGCCACTAGATTGGACCACCACAGATGTAGCTTGAAGGTAATTTTTCTCAAAACGATCAAGGAAGTTATGTTTAATGCGACTACTGGTCAAGATGCCGGTTCCTCCATGTGCTTTTCCATCGGGTTGATTAGTGGCGTAGAACCCGTAGCCATTTATTTGAAAATTGTACTTGCTGGTTAGATGGGTCTCTGAGAGCAACATAATATCAACTTCTTTATCTTTCAAGAACCTAGCGAGATCAAGTTTGTGGCGGGAGACGCCATTCGCATTCCATAAACATATACGAAGGGAAGTAATTTTTTTTTTATTTTGAATGTTGAGATGCAAGTACTTGTACTAAGGTACGCTTAAGATCCTGCATTGTTGTTCTCATGAACGACATAAATTCCGTCATCGTTGCTTGGAATGATAACATCATTTTTCGATGGCATTTGTGGGTTATTGCAGGTCGTCTGGCACGGCTCGAGGTTGCGGCGCTTTTGCGAACGCTGTTGTGAACGCAGGACCTTCCTTTCCCGATTTTAGGGCACTAGCAAATGAAACACCCGGTATGGTGCTTACTGGAGGAAGGGATGACATTTTGGCGTTGGAGAAGAAAATGTCAGGAAACGATTGGGAGGGTACCATAAATTTTTGGGTATTATAAGTACTACGAGCCGAAGCAATTCGTTTGTTCATGCGACTTTTCAGATCTTTGTAGACAGGTCATCCCCGGTAATTAGCTGTGTGGTTTTCACCACAATTGCCACATTTTTTTTTTAATTTGGATCTAGTTTATTAACCGGCCAAGTGCCAGATTCGTGCAGATCCCCGCAGGCGTCGCCATCGGAAGGAAGGGTACAATATGTCTTGGTGTGGCCATGGTCTTGGCAGTTGGAGCATTGTACTGGACCATTACGCTTATATGCTTCTTCTACAGTAATTTTACGGTGTAATAAGAATTGGAGATTGTAAATAGGGTGCACTTCATTTCTCTTTAGTGTTTGGCTAGTTGGGTCTAGCTCGACCTTGTAGAGCGGTTGGGGCTTCTTATCTTTATTAAAAATATTAATAACTTAACTGATTTAGCGTTAAAGCCCTTTTCGTGAAGTGCATTCGCAACTTTATTGGGTGTGACATCAGGCTCAATGTCTTTTAGTACCACTTACTGCTTTTGAGTTGGCACGTGTAATATTTTTTGCCGTTTTCGTTTAAGAACTTCGAAACCGCATGAAACTGGCCTTCGGTTTTAACCTGAAGCTTAGTTTTTTTAATTTTTCCTCTTCTTAGAGGTATAACGTAAAAATATTATTTCCGATAAGCTGAACTATTTTATCAACCAGTGCGTTCTTGGGAATCTCTCGGATGTATATTGGTGGAGGCTTTGGTTTTTGAGATACACTATCGGTCGCTTCCGTTTTCTGCTAGCAGTGCAAACATGTTTTTATTGTTGGTAGTAGTAGTTTTTGTTTCGCTACCACAATTTATTTTGGCTCTATTACCTATTGTGCGTTGCGGACTCCGTTTACGTTTTACAAAAACGTAGCGATCCATATCAGTCTGCATGACCGAATTTGGGCGGCCACTTGGATTGCTCTTTGACTCATAAATCGGTAATTGTAGCTGTTAATTATTTTGCTTGCAATGCAAAAGCCGGTGAGGTCATTGACAGAATTGTTTGAGTTGAAGAGACTGTTGCGGTTGTTGTTGTTGTCGATGCGATTGCAGTTGTGGGAGAGGCAACCGTGCTTGTAGTTACAGCAGCTAGGCTTAAGAGAGTAGGCTTGCCTACAATGGTTAACGGAGTATGTGTGTAATTTGTTGTTGGTTGCGGCATTGGGGAAGCGCACTCTTCGCTCCAAGATTTTGGAAATGTGCTTGGCATTGACGGAGAGCAAGAGTGCGCTCTCTGGTCTTGGGAGGGCTTGAGCGTTTCCGTAGAAACGAACGAGAAATACGCGTTGTTTTTGATTGAAGAGAGCCGACGCTCGTCTTTTTCACTTTGACGTTGCTCTCGAATTTTGTTTTGCATTTTTACATTTTGTGTGTTCATATTTTACTAAATACAATTCGTATAAATTAAAATAGGCATTGATTTTAGATGATAGTTTAATTACATTTTTAACCAACTAATCATCACAAAAGCGTCTTTTCGCACTACTTTTTTTTTAATTTCACTGATTTTGTGATTGAATAATGAATGTGTTGGAGAGCAGCACGAAACACGTGTGCACTCGCCGAATGCTTTTTGGTGCACACGAGAATATTGCATTGCAATATTTTTAGATGCCTCTCAGGCTTTTGACAACTTCTGGCTAGATGGATTAATGTTGAAGATTAGAACAATGCTTCCCAAAAACAGCCACAAACTCCTGAAGTCGTATCTTTACAACAGAAACTTTGCTGTGTGAAACTCTGACATGTCCGACGATCAAGCTATAAACACTGGAGTTCCCCAAGGTAGCGTACTTAAACTTACGCTGTACGTCCTTTATACAGCAGACATACCCACAAGCAGACTACTAACAATTTCTACGTTTGCCGACGATACAGCGATGTTAAGTCGATCCAAATGCCATTTACAAGCAACAAATGAACTCTCTTCTTACCTAGTCGCCGTGGAGAAGTGACTGACTGGCGAATCAAAATAAACGAACAAAAATGTAAGCATGTAACATTTGCACTTAATCTGCAAGACTGAAACAATCAATCACCTGAAACAACACCGTTCTCCCAAGGCAAATAAAGTTATATATCTTGGAGTGCACCTCGCCCGACTAAAACCAATTTGGACGTACGGCTCCCAACTTTGGGGAAGTGCTAGCAGTAGTAAAATTGAGATCATGCAAAGGGCCTAATAAAAGATACTACGAACAATCACTGGAGCACCCTGGTATATCCGAAATGAAAATATACAAAGAGATACAAAGATGAAATAACCCAGCACACACAAAAGTACATAAGCAAATTAACGCCACACCCTAAACACCTTGAGAGAAGTTTAACTCGTGTTTGCGAGCTTTCCCGACTTCGCCGCAACGACCTTCCGACCTATTGCTGATCACTAGGGATTTTTCCAGACCACACTTAAAAAGACTGTTGAATATCGTATAAAATTAAGATTAGAAAACTTATTGTTAGTAATTTACAAAAAACAAAATTTTAGACCTGTGGTATTGGAATTTGGTACATAGTTCACTTTTTTCCACTTAACTAGAAACACGTTCAATAATTGGAAGCTTTTCTTTTATTGTTAAGCCAATTATGCGCTTTATTACCAATTTTTGTAATTTTTTAATAAGAAGCTAAGTATCGAGGCAGCTAAGCGAATTATACTTTAATCGTGGCAATTTTAGGCAGGCGGTTAAATTTTAACAATGTCATCCCAGTTCCTTAAAGCTGATAGTTTGGCGCATCGCTAAATTAATTACTTGATTTTTTAAAATTGGAACACTTTTCTCGGTAATACAAAACCATTTTCTGTCCAATATTAGGTTTTGTGAAAGATTCTTATATTAAAATTCTTAATTCTTATTCTTAAATAAAAAAAAAAAGTATTAACGGTGCGGTTAACCCAGCAAAAAATAACCCGGCTCAAATATTTAATATTCACTGTAGTCAACTTCTGTTACACATTTTAAAGTACAAATATAAATATAAAAATGTATATGTATATGTATATAAATAAAAAAAATGAGACAGTAAAATCCAAACACCTAAACTTGTCCTGGACGATTTAATTCAAACAATAAATAAAAGAAAAATAAAATAATTGAACAAAACACACTGATGCGCTTATTACGTTTATGTCGGTCGGACGCAAAGGCGTCACGGTGGGCCAATGCATTGTCGAAAACTAAAAACGCTGTGAATTAGCACACCATGGACGATGGGCAGTGAGAAAAAGATATCTTATACCACATACGAGAAAAAGCTTGCAGTGGTGACAAATTCATACCGTACACACTGGTAAGAAAAGACTGCAGAGAGATCAGAGATGCGCTGACCGACCAGAGTCATTTATAAAGAAAATATGAATAAATAATAAAAATATATAATAAAATATAATATAGGAAGAAATTATGAAGATATAGATGTGAAATATGGGTACATTTGCTGCTGGCACATTTGCCAACACACACAAAAAGAATTAGTTACCTAAGCTTGTTACAGGACCAAACACTGTTTCGTCATCAGTGGTACTACAATTCCAACGGCGACTTTTAAATTGAAATTGGCATTCCTAAAAAAAAAAAATAATTTCATTTTTAGAATTTTGTACAGTTTTGGCCGTTATAATAATCTTTTTATAATTTTTCTCTTAATGAAATTGTAAAATTAAGGAGTCAAAGAAGGATAGGAAACTTCGGTCGGTGCCAAAGCTGATAGAACAATAGCAAGAGAGGGCGGCTATAGTTTATTTGGTATAGTTTATAGACTATATACCCGATAAACATCTTGTTTCCTCCCCGTTAATAAACCCATTAAATATAAAGGTTAAGGTTAGTAAAGCTTCGCAGTTTTTTAAAATTTTGTTTCGTAATTCAAGATTTTCTTCAAAAAGCTTAAATAAAATACATAAAATTTGTATGCATGCGTGGATTTTGTAGATTAAGAGTTAATGCTTGACTAAGAGACTTAGAGAGAACCTGTAATGCCGACGCAGATAAAGTTAGTCCTCTTCCGACCCCAAAAACGCTACAGAATACATATACCTTATGGATTGGGAAACGCTTTCTTCTCAGTGTTACAGTTATTTGCATGAATACAATATATCCTTGATGCTCAGAATGAACGAGCTTAAGACTTAAACGAACGTTCTGTGCCCGGTTATTTCATCACCTCCTTTCAAGACTGGGTGTTGAAAACTTATGATTATGATAAATTAGTATTTGGGACTAGGTGGCTAGATAACTAGGAGTCATTAGTCAGCAAAAATGCTTGGTGTGGTTAACTCCGAAACTTGTAAACAATGTGTTTTTATTCAGGAGCAAGGCTTGCGCGTTATGTCGGTGTATCCTTTGGTTCTTTTACTGGTTGTTTGTTTAGTAGCGATATTATGGTTGTACAAGTTAACAACAATAAAGTTAACAATAAGTAAAAGTCAAATTAAAAATAATTTATTGCCTAATTTATTGCACGCGCCGTGCCACCAGCCCCGGACCATATAAGCGATTCCGTTATACCCCCAGCGCATACAAATTTTAGAAGATCGACAACTGATAATTGACAAAACATCAGACCATGTAAGCAATTCCGTTATATCCTCAGCCAATGCAATTTTAAGAAGGTCACCAACTGATAAACTCAACATCAGGCCATGTAAGTCACAAATGGGAAGCTGGAAAGACAACGTCGATCCGCTAACAAAAAAAGCAGCGAAACTCATGGTCCGTTAACTCTCTTGCCGTATTTTGCATTTTGCGTGTGGCATTACTTCCGTGTTTCTTAACCGATTTGGTTGAAATTTTATAGCTTCTATAAGCACCAACGCATGCCGAATTGCATAGCATTAGGTTAATAATTGTGGGCGTAGCAGTTTTTTGCGGTTTGCGGGGTAGCGGGGGTACTTGTACTGCGTATGGTAATTACCTATCCAACGATATATGGCACATGTCTGTAGCTCTTGTAGTTTCTGAGATCTAGGCGTTGATACGGACAGACAGACGGACAGACGGACGGACAGACGGACGGACAGACGGACGGACAGACGGACGGACAGACGGACGGACAGACGGACATGGCTACATCGACTCGGCTGTTGATGCTGATCAAGAATATATATACTTTATGGGGTCGGAGATGCTTCCTTCTGCCTGTTACATACATTTGCACCATATTATGATACCCTTTTCACCTATTTTTAATGGGTACGGGGTATAAAAATCTTTTATTATCCTTTAAAAAATAACTTAATTTACATAGGAATACAAGATTGGCGCATTTGAAATGCGAATTGGGCGGCGACGGTAATTGTCTCTTAGCACCTTCTGTGTTTCAAATGTTGTTGCGCATGTTGCATGTTGTGACAAGTTGGGTGATTAGTACGAACGGCGAGTCAAGTAGAAAACGATTGAGTGGAGCGCTGAACGACGGTCACTTCGGTATCTTTGGAAGAGTTGAGTACTTGTTATCTTCTTTCTGGGAAAGCGCCTGTAACGGTTGGGCTCCCTGAGGAAATGTGTAAGAGTTCCTGGAAGGCCTTTCCGAACTATATTTTGCCTTTATTAGAACAAACCGATGTTTGTGAAAATATAAGAAAATAATTATTAAAATACTTAGCTCTCGATTTCCTTCGCATCGCGTCTACACTGTACTATATTTGGTAAAAATTCAATTTTATTTTTCTATACCCAAGTAAGGTACTGTGCTCTTTATCTAATCTTCGTTTTCTGCAATTCTTACTATTGCACAGCCTTCCACAGCTTCCGAACTTTCATGCGCCAAACTAAAAATGGGTTCAAAGAATTGCTCGGTTGTTTTCGCAAAATCAACAATCAACTCTCTGCGCTTGATTCCCAATTCAGCAGCCTTCAACTGCTAAATGAGTCTCCTAAGCGTAAAAAAAGCCGCTATTAGTGATGCCGTATGTACCGAGATCGCTTTTCAGCCTGGTCAGACGACGACCATGCAACCGCTCATAGCTCTTGCTACCCCAAGGGCAGGCGTCGTAAACCAAAATTCGGTTCCTGAATTGGACTCCATAATTGAGCATAACTCGTACGAGGTATCTTCCATGGAAATCCACCGTCTGAACCCCTGGTACGGACTGATGTCGCGGTCTTAGCAACTGTAACAGCAAAACCCTACACGTGATTCTACCCTCTAAGCTTTTTTTTTATATAACGGCTAGCCTCTGACACCACAGAAATTGATATTTTGGATGAAATTCAAGCCAAATCGAAGATCGTTGTTAGAGTGAAGGACATTCGAAAGTTTCAATACACTTACTCGAGGCTTACGTCGTCTTTCAAAATACATGTTTCTTGCCGACATGTTCCTTTCGACACGAATTTTTCGGCCAGCTTTTGGCCAGAGAACATATTCGTACAAGAACATCAACCGAGTACAGTCAAAAAAAAGTTAACAAGCCTGTGGAAGGTAAACTCCCAGCCTAAAAATACTGAAACGTTATCTTCCTCTTTTTTAACAAAATCTTCTTCTTAGAAAAACTATCAACATCTATTACATATCAAAATACTAGTGGGCTTCGGAGTCTAATAAGCTCCCTAAACTTTATTCTGACAGTTTTTCATTTGCATCCCAGATAATAGTTTTTACTGAAACCTGATTAAAGCTGGAGATTTTTAGCTCCGAATTTTTTTCCAGACAGGAACACCACTTATAGACGAGCACTGCGAAGATAAGGAGAAGTCCTATTCTCTGTGGACTCCGACTTTGCTTCTGATGAGGTTAAGTTACCGAATCTTGGTGATCTAAAATTCCAATGTGTGAAAATCACTTTGTCGCTTCAATCACTGTTCATCACATGCTCATACTTACTTCTTCAGAACCGCCTACATACTGGCACCACCTCTCTGCCATTCAGCTGGTTTGTTATCACATGACCGACAGTGAACTGCTAGTGACTCGAGGAGACTTAAATTTACCTTAACTTATTTGGTAAAATACCTGGAATTAACCATCTCTATCACTTTCAACACACCATGATTTCACTGAGGGTATGGTCTACATATCCCTCGGTCAAATAAACCACGTAGGAAATTCTTTAGGTCGGCTTCTAGATCTATGTTTCGTTTCTGACCCAGATGGAATAACTCTTTCAGATCCATGACACTTTCGACCCCAGAAGATCCTTACCACCTAACGCTTGAGGTGTCGATTGAAACCCTTACTGCTAGCAAACTTTAGTCTCGCCATGAAGTTCATAAAACTCGCTACTTTTGTAAGGGTGACTTTCAGAGACTAAGCAACTTAGTTCATACATACCATTGGTCCGATCTCTGGGAATGCACCGATATTAATATCGCTTTAAAAACATCCCACAAAACGCTTGAAGCTTTTTTCGAATCTTGCGTGCGATGGAAGTATCCATCCGCCTCAACTGACCCTCCTTCGTTTACAAGGAGCCTTAAAAACTTAATATAATATATATATATAATATATATTAAAAACAGACTCAAGAGATATAAAAAAACTGGCTGCAATGTTACTTTTTCAAGATACTTAGTAGCTCGGTCAAACTTCACCGTGCATAAATCTGAGTGTTATAAGAATTGTATATACCGCTGCCGGAGCCAATTTACACAGGATCCGAGGCAGTTTTATATTTTTGTGATCACTAAGCATAAGCATGTATCATAAGCATGATATCAAGATAAAAAAACATACTTGTACTGCGTATGGTAATTACCTATCCATCGATATATGGCACATGTCTGTAGCTCTTGTAGTTTCTGAGATCTAGGCGTTGGTACGGACAGACAGACGGACAGACGGACGGACAGACGGACATGGCTATATCGATTTGGCTGTTGATGCTGATCAAGAATATATATACTTTATGGGGTCGGAGATGCTTCCTTCTGCCCGTTACATACATTTGCACCATATTATGATACCCTTTTCACCAATTTTTTTAATGAGTAGAGGGTATAATAAGGAAAAAAAATCGGATGCAATCGGTGAGCAATTCCAAAGCTTTCCGAAAAAATGGTACCACCACATCTGCAACACCTATGCACTTCAATTATTTCTCCATACAAACATGGTTTCAAAAAGCGTCGTTCCACCACCACTCACCTCTTGAAGCTGACATCCTTTAATATAGATGGCTTCCGATAAGCAGATGTCATCTATACGGACTTCAATAAAGCATTTGACTCTGTCAACCACTCATTCCTTTTGAGTAAACTTAATCTCTTGATTGGATTTTGGATTTCCCTTAGACCTTCTCTTGTAGATTTCCAGCTACTTAGATGGAAAAACCCAACGTGTCCTTTTTAAAGATGTACACGCTCGTCTAGTTAGTGCTACATCGGGAGTCCCCCATAGAAGCCATCTTAAGCCGCTACTTTTCACTATTTTTATTAACGACCTACCCCCTGCTCTAACGAACTCTCTGGTTCTTATGTATGCAGACGACGTTAAGGTTTTTGTTCAATACAAAACCCCTTCTGCCCAATATAATATTCAGTCGGATTTTGGATAATTTTAAGAAATGGTGCTCAATCAATCTCTTAAAACTTATTACTAAAACATTATACGTATCTTTAGTACGTCCAAATTTTGAGTACGGGTCATGCGTCCCGAGCCCTCAGTATGGGGTTCATCAAGATCGCATTGAATCCGTTCAAAAGAATTTATTGATGTCTGCTCTTAGGGGACTCAACTGGGATGCAAATTTTCACCTCCCATCTTATTCTAACAGACTCCTTCCAATTAATCTACCTTCCCTAACCAATCGTAGAAAGATGCTGGGGGTCGTTTTCTTTTATAACCTTATTAATGTAGACAGCCAACACGACTAACATTTAACATTCCAAATAGACGTACTAGAAATTTTAGTCCCCTGTTCCTAAGTTGTTGTAGATCTACATTTGCCTAGCATGAGCCTTTCAGGGTTTTATTTTCTGACTAAAATGACTTATACTCTATTTCTTCATACTGCACGTCCACTTCTATCAAATGCTCAATTCTCACCTACCTTTCAGAGCAACAAACGCACTCCACTTTTTCCTCGTAATCATTTCTACACTTTATTCTATCGTGGGAGCCGCGCGAAAAAAAAAGGTTAGATGAGGCCTTAAGCTCGCCTCATGGGAACAAATGGAAGGCTTCACTTCAGAAGGAGAGGACTAGTCTACGGGATAATGAAACTTGGTTCCTGGTAGATCTGCCAAAACGCGAGAAGCCCATTGGATGCAAGTGGGTGTTTGCCGTCAAGCGTAATAAGGATGGAAATGTTGATTGCTTTAATTCACGGTTGGTTGCCAAGGGGTGCCCGAAGCGCGGGGGTATTAATTGTTCTGAAACTATTTTCCCAGCTGCCAGATACTCCACAATACGGTTGGTTATTGCCTTAGCAGTTAAACATGGGATGTACATTCACCAAATGGCCTATTGGAATGGTGACTTACATGATATGGTGTACATACGGCAGCCTGCAGGTTTCATCGACGAGCAGCATCCATAACGAGTCCTGCGATTTCACAAGTCATTATATGGCTTGAAACAGAGTGGACGCGAATGGAACGAAAAGCTGAACACCGCATTACTGAAAATTGTATTTTCCCCTTGCCCTAGTGAGTCATGCTTATATGTACGCAAAGCTAGAGGCCACTTGGGAATTATTGTTATATACGTTGATGCCCTGCTGATAGCAAGATCCGACAATGATGATCTCAACCAAATTAAGACGCTTATCTCTATAGAGTTCGACTTTTTTTTTCCAATGTTTTGCTTATTTATTGAATCTTCCCTTTTACTTATGAGACTTACAATAAGTTTTCAAATCTTATTCTAAACCATCTAAATATCATTTTATGAAATGATTCGTGCTGTGTGGCCTAACAAATTTAACGCTGGGCTGGTTGGTCGTTCCGGTGCAGTCGGCTTTGGCTGCATACTCGAATAAGTTTTCTTGCAAGAGGATTTGGATGTGAGGCTAGTTTTTCATTGTATTTAACTTTTTTCTCTGCTATTGTCTCAATGACAAGTTTTATTTGTAAGTCTCTGTGTATATTCTCGTTCCGAAGATACCATGGAGCTCCAGTAATGATTCTCAGGATCCTAGACTGTGCTCGCTGGACTATGTCGATGTTGCTTCTCGATGCGTTGCCCCATAGGTCCATATGGGTTTTAAGACGGAGTTATATAAGACGACTTTGTACTCCAAGCTTAGGGGAGAGCGGATGTTTATAAGCCAGTGTAGATCCCGTGCTTTTAGTCTGAGGTGCGTCGTCTTGGCCTCTATGTGTTTTCGCCAGGTGAGCCGCTTGTCCAGATGAATACCTAAGTATGTTACGTTATCGGCTTGTGGGATGCGCGTGTGGTTCATTACCAAGGGCGGGCAGCTTTGTTTGTTTAGGGTAAATGTTACCTGTTTGCACTTCTCTTCGTTTACTCGTATGCGCCAATCTGCAAGCCAATGTTCTACACAAGTTAGATGGCGTGCTAGTTGCATCGTAGCTTTTACTGGGCATCTGGATCGACTTAGTATTGCAGTGTCATCAGCGAATGTGGATATCGTTAGCTGGTAGTTTGTTGGGATGTCCGCCGTGTATAGGGTGTATAGAATTGGGCCCAGAACACTTCCTTGAGGCACTCCGGCTTTTATAATACAATCGTTTGAAGTGCTTGAACTGCATCTAACCGCGAACACTCTTTTATATAGATAAGACTTTAGAAGCTTATGTATGTTTTGAGGCAGCAGTTTGATTATTTTAAACATAAGTCCATCCAGCCATACTCTATCGAATGCTTGTGCAACGTCTAAGAATAGAGCTGTGCAATATTCACGATGTTCAAAGGCAGTGCGAATTTCTGTTGTGATGCGGTTAACCTGTTCGATGGCTCCGTGTTTTGCCCGAAAACCAAATTGGTGCGATGGGAGTATGTTGTGTGTTTTGAGGTGGGGGCTGATGCGTAGTAGCAGCACTTTTTCAAATAGCTCGGAGAGACAAGTAAGCTTATTGGCCTGTATGATGATGGCTGTGTTTTGTCTTTCCCAGGCTTAGGGATCATAATAATAACTGATTTCTTCCACTTTTGAGGGAAGTATCCAATTTTAGTAATTGCGTTGAAGAGCAAGCAGATTCGTAGAACTGCACACTTTGGGAGCTCGATGATCATTTTCGGGGTTATTAAGTCGTAGCCAGGCGATTTTCCAGTCTTAAGTTGCTCTTTAATGACTTGCGTTATCTCGATTGGCCGAAATTCTATAGGATCTTGTGGTGCTAAGTCAGATGCAGTTAAAGGCGGGAGAGTAAATGAGTTAGTGGCTGGATTTGGTTGAAATACTTTTTTAAGATGATCAGCGAAGACTCTTGCTCTGTCCGTGTCACTGCGAGACCAGCTTCCGGTAGAGTTACGGAGGGGTACAACCGTTTCTGTTGGTGCCTGTAGGTTCCTGTGGCTTTTCCACAACGACTTCTTTGTGCCTGTGGGCGTGAGATTCTCGATGTACCTTAGTTGTGCGTCCGCTTCTTCTTTCTTAAGCGCATTGGTAAGTCTGCGAGAAGCTGCTTTTAATCTACTCTTTAATCTACTGTTCTGACCCTCTTGAGTGTTCGAGGTTCATTTATTGAATGATTAAAGTGAGCTGAAATTGGGTTCAGCTAACCCGCACATACATTGCTTATATCTATTTATTCTTACTTATGTTTATACATTTGCATATGTATGCAGAAGGCATTGACCACTTGAGCTGCAAAGTGCATGCTCGGCATTCCCACGCTCCGCGATCGGCTTATGTATAAGCGTTAGATCGTATTACTGGGGCGCTGGATTGCTTACGTAGTTTTGGTGGTCTTTTTGTATATTTATATTTATTTAATATTTATTTATATTTATTATGACAAAGTGTCACAATGTATTGACCCTAAGTTATACCCAATCATTTACATTTACATTTTACATTTATTGTATTGTTAGGGTAGGTTAGTTCAATATGCTACACCTCCCTTTTTAAAGAAATGACGTAATATATGTAGTCATTTAGTTCTTAATATTATTATTGTTATTGATTTTGCTTATTAACTATTAGCAATGTTTTGTCTCAAAGCATTTTTGTATAATGACAGAATAATACAAAAAAATTTATGTTGAATTACGATATTTTTGGATTTATGTTTAACTTTCTTAGAAGGAAAAATAATTAAAAAAAATTTTTTTTTTTTTTGTGGTTTTTTTTTTTTTTTTTTTTTTGTTTTGAGGTTGATCAGACCTTTTCTTAAGTGAAATGAAACGTTTCATTGATTATATATTTTTAGTCTATCCTTATGTACTTTTTGCTTCTTTTGTTTTGTATCTCTAATTACTATGTTATCTCTGTCTTCTATGGTTTCAACAGTATAAGGGCCTAGATATACTGGATCTAACTTATGACCCGATTCGTTCCTTAGTATAACTTTATCTCCTATTTTTAATTGAAAATCTGAAGTTTTCTTATCATAAAGTTGTTTTCTATAAGACTTAGCTTTTTCTAACATAAGTCTAGCTCTTTTATATGCTATTTCTAATCTAAATTTTATTTCCTTTGAGTAATCTTCTATATTATATAGTGGTTCTATCCTATCTGTTTTATTAAAATTTGCGAACTGCCTTGGTAATCTTCCAAAGACTAGTTCATATGGACAATAATTATGCATGACTGATGGTGTTGTGTTGAAACAATATGTAAAGTATTGTATCCAAACGTCCCAATCAGTTTTATCTGCAGAGATGTATGAACGAATGTATTCATTGAATGTTCTATGACTTCGTTCGATTGTCCCTAAAGTCTGGTGGTGATATGCAGTGGATGTAAGATTTTCAATCTTCATATATTTACACATATCTTGAATTACATTGTTTTTATACTCGGTACCCATGTCCGAAATGAACGTCTTCATTGGACCGTACTTTAGTATAAAATTTTCGAATATAGCTTTTGCGACAGTATTTGCGCTCTTATTCGCTACAGGTATGGTTACTAGATACTTCGTCAAATCACATATTAGTGTGACGATGTATTCGTTGCCATATTCTGATTTCGGTAGTGGACCAACTGTGTCCACTATCACTATATCAAAAGCATTTGTTGGGGTTTCTGTGTGAGTCATTGGGGTCTTTGTATGTGTCGTTGTTTTTGACATTTGGCATTTATGACATCTACGTATGTACTCTTTTATATGACGAGTCATATTTTTCCAATAATAGTGTCTTTTTATTTTCGCTAGCGTTCTTGTAATGCCTGTATGACCTCCTTGAATTGGATCGTCATGATATGTAGACAGTATCGATTGTATCTCTTTTTGAGTTTTTATAATGGTCACCGGCTGGAGTAGCGCTACTCTTAATGATTTCAATTTTATATTGCCCATATTTTTGAAATTATCTATTGAAATGGTTTCAAAGATTTTTTCACTCGGTGCCAATTTGAGTTGGCTGATTTTTAGTATACCGGCTTGCATTTCAAGCCTTTGGAAGAACTGACCTAAATCAAAAATTCCATTGGTATATAAATCGTCAACATCAATTCTTGCAATAACTTTATTTCCTCGTTTTAGTAAACAAATAGATTCAGTTATTCGCAAGGTCACTACTTTTCGTACTTCATCATTTGTTATGACTTCGTGTACGTTGGGCTTCGATACATTTTGGATACTTTGCCTAGGCAATAGTTCCTTATTTGTTACTGTACAGTTTTCTTGTCTACTTTGTTGCCTGGTAGTGACTTTCAGGACTTTATGTTGCATGTCTTTGAGTTCCTTTATATTTATACGTGAGAGTGCGTCTGCTACAAAATTATCTTTCCCCCTTAGGTATTCTACTGTGAAGTCGTATTCTTCAAGCTCTAGCCGCATGCGAGTTAATTTAGAACTGGGATTAGTCATAGAAAATAGGTACGTTAATGGTCTGTGGTCCGTTTTAATGGTGAAATGTTTGCCATAAATGTATGGTCTAAAATGGGTAATTGCCCAATGAATTGCCGCTAGTTCTTGTTCCGTTGTACTCTTATTGCTTTCTCCTTTTGTAAATGAACGTGATGCATAAGCTATTGGGAGCTGAATCCCGTCACGGTTCTGAGTTAGAACCGCTCCGCAAGCTTGTTTACTAGCATCCGTTATAATGCAAAATTCTTTGCGAAAATCAGGATATTGTAATAGTGTGGGGTGCATAAGATTTTCTTTAAGGTATTCGAATGCGTTCTGGCATTCGCTTGACCATTCAAAAGGGACATTCTTTTTACATAATCTAGTTATGTGCCGTGAATAGTCGGCGAAGTTCCTTATAAATCGACGATAATAGTTGCAGAATGCTACAAATCGTCTCGCACTGTCCGCATCATGAGGGACAGGATAATTTTTGATGACGTCATATTTCTTGTCATCTGGCAATACTCCTTTGTCTGTGCATTTGTGACCTAGGAATGTCACTTCGTGCATGAAAAATGAACATTTTTCTGGATGCAACTTTAGGTTATATTTCCTACATACATTAAAAACGTCAGTTAAGTTTTTAATCATTTGTTTTTCGGAACATCCTATCACCATTAAGTCATCCATGTAAAGGAATGCCTGAGAGGGTTCTAATCCCGAGAATGATATAGTCATCATCCTCTGAAATGAATTTGGTGCTATTTTAAGACCAAATGGTAATCGCGTGAAGCGATATGAGCCATTGCTCGTTGAAAAGGATGTTATATTCCTAGAGTTTTCCTCAAGTTCTATTTGGTGGAAACCTGACATCAAGTCAAGGCATGAAAAGTATTTAGCTCGACCTAGTTGATCTAAAATGTCATCAATTCTAGGGAGTGGAAATTTGTCAGAAAGAAGTTTTTTGTTTATTTGACGATAGTCAATTACTAATCGCCATTTTTTCTCTTGTGAATTTGGTAATGATTTTTTTGGTACTAGCAAGAGTGGGCTGTTATATTCAGATACAGACGGTTCGACGATTTTGTCGCTTATTAATTTCCCTACTTGTTTTTGAATTTCCTCAATATGGCTATGCGGGCTTCTATAGTTTTTTATATAAATGGGTTCATCATCTTTAAGTCTTAATGTTTGTTTATAAAAATTATTTGTTGATATTGGTTCGGTTTCCAGTCCGAACACATCACTATACTGTGTGCATAATTCTGTTAATTGATTTTTAAATTGGTCTGGAAAATTTTTCTTTAGTTTTGAAAGTATTTGCTCGCTTCTATTTCCAGTGTCGGTATTATGAATGTCATAATCTTTTAGATTTTCATATTGTATTTTATTTACTTTGACCACTTGGTCGAAATTAGTTGTATTTAGAAGTCGAACGTATACATGTTTGGATGCTGCTATTGTATTTGCAACATAAATCCCACTGTGTATTTCTTGATTAGGAACAAATATGAAATCATTTACAACATTAATGTCTATTTTCCGAATAACTTGTGATCTGGCTGGCAGAAGAACTGTATTGTTGCCAGCGCTATATGTTATCGGAACATATATTGGATAATTTAAATTTTGGGGTCTAATTATAAACCAGTCTTCACTTGGTTTGAAATCTAGTTGACAATTGAATTTCTTTATAAAATCAATGCCTATTATTCCATCACATGGTATTGCAAAATTTGGGTTTACCAAATGAAATTCATGTGGAATAATATATTTTGTTGATTGGAGTTCTATTAAGGTTGTTCCTTGAGACTTTATCACACCTTGGCCTATGCCTTCGATGTTTATTATTTTTTCATTTTGAATTATGAAGTTATCAGAATTTACTTTCAAAAGTGAGATATCTGCACCAGTATCTATGAGAAATGTTAGTTTATTTTCAGTTGAATGATTATAGAAGGTTACGAATATATTAAGACTATAATTGATGGAATGAACTTTTACATTTATTGGTTGTTTCCTAAAGGGTTCTGTTAGTTTTCCGACGTATTTTGCGCGATTCTCACACTGCTATTATTATTATTACCATGGTTGTAGTTTCCGCGGCCTCTCCCTTGATTTTGGCCTCGTCTACCTCCACGGTTATTATAGTTATTATTATTGTTGTTATTGCTGCCTCGGTTGTAATTGTTGTGGTAGTTATTTCTTCCACGATTATAACCCCGGGCGCCTCTATTATAATTATTTGCACCTCGTCGATAATAGAGTACAGTGTTACTTTGACCTGTTATCTCTGTGCAACTGTTTACAAATTTGGAGATGGCATCATTCATGTTTGTGAATGTGCCTGCTTGCATGATAAGTTTTACCTTATCAATGGAGCAATTCTGTGTCATTGCTTTTACAGCTGTTGTAGTGCTGTATTTATTTGCTAAGGATTGGCTGAGACCTTCACTGATATAGGCACCTTCAAGGGCCTTTGTCAGTTTCTCCACCTCTTGGGTGTATTGGTTAGCCGTTTTATTTCTTTGTTGTAGATTCAGAAGTTTGGCAGATATCACTTCTACCGATTCTCCTTTTACTGCACTTGACAGTTGGGTAATGATTGCAGCAATCGTCTGCTCATTACTTATAAGGTTTCTTACATGGCCTTTAAGTTTAGTTTTTATTAGGCTTATTGCTGTCGTTTCATGTGTGCCCTTTAAGCTATCTAGTAGACCTAGAGCATCCAAAAAACTTTGTAGATTTTCTGGTTTACCATCAAACTCTGGTATCAGAGATGTGGCTAGCCTGATAAATTCTATCAACGTCTGTGCCATTTCAGAAATTGTTATTGGTTCAGATTTAAAATCAATTCGGTCGCTTCCTTCTAGCGTTTCAATGTCACTATCGGACTCAGCGCCGCTTGATTGAACAGATTCGTCTAGTTCTTTGAACTGGTCTGTGTTGAATTCAACCAATTGACTTAGACTTTCTGGTACATCTATCAGAATATGCCTTCTTTTTCTGATGTTATTTAATCTTGTATTTAGGGATTTTATAACCCTTAAACATTTGTTACTATGTTCAGATGTGAGCCTATTTGCATATTTATTTACTAATGTAACTATATTATTATATTCACCTACTAATATCTCTGTATGATTTTGCAGAGTTTCGGATTTTATTATTGCGTCTCTATTGATACATTTATAAGACTTATCGAACTTGAAACGAAATTCGTCTATGCGTATCGCTATTTCGCTCCATTCCATTCTTTTCGTAAGAAAAAAGTTTTTATTAAGCTTTCTTCTAATCCATATTATTATTTTTTTTTTTTTAGATCTGGTCTAAACGATTTGCCCTATTTATGTAGCGTCTTTTAATGATCTTGTTATGCTTAACATAAATTGTAAGCAGAAATTGTAGAAGTAGTACTATTGTAATAATCAGCAATAAGATCCACAACGCATTTATATCGTCTGTGTGATCTATAACTTTTACGTTAGTAACTACGTTGGCAGTATTGGCCTTTGCCTCACTAGAATCGCTAAACCATCCCATTTTTTTTTTTATTTTCAATGAAACGTTTTGTTTGAAGGAGAAGAAAAAAAAAATGAGATTTTCTATTTATGAGTTTTTCTCATTATTGTGATATTTATTTATTCTTCTAGAAAATCAAAAATAAAAAAAATTTTTACGTTTAATGAAGATAAAAAATCTTCTGTCATTAAAAAAAAATTTTTGCAGCTGAATATATATATATATATTCAGTAGCAGAGACGTGGAAATATTAGTTGTTAATAAATGTGGTTGGCTCACATATTTGTTTACAATATAAAAAAAAATTGTCCAACCGCATTGTTAGTAAAAAGCCTAACAGATATTAGTGTTTTTCAAGCAGCGGTTTCCCGCATCGGCTTGAGTTTAGAAATTAAAATTAAGGCAAATTGGGGCATTGGCATTTATTTATGCAGCCCGTTTGCGTTGTTTCGCACCTTGCGAAATCCTGCTTCCGATGTCCTCAAGACGCTCTTTGTAGCGTTGTCGGGATGCCTCGGCGACGAGATGTTGCTTGCTCCAGAGACGCGATGATGATGTTACGCTGCTGTCGAAGATGTTGCTGCCCGTTTTCTTAGTCCGTGTCGTTGGTAGCTGCTGCTTTTTTTTTTTTTTTATTTAATTAATGTTGTTTGTTGTTGGTTTGTTATTTAGAATTCCTAGTTGTTTGGCGGCTCAACAGAATCAACAGAAGATAGATGCAAATGGTTTTATATATATTTATATATTTTTGTTGTTGATTTCACCATAAATGAATACAGGGTGCTCCTGTTGCTGGTGCTGCTGCTGTTGTTTTTTTTTTTTGGAGATGCTCCAGTTGGCTGTGAATGTTGTATCGTTTTCCCATGATGTATAAAGTTCTTAATAGTTGAGAATATCGTAGTGTCCCAATCTCAGAGCTTATCCTTGTAGGGTCCTAGTAGGGTCCTGGTAGGGTCCTGTAGTGTCCTGTCACGGTCGCCATGTTCTGACCCTCTTGAGTGTTCGAGGTTCATTTATTGAATGATTAAAGTGAGCTGAAATTGGGTTCAGCTAACCCGCACATACATTGCTTATATCTATTTATTCTTACTTATGTTTATACATTTGCATATGTATGCAGAAGGCATTGACCACTTGAGCTGCAAAGTGCATGCTCGGCATTCCCACGCTCCGCGATCGGCTTATGTATAAGCGTTAGATCGTATTACTGGGGCGCTGGATTGCTTACGTAGTTTTGGTGGTCTTTTTGTATATTTATATTTATTTAATATTTATTTATATTTATTATGACAAAGTGTCACAATGTATTGACCCTAAGTTATACCCAATCATTTACATTTACATTTTACATTTATTGTATTGTTAGGGTAGGTTAGTTCAATATGCTACACTACTTAGGCTTTTGATCCTTTGATCTTCAACCCCGACGGACGTGTTTTTAACAAAGCTCCAGTTAATATTGAAGTCTAAGTGCAAAATTCAATCCCAAGTGAAAACCACTATATAAAAGCGAAAAGACGCTAATACATATTTATATGTGTTTTTTTACAAAACCCCATATACTCCTGTGAATAAATAAACAAGAAACAAGTGAAAACAATAAACTAAACAAAATATGAGCGCACCCGGCGCTCAAAATCAGAAGCGAGAGCTTCAAGCAAAACAAAACAAAAACAACTCCTACATCTCACTCACCCACATATCAAATCATACAAACAATTACCAAAACTTGCACCCGCAGAGTGATGAAAGAGCGCGATCTTGCTCTCCAGCATTGGAGAGACCCAACAATTACTCTCAGCAACGAAGACCAGAATGCGCGCCAAATTTACCCGCGCCTATACCATCAACAACTTCCGAGATATTAATGAACACACACTCAACGCTCCCGCTCACAGCAGTTACGCTCTCAGCTCTCCCACTCTCAACTCTTCCGCTTTCAACAACCTCAGACACAAATACCACAACTACAGCAACTATAGCAACAACAACTACAGTTTGCTATGCTTCAATGCCGATACGCTCTTCCTCAGCGAATATTAAAACACCCACAACCTCAATACCCGCTCCAATAACAATAAACAAATCTCAATCCTCTCTCCCAAAACAACAAAACTTAAAACGTCACCGAGAAAATCAGTCTCCAAACGGTTCCAAAGATCTTTTAAATGGCAACAAGAAACAGAAGAATAAAACCCAAACCACCACTCAAAAAACACTCAAAGAGTACTGGCTAGCCGAGCCAAACTCAAGCAACCGCTTTGAGTTACTAGCACAAGATGATGAAGACGAAAACCAAACTGACAATGGGACAAATGCAACCATAAATGCGCAAATGCAAATTGAGCACAAAAAAGCAAAACCACCCCCCATATATGTTCAAAATGTTGAAAACATATACGCACTAACTACTGCTTTAAACTCATTGAAAGAAACACGATATGAACTTAAAGCACTGTCAACTAATGAAATAAAAATACAGCCACTAGAAACTACTCACTATCACAACATATTAGGACTATTAAAAGATAAATCGACCAAATACTACACCTTCAGACCAAAAGACCAGAGGGGATTTAAGGTAATCCTTCGTAACGTCCATCATGCTACAGACAAAGACGATATTATAAATGAACTAGCCCAGCAAGGACATGAAGTTATAAATTTACACAACATCCAGCGCTACGACACCAAACAACCATTGCCTCTATTCTCTATTGAACTCAAAATGAAAGAAAATAATAAAGACATCTATAAAATTGAGCACCTTCTTCATTGCAAAGTAATTTTTGAGCCACCGCGACCAAGGCGAGAACTTCCCCAATGTACAAACTGCCAAAAATATGGACATACCAAAAATTACTGCACCAAAGACCCAACTTGTGTAAAATGCGCTGGAAAACACAGCTCATCATCCTGCACTATTAATACAAGATCGGACCGAACAAGTATTAAATGTGCACTATGCAGTGAAAACCACACTGCAAACTATAAAGGTTGTATGGTGTACAAAGCACTACAAATCCAAAAATACCCAACTCTCCGGAAAAAAGAAATACCGGCAACAGAAACAAATAATCAAACGACACAATACAGTACAACAAATAACGTAGAAAGCCTAAAGACACCAGAAATATCCTATGCCGAAGTCTTAAATAGAAACCAAGTAACTAGCCATCAAACCAACTCAGCAATCCAAACTGCCAGCGCACCTAAAATACAGCCTGCTCCAACGCAACTAAGCCAAACCGCACAAAATGATTTTGACGAACTAAAACAATTGATGAAACAATTAATAACCCAAATGGCAAATATGCTGAACATAATCACGATTCTAGCATCTAAACTTGACAAATAAACACCTAACAATCGCCATCTGGAATGCTAACGGACTTTCACGCCATATACTTGAATTAAAAACTTTCCTAAATGAAAAACTAATTGACGTCATGCTCATTTCCGAAACGCACTCAACTGACAAAACATATATAAACATACCAAACTATAATATATTCTCTACTAATCACCCGGACGGTAAGGCCCATGGTGGTACTGCAATAATAATTAAAAAAAGCATAAAGTGCATAGAGCTTAATGAATTCAAAAAGGACTACATACAGGCTACTACCATATCGACCTCAGACACAACGGGTCCAATAAATATATCTGCAGTTTATTGCCCACCTAAATTTAACAACACAAAAGACCAATACCTCGATTTTCTAAAATCACTGGGAAATCGGTATCTGGCAGGAGGTGACTATAATGCCAAACACATAACATGGGGGTCCAGACTTACCACTGCAAAGGGAAGACAACTGTATGACGCAATAAGAAGCAATAATAGCCATGCCCTAAGCACAGGCGAGCCGACTTATTGGCCAACTGACACAAACAAGCTACCGGACTTAATTGACTTCTGTATTACAAGAAATATAAATTGCGATAACCTAACAATAAAATCATGCCTAGACCTCTCCTCCGACCACTCCCCAATATTAATTACACTACATGGTGGAGTAGAAGAAAACAACAATGACCCCCCTTTATTTAACCACAAAACAAACTGGACTATGTTTCGCGAGATTTTGGAACAGAACATGGAAATAAATATCTCTCTAAAGACAAACAACGAACTGGACTCCGCAATAGCATATTTAAATGACAACATCATAAATGCAGCAACGCAATCGACACCATCTATAAAAATGACTACATCAATGAAAACTCCCGCCTTTATTAAAGAAAAAATCAGACAAAAGCGCAACCTTAGGAAGATATGGCAAAGGACTAGGCATCCAGAAGATAAACACAAACTTAATAAAGCAACAGACGAACTCAAGAGAATTCTCAGGGCAGACAAAGATAACCGGCTACAAAACTACCTTAGCAACCTCGGAACCTCCTTATCGACAAATTATTCTCTGTGGAAAGCGACCAAAAAATTGACGAACTCAACTATACACAAGCCGCCTATAAAAAGAAACAATAACACATGGGCGAGATCAAACAAAGAAAAAGCAGACACTCTGGCTGAACACTTTAAATCATCATTTACAAATGACATGGACAACGGCAACGCTGAGCTTCCAACACAAATCACCAACCCAAATTGTGCAATTAAAACTATAACAAAGGCAGAAATTAAATCGCACATAAAACAAATTAAAAACAAGAAAGCCCCCGGATATGACTTAATCGGAGGAAAAATCCTGAAAGAACTACCAGACGCTATAATCATCTATATTAGAAACCTGTTTAACGGAATCCTGCGACTACAATACTTTCCCATAACTTGGAAGATAGGCCAAATTAAAGCAATTCCGAAACCGAATAAAAACGCCAATACTGTAAGTTCGTACAGACCAATCACGCTATTACCTGTCCTCTCAAAAGTATTCGAAAGAGTCCTATTAAATAAAATCGAGCCAACCCTAAAACAGAAAAATATAATACCTCCTCACCAATTCGGCTTCCGGAAGCAGCACTCGACTGTCCAACAGGTCCATCGAGTAATTAATAAAATAACAACAGATTTTGACGAAAAGAAGTTTTGCTATGCCGTGTACTTGGACATTGCTAAAGCATTTGACAAAGTATGGCACAAAGGACTGCTGCATAAGCTAAGAAATATACTACCAGACAACCTGTATACCATCCTACATAGCTATATAACGGACAGATATTTCTATATCAAATACGACAATGAATGTTCAGATATTATGCCGGTGTCAGCGGGTGTTCCCCAAGGTAGTGTGCTTGGGCCCATCTTATACTTGATCTACACCTCCGATATTCCAGAGCCAACTATCCCTGGATCAATGATTGCTACGTTTGCAGATGATACTGTATTAATGTCGTCAAGCGCGTGTGAAAAAACAGCTGCAAGTACGCTACAACAAATCATGACACAAACAGTATCCTGGTTTGAGAGATGGGGCATCGAAATAAATAAAGACAAAACTCAACAAGTAATATACACAAAACGACAACCCAAAAACTTCGCAATTAAAATTAACAACAATCAAATATTGTTACGCCCATATGCCAAGTACCTTGGACTAACTATCGACGCAAAACTGACATGGAAGCAGCACATCCTAAACAAACGAAATGAAATAAAAAACAAATTTCGACAACTTAACTGGCTAATAGGAAAACACTCTAAACTAAAACTACATTACAAAATTTCAATATACAAGGCGATAATAAAACCAATATGGACGTACGGCATAGAAATCTGGGGAACTGCCAGTAAATCCCACTTACAACTAATTCAGCGAACGCAATCGAAAATGCTAAGAACAATGACAAATGCAGAATGGTATATTAGAAATGAAGATATACATAAAGATCTAAACATAGAGACAGTCAACGAAACTATTAAAAAAAGCAGCAAAAAACACACAAACCAACTACTTAACCACCAAAACCCAAACCTGAGACAAATACCGATGAGAGAGCTGGGACCGAGAAGACTAAAACGTAAAACTCCAACGGAATTAAATTATTAGTAAAATATTAAAACATTAGCGTATTAGTAAAATATTAAAATATTAAAATATTAGCGTACCCTTGCAATGGGAAGGGCCGCTACCTTTTTTCCTTTCCTCAACCATTACTCATTGTTATTCTTTATAAAAAACAGAATGTAATTTAAAGGAAATTAATAAAAAAAAAAAAAAAAAAAAAATCTACTCTTTGCGCCAGGTGATCTGTGCTCCTGCCACTCCCTTCGAAGTCGTCGTTTTTCAAGCACAAGCAGCTCAGTATCTCTACTTGTCTTGTTAAACTTTATACTGCATACATGATTGTCTTGTGGAGTTGACGCTTTTGCTGCTGCAACAAGTATTGATTCTATGTCATCAGCAACCTGATCAATGTCTTGCTCGGTTTCCAGGGGGCTAGAAAAGCCGGTAGCTGGTACAAAAGATGAAAGAGCACCGGACAGTGATCAGATGAGAGTTCTGGAAGTGCCTCAGCTGTAATCATTGATTGGGATATCCTTTTTGTGATAGCAAAGTCGATCAAATCTGGAAGCTTCATGGGATCTGCTGGCCAGTATGTAGGCGCTCCCGGGGAAACATAGTTTAGTTTGCGTTGCGGATTAATGATTGCGTTGTACAGCTGTTTTCCTTTAGGGTTCGCTATCCGAGATCCCCAGTACATGTGCTTGGCATTCCAATCGCCAGCTGCAACAAACCTTTCACCAAACGAGTCAAAAAGTGTTGTGAATTTTTTCTTCGGAGATTGTGAAGCGAGGTGGGCAATAGACAGCAGCCACAGTGAGAGCGCCGTTGTGGCATTGGAGGTTTATAGAGGTACATTGTAAGCAGTCTTCTTGCCAATTACCAAGAAAGTGGTGCTTAATTCGCAAAATATTAGTATGCCAGTGCCTCCATGGGCCTTGCCATCCGGGTGATTCGTAAAATGAAATTTATATCCTGGTATTTGGAAGTTGTACTTTTCGGTAAGGTGAGTCTCTGAGAGTAGCATAACGTCAATGTTTCTGTCGGCTAAGAACTGAGCGAGTTCTAGCTTGTGCCGCGAAACGCCATTAGAGTTCCAGGTAGCGATTATTAAGGGAGTCATTATCCTGATTTAGAAGAAACGAGCATTTGAATAAGGATGTTTTGGTTCCTCATAAGCTCTTGCACAGTTTCTTGCATGAAGGTCATGAAGTCTTTCATGCTTTGCTGCATCGAAAGCATAATCGCTTCAAGGACAATTGGCTGCTGTTGCATGTTCTGTGTGTTTATTTGTTTATTTGTGTTTATTTGGTTAATTTTATGCTGGACGCTGGAGGTGACTGCAGTTGGTACTTGGATCCCTGATTTTAGTACACTTGCAAAGGAAGAATTTGGCATTGTTCGGTGGCTGGCAGACGAAGGGATGTAGTTGTAGTCGGTTCCATTACTTTGTGGATTGTTGGTGTGATATGATCACGAGCTGAATCCACTCGTTTGTTAAGGTCACTCTTGAGTTCCTTGTAAACAATTCATCCTCGCCAGTTGGCTGTCTGTTTTTCGCCACAGTTGCTGCATAACTTAATTGAACTGTCTTTTTTATTCTTAGGACAGTTTACAGTACTGTGGGTATCGCTGCAAACGACGCAGATGGATTTTAGGGTGAAGTACGCTTTGGTGTGGCCATATTCTTGGCAGTTGGTGCACTGCACAGGTTGCCTGCGCTTGTGTGGCTCTTCTACGGTTATTCTTCGGTGCAGTAAATACTGTAGCTTATATATAGGATGTACTTCATTTTTGTTGTTTTTCTGACTCGATGGCTCCAGTTCGACTTTAAAGAGTGGCTGCGGCTCTTTGTTCCTGTTGAGAATGTTGATCACCGTTTTGGCGTTGAAGTTCTTCTCCTTAAGTGCCGCTATAATTTCGGATGAGGTCACGGATGACTCTATTCCTTTGATGACAACCTGCAATCCTTTGGCACTTTTCAGCTGGTAGGTATAGTAATTCTTCCCAGCTTCGTCCAAGTACTTGGTCACTGATCGGTGGCTAGACTCATCCTGAGTCTGCACTTTCGTTTCTTGTATGTTGCCCTTAGTAAGAGGTATAACATGGAACTTGTTCTCTCCAATAATTGCAACTAGTTTGTTAACCAGCGCATTTGAGGTTTTCTCACGTATATATATTGGTGGCGGCTTTATCTTCTTCTGCTCCTGTTCCTGCACTTCATAGTCATCCAGTAGTGCAAACCTATTTGAACTTGAGTCATTGGCAGCGTTGGCGCGATTTATTTTCGGCTGATTACCAGCCTGCTTGTGTTGTGGGCTTAGCTTTCGCTTTATTTGGATTCAGCGATCCAGCCCTGTTTGACAAAGTTTTTTGTTTTGTTTTGGTTCTTGTCCGCTTTCGCTTTCAAGAGTCGGTGTGAGTGCTTTTGCATTCGTTGTTGTTGATTCAGCGGAATTGTACACCGCTGTCGGTATTGAGCATAGAGTTGATGTTGATGTTGTTGCAGTTGTTGTTGCTAAAGGTGCAGTTGCAGTAGATATCGTGATTACTGTACTGGTAGTTAAAGAACTTGACACCGTTTGGAATAGAGAGAGCGTGAGAGAGACGCGCTCAGTGCGTTCGTGTTCACTTCGTGCAGTCAGAAGTATTGGTGAGCAAGACCGCGATCGTGTGCATTCTGCAGGTGCTAGGTCACTGACCGGGTGGATGGTTTGGCACTCGCGGGCGTCAGACACGACGGTGAAGTATGCATTGTTCCGCTGCAAAGAGAGTCGGCGCTCGTCTTGCTCTTTTTGCCGCTGAGCGCGCAATTCGCGTTGGCTCATTTTAGAACGATGGATTTGTTCGTTGTCTATTTGTTTTTTAGTTTTACTTTATTATTCCACACAGAAAGTTTTCTAAGATAGCCATTTAACATTGCCAATAGCGTCTCTTTCGCTTTCGATTTATGTATTTATTTTATATTATTAACTATTCACTTCACTAAAATCAAGTGATTTTATACGGAGCTTGATGAAAACACGTCTGACTTCGTTGATGTTATAAGCTTTAAGGAGTTCGACTAAACTCATTACCTAGGCATGGAAATTGAGAGAGGAGCAACGGAAGCGTTAAAATTGGTAGCAAGCAATATATTGAGGCACTTCTGAATGAGTATAATATGCAAAACTATAAGCCATATTGTATACCATTTAGCCGCTGGCCATCACATTAATTGCACAAACGACGACTGTGACCGAGCTAATTTTTTTTTTTTTTGTTTTTATAACTATTTATTGAGGCATATTTATTGAGGCAGGGTATCTAATGACACCAATTACCAGTCGCTGATAAGGTCTCTGGCGATGACTACTAGACCAGACATACTGCATTCTACAGTAAAGCTTGCTCAAAGAAATGCAGATCCACACAAGGAACGCGAAGCGGCTGCCAAACGTATCCTCCGCTACTTAACAGGCACATCCGAGGTGCAGCTCCATTACAAGAAGTTTGGGCAGAACATACACTGTTACGTGGATGCGGATTGTGCTGGCAAATCCACCGATCGAAAATCATTTACTGGCTTGGAGTCTAAGAAATAAAGTGTTGAAGCCCTAAGCAGCACAGAGGCCGAGTACATAGACTTATCAACGGCAGCTAAAAAACCGTTGTACATAACGAAGCTGATTGGCGAAATGGGATTTGGATGCCTTGAGATAATACCGGTGTACAGCGATAACCAAAGTGCTTAATGCTTAGTTAAGAATCAAAAGTTCCATGCAAGGAGTAAACACATAGATATAAAATATCACCACGCCAGAGAAACGTATAAAGACAAAAATAATTATATTTAATATGTCCAAACAGAAAATATGATAGCTGATGTGTTAACAAAGAATTTGAACAGGATTAAACATTGCAAATGTATTAATTTAATGGGACTACTTTAAAGTACATATTACTTAATTATACCTTGTACCCATTAAAAATGGGTGAAAAGGGTATCATAATATGGTGCAAATGTATGTAACAGAAGGAAGCATCTCCGACCCCATAATGTATATATATTCTTGATCAGCATCAACAGCCGAGTCGATATAGCCATGTCCGTCTGTCCGTCCGTCTGTCCGTCTGTCTGTCCGTCTGTCCGTATCAACGCCTAGATCTCAGAAACTACAAGAGCTACAGACATGTGCCATGTATCGTTGGATAGGTAATTACCATACGCAGTACAAGTTTGTTTTTTTTATTTTGATATCACCCCCCTTCCCAGCAAACCGCAAAAAACTGCCACAACCACGCTCACCCGCAAACCGCAAAAAAATGCCACGCCCACAATACTAACCTAATGCTATGAATTTCAACCAAATCGGATAAGAAACACGGAAGTTATACCACATGCAAAATCTATGGCAAGGGAAGCAGAAGCGCGGCAAAACACGCATTGCGCGACGCCGACTGCGACGTTGACAGCGAAATGTGTATGGCTTTATGACACACGAAACTTATTTTCATAACCAAAATCATACCAAATTTATATTGTTATGGTACTCTTTTCTAATAGAATATTGTTTCATTTATTTATTGATACTAAATAAATAAATTCTCAGCAATATTAGATTATTATATATTATAAATAATTATAAATATTGAATTTTAAATTAAATAAAATAATTTTACTTATTTGTTTTTAACAAATAATACAAAATGTAAATTGCTGTGGTACTCTTTTATAATAGAATATTGTTTCATTTATTTATTGATACTAAATAAATTAATTGTAAGCATGTCTAAGGGTACAGGGTATTTTGCAATCG
Source organism: Drosophila merina (assembly GCA_035047645.1). NCBI lineage: Eukaryota > Metazoa > Arthropoda > Insecta > Diptera > Drosophilidae > Drosophila > Drosophila merina. Next base: position 20,790,790 of record JAWNPH010000089.1, on the reverse strand, counting down.
GGAAACTCGACTGCTGCTACTTTACTTGTTTTTTGATTTTGTTTATGTTAAAAAAATTTTTATATACTGCGTTGAGAAGAAGTGTTGAAAATATTAATTTAAGACAACGCATTATACATACATGTACACTTTTATACACATATACATACACATGTGTAAGCACCGTATGTATTTTCGTGCTTACGCTTTATTCTTATTCGCTGCCTACGTGCAGCTTCCTTTGTAATCCTTTAATCGTCAATCACTAATAAACCTTTGCTGAATCAATACGTTCAATATAATGTGTATATAAGAACAGTTTAATTAACGCTCAGAGGACTCAACAGGGACACAAATCACCACCTTCTTTCTTGTTTTATCTGATTCTTATTAATTAATAATAAATAAAATATATAATAAATACTATATAATTATTTAGTAATATAAATAAAAAAAACTATTGAGCGATAGAGAGAAAAAATGAAACACCGTGTGGTTGCTGCCGAATTTTATTTGCGACTGACCATGTTATGATAGATATACACATATTCTTATTCCTTATTCGTTAGAGAGAGACAAATCTATTGACTATGATCTGTAACGAATACAGGGTCTTTATTTTCTACATCTTCCCAATGCATGCATGTTTACAAATAATATTTAAAACAAATTGAGCATTTCTATAAACAATTCGTGTTTGGTCTTCAGAAGGTTCTTGGTCAAAATATCTGCTATCATTTCGGTGGTACATTTATAATTTAACAAAACTTGCCCTTTACGACATACTTAACAAAATGATAACGTGTATCAATGTACTTCGTTCTGTAATGGTTTACAGGATTCTTGGTTAATGCCTGCACGTTTTGATTATCGCCATACACGACGATCGGGGTGTTGTCGTGTCCGCAGCCAATTTCAATAATAAGCCTAAATAATAGCCTAAAATAATACGCACTAAATTGGAACACCGGCCAACAAGTATATGTAGCCAGTGTAAGACTTCCTGTCAAGCCTATCGCCTGCCCAATCAGCATCAACGGATCCACAGAACGATTGACCACATTGCTTATGGTATAATGTAAATTTATGTCACGTGGATGAGAGATACCTGAGGATGTGCCAGCCATGTGCTCAGCAGGAGGATTTAGATTCCGTTGAGCCAATTTGGACACCGAATGCAATATGCCTAGCCTTGTTGTAAGAGCTAGCCACATAAGGTCTCGCACTACGGATTGATAAACCGTGGGATCCACATTTTTGCACTTGGTGCAATCTATTTGGAAACCTGCATCCAGGGGAGTTTTTGCCGACTTGTAATATTCACTGACATAAATCCTTGATATCCCAAAGTAATGGCTGCCATCCGCTGCCATGGGTTTGCAACAAATCCTTCATATCCCAAAGTAATGGCTCCAAGGTCCCCTTCTCGCTCGATTTCCATCCCCAGGAAATGGTTCAATGGACCCTTGTCAACGCACTCAAACGATTGTAAAATGCTGTCTTTAATTTCCAGCAAATCTTCGTGCGATTGGAAAGCTATGACTGCTTCATGTAAACCGTCTCACTTAGATCGCTGTTGAGATACGCGGCGCATACATCCATCTGATGAAGATATAGTTTGAGATCAACCGCCAGTGCATACTGACGCATACTCTCCAGTCGGCATACCGACGAAAATATTTCCGAAAAGCAATTTACGCCAAACTGCTGGGAGCATCCATTTGCCACCAGACAAGGTTGAAAACGTTTGATTTTGCCATCCTTATATCGTTTTAAGTTGAAAACCAGTTTCCATCCAATTGCTCGCTGATTCTTAGGTAAATCAGTAATCTGCCAAGTCTGATTGGCAACCAGGGAATTATATTCCCTAGCCATAGCTTCGCGCAATTCCATGGCATGCGAATTTTCCTCTTTGCCGCCTCTTTGCAAGTCAATGGGGATGGGAACGTTTTCTGAAAAAAGAGCGCCCAAAATGGTATATTGTTTCTTCGGACGTCCAGGTTTTCTAGTCCGGATGATCTTGGGCGACCAGGACCTCTGCGTGCCTCTTCTACAACCTGCTCCTTCTTATCTTCAGCACTCGAGTATCGACGGATATATCAGATACGTTTGGTTCTTCTTCGGCGACATCTTGCAGGCAGGGCTCTTCGAGTTCCTCCACTTCGATCAACACAACTTCATCTTTGGATGCCGTTTCTCGACCAGTTGTCGAGCTGCTGGGTCATACAGCCGATAAACTTTGGTTGCCACAGAGTACCCAACCATGGTGTAGTTCTTGCCCTTGGGATGGAACTTGCTGTTCTTCCTCGGACCCTTGTCTAGAGCAACTGCAAGAGATCCAAATACTTTCAGATGTTTCATGGACGGCCTCTTTTCGCGTCCACGCTTCCATAGAAGTCATACTCTTCACTGCGCTGGTAGGCGAGCGGTTTCGCAAATAAACCGAAGTATTGACAGCTTCTGCCCAAAAACTATCTCCAAGCCCCGCCTGGACCAGCGGACATCTCGACATCTCCAATTGCGTTTGATTTGCCCTTTCCGCCTATTCATTTTGCTGCATGTATGCGCTATCGTTAGCTGCCTGACAATGCCATATTTCTTGAGATATTCATCAAACTGCTTATTGACAAACTCTCCGTCGTTTTTACTCCGCAAAAATTTCAGCTTTCTACCTGTCTGCAGTTCCACCAGACTTTTGAACTCCATGAACTTTCACAGCACCTCGTTCTTCCCACGCAGAAAATAAACAAAAATCCCCCTGGATTTTTTGTCAAAGAACGTCAAAAAATGCTTTGAACCTCCTAGAGACATTGCTGAAAAAGGTCCACACACATATGCGTGTATCAGCTTCAAAAGCACCACAGCCCTATTACACGTTGCCGTTGGGAATGGTTGTACATGGATCTTGCTAACCATACACGTTTTGCAGTTAAAATTTTCCGGCAAACGAATATAAAGGTGTGTAAAGAAAGGCGTGTGTAACGTTTGAAGTCGATAACTTTAAAACTGAGAGTTAAACTGAGTAGAGCCCTGAGTTTCAAAGTCACTCTTTTGAATACATAAACTCCCATCAACGAATCATTCGCATCCCAATACAACGAAAACCCGTAGATTAACCAATTTCACAATCAAACTAACTCAAATAATAACCCAAAATTCTAAACTTAAATATTTGAATTGGCTTTTAAATCCCATTTAGTTTATCTTAAAAAACTTTTAAAATACTTCAATGGACTATCAGCGGAATGTTTAACAATTAAAACGAACTTCCTTTTTTTAATAATAGAATACACAACATTAAAAATGTTGTTTACACCTAGGATTATTTCTAATACTTTCTCAACATGCTACATAACCCTAGCCAAGCAAAGAATCTGCTTCCAGTTTTCAAAAATTTCTGCTTCATGCCAACCCGAAGTCATCATAATACAGTAACGATATGCTTCCACCGATGGCATGACAATGATTTCCAGATATACGTGCCAACAAGTTCTGTAGCCATGTTGTAATGTCATCTTGGGCGTACGTATTTGTGTCTGTTTTGCTTGTGAGTGGATCGAGTGCTTTTTATTTTATTTTTTTTTATTATTTGCGTCGGAATCAATTCAGAGCCTTCTGAATATAACCGGACGAGGGAGATGGAGGATTATATTTTGTTACATAAAGACTTAACTAACTTGCATTTAATAATTTGGCGGGGAATTTAGAATCCTACGATATTATGCGGGTAGAGATATCAGAGCGGTGGATCCTCTTCAGACGTCGGAGGCAGAGAGCTTTGGCGAGATCACTTGCCAGAGAGTTTTGGGTGTGTTGCCAATTTCATCGCGTATCGGCAGCTATAGAGGTTGATCTGATCACCAATCATAGTAATTTGGAGATCCCTTGAATAGCGTGATTGGAGACGTACTAGGGGACCCCGGATGCAAGTCAAGCAGCACGTGTCTGGACAGTTTTCGGCCTGTCAAACTGGTGCTTGGAGGCCGTTCCCCATACTTGGATCGCATAGGTCCAAGTAGGGTTTAGTACTACCTTGATCAGTAGCGTAGGAGCCAGTCAAGTTTTTTCATCTTTACAAGGCACTTGCCCTTGACCGCTGTGATATAAGCCCGCCAGATGAGTTTCCGATCCAGGTGGACTCCCAGGTAAAAATGGGAATTGACATTGCCTATCAACCCACCGTTAAATGTTGGGCCAGTGCAGGTGCCGGGAAGGAGCGCGAAGGTCACACAAGCGAACTTAGCACAATTGATGGGTGTATTCCACTTGGCTGCTCAGGCTTCAATGTCGTGCAGCCATTCTTGTACTGCATTCGATGCCGTTTGCAGAGACATGTGAGACGAAGGCATGGCTGCGTCGTCGGCGTATGTAGCCACTAGTACCTCAGCCGAGGGAGCACTGGGGGACTGAACTAGCATATCTGCTGTATATAGGGTGTACCAAAAGGGCCCGAGTACACTTCCTTGAGGAATTCCTGCGTTCATGGCCAGCATTCTCGATCGAGAGTGTCTTACTGTTACCTCGTAGGCCCGATCGATGATTAAGGATATCAGGATATTATAGTGGGGTGGTGGAAGAAGAGCCTTAACTTTATATAGGAGTCCCTCGTGCCATACCTTATCAAAGTTTTGCTTGACATCGAGGAAGACTGCCACCGTGTAGAGCTTGGACTCAAGGCCGTGCGTTACGCAATTGACTAGACGGTTGACTTCTTCCGAAAAACCGTGTGACTTTCTGAAGCCAAATTGATGTTGGGGTATGTAGCCTGATACCTGCGGCATATCCATCAATCGCTTCAACAGAATTCGTTCAAAGACCTTTGAAAAGATTGGTAGTAAGCTTATTGGGCGGTACGAGTCTATCTGCGTTGGAGGTTTGCCGGGTTTGGGTATCATAACGATCCTCGCACGCTTTCATTGCTTAGGAAAGTGCCCTAATCTTAGCATAGCATTATAAATTTTAACTAATGGTATGTTTTAAGGGAAGGGTTGATTCAGCACATCCAAAAAGCTAGCGACTTCGTCTCGGTGGGAGTCGTCCGTCAAACAGAAGGGGGTGAAAGTGTAAACAAGTGCTCTGCAAATGCGTTCGCTTTGTCGCAATCTGTTTTCAGCCACAGGCCACTGTGTCCCAAAACGGGCGATTGGCAGATTGGCTGCCTTTTTATTCCTATCGTTAGCTTCCAGACTGAGAAGTCGCTGCTGTTGTCAGGGCCAGCTGCCTCAAATAGGCTATTGAGGTTTTCTTGGCGGTTTTTGCCAAGCATCCGACGCAGTCTGTTTGTGACACTTGAGAGGGACTGCTTAGTTGCAGGATCTAATGTTGCTATGAAAATGCCTCCTGAGGTGTCTTTCGAGGTTCTGAAGAGCTCTTGCCTCCGGAATTAGTATTGGTCTTCTAACAGTTTTCGGGCTTACTTGGCGCGGTGAAGGAGTTGCCCGTCGTCCAGCCTCAATGACAGTAGCAGTGAAGCAGTCGACATAAGCATTCAGCTCGTCGCTAGTGTTGATGAGCATATTGAGCGCAACGTTATCCTTGATGTGTGCTTGAAATAGAGCAACGTTTGCATGCGGGGGCAGTGTTCTAGGTGTTCCCTGAAGTATTGGGCCTCCTCTTCCAGTTCAAAGAGGAGCGGGAGATGGTCAGATGAAAGCTCTGTGAGGGCTCTTACTTGGTTTTGTTGCTGTCTGAAGCCTTTTATATGCACAAGTCAATGGCACTGGGAGTGGCGCTCACACGGTAAGGGTAGCAGGTAGCTTCGCCTATAGCGGATATTGTCCTCCTGATGAGTGACTGCCTTTTTACGCATTAATTTTGGGGGAAAGAGCGGAGCCGGCTCTTTAACGTCTTGCCATCCTGTAAGGTGAGCAGTGGAGATCGGTGAGATTTGGATCTTGCTTAGTGTTGTACCATTTAGTGTTGGTGTTGAATTGGAAGTTGAGTTGGGTACTGGGATGACATTGTGGAGATGCGTGAAGTTGCCGTACTAGTGGTAGTACATGTTATAAGATCCCATGGGGCGGAGATGGCTGGGCAATCGCGTGGTCCGTCATTATGTAAATATGCTTGCTTACCAGCGCGCAGTTCTGATGAGCCGAAGTCTGCAATTGACTCCATTGCGTCGAAGTCAATTGATTTACTTGGCGATGGATTGTCCATGTTTTCTGGCAATTACTTAAAACTTTATTTGATAAGGTTGAAGCCTTGCCAGAATTACATTTGCAGAGCAGGTTCTAAAACCGGCTAAACTTGTAGACCAGACAAGAGCTATTTCTGCTGATCAAGCTTAAAGCTTAAGCTTTAACAGCTGATCACCACGCGGGCTACCAAAGAGCAGGCGCGGCGACTTGAATGGCACAGTCAACTAAATCACATTGTTTGCACTGTTTCCACTCGCATATTTATAAGAATAATGCCACAACCGTTTACTTGTCCATATAAGCAACTTATATGGTCTTTGTTGAAGTGGTTCAGATATAGGGAAAAACAAAACGCGTCCTACTCATACTAGAGCTCAGGCGAAAGTGGATGGAGTGCTTGGTTGCGATATACGTTGCATAACTGCAAAAATGTTATATGGAATCGTGAATACGTATATTTATATGGCTCGACGTTCGATATCGTAAGTGCGGTGGCTTTTTTTCAGTCCGCTTAAGCTTCCGGAAAAAAATCTCAATGGCTGACACATGTCAAATGATTGTTGTTCTAACTCTGCACCTTGTGACGTGTAGGAGGCATCGCATGCTAGACTCAGGTTACCGGTTGCGTTCGGATGCACTAATTGTATCTGCTTGAGCTTGCTTAGACAATTCTAACGCACTACTTGCCTTCGGTGTCCTTTCTATATTCTTTTCGTCATTTTCCTTCATTCCTCGGCAAATTTTCTTCAATGGTGCTTAAATAATTAACGCACTACAAATCCACTTGCGGTAGTGGTTTATTCCAAGGAATCGACTCAATCAGTTTTCATCGATGACATAACTTGTTTTGACGCTTAGGCCTTTTTTTTAGTATGGATGATACTAAAATACAGGTCGTCGATATAGCAATATTCGAAATCATTGTTTCGAAAAATCATTTCCATGAATCGGGAAAATTTTTGGCATTATTGGCAAACATTATTGAAACCAAATGGTGAGCTCAAATGGTTTACATACCGCTGGTTTTTCTATATCCTTGTTGGCCATGGGGATGTGGTAACATGCGCGAACCAGATCAAGAGTGGTGCATATATATATATAATAGACAAGGTAATAGTCCCCAGACTTACGTGGTTTATGAACCACAAAACCACCTGCTATTGCTTTTCCACCGCTTTTCTCTTTATTCTGAATTGCGTTTTAACCGCTGGACCATCTCTTTTGAGTCCATTTTTTTACTCAAAATGTCTTTAATCTGCACTTCGAAGAAATGTGAATTTGGAGGCGCTATTTCTGGAGACTCTTACATCATTTACTGGCTTTGCAATAATTTCTCACATATGAAATGCGGTGAAATTTGTCATTTTGACCGTGTTGGCGATCTACTGGGAAAAGGTATTGGTTTGACCTGGTCCTGTATTATCTGTCGAGATATTAAAAGCCAAAAGCCAAATACGTTCACGAGGCAAAGTCGTCATCGGTTTCGGGAAGTTCGTAAACAATTCACGGGCGTGCCGACGAAAGGGCGATAATCCGGACGTACGCTTAGAGCAGTTGCTTCGCGGAAGTCCATCTTTGTATCCCGTATTATTTTTGATTAATTTTGAATGAATTTGAAGCTATTGTCCTAACTGAAACCGAGGATAATGAAATTTTTGCCTAAAAGTACACTGCCTTTCGTGAAGATCGTCCATCTTTTGGACGTTGCTTGACGTATCCGTATCACAAATTCTTTCGGAATTCAATTTACAGTTGTACAAATTCGTGGAACCAATCATACGTTATACCTATTCATAAAAACTGGTTCTAAACTAGAGAAATACCGCGGTATTGCTATGCTATCTGCGATTCACAAGCTGCTTAAGAAACTCATTACACCGCAGCTGCATCATTCATACAAGAAATTAATCCCCCCATCCAAACATGGGTTTGTCAAGCTTCCATCGATAACAACTAATTTACTAGAATTTTGTTCGATAATGCACCGATGGTTTCAGTATGGCTTGCAAACAGACGTAATTTGAATTTGTGCAAAGCAATTTCTGTTATTTTACCTGAGCAGTTTAAACTAGGACCGTGACAATTGCCTTTGTACGTCATCGATACGCAATCGACACATGAAAAGTTAATTTATGTGCCTTACCGATAAGAAAATGTGGAATGCATTACATTTGCCGTTTTACGTTTACTGTAAAACTCGAATTTGTAAAAATGTGACCAGTTTCAAGATCTTGAGCACAACGTTCGTCTCGCAACTTTCATTTAACCAACATCGCAATAACTTGATAAAATAGCTCGAAATCAAATACATAAAAACTTATTTTTCCAAAATAAACTATTATTAATAGGAATGCAACAAATCCATTTCTGATGAATTTCATTTTATTTTAAAACCATGCCATTTCGATAAGAAAACAAGTGAGAAAAGTTATCTTCGGCTTGCCGAAGATGGTATACCCTTGAAAACAAAAAAGATTTCCATACAAAGCCTTGTTTTCATATCGGTCATTTGTATGGCAGCTATATGATATAGTGGTCCGATCCGACCGATTCTTAAACTTGATCTGCGTGCAGCAAAAATAATGATATGGTTAAAATTTCAAAACGCTAGCTTTAAAACTACTGTCTATTTTTTGCATAGAAACAGACGGACAGACGGACATGGCTATATCGACTCGGCTGTTGATGCTGATCAAGAATATATATACTTTGTGGGGTCGGAGATGCTTCCTTTAATGCGTTACACATTTCTGGACAAAATTATAATACCCTTTTTCAAGGGTATAAAAAGATTAGCTGAGGGAGAAGTAAAGAGAGCCCACAGATAATGCCCTCAAACATGCTACAAACAAAGGCATGCCTGTGTACCTTTTCCTCTTTCGCATCGGACACTCGAACAACCCAAGAGTGCATTAGATTTAGTAACTTTATTTATTTAACTTTGTAATTTGTCTTTCGCGCACTACTTGTGAGTACTTCACTGATCTGGTACCGGAGCGGTAACGTCGGGAACTAACATGGACAGTGTTTTTGCGCCAGATTCAATATTTTGATTATCATTTCCTAGCCGAAGGGTTTTGCGATAGGCATTTTTTTTACCTAATTCAACCATAAAATCATCAAATAATTCAACATTTTATAAAGTTTACAATAATAATAAATATAAAATTATTGTTTAACCAACATATAAAAAGGTCATGACAATCTAGAGTTAAACTTTTTTTAGTTTTTATTCATAGATAATGAAGAGAATCGTAATACCCTTCTCTATGTTATAAAGGATGTCAGAGCAGATAAAGTTACATTTTCTTCTATTTCAATTGCTGAATTAACTCATTTCACATTTTTTCATTAAAGCTGATACAAGGTTGACGTATATAGATAGAGAGGTATAAATTTATAATCTATTAAAAAAACTCACTTGAATAGCTGCACGTGCTCCTCGGCTTATGGCTGGCATCACACTCGTATTTTTTACACATTGTTTTTTTTGATTAAACGTCATGCCATTTACTTTATAACAATTCTTTGGATTCAAATCAATGGGTTCAAAATAAATCTTAGACATATCAGATGAGTCATTGATATATTGATTTTTTATAGGAGAATCGTATTTCTCAATATTAGCTACAAAAACTTCGTGGTCGTTGGCTATTTCTGCAGATGTCATCACAATGTCTTGATTAAATGGATCTGTTTCACGAGACAAGATTTCTAAATTGTTAACTTTGGACGCTCCAGTGTTATCAGGCATACTTTTGCGGCTATGGGATGGCGAGCGTTGAGCTCTTGATAACAAATCAACCCCAGAATGTACTTTAAATGAGTCCGGTATTTCGATAGACACGGCAAAGCGCTTCGTATTATTGATAGTTTGAATAATTGGCTGAAACCGGGGTTGCGTATATTCAGCTTGACCTCGGAACCATTCATCCCGATCTCTTTGTCTCTGTTGCTCTTCTCTTCGTCGTTGACGTATACATTTTGGTGAATCGGGATTTCGTAGGCAAGCAGGTCGTTTAGTTGTACGTAAATGTGATTCGACATCAGTTGTATTTATAACTAAAGAATTTGTACTCTGCGTGGTTGAAGTCTGAGTTTCATTTGGTAGATCAATTTGAGACTTTAATAAAGGTTTACTTCCATTTAATAGTAATATAGAATTAGATTTATTTATTGGTTTTGGAAAATATGAAATGTTATTTACGTTTTCCTCATTATTAAAGAACTCTTCGATTTTTTTCCGACCATGAATACTTTCTTGGTTTTGCTGCATCCTTCGAGTTGGAGGTGCAATTGGTGCTGCATACTGAAAAAAAGGCCTTTGAGGACGTTTATTGTTTATGGCGGAGATTCCACTGATGGGTTTATCTTTGGGCTTATCTTTTTGCAAGCTTGGAAACTTTACGAACTTGGATTCAAAGTTTGTATTTGTTTTTGTCATGTTATGCAAAAAAAGAATGTGTTTCTTTAAATCATCAATATTCGATGTGGGGTCAAATTCTGGTGGCAATGGTGTACCACTGAGTAATGGTGGATTATTTTGTCTATCAGAACCGTTTGTCATTGTCAATTTTGAATTTGGTAGGCGAACAGTAGATGAATTATTAGTGCCCCATTGGAGATCAGGTGATATATTTTTTAAAGCCATGGGTACAATAAACTTTCGATCCTCTTCAGTTAAACTAGCAGGTAGACCATTTTCGTCTGTATCATCATCAAGGAGTATAATATTTTTCTGGTCCATTTCTTCCTGGATTGGGTGAATGTGGCGAGATTGTACATTAGTTAGACTAAATGTTAGTCTTTTGGTATGATCTGGTTTCACAAAACCAGTTTCGGAGTCTCGTAGGTCTACAGGTTTAATGAATGTTCCTAATTTACGTAAGCCCTCTTGATGCATGTATGCTTGCTCGTCCTTTGTTATATTAATCGGTATACTTGTATTTGCCAATTGTTCCTCGTTACTTCCAAACTGTATAAACGGCGACTTCAGGCCAAGGCATCTAAAAAAAATATAACATTATTTGTTGTATATTATCGACTTTTAAACTAATATAATTATATAGAGGAACAAACAATCGTATAGACAAATAATGTCAAAAGCCCTCTATATACAATTTCCAGTTCGGCCTAACCAATAAAATGAAACCGTGACACAATCTTTATTGTACTTATTCATTTAATTGGGACAGCACTATTTCACAATTCTGTGTGATTAAAAATATTCTATAGAAAGATTAAAAAATTATCATAATTTTAATATTTGAAACATACATTGACAGATATTTGGTTGATCGCTATAAAAACTATTTAAAACACTTCAAATTATTTTTTTTAACTCTGCTTTTATTTATTGAATCCTCTTAAATAAGAACTAACAATAAGTTTAAAAATCTTAACTTATACAAATTTTTTGTCTAAACAGTTGTTTTATTTTTCCAACTGTTCCGAGATTAAGCGTCCCTAAAAATTTCTTCGCTGGGTTGGTAGGTCCCTTTGTCGGAGACGGGAACGACTGCTGAGCTGGGTTAGATTTCTCGCTAGGTGGTTGGGGTGCGAGGAAAGCTTGCTATGATATTTTTTCATAAGCTCTGTGATTTCATTGGTTTTTTTTTATAACATTCATAATTATACCCTTGAAAAAGGGTATTATAATTTTGTCCAGAAATGTGTAACGCATTAAAGGAAGCATCTCCGACCCCACAAAGTATATATATTCTTGATCAGCATCAACAGCCGAGTCGATATAGCCATGTCCGTCTGTCCCTCTGTCCGTCTGTTTCTATGCAAAAAATAGACAGTAGTTTTAAAGCTAGCGTTTTGAAATTTTTACCAGATCATTATTTGCACGCAGATCAAGTTTAAGAATCGGTCGGATCGGACCACTATATCATATAGCTGCCATACAAACGACCGATATGAAAACAAGTCTTTGTATGGAAAACTTTTTTGTTTTCCAAGCTATTGCAACCGAATTCAACATTCATCCATTTGACATAACCATACATGATTTGTGAAAGTTTGATCCGGATCAGATCACTATATCATATAGCTGCCATACAAACGACCGATATGAAAACAAGTCTTTGTATGGAAAACTTTTTTGTTTTTCAAGCTATTGCAACCTAATTCAATATTTATCCATTTGACATAGGCATACATGATTTGTGAAATTTTGGTCCGGATCGGACCACTATATCATATAGCTGTCATACAAACGACCGATATGAAAAAAAGTCTTTGTATGGAAAACTTTTTGTTTTCAAGGGTATACCATCTTCGGCAAGCCGAAGATAACTTTTCTCACTTGTTTGTATTTAAAATCTATCCGAGTGGACAATCATTAAATGGTTTGGGGGAGACCTTGACTTAAGGGAGGTACATGGAATGTATATCTTATGAGGTTGACTTAGGTGTCTATTGGTTGGTGAGGTCAAGCGGGTGTTTCCTTTTCAGGCGTTTCCTTTGAGCGGCAAATGTGGTGGCTCTGTCTGCATCACTACGTGCCCAGCCGCCTGAGGAATTCCTTATGGGCAAAACGGTTTCAGTCGGCGGGCGAAGGGTTGGGTGGGCTCTCCACAGTGACTTATGTTTAATACCTGTTGGTGAAAGTTGCTCTATATATCGGCTCTGAGCGTATTCTTCCTCTTGTTTCAGAGCGTTGGTCAGCTTCCGTGTGGCTATTTGTAGCTTTTGTTTTGCAGATGGTGATCTGGAGGATTGCCATTCTGTACGTAAGCGTCGTTTTGCGTGGACGAGTTGCTCGATTTGTGCGTTAGTCTTATTCGGATTAATTGTAACGTTTGTGGTTTTAGGTGTTGCATTTCGAGCTGCTTCCGTAAGAATGTATTCCAGGGTTCCTGTGCAGCTCTCTATATCAGGTTTAGTATTGAGTTTTGGGTTTAGCTCAATGTGTGAACTTATATATTTTTTATACTTTAGCCAGTTCGTTTTGTGCGAAGTCAGTCTGTAAGGTGGTTTTACGTTTTCTGCGTACCGGCTGAGATGAATTAATACAGGCGAGTGATTAGATGAGAGAACTGGTAGACATTCAGCTCTAACGAAACTGCGAGGAATATTTTTCGTGACTGCGAAGTCAATCAAGTCAGGCCGCTTATTAAGGTCTGATGGCCAGTATGTGGGACTCCTAGGGGAAACATGATCAAGTTTATTAGTGGCTTTAATTAAAGCCTTATAAAGCTGTTTTCCTTTTGGATTCACAAGGCGCGATCCCCAGTGAGTATGTTTAGCATTGTAGTCGCCTGCTGCAATGATGTGTGGTCCTAGTGCATGGAAGAAATCCAGGAATTGGTCTTCCAATATTGTGAAACGAGGGGGGCAGTATACGGCCGCTAGTGTGAGGTGAGTGTGGTTCTCCAGCTGTATATTGTTAGATGTGGTCTGAAGATGAATTTCAGAAAACTCTTTGTAAAAGTGGTGCTTCATACCGTTCCTAATTAGAATGACGGTCCCACCGTGTGCTCTACCATCGGGGTGATTTTTAACATAGAAGTTGTAATCTCGTATTCGAAAATTGTATTTGCTTGTAAGATGAGTTTCCGAGAGAAGCATTACGTCGATATGCTTCTCATGTAGGAATTGAGCTAGCTCAAGTTTACGCTGTAAATCGCCATTGGCGTTTCACGTAGCTATGCGTAAGGTAGCCATTATTTATTTTGATTGTTGGGAGATAAGCATTTGTATCAATAGGTTTTGATTACGCATCATATCTTGAATGGTGGTTCGCATAAACGTCATGAATTCCATCATGCTCTGTTGTAAGGCTTGCATCATAGCTTCAGTTTTCGTTTCTTGCTGCTCAGATGGTTTATGGTTTTGTTGTGTGTCCAATTTTGTGTGTTCTTCATGTAAGGTTTGGGTGTTTTGGGTTGGAGGCGTTATACCTGATTTTAAAACGTTTGCAAAACTTATCTTGTTAGTGCTTGGTATAGTCCAGCGAGCAAAACTTGTTGGTTTCGAAAAAAGTACTTCTGGATTTGTTTTCGATGGTATCAGCGTAGCTGTTCCTTGGTGTACCCGTGCCGTGTTCATTCTTTTGTGGAGACGGGTTTTCAGCTCTTTGTGTGATTACCCCCACAGTTACTGCACTTTTTCGCGCTTGCATTTTCTTTATTAGCTTGGCAGTGTGTGGAGACGTGGAGATCTCCACAGACTACACACACTGGGCGAAGTGTGCAATACGATCTCGTATGGCCGTATTCTTGGCTGTTCTTACATTTTGCAGGAGCGTTACGTTTAATGGGGGGTTCTACTGTAATCATACGGTGCAGATGGAGCTGGAGTTTATAAATTGGATAAACCTCGTTTTTTTTTAGATGCTTGTTTTCTGGTTCAACCTCAATCGGCTTGTTTTCTGTATCTGAATTTTTAGGGCTAAGCTTCCGCTTTATTGTAATGTAGCGGTCCATTCCAGTCTGCGAGGCCGACCCAACTTTTTGGTTTGCGTTTTGTTTTGCTAGTTGTGCAGCAGTGCCGTTCGGCTCTGTTTCCGTTTTCAAAAATTTTGTTTTGAAGAGCAGAAATAAAACAATAATTATCGTACGGTTCGAATCGCAGGAATGGATCCGAGAGCATAAAGTTTAGAAATGGTTACGAGAAAGAAGAAGAATGTGTTTGTTGCTCTGAAAGGTAGGTGACATTTGGTAGAAGAGGAAATAATTACGACAATGAAAGAGTGTGTTTGTTGCTCTGAAAGGTAGGAAAGATTTGATAGAAGAGGTAAACTGAAGAAATGCAATAGAGGTCGTTGTAGTCAGAACACAGAACACGGGTGGGCATATTTTGATCTACAACGACTTAGGTATAAAGGACTACATTTTCTAGTCCGTCTATTGGAAATGTTGAATTTTAAGCGTAGATACTGACTGTCTGCATTACCATTAATAAGGTTATGGATAAAAACGATCCCCAGCATATTTGTACGGTTTATTGGAGATGGTAAATTAAATAGTAACGTTCTGCTACAAAAAAAAGGGAGGTAAAGATTTGCATACCAGTTGAGTCCCCTATAAGCGAATATTAAGAATGTTTCTTCTCCGGATTCAATGCGGCCTTGAGGGCTCTAGACGCATGATCCGTACTCCAGTATCTGATGGACTAAAGATCTATATGAGCTTTAGTTATAGAATGGGCATCGAATTCTTATGATCATCTTTTAATGCAGCCAAGCACAGCCTTGTATTTATTAATCATCGTGGAAATATGCTCGGTACATTTAAGTTTAAAATCTAATAGGACACCGAGATCGTTAACCTAGGTTAATCTTTGAACGGAAAACCAATATAGAAAGTATGTACCTGGTTAAAGCCCAAACGATATAAGCTTTAGACATAAGCTAGCATATTAACCCATTATGTTTTAAGATATTGGTAGAACACCATTCTTAAAAATTGTCCTAATCGGACTAAAGTATACATTGAGCAGAAGAAGATTTATTTTGAAAACAAATCTTAACGTCGTCGGCCTGCATAAGAATCAGAGAGTTCGTAACGGCCCAAGAAGGCGTCCTTGGGGACTACCCCAAGGTAACTCTAACAAGGTGAGAGTGTATATCTTTCAAAGGGATACGTTGGGTAGCTAGAAATCCACGTGAGAAGGTCTGAGGGAAATCCCACGAGATTGAGTTCACTCAAAAGGAGTGAGTAGAGTCAAATTCTTTGCTGAAGTTAAAGATGACATCTATTTGAAGGCCATTTCGGAAGCCATCTCTAATAAAGAGCGTCAGTTCCAAAAGGTTTGGCGTGGAGCGACCCTTTATAAAACATTTTTGGCATTGAGAAAAAAATTTAACTGCAGGGGTATTGTAAATGTAGTGACCAATTTTTCAAAAAGCTTTGGAATTGCTGACATATTACAGACGTCCCTATAATTGGTAGTATCGGAATTTTTCCCTTTTTTATGTAGTGCAAATATAAAAGGTTCCTTCCATATGGTGGAAGATAAAAATTTCCAGAGATAAGTGGAAAACTTTTAAAGTTTGAACAAAGGCTTAGCGCAATTCTTCTGCACACAGCGTGCAAGTCCATTGGGACCTGGCAAATAGACTGGTTTAACCTTCAGAAGTCCGATAACAACCTACTTTCGGACGAAGATGGTCCCAAAATAAGATTGGCTGATTGAATATTATATGTATAGGGTTGATCCGGAGGAGCAGTTATGCTCATCAGGAGTGGCATTCAGTACACGGAACTTCCCGCGTTTCAGGAGGAATGGGCTCAGTGCGCCGTGACCAGGATTTCTAGCCCACAGGGAGATATCACCATTGGTGCGGTTTACCTCCCACCCAGACACTCGATAACCGAGACCCACCTTCAGGACTTCTTCAAGACCCTCGGTTTTCGCTTTATAGCAGCCGGAGACTTTTACGCCAAACACTCCTGGTGGGGGTCCCTCACAAAAAGAACACCAACGGCATAAAGCTGTACCTGCAGTGGAAAAGTCTGGACTGCCATTCACCTGGAGAGCCCACACACTGGCCTACCCACCCTTCAAAGCAGCCGGATCTGCTGGACCTCGCCGTCTCCAAGGGGATAGGACACTCTAAGATAACATGCTCAAGCTATTATAAACTGCTATCTGACCACAGCGCAGTAAACTTGCTCCTAAACATCCCCGTCCTCAGAAAAACCTCGCCCAGAAGACTCACCAAGCAACATAGATGCGGCCATAGAAAAACTAACCAAAGAGATGCACAATGCCGCTGAGTTTGCGAATCCACCTCCACCGACTACCCCGAGAATACCTAAAAGAGACGTGCACTTGTGGTCTCCGGAAATCGCGGCCCTCGTGGCCGAAAAAAGGCGCCTCAGAAGAGTATGGTTTTCCTCGCGCAACCCCAGGGACAAGACAGCACTTAATCGTGCCACCAAGGATTTGAAGGACAAGCTATCCATCCTACGGCAGGACTCGTTTCATAGATTCCTTATGGAGCTGGAACCTGGAGACCCGCAACACAATCTGTGGAATGTCACGAGGCACATAAAAAGACCTGTGAAGAAGATATCACCCGTGCGAAAAGTGGACGGTTCCTGGTGTCGGACTGAGGTCGAAAGAGCAGAAGCCTTTGCTGATCATCTACTTAGTGCATTTTCACCGTTCGACAGATGCACTGGCGAAGAGAGAACTGCAACCATAAGGTACATAGAAAGCCCAAGTGCTCCTGGCCCGCCAATACAGCCCGTCGAACCAGAGGAGATTGCGCAGGAGATCGCCTCCCTAAAAAATGGCAAGTCACCGGGTCCAGACCGTATCGATGCAACAGCACTGAAAATGTTGCCCCTAATCTGTTCCCAAAGGCTGGCCAACATACTCAACAGCTGCCGCCGTCTAGGGTACTTCCCTGAAGAGTGGAAGCGAGCGGAAGTAATTGTCCTCAAACCTGGGAAACTGAAGACAATCTAGCCTCGTATCGTCCGATTAGTTTGCTGGCAATCGACTACAAAATACTTAAAAGAGTATTTTTGAGCAGAGTACTGGACGAGGCCGGACTGATCCCTGATCACCAGTTTGGCTTCAGACGCCTTCATGGAACACCTGAGCAATGCCACCGGATTGTTGAGAGCATACTTAAGGCCTTCGAAAAGAAGAAGTACTGCTGCGCCGTTATGCTTGATGTCAAACAGGCGTTTGACACCCTGGTCTACTGCCGCAACACCCTGGACACCCTGGCACCCTGGTCTACTTTTCAAAACGCACCTCCCAAGTTCCCATTTCGCCTTCCTTAAGTCATACACAGAGGAAAAAGAATTCCAAGTGAAATGCTGATCATCAGTCAGCACCCCTAGGCCCATAAGAGCAGGAGTACCACAAGGCAGTGTTCTTGGACCCATCTTATACACACTCTACACAGCGGACCTCCCCATCACCCCCTCCCGGAACCTCACAGTAGCCACTTATGCCGATGACACCGCCTTCCTAGCCTCCCCCACAGATCCTCAGGAAGCTTCAGCCATCATCCAGAGGCAACTGAATGCCCTCGGTCCATGGATGAAACGATGGAACATCGTGGTCAACGCTGAGAAATCCTCACAAACAACCTTCGCACTACGCAGGGGAGAATGCCCCCCCGTCACACTCAACGGGGAAACCATCCCAACGAATAACACTCCCAAATATCTAGGGCTGACACTGGACCGCAGGCTCACATGGCGTCCGCACCTAATCAACAAGCGCAACCAGGCCAACCTACGGCTTAGGCAACTGCATTGGCTCCTGGGGAGAAGGTCCAAGCTCAAAGTAAAATTCAAACTGCTTATTTACAAAGTAGTTCTGAAGCCAATCTGGACATATGAGATACAGTTGTGGTGCACGGCAAGCTGTTCTAACCGCATCAAAATCCAGCGGTTTCAGAATAAATGCCTGAGAACAGTTTCGAACGCCCATCCGTACCACGAAAACTCAATAATCCATAAAGAGCTTGGAATTAGATGTGTAGCAGAGGAGATCACCCGTCTCAGCGAAAGATACATAAAAAGACTGGACAACCACCCCAACCACCTGGCCATCAACCTCCTAGATAATAGGCAATCCCCAAGACGCCTGAAAAGGAAACACCCGCTTGACCTCCCCAACCAATAGACACCTAAGTCAACCTCATAAGATATACATTCCATGTACCTCCCTTAAGTCAAGGTCTCCCCCAAACCATTTAATGATTGTCCACTTGGACAGATTTTAAATTCAAAATAAGAATGTTACAAAAAAAAAAAAAATACCCTGATCAGTAGTCGCAGATAAAATTTGAAACGAAATCAAGGGAGAAAAAGTGACATGTTTACCCTTAGATTTCACAAAATTATAAAACTGCTTCGGATCCTGTGTAAATTGTATCCTGCAGCGGTAAATATGAATATTATAATACTCAGCAATATGCACGATGAAGTTGGACCGAGCTATTTAGGCGGCGGCTACTGTCGATATTTCAGCCCGCTCGGACTCGTAGTTTTATTTTAACAGCGTGTGAAAGCGGAAGTGTCCGCGGATTTTAGAAAAATAGAATAAGAGCAATATTGGTCGGGGATTCGATTCCTGTTTCTGGAAAGCAATAAAATCGGATGCTGTGTACGGTGACTCTTCTCCTCCGATGGCGACCATCAAAAATTGGTTTAACGAGTTTCAACGTGGTCGCACGTCGGTTATTGGATAAGCTACTTCCGGGTGCCCCAAAAACGGCTACCATGGAGGATGACGTAACAAAAATCCACGATATCGTATTGGCAGACCGCCGATTGATGGTGCGAGAGATAGCTGGGATTTCAAAAGATCGCGTGGGTCATATTTTGCATGAAATTCTGCGCATAAGAAAGCTGTAGGCGCGATGAGTGCAGCGATAGCTCACTCCGGGCAACTGGCGCAACCGTGATACCACTTCAGAGCTGTGTTTGACGCTGTTTAAACGCAATCCGAAGGAGTTTCTTCGTCGTTTCGTGACAGCCGACAAAACATGGATCCACTGGTACACACACAAAACCAAGTAACAGTCGAAACAGTGACCTTCACCAGGCGAACGTGCTCCGAAGAAGGCAAAGCTTGTCCCATCGGCCGGACAGGTTAAGGCCACCGTTTTCTGGGACTCACAAAGTGCGATCCATATCGACTACCTGGAGAAGAGCAAAAAGAGCAGTACTACGCCGAATTATTGGGCCGAGTCCACACGGAATTGAAGAAAAAACGGCCCCACTTGGCAAAGGAAAAAGTGCTCTTCCGAGCTAAAAGGAGACCATGTTGAAAAATAAATCATTTTTAAAAAATTGTTGTTTTTCTTTTGTGGGCTAAGTACTTATCGGACCACCCTCGTACTTGAAGTGATGCCATGGAAGACAATTCTTAAAATTTTGCTTGACTCTTGTGTTGATTTCGGGGGGAATTTTTATTTACGACTCCTGCTCTTAGGGTTCAAAAGATATGAGCGGTTGTGTGGTTGTCATCTGATCAGGCTGAAGAGAGATCTCGGCATTTACCTTATCCCTACCAGCGGATTATTTACGCTTGGGAGATTTATTCAGCAGCTGGAGGCTGCCGAAAAGACGATTATTTTGGTACCAATGTTAAAAAAAGAAACAGCTTTTGCAATGATCCAATGTTATTTTGATGTACAGAATATTAAGGACTTTAGGACGGGGTTTCATATTTTTTTTCTAACTTTTTGTTAGTTTCATTAATAAAAAATATTAACATTATAATATACGAAGGGTGTTCAAAAAGTATCGCGAATTTTCGCGGGTTAAATATAATCGAATTTCGATTTTTTTGTGGCGTTATGTTGGTACTCATGTCTATCACTTATGCCGACAAGCTCGGCCATTTTGAATGTTCACTTAATTGTTGACAGCTGCTTTGTTTGCACGTGTTTTGGATCGTCTTCGATTTTTCGTACCAAATTTGCTCAATTGCGACCAAAAACAGCATCGAATGAACATTGCTAAAGAGATGTTGCACTCTGTTCGCGACGACCCAAAATTTGCTCCAGCGGGTCATAACTGGTGACGAATCGTGGGTTTTTGGTTATGACGTAAAAACCAAAGCTCAATCATCTCAATGGAAGCTGACGCACGAACCAAGACCGAAAAAAGCGTGCCAAGTTGGGTCGAATGTGAAAGTTTTGCTGACAGTTTTCTTCGATAGAAGGGGCGTGGTGCATCATGAGTTCTTACCACAGGGTAGAACGGTCAATAAGGAATATTACCTGCAAGTTATGCGCAATTTGCGCGAAGCGATCCGCCAGAAATGCCCGAATTTGTGGAAGAACAAAAATGGGCTTTAGCACCACGATAACGCCCCTGCTCACACATCGTTGCTTGTGCGCGACTTTTTGGCCAAAAACAACACACTAATGATGCCGCAGCCACCGTATTTTTCTTGTTTCCTAAACTAAGAGGCCGACGTTACGACGCTACGATTGACGAGATTAAGACGACATAGAAGCAGGAGCTGAACAAGATGAAAAAAAATGATTTTTTGAAGTGCTTCGAAGATTGTAAAAACCGTTGCCACAAGTGCATAATATTTCAAGGGAATTGCTTTCAAGGGGACAAAATAGATTTTCATGAATAAATAAATAATTTTTGAAAAAAAACAAAATTCTTTGTACACACCTCGTGCATTATAATTTCTAAAAATGTGCTTCATCATTTCACTTATTTTTACTGCAGATTTTTTCGGTTCCTGTATCACTGCTACCACAATACTTCGATGCTCACGAGGGCTTAACTTTTTGTCAAATTTGCTTGTTGCAGTGTATTGATTATTTACATTTCGGACACTTCTGAGGGATCTCTCTACTATAGCTATTTTCGATTTCTCGATACGTTTTTTGTGTCATGTAAATATTTATAATTAATTTAAGGATTTCTAAGAGAATGTTTTGCTTTCTGAGCATTTTGCTCTTAATCTTCCATAATTTAAATGAATAGTGAAAGAATATGCATATAAAATAGGCTGAAAAACAAAGTTTGTAAATATAAATAATGATATGCTTTATTAGCAATACAACTTTTTTGACTCACTGTATATGAGCTACTAGTATTCCTAATATAAAAATTAATAAATAAAAAATTAAATTAAAATTAAAACTAATTCAAAGGGACAACAAGCAAGACCTGTAAATGGTATGTTAAAACAACTGTGGCAAAGCCACAGTAATTACGTTTGTAATTATTTCAATCCCAATAAAGTTTATAACCTGGTTGACACTACGTGACCACCAAACAATAATCAAAGAATTTTAATCACTATAACTATGATCGCCTTTTTTCCTTTCAATGGATATGTAAGAACGTAAATATTTATTTATTGTTCTATGGCTTTTCTCTAAATCATATCTAAACGTTGATTATGATATACGGGGTTGATTTATTATGTTTTATCTTAAAAAGAGGAGGAAACGGGTGTTGTTTTGTTTTATGCCCATATCCGTTACGAAATATGGTATTTAGATTTATGGGTGATTAGTTGATTACTATAATTTCAAACGTAGACCGAGCAACAACTCCGCAACGCTATAAAAAGATTTGTATCACAAGTAAATATTTGGTCAAATGACACATAATGGTGACTGCGTACTCATTTCCGTAATCTGTTTCTGGTAAGGGACCAATTGTGTTCATTTGAACTGAAAGCTTTATCAAAGGCTTTAGTAGTTTTTTCAGTTATGCTTATTAGTTTTTTTGTTGACAGTTAGAGAAGCGCTTGATATAAATATATAGGTAATATAAATATAAATAATGACAAGAGGTTCAGAAAATCTAAAAAGAATTAACTCAAAGTTTGAAATCAAACAATGAAATGGGGATTAAGTCTCAAGGATTTGTATATCCTTACATAGGGTATTAATATTTTTGTCACAAGAGTGGAACGCCGTTCCATGTTTCTTAAGACATAAAGTTGATATATGTCAGAGCTGGAAAATTTCGTACGGATCGGCCGACTATATCCTACAAAACTTGTCTTTCTTGTTTTTTTTTATGTATTCTTGTTTTATGAATATACAACGTATGATAAAAGACAAGTAAATTTTTTTATATTTTGAAATACATAGAAGAAATACAAGAACATTGAATTCAATCCAAATGGTTTAACTTTATATTACTTAGGGCAAAGATGTTGACATTGTTCCCATTCTAAAGTATTTGATTTGTCATTCTTTTTCTTATGGATAAGATAAAGTGGACAATTACTTATAAGTGGAAATACTCACAAATTTTAGTTTTTAATCAACGCGGTACTTATAGATATTGACAAAATCATTTTTGGCAATAAAAGCTTACAAGTATATACTGCTTAAAACAGTTGTGAAGGTTTTGCCAATAAACAAAGTTCGTCGCAATGAAGAATCGTCTAATTTGTTTGTTAGCTATCGCAGCCTACATTATACCAATTTTTGCGTCTAATAATTACCTTTGGGGAGAAATCTCTGTAGATGATTATATGTTGGCTAAGGATAAGGTGTCCAAAGCTTTTTTTGTTGGCCTTGTGCAAACAAAAAAATATGTTTTTAAGCAAAAGGTAAGATAAATCTATATAAATAAAAAAAAAATAATTCGAATTGGTTACTTTTCAGGATAACTTAAATGCGTTGACTATTACGGCTATAAAAGTAACAGATAACAAAAAAAAAAATGGAGCCACGGCTGAACTAGTCACCGGTGGACCCGGATCAAAGGGGGCTACAATTTTATTTCAGTCCAAACGAGGTTATGGAATTAATAATGTTGTTGAGATATGGGGCCGGTGAAATTTTTGGTTTACAAAAAAGAAACGAAAATGTCACAATGTATTTCTTATCTGTCAGCTTTCACTTTGTACTAATAATCAGACACGTTAACATCATAAAAACGATGTAAAACAATGTTACCCCAAAACAAGGGTCTTCGACTTAAATTTTTTTTCTGTATATCAAAGTAGGCCACTTTGTATCCAAACAGGCCTATATAACGAGGTCTATTGTTGTCGTTCTCAACAGTAAAGTTTCAATTATACACCAAACTCGTCAATAAAATGTACGTCTGCAGCGTTTTATTTTTATTATTGAGTACCACCTATTCAATATATGGTCTAGGCGGAAATTCGGGAGAAGGTAATGATTATACTTATGGAACCAAAGGAACCACTGACACTCTCATTGCCCGGGAGACTGTAACGAAAACAAAGATGTTGCTTCAGACTACATCTAAAACATACACTCTAACGCAAGCAGGAACAGCAAAGACAATAACATATATACAAATAACAGATCTGAAACGTATTCGTGGTGCGAGCGCTGAAATAACAGCTGGTGGTGTAGGATCCACGACAGTTACAATTAAATTTACTTCAGCGCGAGGATCCGGAATTAAATCTCAAGTGGAAATATGGGGCTCAACATAAATAAGCATATTGTTAATAAAAATAAAAATACAAAAAAGGGCCATGCAACCAAAATTAATTTTGTTTTAAATTTTTTGTTTGTAATTCATACAAAAAGCAATAAAAATTAATATTCGTTTAAGCCCCGAATATTTTTAAATGAAATCCATTCTTTTTAAACTTCAATTTAATAACAAAATCTACTCTAAGAAAAAGTTTTTTTTAAATTTTTTTAAAAGCAGTACTTAATGTTTCATGAATATATGAATGTTAATAAAAATTAAAAATGGTCATGCAACCAAAATTAATTTTGTTTTTAATGTTTTGTTTGTAATTCATACAAAAAGCAACAGATATGCATATATTTTATCCCAAACTCATTGCAAGTGCAAAGTAATCTGACCACACAAAAATGTTATTCGAACAACTATTTGAATTGAATTGGGATTGGGATTTTCGATATTCATGATATGTGCACATATCGCTCTCCCTTACTTATACATATATGAATTATATAACAGAGAGAATGATTTTTTAGAACTTATATAAAAAAGAAATGCATATAAGAGCTATTAGAGGCAAAGTGTTCTAATAGCTCTTATATGCATGTCTTTTTATACCCTGTACCCATTAAAAATAGGTGAAAAGGGTATCATAATATGGTGCAAATGTATGTAACAGGCAGAAGGAAGCATCTCCGACCCCATAAAGTATATATATTCTTGATCAGCATCAACAGCCGAGTCGATATAGCCATGTCCGTCTGTCCGTCCGTCCGTCCGTCCGTCCGTCCGTCCGTCCGTCCGTCCGTCCGTCCGTCCGTCCGTCCGTCCGTCTGTCCGTATCAACGCCTAGATCTCAGAAACTACAAGAGCTACAAACATGTGCCATATATCGTTGGATAGGTAATTACCATACGCAGTACAAGTTTGTTTTTTTATTTTGATATCACTCCCCGTTCCCCCGCAAACAGCAAAAAACTGCCACGACCACGCTCCCCCGCAAACCTCAAAAAACTGCCACGCCCACAATTATTGTCCTAATGCTATGCAATTCGGCATGTGCGTTGGTGCGTATAAAAGCTATCTAATTTTTAAATTTGAATCAAATCGGATAAGAAACACGGAAGTTATGCCACATGCAAAATCTATGGCAAGGGAAGCAGAAGCGCGGCAAAACACGCATTGCGCGACGCCGACTGCGACGTTGACAGCGAAATGTGTATGGCTTTATGACACACGAAACTTATTTTCATAACCAAAATCATACCAAATTTATATTGTTATGGTGCTCTTTTCTAATAGAATATTGTTTCATTTATTTATTGATACTAAATAAATAAATTGTAAGCATGTCTAAGGGTACAGGGTATTTTGCAATCGGGAAACTCGACTGATGCTACCTTACTTGTTTACATAAGTTCTATGCAAAGTTCTACAATGCAATCCACAGTGACAAATCACCGGAATCTGCAGAAATATAACCTCAGAGATGAGATAAATATTTTTTCTTTTCATTACAAATATTTTCAATATTTTTATATATGAATATTTTTTTTTTTGATGATAGTCAATAACTGAAAATAATATGGCCAATGTGGTTAATAATGTAGAGATTGTAGACCACACAGGTGGTATTGAATGATCATACTTTTTGTTAAATGAGAAAAGCCAACACAAAAAACACTTCAATTATTTAAATAAAAAATAAATTAATAAATTTATGTTTCGATTAAACCAATGACAACTAATCAAGTAAATTATTATTACTTACTGATTAAATTTTTGAATGGAACTCCCAAATTATCTGAGCGGGTGCAAGCCATATTTCAGTTGTACATTTTACCAATAAAAATGAGTATATTAAAAAACCATTGTACCAAAACCCAAAAGAGGATTGTTCTCACAATATAAAATTTCAAATTCTGTTTGAACTTACGTAATAATTAGTTACTTGATAATGTTATTTGGTCTATGTCAATATGCAATAAAAAAAAAAGAATATAAAGAAAACTTTGATAAGTCAAATAAATGCTAAACGCCGAATTCTCGAATACAAACAACCACTGTAAAAAAACATGCAGTCATATTCGTAGAGTCTTTTAATAATACGTGAACAATACTAAATGCAAAAAAAGAGAGATTAAATAGTGGAAAATCCAATTTTCCATCTTAATATACAAACCCCTACTCTATTAACCCTCGAATAAGCGGTAAGGTCCCTGGGGATTTTTCTGATTTTCAAGTGAAGATTACGCTTAGTTCCACCAAGGAAAAGTACCCATGACCGAACTCCTACTCCCAAATAAAAGTCTTACGCGGCTTTATGACTTATTTCAAGGCAATCGGTTAATTAATTTATAAGTAATAGCTCTCTACTTTTTTTCCTCTTTTATCAGGGGTTAGGCCCGTAGGGACCTACATGCAAGTTGTATGGAATGTTTATACAAAAGAGATTTTTTTCCAAAAATATGATTATTATATATGTCGCAGATTATTTTCATATTCAGTATTATAACGAATTATAACATTGTAACAGATAATTTTCAAATTCAAATTGTAACGAGCATTGCATTATCTCGTTTGCAATGTTCTTTCTCTCTGTATTCTCTCTCTGTATGCTCGAGCGTGGTAGACAACTATTTCTAGTTGCTACCTAACGTAGTCTGACCGCGAGTAAGGGCGAAGGGGAGGGAGCGTATGTGGCGGAGACGTCTGTGCGAAAAGGAGGTACCGATTAAGTACCGTTGATCGTGCATTAGAGTTGTGTGCATGAGCATGGTGAGATAACACTGTGTGATGGTATATGTGTATGCAAAGGAATCGCTACACCATGCATTTCATCATGATGCGTGGTAGGTATATGCACAGAGTTGATTTCATCACTTGATGAAGGAAAGTAAGAGGAAACAGACATGCCGCGCTCCCAAACAAAGATCAGAAAACGTGGCGCCAAAGCCGTGCAGAGGAGTGATTCTGAATCCGAATCGGCATATAATCCAACTGTATCTCCGACATATAAAATAAATAATAATATATTATTAAAAATTAACAAAATAGTTGCACCACGGGAACATCGTCCATCATTTTATTTGTGCAGGGAACTGAACAATCGCCAGGGAAAAACGCGCTTCTACTACGCGCTTGTAACAAAGCGGTTTGTATGGAACATTCTGAACAAATGCAGCGCTGCGAAACTTGTACAGCACAAAATTAAAGTTTAAATTAATGTAATTAACTACAATTTTTACTTTTTAAATAAAAAAAAAATATTAAATAAAATAATGAACAAGTAATTTTGTCTATTTATTAAACATTTGTGTGTAGCGCTTAGCATGCAAAAAAATTCGCTTTTGTATGAACATTCCATACAAATTGCACTGAGGCCCGTACGGACCTTACCGCTGAAATAAGGGTGAAAAGGTTACCGCTAATCCGAGGGTTAAACAATCTACCTAAAGTCGAAATAGACGTCTTCACAGAAAAAGCCACAACACATAATATAGAAAAGGCAGAAGAACAAATTTCAAAATCAAATTTAGAAGAGGAAAATTCAAATAATTTTACAATTGCGCGTGTTTTGACACTTAACTCTTTATTAAAACTGAAAAATATTTTAGAAGCGGTTACATTCACAAATGAGTGATACCATAAAGTAATATATATGTACATTGCACTAACGAATTGCAAGAAATGCAAGTAGAACTTGTACTCTCGAAGAAATTGCTTTTCAATAGATGCTATCTTTAAGGCGACAGGCTAAAAACGGGTTTAAGGAGTTACTCGGTGGTTTCTGCCAGACTGCCAGTGTCAAAGATCAGGAGTAATCGACGACGACCGCGACTCGACCGATTCCCAATTCCTGATTTTTTAGAGAACAATTCCGGCTACCATTCATCGAATGGCGGTTGGCCGGAAAACACTAAAAATTCTCATTGATATGGAGGCGACGAAAAAGTATTTAAAGCCCGTTGTTTAAGCATTGAACATGTGTTTATATTAAAATATAAAAGGAATGTAAAAGGGATTGGATCTAATGATCTAATAAGTAATGCATTTTATGACTGATCCCTTGAACGCACATATAAACCCATGCGTAAGGTGACACGCTAGTTGGAAAACAACTTCCCCATTTAACGGAATCACAGGCTTTAAGTTGCTAATGCATGAGGAATCCACTCTTAATATACAAACTAAAAAAGTTTTGTTTTAAAAAAGACGACCTGATGTTTCTTCACTGCGACAATGTGAACTTTACTAGCATAGAGTCCAGAGTCAATAAAAAAGGTGTTAATCAAAATTAAGAAAAAGAATCTAAAGTCTCCTCCGACGCCTCACAAATCTTGCCATACAGCACAAAAGTTGTGGCAACCAGTCGCACTGAGGATTAAAACCTGGTGTACCCAAAACGTACCCACACCGAGTTGCTGAGTTCGTTACAAAAAAAATTAAATACCTTCTTACATCCACCACATGAGTTGTTGATAACAAAGTACTAGATGAGACAGACGCCAGAAACAAGCGTTTTGTAATCGACTTCAGGAAATTGAACGAGAAAACCATCCCTGATAAATACCGCTTGCAAAGTATCGAACTGATACTGGCAAAGCAAACATTGGCAAGGTTAAATATATTACTTTAAGCCCTGGATCTAAAAGCCAGGTACCACCAATATTAATCGCTAAGTAAGATAGCGAAAAAAAAATAATTTCCTATCAATGGAATAAAGTATGAATTGTGCCGCTTGCCCTTCGGATTAAAGAATGTTAAAAGAATTTTTTCATGAAAAAAGATATACCAGGCAGATGGACAGGTTTTAAAACTTTTTTGATTCGAAAATCATTGAAAAAATATTATTTTTTTAAAACCTAAGGCACGCATCAATGTCCGATCGCGATGGTTGAGGTATCAATTGACGCCTATTTCAGAAGCGGTTCAAAATAAAGATGAAATCAAAATAAAAGAGTAATAAAGAGTAAGAGTAATGAAAGTCGTTGTTTTCTCATCTTGCATTTCATCTCCAGATACATGCTAACATTCTAATCAGAAAATGTATTTTTAAATTTGTGAACTAGTTTTCTAACATTAAATTTTGTGTACTATTTCTATGAATGAAGGTTGTTTTTATGAAACTGATAAGCGGAAAGCCACTAATCTACTGATCGACGAAAGAACTAAAAAAAGAAGCAGCAATCAAATTACCTATTTCCTAAGACAATATTAGGACTTCGATGTACTGACATCCCGAAGCGCAGTGGCTGACACTGGCTTAGTTACTTAATTACTAACCTATCACACTAAGCCAAAGTTTTGCTCTCCAACAGTATATAAGACGTGCCATCTTCAATAGAAGACAATAATCTTCAATAGCCTTAATAACTCAAAAGAATTCGATTGGATTTATTTTCTCTGATCTTGCCCCTGTGCAATCAAGCAACGCACAACGCAACGCCGCGCACAGGACTCATTCCTTGCTAGGCTTCATCATCGCCCTTGCATGTACTTTCAAGCGATCCTACAGGTAACTACCCCATGCTTCCCGTGTCTGATCGGTTCTGTCCCACATTTCGTATCACCCATGCCAAGGGTGAAACACATACCTTACCTTGGGCACGAAGGACTGGTGACGGAGTATATGGTAAAGTGTCGTCTCCAGCAAGTTTACAGGGAAAGTGACGCTATAATATGCGAAATACATGATGTATTAAAAAGCGTGTCTAGCGGTTGACTTGCCCAAATCGAGGGATTTTCCTTTGGCAGCTAAAAGGTTTATTTTTACAGGACCATTTCTTTAAACTTGCTGAGTGATCATCTGTATTCATCTGTAAGGAATGTTAATGCAAGATTGGTTGCTAAACTTTTGAGCGAAGTGGTGCTAGATTGAAGTTGTGTTCGAGTACCAAATAATAATAAGTTACAGTCCACTTAATACGATGAAAAATAATATTTAAAAGGAAATAATACATCGAAAATATTCTTTCAGGACAAATCGGGGAACAAGGCTTTGTTTCGATATATACCAGTAACGTCGCATACGTCTAGAAACGTGAAGGTTTTTGCTTGCATCAATTAAGGGTCACCCTGTACACTTACTACCGACGAACTAGTAGGTGGGGCTTAAGAGCAGGTCTGTTTAAAATGGACAAGCGATATAAAGCGGACTCTGAAGTGAAAAAAAACTGGTCTGGTCTGGCATGTCGCAGCACATTTAAAGGGAATATCACTGAGCGATACAGATTTATGAATGGACCAGATTTACCAGGTTAACTAGCAAACAATGTAAAGGAAATCCACACCAAGGGTAGAATTTAAATAAGTTATTGGAACAAAGGGCGTCAAAGAACAGAAAAGCCCCGTGGAAAACCCATATCATGAGTGGAATTGATGGCAGCTGTTATGGGGCTATAAATATGCAAATATTTGGATTCTGAGCTGTCAATCAGAATTGAAAAAAGCATATGGACTGAGGTTCAAGATGTTTTGTTTTGGATAAGTTAGGACGATCGTACAAATCCCTTGTTTGTTGATTTAGAAGTTAGATATATTCTAGGCGAATTGGAGATTGACTTTTGACACTGTGCACCTTTAGAACAAAATGTTGCGAATGGACCGACCAAATGGACTACAAAATGCGGGATTTTCGGATCCAAAAGGTGGTTTAGTGGTCATGAATTCTTGATGCAGGACGAGTCGAGGTAGTTATCGAAAGCTGAAATCGTTGTATATAATGGCTGCTTATGCCGTAACATTTCGTTAGAATTCAAGAATTCCTAAGCCGTAACACCGAATCACCTGTTGATCGGTAACTAGAGGGCACTACGTAAACACGTTACAATGGAGTGGATTACGTGAACGTGGAACAATGAAGTGCACGTTTACTGGATAAGGTTATCCGGGAGTGCTGTGATCCTGGATAGTACTGTGGTACGCATACATAAAGGACTAGTTTCCCTGACCACGGTAAAGTTAGCTTATTGGGCGTCAGAGATGGTTATAATTAGAATCATTGTAAAGCTGAAGACCGGCAAGCCACAAATGTAAGCGCGATTTCAGCCTATTGCGTATACCAAAAAGGACCAAAACATTTTGATGACATTTTATTACATTACATTTTTGTTAATGCGCTTATACCCTAAGACAATTAAGTTTCCGGAAAATGTTCTTTAAAAATGCCCGCGCTGAATAATTTCAAGCGCTTTTTTTTGTTAAGTTGGTTGAATCTTCTATATATACGATGCCTAAAATGAGCGCGATCTGCCAACCATTTTGTTTGCAGAAGCTGCTGAAATCAGCCGACCTCAGTAGTGTTCTGCGATTTTTCCAATGCAAAAAAATATTGAGTAAAGAAATTGCATCAAATTTTGTGTTTTGAACCAAATTTCGTGTGCGGAATCGTTGCGAATGTTGGGAAGGGCTTAGGGCTTATGGTGAATCTATTCTATCGAAAACACAAGTCTACGACTGGTACAAAGCTTTTAAGGATCGTCGAAGACATGCCTCGTTCCCGTCGTCCTTCGACGTCTAACACTGAGGTCCTAACATTAAAATGTGAAGGAAATCGTGCTCGTTAATGATCATGTGAGTATTAGAGAGATAGCACATAAGCTAGAGCATGAGACGCGTCAATGCTCGGTTTGTTCCAAAATAGCTAACGCGCCATCGCACCGAGCTGTACTTATGAACGATTTTAAGAACAAAAACCCGTTCCTACGTACCTACGTAGTATGATGTAGTATCATGCGACAGTACTCCTTTATGTACAGGGGAAGTTCCTTAATGTGAAGAAAATTTCGGTTACAGATTTTGTTTGGTACAAGTGGCTGGCTTTTACTATAGAGTTAATTTACTATAAGTTAATTTTTGGATCAAGGTGCAACATGAATTGAAACCATTTCCCTACGACCCCGAATAAAGCGACAGTACTAGCGACAGCTCCGACTAGTCACAACACGGCGATTTGGCGCTCGTTTAGTGAGCCACTCAGCAGAAGCGACCAGCAAATGAACTGAAAACAGTAGGCTATAGAATCTGTCTACTTTAACCTACTTCAAATTTTTAAAGGCAGGCCATGTGTCTACTGCATGTTCGAATTGCCAGGAGGGTACATCGTGGGTCCGGAGTGACTATGTCAAAGATGTCAAACTGTGCACCTTGCTTAACTCAATTATAATTAAATGACAATTTGGTTAATGATTCCACTCCTGCTTAGGTTGTGGACCCGTCTATCTGGTCAAGGACGTCGTCCTACATCCTACAAATTGGCTTATGTTTTGATAGACGATCATGATTTTAAATTGTGTTATATGTAGTTCAAGTCAGGCGGAAGATTTTGACCCACAGAATCGGTCTAACAATTACATTTAGCTTACTTCATAATGTTTCATGAGAAAAGTGTATTATACCACAAGAAAATTATGTTTCCGGAAAATTGTGAATAAAATGAAAAGTTTTTAATTTTCATCAATATTTATTTTATCGCCTAGAAAATATGCTCCTGAATATTTTTTTTCTTTCTAACATTCTTAATTTGTATTTAAAATCTATCCGAGTGGGCAATCATTAAATGGTTTGGGGGAGACCTTGACTTAATGTATATCTTATGAGGTTGACTTAGGTGTCTATTGGTTGGGGAGGTCAAGCAGGTCTTTCCTTTTCAGGCATCTTGGGGATTGCCTATTATCTAGGAGGTTGATGGCCAGGTGGTTGGGGTGGTTGTCCAGTCTTTTTATGTATCTTTCGCTGAGACGGGTGATCTCCTCTGCTACACATCTAGTTCCAAGCTCTTTATGGATTATTGAGTTTTCGTGGTACGGATGGGCGTTCGAAACTGTTCTCAGGCATTTATTCTAAAACCGCTGGATTTTGATGCGGTTAGAACAGCTTGCCGTGCACCACAACTGTATCTCATATGTCCAGATTGGCTTCAGAACTACTTTGTAAATAAGCAGTTTGAATTTTACTTTGAGCTTGGACCTTCTCCCCAGGAGCCAATGCAGTTGCTTAAGCCGTAGGTTGGCCTGGTTGCGCTTGTTGATTAGGTGCGGACGCCATGTGAGCCTGCGGTCCAGTGTCAGCCCTAGATATTTGGGAGTGTTATTCGTTGGGATGGTTTCCCCGTTGAGTGTGACGGGGGGGCATTCTCCCCTGCGTAGTGCGAAGGTTGTTTGTGAGGATTTCTCAGCGTTGACCACGATGTTCCATCGTTTCAGCCATGGATCGAGGGCATTCAGTTGCCTCTGGATGATGGCTGATGCTTCCTGAGGATCTGTGGCGGAGGCTAGGAAGGCGGTGTCATCGGCATAAGTGGCTACTGTGAGGTTCCGGGAGGGGGTGATGGGGAGGTCCGCTGTGTAGAGTGTGTATAAGATGGGTCCAAGAACACTGCCTTGTGGTACTCCTGCTCTTATGGGCCTAGGGGTGCTGACTGATGATCAGCATTTCACTTGGAATTCTTTTTCCTCTGTGTATGACTTAAGGAAGGCGAAAAGGGAACTTGGGAGGTGCGTTTTGAAAAGTAGACCAGGGTGCCAGGGTGTCCAGGGTGTTGCGGCAGTAGACCAGGGTGTCAAACGCCTGTTTGACATCAAGCATAACGGCGCAGCAGTACTTCTTCTTTTCGAAGGCCTTAAGTATGCTCTCAACAATCCGGTGGCATTGCTCAGGTGTTCCATGAAGGCGTCTGAAGCCAAACTGGTGATCAGGGATCAGTCCGGCCTCGTCCAGTACTCTGCTCAAAAATACTCTTTTAAGTATTTTGTAGTCGATTGCCAGCAAACTAATCGGACGATACGAGGCTAGATTGTCTTCAGTTTCCCAGGTTTGAGGACAATTACTTCCGCTCGCTTCCACTCTTCAGGGAAGTACCCTAGACGGCGGCAGCTGTTGAGTATGTTGGCCAGCCTTTGGGAACAGATTAGGGGCAACATTTTCAGTGCTGTTGCATCGATACGGTCTGGACCCGGTGACTTGCCATTTTTTAGGGAGGCGATCTCCTGCGCAATATCCTCTGGTTCGACGGGCTGTATTGGCGGGCCAGGAGCACTTGGGCTTTCTATGTACCTTATGGTTGCAGTTCTCTCTTCGCCAGTGCATCTGTCGAACGGTGAAAATGCACTAAGTAGATGATCAGCAAAGGCTTCTGCTCTTTCGACCTCAGTCCGACACCAGGAACCGTCCACTTTTCGCACGGGTGATATCTTCTTCACAGGTCTTTTTATGTGCCTCGTGACATTCCACAGATTGTGTTGCGGGTCTCCAGGTTCCAGCTCCATAAGGAATCTATGAAACGAGTCCTGCCGTAGGATGGATAGCTTGTCCTTCAAATCCTTGGTGGCACGATTAAGTGCTGTCTTGTCCCTGGGGTTGCGCGAGGAAAACCATACTCTTCTGAGGCGCCTTTTCTCGACCACGAGGGCCGCGATTTCCGGAGACCACAAGTGCACGTCTCTTTTAGGTATTCTCGGGGTAGTCGGTGGAGGTGGATTCGCAAACTCAGCGGCATTGTGCATCTCTTTGGTTAGTTTTTCTATGGCCGCATCTATGTTGCTTGGTGTGGAAAGAGGGGTATCTGGGTACTGGGAGGAAAGCATCCAAAACGTAAACTTGGGGGCATTTGTGTGTTTCCCGGTGAGTCTTCTGGGCGAGGTTTTTCTGAGGACGGGGATGTTTAGGAGCAAGTTTACTGCGCTGTGGTCAGATAGCAGTTTATAATAGCTTGAGCATGTTATCTTAGAGTGTCCTATCCCCTTGGAGACGGCGAGGTCCAGCAGATCCGGCTGCTTTGAAGGGTGGGTAGGCCAGTGTGTGGGCTCTCCAGGTGAATGGCAGTCCAGACTTTTCCGCTGCAGGTACAGCTTTATGCCGTTGGTGTTCTTTTTGTGAGGGACCCCCACCAGGAGTGTTTGGCGTAAAAGTCTCCGGCTGCTATAAAGCGAGAACCGAGGGTCTTGAAGAAGTCCTGAAGGTGGGTCTCGGTTATCGAGTGTCTGGGTGGGAGGTAAACCGCACCAATGGTGATATCTCCCTGTGGGCTAGAAATCCTGGTCACGGCGTACTGAGCCCATTCCTCCTGAAACGCGGGAAGTTCCGTGTACTGAATGCCACTCCTGATGAGCATAACTGCTCCTCCGCGTGCTCTGCCAGATGGATGGTTGGCATGAAACAGTTCGTACCCGCTAATTTTAAAGTAGGATCTGGGACAAAAGTGAGATTCCGAAACTAGAAGAACATCGATATTGTATGTTTTGATGAGATGCTCTACTTCAGCTTTGCTGCTCTGCACGCCGTTTGCGTTCCAAATAACTATGTTAAGGCTTATTTGCATTACTTTCTGTTGAGGATGGGAGCTTTAAACTGCATCATCTGCGAGAACATCTGCAAGATCAACTTTTCCATCATCCTCTCAATCGATCCTTCCATGCGGGCAAGCATCGTATCAAGCTGGTTGGGTTGTGGGGCTTCGGGAGTGGTATGAGGGGTTTGTTGGGGATTCATTGGCTGTGTCACTTGGTTTCCTAGGAGTACGTCCCTATAACTTGTACCATTAATGATAGTTGGTATCTGGATGAGATGTGGTTTGTTGCTACTCTCAACGGGTCTGGCTTTAGGAGATTGCTGCGCCTTTGCCACATTTCACGCAGCGATGTTCCAGGAAACAGTAGCGAGCCCATGACATATGAAACATTGTGGAACATCGTTGAATTTCAGTGGGGGCTCTACGGTGACGACTGATCTGCAAATCCTCTTTATTTTGAAAACCTATGTGTTGATGCTCGCTGGTTCTAGGTTAACAAAGAAGATCCCCAGCGGTTTTTTGGATTTCCTGCCAATGGGATTGTGCAGATCCCTCACAGTATGGCCGTATTTGTGGAATTCTTCTTTAATTTCAGTCTGGTCCGTTGAGTGGTGAGGTCCCTTGATGACCGCCCTGTAAGCTCTCTCGTCCTTTGGTTGGAAGGTGCGGTGTCTTTTGTTATGTGCCACGAGGTGCTGGCGTAGGGCTGTGTAGGACTCCTTGTCTGGCATCATTATGCGTACGTTATTATTTCTCTCCGTTTTATAGAAGAAATCCTTTTTGGTTCCGACTAAAGTCGATATCATCTTGACAACCGCTGTAATGTCAGTCACGTGTGGGATGTAGATCGGAGGAGGCTTGAGGGTCTTCGGGAATGGGATTGGTTTCTCTTCTGTTTTAGATGCCACTGCCTCTGAGGCAGTTTCGGGTTCGTCATAATCGTCGTCATCTTCTTTGCTTGAGAGGAGGGCAAAGGGGTTGTTTGCCAGCTTGCTGCGCAGAAATGCGCTGGTGCTAGGTGTGACGTTTGGCTTCTCTCCTTGCCTATTACGCGCGGACTTGCGCTTGATCTTGCTGGGCTCCGAGAAAGAAGAGCTCCAACTTGAGTCTCTGCTCGAGCTGCACTTTCTTGCTTTGAGGGCCTTCTTGCAGGGCATTGTTTGGCCGAGCTTGATGGGACGCGGCGGGCCCTGCCAGTCCATACTCTAGGTTGGCGTTCTATAACGTTTATGCAGATAATTAGTCACAGCAGCAACGGCAGCGATGGGGCAACGGGCACGGAGTGGGACTCCGCTCTTGGCAGCCCGACCCGGCCCGTAAAATGCGCAATCCACCAAGTCCCAAGTGCGGGAATAACAAAACACAAAATTCCGAAAAATAATTCAATTTAAAACCGAAATCAAAGTTCCTTTTTGATGAACGATTTTTCAATGAGCGATACACATATGCCGCCTCTTTTTCCAATCATCAAAACATGCCTTGTAGGCGCTGTCCGGGATCCCCCTAGTTCCCTCTGCGAATTTTCTTTTACGGCCAATGTTTTCCAACATTCACAACGACTCCGCACACGAAATTTGGTTCGAAAGCGCTACCTACTTAACAAAAAAAAAAGTTAAATTCAGATGGCTTCAGACAGTTTTTAGTGTATTTTTTATTTGTCATTGTTGTTGTGGTGTTCGTCCATTTAACAGGGATTCGAACACGGAACGGGCAACGCCACTCATGCTCTCACCAATATATTTACTATTTAAAGATAATTTTTGATGAATATAGTTTAATTATCGTGAATATTTTTAGATTATAACTAGTGTCGAAACGAACGGAAACTAACGGAAACTTAACAACTTGACCGACTTATTAACGAAAACTTGGCCAAACGAGTGCCAAAACATAATTACTTTGGTGTATGTCGTCTACTTGTATGTATAGAACTTT
The DNA here is from genome assembly GCA_035047645.1 of Drosophila merina. Lineage (NCBI taxonomy): Eukaryota > Metazoa > Arthropoda > Insecta > Diptera > Drosophilidae > Drosophila > Drosophila merina. Next base: position 20,753,579 of record JAWNPH010000089.1, on the reverse strand, counting down.
TACATTGCGCACACAAAATTTCGTTGTAAACTTTAAATACTGTATTAATATGATGATTTTGTACCAATATGTATTATTCAACCATAAAACCTATAGAAAATCAATAAATACTTACATCCATGTTGGATCCCCTTGCAATCCTGTAGCAGTATTAACCTTTGGAAAGAATATTAATGCGGGCCAAATCCAAAATAAAATATTTTCTTTTAAAAACACCATTTTACTTAAAAAGAAGAAACACAAGTTATTTCTTCAGGTGACAAAATGTGTTTTAGAACAATATCTGATAGTTTTACTAATATTTAATTTATTGACTTTTTAAGAGAAGCACATAAAAATATTATTGTATTGAATATTAATTCGTCCTTCGGTTAAAACGGCTTCAATTCGTTGAGGTGAACTGGAAAGTAAATAAACCATTTTTTTTAAATGTGCTTGTATATTACAATAATTTTTTTTTCGCAATGATAAATAGACTTCAACTAGGTAATCGGTAATAAGTTAATTACATTTTTGTTTCACAATGAAATGTGGACTTATCCTAGGTAATCGGACATAAATATGAAAAACATGTAGCAATAAAATAATAATATTATATAAGAATAGGTATATAACTGCATTTATGTAAATAACAGATAACTATGTGTAGACAGTGTGAATATGTTACATAGTTTTTTCGCTTTTATTTGTTGCTTTACTTTTCTAAGTTCTCCCATAAAGTATAAACACTGCGCGTCACAGAAGAGGTGAATTTTTTTAAGCTAAGGGCAAAAATTTGTTACCATTTTTTTCCAAGTTATTCTTTCATCGTCGCTTTTAATTAATTGTAATTAACTAATTTTTGAAATTATGTTTTAGACACTTAAAAATTGGGACAAAAAGTTCGCGTCATAAGTGCGAACCCTTTTTAAGTTCCCTTTTGACTCCAGAAGATATTTTTTGGTTCCTAGAGCACTTTAGCGACTATAATTCTGGAGTTGATCTGCTGTATTTGCTGCACGTCCTGCAGCTACTCTCGGCTAGTGACACTCGTCCTTTGAGAATGAAACAAATGCGTTGCTGCAGAACACCTTTCACATTTTCACAAGTACTTATCGGACCACCCTCGTATTTATGTAAGTATATAAGATTACAAAACTGAAAGCAATAAAATAAGGGAACACTTGCCTAGTCGGCAAACCGACTGTACATTACTGGATAAGGCTGACCATTGGTGAGTATGGATAACTTACCACGCCGCAAACAAATGGTAGCCGGCCACGGCCCCGAAAGGCGGCTATGCTTAGTCTACACTTCAGAAACATTATGGTGATCAGAGAATTTTCCACTATTCCTATCAGCTACTTCCTACTCTGTATTTTTTATTAACTATTTTCACATTAGAAGTAAGACCGTGTTCGGCCAATTTGAAGATGTTGTATTTCCGGTGCATAGTTCTTCTCCACACTAGATGGATCAGGATAGAAACCGACACCAGCGCAGATATTATGTGATCCAGTGGACTTCTTTTTTTCCTGACCTTCCGGATTACTTGCCGGTTTTGATCCTCGGAAGGCTAGCCTTTTGTTTTTGTCTCTGCATCATCTAATAACGTGTTGGGGCTTAGGTGGCTTTTATGCTTTTTGCATTGCGCTGCATTTCCTGCATTTAGGCCTGAGGCACAACTACTAAATCGTGGGTGTTCAGTTTTTAGAAATGTTTTTTTTGTGCAGATAAGAGAGAATAGGGTGTAGAAAAAATTACAAGGAAGAAGAGCGCGTTTGCTCTGAAAGGAAGGTGAGAACAGATGATTTGATAGAAAAGAAAATAGAGAGTGAAGTAATTCCATAGAGGCCAGTATAGTCCGAATACATTACCCTATAAGGGTGGGCATATGTTGAAATACAACGGCTTTGGAATAGAGGACAAAAATTTCTTTAGAGAGGGTAAATCAATTACAAAGAGTCTGATAAGATAAGAAGGAAGGTGTGAAATTTTCATTCCAGTTGTGTAGCCTAGGTGCGAATATTAAGAAGTTATTTTAAACAGATTGAATGCGGTCTTCGTGATCCCGGTATCGGACGGACTAAAGATATATAGAAACTTTTAGTTATTTAACAGTCATTCAATTCTTTTGACCATTTTTTTTATAAAGTCAAGAACACCTTATTAACCATTGTGGAATTATGGTCGGGGTCTAAGTGACCCCATAGAAAAATTAGGGGCTACATACATTCTTTCTGGGAGCTCCTTAGAATGAATCGATAAAATGACATAAGTTTGCATTGAGGATCCATCAAGTGTTCAGCAATTTGCTGAATAACAATTATGAAAATCATTCAAATTGGACATTAATGAAGATGCCCGAGATGGCTTCCTTGGGTAATTCCAGTTGTAGCTCGGACAAGGTGTGAGCTCAGAAAAAAGATCGTTCATTTTAAATAATACCTACATAATGTCCACATTAGCTGGAGGAACCCATCATGCCCTTCTTTAAGACAAGCTGCAGCACCTTAATGGGTTGTGTCATGGCTCTTTTATTTTTTTGAAAATTCACACGAGAAGTGACAAACCTATTCTTACTTACCTACGCTAAACTTTCCATTTTAGATCGCTTAGTTATATGGCAGTTTATCCTCTGATTCGTATGAAATTTTTTAGATGATCCCAGACCTTTATAAAAGTTTTGAGCGAATTTTAACTATTTATTTGCAATATAAAAAGAAGTTACTGCATTTTCTATCGCTCGGGTATATCCAGGATATATGCTATAGCTCCGCCAAAATATATAATATATTCATACTACCGAAATAAAATGCAATGATTTTTTGAGTACAAGTGTGTAATTTATTCGCATAAGTATCTAACACGAAGGAGGTAGCGTTTCGGACCTATGAAATATATATTCTTCATCGGAATCAACAGGCGTATGAAACTAGCGATGTCCTTCTAACAATTTATGGGATAGAGCTAAAAGCTTTTGCAAATATCTAGTTTATATTAAATTATTGCCACGCCTCCGACTTCGCCTAAAAATATAATTTTTCTGTAACACCCATAAAAACCATTTTTCAGTTTCTTTTTGATGCCAAATAATTAAAATACAAATTTCAGCCAAATTGGGCCCTTTGTAAAGAGAAAAAACTTTTTTTCTGTTGTTTGCTTATTTGACGCTATTTCGGCAACGGCAAAAAGTATGCAACAATGTTTTCTTCGCTGCAACAAATTTAAACAAAAAATATTTAGTCTAGAAATTGTCAACTTTCTTTCACAGAAAAATGTTGACGTACCAATTACCCAAAATCAAACTCGGAGGAATTAATGGGAGCCACCTTCCAATATCTTAAAAAGAGTCAAAGAGTAAAAGATGTGTTTTACTACCCGCTCCATTGTAATATCCATAAACCTTAAAACACTTACATGCATTTCAAGTAAAATCCGAACAAACCCCAAAAACAAGTAAACGTTTTTTTTACAGAACATCCGAGGAATATTGTTTGGTCCCAGGAAAGCCACCTGCTTAACAACCCCACAAATATTATTTGTTGTCAAGAATACAATCTCCGGAATAATTTTGTGGCCAATCAAGGTAATCAGTTAATTGATAAGAAGAAACATCCCTCACAGATATAGTAACATAAACTCCAGCATAATTTTCTCTGTTCTGCAGTACATTAACATTATTAATACCTGCATGTCGCGAAGTCAACGCTTTACAACAATTCGATTCTCGATCGGGCATTCCGTTGCAAATTTATTAAACAAATAAGATTCCAAATAAAAAAAAGTTGTCTAGTTTGTCCATCTGTTTATCTGTGTTTTAAAAAAATGGACTTGAACTGCTTATTTTGTTGATGACAAGCCATGATTTCACTTGAGGTTTTTAGAGTCCTCATGTCTTTATGAATGGTCCCCGCATATAGCACATAAATTTCGACGAAGTTTGGTGAAGTGTTACTCATGCAGTAAAATTTAATCAGGGCTTGCTATGCATCTATGCTTTAAATGCACATTCATTATTCATTCGTTATTTCAGTCGAATAGTGATGATTCGAGAAAAGGATCAGTTTGATTTTATTTTCATTAAATATTTTCCGACAAAAAAAAAAGAAAAAAAAAATTTTTGGCAAAATAATTAAATTATTATTTCATCGTGGAATTAAAAAAAGGTGCTTCAAGAGAAGTATGGTCGATTCGAATCCGAGATGTCGGAAGTCGTTTTAGGTGCTGATAGCTTCCAAGAAGTACCACGAACAGGACGCTCCTTTCAGAGCATGCCCCCGCCTATCACAACTGGCAGGAGCTTCTTATGGTTAGCAGCCCAAGCCAATTAAACAAGCTTAACCAGAAAACAGTTGGAAATAGTACCTATTACCACAAATTGAAAAAAATAGTAATACGCTCACATTCCAGCCGGTTTCAGTCTCTTGGCAAAAAGTTCCATCCAAGAAGAGATTTCAGTGACAAAGAAGTCACCAAAACCTAGCCAAATAACAGTACTTGCTGTAAGCGACGTACCTGCCTTAGAAAGGCTTGTCGACTCGGCGGTATCGTCTGACTCATATGAACTCAAGATCGCGCGTAATGGCAACTTGCGCATATACCCCCGTGACTCTGATGCAACTTGGCTGCTTCTACCCCAGTCGAGCAAATTTTAAATGCGTTCACCTCCCAAGGTCACGCTGTGGTTAATACCTATAATCCAAAGGTGAAGTCACAGAATGTTGACTCCTCTGATCCGGATCCTGGCAAGTCTTCTGGCCAGAACGTTTGGTTTATAGACATTAAAAAAGCTATTAATAACAGAGAAGCTCTAAAAATAAATAAAGTTGGCCGTCAAAGAGTCAGAGTGGAACTGCCGAGAAAAAATGTTAATATGCGTCAATGTTACCGATGTTTTGGCTTTGATCACACCAAAAACTATTGCACCAAGGAGCCCAGATGTGGTACTTGCATTTTGCCTCATTGGACTGGTTCCAGTCAATGCCAGGCAAAGACCTATGACGACCTGGAGTGCGTTAATTGCCATGGAAAACATGAGCCAACTCACAAGGGGCTCAAAAGCCGAAAAACTGCAACAAGCTATTCCAACCTCAATCGTGCGGCAGGGCCTATCGTATGCAGATGCAACTAGAACTGGACAACAGAGCACACGACCTGACGGAAAATACTCCCAACAGCGAAATGCTTTTTCAAATACAAGGTTCCAGACTTTTCCGAATGCTGCGTCTGCCCCTGTAACAAACGTAGGTGAACCTCAACATCCTAACCAAAAGGCAATTGATGGCTTCCTCACACAAATCATCATCTCAATGCAGCAGACCATTGCTGGTCTACAAAAAACCATCGCTAAACTATTTGAGGAGATCAAAGAACTCAGGGGTTCTAAGTCGTTGACGCAGTGCAAGTAATGGCTTGTGAACTGCGCCTCGGAGCCTGGAACGCTCGTTGCATTATCCCAAATGCTAATGAGCTTAAGGTGTTTCTCAGCAAGCACGAAATTTATGTTATTCTTATTTCAGAGACACTCCTAAACGACGGATCCTACCTCAATATGATAGGTTACAGCTGCTATCGAGCAGATCACCCAGGATGTCGCCCCAGAGGAGGAGTTTGTATCCTAATCAGGCAGGGATTAGTACACTATCACCTGCATTCGATCACAACGAATCACCTATAAATGGCGACGGTAAAAATTTCCACTAGTTTGGGCGAAATTACAGTGTCAACTGTGTACCTTCCTCCAGGCCTGCCTTGGAATTCCTCTGAGTTTGATAATCTCCTTAGTCGACATGGTCAAAAGTTGATCATTGGAGGTGATTTTAATGCTAAGCATCGCCTCTGGGATATTATAAGAGCGAATTCTCGAGGCTCAGCACTTTACGATGTTATTTCCGGCAGTTCAACTCAAGTTCTGGCTACAGGCAGACCCACTTACTACCCGTATAACACGAGGAAAGTACCTTCATGTATCAACTTCTTCCTGTACAAAGGTATACCTAGCAGTCTACTATCAGTACGCGAAGAGTATTACCTATCTTCTGATCACTTGCCGCTGATCGCTTCACTACCAACGTCACCTCATAGTACCGCCCCTATTAGGATGCTCGTTCCAACTGGTGCGAATATACGGCTGTTCCAGTACGAACTTAACAATGCCTTTAACCTCAATACAGAGATAAATACAGCAGACGATATCGAGAAAGCGGTTGAAACTTTTATGAAGAAGATCAAAGATGCAGCCCAAATTGCAGCTCCTGGCGGCGCAAAGATGGCACTTGGGCAAAATCACCTCAGGACAGAGCTGAAGCGTTTGACAGAAACCTGGAGGAAAGATTCCAGCCGTTGGAGACAGCATCACCAAGACGAGTTCATCTGGTTGCTGAATCCCTAGAAGCCCATTTGCAAATGGCTTTTCCTGTAAAGCCTATTAAACTCCCTGAATTAAATGATGATACCAAATCCCTTCGCAACAACAAGGCTCCTGGTGAGGATCACAAAAACAACCGCTCCATTAAGCTGATGCCCCACAGAGCCTTGTTATTCCTTGTACCAATTTTCAACTCTGCTCTTCGACTGGGACACTTCCCAAGCGCCTGGAAGAAGGCGAATATCATTATGCTCCATAAAAGTGGGAAGCCAGCAGAGGTATTAGACTCCTATCGCCCAATAAGCCTGCTTCTAGCATTTGGCAAATTATTTGAGAGGTGCATCCTGAGAAGATTGGTCGAGTCCCGAAAGGTCCAGAAAGCTATTCCGAAGTTTCAGTTTGGTTTTAGACTCAGGCATGGCACATCTGAACAGCTACACCGCGTAGTGAACTTTGTACTGGAAGGTTTCCATGGAAAGGAGTACGTCGTTGGAGCTTTTCTTGACATCCAGCAGGCTCTCGACAGAGTGTGGCATGAAGGACTTCTGCACAAGCTTAAAAGCCTACTAAATCCTCAGCTCTTTTTGATACTAAAAAACTTCCTCCACGAGCGATCCTTTAAAGTAGTACAGGACGGACTGTCCTCCCAAACAAAAAGAGTCAGAGCAGGTGTACCCCAGGGAAGTGTGTTAGGTCCAACACTATATAGCCTGTATACGCACGACATGCCCTCAGCTGACAACATGTCGCTTACCGATCCCAATGACCTGCTAGTTGACACCTATGCTGATGACACTGCAGTCCCTGGCCAGAGATACTTGCGTCTATACAGCCAATGATACGCTTTAGCTTTATCTAAAAAAATTTGAGAACTGGGCCCTACGCTGGCTTTATCTAAAAAAATTTGAGAACTGGGCCCTACGCTGGAACATCGCAGTCAATCCGGAAAAGTGTGTTTCCCTGACGTACAGCCTGAGAAAAGACACATCATCTGGTGTGTTTCTGCATGGAGAGCTCCTCACACAATCGAACGCCCACAAATACCTCGGTGTCACTCTGGATAAGCGACTTACATTTCAACGCCATGTAACGGATGTAACTCGGCGGCTCAAAACAAAGGCGAACAGCATGGCTTGGCTCCTTAGGCCTGGAAACAAACTTTTAATTTCCAACAAGTTCAAAATTTATAAGGTTGTCTTGGCTCCTATTTGGAAATATGGCATCCAAGTGTATGGCATCGCAAAATCGCACCTCAACAAAATTCGTGTGGCGCAGTCGCAAATCTTGAGTAAACTATCTGGAGCGGCTTGGTACATCCGCAACAAAGACATTGAACAAGAGCTGAAGGTACCAAGGATTGGCGATGTCATAAACAAACAAGCAACCGTGTACGAAAATAAATTGGGAATCCACCCAAACCAGTTGGCTCGAAAACTCTTGATGAGGAGACGTGTATTGGGACTGAGGGCAAGATGGAGGCTCCTGCGCATTCACTCAACAGATCTGCCGAGAAGATATATAAATTAATTGATTAAATTAATTCATGCCTCTACACTCCCTAATTAAGTTTAAGTATGTACATATGTAAATACTCGCTAGAAATTATGAAACTCTGCAGTATAAGTTATTACAAATAGTAACAGTGGACTGCAATGTAAATAAATACAATTTTTAATTAAAAAAAAATAATTAAAATCAAGGGGGAGTAAATACATGTTTACGCTGGGTGTTCACAAAAAACTGCTTCGGATCCAGTGTAAATTAAATCCGGCAGCGGTAAATATAATTCTTATAGCATTCAGTGTTATGCACGGTCAGATAGTAGGTCAACTACCATCTGATCTACTAAGTATCTTAAAAAAGTTATATCGCAGCCAGTGTTTTGTGAATTTGTTGTTTTTAATATTAAGAGATTAGTTTGTGGTAGTTAGTTAGTGGATAAAGTATATAAATACAATTTTTATTTAAAAAAAAAAAAAAATTCAATTTTTCGAAGCCACACCAATACCACCAATACAAAATTACTTCAATTTTCCTCTCTCTGTGGGCTCCGCTGGATTAAACTTTAAATTTTTAATAAAAATTTAATTTATTTGTCGTGGTGAAAGTTACGGGTATGCACGTGGTCGCTTTTTGTTTCTTCTCCTTGTCTTCTTTGATATTCAGCTTGTTTCTATTTATTGTGAATTGTTTGTATAATTAGAATTTGAAAAGGATTTAATGTGACCAAGGCTGTTGCTGAACGTTCTCTCTTGTGCTGCTTGGGTAGAGTGAGATAGACATACTGTTGTATGCGGAATAATCGAAACGGGACAGATTAACCGATGCTGGAATGACAGTATTGTTAAGGAGCCCAATCACAAGTAAATTAGTTAATCACCAAATAAAATCATCATGAATGACCATAATATGGACAAACCGGCAAACAACAATGCACAAAACCCTGACGACTCCACATATTTATAATTCTTTTTAATATTTATTTTTTTTTATTAATCAAAAATTAAAATATAAAAAAAATTTCGTTAAAAATAAAATGCAAAGACCTCTAGCTTCACTAATCTTTTTCAAAGCTCATAAGCTCTTGTCTCGTTTTGGCGTCGCATTTGGTTCTCATCTATCTATCTATATATATATTATATAAATAAACCCTAATGTGATTGTGGAAAGTTCTGAACCGTTTGTGCTCAAATTTTGACACATTTCGATGAGCCTTATAACGATTTTTATTCACTTATGGCTATCGACAGATGCACGCGACCGCAGAAATAACCCTTTTTTACCGTCCACGGTAGACAAACAACGGTGTTCTCTGATAAGAGTGAGTGAAACACTCGCAACAGTTGACCATACTCAGGATGAATGTTTCTTTATTCGTGCGTGGACCTACATCTTCCAGTAATTAAAACGGCTTTTCAAACGCAACTTTTGGCAGTTCATATCAAGCACTGTATTTACTGGAGAACGAAGAATAGAGGGATATATGTATGGATGATGCCTGCAATACGGCCCATCCATATCAAATTCGAGCATTGTTTGTAATATTATTTACCACTTACTTCCCTTCTTCCCCAACAAAATTATGGGAGAGATATCAATCGCATATGGGTGAAGCTATTTTGTAAAGAGAATATGAGGATATGAGGATATGACCATGGAATGTAGTACAGACATTTACAACGAAACATTGATAATGATTGAAGACAAGTGCTTGGCTATGGCAAATAAAGTTCTCAGACAATTGGGAAGGCCAGCACCAAATCGAGCTGCTACTGCTTCATTCAATGTAGATTTGCGCCAAGAACAGAACTACAACTCTAGTGATCTCCTGCTAGCTGCGACATTGATACCAGGTGAAAGAACGGCTCATTCTGCTCTAAATTACGACTAAACATTAAATTTAATGAGGCTCCCACACGTAATATTTCTTAAGCATCCGGCATTGGAAGTCTTTCAAAAATGTAAACTCAATATTTGGGATGAAGGCACAGTGGCTCATTAAAAATTCCTCGAGGCTCTTGATCGATGGTTACGCGATTTAGGTGACAACGATCAACCCTTCGGAAATGCACTGATATTGCTCGCAGTGGATTTTAGGCGAACCTTGCCTGTTTTTCCTCGATCTACCACAGCATACGAAATAAATGCTTGCCTTAAAAATTTGTGTATCTTTCTGCTACCCATGGAATTCCAAGCTCTTTTTGGATTATTGAGTTTTCGTGGTACGGATGGGCGCTAGAAACTGTTCTCAGTCATGCCCCATAACTGTATACCGTAGGTCCAGATTGGCTTCAGCACTACTTTGTAAATTAGTTTTTCTTTGGGCTTGGACCTTCTTTCCAGGAGCCAGTGCAGTTGCTTAAGTCGTAGGTTGGTCTGGTTGCGCTTGTTGATCAGGTGAGGGCGCCATGTGAGCCTGGAGTCCATGGTCAGTTCCTCAAGGAATCTATGAAACGAGTCCTGCCGTAGGATGGATAGCTTGTCCTTCAAATCCTTGGTGGCACGATTAAGTGGTGTCTTGTCCTTGGAGTTGCGCGAGGAAAACCAGACTCTTCTAAGGCGCCTTTTTTCGGCCACGAGGGCCGCGATATTAGGAGACCACAAGTGTACGTCTCTTTCAGGTATTCTCGGGGTAGTCGGAGGAGGTGGATTCGCGTATGCTCCAATGATATTAATATAAATATTAATGATATTAATATCACTTTAGAAACCTTCTACAAAACGCTTGAAGCTTTTTTCGACTGTTGCGTGCCATTGAAGTATCCATCCGCCTTATCGGATCCACCTTGGTTTACAAGGAGTGTAAAAAACCTAAAATATATTAAGATCAGACTCCTTAATAGATAAAAAAAAAACTGGCTGCAATGTAACTATTTCAAGACCCAGTAACTCGGTCAAACTTCACCGTGCATAACGCTGAGTATTATAAAAATTATATTTACCGCCGCCAGAAAACAGCAGTTTTATAATTTTGTGAATACTAAGCGTACTAAATTCGTTTGAAAATTTATCTACGACTACTGATCAGGGTATTGCCGATCTATTCGCAACTTCCTTTCTTTCAAAAAAAGTACTCATTTCCTACAATTATGGATCAGCCTTACACATACAACATTCAATCAGTCAATCTTATTTTCAGACCAACTTTCTCCGAAAGCAGTGTGTTATCGGATCTTCTGAGGGTAAAACCAGTCTATTCGCCAGGTCCTGATGGTGTTCCTGACTGTGTACTGAAAAACTGCGCTAAGCCATTGTGCGAACTTCTTCTAAAACTTTTCTCCTTGTCTCTGGAAACTTCGATTTTTCCCCACATGTGGAAGGAATCCTTCATAATTCCGCTACATAAAAAAGGTAAAAAATCGGATGCAATCGGTCAGCAATTCCAAAGCTTTTCGAAAAATTGGTAACACCACATCTGCAACACCTCTGCACTTCAATTATTTCTTCAATACAAATCCCCTTCTGCCCAATATAAACTTCAGTCGGATTTGGACAATTTTCAAAAATGGTGTACAATCAATCTCTTAAAACTTAATGGGTCAAAATATAAGCTTATGTCTTTTTATCGTTTGTGCCCTAACCAGGCCACATAGATTAACCCAGGTTAACGATCTTGGTGTCCTATTAGAATTTAAATTTGTGTGCTTGGCTTCATTAAAAGACGGTCTAAGGAATTCAATGACCCCTATATAACTAATATGCTTTAAGTTATATAACGGATATTGAATTTCTTATACCATTTTTTAATGAAGCCAAGCACACCCTTGGCTTTCATGGTTTTGGTTCTGACTACAACGGCCTATATTCTATAACTTCACTCTGCAATTAAATCGTCAATTCTCACCCACCTTTCAGAGCAACAAACGCACTCTTCTTCTTCCTCGTAATCTTTTCTAAACTTTGTTCTGTCGGATATATTCCCACGATCCGAGCCGTACGATAAAGGGCAGGGCCTCTATTTCGGTTTTCTGTACGTTATGCAGCGCGAGCCGTGAAAAAATATTAATAAGTTGGTTTGACGCAAAAGAACGCATAGAAAGGAATACTTTCAAGTTTTTTAGTTAGATCGGCACCTGATGCCTAATACATTAGAAATGAACGAAATGGAGGGGGACATAAAACTTGCCGAATTACTTGCTCAAATTGACGCCCGATAGATCACTGGAAATTTTCAAAATAATTTTGAAGGAATGGACAATATTCTCATTGGTAATTTGCGTCAATTACGTCCGGTACGTGTCACGCCTCTTTTTCGAGACTTAAAATTTTTTAAATTGAATCATGTCATGAGACAAGCCAATGGGAGCCAATGAGACAACAAACAAATAATACTGTCAACTAGTACAATTTAGCAGTATTAAATACTGCAGAGGAAAAAATGATTTCGACAGCTATTGACGTTTTTACCAGCTGGTACAAAACAGAACAGGAAGCCTCTTTACGCCAAAGTTTGCATAAGAAATCTGTAATAGACACTGGTGGCTTACCCTACAAGACAATACTAAATGAAAGAGAAACTGATGATACAGGAGCTGTAACTCGTATGTGGTTAGAGTTTCCTGATTCGCATAGAACAGGGCAGAAGATTCGAATAAAAGTTGCAGTACATATTGAAGCTAATAACATCAGTCGCACAGTCACTGTCCAGAAGTCGCAAGTTGGAACGTTTAACGAAACTGTTTATGAATACTAAAACTCTACCTTTAAGCGGCTTATGTATGTAGCATTATCTCGGGTATCAAATTTAAAAGGATTGTACATTGTTACAAAGGACACGATAACATATTTTATCATGGACGGAGATAAGCTCAGTCAATTTTTTCTCTTCAACAAGAGCTTCAACGCTTATCAACAAATCCATGGATTATTTTGACTACAAATCTTCGAGACTTCATAGACAGGCATGGTTTATCAATAACATTAAAACGAGAAAGCATACAAGCTCATAAGGAGGACAAGGAAGATCGAGTTATCCAACGATCGAATATATTAATACTTTCGGAGATGTGCAGAAAAAATAAGCAAATTAATGTTCCCAATTTGACTGCATTATGCAGTTTAAACGACCCAGGGGGATTTTTCGGCGGGATTTCAATATTAATTTTCACCGTTTTTTGATAGCAAAAATCGCCGAGCACGCAAAACACTTATAAGCTTTACGCCTCTCACAACCAAACAAAAACCTCCATTTACTTGGTACATTAACTTGGTACAGATGTTCGGGAAAATTGTACAAATCCAACAAAACAAAAAAATTGAGAATCAAAAATATGTTGCCCAGGAAAATTAAAGTTACCTTACTTTTTGAACACACCAGTTATATAGGTATGTATTGAATTCATTCAATCGAATGCATTCCATGGGAACATTGATGTTATTCCAATTTTAAGAAACATTCTCTTTCGGAAAAAAATAAAATCATTTTTTGTTAAAAAAAATTTCGTTTAGTGCATTTTTTCTTCATTGATATTTAGTTTGGGTTTAAAATAAATAGAAATTGGAAATCCTGTTAAATACCGTAAAGAACGTTTAGTTAAGTTTTAAAAATTTCTTACATTTCATTATTAAGAACATCCGTTTAAGATTAAGATTAAGGATTATTAGCCGAAGGTTTAAACTTGAAAGAAACTCAGCGAAGAAGATATTTACTATTTATTCAATTATGTATGTTAAGCTGCGTTAACGAGTTTTACCCGCAACGCTAGAGTTGTGATGTTGTACAAGGCATCGCGATGTTTGCAGATAAAGGGGTTTCGATTAAAGGCGTTTGATCTTTGAAATGAAAAAAAAATAGATGTAGGAGATATTTGCGAAATTTTTTTTTTATTTGAAAGGTTCATCGACCCCATTATGTATGGAACATGACATCATGACCGCCACGGCTTCGGTTGGTGGCGCGCACACGAAACGTCCTATTTTCGATGACCCTGGCGCACAAATCGGGATGTATTTGATTGATGGCGTGGCGTATGTTGACTTTAGACCTGCGACTAAAGAAAACCTCACAAGAAAAAGTCCAGCTCTCCAGCGGAAATTGCTCGTGCAGAACATCCATCCTAGCGTGTGCTATGTGGCACGTAGCGCCGTCCTGTTAAAACCCCATGTTTTTCAGATCCATATTCTCGATTTCAGGCCGAAAGAAGTTGGTTATTATCGACCGGTATCACTCACCATTGACGGTGACGGCCACACCATTATCGTTTTCGAAAAAATACGGACCAATCACGCCTCCGGCCCAAAATCCGCACCAAACAGTCACTTTCTGCGGATGCATTGCCACTTGGCTAACCTCGTGTGGATTGGTCTCGTCCCAAATACAGCAATTTTTCTTGTTGACACAGCCATTCATCCAAAAATGCAGAACGATCATCGCGACCGTAAAACGGGCGAAGTGCGCGGAACGTTGCTAGAACGAAGATTTATTTTCATAAAACAATTTTTTGATTTGCACGTGCTGCTCGACACTGTAACCATGATGGTTTGGGAGGACTGAATGAATAAAACACACTACATTTGATCATCTGTCATCTGACATCTATCATCTGATATCATCTGTCACTCAAACAACATGGCCGCAATGAGCTGTCAAAGTTCGAGCGTCCCTATTGAAAAGCCCTTTATTTACAGGACCTTGCCGAATTAAAATAACTGTAAACTGGAGTCCACTAGGAGACGAACCGCACGACGAGGAAGCCACTATACAAGTATAGACGAAGAATGATAAATCTTTTGTATAAGTCCGATTTGAATAAAAGATATAAGGTATTATTTTTTAAATTATATAAATTTTACGCCAACTTTTTTGTTGGCGAAAGTGCAAAAACTACGAATACTACAATATGTAATGCATATTATATTATATAGATATATTTAACGTTATGAAATGCGTCATATGTACATGTCGCAGAATAGTGTGTTGGAGGAGTCTAGAAATTAGAACAAGAAATAAGAAATGTGTGTGTTTTTGGAATTTTGTGCGCAGCCAGGCGACAGAGAATATTAGAAAAGACTCTACCGCCGGGTGAGGTGTGATCGTAGAGCCAATAGAGGAAAAGACAAAGAGAGAACAAATTATTCAGAAAGTATATAAATAGTAGCTTGATGTAGTCCAGTGAGTCTTGTGCGTGGCCGAGTTACAAGCTGAACTAACTGATGAGCACGATGGTAGCAACGAGAAATCAATCATTGACAAACATATGTATATTCAATTGACAATTTAGTTATTTATACTAGAACCGGGAAAAATACAAATACGTTTATATTAATATATATGCAGCCAAATGGCTGCTTCTATTGGCAAAAGATATAGCGAATATCACATACACATAGTTCGCTGACCCTTTTAAAAATCAGACCAGCTCCTTAAAAAATAGATTTTGAAAAAAGTCCCCAAGCTTCTACTCCCAAAAAAACACTAAAGTTAGGTTTAAGGCGGCCATGGAATATAATCGACTTCCTTACTGCGTTGAATACTTGTGACCAAACATAACTACCCTCTGCCCAGTATTAAAAATTCTATACGAGGTGTGTTCAAAAAGTATCGCGAATTTTCGCGGGTTAAATATAATCGAATTTCGATTTTTTTGTGGCGTTATGTTAGTACTCATGTCTGTCACTTATGCCGACAAGCTCGGCCATTTTGAATGTTCACTTAATTGTTGACAGCTGCTTTTTTTGCACGTGTTTTGGATCGTCTTCTTTTTTTCGTACCAAAGTTGCTCAGCTGCAACTAAAAACAGCATCGCATGAAAATTGCTAAAGAGATGTTGCACTCTGTTCGCGACGACCCAAATTTGCTCCAGCGGGTCATAACTGGTGACGAATCGTGGGTTTTTGGTTATGACGTGGAAACCAAAGCTCAATCATCTCAATGGAAGCTGACGCACGAACCAAGACCGAAAAAAGCGCGCCAAGTTGGGTCGAATGTGAAAGTTTTGCTGACAGTTTTCTTCGATAGAAGGGGCGTGGTGCATCATGAGTTCTTACCACTGGGTAGAACGGTCAATAAGGAATATTACCTGCAAGTTATGCGCAATTTGCGCGAAGCGATCCGCCAGAAATGCCCGAATTTGTGGAAGAACAAAAATGGGCTTTTGCACCACGATAACGCCCCTGCTCACACATCGTTGCTTGTGCGCGACTTTTTGGCCAAAAACAACACACTAATGATAGAAACAAAATAGATATTCATGAATAAATAAATAATTTTTGAAAAAACACAAAATTCGCGATATTTTTTAAACACACCTCGTATTTAACACAACGAAAAACTTCATTTTACCGGGAATTGAGTTTTCGTCAGTTCTTTTGTAAAAACAGTCACAAGTGGCGACATATTCTATTGTTGTTATATTGTTAGAATTTTCATACAATTCTGCTTGCTGTTGCATAGCAATGATACTGACATAAAAACCAAAGGCGAACTGGATGGAATCCAACAATGGCCAAATTTTTTTTTATATAATTATAAATTTAAATTTTATAAATTTAGTTTTGGGCGCATATAAGCTGCATTTCTGGACGAATGTGTAAGTGTAACTTGAATGTGTAACTTCAAATAAATAACCTCTTTACGATGTAAAAACCGGTAACGAAGTCATGCAACGAACAAAACATCTGATATTCATTTTGGTGACCATAAAATTGTTTGACAAGTGCCGCTTTTTATTTACATATTTTTCTTGCATGTGTTTGAGTAAATTTTAACATTCTATCTTAAATATCATTTCCGATCACCAGACATACAAAATGCTATGGGTACGATACCATTCCGACTTGTAAACTGCGTTCAAAGGAAGGAATGCTAAAAGATATACCAATATCGGGCATACATAGTTGGTCGATCGTTAGAAGAACATTAGAATCAGAGCGGTGTCTTATAAAATGGATTTTGAAGCAAGCTTCTACTAAAAATACCAAAGTAGGGGAAGCAATTGCATACCTTTTGTTAGATAGCAATAGAATAAGTCGTCTGATCCGTTTTAAATAAAAGATCCGCATAAGAGGCATAAGAGAATAAGTTATAGCATTTTCTATCGTTCAGCTATTGTAAATATATAGTTGACCGATACCGGGCGTTGCGACTTATATACTGCGTGTAAAAGAAAGAAAGGGTGTGTGCAAAGTTTAAAGTCGGACAGACGGACACGTTTTTATCGATTCAGGAGATGATTCTAATCAGGAATATATGTATATAATTTATAGGGTCGTAGATGCTTCCTCTTCAAGGGTATAAGCATCAAGTTTTTCTAAATTTCCATGGTCGGCATTTCGACTTTTCTTATCGTGACATACTTCTGTAAGGGTTAGAGGGATGTGAAATGAGTGACGAAGAATTGAGTAAATTGAGTAAATAATAAATAAACAAATTCATACATACTTATAATAAATGTATTGTGATTTTAAAAACGAATGCTAGCAAAAGCTAGGAAAAGTAGCAGCTTTACCGAAATGTTGGATTGGATAATCCTCTCGTGATTTTGGTGCCGGATAAAAATGATTTAAGGGTTGTCCTCTAAATCGGGTGCAGTTCACGAACCTAGGAACATGTTTATTTACAAAGTCGGCGCATTTCCCAAAGTATTGTACGTCACTTTTTTTTTTTTTTTTTCAAAATTCTGCATTTTTTGCATAATCCATCACAATATAACAAATTATTATAATTGAAAACTAAACAAATTTTTTAGGCGTACCAAAGGTTTTTACGTGAAAACTAAACTCATGGCTTTTTTGAAATTATACGGATTTTTAGGGGTAATACGTACACATATATGTATGTATTTATGAAAACGTTCCTAAACGCAAATGGGGACGTACATGTATGTATGTAACGCATATACACACATATAAGTGCGTTACAAAAAAAATGTCCCATCTAGTATCTGACATGCTTTAATCCCTTTAAATTTTAATCTCCTTAAAATAATTTAATTTGAAAGTGTTTATTAATTTTTTTTTTAAATAAATAAAGGAATGAATTTTAATTAGATTTCATGAGCATACAGTATGCAATTAAAACTATTCAACAATGAACAAATATTGCATCCTGACAGCATATACGCACACGCGCACTTTTGAATATACACAATTATGTACATACTCAGAACGTAGAAAAACATACATGTGTGTACATATATATGTATTCATTCTTTACTTATGTTAAGGATAACGCAAAAATACATATGTAAGCATAAAAGTATTTTGACTTTTCATAACGTCTGTAAGATTAAGGCATATGTATCTTTATATATGTTTGCATATTTATGAAATAAAAGTAAATACGTACATATGTACATATGCATAATTTTTATCCAATCCTTGCCAGTGGAGTATTGTTTTGACGTTGATTTTAATAATATTATGTATTTAAGTAATGCATAATAATATTTTATTCGTACACGCTTGTTTATACTCTAATATATGAATGTATATAAAAACATTAGGACTTTTTTTCAACCGAAATTTTAGTGAAATTTTGTTGTAAAAACACTAGTATTTTCATAAATAATTTGGATTTTTCACATCACTTTTACAATATAGACACGCATACATATGTAAACGTATACAGCCAAAACGTACGATTCGAATGCAATGATTCGCGCTGCAATAAACCATCCGCCATCCACCCTCATCAACAATTTGAAAATAACTGAAGAACTCGTTTGGCATTGAAGTCTTTTGTGAATGGTCTTCGTTCATGTGTTTCGTAACATATTCGGGATTCTCCGTCATTTTTTTGTATCTCTCTTAAAATTCTTTCAAGCTTTAAGATTTCTTTAAAAGATACAATTTTTACTTTTTATTACAAATAACTCCTTTTTATTTTTAACTTTAACGAAACTTCTTTTGTTACATTCCATGATGTTCTTTTCAATTTGAAAGGCTCATATATTATCTAAACAAACTTATGTTTTATAGAATAAAAAATAATTAAAAAAGCGAAAAAACAGAAAATTAAACGTGAAAAAACTAGGAGCTCTTACGAACGTAATAGGAGGAACCATTAAGGCTTTTCTTCTCAGAATTAACGTTGGTAAGTATTAAGAAAAAACTGCGCTCAACGGAATACATAAAAAAAATTCCAATATATAATTACCTATTAGTATAAAACGCATGACCTCCATCTGCATACTGTAAAGAAACAGATTGGAAGACATACAAGGAAGACAGGCTTACCGGTCATCGCAGCGATCTAACCAGGAAATTACTTCCCGCTAGGCCGCTGCAGAGGCTTAAAAGACAAGCGTCTGCGAAGACGCAGTAAGTAAGTCCACGTGCGAAGCGCTCGTGTTTGGCAGAAAAGAGAGAATATACTTGAAATGTGTCGCTAAGGTGCAAAATTGTTGAACGGCTACAGCGCTTAAATATAAGAAAAAATATTTGAAACGAAGGTTAACATATGTACGTTGTTTTTGATAAATTGGGCATACCAAAAATAGGTTTTGAGAATACTGAATTTGCTTGAAATGGTCGTTAATATTCAAATTGTGTATGGATACATTTTTGGCCACGGTGTAAAATGATTATCGATATACAGCATATGGGTTGTATTTCTTATCGACGGTGTCAGAGCACTGTTTGTTCAACTAGTGGCGAACCATAAAAACTTTTTAAAAATTAAAATTTAACAAAAAGGAAAGGGGAAAATAATTTTTGGCGTTTTTTTTTTGTAAAGGAACGTTTTATCGGCGTAAGTTCAACGAGCTTTTAAAAATCGTATAATTAAATATTAGACAAAATAACGCTCATTTAGGGATTTTTAAAAAGTTCACTCTTAATAGCTTATAAATTAAAAAATAAAATAACTAAATAAACTGGTAGCGCTGATTTATTTGAAAAATTTATGATTAAACGACAGTTTTTTCAATCTTTTATAAAAAAATTTCTGTGCGCGAAAGCATTTCACCTCAATTTCTTGGTCCCAAACCGCCACGGATAGAATCTTTATAATAATAAGAAAAACATAAATCAAATAACAGAAAATTATAATTTAAAATACATATATTTTAACGTGAGAAATAATGTTCTCTTTAAAAAAAAAATATATGTTTCATAATTTTAATTTAATTATAGCCAATCACCATAATATTCTGGTTTCGTGTTTTTTTTTGTCAAATGCAAATATATGAATTCTAACAAAACTGAAAGTTCGAGTTTTCTTCATATTTAATTGATTTTTGTACCCTAGCAGAGTGGGAACTAAAATTTGTTTAACAAGTGTGCAACGCAATGAAAGAGACATCTACCATATGATTACAAATTGAAATATGTATTTTTGTGACAATCGTTTCGGGCTTTGATAATCTTGATAATAATAATGATTAATAATGATACTTTTGATTATTTGTTTTCGTATTTCTGAATGTATAGCTATCTGTCTAGACTCCATAAATTGAATCTCTGTCATCCTGATCTTCAAGAAATCCGTGGCATCTGGTGTTCCCGTCATTATCATCAACTGCCCCTAAGAAATGTAGGCTCCCCGCAATCCCGTGGAGCAATTTAAGGTCGTGCATCAAGGTTTTGTATCAACATCTGGATGAGCCTTAGCGGCAAAGTCCTTGACGAAGTCCCTGGAAAGATCTGACACTATAAACGCTTTTCGATTCGACGTATTCTTGTATTGTTCTTATTTTCGCTGGATTGGATTTGGTTCCGTCCCTACTAACGACAAAACGATGTATTCTCCGCTTTTTTTTTTTAAAACAAGTCCTTTCCTGGCTTTCTTTCATGTAAGCATCGATTAAGCATTACCTCACAGTATCGATGTGTTTGAGATTATTTCGACGTCATCCACATTGTCATAACATATCTTCCCAATTTGCTCGCTGGAAAACGCTGCTTGCGTTTCAATGTCAGACCACATTCGTATTTTCCGCAGTTTTCCGAAAACGACGTGTTCTAACGGTCATGTTCCGCAAAGTAAATCTGGAGATACCCTGAGGGTGGTGAAAAGCGTTTCCTTCCCAAGGACCGCTGGATTAATGGGCACACAGGACATTGTGTATCGGTCTTGGGTGGTTCGCTAATTCAGATTCCTGAAATCTATAACCAACCCCTTGATTGGCTTACCGTAGGCGTCAGTGTCTATTTTGTCAGGTTAAAGCCTATAATAGCGTCAAACAAACTGAGTGGGTTAAGGAAGAAAAATATGTAAGTGATCTAGAATACATTCATTAAGCACTTTTGTTTCATTTATGTGGACCCATATATTGAGCTGACCGAGAATGACTTTCCGACTGACAATATGGATTTCAGCTCCTTAACGGGTGTTCAAGCATTGAACAAGGGCATATATACAAGTACAAAAATAATGTAAAAGGAATCGGTTCAACAAGCAACAAGCAATAAACAATGCATTTTATGACCGATCCCATCTACAACAAATGCACTTGACGAGATTACACAACTAGATAATGAGTAATGCATTTGATCCCTTGAAAGAACATGTAAACGCAGGCGTAAGGTGACACCGCAATGCAAGTAAAATGGTCACAAAACACTTGGGCCGCCAGCTCACATACCAATGCATCGAAGTGGCTGGGGGCATAAATATATAAATAGTTTACTAGAACTGTTACTACATAAGAACATTATTGTACATTATTGTAAGATTTTTGTATGTTTCTTCAGATGTGAAAGGATATGAATAAAAAATGTTCTAAACGGAATTCATTGGAGTTAGACCTCTTTATGTAGCCTCCTCTTAATCAATGGTCCTTCGAGACACCCTGACGTTTTCCCCTAGTTATAAATGACTGCAGATACGCGGTAAAATCTCAGTCCTGACTTGCTACATTAAGGCTTCGGACTGAAAAAAAATGTCGGCAATGTCGTGTCCGTGGCTATTAAATCCACGAACGAATTGTCGGCAAGCAAAGGCAACGGCGACCTAGCGGCACCGGCAACACCTGCGTCCAGGCAGCACCGGCGACCAGGAGCACTGGCGAGCAGCCAACATTGGCGAGCAAGAGGCTCACAATATCGGCGGCAATCACCGCCGATCTGCGAAAAAGGAAGCACCTAGTTATTCTATTAAGAACGCCAAAAGATAGTTGGTCTAAATGTTGTTTGGAGTCAACTATACCATGGATAAGCATATGTAGAAACATGACACCAGCACAAGTTTGGGGTCCTTCAGGAGGAGTAAGTTCAACAATTTAAGCCTGCAACGGTACGGCGGAAGACGATTGTCAGGATCCCTTCTTTTGACCAACTCTCTGGCTTTATTTACTGTCACAGAGATGGGATGATTAACCTAATTTATGATCAAAAGAACACTAAGACCATTGTTTGTGGAAACACGATCAAGGAAATGATTTCCGAGAGATTAAGCGACAATAACCGGTACACTTCAATGTAACACCATAAGTTTGTATTTTGGGCAGTTTAGAAAGAGATGGTTGTTGACCACCACGAATAAAGCTCAACTATGTGTAATTGCCGATCCCTGTGAAGCCCTAGAGCCTTTTTTATGAATAGGTGTAACGTATGATTCATTCCATAACTTAGGTAATAATGCTAACGCCAAGGATAGGTTAAATAGTATAGTGAGAGGTAAGCTTGGAATATCAGTGCAACTTCGTTGGACGTAGCTTGGCACTTTTTCATGACCTGGTAAAAATAAGATTTTGATTAACGAAAGAGCCGAAAAAATGGAGTTTAGAAAGACATATATTATTTATGTACGGTAATCGATTGAGACAATTAGAGGAGAGATCAAATGAATCCGACCATTGATTGAAAAATATACGCAAAAAGATTAGCAATACCGAGATGTGAAGAGTCGGATTTATTATTATAATTGAGAGAAAAAAAGTCGGTTTACGTTTAGAGTTTACAAATGAATAGAAAGAGCTGGGATGTAATTCGAAAGAAGTAACAAGATTCGACACTTTAGAGATTATATTAAAACACTTCTGACAAGATTGCGCGCTATTACTGGTGGGGACTTCTTGGGAGCCGATAATCAGCAACAACACTGTTGGATGGTGTAAGTCCTCGGGAATAGATAATGGAGGAGATCTTTTTATTGTAGCAGAGGTTCCATTTGAGCAAAAGAGGTCAGGCGACCTACCACGGGAGCTCCTTATAAGGTTAAGCTGGAAAACTGCACAGTCGGCTAAGACATCAAGAAAGTCATTTTGGCTAGTGAATAACAGCGGGTTATTATCGTCAATGTGGATCCATGAAAAGAGGGGCAAATTGAAGTCACCCATAACAAAGATAAGATCAGAATCATTTATCAGAGACAAACCTGATTTAATGGCAGTTAGGTGGTGCATATAAATGATTTAATCACACAGTCGAGATATGTAGGAACAAGTAACGAATTGGTTAAACGACTCAGAATGAATTTAAACGGCTATAAATGAAATTTCGGAAGAATTAGTGATAGGGATACATCACTAATACCGCGGTGTAGGGGTTGTTTACGGCAATGAGAACGCCACCCCCAAAAGATGGCTTCACGAAAGACAGTGTACTTCGAGACAAAAATTTCATTATTTGTGACGGAGGTTTCCAATAGCACAAAAGCACTAAAGTCAAAAGAAGCACTGTTATTAAAAAAGAGCTTTAGTTTACCAAGAATACTGCGAACGTTATGCAACTAGTAAAAATTTTGTTTGCTCAGCTTTTTAGAAGAGCTACAGAGCTTGAACCTAACGAATTTTTGGCCAGGAATTCATGCACGATGTGCTCGGGCCACGCTACAGGACCTAGAGATTTCACAAGGCAGGCATCTGGTAAAATAATTTTAAATAACTTTTTTTTTTTTTTTACAAAAATTGTATTTATTTACAGTTTGTAGTAACTTATACTGCAGAGTATCATAATTTCTATTGAGTATTTACATATTTACATACTTAAACCTAATTAGGGAGTCTAGAGGCATGAATTAATTTTATCAAATATATCTTCTCGGTAGATCTGTTGGGTGAATGCGCAGGAGCCTCCTTCTCGCCCTCAGTCCCAATACACGTCTCCTCATCAAAAGTTTTCGAGCCAACTGGTTTGGGTGGATTCCCAATTTATTTTCGTACGCGGTTGCTTGTTTGTTTATGACATCGCCAATCCTTGGTACCGTCAGGTCTTTTTCAATGTCTTTGTTGCGGATGTACCAAGCCACTCCAGATAGATTACGCAAGATTTGCGACTGCGCCACACGAATTTTGTTAAGGTGCGACTTTGCGGCGATGCCATACACTTGGATGCCATATTTCCAAATAGGAGACAAGACAACCTTATAACTTTTGGCCTTGTTGGAAACTGAAAGTTCGTTTCCAGTCCTAAGGAGCCAAGTCATGCTGTTCGCCTTTGTTTTGAGCCGCCGAGTTACATCCGTTACATGGCGTTAAAATGTAAGTCGCTTATCCAGAGTCACACCGAGGTATTTGTAGGCGTTCGATTGTGTGAGGAGCTCTCCATGCAGAATCACACCAGGTGATGTTTCTTTTCT
The DNA here is from genome assembly GCA_035047645.1 of Drosophila merina. Taxonomy (NCBI): domain Eukaryota; kingdom Metazoa; phylum Arthropoda; class Insecta; order Diptera; family Drosophilidae; genus Drosophila; species Drosophila merina. Next base: position 20,729,271 of record JAWNPH010000089.1, on the reverse strand, counting down.
CAGGGTGTACGTCACGGAAACACACTTTTCCGGATTGACTGCGATGTTCCAGCGTAGGGCCCAGTTCTCAAATTGTTTTAGATAAAGCCGAAGCGTATCAGTGGCTGTATAGACGCAAGTATCTCTGGCCAGGACTGCAGTGTCATCAGCAAAGGTGGCAACTAGCAGGTCATTGGGATCTGTAAGCGACATGTTGTCAGCTGAGGGCATGTCGTGGGTATACAGGCTATATAGTGTTGGACCTAACACACTTCCCTGGGGTACACCTGCTCTGACTCTTTTTGTTTGGGAGGACAGTCCGTCCTGTACTACTTTAAAGGATTGCTCGTGGAGGAAGCTTTTTATTATCAAAAAGAGCTGAGGATTTTGTAGTCTTTTAAGCTTGTGCAGAAGTCCTTCATTCCACACTCTGTCGAAAGCCTTCAGGGGTGCCATGCCTGAGTCTAAAACCAAACTGAAAGTTTGGAATAGCTTTCTGGACCTTTCGGGACTCGAGCAATCTTCTCAGGATGCACCTCTCAAGTAATTTGCCAAATGCTGGAAGCAGGCTTATTGGGCGATGGGAGTCTAATTCCTCTGCTGGCTTCCCACTTTTATGGAGCATCATTATGCTATCATTTATTCGCCTTCTTCCAGGCGCTTGGGAGGTGTCCCAGTCGAAGAGCAGAGTTGAAAATTAGTACAAGGAATAACAAAGCTCTGTGGGATTTTAAATAACGATATGCGACGTTTGTGCTTAAAATTAAAATTGGCCATAAATAATTCGAAAGAAGCGACGTTAAGATGATTGTAGAGGTGACACCTAACATCATCTGAAGTGGCATCAGGCATAAGACGGGATACAAAGATGGACTTCAAGGGAGCAACAGCTCTAAGCGTAAGTCCTGTAGATCGCGTTTAAGATGGCACGCCGATCAGTGGCTTTTTGATATCACCGCGGGTTAACTTGTAGAGGCGGCGGCAGGCAGGCGAATTGACGGAGCCACAGGCTGGCTGGGTAACAGGACAGTTAAAAAGTTGTCATGCATAGGACCAGGTAGGAAATTCGTACCGGCAGATTCCGTTGGGTCAACTTTTGAAAAGGTGAGACCTGGTTTTAGAAGAGCCGGGCTGATTCCCGATAACCTACAGGTCCCGATGTGAACACGATGCTGATCACGATGTCCAGGATTACGCAACAAGATTTTCCGACTGGGCAAGGAGGATTACATGGAAGCAAATCCACACGCTACACGCTAAAACGAAAAACGCTATCAGCTGTGTTCATCGATGACACACCTGTTGAGCAGCCTAACTCACCCAAATACCTTGTAGTAATTCTCGACTGTCGGCTCACGTTCTCCAAGCATGTACTTGCAATGAGAATACGCAGAAGTGCTGCGGGATAAAGCAGTACTGGCTTATGCACACGCGCAGTAAACTCTCATTATCAAATAAATTAACAATTTACAACCAAATTATAGCTCCGATATGGAGGTATGGGTGCCAAATATAAGGCTTGGCTTGTGACAGCCAAATCCGCAAAATCCAGACCGCTCAAAACGAGATTGTGACGATGATCACTGGCTGCGGGTTGTTTGTAAGAAACACCACCCTCTACAGAGACCTAAAGCTACCCACGGTCTTCTAGACTTCTTCTTCTTCTTCTGAATTTTTATTTTTATATTTTATTTTAAGAAATAATTAATTTTTTTTATTTTAAAGGTATCGTCCAGTGTGTTCTGAACTTAACCTAATGTGTAGCTTAAAAATAATATGGGATCGAATGATACCTTAACAATTATGATTATTCCTTCCTTTATTCTCATGTTCGATTACACTGAGAAACTTACAATTAATAATTAAATTTAGTAATTCAGAATAATTCTCCGACAAATATAATTAGGATAGTTTGCGGGTAAAGAGATCACTGAAATCAGAACTCGGAGGGAGATGGTGTCAACAAGATGGACCGCCAACGAATTCGGGTGTTGCACGAGCTTGTCGGCATATCGGCTACTGTGAAAGTTTATTTGGTCACCGCGGGGCACAAATTTCAGGTCTCTTTTAAGGACGTAATAAGTCACGTACCAGGGGAGCCCAGATGCAGGTCGTGCAGCTCGCGACTCGAAGCCTGTTAAGCTGGCTTTGGCAGCAGTTCCCCAGCAGTTGGATGGCGTAGGTCCAAGTTTGAGCTAATGTGTCTATTATTAATAGCGTTTTAGTTGCCATATGAAGCTTACTGAAAGAAAAAGCCAGTAGGGCTTTTGTAGTTTTCTCAAAGCTTCCGTTCCGAAGAAAAGACCTTTGCGAATTCCTTGCCGCAAAGAAAATGTTACTCATGCAGTTTTGAGCAGTTGATGGCCACATTCCATTTAGAAGTCCATCGCGCAATTGCATTCATTCTGGACTACGTTAGTGGCAGTTTGCAGAGATAAGTGGGACGCATGCCCGGCGGTGTCATCCGCAAGTGGCCAGTAGCCACTGACCTGCCTAAGCCTTTAACGGTGTTGTTAACGGGGTTGGCATATCGGGCTCCCTCTTTTGAGGAAAGACATCTAACAGCTTGTATGAAAGACCCTCACGCCACACCTTATCAAAAGTTTGTTTCAAGTCAAAAAAGACGCCGACAGTACACAGCTTGTTTCCTAAGCCATGCGTCACCTGATTTACGACGCGGTGCATTTGTTCAGGGCAACCTTGGGACTTTCTGTAACCCAATTGGTGTTGTGTGAAGTTAAAAAAAAATATATAAAACTCAATTTTTGTTGCGTAAATAGAGAAAAAATGTATGTTAAAATGGAGGAAGGAAGAATATCATTAAAAAAAATAAATCAAAAAAAATTCTTGTTTTCAACTGGGTTCGTCAACTCCAATATTAAGTCAAATAATTTTACATTAACAATTTTATTTATAATACATATATATAAATAATAAATATATATACATAATATATATATATTTATAATACACAACAATTAAAAAAAATAACATTTTTACGTATATTTTGTTTAAAAAGTATGTATACGAAACTTTTCTCCCTCAAAAATATTTAAGTGAATTTATTATGAATGAACAGAAAAAATATTGAAAACCTATTGAAAAACAAACGGAAAAAGGAACAAAATAACATGATGTCTAGTTTCGGGTATGTTTTACTTGTGTGCTGATCACTGATATAATACCTTTTAATTCCCAAATATCGAATTTATTAAAAAAAATATCTTCTTTAGCTACGAGGCGATTATTTTATTTATTTTAACACATTATGTAACCAAACAAAATCATTATAAATGATCAAAAAAGCATGCATAAGTCACAGAAAATAAAAATAAGTCGGATCCCCAATTACACTCATAATTATAGAACTGTATAATCCTTTATAGTATATTATATAACAATGTTATGTACATGATTTATTTTTTTGGACAATTCACTAAAGGCTCCATTTTCATTTGAATTATCCATTATATCGTCATCTGGCTGGGAAAATGTTTTTTTACGCTGAAAATGAGAAAAATATAATAATAAAAGATTTTTTGTACTCAGCACATACCATTCTTTTTTTTTTTTCTTTGGATTCCGTCATCAAATTTTTCGGTACCTGAAAGAGCCGTTCGCCATGTGTAAGTAAAACATTTGTTAAACGACAGCACTGTGCCGCCATCTTCACTTGATCTTCAATGCTATTTTTGTTAATTGGGTGAATATTTCGGGGCGGAAAGAAGGATGGAGCAATTATCGTCGATACGTTATGTAAACTCATTTTGTTTATATTTTTTAATTCTATTATATTGTTTAAAAATCTTAACAACGATCGAAACGTGTTACGATTTTCGTGGGGAAGCAATTGACATAAAAATGAAAATGCCTTTTTTTGATCCAGGGATGATAGATTGTGGCATTGATAAAACAATTGTATAAGTTCGTTTGTAAGCAAAGGCTGTGGAAGTTCTCGTAACCAACGCTTAAGCAGTGCGCCTAGTTCGTGAACAGTAGCGTTAGAAAAAAGATTTTCTATCTTTTGAGATTTTAGATCAAATATTGATTCTAGTTCATTGTAAAGTACTTCAGTCTGAAATTAAACTTAAGATGATAATGACTATTTTAGGGCATATTAGATTATTGGTATCACCTTTTGCTTATTTCCAGCAATTCGAAGTATTCCTTCTTCTCCACACCCGCGTCGTGTTATTTCATCCAGAAGTTTTTCCAAAAATAACGGTACCAGGTTAGAATCAGTTCCACTGATTTGCTGGTCACGTCGAATAAGAGCACTTAATGATACACCAAACAGATTCCCTTCTTCTTTACGAAGTCGTTTGTATGGTTTTCTTCTATCCAGGGATATTTTGTTTTTATCAAATATGATTGCTAGCTCTAGCCAAATTATAGACTGTAGTCGTTTAAGATCCGTTTCACTTATAAAGACGATGTCTATGTACTGTTTCTGTAAAGTGTTACGATCGTCAAATATATCTACTTCATCTGAACCACAGTTATCACGGCAAATATTTTCAAAGCTAATTACATCCCCTGGCATCAGCGAATTGCGGGTACATTGATTGTGTGATTTTGATAGCTCTTTATCATTTTTATTTAATTTATCAATGCAATCATCACTGGAATCGCCTGATGTATTATCATTGTGTAAATTGCTCAAAATATCTCCACGTGCCCTGCCGGAGAAAATAACACATAATATTAATAAAAGCAAAAATTTCAAGAATTTTTTTTCATATAACTCAATATAAATAATATTCTCAATACATGTGGTGTTACTTCGCCACAGTATGTGTTTCTAACTTGTAATATATATGCGCGCGGAAATCTCGCATAAAAACGCGATTTAAGAAACCACAGCTTCATATAAGTTAAGGGGTTACATCCACCAAATTTTTTTTTGTTTAATTTTTTTTTATTGGCTTAAATCATGCTAAAACTATCCTAGAATCAAAATCTACAACGCCCGAGTACAAATCTAAACTCAAAACTCGTTAAAATAAATTTTTACCGACCAACTTTTAGGCTCCTCGTATAGCATTTAAAAACTTTAAACGCGTTTTTGTCAAAACCGTATTTTCAAAATTGGCGAGCAGTAGAACTGAAAAAGTTTACATCCGATTGACTTGAAATTTTAACTGTAGCTTTTTCATCAGATTATCTAGTGAAGTACACATGATTTTAGCGATTGATTAACAACAACGAAATTTTTAAACAATTAAAGTCGAGTTTTTTGGTCGAAAAAAATTTTTTTTTTTCAAGCCGTCGCCATTTTGCGTCATTTAAAAAAAAAACATGAAAAAGGCTTGTTTTTTTGCATTTGGTGGGTGTAACCCCTTATATCCAGTAATAAATTTATATTTAATTTTAATTTAATAATAATAAATTTTCGCGACTCCACTGGACACATTTTTTGTGGGACAACGTAAAAATTTTTGTTAAATAAATTTGTCAAATAAATTATTAAAAATTCAAAAATATTTAAATTCTATTTTGCGGAAAATAAATAAATCAAAAAAACTTTAATTTAAATCGATTTAATTAATGATACAATTAACATGATTAAGTCTAAAATTCAAAGTAGTTTTTATTTAAGAAAGTTACTAACATATATTTTTTACAATTTCATTTTGAATAAAATTAACGAAAATTTAAACACATTTTAACAATTAACAATAGCCGGGCGGTAGTCGAGTGAGTAATTGGGTCCTACTCGGTTGTTGAGAGAATCAGCTGTGCCGCCCGGTCCGGGTTCGAATCCCAGTTACACAAACAGACAAGAATTAAAAACGGCACAACTCCACAACAACTCAACATACCACACACAAAAAACTGCCTGAAAGCCTCAGCTGCTCTAGCAATAATTATTGTACCTCCTGAATTAAATTTCTAAGATACAATTAAACAACAATTAACTGTAATAGAAATATTGTGTCCAATATCCGTGAAAGAAGAAATAGAAAATAAAGTAAAGGAGTCTAACATCATACGACCATTATGATCCACGTACAATTAACCTATATGGATCATAGTGAAGATCGAATGTAAAAATATACACTATGGTAATTGACTACAGGAATTTAAACTTGTTGAAAAATCAGCGAGCCAAATCTGTTTTCGTATATTTATATTTTTTTTTTTTTTTTTTTTATAACATTCTTAATTTGTATTTAAAATCTGTCCAAGTGGACAATCATTAAATGGTTTGGGGGGGACCTTGACTTAAGGGAGGTACATGGAATGTATTTCTAATGAGGTTGACTTAGGTGTCTATTGGTTGGGGAGATCAAGCGGGTGTTTCCTTTTCAGGCGTCTTGGGGATTGCCTATTATCTAGGAGGTTGATGGCCAGGTGGTTGGGGTGGTTATCCAGTCTTTTTATGTATCTTCCGCTGAGACGGGTGATCTCCTCTGTTATATATTTATATTGATATAACTGTTTTAAGCCAGGATGCCAAAACTCATTTAACGAACCTAGAGAACATTTTTTTTCGCACGGCTCCCGTTGTATAACGTACAGCCCACCTCCCGACCAAGCGACCGAGGGCGCTGCCGTTTATCGTACGGTTCGAATCGCGGGAATAGTTCTGAGACAATAAAGTATAGAAATCTGACCAAAGAGGCAACCACCTACTACTTCAGGAGACCCCGCAGCAAACCAATCACAATACACCCACGGGAACAAAGCATCACGACATTTAATTAACTTATAATTGAAACGCTACACAAATTAATCTGTTTATGATTGATCAGCATCAACATCCATCAATATTTTATAAGAGAGGCAATATGTGGTACATAATACAAAAGAAGTTTAAGAATGTTAAAAATTGTTGCCCTTTTGTAGCAAAAATTCAAAAAGTTTTGGAAAAAGCTTTGAAGCAACCCTTTTTTAAAGCCTAAAATAATAATTTAAGCTTATTTTTATTTTATTTTTGTAATTTTTAAAAACCCGCGATAAAATTAGTATACATTGATAGTAGCTATTATTCGCGATAAATGGAATAGTGGACTCACCTGGCTGAACATGCTGGATCAGAGCCTGAACGTCCCCGTGAAAAATTTATTGTTCCAATTCTTGAAAATCCTACTAACTCAACCCCATGCGCTGAATGTAAAGGTATATCACAACGCATGTTTGAACCACGAAATATATCAGGGGATATGCCACTTTTGATTGGGGCACTGGGTATGCGACGTATTTTTTGTTTAACATTTTTTTCTTTTGAATGCTGATTAATTTTGCTGTCGCTCACGGCATTTTCTTCAAATATTCGCACAGAGTTTGCTCTATATAAAGTATTTCACAAAAGTAGATTTTAATGAAACTTTTGTTAAGTAAAAAAAAAACGCACATAAAACTGTTTCCCCAAACATCGTCGACTTGTATGGAGTCCAATGAGTCTGGAGTAGCACTTCGAGAACGTGTTCCTGTACTAGATTCCTATAAATAATTGTTAGCATTAGTAATTTTTATTTGATATTTTTAATAATACAGTACTTACATCAAAATCTTTAAATACATCTCTTATATCAGGTTTACGTTTAGACCGGATTTTTGTGCGTCCTCGAACCGTTTGATTCAAAATAATAACGCGTTGTCTGATAGCTTCTGCCTGAGGTTTTGATAATGTCTTCAATAAAGGCTCAAGCTCAGTTTTGCGAAGCTCTAATCCCTAAATATTACATAAAAAGTGATATCTTCAGTCCATATTGTTATTATTAAAATTAAAAAAAACCCCTTTATATTTAATAAATTAAATTTTAATAATTTAATCGTATTAATTTTTATATTTTAATATGAATGCGAAGGGGTGATCGTAACAAAATGATGGCGTTTTCTATTTCAAAGTTTTATCATGACTGTTCAAGCACTAAACATGAATAATCGAACCGCCAACTAATATAATATATGAAGTATTGTCTAAATACTTGAAAGGGTCTCAAAATCTTAGTCAGCCAGCGCATGTGGTTCGCGTTGGTTCTATTAGAGATAATTACATTTGCCTTTTATAGATAAGGTATTTCTGTAATTTAAGTTCTAGCTATATGCGATCGAATTATAACAACAATTAGGAAAAAAGTAAATCCGTTTCTGATTAGGAAGATCGCTGACTTCGCCTGCAACGGTACAATGGAAGAATCTCATAAAATGATATCTATAAGCCTGCTTGTGAAAACCGAAAACGCACTACAAGCCCATAGTCAAAATGTAAAATTTTCACAATTTCAAATACAATAAAAATCTCTATATACAACTAAAGGTGTCATCTGATTTAACGACCTCCTTTATATTGACGAAAATAAAATTTTAGAAGAAAGCGCAAAAAGTAATTTAATTCCGAAATATAGGAAAAAAACAATGAACAAAACTTAACTGAGATTGGATTCATTATTCTGACCTTTAGAACAGTCAGCTTACACGACAAATTATGGATAGCATACGAAGTCGTGTTATGACTGCCTCAGATTTGAACATACCGCCAAATTTTGTAAATTCCCAAAGCATGCACCAACTGCGCCGAGACAGAACACATTGTTAATAATGAAACATGCAACAATACCCTCAAAATATACCTCTGCAATAAATCCACCTTAATAACTTCCAACCACTTCCCTTTCTTCCAAGGCCTAGACAGGCTGTCCTTCAATACCCATATAGGCCCCAACATAAATCAGAAGCATCATTTTTAAAAAAAGATATTAGTCCAGAATGTTGTAATAGTTTGTTTTAAATAACGATCTCATTCACAATAGCCAAGACGGATTCTTCTTTACTTTACGTAGGCCAACTTGCAACCAGATCCCTAGTCAAAAAATAGCACATGACACTAATCTCTTAATATGTTACTGCAAAAACTGCAAAAATGGAAACTAGATCCTCAAGTTCATGATGTATAGAAAGATAATTGTTAAAACAGGTAAAAAAAATCACCAACATATTTCCTGACACCATATATCACTTTTTTTCACCAATGGTCCTGTTGAAGAAAAAGTACCAAACTCTATACATCTATACAAAGCACAAGTGCAACGTTACAATACTTACCGGTAACATAATAGTCCCAACCACTTACACTATTAAAACATAAGCATCCCTCATTCTACAGCTACAGCACCACACCACTACTCCAAATCACAAAATCTATCCTCCAAAATTCGACGAGAAATCTCTTGGATTTTGACCGATACGGACGTGTTTCCACATACGCAGCGCGAAAACTCATAAAGACGGAGACAGCCCAACTAGAACAAGTTTATATCGCACAGAGCCACATCGTGGGAACGTGTAATTGTTCGGCTGAGCGAACCAAACCAAAGCAAGTATGTATATAAGGTCCAAAATACAATTTCTCATTTTGTTCTTTCTCAGTTGCACTATTTGCGGTGGGAGGCCCAACTGTTAAATCAGGCGGTGGAGCTGACAACTCATCGCAGACCAACAGTGCTGCCAGCGCCCCACCGACGATGACCCATTGAGGAGGAGCTCCAGAATGTCGAGGTCCCCAACAAAAGGAGAAGGAATTGCGATGCAGGATGTCGGACAACTCGGCCCCTGTAGCCAGCAGCGCTAGCAATACGAGCAACCCGAAGGCCAAGGACGTTATCAGCGTGCCGTCGCACAGGAAAGGAAGGAAACCACCAACGGGATCACCTATAAGGCCCTTAGACTTAGCCGCGGGAACCCCTGCGCCGGCGGTTGTGTTGGAGGATATACCGACTGGCCGCCGCAGTGCTGCAGCGCTGGACAACTCGGCCCCTGTAGCCAGCAGCGCTATCAATACGAGCAACCCGAAGGCAAAGGACATTATCAGCGTGCCGTCGCACAGGAAAGAAAGGAAATCATCAATCGGATCGCCTATAAGGCCCTTAGACTTAGCCGCGGGAACCCCTGAGTCGGCGGTTGTGTTGGAGGATATACCGACTAACCCCCGCAGTGCTGCAGAGCTGGACAACTCGGCCCCTGTAGCCAGCAGCGCTAACAATACGAGCAACCCGAAGGCAAAGGACGTTATCAGCGTGCCGTCGCACAAGAAAGGAAGGAAATCACCAACGGGATCGCCTATAAGGCCCTTAGACTTTGCCCTTAAACATCCTCGCCAGGATGGGAAATAAAATTAACGCGATACTATCCGCGTTCGAAATTCGGCGCCATGTCGTCATAGATGACAAGAGCGTACTACTCGAACTCTCGGCTCTCAGCAGCAGGGCGATCGAGCTTCATGAAGGCGTCGCTAAAGAGAATCGTTCTACGACCGCTTCTATCCAAACCGGGCCCAAAAAGGCTAGAAAAAAGGCTACACCAACAAAGGAATTGACAAAGGGACAGATGCCCGAAGTTCAGGAGCCTAAAGCACAGGCACCCAAGTGCGGCAACTACTCCGCGGTGAGCTCAGAAGGTATACCTAAACCCAATGAAAATACGTCCAAGCCGCGCAGCTATGCATCCGTCGCCAAGGAGGCTAGCACTGGAGGCGAGTGAAAAAATGTTAAGCCTAAACGCCCGAGGAAGAAGCCGGAGGCACTTATACACAATACTAAAGATGACGGGAGAGGCCTCGTATGCGGAAATGCTCCGAAAACTGAAAGCGGACCCGAACCTCAGCGAACTGGACAAACATGTTTGCAAAGTCCGCAGAACTCAACAAGGCGAACTACTGCTGGAAGTAGAGGGGAAAGTCTCTGACAGCGTCCCCAAACTTAAGACCGAGCTGGAAGCAACTCTAAAAGACATGGCTTCAGTACGTACGAGGACACAAGGCAAAGGGATGTGTTGCACCACCAAAGTGCCTATTATGCAGCGACAAAGTGGATAAAAACCAATCCTCCAAAATTCCCATAACATTTATGGGTACGCCCCTAAAACTCAACTTTACATTTAAAAAACCCCTCTGAATTGCGCTATCACAGCTGTTCCCGGTGACATATGTACGCTGACGAACGATGTTGCAGCGACAAATCACTACTGACTTATGTACTCGCACAGTAAACTCCCATTATAAAATAAAATACCCAGCTATAACCAAATTATAGCTCCGATGTGGAGGTATCGATGTCAAATATGGGGCCTGGCTTGTGACAGCCAAATACGCATAATCCAGACCACTCAAAACTAATTTGCAAATACAATGATTTTGTTGCAAAATTTTGTATTTTTGTTATTATTGTTATATATTGTTATAGATGATACAACGAAAGACTGAAGTGTCATTGAAACCGACTCGTTTAGGGTCTTACTAGATCTCGCCCACCAAGGAGGCGCAACACGCGACTACCCAGAGACCTAATCCACCGGCATCCATTAAGACGCACAGCGAGAAGATGACAGCTCAAAGAGGAGTACATCCTTTTTTGTTATAATATATTTGTCTTTGTTATTATTGTTATATATTGTTATAGCACAAATGGGCTGAATAATCAGATCCTATGCCTCAATAAATATTATATAATATTAAAAAAAAAAACTCTAGTGCCTTATCTTGCTCGCGAACCTACTAACTAACTCTCAGAAACAATGGTTCATGGTAGTAATATAAAACAATCTATTGTGCCCACATAGGCTGAATAATCAGATCATATGCCTCAATAAATATTACATTAAAAAAAAAAAACTCTAGTGCCTTATCTTGCTCGCGAACCTACTAACTAACTCTCAGAAACAATGGTTCATGGTAGTAGTATAAAACAATCTATTGTGTACTATTTTTTTTACAATGGAGTACTAGTGTCTGTTCTGTAAATCGAGAAACAAGCCTGTTTTTATATACCAGCATTCATCCGAATCATTACGTACTTGTATCAATTGTCTGCTCTTCAGTCGGTTTTTAACTTTATTTCAATCTACCAGAACTCACTTGGTAAAATATCCAAAATTTACCATCTTTAACACTCCATGATTTCACTGCGGCTGGGTTCGACATGTCCCTCGGTTAAATTAACTACGTAAGAAATTCTTCAGCTCGACTGCTAGACCTGTGTTCTGTAGCTCATCCTGATGGAATCACCCTTTCATGCCATGCCACTTTCCACCCCAGAAAATCCGTACCGTTCCCCTAAATAAAAATGTAAAAAACCGTCGCTACCAATTATAGAGGCATCTCTAAACTGTCAGCAATTCCAAAACTTTTTTAAAAATTGTTAACTACAACACATGTGTCGTTAAATTTTTTCTCCATGCCAACATGGTTTTATAAAGCGTCGCTTCACCACCATAAACCTTTTGAAGCTGACGTCCTTTATTATAGATGGCTTCCGAAGTAGCCTTCTATACATATGTTTGAATATCTGCACTGACTACAGCAAAGCATTTGACTCTGATAATTACGCACTACTTTTTCAATTTTTTTTCCAGCTACTTTGTTGGAAGAACCAAACTTTTCCTTTTCAAGATGTACACTCATGCCTTGTCCGAGCTAGATCGGGAGTCACCCAACGAAACTATCATGGCCGTTACTTTTTACAATTTTGTTACAATTTTTGTGCGGCACACGAAAAAAAAACGTATAACGGTAACGACATTTCACACAAACTGCAAACTTAGTATATACTTTAAACAATCAGAACTAATCTGATCAACCTCCACTTGGTATGAAGAAATTAAAAATTTAGCCCTACAGAAATACCAACACACACTTTGAACAGGCTAAGACTAGGGCACTTTACCATTGCCCGCAACGTGGACCAAACGAAAAAAGAAACTTATGCCCATTCTACAACGATGATTTACGTCCGACATATATAACAAATATATAATAGAAATACTTTGTATAATATTGTATTGTATATAATATTTAAAGCAACATTAATATGTTCATTTCCATACTCCTACACCAATTGGACCGTGTCATTGAATCACCGATTCAAACCGAATCAAAGATGGAGTTACAGTTCGACGAAAAAACGATTCAATGAAAAAAAAAACAAAATGTCTAGTGAGGAATAATTTAAGGAACAACTACTACCGCCTTACTAACTGGTCCCCTACATTGACTTCGCGGCAATCAAAATGCACCCGGGCACGAACCCATCTGGGTCACGAGGCGCGTGTTTTTGAAGGGAGGCGGCCATCTCAGTTTTACCTCTTTTCTCTGGGGATGTATTCTGCGATGTATTTAAACATGGGGAATAAGTGCTGAAGTATAAGCTTCATCGTGTAGGCCCACTTTACTTGACCATTCCCCAGGGCTCCTGTTCATCTCGAGGAAGCACCACATATTGGCTTCCTTTATTAGAGTTTTAAAGAGTCGCAGCCGTGTACACCTTCCTTCTTTAGTGGAGCCTACTGGCTTAGTAGCAGCACGATACTTTAACTCATTTAAGGGAGGATCTAGGACTCGCAGTTCTTAATTAAACAGGTGTGGCTGTAGCGTCGCTGGATTGAACCTTGGCGATCTCAAGCTTACTTTTGATTGTGCTCTGTCTTCGGTGTACGTCTTCGCATATTATGGTTTGCAGTGCACTTCCTGGGCATCAAGTTTAAATCCACGATACACCCACTCGCGGCTCTGTACGTCGATGGTTACGAATGTCTCCAGGAGCAGTAGAACCTTTTGCATGCTGGTGCTTACGCGTTAAAGCCGCGTAAGACGCGCTGGCACGAAGCAGCTTTATAGCCGCAGACAACCCATATTGTCTCAAGTGAAGCCGTCGCCGATGAGTGCGTCGTCGGAGTAGCAGCCGGGGGTCAAAACGCCGCAGTTTTTGACTCCAAGACGCTTTTGCTAACCTCGTTCGGGTTTCCTCTTTGGCAGCTGGTTACCAATTTAAGGATATTGTTTTAAGGGCTTCTACTATTCCCAATGATTATGAGCGCCTCGGGACGGCTTCTCTGGGGAGCCTTGATGGCACTGTTCCTAAGGGACCCAGCGACCCTGATTTTTTTTCCGGTTGGTTTTCCCAGCTTCTCCTGATTGGGGACTGGTGGGCGCGATGTTTTTTAATCTTGCTTTCGCGCCCGAACGCCTAAAGCTTTTCCACAGTCTCACACTTCAGCTACAGGAAAAGTGTACTGCAGATGGATCCGTTTTGTTGCTTTGTTTGGATAGTAAATAGATCCTTTGCCCAACCGCATAGTTATGTCGATACGACTCTATTCATGTTTGTTTTTTTGTATTTTAACTCTAGCCAGGATAGTAGTTTTTTTTCTCCGGACCGGTAGTGCAGCTTCTGGCCAATATAGGTAGATCCTAAAGTGCATTGACGTTTCTAAATACCGCCATTACTCGGTCGCAATCCCGCGCAGTAGTTTTTGCCAAGGATTCACGGAGCTGTAGAAAGGATATATTGTCTGAGCCTAATGGCGCCAACTGGTGTTGTCACCGGGTTAGATGGCGGAAACGATACTACTTACCGATAGTAAGTAACAACTTTTGTTGTTGTCACCGTGCTACTATTTATCGATAGTATCTCTACGTGGCGGACAACGCGCGGTTCTGCTAATCAGTTGCTGACCAGCGCATTGTTGCGCATGTGGCCGCGTTTTTCTTTGGCTCTCGAAGTCGGCCTCCATTGACAGGTGAGCTGCATAAAATTCAGCGACTGTGCCACGTGACGTTTTGTTTGGACTTACGAGACCACTACAGCCGTATATCAGTCACAGAGCTTATCTAAGAGCTCTTTTATCAGCATCAAGAACGTAGTCTATCCAGCTATGTCTATATGTCTGTCTGTATGAAAGCGTCAATATTAAGGATTTTATAGATAGAATCATAGTATTTAGCATTTACAGTCTTGTGAAACCCACGCACATCGAGTATGTTTCAAATTTTTGCCACGGCCCCTCTCGCGATAAAAAAAACAAATTTAAAAACACCCTTTCAAAATAACTTTTCAACAACTTCTTGTTGCAAACCATTTTTTGTCCATTCAACCCAAAACATACATCGGGACATATTTAATTTTCGCTATTTCGGCAAAGGCCGACATGGTTTGGGACATTTTATTTCCTACAAAGAATTGGTGCAAAGGTTAACCATTTTTTGCTGTAATATGCGGGGAGGAGATAAAAGTAGTACGTAGTATTATATAGTCAAGAAATATTTTAAATTAAATAAGATATAATTTATGATCGTTAATCTTATTTTAATTCATTTTTTTAATGATTTTTAACATCGAAACTCTTTTTTTTCGCGCGGCTCCCACTGCATAACGTACAGCACACCTCCCGGCCAACCGACCGAGGGGCGCTGCCGTTTATCGTACGGCTCGGATCGCGGGCATAGACCCGAGTGAATAAAGTTTATAAAAGATTACGAGGAATAAGTAGAATTCGTTTGTTGCTCTAAAAGGTAGGTGAGAATTGGGGATTTGATAGAAGTGGACGTTCAGAGTGAAGTAATAGAGTATAAGTCATTGTAGTCAGAACATAAAACCCTGAAAGGCTCATGCTGGGCATATGTAGATCTACAACAACTTAGGAATAGGGGACTCAAATTTCTAGTACGTCTATTTGGAATGTTGCTGGCTGTCTACATTACCATTAATTAGGTTATAAAGGAAAACGACCCACAGCATCTTTCTACGATTGGTTAGGGAAGGTAAATTAATTAGAAGGAGTCTGTTAGAGTAAGATGGGAGGTGAAGACTTGCATCCCAGTTGAGTCCCCTAAGTGCAAACATCAAGAAATTCTTTTGAACGGATTCAATGCGATCTTAATGAATCTTTAAAAACTTTAAATCTTTACAAACGACCAAAGCGAATTTATAGTTTCTCAACATCAAACTCGTTCATTTGCAGCAGTGGTTCAGAATTGAAAAAAGGCATCCAAAATAATAAAAAAGCATTCTAATTGACAAAACTGCGTTAAAAAAAATCAATTTTTTATAGAATGTTTTTTGCAGTGCATACGTTAAATAGTGCGAGCTACCTCGTTTGAAACGCTATGGGCGACTCTTATTGCTTCTATTTCGTTTGTTTTTTATAAGATACCCGTACATAATACCCCGGCGAAATTTGGATGTCAATTCTGAATGAGAAAGTTGGTTGGGAATTTTTTGTTTCGAAATCACCCATAATATTGGCACATCAATTTTGATTGAAATTTCCATCCTTTTCATTATACCCTTGAAAAAGGGTATTATAATTTTGTCCAGAAATGTGTAACGCATTAAAGGAAGCATCTCCGACCCCACAAAGTATATATATTCTTGATCAGCATCAACAGCCGAGTCGATATAGCCATGTCCGTCTGTCCGTCTGTCCGTCTGTTTCTATGCAAAAAATAGACAGTAGTTTTAAAGCTAGCGTTTTGAAATTTTTACCAGATCATTATTTTTGTTGCACGCAGATCAAGTTTAAGAATCGGTCGGATCGGACCACTATATCATATAGCTGCCATACAAACGACCGATATGAAAACAAGTCTTTGTATGGAAAACTTTTTTGTTTTCCAAGCTATTGCAACAGAATTCAATATGTATCCATTTGACATAAGCATACATGATTTATGAAAGTTTGGTCCGGATCAGATCACTATATCATATAGCTGCAATACAAACGACCGATATGAAAACAAGTCTTTGTATGAAAAATTTTTTTGTTTTCCAACCTATTGAAACCGAATTCAACATTTATTCATTTGACATAGCCATACATGATACAAGTTTGATCCGGATCGGATCACTATATCATATAGCTGCCATACAAACGACCGATAGGAAAACAAGTCTTTGTATGGAAAACTTTGTTGTTTTCAAGGGTATACCATCTTCGGCAAGCCGAAGATAACTTTTCTTACTTGTTTTTATTTAGATTTAATCTTTTTAATTCAAATTCTCGTACAATCAACTTTATGAGATAGTTGTCTTATTATGAAAATTCCAAATTTTATTATTAAACATGTATTTATTTCGTTTACCCGTATTACTTTCATTTTATTTTCGTTACTTCAAACAGCTTCGTACATTCTATATGCAAGTAAATAGACGCTTCATGTTTTTAATCGCTAGACTCAACTCTCGTAGACCTTATAGGATTGCTTTGTTTGTAGGACAGCTTTGTTTTGTAATTGATGGTTTTATCGTTCCCTTTTAAATGACACAACCTAAAATGTCTACGTTATAATTAAAAATATCACACCTACTCCATGTTATACATAAGCCTTACACTGCATCTCTGCTGAGGACTAATCTTAGCTGTTTAATTCCATCTTCTATATCCCTAGCCGGAATAATCAAATTGTCCATATGCGTTACTTCGGTTTCATATTGTATGTTCAGAATATTCTGAAAAACTTGGTCAAATTATCCCTAATGGAAACATAGAAAGCAATAAGCGTTTGTACCGCCTTGACTATTTAAATTTCGAAATGTGACAGATCAATTTCGGTATTTTTTTTGGACATAGCAAAACATACCTATTTAAATAGATCTCTTCTAATAGATCTAAGCCTTGGTTTATCACATTTCCATTGCCTAATTTCGCACTCTGTTCTTTTGGTTAAAATTTCACGAATTCTCCAAAACGATTAGGTTAACTTGTTTTACGATGTTGTTTCCAATCACGGCAGAATAATTAATGTGTCAATTGCTTTTAAAACATATTAAAAGTTTCTTGTATTTTTCGCCAAATGGGAAGGAGCGCCGCATTTAAAGCATTTCATAAAAAATTCCCTTGACAAAAATAGAAGACAACCTTTGCAGTTTCGTACATTTTCGTCGCTCTGGGATTCTGACCAAAGCTTTTGCGCACCTTCTTAAAAACCTTAATCTGCTCTTTGAGCTTTTTCAGATCGATTTCCAGATCAAAATTTTACTGACTCTTGAATTGGGAATGCCATCAATCAAATATTCGATTATACTTAGCTTATCAAACTCGATATGTTGACCAATCTTAAGTAATCCCTGAATTACAGCTTTTACAGCTTTCGCTTGTCGCTCAACATATGATGAACTTCTATTATTTCTCTAGCCTATTTTTTACCCAAATACATCAAGCAAGACTGTTTTCAATGATTTCCAATCTGAATTTCCTTTCCCATCGCGAACAAATATATTCCATGCTCCTTTCAACAGTTTTTTAGAGTAGATACATATCTGCAATATCTATCCCAATCAACAGCAATTATATTATTCTCGATTCCTGAAATCTAGTGTTTGACTGTCGGTTGATAGGATCCCCTGAATTGAGTGGGAGAGTCTTGAATGTCACGTCAGGTAAATAATGAACAGTAAATTTGTATCGGCTGCAAGATTGCTGACTGATAAATGCGCAGTTCCAATCCAAAAATGAAACACCTCGTGCACCCCGATGACCCAACTCTATGACATGTAAGTCTCACGTAGCCCTTACCTTTCAGTGGCAGTATATTATTTCTTCAGAAACCAGATCAATTATTTAAAAAATTTTTATTTTAAAAAGTTCCAAGCTTCTACCCCAAAAAAAAAAGATCAGAGTCAAAACGAATTTAAATAATCATATCTCACTTTATCATACTACTGTGGGCAAAAAGTAAGGTGAATTTGTTTGTAAAATGAAAAATCTTTATTTATTCTTCTACATCAATTTCATCCCCTTCGAAGTAATCCCCTCCCGATAAAATCCTCGAAACATGGCAAATAGTCCCTTTCCGGTATAGCCATCAGCGCCTTCTTCGATTCAGCTCTTATCTCCTCAATCGACTCGAAAGGCGTTCCCCGGAGTGGTCTCTTGAGTTTTGGGAATAGCCAGAAGTCACACGGAGCCAAATCAGGCGAATACGGTGGTTGCGGAACGATATGCGTCGAATTTTTGGCGAAATGGTCACGAAGAACGAGTGCAGTGTGAGATGGTGCATTATCGTGATGCAAAAACCAAGAGTTATTGGCCCATAATTCTGGTCTTCTTAGACGAATTGCTTCACGCAAACGACGCATAACGCTCAAATAATATTCCTTATTACTCACACTCGCACTCACACTTTTTCCTTTTTTCAAAAATTTTCAAATTATAAAAAAATTGCTACACATATTGGTACATTTTTAGAAGAGATGACTTCCTTGAGGAACAAGGCGGAAGTGGACAACTTTAAGAGTACACGATGGGCGCTACCAGTTAAGTAACTTGAAATTCACATAAGGTCTATAAAAAACCCAAAGAGATTGATAAACAAAACCACAAGATATAGTTAAGTCAGACAATATACAAAGGTGTTGCCTTTGTGGATTAAATAATTTTCCGCATCGGTACTCGAACAGTGCGGACGTGTTTATTTTCTGTGCACCGAAAATATACAAAATACTCCAAGTGATAAGTAGGTATTCACTTATCACTTGGAGTATTTTGACCAACAATTTACCACAAAAATGTAGCGAAAAAATTACTGATTAAAAAAGTTGTGCAAACTCCCTTCCTTTGAACAACTATTATATTTCAAAGAAAATTCACATACAAAAACCAATCCACAAACTCCCACAACGAGTCAAAACGACATTCGCGCTCAACGTCAACATGAGCAAGACAAACGTCGTCTCTCATCGATACGAAACAACGCATATTTCTCAAATGTGTCTTCGCAACCAGCGGCAGTGCACGAAATAAATGCAAACGTCGATCGTCCACGGTCAATCACCCCCAACCCGACATATAAACTTATGTCAACAACGAACGAGAGAACTCGTTCTTGCTCACCGGCATCCCAACGATGTGCCTCCCCCACGGCAACCGAAACTTCGACCTCATTAACCACTGCACTCGCAACAACAAAAAATACTGCAACGATATCAAACGTACGCACGGTGGATACTGCAACGCTCGCTTCTGCTGAATCAGCAACAATGCCAAAAACAATGCAAGCTGGGTTGGATCGCACTATCCGCACTATCCAAATTAAAAGAAAATTGAGCCCACAAAAAAATTCTCCGGCAGGAAATAAAATAAAAATCAATCGACACATTCTACTCGGACCATACCCACAAGCAGACACAAACAACATCTACGTTTGCCGATGACACAACAATTTTAAGTCGATCAAAATGCCCGATACAAGCAACAAATCAACTCTCTTCTCATCTAGTGGCCGTGGAGTCAAAAGACCACACCTTAAGCTTAAGGCAGTAGTAGTCTCCACTGGCCTTTCAACTCTCGGTCAACCCTCTGTCTGGACTACAGGGTCCTTTATACAACTCCGGACTAAAATCAATTTTAACGTACCGCTCCCAACTTTGGGGAAGTACCAGCAGTAGTAACATTGAGATCATGCAAAGGGCTCAATCAAAGATGAAATGAAAATATACATAGAGACCTTAATATCAGAAATTAACGTCACACCGTAACCACCTTGCGAGAATTTTAACACTGGTTTGTGACCGCCCCCGAATTCGCCGCAACGACTTTCCAACCCAGCGCTGATCATTAGGTAATTTTTTCCACAGTTACCACAGTTAAAAAGACTGTTGAATATCGTGTAAAATTAAGATTTGAAAACTTATTGTTAGTCTCGTAATGCCTGAGAAGATCGAAAAATATACCGCAATACTGCAGAGTTAAAAAAAAAAAACTTTACAATTGCGGACGATTTACGTTTTCCTCTATGAATGGCAAAAGTATTTTGGTATATTCCTTTTTTATATGGGGGAAGATCGAAGTTTTCAGTTATTATAATATAATATGAAAATCTCCACAAGAGGCATCCACAAAGCCCCGGTAAAATTCTTTACTCAACTCAAGGCTGGCGAGAAGGTGACTTCCACTTCAACATATTATATGATGGTTATATGATGCTGGCTTTAGAAAGCTGTGCGGGATAGTTCGTTACATGGAAGTGTTTGGGAGGAAACCCCAAGAGTCGGATGGTATGGATCTTCTGGTGTCAAAAATTGCATTGCTCTGGGAGCGGTGATTCCG
Source organism: Drosophila merina (assembly GCA_035047645.1). Taxonomy (NCBI): domain Eukaryota; kingdom Metazoa; phylum Arthropoda; class Insecta; order Diptera; family Drosophilidae; genus Drosophila; species Drosophila merina. Next base: position 20,708,469 of record JAWNPH010000089.1, on the reverse strand, counting down.
ACATGTTCAGATGCAATAAAAATATATAAACGCCAATCTTCAGGATTTCTAACGTTTCTTAATTTGACGTAGGGAAATGTCAAACGTTACAGCAGTTAAATCATGGTATGTTGAAAGGGATAAAGATGGTGAATATTTCAATATATTTCAAAGCTCACTTAAGTGGGCTTTGGTAAATTGGAGTCAGTCTACACTAGCAGGTAATTTCACCTCTTTAGAAGCGACTTTGGAATCCACAAAGATTAGGACTCCTCCTCCTTTTCGCAGAGGTCGGTCTGTAAATATAATAATATTGGGTGCAAATAAAGAACTATCAGAATAAAGTTTAGGAAGAAACATGTTATTTTTTTATGTTCTTTATTTTATAAAAGAGTCTTGGGCATTCTTTATCAAGATAACCTCTTGATTCGATATAAGCATATTCTTTTGTCCGTCTGTATGTTTCGAATCATAGTCTCTCTATTTTAAAGATATTGGCTTTAAACTTTGCACACACCCTTTTTTACTTTGAACGCAGTATATAAGCAGGAACGGCCGGGACGCTTCGACTATATTTGGTAGCTCCCATATAACTGAACTTTTAAATGAAAATGTTTTTCCATTTTTTTCCAGATAGAAAGTTGACTTTGGCTGAGCCAATCTAGATAATTTCAAAAGGATCGATCAACTATTTCTGAAAATCTACAACATTGATTTTTTTGGAAAAAGAGGCTTGGGATTTTTATCAAAACCAATTTAAAAAGTAACTAACCTTCGTATAAGGATCGACCATCTATATCCAATACCTGTTATTTCTCTTACCAATAGAAGCCGCTCAGGTCGTAATAAGCTGTCCTTTCTTGTTTCTACTACTTTTATTTGTGCTCCTTGTTTAACAATCCTATAAAACCCAATACAATCAAACGTATTTTTAAAATCTAAATTAAGAACCGAGAGGTTGAAAAATAATGAAAAATCAGTAGATCATATAAGTGATGTGGTTTTTTAAGACCAAATTGCTGGGGGAATCCTTTCTTGATATGAACCACATTATTCGTTTGGAGAAAGTGATAGTTACCAATGGAATCAAAATGCACGAAGATGCAAGAAAGGAATTGAAGATTCATCCCGGCGTAATCGATCGTTAGCAACTAATCGTTAGAAACTAGGTAAGTCTCTTGCTAGTTCATCATACAAGGTGCGTTCCAAAGTAAATAAGACTTTTTGAATCTAGCGCCCTCTAGTGGCGCCTTTATATGTAGACTAGTGCGTTAGAATCTGCAATTTTTTTATTTAAATTATCCAGATTTAACATTCGAAGGACATCATTATTTGACCAAAAAGCACATTTAAATGTTCAACCACTTTCCTTATTCATCTGATATAGCATCGTGCGACTTTTACCTTTTCGGAAAAATGCATTTGCCGATGAAAGGAAAGCTTTATGCATACGTGGCATACTGGCAGCCAAACCGGGCCACGAGCTAAAACCCTCGTTTGACATGCTTTTTGAACGAGAAAAGCTGTATTAAAGCAGAAGGAGACTAATTTAAATAAAATTAATTGATTTTGTCGATAAAAGTCCTGTTTACTTTGGAACGCTCTTTGTATTATTATTTCCTTTTGGTTATTTTACTGACCAATCATTTTCTAGCGATAAAGTGAATAAAGATTCTATTTGTTGGCAGTTGTAACAGGCGCTTTTAAGCTTGAGTGACCGAGTGTTACGCTGTGAATGCGTGCTATATTTTTAAACCCGTATATATAAAGTTTCTTTTTGCATCCTATTTTTATATTATACACCTTTCCCAAATCATAAAACAACAAATAAGAATATTAATTTGGTTAAAGCACATAAAAACAATTGTTCACCGAATAGTAAGTAGATAAATTACTAATCCGACTTAACAAATTTACATTCAACATACGAGTAAAACTCTAAAGTGTTACAGCAAGACAAAAAATACATAAAATACGAGATATGTAAATAAATATATAATACAAAATATACATAAAATCTGAAAAGAACACTTTAAACTTATATAAAATTAGGTCAAAGTTTGCTATTAAAAAACAATTTTAAGAGAGAGCTTAGAGAAGAGCGTGTTTGTCTGTACCGTGAGATCAATTCCACGTCCCTTCTGGTCAAGCCAGAATTTTTGTTCCGTTTCAATAACTTTTTTATTTTTTTGCAATGTTTCAGTTCAAATAAAATAAAAGCAGAAACGATATATCCTTTTTTTATTTATTCTCTAGTACTTACAAACCCTATTATATTAATACCTTTCAAACGACGTAGCCATATCATGTACCATTTTTATATAGCTTTGTTGGTTGTGAAATTGTAAGTTATGCAATTTACAAGCTTATTTAAACCATAAATTTAAGCTTAAAGTATTTTGAAAACTTTAAAAAAAAAGTTGCCTAAATTTCCGTGAAAATCGAAATAAACAAACAGGATGGACAAGCTAAATAACTTTTATACACTGTACTCATACAGTTGAATGATAGAATACAAAATTCATCAGTTCAAGCAATAAAGATATGGAAATATTAAAATATTATAAGAATGTAAAACGGATCGGACCAACAACCAAGATAATAAATAGTAGATTTTATGACCGATTCCTTCAAAAGTAAATGCACCTTAGAAAGTCACACAATTATATAATAAATAATTCATTATGCATGATCCCTTGAAAGCACGTGTACACGCATGCGTAAGGTGACACAACAATGTAAATGAAAAGGTCATAAAACACTTAGGCCGCCAGCACACATCCCAACGCATTGATGTCGCCAATATATATAGTAACATGTAAGGAAGCAGCAGTCGAGTCTCCCGATTGAAAAATACCCTTACCCTTAGACATGCTTACAATTTATTTATTTAGTATCAATAAATAAATGAAACAATATTCTATTAGAAAAGAGTACCATAACAATTTTAAATTTGGTATGATTTTGGTTATGAAAATAAGTTTCGTGTGTCATAAAGCCATACACATTTCGCTGTCAACGTCGCAGTCGGCGTCGCGCAATGCGTGTTTTGCTGCGCTTCTGCTTCCCTTGCCATAGATTTTGCATGTGGCATAACTTCCGTGTTTCTTATCCGATTTGGTTGAAATTTAAAAATTAGATAGCTTTTATAAGCACCAACCAACATATGCCGAATTGCATAGCATTAGGTTAATAATTGCGGGCGTGGCAGTTTTTTGCGGTTTGCGGGGAGCGGGGGGTGATATCAAAATAAAACAACAAACTTGTACTGCGTATGGTAATTACCTATCCAACGATATATGGCACATGTCTGTAGCTCTTGTAGTTTCTGAGATCTAGGCGTTGATAAGGACAGACAGACGAACAGACGGACGGACAGACAGGCATGGCTATATCGACTCGGCTGTTGATGCTGATCAAGAATATATATACATTATGGGGTTGGAGATGCTTCCTTCTTCTTCTTGTTACATACATTTGCACCATATTATGATACCCTTTTCACCCATTTTTAATGGGTACAGGGTATAAAAATATAAATGTTGATAAAGTTGATAATAACTCTTGTTAGTACATAAGTACATAACTGTACGATTTTTTTAATGTTTCTTCGAATGTGAAATTAAATAAATAAAACAGTTTTTAAAAGGAACTAATTTAAGTAAGACCTTTTTTTATAGCTCCTCTTAAATATTGATCCACCAAGACATCCTGACATTTGCCCCCTTGTGGTATGAGACTCAGTATGAACTAGCACCTTATAAGTGCTCAGTCCAGGGCCGCTGAAATAGGGCTTCGACCCAATTAAAAAGAAAAAACTAAGTTACATCGACAAAAAGAATAAATAAATACCATTGAGCATAATGTAAAATATTGTGAGAAATTACTAACAAGAAGGTACGAGAATAACAGAAAAATATGTTTGGACCAATTCAATCGCCTTATGGACCTTCCGAAAATCAATATGGACTCGAATAGGCATTTAAAAAGTATTGCATTGAAATTATTAATGAGTCTTTGTACCATATATGTTGCGACTCAAAGCAAATCTGACCGAAGAGTAAGATTGTATTTTTGCGCACATCATTCTTAAAAAATTTATTAATGACGGTCTACAGCACTATGAAAGCAATGCTCAAAAATTCAAGCGAAATCTATATCGAAACTCATGTTATAGTCCTATTATAGGCCTATTAAAAAGACAAATTTAAATATATTAAACGTTTATGCAATTATTCAACGGAAAATAAAAAAATTTTTTTTTGAAAAAAAAAGTAAATATAAATAAACAGAATTGGAAAGCATTTTCGTTAGCCGATCCCGATTTAGATAGACCACGCGGTATTAATTTAATAATAGTGGCCTTTGAAAATGTGGAAGAAGTCCATAGAGGTAAAAACGATCAACTTGGAAGACTATGTAGTAAAGAGATCTTTTACAAAAAAGGTGTTCCCTATTAGTTGTAAATGAACTGAATAAGTCAAATACAAATCAAAATAGATCCTTATATCCCCAAATTATTAGGAGTGTATCGCTATGGTCAAAATTAAGTAAAAAAAAATAAATAATGGGATAGTCAAGATTTTTCAAGAAAAACCAAAAATCAGAAGAAATGCCGGAAATTGTTTGAAACCTTTTAAAGCCTTCAATTCAATCATACGGCAGAAACAACTCAACTGCCAAAAGAAATGAAATATTTAAAAACGCAAAATAGAACTGCAAAATCATCATGTGTCAAGCCATAGGTGACTGATTTTATGGATGACAATTACAATAATTTTAATTATAAATTATGTAGGAAAATTAAAAACAAAAAATAAAATGAAAAATATATATTTTTATGTATTAATGAAGAAAATCAATACACAAAATATAAATTTAAACTAAAATTATAAAAATTTTATAACCTTCCTGGCCCTTGCAGAATGTTCAAGCACCAAATTGAACATGAGAAATTAATGTGTTTTATATGTAAAATTAAGAATATGTTAAAACTCACTTAATATGAAGAAGTAAGAAATAATAATGTATTAAGAAAAACATTTTGTGGCCCTTGGGAGAATGTTTAAATGTTTAATTGAACAAGTATAAAAATAAACAATTATAAAAACTTTATAAATAAATGAAATACATTGCACTAGAAAATTGAAAAGCTATTGAAAGGAAAAATTTTATTAAAAATTATTATTATTTTTTTATGTATAGCTATCCACACTTTTGTGGTAGATATTTAACAATAAAACAAGTGAGAAAAGTTATCTTCGGCTTGCCGAAGATGGTATACCCTTGAAAACAAAAAAGTTTTCCATAAGACTTGTTTTCATATCGGTCGTTTGTATTGCAGCTATATGATATAGTGGTCCGATCCGGACCAAACTTTTACAAATCGTGTATGTTTATTACAAATAAATAAATTTCGAATTCGATTGCAATAGCTTGGAAAACAAAAAAGTTTTCCATACAAAGACTTGTTTTCATATCGGTCGTTTGTATGGCAGCTATATATTATAGTGGTCTGATCCAGACCAAACTTTCACAAATCGTGTATGGCTATGTCAAATAAATAAATATGATGTAGTGGTCCGATCCGACCGATTCTTAAACTTGATCTGCGTGCAACAGAATAATGATTTGGTAAAAATTTCAAAACGCTAGCTTTAAAACTACTGTCTATTTTTTGCATAGAAACAGACGGACAGACGGACATGGCTATATCGACTCGGCTGTTGATGCTGATCAAGAATATATATACTTTGTGGGGTCGGAGATGCTTCCTTTAATGCGTTACACATTTCTGGACAAAATTATAATACCCTTTTTCAAGGGTATAAAAAGAATGTAAAAGGGATAGGTCTAAAAAAAAATTTTGGAATTCCTCTTAGAATATTTATATTGTAATACAGATCATGTATATTTAGCAGATGATTGTTTAATTGTTAAATAAATAAAATAACAACTAAATAAGAAATAATGGGTTTTTCATATGAAAATCGCTGAAAAAATCTTATTTTTAATGACTTTTGGATGGAATGTCCGATTTGGGTTAAGGTACAAATTAAATGATACAATGAAATGACCCCACTAGCCCCTACTTCTATTAAGTAAATCGTTGTTTGTTTTTTTTTTATTTTCGGCCAATATCATGCAAACTCAACTATTTTAACATGTTGGAATAAAAATGATTAATTCAAAGTAGTATCTTTCTATTGGTAATATACCTTTTTTTGATCGGACTAGCTCAGTACATTTTTTATGCATTGGCTTTATATAGTAGTTTCCTCGCCCACACTGCAGCGTGCGGTTAGTCACTTTTGTGAACTACCGTCTATAATGATAACAACTAATAGAGTTTTATTTACCCTTGTTGGTATTAAGTAGAACTATATTTGAGGAATACATATCGTCGTAAAGTATTTTATTAATTAATAACAAAAGAAACCCAGGTGCATACAAAAACACATTTGGTATGAATGCCACAAATCAAAATGTGACACCATTCTTAAGCTGTATAGATAAAAACATTCAAACCAAACCAACTCAGTCTGCCAATAATTGGTTGGTTATTTATTTTCAAATTAACTTTCACAGGTAATGCTTACTTTTTCAAAAGGCTTGGTTAGCTCTGGATACCCGATTGAAACAAGCCACTCTGCTTCCATTTCCCCATCTATGCAAAAATTAAAAGCAAATAGTAATGTTAAATTCTATTGGTATAGAATAAAATTAATTTTTCACTATACACACCGGCGTAATTAACTTCGGAATCTTGGGCTTGTGTATTATTTTGCAATAAATATTCATTGAGAAACTCGGAATAATCCTGATTGGAAGCATTGTCCAATGATAGTTTGCATTCCATTGTGGTTTCGTATATTTTCCTTTGATTTTTTAAAGAAATTATGGCACATTTGTATTTCTATTTTTGTTGTCCTTGTGTAACAAAGTGCCTTTACATTATGTAAATGACTGAAAAAAGAAGGATAAGAGATGATTTGTTATATGCAGTTCAATATAGTTAAAAGCATTAAAATTATAAACATATATATACCATATCGACGTTTCCAAAAAGCTTACCCTTTTATCCGCCTTTTTCCCAACTTTATTCAATAATTTAAAAATTAAAGACTCAACTCCAACTGCCAACTGATCAGTTAGATCATTATAGCTAACTGGAATTCCGATCCTATCTATAGCTACCTGCAGCATTGCCTTCTGCTCTATCACGCTGCCACCATCATCATTTTTTATGTATATCTAAATGCTTCCATAATGTTTTGTTTCCATGAACATTAAAAAATAAATTTATTTTTTTTTTTATACCCTTGCACAGGGTATTATAATTTTGTCCAGAAATGTATAACGCATTAAAGGAAGCATCTCTGATCCCACAAAGTATATATATTCTTGATCAGCATCAACAGCCGAGTCGATATAGGCATGCCCGTCTGTCCGTCTGTTTCTATCAAAAAAAAAAAATGCTTAAAGATTGAAAACATATTTGGAATCCCCGTATAAATGGGTTAACCAATGTAAACAATTTAATAGCCAATAAAAAAATGTAACGCCAATTTAAAAAAAAATTTGTTTAGATTATGACGAGGACTGCACTAAGTGTTGCCAGGTGCAATCTGACATTTCCATTGGAAAGTTTTGACATTTTTTAGCATAACATTACTCAGAACGTTTTGACATTTAATCGTGAATTGTTTTATTTACAGGGAATTAAAAAATTCATCTCGGCAAAAAAATGGAATTAACTCGTGAACATTTTCGTGCGATCATTTTTCACAATTTTCGTCGTGGATTATCACAAGGGTGCATCGATGAACTTAAATCTTTGTATGACTATGAAGCACCATCCTATAGCACTGTGAGAAACTGGTACAACGAATTCAATCGTGGCCGACGCTCTCTCAAAGACGAATTCCGTGAAGGTCGTCCAAAAACAGACGTTGTGCCAGAAAACATCGATGCCGTTCGTGAACTGATAATTCAGACCGTCATGTATCATACCTTCAGCTAGAGGCATGCCAGTGCCTTTTTGACCGGCCTAAACGTCGAATTGTACGGTCATCCGCCGTACAGCCTTGACTTGGCACCCAATGCCTTCTTTTTAATCCCACACATCAAGAAAATAATGCGTGGTCAACGATTTTCGTCGCCAGAAGATGCTGTTGAAGCATTCAAAAACCATGTTTTGGAGCTGTCTCAATCGGAGTGGAAAAAGTGCTTCGTATATAAATCTTGATGGAGAATATTTTGAAAAACAATAAAACCATTTTCGTTGATAAATATTCGTATTTTCATTATTAGGCCAGAAATATATATATAGCAGCCGTCGTATAATAGGAATAATTTTAAAATGAACATTATTCGGTTAGTGCTCTCTTGGCTCTGTTTGATCCAATGAATCTTATTTTTTCCTCAATTCGGTGTTGTCAACTTCATGCATTTAGCGTTGCTAACTTCTTCGTTGAGTCTTTCCAACTACTGCTTTTGGAGGGTTGGCAAAACATTAGTGCCGCCTTACATTCTCTATTAGTACCACAGCTTGATGTTGTCGCAGCTAGTGGCTGTAACACTCGGCCTTTCGGGATCCTTATCAACTTACTTACATCAACGCGTCAATGGCGCTTTATTTTTTAATAGTTTTGTTTTGATTCAAATAAAAGCTAACTTGCGTTCAGTTATGAACTGGCGACGAGATCGCCCAGATTATATTCATGTTCCGGACTGCGATTCTTGTCATGGTTCTGTTTCTATATTTTCTATTTCTTTTCGACGTTGACCTTAGCTTCAGCTACCGTTCAAATTGGTAGCTGAAGCTAAGGTCAACGTCGAAAAGAAATAGAAAATATAGAAACAGAACCATGACAAGAATCGATTGAACTAGTCGCCCGCGGAAATCTATTTCGCTTCTGCTCTTTAAAGCGAACGGTCGAATATTATTGGCCGCAGTGCGTTTAGAATTTATTATTGTCATTAAACAAACCGGTATTTGTTAACATAACTAAATTAAGCATAACATACATTCATTGAAGTTCCTTTTACCGTATCGCTTCGCTTTGTGCAGTGCCATATTTGGGTGAGTAATTTATTTCACTAATCTTTTATTTGTATTATTATTTATTTGCCATCTCTCTTCTGCATTACTCTAGAGCCTTATCTGTAGCAGTTTCTGATCTTCTTACATCTCACTAATTCTTGCTCAGAGAACAGTTATAAATTAAGGTGGTTAAACGCTCACTTAATCAAATACTGAAAATTTACCATCTTTATCACTTTAACACACCATAATTTCACTGCGGATATGCTCGGCATATCCCTAGGTCATATTAACAACGTAAGAACCACGTTTTTTTTCGCGCGGCTCTCACTGCATAACGTACACCCCATCTCCCACCCAACTGACCGAGGGACGCTGCCGTTTGGCTCGGATCCTGGATCGGATCGGAGGTAAAGATTTGCATTCCAGTTGAGTCCCCTAAGAGTAAACATCAAGAAATTCTTTTAAAGGGATTCAATGCGATCTTGATGAACCCCATACTGAGGGCTCGGGACGCAGGATCCGTACTCCAGTATTGGACGTACTAAGGATACGTATATTGTTTTACATATATAAGGGTCATTGAATTCCTTAGACCATCTTTTATTGAAGCCAAGCACACCCTTGGCTTTATTAACCATCGCAGAAATATGGTCGGAAAATTTAAGTTTAAAGTCTAATAGGACACCAAGATCGATAACCTGAGTTAATCTTTCTAAGGAAATCCCATAGAGAAAGTATGTGGCTGGTTAGGGCACGAACGATAAAAAAAAACGTTAGCTTACATTTTGACCCATTAAGTTTTAAGAGATTGGTTAAATACCATTTTTGAAAATTGTCCAAATCCGACTTTTGCATCTGATCCTGATGGAATCGCCCTTTCCAGAGCCATGCAACTTTTTACCATGTACTATCCAACGCTTGGGGTATCCATGGAAACCCTTATTTGTATCGACCTTAAGTCCCCATTTAGTTAATAAATCTTATTGCTTCATTAAGATTTACTTTCATAGTTATAGTTACTTAATTCTTATATTCGATTTGTCCGATCTTTGGGAATGCACCGATGTAAATATAACCTTAAAAATATTCTATAAAATTTTAAACGCTATCTTTAACTTATGTGTGTCACGAAAAGAGGTTCGAAATATTATTTGACAGACCAGTAATGGGATTAAAGAGATGCTCGTAGGTTTCCGAAACGCCAACTTTCTTAAAGCAGATGTCATCTACACTGACTTCAGCAAAGCACTTGACTCTTAAAAGTACTCTCTCCTTCTAAGAAAACTTAATTTCTCTCACAATTTCATTTTTAACAGACCCTCCCATGTGGATATAAAGCTAATTAGCTGAAAGAAACCGTGTCCTTTTTTAAAGGTACACTCACGTCTTGCCGAGCCGATCGAGTGCCCCCTAAAGAAGCTATCTTGAGCCATTACTTTATATTGTTTTTGGCAATGACTTACGAAAAAAAGGCGCCGGCTTAAAAACGTTAATAAAGCGGAAGCGCGCAGCACGAGCTCACGGCGGAAATGGGGCAAAAAACACGGGGAACCTCCGCCGGGGTTTTCCTTAACACAAACCGTGTGTGCGCCACGTAGGAAGAGAAAGAAAGGACACCAGGGTGGCAGGGCGCCAGGGCAAGGTCCTGGTTCTGGTTCACTCGCCCATCATCAACCGTTTTGTATGTTTATCTGTGCGCGAAAATGCATTTTTGCATACAACATAACCGCAACAGATGCTCTAACGAACTCTCTGGTGCATATCTATACAGACGACGTTAAGATGTAAACTACAGTCCGATTTGAAATATTTCTAAGAATGGTTTTCTATCAATCTCTTAAAACCTAATGGTATGCTTATGTATTTTTATCGCTTGAACCCTCCCCAGTCAACATACTTTCTCTATGGGACTTCCTTAGAAAGATTAACTTATGTTAATGATCTTGGGCTCCTATTAGATTTGAAACTTAAATTTTTCGAGCATAATTCGATTTGGATTACGTTGGTTAGTAAAGCCAGTGGTATGCTTGGCTTCATTAAAAGATGATCTGAGGAATTTATTGACACTTATATAACTAAAAGCTTATATATTAGTTTAGTCAGTCTGATAATGAAGTACGAGTCATGTGTGTGGAGCTTTTAATACGGAGTTTACCAAGACCGCAATGAATACACACATACGCAATGAGTACAAAAGAACTTTTTGATGTTCGCTCTTAGGGGGCTCAACTGGGACGAAAATCTTCACTATCCTTTTTATCTAAGCAGACCCTTAGTAATTAACTTCCCGCTCTAACAAATCATAAGTTTCCTACATAACCTTATTAAAGGTAAAGTAAACAGCCAGTATTTACTAACACGCCTAAAATTCAACATTTCGGAATAGAAATTTAAGTCCTTTTCCCCAGACGTGGCGAATCAAAATATGCCAAGCATTAAGCTTTAATGGTACAGTTCGAACTATAACGGCCTCCATGGCATTACTTCAATTTTCACTTCCTCTTCTATGAAATCATCAATCTTCTCTTATCTGTCAGAGCAGCAAACGCACTCTTCTTCTTCCTCGTACTCCTTTTCTCTACGCTAGGAGAGATCCTTCCCTTTTAGATGACATAGCCCAAAAATTGTATTTGCTGCTGCAAGAAACCACAATTTTCCATTGTATACTGAGCGGATAACTCCAAGACTCTTTTTATTATTACCTCTGGTATTACCTAGACCCTTCAATACCGACATACTACTGGACAACTTGACTCCTTAGGGCTGGCTTCCTAAGCGCAAAATTATAAGCGTAACATAAACTTTTGTCTGTAATCGTGCAGCAAGCCGCGACCCAGCGTAGCATCTGATTGCTGTTGTACACGTGTTGCATGACAGAGGTCGCGCTAGAAATAAATACAAATTCAAAAAATACAAGACGAAACTCTTTAAACGGCATAGAATCACTCATCACCTCTCTACAAGAAAGCCTCATGAACTTTTGACACTCGTGCACACAACAATGTCGGAACTAATTAGCAATCAAAATCTCTCGATCCAAATTCTTACAAACTTGCATAATAAAAAAATGTCCTCTATAATGCAGTTCAATTATTTCTCCATGCCAGCATGGTTTCATAAAGCGTCGCTCCACCACCACAAACCTCTTGGAGCTGACTTCTTTCATTATAGATGGCTTCCGTAAAGGCCTTCAAACAGATGTCATCTATAAGGACTTTAGTAAAGTATTTGACTCTGTCAACCACTCACTCCTTTTGAGTAAACTTAGTATCCTAGGATTATCCTCAGACCTTCTCACGTGGATTTCTAGCTACTTAGCTAGGAGAACCCAACGTGTTGTTTTTAAGGATGTCCACTCTCGCCTTGTTAGTGCTCCATCGGGAGTCCCCCAAGGAAGCCATCTTGGGCCACTACTTTTCACTATCTTTATTAACGACCTACCTCCTGCTATAACGAACCCTCTGGTTCTTATGTATGCAGACGACGTTAACCTTTGTTTTCAATACAAATCCCCTTCTGCCCAATATAAACTTTAGTTGGATTTGGACAATTTTCAAAAATGGCTGGCAAGAAGGAGAAGGACCCTGGATCCTACCGGCCGATTAGTATCCTACCATCGATCTCAAAGGTGTTTGAGAGACTGATTGCCGCCCGGATGGTCAGGTTTATAGATGCCCAGGGAATAATTCCAGAACACCAGTTTGGATTCCGTGCTGGTCACTGCATGGTGGAGCAACTGCATCGAGTGGTCGAGCAAATTTTAACGGCCTTCGACTGCGACGAATACTGCAACGCTCTTTTCCTTGATGTCCGGGAGGCGTTTGACCGTGTGTGGCACCCTGGTCTGCTACTTAAATTCAAGAATACCCTGCCTGCGCCTTACTACCGTCTCCTGGCGTCGTACCTTAGGAATAGGAGATTTGCGGTCCGGTTCCACTCTGCGATCTCAACCGAGTATAATGCGGCAGCTGGAGTACCCCAGGGAAGCGTCATAGGCCCGCTACTATACTGCCTTTATAGCCATGACATGCCGGGCACGGCTGACAGTCTCTACGGACGTTAATGCTGGCCACATTTGCCGACGACGTGTGCATAACGTACAGGTCCAGGTGCAAGCAGGAGGCCGCCAACGGTATCCAGAACTACGCAACAAGATTTTCCGACTGGGCTAGGAGATGGAATATTGGCATAAATGGCAACAAGACCACAAATGTTTGCTACACCCTCAAACGAAGAACGCCACCAGCAGTGCTCATTGACGACACCCCTGTGGAACAGGTTGACTCAGCCAAATACCTGGGAGTCATACTCGACCGCCGGCTCACTTTCTCGAAGCAAGTGAGTGAATTGAGAATACGCATACGGGCCGCGGCGTAGCAAACTGTCGCTGAGAAATAAGTTGACTATCTATAATCAAATCATAGCTCCTATTTGGAGGTATGCGTGCCAAATTTGGGGCCTGGCGTATGACAGCCAGATCCGCAGAATCCAGAGCATCCAAAATAAGATGGCGAGGACGATCACTGGCTGCGAGTGGTATGTGAAGAACACCACCCTCCACAGTGACCTAAAGCTGCTCACGGTCTTTGAGACCATAAAGTTCCACTCCAGCCGCTACAACGACCGACTGGAGCGCCATCGCAACGGACTCGCTAAGGGTCTTACCAGACCTAGCCCACAAAGGACGCTGAACAGAGCCATGAACAGAGCCATGAGTACCTTATTGCTATTCTCGCTAAGGACTACCGTCGCGGTTTTCTTCCAGGACTTACTGCATCATGCCGCTTGGAACACAAAGTTACCACGATGCCGATTCCTCGCTTCCTGGCCGATGTGGGACGTGTCGCCTGCTGTCCGGGAATTTATGCGGGTGTGCTTTAATATTTTCCTTTAATTTCGGCTCCTTTCTCTTAAAAAGGCTATTAATAAACGAGAAGCTCTAAATAAAAATAAAGTTGGCCGTCAAAGAATCAAAGTGGAACTGCCGAGGAAAAATGTTGATATGCGTCAATGTTACCGATGTTTTGGCTTTGATCATACCAAAAACTATTGCACCAAGGATGTAGCCCAGATGTAGTAGATGCAGTTTGCCTCATCGGACTGGTTCCAGTCAATGCCAGGCAAACCCCTATGACGACCTGGAGTGCGTTAATTGCCATGGAAAACATGAGGCAACTCACAAGGGCTGCAGAATGTACGTCCAGAGGCTCAAAAGCCGAAAAACTGGAATCAACATTACTCCCATGACCCGCGTAGAACACTCACAACCCATACGCAACAACAAGCAACAAGCAATTCCAATATTCCAACCTCAATCGTGCGGCAAGGCCTATCGTATGCAGATGCGTCTAGACCTGGACAACAGAGGACACGACGTGACGGAAAATACTCCCAACAGCGATATGCTTTTTCAAATAAAAGGTACCAGACATTTCCGGATGCTGCGTTTGCTCCTGAAACAAACGCAAGCTAATCTCAACTTCCTAACCAAACGGTAATAGATGGCTCCCTCGCACAAATCATCGTCTCAATGCAGCAGACCATTGCTGAGCGAAATGGGCGAAATTACAGTATCAGCTGTGTACCTTCCTCCAGGCCTGCCTTGGAATTCCTCTGAGTTCGATAATCTCCTTGGTCAACATGGTCAAAAGTTTATCATTGAAGGTGAGTTTAACGCTAAGCATCGCCTCTGGGGTGTTATTTCCGGCAGATCAACTTAAGTTCTGGCTACAGGCAGACCCACTCACTACCCGTATAACACGAGGTACCTTTATGTATCGACATCTTCTTGTACAAAGGTATAGCTAACAGTCTACTATCAGTACGCGAAGAGTATGACCTATCTTCCGATCACTTGCCGCTGATCGTTTCACTAACAACGTCACCTCATAGTACCGCCCCTATTAGGATACTCGTTCCACCTGGTGCGAATATAAGGCTGTTCCAGTACGAACTTAACAATGCCTTTAACATCAATACAGAGATAAATACAGCAGACGATATCGAGAGGGCGGTTGAAACTTTTATGAAGAAGATCAAAGATGCAGCTCAAATTGCAGCTCCTGGCGGCGCAGTTCACCTACGCAACGTGCGTAGCAGCATCGCTCTCTCTCCCGAAGCAGTAGGACTCCTAACTCTCAAGAAACGTCTCCGGCGTGAGTTCATCAGGACCAATGATCCAATAATTGACAGACTGTACCGAAGGATATCAAATCGGGTGAGAAAAGTACTGGCCAACTTGAAAAGAGAAGCAACTGACGCGTTCCTCTGGAAACCTACTGCCGATGAAAACTCAAAATTCGCACTCTGGAAGCTCACGAAGAGATTCAAAAGACAAGTTGCTCCAAAGATTCCTGTTCGTAGCCCAGACACTTGGACAAACTCACCTCAGGACAGAGCTGAAGCGTTTGACAGAAACCTAGAGGAAAGATTCCAGCCGTTCGAGACAGCATCGCCAAGACGATTACAACTGGTTGCTGAATCTCTAGAAGCCCCATTGCAGATGGCTCTTCCTGCAAAACCTATTAACTCACGGAATTGAGAGATGATATCAAATCCCTTCGCAACAACAAGGGTCCTGGTGGGGATCACATCGACAACCGCTCCATTATGCTGATGCCCCAGAGAGCTAAGTTATTGCTTGTACTGATTTTCAACTCTGCTCTTCGACTGGGAAACTTCCCAAGCGCCTGGAAGAAGACGAATATCATTATGCTCCATAAAAGTGGGAAGCCAGCAGAGGAATTAGACTCCTATCGCCCAATAAGCATGCTTCCAGCATTTGGCAAATTACTTGAGAGGTGCATCCTGAGAAGATTGCTCGAGTCCCGAAAGGTCCAGAAAGTTATTCCAAAGTTTCAGTTTGGTTTGAGACTCGGGCATTGCACACCTGAACAGCTACACCGCGCAGTGAACTTTGTACTGAAAGGTTTCCATGGAAAGGAGTACGTCGTTGGAGATGGTGTCATGGTGTCACCATAGTGGCGCCGCTAGATAGAATTCCTTTCTTAAAAAAGCGTCGTCTTCGTTGACCAGTTCCTCGAATTACCGCCTTCTTTCTTGGACTCGAACGCGTTCCTCCAATTCAAAGATGCGTGCCACTGCTTCATTGACCCGTCTCACAAGAAACGTTCATCTCTCTTCTCTCTCTCTCTCTCGTCGCTTATCTCTTAATGTTTCAAAATCATGTTAATCACTTTTAAGAAAAATACAGAAAAGAGTTAGGTTCCACTAAGCGGTCAAACAAAACTCTAAATTAAAAAAAAAACTGTGTCTGCGGATAGGAAATTGTAAAAAATGTGAAGAATAAAGTTATCAAAATTAAAGGTTGGAACATGTTTAATTGTCAATTAATAATACAAATATAATCGCGCTGTTTTAAGCGAAAACACATGTATAAATTCTAGTCCAATTATAATTTGCAAGAATTTTTGTAACAAAGAAAATTTTGTCTCGCGTCTAAATTAGTTTACAATTAGGGTAAATTTAAAATAAAAGGCGATGGGTTTAAAAAATTTACATTTTTCTTTAAAATGCTTTATCACTTCACTCTGCAATTATATTAAATATTGTATTTATCTACGAGGGGTATGTAAAAAGTCTCTGTGACGCTCAGTGCCGGCTTGACAGCCATTCGAGAAGTGCGAAATCCGCTGTTATACGTTTTTTTCATGCGAAATCGATGAAACCTTTGAACATTCATCAAGAATTGACTCCAGTGTATGGAGAAAACTGCATGTCTGTTCAACAAGTCCGTTTGTGGTGTACAGAATTCAGCAAAGACCGAAGGAAGGAATTCTTCGCGGCGGGCTACTAAAACTCGATTAAAAGGCTCAAAAAATGTATTGACATAGAAGGTGGTTATGTTGAATAATAGACAACGAATCGACCTTTCCAATGATGTATCATAATACATTAATAAACCATTTTGTACACTCGAAAAATAATTGAGAAAGTTATTTTTTACATAACCCTCGTATATCGATTTTATTATCTTTGCGCTTCCGTTGGATATGCTCTAGACACAATTAAGGTCTTTTCTGAAAATGACTTGTCTCCTTTAAAATTTGTGCAGAATAATACCAAATTTAGCTTTTTATTGTTTTATGTTTTAATTTAAGCTGACATGAAAAAAAATGTTTCATTTGGAGATATTTCTGAATCTTACTAAGAGGCTTTATCTCTGCTGAGCAACATATTCATGAAGGTTACTGATCACGAAAAAATAAAAAAATCCTAATAAAACGGATATTAAAGAAAGCGCCCATGAGAAAAAACGAAAACAATCAAACTAAGCATGCTAAAAGTCTATACACAACACGTTTACACAACACAGTTGCGCAAGAGCGCAACGCTACGAAGTGCTGCACGACGGCAGCAGAGTTGATGTATGCTCGTTGAAGAAGGAAGTTGTGCTTCTGCCTGTGTGGCTGCGAAAGCGACAACAAGACGACGGTGTTCTACAATAATTGTTCTTAAATATTATTCAAGTTAACAGTATTATAATAAAACACTACATATATAGTGACATATCCAAATCTCCATGTATCCCATTGCCCAATACATTTTCTTTCACTTCGCAACCCACTGTAATTGTATCACCAAATGTAATTCAAGATCTGAGGCTTGATTAGAATATAAGTTTGAGTTAAGATTTGTCCCTACAATTGTAAACTTCTAAACAGCCCGTCTTCGGATTCAATATAGATTAAAATTATATTTTTACCCCGGAGTTGTTTGTATACCATTATATACCATACATTATTACCCATACTTACGTCAACCTAAATCGTTTTATAGTTTTAAAATGATAGACACTTTAAACTCATTGGGTAAGGAAATCTACATTTTGGCAGCGACTAAATACTCATTTAGATAAAAATTTAACGCAAAAAAGTATACATTTTTTTGGATATATGATAAGCTAAAAATAATATATTTTCACGGCCCTATCGGTCCTATTTTCTAGCGTTGGTTCAGTAGACCATTTTGGCGAAGATGGGAGGTTCTACTCTACTGAAAAGCTTGAGCAGATTCTTCTTTGATTATCACCATGTCATCACGGACCGTTGGAATATTTAAGTCTCTTTGGATGGTCCAATTCTTGACGTACCACGGTGCCCCTGTGATCAACCCTAGGTCCGAATTGGCTTTAGGACTAAGTTTCACAGTAGGACATTCTTGTCAAGACAGAGGGGAGACCGTGCATCTAAGCCAGTAAAGACTATTGTCTTTCAGTTTTAGCTTCGCGTCGATGTGCTTGCACTTTGCTTGTCTGCGGCACTGCCTGGGAACAGTTTTTTTTGTTCAGGGTAACTGTGTCGGATTTTTTGTGCTTAGATTTTATGTGGTTTTTTATATTCGCCAGGTAGCATTTTTATACCCTTGAAGGGTATTATAATTTTGTCCAGAAATGTGTAACGCATTAAAGGAAGCATCTCCGACCCCACAAAGTATATATATTCTTGATCAGCATGAACAGCCGAGTCGATATAGCCATGTCCGTCTGACCGTCTGTCCGTTTGTTTCTATGCAAAAAATAGACAGTAGTTTTAAAGTTAGCGTTTTGAAATTTTTACCAGAAGATCGGTCGGATCGGACCACTATATCATATAGCTGCCATACAAACGACCGATATGAAAACAAGTCTTTGTATGGAAAACTTTTTTGTTTTCAAGGGTATACCATCTTCGCCAAGCCGAAGATAACTTTTCTCACTTGTTATTACTTTTTTCAGCACTTTTACTAGATGAAGGGGTAATTGCTCTGATGCTTTTATGGGGCATCTGAAGATTTGTATTTTGCAATACATACCCAGTGTGTATGTTTGGTGTCGTAGTCTCCTGCTGCAATGAAATGGTGTCTTAGTGAGTCTAAAAACTTACTTTCAGATATGGTGAATCCAGGAAGACAGTATGCTGCGGTTATTGTGAGCTTATTGCCACTGTTCATTTTAAGTGGTATGGATGTCTAATACGATTTTTAGCTAAAATACCAGCTCCGTCATAAGCTTTACAGTCTGTATAAGTGCCGTGGAATTATTAGCCTCTAATATAAAAGATGTATTTATATGTAGGATGGATTGGAACTGAGATACCAAAAGTTTCAGCTGTGGCAATCCAGCTGGAGCTATGATACCTAAAGTTTCAGCTGTGAAAATCCATTAGCATTCCTCGTGGATATGCATAGGGAAGATACTCATTATTTCAAGGGATTGTGATACTTACATTTGTATCAAAAATTTTCAAGTTACGCATTATATTTGCATAAATGACATAAACTCCGTAAGGCTTAGCGTTGTCTCAAAGTGGTTTTGTTGGTGCTCGGGTGGGTGTGGTACTGCAGGGGCTTGTTGAGACACCGGATGTGTGGCATTGATGAAAGTCATGTTGTTGTAACTTAGTGCCAAATTAAATATACTTTTTAGGTTTTTTTACACGGAGCAGCCTCTATAGTTTGCAGTGTGGTTGCCTATTTTGATGTGTTTGAGTTCAGTATGACAGTATTCTTGCGTATTGCATTGGTCAGTTCCGTTTGTGTAGCTTCTCAACGGTGATTCTTCTCAACGGTGAACCACCTGTTAGTTGCTTTTTAGTTGATAGGTGTAAAAATTCATCTTTTAGTGGTTTAGGATTTGATTCACTTTTAGGGGCTAATTTATTAACCTTGTTTTTTTGGATGTTGATCATTTTGATCAGTTTGGTCGCTAAGGATGTAAATTTTGTTTGCCAGCACCTGTTATTGGACGGTACTTTCCAAAGCTTTGAATATTTTACTTTCGGTAATGTTGCTCTC
Source organism: Drosophila merina (assembly GCA_035047645.1). NCBI lineage: Eukaryota > Metazoa > Arthropoda > Insecta > Diptera > Drosophilidae > Drosophila > Drosophila merina. The sequence continues at coordinate 20,688,647 of JAWNPH010000089.1, read as the reverse complement.
GGCAGCGTTCAGCTTGTTCTTTTTTCCGTTGACTAATTTTTTATTTGATTGCAAAGCTTGCGCTCTTCCATGTTGACATTTACATATTTCACTATTTTTTATGCCTAACCTAAGCATCTTTTCGCGAATAAAATGGTTACTTAATTTAAGTGCACAACGGCATAAAAAATACATCTGCTGTCCTTGACGATTCGATTTAAACCTAATCTTTAATATCGGCGCTTGCCAAAACTGGAGCTTCTGAGTTTATTAAAGTCTAAGCATTGGGCTCGGCGAAACTGTTTTAAATTTGTGTTTTTATATAGTATACAATAAATTTGGCCGTTCGGAATTATTTCATATCGTTTATATTCATTCCCTTTTCAATAAATAAAAGAAAAGACAATACCATGAAAATCAATAATTACTTTTACCCGATCATTCTAATGGCAGCAGATATAGTCATAGTATTTAAAAAAAATGTACCAGCTCTTGTCCTGCCCGCAAGTAATAATTGGGCATGCGTAAAATCTGAACCTGTAGCTTTTAAACTAAGCAGGTAAATCATGGGATTTATTTATATTATTTTTATGGAAAAACGGACGACAGACATGCAAAATTGGTAATAAATGATTGGATTAGTATTTACATATACTATATATATATACATATATAATATATATATGTAAATGCATAATTTTGTAACCATGGATATGTAGGCATATGTATGTAACTGTATAAATAAGTTGGTCCAGTGTTAGAAGTGTTTTAATATTAGAGTTTGCAATTAAATATACCTTATTTTTAAATATATGACAATGTAAACATATTTAATTGTATGTAAATAATAAAAAATTCAAATTGTATATTTAAATAGGAACATATATATATGTATGTATTAATTTAACAAAGCTCTTAAATTCGTTGTACAATATTTAATCACAAGTGAATTTACCTCTTTGTATACGTGCAACTTAAATGAAAAATATGTACATTTACAAATGTAAATATGGGTAGTCACTTAGGCAACTTTATAACGGTATCTAATTTAATACAAGCAAATCGACGGCAATATTTTTTGTTTACCACCGAAAAGATATTTTCTATGTATGTATTTTAATCACTATTCGCCACGAAATATAAAATCAACTGCGTGGAGCAATGGATACGCCATATAACTAGTATTGTGTTTAGGTAGATATATATGTGGCATGTATCTGCAAACGTACATATTCACATATACATTTGATCATTCATATCACGCCACTCACACTTTTACAATCCGATTGGATGGTTAGGTTAGTTATACATAAGTGTGCTAAAAGTTACTAATACATGCTTCGTCGTTTAACGCTTTGAAATTCAGGTTCCTATCGAATCTACGGGTGCATTCACAATGTATCTGCATTTAAACACACCGACAAAATTTTCAAAGAACTTATTTGTAAGTAGTCAACAACAAAGAAAGGTAGGCATGGATTTTGTGTATTTTTTAAAGTATAGAAAACATGTTTCTTATAAATTGTTTGTAATATAACAAAAAAAAAAAAAAAAAACTCTTTTTAATTAAAAGTTCAATTAGTTTACAACTGGTGTAGAAGTTAAAAAAACTGATAATTCTTTTCTATATGTCCGAGTTCAGTTTCCTCTGTAACAGTAACTCTGCTACGTTGTTCCAATACAAAAAAGAGATGTTCCATCTCTAAGACACTTTGTACAAAGAGGAAGCAGTTTAGTAATTAGAGATGAATATAAGAATGAGAAGGAAGAAAGAATTGCAAGTTGCAGCCAATGATATGTTTCTATAACAGGGCTGGCCAAAAAGAGCGCACGACTTTACTTCATGCGTATTGATGTGCCTAACACTGCTAGAATATTAAAGCGAGTGTTTGTTGGTCGAATTGGTTGTCTATTTGCGAAACTCCTTATATTGTCAAATCTATCTAAATTACTGCGTTTATACTGCGTTGAAAGCAATTCTCTTTTGCTTAAATGTTTTTGCAGTGCATGCGCTAAACAGTGCAACATAAGTATAGCTGATTCGTTTGAAACGCTATGAGCGTCCAACATTCGGGTAAATCGGTATATTTTTACAGACTCAACAGACTTATTTGTACTGCTTAAATTATCCCATACGCTGCTTAAATTACGCTGGAAATGGCGAGGAGTAGGGCGACAAGTTCGTTGTTACGAGTAATCAAATATCGGATACAGGGATATGTATTTGAAGAGAAGGGTTCCTGATATTAGAAAGTCGAAAACTTGACTATGGTTTTCCATCTTATATTTCATCATATTTTTGTTACACTACGCCTTCTTCTCTGACCACTTACCCACATGCATAGTTGAATTCTTACTTCGTAGCGCCTTTAAAATGCGTACCAAGTTTTTAATGTGAGAAATATACATTTTGCTAATGGGCAACGCTCTCTTACACGTACTCTTCATTATACATACACATTTGCATAAGTAAGCCACACTTATGTAAGTATTTGTAAGCTGCCTTGTGACGCAACATTCAGGCAGTCAAGGTTGAACTTTTAGTACATTAAGAACACGATAAAAAAAACTCCAAGAAATCGACATGCCCACAGGTTCCGCGCGTCGTTACTGAGACAACTGTTGTATATGTCGAAGATTGATTACGAATTGCCTAGATCCAGCTTATACTTAGCTGCTTTGTGAATAATTTGTCATCTCAGTGTCTTTTCCTCTTTTGCCCTACGATCAGACCTCACTTAGCGGCAGAGTCTCTCTTAATATTCTCTGTTGCCTGGCTGCGCGCAAATTCCTAGAACACATACATTTCGTATCTTTCTTGCTAAAATACTGCGACTCCTCCAAATAAGCTCAGTGCCTCAACACACCAATTGTGTAATTCGTTACATACGATGAGTAAGTTAAAAATCAAATTACTCGAAAATAATAAGTGCCGTACTATAAATACAGAACAAAGCGGAGAGCAGAAAATGTTCTCGTGGCGACGGGAGTCTCGCAAAACAAAAACATTAAGCAGCGAGTGTGCTATTTTTGTGGTCGTGAAGGGCACATCGCAGCTTCCGTTAACTGAAAGACTTACTCTTTCAAGAAAAACTATGAAGAAAGTGATAATAAAAAGTCATATTCTGTGCTTGCTACGAACCATAACTTTAGCTTTTAGGAGAATTTTTGGAGCTTGCACAGTGGTGCGACTGTACATTTGTTTAGTTAGAAAGAAAGAATTTTGTTGGCCAGGCAAAATTATTTATGAAGCGATCGGTATCGGAACATTGCGCTTACACTGGAAATATAGCATTGGACAGATGTACTTCTGGTTGAAAACATTCAATGCAATTTTATTTCCGCTGTTCTCTGTTAGAACAGTTAGAATAAGATGGGAGGTAAAGATTTGCATCCCAGTTGAGTCCCCTAAGAGCAAACATGAAGAAATTCTTTTGAATGGATTCAATGCGTTATTAACCATCGTAGAAATATGGTCAGAAAATTTAAGGTTAACATCTAATAGGACATCAAGATCGTTAACCTGAGTTAATCTATCTAAAGAAATCCCATAGAGAAAGTATGTGGCCTGGTTAGGGCACGAAAGATAAAAAGACATAAGCTTACATTTTGACCCATTAAGTTTTAAGAGATTGGTAGAACACCATTTTTGAAAATTGTCCAAATCCGACTGAAGTTTATATTGGGCAGAAGGGGATTTGTATTGAAGACAAAGCTTAACGTCGTCTGCATACAAAAGAATCAGAGAGTTCGTTATAGCAGGGTAGGTCGTTAATAAAGATAGTGAAATGTAGTGGCCCAAGATGGCTTCCTTGGGGGACTTCCGATGTAGCACTAATAAGGCGAGAGTATACATCTTTAAAAAGAACACGTTGGGTTCTCCCAGCTAAGTAGCTAGAAATCCACGTGAGAAGGTCTGTAGGAAATGAGTACGTTGTTTGAAAGAAAGTTGCGAATAGATCGGCAATACCCTGATCAGTAGTCGCAGATACATTTTCAAACGAAATTTGAGGGGAGAAGATACCTGCTTACGCTTAGTGTGAACCAAAATTATAAAACTGCTTCGGATCCTGTGTAAACTGGATACGATAGCGGTATATATAAGTCTTATGACACTCAGCGATATGCACGGTGAAGTTTGACCGAGCTATATCTTAAGAAAATTACAGTACAGCCAGTTTTCTTATGTCTCTTAAGGAGTCTGTTTTTAATTTTTTTTTAGTTTTTAAGGCTCCTCGTAAATCAAGGAGGGTCAGTCGAGGCGGATGGATACTTCCATGGCACGCAAGAGTTGAAGAAATCGTTAAGCGGTTTGTAGAATGTTTCTAAAGCGATGTTAATATTGGTGCATTCCCAGAGATCGGACCAATCAAATGTATAAAATTGCTTAGTCTCTGAAAATCAGCCTTGCGAAAGCGAGACTGAAGGTTGTTCGCAGTAAGGGTTTCAATGGACACCTCAAGCGTTGGGTGGTAAGGATCTTCTGGGAGCGAAAGTGGCATGGCCCTGGAAACGGTTATTCCACCTGGGTCAGAAACGAAACATAGATCTAGAAGCCGACCTAAAGAATTCCTTACGTGATTTGTTTGACCAAGGGATATGTCGAACATACCCTCAGTAAAATCGTGATGTGTTGAGAGTGTTAAAGATGGTGAATTCTCGATGTTTGACCAGATAAGTTCAGGTAAATTGAACTCTCCTAGAGTCACTAGAAGGTCACTGTCGGACATGCGATTAGAAACCAGCTGAGTGACAGATAAGTAGTACCAGTATGTAAGTGGTTCCGACGAAGGTGGTAAGTATGAGCAAGTGATGAACAGTGATTGAAGCGACATAATGATTTTCACACATAAGAATTCAAGATCACCAAGATTGGGTACGGAAGACTAAGACGGTACAGGGGTTTAACTCCCACAAGCTTATTCACTTTTTTTTAACTGTACTCGGCTGATGTTCTTGTACAAATATGTTCTCCGGCCAAAAGCTGGGCGAACAGATCGCATCGAACATCGGCAAAGGTACACGTGTCTTAAAAGATGACGTAAGCCTCGAGTAAGTATATTTAAATTTGGATTTGGCTTGGATATAAGCCGAGATATCAATGTCTGAGGTTTCAGGGGCCAACTAAATATGTGTTTAGAGGGAAGAATCACCTGTAAGAGTTTTGGTGTTACGGTTGGTAAGACCGCGACATCAGTCTGTACCGGGGGTCCGGACGGTGGTTTACCCTTAGCAGTGGATTTTAGGGGGGTCGACTCTACTCGTGCCGGAGGAATCACCTGAAGTGATACCCCGGATGGTAATTCAGAAGAGTTATGCTCGATTATGGAGGCAAGTTCAGAAACCACCTGTGAGTTTCCAACTCCTGCTCTTGGGATGGTAAGAGTTATGGGCGGCTGCATGGTCGTCGGGTGATCAGGCTGAATACCGATATCAGTGCATACGGAGTCCCTAATACCGGTTTTTTTACGCTTTGGAGATTCATTTAGCAGCTGTAGGCTGCTAAATTGGGAATCCAGCGCAGCGAGTTGGTCGTTGATTATACGGAAACCACCGATCGACTCTTTGAAACCGTTTTTAGTTTGCCGCATGAACGTTCGCATTTCTTTTTGAACCGCGCGACATCCACTGCAGCAAAAGTGGAAGCCAGCATTTCTTGAGATTGCATCCGAAACTGAGGCGGTGAAACCGGCACATTTAGTATGTACTACGTTTTCACACAGCCAACAGGGGATGCTAGACTGGGACGCTTATTGAACGATTTTATAGCGCAGATGCTATAAAATTCCATTGAAGAGATTCTTGATTAAAAACAAAAAATTGAAATTATATAAAAATATATTGACACAAAATAATTTATTTTCACAAAGACCTTAAACCACTGTATTTACTAGTAAGAGCGGGATACAAGGGAGAGGAAATGGAAAAGAAAGGGCGCAAACTAGGAGAGAGTGAGTTTTTTCAATAATAGAAATTGCAGTAAATTTAAGAAATGGGGAATAGAAATAGGGCACAGTACCTTACTTGGATAAATAATATAATATTTTAATCTCACCAAATACGCAAACGGGAGTGTGAAGGGAATCGTTTTAAGTATTTGATTTAATAATTATCATCTTTACAACGCCGGTTTGTTTTTGGCAAGGCAATAAATAAATAAATAAATCGATGAGCGCAAGAAAAAAAACACGTCCGTTCGCTATGAAAGTGCAATGCTGAAGTTGTATTATCAAACATCATTGGAAAGGTCGATTCTTTGTAATAATTTAACATAACATAACCATTTAACATAATTTTCAACATAACCACCTTCTCTATCAATACATTTTTTGAGCCTCTTAATCCAGTTTTGGTAGCCCGCCGCGAAGAACTCCTCCGCCATCCCGTTAAGGCAGTTGGTGACAGCTGCTTTCACTTCCTCGTCACTGCTGAATTTTATTTCGCTTAAGTAGTCTTTTAACTTTGGGAAAAGGTGAAAATCAGACGGCGCCTAGTCAGGACTGTAGGGTGGTTGAGGAACGACAATCCAGCCGAATGTGGTGATGTGATCCTGAGTTTGACTGGAGGTGTGCGGTTATCCGTTGTCGTGAATCTCACCCCAGCGCTAGCATCCCTCGTCAGCGATTTTAGATGGCCCTTCGAAGTGGTCTTCGGAGTCATGAAGTCTATCAGCAAGATGCCTTTGTTATACCTGTGGCCATGACCTTTCCCGCTGATTAAGTCACTTTAAACTTCTTTGGCGCAGGAGAACCGCTGTGGCGCCATTGTCGCGACTGTTCTTTCGTTTCTGGGGGAAGTTTCCTCCCTAGTAACAATGGAACCGACGATCTCTTCTTCATTGTCGTCGCATTTTTGAAGAAACGACCGTGAACAGTAAATGCGCTGCTGCTTGTGATCAGCTGTGAGCATTCAAGGCACCCAGTGTGCGCAAAACCTTCGTGTATCCTAATTTTTCTTTCATAATGTTATAGAAAGATTTCGGGCATACATCTGGAAAACATAAAGCGATATCCTCGATCGCCATCCGGCGATCTTCGCGAACTTGATCAATTTTTGCAACAATGTCGACCGAGATCGACGCCCGTCCGCTCCGCTCAGCGATCGGATGATCCATAAAGTCTTCCAGACTCACCAGAAGGTGGCTGTCAGCCATACGACCAAAAACATAGTAAATAGCAGACAAGTCATGCCATTATGTAGGCGGTTCGGATAAAGATGGTATATAAGAGTAGGTAAAAAACAGCGATTGAGCAGACATAGTGATTTTCACACAGAGGAATTTTAAATCATTAGAATTTTGTAACTGTACCTGTTCAGAGGCGAAATCGGAGTCCACAGAGATTAGGACTTCTCCTCTTCTTGTTACTTCGCCTCTTTAGTAGCGAAATAGAGCTTCGAAGCTCAATATCTCCGGCTTTAATCAGGTTTCTGTAAAGACAATAATGTGAGATGCAAAATAAGAACTATCAGAAAAAAGTTTTGGGAGCTTACTCCGTAGCCCCTAGTATTCTGGTAGGTAAGAATAATGGATATTGTTCGTTTTTTAAACAAGAAAGGTTTTTTTGGCTCTCTATTGCTTATTTATTTAAAACTATAAATTATAGATAGCCGTTAAATTTGTTGACTTGAAACTTAACGAGTAGTTATTGCATTTAGTTGTGCAATGCCATGCAATGTCATTATTAAATGGCTCTCCTGCCAAAACCAGGGGATGGGTCCGGCGCAGTCTTCGGCGCTGCTCGCTGTTGTCCAATAAAGAGATGGCCATTATGTTGGAATGCATGTGAAGTCTCTTGACATACGGCTCTCTGCTCCTTTTCACGTCTTCCCTGACCCACGGGCACCCTAGGACATCCTGGATGATGGCGTTATCGTGAAGCAGATAGCCTCTGGTGGCAGTGCGGAGCGCCTTGTTTTCAAATCTTTGTATGATTTCGCTGTTAGACTTACAGGCCGTTCCTCAGAGCTGGATGCCGTACGTCTAGATCGGCGTCACGATCGCCTTATATATAAGCAGCTTGGAGGATGTCGGCAATTTTTATTTTACTTCTAGAAGCCAATAAAAGGCTTTAAAGCACTGGTTGGCTTGGTTTCTCGTCCTCAATAAGTGCTTCCAGTTCAGTCTTCTGTCGAGGGTGATACCGAGGTATTTTGGAGTGGCTTCCTCTAGGATGGCGGCATCGCCAGTAGTAGTAGTGTGTAGTAGTAGTGTGACGGTAGTCGAGCTAAATTAATTAAAAAGTGTGTACTATGAGAGGTGCGTTTTTGAGATTTGAGTGTAAGTTGAGACTTTTGAAATCTTAATTTTATAAAATATTCAACAGTATTTTTAACTTTTGAAATAAATACATAACAACTAAATAAATAAAATTATGAGAAATAAAAATACAAATTTAATAAATATTTCAAAATCGCGCTAAGTTCGGTGACTACAATGGTTAGACCAATAGCTGATAAAGCACACCGATTCCTTGAATATTGTAGGTAATACAATTAATCAGTCAATTTTCTGTGGTCTCAAATTTTTTTTTAGGCCATTTATATGAAAAGATACTTCAACACTAAGCGCCGGAATCTGTGAATTTTTAAGTATAGAATATTATTTGATATCTCTTCTAAGTGAGCAGTCGCGTTTTTTTTTAAAAAGCACTATGTTTTGCTTTTTTTGTTCGTCCTAAAAACTCGTTTGTTAGTTCATCCACTGTTAGCTAAAGGAAAATGTGTTTCACTAGCCTTAGCGTGGGAAGGTTCATCTTTTGGAGTTCTGGATGTGGTGTTCAGAATGAACATTAATGGGATGGACTAACTTCAAACCCATTCGGGTTTAAAAGGTTGATTGATTCTCGGATGTCATGTCTTGTTTAGAATGGGATGCCATCTTGCAAGCTTGCCCCAATTCAGTGAATGAGTCTCACAAGCGTAAAAAATTAGCTGCTAGGGACGTCTAAAATCAGGAAGCTAGCGTTTTAAAGTTTTTACCAGATCATTATTTTTGTTGCGCGCAGATCAAGTTTAAATCGGTCGGATCGGACCACTATATCATATAGCTGCCAAACAAACGATCAATCAGATTTCCAGTCTTTGTATGGAAAACTTTTTTGTTCTCCAAGCTATCGCAACCGAATTAAACATTTATTCATTTGACATAGCCATACATGATTTTTTGAAGTTTGGTCCGGACCACTATATCATATGGCTGCCATACAAAGGACCAATATGAAAACAAGTCTTTGTATGGAAAACTTTTTTTTTTCCAAGTTATTGCAACCGAATTCAACATTTATTCATTTGACGTAGCCGTACACGATTTGTGAAAATTTGGTCCGGATCGGACCACTATATTAATAGCTGCCATTGTAAAGATCTGCAAGAGTATAGCGTCTTCGGCAAGCCGAAGATAACTCTTTTTACTTGTTAAATACTGTTTTCGAACGTAATATAACAACATTTCTTTTTCTCTATTGTTTTTTTTTTTTTTAAATAGCCATCATGGATAACCGTTAAATATGTTCACTTGACGAGTAACGAGTAGTTTTTTCATTTATTTGGTAAATGCCACTGTTGATCATTGTGTTTCACCTTTTGTGCCCGTATGCCACGGTCAGGCCGTGTCGTCTGTGTGTGTCGCTGCCATTAGGTATGGTCTGTGCAACACAGGAAGTGCGGCCGTGAACGCGTGAATCCGAACTGGGGATCGGGGATCAGACCAGTTTCTTCCTTAACTGGCAATGCTCTGATTAAAAATATTCTTTCGAGTATCTTTAGGAGCATTGGCAGCCAGCTTATCGGACGATAGAAACGAGACTCGCTTCAGGTTTTTCAGGTTTTGGTATTTTTTTTTTCGCGCGGCTCCCACTGCATAACGTACAGCCCACTTCCCGCCCAACCGACCGAGGGGCGCTGCCGTTTATCGTACGGCTCGGATCGCGGGGATAGACCCGAGAGATTAAAGTTTAGAAAAGATTACGAGGAAAAAGTAGAGTTCGTTTGTTGCTCTGAAAGGTAGGTGAGAATTGAGGATTTGATAGAAGTGGACGTGCAGAGTGAAATAATAGAGTATAAGTCATTGTAGTAAGAACATAAAACCCTGAAAGGCTCATGCTGGGCATACGTAGATCTACAACAACTTAGGAATAGGTGACTAAAATTTCTAGTACGTCTATTTGGAATGTTAAATGTTAGTCGTGTTAGTAGATGCTGGCTGTCTACATTACCATTAATAAGGTTATAAAGGAAAACGACCCCCAGCATCTTTCTACGATTGGTTAGGGAAGGTAAATTAATTAGAAGGAGTCTGTTAGAGTTAGATGGAAGGTGAAGATTTGCATCCCAGTTGAGTCCCCTAAGTGCAAACATCAATAAATTCTTTTGAACGGATTCAATGCATGTCGCATGACCCGTACTCCAGAATTGGACGTACTAAAGATACGTATAAAGTTTAAGTATTATATAAGGGTCATTGAATTCATTGGAGCATCTTTTAATGAAGCCAAGCACGCCCTTGGCTTTATTAACCATCGTAGAAATGTGGTCGGAAAATTTAAGTTTAGTATCTAATAGGACACCAAGATCGTTAACCTGGGTTAATCTATCTAAGGAGATCCCATAGAGAAAGTATGTCGCCTGGTTAGGGCACGAGCGATAGAAAGACATAAGTTTACATTTTGACCCATTAAGTTTTAAGAGATTGGTGGAACACCATTTTTGAAAATTATCCAAATCTGACTGAAGTTTATATTGGGCAGAAGGGGATTTGTATTGAAGACAAAGCTTAACGTCGTCTGCATACATAAGAACCAGAGAGTTGGTTATGGCAGGGGGTAGGTCGTTAATAAAGATAGTGAAAAGTTGTGGCCCAAGATGGCTTCCTTGGGGGACTCCCGATGTAGCACTAACAAGACGAGAGTGTACATATCTTAAAAAGAACACGTTGGGTTCTCCCAGCTAAGTAGCTAGAAATCCACGTGAGAAGGTCTGAGGGAAATCCTAGGATACTAAGTTTACTCAAAAGGAGTGAGTGGTTGACAGAGGGTTTCAATCGAAACCTCAAGCGTTGGGTGGTAAGGATCTTCTGGGAGCGAAAGTGGCATGGTTCTGGAAACGGTTATTCCATCTGGGTCAGAAACGAAACATAGATCTAGAAGCCGACCTAAAGAATTCCTTACGTGATTTGTTTGACCAAGGGATATGTCGAACATACCCTCAGTAAAATCGTGATGTGTTGAGAGTGTTAAAGATGGTGAATTCTCGATGTTCGACCAGATAAGTTCAGATAAATTGAAATCTCCTAGAGTCACTAAAAGGTCACTGTCAGACATGCGGTTCGAAACCAGCTGAATGGCAGATAAGTGGTGCCAGTATGTGGTTCAGAAGAAGGTGGTAAATATGAGCATGTTATGAATATTGATTGAAGCGACATAGTGATTTTGACACATAGGAATTCAATATCACCGAGATTCAGTAACCTAACCCCTTCAGAAGCAAAGTCGGAGTCCACAGAGATAAGGACTCCTCCTCCCCTTCATAGTGGTCGGTCCCGTCTGTAAGTGGTGTACCTGTCTGGGAAAATTTTCGAACTGAAAATCTCCGGCTTTAACCAGGTCTCTGTGAAAACTAAAATCTGGGATGCAAAAGATAGACTATCAGAATAAAGTTTAGGGAGCTTACTCCGAAGCCACCTAGTATTTTGATAGGTAAGGGATATGTAAGATGTTGTTAGTTTTTTGAGGATGAAGGTTTAGGTAAGGGAGACGAAGATGGTACAGGGTTTTTAGGCTTTGGGAGTTTAACTCCCACAGGCTTATTAACTTTTTTTTAACTGTACTTGGCTGATGTTTCTGTACGAATATGTTCTCCGGCCAAAAGCTGGGCGAACAGATCGTATCGAACATCGGCAAAGGTACACGTATCTTAAAAGATGACGTAAGCCACCAGTAAATATATTTAAACTTCCTAATGTCCTCCACTCTAACAACGGCCTTAGATTTGGCTTGGATATAAGCCGAGATATCAATCTCTGAGGTGTCAGGGGCCAGCCGTGAAATAAATATATGTTTAGAGGGGAGAATCACCTGTAAGGGGTTTGGTGTTACGGTTGGTAAGACCGCGACATGAGTCCGTACCGGGGATCCGGACGGTGGTATACCCTTAGCAGTGGATTTATATATTTAAGGGGGTCGACTCGCGCCGGAGGAATCACTTGGAGTGATACCCTGGGTGGTATTTCAGACGAGTTATGCTCAACTATGGAGTCAAATTCCGAAACCACGGTTGTGTTTCGAACTCCTGCTCTTGGGGTAGTAAGAGTTATGAGCGGCTGCATGGTCGTCGGCTGATCGGGCTGAATAGCGATATCAGTGCATACGGAGTCCCTAATAGCGGTTTTTTTGCGCTTTGGGGATTCATTTAGTAGCTGTAGGCTGCTAAATTGGAAATCCAGCGCAGAGAGTTGGTCGTTGATTTTACGGAAACCACCGATCAACTCTTTAAAACCGTTTTTAGTTTGCCGCATGAACGTTCGCATTTCTTTCTGAACCGCGCGACATCCACTGCAGCAAAAGTGGAAACCAGCGTTTCTAGAGATTGCATCCGAAACTGAGGTGGTGAAACCTGCACATTTCGTATGCACAACATTTTCACACAGCCAACAGGGGATGCTAGGCTGGGACGCGGAAATCGGCTTATTGCACGATTTTATAGCGCAGATGCTATAAAATTCCATTATAAAAATTTTAAGGTAAGAACTAGAAATTTAAGAAATAAATAAACAAACAAATAATTAATATTAGACAAAATAGTAGCCTTGAACCACTGTACTTGTTAATAAGAGCACTTGTTATTAAGAAGCAATGGGAAAATAAGAGCGCAAATTAGGAGAGAGTGTTTTGGCAAAAGTATAATTGCAGTAAACGTAAGAAAAGGGAATAGAAATAAATAGGACACAGTACCTTACTTGGGTAAATAATGAAATAACTTAAAACACACCAAATACGGTACCGCGCAGACGCGAGTGCGAATGGAAACGTTTAAAGTGTAAGATTTAAATAATTAATATCTCAACAAACGCCGGTTTGTCTTTTTCAAGAAAATAATAAAATCGAATGATCGCCAGAAAAAAACACGTCCGTTCGCTATGAAGGTGAAGTGATTTATACATATATACATATACACATATATACATATATACATATATACATATATACATATATACATATATACATATATACATATATACATATATACATATATACATATATACATATATACATATATACATATATACATATATACATATATACATATATACATATATACATATATACATATATACATATATACATATATACATATATACATATATACATATATACATATATACATATATACATATATACATATATACATATATACATATATACATATATACATATATAAATATATACATATATACATATATACATATATACATATATATATATACAAGTTAACACCAGCTAAACGCTTCCCCTGGCTACACGTGCCACGGATGAACTGGTCAACGATCTGCAAGCGGGACGTTTCTTACCTCACCGCCGCCGGTGCCCACGGATCTTTGCGCGGAGTTGCTGGGCTGGCACTCTCATGATTGCAACACTCGAGCGCGACAGCAAGAGTCATGTTGCGCGTGGTCAGCACTTATGCTGGCCGACCGAGGGCTCGACGCTCATAGCGCGGGAGCCGGGTCGCACTAGCAGAGGAGAACCGGAGCCGAGCGGATCATATCTAACTTCAACTTGTCAACAACAATAAACGAAAACCATAAGCAAACCTTTCGTCTTATTATTTCACATGGAACCAATAATTAGGTAATATCCGACCTAGTGCCGATCTGGGGTCCTTCCACCAGGTCGTCGGCACATAATTGGCGCCCGAGCAGGGACCGGCAATGTCCGGTTGAATGGCTAAGGCCTAAATAGAAATTTTTTTTTGGAAATTTGTGTATAATTTTTTGTGTAATTGTAATTTGTTTAATTTTGTGTAATTTGTGTAAAAAATGCCATAAAGTGTGGAAAACGAACTAATTAAACGAATTGAAAAAAAAAAATAGATCAATAAAATTAAATAATGTAAATTAGATCAAAATATCTGAAAAGAATCAAGTGCTGCGTGAGCTGTGAATAAAATGACAAACAAGAAAAGAGCAATTACCCGCTGCCGGGGGGAATTACGCCCATCCCGGAGCGCAAAAATATTGCATAATTAAATAAAAAACATAAAAATGTAAGACTTGTGTTGCGAACGCTAAAACATAAATAAGAAAACGACGGCCCGCCCCCGGAGGACTCCATGTCGTTCATGCCGAGCGCAAAAGTCGTGCGATGCCTATAACTTAAATAAAACACAATCAACCCACTGCGGCGGTATGGCTTGTGAAATTTTTTCTAAAGTGCCAATTCGCGATTGCAAAAGATTGTGTGTGATAAACTGATAATTAGGAAAACATTGCCGCAGTTTACCTGCGGATGGCTAAAAAAAAAAAAATAATACGAGCGCCCAGCGCGATAAGGTGGTGTGTGACAGCTTGTTGGATACGTTAAGTGGTGTGGAATGCACCCAAAAAAAACCGCCCAACAAGTTGTGTGGCGACCGTACCCTAGTAGGCAAAACAGCCAAAAGGGATACTACGGAACCACCGCGGCCAGGGCCGGAATAATCTGAGGTCATCAATTAGAGTATATGACAGCCCGCACACAAGAAAAAATTATTGCGAAATATTCATAGTGCACACGCAGCACCACAATTGTAAAATGAAATAAATATAATACAAATTTCCTCAATTTCCCAAGATAAAATAAATGTAATACAAATTTTCTTGTACAACACACTAAGTCACCCTTTTTTCTTATCTCCATGGAATTTTCATACTGTAAGGGTACAACTTGTAACACGCTAACTAATAAAGGACATACAAGGGTGAGTGAAATATTTCATTTAATTTTCTTGCCACATTAAATCCGGTTAGGAAAAAGTAAAATAAAAAGAGCACGATAAAAAACAAAAAAATATATAAAAATTAATATTCCCTTTGCATCTTTGCAACAAGAACCAAACCTTGAAATGGAGGAGACCTTGCGTATACTCAGTCAGTCCCTTAAGGCCTTAACCAATGTAGTAACAGGTATTAAAGGACATCAAAAAGAATAATGATAGGTTGGCCGTTTTAGAACTGGAGCGTGAGAACGCTAATCCTATGGCCGATCAACCACAACCCTTGGTGCGTGCAAGCACCGAGTATGAATTAAAAGAAATATCGGTCCTTCCTGACTGCGTCAAAGAACTACAGGCGTTTGAAGGGCAGCAGAAAGCTTAACTGTCTTGGATTAATAGGGCACAATCGATATTGATCGACTATGATTTGATAAGAACGAGACCCTTGTATAGGGCCATCGTTTTGCATATCAGGCAGAAAATAAGAGGACACGCCGATATGGTTTTGGCGGCTCTTTTTGTATGAGGTTGCAGAACGTAATGTCGAGGGCCTCCACACCTCAGAACTATCAACCGTCAGGTCCCTCAAGATTCGCAGCCCCATTTCAGCATCAAGCCAGGGCACCATTCCGACCCTCTTTTTCTCCCGGTTCGGGCAGATTTTCACAAAATTCCTACAGAGCTCAAGGTCCTAGACATGCCATTAAAATGGAATCCAATCGGTCGGGTCAGTCTTACCAATCAGGGTACAGAGATCGCCAGGAAGGAGGCTCCGGCATTAAAAGAACGTCCGAAGGTGGCAACCCACCTCCACTAACCCCGGTGACTAGTGGAGACGACCGAGCCCCTTCACATGAGGGCTATTATGGTGACGCGTCTCAAGTTGTCGAAAAGGCCAATTATCCCCCGCAGGAGGTAGCGAAAGGAGATACAGATGCTCCACATAACCTTGAAACCGAGGGGGGGGGGGCGAATTTTATGACAACCGCCTCTCTAGTGTACCGTACCTAGAGTACGCGACGGGGAGGGGGGAAAGGCTTAAGTTTTTGATTGACACCGGGGCGAAAAAAAACTTTATTAGCCGCAAGCTTGCAGCCGGTTGTACCACGGTCCCCAAACCTTTCTCTGTACAGTCCGCTGCAGGTAACATTATGATAACACATCGCCTAGTTGGTAAATTCTTCGAACCGCTAGGAAACGATTCAGACATTACCCTTTTCGTCCTTCCAAATTTACGTTCTTTTGATGGTATCATTGGTGATGATACTCTCAAAGACTTAAAAGCCTTAGTAGATAGGAAGAACAATTGTTTGATAATAACCCCAGGAATCAAAATCCCTCTTTTGGCAAGAGCTTCATTAAACGTCAACCCGTTACTCGCCGCTTAACACCCAGACGGTACACAGGAAATTTTGAATTCCCTCCTTGAGGAGTTTTCTCACATTTTCGAGCCACCCTTACCTGGAATGTCAGTGGAGACGGCCGTCAAGGCTGAAATTCGCACGAACACGCAAGACCCGATCTATACTAAGAGTTACCCGTACCCAGTCAATATGCGCGGAGAAGTCGAACGTCAAATCGACGAACTGCTGCAGGATGGTATAATTCGACTTCCTAACAGCCCTTATAATTCCCCTATCTGGATAGTCCCGAAGAAACCCAAATCAAATGGGGAAAAACAATATCGCATGGTAGTCGATTTCAAGCGGTTAAATACCGTCACCATATCCGACACTTACCCTATCCCAGATATAAATGCTACACTGGCCAGCCTTGGCAATGCCAAATACTTTACCACCTTAGATTGGACCTCTGGATTCCATCAAATCCACAAGAAAGATAGCGATATTCCCAAGACAACTTTCTCTACCTTAAATGGAAAGTACGAGTTCCTCCGTCTACCATTCGGTTTGAAGAATGCATCCGCAATTTTCCAAAGAATGATTGATGACGTTTTGCGGGAGCATATTGGCAAGATTTGCTACGTTTATATTGACGATATCATCGTCTTCAGTGGGGACTATGATACCCACTGGAAAAATCTCCGATTGGTATTAGCAAGCTTATCAAAGGCAAACCTCCAAGTGAACCTTGAGAAGTCGCATTTTTTGGATACACAGGTAGAATTTCTGGGATATATCGTCACGGCCGATGGCATTAAGGCAGACCCGAAAAAGGTCAGAACGATTAGCGAAATGCCTCCCCCGACTTCTGTTAAAGAGTTAAAGAGATTTCTTGGCATGACCTCATATTACAGGAAGTTCATCCAGGACTATGCGATGGTAGCGAAGCCTCTCACGAACTTGACCCGTGGCCTATATGGCAATATAAAATCTTCGCAAACGAACAAAGTTCCAATTACGTTGGACGAAACGGCATTACAGTCTTTTAATGATTTGAGGTCAATTCTCTCTTCTTCTGAGATACTGGCGTTTCCATGTTTCACTAAGCCATTTCATCTTACGACGGACGCTTCTAATTATGCCATCGGAGCTGTCCTCTCACAGGACGACCAGGGTAGAGATAGGCCGGTAGCGTATATTTCCCGTTCACTAAATAAAACATAGGAAAATTACGCTACTATTGAAAAAGAAATGCTCGCGATAATTTGGGCGCTGGACAACCTTCGGGCTTACTTATACGGTGCTAGTATTATTAAAGTATACACTGACCATCAACCTCTAACGTTTCAAATTTCAATGCGAAATTAAAACGCTGGAAGGCTCGTATAGACGAATCTCACTGCGAGCTCATCTACAAACCCGGTAAATCTAACGTGGTGGCTGACGCGCTTTCACGCATTCCGCTTCAGCTTAACCCATTGAGTACCGACCTAAAGGCCGACCTAGATGATGATACGCAGTCTTTGGCTACTGCCCATAGCGCTTTGCATGACAGCTCGCAATTGATTCCCCACGTTGAATCTCCAATTAACGTTTTCAGGAACCAACTCATTTTTGACACGACCAGGTCAGAGTACATATGCGAACACCCGTATCCAGGTTATACTTGCCATCTCTCAAAGACGGATCACTTGCCGATTTAACCAACTCGTTACGGTCGTATCTGCGACCCGTAATAATTAACGGCGTCAAAATCCCAGAAGCGTATTCGCACTTTTCCAATCCGTCTGCTGAGCGAGTTTTCTTTTATACAAAATTCGGATAACGCAGCGTCTAGTGGCGGATGTGGCCGACGCGGAGGAAATTTGTGAAATAATCGAAAAAGAACACCGTAGAGCACATAGGGGCCCTACGGAGATTCGCCTCCAACTTCTAGAAAGATATTATTTCCCGCGGATGTCCAGTACGATCCGTCTGCAAACTTCCTCATGTCAGTGTTGCAAACGCAACAAATACGAGAGGCACCCTAATAAGCCAAACTACCCGTGTGAAATACTTCACGTCGACGTTTTCATGCTTGAAAAAAGGTTATACCTAAGTTGCATTGATAAATTCAGCAAGTTTGCCTAACTTTTCCATCTGCAGTCAAAAGCATCCGTGCATTTGCGAGAAACCTTGGTGGAGGCTCTACACTACTTCACTGCCCCTAAGGTCATGGTTTCGAATAACGAGCGAGGGTTACTGTGCCCGACAGTGCTCAATTATCTTCGGTCTCTGAACATCAATCTTTATTATGCTCCAACCCTAAAGAGTGAAGTAAATGGACAAGTCGAGAGATTTCATTCTACGTTCCTAGAAATCTATCGTTGTCTTAAGAATGAGCCCCCTACTTTCAAGCCCATCGCACTGGTAATAATAGCGGTGGACCGCTATTCTGTTCACTCAGTAACGAATCGGAAACCAGCAGACATTTTTTTCGACCCCTCGTCGAGAATAAATTATCAGGGTCTGACAGATTTCCGGCGACAAACTTTAGAAGATATAAAGGGCTTAATCGAGCATAAGCAAGCTAGAACTAACTTGGCTCGGAACAAAAATAGGAGCGAGCCCAAGTCTTATGGCCTGGGGAAGAGGTTTTTGTTGCAAATAAGAAAATAAAAACATAAGAAAAGCCGAGGTTCAGATACGAAAAGGTACAGGAAGACAACAAAGTAACAATTAGAACCAGATCAGGAAAAACTTTCCACAAATCTGATTTAAGAAACTGAAACATGGTTTTTACTAAAAAAAAAAAAAAAAATGACAAATAAATAAAAATAATTAGTGGCAACCTAATGAAATATTTTACCCATCCATACACTAAATTTATAAAACCATCAAACACCAAAACTCATAAGAAACACATTAACAATACTAAAGATTATATTATATAAAAAAAAGAAAAACAAAAAAATATATAAAAATTTACAAAATATAAAATAAAATTAAAAATAAACACATAAAATGTACTGTACCCCCACTTACACACTTTGTAGCCTAAGAATAACCTAAACGATCAAATATTCACAAATTGTCCTTACGTAAGCTCGATTTCTGCATGCGCAGTGAGCCCCGCCAACGTATATAAGTACGAGGGGCCGGTGATCCCCTTGCAGTATGGCGAGGTATGGAGAATCAATGACGTTTTCAAACTAGCGCACCTCGTCGATCTTGCAAAGAACTGCCTGAGGAAATCGGACGAGAAACGGTTGCCTTGGCGGATAAGAGAGCCGAAGCTCTGGTCGACTACTACCTCAACACAGCCATGGAAGGAATCAACAGGCTTTCCGGACGAGCGCGATGCCAATCTCGCACACTGGACTGGCTGGGGTCGGCTTGGAAATGGATAGCTGGATCTCCGGATGCTGCTGACTGGAACGCCGTCTTGGCCGCACAAGGGATGGCATCGAGGAACAGCGACCAACAGCTAAGGATAAACGCACGTCTGTTCGATGCAACACACGAATCCATCGAGCAGTTAAACAACGTCATCGCAAAGGTGAATGCGGAGGATGGCGATTTATACACCACTACGACGGTACTGCACAAGGCCATCATCCTATCTAACCAAGTTTCCGAAGTCATCAGAGCTTGCCAGCTGGCTAAAACCGGCATAGTCGACTCGAATTTACTGGATCATGGCGAGGTCGAGACCATACTGAGGGAAGTGGACAACTTGCCATATAAGAATGTGATCGAAGCCATCGAACTCTCTGGGCCAACCGTTGTAACCAATGGAACCAATGGTATTGCTTTACATACTAGCGTTCCCTAAGGTTGCGGTCGAGAATTACCATCTTATGCACTTGTACGCGACGATAAGCGAAGGGAAGCAGATTATACTGGAACATCATAAGCTAGCCGCAAGCTCCAGCGAAACTTACGGGGTCCTGGGAGATTGCGTTTCCATTGGCAATACCACTGTTTGCCGGGAGGAGGAACTACAAAAACTGGGGGAAGCTAGCTGTATTCCCCGGTTACTGAAAGGCGGTCAGGCTAAATGCTCATACCAAAGAAACAACCAACGAGTGGTTAAGCAAGTCGACGACGGAATGCTCTACCTAACCAACTTCAACGGAACCCTGAGAACGGCCGCAAAGAGCTACGACTTGATCGGCTCCTTTATCATCCAATTCGACAACGAGACGATAGCGGTCAACGGACAAAACTATTCCAGTTACTCGGTCATTCATCTAATGGCAATGCCGGCAGTATTGAGCCACATAACGGCCAGTAACTTTCAACTTTCCCTGGAATACGTCCACGATGTGAGCATGAGGAAGTTGGAAAAGATGTCCGGCTTGACGAGAGAACTACTAGTCTCTTTCCTCACCGAGGCAGCACTCGCCATCTGCATACTCTTAGGTTTTTATTTCCTGTGGAAGAAGCTGACGTCCACCAAAAGCATGCCCAATGTCCGCGACATTTCCGCAAACTTAGAGGCATTGGGCCCAACCGAGCCAAGCCAGGCTCATTGATCTGCGGGCCGCAGATCTTGGGGCGAGGAGGAGTTAACAACAGCTAAACGCTTCCCCTGGCCCCTCACACCATACACGTGCCACGGCTGAACTGGTCAACGATCTGCAAGCGGGACGTTTCTTACCTCACCGCCGCCGCTGCTCCCGGATCTTTATGCGGAGTTGCTGGGCTGGCACTCTCATGATTGCAACACTCGAGCGCGACAGCAAGAGTCATGTTGCGCGTGGTCAGCACTTATGCTGGCCGACCGAGGGCTCGACGCTCATAGCGCGGGAGCCGGGTCGCACTAGCAGAGGAGAACCGGAGCCGAGCGGATCATATCTAACTTCAACTTGTCAACAACAATAAACGAAAACCATAAGCAAACATTTCGTCTTATTATTTCACATGGAACCAATAATTAGGTAATATCCGACTTAGTGCCGGTCTGGGGTCCTTTCACAAGGTCGTCGGCACATAAATACATATATATATATGTACATATATACATATATATATACATCTATATACATATACACATAAATACATATATACATATATATACATATACACATATATATACATATACACATATATGCATATATACATATATACAAATATACATATATACATATATACATATATACATATATACATATATACATATATACATATATACATATATACATATATACATATATACATATATACATATATACATATATACATATATACATATATACATATATACATATATACATATATACATACATATATATATATATATGTCAAAGGTTCAGTTTGATCTTTTCCCGACATATTGTTAGCGCAGTGAGTTTCGATCGCACTGAAGTTCTGTACCCAACTAACTTGTGGCGCACGCAACTTCTACGTGCTTACCATCGAACCACACTCGGCGTCAGCGACAACACGCTGGCGCCGCGCTATAACGGTTCTTCCCAAAGCTACCAAATACAGACGACCACACAACTGCAGAACTACAGGCTGATGCAACATTTCCATTCTGATGAAATTACTACCTCTGATGAAATACACTAAAAGCATACCCATCACTAACACATACAGAATTATGCTCCGACACGGCCATCCTGACTATTACACGACCTCGTGAAATATTACAAACAATGCTTTGTTCTTTATAACTTTAATGCAACAAAACCATTTTCAAATCACACTTACATTAACAAATTAAATTTCACATTTCAATATCATTCTTAGAGTAGTATAAACTTTTTTTTAACCTAATTTAATCATTACATTACAACATCTAATGCGCCACACGCCATGATCAAAACAATTGTTTTGCACTTGTGCTTACATTATTATTAAAAATTTCCTTATAAGCCCTTTAGGCCTCTATAGTGTCTCTTGCTACAGCTTATATTTTAACCATTTCATTACTGTCTCTTTCAACAGCTTCATTTTCCATTTCCATATCACTGTCTCTTTCAACAGCTTAATTTTCCATTTCTTCATTACTGTCTCTTTCAACAGTTTCATTTTCCATCTCTTCATTACTGTCTCTTTCAACAGTTTCATTTTCCATCTCTTCATTACTGTCTCTTTCAACAGTTTCATTTTCCATCTCTTCATTATTGTCTCTTTCAACAGTTTCCATTTCATTTAAATTCTTTTTACATTTTTCTAATTCTTCTTGTACTTGCCAATCTGGCATTTTTCTTATGTCATCGTGAGCATATTTATATTTTCTATTGTTCGTCAACGACCTGAGCATATATCTATCCCCATCCAACAATTCAGTTATTTCAAAAGGCCCTCTAAACTTCGGACTTAACTTTGTTTGATACCTTTCTTCATTTTTCAACAACACGAAATCTCCAACCTGACATCCAACAACTTTGGCTTTCCTTTTATCAAATTGAGCCCTGTTATATGCTGCTGCAGCTGAAATATTGCGAACTGCCTGTGATCTTACTTCTCCCAAATCAATCTCATTTACCGTATCGCAAGGTGGAAGCAACCCCAACGGGCGAGCGACTTTGCCAATAAACAGTTCTAAGGGACTTGCCTTGGTTACTTTACTAACCGTACAATTTAACGCTAATTGAACCTCTCCCAATGCATCTTGCCAAGAGCGGCTGCTAGTCTCAACTGCAGTCAATAAGTTTTTTAAGGTGCTCATAATGCGTTCGACTTGCCCATTAGCTCTACTTGCACCAGTCGCAATCAAATGCAAATTTATTTTCTGCTGATCACAAAACTCACTAAATCTACTGCTGGCAAAACACCTACCCTGGTCTGCTATAATGCGATTTGGCACTCCAAACAAAGATATAGCCGACGACACAGCCTTTATGCAATTCTCAGCGTCAATCCTAATAGTGTGGGTTAGATAAACGAATTTAGTAAAAGCATCTACTTGGACGATAATATACTCTTTCTGATCAGACTTGCCACTCAACTTCCCAGTAATATCGATATGACACCGTTCATATACACCAAGGTATATTTACTTTTGGTATTGGATGAAGGCTAGCTTGAATTTTGCCGGAAGAAGTCTTTGACATTTTACAAGTACTGCAGTTTTCCACGAACTTTCGAATATATTTAGACATGTTCTCAAACCAGTAAAAGTCATACGCCTTATCTAATGTCTTCTCCCAACCCAGGTGCATAATTGCCTCATGAATTTGGTTTATAACAGACCATCTAAATGATCTTGGAACAATTGATAATGAACGAGTTCTACCGTTTCGCTGAATTTTCCGATATAATATTCCTCCTCTCAATTCATAAGTTTTTGCAACATCCGGAGGAAGAGAATAATCTTTCAATTTATTTACGATATTAACTATTTCGGAATCCCGACGCTGTTCAGCCAAAAGCCAATTACTGGATATTTCTGCTAGATTAACTCTTTTTTCAGGAATCTTGTATCTTAGTAGCAATTACATTAGCTGAAGTCAAATTTCTCGAAAAGAAGTCAACATGTGCCATTCGTTTACCTTCTCTATATTGCAAGTCAAATGTAAACGACTGTAAATAAGCCCACCATCTTTGTACCCTGGGAGATAGGTCAAGTTTGGTCCTTGATGCTTTAAGAGAGTTACAATCAGTAAAGACAACAAAATTTCTACCCAGTAAATAATGCCGAAAATGCTTTACAGCCAAAACAACGGCAAGAGTCTCCAATTCATAAGAATGGTATTGTGACTCAACAAGTGAAGCAGCCATACTAAAATATTCAACGACATGAGGCCTATTATTGATTTTGTGTAATAAGATGGCACCGTATCCACGAGAACTTGCATCTGTATGCAACTCTATTGGGCGTCGCGGGTCAAATATAATTAAAACTGGCTTTTGTGTAAGGATAGAGATAATCTTTTGTCTGATTTGTTCATGCTCTGCGTTCCAAATAAATTCATTCCTTTCCGAAGTCAAAAGATATAGCGGCTTCATAAAGCATGAAAATCCCTGCATAAATTGTCTAAAATAAGATTCCTTAAATTCGGCCCAAGTTATGCCAGGATAGCATATTTGAGCAAGCCACTGCGAAGCACTACCTTCCATCGCTGCACTCAAAGCCATCACCAACGCGCTGCCTTTTATGGTGTTTTCTGCTAAAATTATATCAACTGTAGAGCACCACGCCGTTGCATCGGCGCCAACAACGTCTGCGTTGAATTTGGGTAGCTCTACCGAATTTTTATTTGCTGTTGCGGATGCCGTTGTTTGCAGTGTTTTAACAAGCTCGATAAAATTTTTATTTTGCATTTCCATTAGTATCCGCCACGGCTCACTAGGCATATCAGGTAGCGAGCCCGATCCCACTTCTGATGTCAAAGGTTCAGTTTGATCTTTTCCCGACATACTGTTAGCGCAGTGAGTTTCGATCTCACTGAAGTTCTGTACCCAACTAACTTGTGGCGCACGCAACTTCTACGTGCTTACCATCGAACCACACTCGGCGTCAGCGACAACACGCTGGCGCCGCGCTATAACGGTTCTTCCCAAAGCTACCAAATACAGACGACCACACAACTGCACAACTACAGGCTGATGAAATTACTACCTCTGATGAAATACACTAAAAGCATACCCATACACTAACACATACAGAATTATGCTCCGACATATACATATATACATATATACATATATACATATATATATATATACATATGTATGTATGTCGGAGCATAATTCTGTATGTGTTAGTGTATGGGTATGCTTATACATATATACATATATACATATATACATATATATATATATACATATATAAATATATACATATATACATATATACATATATACATATATACATATATACATATATACATATATACATATATACATATATACATATATACATATATACATATATACATATATACATATATACATATATACATATATACATATATACATATATACATACATATATACATATATACATATATACATATACATACATCGTCGGCAATTTTGATCTTACTCCTATAAGCCAATAAAAGCTTTTAAGATACTGGTTGGTTTCTCACTGGTTTCTCGTTTCAATAGGTGCTTCCAGTTCAGTCTTCTGTCGAGGGTAATACCGAGGTATTTTGGAGTGGCTTCCTCTGCATCGCCCAGCATGACAGAGGGACAGAATGTGGTAGCCGTTGACTTGTCACTGCTGACCGCTTTTTTTTCACCTTCTGTGCTAGGAGTTGAGCAGGTCAATCTGTACCGGCATCAGCGGTCTGCCACGGTCAGCAACGGTGGCTGCCATTAGGAATGGGGTCTGCAACACAGGAAGTTCGCCCGTGAACGCTTTGTATAGCGAAGAGTCAAGGACACTGTCTCAGGGGACACCTGCTCGAAATCCTTTGTGTTCAGAACGCGCTTCTCCATATTTAACCGTAAAGTGAACCTCGTGAAACGACTCCAGGAACTTAAAGTATGACTGGGGTAAACTTGATTTAAGTTTAAGCAGGACCTCAGGACACGATCGAAGGCTGGGAAGGTCTGCTGTGTAGAGTGTGTATAAGATGGGTCCAAGAACACTGCCTTGAGGTACTCCTGCTCTTATAGGCCTTGGGGTGCTGATTGATGATCCGCATCTCACTCGGAATTCTCTTCCCACTGTGTACGACTTGAGGAAGGCGAAGTGGGAACTTGGAAGGCGGGATTTGTTAACGCCTGTTTGACATCCAGTATAACGGCGCAGCAGTACTCCTTCTTTTCGAGGGCCTCAATTATGCTCTCAACAATCCGGTGGCATTGCTCAGGTGTTCCCTGGAAGCATCTGAAGCCAAACTGGTGATCAGGGATCAGTCCGGCCTCGTCCAGTACTCTGCTCAAAAATACTCTTTTAAGTATTTTGGAGTCGATTGCCAGCAAACTAATCGGATGATACGAAGCTGGATTGGCTTCAGGTTTTCCAGGCTTGAGGAGGACAATTACTTCAGCACGTTTCAACTCTCTGGGGAAGTACCCTAGACGGAGGCAGCTGTTAAAGATGCTAGCCAGCCTTAGGGAACAGATTAGGGGCAACATTTTCAGTGCTGTTGCATCGATTCGGTCAGGACCTGGTGACTTGCCATTTTTAGGGAGGCGATCTCCTGCGCAATCTCCTCTGGTACGACCGGCTGTATTGGCGGGCTGTATTGAAGGGCTGTATTGGCGGGCTGTATTGATGGGCCAGGAGCACTTGGGCTGTCTACGAACCTAATGGTGGCAGCACGCTCTTCTCCAGTGCATCTGTCAAAAGAGGAGAATTTACTGTGTAGATGGTCAGCAAAGGCTTCCGCTCTTTCGACCTCAGACCGACACCACTAACCGTCCACTTTGCGTACGGGTGATATCTTCTTCGCAGGTCTTTTTATGTGCCTCGTGACATCCAGGTTCCAGCTCCTTAAAGAATCTATGGAAGGAGTCCTGCCGTAGGATCGATAGATTGTCCTTCCAGGAAAGCATCCAGAAGATAAACTTGGGGGCATCTGTGTGTTTCCCGGTGAGTCTTCTAGGCAGGGTTTTTCTGAGGACGGGGATGTTTAGGAGCAAGTTTTCTGCGCTGTGGTCGGATAGCAGTTTATCGTAGTTGGAGCATGTTATCTAAGAGTGTCCTATGCCCTTGGAGACGGCGAAGTCCAGCAGATCCGGCTGCTTTGAAGAGTGGGTAGGCCAGTGTGTGGGCTCTCCAGGTGAATGGCAGTCCAGACTTTTCCGCTGCCGGTACTTATAAAGCTTTATGCCGTTGGTGTTCTTTTTGTGAGGAACCCCCACCAGGAGTGGTTGGCGTAAAAGTCTCCGGCTGCTATAAAGCGAGGACCAAGGGCCTCGAAGAAGTCCTGAAGGTGGGTCTCGGTTATCCAGTGTTTGGGTGGGAAGTAAACCGCACCAATGGTGATATCTCCCTGTGGGCTAGAAAACCTGGTCACGACGTACTGAGCCCATTCCTCCTGAAACGCAGGAAGTTCCGTGTACTGAATGCCACTCCTGATGAGCATAGCTGCTCCTCCGCGTGCTCTGCCCGATGGATGGTTGGCATGTAACAGTTCGTACCCGCTAATGTTAAAAGAGGATCTGGGACAAAAGTGGGATTCCGAAACTAGAAGAACATCGATATTGTCTGTTTTGATGAGATGCTCTACTTCGGCTTTGCTCCTCTGGTGGCCGTTTGCGTTCAAAATAACTATGTTAAAGCATCATCTGCGAGAACATCTGGAAGATCAACTTTTCCATCATCCTCTCAATCGATCCTTCCATGCGGGCAAGCATCGTTTCAAGCTGGTTGGGTTGTGGGGCTTCGGGAGTGGTATGAGGGGTTTGTCGGGGATTCGTTGGCTGTGTCACTTGGTTTCCTAGGAGTACGTCCCTATAACTTGTACCATTAATGATAGTTGGTATCTGGATGAGAGGTGGTTTGTTGCTACTCTCAACGGGTCTGGCTTTAGGAGATTGCTGCGCCTTTGCCACATTTCACGCAGCGATGTTCCAGGAAGCAGTAGCGCTGGGTGTGTCCGAACCCATGACATCTGAAACATTGTAGAACATCGTTGAATTTCAGTGGGGGCTCTACGGTGACGACTGATCTGCAAATCCTCTTTATTTTGAAAACCTCTGTGTTGTTGCTCGCTGGTTCTAGGTTAACAAAGAAGATCCCCAGTGGTTTTTTGGATCTCCTGCCAATGGGATTTTGCAGATCCCTCACAGTATGGCCGTATTTGTGGAGTTCTTCTTTAATTTCAGTCGGGTCCGTTGAGTGGTGACGTTCCTTGATGACCGCACTGTACGCGCTCTCTCGTCCTTTGGTTGGAAGGTGCGGTGGCTTTTGTTATGTGCCACGAGGTGCTGGCGTAGGGCTGTGTAGGACTCCTTGTCTGGCATCATTACACGTACGTTATTTCTCTCCGTTTTGTACGAGAAATCCTTTTTGGTACCGCGATAATGTCGGGCACGTGTGGGATGTAGATCGGAGGAGGCTTGATGGTCTTCGGGATCGGGATTGGTTGATCTGCTGTTTTGGATGCCACTGCCTCTGAGGCAGTTTACGGTTCGTCATGTTCGTCGTCGTCTTCTTTGCTTGAGAGGAGGGCAAAGGGGTTGTTTGCCAGCTTGCTGCGCAGAGCTGCGCTGTTGCTAGGTGTGACGTCTGGCTTCTCTCCTTGCCTATTACGCGCGGGCTTGCGCTTGAACTCGCTGGGCTCCGAGAAAGAAGAGCTCCAGCTTGAGTCTCTGCTCGAGCTGCACTTCCTTGCTTTGAGGGCCTTCTTGCAGGGCATTGTTTTGCCGAGCTTGACGCGGCGGGGCCTGCCAATGCATACTCTAGGTTGGCGTTCAATTAACGTTTATGCAGATAATTAGTCACCGCAGCAACGGCAGCGAAGGGGCAACGGACACAGTGGGACTCCGCTCTTGGCAGCCCGACCCGGCCCGTAAAATGCGCAATCCACCAAGTCCCAAGTGCGGGAATAACAAAACACTAAATTACGAAAAATAATTCAATTTAAACCCGAAAACAAAGTTCCTTTTTGATGAACGATTTTTTAATGAGAAAAAAAATGGCGATTATTGATTGACTATCGTCAAATCAATAAAAAACAGTTGTCTGATAAATTTCCACTTCCTGGAATTGCTGACATTTTGGATCGACTGTGTCGAGCTAAATATTTTTGTGCCTGAACTTGATGTCAGGCTTACACCAAAATGATCTAGAAGGCTTTAAGAAATATTACTTCATTTTTAACAACAAGCGGCTCATATCGTTTCACGCGATTACCGTTTGGTTTGAAAATAGCGCCTAATCCCTTTCAAAGAATGATCACTTTTTCATATTCTGGGCTTGAGTTTTTGCAAGCATTCCTCTATATGGATGATCTGTTGTTGTTCCGAAAAGCATATGAATAAAAACTTATCAGATGTTTTTGTGAAATGTAGGGAATACAATGTTAAATTACATCCTCAGATATGTTTATTTTTTATGCGTGAAGTCACCTTTTTGGGACATAAATGCATGGATAAAGGAATATTGAATAATAAAGGATGACGAAGTGTGATGTTATCCAAAATTATCCAGTACCCCATGATGCAGACAGCGCAAAACGTTTTGTTGCATTTTGTAACTATTACACGAGATTTATTAAAAACTTCGCCGACTATTCACGGCACATAACTTGATTATCTAAAAAGAATTTTCATTTTGAATGGACAGAAGATTTCTAAAAAGCATGTTTGCATTTAAAAACAAAACTGATGGGACCAACTCCCTTGCAACACCCTGATTTTAGTAAAGAATTTTGTATGTATGTATCTAAAAACCATAATGGCCAACAACTTCCAGTTGCACATGCATCTAGATCGTTTACAAAGGGTGAGAGTAATAATAGTACAACCGAGATGGAGTTAGCAGCAATACATTGGACAATAACTCATTTTCAACCCTATATTTACGGTGAACATTTTACAGTCAAAACAGATCATAGACCACTCACCTTTTTGTTTTCAATGACTAATCCTGGCCTAAAATTAACTCGTATGAGACTTGAGTTGGAGGAATATAATTTTACAGTTGAGTATCTGAGAGGCAGAGAAAACTACGTTGCTGATGCGGTTTCTGGAATAATCATCAAAGAACTAAAAGAAATTACTAGAAATATAATAAAAGTCACTATAATATTTCAAAGTAGACAAAAATCCTGCGCAGGAAAAACAAATAAATCTGAATTGCATACGCAATTGATAGAAAAGGCTTCAATGCCCAAAGTATGCCGTCATCAAGAACGACGAGTTACGTAATTTAGTGACCTCGCAAGTAAAAAATATGATATGTTTCTTTAAACATGGAAAAAAATTACTGCAAGATATGATGTTGATGATTTATATACAAATGGAGTTCTTGATTTAGATCAATTTTTTCAAAGGCTTGAAAAGCAGGCCGGTATATACAAAATTAGTGAACTTAAAATGGCACCGTGGAAAAATATCTTTAAATACATTTCAATTGATTATTTAAAAAAAATGGGCAATAAAATATTTAATAAATTTTTGAGTAGCGCTACTCAACCCGGTGACCTTAATAAATAATGAAAAAGAAAAAGAAGCTATTTTTTCTACACGACGATCCATTACTAGGAGGAAATACAGGCATTTCAGAAACCTTGACCAAGGTCAAATAAATTATTTTTGGAAAGGTATGTCTAAACAAATAACAGACTGCATAAAAATATGTCAAAAATGCCATAAGCTAAAGTAACCAATGATACAAAGACTCCAATGGCTAATACTGATACCCCTGAACATGCTTTCGACATAGTGATAGTGGACACTAGAGCTGGAAAAGAAATCGATGTCAACATCAAATAATCGATTTTTTGGCGAAATCATTAAAATCGACTTTTTGAGCAAATCGATATTTTTCATAATTTCCGTTTTTTTGTTGTGTTGGTGAAAGTTTCAACAGTTATGGACAAATTTGTGAAAAGTAAGTTAAATTAACTAACTAAAGTTAAATCCACTAACTGTGGAAACACATTTTAGTTAATTTATGAAGGGGCTTGTAGTACAAATTTATTTTGTATTCACCCAGAAAGTTTTACATTGACAAGCTTATATCACGCATGTAATCGCGTGATATTCAGCCATTCAGTATGGTTAATGACAGCGATTCACCCAGGAAGCTTTACATTGACAAGGTTATATCACGCATGATATCGCGTGATATTCAGCCATTCAGTATGGTTAATGACAGCGGATTACGTGAACTCGTGGAGTAAAAACCACTTCAAAAACGTGGTTCTAAAAAGAGAATTTGAAGAAGTGAAATGTGGCTTAAAAGAAATTTTGAAAAGTACAGAGCATGT
This sequence comes from Drosophila merina, assembly GCA_035047645.1. Classification (NCBI taxonomy): domain Eukaryota; kingdom Metazoa; phylum Arthropoda; class Insecta; order Diptera; family Drosophilidae; genus Drosophila; species Drosophila merina. The sequence continues at coordinate 20,657,530 of JAWNPH010000089.1, read as the reverse complement.
TGCTATAACAACAGACCTATGAACTTAAACTGCCAACGACAGTTATATTGCTGTAACTTGTCACTTTCTGACCACCAACTTTGAACTTAAGTCTACACTATTATCAACCCGCCAGCTCTTAACGGACACCAACCATAAGGCCATTAATATTGCTGATACATTATCAGCTGTGTTGTCAGAATGGGAGCTGAACTCAAAAGTTTCTGCAATCGTTACTGACAACGCAAAAAATATGAAGAATGCAAGCGATATTTTTAAAGTGATAAACTTGCCCTGTTTTTCGTATACTCTTAATTTAGTAGTGCAAGAGGCTTTAAAACTGGAGTCCATAGTGAAAAAATGCTAGCGGATTGTTAGTTTTTTCAAATCAAGTACCATTGCTTACGCCAAATTAAAGGATGCACAGGACATCGCCAAACCTTTGGGCTTAATCCAAGAAGTACCAACATGGTGGAACAGTGTATTTTTGATGATGGAACGAATTGTGATGTTAAACGAAGTAGTAAACAAAGTTCTGTGTCAAACGCCAAAAGCCCCATCGAGCCTGACAGCTGAAGATGTGGAAGCTTTGAAGGAGATTTGCCAAATTTTGGAAGTAGTTACCATTTCCAGCATAATACCATCCATATGCAAATTGAAGCTAAAGTTGTGTAATTTTAACGCTATTATTATTGGAAAAAAAATTTACGGACAGGCTAGCAGCTTACGAAACACGATCAACTCCAAGGATTGCTACACTAATTGATCCACGATTCAAGAAGCTAGTTTTTTCATCGCCAACGGATTCTGAGGAGGCTACGAAAGCAGATTTTATGTGTACCTGCCACGTCGTGCTCAAGTGAGCGCACTTTTAGTAAAGCAGGACAAATAATTTCCAACCGTAGGTCCGCTTTAAAAGCCAAAATTGTCAACACAATTTTGTTTTTTTAACAAAAACGAAAAGGTTTAATTTTGTTGCTTTATTACTATTTAATTTTGTTCCATTATGACATAATTTTGTTTACTTTTTTGTTTTTTTTTTTATTGTTTATTATTATTTTTGTTTTTGATCTCAAAAATTTGATTTTGAATTTGTTTAAGTTTCTTATAAGTTGATTTTATTTTAATAGTGAATTAAGTTAAACACTGTACGAAATAAGATTAATACAATGAATAAATAAAATTGTCTTCCCAAATATTTTATCCTATAAATTTGAATAAAATCAATTTTTCAATGGCAAAAAATCGAAAAAAATTTTTTTTGCAGCTCCACTTGACACTATAGGTCCTCTACCAAAGTCGGATAAAGGCAATAAATAAGCAATCACCCTCATTTGTGACTTAACTAAATATTTAGTTGCTATAACAATTCCAAACAATAGCGCAAATACAGTCGCTAAAGCAATTCTCGAATCTTTTATTTTTACTTAGGGTCCGATAAAGACGTTCATTACGGACATGGGTACGGAATATAGGAATTCGATAATAGCTGATTTATGCCAAAATTTTAAAACTAAAAATGTGACATCTACCGCTCACCACCATCAGACTCTAGGTGTAGTAGAAAAAAGTCATAGAACCTTAAATGAATACATACCATTTTACATATCAGTTGATAAGACTGATTGGGACGTATGGCTTCAATATTTTGTCTATTGTTTCAATACAACACCCTCTATTGTACATAAATATTGTCCATATGAGGGAGTGTTTAGTAGAACGAATAACTTACCAAAAAATTTTAATAGTAAAAATAGCATAGAACCGATTGTTAATATTGACGATTATACTAAAGAAAGCAAATTAAGGTTATAAGTACCATATAAGAGAGCTAGAACTATGCTTGAAGAGCATAGGAGAAAGAATAAGGAAAATTATGATTTAAATACACAAAACATAGAAATATCAGTAGGAGATAAAATTTTATTAAGAAATGAAGTAGGAAATAAACTAGATTTTAAATATACGGGGCCCTATAAGGTAGAAAAGATAGAAGAAAGAGACAATATAATAAGTACATAAAGACAGACTTAAGATTTTTTATTTATAATTGGCGTCACCAATTAAAAAAAAAAATTTTTTTTATGAAAAAAAAAAAATATACAATAAATAATAAAATAAAAATAAAATATATATTGGTCGGAAATGGATTTTTATTAGCTTCGTTCATGTTTTATAATTTGTTTCACTGTCACGCAGCGAGTCGCAATGGTCACTTCTGTTCTTCTCGGATGGCTATTCGAACTGTACTTCATCTTCGTGTTTCTTCTTCCTATTTCTTCTTCCTCCTCACCTCCCATTGCGCCACGCTCAGCAGGGATTTTCACTCTCCTTCCCCACAGCGCTCTCATACAGAAACTCTCATATATGCGCTGTCTCAATAAAGCGCTCTCTCTCTCTCTTCTCATTCCTTTTTATCATCATTTATTCCAATAGCGAATATACAGAGAGACTTATAATTAACCTCAAATCTTATAAATCAAGTAAATTCCCGACATATTTAAAATAAAATAACTACACTAAGTTACGTTATTTTTCAAAAGGAGGGAGATGTGGTATGCGTGGGTGTCTACTGTATACAATACAGACGCGATCTTACACTCAAATAGTACAGACGTGCCTGCGGATCGACAGCAAGTTTCTTATCGTGCTTTCACTCTCACTATTCTGAAACCGTCACAAAGTGTCTGACTAATTCAACCTGCGAACTCAACGGTTCCAACCAACTTTAACGCACATTCGAGTGTGCATGTCATCTGCTGTCTACCAAATTCTCTCGCTGTAGATGCTGTGTACAACTCAGCAGAAGCAAAGTGCGGTTGGCATACCGTGCCCAGTTCCCCCTCCCCCGCTCAATCGTCCACAACCTAGAGCATGGATTGGCAGTCCCCCGCGCGTGTCATCAAGCCTCCCAAAACAACGCCCTTCAGGAATGCCCTCAAAGCAAAAAAAGTGCAGTCCGAGCAGCGACTCAAGTTCGAGTTCTTCTTACTCGGAGCCCGGCGAGATCAAGCGTGATCCCGCGCGTAAAAGGCAAGGAGAGGAGCCAGACGTCACGCCTAGCACCAGCGCAGTTTTGCGCAGCAAGCTGGTAAACAACCCCTTTGTCCTCCTCTCAAGCAAATATGTGACGACGAACATGACGAACCCGAAACTGCCTCAGAGGCAGTGGCATCTAAAACAGCAGAGAAACCAATCCCGATCCCGAAAACCCTCAAGCCTCCGATCTACATCCCACAAGTGACCGACATTACAGGGGTTGTCAAGATGATATCGACTTTAGTCGGAACCAAAAAGGATTTCTCCTATAAAACGGAGAGAAATAACGTACGCGTAATGATGCCATACAAGGAGTCCTACACAGCCCTACGCCAGCACCTCGTGGCACATAACAAAAGCCACCGCACCTTCCAACCAAAGGACGAGAGAGCGCGTACAGAAGAACTCCACAAATACGGCCATACTGTGAGGGATCTGCACAATCCCATTGGCAGGAAATCCAAACAACCACTGGGGATCTTCTTTGTTAATCTAAAACCAGCGAGCAACAACACAGAGGTTTACAAAATAAACAGGATTTGCAGGTCAGTCGTCACCGTAGAGCCCCCATTGAAGTTCAACGATGTTCCACAATGTTTCAGATGTCATGGGTTCGGACATACCCAGCGCTACTGCTTCCTGGAACATCGCTGCGTGAAATGTGGTGGTTCTCACGACTCTAGGTCATGCAACAAAAAAGATGACGAGAAAGCATGCTGTTTACATTGCCATGCTGATCACCCTGCGTCGTTCAGAAGATGCCCTGCCTACAAAAAGGCAAAGGCACAGCAATCTCCTAAATCCAGACCCGTTGAGAGTAGCAACAAACCACCTCTCATCCAGATACCAACTACCATCATCTAGGAAACCAAGCGACACAGCGAACGAATCCCCAACAAATCCCTCATACCACTCCCAAAGCCCCACAACCCAACCAGCTTGAAACGATGCTTGCCCGCATGGAAGGATCGATTGAGAGGATGATTTATAGCTCCCATCCTCAAAAGAAAGTAATGCAAATAAGTCTCAATATAGTTTTTTGGAACGCAAACGGCCACCAGAGGAGCAAAGCCGAAGTAGAGCATCTCATCAAAACAGACAATATCGATGTTCTAGTTTCGGGATCCCACCTGTGTCCCAGATCCTCCTTTAACATTAGCGGGTACGAACTGTTACATGCCAACCATCCATCGGGCAAAGCACGCGGAGGAGCAGCTATGCTCATCAGGAGTGGCATTCAGTACATGGAACTTCCTGCGTTTCAGGAGGAATGGGCTCAGTACACCGTGACCAGGATTTCTAGCCCACAGGGAGATATCACCATTGGTGCGGTTTACTTCCCACCCAAACACTGGATAACCGAGACCCACCTTCAGGACTTCTTCGAGGCCCTTGGTCCTCGCTTTATAGCAGCCGGAGACTTTTACGCCAACCACTCCTGGTGGGGGTTCCTCACAAAAAGAACACCAACGGCATAAAGCTTTATAAGTACCGGCAGCGGAAAAGTCTGGACTGCCATTCACCTGGAGAGCCCACACACTGGCCTACCCACCCTTCAAAGCAGCCGGATCTGCTGGACTTCGCCGTCTCCAAGGGCATAGGACACTCTTAGATAACATGCTCCAACTACGATAAACTGCTATCCGACCACAGCGCAGAAAACTTGCTCCTAAACATCCCCGTCCTCAGAAAAACCCTGCCTTGAAGACTCACCGGGAAACACACAGATGCCCCTAAGTTTATCTTCTGGATGCTTTCCTGGAAGGACAATCTATCGATCCTACGGCAGGACTCCTTCCATAGATTCTTTAAGGAGCTGGAACCTGGATGTCACGAGGCACATAAAAAGACCTGCGAAGAAGATATCACCCGTACGCAAAGTGGACGGTTAGTGGTGTCGGTCTGAGGTCGAAAGAGCGGAAGCCTTTGCTGACCATCTACACAGTAAATTCTCCTCTTTTGACAGATGCACTGGAGAAGAGCGTGCTGCCACCATTAGGTTCGTAGACAGCCCAAGTGCTCCTGGCCCATCAATACAGCCCGCCAATACAGCCCGCCAATACAGCCGGTCGTACCAGAGGAGATTGCGCAGGAGATCGCCTCCCTAAAAATGGCAAGTCACCAGGTCCTGACCGAATCGATGCAACAGCACTGAAAATGTTGCCCCTAATCTGTTCCCTAAGGCTGGCTAGCATCTTTAACAGCTGCCTCCGTCTAGGGTACTTCCCGAGAGAGTTGAAACGTGCTGAAGTAATTGTCCTCCTCAAGCCTGGAAAACCTGAAACCAATCCAGCTGCGTATCATCCGATTAGTTTGCTGGCAATCGACTCAAAAATACTTAAAAGAGTATTTTTGAGCAGAGTACCGGACGAGGCCGGACTGATCCCTGTTCACCAGTTTGGCTTCAGATGCTTCCATGGAACACCTGAGCAATGCCACCGGACTGTTGAGAACATAATTGAGGCCCTCGAAAAGAAGGAGTACTGCTGCGCCGTTATGCTGGATGTCAAACAGGCGTTTGACAGAGTCTGGCACCCTGGACTCCTTTTCAAAATTAAAACGCACCTCCCAAGTTCCCATTTCGCCTTCCTCAAGTCATACACAGAGGAAAGAGAAATCCGAGTGAGATGCGGATCATCAATCGGCACCCCTAGGCCCATAAGAGCAGGAGTACCACAAGGCAGTGTTCTTGGACCCATCATATACACACTCTACACAGCGAACTTCCCCATCACCCCCTCCCGCAACCTCACAGTAGCCACATATGCCGATGGCACCTCCGCCACAGATCTTCAGGAAGCATCAGCCATCATCCAGAGGCAACAGGATGCCCTCGATCCATGGCTGAAACGATGGAACATCGTGGTCAACGCGGAGAAATCCTCACATACATCCTTCGCACTACGCAGGGGGGAATGCCCACCCCGTCACACTCTACGGGGAAACCATCCCAACTAATAACACTCCCAAATATCTGGGGCTGACACTGGACCGCAGGTTCACAATGGCGTCCGCACCTAATCAACAAGCGCAACCAGGCCAACCTACGGCTTAAGCAATTGCATTGGCTCGTGGGGAGAAGGTCCAAGCTCAAAAAAAAGTTCAAACTGCTTATTTACAAAGTAGTTTCAAAGTCAATCTGGACATATGGGAAACAGTTGTGGGGCACGGTAATCCAGCGGTTTCAGAATAAATGCCTGAGAACAGTTTCGAACGCCCATCCGTACCACGAAAACTCAATAATCCATAAAGAGCTTGGAATTAGATGTGTAGCAGAGGAAATCACTCGTCTCAGCGGAAGATACATAAAAAGACTGGACAACCACCCCAACCACCTGGCCATGAACCTCCTAGATAATAGTCAATCCCTAAGACGCCTGAAAAGGAAACACCCGCTTGACCTCCCCCACCAATAGATACCTAAGTCAACCTCATAAGATATACATTCCATGTACCTCCCATAAGTCAAGGTCTCCCCCAACCCATTTATTGATTGTCCGGATAGATTTTAAATACAAAATAAGAATGCTAAAAAAAAAACAATTTCTTTTTTTCTAACTTTGAAAGAGATTTTGTAATAATAAAGTGGACTATTATATTCCGATACTGAAAGTTCAACTATCCTATCATCGATCAATTTTTGTACTTGTCCTTCAGAATCTGAATATGAGGATTTCTTTAATATTGTATATAGAGGGGATCGTCATCTTTCAATCTCAGTTTCTGCTTATAAAAATTTTTTGCCGATACTGGTTCTGTTGTCAGAATAAGTATATCTGTATATTTACTACACAGCTTTTTTAATTGTGTTTTAACTTGTGGGGGAAATTTTTTTGACAATTCGGATATTACAGCTTGTTCTCTTGTTTCTTCATTAGTTTGAACTACATTATAGTTCGAAAGTGGTTCCTATTCTAAGTTATTCAAATCTATTAATTGATCAGTATTTTGTATATTAAATATTCGTTCAAAAACATTATGAGATGTTAAAATGGTAATTTCTATATAAATACCTGTTTGTATTTTTTGATTTGGGAATCAACTTCAATTGAAGTTACATTAAAATAAAGCTCCATCAAGAGGCAATCACTCGGATACGCCTATATTCAAATTGGGTGTTGTATCCGTCTTTTTGTTAAACAGTTGACCGTGAACACCCGGCCTTTGGACTAACAGGATCCAGAGAATTTTATTTAAGGCCTGTGAGTGGACCAACCCCGGCGCCGCCCGAGTTGAAAAGGTATAGTGGTATAGTAGTGTAGTAGTGATATTAGTAGTTTTTTTACCACTACGCGAAGAATGATGTTGCTGATTTTCTTTTTGGCCTGATTCTCGAGCCAAGTTACAGTCAAGAACAGTGTGGTCGTGTTTATTTTCTGTGCTCCGAAAATATACAAAATACTCTAAGTGAAAAGTGAATACCTAACAACAATTTACCACAAAAAATTTGGCAAAACGGCTTTCATTGCGATATATAATCGCTCATTAAAATAGTTGTGCAAGCTCCCTTCCTTTGAACAACTATTATATTTCAAACAAAATAAACATATAAAAACCAATCCCCGAACTCCCACAATGAGTCAAAACGACATTCGGGTTGCGGCTTTGGCTTCTTTTTGTCCCCTTTGTCAGTGCTGCGAGGTAGATCCATGCCAATATCTGCCAGTATTCCAAATCTGTTGGACTCTTGGGTCTCAGATCCCTGACTTAGAGTGTGCCGATTGAACTTTATTTTATTTCCTGTCGCAGAGTTATGTGGGCTCAAGTTTTTTTAATTTGGATGTAGCGATCCAACTCAGTTTGCAGTGTTTTTGGTTTTATTGCTGATTCAGCAGAAACGAGCTTTGCAATCGACACCGTGCATTCGGCCGATACTGTTGCAGTATTTTTTATTGTTGCAGGCGCAGCAGTTAATGAGGTCAACATGTTGGTTATCGTAGGTAAATTGTTGGTAATTATTCACTTTTCAACTGAAATATTTTGTATATTTTCGGGAAAATTCTATTGAAACAAAAACATGCTTGGTAAAACTTGTATTATATCACTATTAAGGAATATCACTGGTAGTTGGGCCCGCAGCGATAAGGATACAGCTACCACATTTGCAACGCATCTTCAACGTGTGTTCCACCCGAACCCCGCTACAAGCTCGTTTTTATTGCCATGAGCCACATGAGCCAATCGAATTTCATGCGAATAAAATATCTAAAATCATCAAGGATAAACTAAATCCAAAAAAGACCCTAGGATGTGATCTAATAACTCCAAAGATGATTATCGAGCTTCCATACTGTACTGTATGCACTATTTCCTTGTTTTTTTAATGCTATCACTAAACTAGGGTACTATCCAGAGAGATGAAAAAATCGACCAAAGGCAGGAGAGGACTGCTCAGTTTCCTCATCGTACAGGCCTATTGTCTCTTGAATCTAAAAAGGTCTAATGACCCGTATTACCCCCTACTTGAGGACACACAACTTTATTCCAGCTCATCAGTTCGGTTTTCCAGAAAAAAACGGAACTATTGAACAAGTAAATCAAATAACATCAGAAATATGATCTGCTTTCTAAAAATGGGAATACTGCACTGCTATATTTTGGATGTCTCTCAGGCTTTTAACAAGTGTTGGCTAGATGAATTAATGTTCAAAATAAAATCAATGCTTCCCCAAAACATCCACAAACTCCTGAAGTCGTATCTCTACAACAGAACCTTTGCTGTGAGATGCCACTCTGACATGTCCGACGACCACGCTATAAACGCTGAAGTTCCCCAAGGTAGCGTACTCGTCCTTTATACAGCAGACATACCCACAAGCAGACTACTAACAATGCAATCAGTAGTAACATTGTGATCATGCAAAGGGCCCAAGCAAAGATACTGAGAACAATCACTGAGCACCCTGGTATATCCGAAATGAAAATATACAAAGAGACCCTAATATCAGATCCGTCAGAGATGAAATAACCCATAAACGTACATGAGCAAATTAACGTCACACCCTAATCACCTTGCGAGAAGTTTAACACGGGTTTGCGACCGATCCCGACTTCGCCGCAACGACCTTCCGACCCAGCGCTGATCATAAGGTCCCTTTTTCCAGACGACAGCTAAAAAGACTGTTGAATATCCTTTAAAATTTAGATTTGAAAACTTATTGTTAGTCTCATAATTCCTGAGAAGATCCAATAAATACAGCAAACTTTAAAAAAAAATTACCCGCCAATCAGGAATTATATAGGAGTTAATTGACCTTTTATTTTGATCAAACTGAAACGAATTGCATCTAAACTTTTAGAGTTAACTTGTAGCCACAATATGTGCAACTATCAGATGATCGGTTACAACTCATAAATCTAGGGCACGGCCAACAAATGCGGACATGCTGCATTACCATAAGTGCCATAAAATATTCCTTCTATATAAGGAAATTCCAATGATGGAACCTACCTACGACCTACCCGCTGCTGTAACGAACTCTTTGGTTCTTATGTATGCAGACGACGTTAAGCTTTGTCTTCAATACAAATCCCCTTCTGCCCAATATAAACTTCAGTCGGATTTGGACAATTTTCAAAATTGGTGTTCCACCAATCTCTTAAAACTTAATGGGTCAAAATGTAAGCTTATGTCTTTCTATCGTTCGTGCCCTAACCAGGCGACATACTTTCTCTATGGGATTTCCTTAGATAGATTAACCCAGGTTAATGATCTTGGTGTCCTATTAGATGCCAAACTTAAATTTTCCGACCATATTTCTACGATGGTTCATAAAGCCAAGGGCGTGCTTGGCTTCATTAAAAGATGGTCTAAGGAATTCAATGACCCTTATATTACTAAAACTTTATACGTATCCTTAGTACGTCCATACGTCTGGAGCCCTCAGTTTGGGGTTCATCAAGATCGCATTGAATTCGTTCAAGAAAATTTCTTGATGTTTGCTCTTAGGGGACTCAACTGGGATGCAAATCTTTACTTCCCATCTTATTCTAACAGACTCCTTCTAATTAATCTACCTTCCCTAACCAATCGTAGAAAGATGCTGGGGGTCGTTTTCCTTTATAACCTTATTAATGGTAATGTAGACAGCCAGCATCTACTAACACGACTAACATTTAACATTCCAAATAGACGTACTAGGAATTTTAGTTCCCTGTTCCTAAGTTGTTGTAGATCTACATATGCCCAGCATGAGCCTTTCAGGGTTTTATGTTCTGACTACAATGATTTATACTCTATTACTTCACTCTGCACGTCCACTTCTATCAAATCCTCAATTCTCACCTACCTCTCAGAGCAATACACGAATTATACTTATTCCTCGTAATCTTTTCTAAACTTTATTCACTCGGATCTATGCCCGCGTTCCGAGCCGTACGATAAACGGTAGCGCCCCTCGGTCGGTTGGGCGGGAGTTGGGCTGTACGTTATGCAGTGGTAGCCGCGCGAAAAAAAAAAATTCGAAAGCCATCTATAATAAAGCCCGTCAGCAATAAATGGTAGTGTTGAAGCAAAATTCATAAAATCATGTTGGCATGGAGAAAAATTTGAGCTAAAACAGTGTTGCAAATGTGGAATGATGAATTTTTAAAAAGGCTTAGGTACATAGGTCTAAGTTGTCATTTGACGACAAAGGGGGCAAATAGTTGGATAAATGTGATATAACATTCGTTGAACGAATTTATCATTTCAGCGCCTGTTCTTGAAGTACGAGCGGGTGGCTGATCAGGGTGGCGGCAGTCTCTACTCCTGAGACAGTAGAGCTGGCACATTTAGCACATTTTATGGTATAGATTACGGTATTTGAAAACTGATCGTTGAGAAAGTTAAGATAATAAAAAATTTGTGCTACCCTCATTCTCTGTACAAAAAGAGTATATACAAGTGCGTATTTTGCAAGAATGAAAATTTGTCAACATCTCCGGCGGTGGAATTTGTGTTTGAAATGTTTCTGTTTTTAGTTTCTTAGAATCGACTTGAATACTTTTTTTTTATGGATAAATACAATTTATATCAGCATTTACCGAATGGTGGATGTGCTCTTGGGAAAAGGTGTTTTCAATTGTCAATAAATTCAATGTTTCTTTTAAGTAAGCTCTATTAAAAAGTCTATTGGTATAATTATATTGATCGTACTTTTAATTTAACTCGAAGCCAATTTAAAATATTAAAAAGGCCTATTGTATTGACTTCGCCTTCACCATGAACTTTAGTTCTACCAAAGCAAGGAAAAATATATCTATTTTTCACGAAATTGAATACCTAAATATTTGTTAAAACAGAATATATATGATATTTGGATTAGAAGTGTGCGTCAATTGAAAAAAAAAACATTCGAATGAACAACGGTTATAATGCATTGAGTGAACTACTAGTATAATGGAATGCACATTCGAAAATATGTTAGTAAGCAATATGTTAGGGTGGGTCCCACTCGCATTTCATTGGGAAAAAAAAAATATAATATACATATTCTGCGTTGAAAATAGTATAAACAATAGTTTCAAACAAATAAATAAAAAAAAGAAAAAAAGCACTATGAGCCAGAACAACACTCGCGCTCAGCGACAACGAGAGCAAGACGATCGCCGGCTCTCATTACAACGAAACAACGCGTAATTTCTTATGTCTCCGCGACACCTGCAAACGAAGACAACGAGCAGCCAATAACCCATAACCCAACGAACCTTCTTGTACCAACAATTCAAGAAATAGCGCGCTCTTGCTCTCCCGCACTTCTAGCTCCAGTCTCTCTTGAGATTCTGATCAATACGGACGTGATCAACAGAAGCAGCGCGAAAAAACCATAAACAACGGAGACAGCCCAGCTGGAACAAACCTAAACTGCACAAAGCCACACCGTGGGAACGTGTAAATGTTCGGCTGAGCGAACCAACCAAAAGCAAGTGTGTTAAAAAGGTAGAAAAACAATTTCTCATTTTTTTCCTTTCCGAGTGCACTATTTGCGGACGTCATCAGCGTGCCATCGAATGAAAAAGGAAGAAAATCTCCAACGGGATCGTTATTAAAGAAGACGGGAGAGGCCTCGTATGCGGAAATGCTCCGGACACTGAAAGCGGACCCGAACCTCAGCGAACTGGGCAAACATGTTCGCAAAGTCCGCAGAACTCAGCAAGGGGAACTACTGCTGGAAGTAGAGGGAAAAGTCTCAGACAGTGTCCCCAAATTTAAGACCGAGCTGGAAGCAACGCTAAAGGAAATGGCTTCGGTACGCACGGGAACTCATAGAACAGCACTATCCTGCAGTGGATTGGACGAGGCCACGACAGCGGAAGATCTCCACAGCTGCCTGGTCTCCCAATACCAAGGCATCCAGCTGAAACCAGAGGACATCAAAGGACTACGTAGGATGTGGGATGGGACTCAGATAGCCTCTGTCCTGATGACCGCGAATGATGCGATCGCGGTCTTAAAGAAGGGCACGGTAACCGTGGGGTGGTCAAGGTGCCGCATCATCCAGGATGTCCGGCCCACGAGATGTTACAAGTGCCTGGGCTACTGGCATCGAGCAACGTCCTGCAAGGCGATCGACCGATCAGACTGCTGCCTGCGATGCGGCGAACGAGGACACAAGGCAAGGGGATGGGTTGCAACACCAAAGTGCCTAACATGCAGCGACGAAGTGGACAAAAACCACCCGACGGACTGTTTCGCTTGCCCGACATACAGAGCCAGCCTCAAAGAAGCAAAGTCCCAGCATAATGCAGGAGCAAATTAAGATTGTCCAGGTAAATGTTAACCATTGCGCAGCTGCTCAGAGCCTCCTGGCCCAAACTGCGGCGGAGCGCAAGGTAGACATCATGCTTCTGAGCGAACCCTATTACCCGGTTCGAGGCAATCCCACAATGATATTGGACGAGACCGGTAAAGCAGCCATCAAGTGTTGCAGCAACCTGCACATACAGGAATTGGCGGCCTCGTCGATGCGCGGAAAAACATATGCAAAAATAAAAGGAGTACATTTTTACAGCTGCTACGCCCCCCCTAGCGACACCCCAGACCAGTTCGAGGATATGATGGAGGTGCTGGGCAGCCATGCGAAAGGGCGCGGCCCGAAGATCATCGCGGGCGACTTCAATGCATGGGCAGAAGAATGGGGCAGCAGGCTATCCAATCTCAGAGGCCGAGCAGTTATAAACACAATGCTTATGCTGGACCTGGTACTGCTGAACGACGGCTGCAAACCAACGTTCAACAACGATAGGGGTTCGTCCACATCGACATCACCTACACCAGCAGAGGGTTAGTGGCTAGTGGCTGATTTCCTTCTGCATCCTACCGAAGGGCACGACTGGGAGGCGGCAGAGAAGATCAGTCGGGCAAGCCTGGGGCTCGAGGAAGATGGACGAGGATATGCTGGCATACCAAATCGACTCATTTCGGATCACAAATGGACACGCAGATTCAATGGCGGCCGACCTCATGAAGATGCTTGAGGCAACGTGTGACGCAACCATGCCAAGGAGGAAAAAGAGCAGCGCAAGCCCCCAGTGTACTGGTGGAGCGCCAACTTAAGCAAGCTACGCTCGGAATGCCTAAGGGCAAGGAGAAGGGCGCAACGAGCCAGAGGCAGCACCCAGCACGCAGAACTCATGGAGGCCTTCAGAAGCAAACGCTCAGAGTTTAAGCACGGCATATTGGCAGCCAAAGCACGGGCCTATAAGGAACTGCTAAAAACCGTGGATAGAGAGCCATGGGGATCCCCCTACAAACTCGTAGCTAACAAGCTAAGGAAGAGAGAGGCAACTCCAACTGACCCGGATGTTCTGGCTAGCATAGTAGCAGAACTATTCCCAAGGCAGACCACTCTATGGCGGCCAACAGCAGTAGCTCCCCCCCGCCTATGACTTCCCGAGCATTACAGAACTCGAAGTTGTGGCGGCAGCCAAGCGAATCAAGCCCACCAAAGCTCCTGGCCTGGATGGAATTCCTGGAGCAGTCGTCAAGGCAGCGGCGGTAACTAGACCCGATATATTCAGGGAAACATTCCAGCAGTGTCTCTTGGACGAGGTCTTTCCGACGAGGCGGAAAAGCTACCGCCCGCTGTGCCTACTGGACATCGTGGGCAAGCTATTCGAGCGCATCCTATATGCTCGAATAGAGGCAATCACCGAGAGCAGCAACGGCCTAGGTACGCAGCAGCACGGATTTCGGAAGGGCAGGAGCACTCTGGACGCACTTATGGCGATAGATGGCTGGGTGGAAGGAAGGAGTACTGCGCAATCGTCACGTTGGACTTCAACACCGCCAGATGGCCAGTAATCCTCAGCGCCATGCATAGGATGGGTATCCCGGAGTACCTCAGGATCGTCGTTGGAAGCTACTTCACGGATCGTGTCCTCTGGTACGACACGGACGCCGGCCCGAGATGCTACAGTGTTTCTGCAGGAGTCCCACAAGGATCTGTGCTTGGACCAATCCTGTGGAACATCATTTATGATGGTATCCTGGGCATCAACAAGCCCTTAGGAGCTGAGCTACATTGCTTTGCGGACGATGTGGCAATAACTGCAGTGGCCAAGACGATAGCAGTCCTCGAAGATAAGTGCAACGCGACAATTACTATGGCCACCGACTGGCTAGAGAAAGCCGGCCTAACAATTGCGGCACACAAGAATGAGGCTGTCCTATTAAGCAGCAGGAAGAAGGTGGAAAGAATGCTGATCACGGTCAACGGGACACAGGTGGCATCACAAGACTCCTTAAAATACCTGGGAGTAATGATAGACCACAGGCTAGCTTTTAAGGACCATGCTAGCTACGCAAGCAGGAAAGCAGCAATAACGACTGCGTCCCTGTCCAGGCTCATGCCCAATGTAGGAGGTCCAAATTACCCGGCAAGGAAACTACTGGTGGCGGTAGCCAAGGCAACGCTGCTCTCTGCTGCACCAATATGGAGCAACGCCACCAAGAAAGGCACTTACTTGAAAGGAGCACGAGCGGCGGTACGGTCTATGGCCCTTAAGCTCATTAGAGGCTTCAGGACCATATCTGGAGACGCAGCACTAGCACTGGCAGGCTTGCCGCCAATCGACCTGGAGATAAAGGCTATTTGTCAGGTCCGAGAAGGTGCTACCCGGCTGGAGGCTCACGAGCGACTGATGGGAGAGTGGCAGACCAGATGGATAACATCGCAACGGGGGAGGTGGACCTACCAACTCATCCCCGATTTAACGGCGTGGGCCAACTGCCGCCACAAAAAACTGGACTACCACATCACCCAGTTCCTCACGGACCATGGTTGCTTTCGGGCGTACCTACTCCGGTTCCACCACGTAAAGGCAGCTCAATGCCTCCACTGCCCCGATGCTGAGGAAACAGCAGAGCATGTACTCATGCACTGCTCCAGGTTCACGGATGAGAGGGTGCAGCTAAGGGCGCTGATCGGTGCCCCGCTCAGCCCTGGCGGCTTGATCGCGGCCATGATGGAGAACAGCGACTCGTGGGAGCGGGGACATAACATCATCAGGGATATGATGAAGCGGGTCCGTGCCGACGAGCTGAAGGCTAATACAGGCGACGTACATCTATACGGAGGCAGGAGGAAAACTACCCAGCGAAACCAGGGATGAAGGACGGCCGCCTCTAGGCCATATAACAAGGAACGGAGTACAACCAGGCTCCACATCCTGCTCACCGACGAAATAACTTGACTGGCAGTCCCGGTGAGCTTGTAAAGGACAGAAGACCATACGGAGGTTTTTGTTTTTAGTACGTAGGCATAATCTATACTAGGAGGGTTATGAATCGTGCATGCCACCTATGGACGGTAGGTGGTATCTTTGGAAGATTTTAATTTTCCTACCGTAAGGCACTTCTAGCTCCAACACAAGCTCCGCTATCTGCAACAACAACAACTGAAGCAATATCGACAGCCCGCTCTACTTCGCCATTGGCTCCACCTGCTCACGGTTTTACTGCGTCAGCGAATACAAAAACAAAAGCCAAACGGCACCGCTGCACAACTAGCAAAACAAAACGCAAACAAAAAAGTTGGCTCGGCCTCACAGACTCGGCTGGACCGCTACACTACAATAAAGCGGACGCTTAGCCCTAAAACTTCCGATACAAAAAACAAGCTGAAAAATATACGCGACAATACTACCTCGATCAACAATGAAGCGCCCGCTAATAACAACATATTCACTTTGCTGGCAGATACCAACGAGGACGTGCCACTGAAATCCATCGATAACGAACCAAAGAAAATAAAGCCTCCCCCAATTTACATCCGCGAGAAGAGCACAAACGGTTTGGTAAATTCTTTAATTGGCCTTATTGGAAAAGATAGCTTTTATATAATACTCCCCTCATAAAGGGTACTATAAATGAAATCAAACTTCAAACGGAAAACGGAGGAAAACTACAGAAAAGTCACAAACCATCTTACTGCTAACAAAACATGCTTTTACACCTACCAGCTTCAAAGTAGCAAGGGTCTACAAGTAGTACTGAAGGGCATTGAGCCTGAAGTAAAGCCCGAAGAGATAGCTGAGGCGCTAAAGGAAAAGGGATTTTGCGTCAAAAGCGTACACAATATCAAAAACAGAAACAGGCAGCCGCAACCACTCTTTAAGATTGAGCTTGAACCAGAAAACAAGTATCTAAAAAAAAACGAGGTTCATCCAATTTATAAACTCCAGCTCGTTCTGCACTGTAGGATTACAGTAGAAGAGCCGAATAAACGTAACGCTCCTGTACAATTTATGAACTGGCAAGAATACGGCCACACGAGATCGTATTGCACACTTCGCCCAGTGTGTGTAGTCTGTGGAGATCTCCACGTCTCCACACACTTCCAAGTTAATAAAGAAAATGCAAGCGCGAAAAAGTGCGGTAACTGTGGGGGTAATCACACAGAAAACTACAGAGGCTGTCCAATCTACAAAGAGCTGAAAACCCGTCTCCACAAAAAAATGAACACGGCACGGGTACACCAAGTAACAGCTACGCTGACACCATCGGAAACAAATACAGAAGTACTTTTTTCGAAACCAACAAGTATTGCTCCCTGGACTATAACAAGCACTAACAAGATAAGTTTTGCAAACGTTTTAAAATCAGGTATGATGCCTCCAACCCAAAACTCCCAAACCTCACATGAAGAACACACAAAATTGGACACACAACAAAACTATAGGCCATCTGAGCAGCAAGAAACGAAAACTGAAGCTATGATGCAAGCCTTACAACAGAGCATGATGGAATTCATGACATTTATGCGAACCACCATTCAAGATATGATGCGTATTCAAAACCTTTTGATACAAATGCTTGTCTCCCAACAATCAAAATAGCTACGTGGAACGCCAATGGTGTTTCACAGCGCAAACTTGAGCTAGCTCAATTCCTACACGAGAAGCATATCGACGTATTGCTTCTTTCGGAAACTCATCTTACAAGCAAATACAATTTTCGAATAAGAGATTACCACCTCTATGGTACAAATCACCCCGATGGTAGAGCACACGGTGGGACAGGCATTCTAATTAGGAACGGTATGAAGCACCACTTTTACAAAGAGTTTTCCGAAATTCATCTTCAAACCACATCTATCAATATACAGCTTGAGGACAACACTCACCTCACACTATACTGATGTATATCGAAACTATTCGAAAAATAACTGCTAATCCGACTGAACTCACACCTGAGAGCCCACAATAGAATCCCAGCCCATCAATTTGGCTTTCGCGAAAGCCACGGAACCATTGAACAGGTGAATCGAATAACAGCGGAGATAAGAACTGAATTTGAAAATCAAGAATACCGTACAGCCAATACCAAGCATTCGACAGAGTCTGGCTAGGCGACCTAATGTTTAAAGTTAAAACAGCCTTACACGAAAGCACACACAAACTTCTAAAGTCATACCTATATGACAGAAAGTTTTGCAGTGCGGTGCAACACTGCTACTTCCACGGACCACGAAATTAAGGCTGGAGTCCCCCAAGGCAGCGTTCTTGGGCCTACGTTATACCTCATCTATACTGCTGACATTCCTACAAATAGTCGCCTAACAGGGTCCACGTTTGCCGACGATACAGCTATCTTTAGCCATTCAAGGTTCCCAATCCAAGCTACAGCACAGCTGGCATTGCACCTCATAGACACTGAGAAGTGTCTCTCTGACTGGCAAATAAAAGTAAACGAGGAAAAATACAAGCACGTGACATTTACGCTAAACGGACAAGATTGCCCACCACTTTTGTTGAACAACATACCACTCCCGAAAGCAGATAAGGTAACGTACCTAGGAGTACACCTTGACAGAAGACTTACATGGCGCAGGCACATTGAAGCTAAAAAAACCTATCTGAAACTCAAAGCCAAAAACTTACACTGGCTCATCAACGCTGGCTCTCCACTCAGCCTAGACCACAAGGTCTTACTCTATAATGCTGTATTGAAACCCATCTGGACCTATGGTGCACAGCTATGGGGCAACGGCAGCAATAGCAATTTTGACATCATACAGCGAGCACAGTCAAAGATTCTGAGAATCATCACCGTAGTACCGCGGTACGTTCGGAACGAAAACATCCAAAGAGACTTAAATATTCCACCAGTCATCAATGCAATCACAGAACCTATGAAAATATCAATCTCAAAATCAGCAGTCCAAACAAACCCTGTATATAAAACCCAAGTCACTGAGGGGTAGGGGAATGCACCAGGAGTTAAGTCAACCGTACCACGACCCAGCTCTTTTGAAGAATGTTAAAGTTAGGATTAGTTAGTTCTTAACAGGCTCGAGAAAAGCCAATCGGAATCAGGATTAATGTAAAATCCAAAAAACGGGAGTAATTCGGATAAATAAAAGTTATAATTATCCAAATGGATTCCAATGTTATAATTATCCTAACGAAATCTTAATTAGTAATAAATTAAGTAACCGGAAAAAAATTGCGAATAATAAAGTTTATCAATCACAATATAATCTTGTATTTACTTATATGCATAATATATTTAAGTACGATAAGTAAACAAAAAAAATATGATTTATGCTGGAATATACCAATTTTTTTGCTAGAAACCCGAATTCCATTCGGATTTTGAATTTTGATTTTTAGAAAGATGTAGAAAAACGTATTAAACTTAAAATAGTGAAATATCCAATACAAGATTTTTCATTATAAGTTAAAAAAGTCATGGATATAAATTCAAACTTTCGTTTCCCATTTAATTTTTTCGTAAAAATTCGTTTCATTAGAAAATATAGTTTGACATACAAATGACTTTTGGCTATTTGGCCAAAGTAATTAATTCGCCTAATTTTATATTTATTTATTTTGTATGTATCAATTATAATATGTAATAATACATCCGGAATATTAATGAGTATATTGATGGCGTAAATAGTATATAAATACAAAAAATTATTAGTTTTTGCGACGATACCTTTGCTTTCGATAAACAAGAAAATCAACCAAAACGTGTTGCATCGATAGCCGGAAATTCTGAAACTGCCCTTTTCTCTCTCAATTTACCGACTGTAAGGTACGCTATTAGGTTAGTGTCCAAGCAATTTAAAGTAAGTTTCCCAACATTGAAAAGTTGTTGCTTTATAATGATTGAACATATTTATTTGTTAGATGCCACGAGAAATTAAAGAAGTTAAGGATTTTCTTAACAAAGCTCGTCGTTCCGATGCACGTGCAGTAAAAATAAAGAAAAACCCAACTAACACGAAGTTTAAGATTCGTTGCTCTCGTTTTCTTTATACCCTTGTTGTGCAGGACAAAGAAAAAGCAGATAAAATTAAGCAGTCATTACCACCAGGATTGCAAGTCAAGGAAGTAAAGTAGATCAACGTTTCTGCTTGCGGCTGGATCGGAATAACGACATTAGCTAACTGAAATTTGTAAGAAATGATTAAAATAAAATAAATGGAAGTTGCTACTTAAATGAGTTTAAAAAAGATGTTTAGTTCGTAATAGATAAATATACAGTGGGCAAAAAAAAATACAGTTTAAACATCAATGTTTTTTTATCAAAATATATAATAAAGAAAAGGCTGTAATTTCCAAAAAAAATATTTGAACGAGCCGGAATCGTTCTGGGATAATGTCCTAGGAGTGATGAGTCCAAGTTGAACATTTTTGGTTCGGATGGCTCGCAGAAAGTATGGAGAAAGCCTAACACCGCATTGGACCTTAAAAATGTAACACCAACTGTAAAGCACGGCGGCGATAACATGATGGTTTGGGGCTGCATTGGGACTGCTGGAGTTGGGAAACTTGTCTTTATTAAGAGTACTATGGACAAACATTTATATTTAAAAATATTGAAGGAACATCTTAGACAGCGCGACCCAGCTCCAGTTGAATGAGACGACACTCCTATATTAGCACGATATCGGCCCAAAACATACGTCATATCTGGTCAAGGAGTGGCAGCTTTATAACTGCAAGCAATTGCATACACCTCCACAATCTCCCGACTTCAATCCTATTGAGCACATTTGGAATTTGTTGAGCAAAAGGATAAGGAAGCACAAAATAACCTCAAAGGAGTCCCTAATGACAGTGTTGCAGTCTGAGAGGGACAAGATCTCAGAAAAGGACACAAAGGTGTTGGTGTACAATACGCAGCATCGCCATCAAGCAGTTATTGCCGCAAAAGGAGGAGGTCCAACCAAATATTAACACTATAGAATTTATGATTTTCCAAAGTGTATTTAAACTTTTATGGATTATTTTTAGGAAAACGTTGTTTATTACCCGTTAATTCATTTAAAATAGTAAAGAGAAATATTTTTAAGTTCTTAGATATATTACCTAAAAAACAATAACATTTTGAATTTTCTCTTTTTGTTTTAATAGTATTTTGATGGGTTTTAGTTGAAAAATCACGGTGTACTTAAATTTTTTTGCCCACTGTATATAGATTCGATTTAAATTTGTTGCTTACCGGCGGATATCATCTTTTTCAAAATTCCAAAGATTGTACTTCGCTGAGTTATCTCTATGAAGGGGTAAATTAAAAGATTCAATACAGCATTAGCGAACGTGTAATCGTTTTGGCTAAAATTTTTAGATTACATTAGAAGCTCGATCACCAACATAGGGATCTAAATACAGATATAGTTTGTCAAAAAACTATTTTCACACTGCAAATAAATGGTATTTTATGATTTTCTATGCAAAATTAAAGGCCTTTTATCAAAATTCATGACATTTTTTTATTAGTATCTATTTATTAATATATTTTTTATCAATATGTAAGAAAAAATTCTGTTCCACTTGAAAATATTGCCGGGATGTGGGCGTGTTTGCTTGCGTGCCGGGTAGCTTGAGTTAATTCGAATTATTTAATTACTAAAAGATTTTCTCCGGATTCATATTTTAAAATAACATTATCGTTGATTTTATAGACTCTATTTTATGGTTTTTTCTCTTTATTTTTAATAATTTTGACATTTCAAATTTTAACAAAATGGAATATCAATAAATTATTATCTTGCACATTTTTATTATTTAATTAAACAAAAAAGAACTTCTTGAGGTACGAACGCCCAAAATTTGTGACCAAAAGTACCTTATATTTAAAAATTTGGCTCATTTACGTGCAAGAAAAATATTAATATACCAGAGGCCCGTGCCGAATAAAATTTTAACATCAAAACGTGCTTCTAATTTTTATACCCATTGGTATTATAATTTTGTCCAGAAATGTGTAACGCATTAAAGGAAGCATCTCCGACCCCACAAAGTATATATATTCTTGATCAGCATCAACAGCCGAGTCGATATAGCCATGTCCGTCTGTCCGACTATCCGTCTGTCCGTCTGTTTCTATGCAAAAAATAGACAGTAGTTTTAAAGCTAGCGTTTTGAAATTTTTACCAGATCATTATTTTTGTTGCACGCAGATCAAGTTTAAGAATCGGTCGGATCGGACCACTATATCATATAGCTGCCATACAAACGACCGATATGAAAACAAGTCTTTGTATGGAAAACTTTTTTGTTTTCAAGGGTATACCATCTTCTGCAAGCCGAAGGTAACTTTTCTCACTTGTTTATCCTAACATTGAGCAGGCATTGTATCGTTATTACCAGTCTCCCTGGGGTAATGACGTTTTCTGATATTTGCGTTTTAAATCGTAATCACATTTTGTGAATTTAACATTTTAAAATTTTATCGATACGCAGACGTAAACAAAATTGAAAAATAAAGCGAGCTTTAGGTGGCGCCGGCGCAAATCTTAATTCACTGAAGCCATTCGTGTCGCGCTTGCAGAAAGTTTCAGCTAATCAAATCCCGACTTACTTCTCCTCTGTGCTACTGTGCAGTGGGCACCGAATATCGGTGCCGGCAAAAGTTCGCCAATAAGATAAGAAACCACTGCACAAGTTCAGCGTGCACTGCCCATTTGGCACTTTATTTCCCCTCAACCTGCGCGCGGCCGCACAAGAGGGGCAATAAAACTCTTGCTTATCAGCAAACCTCTTCTGCTTTTGTTTTGGTTGTAAGAGTAACCAAATCAAAAGATAAAAAATAAAAAAAGAAAAGAGACAATAATAATAATCATCCAATTATAATATTTACCTGATTAAATAATAACAATTGGCAATGGACAATAGCGTGTCTGACATTAAGCTCATTGATAAGCTTAACAAGTCCAGACCTTGTCTATCAAACTATCCTAAATTGAAGGAAATCTCAGGTCTTACTCCAACTGAGCTGCATGTAAAGTTAAGGGAAGATCTTGCTTCACAAGGCACTTCGCAAGATGCCTCTAAATACGTCAACGGAGTCACCATTTTGCCTACTACAGCTTCTGTTACTTTTTCGGTAGCCTCGACCGCAGCTGGTTGCTGCTCAACCACCTGGTCATGTGGAGGTCAAATGGCAGGGAGCCTTTTATGGTTAGCGCCCAAGCCAATTAAACAAGCCTAACCAGAAAACATCTGGAAGTTGTCGCCTATTACCTCACATTGGAAAAAATAGTAATACGCTCACATTCCAGCCGGCTTCAGTCTCTTGGCAAAAAGTTCCATCCAAGAAGAGAAGCCTACCAACCTCACCGAAAAGTTTGAAAAAAAGAGCGCATCTCGCTTCAAATAAATTTGCTGCTCTTGCAAACCATAATGACTGTTAATAAGGCGAAAATAGCATGGACATTCTCCAGGTCGAAACCGTTGCAGAAGAAGTATGTCGACAAGCTGAAATTCCGTACCGACGTACCTGCCTTAGAAAGGCTTCTCGACTCGACGGTATCGTCTGACTCATATGAACTCAAGATCGCGCGTAATGGCAACTATATGTGCAAGTTGCTATATGCGCAACCCCCGTGACTCTGATGCCCACGGAGCTATCACTAAAAAACTATCGGAAGTAAATCTCCAATACACTCACTTCTGCCTCCCGGAAGACAGAGCCTACAGGGTTGTGGTGTGCAACTTGGCTGCTTCTACCCGAGTTGAGCAAATTTTAAATGCGTTTACCTCCCAAGGTCTCGCTGTGGTTAATACCTATAATCCAAAGGTGAAGTCACAGAATGTTGACTCCTCTGAACCTGATCCAGGCAAGGCTTCTGGCCAAAACTATAAACCATTATAGACCTTAAAAAGGCTATCAATAACCGAGAAGCTCTAAAAATAAATAAAGTTGGCCGTCAAAAAGTCAGAGTGGAACTGCCGAGAAAAAATGTTAATATGCGTCAATATTACCGATGTTTTGGTTTTGATCACACCAAAAACTATTGCACCAAGGAGCCCAGATGTGGTACTTGCATTTTGCCTCATTGGACTGGTTCCAGTCAATGCCAGGCAAAGACCTATGCCGACCTGGAGTGCGTTAATTGCCATGAAAACATGAGGCAACTCACATGGGGTGCAGAATTTACGTCCAGAGGCTCAAAAGCCGAAAAACTGGAATCAACATTACTCCCATGACCCGCGTAGAACACCCACAGCCCATGCGCAACATCAAGCAACAAGCTATTCCAACCTCAATCGTGTGGCAGGGCCTATCGTATGCAGATGCGACTAGAACTTGACAACAGAGCACACGACCTGACGGAAAATACTCCCAACAGCGAAATGCTTTTTCAAATACAAGGTTCCAGACTTTTCCGAATGCTGCGTCTGCCCCTGTAACAAACGTAGGTGAACCTCAACATCCTAACCAAACGGTAATTGATGGCTTCCTCACACAAATCATCATCTCAATGCAGCAGACAATTGCTGGTCTACAAAATACCATCGCTGAGCTATTTGAGGAGATCAAAGAACTCAGAGGTTCTAAGTCTTTAACGCAGCGCAAGTAATGGCTTGTGAACTGCGCCTCGGAGCCTGGTCAACATGGTCAAAAGTTTATCATTGGAGGTGATTTTAACGCTAAGGATCACCTCTGGGGTAGTATAAGAGCGAATGCTCGAGGCTTAGAACTTCACGATGTTATTTCCGGCAGCTCAACTCAAGTTCTGGCTACAGGCAGACCCACTCACTACCCGTATAACACGAGGAATGTACTTTCATGTATCAACTTCTGCTTGTACAAAGGTATAGCTAACAGTCTACTATCAGAAGGCGAAGACCTATCTTCTGATCACTTGCCGCTGATCGCTTCACTAATAACGTCACCTCATAGTACCGCCCCTATTAGGATGCTCGTTCCACCTGGTGCGAATATAAGGCTGTTTCAGTACGAACTTAACAATGCCTTTAACCTCAATACAGAGATAAATACAGCAGACGATATCGAGAAAGCGGTTGAAACTTTTATGAAGAAGATCAAACATGCAGCTCAAATTGCAGCTCCTGGCGGCGCAGTTCACCTACGCAACGTGCGTAGCAGCATCGCTCTCTCTCCGGAAGCAGTAGCACACTTAACTCTCAAGAAACGTCACCGGCGTGAGTTCATCAGGACCAATGATCCAATAATTGACAGACTGTACCGAAGGATATCAAATCGGGTGAGAAAAGTACTGGCCAACCTGAAAAGAGAAGCAACTGACGCGTTCCTCGGGAAAGCTACTGCCAATGGAAACTCAAAATTCGCACTCTGGAAGCTCACGAAGAGATTCAAGAGACAAGTTGATCCAAAGTTTTCAGTTCGTAGCCCAGATGGCATTTGGGCAAAATCACCTCAGGACAGAGCTGAAGCGTTTGCCAGAAACCTGGGAGAAAGATTCCAGGCGTTCGAGACAGCATCGCCAAGACGATTACAACTGGTTGCTGAATCTCTAGAAGCCCCATGCAGATGGCTCTTCCTGTAAAACCTATTAACTCACGGAATTGAGAGATGATATCAAATCCCTTCGCCCATCGACAACCGCTCCATTAAGCTGATGCCCCACACAGCCTTGTTATTCCTTGTACTAATTTTCAACTCTGCTCTTCGACTGGGAAACTTCCCAAGCGCCTGGAAGAAGACGAATATCATTATGCTCCATAAAAGTGGAAAGTCAGCAGAGGAATTAGACTCCTATCGCCCAATAAGCCTGCTTCCAGCATTTGGCAAATTACGTGAGAGGTGCATCCTGAAAAGATTGCTCGAGTCCCGAAAGGTCCGGAAGCTATTCCAAAGTTTTACTTTGGTTTTAGACTCAGGCATGGCACACCTGAACAGCTACACCGCGCAGTGAACTTTGTACTGGAAGGTTTCCATGGAAAGCAGTACGTCGTTGGAGCTTTTCTGGACATCCAGCAGGCTTTCGACAGAGTGTGGCATGAAGGATATCTGCACAAACTTAAAAGCCTACTAAATCCTCAACCTTTTTTGAAAATAAAAAGATTCCTCCACGAGCGATCCTTTAACGTTGTACAGGACGGACTGTCCTCCCAAACAAAGAGAGTCAGAGCAGGTGTACCCCAGGGAAGTGTGTTAGGTCCAACACTGTATAGCCTGTATATGCCCTCAGCTGACAACAGTCGCTTACAGATCCCAATGACCTGCTAGTTGCCACCTTTGCTGATGACACTGCAGTCCTAGCCAGAGATACTTGGGTCTATACAGCCACTGATACGCTTCAGCTTTAACTAAAAAAATTTGAGAACTGGGCCCTACGCTGGAACATCGCAGTCAATCCGGAAAAGTGTGTTTCTGGAACGTACACCCTGAGAAAAGACACATCACCTGGTGTGTTTCTGCATGGAGAGTTCCTCACACAATCGAACGCCCACAAATACCTCGGTGTCACTCTGGATAAGTGACTTACATTTTAACGCCATGTAACTGATGTAACTCGGCGGTTAAAAACAAAGGCGAACAGCATGGCTTGGCTCCTTTATAAGGTTGTCTTGGATCCTATTTGGAAATATGGCATCCAAGTGTATGGCATCACCGCAAAGTCGCACTTCAACAAAATTCGTGTGGCGCAGTCGCAAATCTTGCGTAAACTATCTGGAGCGGCTTGGTACATCCGCAACAAAGACATTGAACAAGAGCTGAAGGTACCAAGGATTTGCGATGTCATAAACAAACAAGCAACCGCGTACGTAAATAAATTGGGAAACCACCCGAAGTTGGGACTGAGGGCGAGAAGGAGGCTCCAGCGCATTCACCCTACGGATCTGCCAAGCAGATATATAAATTAATTGCTTAATTTATACAACTTATGCCTCTAGACTCCCTAATTAGGTTTATGTTGGTACATATTTATATACTCGCTAGAAATTATGAATCTCTGTAGCAAAAGTTATTATAAATAGTAACAGTTGACTACAATATAAATAAATTAAATTAAAAAAAGAAAAGGCGGCAGCACTTTTAATAAGATTCCCCAGGTTGGCCCACGTCGCAGCCAAAGAGACAGAGGGGGAGGGATGACGTAATCGCTCTTTATCGATTCGCGATCCAACACTCAACGAGAGCAGACGTGCCTGCGGATCGACAGCAAGTTTCTTATCGTGCTTTCAGCAGCAGAAACGTTCTATTGGCATACCGGCTAACGGTGCCCAGGCCCCCACGCGTGCCGCCAAGCTTGGCAAAACAACGCCCTGCGAGACGGCTCTCAGAGCATGGAAGTGCAGCTCGAGCAGCAACTTAAGTTCAAGTTCTTCCCACTTGGAGCCAGGCGCGTAAAAGGCAAGGAGAGAAGCCAGACGTCACACCTAGCACCAGCGCAGCCCTGCAAAGTAAGCTGGCAAACAACTCCTTTGTCCTCCTGTCAAGTAAAGAAAACGACGAGGAACTTAGATGGCGAACCCGAATCTGCTGCAGAGGCAGTGGCATCCAAAATAGCAGAGAAACCGTCGTTCAGAGGATGCCCTGCCTACAAAAATGCAAAGGCACAGCAAGCTCCCAAAGCTATACCCATCGCGAGTAGCAACAAGTCACTTCCCATCCAGATACCAGCTATCACCAATGGTATGAGCTACAGAAACGCACTCAAAGGATCCTTCAGGATTTCTTCGAGTCCCTTGGACCTTGCTTCATAGCAGACGGAGAATTTAACGCGAAACACTTCTGGTGGGGGTCCCGTACAAACAACCCTAAAGGCAAAACGCCCCATAAGTTCCTGCACCGCAAAAGTCCCACATACTGGCTTTCTGATCCTTCAAAGCCGCCGGATCTGCTGGACTTGGCTGTCTCCATGGGCATAGGACACTCAAAAGTACAAAAATAACATGCTCCAACTACGATAAACTCCTATCCGATCGCAACGCAGTAAGATTGCTCCTAAACATACCCGTCCTCAGAAGAACCCTACATAGAAGACTCACCGGGAAACACACAGATGCCCCAAGTTTTCGTTCTGGATTCTTTTCCCCCTTGAACCCAGATCCCCCTCTTTCCACATATAACCAAAGAGATGCCAATGCTGCTGAGTTCGCGAACCCACCTCCTCCGACTACCCTGAGTACACCTGAAAGAACGGCCCTCGCGGCTAAAAAAAGGCGCCTCAGAAGAGTCTGGTTTTCGTCGCGCAACCCCAGGAACAAGACCGCTTAATCGTGCTGCCATGGAACTGAACGACAAGCTATCCATCCTATGGCAGGACTCCTTCCATAGATTCCTTGAGGAGCTAGAATTTGCAGACCCGCAGCATAACATGTGGAATGTTACGAGGCACATAAGAAGACCTGCGAAGAAGATATCACCCGTGCGCAAAGCGTATGGTTCCTGGTGTGGGTCTGAGGTCGAAAGAGTAGAAGCTTTTGTTGACCACCTACACAGTGCATTCTCCCCTTTTGACAGATGCTCTGGCGAAGAGCATAAGGTTCGTAGACATCCCAAGTGCTCCTGGCCCGCCAATACAGCCCGTCGCACCAGAGAAGATTGCGCAGGAGACCGCCTCCTTAAAAAATTGCAAGTCACCAGGTCCTGACCGAATTGATGCAACAGCACTGAAAATGAATCGTTCACTGAGCTCGCTGTATAATCTCTAATGTGAGATGAATGTATTGTTCAGGGTATAGGGTGTGCAGGTTTAGTGTGAAGGTTACATTTCTGCTTTTGGTCTCGTTTATCTTGATCAGCCAGTCCGCAAACCATCTTTCCACTATTTTAAGATGGCAGGCAAGTTGTTCTGTTGCCTTTGCTGGGCATCTAGATCGACTAAGTATTGCGGAATCGTCAGCAAACGTGCAGGTTGTGAGCTGATAGTTTGTAGGCATGTCTGCTGTGTATAAGGTGAAAAGAACGCGGCCCAGCACACTACCTTTGAGGACACCAGCATTGATAACGCAGTCGGTTGAAGTCGAACTGTCAAACCTGGTTAAACACTCTATTTTAAAGCGAAAAGTTTCTTATCTCAGTTTTTTATCTTGTGCAATAGTCCTTCCAGCCAGACTCGGTCAAATTCCCGATGCTCGAAAGCGGTACGAATTTCTTTTCTATAATCATTTTTGGTGTCACCAAGTCATGTCCAGGTGATTTTTTTGACTTAAGATCTTTTATGGTAGATGCTATCTCACTCCATCATACACAAAGAACTTGGAATTCCATGGGTAGCAGAGGAGATCTCTCGTCTCAGCGAAAGGTACACAAGAAGACTGGAAAACCACCCCAACCATCTTTCCATCAATAGCCAATCAGACAATAGCCAATCCCTAAGACGACTGAAAAGGAAACGCCCGCTTGACCTCCCCCATCAATAGACACCTAAGTTAACTCCGTTAAAAATACATTTCATGTACCTCCCTTATGTCAATTTCACCCCAAGCCATTTAATTATTGTCCAATCGGACAGATTTTAACTTAAAAATAAGAACGTTAAACAAAAAAAAAAATATCGCTCTTTATTTCAATTACATTCGAACTGAACCTTTCTTATCTCTACCTAAGCTAAGTTCGGTCGGCAAGGCCAGCATATCTCACCACACGGCGCTTAACCTGAATTTGCATATAAAACCACTTGGCTGATACAATAATCCCCCAAGATTTATTCCGACTTACATGTTACTCATTAATCGTGTTAACTTATATACCCTTGCAGTAAAATTATTCGTTTATCCGAATTAAATTTTTTAAATGGATTTAAATTTACATACAAAAGGCTGTCTCGAATTACAATGGTTTATCAGCAAAAACATGAACGTTATAGCAATTCCTATACGGCAGCTATAGGATGTAGTCGATCGATTCCAGACGTTTTTGATATATACTGCGTGCAAAGAAAAGAAAAGCGTTTGCAAACTATAAAGTCGATAGGTAAAACTAAGGACATAGTTTGCGTTGGAACAGAGCGACGAACCGACGAACAAAAGGACATGCTTACATTAACTTAGGATGTGATCCTGATCTCCTTCAATGCGCTGGACGCTTGCGACTAAAATTTTAATGTACTCTACAAGGGTATGTTAGAATGAATGGTAAGTCAAACATTCGACTTTACCAGGAACGATCAGAAATCAAACATCGACATTTTATCTTCCAGAACCACCGATTGGCCAAGACTGAAATAAAAAAAAGATATTTATTGACACTTTTTTGTGTAAATTAAACAAGAAAAATTTATGTGACGATAAAGGAAGAATAACTTTGAAAAAATAACTTCAAAATTTAGTTATTGAACTACCACTGTGCAACACAAGCTCATGATAGCATTAAAAAAAAGACAACTGATATTAATTTAAAAAAAAAAAAATATCTTATATTAAGTTTTAAATAAATAATAGAATAATATCATAATAATAATTATAATAATATAAACGTCCCTTTAAATTTATATTTTTCTTGCAAGTGCATAAATAAAATTATAAAAATTTTGAATTTATTATACCTATATAAAATATTTTGCACCAAAGTGATATCAGAAAAAGAACATTTTTTTACGTAAAAATTAATTTAAGAACTAATGTTCTTATAGCAAATGTTACAGAGGCTTCAGTTTTGGTCATAATGCTTAGCACTGCAAGTAAACCAGGTTGTTCTATGCTGCAACCGAAGGAAGAAAATTGCTTTTAAGAACACTAATCTCTTTTGATTGCTGGGCAAAAAAAAAATGTGCCATTCCAAAATGTATGACTGTCCAAAAACTCCATCGGAAACTAGATACGCTATATTATTTGAAAATCAAACGTCTAATTTTAAATATAATTATAAAATTTGCGGAATAGAATTTTAAAATCAAAACATGCTTCCCAATTTTCATCCTTGGTGATCGTTATCATCGTCAGTACCAGTCGGCACTCTCGGTGAGCGTTCAGTAGTGGGTTTTTTTCCAATCAAACAAATTTTGTCTTCAACCATCCTTTTCAAATCGAATAGTCCCTTGCACTTTTCGAAAATTACTTTTGCAAATTGACTTTTCAACATAAAATATTATTTTATAAGGATCTTTGCTATTACGGGATTGATCGCACTTAGAAATTGTTGCATTGGATTTGTAAAATTCTTCGCGATAATTGCATAAAAGTCCCTATAAGTTATAAAGTGAAATTCCAATATACCTCTTGATATAGTATAATATATTTTGCCTAATTTAAGAACAAATTAAGAAATCTGCGTCAATTTAAAATTGGTAAATTTTGTATTGGTTTCATTAATTACCCAAAGTGAAATTATTAATACTCTTCCAGAGTTTTGAATAATGGTTTTATTTTACAATGCAACTTCTTAACGTGACACCTGCTATATAATTTTTCCATAATATATAATATTGTATTTTTCAATAGTCCTAAATAAAAGTTTATTAAATCATTGATTGTACAATTTCTTGCGGGAAAATATATAATTGCGAAATCACGTTTTATGATATTTGCGTATTAAATCGACAATAACATTTTGTGCATTTGAAGTCTCTTGATGTACGGTTCGCTGTTCCTATTCACCTCTTTCCTGACTCAAAGGAAACCTAGTACATCGTGGATGTTGGTGTTATCGTGCAGAAGATGGCCCCTGGTGGCCGTTCCCCAGAGCTGAATGCCGTACGTCCACATCGGCGTGACGATCGCCTTATATATAAGCAGCTTGGAGGATGTCGGCAATTTTTATTTTACTTCTATAAGCCAATAAAAGGCTTTAAAGCACTGGTTGGCTTGGTTTCTCGTCCTCAATAAGTGCTTCCAGTTCAGTCTTCTGTCGAGGGTGATACCGAGGTATTTTGGAGTGGCTTCCTCTAGGATGGCGGCATCGCCAGTAGTAGTAGTGTGTAGTAGTAGTGTGACGGTAGTCGAGCTAAATTAATTAAAAAGTGTGTACTATGAGAGGTGCGTTTTGAGATTTGAGTGTAAGTTGAGACTTTTGAAATCTTAATTTTATAAAATATTCAACAGTATTTTTAACTTTTGAAATAAATACATAACAACTAAATAAATAAAATTATGAGAAATAAAAATACAAATTTAATAAATATTTCAAAATCGCGCTAAGTTCGGTGACTACAATGGTTAGACCAATAGCTGATAAAGCACACCGATTCCTTGAATATTGTAGGTAATACAATTAATCAGTCAATTTTCTGTGGTCTCAAATTTTTTTTTAGGCCATTTATATGAAAAGATACTTCAACACTAAGCGCCGGAATCTGTGAATTTTTAAGTATAGAATATTATTTGATATCTCTTCTAAGTGAGCAGTCGCGTTTTTTTTTAAAAAGCACTATGTTTTGCTTTTTTTGTTCGTCCTAAAAACTCGTTTGTTAGTTCATCCACTGTTAGCTAAAGGAAAATGTGTTTCACTAGCCTTAGCGTGGGAAGGTTCATCTTTTGGAGTTCTGGATGTGGTGTTCAGAATGAACATTAATGGGATGGACTTCATGGGATAACTTCAAACCCATTCGGGTTTAATGGGTTGATTGATTCTCGGATGTCATGTATTGTTTAGAATGGGATGCGATCTTGCAAGCCAATTCAGTGAATGAGTCTCACAAGCGTAAAAAATTAGCTGCTAGGGTTTGCTAGGGTTTTAAAGTTTTTCCCAGATCATTATTTTTGTTGCGCGCAGATCAAGTTTAAATCGGTCGGATCGGACCACTATATCATATAGCTGCCAAACAAACGATCAATCAGATTTCCAGTCTTTGTATGGAAAACTTTTTTGTTTTTCAAGCTATCGCAACCGAATTAAACATTTATTCATTTGACATAGCCATACATGATTTTTGAAAGTTTGGTCCGGATCGGACTACTATATCATATAGCTGCCTTACAAACGACCGATATGAAAACAAGTATTTGTATGGAAAACTTTTTTGTTTTCCAAGCTATTGCAACCGAATTGAACATTTATTCATTTGACGTAGCCGTACACGATTTGTGAAAATTTGGTCCGGATCGGACCACTATATTAATAGCTGCCATTGTAAAGATCTGCAAGAGTATACCATCTTCGGCAAGCCGAAGATAACTTTTCTCACTTGTTAAATACTGTTTTCGAACGTAATATAACAACATTTCTTTTTCTCTATTGTTTATTTGTTTTTAAATAGCCATCATGGATAACCTTTAAATATGATCACTTGACGAGTAACGAGTAGTTTTTTCCTTTATTTGGCAAATGCCACTGTTGATCATTGTGTTTCACCTTTTGTGCCCGTCTGCCACGGTCAGGCCGTGTCGTCTGTGTGTGTCGCTGCCATTAGGAATGGTCTGTGCAACACAGGAAGTGCGGCCGTGAACGCGTGAATCCGAACTGGGGATCGGGGATCAGACCAGTTTCTTCCTTAACTGGCAATGCTCTGATTAAAAATATTCTTTCGAGTATCTTTAGGAGTATTGGCAGCCAGCTTATCGGACGATAGAAACGAGATTCGCTTCAGGTTTTTCAGGTTTTAATATCATCACCACCTGCGCACGTTTCCAAGATGCCGAGAAGTATCCAACTTCGAGGCATTTGTTGAATATTAGAGTGATGAGCTTTGTGCTCCATGATGGCTGGTGCCTTATAGTTGCTCATCGCAGCAATAAAATTGGCATTTTCTTCTTCTGTAACCAGTGATATTGGCTCAGCGTTTTCGAGGGGCTTCCCCAGGAGTCTAAATGTCTCGATTGTGTCAGCAGGAGAGCAGAGGCTAAAAGCTGTGAAGACGCTTTCCAGATGCTCGGCAAACGCATTGGATTTCTGCGACTCGATTTTGCAGCTCGGTCGTTGAAGTGGGTGCGTGATGTGCTTTGTTACATGCCACAGGTTGTTATGAGTGTCGCGCGGCGCCACCTGTTCGAATATGTTGTCAAGGGCCTCCTTCCTGAAGCTCGCCAAAGTCTCCTATAGTGCTTTGGTAGCCCTGTTCAGAGCGGTCGTGTGTCTTGGGTTCTTGGTTAGGAACCAGACGCGCTGTAGGCGCTGTTTCTTGACTTTCAGCTAGGATTCAGAAATGGTTATCACGACTAGAGTCTCTCTGATGATTAGAGAGTCTAGGTGCTGCATATGCCACTGCGTTTCGGATTTGTGTGGTGAGTTCCTCGACGGCTGCATCGATGTCGTCAGGTGACTTTAGAGTTGCGTTGCGGTTGGTGTTGTTGTTCAGCCAGGATTGGTATTTGCTGATTTGGAGGTTTCGTGGGTCTGTTTGGACCGATATTGCGAAATGACTGTGGTCAAAGAGGAGATCCTCGACTTCTCTCAATTGTATCCTTGCAGGATCCAAATGAATAAAATTGTGGCCCGTCACTTCCGCGAAAAGGGTACACTCTTTCACCACCACCAGTTACCTGAGAATCGGCCCTTCCGCAAGATTACGAAACGCCCATTGAACATGAGGTTCATAGACCTCAAAAAAGACGAGAGTAACAACCTCGTAAAAAACATCTCTGCTGTCTGCAGACACAACATTAGCTGGGAGAAGCCGCATAAACAAACCGAGCCTGGGATACTGCACCCGACACCACATATGCAGGCAGTGCGGAAGGAACCATCCAACTGCTGAATGCAATCTCGGACCGGACGATCCTAAATGCTGCTATCACTGTGGCAACTCTCACGCAGCCAACTTTAAAGGTTGCAAAAAATATCTACAAATTAATTTTAAAAATAAGCAGCAGCAGAAGATTATTCCATCACCTCTACCAAGTACTACCCCTACCTGTGGCAAGCAAACTTACGTGAGCGGCAAGCCGAAGATAACTTTTCTCACTTGTTAAATACTGTTTTCGAACGTAATATAACAACATTTCTTTTTCTCTATTGTTTATTTGTTTTTAAATAGCCATCATGGATAACCGTTAAATATGATCACTTGACGAGTAACGAGTAGTTTTTTCCTTTATTTGGCAAATGCCACTGTTGATCATTGTGTTTCACCTTTTGTGCCCGTCTGCCACGGTCAGGCCGTGTCGTCTGTGTGTGTCGCTGCCATTAGGAATGGTCTATGCAACACAGGAAGTGCGGCCGTGAACGCGTGAATCCGAACTGGGGATCGGGGATCAGACCAGTTTCTTCCTTAACTGGCAATGCTCTGATTAAAAATATTCTTTCGAGTATCTTTAGGAGTATTGGCAGCCAGCTTATCGGACGATAGAAACGAGATTCGCTTCAGGTTTTTCAGGTTTTAATATCATCACCACCTGCGCACGTTTCCAAGATGCCGAGAAGTATCCAACTTCGAGGCATTTGTTGAATATTAGAGTGATGAGCTTTGTGCTCCATGATGGCTGGTGCCTTATAGTTGCTCATCGCAGCAATAAAATTGGCATTTTCTTCTTCTGTAACCAGTGATATTGGCTCAGCGTTTTCGAGGGGCTTCCCCAGGAGTCTAAATGTCTCGATTGTGTCAGCAGGAGAGCAGAGGCTAAAAGCTGTGAAGACGCTTTCCAGATGCTCGGCAAACGCATTGGATTTCTGCGACTCGATTTTGCAGCTCGGTCGTTGAAGTGGGTGCGTGATGTGCTTGGTTACATGCCACAGGTTGTTATGAGTGTCGCGCGGCGCCACCTGTTCGAATATGTTGTCAAGGGCCTCCTTCCTGAAGCTCGCCAAAGTCTCCTATAGTGCTTTGGTAGCCCTGTTCAGAGCGGTCGTGTGTCTTGGGTTCTTGGTTAGGAACCAGACGCGCTGTAGGCGCTGTTTCTTGACTTTCAGCTAGGATTCAGAAATGGTTATCACGACTAGAGTCTCTCTGATGATTAGAGAGTCTAGCTGCTGCATATGCCACTGCGTTTCGGATTTGTGTGGTGAGTTCCTCGACGGCTGCATCGATGTCGTCAGGTGACTTTAGAGTTGCGTTGCGGTTGGTGTTGTTGTTCAGCCAGGATTGGTATTTGCTGATTTGGAGGTTTCGTGGGTCTGTTTGGACCGATATTGCGAAATGACTGTGGTCAAAGAGGAGATCCTCGACTTCTCTCAATTGTATCCTTGCAGGATCCAAATGAATAAAATTGTGGCCCGTCACTTCCGCGAAAAGGGTACACTCTTTCACCACCACCAGTTACCTGAGGATCGGCCCTTCCGCAAGATTACGAAACGCCCATTGAACATGAGGTTCATAGACCTCAAAAAAGACGAGAGTAACAACCTCGTAAAAAACATCTCTGCTGTCTGCAGACACAACATTAGCTGGGAGAAGCCGCGTAAACAAACCGAGCCTGGGATACTGCACCCGACACCACATATGCAGGCAGTGCGGAAGGAACCATCCAACTGCTGAATGCAATCTCGGACCGGACGATCCTAAATGCTGCTATCACTGTGGCAACTCTCACGCAGCCAACTTTAAAGGTTGCAAAAAATATCTACAAATTAATTTTAAAAATAAGCAGCAGCAGAAGATTATTCCATCACCTCTACCAAGTACTACCCCTACCTTTGGCAAGCAAACTTACGTGAGCGTAGCGAGTATTAATAATACGGTCGCCCAAATCGGACAGCTCAGTATACCACCAGCTTACAATCCGCCCCCCCCCCCCAACGGCCACCAGCACAAACGATAATTTGTATGCGAAGTTTGATCTGCTTATCACGAAGATCGACAGGGTAATGTCAACTATTGATTCCGTCATGCAAGTTATCCTTCGCTTGCTCCCTCCCCATACCACCTCTCATAATGGGTCGATTTAAAATAGCATCCTGGAACGCCAACTGGGCCTCCTCGAAAATCATCGAAATTATTGCCTTCATAGAACTTCATAATATCGACATCCTCATAATGTCCGAGAGGCACTTCAACACACGGTCCCGCTTTAGAATTCCCGGCTTCACCTGCACTCTGCCAACCACCCGGATGGTAGGCTGCGCGGAGGAGCGGCAATTATCATAAGACCCACAGCCTCCCATCAACCCTACACTTTCTTTCTGACACTTTTTTCGCAACTCGGCAGGAAATACCTTGCTGCAGGGGACTGGAACGCCAAACATAGGTGGTGGGGCAACCACAGAATGTGTGCCAGAGACAGGGTCTTGTCCTCTGCTTTAGCAGACGAGGGCATCGACATAGTAGCTACAGGCGAAGCTACCTGCTACCCCTACCGGGTGAGCGGCTCTCCCAGCGCTATTGACTTTGGCATATCAAAAGGCTTCAGACAGCAACAAATCCAGGTGAGAGCCCTCACTGAGCTTTCATCTGACCATCTCCCCCTTCTCTTTGAACTGGATGAGGAGGCCCAATACTTTCAGGGAACCCCTAGAACACTGCCCCCGCACCTTGGTCTTGTTAAAGCACACATCGAGGATAATGTCGCGCTCAATTCGCCCATCAACACTAGCGACGAGCTGGATGCATATGTCGACTGCTTCACTGCTACTGTCATTGAGGCAGGACGACAGGCTACTCCTTCACCACGCCAAGTAAGCTCGAAAACTTTTAGTAGATCAATACTAAATCCGGAGGCAAGAGCTCGTCTGAACCTTAAAATACACCTCAGAAGGTGTTTAATAGCAACAGGAGATCCTGCAACTAAGCAGTCCCTCTCAAGTGTCACAAATAGACTGTGTCGGATGCCTGCCAAAAACCGCCAGGAAAACTTCAACAGCCTACTTGAGGGAGACGGCCCTGACAATAGCAGTGAATTCTCAGTATGGAAGCTAACGAGAGGAATAAAGAGGCCGCTTTGCCAATCGCCCGTCTTGGGACACTCTGGCCTGTGGCTGAAAACAGATTGTGACAAAGCGAACGCATTTGCAGAGCATTTGTTTTCCGCTTTCACCCCTTCTGTTTGACGGACGACTCCCACATAGAAGAAGTCGCTAGCTTTTTTGATGTGCCTACTCTACCAACTCTTCCCATAAAACATACCACGCAAGAAGTCACTCTGCAATTAGAGGGCCTCCAACAAAAAAAGACACCTGGACCCGATGATATTAACAACCGGGCAACCAAACACCTTCCTCACAAAGGTGTTATGGCATTAGTAAAAATTTATAATGCTATGCAAAGATTAGGGCACTTCCCTAAGCAATGGAAGCGTGCGAGGATCGTTATGATACCCAAACCCGGCAAACCTCCAACGCAGATAGACTCCTACCGCCCAATAAGTCTACATCCAACCTTTTCTAAGGTCTTTGAACGCATTCTGATAAAACGATTGATGGATCTGCCGCAGGTATCAGGATACATACCCCATCAATTTGGCTTCAGGAAGTCACACGGTTGCCCGGAACAAGTCCACCGTCTAGTCAATCGCGTAACGCACGCCCTTGAGTACAAGCTCTACACGGTGGCAGTCTTCCTCGATGTCAAGCAAGCTTTTGATAAGGTATGGCACGAGGGACTACAATACAAACTCAAGGCTCTCCTTCCAGGACCCCTATCCCCTACAACTCCTATCCTAAGGGATCTCCGGATTACTCTGATTGGTGATCAGATCAACTTCCTCAGCAGCCGATACGCGGAGAAATTGGCATCACAATCAAACTCTCTGGCAAGTGATCTCGCCAATGCTCTCAGCATCCATCGCCTGAAAAGGATCCACCCCTCTGATCTCCCTACCCGTATAATATCATAAGATTATAAATCCCGCCAAACTCTTAAATGTATGTTAAGTGTAAGTTAGTTAAGTGTTAATGTAGCAAAATTATAAACTTCCATTTCCTTCGTCTGGTTGCATTCAGAAGGCTCTGAACTGCTAACGCTTCCAACGCTAAAAAAAAAAAAAAAAAAAAAAAAAAGATGTTCGAGACGAATTGTTCGAACATATTTGTTCAAAAATTTCAGAGGAGTAAGGCTAAGAGCCAAGCCTGGGGTTAACCCCAAAATCTTTAATCACTGATTAGTAGATTATTTGTGTTAAACTAAAAATTAATAATACCTTTTAATCGTACTTAAGAGAATACAGTTTGCTATGTAGTAACACAATTTTGAATTCCGCTGCTTTTAAATCACTTTGTCAGCTCAATCGCTGTTTATTACCTTAAATGAAGGCGGTATCAACCAAACTGCGTCCGTACTGGCTTCACTTGTCGTTTATTGAGTTACCATTAGAACCATTACAACCATTATCAATCAAAGCTCTATAATCTTGGAACTTTCCATCTTTACCTTTAATTTAAACATAAGCTGGGGTCATTAGCGTTTGTTCAGAGCATTGCATGTATTTTATATTTTGATCTAATATGTATTTTGCTATGGTGTTTTCTATGACAAGAGGATCATAATAACTCACTAGTACATTTTTGCGGATAATGCCGATTGAAAAACATACGGCATGTACGGCATCCCTAATCGTAGATTTTTTAAGCTTGGGAGACGCATTCAGCAGCCTTCAGCAGCGCAGAGATTTGATAGTTGATATTACGGAAACCACTGAGAACATTTTTAAACCCATGCTAAGTCTGGCGTGTTTTCATCGAGCTCCGTATAAAACCACCTGATTTTAGTAAAGCGAATAATTAATAACACAAAATAAATACACAAATCGAAAGCGAAAGAGACGCTATTGGCAATGTTAAATTGCTATCTTACAAAACTTTCTGTGTGTGGAATAATAAAGTAACAAATAGACAACAAACAAATCAATCGTTGTAAAATGAGCCAACGCGAATTGCGCGCTCAGCGGCAAAAAGAGCAAGACGAGCGACGACTCTCCTTGCAGCGGAACAATGCATACTTCACCGTCGTGTCTAACGCCCGCGAGTGCCAAACCTCCCACCCGGTCAATGACCTAGCACCTGCAGAAAGCACACGATCGCGGTCTTGCTCACCAATGCTTCTGACTGCACGAAGTGAACCCAAACGCACTGAGAGCGTCTCTCTCACCCTCTCCCCATCCCAAACGGTGTCAAGTTCTTTAACTACCAGTACATTAATCACTATATCTACTGCAACCGCACCTTTAACAACAACAACTGCAACAACATCAACAACTCTATGCTCAATACCGACAGCGGTGTACAATTCCGCTGAATCAACAACAACGAATGCAAAAGCACTCACACCGACTCTTGAAAGCGAAAGCGGACAAGAACCAAAACAAAACAAAAAACTTTGCCAAACAGGGCTGGATCGCTACATCCAAATAAAGCGAAAGCTAAGCCCGCAACACAAGCAGGCTGGTAATCAGCCAAAAATAAATCGCGCCAACGCGCCAAGTTCAAATAGGTTTGCACTACTGGATGATTGTGAAGAGCAGGAACAGGAGCAGAAGAAGATAAAGCCGCCACCAATATATATACGTGAGAAAACCTCAAATGCGCTGGTTAACAAACTAGTTGCAATTATTGGAGAGAACAAGTTCCATGTTATACCTCTTACTAAGGGCAACATACAGGAAACGAAAGTGCAGACTCAGGATGAGTCTAGCCACCTACCAAGCAAGGAAGAGCTACTATACCTACCAGCTGAAAAGTGCCAAAGGATTGCAGGTTGTCATCAAAGGAATAGAGTCATCCGTGACCTCATCCGAAATTATCGCGGCACTAAAGGAAAAGAACTTCAACGCCAAAACGGTGATCAACATCCTCAACAGAAACAAAGAGCCGCAGCCACTCTTTAAAGTCGAACTGGAGCCATCGAGTCAGAAAAACAACAAAAATGAAGTACATCCTATATATAAGCTACAGTATTTACTGCACCGAAGAATAACCGTAGAAGAGCCACACAAGCGCAGGCAACCTGTGCAGTGCACCAACTGCCAAGAATATGGACACACCAAAGCGTACTGCACCCTAAAATCCATCTGCGTCGTTTGCAGCGATGCCCACAGGACTGTAAACTGTCCTAAGAATAAAAACGACAGTTCAATTAAGTTATGCAGCAACTGTGGCGAAAAACACACAGCCAACTGGCGAGGATGCATTGTTTACAAGGAACTCAAGAGTCGCCTAAACAAACGAGTGGATTCAGCTCGTAATCGTATCACACCAACAATTCACAAAGAAATGGAACCGACTACAACTAACATACCTTCGTCTGCCAGCCACCGAACAATACCAAACTCTTCCTTTGCAAGTGTACTAAAATCAGGGATCCAAGTACCAACAGCAGCCACCTCCAGCGTCCAGCATAAAATCAACCAAATAAACACACAGAACATGCAACAGCAGCCAATTGACCTTGAAGCGCTTATGCTTTCGATGCAGCAAAGCATGAACAACTTCATGACCTTCATGCAAGAAACTATGCAACAGATTATGAGGAACCAAAACATCCTTATTGAAATGCTCGTTTCCTCTAAATCAGGATAATGACTCCCTTAATAATCGCTACCTGGAACGCTAATGGCGTTTCGCGGCACAAGCTAGAACTCGCTCAGTTCTTAGCCGACAGAAACATTGACGTCATGCTACTCTCAGAGACTCACCTTACCGAAAAGTACAACTTCCAAATACCAGGATATAAATTTTATTTTACGAATCACCCGGATGGCAAGGCCCATGGAGGCACTGGCATACTAATACGATTGCGAATTAAGCACCACTTTCTTGGTAATTGGCAAGAAGACTGCTTACAATGCACCTCTATAAACCTCCAATGCCACAACGGTGCTCTCACTCTGGCTGCTGTCTATTGCCCACCTCGCTTCACAATCTCCGAAGAAAAATTCACAACACTTTTTGACATGTACTGGGGATCTCGGATAGCGAACCCTAAAGGAAAACAGCTGTACAACGCAATCATTAATCCGCAACGCAAACTAAACTATGTTTCCCCGGGAGCGCCTACATACTGGCCAGCAGATCCCATGAAGCTTCCAGATTTGATCGACTTTGCCATCACAAAAAGGATACCCCAATCCATGATCACAGCTGAGGCACTTCCAGAACTCTCAACTGATCACTGTCCGGTGCTCTTTCATCTTTTGTACCAGCTACAACACATCGAGCGACCGCATAGGCTCACAAGCAACAGGACCAACTGGGCGAGGTACAAAAAATATGTTTGTTCCCATACCGGCTTTTCTAGCCCCCTGGAAACCGAACATTGATCAGCTTACTGATAACATAGAATCAATACTCGTTGCAGCAGCAAAAGCGGCAACTCCACAAGACAATTATGTATGCAGCACAAAGTTCAACAAGACAAGTAGAGATACTGAACTGCTTGTCCTTGAAAAACGACGACTTCGAAGAGAGTGGCAGGAGCACAGATCACCTGGCGCAAAGAGTAGACTCAAAGCAGCTACTCGCAGACTTACCAATGCGCTTAAGAAAGAAGAAGCGGACGCACAACTAAGGTACATCGAGAATCTCACGCTTACAGGCACAAAGAACTCGTTGTGGAAAAGCCACAGGAACCTACAGGCACCAACAGAAACGGTTGTACCCCTCCGTAACTCTACCGGAAGCTGGTCTCGCAGTGACACGGACAGAGCAAGAGTCTTCGCTGATCATCTTAAAAAAGTATTTAAACCAAATCCAGCCACTAACTCATTTACTCTCCCGCCTTTAACTGCATCTGACTTAGCACCACAAGATCCTATAGAATTTCGGCCAAGCGAGGTAACACAAGTCATTAAAGAGCAACTT
The DNA here is from genome assembly GCA_035047645.1 of Drosophila merina. Taxonomy (NCBI): domain Eukaryota; kingdom Metazoa; phylum Arthropoda; class Insecta; order Diptera; family Drosophilidae; genus Drosophila; species Drosophila merina. The sequence continues at coordinate 20,615,259 of JAWNPH010000089.1, read as the reverse complement.
AAGACTGGAAAATCGCCTGGCTACGACTTAATAACCCCGAAAATGATCATCGAGCTCCCAAAGTGTGCAGTTCTACGAATCTGCTTGCTCTTCAACGCAATTACTAAAATGGGATACTTCCCTCAAAAGTGGAAGAAATCAGTTATTATTATGATCCCTAAGCCTGGAAAAGACAAAACACAGCCATCATCATACAGGCCAATAAGCTTACTTACTTGCCTATCCAAGCTATTTGAAAAAGTGCTGCTACTACGCATCAGCCCCCACCTCAAAACACACAACACACTCCCATCGCACCAATTTGGTTTTCGGGCAAAACACGGAGCCATCGAACAGGTTAACCGAAATTCGCACTGCCTTTGAACATCGAGAATATTGCACAGGTCTATTCTTAGACGTTGCACAAGCATTCGATAGAGTATGGCTGGATGGACTTATGTTTAAAATAATCAAACTGCTGCCTCAAAACATACATAAGCTTCTAAAGTCTTATCTATATAAAAGAGTGTTTGCGGTTAGATGCAGTTCAAGCACTTCAAACGATTGTATTATAGAAGCCGGAGTGCCTCAAGGAAGTGTTCTGGGCCCAATTCTATACACCCTATACACGGCGGACATCCCAACAAACGACCAGCTAACGATATCCACATTCGCTGATGACACTGCAATTCTAAGTCGATCCAGATGCCCAGTAAAAGCTACGATGCAGCTAGCACGACATCTAACTTGTGTAGAACATTGGCTTGCAGATTGGCGCATACGTGTAAACGAAGAAAAGTGCAAACAGGTAACATTTACCCTAAACAAACAAAGCTGCCCGCCCTTGGTAATGAACCACACGCGCATCCCACAAGCCGATAACGTTACATACCTAGGCATTCATCTGGACAAGCGGCTCACCTGGCGGAAACACATAGAGGCCAAGACGACGCACCTCAGACTAAAAGCACGGGATCTACACTGGCTTATAAACGTCCGCTCTCCCCTAAGCTTGGAGTACAAAGTCCTCCTTTATAACTCCGTCTTAAAACCCATATGGACCTATGGCTCCGAGCTATGGGGCAACGCATCGAGAAGCAACATCGACATAGTCCAGCGTGCACAGTCTAGGATCCTGAGAATCATTACTGGAGCTCCATGGTATCTCCGGAACGAGAATATACACAGGGACTTACAAATAAAACTTGTCATTGGGCACAATAGCTGAGAAAAAAGTTAAATATAATGAAAAACTAGCCTCACATCCAAATCCTCTTGCAAGAAAACTTACTCGAGTATGCAGCCAAAGCCGACTGCACCGGAACGACCAACCAGCCCAGCGTTAAATTTGTTAGGCCACACAGCACGAATCATCGCATAAAATGATATTTAGTTAGCTTAGAATAAGATTTGAAAACTTATTGTTAGACTCTTAAGTAAAAGGGAAGATTCAATAAATAAGAAAAAACATTGGAAAAAAAAAAAAAAAAAAAAAAAAATGCTAAGTCTGTCGCAAAAAACTTCGTATCTCTGTTTTGAACAACGCGACATCCAGTACAACAAAAGTCGAAAATGGAGGTGTGGAGTGGAGCAGCACTACGGGAAATGGCATACGAAACTGAGGCGGTTGAACCGAAACATTTAGCGTATACTACGTTTGCACACACACAGCAGGGGATGCTAGACTGGGACACGAAAATTTCCTTTTTATACGGTTTTATAGCAAAGAAGCAGTTGAATTCCATTTAAAAGATTAATAATAAAAAAAGTTTATACACAAAAATGAAAAATCGTTCATCAAAAAGGAACTTTGATTTTGGTTTTAAATTGAATTATTTTTCGGAATTTTGTGTTTTGTTATTCCCGCACTTGGGACTTGGTGGATTGCGCATTTTACGGGCCGGGTCGGGCTGCCAAGAGCGGAGTCCCACTGTGTCCGTTGCCCCATCGCTGCCGTTGCTGCGGTGACTAATTATCTGCATAAACGTTATAGAACGCCAACCTAGAGTATAGACTGGCAGGCCCCGCCGCATCCCATCAAGTTCGCCAAAAAAAAAACCCCGGCAAGAAGGCCCTCAAAGCAAGGAAGTGCAGCTCGAGCAGAGACTCAAGTTGGAGCTCTTCTTTCTCGGAGCCCAGCAAGATCAAGCGCAAGTCCGCGCGTAATAGGCAAGGAGAGAAGCCAAACGTCACACCTAGCACCAGCGCATTTCTGCGCAGCAAGCTGGCAAACAACCCCTTTGCCCTCCTCTCAAGCAAAGAAGATGACGACGATTATGACGAACCCGAAACTGCCTCAGAGGCAGTGGCTTCTAAAAAAGCAGAGAAACCAATCCCGATCCCGAAGACTGATGGTCTCCCCCCATCTACATCCCAGACGTGACCGACATTACAGCGGTTGTCAAGATGATAACGACTCTAGTCGGAACCAAAATGGATTTCTCGTATAAAACGGAGAAAAATAATTACGTACGCGTAATGATGCCAGAGAAGGAGTCCTACACAGCCCTACGCCAGCACCTCGTGCACATAACAAAAGAGACCGCACCTTCCAACCTGTACGAGAGAGCGTACAGGGCTGTCATCAAAAGACTTTACTTCTCAACGGACCAGACTGAAATTAAAAAAGAACTCCACAAATACGGACATACTGTGAGGGATCTGCACAATCCCATTGGCAGGAAATCCAAACAACCACTGGGGATATTTTTTGTTAATCTAGAACCAGCGAGCAACAACACAGAGGTTTTTAAAATAAAGAGGATTTGCAGATCAGTCGTCACCGTAGAGCCCCCACTGAAGTTCAACGATGTTCCACAATGTTTCAGATGCCAAGGGTTCGGACACACCCAGCGCTACTGCTTCCTGGAATTCCTTCAATTCCTTGGTGGCACGATTAAGTGCTTATCCCTGGGGTTGCGCGAGGAAAACCAGACTTTTCTGAGGCGCCTTTTTTCGGCCACGAGGGCCGCGATTTCAGGAGACCACAAGTGCACGTCTCTTTCAGGTGTTCTCGGGGTAATCAAAATCACTTTCACCTTCATAGCGAACGGACGTGTTTTTTTCTGGCGATCATTCGATTTTATTATTTTCTTGAAAAAGACAAACCGGCGTTTGTTGAGAAATTAATTATTTAAATCTTACACTTTAAACGTTTCCATTCGCACTCGCGTCTGCGCGGTACCGTATTTGGTGTGTTTTAAGTTATTTCATTATTTACCCAAGTAAGGTACTGTGCCCTATTTATTTCTATTCCCTTTTCTTACGTTTACTGCAATTTCTAGTTTTGCAATAACTCTCTCTCCTAGTTTGCGCTCTTATTTTCCCATTACCTCTTAATAACAAGTGCTCTTATTAACAAGTACAGTGGTTCAAGGCTACTAGTTTGTCTAATATTAATTATTTGTTTGTTTATTTATTTCTTATATTTCTTAAATTTCTAGTTCTTACCTTAAAATTTTTATAATGGAATTTTATAGCATCTGCGCTATAAAATCGTGCAATAAGCCGATTTCCGCGTCCCAGCCTAGCATCCCCTGTTGGCTGTGTGAAAATGTTGTGCATACGAAATGTGCAGGTTTCACCGCCTCAGTTTCGGATGCAATCTCTAGAAACGCTGGTTTCCACTTTTGCTGCAGTGGATGTCGCGCGGTTCAGAAAGAAATGCGAACGTTCATGCGGCAAACTAAAAACGGTTTTAAAGAGTTGATCGGTGGTTTCCGTAAAATCAACGACCAACTCTCTGCGCTGGATTCCCAATTTAGCAGCCTACAGCTACTAAATGAATCGCCAAAAAAACCGCTATTAGGGACTCCGTATGCACTGATATCGCTATTCAGCTCGATCAGCCGACGACCATGCAGCCGCTCATAACTCTTACCACCCCAAGAGCAGGAGTTCAAAACACAAACGTGTTTCGGAATTTGACTCCATAGTTGAGTATAACTCCAAGTGATTCCTCCGGCACGAGTCGAGTCGACCCCCTTAAAATCCACTGCTAGGGGTAAACCACCGTCCGGACCCCCGGTACGGACTGATGTCGCGGTCTTACCAACCGTAACACCAAAGCCCTTACAGGTGATTCTCCCCTCTAAACATATATTTATTTCACGGCTGGCCCCTGACACCTCAGAGATTGATATCTCGGCTTATATCCAAGCCAAATCTAGGGCCGTTGTAAGAGTGGAGGACATTAGGAAATTTAAAGGAATTTAGGAATTTATATTTACTGGTGGCTTACGTCATCTTTTAAGATACGTGTACCTTTGCCGATTCTTTTGGTCGGAGAACATATTCGTACAAGAAAATCAGCCGAGTACAGTTAAAAAAAAGTTAATAAGCCTGTGGGAGTTAAACTCCCAAAGCCTAAAAACCCTGTACCATCTTCGCCTCCCTTACCTAAAACTTCATCCTCAAAAAACTAACAACATCTTACATATCCCTTACCTATCAAAATACTAGGGGGCTTCGGAGTAAGCTCCCTAAACTGTATTCTGATAGTCTATCTTTTGCATCCCAGATTTTAGTTTTCACAGAGACCTGGTTAAAGCCGGAGATTTTCAGTTCGAAAATTTTCCCAGACAGGTACACCACTTACAGACGGGACCGACCACTACGAAGGGGAGGAGGAGTCCTTATCTCTGTGGACTCCGACTTTGCTTCTGAAGAGGTTAGGTTACCGAATCTTGGTGATATTGAATTCCTATGTGTCAAAATCACTATGTCGCTTCAATCAATATTCATAACATGCTCATATTTACCATCTTCTTCTGAACCACCTACATACTGGCACCACTTATCTGCCATTCAGCTGGTTTCGAACCGCATGTCTGACAGTGACCTTTTAGTGACTCTAGGAGATTTCAATTTACCTGAACTTATCTGGTCAAACATCGAGAATTCACCATCTTTAACACTCTCAACACATCACGATTTTACTGAGGGTATGTTCGACATATCCCTTGGTCAAATTAACCACGTAAGGAATTCTTTAGGTCGGCTTCTAGATCTATGTTTCGTTTCTGACCCAGATGGAATAACCGTTTCCAGAGCCATGCCACTTTCGCTCCCAGAAGATCCTTACCACCCAACGCTTGAGGTTTCGATTGAAACCCTTACTGCTAGCAACCTTCAGTCTCGCCATGGAGTTCATAAAACTCGCTGCTTTCGTAAGGCTGATTTTCAGAGACTAAGCAATTTAATTTCTTTATTTGATTGGTCCGATCTCTGGGAATGCACCGATATCAACATCGCTTTAGAAACATTTTACAAAACTCTTAACGCTTTCTTCGACTCTTGCGTGCCATGGAAGTATCCATCCGCCTCGACCGACCCTCCTTGGTTTACAAGGAGCTTAAAAAACTTAAAATACATTAAAAATATACTCCTTAAGAGACATAAGAAAACTGGCTGTAATGTAACTTTCTCAAGATACTTAGTAGCTCGGTCAAATTTCACCATGCATAACGCTGAGTGTTATAAGAATTATATATAGTATACCGCTGTCGGATTCAGTTCACTCAGGATCCGAAGCAGTTTTATAATTTTGTTAACATCTTCTCCCCGCCTAATTTCCTTTGAAAATGTATCTGCGACTACTGATCAGGGTATTGCCGATCTATTCGCAACTTTCTTTCAAACAACGTACTCATTTCCTACAAGTATGGATCAGCCTTACTCATATAACATTCAATCAGCTAATCTTATTTTCAGACCAACTTTCTCCGAAAGCACTGTGTTATCGGATCTTCTGAGGGTGAAACCAGTCTATTCGCCAGGTCCTGATGGTGTTCCTGGCTGTGTACTGAGAAACTGCGCTAAGCCATTGTGCAGACCCCTTCTTAAACTTTTCTCTTTGTCTCTGGAAACTTCGATTTTTCCCCAAATGTGGAAGGAATCCTATATAATTCCCCTACACAAAACAGGGAAAAAATCGGATGCTGCAAACTATAGAGGAATCTCTAAATTGTCAGCAATTCCAAAGCTTTTTGAAAAATTGGTAACACCACATCTTCAACATCTCTGCAGCTCAATTATTTCTCCATGTCAGCATGGTTTTATAAAGCGTCGCTCCACCACCACAAACCTCTTGGAGCTGACCTCTTTTATTATAGATGGCTTCCGTAAAGGCCTTCAAACAGATGTCATCTACACTGACTTTAGTAAAGCATTTGACTCTGTCAACCACTCACTCCTTTTGAGTAAACATAGTATCCTAGGATTTCCCTCAGACCTTGTCACGTGGATTTCTAGCTACTTAGCTGGGAGAACCCAACGTGTTCTTTTTAAGATATGTACACTCTCGTCTTGTTAGTGCTACATCGGGAGTCCCCCAAGGAAGCCATCTTGGGCCACAACTTTTCACTATCTTTATTAACGACCTACCCCCTGCCATAACCAACTCTCTGGTTCTTATGTATGCAGACGACGTTAAGCTTTGTCTTCAATACAAATCCCCTTCTGCCCAATATAAACTTCAGTCAGATTTGGACAATTTTCAAAAATGGTGTTCCACCAATCTCTTAATACTTAATGGGTCAAAATGTAAACTTATGTCTTTCTATCGGTCGTGCCCTAACCAGGCGACATACTTTCTCTATGGGATCTCCTTAGATAGATTAACCCACGTTAACGATCTTGGTGTCCTATTAGATACTAAACTTAAATTTTCCGACCACATTTCTACGATGGTTAATAAAGCCAAGGGCGTGCTTGGCTTCATTAAAAGATGCTCCAATGAATTCAATGACCCTTATATAATACTTAAACTTTATACGTATCTTTAGTACGTCCAATTCTGGAGTACGGGTCATGCGTCATGCATTGAATCCGTTGAAAAGAATTTCTTGATGTTTGCAATTAGGGGACTCAACTGGGATGCACATCTTCACCTCCCATCTTACTCTAACAGACTCCTTCTAATTAATTTACCTTCCCTAACCAACCGTAGAAAGATGCTGGGGGTCGTTTTCCTTTATAACCTTATTAGTGGTAATGTAGACAGCCAGCATCTACTAACACGACTAACATTTAACATTCCAAATAGACGTACTAGAAATTTTAGTCCCCTATTCCTAAGTTGTTGTAGATCTACGTATGCCCAGCATGAGCCTTTCAGGGTTTTATGTTCTGACTGCAATGACTTATACTCTATTACTTTACTCTGCACGTCCACTTCTATCAAATCCTCAATTCTCATCTACCTTTCAGAGCAACAAACGAACTCTACTTTTTCCTCGTAATCTTTTCTAAACTTTAATCTCTCGGGTCTATCCCCGCGACCCGAGCCGTACGATAAACGGCAGCGCCCCTCGGTCGGTTTGGCGGGAAGTGGGCTGTACGTTATGCAGTGGGAGCCGCGCGAAAAAAAGAATCGGAGGAGGTGGATTCGCAAACTCAGCAGCATTGTGCATCTAGTTTTTCGATGGCCGCATCTATGTTGCTTGGTGTGGAAAGAGTGGATCTGGGTACAGGGAGGAAAGCATCCCGAACGTAAACTTGGGGGCATTTGTGTGTTTCCCGGTGAGTCTTTTAGGCGGGGTTTTTCTGAGGACTGGGATGTTTAGGAGCAAGTTTACTACTCTGTGGTCGGATAGCAGTCTATCATAGCTTAAGCATGTTACCTTAGAGTGTCCTATGCCCTTGGAGACGGCGAAGTTCAGCAGATCCGGCTGCTTTGAAGGGTCGGTAGGCCAGTGTGTGGGCTCTCCAGGTAAATGGCAGTCCAGCCTCTTCCGCTGCAGGTACTTATAGAGCTTGGTGCCTTTGGGGTTGTTTTGTGCGGGACCCCTACCACTTGTTTCTTATTGGCAAGTGAAAAAGGCTTTTCCTTTTCATGCAGAGTTCGTTTTTTCACCTTGACATTTGATTTATTTCACCTACTTTGTTGGCTATTAATATACATAATTAGCGTCTTTACGGGAATTAATAGGAGGTAAACAGCTGTTTATTTTAGTTTGGTAGGGTGCGCAAAATACGCCTGGTGTTGACGGTTCTGACAGTTGGAATACAGTTTATAATAAAATTACTTCAGCTTTCTCCTTTCTAACTCATAGATAAACTTAAAGAAATTGACGACATTAACGAATTTTTTTTGAGAATTTTGTGTCTGCGATTGAAACAAGTGAAGAGATGTCATCCGTTTTTTATTGAAAGTTCAAGGTTTTCGAAGAGGGCAAAATGTGAAATCCAATTGATAGTGGGACAGACAGCTTCGCAAGAGACGCTGACAGCGTTGCAAGTAATCTCTCGCACAAGAAACAAAAACGAAAAGAGTGTATAACAAAAAAAAAACAATATTTTATTTAGTTAAGTTAATAAAACATACAAGCCTTTGATTAAAGTTAGCGACCCGAAACACATTATATAAATAAAATAACCCAAATATTGTTCGGAATAATAAAACTTCGTTCGACAAAGAAAAACTATAAAAAGGATGTACCTTCGATAAGCTTTTGCCCAGAACGGTTGTGTCAACAGCAAACTCTGCGATTGTTTATCCGCCTACGTAGTGAAGTTCTTATCAGTTCTTTCAATCAGTTCTTTTCTTTCTCTCATTCCACCTATTTACTCATAATTAAGCGACGAAAACTTTTGAACGGCGATGCTTTGGCATCTGCCACTGATAAAATGAAAAACTTAAAAAAGAAAAATATTAAAGGGGCAGATTCTGACTCCAGTCAATATGAAAACTATTATCGCCCTCTACAAACTCTAGACAATGACAATATTGATATGTGTGAAACCGAAGCACACGATGAAGTGATAATCAAACCTCCTATAACTCTAATCAAACAAAATACAAAATCAGTTCATGAAATCATGTCTACTCTTGGTATTGGAAAATATTATTTGCAAACAATCTCCATTGGCATTAAAATATTTGTGGAAAGCATGGAGAAGTTTGTACAGCTTTCAACAAAACTCAAGGAACTTAAGTGGGAGCTACTAAGTCTACAAAACCATACAAGGCCGTCCTATCTGGATTGGATAGGCTTCCAACCGACGTTGTGAAGTCATTTCTAATTAATCTGGGATTGCAATGCACCGAAGTTAAAATGGTTGAAAAAAGAGTAAAATCGAATTACGACCTGTTACTGTACATTGTTTACTTTGTAAACAAAAGTGTAACAGTACAACAACTGCGTAACAATTTCAAGTATATTAACCACATGAAAGTACGATGGGATCACAAGTTAAAAAATGAAAACAAAATAACACAATGTTACAACTGTCAAATGTTTGGACATGGGTCAAACAATTGCTCAGTCAAAACCTCTTGTGCACACTGTGCCGGACCCCACACAACAGCTTCATGTACGAATACAAGCAACATAAAATGTACAAATTGTAAAGGAGAACACCCTTCAACCGATAAGACTTGTCCATGCCGTTTGTATTATCTCAACCTGATCTCAAAGCGTTCGGCAATGCGAATGAGAAGAACCAACCTTGAAACTCAAATAACTGTACAGAGTAAAAGCAAAACTCTTGATAGTACGAGCTCTGGAAGTCCCCTCTCTTCGTCTACTCTAATTAAGAGAGTTCCTTCATTTACACATGGCAGCTACAGAGATGCACTCGTCAAAGAATCCACATCACCAAGAGAACCACCAACCAAACAAGAGCTTTTTTCTGCTGACGAAATTAATTCTCTACTCATAGATTTAATAAATAACTTAAGCACATGCTCCAACAAAGGAGAACAATTTCAAGTAATTTCAAACTTAGCAATTAAATATGTATATGCAAAGAAATAACTCAATTGATAATCTAATTATTATGGCATGGAATTCCCGTGCCGTTAAAAATAAGAGAGTAGAACTTATCAAATTTTTAGATGAAAATGAAATTCATGTGGCTGCGCTAAGTGAAACTTGGCTCACTCAAGACGATCGGCTTAACATTCCTAACTACACTGTGTATAGGTGCGATAGAACAGGCAGCAAAGGTGGCGGTGTTGCCATTATCGTGAGCAACAAAATAGAACACAAACAAATTCCCAATATTAAAACTCATCTTATTGAAAACGTTGGCGTTGAAATCAAAACCAACTCTAATACTAACAACTTAAAAATTTACTCTGTGTACTTCCCTGGCAACACAGCAAAATGTTTACTAAATTCATGCAATAATTGCAAGGACCGAAATCATATGAAAAGCCAATTTAAGTCTGACTTACTGAAAATATCAAGGTTACAGGGCCATTTTATAGCCTGCGGTGACTTTAATTCTCGCCACAGGGCCTGGAACTGTATTCGAGCCAACTTGCCGATGTTCGAAACGATTTTTTCGCCCAGCTTCTGGACGGACAACATATTCGTACATGAACATCAGCCGAGTTCAGTCAAAAAAACACCCCAAGCCTGTGGCAGTTGAACTAAAAAAACCCCATCGAAGTCCGAATTACCCAATGATACTTCAATCTACCAGAACTAACTTAGTCAAATAAGGAGAATTCACCATCTTTGTCCTTTTCAACCACCAATATTTTACTAAGGGTGTGTCCAACATGTCCCTCGGTCAAAGTAACCATGTCAGCAATTCTTTACGTCGGCTTTTAGACCTATGCTTTCCTTCTGATCCTGACGGGATCATCCTTTCCAAAGACATGTTATTTTAGACTTCAGAAGATCCATGCCTCCCATCGAAACCCTTACTTGTATTAACCTTAAATCTCTTTATGTAGTTTATAAAACTCGTTGCTTTTGTAAGCCTGACTTTCAGAGATTAAGTAACTTATTTCTTACATTAGTTTAATCCGATCTCTGGGAGTGCATTTTACATTCTTTTTATATTTTAATATACCATATACACATGTTAAATGCTTAATCTTTCTGCCAAGGACTACAAGTGTGGATTTCTATACATTTTAAATAAATTTTCTTTTCGATAGTTTTCATTTTTGTAGTGGAAATTTTTTTGTAATGGAATAATTTTGTTTAATTGTTTTTAGTTATTTAATTTTATACTTGATAAATTTAACATTTAAACATTCTCCCAAGGTCCAAAAAAGATTTTCTTTTTAAAATGGCAGATGCCTTTATAGTTGGTAGCATCGGATTTTTTGCCTTTTTTATGTAGGGGTATTATGAAAGATTCCTTTCACATGTGAGGAAAGATCGAAGTTTGCAGAGACAGGGAGAAAAGTTTTAGAAGAGATTTCCGCAACGGCTTAGCACAGTTTTTCAATACACAGCCTGCAACACATTCGTGACCTGACGAAAAGGCTGTTTTTACATTCAGAAGATCCCGTAGCACACTGCTTTCAGTCTGAAAATAAGATTGGCTGGTTGAATATTGTGTTAATAAGGCTGATCCATAAATGTAGCAAGTAAATTCGTTGTTTGAAAGAATGTTTCGAACAGATCGACAATACCCAGATACCCTGATTAGTAGTCACCGATTCATTTTCAAACGAAATAAGTGGTGGGGGGGGGGGGGGGGGGAGAAGATACATGTTTACGCTTTTGTGAACCAAATTATAAAACTGCTTCGGATCCTGTGACAAGATCCGGCAGCGGTAAATATAGTTCTTATAACACTCAGCATTATGCGCAATGAAGTTTGACCGAGCCACTAAGTATCTTGAAAAAGTTACAACGCAGCCAGTTTTTTTTATATGTATCCTCTTAATGAGTCTGTTTTTAATATATTTTAAGTTTTTAAGATTCCTTGTAAGCCAAGGCGGATCAGTCGAGGCGGATGAATACTTCCATGGCACGCAAGAGTCGAAGAAAGCGTTAAGAGTTTTGCAGAATGTTTCTAAAGCGATATTAATATCGGTGCATTCCCAGAGATCGGACAAATCGAATGTATAAATTAAGTTGCTTATTCCCTAAAAGTAAGCCTTACAAAAGTAGCGAGTTTTAGGAACTCCATGGCGAGACTGAAGATTGCCAGGAGTAAGGGTTTCAATGGACACCTCAAGCGTTGGGTGGTAAGGATCTTCTGGGGTCCAAATTTTCATGGCTCTGGAAAAGGTTATTCCATCTGGATCAAAACGAAACATGGATCTAGAAGGCGGCCTAAAGAATTCCTTACGTGGTTTATTTGACCGATTGATATGTCGAACATACCCCCAGTAAAATCGTGGTGTGTTGAAAGTGATAAAGATGGTGAATTCTCGATGTTTTGCCAGATAAGTTAAGGTAAATTGAAGTCTCATACGGTCATTAGCAGGTCACTGTCAGACATGCGATTAGAAATCATAAAATGGCAGATAAGTAGTGAGCATGTGATATGAACCGACATAGTTATTTTCACATATAGGAATTCTAGATAACCAAGATCACTCCTTCTCCTCTTCGCAGTGGTCGGTCCCGTCTGTAAGTGGAAAAACTTTGGAGCAGAAAATCTCCGGCTTTAACCTGGTTTCTGCAAAGACTCCTATCTGGGATGCAAATAAAGACCTATCAGAATAATTTTAAGGGAGCTTACTGCGAAGCCCCCTAGGTTTCTGATAGGCAAGACTAATGGATGTTGTTAGTTGTTTGAAAAAGAAGATTTTGTTGAAGAAGAAGCATATAAGGGTTCAGGGTTTTTAGACTTTGGGAGTTTAACTTCCACCGCCAAAAGCTGGGCGAACAAATCGTGTCGAACATCAGCAAAGTTACACGTATCTTAAAAGGTTAGGTAAGCCTCGAGTTAGTGTGGTTAAACTTCCGAATGTCCTCCACTATAACAACGCCCTTTGATTTGACTTGGATATAAGCTGAAATATATATTTCTGAGGTGTCAGGGCCCCGCCGTGATATAAAAATGTGCTAAGAGGGGAGAATCACCAGTAGGATTCGGTGTTACGGTTGATAAGACCACGACATAAGTCCGTACTGGGGATTGTAGAGTTAATTCAATTGTAGAGTTAAATTCAACCTTGTTTTAACTACTCTAACGATCGTATTTACCTTTTTAGACTTTTTCCACCTCTATCACCTAGTTGCATAACAGTTCTCTTCCTTCAATAATACTATTCGATCTTTCTTGATATGACAATTCTTTTCCCACCTAAATCTTTGTTTGTGAGAAATTTGAATAATTCTTTTTTGATTTTTTCCTCCTTTGCAAGTTTATAAAGTTGATTGAACTAATACCATTTTTCATTGTGGATTTTGTTCGTCCGGACACGATCCATTTAAAGATCGTTTTACTTCCAGAGAAGTGATCTTTTTTTAAATACTCCCGGCACTTCAATTGGAGAGTATAAATCAGCACCTATTCCTAATCAATATCACGTGGTCCATCTAAATCGGGTTCGACTAACGACAATTCTGTACAATCCTGTTTATTTATATTTATATTTATAAGACTCTATATCCTTTTTATGTCAAAAATAACTGTTCAGCTCCGATACATTTGTAATTTTTTAGTCCGTAATGAAGTTTTTTATTTTATTTTCAACTTTATTTTCCTGGGTTTTCTGGCATCTAGCTCTGTAATTTATTAATATAATGTGTTAATATTATAACTATCCATTCTTTTGCTGCTTTAAATTAAAAATATAGATGGTCTCTCGTCCCTAGTTTTACTACTTTTTTCAACGTGTGTTCCACCCGGACTCTGCTACAAGCGTGTTTTTATTACCCACGGTAACAGGGGACGACCAAGCACCACATGAGCCAATCGAATTTCATGCGAATGAAGTATCTAAAATCATCAAGGATAAACTAAATCCAAAAGAGTCCCCAGGATGTGATCTAATAACTCCAAAGATGATTATCGAGCTTCCACTATCTCCTTGCCACTATTTCCACTTTTTAACGCTATCACAAAATTTTGGTACTATCCAGAGAGATGGAAAAAATCGGTCGTAGTAATGATACCAAAGGCTGGCAAGCACCACTCAGTTACCTCATCGTACTGGCCTAAACGCCTATTTTCTTGTCTCTCTAAACTACTTGAAAAATTTCTGATGACCCGAATAACCCCCTACCTGAGGAAACGCAATCTTATTCCTGGCGCAGGTACATCGAAGCTGAAAAAACACACCTTAAGCTTAAGGCCACCCCTCTGTCTGGACTACAGGGTCCTACTCTTCAACTCCGTACTTAAACCAATGTGGACGTACGACTCCCAACTATGGGAAAATGCCAGTATTAGTAATATTGATATCATGCAAAGGGCTTAATCAAAGATTCTAAGGCTGAAGTCAGGGAACTGAGGAAAATTTCAGAAGGAAGTACCCGGAAAACTAACCACACAAAACGCAGAAAAGATTAAAGAATATTGCAGGGTAAAAAAGAACATGTTAGAACAACTTTAAACACAAGGCATTGTGCGTAGAAGTATAGTCTTAAAAAACTTAAAAAAAAGTGCCAAAATAGACCAAAACGGCTCGCAACAGGAGGTGATACAGTGTGTAATGAAAATTTTCCATTAAGATAACCGGGTCATCAGGATTCACCTCGCCACTAGAATCTTAAAATTTGCTAGCGTTATGTCATTGGAACCCTCCAGCAACTCTTCACGGATTGACGAATCCTTTATGACAACTACCAACGGAGTATCCTCACATCACGGAGATCCAGGACCAGGTACTTAAACGAGTATTACTCGCTACTTTATTCCCATTAAAATTTGCGCTAATTTAGGATTTTGCCGTTGTAAAACAGCAAAAATAATTGGTAAATTAGTCATTTAAGGTTTGCAGAACCGACTTCGACAAGTTTTTTTTTATCACTGTGAACGGTAGTCCACGAAAATTAGTAACCGCAAGCTACAGTATCCCCACGACTGTGTGCGTTAGGAAGTTTTTTGATATAGCCAAAGAGCCGATCAAAATAATGATACTCCAATTACAAAATTAAATTACATAATTATCATTCCAACATTTTCGTGGGAGGAAGCGTTGCTTGCTCCAGATGATAAGATTCCAAAGGCTAGATAAGCAAATGATCCGGATAAAAACAATATTGTGCTGGCAGATGATCCTGTTATATCGACGTTGTGATGTCGAAACATCACATGGTGGCAATAAATCACAATATAAGACAAGGTTGGTGGTGCAGCTTCAATCTTCTTTATTACAATAGAATGATGATTGGCAAATTTTTTGATAATACAAGTCATCCACCGCTAGGGGCGAAGCAGGAAAAATACCGACTACTCTCCTGTGATTGGAATATCTGCATATATTCTGAATATATAATACTTTTCTTTGGTTTTCGGACCTGCCCCAAATATTGGTCCTTCGAGCCCCATCGTCATCCCGAATTTTAATATTTAATCGGCTAGATAAGTCCAAAGTTCGCTTTCTATGTAAATATGTATTCGATACCTTGATTGCCGGTTCCATTTCTTCATTTCATTTCTACATAAAGGGTCCTATTTCGGGTTTTCGGCACTTAACTCATACATATAAACAGTCAATTCGCTATTAAAATCCATTTATGTTAAACTTAATACATATATATATATAAGGGTGTCACGTCAAATTTGACTTGAACAAGCCATGACTGTTTTATTGCGTTATCGAGAGCATTACTTTTTTATATTGTTATCGAAAGCAGCCCTGTTTATCAAAGTCACAGCTAACTTCATGTTGTAACTTCATGTAAAGTTTAACGTAACAAGTTGGGCAAGGCACGTGTTCAAACACTTCCTGTTTTTTGCGTTTAATTACGGTTACTACTGATACTTTTATAGAGTTCGAAATTTACTGAAGTAATTTAAAAAAACTTCAAGGCGTAGTGAGAAAAATTTTAACCATTCAAAGAACTTGACGATCGTCAGTTGCCAACTATACGAGATATTATTAAATTTATCTTATTTGCCATGAACGACTTAATATTGTATAATATTAATAATAACGGTATAATAATATAATAATAATATATAATATAATAATATAATAATAATATATAATATAATAATATAATAATATAATAATAATATAATAATATAATAATAATAACGGTATAATAAATAATAATATAACGGAAAGGATCCATCTAATAGAGAGATATTTTCAATTGTTTCTAAAGAAATAAACACAATTTGGACTAAAGCTTCAATTCCCATCGTGACGAACGAATGAATAACTCAATTATTGAAATCTTGTTTCAAAAAATAACTTCATTTTAAAAGGTATTTCAAAAGCAAACAAAATGATAGTTTTAAAGAAAAACTTAAGTGTTTTTTAAAACTGTCGGAGAAGCTGTTACAATGGTGTGGTTGCTTGCTTCATGCCAATGAGTTGCCGCTTAAACATTTATTTTTGACCTTAGATGCTTGTACTTTAGGTCCTAGCCAATATTCGGGGTCAATCGGAAAATAACTAAAAATTGCGAAAATAGGTGCCAAACATATTTTTCAAATCGTTACATATTCTCGGTTTTTGCCTGAAAGTCTGTTAGCTGTCGTAGATCCTGTGATTGAAAGAAATGCTTAGTTTGCGCGTCCTGAAAATCTTTTTGTAATCATGCTATTTGATGACAGGGACCACATTCGTGAGCTCGCAATGCGAAGAATCATACAAATAAGACAAGTTGAAATTAAGGATAAACGTAGGGTATTTAAACCACCAAAAATTAACTTCTCTGCTAATGATTACACTGATATTATCGTGTGGCACGAATGTCAAGTAACAGTACCACCGGTTCTTCGACAAATTTCAAATGAGAATTTTAAAACAATGGTAAAAAGTCAAACCTTGGAAATTGAGGACTTTCCTTGTCACATACAAGCTGCGGAAAGATGTGTCAAATTGGTGACAGAAGCCCCACAGGGTGTAACTGACGCTGCATCGAGAGATGGCCTTAAAAGGACCAAATTGGTATCACGAGCTAAAATGCCAAATATTGACTCAAAAAATAAGTTCAAAGCATGAACAATAATTTTTTTAAATATTTTTAATCGAGTTCTTGTACTATTAGCTCTTATTTCTACAATTAAAGAGAATTTTAAATTGTTGTTTGCTTATTTTTTTATTTACAAGCAAGATTTGAAAAATCTTAAATTTTCAAAACTTCTAAGACCGGTAGAGCCCTCAAGATGATTCATAAATTAATTTTTTTTAGCAGTTGTGTAATCTGTATTTAATTACGCAAATTTTAATACCTCTTGTAATATAATAGGACCAAAAAAATTGTTTCATATACATTGACGGGACACCCTAATATACATAAAGGGTGCGGCAGCATAACTTCCTTTTTTAAAATGCGCGTCATTCAGTTAGTTAATATCATAGCGAAACGCTAGTGGTCCCGTTCAAGAGGGGCTACTGCAAAGTTTTGTCCCGACACGGTTCAGTCGCCATCATGCGTTGGAATAGTGAGGCCTACTTTTCAAGTGGATGTTCGGTTATTACAACACAGCGTGCATTTCGGAATCGCTTTAATTTAGCCCCGTTAGCTCCCGTCCGAGACCGCAAATCTATTATTACATGGATCACTACATTCAGGCAAACTGCAAGTGCTACAAAACGAAGAACTGGAGTCCCTCGACCCGTTAGATCACCTGAGAACATTGAAGCAGTGAGAGCGTCAATATTGCGATCTCCACGGCGTTCTGCGCGCAAACACGCCCATGGACTATCCGATCGTGCTGTTAGAAGAATTCTTCATGATGATCTTCAATTTTATCCGTATAAGATGGCGATAGTGCAAGAACTTTCAGAACGTAACTTCAATTCTCGGATGAACGCGTGTGAGCTTCTTCTTGATGTCATTCCCGAGGAGCAAATGTTTTTTTAGTGATGAAGTCAATTTTCATTTATGTGGGTCGGTTAACAAACAAAACATGCGCTACTGGGCTGACACCAGCCCTCGAGAATTGCATGAAAGGGCTTTGCATTCACCAAAGGTCACAGTGTGGTGTGCAATATCCTCAGATGGAATTATTGGTCCCTGGTTTTGAGGAAAATGAGGTTACATTGACAGTGAATTCGGACCGGTATGTAAACATGCTACAGAACTTTTTTTCCATGGCTAGAAGAGTTGGATTTGGGGGACACTTGGTTCCAACAAGAAGGTGCAACAGCACACACTTCAAGAGCATCGATGGTTGTTTTGAGGGAACACTTTCCAGAGCGCCTTATCTCAATTAGAGGCGATTTGGAATGGCCGGCACGCTCTCCGGATTTGTCCCCTTGTGATTTTTTTCTATGGGGCTCTTCCCGTGTTTATGTGAACCGTCCAAGAACCCTACAAGATTTGAAAACCAACATCCAAGAAGAAAATGCCAACATAACACCTGATATGCTAACAAGAGTCACGACAAACGCAAGAAATCGGTTTACGCAATGTATGGAGAATGGGGGACGTCACCTATAAGATTTAATCTTCAAAAAAAAATATATAAAAAGATTAGACATGTACCTACATTATAAAAATAAATAAATATTTTCCGATGCCTACAATAGGTTTCATTGAGTTCTGAAAAAAGGAATTATGCTGCCGCATACTGTTCATTTAATAGTGGGGCAGACAGCTTCGCACGAGACGCTGACAGCGTTGCAAGTAATCTCTCGCACAAGAAAGAAAAACGAAAAGAGGGTATAACAAAAAAAGAAACAATATATTATTTAGTTAGGATAATAAAGCATACAGGCCTTTGAATAAAGTTACCGACGCAAAACACATAATATAAATAAAATAAACCAAATATTATTCGGAATAATTAAAACTTCGTTCGACAAAGAAAAACTATAAAAATAATGCATAAAGCACGTGTGTTTGTTAGTGTGTGCTGTTTCAACAAGCGATACCACAAGCGATAGACAGGACCATTTTTTTGACACAGGTAACAAGTTGAGATGAAGATTCATCCCAATAAAGAATTGGTCATGTAGAACAGGGGAGTAGCAGATTGTACTCACCTGTGGCGTTTAGTTACATATGGATGCAAGGACCAGTCTGATGGTAGCTCGAGAGCTCAAGCGCACACTTGGAGCTTTAGAAATTGATCATTGATCAGATGAGCACGAAGTGCAACGACGGTGCTTCATTTCGTAACTGCTTCATAAGTAGCATCATTCATTTCGGGTAGTTTAGTCTGCATTTTCCGGGTCGGTCAGCAACTTTGTAACTTGTATAAGGCAATGGGTCGGAGTCAGTAGCTTCCCGTTGTTTAGCAACCAGGTCTGTGTCTTGCTGGTGCCCCATATTTTACTTTTGTTCTTATTTTACTGATTAATATTTTAGGTGTGATATGATGATATGAATGATCGATTCTAGTTTCTTGGCAATTTTAAGTGCCAAAAATGCGTGTGAAAGAAGAAAGGCAAAAATATATAGGTCCTAAACAGCAGAACCCAACTCAAGCCCTATTATTCTCCCAGGAGTAGAGTTGACAAGATGCTCCATGGCTAGCATCAAGCTGTAAAAGCTGGAACATTTGTGTACAAAGCTACAGGCGGAGGCAATGTAAGACTGATGCACATTGATAAACCACCTATAGAAATGTATAACGGATAGGGGTTGTAGCATTCACTCAACTGGTGAGCTCTATCCACTTACAGTCCCACCGATCCAACAGGGATCACCGACCTCTTAGAATTTGACTTTAGCAAGGGAACTGACTCGAAATAAATGTATAATGTTTATTAATGTAATATGTTTATTAATGGTTAAATCGAAATGCTTATACTAGTAACTAATTTTAAATTCGAAATGATAAATCTTGCTCAATTACCGACGCTGCCTTATTGCTCTTCCCGATCGACTCTGCTACTTCCCTTCAATACTCTGCAACTTTCTTTCACTACTGTATACGATCAACTGCCTTTTCTTCTTCTCAGCGTTGCCATCCTTCTTGTAGAGTTTTCAACAACTTCTACTTTTAGGGGGATGGCAAGACATCAGTGTGATGCCACTTTACATTCGGCCGTCCTGATCTTCAGCCGTCCTGGATGACAATCTCTTCGTTCTCTATTAAATTTTCCATAGCTTCATGTTGTCGCAGCTAGTTGCTGTAATACTCGGTTCTTCGGCGTCCTTATTAGCTTTCGAAGCGTCCATGGCGGTCTGTCTGTCGGGCGAGGAGTCTTAATGGTTTAGTATTTGTGATGTCTGAATCAGTGTGGAGGTGTGTTTGGGAAATCAATCATCAATCGTATATTTTATCGTTCAGTCCAGCTCTTTCATGGATTTCTGGAACCGCTCAAGCATCCGCCTTTCTAGGTCTTTGTTAATGACTCCCCCCGTACCGCCTGGCAGAATTAATGAAAGTTTTTTTTATATGTATCCTCTTAATGAGTCTGTTTTTAATATATTTTAAGTTTTTAAGATTCCTTGTAAGCCAAGGCGGATCAGTCGAGGCGGATGAATACTTCCATGGCACGCAAGAGTCGAAGAAAGCGTTAAGAGTTTTGCAGAATGTTTCTAAAGCGATATTAATATCGGTGCATTCCCAGAGATCGGACAAATCGAATGTATAAATTAAGTTGCTTATTCCCTAAAAGTAAGCCTTACAAAAGTAGCGAGTTTTAGGAACTCCATGGCGAGACTGAAGATTGCCAGGAGTAAGGGTTTCAATGGACACCTCAAGCGTTGGGTGGTAAGGATCTTCTGGGGTCCAAATTTTCATGGCTCTGGAAAAGGTTATTCCATCTGGATCAAAACGAAACATGGATCTAGAAGGCGGCCTAAAGAATTCCTTACGTGGTTTATTTGACCGATTGATATGTCGAACATACCCCCAGTAAAATCGTGGTGTGTTGAAAGTGATAAAGATGGTGAATTCTCGATGTTTTGCCAGATAAGTTAAGGTAAATTGAAGTCTCATACGGTCATTAGCAGGTCACTGTCAGACATGCGATTAGAAATCATAAAATGGCAGATAAGTAGTGAGCATGTGATATGAACCGACATAGTTATTTTCACATATAGGAATTCTAGATAACCAAGATCACTCCTTCTCCTCTTCGCAGTGGTCGGTCCCGTCTGTAAGTGGAAAAACTTTGGAGCAGAAAATCTCCGGCTTTAACCTGGTTTCTGCAAAGACTCCTATCTGGGATGCAAATAAAGACCTATCAGAATAATTTTAAGGGAGCTTACTGCGAAGCCCCCTAGGTTTCTGATAGGCAAGACTAATGGATGTTGTTAGTTGTTTGAAAAAGAAGATTTTGTTGAAGAAGAAGCATATAAGGGTTCAGGGTTTTTAGACTTTGGGAGTTTAACTTCCACCGCCAAAAGCTGGGCGAACAAATCGTGTCGAACATCAGCAAAGTTACACGTATCTTAAAAGGTTAGGTAAGCCTCGAGTTAGTGTGGTTAAACTTCCGAATGTCCTCCACTATAACAACGCCCTTTGATTTGACTTGGATATAAGCTGAAATATATATTTCTGAGGTGTCAGGGCCCCGCCGTGATATAAAAATGTGCTAAGAGAAGAGAATCACCAGTAGGATTCGGTGTTACGGTTGATAAGACCACGACATAAGTCCGTACTGGGGATTGTAGAGTTAATTCAATTGTAGAGTTAAATTCAACCTTGTTTTAACTACTCTAACGATCGTATTTACCTTTTTAGACTTTTTCCACCTCTATCACCTAGTTGCATAACAGTTCTCTTCCTTCAATAATACTATTCGATCTTTCTTGATATGACAATTCTTTTCCCACCTAAATCTTTGTTTGTGAGAAATTTGAATAATTCTTTTTTGATTTTTTCCTCCTTTGCAAGTTTATAAAGTTGATTGAACTAATACCATTTTTCATTGTGGATTTTGTTCGTCCGGACACGATCCATTTAAAGATCGTTTTACTTCCAGAGAAGTGATCTTTTTTTAAATACTCCCGGCACTTCAATTGGAGAGTATAAATCAGCACCTATTCCTAATCAATATCACGTGGTCCATCTAAATCGGGTTCGACTAACGACAATTCTGTACAATCCTGTTTATTTATATTTATATTTATAAGACTCTATATCCTTTTTATGTCAAAAATAACTGTTCAGCTCCGATACATTTGTAATTTTTTAGTCCGTAATGAAGTTTTTTATTTTATTTTCAACTTTATTTTCCTGGGTTTTCTGGCATCTAGCTCTGTAATTTATTAATATAATGTGTTAATATTATAACTATCCATTCTTTTGCTGCTTTAAATTAAAAATATAGATGGTCTCTCGTCCCTAGTTTTACTACTTTTTTCAACGTGTGTTCCACCCGGACTCTGCTACAAGCGTGTTTTTATTACCCACGGTAACAGGGGACGACCAAGCACCACATGAGCCAATCGAATTTCATGCGAATGAAGTATCTAAAATCATCAAGGATAAACTAAATCCAAAAGAGTCCCCAGGATGTGATCTAATAACTCCAAAGATGATTATCGAGCTTCCACTATCTCCTTGCCACTATTTCCACTTTTTAACGCTATCACAAAATTTTGGTACTATCCAGAGAGATGGAAAAAATCGGTCGTAGTAATGATACCAAAGGCTGGCAAGCACCACTCAGTTACCTCATCGTACTGGCCTAAACGCCTATTTTCTTGTCTCTCTAAACTACTTGAAAAATTTCTGATGACCCGAATAACCCCCTACCTGAGGAAACGCAATCTTATTCCTGGCGCAGGTACATCGAAGCTGAAAAAACACACCTTAAGCTTAAGGCTAGTAGTCTCCACTGGCTTATTAACTCTAGGTCACCCCTCTGTCTGGACTACAGGGTCCTACTCTTCAACTCCGTACTTAAACCAATGTGGACGTACGACTCCCAACTATGGGAAAATGCCAGTATTAGTAATATTGATATCATGCAAAGGGCTTAATCAAAGATTCTAAGGCTGAAGTCAGGGAACTGAGGAAAATTTCAGAAGGAAGTACCCGGAAAACTAACCACACAAAACGCAGAAAAGATTAAAGAATATTGCAGGGTAAAAAAGAACATGTTAGAACAACTTTAAACACAAGGCATTGTGCGTAGAAGTATAGTCTTAAAAAACTTAAAAAAAAGTGCCAAAATAGACCAAAACGGCTCGCAACAGGAGGTGATACAGTGTGTAATGAAAATTTTCCATTAAGATAACCGGGTCATCAGGATTCACCTCGCCACTAGAATCTTAAAATTTGCTAGCGTTATGTCATTGGAACCCTCCAGCAACTCTTCACGGATTGACGAATCCTTTATGACAACTACCAACGGAGTATCCTCACATCACGGAGATCCAGGACCAGGTACTTAAACGAGTATTACTCGCTACTTTATTCCCATTAAAATTTGCGCTAATTTAGGATTTTGCCGTTGTAAAACAGCAAAAATAATTGGTAAATTAGTCATTTAAGGTTTGCAGAACCGACTTCGACAAGTTTTTTTTTTTCCCTGTGAACGGTAGTCCACGAAAATTAGTAACCGCAAGCTACAGTATCCCCACGACTGTGTGCGTTAGGAAGTTTTTTTATATAGCCAAAGAGCCGATCAAAATAATGATACTCCAATTACAAAATTAAATTACATAATTATCATTCCAACATTTTCGTGGGAGGAAGCGTTGCTTGCTCCAGATGATAAGATTCCAAAGGCTAGATAAGCAAATGATCCGGATAAAAACAATATTGTGCTGGCAGATGATCCTGTTATATCGACGTTGTGATGTCGAAACATCACATGGTGGCAATAAATCACAATATAAGACAAGGTTGGTGGTGCAGCTTCAATCTTCTTTATTACAATAGAATGATGATTGGCAAATTTTTTGATAATACAAGTCATCCACCGCTAGGGGCGAAGCAGGAAAAATACCGACTACTCTCCTGTGATTGGAATATCTGCATATATTCTGAATATATAATACTTTTCTTTGGTTTTCGGACCTGCCCCAAATATTGGTCCTTCGAGCCCCATCGTCATCCCGAATTTTAATATTTAATCGGCTAGATAAGTCCAAAGTTCGCTTTCTATGTAAATATGTATTCGATACCTTGATTGCCGGTTCCATTTCTTCATTTCATTTCTACATAAAGGGTCCTATTTCGGGTTTTCGGCACTTAACTCATACATATAAACAGTCAATTCGCTATTAAAATCCATTTATGTTAAACTTAATACATATATATATATAAGGGTGTCACGTCAAATTTGACTTGAACAAGCCATGACTGTTTTATTGCGTTATCGAGAGCATTACTTTTTTATATTGTTATCGAAAGCAGCCCTGTTTATCAAAGTCACAGCTAACTTCATGTTGTAACTTCATGTAAAGTTTAACGTAACAAGTTGGGCAAGGCACGTGTTCAAACACTTCCTGTTTTTTGCGTTTAATTACGGTTACTACTGATACTTTTATAGAGTTCGAAATTTACTGAAGTAATTTAAAAAAACTTCAAGGCGTAGTGAGAAAAATTTTAACCATTCAAAGAACTTGACGATCGTCAGTTGCCAACTATACGAGATATTATTAAATTTATCTTATTTGCCATGAACGACTTAATATTGTATAATATTAACAATAACGGTATAAATAATAATAACGGTATAATAATATAATAATAATATATAATATAATAATATAATAATAATATAATAATATAATAATAATAACGGTATAATAAATAATAATATAACGGAAAGGATCCATCTAATAGAGAGATATTTTCAATTGTTTCTAAAGAAATAAACACAATTTGGACTAAAGCTTCAATTCCCATCGTGACGAACGAATGAATAACTCAATTATTGAAATCTTGTTTCAAAAAATAACTTCATTTTAAAAGGTATTTCAAAAGCAAACAAAATGATAGTTTTAAAGAAAAACTTAAGTGTTTTTTAAAACTGTCGGAGAAGCTGTTACAATGGTGTGGTTGCTTGCTTCATGCCAATGAGTTGCCGCTTAAACATTTATTTTTGACCTTAGATGCTTGTACTTTAGGTCCTAGCCAATATTCGGGGTCAATCGGAAAATAACTAAAAATTGCGAAAATAGGTGCCAAACATATTTTTCAAATCGTTACATATTCTCGGTTTTTGCCTGAAAGTCTGTTAGCTGTCGTAGATCCTGTGATTGAAAGAAATGCTTAGTTTGCGCGTCCTGAAAATCTTTTTGTAATCATGCTATTTGATGACAGGGACCACATTCGTGAGCTCGCAATGCGAAGAATCATACAAATAAGACAAGTTGAAATTAAGGATAAACGTAGGGTATTTAAACCACCAAAAATTAACTTCTCTGCTAATGATTACACTGATATTATCGTGTGGCACGAATGTCAAGTAACAGTACCACCGGTTCTTCGACAAATTTCAAATGAGAATTTTAAAACAATGGTAAAAAGTCAAACCTTGGAAATTGAGGACTTTCCTTGTCACATACAAGCTGCGGAAAGATGTGTCAAATTGGTGACAGAAGCCCCACAGGGTGTAACTGACGCTGCATCGAGAGATGGCCTTAAAAGGACCAAATTGGTATCACGAGCTAAAATGCCAAATATTGACTCAAAAAATAAGTTCAAAGCATGAACAATAATTTTTTTAAATATTTTTAATCGAGTTCTTGTACTATTAGCTCTTATTTCTACAATTAAAGAGTATTTTAAATTGTTGTTTGCTTATTTTTTTATTTACAAGCAAGATTTGAAAAATCTTAAATTTTCAAAACTTCTAAGACCGGTAGAGCCCTCAAGATGATTCATAAATTAATTTTTTTTAGCAGTTGTGTAATCTGTATTTAATTACGCAAATTTTAATACCTCTTGTAATATAATAGGACCAAAAAAATTGTTTCATATACATTGACGGGACACCCTAATATACATAAAGGGTGCGGCAGCATAACTTCCTTTTTTAAAATGCGCGTCATTCAGTTAGTTGATATCATAGCGAAACGCTAGTGGTCCCGTTCAAGAGGGGCTACTGCAAAGTTTTGTCCCGACACGGTTCAGTCGCCATCATGCGTTGGAATAGTGAGGCCTACTTTTCAAGTGGATGTTCGGTTATTACAACACAGCGTGCATTTCGGAATCGCTTTAATTTAGCCCCGTTAGCTCCCGTCCGAGACCGCAAATCTATTATTACATGGATCACTACGTTCAGGCAAACTGCAAGTGCTACAAAACGAAGAACTGGAGTCCCTCGACCCGTTAGATCACCTGAGAACATTGAAGCAGTGAGAGCGTCAATATTGCGATCTCCACGGCGTTCTGCGCGCAAACACGCCCATGGACTATCCGATCGTGCTGTTAGAAGAATTCTTCATGATGATCTTCAATTTTATCCGTATAAGATGGCGATAGTGCAAGAACTTTCAGAACGTAACTTCAATTCTCGGATGAACGCGTGTGAGCTTCTTCTTGATGTCATTCCCGAGGAGCAAATGTTTTTTTAGTGATGAAGTCAATTTTCATTTATGTGGGTCGGTTAACAAACAAAACATGCGCTACTGGGCTGACACCAGCCCTCGAGAATTGCATGAAAGGGCTTTGCATTCACCAAAGGTCACAGTGTGGTGTGCAATATCCTCAGATGGAATTATTGGTCCCTGGTTTTGAGGAAAATGAGGTTACATTGACAGTGAATTCGGACCGGTATGTAAACATGCTACAGAACTTTTTTTCCATGGCTAGAAGAGTTGGATTTGGGGGACACTTGGTTCCAACAAGAAGGTGCAACAGCACACACTTCAAGAGCATCGATGGTTGTTTTGAGGGAACACTTTCCAGAGCGCCTTATCTCAATTAGAGGCGATTTGGAATGGCCGGCACGCTCTCCGGATTTGTCCCCTTGTGATTTTTTTCTATGGGGCTCTTCCCGTGTTTATGTGAACCGTCCAAGAACCCTACAAGATTTGAAAACCAACATCCAAGAAGAAAATGCCAACATAACACCTGATATGCTAACAAGAGTCACGACAAACGCAAGAAATCGGTTTACGCAATGTATGGAGAATGGGGGACGTCACCTATAAGATTTAATCTTCAAAAAAAAATATATAAAAAGATTAGACATGTACCTACATTATAAAAATAAATAAATATTTTCCGATGCCTACAATAGGTTTCATTGAGTTCTGAAAAAAGGAATTATGCTGCCGCATACTGTTCATTTAATAGTGGGGCAGACAGCTTCGCACGAGACGCTGACAGCGTTGCAAGTAATCTCTCGCACAAGAAAGAAAAACGAAAAGAGGGTATAACAAAAAAAGAAACAATATATTATTTAGTTAGGATAATAAAGCATACAGGCCTTTGAATAAAGTTACCGACGCAAAACACATAATATAAATAAAATAAACCAAATATTATTCGGAATAATTAAAACTTCGTTCGACAAAGAAAAACTATAAAAATAATGCATAAAGCACGTGTGTTTGTTAGTGTGTGCTGTTTCAACAAGCGATACCACAAGCGATAGACAGGACCATTTTTTTGACACAGGTAACAAGTTGAGATGAAGATTCATCCCAATAAAGAATTGGTCATGTAGAACAGGGGAGTAGCAGATTGTACTCACCTGTGGCGTTTAGTTACATATGGATGCAAGGACCAGTCTGATGGTAGCTCGAGAGCTCAAGCGCACACTTGGAGCTTTAGAAATTGATCATTGATCAGATGAGCACGAAGTGCAACGACGGTGCTTCATTTCGTAACTGCTTCATAAGTAGCATCATTCATTTCGGGTAGTTTAGTCTGCATTTTCCGGGTCGGTCAGCAACTTTGTAACTTGTATAAGGCAATGGGTCGGAGTCAGTAGCTTCCCGTTGTTTAGCAACCAGGTCTGTGTCTTGCTGGTGCCCCATATTTTACTTTTGTTCTTATTTTACTGATTAATATTTTAGGTGTGATATGATGATATGAATGATCGATTCTAGTTTCTTGGCAATTTTAAGTGCCAAAAATGCGTGTGAAAGAAGAAAGGCAAAAATATATAGGTCCTAAACAGCAGAACCCAACTCAAGCCCTATTATTCTCCCAGGAGTAGAGTTGACAAGATGCTCCATGGCTAGCATCAAGCTGTAAAAGCTGGAACATTTGTGTACAAAGCTACAGGCGGAGGCAATGTAAGACTGATGCACATTGATAAACCACCTATAGAAATGTATAACGGATATGGGTTGTAGCATTCACTCAACTAGTGAGCTCTATCCACTTACAGTCCCACCGATCCAACAGGGATCACCGACCTCTTAGAATTTGACTTTAGCAAGGGAACTGGCTCGAAATAAATGTATAATGTTTATTAATGTAATATGTTTATTAATGGTTAAATCGAAATGCTTATACTAGTAACTAATTTTAAATTCGAAATGATAAATCTTGCTCAATTACCGACGCTGCCTTATTGCTCTTCCCGATCGACTCTGCTACTTCCCTTCAATACTCTGCAACTTTCCTTCACTACTGTATACGATCAACTGCCTTTTCTTCTTCTCAGCGTTGCCATCCTTCTCGTAGAGTTTTCAACAACTTCTACTTTTAGGGGGATGGCAAGACATCAGTGTGATGCCACTTTACATTCGGCCGTCCTGATCTTCAGCCGTCCTGGATGACAATCTCTTCGTTCTCTATTAAATTTTCCATAGCTTCATGTTGTCGCAGCTAGTTGCTGTAATACTCGGTTCTTCGGCGTCCTTATTAGCTTTCGAAGCGTCCATGGCGGTCTGTCTGTCGGGCGAGGAGTCTTAATGGTTTAGTATTTGTGATGTCTGAATCAGTGTGGAGGTGTGTTTGGGAAATCAATCATCAATCGTATATTTTATCGTTCAGTCCAGCTCTTTCATGGATTTCTGGAACCGCTCAAGCATCCGCCTTTCTAGGTCTTTGTTAATGACTCCCCCCGTACCGCCTGGCAGAATTAATGAAAGTTTGCCGTTTCCGTTTCTTTTGGCAGCCGATCCCAAGTGCTCCTCCTCATCGCTGCTGCCACCGGAGTTGCTGTCCGCTCGAGATTTTCCAGTGCTAGTCTGCCGTTTGTGTCTCGTTTTCTGGTGTGCTTCTTATGAATCTTGCGCTTGGAGGATGCATCGGAGTCGTTTCGCTTGAATCGGCCGGTTTCTTTGTCTTCTTACGCTTCTTCTTGGACACGGGCTCGTCCTCTGAAGCGCTGTTCTCTTCTGCCCCAATGCCACCTTCTTCGCCATCGTCCCGCCTTGATTTCTTATGGCTTGGCTTGCGGCTAAATTCGCTTGTCTTTCTTTTTATTATTTTCCTTTTGTAGTTGCTGTTGTTTCGTTTTCCTTAGACGATCATCTGCGCGTCGCGAAATGGTATCACTGCTCCATCTGGTATAATTTCCATTTTTATAGGAAATTGCATCTTTATTGCTGGCGACTTGTAACTGCTGAAGCTGAATTTAACACCTCCACCACGCTATAAACCAGTTGATCTTCTTTTACTGAAGTTTCTTTTTAATCCGTGCCATAAAATTTAAAGACATTTTCATCAGCTGTATAATTCAATTTTTGCATAAAATCCAATCCCAATATTACTTCGCAGTTCAATTTGCTACTTTTTACAACCAAAAATTTATGTTCCATTTTTACTTGGTCCACATCAACGTTTGCGATAAAAGATCGAATTGTCTTCGTGCTGGTATTAGTCCTTTCAATACCGATACGCTTCTGGACAATTTGACTCCTTTTAGATTCCCTAACGCACTTTCATTATTCAGTGACACATCTGTTCCTTTGTCCACTAGGCGTTCAACTTCGCCTCCATTTATGGTTATTGTTTTCCTACGACTTTGCTTGGCAATTATGTTTACATTCGGAACTTTTTGTGGACAATCGTGCGAAATATGACCGTTCTCGTTCCATTTGAAGCATTTAGTTTCAGGTGTGCATTCTTTCCTCTAATGTTCCGCCGATCCGCCATTAAAACAGTACTCTTGTTTTTTCGTCAACTTTCTGTGTACTCGGAACCTTTTTCTTTCCAATGCCACTATGCTCATAGCGATTCTTGTTCCGGTCTTGTACGAGCTCATATAAATCATACCCCTTTTTTTTTTAGGTTTTTTTTAGGTCTTGTATCTGCAACCCTTTTACTGTATAGCGCAAAACTGCTGGCTCTTCAATGTCACCGATACTGGCAATGTTTTTCATAATAAATATTTATGAGCCGATACTGACTTAATATTTTTTCCTTCACGTAACAAGTCATGAATCTCTGCACTGTTTAAATGTAGCTCGATTTTTTTTATAATTGCATTCTTAAGTGTTTCATAATTTGATACACTCTCCGCCATGATTATTCTTTCATGCGCACGCCTAAACACAACTGCAACTTCGACCGAATTCCACCACGGTTCTAGGAATTTTCAACTGATGCCGACCGATATTTATGCAAATTTTTACTAGTATTTTGCACCCAAACAGGTTGAGCCCACAAATTTAAGATGTTTATTACTGGAATATGTTTATTAATGGTTGAATCCAAATGCTTATACTAGTAACTAATTTTACTCAAAATGATAAATCTCGCTCAACTGCCGACGCTGCGCTATTTGCTTTTCCCGATCGACTACTGCCCACTACTCTCCACGATCAACTGACTCTTCTTTTAAGGGCTGCCATCTTTCTCGTTGAGCTTTTAACAACTTCTAGGGGTATGGCAAGACATCAGTGTGATGCCATTTTACATAAATAAAATGTTGAAAAATCATATGCTTGACATCCGAACAAACTATTGACATGCAAAATTAAGTGTGTGAAACTTGCGCAAAGTGAAAAATAAAGTAAAAGCAATTTCGTAAGCAGTCTCATAATCGAGCAAAGGACGTATTAGATCTCATCCATACAGACATTTGTGGACCAATAAATCAGAGTTCGGCTGGAGGTGCTCGTTACATTGCAACTTTTATTGACGATAAATCGCGTTACGTTTACGTTTGTTTTTTGAAGACGCGAAAAAAATTTTTGATTCAAAGTTCAAAGACTTTAAAGCAATTGCGGAAACAGCAACTGGTATCAAAATTAAGTGTCTGAGAAGTAATGGCTATGGTATAAGGAGGCAGCAAAATGGTGTGGCAGAACGAGCGAACCGTACGTTGGTGGAGATGGCACACAGCGTGCTGGTTCATTTTGATCTCAACGAGAGTTTTTGGGCAGAGGCAATAGATACAGCTTCATATCTGCGCAAGCCCTCTAAGATGTCGACGTTGACCGATATGACACCTTACGAGTCATGGAACGGCAAGAAGGGAGCAGACGTCATCTGCGAGCATTTGGTAGTAGAGCTGTCGTTGCTGTGTTGGAAGTCGACACAGCTGATGATTATGGGAAGAGAGGACCTGGACGACCAAAGCTAATTCACACTGGGCAACCCGGATGCCCACACGAACAATATATCATACTCAATGTTACAACAAATAATGATGTGGCAGTGCCTGGGACTGTGGATGCAGCATGTCATTCTCATCATGCCAAATTTGGTAGGCATCGAAACAGAAGGAGATAGCAAATCTACAAGCCAACAAAGCGTGGACGTTGATTGACCTACCAAAAGGAGAGAAGTCTATTGGTAGCAGATGCATGTTCGCCGTCAAGCGTGACAAAAATGGCGAGGTGAATAAATTTAAGTCCCGTTTAGTGGCTAAAGGCTGTGCGCAGCGCTTTGGCAATAACTGAAGCCAAACTGTTTTACCTGTGGCGAGGTATTCTACGATCAAGCTGGTGATTGCTCTGGCAGTCGAGTATGGTATGTATGCCCATCAAATTTATGTTTCTTCTGCTTATCTCAACAGTAAAAAGCGAGATTTTCTGTACATGCGCCAACCAGAGGAATTTGTTAACCAAAAGTTCCCTCAGCGTGTGTTAAAGCTGAATAAATCTTTGTACGGTCTGAAGCACAGTGAGTGTCAGTGCAATGAGAAGCTGAATTCTGTCTTGGAGAAGATGCGCCAGTAAGCCGTGTCTATAGATACGGCGGCAAGGTCAAACATTGGGCATCATAGTGGTATATGTAGATGACTTAATTAGGGCCAGTTCCAGCTAAGATGACCTTAATAGAATTACTGATGGCGGTCAGTTAAACCATTTTCTTGGAATGGAAATAGATCGTAAAGGCGAGACAGGCATCATAAATGTTGGCCATAATAAATGGTGGTGGATTGAAGCTTTATAAAACCATGTTGGCATGGATAAATAATAACACTGCAGAGGTTTTGTTGATGTAGCGTGACCAAATTTTGAAAAAGCTTTGGATTTGCTAACAATTTAGAGACTCTATAATTGGAAGCATCGGATTTTTATACCCTGTACCCATTAAAAATGGGTGAAAAGGGTATTATAATATGGTCCAAATGTATGTAACAGGCAGAAGGAAGCATTTTCGACCCCATTAAGTATATATATTCTTGATCAGCATTAACAGCCGAGTCGATATAGCCATGCCCGTCCGTCCGTCTGTCCGTCTGTCTGTCCGTCTGTCTGTCCGTATCAACGCCTAGATCTCAGAAACTACAAGAGCTACAGACATGTGCCATACATCGTTGGATAGGTAATTACCATACCCAGTACAAGCTTGTTGTTTTATTTTGATATCACCCCGTTCCCCCGCAAACCGCAAAAAACTGCCACGCCCACAATTATTAGACTAATGCTATGCAATTCGGCATATGCGTTGATGCTTATAAAAGCTATCTATAATTTTTAAATTTGAACCAAATCGGATAAGAAACACGGAAGTTATGCCACATGCAAAATCTATGGCAAGGGAAGCAGAAGCGCAGCAAAACACGCATTGCGCGACGCCGACTGCGACGTTGATAGCGAAATGTGTATGGCTTTATGACACATGAAACTTATTTTCGTAACGTAGCGCAACGGCAGAAAGCGATGCTCATTGAAATATGTCAAATTTGTATATATGCGTTTCTGTGCCTTATACATATATACATATCTACTAAGTACCTGTGATCTACAATTTAAAGAATGTGTTTACTATGAATTTTTGAAAATTTTGACTGATGCAGGTGCAACTGCAAAAAATTAATGCCTATTCAGAAAAGGAGGTGAATTTGCATACATGTGATTGGTATATTAAGCATGTCTAAGGGTACAGGATATTTTGCAGTCGGGAAACTCGACTGCTGCTTCCTTACTTGTGATTACCCCTTGTGATTTTTTTCTATGGGGCTTTTCCCGTGTTTATGTGAACCGTCCAAGAACCCTACAAGATTTGAAAACCAACATCCAAGAAGAAAATGCCAACATAACACCTGATATGCTAACAAGAGTCACGACAAACGCAAGAAATCGGTTTACGCAATGTATGGAGAATGGGGGACGTCACCTATAAGATTTAATCTTCAAAAAAATATATATAAAAAGATTAGACATGTACCTACATTATAAAAATAAATAAATATTTTCCGATGCCTACAATAGGTTTCATTGAGTTCTGAAAAAAGGAATTATGCTGCCGCATACTGTTCATTTAATAGTGGGGCAGACAGCTTCGCACGAGACGCTGACAGCGTTGCAAGTAATCTCTCGCACAAGAAAGAAAAACGAAAAGAGGGTATAACAAAAAAAGAAACAATATATTATTTAGTTAGGATAATAAAGCATACAGGCCTTTGAATAAAGTTACCGACGCAAAACACATAATATAAATAAAATAAACCAAATATTATTCGGAATAATTAAAACTTCGTTCGACAAAGAAAAACTATAAAAATAATGCATAAAGCACGTGTGTTTGTTAGTGTGTGCTGTTTCAACAAGCGATACCACAAGCGATAGACAGGACCATTTTTTTGACACAGGTAACAAGTTGAGATGAAGATTCATCCCAATAAAGAATTGGTCATGTAGAACAGGGGAGTAGCAGATTGTACTCACCTGTGGCGTTTAGTTACATATGGATGCAAGGACCAGTCTGATGGTAGCTCGAGAGCTCAAGCGCACACTTGGAGCTTTAGAAATTGATCATTGATCAGATGAGCACGAAGTGCAACGACGGTGCTTCATTTCGTAACTGCTTCATAAGTAGCATCATTCATTTCGGGTAGTTTAGTCTGCATTTTCCGGGTCGGTCAGCAACTTTGTAACTTGTATAAGGCAATGGGTCGGAGTCATTAGCTTCCCGTTGTTTAGCAACCAGGTCTGTGTCTTGCTGGTGCCCCATATTTTACTTTTGTTCTTATTTTACTGATTAATATTTTAGGTGTGATATGATGATATGAATGATCGATTCTAGTTTCTTGGCAATTTTAAGTGCCAAAAATGCGTGTGAAAGAAGAAAGGCAAAAATATATAGGTCCTAAACAGCAGAACCCAACTCAAGCCCTATTATTCTCCCAGGAGTAGAGTTGACAAGATGCTCCATGGCTAGCATCAAGCTGTAAAAGCTGGAACATTTGTGTACAAAGCTACAGGCGGAGGCAATGTAAGACTGATGCACATTGATAAACCACCTATAGAAATGTATAACGGATATGGGTTGTAGCATTCACTCAACTAGTGAGCTCTATCCACTTACAGTCCCACCGATCCAACAGGGATCACCGACCTCTTAGAATTTGACTTTAGCAAGGGAACTGGCTCGAAATAAATGTATAATGTTTATTAATGTAATATGTTTATTAATGGTTAAATCGAAATGCTTATACTAGTAACTAATTTTAAATTCGAAATGATAAATCTTGCTCAATTACCGACGCTGCCTTATTGCTCTTCCCGATCGACTCTGCTACTTCCCTTCAATACTCTGCAACTTTCCTTCACTACTGTATACGATCAACTGCCTTTTCTTCTTCTCAGCGTTGCCATCCTTCTCGTAGAGTTTTCAACAACTTCTACTTTTAGGGGGATGGCAAGACATCAGTGTGATGCCACTTTACATTCGGCCGTCCTGATCTTCAGCCGTCCTGGATGACAATCTCTTCGTTCTCTATTAAATTTTCCATAGCTTCATGTTGTCGCAGCTAGTTGCTGTAATACTCGGTTCTTCGGCGTCCTTATTAGCTTTCGAAGCGTCCATGGCGGTCTGTCTGTCGGGCGAGGAGTCTTAATGGTTTAGTATTTGTGATGTCTGAATCA
The DNA here is from genome assembly GCA_035047645.1 of Drosophila merina. Classification (NCBI taxonomy): domain Eukaryota; kingdom Metazoa; phylum Arthropoda; class Insecta; order Diptera; family Drosophilidae; genus Drosophila; species Drosophila merina. The sequence continues at coordinate 20,580,367 of JAWNPH010000089.1, read as the reverse complement.
GTGTGGAGGTGTGTTTGGGAAATCAATCATCAATCGTATATTTTATCGTTCAGTCCAGCTCTTTCATGGATTTCTGGAACCGCTCAAGCATCCGCCTTTCTAGGTCTTTGTTAATGACTCCCCCCGTACCGCCTGGCAGAATTAATGAAAGTTTGCCGTTTCCGTTTCTTTTGGCAGCCGATCCCAAGTGCTCCTCCTCATCGCTGCTGCCACCGGAGTTGCTGTCCGCTCGAGATTTTCCAGTGCTAGTCTGCCGTTTGTGTCTCGTTTTCTGGTGTGCTTCTTATGAATCTTGCGCTTGGAGGATGCATCGGAGTCGTTTCGCTTGAATCGGCCGGTTTCTTTGTCTTCTTACGCTTCTTCTTGGACACGGGCTCGTCCTCTGAAGCGCTGTTCTCTTCTGCCCCAATGCCACCTTCTTCGCCATCGTCCCGCCTTGATTTCTTATGGCTTGGCTTGCGGCTAAATTCGCTTGTCTTTCTTTTTATTATTTTCCTTTTGTAGTTGCTGTTGTTTCGTTTTCCTTAGACGATCATCTGCGCGTCGCGAAATGGTATCACTGCTCCATCTGGTATAATTTCCATTTTTATAGGAAATTGCATCTTTATTGCTGGCGACTTGTAACTGCTGAAGCTGAATTTAACACCTCCACCACGCTATAAACCAGTTGATCTTCTTTTACTGAAGTTTCTTTTTAATCCGTGCCATAAAATTTAAAGACATTTTCATCAGCTGTATAATTCAATTTTTGCATAAAATCCAATCCCAATATTACTTCGCAGTTCAATTTGCTACTTTTTACAACCAAAAATTTATGTTCCATTTTTACTTGGTCCACATCAACGTTTGCGATAAAAGATCGAATTGTCTTCGTGCTGGTATTAGTCCTTTCAATACCGATACGCTTCTGGACAATTTGACTCCTTTTAGATTCCCTAACGCACTTTCATTATTCAGTGACACATCTGTTCCTTTGTCCACTAGGCGTTCAACTTCGCCTCCATTTATGGTTATTGTTTTCCTACGACTTTGCTTGGCAATTATGTTTACATTCGGAACTTTTTGTGGACAATCGTGCGAAATATGACCGTTCTCGTTCCATTTGAAGCATTTAGTTTCAGGTGTGCATTCTTTCCTCTAATGTTCCGCCGATCCGCCATTAAAACAGTACTCTTGTTTTTTCGTCAACTTTCTGTGTACTCGGAACCTTTTTCTTTCCAATGCCACTATGCTCATAGCGATTCTTGTTCCGGTCTTGTACGAGCTCATATAAATCATACCCCTTTTTTTTTAGGTTTTTTTTAGGTCTTGTATCTGCAACCCTTTTACTGTATAGCGCAAAACTGCTGGCTCTTCAATGTCACCGATACTGGCAATGTTTTTCATAATAAATATTTATGAGCCGATACTGACTTAATATTTTTTCCTTCACGTAACAAGTCATGAATCTCTGCACTGTTTAAATGTAGCTCGATTTTTTTTATAATTGCATTCTTAAGTGTTTCATAATTTGATACACTCTCCGCCATGATTATTCTTTCATGCGCACGCCTAAACACAACTGCAACTTCGACCGAATTCCACCACGGTTCTAGGAATTTTCAACTGATGCCGACCGATATTTATGCAAATTTTTACTAGTATTTTGCACCCAAACAGGTTGAGCCCACAAATTTAAGATGTTTATTACTGGAATATGTTTATTAATGGTTGAATCCAAATGCTTATACTAGTAACTAATTTTACTCAAAATGATAAATCTCGCTCAACTGCCGACGCTGCGCTATTTGCTTTTCCCGATCGACTACTGCCCACTACTCTCCACGATCAACTGACTCTTCTTTTAAGGGCTGCCATCTTTCTCGTTGAGCTTTTAACAACTTCTAGGGGTATGGCAAGACATCAGTGTGATGCCATTTTACATAAATAAAATGTTGAAAAATCATATGCTTGACATCCGAACAAACTATTGACATGCAAAATTAAGTGTGTGAAACTTGCGCAAAGTGAAAAATAAAGTAAAAGCAATTTCGTAAGCAGTCTCATAATCGGGCAAAGGACGTATTAGATCTCATCCATACAGACATTTGTGGACCAATAAATCAGAGTTCGGCTGGAGGTGCTCGTTACATTGCAACTTTTATTGACGATAAATCGCGTTACGTTTACGTTTGTTTTTTGAAGACGCGAAAAAAATTTTTGATTCAAAGTTCAAAGACTTTAAAGCAATTGCGGAAACAGCAACTGGTATCAAAATTAAGTGTCTGAGAAGTAATGGCTATGGTATAAGGAGGCAGCAAAATGGTGTGGCAGAACGAGCGAACCGTACGTTGGTGGAGATGGCACACAGCGTGCTGGTTCATTTTGATCTCAACGAGAGTTTTTGGGCAGAGGCAATAGATACAGCTTCATATCTGCGCAAGCCCTCTAAGATGTCGACGTTGACCGATATGACACCTTACGAGTCATGGAACGGCAAGAAGGGAGCAGACGTCATCTGCGAGCATTTGGTAGTAGAGCTGTCGTTGCTGTGTTGGAAGTCGACACAGCTGATGATTATGGGAAGAGAGGACCTGGACGACCAAAGCTAATTCACACTGGGCAACCCGGATGCCCACACGAACAATATATCATACTCAATGTTACAACAAATAATGATGTGGCAGTGCCTGGGACTGTGGATGCAGCATGTCATTCTCATCATGCCAAATTTGGTAGGCATCGAAACAGAAGGAGATAGCAAATCTACAAGCCAACAAAGCGTGGACGTTGATTGACCTACCAAAAGGAGAGAAGTCTATTGGTAGCAGATGCATGTTCGCACGTCAAGCGTGACAAAAATGGCGAGGTGAATAAATTTAAGTCCCGTTTAGTGGCTAAAGGCTGTGCGCAGCGCTTTGGCAATAACTGAAGCCAAACTGTTTTACCTGTGGCGAGGTATTCTACGATCAAGCTGGTGATTGCTCTGGCAGTCGAGTATGGTATGTATGCCCATCAAATTTATGTTTCTTCTGCTTATCTCAACAGTAAAAAGCGAGATTTTCTGTACATGCGCCAACCAGAGGAATTTGTTAACCAAAAGTTCCCTCAGCGTGTGTTAAAGCTGAATAAATCTTTGTACGGTCTGAAGCACAGTGAGTGTCAGTGCAATGAGAAGCTGAATTCTGTCTTGGAGAAGATGCGCCAGTAAGCCGTGTCTATAGATACGGCGGCAAGGTCAAACATTGGGCATCATAGTGGTATATGTAGATGACTTAATTAGGGCCAGTTCCAGCTAAGATGACCTTAATAGAATTACTGATGGCGGTCAGTTAAACCATTTTCTTGGAATGGAAATAGATCGTAAAGGCGAGACAGGCATCATAAATGTTGGCCATAATAAATGGTGGTGGATTGAAGCTTTATAAAACCATGTTGGCATGGATAAATAATTAAACTGCAGAGGTTTTGTTGATGTAGCGTGACCAAATTTTGAAAAAGCTTTGGATTTGCTAACAATTTAGAGACTCTATAATTGGAAGCATCGGATTTTTATACCCTGTACCCATTAAAAATGGGTGAAAAGGGTATTATAATATGGTCCAAATGTATGTAACAGGCAGAAGGAAGCATTTTCGACCCCATTAAGTATATATATTCTTGATCAGCATTAACAGCCGAGTCGATATAGCCATGCCCGTCCGTCCGTCTGTCCGTCTGTCTGTCCGTATCAACGCCTAGATCTCAGAAACTACAAGAGCTACAGACATGTGCCATACATCGTTGGATAGGTAATTACCATACCCAGTACAAGCTTGTTGTTTTATTTTGATATCACCCCGTTCCCCCGCAAACCGCAAAAAACTGCCACGCCCACAATTATTAGACTAATGCTATGCAATTCGGCATATGCGTTGATGCTTATAAAAGCTATCTATAATTTTTAAATTTGAACCAAATCGGATAAGAAACACGGAAGTTATGCCACATGCAAAATCTATGGCAAGGGAAGCAGAAGCGCAGCAAAACACGCATTGCGCGACGCCGACTGCGACGTTGATAGCGAAATGTGTATGGCTTTATGACACATGAAACTTATTTTCGTAACGTAGCGCAACGGCAGAAAGCGATGCTCATTGAAATATGTCAAATTTGTATATATGCGTTTCTGTGCCTTATACATATATACATATCTACTAAGTACCTGTGATCTACAATTTAAAGAATGTGTTTACTATGAATTTTTGAAAATTTTGACTGATGCAGGTGCAACTGCAAAAAATTAATGCCTATTCAGAAAAGGAGGTGAATTTGCATACATGTGATTGGTATATTAAGCATGTCTAAGGGTACAGGATATTTTGCAGTCGGGAAACTCGACTGCCGCTTCCTTACTTGTTTCACTTATTTATGTGGGGGAGTTATGAAAGATTTCATATGGGAAAGATCAAAGTTTCCAGTTTCCATGCCTTCGCGCAGTTCTTCAGCACACAGCTTCTTTAATAGTCTCTTTAGGAGTCTGTTCTTAATAAATTTCAAGATTCTTAAACGCCTTGTAAAACAAGGATGATTATTTGAGGCGGATGTATACTTTCCGTGGATACATGGCACGCATAAATAAAAAAATGTGTTAAGCGTTTTGTAGAATATAGGGGGATAGTTATATCGGTGCATTCTTACAGATCGGACCAATCAAATAAGTGAAATGAATTAACTATTTTTTTTTAACACAACGAATTTTATAAACTACAAGGGTTATGTAAAAAGTAACTTTCTAATTATTTTTCGAGTGTACAACATGGGTTTTTAATGTAATCGCGCGGCTTCCACTGCATAACGTACAGCCCACCTCCCACCCAACCGACCAAGAGGCGCTGCCGTTTATCGTACGGCTCGGAACGCGGGGATAGACCCGAGAGAATAAAGTTTAGAAAAGATTACGAGGAAAAAGTGGAGTTCGTTTGTTGCTCTGAAAGGTAGGTGAGAATTGAGGATTTGATAGAAGTGGACGTGCAGAGTAAAGTAATAGAGTATAAGTCATTGTAGTCAGAACATAAAACCCTCAAAGGCTCATGCTGGGCATATGTAGATCTACAACAACTTAGGAATAGGGGACTAAAATTTCTAGTACGTCTATTTGGAATGTTAAATGTTAGTCGTGTCAGTAGATGCTGGCTGTCTACATTACCATTAATAAGGTTATAAAGGAAAACGACCCTCAGCATCTTTCTACGATTGGTTAGGGAAGGTAGATTAATTAGAAGGAGTCTGTTAGAATAAGATGGAAAGTGAAGATTTGCATCCCAGTTGAGAACGGAAAGAAATTCTTTTGAACGGATTCAATGCGATCTTGATGAACCCCATACTGAGAGCTCCAGACGCATGACCCGTACTCCAGAATTGGACGTACTAAAGATACGTATAAAGTTTTAGTAATATAAGAGTCATTGAATTCCTTGGACCATCTTTTAATGAAGCCAAGCACGCCCTTGGCTTTATGAACCATCGTAGAAATATGGTCATAGAAATATGGAAATTGTCCAAATCCGACTGAAGTTTATATTGGGCAGAAGGGGATTTGTATTGAAGACATAGCTTAACGTCGTCTGCATACATAAGAACCAAAGGGTTCGTTACAGCAGGGGGTATGTCGTAGGTAGGTTCCATCATTGGAATTTCCTTATATAGAAGGAATTTTTTATGGCACTTATGGTAATGCAGCATGTCCGCATATGTTGGCCGTGCCCTAGATTTATGAGTTGTAACCGATCTGATAGTTGCACATATTATGGCTACAAGTTAACTTTTAAAAGTTTAGATGCAATTCGTTTCAGTTTGATCAAAATAAAAAGTCAATTAACTCCAATATAATTCCTGATTGGCGGGTAATTTTTTTTTTATAAGTTTGCTGTATTTATTGGATCTTCTCAGGAATTATGAGACTAACATTAAGTTCTTAAATCTTAATTTTAAACGATATTCAACAGTCTTTTTAGCTGTCGTCTGGAAAAAAGGACCTAATGATCAGCGCTGGGTCGAAAGGTCGTTCCGGCGAAGTCGCTTTGCGCTTATGTGGTTCTTTTACAGTAATTCTACAATGCAGAAGAAACTGTAGCTTGTAAATAGGATAGTGTCAGTGTCAATAGTGTCAGGTTCCAGCTCGACTGGTCGAGTGGTTGCGGTTTCCTGTCTTTGTTCACGATGTTAAAGACAGTTTTCGCCTTGAAACCCCTATCGTTTAATGGCAGCTTGATCTTTGAGGGTGTTACGTTAGGCTCTTTACCCTTGAGAACCACTTGGAGACTCTTACTACTTTTTAGTTGGTACGTGTAGTAGTTTTTGTAATTTTTGTGTAAGTAATGTGTAAAAGTTCTAAGGTTCTCTTAAATTTTTACCTGGACCTTGGTTTCGTGGATTCTGCCCTGTTTTTGGGACATTACGTGGAAATTATATTGTTACCCAGAATATTCGAGCTTTTTTCTCGGATGTATATAGGTGGGGGCTTTGGCTTCTTTTTGTAGATCCATATTAATATCTGCCAGTATTCAAAATCTCTTGGACTCTTGGGTCTCAGTTCGCTGACTAACAGTGTGCCGATTGATTTTTATTTTATTTCCTGCCGCAGAATTATTTTGTGCGCTCAACTTTCAATTTGGATATAGCGATCCAACCCAGCTTGCATTGTTTTTGGCATTGTTTCAGCAGAAACGAGCGTTGCAGTATCCACCGTGCGTACGGTTGATACCGTTGCTGTATTTGTTGTTGTTACGAGTGCAGTGGTTAATGAGGTCAAAGTTTTGGTTGTCGTGAAACTCTTTAGCACATCGTTGGGATTGCCGTTGAGCAAGAACCCGCTCTCTAGTTCGTTGTTGGCTTAAGTTCATGTGTCGGGTTTGGGGTGATTGACCGTGTCCGATCGACGTTTGCATTTATTTCGTTAACTTCCGCGCGTTCCGAAGACACATGTGAGAAATACGCGTTGTTTCATATCGATGAGAGACGACGTTTGTCGTGCTCTTGTTGACGTTGAGCGCGAATGTCGTTTTGACTCATTGTGAGAGTTCGGGGCTTGGTTTTTGTTTGTTAATTTTCTTTGACATATAATAGTTGTTCAAAACCCGGGAGTTTGCACAACTATTTTAATGAGCGATTATACATCGCAATAAGCGTCTTGTTCTGAATTTTTGTGGTAAATTGTTGGTAGTTATTCACTTTCCGCTTGGATTATTTTGTATATTTTCGGAGCACAGAAATAAAAACGTCCGAACTGTTCGAGTATCGATGTTATATAAGTTAGTTGATAGTATAAATATTTTATTTGATTTAACAAACGCCAGTTTATTTAAAAATAAGCTTTAACCAAAGAAGCAGAGCTTAAAAAAAGGTGTAACAAAATTTTTTTTGTATTTCGTTAGAAGACGTTTTTACCACCATACTAGAGTAAAGGTCATAAAATACTAAAGCCGCCAGCGCACATACCTACACATGGATGTCGTTTATAACTAAGCCACGGGGCTCCTGACTTACGTGGTATCAAATATTATGAAAGCCTCTGATTTGTTTACTACGCTTCGCTGCTTTTCTGAACGCCACGAAATTGGAGCACCAGCCAACAAGTATATGTAGCCAGGGTAGGACTTCCTGTCAAACCTATCGCCTGCCCAATCAGCATCAACGTATCCACAGAAGGATTGACCACATGCTTATAATATAATTTCATGTCAACCGTGGATGAGAAATACCTGAGGATGTGCTTTATGCCAGCCATGTGCTCAGCATGCGGATTTTGATTCCGTTGGGACAGTTTGGACACCGAATGCAATATGTCTGTCCTTGTAAGAGCTAGCCAAATAAGCTCTTCCACTACGGATTGATCAACCGTGGGATCCACCTTTTTGCCCTTGTCGCTGGTGCAATCTATTTGAAAACCTGCATCCAGGGGAGTTTTGAGTTGTCCCAAAGTAATGGCTCCAAGGTCCCCTTCTCGCTCGATTTCCATGCCCATGAAATGGTTTAATGGACCCTTGTCAACGCACTTATCGATTGTGAGATGCTGTCTTTAATTTCCCGCAAATCCGCGCGCGATTGGCAAGCTATAAGTATATCGTCAACGTATACTAGATTTAAGGAAACGTTACCTTCTCCGCTCTTTTTGTGTTCATTGTTTCGGCAATAAATCCCATATTCACCAAAACGCCATTTAGCTTCCTTTTTCCAGGCCCTTCCTAACTGCCTTTAGCTGTATATTGCTGTATATAGCTGTATATTACCATCAATACCTTGTAAGGATTCTTTTCGTCTATGTATCCTTCCGGCTGCTTCATGTAAACCGTCTCACTTAGATCGCTGTTGAGATACGCAGTGCATACATCCATCTGATGAAGATGTAGCTTAAGCTCCACCGCCAGTACTATCATCAGACGCATACCCTTCATACCGGCAAAAATGTTTCCAAGTAATTTACGTTAAACTGCTGGGATTTTTCCATCCTTGTCTTGTTTTACGTTGAAAACCCAGTTGCATCCAAATGCTTGCTGATTCTTAGGTAAATCAGTAATCTGCCAATTCTGATTGGCAACCAGGGAATCATATTCCCTAGCCATAGTTTCCCGCCATTCCATGGCATGCGAACTTTCCACCGCTTCCTTGCAAGTCAAGGGGATGGGAACGTTTTCCGAAACAAAAGCGCCCAAAATGTTATATTGTTTCTTCGAACGTCCAGGTTTTCCAGTCTGGATGATCTTGGGGCGACCAAGACCTTTGCGTGCCTCTTCTACAACCTGTTTCTTCTTATCTTCAGCACTCTCGTACTGATCTGTGCTCTTTCAGCCAAATTGCCGGTATCGACGGATATGTCACATGCATTTTCTTCTTCTTCGGCCTCATCTCGCAGGCAGGGCTCTTCGAGTTCCTCCAGTTCGATCAACACAACATCATCTTTGGCTGCCACAACTTGGTGTTCATTAAACCAAACATCTCGCTTCTCGACCAGTTGTCGAGCTGGAGGGTCATACAGCCGATAACCTTTGGCTGCCACAGAGTACCCAACCATGGTGTACTCATTGTGCTTTGGATGGAACTTGCTGCCCTTCCTCGGACCCTTGTCTAGAGCAACTGCAAGAGGTCCAAATACTTTCAGATGTTTCACGCAACTCTTCTTACCCGTCCACGCTTCATAGAAGTCATACTCTTCACTGCGCTGGTAGGCGAGCGGTTTCGCAAATAAACCGAAGTATTGACAGCTTCTGCCCAAAAACTATCTCCAAGCCCCGCCTGGACTAGCAGACATCTCGACATCTCGACTAGCGTTCGATTTGCCCTTTCCGCCACGCCATTTTGCTGCATGTGTGCACTATCGTTAGCTGCCTGGCAATTCCATGTTTGCTTATTGACAATCTCTCCACCTTTATCACTCCACAGACATTTCAGCTTTCTACCTGCCTGCCGTTCCACTTTTGAACTCCATGAACTTTCACAGCACCTCGTTCTTCCCACGCAGAAAATAAACAAAAATCCTCCTGGATTTTTTGTCAAGGAACGAAAAAAAATGCTTTGAACCTCCTAGAGACATTTCTGGAAAAGGTCCACACACATATGCGTGTATTAGCTGCAAAATCTCCACAGCCCGATTACACGTTGCCGTTGGGAATGGTTGTACATGGATCTTTAAAACCATACACGTTTTGCAGTTAATATTTCCGGCAAACCAATATTTTCTTTGCCGCGCACCATCCCTTTGAATACCATCTCTTTAATGCTAGAGAAATTAATGTGACCATTTCTCTTGTGCAGCAAGATCCCATTAACAGTTGACATGGAGAAAGACTTGCTTCGGCCACTTTTAAATAAATTCAAATTGCCAATCTTTTTGGCTTTCACTATGCCTTCTTCATTTCGCACCACCATGGCCTTCTCTAAGTCGATTGTCACCCTACACCTGTTCTACACAGAACTGCTCATGGACATGAAATTTTCCATCATCTTAGAGACATAGAGAACATTCTTTAGAGTCAACGTGCACAGATCTGTCTGAATCTTGACATCACCTATACCTTCTGCTTGAAGAAATCCAGCATCGGCCAGTCCGATCTGCGTTTGTGTTTCTCAAACTTTATGAAAAGCTCCCTTGCACAACCCATATGGCTTGTTGCACTACTATCCATGCACCACATCGAATTCTTTAGGTTGTTGACACAACAAGCCTTTAGCAGACTGCTTTGGCGATTCATCTCATTTCTTGACACCGTAGGATTGCTATTTCACTCGCTCACACTTCGACACTGGGACTTAATGTGCCCTTGTCACCATACCTTAACCAAACGATATTCTTTCGTTTCTTTTGCCCATACGTCTTCTTCCGCAAGTTTTGCCTCTGTGTTGCAGCGAATGCCTTAGTATTGTCGATTCGCTCTTCTGCTATTCATTTTCGTGCGCTCTCTACCTTCAACTTTATGGTGAGAATCTCGAACGAAGGCATCTGATCTCTTTTTCCCATGGCCACCACGAAATTTTTGATGTTTTCTGGAAGGCTCGATAGCAACACGCTAGTTCGTGACTCGTCGTTTAGCTCTATTCCAACTCCAGCTAAACCACATACAATTTCCACAAACTTACTTATATATGTCGACATGCTCTGCCCATGCTTCATTCGTTTGTTTAGCAGTTTCTTGTACAACTGAACCTTTCGTACAGGTCCGCTTGGCTGATGCACCTTCTTTAATTTGTTCCATGCCTTCACAGAAGTCGAGCAATTCTTCAATGTAAGCCAACTGAGTTGTCATTACACTCAGTGTTATTGTTGCTAACGCCTTATTGTCCAAGACCCATCCAGCTTTGTCCCTCTTGAACATTCGTTTCTGTTAGCTGTCCTGACGTCACATTCCATAGCCCGGAATGCACCAATACAGATCGCATCTGTATTTTCCACGTGTCATACTTTCTCTCCTCTAACTTTTCAATTTGATTTGAAAGCTCTCATTTGAGCTCTCATTGTTCTTTATCTCGAGTCACACACCGCTTAACAAAAACTTTCTTGAAATTACCAATGCCTGGGCCCATAACCTTTTGAGCGGCAGAAACAAAGAAAGAAACACCGTGTGTTCGCTGCGGAATTTTATTTGCGATTGACAAAGCAACAAAAGATATACACATATTCTTATTATAAATCTATTAACTATGATCTGTAACGAATACAAGCGTGAATTGTATCATATGGAAATACAGGGTCTTTAATTTCTACAAATATAAATATATGTAAGAATGCTAATGGTTGGCAGAGGCGCACACGTCAGCAGTACAGCAGTATAACAGTAATATAAAAGTCGTGGATCGGCAGTAGGAAAGCAGGAAAGAGTCAAGTAGTTGTTTTCAATCGACGGACAATACAGTCGCTGAGCAGTCGGCGGGGATTAAGTTGAAGTAAATTCGTTAAGCAGAAGCAGTGTCGCAGCATCTCGTCGATCGTCTCAGTCGTATTAAACTTACATTTCATACACCTTAACCTTTTTTTTGTATTTTATTCTTGGACCGAACATATGATAAACATAATCACTAATATAATTCTACATATATATCATATAATATAAATCCATCCGTTAATCCATCTAAATATGCATTAAATATACATCAAATAAACATAAAAATAAATCGAAAAGGGAGATTACGCGAATATTTACTTTGTTCATTTTTTTCTACCTATCTGACCCTCATTTAGCCTATTATGCCTATAGGAGGTAACGATAAATCAAAATCGTCCACAGAGCCGTCGGAGTAACATCATATATATAGTTCTTCTAATCGTAATGTAAAAAGCCAGATGGTGAAATTCCATCCGAATTTCGAGCAGATGAGCTGTCAGAGGCGCAAGGCCGCCTCATCCAGCTTATGCAAAGATTAGATTTTAAAGCGGAATGTAATTGTCTGTTAATGTCGCGTCTGCGCAATCCATAAAAAAAATAAAAATAAAAATAAAATAATAAAAACATATAAAAAAAACTCAAATCTCAGCTCATGGGCTCCCTCAATTCTGAACAATTCTGAAAATACACCATCAGAGCGTGTCTTATTAGAAGAAGGGACGTTTGTGTATTTGTATGTTTAAACACTAGACCTATTCATCTAAAAGCTGCCTCCTATTTGACCACCCAGAAAGTTCTCCAAACTTTTGTTCGAATCGTGTCGAGACGTTGCTGCCCGCTCAAGGTTGTTCATATAAGGCAAAACGTTTTTGGGGGCCTCCAATGTGCTAACCCAAGACTTCTTGGAGGCCACAAGCTCCACTGTGGTCACCCATTATAGCCACCAGAAGATTACTTGGCATTTCAAACCCCTTGGGTCTCCACATATGGTTGGTCTATGGGAAGAAGGGGTTAAGAGTTTCAACACTTTTTTCTACAAGGCCACGTCTAATTCTTCCTACAAATATACTTTCAAAGAGCTCTCAACTCTTCTTTCCAAGATCGACGCCTGTCTAAATTGAAGACCTCTTTCTATCCTTATCGGAGGACCCTACTAACGTGTTGGCCAGGTCAATTCCTCATTGGAAGTCCTCTACTCGCTGTTGCTGAGAAACACTTCGATGCGGCCTCAATCATTAACAGATGGAAGCACAAATAGAAAAAAGTTTAGTTTAGTAAAGTTTACGAGAAATTGAGGTGTAAGGGGAAAAATTTGATTTACTTAATCGAAGCTAGTGGGTTCATTCAAGACATCAGACAAAAAACCATTTCTATAGCCGCTTCTAAAATACGCATCGATTGATTATCCTCAATTTATTATCCCTGTTGGACATTCAACTGCAAAGTTATTCAAAAACAATGATATCTTCAACGATTCAATTAAATAAAAAAACGTACATTTTAAACATCTGTTAGTGATTGTGGAACTGTATCTCGATCCAGTAAAAATCGAGGGATGTTTGTTATTTAACATTTTTCTAACCTTTGTTACAATATATTTTAATTACGTTGGTCTTAAATTTAGAAATGAAAAACACTAAGTAAAATCAAAAATGTATAACTCCATAATCAAAAATACCAAATTGCACAGATAAAATTAAGTGTTAATCTTCAAACAATAATAAAATTGTTTTGGGAAATTTTAAGCAATTTTAATAGAACGTAATACAAAATTTTATGTTTATTGATTTTTATTGTTATTTATTGTTAAATTATACAAAGTTATATTAATTTATAATCTAAGCGATAGGTAACTTGACAAGTCTATAGTTTCGAGTGTTAGCAAAAACTACTCCACCACTAACACCTTTCTATGTTATATATGTATTTCAATCCCATATTTGTAAATTTTCATATAAGATTAATGCAGTTTAGTTCAAAAACTTAAAAAAAAGGAATTTTCTTATATAATGACAAAAATATTATTTATTGCATGCCGGAATGCCAACTGTAACTTTAATTCTTTTCTATTGTTCTAAACATTGTAATATAAAAATCAATATGTATCAATCAGTAAGCTGAATGACAATATATATAGAACCGTCATGCGATGGAGTCTTAAAATGTCTAACTGATAAGACTTTCTGCGAATAAAACATGTTTTCAATCTAAGTAAAATTCTAAAATTATCATTACATTGTAAGCGACGTGAACAAGAGACTAGCTTGCTTAAGCTATAAAATTATAAAATAAATAGTTAGGTTCTAGGAATAATGATTAATAAATAACTAATAATTCTGACCACTATAGGACACAGTAAAGCATAAATCGTTTCGTACAGTATTTTTTTGTATTATAGGTAGTGAAATACGTGTATTCGAAAACGTAGAAAAAATTACCTATTTATTCGATGTTATCGGTAGTAGTATATACATATATATTGAACTCAATAAATAATGGGTATTATTTATCGAATTTTTTACTCTGTGTTGGTAAAACATGTGAAAATCTGATAAAATAGGATCATTAAGGAGCCAATATCCCCTATAAGGAAAAAATCTAGATACGTAAAAGTATACTTTTGTTCATTTAAAACCTTTCAAACAGACCTGCTACAGTTTTTTGACTTTTAGAATCTCAAGATTATAAAATTTTTGTTTATATATAGATATAGTAAATTTGTTTCTATCGACGGAGCTAAGTAAATTTGTTTCTATCGAAGGAGCTAAACATATTGGCTATTACGCGTGCGTTAGATTGGGTTGGCATCGATTTTTCACATGTTTAATGCTAACGTTATGGTAGGACGTTACTTTTGACGGAATATTTTTATGAACAAAATAAATACTGGTAAACAGAATGGGCGCTTACCTGTCGCATCCCAAAACCGAAAAGGCATCAACAAATGAATTTAATGATTTTCTTGCCGTTGGAACAAGTTCAATGCAAGGGTGGCGGAACAGTCAAGAGGTAAAAATAATCTTTATTACAGTTTTAGTATACCTTAATATTTCGTATTGTAGGACGCACACAACTCCATTTTAAACTTTGACAAAAATACATCTCTTTTTGCTGTTTACGATGGTCACGGAGGAGCGGAAGTGGCGCAGTATTGCGCTGATAAGTTTCCCGATTTCTTGAAAAATGAAGATTCGTATAAACGTGGGCTATTAGAAGAAGCGCTTAAGGACGCCTTTTTGGGATTTGACCAAACATTGCTTGATCCACCAGTGGTTTCTCTACTTAAAATATTAGCTGGTGAACGTAACTTTGCTGATGCGGAGGCGGAGGATGATGATGATGATGAAGAAGACTTAATTGAGCTGCAAGAGGAAAGCCATTTGCCTCTAAATGAAGTTTTACAGAAATATGAAGGACTTCCACAAACTCATGATTTGGTTAAGATAGAAGCAGATTCCAATGTAGGTTCCAAACACCAATCCTCATATCTACGTGGTCGCAGAGCTGCGGCCGTGGCCGCAGAAGCTGTAAATAAGGCTGTAATGGACCCCCTAGCAAGACCAGAAGGTTCTTCTACATCAGCTGCTGCTGCAGCGGCACTTGCCGATATTGGTAGTCAAAATTCAAACAATTGCTCTAGGAATGGCGCACTCATGAGTGCTTATAACACTAGTGTCATTATGAATAGCAATAATGATATATTAGAAGACACTATTGCTAGTGTTCCAAAGCCTTGCGAATGTGACCAAAATGGGTGTGTAATTACCTTAGAGGTAAAGTGTGAGGATGAGTCTAACACAACAAATTTTGAAGGTTCTCTTGAATCTGATTTTGACTACATTCAAAAAATTAAATCAAATGGCACAACAAAAACCAATATAACAGAAAATATATCTTCAAATAGTAATGAGTCAGAAACACTTCGGAAGATAAAATCTTCATCAGAGGAGGAGTCAACAGACGATGATGATGATTACGAAGAAAACATATTTAAATGCACTAAAATCCCAGCCGGAGAAAGTTCCGACGACGATATTGAGTCGCCTAACAACGATGATGATGATGAGGAGGTAAGTTTAAAGCCATTTCGATTTAATTTGTAAGATTGCCAGTAAAATATTTCGTAGGACGATGATGATGTCAGCGATGAAGAAGAAATTGATGAGGATCAAATGGCCAATGATAACTTTTGTGCTAATATGATAGAAGAGCCTGGTAAAGATAGTGGATGCACCGCTGTTGTTTGTTTACTGCATGGTCGCGAACTGTTTGTGGCAAATGCAGGCGACTCCCGTTGCGTTGTGTCCCGTAACGGAAAAGCTATTGAAATGAGTCTTGATCACAAACCAGAAGATGAAGCAGAAGCTGCGCGTATTGTTAACGCCGGTGGTAGAGTCACACTTGATGGACGTGTTAACGGTGGTTTAAATTTATCTAGAGCACTTGGGGATCATGCCTATAAAACAAATTTGGCTTTGCCCCCTGAGGCACAAATGATATCTGCATTACCAGACGTTAAAAAGATAGTTATTTTGCCAGAAGACGAGTTTATGATATTAGCTTGTGATGGTATTTGGAATTATATGTCCAGTGAGGAGGTTGTCGATTTTGTCCGGCTTAAATTAAAAGACGGAAACCGGAAATTGTCCCAGATTTGTGAAGAGGTAAGCATGATAGTAATTTATTAAAGTGTTTCATTAAAACCAATTATTTTCTTAGCTATTCGACCACTGTTTAGCGCCAAATACGATGGGCGATGGCACTGGTTGCGATAACATGACTGCCGTAATTGTGAAATTTCAAGAAAAGCTTCAAAATATTAACGCCTCCATTAATCAGACGAATACCGAAGACGATTCAGTGAACCTATGCAAAGGAAACACAAAAACCCATAGCAAACCAAGTTCTCTTAAACGCTGCGCGTCCCCAGAGGCAGTGGCCGGAGTCAGTACTTTAAATAATTCCAATAAACGATTAAAGACTGAAGACAATGTTTTGGGCCCTGTTGTCACTGCCTCAGAAGATGCCACATCAGATACCCAGAATGAAAACACTGGTGTCATTAATGCAAGTGAGATCACTGTAGTTGTGTCGTCATCTTAATATACTTAAGTGTCAATTAATCATAACTTTGAGCGAACAGAATGTCACCATTTATTTAAAGCAGGTTTACATAAATAAATAACTGTATACGTATGTCAAAAAATTATAAACTAGGAGAAATATTTTAGTTTTCGTTTTGGGTGTTTTGATGGATGAACTCAAATGTTTACATAAAGTGTTAAGGTCCATTAGATTAAACAGTCACATACTCAGAGTTTTTAATCAACCGAAAAAATTTTAAATCAAACCAAAAAAGAGTCGTTTTAAGTTATCTAGAAGTTATTTAAGTTATCAGAATGGACTCAGATCGGAATGGTTGTGGTACCAATCAACGCATGTTACAAAAAAAGAAACAAAAGAAAGTCTACTGGGTGTAAGAACAATATTCTACCATATTTAAAAAAGATTACCATAACAATATAAATTTGATATGATTTTGGTTATGAAAATAAGTTTCATGTGTCATAAAGCCATACACATTTCGCTGTCAACGTCGCAGTCGGCGTCGCGCAGTGCGTGTTTTGCTGCGCTTTGGCTTCCCTTGCCAAAGATTTTGCATGAGGCATAACTTCCGTGTTCCTTATCCGATTTGGTTCAAATTAAAAAATTAGATAGCTTTTATAAGCACCAACGCATATGCCGAATAGAATTAGGTTAATATTTGTGGGCGTGGCAGTTTTTTGCGGTTTGCGGGGGAGCGTGGTCGTGGCAGTTTTTTGCTGTTTGCGGGGGAGCGGGGGGTGATATCAAAATAAAAAAACAAACTTGTACTGCATAATTACCTATCTAACGATATGTGGCACATGTCTGTAGCTCTTGTAGTTTCTGAGATCTAGGCGTTAATACGGACAGACAGACGGACGGACAGACGGACATGGCTATATCGACTCGACTGTTGATGCTGATCAAGAATATATATACTTTATGGGGTCGGAGATGCTTCCTTCTGCCTGTTACATACATTTGCACCATATTATGATACCCTTTTCACCCATTTTTAGTGGGTACAGGGTATAAAATAATAACGTACCGCTGGAGCGTAACGTAGTATATAAAATGTCCCATCTTTGTGTCAGCAAGTTCCAGCTTAATGACTACCAAAGTCGGATATGGTTTCACCCTTATTTCAGCGGTAAGGTCCGTACGGGCCTCAGTGCAGTTTGTATGGAGTGTTCATACAAAAGCGAATTTTTTTTTCACAAGTGAACGTTTAATAAATAGACAAAATTACTTGTTTATTATATTATTAAATATGTTTTTTTTATTTAAAAAGTAAAAATTTTAGTTAATTATATTAATTTAAATTCAAATTTTGTGCTGTACAAGTTTTGCAGCGCTGCATTTGTTCAGAATGTTCCATACAAACCGCTTTGTTACAATCGTAGCAGTAGAATCGCGTTTTTCTCTGGCGATTGTTCAGTTCCCTGCACAAATTGCATGATGGACGATGTTCCCGTGGTGCAACCATTTTATTAATTTTTAATAATATATTATTATTTATTTTATATAATAATCATATTTTTACAAAAAAAATCGCTTGTATGTAGGTTCCTACTGGACTTACCGCTGATATAAGAGGAAAAACGAGAGTAGAGAGCTATTAACATACTTCTAAATTAATTAACCGATTGCCTTGAAATGAGTCTTAAAAGACGCATAAGACTTTCATTTTGGAATAGGAGTTCGGTCATGGGTAGTTTTCGTTGGTGGACCTAAGAGTAAACTTAACTTGAAAATCAAGTCTCCAGGGACCTTACCGCTAATCCGAGGGTTAAATATTTTGCGGCACGTGAATGCATTTCACAAATTTTTCAGTTGGAACATGTGATAAATTGCAGTCAGTTCGGTTTTATACTTATTTTAGGTTTAACGCACTACTGCTCTGCTCTTTCATAAGACTGACATATTCTGGTTAGGATAACTCATGAACTGCACCTCCGGAATGCATCTAAATGCTGAATGTTCAAGATTATTGAGATGAATGAGAAGCGGTCTTCGTTGTCTGCTTTTGCATTATAAAGTGTTAATATGGCTGGAGGAGAAGAAAACGGAAAATTGTTGTATGATTTCTTATTTGTATCGTGATATTCAAAATTATTACAAACCAAAGGATAAGAGATACAAAAACGAAAACGTTCCATCTCCATGGATGGTGATGCTGTGGCGTCTGCGGCCTTTTTGTATTAATGTTGATGCGAAATTTGCCACAAATGTAAAAAGTTACAGGTAAAAAACTAAAAGCGCTAGTGGCTAAGTAGAATTAAATGCCCGAAGGCCAAAACCGCGTTTGGCTCTAGTTGTGTTGTATTAATTTTTCTTTTCTATTTTTGCCAAAGTTATAAACTGTGTTACGGTTGACAAGGATCAGCTTATAATAAGTTGAACATTAATAAAAATATTAATAAAAATTAATAAAAAGTTAATTGAGGTGTGATTAAAAAATTTTGTAAGTCACCCGACTTCACCCGAAGATACTTGCTTTACATCAATATGTAAAAATTGTTTTATTGATTAATGGGATGTAAAGAAATGCTTAAACGCTTAAATGTTTATTGTGGTGTACTATTTTTACAAAGTTTTTAGTCTAAATACCTCAAATTTGTTAGAATTGATGTGTTTCTTATCTTGGCAGTGTAACCCAAATGTAACCCAATTTTTATAATGCCAATGTTATTGGCACCTTCCTGATTAAATTCCACTGATGCGGCTCTCTTCGTTCGAGGCGATTTTAGCTCACTTGAGGCCTTTTCCATTGGCATTTGTGGGAATGTTCGGCTCAGGGGAGCTCGTGAGCTTGACAACTTTGCCGCTGTTGCTGCTGCTGCCGCTGCGGTTACGGTTTAATGAAAACTCATGCCTCCTAATGCCAAAAAAAAAGGAAAAACCGTTAACAAAAGCCAGTTGAACTCTTGCAATTGCAATAAAAACTATATAAAATAAATTAAAAACATTGAGGTGATAACCGGCATAAGGAGACTTGCAACAGGTTTCTCTTGATTGGCCTTTCGGTGGTGTCGGCAATCCTTTATTAAATCTTCTGCTAACCATTGTATTTGTATTTTAAATTTCTCAATATTTATTTCTTGATTTTTTTCTTGCCGCTTCTGACATCAATGCTAAATAGTGCAATGCTAACGTAGCCGTAGCTAAAGATTAGTTGGAGCCATTAGAGCTGTTTTGACTGTTTTTGCCCGGCTGGCCATAAATTGAAGATGATTTTTCCATCTTCGCATTTATATTCTCAATCTATTGTTTCAACAATTCAAATAGCTAAATAGTAGCTATGAGGAGGTGTGCATTAAAAAATTACATGCCATGAAAATCATTTTCACACTTTGAAATCACTTTGAAAAATAAAAAAAAAGCTTTCCTTTATTAATTCCTTTATTAAAAAATTGTTTAAGCATTTTTGATTACGATTTTCAGATTTTGATTTAGTACTCACTTCCTAACGAAAAGGAAATTAATTGCTCTTAAAATTGATTTGAATTGAAAACTTTTCATTCAAATAAAAATCTGCATTTAAATATATCTTTCATGTTCAAGTTCATTAAAATCGCTTTTTTTGCACAAATATATTTATTGTGATTCCCCCCTTTTCCTTAATGAGTAAAACCCCTACTCATTTCCATTTGAGGCACTTCGGCAAAAGACGGCAATTAAAACATAGATGGCCGACTGTTAGTGTCGCTTAGTGGCCATTAGAGCTTTGGCTACATTTAATTATAACTTGTGTCCACAATTAATAATATCTTTGGCTAGTGGGGGCAGTAGAGATTTATTTTGGTCACAGACGATGGGGCAAGTGGAGAAAAACGTTGTGGCTAATTGCCATCGGACCCAGTCAACCAGCACTGAGGAATAAATTTATTTCTAAGCAACAAGCACTGCAATGACAATAAAAATTTTGGGAAAAGCAGCAACAAAAAATCAACACGACTACAACAGCAGCAGCAACATACGGCGTACATGTTTTGTGGGCCTACGAAAGAAACTTTTTATGCAGCTAATCCAGCGCAGCGCGCTCGCTTGCTGCCTGGCCCGCCACACATGTCACAATGACTACGGGGCGACGCAAGGAATTCTGGCCAAAATAGGCCCCCAGCCAAATAGATTGTCCGCCAGGGACGGAAGGGGATGGTGGGAAAGCGAATGCCAAGCTCTCATTATCATATAAAAAAAAAATTCGAGTTGCCCGGCCATAGACATGCTTAAATGTAAACAGTCGGCGAAATGTGTAAGAAATTTATAAAGAAAGCCTTCCCATGGGGGTCCAACATAATGCTTAAATATTGTATTCATTTGGGTTATATGGTTGTATGGTCGTTTGGCCGTATGGCCGGGGATCCCTCAATGGCGCTGTACTTATTGGAACGTTTTGTCTTGCCTAAATTTGCCAGAATGAAACAACGTTATGAATAAGGTATTTATTGTTGGTTGTTTTTAAATTAAGTATCCATTCAATTTCTAGACACTTTTTGTATTGTGAGGTTATCGTCTATATCCCTTATTACTTCTTCGGCTAGCATTGGGTGTTTATAATCTTTTTGGTTGGTTGGATCATCCTCTGAAGCTATATGGTTGATTCTCTGATGTTTCGGTCCTTTGTACCTTGCCCTATTTGGTCTTTCATCCGCTTGTTCCTGATTGTTGTAAGCGTCACATTGTGTGTTTTGCGGTGGGTTTTGCCATTGATTGCTTTGAATTTGTCTATGAAACTGACCCTTTTGTATACTATACTACTATACTATACACAATACTAATGGTATTGTGCAGGTTGTCTAAAACGCGATAAGTTATCGATTTCCATGGGCTTGACTTGGTTCTTTGTGTATGTGGTTGCCGCATTCTTTTAAATTCTCTTAAATTAAATGCGGATTTTTGCCTCCCTGATTAAATTTAGTGTCTCGAAATATGTTCCTTTCCCTGCTCTGCTGTCTTTGTTCCTTATTTTAAAGTTTTTTTTCGGTGCTTAGGGCAGAATTATTTTCGAACATATATAGCTCGTGGTCACCATCAACTTCCTGAGCTAGCTGGGCTAAAGCCGAAGGAAGATCGAAGGGTCTTGCGGAAAAGAGGACATCGGAAAGGAGGTCCCCGAAATGAATACACGTAGTGCATCTGATCTCTATTTTTCGTTCAGAGAAGCAGCTACGGCGTTGTCGTAAGTTTGCATCTTCGCAACTTTATGAGTGTTGCAGAAAATTCATATTGCCTTGACCGAGAGTTGACATCTCTTACTCTATCAGGTGGACTGGTCGTTATTCCGCATATGTGTATCTATCAGGTTAATTATGGCCTTCAAAATAAGGATGGATGAAAGTATCATATCTGCTGGACCTTTAATTTTATTTCAGCGGTTGTTGCAACTCGGCGATCCTTTACAGGCCAAATACTGGGACACGCTGAGGGCGATGTGTCACGGCGCGTTGGCCGAGGGGCTATTCACACTAAGAAAAATTGTCGTCTTCGATGACAATCATATCATTCGTCTGCATTTTGCTCCTGATAGACTGCCATAAATTCCGTTAGTGCAGCTGCTTAAGGTATTCGCGCTTCCAGCCCAAGCAGAACTTCTGATTATGATCCTTGAGACGCTGACATCTGTTAATGATTATTCGGAGTTTGTTTTGGCTTTTAGCAAGTATTTTAACTTCGGCACCCAGAATTTGGATCGAATGGGCCACTTCATAAGTTGATTCCCTTCATGCAACGAGATTTCATGAGTGAAGAGAGCAAGGTGGCGTGTGAAGTTAGCACCGTATGGCATTATCGGATGCCGCTTGTCATGACCTAAGGATTCCGACGCCTTCACGCGTCCACATGTTATGAGAATTACCTTTGAGTCGATGCACGGAGTCAGGGTACCTAAAGCACTAGACCTTGGAATCGGTCTTTTAAAGAGCAAAAAAATTATATTCAGAGTAACCTGGATGAGGCGATTTTGCATCTATGACTTTTTGAATCGACAAAAATATGACTGCTGTTA
Organism: Drosophila merina; assembly: GCA_035047645.1. NCBI lineage: Eukaryota > Metazoa > Arthropoda > Insecta > Diptera > Drosophilidae > Drosophila > Drosophila merina. The sequence goes on along the minus strand of JAWNPH010000089.1, from coordinate 20,557,939 downwards.
CTCGGGCGGCTCTGTGGATACTGGAAACACTTACTTGAGTAGAGACAGCCAGAAGGCATTGTTTACCTGGCCGCTTCTCCAAATCAGTATCGACCCTACTCTCGTGCCGTTCTTAGCTGAGCTTTTGCAACCAAATGTCTTGCAAGAAAATGTTTGCATGGAGAACGTATGAAGCGAGACATCCTGCTGAATCGAATAGTTTCGCGATTTGTGTGTGAGGGAAAGAGCTTTCCTTCAATGTTGTATTTTATATTAACAGGGCCGGGTTTTATTAAGCGAAGCTACTTTCTAATATGTAGATTAGCATGAATTTGGACACTTTTAGTAGATGTTTTTGGATGTATTTTCGAACAAACATGTTTTGAGAACATGTTTGGGTGAATGCCAAAACTCTAGCCACTTAAAATATTTAATATATAATATAATATGTTTTACATGCCGAATGAATGAATTATTTGTGTTAATAGTTGTGACTAAATAAAATTTGGGTTACTTCCTAAATTATCAACTATATTATCTGATATTAAGATATTGTCTACTGTTAAAATGCATTAATAATGATTTTTAATGGTTTAAGGTTAATGGTTATTTACGCACAGTAATAATTAATCCCTAAAATAGAAACCCCTGCTAAACAAGGATACGATGAAAACCTAAAGAGAGAGGTTATTCAAAATTTGTCATCAGGAAAATTATGCATACTCTGCAGCAGCATATCATTGAATTCTTGGCGCACCGAGTGCATGGACTACGAAGAAGTTTACCAACATTCAAAACAGCCTGATGTATATTGTGGCGGATGACTGGAACGCGTCCCACTAGCTCTGGGGTGCAGGAAGGTGTAACCAACGAGGTCGTGCGCTAGCGAATCTTGCCCTGACCACTGAGGTGAACTGTCTTGCCACAGGTGGCCCCCACACGATACCCGCCTGGCAGCCGAGACACTCCTGGCTTCATCGATTTCCTTGTCAGGGAAAAAATCGCATCCTTGGTATCCACGTTGATATACGGTCTGTCGTTGATCTTAGCTCCGACCACCTACGGCATACCCGACGGCGGAGAGACTGATAACCAAGCGAAGCAACCTTGAACACTTCAAAGGACAACTTAAGAGATATCTGCATCTCGATGTTGAGATCAACTCTGGGGATGACTTGGAAGTTGTCGTTGAATTTTTCACCAGCAAAGTCAAGACGGCAGCAAAAATGGCAGCACACACTTCGCCCTGGAAGCCCGCAACATCATGTATCCCGATTACCAACGCAATCCGGCTTCTAATCTGTGATAAGAGATGTCTACGCACAAGGTGGATGAGGTCTCGACACCCCCTGGACTAAGCAGCGTGGAATAGAGCACAGAGCGAACTTCAACGGGCACTGGCAGAGCACAAAGCTGGATGGTTCAATGCGAGACTGGCTAACACTAGTACTGATAGTGTCGCCAAGCACTCACTTCGGAAGGCCACACGCGCCATCAAAAGGAGGAGCACCATGAAAGCGCCGCTTCTAGACAGCAACGGGACATGGTGTCGAACGGACTTGCAGCAAGCCGAGGTTTTTGCTGGGCACCTTGCTAAACGTTTTCAGCCATTTGAGCTAGTGATGCCAGGCTGGCTCAAGCGCTCCAAATGGACCTGCCTATCAGGCCTTTTGCCCCTAGAGAGATATCCGAAGCTATTAGTCGTTTAAATATCAGCAGAGCACCTGGCTATCTGAAATACCGATACTATCTGCAACGTCACACTCTAGGCATTACCAAGTCACGCAATTCTCTACATAGCGTTGTTGTTCAACGCCATAGTGAGATTGTAATGCTGCCCTGCACAATGGAGGCTCGCATTAATAACTATGATCCACAAACCGGGCAAGTCGGCAATAGATCCCGAGTCCTATCGGCCAATCAGTCTCCTCCCTTCGAATTCGAAGGTGTTTGAGAGACTGATTGCTGCACGGATTGTTAGGATTATGGACACTCAGGGGATTACTCCTGAGCACCAGTTCGGGTTTCGAGCTGTTCATTATAGGGTGGAGCAACTTCATCGGCTAGTTGAGCAATCGGCATTTGACCGGAAACAATTCTGCAATGCGGTCTTCTTGGACATCAAGGACGCGTTCGGCCTAGTTTGGCACACAGGTTCACTGATCAAACCTTGAGGAAAGGCAGTTCTCGGTTCGCTTCCATTCGGTCGTCTCTGCCAAAAATGAAGCGAAGGCTATATTACACAGGGTAGTGTCCTGGGGCAGCTGCTGTACTGTCGCTACAGTAGTGATATGCCGCAACCAGACAATCCATCAATCATGCTGGCCACGTTTGCTGACAACGTCTGTATTACCCCCAGATCAAGCTGTAAAGCCTCTGCGGCCGATGGAATCCAGCAGTTTGCCAAAACGTTCGCGGAATTGGCGAAGCGCTTGAACATTGAACATACAACGATAAATCCGCCAATGTTTGTTTTTCCTTATTAAGGAAAACCCCGCCTGCTGTCGACATGGAAGAAAAGCCTGTCATACAGACCAATTTAACAAAAAACCTTGGTCGATACATTGGATCGCGGTGAGCAAACATTTTTGGCTGTTGAGTTGAAGGAGCAAACTATCACTGGCTAACAAGGTGACCATTTACAAGCAAATTATCGCGCCGATTTGGAGGTATGGGTGCCAAATATGGGGACTAGCTTGTGATAGCCAAATCAAAAGAGTACAGACGGCCCAAAACAAAACACTCAGATTGATCACCGGATGTGAGTGGTACATTCGTAACTCGTCACTGCTCAAAGATCTAGCCGCTACAATAACAGAATACAGAGCAACAGGAATAGACTGGCACAACGATAGTGGGACGTCGCTAAGGAGGCTGAAAAAGCGTCAGCCGAGGAACCTGATAGCACGATCCCCAAGGGGTCAATCCCGTAGACGACTTTAAATTGTTATTTAGTCCATTTGTTATATGTATTGTTACTATATTGTTACTATATAACTATTTAGCTAGGAAAGTGGATAACCGGCGCGCCCATTTTGCTGAAATAATGCTAGCAAGGCTATAAAGAGGGGTTTAGTGACCCCGGTTGCCTTAATAATAATACTACATAAATAAACCACACCGGAAGAATCTATATCACCATTACGAAATATCACTGTCGGATGAACCCGCAGCGATAAAGACAGAGCTACCACATTTGCGACGCATCTTCAACGTGTGTTCCAGCCCAAACCTGCTACAAGTTCGTTTGTATTTTCCACGGTTACAGACGACGACCAAGCACCACATGAGCCAATTGAATTTCAAGCGAATGAAATATCCAAAAGCATAAAGAATAAACTTAATCCAAAAAAAGTCCACAGAATGTGATCTAATAACTCCAAAGATGATTATGGACCTTTCATACTGTGCTGTATGCACTTTTTTCCTGCTCTTTAACGTCTCACAAAACTCGGGTACTCTTCAGAGAGATGGAAAAAATCGATCATAGTAATGTTACTACTCAGTTACCTCATCAGACAGGCCTACAAGCCTGTTGTTTTGTCCCTCGAACTATTTGAAAAATGTCGGATGACCCGAATAGCCCCCTACCTGAGGACACGCAATCTTATTTCAGCGCATCACTTCGAATTTCGAGAGAAATATGAAACCATTGAACAAGTCAATCGAATAACATCAGATATACGATCGCTTTCGAAAAACGAAAATAACTGCAAATAACTGTACTGCAATATTTTTGAATGTCTCGCAGACTTTTGACAAGGTGTGGCTAGATGGATTAATGTTTAAAATTAAAACCATGCTTCTCCAAAACACCCACAACCTCCTGAAGTCGTATCACTACAATAAAACCTTTGCTGTGAGATGCAACTCTGACATGTCCGACGACTACGCTATAAACGCTGGAGTTCCCCAAGATAGCGTATTTGGACCAACGATGTGCGTCCTTTATACAGCAGACATACCCACAAGCAGACTACTAACAACTTCTACGTTTGCCGACGACACTGCGATATTAAATCGCTCCAAATGACCTGTACAAGCATCAACTCAACTCACGTACCACCTAGTGGCCATGAAGAAGTGGCAATCTGACTGGCGAATTAAAATAAATGAACAAAAATGTAAGCATGTAACTTAATCCACAAGACTGTCCTTCGATCACTTTAAATGAAGTTAACAAATGAAGTTACGTATCTTGAAGTGCACCTTGACCGAAGACTCACCTGGCGCAGGCACATCGAAGCCAAAACAATACACCTTAAGCTTAAGGCTAGTAGTCTCCAATGTCTTATCAACTCTCGGTCAGCCCTCTGTCTGGACTACAGGGTACTACTCTACAACTCCGTACTAAAACCAATTTGGACGTACGGCTCCCAACTATGGGAAAGTGCCAGCAGTAATAACATTGAGATCATGCAAAGGGACCAATCGAAGATACTGAGAACAATCACTGAAGCACCCTGGTTTATCCGAAATGAAAATATACAAAGAGATCTAATATCAGATCCGTCAGAAAAGACCCCAACAAAAGCAAAAGTACATCAGCAAATTAACGTCACACCCTAACCATTTTGCGAGAAATTTAACTCGGGTTTGCGAACGACCCAGCACTGATCATTAGGTCTTATTTTTCCAGACTTCAGTTAAAGACTGCTAAATATTGTATATAATTAAGATTTTAAAACTTATTGTTAGTCCCATAATTCCTAAGAAGATCCAATATCAAAGTCATATAAAAACAAGTGAGAAAAGTTATCTTCGGCTTGCCGAAGATGGTATACCCTTTAAAACAAAAAAGTTTTCCATACAAAGACTGGAAATCTGATTGATCGTTTGTTTGGCAGCTATATGATATAGTGGTCCGATCCGACCGATTTAAACTTGATCTGCGCGCAACAAAAATAATGATCTGGTAAAAACTTTAAAACGCTAGCTTCCTGATTTTAGACCTCCCTAGCAGCTAATTTTTTACGCTTGTGAGACTCATTCACTGAATTGGGGCAAGCTTGCAAGATCGCATCCCATTCTAAACAAGACATGACATCCGAGAATCTATCAACCCTTTCAACCCGAATGGGTTTGAAGTTAGTCCATCCCATTAATGTTCATTCTGAACACCACATTCAGAACTCCAAAAGTTGAACCTTTCGACGCTAAGGCTAGTGAAACACATTTTCCTTTAGCTAACAGTGGATGAACTAACAACCGAGTTTTTAGGACGAACAAAAAAAAGCAAAACATAGTGCTTCCAAAAAAAAACGCGACTGCTCACTTAGAAGAGATATCAAATAATATTCTATACTTAAAAATTCACAGACTCTGGCGCTTAGTGTTGAAGTATCTTTTCATATAAATGGCCTAGACAAAATTTGAGACCACAGAAAATTGACTGATTAATTGTATTACCTACAATATTCAAGGAATCGGTGTGCTTTATCAGCTATTGGTCTAACCATTGTACTCACCGAACTTAGCGAGATTTTGAAATATTTATTTAATTTTTTATTTTTATATTTCATCATTTTCGCATTTGACACTCGAACAGTGAAGACGTGTTTATTTTCTGTGCTCCGAAAATATACAAAATACTCCAAGTGAAAAGTGAATAACTACCAACAACTTACCACAAAAATGTAGCGAAAAGAAGCTCATTGCGATGTGTAATCGCTCATTAAAATACTCCCGACTTTTGAACAACTATTATATTTCAAAGAAAATTAACAAACAAAAACTAAGCCACGAACTCTCACAATAAGTCAAAACGACATTCGCGCTCAACGTCAACAAGAGCAAGAAAAACGTCGTCTCTCATCGATACGAATCAACGCGTATTTCTCATATGTGTCTTCGCAACCCGCGGAAGTTCACGAAATAAATGCAAACGTCGATCGGCCACGATCAATCCCCCCCAACCCGATACATGAACTTAAGCCAACAACGAACGAGTACCGTATTTGGTGAGATTAAATTATTTTATTATTTATCCAAGTAAGGTATTGTGCCCTACTTCTATTCCCTATTTCTTAGATTTACTGCAATTTCTACAATTGCAAAAACTCACTATCTCCTAGTTTGCGCTCTTTTTTTCCTTTTCTTCTCCCTTGTATCCCGCTCTTACTAGTAAGTACAGTGGTTTAAGGCTACTAGTTTTTGTGAAAATAAATCTTTTGTATCAATATATTTTTATATAATTTAAATTGTTTCTTTAATTTAAAAAAAAAAATCTCTTAAATGGAATTTTATAGCATCTGCGCTATAAAATCGTTCAATAAGCCAATTTTCGCGTCCCAGCCTAGCATCCCATGTTGGCTGTGTGAAAACGTAGTACATACTAAATGTGCCGGTTTCACCGCCTCAGTTTCGGATGCAATCTCAAGAAATGCTGGCTTCCACTTTTGCTGCAGTGGATGTCGCGCGGTTCAAAAAGAAATGCGAACGTTCATGCGGCAAACTGAAAACGGTTTTAAAGAGTTGATCGATGGTTTCCGTAAAATCAACGACCAACTCTCTGCGCTGAATTCTCAATTTAGCAGCCTACAGCTGCTAAATGAATCTCTAAAACCGCTATTAGGGACTCCGTATGCAGCCTGATCACCCGACGACCATGCAGCCGCCCATAACTCTTACCATCCCAAGAGCAGGAGTTGGAAACTCACAGGTGGTTTCGGAATGTGACTCCATAATCGAGCATAGCTCGTCTGAATTACCATCCAGGGTATCACTTCAGGTGATTCCTCCGGCACTCGACCTCCCTAAAATCCACTGCTAAGGGTAAACCACCGTCCGGACCCCCGGTACGCACTGATGTCGCGGTTTTACCAACCGTAACACCAAAACTCTTACAGGTGATTCTTCCCTCTAAACACATATTTAGTTCACGGCTGGCCCCTGACACCTCAGACATTGATATCTCGGCTTATATCCAAGCCAAAGCTAAGGCCGTTGTTAGAGTGGAGGACATTAGGAAATTTAAATATACTTACTGGTGGCTTACGTCATCTTTTAAGATACGTGTACCTTTGCCGATGGTCGATACGATCTGTTCGCCCAGCTTTTGGCCGGAGAACATATTCGTACAAGAACATCAGCCGAGTACAGTTAAAAAAAAGTTAATAAGCTTGTGGGAGTTAGACTCCCAAAGCCTAAAAAGCCTGTACCGTCTTAGTCTTCCGTACCCAAACCTTCATTCTCAAAAAACTAACAACATCTATCACCCTTACCTATCAAAATACTAGGGGGTTTCGGAATAAGCTCCCTAAACTGTATTCTGATAGTTTATCTTTTGCCTTCCAGATTGTAGTCTTCACAGAGACCTGGTTAAAGCCGGAGATTTTTAGCTCCGATTTTTACTAGACAGGTACACCACTTACAGACGGGACCGACCACTACGAAGGGGACGAGGAGTCCTAATCTCTGTGGACTCCGACTTCGCTTCTGAAGAGGTTAAGTTACCGAATCTTGGTGATCTTGAATTCTTATGTGTGAAAATCACTATGTAGGTTCAATCTCTGTTCATCACATGGTCATATTTACCACTTTCTTCGGAACCACCTACATACTGGCACTACTTATCTGCCATTCAGCTGGTTTCTAATCGCATGTCCGAAAGTGACCTTCTAGTGACTCTAGGAGAGTTCAATTTACCTGAACTTATCTGTTCAAACATCGAGAATTCACCATCTTTATTACTCTCAACACATGATGATTTTACTGAGGGTATGTTCGACATAACCCTTGGTCAGATAAACCACGTAAGGAATTCTGTAGGTCGGCTTCTAGATCTATGTTTCGTTTCTGATCCAGATGGAATAACCGTTTCCAGAGCCATGCCACTTTCGCTCCTTGAAGATCCTTATCACCCAACGCTTGAGGCGTCAATTGAAACCCTTACTGCTAGCAACCTTCAGTATCGCAATGAAGTTCATAAATCTCGCAAGGAGTTTAAGAAATTTTAAATATATTATTTGATTTCGTTTTAAAATTATCTGCGGCTACTGATTAGGGTATTGCTGATCTATTCGAAACATTCTTTCAAACAACGTATTCACTTCTTTCAATTATGGATCAGCTTTATTCATATAATATTCAATCAGCCAATCTCATTTTCAGACCATTTTTCTCCGAAAACTGTTTGTTATCGGATCCTCTGAAGGTAAAACCAGTCTATATAGCATTGAATGTGTGCAAAAGCCGTTCCTGTTATTTTCACTGAACAATTTGAACAGGGATCTTGACGCTCGTCTTTCGCCGTACCGTTGCAGGCTTTCAATAAAAAAAATTGAGTAAGTGAGAGCTGTCATTCATATTTATGAATGAACGTTACATTTCCCTTTTATCCTCATTACGTTATTGAACATACATCACACCGCTCCTCTAATTAATCGTTTCCGCGGAGGTGTTCACATACTGAACAACATTCTGAAAGTTTTTATTTCAGCGAATTATTTTTAGTTTAATTTTAACTTGCGATTAATTTTTGACGCGCAATAAACAACAATTTTAACAAAGCAATTCGTTGTTTTGCTTTGTAACCATAATCTGCTCACTGATCTTTTGGCTGTCGCATATGAAATGAGCTGGTACAGTTATTATGGCCGTCTTTAAGATCTATTGGGTCAAGCTATCGGTCTGACCTGGTTCTGTTGGGCCTGTCGAGAGATTAAGAAAGAGAATCTTACGATCATGCGGCAAACACGTAATGGTTTCCGGCATGTTCGTAAACAATTCGGCTCATTAAATGACAATTTCTAAATCTCGAATTTTTTTATACCCTGTACCCATTAAAAATGGGTGAAAAGGGTATCATAATATGGGGCAAATGTATGTAACAGGCAGAAGGAAGCATCTCCGACCCCATAAAGTATATATATTCTTGATCAGTATCAACAGCCGAGTCGATATAGCCATGTCCATCTGTCCGTCCGTCCGTCCCTCCGTCCGTCCGTCCGTCCGTCCGTCTGTCCGTATCAACGCCTAGATCTCAGAAACTACAAGAGCTACAGACATGTGCTATATATAGGTAATTACCATACGCAGTACAAGTTTGTTTTTTATTTTGATATTACCCCCGTTCCCTCCCGCAAACAGCAAAAAACTGCCACGACCACGCTCCCCGCAAACCGCAAAAAACTGCCACGCCCACAATTATAAACCTAATGCTATGCAATTCGGCATATGCGTTGGTGCTTATAAAAGCTATCTAATTTTTACATTTGTGCCACATGCATAATCATAATCAAAACATAGTGCTTCCAAAAAAAAACGCGACTGCTCACTTAGAAGAGATATCAAATAATATTCTATACTTAAAAATTCACAGACTCTGGCGCTTAGTGTTGAAGTATCTTTTCATATAAATGGCCTAGAAAAAATTTGAGACCACAGAAAATTGACTGATTAATTGTATTACCTACAATATTCAAGGAATCGGTGTGCTTTATCAGCTATTGGTCTAACCATTGTACTCACCGAACTTAGCGAGATTTTGAAATATTTATTTAATTTTTTATTTTTATATTTCATCATTTTCGCATTTGACACTCGAACAGTGAAGACGTGTTTATTTTCTGTGCTCCGAAAATATACAAAATACTCCAAGTGAAAAGTGAATAACTACCAACAACTTACCACAAAAATGTAGCGAAAAGAAGCTCATTGCGATGTGTAATCGCTCATTAAAATACTCCCGACTTTTGAACAACTATTATATTTCAAAGAAAATTAACAAACAAAAACTAAGCCACGAACTCTCACAATAAGTCAAAACGACATTCGCGCTCAACGTCAACAAGAGCAAGAAAAACGTCGTCTCTCATCGATACGAATCAACGCGTATTTCTCATATGTGTCTTCGCAACCCGCGGAAGTTCACGAAATAAATGCAAACGTCGATCGGCCACGATCAATCCCCCCCAACCCGATACATGAACTTAAGCCAACAACGAACGAGTACCGTATTTGGTGAGATTAAATTATTTTATTATTTATCCAAGTAAGGTATTGTGCCCTACTTCTATTCCCTATTTCTTAGATTTACTGCAATTTCTACAATTGCAAAAACTCACTATCTCCTAGTTTGCGCTCTTTTTTTCCTTTTCTTCTCCCTTGTATCCCGCTCTTACTAGTAAGTACAGTGGTTTAAGGCTACTAGTTTTTGTGAAAATAAATCTTTTGTATCAATATATTTTTATATAATTTAAATTGTTTCTTTAATTTAAAAAAAAAATCTCTTAAATGGAATTTTATAGCATCTGCGCTATAAAATCGTTCAATAAGCCAATTTTCGCGTCCCAGCCTAGCATCCCATGTTGGCTGTGTGAAAACGTAGTACATACTAAATGTGCCGGTTTCACCGCCTCAGTTTCGGATGCAATCTCAAGAAATGCTGGCTTCCACTTTTGCTGCAGTGGATGTCGCGCGGTTCAAAAAGAAATGCGAACATTCATGCAGCAAACTGAAAACGGTTTTAAAGAGTTGATCGATGGTTTCCGTAAAATCAACGACCAACTCTCTGCGCTGAATTCTCAATTTAGCAGCCTACAGCTGCTAAATGAATCTCTAAAACCGCTATTAGGGACTCCGTATGCACTGATATCGCTATTCAGCCTTTTGCCTTCCAGATTGTAGTCTTCACAGAGACCTGGTTAAAGCCGGAGATTTTTAGCTCCGATTTTCCTAGACAGGTACACCACTTACAGACGGGACCGACCACTACGAAGGGGACGAGGAGTCCTAATCTCTGTGGACTCCGACTTCGCTTCTGAAGAGGTTAAGTTACCGAATCTTGGTGATCTTGAATTCTTATGTGTGAAAATCACTATGTAGGTTCAATCTCTGTTCATCACATGGTCATATTTACCACTTTCTTCGGAACCACCTACATACTGGCACTACTTATCTGCCATTCAGCTGGTTTCTAATCGCATGTCCGAAAGTGACCTTCTAGTGACTCTAGGAGAGTTCAATTTACCTGAACTTATCTGTTCAAACATCGAGAATTCACCATCTTTATTACTCTCAACACATGATGATTTTACTGAGGGTATGTTCGACATAACCCTTGGTCAGATAAACCACGTAAGGAATTCTGTAGGTCGGCTTCTAGATCTATGTTTCGTTTCTGATCCAGATGGAATAACCGTTTCCAGAGCCATGCCACTTTCGCTCCTTGAAGATCCTTATCACCCAACGCTTGAGGCGTCGATTGAAACCCTTACTGCTAGCAACTTTCAGTATCGCAATGAAGTTCATAAATCTCGCAAGGAGTTTAAGAAATTTTAAATATATTATTTGATTTCGTTTTAAAATTTATCTGCGACTACTGATTAGGGTATTGCTGATCTAATCGAAACATTCTTTCAAACAACGTATTCACTTCTTTCAATTATGGATCAGCTTTATTCATATAATATTCAATCAGCCAATCTCATTTTCAGACCATTTTTCTCCGAAAACTGTTTGTTATCGGATCCTCTGAAGGTAAAACCAGTCTATATAGCATTGAATGTGTGCAAAAGCCGTTCCTGTTATTTTCACTGAACAATTTGAACAGGGATCTTGACGCTCGTCTTTCGCCGTACCGTTGCAGGCTTTCAATAAAAAAAATTGAGTAAGTGAGAGCTGTCATTCATATTTATGAATGAACGTTACATTTCCCTTTTATCCTCATTACGTTATTGAACATACATCACACCGCTCCTCTAATTAATCGTTTCCGCGGAGGTGTTCACATACTGAACAACATTCTGAAAGTTTTTATTTCAGCGAATTATTTTTAGTTTAATTTTAACTTGCGATTAATTTTTGACGCGCAATAAACAACAATTTTAACAAAGCAATTCGTTGTTTTGCTTTGTAACCATAATCTGCTCACTGATCTTTTGGCTGTCGCATATGAAATGAGCTGGTACAGTTATTATGGCCGTCTTTAAGATCTATTGGGTCAAGCTATCGGTCTGACCTGGTTCTGTTGGGCCTGTCGAGAGATTAAGAAAGAGAATCTTACGATCATGCGGCAAACACGTAATGGTTTCCGGCATGTTCGTAAACAATTCGGCTCATTAAATGACAATTTCTAAATCTCGAATTTTTTATACCCTGTACCCATTAAAAATGGGTGAAAAGGGTATCATAATATGGGGCAAATGTATGTAACAGGCAGAAAGAAGCATCTCCGACCCCATAAAGTATATATATTCTTGATCAGTAACAACAGCCGAGTCGATATAGCCATGTCCATCTGTCCGTCCGTCCGTCCGTCTGTCCATATCAACGCCTAGATCTCAGGAACTACAAGAGCTACAGACATGTGCCATATATCGTTGGATAGGTAATTACCATACGCAGTACAAGTTTGTTTTTTATTTTGATATTACCCCCGTTCCCCCCCGCAAACAGAAAAAAACTGCCACGACCACGCTCCCCGCAAACCGCAAAAAACTGCCACGCCCACAATTATAAACCTAATGATATGCAATTCGGCATATGCGTTGGTGCTTATAAAAGCTATCTAATTTTTACATTTGAACCAAATGGGATAAGAAACACGGAAGTTATGCCACATGCATAATCTATGGCAAGGGAAGCAGAAGCGCAGCAAAACACGCATTGCGCGTTTCTAATGGTTTGGTAAATTCTCTAATTGGCCTTATTGGAAAAGATAGCTTTTATATAATTCCCCTCATAGGAGATACTATTAATGAAATCAAACTTCAAACGAAAACGGAGGAAAACTACAGAAAAGTCACAAACTATCTTACTGCAAACCAAACATGCTTTAACACCTACCAGTTTAAAAGTAGCAAGGGTCTACAAGTAGTACTGAAGGGCATTGACCCTGATGTAAAGCCCGAAAAGTTAGCTGAGGCGCTAAAGGAAAAGGAATTTTGCGCCAAAAGCGTACACAATATCAAAAACAGAAACAGGTAGCCGCAACCACTCTTTAAGATTGAGCTTGAACCAGAAAACAAGCACCATAATAAAAACGAGGTTCATCCAATTTATAAACTCCAGCTCCTTCTGCACCGTAGGATTACAGTAGAAGAGCCGCATAAACGTAACGCTCCTGTTCAATGTATGAACTGCCAAGAATACGGCCATACGAGATCGTATTGCACACTTCGCCCAGTGTGTGTAGTCTGTAGAGATCTCCACGTCTCCACACACTGCCAAGCTAATAAAGAAAATGCAAGTGCGGTAACGAACTGGCTACGGTATAAAAAATATATAAGTTCACACATTGAGCTAAACCCAAAACTCAATACTGAACCTGATATAGTGAGCTGCACAGGAACACTGGAATCCATTCTTACGGAAGCAGACCAAATGCAACACCTAAAATCACAAACGTTACAATTAATCCGAATAAGACTAACGCACAAATCGAGCAACTCGTCCACGCAAAACGACGCTTACGTAGAGAATGGAAATCTTCAAGATCAACATCTGCAAAACAAAAGCTAAAAATAGCCACACGGAAGCTGACCAACGCTCTGAAACAAGAGGAAGAATACGCTCAGAGCCGATATATAGAGCAACTTTTACCAACAGGTATTAAACATAAGTCACTGTGGAGAGCCCACCCAACCCTTCGCCCACCGACTGAAACCGTTTTGCCCATAAGGAATTACTCAGGCGGCTGGGCACGTAGTGATGCAGACAGAGCCACCACATTTGCCGCTCACCTACAAAATGTATTTACGCCAAACGAGGCTACTAGCACATTTGCGCTACCGACTTCAACCGCAAACTGCAACCAGCAACACACCCCAATTTTGTTTCGTCCAAAAGAAATATCTAACATAATTAAAGAAAATCTCAGCCCGAAAAAATCCCCCGGCTACGACCTTATTACCCTGGAAATGATCATCGAGCTGCCACATTCTGTAGTTCGGTACATAACGCAGCTCTTTAATGCCATCACAAAACTTGGCTACTTTCCACAACGATGGAAGAGATCGATTATCATAATGATTCCGAAGCCTGGTAAGGACCACACAGTTCCCTCATCCTACAGACTAATAAGTCTACTCTCATGTATATCGAAACTATTCGAAAAATGCCTGCTAATCCGACTGAATCCACACCTGAGAGCCCACAATATAATCCCAGCCCATCAATTTGGCTTTCGCGAAAGCCACGGAACCATTGAACAGGTGAATTGAACAACAGCGGAGGTAAGAACTGCATTTGAAAATCGAGAATACTGTACAGCCGTATTTCTAGATGTATCCCAAGAATTCGACAGAGTCTGGCTAGACGGCCTAATGTTTAAAGTTAAAACAGCTCTACCCGAAAGCACACACAAACTTCTAAAGTCATACCTATATGACAGAAAGTTTGCAGTGCGGTGCAACACTGCTACTTCCACTGACCACGAAATTAAGGCCGGAGTCCCCCAAGGTAGCATTCTTGGGCCAACTTTATACCTCATCTATACCGCTGACATTCCTGCAATAGTCGGCTAACAGTGTCCACGTTTGCCGACGATACAGCTATCCTTAGCCGTTCAAGGTCCCCAATCCAAGCTACAGCACAGCTGGCATTGCACCTCATAGACACTGAGAAGTGGCTCTCTGACTGGCGAATAAAAGTAAACGAGGAAAAATGCAAGCACGTGACATTTACGCTGAACAGACAAGATAGCCCACAACTTTTGTTGAACAACTTACCACTCCCGAAAGCAGATGAGGTAACGTACCTAGGAGTACACCTCGACAGAAGACTGACATGGGGCATCTTAAGCTCAAAGCGAACAACTTTCACTGGCTCATCAACGCTGGCTCTCCACTCAGCCTGGACCACAAGGTCTTACTCTACAATGCAGTATTGAAACCCATCTGGACCTATGGTGCACAGCTATGGGGCAACGCCAGCAACAGCAATATTGACATCATACAGCGAGCACAATCAAAGATTCTGAGATCACTGGGGAACCGTGCTACGTTCGGAACGGAAACATCCAAAGAGACTTAAATATTCCACCAGTCACCAATGAAATCACAGAGCTTATGAAAAATATCATAGCAAGCTTTCCTCGCACCCCAACCACCTACCGAGAAATCTAACCCAGCTCAGCAATCGTTCCCGTCTCCGACGAAGGGAGCTACCAACCCAGCGAAGAAATTTTTAGGGACGCTTAATCTCGGAACAGTTGGAAAAAAAACAACTGTTTAAAAATTATTATTACTTAAGATTTTTAAATTTATTGTTAGATCTTATTTAAGAGGATTCAATATATAAAAGCAGAGTTAATATAAAAAAAAAAGCCTGTCGAAATTAAAGTCACAAAGCCTTAAAACGCTGCACCCTCATCTTCTTTACCAAAATCTTCTTTCTGAAAAAACTACCAACATGTATTACTCTTACCTATTAAAGTTCTAGGGGGCTTCGGAGTAAACTCCGTAAACTTTACTCTGATAGTTCTGTATCAAAGTTAATATGCTTTATTGAACCTGGTTAAAGCCGGAGATTTTTAGCTCCGACGTATTTAGAGACAGGTACACCACTTACAGGCGTGACCGACCACTACAAAGAGGAGGAGGAATCATAATCTCTGTGGATTCCGACTTCGCTTCTGAAGAGGTGAAGTTACCGAATCTTGGTGATCGAGAATTCCTATGTGTGATAATCACTATGTAGGTTCAATCACTGTTTATCACATGCTTATACTTACCACCTTCTTCGGAACCGTCTACATACTGGCACCATTTATCTGCCATTCAGTTGATTTCTAATCGCATGTCCGACAGTGACCTTCTAGTGACTCCAGGAGACTTTTATTTACCTGAACTTATCTGGTCAAACATCGAGAATTCACCATCTTTATCAATTTCAACACACCACGATTTTACTGAGGGTATGTTCGACATATCAATCGGTCAAATAAACCATATAAGAAATTCTTTCCGCCTTCTAGATCTATGTTTCGTTTCTGATCCAGATGAAATAACCTTTTCCAGAACCTTACCACCCAACACTTGAGGTGTCCATTGAAACCCTTACTGCTAGCAATCTCCAGTCTCGCCATGGAGCTCATAAAACTCGCTGCTGTAATGCTTACTTTTAAAGAATAAGCACCTTAATTTATAAATTTGATTGGTCCGATCTCTGAAAATGCACCGATATTAATATCGCTTTAGAAACATTCTACAAAACGCTTAACGCTTTCGTCGACTCTTGCATGCCATGGAAGTATCCATTCGCCTCAACTGATCCGCCTTGGCTTACAAGGAATCTTAAAAACTTAAAATATATTAAAAACAGACTCATTAAGAGGATACATATAAAAAAAACTGGCTGCGTTGTAACTTTTTCAAGGTACTTAGTGGCTCGGTCAAACTTCATCGCGCATAATGCTGAGTGTTATAAGAACTATATTTACCGCTGCCGGATCTAGTCACAGGATCCGAAGCAGTTTTATAATTTGGTTCACAAAAGCGTAAACATGTATCTTCTCTCCCCCCTCCCCCCCCCCCACAACCTTATTTATGAATTATTATGTATATTAAACAAGTGACAAAAGTTATCTTCGGCTTTCCGAAGATGGTACACCCTTGCAGATCTTTACAAAATTGAAATAAGTACTTATGTAAAAATCAGAAGACTTTTTAAAATTATTGGTATGGCTATGTCAAATGAATAATCGTTTGTATGATTAATCGTTTGTATGGCAGCTATATATGTAACATGAAGTAAGGCTGAATGCTGGCAGCAACCCGGTTGGCAGCGCTGTTGAGCAGCAACATGATTGTCGGTAATCGAAGTTATCGACAATCAGTCATCGAAGGAACGATCGCAAGGCAGCAGTGGAGTCGAGTAGAAGTCAGCGTTGCAGTCAGTCGAGTTCTCAGCAGCAGTCGTTCGGTCGCAAACTAAGAATACTTTCTATAATTACCGCATTTAGAATTAAAATAATAATAAACAATAATAATAAACAATCTTACATGGGGGCTCGTCCAGTCCTAAATCGGTTATATGAAGGTGCAGTTGTTTAAAGAAAAAAGACATTGTTGTGTGCGTGGGTATAGTCTTTAAAAGTTGTAAAGTTGTGGCTATATCTATTGCATTTAAAGTTGAAAAATCAGTTGTACAGATTTTGTTTGAACACAAGTCGGTAAAAGTCGGGAAAGCTGCTAGAGAGAACTGATAAAGTTGAAATTGTCGTGTGCGTGGATTTAGTCTTTAAAGTTGTAAAGTTGTGGCTACGTCTACTGCATTGCAAGTTGAAAAAATCGGTTGAACTCATACAGACTCAAGTCGTTTTGCTGTTGTGGAATTTAAAACAATTAAATTGCAAAGGTGGTGAAATTCGTTTCTAACGAAAATCAAAATTTGTCTTTTAACCGGTGGCGCCGTCTGCAAAATCGACTACCGTCGCGCCGTTAGAACATTGTCGTTGTTTGCTGGTGTTAGTGCCTTGTCGCGGAATGCTCACACGTACACCACCTACAAATAAAAAACTTAACACCGACCAAATACAAGCAATTCTAGAGAACGAAAGCGAGGACGAAAGCAGAAAAGAAAAAATGAACGAAGAAGATCAAAAGTTGGCGCTTGTAGGAAAAGCAGAGGCAAAGAAGCAGAATGAAGACGCTAGTGCTAAAGTCGAAGAGAAATTTGAACAAATGATGAATACTCTAACCCAGAGCATGTTGGCAAAATCTAGACAACAGGGGCAAGTAATTATCGCTGCAGAAAAATTTGAAAAAGTTGTAAGTGACTGTGATGGCAAATCAATTTCTATTAAAAAATGGTTTGAAATTTTTGAGAAAAATGCCGAGGCATATGAACTTTCGGAGAAACAAAAATATGTTCAAGCCAGAAGTAAGATGATTGGATCAGCAGAACTTTTCTTAGAATCTGAATGTGTCAGTGGATACACTGAACTCAAAGAGTTACTAATTGAAGAATTTTCAGGCAGCTATAATAGCGCCGTTATTCACAAAAAGTTGCAAGACAGGAAGAAGAAGAGGGAGGAAACTCTACACGACTATTTGTTACAAATGAAGAAAATAGCAGCCTTAGGTGAAGTTGAAACAGTTGCTTTGATAACTCATATCGTAAACGGCCTCGACATTAAAAATGAGTATAAGGGTGCTATGCTCCGTTGTAAAACTCTTAAGGAATTAAAGCAAGAATTTGAAATCTACGAGAGTCTGAATATTGTTGACAAGCCGAATATTCAACCAAAACCAAAGCAAATTACACAAGGTGTAAAAGCAGATCACTGCTTCCACTGTGGTTCGAGGGAACACAAACGAAAGGATTGTACACTTCCTACCAAATGTTTCAGCTGTAATCAAGAGGGCCATATCTCAAGCAAGTGTCCGAAAAAAGCAAACAGCATGCGCATTCACGTTGATAGTGCACGAACAAAGCCAGTAATCATAAATGGGATTATCATCAACTGTCTGGTGGACACAGGATCAGATGTGACCATAATTAAAGAAGCTATATTCAAGAAGATGAAAGATGTTGATTTAAACCGCACTGCAACAGTATTGCGAGGTTTGGGAAATGCCTCAACACAGCCGATTGGATGCTTCAGAGCATTAATCAAGACCGACCAGGTGGAAGCAAGCCACAACGTTTTAGTCGTCCACGATTCTAAATTCAGTTGCGATGGAATAGTGGGACACGATTTTATCAGCAAGTTTCGTCTTATCTGTAGTGCAGAAGGCTATACTTTTCTTGACCTGGAAGCAGATAAAAAACAAGCGGTTGAGTATTCCCAAATGTTTAATATTTGTGAAGAATCTTCTTTTACAGTAGCACCACAATACCGAGAAGACGTTGAACGCATGATAGAGAGAACATACGAAACACCACCCAAGCAGATAAAGCAATGTCCAGTCGAACTCAAAATTATTCCTGATGGCGTGATTAAACCCTTTCGCCATGCGCACACCCGACTATCTGAAGAAGAAGCTATAGCTGTAAAGAAGCAGGTAGAGGAATGGGTCGAGCAGTCAATCGTCCGTAAATCTACATCAAATGTTGCCAGTCGCATAGTCGTTGTCAAGAAAAAGGATGGTACCCTACGCGTTTGCGTGGAATATAGAAAATTGAACACCATGGTTCTGATGGATTGTTTTCCGGTACCAATAATGGAGGAGGTGCTTGAAAAACTGCAGAGTGCCAAATGGTTTACAACCATGGACTTACAGAACGGATTTTTTCATGTGGCCGTAGAAGAAGCCAGCAAGCCGTACACAGCATTTGTTACCCGAGAAGGCTTATTCGAGTTTAACAAAGCGCCCTTTGGCTTTAAGAATTCCCCAGCAGCGTTTATACGGTTCGTTCAATTTATTTTTCAAGAACTAATCAATTCCAATATAATGCAGCTATATATGGATGACATAATTGTATATGCCGCTACCCCAGAAGAATGCATGGAAAAGACGGAAATGGTACTTAAGAGAGCTGCAGAATTTGGTCTAAAAATAAAATGGAAGAAGTGCAACTTTATGCAGAGGCGAATTCATTTCCTGGGACATATTATCGAAGGTGGACAAATATGCCCTGGAAAAGAGAAAACATCAGCAGTAAATTCCTTTGGAACACCTCAGAATGTAAAAGCCGTTCAAGGATTTCTGGGTCTCACAGGATTCTTCAGAAAATTCATACCTGGATACGCCCAAATTGCGAGACCACTGACTGACCTATTAAAAAAAGATGCCATTTTCAACATTGGACCAGTAGAGCAGCAGTCGCTGAATAAGCTGAAAGAGATTCTGGTAAACGAACCAGTATTGAGGATCTACTCACGAGAAGCAGAAACCGAACTTCATACAGATGCCTCTAAGGACGGGTTAGGAGCCGTTTTATTGCAGAAGTTCGAAGGCAGTTTTCACCCAGTCTGCTTTTGGAGCAGAAAAACTACAAAAGCCGAATCAAATCGTCATAGTTACTACCTTGAAGTAAAAGCCGCATACTTAGCTCTGAAAAAGTTCAGACACTATTTATCAGCAGCAGTCGTTCGGTCGCAAACTAAGAATACTTTCTATAATTACCGCATTTAGAATTAAAATAATAATAAACAATAATAATAAACAATCTTACATATATATAGTGCTCCGATCCGACCGATTCTTAAACTTGATCTGCGTGCAACAGAAATAATGATCTGGTAAAAATTTCAAAACGCTAGCTTTAAAACTACTGTTTATTTTTTGCATAGGAACAGACGGACATGGCTATATCGACTCGGCTGTTGATGCTGATCAAGAATATATATACTTTGTGGGGTCGGAGATACTTCCTTTAATGCGTTACACATTTCTGTACAAAATTATAATACCCTCTGCAAGGGTATAAAAACAGACTCATTAAGAGATATAAAAAAACTGGCAGTTCTTAGTTCGTTTGAGAATTTATCGGCGACTACTGATCAGGGTATCAGGGTATTGCCGATCTGTTCGAAACATTCTTTCAAACAACGTATTTACTTCCTACATTTATGGATCAGCCTTATTCACACAATATTCAACCAGCCAATCTTATTTTCAGACCATTTTGTCCGAAAGCAGTGTTTTATCTTCTGAGGGTAAAACTAGTGTTCGCCAGGTCCTTATTGTGTTTCAGTCTGTCTTCCAAAAATAGTCTTCCTATCTCTGGAAACTACATATGTGGAAGGAATCTTAAAAAAAAGAAGGAATAATAAAAAAGGAAAAAAATCCAATTGTAATTCGAAATTCCAAAACATTTTTGAAAAATTGGTCACACCACATCTGCAACACCTCCGCAGTTCTATTTTTTCGTTATGCCAACATGGTTTTACAAAGCGTCGCTCCATCACCACAAACCTCTTGGAGCTGACATCCTTTATTACAGATGGCTTTCGTAATTAACAGATGTTAACTACACGTATTTCAGCACCGCATTTGACTCTGTTAACCACTCACTCCTTTAGAGTATACTCAATCTATTGTGAATTCACTCACACCTTCTTAAAGATGTACACTCTCGTCTTATCAAGCGACATCGGGAGTCCACCAAGGAAGCCATCTGGGGCCATTACTTAATGTAACATCTCAAAATGTATGCATGTGTCTTTTAGCTCGACCCCTAACCAGGACACATACTTTTTCTATGGGGTTTTCTTAGAAAGATTAACTCGGGATAATGATCTTGGTATCCTATTTGATATTATTCTTAAATGTTCCGATCATATTTCCACGATGATTAATAAAGCCAAGGGTGTGCTTGCATACAAGGTCCTCTATACCGTTACTTTATTTTGCACTTCCTCTACTATCAAATATTTTATTCTCACCTACCTTTCAGAGCAACAAACGCACTCCACTTCTTCCTCGTAATCATTTCTATACTTTATTTTCTGGTATCCATCCATGCTATTCGAACCGTACCATAAACGACAGCGCCCGTCGATCGGTTGAGCAGGAAGTGGGCTCTACGTTATGCATAGGGAGGCGCAAAAGAAAATTGGAGGTTGTTCCCCCAAGTGGTTCACAGAGAACAACATAAATAACAAGTGAGAAAAGTTATCTTCGGCTTGCCGAAGATGGTA
Organism: Drosophila merina; assembly: GCA_035047645.1. Classification (NCBI taxonomy): domain Eukaryota; kingdom Metazoa; phylum Arthropoda; class Insecta; order Diptera; family Drosophilidae; genus Drosophila; species Drosophila merina. The sequence continues at coordinate 20,536,428 of JAWNPH010000089.1, read as the reverse complement.
TACCCTTGAAAACAAAAAAGTTTTTCATACAAAGCCTTGTTTTCATATCGGTCATTTGTATGGCAGCTATATGATATAGTAGTCCGATCCGGACCAAACTTTCACAAATCGTGTATGGCTATATCAAATGAATAAATGTTAAATTAAATTGCAATAGCTTGGAAAACAAAAAAGTTTTTCATACAAAGACTTGTTTTCATATCGGTCGTTTGTATGGCAGCTATATGATATAGTGGTCTGATCCGGACCAAACTTTCACAAATCATGTATAGCTATGTCAAATGAATAAATTTTGAATTCAGTTGCAATAGCTTGGAAAACAAAAAAGTTTCCCATACAAAGACTTGTTTTCATATCGGTCGTTTGTATGGCAGCTATATGATATAGTGGTCCGATCCGACCGATTCTTAAACTTGATCTGCGTGCAACAAAAATAATGATCTGGTAAAAATTTCAAAACGCTAGCTTTAAAACTACTGTCTATTTTTTGCATAGAAACAGACGGACAGACGGACAGACGGACAGACGGACATGGCTATATCGACTCGGCTGTTGATGCTGATCAAGAATATATATACTTTGTGGGGTCGGAGATGCTTCCTTTAATGCGTTACACATTTCTGGACAAAATTATAATACCCTTTTTCAAGGGTATAAAAAGTTGTTGGAAATTAAAAAAAAAATTTTCGATAAATTTGTGGTTGTGTCCGTGGCCATACAACGGACAGAAATTTAAATTACTTAATTATATTTACTTTATAAGTAGAAACAGTTAAGAAGAAATGATAAAAATATTATATAATATAAAGCAGCTAAAGAAAAGGCAGTTAGGGATATTGCTAGAAAACAGCTCAATACTTTGGAAATTTGAAACGGATTAAACAATTTTTCAAATAAAAGAGGACAAAAATTCCTATATAGAGCTGATGGCAAGTAAAAACCAAGAGAGTGTAGCTCTAAAGGTAGAAGAAAAAAGTAGACGACTTACCTACCCTATTAAATATAAAGGTACCGATCTGGAGGTTCCAAAAATTGGGACCATCTTTTTTTATATCTTTAAGCAGCTAGTGCGTTTAAGGGTAGATTTAAGCTCATTTTTGAAGCTAAGCTAACTTAAAAGTGCTTTGAAAGGGGAAGCTAGAAATTTTTTTCCCATTTATTGCTATTCTGATATAACTATGAGGCAGGTACGCGTAGGTACGAGAATAATATGGGGCTTCCAAAACTCAGAGTTAGATTGCAACTGCTTGACAATAGTATGAGAACAATGTTAAAATATCAATGAAACCCAGACTCTGAGAGACATCTGGGAATTTTTAAATCAATGTTTAAGTTCGTTGTCCTCAGTAGTGGAAGCAATTTCTGTGGAAAAGGAGTTTATGGGGTTAGGGGTAGTCCAAATTTTAGGGCGCTAGGGAACTTTAAGACGCTCAGGAGAAGGTTTCTAGCGGCAGCTGCAAGAAAATTCTAAATCTAATCTCAAACTTTCTCTTTCTTAATGATGCCTATTAAAAAAAAAATTCAAAATTATAAAATGTTAATGCAATTATTTTACCGAAATTAACACAAAATCTTTCTGAAAATAAGACAAATATAAACAAACAGGAACGGAAAGAATTTTCGTTAGCTTATTTAGATAGACCACGTGGTATTGATAAAAAATAGGGTCTGATTTATACGCATAAATTATTAAATACATGTACATATTAAACTTAATAAGTCAAATACAAGTCCCAATAGATCCGCATATCTCGCATAATCATAAATTATGTAAGAAAATTAAAAACAAAGAATAAACTATTAGCTATTACATATATACAGAACTTATGAAAAAACGCTGACAAATGTTATATGTTATTTCCTTTTTTTTTTTTTCTATAACTATTTATTGATGCATACAGGGTATCTTAAAACCCCTTGGTGACCTTGGCATCTATTAATATGCACAAAAACTATACACACCTTCCTGGCCCTTGCAGGATATTCAAATACCAACTTGAACATGAAATATTATTGTTTTCAAAATATACAAAATATGAATAAGTTACTGTCTACTTTATATGAAGAAGTAAGAAACAAGAATTAAAAGAAAAAAATTTTGGGGCCTTTGTTTAAAGCAATCCACACCTTTATGACCCTTGGCAGAATGTTCAATCATTGAACATGTGTAAAAGTTAACACGATTAATAAGTATCATGTAAGTCGGAATAAATCTTGGCTGATTATTGTATAACTCTTGTGGTTTTATATGCAGATTCAGCATAAAAGCCGTTATACTGAACGGGCCGTGCCTGGTTCCCGTTGCTTTCACCGGTGGTGAGATATGCTAGTCGGCCTTGCTGTCTGAACTTAGCTTAGGTAGAGATAATAAAAGTTCAGTTCGATTTTTATTGTAATTAAGAGCGATAGCTAATAAAATGTTATTGAATTGGTTATCAAGCCTAAAGGGCAGATAATAACGGATAGAAGTACTCCGATCAAATCCTGCACATAATCAGGAACAGCGCTGAGCTCACAGCGAGTCGGTCAGCGTAGATTGTTTTAAAACATGTTCGATAAAGATCGGATGCAAATTGACGGAATTGACAGCTGCCGTTTAACGCAATTTGCAGCATGAGCTTCAAGATGTCGCAAAGGAAGTTTTTATAACGGCAAATATCCCCGTCATTTTCAATAGCTGCATTAACATATTGTATTTGTGTTGCGTAGATTGTTTCAAAACATATTTGGTGAAGATCGGATGCAAATTGACGGATTTATCAGCTGCAGTTTGACGCAATTCGCAGTATATGCAAACTTAAAGATGTCGCAAAGGAAGCTAGTATACGGGAAATATCTCTGCCATTTTCTATAGCTTCGTCACAAATAATGCCTGTTTTTTGTGTTGATACGTAGATTGTTTTTAAAACATGTTTCATGAAGATCGGATGCAAATTGACGTATTTAATAACTAACTCAATTTACAGCATATGCAAGCTTCAATATGTTGCAAAGACATTTTGTGAAACTGCAAATATCTCCTCCGTTTTCTATAGCTCAGTCAGAAAATCATTGAGAAAGGAACCAGTTTGATTTATTATACCCTTGCAAAGGGTATTATAATTTTGTCCAGAAATGTGTATGTGTAACCCATTAAAGGAAGCATCTCCGACCCCACAAAGTATATATATTCATGATCAGCATCAACAGCCGAGTCGATATAGCCATGTCCGTCGGTCCGTCTGTCCGTCTGTTTCTATGCAAAAAATAGACAGTAGTTTCAAAGCTAGCGTCACCAGATCATTATTTTTGTTGCACGCAGATCAAGTTTAAAAATTGTTCGGATCGGACCACTATATCATATAGCTGCCATACAAACGATCAATCAGATTTCAAGTCTTTGTATAGAAAACTTTTTTCTTTTCCAAGCTATCGCAACCGAATTCAACATTTATTCATTTGACATAGCCATACACGATTGTTAAAAGTTTGGTCCGGATCGGACCACTGTATCATATAGCTGCCACACAAACGACCGATATGAAAACAAGTCTTTGTATGGAAAACTTTTTTGTTTTCCAAGCTATCGCAACCGAATTCAACATTTATACCAAAATAATACCATTAACCAAATTTTATTATTTCATCGAGAAAAATAACAAAAAAATAAAAAATTGATTTTCAAGAGAAAGTATGGTCGATCGAATCCGAGATGTCGGACGTCGCTGAGTTACGAGCCAAGATTACTTTTAGACAGTTGGAGTCTATATCAGTTTCAGGTACTGTTAGCTTACAAGAGCTACCACGAACAGCGTGCTTCTTTTAGAGCATGCCCCCGCCTAGACGTAGGAAGCGGGTCCGTACCGACTCTGATAAAGAATATACAAACAAGAAAAAGAGCAAGGAAACCTCTTCCCTTGTGTCTCCGACAAAAACTCCCTCGTCCTCAACTGGCCGTCACAACAATCGATTTGCAACTTTAGCTGAGGAGATTAGCCCTGTTGACGAGATGGAGACTTTCGAGGAAGCTATTGAAAGCAACGCAGAAATATGTTCGAATAATGTCCAGCCGCGTCAAACTGCAACTCCAAAACCACCTCATTATTTTTTTTTTCCCACGTAAATAACATCGGAACTCTAGAAAGCTTCCTTAACCAAGCAATCCCAGCGGGAAAATAAGGCTACTCGAAGCAAAAACATAGCTCAATGTTACAACTGCCAAAATTTTGGCCACATCCGAAATTGTTGTTTCTTAAAGAAAACTAGTGGAAATTGTGCGGGATAGCATCCTACCAACTCAAAAAAATGCTAGGCCCAGCTTAACAAACAGTACACATGCGCAAACTGCATGGAGAATCATCCTGCCAGTTTCAAAGGCTGCAAAATCAGAATGAAATTAACCAAAAAAATTAAACCCAGGAATTAGATCTCCCAACCTCAAGAATAATGAAGAGTTTGAAAGCCACCGCGCAGAAGTAACGATCACCCCGACTGTCAGAAACAGATGTTCGTATGCAGACATAGTAAGGACCAGTACTCGAAACAACTCCAGCGTTCCAGCTAAACAAAACTGGACTGTAAGTGGCGAGAATTGCAGCTCTAACAAGAAATATTCTTCTGTAGAGAAGGCTATCCAGGATATTAAAGATAGATTATAGATATCAAAGCAAACAAGGCTTTTCGAGAAATAGTTCAAGTTCTGATAGGTAAAAAATGATGGTCTCTACTTTAAAGCTCGGATTATGGAACGCCAAAGGAATTGTACAGAAAAATGAAAGAACTTAAACTTTTTCTTATTGCTCACTCCATAGATATCATTTTAGTTACAGAGACTCATATGCGTCCGAGACTAAAAGTATACCTCCCAGGCTATGAACAATACTACGCGAACCACCCAAGTAACAACGCCAGAGGAAGCTCAGCAATATTTATTAAAACTCTAATCAGCCACAGACAAAATGAGCCAATAATGCGAACTGACTCCCAGATAACCAGCCTCGTTGTACCAACGAGTGTTGATATCTTCCAAATAACTTCTTTGTATCTTCCTCCCAACGAGCCCCGGACCAAAAACGACTTCGACCAACTACCAATCGCATTGGACCCTAAATGTATAGCAGGAGGCGATTACAATGCAAAGCACCAAGGGTGAGGCAACCTTAGGGCATGCAGTCGAGTAACATGAGGCCATCGCTCTAGCCTAGTTTTAGCTATAGGTGATACTACCTCTTATCCATCTAACATTAGACTGACCACGACAGCCTTGGACTTCTTTATAATAAAGGGGTGGTAATAAACAAATTTTCAATCGCAACAAACTACGATTTGTCTTCGGACCACTTGCCAGTACTAGCAACACTTAGGCACACTCCCCAATACAAAACCATAAAGAGAACTATTCTATTACCCGGCTATTAAGTATAAAAATTCAAAGATACCTTGGACAGAAGCATTAATGCAATCATCGACATTAACCATCCAGAAGACATCGAAGATGCGGTAGAGATCTTCATGGACAAAATACAGTTAGCCGCGACACTTACTGCCCCAAGAAGTAGAAATTTACCCATCCTGAATAGACACAATATGCTCTGACAAAATGCGTTAGACCTCATACGACTAAAACGAAGAGCAAGACGAGAATTTTCAAGAACAGGAGACATCCGTGGTCTTACTATTTAAATCATTCTGAAGCTGGGACACTTTCCAAGGAAGTGGAAATCCGCAATCATAACTATGATGCCAAAGCCTGGCAAGGAACCTACTGAAGAGAGTCATATAGGCCCATTAGTCTTTTACCTGCGCTGGGAAAAATGATGGAAACGGTATTACTGGATCGCATCCTCAGATTGAGTAGCGTGAGCAAAGCTATTCCTCAATGGCAATTCAGTTTCCGAAAAAGTCATGGCACACCCGAACAGCTTCACCGGGTGACCAACTTTGCCTTAGAGGCAATGGAGAAAACAAGATGTACACAGTAACAGTATTTACGGACATACAAAGAGTTTGGCATGACGGCCTTCTATCGAAGCTAAAAACGCTCTTGACGCCGCAATTATTTATACTAATTGAAAGTTTTCTTGCAGAAAGAATATTTAGTGTGGTTGTTGGCGAAAAATCATCACAGCGATTCATCTTGGCAGGTGTTCCCCAAGGTAGTGTGCTGGGCCCGACCTTGTATTCGCTGTACACTTCCGACATGCCGGAGTCCTGGTGCTGTACGGAACTTGAAGATGAAGACAAACAATGGAATGGAAAATAGGAATTAATTGCAGCAAATGTGCTGCGTAACATTCGACAAAAGGCCTTTGAAGTAACCAGAAATTACAATGCTTGGCTCCACACTTCAACACAAGACCCACTACAAATAACTTGGTGTGATTTCGGACAGAGGATTAACTTTCCAAAGGCACAAAACTTTAATTAAACAGGCTGTGCTTTCAAAGGATACAAAAATGTCATGGCTCCTTTCGCCGACAAACAAACTTTCGTTGACAAATAAAGTCCGCATCTATAAATCCATTTTGAGCCAAATTTGGAAGTATGGTATGGAAGTATACCGAATTACAAGTAAACCAAACCTGAACAAAGTAGGAGTTGCGCAAAGCAAGATAATCAGATCTATTTGTAACGCGCCCTGGTACATGAGAACAAAAGACATAGGGAGGGACCTTAACATAGCCAAGATAGGCGATGTATGTAGGACACACGCGGAAAGATACTTAAGACGTCTTGGCCTCCACCCCAACACATCAAGAAGAAGGCTTACCCACCTCCCACAAAAGAAGATTAAAGAATTATTACCCCCAAGATCTTCCTTCCAGATTTGTCTACAAAAAAATAATTGTATTGTAAAATAATATAATAGTATAATAATTTAATGTAATGTAAATGTTAATAGTAAGTTACTAGATGTGCATTATGTATTGCCATACCTTTGGGTAATCAATTTGTATGTACAACCTGTAACGCTGCCACATAGGTAACAGTAAACATGTTAACTTAAATAATAAAAATTTTGACCATGCAAAACAACAAACAAAAAGTTTTCTATTTCTGTCGATACGTAGATTGTTTTAAGACATGTTTGATTAAGATCGGATGCAAAGTGGCTTTTTTTAGCTGCCGTTTGACACAATTCGCAGCATATGCTAATTTCAAGATGTCTCAAAGGAAGTTTGTATAACGGCTAATATCCCTGCCGTTTTTTATTGCTTCGTCACAAATTATGCCCTATTTTATTTGTGTCGATACGTAGATTGTCTTAAAACATATTTGATGAAGATCGGATGCAAATTGACGGATTTATCAGCTGCCGTTTGACGCAATTTTCAGCATTTACAAGCTTCAATATGTCGCAAAGGAAGTTTGTATAACGGCAAATATCTCCACCATTTCCTATCGCTGTATTACATATAATGCCTTATTAAATTTGTGTTAATACGTAGACTGTTTTAAAAAATATGTGGTGAAGATCGTATGCAAATTGACGAATTTATGTCAAACGGCAGCTTGTTTGACGCAATTCGTAGCATATGCAAACTTCAAGATGTCGCAAAGGAAGTTTGTATAACGGCAAATATCTTCGCCATTTTCTATTGCTTCGTCACAAATAATGTCTCATTATCAGTCGTCGACTAACCTTTCAGCCGATCGGTTGTGTGCTCCCACTAACGTCAAAGCAAATTATAATGTAGCTCAAAGCTTTCTCAACTTCTAAACGCACATTTATAAAAATAGCAAAAAATCAAGTTAATCCCTCAAACCAAAATTGCCCAATTAATAATCGTCGAAGATGCAAAAACTTCTGGAAAATGCATAGCAAACAAAGAACTTCATGCCAAATAAAAACAATACCACACAAATCTTAATCACTGCCAAGGCACAGTTTACGCTTCTTATTTAATTAACGTACCCAACAAAGAAATCATAAAATAATTAAAAATACCGAGAGTAGTCTATGTGTACAAATACACACGACAAATTGACGGCAAAACGTCTTTAACTGAAGTTGTCCAGCTCACTTTTGACAGATACACCCTACCTACCAAAATGCAAATCTCTTGTCATCTCGCAAAAGTCACAGAATACATCCCAATCCCGATGAGGTGCATAAACTGCCAACTTCTAGACATACAGCCAAGCTCTGCCAAGGCAATATCATTTGCGACCCTTACGGTCTTTCCGCACACCAACCAACTAAATGCACACGTACATACTGCGACAATTGCTCCTGCGAGCATTCCTCCAGTAGTAGAGATTGCCCTAAATTCAAAGAAACACAAGAAATACTCAAAATTAAAACCAAAGAAAAATGCAAAATGTGCGAAGCCAAAACAAAATACCACAAAAATCAACCACAGCCACTTGCCGACAACAAAAAAACTTACGCAGAAATTACCGCTACATAAAAATTACCAACAATTACAAACCTCTCCAACAAAAAGTCATCACCCAAAAACCACCAACCACTCAACAAGAGACAACAAGAAGAAAATTAGCTCCCCAACTAAAACACCGCTTATCCGCAAAGTAAAACTACAAAAAAAAACTACAAAAAAAAAACTACACAAATAAAATAAACAAGTAAGGTAGCAGCATGCTTACAATTTATTTATTTAATATCAATAAATAAATGAAACACTATTGTATTAGAAAAGAGTACCATAACAATATAAATTTGGTATGATTTTGGTTATGAAAATAAGTTTCGTGTTTCATAAAGCCATACACATTTCGCTGTCAACGTCGTAGTCGGAGTCGCGCAATGCGTGTTTTGCTGCGCTTCTGCTTCCCTTGCCATAGATTTTGCATGTGGCATAACTTCCGTGTTTCTTATCCGATTTGGTTCAAATTTAAAAATTAGATAGCTTTTATAAGCACCAACGCATATGCCGAATTGCATAGCATTAGGTTTATAATTGTGGGTAGTTTCTGAGATCTAGGCGTTGATACGGACAGACGGACGGACGGACGGACAGACGGACGGACGGACGGACAGACGGACAGACGGACAGACGGACATGGCTATATCGACTCGGCTGTTGATGCTGATCAAGAATATATATACTTTATGGGGTCGGAGATGGTTCCTTCTGCCTGTTATATACATTTGCACCATATTATGATACCCTTTTCACCCATTTTTAATGGGTACAGGGTATAAAAAGAACACACCATGAAAAATAACAAAACACTTAACAATTGAACAGAACACACACACAAACAACTCAGACATGGACACAGACAGTGACATTGCAGAAATTATTACAACAACAAACAGCTTTTATGGAGACAATGACTTTTGACAAAAACCATTTAATCTAAAAACTTAACACATCCCCAACATTATGACAATAAATATACTTCAATGAAACATTAACGGTTACAAAAATAAGTACCAAGATCTCTCCCTCCTTCTAAAAAAAGCAAAAAAAATCCATAAAATAACATTAAAGGAAACCTTACCAACAACAACACAATCTTTCACACACCCAAACAATTTTACTTATACAATAAAAATTATTTAAGTCCATCAGATCCCAAGGCCAGCCGTGGGATAGCTCTAATCAACAACACAAGGTAACAAGGTAAAACAAATTTCCAATCTAACATACTATCCATTGCTGCAGAAATACAAAGTAAAACTCCATTTATAGTAATAAGTATATAGTGACATATCCACAGTACCTAAGCACTAGTAAGCTAGTATATGCCTACATAAACCACACGCCTACTATATAAGTACACACATAAAATGTATACCACATATACCCCACACTACCCTACACTATTAAACCAATACACCCTATGTTACCCTTTGCTATCCAGTCAATACCAGATAAGAACCAGACTGTCATTCGAATCCTCAAGACAAGTCCAGATGGAAAAACCCCAAAAAGAATTAGACTGTCATTCGAATCCTCAGACCAAGACCAAATGGAAAAAACCCCAAAAATCCAAAACATTTCACCCACTGGTAGACTAAACATTTTATTGCCTAAGTCTTCACCCAATTGTCACGTTTCCACGTTCAAAGCTCGGACTCGTTAAACTCGAAAACAAAAGTGTTAGATTACAAGATCGGAAGACCAAATCAAAGATCACTTGTATCCAAGAGCAAACGCACTTGAATCCAAGAGTAAATTTAAAATCAAGAACCCCAAAGCTTTCTCCAAATTCTCTTAGGACTCTAAGTCCAAAGTCCATATTCAAAAAGCTCGAGACCGAGGCTTGATCGTAAATCAATCCAGATCAATAAGTTAAGTTCAGTTTGAGACCTAAAACTATTCGGGTCGGTGTTCTTCAAATACAAATAACTTGTAAAATTAAATTCGGTAAAAATAAATTTATATTTTTTTTACTTACGAATAAACAAAGTTATATAATTGGCGCAGTCGGTATGGTATTGTTAACTGAAGGATACGCTATATGACTAGCTATCCTAAACCAACGAATTAAAAACCAGTGATTCTAAATCGTGATACTCAAAAGAATCTACGTGCAAGTAGTATTTGAAATAATAAAATCCCGTGCGGTTGGAAACAAAAATTAAATAAAATTTTTTTAATTCCGAAAACTTAACAAAATCTAAATCAAACACAATGGCAAATCCCACGCAACTCTCCGAAATTCATTTGAACCAATTATTGGCTCAAATAAAGGAATTGCACTACTACGATGGCACACCAGGAAAACTATCTGGATTCATCAGTCAAGGTAAGCAACTGCTTAGCTTGTACCCTACCCAGGACACTCGACAGGCTCATGTTATCTATGGAGCAGTAAGGCGCGTACTCGTGGACTCAGCATTGGAAGCCGTCATCCAGGCTAACGCAACCACATGGATGGACATGAGAGCAGCATTATCCATATCATTCAAGGATCACAGGCCTTACGTAACACTGGGGAAGCAGCTAGAGGAAACATCATACCCGGGTAGCATAAGTAAGTTTATCAATATTCTTGAGGTGCAATATAGGAATATTTACGACAAACTTGAGTTAGAAATTGACCCTGTTAGTAAATCGAACTATACAGAAATGTTAAAAAGAACGATTAAAGCAACAATCGATAGAAAATTACCAGATAGAATGTACATGTCGTTAGCACGTAAGGATATAGATACTATCCCAAAACTAAAACAAGCCACAATGGAGCTCGGACTTTATGACGCTAACCCTGAAGATCAATATTTCAGTAAATCAGAATGGCAGAAGAAAAAGAATAGGGATAATGGAAATCAAAGAAATAACCAAAGATATTACAATAGACACAATAACTATAGTACCTATTATCCTTCAACAAACCAAAATTTTAACACTCCAATCCAGAATCCAAATCCAAATATACATCAAGTCCAAAATTCGCCTCGTCCTATTCCTCCTAATCAGAGAGGAAATTATTACGCATTCAGAAATATAGTAGTTTAAATCAAGGTAGGCAGAATAATCCTCTCAATTATCAGCCGTCAACCTCAAATAATGTGAATACCAATAGACCCGTAAAGCATAAGCGAGAAAGCCAGAGTGATCAGAGCAGAATGGATGTAAATTTTCATCAGACTGCCTCGGACACTCAGGATACGGGGGACGAAGAGTCAGTCCCTATGTCCAAATAAACTACCATAATAATCTTTACAATGGAATGGCTCTTCCATCAATATCATAAAGGAAAATTATGCTAAGTAAGAAGAAAAACAAGAAGATCTGACGGTATATACAATAAATGGGCCAATAAAATTAACCAAAAGTATTATGATAAAGCCCAATCCAATATGTCTGTCCGAACAGAAATTCTACGTCCATAATTTTTCCGATAATTATGATTTCCTGTTAGGTCGAAAGTATCTAGAAGATACTAAAGCAAAAATTAATTATGAAAACGCAGCAAAACAGCAACCTTAGGTTCAAGAACTTATAAGTTCATACACGAAGAAAAAAAGGGCGAGACCGCATCTAAAAAATGCCTTGACCCAGAAGCAAAAGTTGATTCAGCTACAGTAGAGCAAATCGACACAAAAAAGCAAAAGGTTAAGACCGCACCTAAGTGCCTTAAACCAAAGCTTAAACAAAAACAACAAAAGGAGGAGACAAAATGCCCCACTCCAAAAGTTATTATAAATTCAGTGGACAATGATGAAACACATATTGATCCCACGTCTATTAAGGACGATATAATCAACTACGCGCTAAATAATGAATTACGCGAATGTAACGAATATAGACTTGAGCATCTAAATGTAGAAGAAGTTGAATGTTTAAAAAAGGTCCTATATGATTATAGAGACATTCAGTACAAAGAAGGCGAAAATTTGACTTCCACTAGTACTATTAAACATATCATCCATGAAGATCCAGTCTATCGTAAACCATACAAATACCCCCAAAATGTTGACCAAGAAGTCAACCAACAAATTAAAGAAATGATAGAACAAGGGATCATTCGCAAATGAAAATCCCCGTATTGTTCTCCCATTTGGGTGGTCCCCAAGAAGGCAGACGCCTGAATTTTCGACTAAACATGGGCACTATGAATACACACGTATGCCCTTTGGTCTTAAAAATGCTCCTGCAACATTTCAGAGATGTATGAACAATCTTTTAGAAGATTTAATTTATAAATATTGCTTAGTATACTTAGACGACATTATAATTTACTCCACTTCATTGGAGGAACACATCTTGTCTTTAAGTAAAGTCTTTGGAAAGCTCAGGGATGCTAATTTAAAATTGCAGTTAGATAAATGCGAGTTCATGAAAAAGGAAACAGAATTCTTGGGACATATTGTAACTACTAACGGCCTCAAACCTAATCCGAATAAAACGAACGCAATTACAAATTTTCCATTACCAAAAACACCTAAGCAAATTAAATCATTTTTGGGCCTATGTGGGTTCTATCGCAAATTCATACCCAATTTCGCGAAAATAGTTAAACCCATGACCCTCAAATTAAAGAAAGGTGCGGTAATCGATACTAAATGTAAAGATTACATCGAATCATTTGAAAGACTAAAGGTTTTGATAAAGATCCGATTTTAATCTACCCTGATTTTTCAAAACCCTTTTCCCTAACAACTGATGCAAGTAATGTAGCCATTGGTGCAGTGTTACCACAAAATCATAAGCCCGTTTGCTATGCCAGCAGAACGCTGAATGAACATGAAATTAATTATGCTACTATTGAAAAGGAATTATTAGCTATAGTTTGGGCGACGAAATATTTCAGGTCATACCTATTCGGAAGGCCATTTGAAATATTAAGTGATCACAAACCTTTGGTATGGCTTAATAATATCAAAGAGCCAAACATGAAATTGCAAAGATGGAAAATAAAATTAAACGAATTCGATTACAAAATCAAATATCTTCCTGGCAAAGAAAATTATGTAGCGGATGCTCTTTCCCGCACAAAAATTGAAGAAGCCATGCTAGGTGAAGTCGCCGATAGCGCAAATGCAACTATACATAGTGCAGCTGAAGATAATTTGAATTACATATCAATAACTGAGCGACCAATCAATTTCTTCTCTCGACAAATAGAGATATAAAGAGGCGATAGTTATACAACAAGTGTTAACCATTTCTTCCAGAAGCTAAAAATCAAAATAAATTACAAAGAAATAACACTTGAACTTGCTAAAAACATCATTAAAGAGTATGTGTGCACCAAGAAAAGCGCTATATTCTTCCCTAATGATAGTGACTTTCAGATTTCCCAAAGGGCCTTTACCGAAATCATAAGTCCCAACAATTTCACGAAACTGTTGAGATGTACAAAGAAACAGGGCCGGCGAAACGTGTTGATTTCAGGTGGGTAATTTTAGCGCGGGGGGGGGGGGGTGTAGGTCGTCCTACTCATTGTTATTCATTTTGCAATAAAATTAAACACATTGTTTTGAACTGGTTTCATTTATTACTAAATTACAACTGAAGGGCGAATACTGTCGCTGTTCCGTGAGTTTTTAAACTCACTTCATGGTTTTCATGTCTGTTTTTCAGGTGGGTAATTACCCACCTTCAGAAGTTTCAGGTGGGTAGTAGTAGCCATAGTACCCACGTCTTCCGCCGGCCCTGCAAAGAAACTAATTGACATACTCACTTATGCAGAATTTAAAGATTTAATACTAAAGAGGCATAAAGAAGTTCTACATCCAGGTATAGAAAAAACTATTAATTGGTTTAAAGAAAAATACTACTACCCGGATAGTCAAAAGTTAGTCCAAAATATTATCAACGAATGTGAGGTCTGTAATATAGCGAAAATAGAACACAGAAATACGAAATTAAGTTACGAAACCACACCAGAAATAATGAATGCCAGAGAAAAGTATGTAATAGATTTTTATCTCACCGGAAATCAAATCTTCTTATCTTGTATAGATGTTTATTCAAAATTTGCATCACTAATTGAAGTAAAAAGTAGAGATTGGCTAGAAGCAAAAAGAGCCATCATGAAGATATTTAATGACATGGGAAAACCCCAAGAGATAAAGGCAGATAAAGATTCAGCATTTATGTGTGTAGCTTTACAAAATTGGTTAAAATCCGAAGGTGTAAATATCTCTGTCACAACTAGTAAAAATGGCGTATCGGATATCGAAAGGTTTCATAAGACAGTAAACGAAAAATTGAGAATCATCGGTAGTGAACAAAACATCGAACATATAGTAGATGCACAAGATTTGAAACAATTTTATACATCTATAATCACAAACAAATACATAACACTACTAAGCGACCTCCAGCAGATATTTTTCTATATGCAGGAAGCCCAGACTTTAATGTACAACAAAACAAAATCGACAAAATCGAGCAGCTCAATAAAAAGAGACATCATTTTGAGGTTGATGTAAAATATAGGCAAGCCCCACTTGTAAAAAGCAAAATTACCAATCCATTTAAAAAAACAGGAAGGATTGAACAAGTGGATAGTAAACACTTTGAAGAAACAAATCGAGGCAGGAAAATCATACATTATAAATCTAAGTTTAAAAAGCAAAAGGAGATTAATAAGAGCAAATACGATAATTCCAGGGCAGTCGAGGAGGAGTAAAGGACTAAACATTCCAATAGTGCTTATTTGTATGATCTCCTTTATCAACATGGTCCAAAGCAGCAATATTGAAGTAAACCCACTTAGTGCGAAAAATGGATACCTTATATTCCAAACAGGAACAGTGGAAATCCCTATAAACTACGACTACCACTCCTTGAGTATAAATATAACAAAGTCAATGTTAACATTCGAAAACCTAGTAGAAGAAGCAAGGAATTTCTCTAGAGTACCACACGTGCAGTATTTAGTGGAAAAATTAAAACGAGAAATTAATGGGTTACGAATTATTAAGAGACATAAAAGAGGTCTTTTAAATGTGGTAGGAACAGCATATAAGTATTTATTCGGCACTTTACACCAAAATGATAAAGATGAGCTAGAAGAAAGAATTAGTAACCTGTCAGAGAATACAGTACAGAAACATACATACAGTACAAACATAATGAACAGCGGAATTGACGTTATTAATAAACTCAGAGAAAAGAACGACAAAGATCAATAAACAGCGATATTGATTTTCAACTTGCAACAGTTCACCGAATATATAGAAGACATCGAACTAGGAATGCAATTAAGCAGGCTGGGAATTCTTAACCGAAAGTTGTTAAAACACGACTATTTAAAACAAATTCAGAGAAAATTTTGAAAATAAAAACGTCAACATGGCTTAAAACAGACACAAAAGAAATCTTAATTATTTCTCATGTCCCTAGCAAGATTGCAAAAATTCCGATTGTAGCATATTGGACTAATCTACCCTAACAATACAATAAATGATTGGGTATAACTTAGCGTCAATACATTGTGACACTTTGTCATAATAAATATAAATATACAAATATACAAAAAGACCACCAAAAACTACGTAAGCACTCCAGCGCCCCAGTAATACGATCTAACGCTTATACATAAGCCGATCGCGGAGCGTGGGAATGCTGAGCATGCACTTTGCAGCTTAAGTGGTCAATGCCTTCTGCATACATATGTATATGTATAAATATAAGTAAGAATACATAGATATAAGCAATGTATGTGCGGGTTAGCTGAACCCAACTTCAGCACACTCTGATCATTCAATAAAAGAACCTCGAACAGAGCAGAAGCTCTAGAACATGGCGACCGTGACAGGACACTACTAAGACGGCATCTTTAACACAAGGACAAGCTCTGAGATTGGGACACCATCAATGCGGCTGTCACGAATGTCAACTGCGCCACACGGATTGCTGCTCCATTGTTTCCCATTCCATTGGATACTGCATCATCCTGGACACCACATCGATCCAGCCTGGATCATCCTGGACACCGCATGGATCTGTACCCATACGAAGATTCCGATAATTCCGTGGCAGGAAGAATTCTATGCTACAAGAAGTTATTATTATTAACTAAAAACATAATAATTGATGGCGGAAGAGCCACAATTCTCAACCGCACAGCCCACGACACAAAGGGACTTGCCAACGTTGGAAGAAGCTCTGCAGCAAAATCCTGCAGATGGACCACGCCCACTTACAATAGCTGAGTACCGGGCAAGGCAGGAAAGGAAGGAACCAAAGAAGCACAAACGAAAAAGGGTAAAGCTACTTAGGCAACGCCGACTGGTTAAGGAAATTACCCAGTTGGCCAGAGACGAGGCATCCCGACACGCTACAAAGAGCGTCTTGAGGACATCGAAAGCAAGATTTCGCAAGGTGCGAAACAACGCAAACGGGCTGCATAAATAAATGCCAATGCCCCAATTTGCCTTAATTTTAATTTTGTAAACCCAAGCCGATGCGGGAAACCGCTGCTTGAAAAACACTAATATCTGTTAGGCTTTTTACTAACAATGCGGTTGGACAATTTTTTTTTATATTGTAAACAAATATGTGAGCCAACCACATTTATTAACAACTAATATTTCCACGTCTCCGCTACTGAGTATATATACATTCAGCTGCAAAAAAAAAAAAAATTTTTTTTTAATGACAGAATATAACAATTCTTATCTTCATTAAACGTAAACATTTTTTTATTTTTGATTTTCTAGAAGAATAAATTAATATCATAATAATGAGAAAAAACTCATAAATAGAAAATCTCATTTTTTTTCTTCACCTTCAAAAAAAAAAAACGTTTCATTGAAAATAAACAAAAAAAAATGGGATGGTTTAGTTAATAACGTAAAAATTATAGATCACACAGACGATATAAATGCGTTGTGGATCTTATTGCTGATCATTACAATAGTACTACTTCTACAATTTCTGCTTACAATTTATGTTAAGCATAACAAGATCATCAAAAGACGTTATATAAATAGGGCAAATCGTTTAGACCAGATTAAAAAAAAAAAAAAATTAATATGGATTAGAAGAAAGCTTAATAAAAACTTTTTTTTTACGACAATTTTTTTTATAACAATTTCTGAAATGGCACAGACATTGATAGAATTTATCAGGCTAGCCACATCTCTGATACCAGAGTTTGAAGGTAAACCAGAAAATCTACAAAGTTTTTTGGATGCTCTAGGTCTACTAGATAGCTTAAAGAGCACACATGAAACGACAGCAATAAGCCTAATAAAAACTAAACTTAAAGGCCATGTAAGAAACCTTATAAGTAATGAGCAGGGTAATGCTGCAATCATTACCCAACTGTCAAGTGCAGTAAAAGGAGAATCGGTAGAAGTGATATCTGCCAAGCTTCTGAATCTACAACAGAGAAATAAAACGGCTAACCAATACACCCAATAGGTGGAGAAACTGACAAAGGCCCTTGAAGGTGCCTATATCAGTAAAGGTCTCAGCCAATCCTTAGCAAATAAATACAGCACTACAACAGCTGTAAAAGCAATGACACAGAATTGCTCCATTGATAAGGTAAAACTTATCATGCAAGCAGGCACATTCACAAACATGAATGATGCCATCTCCAAATTTGTAAACAGTTGCACAGAGGTAACAGGTCAAAGTAACACTGTACTCTATTATCGACGAGGTGCAAATAATTATAATAGAGGCGCCCGGGGTTATAATCGTGGAAGAAATAACTACCACAACAATTACAACCGAGGCAGCAATAACAACAATAATAATAACTATAATAACCGTGGAGGTAGACGAGGCCAAAACCAAGGGAGAGGCCGCGGAAACTACAACCATGGTAATAATAATAATAGCAATGTGAGAATCGCGCAAAATACGTCGGAAAACTAACAGAACCCTTTAGGAAACAACCAATAAATGTAAAAGTTCATTCCATCAATTTTAGTCTTAATATATTCGTAACCTTCTATAATCATTCAACTGAAAATAAACTAACATTTCTCATAGATACTGGTGCAGATATCTCACTTTTGAAAGTAAATTCTGATAAGTTCATAATTCAAAATGAAAAAATAATAAACATCGAAGGCATAGGCCAAGGTGTGATAAAGTCTCAAGGAACAACCTTAATAGAACTCCAATCAACAAAATATATTATTCCACATGAATTTCATTTGGTAAACCCAAATTTTGCAATACCATGTGATGGAATAATAGGCATTGATTTTATAAACAAATTCAATTGTCAACTAGATTTCAAACCAAGTGAAGACTGGTTTATAATTAGACCCCAAAATTTAAATTATCCAATATATGTTCCGATAACATATAGCGCTGGCATCAATACAGTTTTTCTGCCAGCCAGATCACAAGTTATTCGGAAAATAGACATTAATGTTGTAAATGATTTCATATTTGTTCCTAATCAAGAAATACACAGTGGGATTTATGTTGCAAATACAATAGCAGCATCCAAACATGTATACGTTCGACTTCTAAATACAACTAATTTCGACCAAGTGGTCAAAGTAAATAAAATACAATATGAAAAACTAAAAGATTATGACATTCATAATACCGACACTGGAAATAGAAGCGAACAAATACATTCAAAACTAAAGAAAAATTTTCCAGACCAATTTAAAAATCAATTAACAGAATTATGCACACAGTATAGTGATGTGTTCGGACTGGAAACGGAACCAATATCAACAAATAATTTTTATAAACAAACATTAAGACTTAAAGATGATGAACCCATTTATATAAAAAACTATAGAAGCCCGCATAGCCATATTGAGGAAATTCAAAAACAAGTAGGGAAATTAATAAGCGACAAAATCGTCGAACCGTCTGTATCTGAGTATAACAGCCCACTCTTGCTAGTTCCAAAAAAATCATTACCAAATTCACAAGAGAAAAAATGGCGATTAGTAATTGACTATCGTCAAATAAACAAAAAACTTCTTTCTGACAAATTTCCACTCCCTAGAATTGATGACATTTTAGATCAACTAGGTCGAGCTAAAAACTTTTCATGCCTTGACTTGATGTCAGGTTTCCACCAAATAGAACTTGAGGAAAACTCTAGGAATATAACATCCTTTTCAACGAGCAATGGCTCATATCGCTTCACGCGATTACCATTTGGTCTTAAAATAGCACCAAATTCATTTCAGAGGATGATGACTATAGCATTCTCGGGATTAGAACCCTCTCAGGCATTCCTTTACATGGACGACTTAATGGTGATAGGATGTTCCGAAAAACACATGATTAAAAACTTAACTGACGTTTTTAATGTATGTAGGAAATATAACCTAAAGTTGCATCCAGAAAAATGTTCATTTTTCATGCACGAAGTGACATTCCTAGGTCACAAATGCACAGACAAAGGAGTATTGCCTGATGACAAGAAATATGACGTCATCACAAATTATCCTGTCCCTTATGATGCGGACAGTGCGAGACGATTTGTAGCATTCTGCAACTATTATCGTCGATTTATAAGGAACTTCGCCGACTATTCACGGCACATAACTAGATTATGTAAAAAGAATGTCCCTTTTGAATGGTCAAGCGAATGCCAGAACGCATTCGAATACCTTAAAGAAAATCTTATGCACCCCACACTATTACAATATCCTCATTTTCGCAAAGAATTTTGCATTATAACGGATGCTAGTAAACAAGCTTGCGGAGCGGTTCTAACTCAGAACCGTGACGGGATTCAGCTCCCAATAGCTTATGCATCACGTTCATTTACAAAAGGAGAAAGCAATAAGAGTACAACGGAACAAGAACTAGCGGCAATTCATTGGGCAATTACCCATTTTAGACCATACATTTATGGCAAACATTTCACCATTAAAACGGACCACAGACCATTAACGTACCTATTTTCTATGACTAATCCCAGTTCTAAATTAACTCGCATGCGGCTAGAGCTTGAAGAATACGACTTCACAGTAGAATACCTAAGGGGGAAAGATAATTTTGTAGCAGACGCACTCTCACGTATAAATATAAAGGAACTCAAAGACATGCAACATAAAGTCCTGAAAGTCACTACCAGGCAACAAAGTAGACAAGAAAACTGTACAGTAACAAATAAGGAACTATTGCCTAGGCAAAGTATCCAAAATGTATCTAAGCCCAACGTACACGAAGTCATAACAAATGATGAAGTACGAAAAGTAGTGACCTTGCGAATAACTGAATCTATTTGTTTACTAAAACGAGGAAATAAAGTTATTGCAAGAATTGATGTTGACGATTTATATACCAATGGAATTTTTGATTTAAGTCAGTTCTTCCAAAGGCTTGAAATGCAAGCCGGTATACTAAAAATCAGCCAACTCAAATTGGCACCGAGTGAAAAAATCTTTGAAACCATTTCAATAGATAATTTCAAAAATATGGGCAATATAAAATTGAAATCATTAAGAGTAGCGCTACTTCAGCCGGTGAAAAAGAGATACAATCGATACTGTCTACATTTCATGACGATCCAATTCAAGGAGGTCATACATTACAAGAACGCTAGCGAAAATAAAAAGACACTATTATTGGAAAAATATGACTCGTCATATAAAAGAGTACATACGTAGATGTCATAAATGCCAAATGTCAAAAACAACGACACATACAAAGACCCCAATGACTCACACAGAAACCCCAACAAATGCTTTTGATATAGTGATAGTGGACACAGTTGGTCCACTACCGAAATCAGAATATGGCAACGAATACATCGTCACACTAATATGTGATTTGACGAAGTATCTAGTAACCATACCTGTTGCGAATAAGAGCGCAAATACTGTCGCAAAAGCTATATTCGAAAATTTTATACTAAAGTACGGTCCAATGAAGACGTTCATTTCGGACATGGGTACCGAGTATAAAAACAATGTAATTCAAGATATGTGTAAATATATGAAGATTGAAAATCTTACATCCACTGCATATCACCACCAGACTTTAGGGACAATCGAACGAAGTCATAGAACATTCAATGAATACATTCGTTCATACGTCTCTGCAGATAAAACTGATTGGGACGTTTGGATACAATACTTTACATATTGTTTCAACACAACACCATCAGTCATGCATAATTATTGTCCATATGAACTAGTCTTTGGAAGATTACCAAGGCAGTTCGCAAATTTTAATAAAACCACTATATAATATAGAAGATTACTCAAAGGAAATAAAATTTAGATTAGAAATAGCATATAAAAGAGCTAAACTTATGTTAGAAAAAGCTAATTCTTATAGAAAACAACTTTATGATAAGAAAACTTCAGATTTTCAATTAAAAATAGGAGATAAAGTTATACAAAGGAACGAATCGGGTCATAAGTTAGATCCAGTATATCTAGGCCCTTATACTGTTGAAACCATAGAAGACAGAGATAACATAGTAATTGGAGATACAAAACAAAAGAAGCAAAAAGTACATAAGGATAGACTAAAAATATATAATCAATGAAACGTTTCATTTCACTTAAGAAAAGGTCTGAACAAAAAAAAAACCACAAAAAAAAAAAGATTTTAATTATTTTTCCTTCTAAGAAAGTTAAACATAAATCCAAAAATATCGTAATTCAATATAAATTTTTTGTATTATTCTGTCATTATACAAAAATGCTTTGAGACAAAACCTTGCTAATAATTAATAAGAAAAATCAATATCAAAAAATTTTTCCTTTCTAAACACAATATTAATATTGAGAACTAAATGACTACATATATTACGTCATTTCTTTAAAAAGGGAGGTGTAGCATATTGGACTAATCTACCCTAACAATACAATAAATGATTGGGTATAACTTAGCGTCAATACATTGTGACACTTTGTCATAATAAATATAAATATACAAATATACAAAAAGACCACCAAAAACTACGTAAGCACTCCAGCGCCCCAGTAATACGATCTAACGCTTATACATAAGCCGATCGCGGAGCGTGGGAATGCTGAGCATGCACTTTGCAGCTTAAGTGGTCAATGCCTTCTGCATACATATGTATATGTATAAATATAAGTAAGAATACATAGATATAAGCAATGTATGTGCGGGTTAGCTAAACCCAACTTCAGCACACTCTGATCATTCAATAAAAGAACCTCGAACAGAGCAGAAGCTCTAGAACACGATTTTCAAAGTAGTACCTTATCCAGACGAGCATGGTTACATTCTAACTGAGCATACATCTGATAAATTCTACATTCATAATAATCAGGTATATCATAAAGATACAGAAAAGATTATATTCGACAAATGTATAGTTGGCATTATTAAACAGGAACCAACCCAGTGTAAATATACGAAAACTCACAAAAACTTTCAAATAAATTACATAGAGCCAAATATTCTAATTACCTGGAATCTACCAGAAAAAATAATAAATCAAGATTGCACCAACAACAAGATTATATTATTAAAAATTGTACAACTCAGATTAATGAATTTATAATTTCAAACAACTTAGCAGATTTTACACAAACAGTTTATATCACTAATAATGTCACAAAAATAGAGCCTATGGCATATTTGCACACTAAAGAGATAATAAACTCACATTTAAAATACAACAATGTATTCCAAATTATATGTATCACCACCTTTGTCATTAAAATCATTAGCTTGACCCTGTATGTGGCGTATAAATTTAAGAATATACATAAGAAATACATAAATAAAATACTCTAATACTCAAAACGAAGAACATACGAACCCTAATAGAAATGTAAAAGAACAAATTCAACCAGAAAACAATATTATGATGTACCCAAATTTAGCTGCCTGAGGACAGGCAACATTCAATGGTTGGGGGAGTGACATATCCACAGTACCTAAGCACTTAGTATATGCCTACATAAACCACACGCCTACTATATAAGTACACACATAAAATGTATACCACATATACCCCACACTACCCTACACTATTAAACCAATACACCCTATGTTACCCTTTGCTATCCAGTCAATACCAGATAAGAACCAGACTGTCATTCGAATCCTCAAGACAAGTCCAGATGGAAAAACCCCAAAAAGAATTAGACTGTCATTCGAATCCTCAGACCAAGACCAAATGGAAAAAACCCCAAAAATCCAAAACATTTCACCCACTGGTAGACTAAACATTTTATTGCCTAAGTCTTCACCCAATTGTCACGTTTCCACGTTCAAAGCTCGGACTCGTTAAACTCGAAAACAAAAGTGTTAGATTACAAGATCGGAAGACCAAATCAAAGATCACTTGTATCCAAGAGCAAACGCACTTGAATCCAAGAGTAAATTTAAAATCAAGAACCCCAAAGCTTTCTCCAAATTCTCTTAGGACTCTAAGTCCAAAGTCCATATTCAAAAAGCTCGAGACCGAGGCTTGATCGTAAATCAATCCAGATCAATAAGTTAAGTTCAGTTTGAGACCTAAAACTATTCGGGTCGGTGTTCTTCAAATACAAATAACTTGTAAAATTAAATTCGGTAAAAATAAATTAATATTTTTTTTACTTACGAATAAACCAAGTTATATAATTATATATATCCTAAAAATATATTTGCGATGCACAAAATTTTCTACTCATCCTAGGAGATGTAAACGCATGGCGCCAACTTTGGGGCTCTTCCACAAACAATCAAAGGGAAAGTGCAATTGCAAATTTTTTACAAAATAGCAACTTAATAGTACTAAATAACGGAAGCCACACCCACTACTCTACACACAACACATTTACAAATGTAGATATCTCCATGCTCCCCACACCTAAACCGAAACGCATCCTGGTCAACATCAAACCATCTACACGGAAGCGATCACTTTTCAATATTCATACAGCTATTTCAAAAAACATACACACCTTCAACTCATAACCCTAACACCACAACAAAGACACTCTGGAAAAAAATTCACACCATTACAAGAGTAAGAAAAAACAACCACATTCACACAATAGAAACAGAGATAGGAAACACACGCGCGTCTTTTCTAAAAGCCAACGCACTCCCCAAACAGTGGTCAGACTATTCAAAAGACTAAAATTTCCCAACCCATTTTTAACAAAACAAAGCACTCTATCATACACCACTACAGACTACATAACCCATAAATAACCGACCTAAACTCATTGAAACATCCATCACACCAATAAAACTCCAATCTTGTCTCGACAGCTTTAAAGGAACTACCCCGGACATGAAAATATTTTGTTTTTTTTTATACCCTTGAAAAAGGGTATTATAATTTTGTCCAGAAATGTGTAACGCATTAAAGGAAGCATCTCCGACCCCACAAAGTATATATATTCTTGATCAGCATCAACAGCCGAGTCGATATGCCATGTCCGTCTGTTTCTATGCAAAAAATAGACAGTAGTTTTAAAGCTAGCGCTTTGAAATTTTTACCAGATCATTATTTTTGTTGCATGCAGATCAAGTTTAAGAATCGGTCGGATCGAACCACTATATCATATAGCTGCCATACAAACGACCGATATGAAAACAAGTCTTTCTACGGAAAACTTTTTTGTTTTCCAACCTATTGCAACCGAATTCAACATTTATTTGTTTGACATAGCCATACATAATTTTTGAAAGTTTGATCCGGATCGGATCACTATATCATATAGCTGCTATACAAACGACCGATATGAAAACAAGTTTTTGTATGGAAAACTTTTTTGTTTTTCAACCTATTGCAACGGATTTCAACATTTATTCATTTGACAAAGCCATGCACGATTTGCGAAAGTTTGGTCCGGATCAGACCACTATATCATATAGCTGCCATACAAACGACCGATATGAAAACAAGGCTTTGTATGGAAAACTTTTTTGTTTTCAAGGGTATACCATATTCGGCAAGCCGAAGATAACTTTTTTCACTTGTTTTTCATTTAATTTTCTTTAAATTACCATCTGTTTTTTAAAATAACAATAAGTAATTAGTTGACTAGTTGTGAAGAAAGAAAAAAAGTAGCGGCCCTTCCCATTGCAAAGATACGCTAATGCATTAATAATTTAATAATTTATTTCTGTTGGAGTTTTGCGTTTTGATCTTCTCGGTTCCAACTCTGTCATCGGTATTTGTCTCAAGTTTGAGTTTTGATGGATAAGTAGTTGATTTGTGTGTTTTTTGCTGCTTTTTTTTAATAGTTTCGTTGACTGTCTCTATGTTTAAATCATTAAATCCAAGTTTGCTAAGGTAGTATTGAAGCCATATTGTCTGCCAAGTGATTTTAGAAAATCGAGGTATTGGTCTTTTGTACTATTAAATTTAGGTGGGCTATAAACTGCAGATATATTTATTGGACCCGTTTGTCTAAGGTCGAAATAGTAGTAGCCTGTATGTTGTCCTTTTTGAATCCATCGAGCTCTATGCACTTGATGCTTTTTTAAATTATTACAGCAGTACCACCATGGGCCTTACCGTCCGGGTGATTAGTAAAGAAAATATTATAGTTAGTTATGTTTATATAGGTTTTCTCAGTTGAGTGTGTTTCATTTAAGCTTTTCATTTAAGAATGTTTTTAGTTCTAGTAAATGGCGTGAAAGTCCGTTAGCATTCCAGATGGCGATTTTTAGGTGTTTATTTGTCAAGTTTAGATAATAGAAGCGTGACAATGTTCATCATATTTGTCATTTGGGCTATTAATTGTTTCATCATTTGTTTTTGTTCGTCAAAATCATTTTGTGCGGTTTGGCTTAATTGAGTTGGAGCAGGCTGTATATCAGGTACAATAGCAGTTTGGATTGCTGAGTTGGTTTGATGGCTAGTTACTTGGTTTCTATTTAGGACTTCGACATAGGATATAGCTGGCGTCTTTAAGCTTACTACGTTATTTGTTGTACTGTATTATGTCGTTTGATGATTTGTTTCCGTTGCGGGTATTTCTATTTTCCGAAGAGTTGGGTATTTTTAAATTTGCAGTGCTTTGTACACCATACAACCTTTATAGTTTGCAGTGTGGTTTTCACTGCATAGTTCACATTTAATGCTTGTTCTGTCCGATCTTGTATTAATAGTGCAGGATGATGAGCTGTGTTTTCCAGCTCACTTTACACAAGTTGGGTCTTTGGTGCAGTAATTTTTGGTACGTCCATATTTTTGGCAGTTTGTACATTGGGGAAGTGTTCGATTTGGTCGCGGTGGCTCAAAAATTACTTTGCAATGAAGAAGGTGCTCAATTTTATAGATGTCTTTATTATTTTCTTTCATTTTGAGTTCAATAGAGAATAGAGGCAATGGTTGTTTGGAGTCGTAGCGCTGGATGTTGTGTAAATTTATAACTTCATGCCCTTGCTGAGCTAGTTCATTTATAATATCGTCTTTGTCTGTAGCATGATGGACGTTACGAAGGGTTACCTTAAATCCTGGTCTTCTGGTCTTTTGGTCTGAAGGTGTAGTATTTGGTCGATTTATCTTTTAATAGTCCTAATATGTTGTGATAGTGAGCAGTTTCTAGTGGCTGTATTTTTATTTCATTAGTTGACAGTGCTTTAAGTTCATATCGTGTTTCTTCCAATGAATTTAAAGCGGTAGTTAGTGCGTATATCCCCATTGAAAAATCGTTCATCAAAAAGGAACTTTGTTTTCGATTTTAAATTGAATTATTTTTCGGAATTTTGTGTTTTGTTATTCCCGCACGTGGGACTTGGTGGATTGCGCATTTTACGGGCCAAGTCGGGCTGCCAAGAGCGGAGTCCCACTTTGTCCGTTGCCCTTTCGCTGCCGTTGCTGCTGTGACTAATTATCTGCATAAACGTTATAGAACGCCAACCTAGAGTATGGACTGGAAGGCCCCGCCGCGTGCCATTAAGCTCGGCAAAACAATGCCCAGTAAGAAGGCCCTCAAAGCAAAGAAGTGCAGCTCGAGCAGAGACTCAAGCTGGAGCTCTTCCTTCTCGGAGCCCAGCGAGATCAAGCGCAAGTCCGCGCGTAATAGGCAAGGAGAGAAGCCAAACGTCACACCTAGCACCAGCGCAGTTCTGCGCAGCAAGCTGGCAAATAACCCCTTTGCCCTCCTCTCAAGCAAAGAAGACGACGACGATCATGACGAACCCAAAACTGCCTCAGAGGCAGTCGCATCTAAATCAGAAGAGAAACCAATCCCGATCCCGAAGACCCTCAAGCCACCCCCGATTTACATCCCAGACGTGACCGACATTAAAGCGGTTGTCAAGATGATATCGGATTTAGTCGGATCCGAAAAGGATTTCTCCTATAAAACGGAGAGAAATAATAACGTACGCGTAATGATGCCAGACAAGGAGTCCTACACAGCCCTACGTCAGCACCTCGTGGCACATAACAAAAGACACCGCACCTTCCAACCAAAGGATGAGAGAGCTTACAGGGCGGTCATCAAGGGACTTCACCACTCAACGGACCAGACTGAAATTAAAGAAGAACTCCACAAATACGGCCATACTGTGAGGGATCTGCACAATCCCATTATCAGGAAATCCAAACAACCACTGGGGATCTTCTTTGTCAATCTAGAACCAGCAAGCAACAACACAGAGGTTTTTAAAATAAAGAGGATTTGTAGATCAGTCGTCACCATAGAGCCCCCACTGAAATTCAACGACGTTCCACAATGTTTTAGATGCCAAGGGTTTGGACACACCCAGCGCTACTGCTTCCTGGAACATCGCTGCGTGAAATGTGGTGACTCTCATGACTCTAGGTCATGCACCAAAAAAAAAGACGAGAAAGCATGCTGTTTACATTGCCAAGCTGATCACCCTGCGTCATTCAGAGGATGCCCTGCCTACAAAAAGGCAAAAGCGCAGCAATCTCCTAAAGTCAGACCAGTTGAAAGTAGCAACAAACCACCTCTCATCCAGATACCAACCATCATTAATGGTACAAGTTATAGGGACGTACTCTTAGGAAACCAAGTGACACAGCCAACGAATCCCCAACAAACCCCTCATACCACTCCTGAAGCCCCACAACCCAACCAGTTTGATACGATGCTTGCCCGCATGGAAGGATCAATTGAGAGGATGATGGAAAAGTTGATATCGCAGATGTTTTCGCAGATGTTCTCACAGATGATGTAGTTTATAGCTCCCATCCTCAACAAAAAATAATGCAAATAAGCCTTAACATAGTTTTTTGGAACGCAAACGGCCTGCAGAGGCGCAAAGCCGAAGTAGAGCATCTCATCAAAACAGACAATATCGATGTTCTTCTAGTTTCGGAATCCCACTTTTGTCCCAGATCCTACTTTAAAATTAGCGGGTACGAACTGTTACATGCCAACCATCCATCTGGCAGAGCACGCGGAGGAGCAGCTATGCTCATCAGGAGTGGCATTCAGTACACGGAACTTCCTGCGTTTCAGGAGGAATGGGCTCAGTGCGCCGTGACCAGGATTTCTAGCCCACAGGGGGATATCACCATTGGTGCGGTTTACTTCCCACCCAGACACTCGATAACCGAGACCCACCTTCAGGACTTCTTCGAGTCCCTCGGTCCTCGGTTTATAGCAGCCGGAGACTTTAACGCCAAACACTCCTGGTGGGGGTCCCGCACAAACAACCCCAAAGGCATAAAGCTCTATAAGTACCTGCAGCGGAAGAATCTGGACTGCCATTCCACTGGAGAACCCACACACTGGCCTACCGACCCTTCAAAACAACCGGATCTGCTGGACTTCGCCGTGTCCAAGGGCATAGGACCCTCTAAGATAACATGCTCAAGCTATGATAAACTGCTATCTGACCACAGCGCAGTAAACTTGCTCCTAAACATCCCCGTCCTCAGAAAAACCCCGCTTAGAAGACTCACCGGAAAACACACAAATGCCCCCAAGTTTACGTTTTGGATGCTTTCCTCCCAGTACCCAGATACCCCTCTTTCCACACCAAGCAACATAGATGCGGCCATAGAAAAACAAACTAAAGAGATGCACAATGCCGCTGAGTTTGCGAATCCACCTCCACCGACTACCCCGAGAATACCTAAAAGAGACGTGCACTTGTGGTCTCCGAAAATCGCGGCCCTCGTGGTCGAAAAAAGGCGCCTCAGAAGAGTCTGGTTTTCCTCGCGCAACCCCAGGGACAAGACAGCACTTAATCGTGCCACCAAAGATTTGAAGGACAAGCTATCCATTCTACGGCAGGACTCGTTTGATAGATTCCTTATGGAGCTGGAACCTGGAGACCCGCAACACAATCTGTGGAATGTCACGAGGCACATAAAAAGACCTGTGAATAAGATATCACCCGTGCGAAAAGTGGACGGTTCCTGGTGTCGGACTGAGGTCGAAAGAGCAGAAGCCTTTGCTGATCATCTACATAGTGCATTCTCACCGTTTGACAGATGCACTGGCGAAGAGAGAGCTGCAACCATAAGGTTCATAGACAGCCCAAGTGCTCCTGGCTCGCCAATACTGCCCGTCGAACCAGAGGAGATTGCGCAGGAGATCGCCTCCCTAAAAAATGGCAAGTCACCGGGTCCAGACCGTATCGATGCAACAGCACTGAAAATGTTGCCCCTAATCTGTTCCCAAAGGTTGGCCAACATATTCAACAGCTGCCTCCGTCTAGGGTACTTCCCTAAAGAGTGGAAGCGAGCGGAAGTAATTGTCCTCCTCAAACCTGGGAAACCTGAAGACAACCTGGCATCGTATCGACCGATTAGCTTGCTGGCAATCCTTTCAAAAATACTCGAAAGAGTATTCTTACGTAGAGTAATGCCGGTATTGGAGGAGGCCGGTCTGATCCCTGACCACCAGTTTGGCTTCAGACGCCTTCACGGAACACCTGAGCAATGCCACCGGATTGTTGAGTCTATACTTGAGGCCTTCGAAAAGAAGAAGTACTGCTGCGCCGTTATGCTTGATGTCAAACAGGCGTTTGACAGAGTCTGGCACCCTGGACTACTTTTCAAAATTAAAACCCACCTCCCAAGTTCCCATTTCGCCTTCCTCAAGTCATACACAGAGGGAAGAGAATTCAGAGTGAGATGGGGATCATCAATCAGCACCCCTAGGCCCATAAGAGCAGGAGTAGCACAAGGCAGTGTTCTTGGACCCATCTTATACACACTCTACACAGCGGACCTCCCCATCACCCCCTCCAGGAACCTCACAGTAGCCACTTATGCCGATGACACCGCCTTCCTAGCCTCCGCCACAGATCCTCAGGAAGCTTCAGCCATCATCCAGAGGCAACTGAATGCCCTCGGTCCATGGATGAAACGATGGAACATCGTGGTCAATGCTGAGAAATCCTCACAAACAACCTTCGCACTACGCAGGGGAGAATGCCCCCCCTCAACCCCCTCCTCGCACTCAACGGGGAAACCATCCCAACTAATAACACTCCCAAATATCTAGGGCTGACTTTGGACCGCAGGCTCACATGGCGTCCGCACCTAATCAATAAGCGCAACCAGGCCAACCTACGGCTTAAGCAACTGCATTGGCTCCTGGGAAGGAGGTCCAAACTCAAAGTAAAATTCAAGCTGCTTATTTATAAGGTAGTGCTAAAGCCAATCTGGACATATGGGATACAATTGTGGGGCACGGCAAGCTGTTCGAACCGCATCAAAATACAGCGATTTCAAAATAAATGCCTGAGAATAGTTCCGAACGCCCATCCGTACCACGAAAACTCAATAATCCATAAAGAGCTTGGAATTAGATGTGTAGCAGAGGAGATCACTCGTCTCAGCGGAAGATACATAAAAAGACTGGATAACCACCCCAACCACCTGGCCATCAACCTCCTAGATAATAGGCAATCGCCAAGACGCCTGAAAAGGTAACACCCGCTTGATCTCCCCAACCAATAGTATATGTTTTCAACATTTTGAACATATATGGTGGGGGGGGGTTTTGCTTTTTTGTGCTCAATTTGCATTTGCGTATTTATAGTTGCATTTGTCCCATTGTCAGTTTGGTTTTCGTCTTCATCATCTTGTGCTAGTAACTCAAAGCGGTTGCTTGAGTTTGGCTCGGCTAGCCAGTACTCTTTGAGTGTTTTTTGAGTAGCGGTTTGAGCTTTATTCTTCTGTTTCTTGTTGCCATTTAAAAGATCTTTGGAACCGTTTGGAGGCTGATTTTCTCGGTAACGGTTTAAGTTTTCTTGGTTTGGGAGAGAGGATTGAGTTTTGTTTATTGTTGTTGGAGCGGGTATTGAGGTTGTCGGTGTTTTAATATTCGCTGAGGAAGAGCGTATCGGCATTGAAGCATAGCAAACTGTAGTTGTTGTTGCTATAGTTGCTGTAGTTGTGGTATTTGTGTCTGAGGTTGTTGAGAGCGGAAGAGTTGAGAGTGGGAGAGCTGAGAGAGTAACTGCTGTGAGCGGGAGAGTTGAGTGTATGTTTATTGGCATAGCGGAAGTTGTTGTTTGTGTACGCGCAGGTAAATTTGGCGCGCATTCTGCGTTCCGTTGCTGTGAGTAACTGTTGGGTCTCTCCAATGCTGGAGAGCAAGATCGCGCTCTTTCATCACTTTGAGGGTGCAAGTTTTGATAATTGTTTGTGTGATTTGATATGTGGGTGAGTGAGAGGTAGGAGTTGTTTTTGTTTTGTTTAACTTGAAGCTCTCGCTTCTGATTTTGAGCGCCGGATCCGCTCATATTTTGTTTCGTTTATTGTTTTTACTTGTTTTTTGTTTATTTTATTCACAGAAATATGTAAGGTTTTTAACACATATAAATATGTATTAGCGTCTTTTCGCTTTTATATAATGATTTCACATGAGCTTGAATTTTGCACTTAAACTTCAATATTAACTGGAGCTCTGTTAAAAACACGTCCGTCAGGGTTGAAGTTTGTCGGCAATATCTCACAAGAAAATATAAATTATCAAATACTTAAAAAAACTCCTAAATACCATAACAAATAAACTTATAAACCTTTACTATTGAATACAAGACATCATTGTGCATCAATGGAAAACTGCAACAATAATTCCAATAAACTAAACAAACAAATCAAAAAAACATACTAAACAGCTACCGCCCAATATCACTTCCTGACTTTAGAAAAAATAATATCAAAAAGAATTCAATTATTTGGACCCTCAACCATCAACACCTCCCTCAACACAAAACAATCGATACACAATAGACCTACTATTATTATTAGATAACTACATCTGCAACAACCTCGCAACAAAAAGCACATCCATATTGTCAATACATATGGAAAAAGCCTTATCACCATGCACCTATGCACCAATATCAATAAATAAATGAAACAATATTCTATTAGAAAAGAGTACCATAACAATATAAATTTGGTATGATTTTGGTTATGAAAATAAGTTTCGTGTGTCAGTCGGCATCGCGCAACGCGTGTTTTGCTGCGCTTCTGCTTCCCTTGCCATAGATTTTGCATGTGGTATAACTTATGTGTTTCTTATCCGATTTGGTTCAAATTAATTTAAATTAGATAGCTTCTATAAGCACCAACGCATATGCCGAATTGCATAGCATTAGGTTAATAATTGTGGGCGTGGCAGTTTTGTGCGGTTTGCGGGGGATGATATCAAAATAAAACAACAAACTTGTACTGCGTATGGTAATAACCTATCCAATGATATATGACACATGTATGTAGCTCTTGTAGTTTCTGAGATCTAGGCGTTGATACGGACAGACAGACGGATAGACGGACGGACGGACATGGCTATATCGACTCGGCTGTTAATGCTGATCAAGAATATATATACTTAATGGGGTCGAAAATGCTTCCTTCTGCCTGTTACATACATTTGCACCATATTATGATACCATTTTCACCCATTTTTAATGGGTACAGGGTATAAAAATTAACAACATCAATATTCCTAACACAATTTGACTCAAAATCTTAGGATTAATCTTTGACACTAAAAACTTCTGGAACGAACAAATTAAAACATTGATAAAATCTAACACTAGATTAAACACCTAACACTAGATTAAACATCCTCAAATTTCTAAATAGTAGAAACTATAACTGTAACACCACCTCACTGATAAACATTACAAAAACCATTGTATTATCCAAAATAGGTCCAATATGGTCTCTGAATTTATGGCAAAACAAACAAAACCAACATAAAAGACTATCCTCCCCCTACCACGCCACCATCCGACTTTTCTTAGATGCTTTCCGAACAACTCCCATTAACCACATGCTAGCAGAAGCTGGACCTTTGGATGTGGAAACCAGATTCCAATGGAGCATCGGCTGTCAAATTAATAGGGGCACCAACACATCCAGCTCAACTCTACAGGAAACAATCATCAATCAACTTAAAGGTAAAAGAACTCCATGAATCCCATCCAGTCTACAACTTATCATAAACAAAACAAAAGCACTCAACATCCTCAACATACCAAAGTCCCACCATGGTTCTACAAAAACAAACCTGTCATAATATAACTTACATAACCTTTAAAAAATACAACACCAATGAAATCTATAAACAAAACTTCAAAAAAATAAGACAAAAATACCAAACATGGAAATTCATCTATACGGACGCTTCAAAAAAAGACAACATTACAACAATTAGTGTTGTAGGTCAAGAAAACCTCATCTTAAAAGGTGTCGTTACACCACCATACACATCAACTTTCACCGCAAAAGCAGAAACGATCCTGATCGCGGCAGAACTCGCAAAAGCAAAAAAAAAAGAAAAATACACCATATGCACGGACTCTCTTTTCACTCTCGACGCTATATAAAACATCAACAATAACGAACCAACATTCAGCAACAAACACCAAACATCTAAATCTGCTATGGACTCCAGGACACGCAGGAATATCCGGAAATGAACAAGCAGATACAGCAGCGAAAATCTCTACAAGATCACCCTTACCATATTTCTCCACAACATTAACAAAAAAATGATATAAAGAAAATAATTAACAATAAACCACAAAAAAAAAACAATTTGGAACAACTACAACCATATTTATTAAACTATTAACCCAATACCCATTAAACCACTAACAATACAAATACCCATAACAATAAACAAAAATCATGCCATCTTCTACACCAGATTCAGATTAAACACCAAAAAAACACCAGCATCAGTCTTCCCCTATTGTAGCACAAATTCCCTCACAGTCGAACAACTACTGCTACTACATAAAAAACATAACCCCATCACTAGGAATCCTTTCCCGAAACCAACTCCTCACAAATGTCAATGTAAAAAACATTATCAATTTTGTACCATTATTAAATAAGCTACGCATAAATAATTATTACACTAAACTGCCTGAAGGCCTCAGATGCTCAGGCCATAAACATTGTACCTCGTGAATTTAGTTTCTAAGACACAAATAAATTAAAAAAAAAAATAATATATACATACAACATTTTAAAATTTGCATATTATTCATATATTCTAAGCTATATCCTTATCCCATGGGCGAAGCGGTTTTTGGTAAAACAAAAATCAAGGAAAACGACTGGTGATCGATTTCATGAAATCAGACGGAGAAAAAATTGCTTTCTTCATAAACGGAGGAAAGTATGAATTTTTCCGTGTATCCTTCGGACTACAAAATGCACAAAGCATCTTCCAAAAGGGCAATTGACGTCGTAACGCGAACAAATTGAGAAAATCTGTTACATCTATGTAGACTACGCGAAAATTACCGAAAATGCTGCTGACCGCGTAATACATATCGACATAGTTCTTAAATACCTCTGCGAAGCCAACGTGACTGGCACCAGACAAAAACAGAAAAAGTTCTTTGAAGAACTTTCTTCAAAGAAAGCGTTGAATTTTTAGGGTTCATTGTCACGTCAAACGTAGCCAAAAGAGACCCGGAAAAGGCAAAAACCATTCAAGACTACACTGAACCAAAAAATTTGTTCAGTCTCAGGTCTTCTGGATTGCCAGTTATTCCAGAAGTTTCGTCAAAAACTTCGCTACCATAGCTAGACCACTTACGTCCATACTGAAGTGATATAATGGCACTGTCAACAAACACATGTCAAAAAAGGTCGCTACAAAATTTGATGAGACCCAACGCGGAACGATCGAGCGCTTGCGATACATTTTATCGTTAAAAGATGTCATACTAGCGTATCCGACTTTAAACTGCCTTTTGATTTGACCAACGATGCCACGGCAAGCGGTATCAGTGCGGAACTGTCCCAAAGGACAGGCCAATTACCATGATATCTCGCACATTAAAAGACGGCGAGCTTAATTATACGACAAACAAGAGAGATCTTTTGGCGATTGTTTAGGCTATAGGGAAATTACAAAATTACCTATACGGCACCAAGGAGAACCGGATTTATATGGACCATTTAACTCTTGGTTTCGCTGTATCTGAGCGAAAAACAAACGCAAAAATTGAACGATGGAAAGCATTCATCGAGGAACATATCGCCAAGGTGTTTTACAAGCCTGAAAAGGAAAATTTTATTGCCGACGCTTTATCCAGACAAAATATAAACAGTGTACAAAATGAACCCTAATCTGACCATAGCCGCCATGCATATAGTGAACTTTCATTGACCTACTCGGTCGAAGCCACCGACAAACCCCTGAACTGCTACAGGAATCCAATAATCTTGGAAGAAGCAAGCCAGCCTTTACCGCGATATTTTATGATTTTTGGGACCAAACACCGATACATAATACACTTCGATAACAAAGACTCGCTGTTTGGATTGGTTAAAGAAGTTGTACGCGTAGATTTTGTGAACGCTGTTTACTGCAACCTTTTCACTCTAGCATGCATTCAGCATGCCTTTGTGACGCAATTCCCAGCAACAAAATTTAAGCACTGCAAGAGATTCGTGAATGATGTCACAGATGGAAATAAGCAGAAAGCAATACAAGCGAACACAACCGCGCTCACAAGGCTACCCCGGAAAATTTCAAACAAAAAAAAGTTGATGACATCGTCGAGTTCATGATGAGAGCCACGGTAGAGTATAATAAAACATTACACTCAGTGACATATTTGCAACCACTTGGGTTTGCCTTGCACTCAGCCAACGACGTGTAAAAATTGGCAAGAAAAAAAATTATCGAAAAGGCGCAATAGGCTCGTCTAGATGGGTGCATAACCAAAAGGTTATGGAATAAACTAAAAGCACTGTAGACAGAAGAGCGTGTAGAAGCAGACATGGGAACGTCTGTGCTTATTAGAGGAAGGGTGGTCCATAAGGGCAACCTTAGATAAAGTCGCTCTCAATTTTTTCTACTTTATTTCTACACACCCTACATTTAAGCATATTTACCCTATATTTTAATTACAGTAGATTTAATATTTCTCACAGGATCGCGGGAATTATATTGATAAGGTTAGCTTTACTTAACGCAAGGGTGGCGGACTACTCTCACGCCCAATATATTTCTATTACGGACGGAGTGGCACTGGTGTGGAAACAAAAAGTTGCTTCCGGAGTCGCATATGCGAAGACTGCGACGTTAACAGCGAAATGTGTATGGCTTTATGACACACGAAACTTATTTTCATAACCAAAATCATACCAAATTTATATTGTTATGCTCCTCTTTTCTAATAGAATATTGTTTCATTTATTTAATGATACTAAATAAATAAATTGTAAGCATGTCTAAGGGTACAGGGTATTTTGCAATCGGAAAACTCGACTGCTGCTACCTTACTTGTTTTAATTAAAATTGTATTTATTTACATTGCAGTCCACTATTTGTAATAACTTATACTGCAGAGATTCCTAATTTCTAGCGAGTATTTATATATGTACATACTTAAACCTAATTAGGGAGTCTAGAGGCATGAATTAATTTAATCAATTAATTTATATAACTTCTTGGCAGATCTGTTGGGTGAATACGCAGGAGCCTCCTTCTCGCCCTCATACACGTCTCCTCGTCAAGAGTGTTCGAGCCAACTGGTTTGGGTGGTTTTCCAATTTATTTACGTACGCGGTTGCTTGTTTGTTTATGACATTGCCAATCCTTGGTACCTTCAGTTCTTATTCAATGTCTTTGTTGCGGATGTACCAAGCCGCTCCAGATAGTTTACGCAAGATTTGTGACTGCGCAACACGAATTTTGTTGAAGTGCGACTTTGCGGCGATGCCATACACTTGGATGCCATATTTCCAAATAGGAGCCAAGACAACCTTATAAATTTTGAACTTGTTGGAAATTGAAAGCTTGTTTCCAGGCCTAAGGAGCAAAGCCATGCTGTTCGCCTTTGTTTTGAGCCGACGATTTACATTCGTTACATGGCGTTAAAATGTGAGTCGCTTATCCAGAGTGACATCGAGGTATTTGTGGGCGTTCGATTGTGTGAGTAGCTCTCGATGCAGAAACACACCTGGTGATGTGCCTTTTCTTAGGGTAGCAGGTCATTGGGATCTGTAAGCGACATGTTGTCAGCTGAGGGCATGTCGTGCGTATACAGGCTATATAGTGTTGGACCTAACACACTTCCCTGGGGTACACCTGCTCTGACTCTTTTTGTTTGGGAGGACAGTCCGTCCTGTACTACTTTAAAGGATCGCTCGTGAAGGAAGCTTTTTATTATCAAAAAGAGCTGAGGATTTAGTAGGCTTTTAAGCTTGTGCAGAAGTCCTTCATGCCACACTCTGTAGAAAGCCTGCTGGATGTCCAGAAAAGCTCCAACGACGTCCATGGAAACCTTCCAGTACAAAGTTCACTACGCGGTGTAGCTGTTCAGATGTGCCATGCCTGAGTCTAAAACCAAACTGAATCTTTGGAATAGCTTTCTGGACCTTTCGGGACTTAAGCAATCTTCTCAGTATGCACCTCTCAAGTAATTTGCCAAATGCTGGAAGCAGGCTTATTGGGCGATAGGAGTCTAATTCCTCTGCTGGCTTCCCACTTTTATGGAGCATAATGATATTCGCTTTCTTCCAGGCGTTTGGGAAGTGTCCCAGTCGAAGAGCAGAGTTGAAATTCAGTACAAGGAATAACAAAGCTCTGTGGGGCATCAGCTTAATGGAGCGGTTGTCGATGTGATCCTCACCAGGAGCCTTGTTTTTGCGAAGGGATTTGATATCATCTTTTAATTCCGTGAGTTTAATAGGCTTTTCAGGAAGAGCCATCTGCAATCGGGCTTCTAGGGATTCAGCAACCAGTTGTACTCGTCTTGGCGATGCTGTCTCGAACGGCTGGAATCTTTCCTCCAGGTTTCTGGCAAACGCTTAAGCTCTGTCCTGAGGTGATTTTGTCCAAGTGTCATCTGGGTTACGAACTGGAAACTTTGGAGCAACTTGTCTTTTGAATCTCTTCGTGAGCTTCCAGAGTGCGAATTTTGAGTTTTCATCGGCAGTAGCTTTCCCGAGGAACACGTCAGTTGCTTCCCTTTTCAGGTTGGCCAGTACTTTTGTCACCCGATTTGATATCTTTCGGTACAGTCTGTCAATTATTGGATCATTTGTACTGATGAACTCACGACGGAGACGTTTCTTTAGAGTTAAGAGTCCTACTGCTTCCGGTGAGAGATGCTGCTACGCACGTTGCGTAGGTGAACTGCGCCGCCAGGAGCTGCAATTTGAGCTGCATCTTTGATCTTCTTCATA
Source organism: Drosophila merina (assembly GCA_035047645.1). NCBI lineage: Eukaryota > Metazoa > Arthropoda > Insecta > Diptera > Drosophilidae > Drosophila > Drosophila merina. The sequence continues at coordinate 20,497,533 of JAWNPH010000089.1, read as the reverse complement.
AAAAAAATATTTATCTCTGTATTGAGGTTAAAAGCATTGTTAAGTTCGTACTGAAACAGCCTTATATTCGCACCAGGTGGAACGATCATCCTAATAGGGGCGTTACTATGAGGTGACGTTGTTAGTAAAGTCGATACATGAAGGTACATTCCTCGTGTTATACGGGTAGGGAGTGGGTCTGCCTGTAGCCAGAACTTGAGTTGAGCTTCCGGAAATAACATCGTGAAGTTCTGAGCCTCGAGCATTCGCTCTTATACTACCCCAGAGGCGATGCTTAGCGTTAAAATCACCTCCAATGATAAACTTTTGACCATGTTGACCAAGGAGATTATCAAACTCAGAGGAATTCCAAGGCAGGCCTGGAGGAAGGTACACAGCTGACACCGTAATTTCGCCCAAATTAGTGGAAATTTTTACCGTCGCCATTTGTAGGTAATTCGTTGTGATCGAATGCAGGTGATAGTGCACTAATCCCTGCCGAATTAGGATACAAGCTCCTCCTCTGGGGCGACCTCCTGGGTGCTCTGCTCGATAGCAGCTGTAACCTATCATGTTGAGGTAGGATCCGTCGTGTAGGAGTGGCTCTGAAATAAGCATAACATCAATTTCGTGCTTGCTGAGAAACACCTTAAGCTCATTAGCATTTGGGATAATGCTACGAGCGTTCCTGGCTCCGAGGCGCAGTTCACAAGCCTTTAATTGCGCTGCGTCAACGACTTAGAACCTCTGAGTTCTTTGATCTCCTCAAATAGCTCAGAGATGGTTTTTTGAAGACCAGCAATGGTCTGCTGCATTGAGATGATGATTTGTGCGAGGGGGTCATCAATTCCCGTTTGGCTAGGATGTTGAAGTTCACCTGCGTTTGTTACAGGAGCAAACGCAGCATTCGGAAACGTCTGGAACCTTGCGTTTGAGAAAACATTTCGCTGTTGGGAGTACTTTCCGTCAGGTCGTGTGCTCTGTTGTCCAGTTCTAGTCGTCTCTGCATACGATAGGCCCTGCCGCACGATTGAGGTTGGAATAGCTTGTTGCTTGATGTTGCGCATAGGCTGTGGGTGTTTTACGCGGGTCATGGGAGTAATGTTGATCCCAGTTTTTTGCTTTTGAGCCTCTGGACGTAAATTCTGCAGCCCTTGTGAGTTGCTTCATGTTTTCCTTGGCAATTAACGCACTGCAGGTCGTCAAAGGTCTTTGCCTGGCATTTACTGGAACTAGTCCAATGAGGCAAACTGCATCTACCACATCTGGGCTCTTTGGTGCAATAGTTTTTGGTGTGATCAAAGCCAAAACATCGGTAACACTGACGCATATTTACATTTTTTCTCGGCAGTTCCACTCTGACTCTTTGACGGCCAACTTTATTTATTTTTAGAGCTTCTCGGTTATTAATAGCCTTTTTAATGTCTATAAACCAAACGTTTTGGACAGAAGCTTTGCCTGGATCCGGTTCAGAGGACTCAACATTCTGTGACCACCTTTGGATTATAGGTATTACCCACAGCGTGACCTTGGGAGGTGATCGCATTTAAAATTTTCTCAACTCGGGTAGAAGCAGCCAAGTTGCACACCACAACCCTGTAGGCTCTGTCTTCCGGGAGGCAGAAGTGAGTGCCATGCTATTTTCGCCTTCTTGACAGTCATCTTGGTTTGCAAGAGCAGCAAATCTATTTAAAGCGAGATGGTTTCTATGTTAGATTATATGGGCTCTTTTTTTCGAACTTTTCGGTGAGATTGGTAGGTTTCTCTCCTTGGATGGAACTTTTTGCCAAGAGACTGAAGCCGGCTGGAATGTGAGCGTATTACTATTTTTTCTATTTGCGGTACTAGGCGACTATTTCCAACTGTTTTCTGGTTAGGGTTATTGAATTGGCTTGGGCTGGTAACCATAAGAGGCTCCCTGCCAGTTGTGCTAGGCGGGGGCATGCTCTGAAAGAAGCATCCTGATCGTGGTACTTCTTGGAAGCTATCAGCACCTAAAACGACTTCCGACATCTCGGATCTTGAAGTGCCTTTTTTTTGTATTTCCTCGATGAAATAATAAAATTTGATTATTTAGCCAAACAAATTTTTTTTTTCTTTTTTTGTCGCAACATATTTAATGAAAATAAAATCAAACTGATCCCTTTCTCAATAATGATTCGATGTAACTTTATACGAAAAAAAAGTAGTAATATTAATTAATAACCAACATTCGGAATAAATCTTGGGTGAGTATTGGATCACCCTAACGGTTTTATATGCAAATTCAGCATAAACGTTAGGGCCGTGCCTGGTTCCCGTTGCTTTCACCGGTTAGGTGAGATATGCTGGTCGGCCTTGCTGTCTGAACTCAGATTAGGTAGAGATAATAAAAGTTCAGTTCGATTTTTATTGTAATTAAGAGCGATAGCTAATAAAATGTTATTGAATTGGTTATCAAGCCTAAAGAGCAGATAATAACGGATAGAAGTACTCCGATCAAATCCTGCACATAATCAGGAACAGCGCTGAGCTCACAGCGAGTCGGTCAGCGCAACCCCCGAAGAAGAAGATCCCCGCCACACCGCCCTGGAAGAGTAGCCGGCAACGAGCCGATTACGTCATCACCCCCTTTCCCTTCGGACTGCGGCGTGGGACAACCTAGGGAATCAGATTAAAACTTAATTTATATATTAAAATATAAAAAGAATATGAAAGGGTCTTACAACTATATAATAAATTATGCATTCTATGACTGATCCCTTGAAGGCGCAAGTAAACGCACGAATGTGAAACGGTCATAAAACACTTAGGCCGCCAGCGCACATACCAACGCATTAAAGTGGCTGGGGGCAGAAGTATATAAATAGTTGATAAGAACTCTTGTTAGTAAATAAGAACATTATTGTAAAATTTTTGTTTGTGCGAACTAAAAAACTAACTAAAAAAGACGCTGCCATAAATTCACTCAGATTGGTCAACTTACCTGGGAGTTCCGGAGGAACACCTCGCCACTTGACTTTTGGATCATGTCGGTAATTATTAATTTTTTCCTTATCTGTGCTGGACTTAGTGTGCACTCCTAGGACTATCTTGAAAACTATGCATTTGCGACTAGTAGGTGAGGTACAATACCATTGGCAAATCCCCCAATTCCCAATGCTAGTTGCAAATGCCATATTAATTCAGGTACTATATGCGTATAAGTTTCCGGAATAATGTGAATAAAATGCAATATTTTTAATTTGCATCAATAAATATTTTTTTTATTTTATCGCTTTCAAAATGTACTCCTTCTTAAAGAGTACACGTAAAACTATATAATAATACATGAATTAGTCATTTTGTTTCCGTCATAAATGGCGGCCGGCTGAGGATTGAAGAGAATGACCCTTCCCTACTGTCGTAAACGGCATGCTAACATTTGGCATCCGTTGTCTGCTGGCGTAGAGATTCAGTCAAGGTATAAATGATAATTCAATTTAACGGTAATAGCCAGATTTAAGCTTGAATGGAGCTTGTGCTCTTTATTCTTTGAAAATCTTAAATGAACAAATCAGTGACAAAACGTCAGTGACTCGCAGCTGCCACCCAAGTATGCTTTGTTCGCATATCCTCAATTAACGGTTTTTTTATATCTCTTTTACTGAGCAACTAATCTTGTGGGTTGGACCGTCTTAAATTATACATAATAACTAGGTAACCCGGTGGACTTCGTCCCACCTATCCGTGATTCAATTCATGCTTTATAAACAAAAACCATTTTTATCTCTGTCTAGTATGAAAACAACTATTATTGCAAGTATGTAAGGATGTGGTATATGACTGAGAGGCGTGGAGCGCTGTTCACGAAAATGAAATGTGCAAATAACATAACACTGAAAAATAATTTGTTAAATTCATTGAAATTTATTCTCTCAATGCTATGGCGTGCACAATATTCTTGGTTAGCCCATTTTTCGCTAGGACAAACAAACTGGAGGGTTTACCCACTCGCGAGCATGCAACGTATAATTGACCATGTGAAAAACATGGTGTGCTCAAATCTAAGCCACAAACGGACATCGTTTGGCCGTGGGACTTTTTAATTGTCATGGCAAATGCCAATCGAATTGGAAAATGTCGGCACATCTGTCGGGATAATAGGGATTCGCGGTATCAATATCTTTTCACCTCGGAACTTTCCATTTAAAATGCTGAATAAACGTATTTTCTAATGCCACATTGAAAAAAAAATTGAAAACAAAAAAATGTTAACAAAAAAACTTGACAAAATAAAAAAATGTTAGGGGTGGACAACCCTTATCGGTTAGGGGTACAAAAAATAGAAGTTAGCCGATTCTCAGGCCTACAGAATATCCCCTCAAAATTTCATCCAAATCGGTCAAGTAGTTTCGGAGGAGTTTGGATACAAACACCGTGACAGCAGAATTTTATATATTAGATATCGTTGTTGTTTTCCCATTTTAATAAAAGCATATCACCATATTGGCTTTATTTTTCGATTTATTGGAGAATAAAATGTTTCAATATGAGAACAATGAAGGAGATAGTATTTAAAGATAACTACGCTCTATATTTAACAACTTTGTCAAAACAGTTGTTTAAAAGTTGTTATGAATTGCTTATGGTTAGATCAGAGTTTCCTTCCCAGGCTAAAAAAAACATTCAGGAGCAACAGGCAACGCCCCGTTGTGCTGAAGCAAGAAAACAACAAAAATTTTATACATAAGCGACAAAAATTTTCATCATGGGAAAATAAACGTGTATTAAAATGGAAAGGATGGCGAGACCCCACCCACACAGAACGCATCTAATTATCATAAAACGCATCATTCTCAGAAATCCTTAGCACCATCTTAAAAACCAAACTGTAAACATAGACGTCAGAGGGATGGAACCAATGGTTTAAAATCAATAGTGAAAGATCACACTGTAAACGAAAAACTGTAAGCATGAAAGAGTAGGGTATCCAATACAGTGGCTAAGTTCGCGACAATAATCCCATCAAGAAACAGAATAAAATTGGAAGAAATGCATGAAATTGGACGATGGAATTTATACAACGCGAGATATAATAAATAACGCAATATGTATAAAACACATTGATTTTGACTACACCCAATATTTTGCATCACCATATTCTTTGTGACGCGCATATTTTAACACCTTAAATCCAATCATTCTAACCATGGCAATTAAAGCCTTCATTTTCATGCAAAAGTTAAAGATAATAAAAATAGTAATGCTAAAAGTAATAGATAGTAAATGTAAAGAGAAATCCATGCAATTAAACGCCATCTTATGAAAAAATATGGGGTTCTGTTTACTACACCAAAAATAATAATCGACCACTAGAATGAACTCCTGAAAGTGTGTAAAGAAAAAAGTTGTGCAGCTCAAACCTTACCTTGAATTAACCATGTCTTGCAACTAAACAAACGCAGAATTCATATCCAAAATTTCATAGAACTAAAATTGCACAATTTCTAGACGATGCATGCATGACATGACGTCAAACTTTAGAATGGATTGGTGCGAGATCGAGCTTATTCTTTGGTCAGTCACAGATCGCACTGAAGCCAAAACTAATGAAATTCATCGATGACATATATGGCATGCGATTGTTAGGGATCTACGAACGCTAAAACAATCACACACAATCCATCGATGTTTATTTACAGAACTTCCTACGAGTTTTTTTTAAAGAAAATTCATAAGCATTACCAAATACACGCCCAGGCCATCCCAGATTAAAATTCCAAAGTTCTCTGGTGATAAAATGAAGTGGCCTTAGATCCGTGATCTCTTCAATGAGTTAACCCACTCACAAATTTACACTAGCTTAATAGTTATTAATCGCCGCTGTAGAGATCGAGGATTCCTGGACTTTACTTACAAACCAGTCTCAGAATCGATGTGCCCTGGTGACGTCAAAACTCGCCCCATTCCAGGAATTTTAGCACATCGGTAAAACAAATCGGCAGGGAGGTAAACTTCACGACATCACCCAGAAGATGATCGAACCGATCAAACCTACACGTCCACACGAACGCACACAAACCGTTGGCGTGGAATTAACTGTTTGGCACAAAACCACACCGTCGTGAGGCGCTCATCATAGCAAACCTGTAATTTCCAGGAACCACCGCTCGCCGCTTCGCCGAGGGTCAAGACCAGCGCCAACCAGACCAAGAGTAGTGTCCTCGGCTTAATTGCTAGCAAACTCTAGAGTGACATCAAGGCTAACCAGTCAATACAAGACACTGCTCGAATCCGGATGTCATTTTTATTTATTCTCACGGCGATTAGCGATAAGACAAGAATTGCAATTAACGCCTTTTAATCTCAAGATTGACTTAGGTAGAGACAGTTTCCTAACCAGATTCGGCTCATCGCTACCAGACACTACACTAAGCGACACTACAGCTGGAATACAACGATTCAAGGAACATTACGAGTCGCTCTCCAACACGCCTAGCGCCGACAATAAATATACTGCTACAACGAAACGAACTTTGTAGGCGCTCGAAATTAACTAGCCGAGTTGTAACCGCGTTTTTCTCACCAATTCATTCCACGTCGAACTCCACATTTTGGCAAAATGTGAGAAGCAGACTGAAATCCGCAAAATACAGCTCTTGGGATAGCAAGAGTTATGAGCGGCTGCATGGTCGGATGATCAGGCTAAAAAGCGATGTCGGTATATACGGCGGCCCTAACATCGTTTTTTTTTTACGCTTAGGAGACTTATTTAGCAGCAATTTATTTTATCAGGAATAAAACGCAGCATTAGTCGTTGATTTTGCGGAAACCACCGAGCAACTCTTTGAACCCATTTTTAGTTTGCCGTATAAGAGTTCGCATCTCTTTATTAACCACGCAACATCCATTGCAGCAAAAGTGGAATCCACCATTACGTGAAATTGCATCCGAAACTGAGGCGGTGAAACACATTTCGTATGTACATCGTTTTCATACAGCCAGCAATATATGCTATAAAACTCAATACTATTATTAATTTTTTAATATAAACAATCATATAAAATTTTAAATATACAACAATACATTGACCCAAATAATTTATTGAACACAAAACTAATAGCCTTAAACCACTTTACTTGGGTTGATAAGAGCGTAATAGAAGGGAGAGGGATTGAAAAAAAAAGCGCAAACTAAGAGAGAATAAGGATATGCAATAATCAGAATTGCAGAAAATGAAAGAATAGAATAGAAATCGAGCATAGTACCTCACTTGGATAAATAAAATAAAATTGAATTGAAGTGAAGTGTGATGCTGTTTGATGAAATAGCCGAAAACACATCGTGTCAGTAAAATTTAGACTGATATATGTTATTTATATACGGTAAGTTTAGAGTTTAAAAAAGAATAGAAAGAGCGTTATTGTCGTTGATGGAGCAAATATTTAGGGGACAGATCTTTTTAGGGCGGTATGAACTAGTTCATAAAAAGAATCCGTAGCAGCATCGATATTGCTGAAATTTGAAAGATAACTCCAGTCAATATTGGCCAAGTGATTTCTTATGTCACAATAGTCGGTTCTTTTAAAAAACTTCTGACGAGACTGTGCGCTATTACTGGGGGAATTCTGACGAGTAGATAATCAGCGAAATCAAGAGGGTTGATGGTGTAAGTCTCCAGGAATAAATAAGGGAGAAAACCTTATTATTGTGGCAGAGGAGGTTACATTTGAGAAAATGAGGTCAAGCGACCTACCACCGGAGTTTCTTAAAGGGTTAAGCGAGAAAACGGCAGAATCGGCTAAGCCATCAAGGAAGCCATTGTGGATAACAGCGAGTTTTTATCGTCAGTGTGGATCATTGAAATGAGGAGAAAATTGAAGTCACCCATAACACAGATAAGATTAAAATCATTGTGCAGACGCAAAACTGATTTAATGTCAGTTACGTGGTACATATAAAAGATTGCATCACTCAGAGGAGGAACGTAGAATGTAGGAACAAGTATCTAATTAGTTCATCGACTCGGACTAAATTTTAACGGCTAAAAATTCAATTCCGAAAGGATTAGTGATAGTAATACGTTCCACTGATTAATTGTTCTTTACGGCAATGACCACGCCACCTCCACCTTTCCGAAAGAGAGTGTACTTCGATACAAAAATTTTAATTATCTATGAGAGAGGAGTTTAGCTATGTTTCTGTTAGAACAATAGCATCAAAGTCAACGGAGGCACTGTTAGTAAAGAATTGGTAAAGTTTACCAAGAATACTGCGAACATTTAGCAACAAGAAAAAATATTGTTGCTTAGTTTTTTGATATAGCTACAGGACTGGAACTTTGAGAATTTCTGGGAATGATACTGTGCTCGGGCCAGACTGCAGTATCTAGAACTTTGCAAGGCAAGGAGATGTGACACATAACGCCATCTGCAGTGGCATCTGGCATAAGACGGGATACGAAAACGGATTTCCGGGGAGCAACAGCTCTCAGCTGATCTACGGCTGAGTGCCGTAGTAATCGTGTAATTGTGTTTATAAATTTTTAATTGTGAGTCTTAAAAAAATTAATTTGTCTCTATTTTTATCAACACAGATATGTCTATGTATTTTTTTCGTCGGACACGTGTACATTATTAAATCCTTATGTTCAACCGTAACATGAATCTTCGATGTCCCGTCTCGGGCGCCAGTAAATCATTTCCTTTTAATGAAACACGAAAATAATATTTCTTTGTATCAACTGAGTTGTTTGGTATGGTTTTTGAAACTGACACTAAGTTCAAAACGTCACCTTTCTAACCTGGCAATCATGTTAAGACATTCGCAACGGCGCGTCGATGTTGGTATTTTTTATTTGCAAGCCGCTGGTATTTTCTATTTTTCCGGCATTAAGATCATTCATTTACTTCTTGTCAGAATGCCAACAGCAAATTTCATCGTTAAATTCCTTGTTCTCAAATTATATATGTAATTAAGTTCATTAATTCCTATCACGTTGATATATAAACAAAATAAACTTTTTGCTTGTAGGACCGTAATTCTAAAAACTAAACAAAAAACCGTGCACACTGAAGTGATAAAATATTTTTGTTCGTTAAAAATAATTTTCGATTTAAGATCTACGCTTAAGTTAAAAAATAACTTTCGTGTCAAATATTGAAATAAATATAACTCTTACCTTTAAGTTTTAGTATATATACACATTAAGGAATAACGTTTAATTTGTTTTGTGTATTGTATTAAAAGTTATAATAAAGATACCTAATATTTGGTTATATGTACATTAATTTCGTGGAAACAGGAGCATTGGTAAGTGAATTCAAGAATTCTAGAACATTGCTAATCAAGAGTTCGACGTGAACTTGACTCTGAGTGCATCCCTGGTAATATTGTGAACCCGTCTGCAAGTCAGTTTTGTTTATACCGGTAAATAAGTTATAACTAATCGAAATGTCTGCCAATGAAGGAATTCCCGTAAATACTTTTCGAAATTATTTAAATATTATAAATGATTTGTCTGCCAAAGAGGAAATCAAGCTCAAAGCTACACAAGAGCTTAGTGAACACTTTGAAACAATAATGCAAAGTCCCGCCTACCCATCATTCCTAGAATCTTCACTGAAAATATTTTTGCGTATACTGCAAGAAGGCGATCCTCAATTTATTCAAGAAAATACGATGCAACATGTAAGTAAATGTTTACTTCTGAGCTTTTCAAGTTATACTTCGAAATACATACATATGTATGTATGTATCAGAGCTTTACTGAATGCATGTGGGTCTGTCTGTAGGATGACGTTTTCTGCTTTTTGAAAAAAACTTAATAAATTGTAAAATAGATAAAACAATTTTTTTTATAAGTTCTCAAGCCATTTTTTTTAACTTTACATAAACGTATTATTAATTCTTAAAATTTGACTTCTAAAAGTAGCAAAATAAGTGATATTGTTTACCAATAGCTAAGTTCAGTCGAATGGTTTACATTTTTTATGGTGTGTGGTAATCAAAACTTCAAATTTTTTGTATTACATTAATCATTTTTATATTTCCTTAAAATAAACGGGAAATCCGGATCATGGAAGAATTTTCGTCTACGAAAACTGAAAATTCAAACCTTTCAAGAAAATAATTTAACTATCGCAAAGTTAAAAACAAAATTTCTTTAAAGTTTAAAATGAAATAATAATCGAAGTATATCGAAGTATATTTTTTTTACAAAAATAAGCATTGTAATATTGTAAAATAGCTTTCCCAAATCGCCAGCCAGTTTACGGTTAGTGTATTTTTAGAATTTTAGAATTCTTTCATCCTCTTTCAGGATCTGTTAAAATGGTTTTTTCATAAAAACGATCCATTAAGTTTAAGAACTCTACAAGTTATTTATTTTTTTATTTAACAAAATTAAATCTAGTATACAATACTAAACCTAATAATTTAATGAGTACTAGCTGCGGGGGCCTTCGACTCGAGACTTATGGGTTATTACTTTATATAATAAACTGAGCTTTTTGGACAAATTTGTTAATTTTTCAGATATTTTCACAAGAGGGGTTACTTCAACAATTCGAAAGACTATGTGTACCAAATAATTGAAATCTAATTGAGTGCAATCGACTGCAGGCGTCGAGAATATGATCAACGGTGAGCTCGTCCCTGCATAGTTGACATGTTGGTCGCGCCGTTCTCTTCAGTAAGTGTTGGTGTGTGGATTGGGTGTGCCCGATGCGTAGGCGGATGAAGGTCGCGCATTCCCGTTTATGTACGTTCGTTGGTGGCTTGAACATGATGCAATTCGGGTTAAACTGGTACCTGTGTATGAAGAGTGCCCATTCGGAGAGTTTCTTTTCTTTGAGGTATAGATTCGACTTTGGAAATCCTTGCAGTTAAACGGAGTGAAAAGGATTGATGGTGTAAGTCTCATCTCTTGGGCGGCTTTGTCAGCGAGTTCATTTCCATAGATTCCTTGATGACTGGGAACCCAGAGTAAGGTGATTTTTGTGGGATGACAACTTAGGATGTGCCTAACTTCTTGTATTGTGGGGTCATCATTCCAGTTGCGTATAGCGGAAAGTGAGGAGAGACTGTCTGTGCAGATAACAGATTTACCAGCGTTTTTGCAGGCGAATTGGCATCCTTTGAGAATGGCGAAAGCTTCGGCTGTGAATATGGAGTTGTATGACGGGAGCCTACCTCCTGCAATTATTTTACGGTTGCAGTCAACAACCGCAAACGTGGTTGCGTCGGTGACTTTGGAACCATCAGTGTAAATCCAGTTTTTCTCACCAAGGTCTTCTTGTGCGCTCAAAAAACGTTTTTGGTATTCTAAGCAGCATGTATCGTTTTTGGCAGCATTGTAGATTTGTAGGTTTATGTTACGCTGTTTGGAACTCCAATGTGCTGGCGATTTGAAGGATCTCCTGGGCTTAGGGAGGGGAAGGTCAAGTAGCTTGATGTAGTTGGCGCAACGTCTTAGAGTGGATATGCACTTAAAATTCCGCTTTTGTTTAAAAATGGCTCCGAAGTCTTTGGTTAGCATGCAATTGGACGTGGTGTACAGCTTCGGGATAAGCATTAATGTGGTTTCTTCTATTCGTGATTGAATACTCGGAAGACCGGATTCTGCCAATGTGCACGCTACTGGAGATGTGGGAAATGCGTGAATGGCGCGACGGACCGCTCCGTGGTATGGGGCTTGTAGCTTTTTTAAGTGAGTTTTAGCACACCAACCGAAGATTGGCAGACCGTAGTCAATTTTAGATAGGATTAATGTGCGCGTAATATCTATGAGAGTCTTAATATGTATGTAGGAGTATTTTGATGATAGGAATTTAATAATGTTAAATCTAGTTTCTAGTTGTTTTCTTAGAGTCTGACAGTGCTGTTGGAAAAGTAGTTTGGAGTCGAAGGTTATCTCCAAGATTTTTAAAAAGTTTACATCTTTTATTGTGCGGCTATTAAAGTCAATGTCGGAAAGGTTGCAAGAGATGCCCCCAGAGTTTGCTCACCACAAGTTAATTTCTTGCAATATTTCTAAAAATTTTGCTCTGACTGTGTTAATGTTTTTTATTTTTGTAAAGATGATTGCGTCGTCTGCGTATAGTGAGATGTAAATATCTTTATGCCGAGTTACAATGTCATTTATATCTTCAATTGCTATCATAAATAAAACTACAGAAAGTGGCAAACCCTGCGGTATTCCATTGTGTAAAATGTGGGAGTTCGATGTGACATTGTTTATTCGAACCCTGAAGGATCAATTGGTCATGAAGGCTTTAATTAGGTTAAAAAGCCTTGGACCAATGCCCCAGCGCTCGAGTTTGCAAAGTACGGCATGAATCCCCACGCGATCGTAGGATAAAAACAGCGGATGCTGGGTTTTGGTTTGCGACGGTCGAGTAGGTAAGCGTGGAGTAAGTTGTTGTGTTTTTTTGTTGCTTTAGGATCGTACGAGCTTCACGGAAACTGTATTTTTTGCTTGTTTTGATGTGAAGAAGTAGTTTTTGTGTTTGATATTGTGGGCATTCGGGTGAGGAAGCTGGGTTTTCGCCGGTGCAGTTTGCACAGAAAATGCGAGTGCAGGACACAGGAAGGTGGGTGGGTGGGATTGCATGATACACAGGCGGCTGGGTACTTGTAGTGCTTTGATGTAGAGCTGCAAAACCATCGATGGTCGAACCATCGATTATTTAATTTTCGATGGTTTAAACCATCGATTATTTGATTTTAAACCATCGATTATGCCGATATATCGCTGGAAAATTTTTTGAAGTTGTTAAATAAATACAAAAGTTAAATTAATAACAAAAATATAAATTCATTTAATTTCTTAGTAACTATTTTAAATTTGAGATCATTCGTTGATCCACTGGTTTTTTTCCAGAAATAGCAAAATGTTGACCGCTTTCGGCATCAGGGCTGACCGTTTCTCGCTTATTATTTGTCCAGCTTTACTGAAGCAGCGCTCTGACTCAGTGGACGTGGCCGGAACACACAAATACTTTTTTGCGCATTTCGCAAGAGCGCTCAGTTGGTTGCCACAATTCTATAATAAAGTGTTTGATATATAAAATATAAAAACTTATGCAAAAAAATTTACCTTCCAATATTCCAAAGGATCTTCGCCTTGCGCTGAATTACGCTGCTCCAAATATTGGCGCAGCTCCATGATTGCATCCGATCGGTTTGATTTGGCTTGACGGTTACTTTTCTCCGAAACAAAACTGTAAAGATTGAGCTTTGTGTTGCTCGGCGACGTTTCTGGCGGTTCCTCATTTGGGCAAATATTTTGCAAATCGGGTTTTATAAGAGCAGTTATTTCATTTTGCAATGCAATACCAGCTTGTTCTGCATTGGTCGGGCTGTGAAATCCTTGTTTTTTAAACCGTGGATCTAGCATCGTTGCCAGCCGCGCATTTGTTCTGCTTTCATATGGGGACAGTTTAGTCTTTAATCTGTTTGCTAAGAATGTACAGGTTTCGACACCCACAGTCGTCTGCATTTGATGCTCAACTTTCTCTAAAGCAATTATTAAGCCCAACACTGTTGGAATTATCAAAGAAATAGTTACATTTTTTGAAGCCGACGTTTTTATAGTTGCTGCTTCAAATAGCTCTAAAATGGTGCATATATCCTTTATAAGAACAAATTGGTCATCATTTAAAGGCAACGGTGCCTTAGACGATTTAAGCAAAACTGCACAAATTGCTTCTCTAATAGAGAGGACTCTCTTTAGCATATAGAAAGCGCTGTTCCATCGCGTAGGTACTTCCTGTATTAGACTCAACGGCTTCGCAGTATTTTGAGCACTTTTTAATTTTGCATAAGCAATCGGACTACTTTTAAAGAAACTCACAATACTTTTTGTAGGTTTCAAAATTTCTTGAATGTTCTTTAACGCCAGTGACTCTTGAACAATCAAATTCAACGAATGGGCAAAGCAGCCTAGGTGATTTTTTTGCAGTAATTCGCATGCCTTTTTCATTGAAGCTGCGTTGTCAGTTACAATGGTTTGTGTTTTTTCAAAAACCCCAAACTCGTCGCAAATATTTTTCAGCGTTTCAGCAATATTATTGCTGCAGTGATTCGTTTCATTTATAAGTGGCTGTGTTGCCAGCACAACAGTTTTCAGTTTAAAATTCTCAATAAAATGGCACGTGACTGTCAGGTAACTTGTGTTTGCGCGGGACGTCCAACAGTCAGCACTTATTGAGCAATTTTCAATAGAATTTAATTTTCTTTTTAATTTAAGCAATGTCTCATCATACATGTTTTTTGTATGTACATGCTGCAGCGTTGTTCGACTGGGCAAGACATATTTTGGGTCCAGCAGATGAACAAAGTTACGGAAGCCCACATTGTCATGTTATATGGTTGAACATCTGACGCCACTAATTTAACAAGGGCTTTATCTAACAGCTCCTTTTTAGCAGATGCAGGGGCGTATGTTTCGGACCTGCTTACATACTCGTCAATTTTTTGCATTTTTTCCGTACTCACAGCTGTTTTTATTGGATGGACCCGCTTCAGGTGTTCCGAAAAATTGGAAGTATTTCCCGAAGTTTTATAGCTGTTTCCGCATAGTCGACATTTGGCGAACATTTTGTCTGTTTTGTCAAAATATTGCCAAACATCAGACGCTGATTTCTTGCGTTTGCAAGGGGGCTCTGCAATTGTGGGTGCAGCCTTACCTTTATCTGAAATGCAATACAAATTTTACAAAATCAGGCTACAACTGCGATTGCGGAAACTTACTTTGCAAAAAGTTGTCCATGCTGTTGAGAAACCGCCAAGAAAGTACCGCCAAGAAAGTAAGAGTAACAGCACACAGCTTTTGGGTAATATATCGATTATGAAAAAAAACCATCGATAGTTTCACAAATTCTCAACCATCGATTCAACATTTATTCATTTGACATAGCTATACATGATTTGTGAAAGTTTGGTCCAGATCGGACTACTATATCATATAGCTGCCATACAAATGACCGATATGAAAACAAGGCTTTGTATGGAAAACTTTTTTGTTTTCAAGGGTATACCATCTTCGGCAAGCCGAAGATAATTTTTCTCACTTGTTCGTTCTAAAATAGACAAACAATAATTAAGTTTTATTTTAATGTTCAAAATAATAGAAGTGCTTTTGCATATCCATTTCCCCTGTTTATTAAACAAATTATAATTATTAAACAAATTATAAATATTAAACAAAAATATAAAAATTAAACAAATAAAACAATATAAATCAAAGAAATGGGCCGTTGTAAGCCTTGTACACCTGAACGGCGTGAATTGTAATGGGCACTCCTATTAATTTGAACTCAGCTGTATGTATACGTATACATTATATGGCTGCTCGATGTTGTACTACTGTGGGCAAAAAGTAAGAATTTCCAATTTAAACTTCGCGGGCCTAACATTTCGGGCTAGTTCTTTTTTCTTGAGTTGGTATGACTGCTAATGACATCTGGGACAAATTTCATGTCAATGTCATGATCAGTAATATATTTACGCTAGTATTTACCAAACGACCACGAGTGCATGTTTCGATTTTTACAATGTCTGATTTAATTGAGCAAAGAAATGCCATCAAATTTTGTTTGCGGAATGAAATTTCGGCTGCGGAAACGTTGAGGATGTTGCGGAAGGCCTTTGGTGATTCTACCATGTCGCAGAAAAATGTTTATAAGTGGTACAAAGACTTCAAAGAGGGTCGAGAATGTGTTGATGACTTGAAGCGCTCCGGACGACCATCGACGTCAACAGATGACCAACACGTCAATAAAGTGAAGGAATTAGTGCTCGAAAATCGTCGGTTGACTGTTAGAGACCTTACTGATATGATCGGAATATCAGAAAGATCTGCAAAAACAATTTTGAAAGACCATTTGGGCCTACGAAAAGTCAAATCTCGTTTGGTACCAAAAACGCTCAATTTCTTGCAAAAAAGTCGCCGCGTTGATGTGTGTGAAACAATGCTTTCTGAATATCAGGACAAGCTCAAATGTATGATTACGGGAGATGAGACTAGGATTTATGCTTACGACCCTGAAACAACCGACCAATCAAGCGAATATCGTGCTAAAGGCGAGGCCAGACCGAAAAAAGCACGTCAAAGTCGTTCAAAAATCAAGGTCATGATTACAGTTTTCTTCGATTTTCGTGGTGTGGTGCACTATGAATTCCTTCCACCCGGCCAAACTGTTAATAAGGAATATTATTTGAGCGTTATGCGTCGTTTGCGTGAAGCAATTCGACTAAGAAGACCAGAATTATGGGCCAACAACTCTTGGTTTTTGCATCACGATAATGCACCATCTCACACTGCACTCGTTCTTCGTGACCATTTCGCCAAAAATTCGACGCATATCGTTCCGCAACCACCGTATTCGCCTGATTTGGCTCCGTGTGACTTCTGGCTATTCCCAAAACTCAAGAGACCACTCCGGAGAACGCGTTTCGAGTCGATTGAGGAGATAAGAGCTGAATCGAAGAAGGCGCTGTTGGCTATACCGGAAAGGGACTATTTGGCATGTTTCGAGGATTGGAAAAAACGTTGGCATAAGTGTATTTTATCGGGAGGGGATTACTTCGAAGGGGATGAAATTGATGTAGAAGAATAAATAAAGATTTTTCATTTTAAAAACAAATTCACCTTACTTTTTGCCCACAGTAGTAGGTACGTTACATACAAGACTGTAGTCTTTTAGATTCCCCCTTTTTTATTTCGTTTAATACATATATATAATATGTAGGAGATATAAAAATGGGAGACTAGTTGTGTCGTCCATTAGCCATTCTTCTGAATAATTTACTATAGTTTACTATAGTTGCATACATTAAAGGATATTCGTTATTATTCTTTTACTTCTCGTTACATACTGACCCAGTGGACTGCGTCCTTTCATCAAGTCCTCCTATCATCATTTATGACTTCTATTCTTAATGTCTTTCATCAACGCTCCACACTCAATAGGGTTTCCCTTTACGCCTACAAGCGATATTCCAATTTAACTCAAGCTTATTAAGTATTATAACTCTCTGTTAAGTTCACCCATTAACGCAGCCAAACTTTTATAATAATAACATAACTCTATGACTTATCTCCGATATATACCATACATCCCTCTTTATATTTAAAATTTTCTATTATTGAAAGGGACTTACAATAATTGTTAAAACCTTATTCTAAGTTTTTTATAATATAATTCTTCTATTAACTGTACTTAAGTACCACAGGTCTAACAAGCTTGTTTCTGGGCGGTCGTTCCTCTGTGATCTATGGAATGAAATTTTAAACCTTTCGAATCAAAACTTTGTACACACGCCCACTTCCACTCAGAAACTAAGTCGGAAGTGCCGGGATTGGTAAAGCTGCCAAAAAAACTGAACAATTCTTAATTTTTCATGTTTTTGGAACAAGCAGCTAGAACCTTTTTTAAAATCCGTTTTATGGTCTGATTCTGGAGTTCTTACATAGAGAGGCCAACCATATTCACTATATTTAATATAGTGAATATAGTCCAATATAGTCTTAGATAGCGTCATTTAGCTGCAGGGGTAATATCGTCATCGCAAGTTAGCTTTCTTTTCTTGTCTTATTTATGTTTTACTAAAAAAACAATGAAGACTTCATCCTTCAATGTATATTCAATTCAATGTATACATATATTTTTTTTTTTTTATTAAATAAATTATATAGTTCTCAAAAAAAATGTCATATTGGCAAACTGTCGGTTATGAAGTTGGGGTGCATATCCAGCCGAGGTGTCGGAGATTTGGCATTTATTGAGATCACAATAAATGCAGCTCAATTTCTAGAAATTTTAAAATCCAATTTGACATCCAGCGCCCAAAAATGCGAATGTTATACCAATAAAGAGCCTAATTTCTAATTTGATAAAGACAGTGAACATAAGCATAATACGCTTACTGAGCGGAACTAGCTCCTTTAGAACTGCGGCAAGTCATGGACACACCACCCTAAAGCCCTGATCTGAGCCTCATAGAAAATTTTTGGGTCCACCTTAAAAAATAAGTGGGGAAAAAGGGCACCAAAAAACCAAGCAGAACTAACTAGAAGAGTGGCAAGATATTCCAAGGAATATGACCTACCAAAACTGATTGAATCGATGAAAAAACGCCTCCAATATGTTATGCCTCCAATAATATGTTAATCAATGTATTAAAATGATTAGTTGTTTATTATCTTTTCTGATTAAATTTAACTTTAAGAGAGCTAAAGTGATTTGTGAAAACAATTTCTTGACAAAAATGATGAAATCTTTAATTTAGTTGTTTTTCTCGATAACTGTTTATAGTTTTTAAATTAATTTTTTTACAAAAAAACAGATTAGTAAATAGATATAAATACAAAAAAAATCATAAATTTTACTAAAAGGCCTTTAATTTGGCATTCAAAGTCAGAAAATACCATTCATTTTTAGTGTAAAAACAATTTCTTGACAAACTGTAAGTTCGATATTGGAGTACGGCTCATGTGTCTAGAGCCCTTAGTCGGGGTTCATCAAGAGCGCATTAAATCTGAACAAAAGAAATTCTTGATATTCGCTCTTCGGGGTCTCACTGGTATGCAAGTCTTTACCTTCACTTCTTATCTTAGCAGACTCTAATTAATTAAATTACCCTCTAACAAACCATACAAAGATTCTTGGTGTCGTTTTTCTACATAACTTTGTAACGGTAATGTAGACTGCTAATATTTACAAACACACTTGGAATTTAACATTCCTAATGAAATCTTTAGACCTCTATTCCTAAGCCGGTGTAGTCCAACATATGCCCAGCATGATCTTTTTATGGTTCTGTGTTCTGAATACAACGGCCTCTATTGCATTACTTCTGTTGGTACTTTCTCTTCTAAATCCTCAATTCTTACCTACCTTCCAGAGCAACAGACTTCTTTTTCCTCGTAATCATTTGTATACTTTATTCTCTATCCGCGCCATTCGAGCCGTCCGATAAACGGCAGCGCCCCTCAGTCGGTTGGGCGGGAGGTGGGCTGTACGTTATGCAGCGCGAAAATGTCTCACGTGAACAAAAACGTGAGTCGGTCCCAACTGGACTCTGACAAATTCTCTTCTTCTTGAAGAATATCTAGTTCAACAATACCTTCTGGGATACTCCGCATTATCATGACAATACTAATATGTTTGATTACGATGGTTTTTTATGTATGCCACTCTATGGCATACTCCGCATCATCATGACAATATTAATATGATTGATTACCATGAGAAGATTTTAACGTAATGCGATCGCCAAGAACCCTTTATATAGTAAAGGGATTAATGTCTTAATTAATAAAGGGATTGTTTAGTAAGACATAGCCACTCACTTTTGTCCTAACAACAGCTGACTTAGTCTTGCCAAACCTGAACTTCTCTACATGTTTCTCAATGCTTGCTCTTCCAGCACCTGTGAGATTTTCTTCTGTATCACAAGGTGAAAGAAAAACATAGAACGGGCATCAATCACTGCTGTTAATAGGTTCTTCAAAGTGCACCACCTGACCATTAGCACGACTTGTCTCAGTTGCAGGTGTTTTGTGATGAGCAGAACTCTGAACACTTTGCGCTGGTAAACCACAGACCCTGATCAGCAATGATGCGTGTCGGCACCCCAAACAATGAAAAGGATGATTTCAAAGCGTACTTGACGAACGTATCCCTCTGTAAAACAACAAATTCCGTAAGCTCATAAGGGCCTAAGGAATTTTACCACTTCATTTTCCCGTTAATTCTAAGGTTACACCATATTAAAGTTTATTAACTTTCGCAATGGGAAGGGGCTCAGACTGAACTTTTTCTAATAATATTGATAGAATTTATCCATTTATCCTTCCACCCTAAATTCATAATTGATTTATGAACTTGATTTTTCCCCGTTTGTTTCTGTAAAAATATTGAATTGAATAAAACTTCTGAATTTGATTCTTATAAGGGATGACCTCAGTTTCTTTGATTTTTTTCGAAATAACACACCTTGTCTTAACTCGTACGTTCTAGAAAAATGGTCATCAGGATTGTCCCATATCAGTTTATTAACAATATTTATTAGTTGTGAATCAAGTGATTACTTAACTAAAAGCCAATCGTTGGAACTTTGGAATGTATACTTGGAATGTATAGCACCATAGCCATTAGAACTCGCATCAGTATGCAGTTAATTTGTAAAAATGGTGATAACTTCGTATTTATTCTAAATTTGCATTCAAAGAAAAGCTTGCCTTTCCTGATGTTAGAATATACAGTTGTGTTATCATTTGAGGAAATCTGGGCACACATTTTTCGGAAATATGACGTTAAACCGATGAATTTTGATAGACTACTCACTGTTTAAGAGGGATCTTAAGAGTTTAATGCAACAATTTTTCCGACTTCGATCTTATCTCATAATCACAAAAAGGTCTAACCCAAGAGTTAAGTAGTTAGAAACGAATAAAAGGATAAATAGGTTTGCCAAATTGCAAGAAAAGCTTATTTTCAAATAGAGTCACACAATAAATTCCTTCTAATTCTAGTTTCGTTAAAGGGCACGGAAAAGTCCATTGTAAAACTACATTTATCAACTAAGATAACAACTAAGAAAAATAAAACCCCACAAAATGTCATTTGTGAGCCATTGTTTTTAGGATGACTTGAAAGGCTGAGAATAAAAACAAAACGTCCCACTCGGGCGAGGGTTTCCACCCAGAAAATGGTGTGCTGCTGTTTTGTGTGTGACAGTTGGTTTTAGAATCACCATAATATCATCCATGTAAACAATAACATACGAGGGCGGGTCAATAAGTCCGTGACTATTTGAATGAAACACAGGTTTTTAGATAAAAAGTTATTTTATTTTTCAACGTAGTCTCCTTTGAGCTCTATACACTTAGCCCAACGTTTCTCCAATTTTTTTATCCCTTCCAAAAAATATGATTTGTCGAGGTCTTCAAAATAGGCATTTGTTTGTAAGATGACTTCGTCATTGGAGGCAAATCTCTTTCCGCCGAGCCATTTCTTCAAGTTTGGGAACAAGAAATAGTCACACGGGGCAAGATCGGGTGAATAGGCCGGATGAGGGAGCAATTCGTAGCCCATTTCATGGAATTTTGCCATGGAAACTGCACATGTGTGCACCCGTGCATTGTCCTGGTGGAAAATAACTTTTTTCTTGGCCAAGTGCGGTCGCTTGTTTTTCAATGCCTCATCGAATCGACCCAATAAGTTGCTGTAATATTCACCATTGATTGTTTTTCCTTTTTGAAGGTAGTCAATGTGGATAATACCGCGTGCATCCTAAACAACAGTCGCCATGACTTTATTGGCTGACAAACCCACCTTTGCCTTCTTTGGCGCCGATTCACCCCGAGAAACCCACTGTTTTGACTGCTGTTTGGTCTCCGTTGTGTTGTGGTGGATCCACGTTTCGTCCACGGTTACGAAACGGCGCAAAAACTCGTTCGTATTGCGATTGAACAACGCTAAACATTCCTGCGAAATTGTCACACGGTTGCATTTGTGGTCGATTGTGAGCAAACGCGGCACCCATCTTGCGGAAAGCTTTCTCATACCCAAATGATCATTCAAAATTGAAACCACTGAGCCATGTGAAATGCCTACGGCTTCCACAATCTCTCTCACTTTTAATCGCCGATCGGCTAAAACCATATCGTGGATTTTTTCAATTGTTTCGGATGTGGAAACCTCAACTGGGCGTCCAGAACGTTCGGCATCTTCCGTGCTTGTACGGCCACATCGAAATTCCGTAAACCACTTTTTTATACCCTTGAAAAAGGGTATTATAATTTTGTCCAGAAATGTGTAACGCATTAAAGGAAGCATCTCCGACCCCACAAAGTATATATATTCTTGATCAGCATCAACAGCCGAGTCGATATAGCCATGTCCGTCTGTCCGTCTGTCCCTCTGTCCGTCTGTCCGTCTGTTTCTATGCAAAAAATAGACAGTAGTTTTAAAGCTAGCGTTTTGAAATTTTTACCAGATCATTATTTTTGTTGCACGCAGATCAAGTTTAAGAATCGGTCGGATCGGACCACTACATCATATAGCTGCCATATAAACGACCGATATGAAAACAAGTCTTTGTATGGAAAACTTTTTTGTTTTCCAAGCTATTGCAACCGAATTCAACATTTATCCATTTGACATAGCCATACATGATTTGTGAAAGTTTGATCCGGATCAGATCACTATATCATATAGCTGCCATACAAACGACCGATATGAAAAGAAGTCTTTGTATGGAAAACTTTTTTGTTATCCAAGCTATTGTAAACTAATTCAATATTTATCTATTTGACATAGGCATACATGATTTGTGGAAGTTTGGTCCGGATCGGACTACTATATCATATAGCTGCCATACAAACGACCGATATGAAAAAAAAAGTCTTTGTATGGAAAACTTTTTGTTTTCAAGGGTATACCATCTTCGGCAAGCCGAAGATAACTTTTCTCACTTGTTTACCATGGAAATGGATGGTGCAGAGTCTCCATAATATTTATCAAGCTTGGCCTTGGTTTGCGTAATGGATTTTTTCCTCAAAAAATAATGCTTAATGAGCACAGGAAATTCACTTTTTTTCATTTTCTTCTCAGTCAACGCGGTAGTCTGATATTAACGGCTGTCAAAAACAAACTAAATGTCGCAGCTTGTTCAATTTTTGACAAGAGTCAACTGACAGATGACTGTTGACGGGAGCAGTGTTACCATTTCAATTAAGAGGCGGGAATTTCAAAAAGTCACGGACTTATTGACCCGCCCTCGTATATCTGAGACAAGTCACCAAATGCAGTTATAACTGGCCGCTGCAGCTCGATTCTTAAAGTCAAAGCTCCTTCAGCTGCCACAATCGCAGTATATTCTACCGAATCAGGTTGCGTTGGTACTTGACGGTCAATTTCGCCAAGTTTCATGAGATTGAGAGGACACCATTTTTGGAAATTTGATTGAAGCTTACATTGAGCAGAAGTAGATTTATATTGAAGACTAAGCTTAACATTGTCTGCATGCACAACCACCAGAGAGTATAAAGTAACGGACCAAGATGGCTTCCTTGGGGGACTACCGGAAACGTTGCCACGCCGTATTTCGCCAGCGGCTTTTTGTTCTTCGGTCAAGATTTTTTGGACCAGCTTCGCGCACACTGTCCTCATCGCAAGATCCTCAGTTACAATAGTGTAGACAGTTCCGAATGAAATGCCGTTCTCCTCACTGATAAGGGCAATGGTTAAACGCCTGTCAGAGTTTAAAACTCTTCTCGCTTTGGGCACCTGAAAATTTGTTCGAGCTGTCGTTGGACGCGGTGCTCGTCTTTAACGAGCTCCCGGCCTTCCTTGAACATTTTTTGCCACTCAAAAACTCTTGTACGGCTTATGTCATTTCGTCATATGCCAGTTTAATGGCTCTCCGACGCTGATTTTCCGTGTTTAAAGCAAAACTTCACAGCGTAACGTTGTTCAATGGTACTGTCCATTTTAGCGCTCAGAACGCCGCCAAAAATCAATCGCCACAAAAATTCACCTCCTGTCTTAGCGAATGTAGGTAGTCGACTAAAAAAATGGGCGCATTGTTGGTAGGAGATCCTTCTACCCAGCCGACCAGTCGGACCCCCCACCCTCCGCTTCGTTGAGGCTACAGCGAAGCAGTCCCGCTACTTATTGAATAGACCCTGTATATTTTTAATATTATTTTAAGTTCGTTAGACGCTTTGTAAATCAATTGCAACATATATATGTCTCAGAACGGTTTTAATAGTGTTTTGAGACACTGTGCTTATTTTGTACCGGCGACTAAGAGTCGTTGTATTTGAAGAAAAACAAGAAATGTGTGTGTTCTAGGAATTTGTGCACAGCCAGGCGACAAAGAATATTAATAGAGATTCTGCCGCTGAGTAAGGTCGTAGGGCAATGACCGATTGTTCGCAGAATTGCGAGATAAAGCTATGCGTTTGTAAAGTCCATTCAGTCACAGCTTTAGTGTGACAGCTTTACAACTGCAAGCAATTGCATACACCTCCACAATCTCCCGACTTCAATCCTATTGAGCACATTTGGAATTTGTTAAGCAAAAGGATAAGGAAGCACAAAATAACCTCAAAGGAGTCCCTAATGACAGTGTTGCAGTCTGAGAGGGACAAGATCTCAGAAAAGGACACAAAGGTGTTGGTGTACACTATGCAGCATCGCCATCAAGCAGCTATTGCCGCAAAAGGAGGAGGTCCAACCAAATATTAACACTATAGAATTTATGATTTTCCAAAGTGTATTTAAACTTTTATGGCCTTAAATTATGGATTATTTTTATGAAATTGGTTTTTTATTACCTGTTAATTCATTTAAAATAGTAAAATGAAATATTTTTAAGTTCTGAGATATATTACCTAATAGTATATTTGATTGGTTATTATTACCTAATAGTATTTTGATTGGTTTCAGTTGAAAAACCTCGGTGTACTTAAAATTCTTTTGCCCTCTGTATATAATTTTAAATAATTTTCCTCCGCTATTAAAATTTTTTTTAGTAGATTGTATTTCATTAACATGTGAAGTGTTTTTTAGTTGTTCAACTTAATGTTTGAAAATTCTGCCAAGGGCCACAAAAATTGATTTCTAATTAACATTATTATTTTTTCTTCTTCGTATAAAATATATAAGTGTTCGTATAAGAGTCTGCTAAGATAAGGCAGGGGAAGATTTGCCAATTTGGGTCATCTAAGAGAGTCCTCTAAAATCAAGAAGTTCTTTTGTATAAATATAACCGTGGATAGAACCGTACTGAGGGTTTTAGACGACTGACTCGTACTCCAGTATCAAATGGCCTAATGCGTTGGTGTGTGCGCTGGCAGTCTAAGTTTTTTGTGACCCTTTTAAATGCATGGTGGTGGCATTCAATTCATTATTTATTATATAGTTGTGTGGTCCCTTAAGTGCATTTGTTTTGAAGGGATCGGTCATGGATTAGTTTATTTTTATTATACCGGTTGTTGGGCCGATCCATTTTACATTATTTTTATATTTTAATATATGTACTATGCTTGAACATGGCGTGACCAATTTTTCAAAAACCTTTGAAATTTTTGACAATTTAGCGGCATCGGGTTTTTCCCTTTTTTATTATTTATAAAAGATTCTTTCCACATATTGGGAAAGATCGAAGTTTTAGAATAGGTTTGCACACAGCCTGGTACTCCATCGGGACCTGCAAATAGACTGGTTTTACCTTCAGAAGATCCAATTAAAAAAAGATTTCGGAGTGCAAAGAAGATTGGTTGATTGAACTTCACCATGCATAGTGCTGAATGTTATAAGAATTATATTATAATATATAATTATATTATATTTTCCGCTGCCGGATTTAATTTACAAGACCCGAAGCAGTGTTATATACTTTTTTTAACACTAAGCGTAGAACTCATTGTAGACTTCTGATCATTGCAGATCTATTTGCAAAATTCTCAGTTTCAAGGTCAAGCAAACTGGCGTACGATTTGAAATTGCCTTCAAATCCTTGTCGATTTCGCTTTTTATACCCTTGAAAAAGGTTATTATAATTTTGACCAGAAATGTGTAACGCATTAAAGGAAGCATCTCCGACCCCACAATATTCTTGATCAGCATCAACAGCCGAGTCGATACAGCCATGTCCGTCTGTCCCTCTGTCCGTCTGTCTGTCTGTTTCTATGCAAAAAAATAGACAGTAGTTTTAAAGCTAGCGTTTTGAAATTTTTCCAGATCAAGTTTAAAAATCGGTCGGATCGAACCACTATATCATATAGCTGCCCTACAAACAACCGATATGAAAACAAGTCTTTGTATGGAAAACTTTTTTGTTTTCCAAGCTATTGCAACCGAATTCAACATTTATTCATTTGACATAGCCATTCACGATTTTTGAAAGTTTGGTCTGGATCGGACCACTATATCATATAGCTGCCCTACAAACAACCGATATGAAAACAAGTCTTTGTATGGGAAACTTTTTTGTTTTCCAAGCTATTGCAACCGAATTCAACATTTATCCATTTGACATAGCCATACATGACGTGTGAAAGTTTGATTCGGATCAGATCACTATATCATATAGCTGCCATACAAACGACCGATATGAAAACAAGTCTTTGTATGGAAAACTTTTTTGTTCTCCAAGCTATTGCAACCGAATTCAACATTTATTCATTTGACATAGCCATTCACGATTTTTGAAAGTTTGGTCTGGATCGGACCACTATATAATATAGCTGCCCTACAAACAACCGATATGAAAACAAGTCTTTGTATGGGAAACTTTTTTGTTTTCCAACCTATTGCAACCGAATTCAACATTTATCCATTTGACATAGCTATACATGACGTGTGAAAGTTTGATTCGGATCAGATCACTATATCATATAGCTGCCATACAAACGACCGATATGAAAACAAGTCTTTGTATGGAAAACTTTTTTGTTTTCCAAGTTATTGCAACTGAATTCAACATTTTTTCATTTGACATAGCCATTCACGATTTTGGAAAGTTTGGTCCGGATCGGACCACTATATCATATAGCTGCCATACAAACGACCGATATGAAAACAAGTCTTTGTATGGAAAACTTTTTTGTTTTCCAAGCTATTGCAACCGAATTCAACATTTATCCATTTCACATAGCCATACATGACGTGTGAAAGTTTGATTCGGATCAGATCACTATATCATATAGCTGCCATACAAATGACCGATATGAAATCAAGTCTTTGTTTGGAAAACTTTTTGTTTTCCATCTTCGGCAAGCCGAAGATAACTTTTCTCACTTGTTTTATATCAGATTCTATCTTGGTATCGACCCTTGGCCCCATTATCTTCACGGGAAACTGGTCAAGGATGATGATCTGACTTTCAACCAATTCCCTACACATGATCCATCGATGGCGGATCACCATACCACAGTACAATACAGTAGAATAGTAGCCTAAGTAGCCGGAGCATATACGCTCTTGGAGACCTTCAATGGCTACTGCCACGTTGTTTGCATTGATAAATTGACAAGCCGAAAAATAAGTATTTGAGTAATTAATAGGTAAGAAAAGGTATTTGCTTGTGAGGGAAAAGATATACCTATATTGTTATCGGGCTGTGCCTAACCTTCACTCTCCGTCTTTGCCAACGTTCCTCAAAGCCCTGGTGAGACTTGTCTTGGAGACGTAATCTTTCAGGCCGTTCTTCTTGAGCTCCTCGGCCTCTTGATCTGATTTCAGCTTTACCTCCAATGACCTGTTGTTCAAGTCTCACCCTACCGTCTTCTTGAGATATGTTCTTCACTCTCTCCTTTTCCCCTAAGTTCAATGGTTCAGCTAGCGACATGACCATACGCTTATATAGGTTCGCTCATATAGCGTCCTGGCATGCAAACACCTTGATTCTGCGCAGTCTCCAGCCCGTGCAACCGTGTGGATGTTTGCTTCAATATATCTCATGAACTGCCGTGCACCACCTACCCCCGTTACTCCTTGGAGATCAAGCCGTCTTCGGAGCCTCCATCACGGACTCGTTACCTCGTCAAAATTTCAAACATACCATTACAGTACATGAATATTACTATCAATAAATTTATATTTTTTTTCTTATTGCAGATTCGCAAGCTTATTTTGGAGATGATTCATAGATTTCCAATAACAGAAAGCTTAAGGCAATATGTAAAGTCTATTATTACCATGATGATTAAATTATTAAAAACTGATAATGAAGAAAATGTTTTAGTGAGTCTTCGCATAATTATAGAACTGCATAAACACTTTCGCCCATCATTTAATCCAGAGGTATGTAAATTAATGTTTAAAAAACAGCTCGACAGAGTTTTTCACGACTACTTTGCCTTTATAATCTATTGTCTCCTACGAACCGAACTCAGAAAAAAAAACATAGATTACATACCTAAAAATATTAAATTTTTTCAATTTGATTTTTAATATATTGAATTATGTTGCCCTCTTAAATGCAACCACCATAGTACAAGGTGCGTTCTAAAGTAAACAGGACTTTTTGAATCTAGCGCCCCCTAGCGGCGTCATCTATATGTCGACTAGTGTGATGGAATCTGCTATCCTTTATCGATTTATGACATTTCATCTATTGGAAGTGAAGTTATTCTTCTTTAAGTGTCAGTATGTTTTTTTCATCGGTGCAAAAATGGGCTTCAAACAAAAAACCAACATTAAATTTTGTGTTAAAATTGGTAAAAGTTTTACCGAAACGTTTTAATTGATAAAACAAGTTTATGGCACCAGTGGTTTTCAAAGTGGTCGTGAGGACGATGAACATGTGGGCCAACCACAATCCGTAATCACCGAAAATTCCATCGAAACTGTGCGTGAATTCATAAAAAATCAGCCGAAATAGAATTGAACATCTCCAAAACTTCAATTTATCGCATTCTTGTGTGCACGGTTTGTTCCACACAAATTGACTGACGACCAAAAATTACTCAGAATTCAACATTCGAAGGAAATCATTAACCCGTAAGCCAAAAAATCGCGGCTGGAGAAGTCAAAAGTGAAGACAATGCTGATTTGTTTTTATGATTCCAAGGGTATTGTCCACAAAGAATTAGTTTCACCCGGCCAAAACGTAATGATGTATTCTAGCTTGGAGTTTTAAAATGTTTGGTGCGCCATATTCGACGTGTTCAGCCCGAATATCGCGAAGATGGAAGTTGGCGTTTGTTGCACGATAAGGCGCCGTCTCATCGATCGATGATTGTGGCCGATTATTTGACCATAAATCACACTTAAACAATCAATGACTCCCCGTATTCACCTGATATAGCACGGTGCGACTTCTACCTTTTCGAAAAATGCATTTGCCGATGATAGGAAAGCGTTATGCAGACGTGGAGGCCATTCAAAAGGCTTCCACATGATTTTGGACCGTGCAGCTGTATTAAAAAAAGACACTATTTTGAATAAAATTAATTGATTTTGCCGATAAAACCATTTGTTCTGTCTTTTTTTTTAAGTCCTGTTTGCTTTGGAACGAGTTCTGTTTACTTTGGAACGAACCTTGTATTTTCTGCTAAACCATATGTTTGGAAAATATTAATATATTTGTCTAGTAAAAAGTTCGTTCGATTTTTTGTCGAAGAGACGACGTAATTGTCCATAGTACTAGTGTTACGTGTCGTATCATGTGATACTATACGGCGCTGAAAATGTGGTTATTTATAAGTTTGTCTTTGACAGTTTTTCGATTAATTCAGACTCAGTACGTTGTAAGCGCTCGGTAAAGATAGACACCAGCAAAAAGGAAATTCGCTATATTTTACAATTTTCCTTCGAGAGAAAATTCGCTATAGTTTTAAATTTTTCTTCGATCAAGGAAAAAAAGCAGTCAAAGCGGCTGAAAAAATTATTTTGTTTATGGGCCCAATACTGTAAACGAACGTATAGCACAAAAGTGGTTTTCTAGGTTCCTTTCCAGTAATTTCGTTGTCAAAGATGCACCACGCGTCGGGAGGGCTGTCGTCGAAAATTGTGATAAAATCATGGAAATAGTGGAAACAAACCGTCACTTAATCACATAGTTAATTTCTAAGGAAGTAAAGATAAGCCAGAAAAACGTTTGGAACCATTTGCATACCCTTGCTCGATGTTTGGGTGGCACACGAACTAATGCAAAAAAAAAAAGATGATGGACCTAATTTCCTTCTACGAATGGCTGCTGAATCGCAACAAAATCGACCCGTTACTAAAGCAGATATTGACTGGCGATGAAAAATGGGTCACTTATGACAACATCGAGCGAAAACGGTTGTGGTCAAAGCTCAGGAAAGCGGCCCTGACGGTGGCCAAGACCGGATTGACGGCCAGGAAGGTTTGGTTGTGTTTGGTGGGATTGGTAAGGAATCATCCACTTCGAGCTGCTCCCCTATAGCCAAACGTTCAATTCGGCCCTCTACTGTAAACAACTGGACCGCTTGAAGGCAGCACTCATTCAGAAGAGGCCATTTTTGGTCAAGAGAGGCCGAATTGTGTTCCGTCAGGACAACGCCAGGTCACACATGTCCTTGGTGATGCGGAACCTATATGCTCGAATAGAGGCAATCACCGAGAGCAGCAACGGCCTAGGTACGCAGCAACACGGATTTCGGAAGGGCAGAAGCACTCTGGACGCACTTATGGCGGTGAGAAACATCGCCGAGAACGCTCTCGATGGCGATAGATGGCTGGGTGGAAGGAAGGAGTACTGCGCAATCGTCACGTTGGACGTGAAGAACGCCTTCAATACCGCCAGATGGCCAGTAATCCTCAGCGCCATGCATAGGATGGGTATCCCGGAGTACCTCAGGATCGTCGTTGGAAGCTACTTCACGGATCGTGTCCTCTGGTACGACACGGACGCCGGCCCGAGATGCTACAGTGTTTCTGCAGGAGTCCCACAAGGATCTGTGCTTGAACCAATCCTGTGGAACATCATGTATGATGGAATCCTGGGCATCAACAAGCCCTTAGGAGCTAAGCTACATTGCTTTGCGGACGATGTGGCAATAACTGCAGTGGCCAAGACGATAGCAGCCCTTGAAGATAAGTGCAACGCGACAATTACTATGGCCACCGACTGGCTAGAGAAAGCCGGCCTAACAATTGCGGCACACAAGACCGATGCTGTCCTATTAAGCAGCAGGAAGAAGGTGGAAAGAATGCTGATCACGGTCAACGGGACACAGGTGGCATCACGAGACTCCTTAAAATACGTGGGAGTAATGATAGACCACAGGCTAGCTTTTAAGAACCATGCTAGCTACGCAAGCAGGAAAGCAGCAATAACAACTGCGTCCTTGTCCAGGCTCATGCCCAATGTAGGAGGTCCAAATTACCCGTCAAGGAAACTACTGGTGGCGGTAGCCAAGGCAACGCTGCTCTCTGCTGCACCAATATGGAGCAACGCCACCAAGAAAGGCACTTACTTGAAAAGAGCATGAGCGGTGGTACGGTCTAAGGCCCTTAAGCTCATTAGAGGCTTCAGGACCATATCTGGAGACGCAGCACTAGCACTGGCAGGCTTGCCGCCAATCGACCTGGAGATAAAGGCTATTTGTCAGGTCCGAGAAGGTGCTACCCGCCTGGAGGCTCACGAGCGACTGATGGGAGAGTGGCAGACCAGATGGATAACATCGCAACGGGGGAGGTGGACCTACCAACTCATCCCCGATTTAACGGCGTGGGCCAACTGCCGCCACAAAAAACTGGACTACCACCTCACCCAGTTCCTCACGGACCATGGTTGCTTTCGGGCGTACCTACTCCGGTTCCACCACGTAAAGGCAGCTCAATGCCTCCACTGCCCCGATGCTGAGGAAACAGCAGAGCATGTACTCATGCACTGCTCCAGGTTCACGGATGAGAGGGTGCAGCTAAGGGCGCTGATCGGTGCCCCGCTCAGCCCTGGCGGCTTGATCGCGGCCATGATGGAGAACAGCGACTCGTGGGAGCGGGGACATAACATCATCAGGGATATGATGAAGCGGGTCTGTGCCGACGAGCTGAAGGCTAATACAGGCGACGTACATCTATACGGAGGCAGGAGGAAAACTACCCAGCGAAACCAGGGATGAAGGACGGCCGCCTCTAGGCCATATAACAAGGAACGGAGTACAACCAGGCTCCACATCCTGCTCACCGACGAAATAACTTGACTGGCAGTCCCGGTGAGCTTGTAAAGGACAGAAGAGCATACGGAGGTTTTTGTTTTTAGTACGTAGGCATAATCTATACTAGGAGGGTTAAGAACCGTGCATGCCACCTATGGACAGTAGGTGGTATCTTTGGAAGATTTTAATTTTCCTACCGTAAGGCATAATAAAAAAAAAAAAAAAAAAATAAATAAAACTGCGCATTAAGCTCCGGTCTCTGTCCATGGCAAACACGCTTGATGGTGAGAAGTTGGCCTCAATAGAGGCCTGTGAAAATTGGCTCCGAGTTTTTTTGCCAATAGGGACGCAGCCTTCTACGCGAGGGGTATAATAAAGGCATCTCGTTGGCAACAAGTTTACGAACAAAACGGCGCATATTTTACTTAAATTGGACAAATGTGCAAAAAGTTATTATTTTTTGAAAAATCAATAAAAAACCGAACGAACTTTTTACTTGACCTAATATATTCTAGCAAAACACATTTTCAAACACTTTATTATTTCCTTAATTTCCTATATTGTTGTACATACTCAAACATTTAAATTATGTTTATATGAGGAGAATATGGTGGCCAACTCAGCTAAGAAACTTTTTGACAATTTTTCCAAGATTTCATCGAGCAAGGGTACGTTCCAAACGTTTTTATGGCTTATCTTTAGTTCCTCATTAAAATAACTAAGTCACTTACAGTTCTCTTAACGTTTAACTTTATGCACGTCGGCCTATTATCGCTCCGTAATTTTAAACGTTTCCCGAATTACCTAGCAACCTATTATCATCTCGGAACTGATTTAATCAACCTGCTGTAAAAATGGTCCACAAACTGAAGCACACCTCGAAAGTTAAACTTTAAACGTCTATTATTCGTTTATTTTTTAACGCGATAAAACTGAGATTCCCGAAAAACAACAAAGTAACCAAAAATCGTTGCTTTGTTTTGTTACAACAAGCTGCTCACCGCTCTTTATCGTCACGTTACCGTCATTGGATCATTCTCTTCATCGTACATTCGCTGGCGCTAATACTGGCGACTCCTATCTAACTTGTTGGCTATGCGACAATTGCTCGCACATGAAATGCGCTAAAGAAATGGTTCCCGGGAGGTTCGGAAACAATTTGCCTCATTAAATGAGCAGTTTCTCAACCTTGAATCTCTATTTCTGGGCCTTAAACTACTTAAGCGGATCACCACGCCGGAAAATTCCTAACAATAACCAGCAAATAAATATATGTACCACTCCAGCCACACATTTGCCAGTAAGCAGTGTTATGGATGATGCTCCTGGCGAACAGCAACTCATCCTAGCTATTCAGAAACCTGGTCTTCCCACTGCAAAAGTTGATACACCGGAACCTGCCAGTAGGAATCTCCCACCTGGTCCCATGCTTGACAAATCTTCAAACGTCATATCACCAAGCCAGCCTGCTGCTCCATCACAATCCTTACGCTGAGAGCTGTGGCTCCCCCCGCAAATCCATCTTTGTATCGCGGTTTATGCCTGACGCCTCTGCAGATGACGTTAGGGTTCACCTTGCAAATAATCTTAGTAAAGTTCCCTCAGAACTTTTTGTGACCAAATTTAATTTTGAACATAAACGTAGCATATCCTCTTTTAAAATAACTTTACCAGAAGCTTCCCTTGCTAAAGCTTTCGATCCTGCAACCTGGCCCGAGCACAGTAATGTTCATGAATTCTTGACCAGCCTAGTTTCAAAAAACTAGGCAACAAGATTTTTTCTTGTTGCTACCAAAATTTTCGCAGTATCCTTGGAAAACGGAACTTATTTTTTACTAACAGTGCTTCCTTTGACTTCGATGCTATTGTGCTAATGGAAACCTGGCTAAACTCCTCTGTCATAGACAATGAAATTTTGGTATCGAAGTACACTGTCTTTCGGGAAGATCGCCCAACCTTTGGAGGTGGCGTTCTGATTGCCGTAAACAACATCTACTCAGTTGAACGTATTACTATTACTAATCCTTTCGGAATTACATTTTTAGCCGTTAAAATTCATTCCAAGTCCTTTAACCTTTTCATCACCTGTTCCTACATTCCTCCTCTAAGCGATGCAATCATTTATATGCACCACTTAACTGCCATAAAATCAGTTTTGTCTCTGCTAAATGATGCTGATCTTATTCTAGTTATGGGGGATTTCAATCTGCCCCTCATTACATGGATCAAGTCGGACGAGGATAACTCGCTTTTACCCACTAACCAAAATGACTTTCTTGATGGCTTAGCCGACTCTGCCGTTTTCCAACTTAACTCTATAAGGAACTCCCGTGGCAGGTCGCTTGACCTTATTTTCTCTAATACTACCTCCTCTGCCACTATAGCAAGGTCTCCTCCCTTATCTACTCCTGAGGACTCTCACCACACAACACTCTTAGTCTCGCTAATTATTGACACTCCTGAAGTCCCCTCCAGTAATAGCGAGCAGTCTCGTCAAAAATGCTTTAAAAAAACCAACTACTGTGACCTAAGAAATCACCTGACTAATATTTACTGGAGTTATCTCTCTAGTTTCAGTAATATCGAGGAAGCTACAGACTCTTTTTATGATGTAATTCTTATCGCCAAAAATAAATCTGTCCCTGAAACATTAACACCATCAACGTCTAAACCTCCATGGTTTAATAAGCACCTCTCTCTCCTTAAAAATGGGAAATCTAGAGCTTACAAAAAGACATTAAAGTCTCCAACCTTGTTACATCTTTCTAATTACCTTCTAATCCGCAACCAGTTTGTTGACCTTAACAATCATCTATATAAAAATTATATTTCTAAATGCAAACTCAATTTTCGCAACGATCCCAGCTCTTTTTACTCTTTTGTAAACTCTAAACGCAAATCCAATCTTTTCCCCCCTTCCCTCTTATATAATAATACTTCCGACTCTTCGCATCTCGGCATTGCTAATCTTTTTGCGTCATTTTTTCAATCAACCTACTCATCTAATTCATTTGATCCCTCCTCTAACTATCCATATCATTTACCCTACATAAATAACATTTCCCTTTCTAAATTCCACTGTCATGATGTGTTTACGGCTCTTTCATCAATCAAAATCTCATTTTCACCAGGCCTAGACAACGTACCTAGCTGCATCCTCAGAAGGTGCTCCGATCTTCTCTCTTACCTCTTACTATACTACATAATCTATCCTTGGAGCAAACTTCCCTACCTAAATTATGGAATGAAACATACCTTATACCAATTTATAAAAAAGGCTCTAAGGCTTCCATTGAGAACTACCGCGGCATAGCGGTAAGCTTTCTGCGATTCCCAAACTTCTTGAGAAACTCATCACATCGCAGCTCCAACATGCATGCAAGAGCATATTCTCACCTGCACAGCATGGCTTTGTCAAGCTTCGCTCGACAACAACTAATCTACTTGAATTTTCGTCGATAATCAACCGAGGTTTTCAACATCGCTTGCAAACTGATGCAATTTATACTGACTTCATTTAATTTTGATTCAGTTAATCACCAGCTCTTGCTACGGAAACTCTCGCTTATTGGTTTTCCACCAAATATCCTGATGTGGGTTGCTTTCTACCTTTCAGATCGAACTCAGCGTGTCCTGCCAAGTCGAGAGTCATCCATGTCCCATCGGATGTCCCGCAAGGTAGTCATCTAGGACCACTGTTGTTTATACTCTTTGTGAACGATCTTCCCAATGTGATTTGTTATGCCTTTACGCTTATGTATGGTGATGATATCAAGTTATGCTATTCCTTCTCGGAACATTTCCTGCACATTCATCTGCAACTAGACTTAGATGAACTCTATAGGTGGTGCTCAAGCAATCTTCTGTTCCTAAACTGCTCCGAATGCAAATTTATGACATTGCATCCTTGATCGTGTTTCCACAATCATTGATCTTGGAGTTTTTTATACCCTTAGAGGGTATTATAATTTTATCCAGAAATGTGTAACGCATTAAAGGAAGGATCTCCGACCCCACAAAGTATACATATTCTTGATCAGCATCAACAGCCGAGTCGATATAGCAATGTCCGTCTGTCCGTCTGTTTCTATGCAAAAAATAGACAGTAGTTTTAAAGCTAGCGTTTTGAAATTTTTACCAGATCATTATTTTTGTTGCACGCAGATCAAGTTTAAGAATCGGTCGGATCGGACCACTATATCATATAGCTGCTATACAAACGATCATTCAGATTTCAAGTCTTTGTATAAAAAACTTTTTTGTTTTCCAAGCTATTGCAACCGAATCCATTTGACATAGCCATACATGATTTTTGAAAGTTTGGTCCGGATCCGACCACTATATCATATAGCTGCCATACAAACGACCGTTATGAAAACAAGTCTTTGTATCGAAAATTTTTTTGTTTTCCAAGCTTTGAAATCGAATTCAACATTTATTCATTTGACATAGCCATACCAATAAGAGAGCAGAGGAGATCACCCGTCTCAGCGAAAGATACATAAAAAGACTGGACAACCACCCCAACCACCTGGCCATCAACCTCCTAGACAATAGCCAATCCCAAAGACGACTGAAGAGGAAACACCCGCTTGACCTCGCCTATCAATAGACACCTAAGTCAACCTCATTAGATATACATTAAATGTACCTTCCTTAAGTCAATGTCACCCCCAAACCATTTAACGATTGTTAAATAGATAAATTTTAAATACAAAATAAGAACGTTAAAAAAAATTAATAAATAAATAAAAAATAAACTGAAGTTTTATGATCACCTTTTTGTGACAGTGAATAAAGCCAGAGGAATTTTAGCCTTTTTTAAGCGATGGTCAAAAGGATTTAACGATCCTTTCACCACCATCCATTTATATCACCCTAGTTCGTTCTATCCTTAAATACTGCTTGGCGTTTGGAGTCCTCAATACTCCTCTCACCAAAATAGCGTTAAGTTGCTGAAAAGCAGTATCTGTTATTTGCACTAAAAAATTTAAACTCGGATCCTGAGAATCGTCTCCCGCCGTACCGTTGCAGGCTTAAATTGTTAAAGTTACCTCCTCTAAAGGAGAGCCGATCCTGTGCTGGGGTCATGTTTCGACATATGTTTATCCATAGTTGATCCTAAACACCTTCTAAACCAACTATATTTTTGCATCCCTAATAGGAAAACTAGGTCCTTCCGACCCCTATGGTTACCTATTTGCAGATCCAACTACGCTGAACACGATCCCTTACGCACTATTTGTAAAAACTATAACCTCTTATCTCACTATACTGAACTCTCTCTTAATGTTAATAAATTAAAAATCTTAGAATAGCACCTATAGATACCTCTTAGAATAGTTATATTGTACAATAGGTATATTTATATTTAGCAGATCATTGTTAAATTGTTGTTAAATAAAGTAATTCCCCTGGGATATTTATGCCAACGTTTTCTTCAATCCGCAAAGTACTTAAAAAAATTATTTTTGGTGATTTTGTCCAGCTCCTCTTTCGATGCCGTCCTCTCATAATCTTTTCAGTTTTGAAAAAAGCAAAAGTCACAGAGCACAAGTCTGGGGAATACGGTGGCTGCGGCGTCATTACTGTGTTGTTTTTGGCCAAAAATTTGAGCACAAGCAACCCTGTGGGAATAAAAGAGCATTATCATGGTGCAAAAGCAAGTTGACTAAGTTTTTAGTCAGTTCACTAAAAACAACGCTGAGAAGAATACTTTAACGAAGGTTTTTATTTAAATTCTTTATTCGAATATTATATTCTTGTGCACAAAATCTAAATTGAACTGGGTGTTGTTTACATAATTTGGGAGCGGGATCGCTCGCTTGGGATATTGTTTGTTTACATTATTTTAGGGCGAGATCGCCCTCTCTGAATATGGATTGTTTAGAATTAATGTGAGCGAGATAATCCACAATGCGCATGCGTAGTTCTTAATACATATAAGAATTTTTGAAATGAGCAACTTATGTCTAGTATATAAGTGGATAAGTCACTACATATAAATATTCTTCATCAGCATCACCTTTTGAGTGTATACAAACGTGTCGGTCTGTCTGTTGCGTAATAGAGTGCGGCGTTTAAATCCGGACAAATTTCAATTTGAATTTCCCGCCACATAAGAATTCCACCAGAGTTCGCTACTGGCGTTTTTAAATGCAACGGGCATTAAGTAAAGAGTCACAACCTAAAAATGGCCGGGATGTTACGTGTAAGTGCGGAGTACAACCGAAGAGTCGCGATTATCGAAAATCTCGCTAAGCGTTCACCGAAAGAAATAATTCGATTCTTCAAGTACCCGAGATCAACTGTATTGTATCTAAGTATAATACTTCTGAGGTGTCGGGGGAACCTTCTGCTAACCCAACGAGGAGAACTCATTTGAGAAAACGCATGTCACGAACTCCAGCAGTCGTGGAAAAGGCTCAGGCGCTGATTTCGGGGGCCCTGGGTCCCCGTTTAGCCCCCTGGATTATTATGTTCGGAGCGTAGTCGAAAGGGTTACTAACAAGTCCAGGCACCCTAATGTCGCATCTCTACGAACCGCTATCGAAGCAGCATCTACTACGCCGTATTGACTTTCAGCTGTTCTTCTGTATAACAGGCCGTGGTGCTTCGTTTCGCTAAGGTATCGCAGTATGCGTTTTGCTGCTTTCCAATGCTCAGCTTCGTAGCATGTTTTGAATTGTCTTAAGAAATTCACAGCATACGCAATAACTGATGTTTTTGTAACTGAAAGAAACATTAATGCACCAATTAAACTTTAATAAGGATACCTTCTCATTTCCTCTACATCGGGGGACTCAATATACACTTTGCTTCTATTAGTGTTGATGCGAGTTTGCATTCTGCAATACCAAATCTCTTCAAAATGGTATCAGTGTATAGTTTTTGTGAGATGAAGACTTGATGCTCTTCCAAGTTTTGTTGGAACTCTATGGCCAGGCTCTGGACCGTTGTCTTTTATATCGAACTCTTGTCCGTGGAACTTTTCGTATGATGCAGCCATTCAGTATGATTTGACACTCATAATAAGTCATCAACTTATTTTATAACTAAACGAACTTTCTTCTGTCATTTCATGAATACACATGGATCATGCTTTGTAGCCTCCAGACTCATCTCTTGCAGCTTCTCTGTTAGTTTAAGGTAGAATTTTAAACCAGATTGTCGTAGACCATACAATGCCTTCTTGAGTAGACAAACTGGATTTTTTATCTCGACCAGCGCCTTACGCCATGTCTGTGCTGTTCTTATATGATCATTGGTTATTGTGTTCTGCTGTACACCATTTAATGCACCTGATTTCAATTTTTCAATGAAATCCGTCAATCCTTCTGGTACTTTCAAGTAGAAATTCTCCACTAGCTCTTCGTTTAGGTATGCTGTCACCACTTAACAGTCTGACCTATGTAAATCGCACCACAGGTGAATACGTCTCATTAAAATCTTCGCCAGGTCTCTGTGAGTAGCCTTTTGCGACTAACCTGGCCTTCTTTTTGCTGGATACAGCGCCATCTTCTTTCGTGCGGAACACCATTTTGCTGGCAATAACCTTTTTCTAAGCCGGACGTGCCACAATTTTTCGTATGCCGTATGTCATCTTTGATAGCAATGGTCCACTTTTCACCATCGCTTGAGTTTTTCGCCTCTTCAATTGTTAAAGGGTCTCCTGCCATCCCTGTAAATGTCATTCCGTATTCCTCAAAAACTTTTTCTGGTGATGAGTTAGAACGCGTCTCATGGATCCTTTCGACGCCAATCCTCTCGATTGCTAGCTGATACGTTTTTCTTTGTGTTCCTCTTTGGCCTGTTCTTAAAAGTTTTGGACGCCTTCTTCCATGCCGCTGCTGCTCATTCGAACCTACTTAATTTCACACACTAGCTGGTCTTGTCGAAAAAATATGCTGTCGCTCTATTTGAATGAGGTGGCTCATTTACTGTAATATAGTTAAGTAAAACCTAAGCAATAGTATAAATACAACTTATTTACCTCACCTCAAACTAGTCTTCGGTAAAAAGGAAAGTGAGTCTAATATTTTAAAGCGCAATTTACAACAACAAACTCCCCAGAGATTAATAAAAATATAATAGGTTTTTATTATCGTACGCTCATTTTTAATTTTTTTTTCTTCAGATTCAAATATTTTTGCGATTTGTTAAGGAAATCTACACGAATTTGCCGAATCATTTACCATCTATATTTGAAACCTCCAGTGAGATTTGGATAAATGACCTAAAAGACTTAAACTTGGAAACACTTTTATCTGAAGCTTATTCAGTAAAAACTATACACGTTGAAAAACCTCTGGACTCAAATTCTCAACAAATTGTAAGTAAATTTTTTGTACCATAAGACTGTATGTTAAAACCACAAAGCTATTAATATAAATACAAAACATAATAACCATACGCAATTTTAAACAAATCGTATAAATATTTATATTACAAGTATTCAGGTGTTCTTTTTTATCAAATAAAAAAACCTTTTGACGAGTTAAAATAATCATCATCGAGGTCAACGATATCAGTTTGGTGATAAAAAATCGTATATACAAGGTGCGTTCCAAAGTAAACAGGACTTTTTGAATCTAGCGCCCTCTAGTGGCGTCATCCATATGTCGACTAGTGCGTTAGAATCTGCTATCCTTCATTGACTTCCAGTATAAATTTCATAACATTCCATCTATTAGAAGTGAAGTTATTGCGTTTTAAGTGTCAGTACTTTTTTGTCATCGGTGCAAAAATGAGCTTTGAGCAAAGACCCAACATTAAATTTTGTTTTAAAATTGGTAAAACTTTTACCGAAATGCTTCAATTGATGAAACAAGTTTCTGGCGATGATTGCCTATCCCGTAGTAGAGTGCACAAGTGGTTTCAAGGTTTTCGAAGTGGTCGTGAGGACATAAATGACGATGAACCGAAACCCAAAAAATCGCGCCTGGAGAAGTCAAAAGTGAAGACAATGCTGATTTGTTTTTATGATTACAAGGGTATTGTCCACAAAGAATTTGTTCCACCCGGACAAAACGTTAATGGGGTATTCTACCTTGGAGTTTTGAAGCGTTTGGTGCGTCGTATTCGACGTGTTCAGCTCGAATATCGCGAAGATGGAAGTTGGCGCCGTGCGACTTCTACCTTTTCGGAAAAATGCATTTGCCGATGAAAGGAAAGCGTTATGCAGACGTGGAGGCCATTCAAAAGGCAAGGAGCTAAAACACTCGTTCGACAAACTTTTGGACCGTGCCAAAAGCTGTATTGAAGCAGGAGGAGACTATTTTGAATAAAATTAATTGATTTTGCCGATAAAACCATTTGTTCTGTCTATTTTTTAAAAGTCCTGTTTACTTTGGAACGCACCTCGTAGGTATAAATAATTAAAAATTCAAATAATTTTATTCATGCACTTGCAAAAAAAAATAATGTAAAGGTATTGTGATTTTTATCGCACAAAAAAAACGCCTTCCTTATAAATAATTATATATTATGTTATAATGGGTGGTTAAATTTCAAGGGCCGATGTTGATTTTGAATAAAACACAAACTATTTAGGAAATTATTGAAATTTTATTTTATTATGATATATTGGTATTACTCAATTATGTATGTAACAAAATATCGGCCAAATGAGCGACCTCGGCGGCACACCTCCATACGATGGTCGAAATGTTCGATGACGCTGAGGCATAATGGAGCTTCTATGCCGTTAATGTGCCGAATTATCTCATCCTTTAGTTCTTGAATTGTTGCTGGCTTATCGACGTACACCTTCTTCGAAAATTGATCATCCACTGTTGCCATTTCTTGGAACCATTCTGCCCATTCACGACGTTTGGAATGGTCAAGAGGCTTTAGTTCTTGAGCCAATTGCACCTTGTAAGCGTGTAAATGTAAGTTTTTATGCATAATGTTCATTAACGACGAGCGTGAGGTGCAATTGTTGGGCACGACGACGAGTTAAGGTGGATGGCTCTTCAGCCACACTATCGCGAGCAGCAGCAATACTTTTTGCAATACGAGCTGTACGAGCATGCACTGGTGTTCTCACATCTTCTACAGACCCGGTTTGCTCGAATTTGCGATTGTACGCACATTTGGACGATCAAATTGACCAAAAAAATGACGAAGTGCACGATATGCATTTTGATTTGAACGCCCATTTTCATAATAAGTCTGGATAACTTTAACACGTTGTTGGATTGTGTATCTCTCCATGGTTCAAATTGAGTTAGTCTGAAATAGAGAAATGTCAAATTAAATTCGGAAAAAAACTTGGCGGGTAGGTGTGGTTCACATTCAACATCGGCCCTTACAATTTAACCACCCTTTATGTACATATTAGGTCAAGTAAAAAGTTCGTTCGGTTTTTATACCCTTGAAAAAGGGTATTATAATTTTTTCCAGAAATGTGTAACGCATTAAAGGAAGCATCTCCGACCCCACAAAGTATATATATTCTTGATCAGCATCAACAGCCGAGTCGATATAGCCATGTCCGTCTGTCCGTCTGTTTCTATGCAAAAAATAGACAGTAGTTTTAAAGCTAGCGTTTTGAAATTTTTACCAGATCATTATTTTTGTTGCACGCAGATCAAGTTTAAGAATCGGTCGGATCGGACCACTATATCATATAGCTGCCATACAAACGACCGATATGAAAACAAGTCTTTGTATGGGAAACTTTTTTGTTTTCCAAGCTATTGCAACTGAATTCAAAACTTATTCATTTGACATAGCCATACATGATTTGTAAAAGTTTGGTCCGGATCGGACCACTATATCATATAGCTGCCATACAAACGACCGATATGAAAACAAGTCTTTGTATGAAAAATTTTTTTGTTTTCCAACCTATTGCAACTGAATTCAACATTTATTCATTTGGCATAGCTATACATGATTGAAAGTTTGGTCCGGATCGGACCACTATATCATATAGCTGCCATACAAACGACCGATATGAAAACAAGTCTTTGTATGGGAAACTTTTTTGTTTTCGAAGCTATTGCAACCGAATTTAACATTATTCATTTGACATAGCCATACACGATTTGTAAAAGTTTGGTCCGGATCGGACTACTATATCATATAGCTGCCATACAAATGACCGATATGAAAACAAGGCTTTGTATGGAAAACTTTTTTGTTTTCAAGGGTATACCATCTTCGGCAAGCCGAAGATAACTTTTCTCACTTGTTTTTTATTGAGTTTTCAAAAGATAATAACTTTTTGCACATTTGTTCAATTAAAGTAAAATATGCGCCGTTTT
This sequence comes from Drosophila merina, assembly GCA_035047645.1. NCBI lineage: Eukaryota > Metazoa > Arthropoda > Insecta > Diptera > Drosophilidae > Drosophila > Drosophila merina. The sequence goes on along the minus strand of JAWNPH010000089.1, from coordinate 20,454,672 downwards.
GTTCGTAAACTTGTTGCCAACGAGATGCCTTTATTATACCCCTCGCGTAGAAGGCTGCGTCCCTATTGGCAAAAAAACTCGGAGACCCAATTTTCACAGGCCTCTATTGAGGCCAACTTCTCACCATCAAGCGTGTTTGCCATGGACAGAGACCGGCTCTTAATGCGCATCACCAAGGACATGTGTGACCTGGCGTTGTCCTGACGGAACGCAATTCGGCCTCTCTTGACCAAAAATGGCCTCTTCTGAATGAGTGCTGCCTTCAAGCGGTCCAGTTGTTTACAGTAGAAGGCCGAATTGAACGTTTGGCTATAGGGGAGCAGCTCGAAGTGGATGATTCCTTACCAATCCTACCAAACACAGCCAAACCTTCCTGGCCGTCAATACGGTGTTGGCCACCATCAGGGCCGCTTTCCTGAGCTTTGACCACAACCGTTTTCGCTCGATGTTGTCATAAGTGACCCATTTTTCATCGCCAGTCACAATCTGCTTCAGTAACGGGTCGATTTTGTTGCGATTCAGCAGCCATTCGTTGAAGGAAATTAGGTCCATCATCTTTTTTTTTTTTGCATTAGTTCGTGTGCCACCCAAACATCGAGCAAGGGTATGCAAATGGTTCCAAACGTTTTTATGGCTTATCTTTAGTTCCTCATTAAAATAACTAAGTCACTTACAGTTCTCTTAACGTTTAACTTTATGCACGTCGGCCTATTATCGCTCCGTAATTTTAAACGTTTCCCGAATTACCTAGCAACCTATTATCATCTCCGAACTGATTTAATCAACCTGCTGTAAAAATGGTCCACAAACTGAAGCACACCTCGAAAGTTAAACTTTAAACGTCTATTCTTCGTTTATTTTTTAACGCGATAAAACTGAGATTCCCGAAAAACAACAAAGTAACCAAAAATCGTTGCTTTGTTTTGTTACAACAAGCTGCTCACCGCTCTTTATCGTCACGTTACCGTCATTGGATCATTCTCTTCATCGTACATTCGCTGGCGCTAATACTGGCGACTCCTATCTAATTTGTTGGCTATGCGACAATTGCTCGCACATGAAATGCGCTAAAGAAATGGTTCCCGGGAGGTTCGGAAACAATTTGCCTCATTAAATGAGCAGTTTCTCAACCTTGAATCTCTATTTCTGGGCCTTAAACTACTAAGCGAATCACCACGCCGGAAAATTCCTAACAATAACCAGCAAATGAATATATGTACCACTCCAGCCACACATTTGCCAGTAAGCAGTGTTATGGATGATGCTCCTGGCGAACAGCAACTCATCCTAGCTATTCAGAAACCTGGTCTTCCCACTGCAAAAGTTGATACACCGGAACCTGCCAGTAGGAATCTCCCACCTGGTCCCATGCTTGACAAATCTTCAAACGTCATATCACCAAGCCAGCCTGCTGCTCCATCACAATCCTTACGCTGAGAGCTGTGGCTCCCCCCGCAAATCCATCTTTGTATCGCGGTTTATGCCTGACGCCTCTGCAGATGACGTTAGGGTTCACCTTGCAAATAATCTTAGTAAAGTTCCCTCAGAACTTTTTGTGACCAAATTTAATTTTGAACATAAACGTAGCATATCCTCTTTTAAAATAACTTTACCAGAAGCTTCCCTTGCTAAAGCTTTCGATCCTGCAACCTGGCCCGAGCACAGTAATGTTCATGAATTCTTGACCAGCACAGTTTCAAAAAACTAGGCAACAAAGATTTTTTCTTGTTGCTACCAAAATCTTCGCAGTATCCTTGGAAAACGGAACTTATTTTTTACTAACAGTGCTTCCTTTGATTTCGATGCTATTGTGCTAACGGAAACCTGGCTAAACTCCTCTGTCATAGACAATGAAATTTTGGTATCGAAGTACACTGTCTTTCGGGAAGATCGCCCAACCTTTGGAGGTGGCGTTCTGATTGCCGTAAACAACATCTACTCAGTTGAACGTATTACTATTACTAATCCTTTCGGAATTACATTTTTAGCCGTTAAAATTCATTCCAAGTCCTTTAACCTTTTCATCACCTGTTCCTACATTCCTCCTCTAAGCGATGCAATCATTTATATGCACCACTTAACTGCCATAAAATCAGTTTTGTCTCTGCTAAATGATGCTGATCTTATTCTAGTTATGGGGGATTTCAATCTGCCCCTCATTACATGGATCAAGTCGGACGAGGATAACTCGCTTTTACCCACTAACCAAAATGACTTTCTTGATGGCTTAGCCGACTCTGCCGTTTTCCAACTTAACCCTATAAGGAACTCCCGTGGCAGGTCGCTTGACCTTATTTTCTCTAATACTACCTCCTCTGCCACTATAGCAAGGTCTCCTCCCTTATCTACTCCTGAGGACTCTCACCACACAACACTCTTAGTCTCGCTAATTATTGACACTCCTGAAGTCCCCTCCAGTAATAGCGAGCAGTCTCGTCAAAAATGCTTTAAAAAAACCAACTACTGTGACCTAAGAAATCACCTGACTAATATTTACTGGAGTTATCTTTCTAGTTTCAGTAATATCGAGGAAGCTACAGACTCTTTTTATGATGTAATTCATATCGCCAAAAATAAATCTGTCCCTGAAACATTAACACCATCAACGTCTAAACCTCCATGGTTTAATAAGCACCTCGCTCTCCTTAAAAATGGGAAATCTAGAGCTTACAAAAAGACATTAAAGTCTCCAACCTTGTTACATCTTTCTAATTACCTTCTAATCCGCAACCAGTTTTTTGACCTTAACAATCATCTATATAAAAATTATATTTCTAAATGCAAACTCAATTTTCGCAACGATCCCAGCTCTTTTTACTCTTTTGTAAACTCTAAACGCAAATCCAATCTTTTCCCCCCTTCCCTTTTATATAATAATACTTCCGACTCTTCGCATCTCGGCATTGCTAATCTTTTTTTGGCGTCATTTTTTCAATCAACCTACTCATCTAATTCATTTGATCCCTCCTCTAACTATCCATATCATTTACCCTACATAAATAACATTTCCCTTTCTAAATTCCACTGTCATGATGTGTTTACGGCTCTTTCATCAATCAAAATCTCATTTTCACCAGGCCTAGACAACGTACCTAGCTGCATCCTCAGAAGGTGCTCCGATCTTCTCTCTTACCTCTTACTATACTATATAATCTATCCTTGGAGCAAACTTCCCTACCTAAATTATGGAATGAAACATACCTTATACCAATTTATAAAAAAGGCTCTAAGGCTTCCATTGAGAACTACCGCGGCATAGCGGTAAGCTTTCTGCGATTCCCAAACTTCTTGAGAAACTCATCACATCGCAGCTCCAACATGCATGCAAAAGCATATTCTCACCTGCACAGCATGGCTTTGTCAAGCTTCGCTCGACAACAACTAATCTACTTGAATTTTCGTCGATAATCAACCGAGGTTTTCAACATCGCTTGCAAACTGATGCAATTTATACTGACTTCATTTAATTTTGATTCAGTTAATCACCAGCTCTTGCTACGGAAACTCTCGCTTATTGGTTTTCCACCAAATATCCTGATGTGGGTTGCTTTCTACCTTTCAGATCGAACTCAGCGTGTCCTGCCAAGTCGAGAGTCATCCATGTCCCATCGGATGTCCCGCAAGGTAGTCATCTAGGACCACTGTTGTTTATACTCTTTGTGAACGATCTTCCCAATGTGATTTGTTATGCCTTTACGCTTATGTATGGTGATGATATCAAGTTATGCTATTCCTTCTCGGAACATTTCCTGCACATTCATCTGCAACTAGACTTAGATGAACTCTATAGGTGGTGCTCAAGCAATCTTCTGTTCCTAAACTGCTCCGAATGCAAATTTATGACATTGCATCCTTGATCGTGTTTCCACAATCATTGATCTTGGAGTTTTTTATACCCTTAGAGGGTATTATAATTTTATCCAGAAATGTGTAACGCATTAAAGGAAGGATCTCCGACCCCACAAAGTATACATATTCTTGATCAGCATCAACAGCCGTGTCGATATAGCAATGTCCGTCTGTCCGTCTGTTTCTATGCAAAAAATAGACAGTAGTTTTAAAGCTAGCGTTTTGAAATTTTTACCAGATCATTATTTTTGTTGCACGCAGATCAAGTTTAAGAATCGGTCGGATCGGACCACTATATCAAATAGCTGCCATATAAACGACCGATATGAAAACAAGTCTTTGTATGAAAAACTTTTTTGTTTTCAAGGGTATATCATCTTCGGCAAGCCAAAGATAACTTTTCTCACTTGTTATTAATGACTTATGTACACAGATGATCTTAATCTTTGTCTTCAATATAAATTGGGGTTTGCTCAATATAAACTAAAGTATTTTGGTTTTCAGCCAATTGCTTAAATTCTAACGCATCCACTCAACATTCTTAAAAACAGAAATTGTTTTTGTGGCTTACTTAGACGCGGCGCTTAATTGCAAGTTAAAGCCACTGAGAAGATGTCAGAAGAAACATCTCTTTAGAAAAGGGAGAAAAGGAAGGGGAAAAGAAGAGTGCCGGGAATCGAAAAGCAGAAACTTTTAGTCTTGCCCGTTTTATTCATACTTATATAAATGATTATGGACATGCTTATATTCAAGTCTCAAGACGATCCTGATCAAGAATAAATATAATATAGGAATTATAGGGTCGCAGATGTCTCCTTCAATGTGCTGCACACTGGTGACCAAAATATACCGTCGCAAAGGGTATAAATAAAACAACTAAGGAAGCAGCAGTCGAGTTTCCCGACTGAAAAATACCCTGTACCCTTAGACATGCTTACAATTAATTTATTTAGTATCAATAAATAAATGAAACAATATTCTATTATAAAAGAGTACCACAGCAATTTACATTTTGTATTATTTGTTAAAAACAAATAAGTAAAATTATTTTATTTAATTTAAAATTCAATATTTATAATTATTTATAATATATAATAATCTAATATTGCTGAGAATTTATTTATTAATATCAATAAATAAATCAAACAATATTCTATTAGAAAAGAGTACCATAACAATATAAATTTGGTATGATTTTGGTTATGAAAATAAGTTTCGTGTGTCAGTCGGCATCGCGCAACGCGTGTTTTGCTGCGCTTCTGCTTCCCTTGCCATAGATTTTGCATGTGGTATAACTTATGTGTTTCTTATCCGATTTGGTTCAAATTAATTAAAATTAGATAGCTTCTATAAGCACCAACGCATATGCCGAATTGCATAGCATTAGGTTTATAATTGTGGGCGTGGCAGTTTTTTGCGGTTTGCGGGGGATGATATCAAAATAAAACAACAAAGTTGTACTGCGTATGGTAATTACCTATCCAATGATATATGACACATGTATGTAGCTCTTGTAGTTTCTGAGATCTAGGCGTTGATACGGACAGACAGACGGACGGACGGACATGGCTATATCGACTCGGCTGTTAATGCTGATCAAGAATATATATACTTAATGGGGTCGAAAATGCTTCCTTCTGCCTGTTACATACATTTGCACCATATTATGATACCATTTTCACCCATTTTTAATGGGTACAGGGTATAAAAAGATAAGAGATTAATACCACACTTAATGGTGGAAGTCGTTCTTCAAATTAACCATATTTTATATTTTTCTTTCCAGTATAATCTCCTTCCTCGTGGAGTACTCTCCTTGAAAGTTTTACAAGAACTACCGATTATTGTTGTGCTCATGTACCAAATATACAAAAATGCTGTTCATCAAGAAGTTGCCGAATTTATTCCGTTGATATTAACAACTATTAACTTAAAACCAACTGTTACGCAAAGGTAATTTAGATTATTTTGTTTATTATCCAATTTGTGCCTTTTTGCGCCCAATTTTGCTTATGACCAGCATATAAGTATAAAACATTATTCTTCTTTTGATTCGAGTTTCTCGGCTATAATAAACCCGGCACACTTCATGTCCTTTCTTTGCCCTTTATTTCATAAATTGCTAAAGAACCGGTTCAATAATTGAGCATTTTCAAACGGAAGCAATCGCGTCGGCGGACGACCGCGAGCCTGAGCGAAAATGAGTGCACATGATAGTAAGCGGGGGAGGAGAGGAGAGCACCATCAAAGTTCCATAAACAGGTCTTAGATAGGCATAACTTGGCTTAAGGAACTAAGTTATTAAAGGCTACATTTTTTCGGCGGCTACAAGACACGACAATAACCTTTGTACAAATTTGTTTAAGAAAACTACAGTTTGAATAAGGTGTTGCAAAGAAGCCTTGTTTAAACAGCTACTTAAGAATGTTTATAATTCTTTTTCTAATATTCCCATTTGGCTAAATTTTGTTTTGTAGGTTATTTGTTAATTCCCAATAAACTGTTTTGAATTGATACTACATAGATTTTATTTTATGTACAAAAACAAAAATCTGAAAGGAAAGCTAGCCTTTAGCAAATAAAAAGAAAGAAAAGAAGTTTAGAAAAAGAAAAACTCAAAACTAGTTTTGTTTTCTAGATTTTGTATCTCATTGAAAAATCGGTGTTAAATTGAATTATTTTTCAGAATTTTGTGTTTTGTTATTCCAATTTTTTTTTTTTTCGTTTTTACGGCCTGCGCGCTCTTGGAACTTGGTGGACTGCGCATTTTACAGGCCGGGTCGGGCTGCCAAGAGCAGAGTCCCACTGTGTCCGTTGCCCCTTCGCTGCCGTTGCTGCTGTGACTAATTATTTGCATAAACGTTAATTGAACGCCAACCTAGAGTATGGACTGGCAGGCCCCGCCACGTGCCATCAAGCTCGGCAAAACAATGCCCTGCAGGAAGGCCCTCAAAGCAAGAAAGTGTAGCTTGAGGAGAGACTCAAGCTGGAGTGCTTCTTACACGGAGCCCAGCGAGATCAAGCGCAAGCCCGCGCGTAATAGGCAAGGAGAGGAGCAAGCTGGTAACAACCCCTTTGCCCTCCTCTCAAGCAAATATGTGACGACGAACATGACGAACCCGAAACTGCCTCAGAGGCAGTGGCATCTAAAACAGCAGAGAAACAGAACCCAATCCCGAATACCATCAAGCCTCCCCCGATCTACATCCCAGACGTGTCCGACATTATCGCGCTTGTCAAGTCGATAACGACTCTAGTCGGTACCAAAAAGGATTTCTCGTACAAAACGGAGAGAAATAATAAAGTACGTGTAATGATGCCAGACAAGGAGTCCTACACAGCCCTACGCCAGCACCTCGTGGCACATAACAAAAGCCACCGCACCAAGAGAGCGTACAGTACGGTCAACAAGAGACTTCACCACTCAACGGATTAGACTGAAATTAAAGAAGAACTCGACAAATACGGCCATACTGTGAGGGATGTGCACAATACCATTGGCTGGAAATCCAAACAACCACTAGGGATATTTTTTGTTAATCTAGAACCAGCGAGCAACAACACAGAGGTTTTCAAAATAAAGAGGATTTGCAGGTCAGTCGTCACCGTAGAGCCCCCACTGAAGTTTAACGACGTCCCACAATGTTTCAGATGCCAAGAGTTCGGACACACCCAGCGCTACTGCTTCCTGGAACATCGCTGCGAGAAATGTGGTGGTTCTTACGACTCTAGGTCAGGCACCAAAAAAGATGACAAGAAAGCATGCTGTTTACATTGCCAAGCTGATCACCCTGCGTCGTACAGAGGATGCCCTGCCTACAAAAAGCAAAGGTGCAGCAATCTCCTAAAGTTAGACCCGTTGAGAGTAGCAACAAACCACCTCTCATCCAGATACCAACTATCATCAATGGTGCGGGTTACACAGCCAACGAATCCCCAACCAACCCTTCAAACCACTCCCGAAGTCCCACAACCCAACCAGCTTGAAACGATGCTTGCCCGCATGGAAGGAACGATTGAGAGGATGATGGAAAAGTTGATCTCGCAGATGTTATCGCAGATGTTTTCGCAGATGTTCTCACAGATGATGCAGTTTATAGCTCCCATCCTCAACAGAAAGTAATGCAAATAAGTCTTAACATAACATAGTTTTTTGGAATGCAAACGGCCTGCAGAGGAGCAAAACCGAAGTAGAGCACCTCATCAAAACAGACAATATCGATGTTCTTCTAGTTTCGGAATCCCACTTTTGTCCCAGATCCTACTTTAAAATTAGCGGGTACGAACTGTTACATGCCAACCATCCATCTGGCAGAGCACGCGGAGGAGCAGCTATGCTCATCAGGAGTGGCATTAAGTACACGGAACTTCCCGCGTTTCAAGAGGAATGGGCTCAGTGATATCGCCATTAGTGCGGTTTACTTCCCACCCAGACACTCGATAACCGAGACCCACCTTCAGGACTTCTTCGAGTCCCTCGCTCCTCGGTTTATAGCAGCCGGAGACTTTAACGCCAAACACTCCTGGTGGGGGTCCCGCACAAACAACCCCAAAGGCATAAAGCTCTATAGGTACCCGGAGAACCCACACACTGGCCTACCGACCCTTCAAAGCAGCCGGATCTGCTGGACTTCGCCGTCTCCAAGGGCATAGGACACATGCTCAAGCTATGATAAACTGCTATCCGACCACAGCGGAGTAAACTTTCTGCTAAACATCCCGTCCTCAGAAAAACCCCCGCCTAGAAGACTCACCGGGAAACACACAAATGCCCCCGAGTTTACGTTCTGGATTCTTTCCTCCCTATACCCAGATCCCCCTCTTTCCACACCAAGCAATATAGATGCGGCCATCAAAGTTTGCGAATCCACCTCCTCCGACTACGGCGAGAACACCTGAAAGAGACGTGCACTTGTGGTCTCCTGAAATCGCGGCCCTCGAGGCCGAAAAAAGGCGCCTCAGAAGAGTCTGGTTTTCCTCGCGCAACCCCAGGGACAAGACAGCACTTAATCGTGCCACCAAGGAACTAAAGAACAAGCTTACCATCCTACGGCAGGACTCCTTCCATAGATTCCTTAAGGAGCTGGAACCTGGAGACCCGCAGCAAAATCTGTGGAATGTCACGAGGCATATAAAGAAACCTGCGAAAAAGATATCACCCGTGCGCAAAGTGGACGGTTCCAGGTTTCGGTCTGAGGTCGAAAGAGCAGAAGCCTTTGCTGACCATCTACATAGTGCATTCTCACCGTTCGACAGATTCACTGGCGAAGAGAGAGCATGCCCCCCGTCACACTCAACGGCGAAATCATCCCTATGAATAACACTCCCAAATATCTAGGGCTGCCCCTGGACCGCAGGTTCACATGGCGCCCCCACCTGATCAACAAGCGCAACCAGGCCAATCTACGACTTAAGCAACTGCACTGGCTCCTGGGGAGAAGGTCCAAGCTCAAAGAAAAACTCAAACTGCTTATTTACAAAGTAGTGCTGAAGCGAATCTGGACCTATGGGATACAGTTGTGGGCCACGGCAAGCTTTTCTAACCGCATCAGAATCCAGCGGTTTCAGAATAAATGTTTGATAACAGTTTAAAACGCCCATCTGTACCACGAAAACTCAATAATCCATAAAGAGCTTGGAATTAGATGGGTAGCTGAGGAGATCGCCCGTCTCAGCGAAAGATACATAAAAAGACTGGACAACCACCCCAACCACCTGGCCATCAACCTCCTAGATAATAGCCAATCCCAAAGACGACTGAAGAGGAAACACCCGCTTGACCTCGCCTATCAATAAACACCTAAGTCAACCTCATTAGATATACATTCCATGTACCTCCCTTAAGTCAAGGTCACCCCCAAACCATTGAAAAATTGTGCACTGGGATAGATTTTAAATACAAAATAAGAATGTTAAAAAAAAAAAAAAAACAAAAAAAACAGTTTCTTGTAGAATGGATTTCGATCTTTTGCTACCATAAGTAACAAAGTTGTAGCTCATTCGATTGTTCAGTTATGTTGCAGTTCGGGGATATAGTCGTCTGATCCGTATGCACTTTCATAACCCATAACCCAGATACCCAGATATAAAAGAGGCTATTAGCGAATTTAACATTTTTTCAGCAAAACCATGGAAGTTAGCATTTCCGAACAATCGCCAGACAATCGCTTGCCGTTAGAGGGGTTTTTGCGAAGTTCGAAGTCGAGAACACTTTTTGCCGTATAGGGGATATAGTCGTCTGATCCGTATGCACTTTCATAACCCATAACCCAGATACCCAGATATAAAAGAGGCTCTTAGCGAATTTAACATTTTTTCAGCAAAACCATGAAGTGAGCATTTCCGAACAATCGCCAGACAATCGCTTGCCGTTAGAGGGGTTTTTGCAAAGTTCGAAGTCGAGAACACTTTTTGCCGTATAAGATAGTAGTGTTTGCTTCTACAATATTAACGTTTCTCGCGGGAATAAACTTTTTTAATTAAATGCTTAACTGCTCAAATTAATTGTCCTTTCGCGCTAATTGTTTACACATTGAAAACAATTTTTTTAAGTTTGGGTCGCCGGCGTATTCGTTAATTTTTAATTCACGATTTAATTTTACCTCGCAAACAAAACGGAAGCTGCCAAAGCCAAAATAAACAATGTGTTAATTTTGACTCCCTTTTCCTTGGCCTCAAACTCCTAAGCAAATCTGCTCGACCTTAATTTCCGAAAACCAACCAACTTAAGAGGAATTTATGCACAAATGGAGTTTTACATTTGCCATTGAACAATGCGGGTTATTACACCTGGCAACCTGCCTTTTGGTCTGGTACCTTTAACACTCGTAAATGACTTTAATGCAACTATGCACCACACTAGTCTTACCGCTTCAGACGTTGATCCGCGGTAATCGGCCGCAAACCTTATACCTGCTCCTATACAGGAATACTCTTATACCAGCCTGTCAACCAACGGGCCTACGGCTCCGTCAATCCACCTTCCTGCCGCCGCGTCTACCAGCCAACTTGTGGTGATATCATTAAAGCCACTTACGGGTGTGTCGTCGGAAACGCGATGTTCAGGACTTACGCTTAGATCTGTTGCTCCTCGGAAGTCCATCTTTGTATCCCGTCTTATATCGGGTGGCACTGTAGATGACCTCTCCATTTAACTTAATGTCGCTCCTTTCAAACAATTTGTTTCCAAATTAAATTTTTAGCATAGGCGTAGCATATCTTTTATTTTACCAGATGCATGCCTTGCGAAAGCTATTGGTATGCGGCACATAACCCGAGCACAGTATCGGTTATGAATTTTTGAATTATATTTATTTTCGTAACCATTTCGTTTACCTTTATCAACTATATAATAATTATATCTCGAAATGTTAACTCAATTATCGAAAGTTAAAGGTAAATCCAGTCTATCCCCCTTCATTCTTCTGACTCATCACATGTTGATTTATTTTTTCAATCAACCTATTCATCTGATTCATTTGATCCCTATTCATAAAAAAGGCTATATTGCCTTTACGATTTCTAAGCTTCTTGAAAAATTCATTACATCGCAGCTGCAACATGCGTGCAAGACCAATATCTCCCCATCACAACATGGTTTTGTCAAGATTTGCTAGACAACAACTAATTTACTAGAATTTTGTGCAATCGGTGGGGTTACAAAATCGCTTGCAAACAGACGTAATTTATACTGAAATTATGAAATCAATCGACGGTTATCCAGGTTTCATTGGGTGTCGCATAGAGTAGTCACCTAGAACCACTGGTGTTTAACTTTTTGTCAACGATCTTTCGAATGTCAATAGGTATGCCTCTATAATTATGTACACTGATGATGTCAAGTTGTGCTTCTTTTTCTCGGAACATTTTCTTCACGGCCAATTTGCAATTTGACATTGCTGAGCTCTTTTCGAGGTGCAAACAACCTTCTCTTTCTTAACTGCTAAAAATGCCAGCTTATGACGTTTCATCGCAGCGTACCTCATATTGTGTCATAGTCTTTTGGAAGTCGCGTCTTGGATCGTGATTCCACAACCAATGCTCTTAGTGTTCTTTTTGATTAAAAACTTACGTTTAATGAATAAAGCCAGAGTCATGTAAGCCTTAGTTAAGCGTTGGTCAAAAGAATTTGGCGATCCTTTCTCCAACAGAATATTACATATCGAACTAGTTCGTCCTGTTCTCGAATATTGCTCTTGCGCTTAGAGTCCACTATACTCTACACATTAAAATAGTGTTGAATATGTGTTAAAGAATTTCCTGTTATTTGCACTGAATAATTTAAACTGGGACCCTGACAATCGTCCTTTTTACTCAGTCACTGAAGGCAAACATACAAAAACGAAAATACAGGCACTTCCATATTAAAAACTAAACGAAAAAGTTGTTTTTTAATCTTATTGTCCGTTTGTCTGATTTTTGTGCTTAGGCACCAACGGCAAATTAATGGTACATCCATTGTAGTGCACATTTATGTCGCCCTCGAGTGAACTGAGTGGGGACTCTTTGGACTCATCTTCAAGGATGCCAACATGGATCGTTCAGCAGCGGAACTAATCGTTGGAATCATGCTGAGAGTTCCATTTTGAATGCTATCTGGTTTGCTACGTTGGAGAGTAGGTAGGTTGTGAACTATAGCCATGTTCAAGCGTAAGCCCATAACCATATATTTTGTCAAACGATTTTTTTTATTAAGTACAAATCAAAATTGAAACCAGTTTTCCATCATATGTTGACAAAGGTTAAACTGATAAACACATTAACACCACACAATTTCCACAATCATAAAAAGAATTTGTGCGTAATCGGAAAAGGATAAATCTTAAAGAATATGAAAGATGTCAAGATGTACAATCAAAGATGTAGTTGAGAGACTCAAAGCTGCCAAGTTTTTCACAATCATGTACCAGTAGAAAAAAGCGGCAAGGCGTATACAGAATTTATTACTCGATAAGGCTTTTCAAAACACGTGAGCGCAATGTCATCGAAATGAAAGGATCTGGCCTAGCGCTAAGAAAACTGCTGCAGCAAGTCGTTTTGCTTCATCGAAGATAATTAAAGCTGTGCAAGCGTTTTAGGACTTACTGGGTTTTTTGTAAGTTTGTATCGCAATACGCACAAGTGGCGCGCCCGATCAAGGAGCTATTAATGGAGCCAGGTTTACGTATTCAAGAAAGAGTTGCCCCAACAGAGTTGCGTACAGATGCATGCAAGGAAGGATATGGAGCATTATTGTTGGAATATTTTTAAGAAAAATTCTGAAAAAAACAAAACAAAAAGATAAACACGTAAAAGCAGTGGCAGTGGTCAAAATTTTACAAAGCGATGCAGAAGGTGATGTGGTAAAGAAGTATAATTCATATTAACAGTCGTCGCTGGGTTCTCCAAATTTTGCCTGGCTGTTCACAATAACGTCTACCGGTAATGAAGAATTATTGGTTAAACATATGTAGTTAAAAATGGGAGTCGCCAAGAAAATGCCCAGATTGAGCGAGTGGATCTCTCCAATATATCAAAGTTTCCAACAGAAGATTCGTCAAAAATTGTTCAAGTAAGTGCATGAGTTCAGAGGTCGATTAAATTACATATCCAGTCATCGCCGTTAGAGGTGATGTTCGGAAATAGAATGAACACCAAAGCTAAGGACGAAGTGCTTGACCTGACTTGATAAACAAAGAGCTGATTGAGTAATTCAAACGATGAGCGGTTAAAATGCATAGCTCAAATGAAATATCGATCAATATCGGGAGGGCACAGAAAATCTACGAGCAGAACCATAACAAGAATCGCTGTCGGGTATAAGCAGCGCCATCGTCGCCAATAAAAGCACCCTGTTCGTAAAAACACGCAAGTTGGCAAGTTTATATTGGGGCCCATACGAAAACATAAAAATGAAGTGCCATGAGCGGTTCCGTGTAAAAAGCGCTGATAAGCTGAAGACGCCGAAGAAGAAGTGTTATATCTGCAAATCCAATCGCTTGGCATGGCTGCTGGTTGTCCGGAAGCGGCGGGTGTTCTTCATCAATGACGACTGATTCGAACGCATGCTGCACATCCCGAGTTTACAACCAATAAACGATAGATAACGATAAACGAAAACTGACCGAAATACATGTGTATTTTGGACTTAAAACTAACTATCCAACTATTTCGACTGAAATTGAAATACGGTAAATGAAGCTAAATTCTGGAAATTCTATTAGAAATATCACAACTTTAATGTTTTTTTGGAAAAACTAACTTTTCAAAATCTACTTTATGAATTCTGATTCTGATTCTGAAGGTTCCATAAGGATCGGCCAACTATATCCATTATTTTCTATATATTCTTGCCAATAGAAAACGTTATTTAACTACGAGGGTATATAATCTTCTGCTCCGACTGAATTAAACTTACCTTTCTTATTTTCTTTAATTTTAGAAGTCCAGCCCAACGTTCAGTGATAAGAAAAGCAGTAAAATGCCATTAGACTATGTATATCTTATTGCTGATACATAGCTGTAATCATAGTAGCATATTTTTTCTTTAAAAATTAAAAACATTAAAATTGATTAAATTGCATTAGCTAAACATAAAATTTTTTGTAATCATTGCAGAAACTTGACCCAAAAAGAAATATTTGTTGACTTTATGGGGGCACAAATAAAAACTTTGTCGTTCTTGGCGTATATAGTGAGAATTTTTCAGGTAAGATATTTTACAAATTTTAAGCTATTAATTCCTTCTAATCCCGTTAAATTAAGTGCAATATAGTGTATAACTACTACGCAGAGTGTGTGATGTATTTTTTAGATGTGTTTGTAAATGGGGTAGATACAATTTCACGGTCAATAATTACGCATTAAAAAACATTTTTGTTTTACAAAAAAGGTATAATTCAATCATTATAAACTTTTGTACACTTTTTAAATTAGAAATGAGGAATGTAACATTTTTTTTTAAAAAGGATGTTTGCTGTGCTTTGGCGTGAAGTCGACCTCCAAAAAAACGGCAACCACTCTGGACTTCATATTATTCATCTGAAACAGCCCATAAATAATTGTTGGCTTAAATATACATGTAATTTGTCGGTAAACCTTAAAAATTTAAAAAAAAATTGTGTGTTTGGTAGAAGATTTTGTAAAAAAAACATTTTTATTTCACTATTTTTTCAGCCATCTTTCTATTTGTATAAACCCCCAAAAGTTATTAATTATTTATTAAGATATGCCGAATAAAGGTGATTATATTAGTATACCTAGGCGAGAGACAAGGTGACTATTGCTTACCAATGCATGGCCTTGTGTGCCGCTTCGTGGAAATTAGGAAAGTGCCTACCGTCACAAAATAGGTCTCATATGACAATTATTATACCCGGTACTCGTACAAGAGTGTATTTTATATATGAAAATGTATGAAACCTGTCCAAGAAGAGTGCACGACTCTAATGGAAGTTTATGGGAGTTCTTTACACGGCTAGAATAGCAGATCTAGTTTTTGTGTGTTAAAGTTTCGGTTGGACATTTTCGAAAAAAGCACTGTTTCAGATTTGATTGTCTGTCTCTGTGTGTCCGTCTCTATCTGTCTGTCTGTCTGCCTGCTTGTCCGTTTATTTGTCTTTCCGTCTGTCTGTCTTTCTGTCTTTCTATCTATCTATTTATCTATCCTGTCTGCCAGTTTGTCTGTCTCCATCGGTCTGTATGTGTGTATCTATATACTATACTGCCTATACTTACAATAACTTTGTTATATTTGTATATTTTGACCCCCTCTATAAGCTATTTATATACAAATGTAAATATTCATAATTACTTATTTACTGTTTTTAGGAAATAGTAATCGCTAACTCCTTATCTGTAACGAGTGGTTTACTTAATCTAATGGAAAACTGTCCAAAAGAAGCTGCTCATTTGAGAAAAGAATTACTTATAGCGGCCCGACATATATTTGCCACGGATTTACGTCAAAGTGAGTACAAAGTTTTAGGTAATATAAAAACAAAGGACACACCGATTATTTTTTTTGTTACTTTGAAAGGCAGATGATTTTTTTTTTAACAAAAATAAAAGCTTTATGTACTTAGATAATGCAATATACAAAAGAATGTTTTGATACGATCAACATTTACTTAATTAGAGCGGCTTGAATGGACCTGAAAGCGGCGGTCTGCAGTACTTTCTAAAAATTTAAGTTTAATAACGTCTCGTAAATTATTGATCCTATTTCCATTATAAAAAGCATGTTCTTGACATATTAATGCAGAACGAAATATAATTTAGCATCCATGCATACAACTCTCTTGGTTGCACACATGTTTGCGAAATAACTCTTTTTTTTTAAATTTGTGGCCAAGAAAATAGCAGCAATAGCTGCCACATAACTGATTATTAGAAATGCTATCTGTCTGGTTCTGAATTTCATAAGTACATTTTTTATTAGGCATGAAAAATCTAGTATTTTTAATAATTTGTACTCTCCAGCGGCGGTGGTCAAGCTCCATGTTCTCAGATTTCTCACTCTCGAACTCTTCCGAGCGCCTCCGGGCGCTGGCTTAAATACACCTATCCGAGGCCCCCAAAGGTGTCTAGGCTGAGTTTGCACTTTAGAAACAATGTGGTCGGAAAATCACGAAAAATTTCTATCGGCTACTTGCTAACCCTTACTTATGTTAAATAGTCCCCCTTGGAAGGATGACCGTCTTTGGTCATTTTAAAGTCGTCGGTGACCTCACGTATTTCCCGTGCAAATTCTGCTCCAAACGATATGGAACACGTTGCTCGTTAGGATGTTTATTCCCGCGCCGACAGAGATTTATTATTTGATACAGCGAACTTTAATTTTTTCTCTCCAGATTATTAACCATACTTAACACGTGATAACGGCCGATGATGTTCAGTGGGAAAGCTCCCAAGCCCGGAGCATTTCTTATGTTTCGAATATTGGGGGCTATAAAAGGGATACTTGCTTAAATGTAATTAGATGCGTGGTATTTGTTTCTATTGCCGTGCACTCGTTAATTCTCTATCCCATCACCTA
Organism: Drosophila merina; assembly: GCA_035047645.1. NCBI lineage: Eukaryota > Metazoa > Arthropoda > Insecta > Diptera > Drosophilidae > Drosophila > Drosophila merina. The sequence goes on along the minus strand of JAWNPH010000089.1, from coordinate 20,437,808 downwards.
CAAGCATAATTAGGCTTAGGTGGCTGGCCTGCGTTTCACATTGCGCTGCACCTCCTGCATGTAGGTCATAAAATGCATTTATATATAGTTGTGTGACACTTTCAAGTGCACTTTTTTAAGGGATTGGCGTTCCTAGCAGTGTCATGAAGTTTTCACATAATACAAAAGCTTAAGTCAAGTTTGTGAGTTAATTCCACATCCACATCTTTCAGTGTTTATCAAAAATAGCTTCCAAGCGCTTTTTCTTGTAACTTCTAATGTTGAGGAGGATTGGTCTAAAATAATCAATTCTCGTGTAAGTAAAGAATGATCTGCATTTTGCCAATTCTTTTGTGCTTCCTTAAATATCACTCGCAGACGTGAAATATTAAATTCTGGCCGTATTCGAGAATGTTAATGGTTGTCTCGTGGAGCGTGTGATCTTTGGATACCAAAAACGCAATCCTTGGTTATTCAGTACGATGATGCCCAAGTAAACGGTTAGGGAACTAGAGTTTGATTTGAAGGCTATCGGTTTGCTATCGGTTTGCTACTATGAGAACTATGATTTTCAAATGTCACATTAGGTTCTGGCCATTTGTCTTCTGGCTCTACAAGGAATAGCGGAATGACTTTTGCACTATCAAGAAGCATCCGGAGTTTTCAAGAAAATCAAATCGATTACATTTTCCTTTGTTGCGGCCCTGAGCCTTCTTGGGTACATAGTGACACACTTTTAGGATCAGACCAATGACCTATTTGGATTTTCTTTCCTATTCTACTACCATCACGTCTGCTTATATCTCCATGCGTAGGATGGGAACGGGCTTAAGAAGTGAAAATTAACATTTGGTATCTACTAGTACAGTAAAATCTCTTGATGTAAAGATATACTTGAATACGTCATTAGTAGGGTCCCAATACATACCTAGAACCCTTTCAGGTATCTTCGAACGTGCAAATCGCTTTTTTGGATGGTTATTTGATGAACCATTTCTGCAATATCGGCGCATTTAGCATTCCTAATAGACGGTTTGGAAATGTTAGTCCTCTTTTTCAAAGCTGTTGTAGTTCAACATACACTGCGCGTCATCAGATTAGCGCCCCCTGAGCAAACATCTTTGATGTGAGATATTTGGAAAACTGTATAAGATAGAGTTTTGGATTTTTTTTCACTCAAAAGTTGAATAATTCTATAAATGAAAAGCTTATATGGGATGCAGTTGGTCTTTTACAGACCAACAGACTATCTTATACAGTTTTCCAAATATCTCACATCAAAGATGTTTGCTCAGGGGGCGCTAATCTGATGACGCGCAGTGTATATCCAGCAAAAGCCTTTAGGTTTTATGTTCGTACTGTAACAGCGTTACTTCACTTTGCAATTACTCTTTCATCAATTTATAAAAATTTTAAACCAGCTTTTTAAGAAGCAACACATTTTTTATTCTTTCGTAATCTATTCTACACTTCATTCTCTCGAATCCCCGCCAGACGATAAACGGCAAACGATAGGTTGACTGTACGTTATGCCACGCGAAAAAAACAACTTATAAAAACTACATAGAAAGCAACAAAAACCAATGCCATCCGATCAAGCACATAGTAATAATGTTTTCAAAAGCTGCATACAAATCTAAAATATGTATTTAATGGATGTCAAGAAGTCTTAATAACCCATCTAAAAAACATAGAAACTTTGATTTTTATATGCCTGTTAGTCCCACTGATCTGTATTATTTACGGAATAACTCAAAAAGTTTTATTCTAACCGAATTGAAATTTTCAGAATAAACATATTTAAATAAAAAAGTACTACTTTGAGAAAACGTAAAAACAAAAAAGATTTTCTTCTAAAAATAAGCGTATAACCGTCGAAAAATAAGCTTTGAACGCCTCTCCGAACTTAAAATATCCTTGAAGTAAAGAAAAGCCTTGGGAGTCCAGATTTCTCACTTGGCGGATGCGGTGTGGACGTTGCTCGCTTAAGTACGGAGTGTTCCATTATTTAATATTGTTTGTTTTTTATTATATATACACATCTTATTATATATATATCGTTTTATTTTGTTATATTTTAAGGATTTATTCCGACAATTGATAGATTATTCGATGAGGAGTTACTAATTGGAAAAGGCGTAACATTGGACTCTATCCGGCCCTTGGCCTATTCTACTTTAGCAGATCTGGCTCACCACGTTCGTCAAAGCTTAAGCTTGGATGTATTATTAAAAGCAGTTAATTTGTTTTCAAAAAATGTTCATGATGAAACTCTCGCTGTGGGAATACAAACTATGTCATGCAAGCTTTTATTGAACTTAGTGGATTGTTTACGCCATCATAGTGAACTGGAGCCCCAAAGATCCAGGCAAATTCTTTCAAAACTGTTAAAGGTTTTTGTAAAAAAATTTGAAACTATTGCAAAAACACAGCTCCCTTTGATCATTCAAAAATGGTGAGTACAAATATCTTTTTTAGGGTATTAAGATATACACGATGTGTCCCAAAAATAACCGAACTTTTTGGATATAAAATAAAATACACATTATATTATCTTTGAAAGTTATTATTTATTCAAAATAGGTTCCATTTGACTCAACACAACGTTTGGAACGATCAACCAGCGCATGCATAGATTTTTTTATGTCTTTTATAGAAATGTTCTTCAGTACCTCGGTTACGGCTGCTTGAATGGCTGGGATATCATCATAAAATGCTCCCTTCATCTTGGTTTTCAGTTTTGGAAATAAAAAATAGTCACATGGTGATAGATGGTCGATGAAAGAAATCCCTTTTTTCATTAAAAATTCGTTCACTTTTTTGGTCTTGTGAGGTGGTGCATTATCGTGCAATAAAAACAGCTGTTTTCCTGCTGGATATTCCGGTCTAACACGACCGATTCTTTTCCACAAACGATGTAAAACACCTAAATAGTATTCTCCATTAACAGTTTGACCTTTTGGAACAAATTCCTTGTGGACAATACCCTTCGAATCATAAAAGTAATCAACATTTTCTTGATTCGACACTTCTAAAAACGCAATTTTTTTGGTTTTGGCTCGCCTTTGGGCTTCCATTCAGCAGATTGATGCTTAGTTTCAGGGTTATATTTAAAGCACCATGTCTCATCACCAGTTATGATGGCATCAAGGAAGTCTGGATAGTTTTCAGCAGTTTCAATAATGTCTTTGCAATGCTCCACGCGAGCGATTTTTTGGTCGTTATAAATTCATGTGGAAAAAATCGCGCACAGACCTTTCTTTTCCCCAACATTTTTAGTTACAATTCTCCAAATAGTGTTTTTACTCGTATTCAATTCCTCAGCCAACATACTCATAGTAAAGATTGCATAGATTCGAATGATTTCACGGACTTTTTCCACCAGTTCATCACGATTACTTACTAGTTTCTGGACGTCCTGCTCTAGGGTCGTCATTTAAATCCTCACGACCATTTTTAAATCGTGTAAACCACGATTTAGTAAGTATATTGACCACCATTAAGCCAAACCCAAAAAGTTATTAAGGAAATCTTGAAAACTCTTTCCGCTTGAATTAACAAAAATGTAAGACAGTTTGAGACAGAATGGCATCAGCTATATCAGCTATAGAATGGCAATCAGCTATAAATGAAAATTTGAATAATATTAATATAATTTATCCGCAAAAATTAAATAATTCTATGAAAAAATGGCTGAATTTAGTTTTAATAAATAAGAAAACAAGTATAAAATTAGTACCAAAAACTAATGTAAAATTAAATTAAGTAAAAACAAGTGAGAAAAGTTATCTTCGGCTTGCCGAAGATGGTATACCCTTGAAAACAAAAAGTTTTCCATACAAAGACTTTTTTTCATATCGGTCGTTTGTATGGCAGCTATATGATATAGTGGTCCGATCCGGACCAAACTTTCACAAATCATGTATGGCTATGTCAAATTGATAAATGTTGAATTCGGTTGCAATAGCTTGGAAAACAAAAAAGTTTTCTATACAAAGACTTGTTTTCATATCGGTCGTTTGTATGGCAGCTATATGATATAGTGATTTGATCCGGATCAAACTTTCACAAATCATGTATGGCTATGTCAAATTGATAAATGTTGAATTCGGTTGCAATAGCTTGGAAAACAAAAAAGTTTTCTATACAAAGACTTGTTTTCATATCGGTCGTTTGTATGGCAACTATATGATATAGTGGTCCGATCCGGACCAAACTTTCAAAAATCGTGAATGGCTATGTCAAATGAAAAAAATGTTGAATTCAGTTGCAATAACTTGGAAAACAAAAAAGTTTTCCATACAAAGACTTGTTTTCATATCGGTCGTTTGTATGGCAGCTATATGATATAGTGATCTGATCCGGATCAAACTTTCACAAATCATGTATGGCTATGTCAAATTGATAAATGTTGAATTCGGTTGCAATAGCTTGGAAAACAAAAAAGTTTTCTATACAAAGACTTGTTTCCATATCGGTCGTTTGTATTGCAGCTATATGATTTAGTGGTCCGATCCGACCGATTCTTGAACTTGATCTGCGTGCAACAAAAATAATGATCTGGTAAAAATTTTAAAACGCTAGCTTTAAAACTACTGTGTTTTTTTTGCATAGAAACAGACGGACAGACGGACAAACGGACAGAGGGACAGACGGACAGACGGACATGGCTATATCGACTCGGCTGTTGATGCTGATCAAGAATATTGTGGGGTCGGAGATGCTTCCTTTAATGCGTTACACATTTCTGGACAAACTAATAATACCCTTTTTCAAGGGTATAACAAGTAAGAAAAATTATCTTCGGCTTGACGAAGATGGTATACCCTTAAAAACAAAAAATTTTTCTATACAAAGACTTGTTTTCATATCGGTCGTTTGTATGGCAGCTATATGATATAGTGTGCCGATCCGACCGATTTTTAAACTTGATCTGCGCAACAAAAATAATGATCTGTTCAAAATTTCTAAACGCTAGCTTTAAAACTACTGTCTATTTTTTGCATAGAAACAGACGGACAGACGGACATGGCTATATCGACTCGGCTGTTGATGCTGATCAAGAATATACACACTTTGTGGGGTCGGAGATGCTTCCTTTAATGCGTTACACATTTCTGGACAAAATTATAATACCCTTTTCAAGGGTATAATTAATGTAACGAACTGTTTTTCATAATCTGTTTACGGCTCCGTGTATTCATGGCTGGCCTTAAAGGCCGGTATCCATCGTGGCGGCGCTTTCTGGCTCCGTGTGGGGGTTCTTCTGTCCACCACAAGAACTGGAGTTCACGAGCTTGAAGTTCGTTGCAAATGCAGGCTTACGACAGTTCAGTGCAGCAGGAGGCGGTCAGGCGTGCACTAGTAAGGGTCGTCAGACTCGATGCTCCCAGATTTCTCGCTCTCGAACTCTGCCAAGCGCCTCCGTTCACTGCCTTACGAGGTGTGTTCAAAAAGTATCGCGAATTTTGAATTTTCGCGGGTTAAATATAATCGAATTTCGATTTTTGAGGCGTTATGTTGGTACTCATGTCTGTCACTTGTTCCTCACGGATCATGGTTGCTTTCGGGCATAGCTACTCCGGTTCCATCACGTAGAGGCAGCTCAATGCCTCCACTGCCCCGATGCTGAGGAAACAGCAGAGCATGTACTCATGCACTGCTCCAGGTTCACGGAGGAGAGGGTGCAGCTAAGGGCGCTGATCGGTGCCCCGCTCAGCCCTGGCGGCTTGATCGCGGCCATGATGGAGAACAGCGACTCTTGGGAGCGGGGACATAACATCATCAGAGATATGATGAAGCAGGTCCGAGCCGACGAGATGGCCAACAGAGCTGAAGGCTAATACAGGCGACGTACACCTATACGGTGGCAGGAGGAAAAATACCCAGCGAACCAGGAATGAAGGACGTGCGCTTCTAGCCCAATTAATAAGGAAGGGAGTACAACCAGGCTCCACATCCTGCTCACCGACGAAATAACTTGACTGGCAGTCCCGGTGAGCTTGTAAAGGACCGGAAGAGCATACGGAGGTTTTTGTTTTTAGTACGTAGGCATAACTCTACTAGGGGGGTTATGAATCGTGCATGCCACCTATGGACGGAAGGTGGTATCTTTGAAAGATTTTAATTTTCCTACCGCAAGGCATAATAAAAAAAAAAAAATGTCTGTCACTTATGCCGACCAGCTCGGCCATTTTGAATCTTCACTTAATTGTTGACAGCTTCTTTGCTTGCACGTGTTTTGGATCGTCTTCGATTTTTACCTATTCAAAAAAATGGATCAAAGAACCTGTATCAAATTTTGTGCGAAAAACGAAATTAAATGCGCGCATGCATTCCGAATGACTGTGGCATACGGAGAAGCTATCTGGGACCGAAGCAACGTTTATCGGTGGTACAAAAAGTTCTCAGAAGACCGAGAATATGTGAACGACGAAGAGCGTGCCGGATGCCCGAGCACTTCAACAACGGACGACAAAATTAATGAAGTGGTATTGGTCAATCGTCGAATCACCGTTAGAGAAGTTGCTGAGGACCTAAACATATCGATTGGCTCGTGCCATTCGATTTTTATCAATGATTTGGGCATGAGACGAGTGGCCGCGAAATTCGTACCAAAATTGCTCAATTGCGACCAAAAACAGCATCGCATGAACATTGCTAAAGAGATGTTTGACTCTGTCCGCGACGACCCAAATTTGCTTCATAGGGTCATAACTGGTGACGAATCGTGGGTTTATGGTTATGACGTAGAAACTAAAGCTCAATCATCTCAATGGAAGCTGCCGCACGAACCAAAACCGAAAAAAGCGCGCCAAGTTCGGTCGAAAGTAAAAGTTTGCCTGACAGTTTTTTTTTCGATTGTAGGGGCGTGGTGCATCATGAGTTCTTACCACAGGGTAGAACGGTCAATTAGAATTATTACCTGCCAGTTATGCGCAATTTGTGGAAGAAAAAAAATTGGCTTTTGCACCACGATAACGCCCCTGCTCATACATCGTTGCTTGTGCGCGACTTTTTGGCCAAAAACAACACACTAATTATGCTGCAGCCACCGTATTCCCCAGATCTAGTCGCCTGTGACTTTTTCTTGTTCCCTAAACTGAAGAGGCCCATGACAAGACGACGTTACGCTACGATTGACAAGATAAAGACGGCATCGAAGTAGTAGCTGAACAAGATAAAAAATGATTTTTTGAAATGCTCGAAGATGGGAAAAACCGTTGGCACAAGTGCATAATATCTCATAGGGATTACTTTGAAGGGGACAAAATAGATATTCATGAATAAATAAATAATTTTTGAAAAAACACAAAATTCGCGATATTCTTTGAACACATCTCGTATATAGGCGCATTTGAGACCGCTAATTCTTCTTCATTTGGTATCCTCCATTAATTCGCGTAATGTAGATCACGCCACTATTCGACTGTTGTCAATAGGGGTTGGCCTGGGGACTGTAACGTTTTACCTTCTTCATTCGCACTCCGCTCCTTCGTTGTTGCTAGGCGAACTTTGGCGCGATTCCAGGATTGATACTATCGACCTAGTCTCTCATTATCCCTTCCTTCTCCGTCTGCGACGCCCATAGAGTCTCAGCCGGCCATTTAAATCTCTTTCCTGTGGCATGCTTGCTCTTATATTTTCACCAGTCATTGTTACTATCATCATTATCTTTTTTTTTGTGTTATTTTTATTTTAAGTCACGTTTATCAACCAACTTAATGGTAATAAACCGTTTTTGTACGACAGTAACACTCACATGATTTTACATGTGGAAGGGAATTAAGAATTAAGGATGCGAGTTTTGGGATAGTATCTGCTCATAGGTCGCCTAGGTATCTTCGTTTAAATCTTTTTCCGGAAGCTGGATTCGTCCAGGACAAGGCAAGTAGCCGATCGCGATAGGTTACTGTTGGGAAGTGAAGGTCACTGATAAGATTTGTGTTCCTTACCATGGTGCATTTCTTATCGGGGGCAGACCCAGAGTGATTCGTTCGCTTCAAATAAATAATTTTGAACAAGTTCAAAATGTAATGTAAGAAGGATCGGATTAACAACGAAGATAATGCAATTGAAAGGGCCGATGCATTGAAGTCGCTGGGGGCATAAATATATAAATAGTTGATATGAAATCTTGTTAGTACATAATACATAATTGTACGATTTTTGTATTTGTCGTCGAATATAAAATCTTATGAATACAGAACTCTCATATATCAAAAAAGGAGTCCAATGTTTCAAAACATAATTCTGGTACCAACCAACAGACCAACATCAATTAAATAGCATTCATCTATTCAAAAACTTGCATACCATTAATCAGACAAGAGAAGCGAATAAAAAACTTTATTTAAAAATAATGTTTAGCATCCAATAGATAAATAAATAAATATTAAAGATATTAGATCGGGCCTATAGATGTTATTTGGAATTCATACAAGTTGAAATGGCGCCCAGGTGTAGAAGCTCATGAGGTAACCATTCATTACGTGCCAACGGAAGAGATAAGGACTTGAAGAGATAAAGTCAGCACATGTTCTACAGGACATTATTAAACCAAAAATTTGTGTATGCAAACACAATTTTCAAATAAAATGGATTTTGGAGAAACTTGGGTTCTATCTACAAAAATACTAAAGTAGCGACATTTCCGATTTAGTATTTATGGGTGCTTTAGGGAACAGATCATACATACTCCTACCTGGTTGACAAGCACCAGTTTATCAGATTTGAGATTAATTTTTCTTAAATATAATAAAACATTGACATTGAACTTGAAAACCACAACAATGCAGAAAGACGTAATGGCACACAGAAAGTATGGAGAAAACCTAACACCGCATTGGACCTTAAAAATGTAACACCAACTGTAAAGCACGGCGGCGGTAACATGATGGTTTGGGGCTGCATTGGGACTGCTGGAGTTGGGAAACTTGTCTTTATTAAGAGTACTATGGACAAGCATTTATATTTAAAAATATTGAAGGAAAATCTTAAAGACAGCGCGACCCAGCTCCAGTTGAATGATACGACACTCCTATATTAGCACGATAACGGCCCAAAACATACGTCATATCTGGTCAAGGAGTGGCAGCTTTACAACTGCAAGCAATTGCATACACCTCCACAATCTCCCGACTTCAATCCTATTGAGCACATTTGGAATTTGTTAAGCAAAAGGATAAGGAAGCACAAAATAACCTCAAAGGAGTCCCTAATGACAGTGTTGCAGTCTGAGAGGGACAAGATCTCAGAAAAGGACACAAAGGTGTTGGTGTACACTATGCAGCATCGCCATCAAGCAGTTATTGCCGCAAAAGGAGGAGGTCCAACCAAATATTAACACTATAGAATTTATGATTTTCCAAAGTGTATTTAAACTTTTATGACCTTAAATTATGGATTATTTTTATGAAATTGGTTTATTATTACCTGTTAATTCATTTAAAATAGTAAAATAAATATTTTTAAGTTCTAGGATATATAACCTAAAAAACTGAATAACATTTTGAATTCTTCCTTTTTGTTTTAATAGTATTTTGATTGGTTTCAGTTGAAAAACCTCGGTGTACTTACAATTTTTTTGCCCACTGTAAGTAAGATAGTGGGCATGTCCATGAGTAGCGAATGGGCATCTTTGGAGTTAGCAGTCAGTGGTGCACGGTAAAGTCGTAAAGATTCGGACCTCTTACCGTCGAGTCGTTTAAAAGTCTTGAAGTTACTCATAATTGTACTTTGTCTTATTTAAATACCTAAAATTATGAAAAATCTATTATCTAATATAATAATATAATCTAATAATAGCACATAAATGTAAAGTTTATTATATTCAAGTTTATTATATTATTGTCTATTATATTATTAATTAAGTTATAATTGCTATTCTAGTGTCTCGTAATTTTATAACAACTGACTGCTCCGACTTCTTGAAGTTGACCTCTTTTCACGACACTCTCTGACTTCTGCCTAGACTCTTCTGACAGACTGTTTTTATCGATCTCTGTTAACTTTTCGCCTCTGTCAACTTTGTCGCCCCTGTTAAGTTTGCCGCCTCTGTCTGCACCTCTGTTTACATCTATAATGTATAATATATACATGCAAGATGTTTATTAATGGTTCAATCCAAATGCTTATACTAGTAACTAATTTTAAACTCAAAATGATAAATCTCGCTCAACTGCCGACGCTGCTTTATTCGCTCTTCCCGATTGACTCTGCTTTTACAACTTTTCTTCTCTACTGTCCACAATCAACTGACTTTTCTTCTTTTCAGCGTTGCCATCCTTCTCGTAGAGTTTTCAAAAACTTCTACTTTTATGTAGATCGCAAGACATCAGTGTGATGCCACTTTACATACATGTAAGATTGTTTATTATTATTGTTTATTATTAATTTAATTATTAGTTTAATTCTAAATGCGGTAATTATATAAAGTATTCTTAGTTTGTGACCGAACGACTGCTGCTGAGAACTCGACTGACTGCAACGCTGACTTCTACTCGACTCCACTGCTGCCTTGCGATCGTTCCTTCGATGACGGATTGTCGATAACTTCGATTTCCGACAATCATGTTGCTGCTCAACAGCGCTGCCAACCGGGTTGCTGCCAGCATTCAGCCTTACTCCATGTTACATTCGGCCCTCCTGATCATCATCATCCGACCCGGATGACAATAGGTCTGCATTTTCGGCTATGTACTTCCACAACTTCATGTTGTCACAGCTGGTGGATGTGACATTGGGTCCTTCGACGTTTGCTGCTTTTTTAACGTCATATCTGCCATTGTCTTTGACTCCTGTGACTTCGTATGGACCTAAATACCCGCTTGCCATCTTGCGGCCAGCTACAAATTGGGTCCTTCTAATTGCAACCAGATCACCTGCTTTGTATTTGTATTCAGCTCGGCGCTTTTTGTCGTAATTGCGCTTGTAGTCCTTCTGCGCCTGCTCGATGTTGCGTTTTACCAGCTGTCTCATCTCATAGCGGTCCTCGTTGAATTGACAGACCACTTCTTCTTGGAGCAGTTCCAGTAACCGATCCTCAACTCGGGTGTACATCTTGGTGCCAAACATGACCTCAAATGGTGACAGCTTCAGTGATGAATGCACGTGACAGTTGATCGCCTTTTGTACCTCAGGCACATATTTGTACCACTTCGACGGTTCGTCTGAAGACAGCTTTGATATTATCTGCTTGGGTGGTGTTTCGTATGTTCTCTCTATCATGCGTTCAACGTCTTCTCGGTATTGTGGTGCAACTGTAAAAGAAGATTCTTCACAAATATTAAACATTTGGGAATACTCAACCGCTTGTTTTTTATCTGCTTCCCGGTCAAGAAAAGTATAGCCTTCTGCACTACAGATAAGACGAAACTTGCTGATAAAATCGTGTCCCACTATTCCATCGCAACTGAGTTTAGAATCGTGGACGACTAAAACGTTGTGGCTTGCTTCCACCTGGTCGGTCTTGATTAATGCTCTGAAGCATCCAATCGGCTGTGTTGAGGCATTTCCCAAACCTCGCAATACTGTTGCAGTGCGGTTTAAATCAACATCTTTCATCTTCTTGAATATAGCTTCTTTAATTATGGTCACATCTGATCCTGTGTCCACCAGACAGTTGATGATAATCCCATTTATGATTACTGGCTTTGTTCGTGCACTATCAACGTGAATGCGCATGCTGTTTGCTTTTTCCGGACAGTTGCTTGAGATATGGCCCTCTTGATTACAGCTGAAACATTTGGTAGGAAATGTACAATCCTTTCGTTTGTGTTCCCTCGAACCACAGTTGAAGCAGTGATCTGCTTTTACACCTTGTGTAATTTGCTTTGGTTTTGGTTGAATATTCGGCTTGTCAACAATATTCAGACTCTCGTAGATTTCGAATTCTTGCTTTAATTCCTTAAGAGTTTTACAACGGAGCATAGCACCCTTATACTCCTTTTTAATGTCGAGGCCGTTTACGATATGAGTTATCAAAGCAACTGTTTCAACTTCACCTAAGGCTGCTATTTTCTTCATTTGTAACAAATAGTCGTGTAGAGTTTCCTCCCCCTTCTTCTTCCTGTCTTGCAACTTTTTGTGAATAACGGCGCTATTATAGCTGCCTGAAAATTCTTCAATTAGTAACTCTTTGAGTTCAGTGTATCCACTGACACATTCAGATTCTAAGAAAAGTTCTGCTGATCCAATCATCTTACTTCTGGCTTGAACATATTTTTGTTTCTCTGAAAGTTCATATGCCTCGGCATTTTTCTCAAAAATTTCAAACCATTTTTTAATAGGAATTGATTTGCCATCACAGTCACTTACAACTTTTTCAAATTTTTCTGCAGCGATAATTACTTGCCCCTCTTGTCTAGATTTTGCCAACATGCTCTGGGTTAGAGTATTCATCATTTGTTCAAATTTCTCTTCGACTTTAGCACTAGCGTCTTCATTCTGCTTCTTTGCCTCTGCTTCTCCTACAGGCGCCAACTTTTGATCTTCTTCGTTCATTTTTTCTTTTCTGCTTTCGTCCCCGCTTTCGTTCTCTAGAATTGCTTGTATTTGGTCGGTGTTAAGTTTTTTATTTGTAGGTGTACGTGTGAACATTCCGCGACAAGGCACTAACACCAGCAAACAACGACAATGTTCTAACGGCGCGACGGTAGTCGATTTTGCAGACGGCGCCAACGGTTAAGACAAATTTTGATTTTCGTTAGAAACGAATTTCACCACCTTTGCAATTTAATTGTTTTAAATTCCACAACAGCAAAACGACTTGAGTCTGTATGAGTTCAACCGATTTTTTCAACTTGCAATGCAGTAGACGTAGCCACAACTTTACAACTTTAAAGACTAAATCCACGCACACGACAATTTCAACTTTATCAGTTCTCTCTAGCAGCTTTCCCGACTTTAACCGACTTGTGTTCAAACAAAATCTGTACAACTGATTTTTCAACTTTAAATGCAATAGATATAGCCACAACTTTACAACTTTTAAAGACTATACCCACGCACACAACAATGTCTTTTTTCTTTAAACAACTGCACCTTCATATAACCGATTTAGGACTGGACGAGCCCCCATGTAAGATTGTTTATTATTATTGTTTATTATTAATTTAATTATTAGTTTAATTCTAAATGCGGTAATTATATAAAGTATTCTTAGTTTGTGACCGAACGACTGCTGCTGAGAACTCGACTGACTGCAACGCTGACTTCTACTCGACTCCACTGCTGCCTTGCGATCGTTCCTTCGATGACTGATTGTCGATAACTTCGATTTCCGACAATCATGTTGCTGCTCAACAGCGCTGCCAACCGGGTTGCTGCCAGCATTCAGCCTTACTCCATGTTACATACATATATCATTTAAACTTAACTAAAAAAATGTTTCATACAGATAACGTATATCATAGGCAACATAATCTGGATTTAAACTATAAAAGGTCCTACCAAGCGCTTACAGTTTTCCAAATCACATTATTAAATCAAAAATGGATAAATATTTTGGTTCCGTTTAGAACAAGGTTGTTATTTTTTGGAAAGGGATTTGGTTCGTACGTAAGACATTCTAATACAATTTCCAAAGCACCACAAGGCCCATTGAGCCAAGATGCTATTTATTTTTGAGGTAATGCTAAATTGTACCAAGAACCGAAGAACAATTTTTGGTTCTGAGTTTGTTGAAGCCTTGAATAATAATAATAATTATAAATATGTCTGAAGTAAGCATTAAAGTTAAAAATTGTGGCCGAGCTTTAAAAAATTTGTCTTTTTGGTATTGCTGTTGTAATTTTTAAAAATCATTTGAATTAAAAAAAAAATTGTCTTGCTAAAATATTGTATTATAGTTCAAAATTTTAAAGATGTGTAAAAATAACATCCTATGTAGTGTAGTGTTTAATATATGATATATAATATAAATTATTACATTTTAGCAAAGGGCAGTGTAATTCTGGAACACAAATAAATTCGACTGGCGCTCACATAACATTACCACTTATAAACTTAACCGAATTGAAAGACGTATGTATAGGCAAATTCTAAGTAAGCATACCTAACGATGAAAAATCTTTTAATACTTAGGATCAATTATCAAATGAACAAGTTAAAACTTTTGCTAATGGATCCCAATGGGTTTATTCAGTTAATGTGGCCGAGTTTCGAAGTTTGGTAAAAACACTTGTGGGCGGAGTTAAAACAATAACATGGGGCTTTTTTAACTCGAAGGTATGTTATAAAATTATGTTATGTATTTATTTAATAAAGTTACATATTATATAGTTTCAGGTTTCAGAAACTAATCTGGGAAACCATGAAAAGCTATTTGCTCCTGAAATTTTATGTTCTTATATTGACTTAGTTTATTTCGCGATGGAGGCTTTAGATATTTATACTATTAATGTCAATCCAAGCCAACAACGTTCTTCTGGATTAATATCTAGAAGCAAAGAAGAAAAAGAAGTTTTGGAACATTTCAGCGGGATTGTAAGTAATTTATTTTATCCAATATGAATGGTGCTTAATAAACTTTGAAGTAACTCAATAATATTTATGCCAGCATTGACTTCCGAAAATCTACATTTATTTATTTTTTTAATACTACTTGAAATATATGATTTTTTATATCCTTGCAGCTAATATTATTATTTTGGTCAAACGTTATAAATATATGCATGTCCGTCTCTCTGTTTTTACACAAACTAATCTGTTAGTTTTTAACCTATAAACTCTAAACTTTTCACACACCACCCATATTTTTTGGACGCAGTGTATAAGCAGAAATAAGCAGATTGGTCTTTCCGTAAAATTTCACTCCGATCGTCCGAATGTATCGGAAGCGCCACAACTTATGTGTTGTTTCGGGTACAAGCGTGGAGCCGGTCTGACAAACTATATTCGATAATTTCTGTACTTTTGAATAAACAAGAAAAAGGAAACTAATTTTGGAGCCGAAGATTATATAATGGTTAAGTGGCGGCTTCTATTTGTAAGATAATTGGTATAACCAAATCAGACCAGTTCCAAGTGGAGTTTAAAAAAAGTCCCAAAATTCTACTACTAAAAACACCAAAAATGTGGCATTTCTGATCATTTTATTATAGTGCAGCTATTGGATAAAACTGGTCGATCCGTTTAAAATCTAGATGGACTCATAAACCTCATTAAACATGCTTTTACTGAATTTGAACTTTATATCTGAAAAGCAAACTTTCAAGGCAGCTATAGAATATAGTCGACCGATTCGTGCAGTTTAATTTTTTTTATTTATTTAACAATTTAACAATGATCTGCTAAATATATATACAATATATAACTATTCTAAGAGGAATTCCAAAATTTTCGATTTGTTAACATGAAAGGAGAGTTCAGAGGATAAAATATTGGATGAGAGGTTATAATTTTTACATAAAATGCGAAAGGTATCGTGTTCAGCTTAAATGGATCTGCAAATAGGTTACCATAGGGGTCAAAAGAATCTAGTTATTCTATTAGGGGTGGAAAAAGATAGTTGGTCTAAAAGGGATAATGCGATGGTACACTGCGATGAAACGTCATAAATTACGTCTGTTTGCAAGCGATACTGAAGCCTTCGGTGCATAATTGAAAAAAATTCTAGTAGGTTAGTTGTTGTCGAGCGAAGCTTGCCAATACCATGTTGTGATGGGGAGATTATGCTCATGCATGCAGGTTGCAGCTGCGATGTAAAGTATTTCTCAAGAAGCTTGAGAATCGCAGATAGCTTAGCAATACCGCGGTTGTTCTCAATGGATGCCCCAGAGCCTTTTTTATGAATGGGTAAAAATCATACGTTAGATTCATTCCATAACTTATGTAGGTATGGTAGCTCCAAGGATAGGTTTAATAGTGTAACGGGATGGCTTTTTCGAGTGGGGGAATAATCTTTTATTGGAATGATTATGAATATGACATTAAGAAACTAATTTTAATTATCGTTCTACAAAAACTTGGCGTGCTCCCCGTTCGCTCGTGCCCTTTTTTTCTCTTCTCTTCTTCTTATATCTAAATCGGTATCGATAGAATACCGAGTAACTATCGCTGTTCTTCCTTGACAAGAACCTGCTCGTTTCAATAGTATAGTGGGAGTTAAGCTTAGAATATCAGAGCACCATCTGTGGATACAGCTAGGTACATTATCTGGACCTGGTGAAAATAAGATTTTTATTGATGAAAAAGCCGAAAACACATCGTATCAGTAAAATTTAGACTGATATATGTTATTTATGTACGGTAAGCGATAGGGATAATTAGAGAATAGATCAAATGAACCAGATGAATAAGTTTATTAAAAATAAAACTCAAAAAGGTTATCAATACAAAAATGCGAGGAGTCAGAATTATTATTATAAAAGAGAGAATGTTAAATTTACGTTTAGAGATTAAAAAAGACTAGAAAGAGCGTTATTATCGTTGATGGAGCTAATATTTCAGGGACAGATCTGTTTAGGGCGGTATGAACTAGTTCATAAAAAGAATCCGTAGCAGCATCGTTATTGCTGAAGTTTGAAAGATAACTCCAGTCAATATTGGCCAAGTGATTTCTTAGGTCTTAGGTATAGTCGGTTCTTTTAAAAAAATTCTGACAAGACTGTGCGCTATTACTGGAGGGAATTCTGACGAGTCGATAATCAGCGAAATCAAGAGTGTTGATGGTGTAAGTTTCCAGGAATAAATAAGGGAGAAGACCTTATTATTGTGGCAGAGGAGGTTACATTTGAGAAAATGAGGTCAAGCGACCTACCATGGGAGTTCCCGTAGGGTATGGTTTTGAGGGTTCAAAAAAAGTGATTTTTTTTATTGCATATTATGAAAGTATAGTAACTCAAGAATGTTGTCTGTAAATAGGAAGTCAATCGGAGCAACAAATAGCAACAGGACTGGAACCTTGCGAATCTCTCTTGCGCGCACCCGCAAAGTTTAAGTCCATGGCTTAAAAATTGAGAGACTATTTTGCGTAGAAACAGACAGCAGACATGCTTATATCGGCTCAGGTGATCCTGATCAACAATATAAATACTATATAGGGTCGGACATATCTCCTTCACTGCGCTACACACTTGTGACCAAAATTATAATACCCTCTGGGTATAGGTGTAAAAAAAAAATGTTCTAACTGCAAGGGCATAAAAATAAGCTTCAGTTCCTCCCGAAGTGAGGTTTTTAAAACATTCTTATTAAGCACCGCCATTAAACAAAATACTTACAATTTTTTTTTTGTATTTATTTTGTACAGTTTTTAATGATGCATTCGCAAAATTTTCAAGAAATATTTTCGACTACAATAAATTTTTTGGTCGAAAGGATCTACAAAAATCAGTCATTGCAAGTAATAGCCAACTCCTTTTTGGCTAACCCAACAACATCACCGCTTTTTGCCACAGTTTTGGTTGAATATTTATTAGACAAAATGGAAGACATGGGATCCAATCTTGAACGGTCCAATTTATATCTACGATTATTTAAGTTGGTTTTTGGAAGTGTAAGCCTTTTTCCAGTTGAAAATGAACAAATGTTACGGCCACATCTTCACAAAATAGTAACCCGCTCGATGGAATTGGCTTTAATATCCGATGAACCCTATAATTACTTTTTACTTTTAAGGGCGTTGTTTAGATCAATTGGCGGTGGAAGTCATGACCTACTTTACCAAGAATTTTTACCACTTTTACCAAATCTTTTGGAAGGACTAAATCGGCTTCAAAGTGGATTTCATAAACAACATATGCGGGATCTTTTTGTTGAACTTTGCTTAACTGTTCCGGTGCGTTTATCATCGTTACTGCCTTATTTACCAATGCTAATGGATCCCTTAGTCTCAGCTTTAAATGGGTCACCAACTTTAATAAGTCAGGTAAGTTACATTATTATTGATGCTTTAGATAGTTCTAAGGAATAAGAATATCACACATATACAATAACTTTATATTTTAAACAAAAAATGAAATTTAACTTCGGTCGCAGCCGAAAATAGATTTTTTCCGAAAGCGGTTTGTTATCGGATTTTTTTAGGGTAAAACCAGTCTATTCGCCATGTTCCGAGTACCCGGCTGCTTGCTAAAAAACTGCGCCATGCAGCCATGCGTCCGATCTTTTGCGATATGTGAAAGAAATCTGTTATAATCCCTTTACATAAAAAAGGGAAAAAAATCCCATCCTACCAATTTTAAATCTTTTTAAAAATGGGTCACGGCACATTTGCTACACCTCTTCAGTTCAATTATTTCTCCTTGCCAACATGGTTTTATAAAGCTTCGCTTTACCATCACATCCTTTATTACGTCCTTTATTATAGATGACTTTAGAAATGGTATTAAAATATATTTCATCTACACTGAATTTATTAAGGCATTTGACTATGTTAATCAGTCAATTTTTTTGAGTAAATTAACTAAACTAAATTAGATTTCCAGGGTGCATAATAAGTCCGTTACTTTTTACCATTTTCCATAATTTTGTTAAAAATTAGGAATCAGTTAGCAAGTACTGATTTTTAAGCTCTTTTTAAATTAAAACTAACAGAAATTAAAATGTACATTCGAATGTTTAAACATTTTCGATCACATAAAAAAAATATATTTTTGACCCTCACGTCCTGAGTCGGTATGAGCATGTCTGTTTCTACGCGATTTTTGATTAATAGATTGTTTTATGGGAGTGATTCATTCCTATAGGTATAAACCTATAAAATAAGTATTATATAATAAGTATAATATTAAATTAGAGTTTCATACATATTTGTTAAATTAATTTATTATATTGTAACTTATTTCCTTCGTCACATATTTATAAGTCCATTATTATCTCCACTAAACAACTTAAATATTGTTATTGTTTTTTAACATTTATTAAATATATTATATAATATTAAATTCAATAAAATATTTTAAATGTGCTTTACTTATAAACTAATTTATGTAGGGACTGCGAACTTTGGAACTTTGCGTCGACAACTTGCAACCGGACTTTTTATATGATCACATACAACCGGTAAGAGCAGAACTGATGCAAGCTCTTTGGAAAACTTTAAGAAATCAAGACAATGCTGCGTTGGTTGCGTTTCGTGTTCTTGGAAAATTTGGCGGTGGAAACCGTAAAATGATGGTGGAACCGCAAATATTACAATACAATCAATGTGAAAAGCCATCCGTATCAATTATAACATATTTTCAAGAATATGATGTCCCGGTCGAATTTCCCGTTGATGAAGCAATTAAATCTGCTTTTAGAGCTCTGGGGTCTAACTCTACCGATCAGTTTTACAGGCGGCAGAGTTGGGAAATAATCCGCTGCTTTTTAGCTGCCTTTATTAGTTTAGATGATGAAAAACATACATTACTAAAGCTTTTTACCCATGTGGATTTTATTGAGAGTAATGTTACAAACTCATCCATATTTCAACATAATATAAAAGACATAAGAGTGCGAGAAATTCACCAAAAAGCTTTAATTGGAATGCTGGTGGCATCAGCAACAAAAGACTTACGAGATTCCGTTTGCCCAGTAATGGCTGCTGTTGTAAGACATTACACTATGGTAGCAATTGCACAACAAGCGGGACCATTTCCACTAAAGGCGTATCAAACTTCAATAGGAATCGATCCCATGGTACTAATTGATGCTTTAGCCTCTTGCATGGGCCACGAAGAAAAGGAGCTATGTAAACCTGGAATAGCTTGCATGGGTATTATTCTTGATACAGCCACCAATATCATGGGAAACAAAGAAAGAGCCTGTAAATTACCTATAATCCAGTACTTGGCTGAAAAGATGATATCTTTGTGTTATGATCGCCCATGGTACTCTAAGGTTGGTGGCTGCCAAGCCATTCAATTTTTATGTAAACATATGTCTCTTCGAGCTTTATATCAACACCTTTTTAATTTTTTAAAAGCTTTTATGTTTGTCTTAATGGATCTAGAGGGAGATGTATCAAATGGAGCTATAGAAATCACGAAGAATTATATGAAGACTATGTTGGAAATCTGTTTAATCCCAATAGGAGAATCTAATATAAATGAAGATATAAGCGATTTACAAGCAAAAGCTACTTATGAAGTTATTCATGAATTAGTTAGGCATATAACAAGCCCAAATACGATAGTCAGAGAAGAATCAATGGTTCTTTTACAACATATTGGAGCCATTCAGTCTAAAACAGTATCTGAAGTGATGGATCCCCATAAGGATGTTCTGGCAGACATTATACCCCCAAAAAAGCATCTGCTAAGGCACCAGCCTGCCAATGCACAAATCGGATTGATGGACGGAAACACTTTTTGCACAACGTTAGAACCACGATTATTTACTATTGGTAAGTTGGACTTAATTAAAAAAAAAAATTTTTTTAAATATACTTTTGTAGTTACATGGCAAGTATCGGATATAGTCCCTGGCTTCTAATCCCAAAAGTACCAAAGTTATAGAATTTCTGATCGTTCAGTATACTTGTATAGCTGCCCATAGGATATAGGCGTCTGATTCATATAACATTTTTAGATGGGTCCAGATTTTTATAAAATAATCCTTGAGCAAACTTCAACTGTCAAGCGGGAAAAGCTATTGCATTTCGGATAATTCAGTAATATGTCAGCTGGATATAAAAGCTACCGACTCCATAGTTATATGTTCTTTGCCCGCAGTATAGCCGAAGGTAGCTTTCCTTTCTTGTTGTACTACTGTGGGCAAAAAGTAAGGTGAATTTCCAATTTAAACTTCGCGGGCCTAACATTTCGGGCTAGTTCTTTATTCTTGAGTTGGTAGGACTGCTAATGACATCTGGGACAAATTTCATGTCAATGTCATCATCAGTAATATATTTACGCTTGTATTTACCAAACGACCACGAGTGCATGTTTCGATTTTTACAATGTCTGATTTAATTGAGCAAAGAAGTGCCATCAAATTTTGTTTGCGGAATGAAATTTCGGCTGCGGAAACGTTGAGGATGTTGCGGAAGGCCTTTGGTGATTCTACCATGTCGCAGAAAAATGTTTATAAGTGGTACAAAGACTTCAAAGAGGGTCGAGAACGTGTTGATGACTTGAAGCGCTCCGGACGACCATCGACGTCAACAGATGACCAACACGTCAATAAAGTGAAGGAATTAGTGCTCGAAAATCGTCGGTTGACTGTTAGAGACCTTACTGATATGATCGGGATATCAGAAGGATCTGTGAAAACAATTTTGAAAGACCATTTGGGCCTACGAAAAGTCAAATATCGTTTGGTACCAAAAACGCTCAATTTCTTGCAAAAAAGTCGCCGCGTTAATGTGTGTGAAACAATGCTTTCTAAATATCAGGACAAGCTCAAATGCATGATTACGGGAGATGAGACTTGGATTTATGCTTACGACCCTGAAACAACCGACCAATCAAGCGAATATCGTGCTAAAGGCGAGGCCAGACCGAAAAAAGCACGTCAAAGTCGTTCAAAAATCAAGGTCATGATGACAGTTTTCTTCGATTTTCGTGGTGTGGTGCACGATGAATTCCTTCCACCCGGCCAAACTGCTAATAAGGAATATTATTTGAGCGTTATGCGTCGTTTGCGTGAAGCAATTCGTCTAAGAAGACCAGAATTATGGGCCAACAACTCTTGGTTTTTGCATCACGATAATGCACCATCTCACACTGCACTCGTTCTTCGTGACCATTTCGCCAAAAATTCGACGCATATCGTTCCGCAACCACCGAATTCGCTTGATTTGGCTCCGTGTGACTTCTGGCTATTCCCAAAACTCAAGAGACCACTCCGGAGAACGCGTTTCGAGTCGATTGAGGAGATAAGAGCTGAATCGAAGAAGGCGCTGATGGCTATACCGGAAGAGACTATTTGGCATGTTTCGAGGATTGGAAAAAACGTTGGCATAAGTGTATTTTATCGGGAGGGGATTACTTCGAAGGGGATGAAATTGATGTAGAAGAATAAATAAAGATTTTTCATTTTACAAACAAATTCACCTTACTTTTTGCCCACAGTAGTATATGAATGAAAAATGTTTAATTTTAGTTTTTACGGTATATCTGCAAATGCTAACCTATATAAATTAAGAATCATGCAATTGATGACAATACAAAAAATATCTAGCAGTATGGTATATTTTACATTCTTATTGTCTCTTCATAGCAAACGGTCACCATGTTTTGTCCGTTTTGATTTTATTATTATCATGAAAAAACCCAGTGCTTGTGATATATTCTATATACTTATGTGCACTTAAGTATTATTAGCCGTATCGTTTCGCGTTGTTCAGTGCCATTTGTGTGAGGAATTAAACCGCATTTCAATGTTAAATGGATTTGAGTATACGTATATAATTCTGTTCGCTCTTCTCTATTTCGTCTTGCTCTAATCTTTTCTGCATTACGTTAGTTTTTCTTAAGTTTGTACGCTCCTTGCATCTCTTTAACTCTTGCTCTCTAATCAAATTTCCCTGTTTTGGTGGGATAAATTTCTGATATTTTGTGTTTTTTTTATTTTTTACTACCACTAGTTCCACGAATATACAGCACACACGAGAATAATACATCTCCTGTGTGTGCTGTATAATCGTGGAACTAGCTGATTTCTGCGACCACTGTTGGCATGTAGTACACGATAAATGTGTCATATTCATCGCCTCGGTCTCGGAACCGGATGTCCTGCATTTCAGAATGGACTGCGATCTTTCATACGATAGACTAAGAATTTTCTATGTTAATTTTTTTTTTTTTTTTTTTTTTTATAACATTCTTAATTTGTATTTAAAATCTGTCCAAGTGGACAATCATGAAATGGTTTGGGGGGGACCTTGACTTAAGGGAGGTACATGGAATGTATATCTTATGAGGTTGACTTAGGTGTCTATTGGTTGGGGAGATCAAGCGGGTGTTTCCTTTTCAGGCGTCTTGGGGATTGCCTATTATCTAGGAGGTTGATGGCCAGGTGGTTGGGGTGGTTATCCAGTCTTTTTATGTATCTTCCGCTGAGACGGGTGATCTCCTCTGTTACACATCTAATTCCAAGCTCTTTATGGATTATTGAGTTTTCGTGGTACAGATGGGCGTTTTAAACTGTTATCAAACATTTATTCTGAAACCGCTGGATTCTGATGCGGTTAGAAAAGCTTGCCGTGGCCCACAACTGTATCCTATAGGTCCAGATTCGCTTCAGCACTACTTTGTAAATAAGCAGTTTGAGTTTTTCTTTGAGCTTGGACCTTCTCCCCAGGAGCCAGTGCAGTTGCTTAAGTCGTAGATTGGCCTGGTTGCGCTTGTTGATCAGGTGGGGGCGCCATGTGAACCTGCGGTCCAGGGGCAGCCCTAGATATTTGGGAGTGTTATTCATAGGGATGATTTCGCCGTTGAGTGTGACGGGGGGCATGCTCTCTCTTCGCCAGTGAATCTGTCGAACGGTGAGAATGCACTATGTAGATGGTCAGCAAAGGCTTCTGCTCTTTCGACCTCAGACCGAAACCTGGAACCGTCCACTTTGCGCACGGGTGATATCTTTTTCGCAGGTCTTTTTATATGCCTCGTGACATTCCACAGATTTTGCTGCGGGTCTCCAGGTTCCAGCTCCTTAAGGAATCTATGGAAGGAGTCCTGCCGTAGGATGGTAAGCTTGTTCTTTAGTTCCTTGGTGGCACGATTAAGTGCTGTCTTGTCCCTGGGGTTGCGCGAGGAAAACCAGACTCTTCTGAGGCGCCTTTTTTCGGCCTCGAGGGCCGCGATTTCAGGAGACCACAAGTGCACGTCTCTTTCAGGTGTTCTCGCGGTAGTCGGAGGAGGTGGATTCGCAAACTTTGATGGCCGCATCTATATTGCTTGGTGTGGAAAGAGGGGGATCTGGGTATAGGGAGGAAAGAATCCAGAACGTAAACTCGGGGGCATTTGTGTGTTTCCCGGTGAGTCTTCTAGGCGGGGGTTTTTCTGAGGACGGGATGTTTAGCAGAAAGTTTACTCCGCTGTGGTCGGATAGCAGTTTATCATAGCTTGAGCATGTGTCCTATGCCCTTGGAGACGGCGAAGTCCAGCAGATCCGGCTGCTTTGAAGGGTCGGTAGGCCAGTGTGTGGGTTCTCCGGGTACCTATAGAGCTTTATGCCTTTGGGGTTGTTTGTGCGAGACCCCCACCAGGAGTGTTTGGCGTTAAAGTCTCCGGCTGCTATAAACCGAGGAGCGAGGGACTCGAAGAAGTCCTGAAGGTGGGTCTCGGTTATCGAGTGTCTGGGTGGGAAGTAAACCGCACCAATGGTGATATCTCCCTGTGGGCGGCAGGTCCTCCGATGCGGTCACAGTATACAATGTCAAACTGGACGATATTAGGAAGTTTCTTACTCGGGGGTCTGTCATCCTTTAAGATACGTGTTCTTGCCGATTTTCGATACGATTTGTTCACCGGAGTTTGTATTCGTACATGAACAGCACTCCATTAAATTTAAGAAAACTTAATTACCTTAAGTTTAACTTAAAAACTTAAGTAACTTAATTATTGCATTTGATTAGTCTGATCTTTGAGAATGCACCGTATTTTGTCGTATTAAATAATAAGACATAAGTAGAACCCCATTTTTCGAAATTTTCCAAATCGGACTAAAGGATTTATATTAAAGACAAAGTTTAACATCGTTACCAGGGATTTCGTGAGAGCAGGAGATAAGTAATTAATCAAAATAGAGCGATGCCCGCAATATGGGTCTCATCAAAATTACTTGTTGTTATTCGCTCTTAACTCTCTTAACTAATTGATCTACCCTCTATAACAACCAAAAGAAATCTGTGTGTCGGTTCCTACATAACTTTATTAATCTTCATGTAGAAAGCGTGTATCCTCAAGCACGTTGAGAATTTAACATTCTTAATAGTTGTGGGTATAGGACTATGCAGCGACAAATCAGGCTGAACTTGTTATGCCGCATGCTTCCCAAGGTCTGCCTTTTAAAATATCCAGGCAGAGCTTTATCGTTCCTACCCTCCCTATCGAATTGACCCACTTATCACTTTTGCTGTATCATAAGACTTGGACTCAGAAGCATCACTACTAGTGAAGAGTGAGAAAATGACAAATAATAATGAAAATGAAATGAACGAAACAATGATTTTGTTTTGAATGTATATGTGTGAGCAAACATTTGTACCTTAAAGCAAGCTTTACAAAAACTAATTGTTTTTCCGAAACAACCTGAATTTGTTTATATCGAAGTTCTTGTGGTTGATCTTAAACTTTATAAATTGATTCAATCCCAAGAATTTATATTTTTGCAGGATTTTTGCATTAGATGTATGGTTAGGAACTATTCCATCATGAATAATGTTTTTTTTTTTACATAATTTGTTTTCAGATTTGACGAACACGTATCACAAACTATTTTTTCATGAATTGCTTACAATGAGTGAAGCCGAAGACTCCACATTGGCTAAGTTAGATTGTTACAAAAACGTTGCAAATCTTATCCCACTAAGGATTAGTGCATTACGTGCTCTAGCAGCATGCCACTATATAAGTGATATAGGATACAAAGAAAAAATAATAAACATTATTTTTAAAGTTATGGAAAATGAAAAATCTGAACTTCAGGAAACGGCGTTCGTTTGTATGAAGCAATTTATTTCTGGCGTTACACTTGAAAAAGAAAAGGTAAGTGCAAGTCGCTTATATATTTAAAAAAAATAATACTTAACACTTCGTGGTACAGCACAGGAAAGTTAAATTTAAAAATGTCGAAATTCGGTTTCGGCCGAATTTGTAAAAAACATTGTATATAATTATTATCACCGTATTTTTATACCCTTGAAAAAGGGTATTATAATTTTGTCCAGAAATGTGTAACGCATTAAGGGAAGCATCTCCGACCCCACAAAGTATATATATTCTTGATCAGCATCAACAGCCGAGTCGATATAGCCATGTCCGTCTGTCCGTCTGTCCCTCTGTCCGTCTGTCCGTCTGTCCGTCTGTTTCTATGCAAAAAATAGACAGTAGTTTTAAAGCTAGCGTTTAGAAATTTTGAACAGATCATTATTTTTGTTGCGCAGATCAAGTTTAAGAATCGGTCGGATCGGACCACTATATCATATAGCTGCCATACAAACGACCGATATGAAAACAAGTCTTTGTGTGGGAAACTTTTTTGTTTTCCAACCTATTGCAACCGAATTCAACATTTATTTATTTAATATAGCCATACACGATTTATGAAAGTTTGGTCCGGATCGGAGCACTATATCATATAGCTGCCATACATGAAAACTTTTTTGTTTTCAAGGGTATTCCATCTTCGGCAAGCCGAAGATAACTTTTCTTACTTGTTTAATATAATTGTGTTTATAGACCTCAAAAAACTTAAATGCGTATTTACATTTTTAATGATAACGAATTTGTTTTATTCAGAGTAAACATGACCTGCTTCCATGTAGTTCAGCATTAGAAATGGAATTTAGCGGGTCACCATGCACTTTCAAGAGTTTTAAAAGTTTCGGTATTATACTAATGGGTCTTTAGGGTGAGGGAACTGTATGATTTTGTTTCTCTTCCGTCTCTCTGGCCAATTTTTTGGTGGTGTTGAAGAGATGAATGTTTGTAAAAATGGCGCATTAATGGATCTCGATAATCTGTTTTGGTGTTGTTTGGTCAGATTCCCGTGATTTCTTTGGGTTCAGTTGGTTTTAAATAATATAAGTCACTTCGTTTGGATTTAGTTGGATTGGATAATTTTGAGTCACTAGCTTACTTCGTGTAAAGCAATAAGTTATTTATACTTGATGTTGATAGTTGCTCTATGCACCCGCTTTAGGCATGTTTGAAACTTTAAAAATTTGTTGTGTGGATAGTAACCTGTGTCGTTGGGATTCTCGACGTCGCTATTCGCGGACCAGTTGTTTTATTTTCCTGTTCGTATTTGTTTGCTTTGAATGTATGCTTCACATGCAGTTTGAAGTTGAAAAACAAGCTGTTATAACGAAGGCAGTTTTCGGTGTGTTAACATAGCTATCAATGTCCACTCCGGCGTTGAAATAAGGATTTAGCTCTATGTGCGAGCTTATGCATTTCTTGTATTTGAGTCAATTGCTTTGTAAAGTCAGGCTGATATCAGGGGAAATTTTCTTCTACGTCTTTCTTTCTACACTACTGATACCGCCATGAGCTTTACCATTTGGAGGATTAGACACATAGAATGATTAATTTTTGATTTAAAAAATTTATTTGTTTGTGAAATAGATTTCTGAGAGAAGCATCACTTCAATTTGACTTTCGAGTAAGAGTGAGATAGCTCATTTATGCTGCAAAAAGCCATTCGAATTTCACGTCAATACCCGTAGAACTAACATTTTTATCAATTGGGTATTGTTCGGGGCAAGACAAATTGATTCCAGTTAAAGTCCAACGGAGAATAATTGGGCTGATGATGTTGAGAAACAATAGTACCAAACAAAAATACTTGTTTGTTCTTTAGGTGAATTTTATTAAGTGATAAATCATCCGCCGCTAGTGCGGAGCAAAATACAAGAAGATGGTCGATAAAAAAATACGACTAAAAATATTGTTCCATTTGCCGCTGTTCCAGTGTTGTTCCACCTGAACAAATGCTTCCGCATTGGATCTTGTATTGTTGCTCGCATCAAAGACTTTATCTCTGTAAGGCTTTGGTCAAGGGTAGATGGCCATGTTTTGAAGAGGTTTTGCTCGGTGGTGGTGCTTGTAGTTGCCGTATATCTGCAGGTGCAGGTTTGATCGAGTAGATGTCACCGTTGAAAGTTTTGTTTATATGGTTTAGCACTGGACCAAAAAACTCCTAATGCCGTGGCTGATGGTTTTATGGTTTTATTTATTTTTTTAGGAAAAGTGGATTCTTTAAAAATGGACCAGCCTTTATTAGTGGCACAAAGTGGTTATATTTTGGCAGATGGGTCATTCAAGTTTACAAACAAGAGGGGATGATCGAAAAAAAAGATGATTTTTCGGACTTTTTTTTTATGACAAGAAAATCTTATAGATTGTTTAATCAAAAGATACATATATTTGAGACAATTTTCAAGCAATATTGTCGAAAAAAAATTGGAAAAAGTTAAAAAATGGCGGAGTTATCTGAAGTTCACTGGACGGTGTCGCTGATGGATTGGTCCAGTTGTGTACATGAGTCCGTAGTTCTCAAATGAAACATAAATAATTAATTTTTTTTTTTAACTTAGCTGTTTTTATTGGATCTTTCCAGGAATTATGAGACTAACAATAAGTTTTCAAATCTTATTTTTAAGCGATATTTAACAGTCTTTTCTAACTGTGGTCTGCAAAAAGGACCTAATGATCAGCGCTGGGTCGAAAGGTCGTTGCGGCGAAGTCGGGATCGGCCGCAAACCCGTGCTTAACTTCTCGCAAGGTGGTTAGGGTGTGACGTTAGTTTGCTCATGTACTTTTGCTTTTGATGGGTTATTTTATTTTTGACAGATCTGATATGAAGATCTCTCTGTATATTTTTATTTCGGATATACCAGGGTGCTCTAGTGATTGTTCTCAGTATCTTTGATTGGGCCGTTTGCATGATCCCAATGTTACTACTGCTGGCCGTTCCCCAAAGTTGGGAGCTGTACGTCCAAATTAGTTTTAGTACGGAGTCATAAACTAGGACTCTGTAGTCCAGATAGAGGGGTCACCGAGAGTTGATAAGCCAGTAAAAACTACTAGCCTTAAGCTTAAGGTGTGTTGTTTGGCTTCGATGTGCCTGCGCCAGATGAGACGTCGGTCGAGGTGCACTCCGAGATACGTCAGTTCATTTGCTTTCGGTATTACGCTGTTATTTAAAGTGATTGAAGGACTGTCTTGCCGATTGAGTGTAAATGTTACATGCTTACATTTTGTTCGTTTATTTTGATTCGCCAGTCAGATAGCCACTTCTCCACGGCCATTAGGTGACAAGAGAGTTGATTTGTTGCTTGTACTGCTTGTGGGTATGTCTGCTGTATAAAGGACGTACAGCGTTGGTCCAAGTACGCTACCTTGGGGCACTCTAGCGTTTATAGCATGTCGTCGGACATGTCAGAGTTGCATCTCACAGCATAGGTTCTGTTGTAGAGATACGACTTCAGGAGTTTGTGGGTGTTTTGGGGAAGCATTGATTTAATTTTGAACATTAATCCATCTAGCCAACACTTGTCAAAAGCCTGAGAGACATCCAGAAATATTGCAGTGCAATATTCCCGTTTTTCGAAAGCAGATCGTATTTCTGATGTTTCTTGTTCAGTGGTTCCATTTCTCTCTCGAAAACCGAACTGATGCGCTGGAATAAGATTGCATGTTCTCAAGAAGGGGGTTAATCGGATCATCAGACATTTTTCAATTAGTTTTGAGAGACAATAGGCTTATAGGCCTGTACGATGAGAAAACTGAGTGGTCCGATTTTTTCCATCTCTCTGGGTAGTACCCGTGTTTTGTGATAGCGGTAAAAAGCAAGGAAATGGCTCAGTATGGAAGCTCGATAATCATCTTTGGAGTTAATAGATCACATCCTGGGGACTTTTTTGGATTTAGTTTATCCTTGATGATTTTAGATACTTCATTCGTTCGAAATTCGATTGGCTCCTGTGGTGCTTGGTCGTCGTCTGTTACCGTGGATAATACAAAAAAACTTGTAGCAGGCTTCGGCTGGAACACACATAGAAGATGCATTGCAAATGTGATAGCATTCACCAATAATGTTCCTTAATGATTATACAGTGCCGCTCAACTGAATAGATTTGAAAAATCTTTCCCACATTTTGTTCTTTATCTTTGGTTCAATTGCGTTTTTTTCTAGCATTTTTATTTGTTTTGAACATTGAATTGCTTACTTATTATGTGCAAGAAAAAAACAACGGGACAAACGCAACGCTTATTCGGAATTTTGATTTCATCGTGAAATTCGCTCAATGTGTGCAATATTTTTGGCTCATCTGAATAGGTTTTACACTTTTGACTTCACTTTTTGTTTGACCGCGTGATTGAAAAGAGTTGATTTCTTTTGTATTCTAAAGTTAAAACCATCTTTTATAATTTTTTTCTAAAATGGGCCGCGGAAAACCTTTAACCGATTTTGAAAATAAAAGGCTATATTGAATCTGGCTTAAAACACTGTGTAATAGCCAAGAAAATCGGTCGAAGTCAAAACGTTTTGAGTAATTTTCTTCGTAATGAAGCCGACTATGGAAAAAAAATGAAAGGAGGAAAGAAATATGCAACAACATCATCAGAGAGGCGACTTATCCTACGAACTGCCTCAAATTCCCACCTTTCCGTTGAAAAATTAAGAAAAAATGCGGCGTAAATGGTAGTGTGGCCACGGTAAAAAGAATTATTCAAAGTGTCAAATACTTGAAGAGATTAAAAATTAAAAAAAACCCACCTCTCAATGATGCTCGTAAGGAAGCACGACTTCGATTCTCCCGAGAACACATGACGTGGAACAAGGAGTGGAAGACGGTGGTTTGCTCCGATGAAAAGAAGTTCAACCTCGATGGACCGGATGGCTATAACTTCTATTTCCATGATATAAGAAAGGAAGAATGTTTTTTAAGCCGTTATAACACTTGTGCAGGTGGTGTAATGGTGTGGGGAGCCATATCTTTCTATGGAACGGGCGAGCTCCAGTTTGTCACCTCGAAAATGAACGCAAACGTGTATAAGACTGGGCTTCAAAAGGCTTTTCCTCAGTTTTTTGAGATTTATGGTAATATTCAATGAACGCATCAACATGGCAACGCCCCCATTCATACGGCTCAGATTATTAAACCTCGAAAATGAACGCAAACGTGTATAAGACTGTGCTTCAAAAGGCTTCCTCAGTTTTTTGAGATTTATGGTAATATTCAATGGACGTACCAACATGACAACGCTCCCATTCATACGTGGATTAAAGACCAAAACGTAAAATTGGTCGAGTGGCCGCCTTACTCCCCTGACATTAACATTGTAAAAAACATTTGGGGACTTTTGTCCAGGAGAGTGTACGAAGGAGGAAGACAATTTAGTGACACTGGGACCCTAGTTGATGCAATTAAAAAAGCCTGGTCAACAATTTCACTAAATGAAATTAAAGAATATTATGATTCCTTACCAAACCGTATGTTTGAAATAATTAAAAGAAAGGGAGGGTAGCCATTCCAAATACTAAATAATGCTAAAACATTGCACTTTGTTATGTAAAATACCCAGTGCCTTGAAATTTTGCTTTGTTACTAATAAATTAAATAGTTTTAGTTGTCAAACCTATTCAGTTGAGCCAAAAAAAATTTTCATTTTTTTTTTGTTTTAAAAAAAAAAAAATATAAAAACAAAACTAAGAGATCAGAAACTTTGTTATTTAACAAATGACAGATTTATTCATACATAAAAATGTACTTCGTTTAAATCGGATTTCATATAACTACGATACAACGTTTTAAACCTGAACAAATAGTCAAACCTATTCAGATGAGCGGCACTGTGATAGTTAGGTGTTTCTTCCGGTGTGGGTACTTTACTGCCTGAAATTGAAAGTTGCTCTATATAGCGACGTTGGTCGTTTATCTTCTTCCTTCAGCGCATTGGAAATCTTTCGTCTGGCATTTTTGCATCTTTGCTTTGCGATTGGCGATCTATTAGCTTGCCACTACCGTTGCATACGTCGTTTTTCAAGAACGATCCGCTTGAAGTCTGCGTTTGTGATCTTTGGTCTGCTAGGTGCGCTATCTATTTAAGGTGTTGAGATTCTGGCGGCTGTAACTAAGACACTCTCCAGGGTATTTGCTGCTGATTCTATCTCGGCATAAAAGTTTAGCCTTGGTTCAGCTCAATGTGTGAACTTATTTACTTTCTGTATTTGACCCAGTTTGTTCTCTTTGATGTTAATCTGTTAGCCTGCATTGTAGTCTCAGGACGTTGGAGGAGGTTGAGATTTAAGAGGACTGGCGAGTGGTCAAATGATAGATCCGGTAGAGATTCGGCACTAATGAGGTTTCGAAGGATGTTTTTAGTTATTGCGAAGTCGATCAAGTCAGGAATTTATTCGGGTCGGTGGGCCAGTATGAGGCCCAAAACCCTTATCGTTTAATGGCAGCTTGATCTTTGAGGGTGATACGTCAGGCTCTATACCCTTGAGAACGACTTGGAGGACCTTACTATTTTTTAGTTGGCACGTGTAGTGTAGTAGTTTTTATTTTTTTGTTTTTATAGTAATATGCAAGAGTCCTAAAGTTCTCTTCGGCGTTTACCTGGACCTTAGTTTCGTGGATGATGCCCTTTTTTTGGGGTATTATGTGGAAATTGTCTTTTCCAACAAGTCCAATTATATTGTTAACCAAATTCTTGGAGCTTTTCTTTCGGATGTATCTTTTTGTCCCCTTCGTCAGTGCTGCGGGGTAGATCCATATCAATATCTGTTAGTATTCCAAATCTGTTGGACTCCTGGGTCTCAGTTCGCTGACTTAGAGTGTGCCGATTGATTTTTATTTTATTTCCTGCCGCAGAATTTGTTTATGGGCTCAATTTTCTTTTAATTTGGATGGTGCGGATGGTGCGATCCAACCCAGTTTGCATTGTTTTTGGGATTGTTGCTGATTCAGCAGAAACGAGAATTGCAGTAGCCACTGTGCGTTTGGTTTACTGTTGCAGTATTTGTTGTTGTTGCAAGTACAGTGGTTAATGAGGACGACGTTCCGGTTGCCGTGGGAGAGATCAGTTCTCTTTGGCACATCGTTGGAATTGACGGTGAGCAAGAACCCGCTCTCTAGTTCGTTGTTGGCTTAAGTACATGTGTCGGGTTTGGGGTGGTTGACCGATCGACGTTTGCATTTGTTTTGTGCACTTCCGCGGGTTGTGAAGACACATTTGAGAAATACGCGTTGTTTCGTATCGTTGAGAGACGACGTTTATGTTGCTCTTGTTGATGTTGAGCGCGAATGTCGTTTTGACTCATTGTGAGAGTTCGTGGCTTAGTTTTTATTTGTTAATATTTTTGAAATATAATAGTTGTTCAAAAGCCGGGAGTTTGCACAACTATTTTAAAGAGCGATTATACATCGCAATGAGCGTCTTTTCGGTAAATTTTGGTGATAAATTGTTGGTAGTTATTCACTTTTCACTTGGAGTATTTTGTATATTTTCGGAGCACAAAAAATAAACACGTCCGCACTCGTATCCAATGCGAATGAATGTGAATGCGAACGGAGGTGAACCTCAAAAACCGGTAAAAATTACAAAAAAATAATTTTTTTCCCGATTTGAATCTTGAAATTGAATTTTAAGTCAAAACTTTTGTATATTTCTTATGTTTACACAATGAAAAACAATTAATGTTGCATGAAACTGAGATTCATATAGAACAGTTTTTGCAACTCTTCAGAATGCAAGTTAAAGCAGGTCGATGGGTCAAATAGTTTTCCTGCAATCGTATACACATAATGGAAAAATGTCATTTTGCGAAAAAACGTTTCAAAGTTTTGGTTAATTGTAACATACTCGTACATACATACGTGCATACATTACTGACAATATCTTCTAAAATACATGACATTCAGTGCAGTAATTTTAAGGGAATGTTAACAGATAGTTTTAGGACAGATTCAGCTAATAAAAACAAAATCGATTTTTTTTTTTCGATCATCATAAGGTAACCCCCTTAAGTGGGCTATATGTCTCCGCATGTGATGTAGCCTTGGCCTGATTCTACGGTGCAGGAAGTATTCAAATTTAACTATTGGGTGAACTTAATTTTTCTTTATAAACGCGTTCTCGGGACCCGTTTTATTTTCAGAATCGGCTGAGGTATTCCTTTTAATGGGAACCCTTATCTAAGTCTTTTACTGCTTTTTAGTAATAATATTATGCTTGTTAGTAATAATTGGCCACTAGGTTCTAATGTGTCATTATTACCCTATTTTATTAACGTGACGTTGGTGGCTTCAAATGTATCATTAGGATCCTTTTGTTCGCTAAGAGTGGAAATCTGTTGTTTACTAGAGCCTTTTTGGAAAGGTATTTTTCGAAGCTTTGTATGCGTAAGTTTTTTTACCTCTTATGGTAGACTGGAAGATAAAAAAAGTGTATTCTAATTTCTAAGGTTTTAAAAAAAAACTATTTTTTGAAGACGTATGCACCGTTTAGACAATAAATTTGTTTAAATTTTATTGGAAATGTGTTCTTTTAAATAAATATGTTATAAATTTAAAAAATATGATAATTTTTGAAGTTATTATTTACAAAAAATTCGTTACCATACATGGCCATAAATAAATTTCTTTTCATTTTCAGATTCAATCTGCGATGCGTCCCCTTCTATTAAAACTCGGTGACCACAGAAATTTATCCATACCGGCAATAAAGAGATTATCGTACTTTACGCAATTGTTTCCACAAATGTTCAACGAAAAACTTAGTGAGCAAATTTTACAACACTGTACAAAAATAATTGAAATATTTCTTGGAGATTATAAGAGTTCAAATTCGATTACGAATTTTTTCGCATCATCAAGAGGTGGAGAATATGAGCAAAAAATTGTGACCCTAATCGAAATGTTTTGTTACATATCCGTTTCACCTAAATTTATTGAAAAGTTATGCCAGCTTGTTTTGAAAACCGAATACGTCTTAATGATTGAAGCGTCAAGTCCATATCGCGGAGCTCTGCTTAAATTTCTTCAAAGGTTTCCTACGGAAACGGTGGATTTATTTTTAATGGAATCTATTATTAAAGATGCACAATGGAATAGATTTTTCATATTCATTTTAAAGCACGAAAATGGGTCATCGTTTCGTGCGGTTATAAAAAATGATAAGTACAATATATTATTAACTTATTTAAATTGCAGCTCTGAAATTCACAAATCTCACAAGTATGAAATACAGCACCAATCTGTGTTAATTATATTTACTTTAATGGAATTGGATGATCAGTGGATTCCAACACGGCAAGACATCGTAGATACTTTAAAAACAACATGGCAAAATCATTTGGCTTCCACATGCGTTGAAAACGTAGTTTGTGATTTGTGGCACTTAATAGGAAAAATTCTTTTGCTATATTTTTCAAACAATACAAATGAGATTGATTTGCTTTTTCAATTATTAAGGGCACTTTGTTGTCGATTTATACCAGATGTTAATTTCTTAAGAGATTTTTTACAAAACACAGTTGCCCAAAGCTTTACGGTTAGCTGGAAACGGAATGCATTTTTCCATTTCGTTGAAAATTTTAATAATAATGCAATTTCAGAAGAGTTAAAAGCCAAAATCATTACATCAGTAATTATTCCATGTTTTACTGTAAGCTTCGATAAAGGTGAGGCAAATAAACTGATTGGCGCCCCTCCAACACCGTATCAGGAGGATGAGAAAAATATTGTTTCTGTTTTTATAAATAAGGTATTTGACCCTGACAAACAATATGATGATTCTGTAAGAATTGCTCTTCTACAACTGGCATGTTTATTGGTAGAGCGTGCGTCCCAGCATATACATGATGGAGATGCTAATAATAAAAGACAAGGCAATAAGCTAAGACGATTGATGACATTTGCTTGGCCTTGCTTACTTAGTAAAAACACGGTCGACCCGACTGCCAGATATCATGGGCATCTATTGCTAGCTCATATAATTGCACGATTGGCAATACATAAAAAGATAGTCCTGCAAGTTTTCCACTCGTTGTTAAAAGGACATGCATTAGAAGCCAGGGGTATAGTTAAACAAGCGCTGGATGTTTTAACCCCAGCAATGCCTTTACGAATGGAAGATGGAAATACCATGCTGACGCACTGGACCAAAAAAATCATAGTCGAAGAAGGTCACGCCATGCAGCAATTGTTTCATATTCTGCAACTTATAATTCGACATTATAAAGTAAGAATTGCGTTTTTGTTTAAAAAATAATAAATACAGTTTTATAATTTTCAATTGAGGACTAGTCTCGTAAACATAACCTTTTCCTGCAATTGGTCGTCAAGCTTACTAAATTAGCCAAAATGGCGACTTATTCCATACATTTATGTATACGTGTATAAAAATGTTTTATAATGGTTTTGAAAGCTCAAAAATAGGAGAGATATAACGTTTTTTATTTTAATTAAAGTTTATCACATATACTTTTACAAATACAGTCTTAATAATATACATATGTATAATAGACTTAAATTTCGTAATTGTTTTCATGTTTTTGTAAAATTGTTAAAGAATTTTGACACGCAGTGCTGTATTTGCAACTGGGTAGTAACTCAACCTGTAGAAAAAAGAGCACGTACATTAAAAAATATTAAAAAAAAAAACAAAAAAATTCGTATTAAAAGTTACATCTAAAGGGGTTACATCCACCAAATGCTAAAAAAAAACAAGGTTTTTTCATGATTTTTCGTGATTTTTTTGTTAAATGAAATTTAAGATGTAGATGTCATTGCTGCGACTTATTCAAAAGTATCATAAATTGTTTTCTGGTACGTCAGATTAACGCGCAATAAAATTTAGAAAACGACAGGTTTTAGCAAATTAAGCGGTTTTGAAGACCAATTTAATGAGCAATTCAGAGAATGAGGCAATGTTGAAGCCAGTATATCCATAATAAAGAAGTCATTAATGAAACATGCTTTAAAATAGTTTCCCTAATCTTAATAACACTTTTCTTTACCTTTCATCTATAGGTATATTTTCCCGTCAGACATCAACTGGTGCAACATTTGATTAATTATATGCAACGCTTAGGATTTCCTCCGACTGCATCTATTGAACATAAAAAATTAGCTGTGGACTTAGCAGAAGTTATAATCAAGTGGGAACTCCATCGAATTAAAGAAGATGAACGAGAAACGAAAGTTGTATCTGAAGAAGAAACCTCAATAAAACGGTCTGGCAATGATTTGGCTGAGCAACGGAAGAAATCTTCTGATAACATCCGAGAGTCTTCTACGCAAGGTAAGTAAAACGATAATTTTCTTATGTGTAGTTTCACAGCAACCTTTTTGTAGTTTAAAGCAGAAAACAACTTAATAAAAGGGAATTGAAAACTCTGAATAAATTGCACGAAAGTTTTATTTTCTTTGCCGGAATATTTCATTGCAATTACTCCAAACTTTTTCTTTAAAACTATAAAACTAATTTTAAAACATTTCACGAATCTACAAAAAAGAAAATCGTCCTTCCGACGAGTATATATACTTGTTTGTATACACTTGTTTTCTATTTTTAGAAGACAAAACAAGTGAAAATGGTTGCCCGATCCTTATGATAATTCTAAAATCAATCCACTTTCTTATAAATATTCTCAAAAAGACTTTAAAAGTGGCATTTCCCATTGTTCCATTATATGGCAGCTATACAAAATCCGTTCGATCCGTTGGAAACATTTTATGGCTCCAGGTCTTAATAAAAGAGACTCTGAGCCAATTTCATGTTTATATCTGCAAATACATTGAACAAAGCATATCCGATCTTTCAATTATATATATTCCGTTCCGACTTATATATTGCGTGGAAAGGAAAAAGGGGTGAGTGCAAAGTTTGAAGTCGATAGGTTTAAACTACGCGTAGAAACAGGCAGACGATATATTGAGGAAGTTTATTCATTGAAAGTGTCGGCAATTACACTTGATAGTCTTATGTATGTTTGAGTTCAAATTTAGGTCTTTTATATTTGTGTATACTATAAACAAATTTATTTAAACAAAAATTATGCAAATAAAACCCTCCGGTGGCACTATCCGTTGGCCTAAGATCCTTTTATAGGCTGTATAGGTTGTGCGCTCCGCAACTTTTCGTATACATATTGATAATGTTTCGTGTCCAAGCTCTAATCCAACCTCTCTAGGTAAATAATCCCTTATCTAGGTACTACCATCTCTGCCAGAATCTGTTTGTATGACAATAATTGTTCACCGCGTACAGTATGGCACACATTCAGCGGCGTTAATGCATGACTCCCTCGCCATTGAGATACGGAGACAGCCTCCGCAATTGGCAATTGCATTTGCCCTCCTGTATTTTTTCCTTATGTCTCATTAGTGAACCCTTTGCCGCCGCCAAATCTGTACGTACTCCATTTTGGTGCATTCACTGGCTCTGTATTAGCCACTACATCGTCGAAAGTATCTGAAGACTCATTTTATTTTCATTTGGCTAATGGGAGCGTTAACAGGCAAAGGAGAGCCTCTTTAATGTCGAAGTGGGCCCGTATAGAAAGATTCGAGGCTACCGCAGCTACGACAGCCACATGTGCTGCAACTGGCATAGCGCCCAGCTTAGCAAGCGCAGACGATGGTCGATAGTGGCCATGTATTCCAAAGGAAAGTGCTATATATCGTATCAGTAGCACCGGCTAAGGTCCCAGGACACTACGGATCCCTCGGCTGTACAGATTTCGATGTTCCTCGAAAGGATCGTAAGTCGCGCAACGAAACTCCAACTGGCAAGGGCAAATGGAGGATAAGCGGAGGCCGCCATGAATCGTATACTTTTTTTTTTTTTTTTTTTTTTTTTTATAAAATTGTATTTATTTAGTGCAGTCCACTGTTACTGTTTGTAGCAACTTATACTGCAGAGTATCATAATTTCTATTGAGTATTTACATATTTACATACTTAAACCTACTTGATTAGGGAGCCTGGAGGCATGAATTAATTTTATGAATTAATTTATATATCTTCTCGGCAGATCTGTTGGGTGAATGCGCAGGAGCCTCCTTCTCGCCCTCAGTCCCATTACACGTCTCCTCGTCAAGAGTTTTCGAGCCAACTGGTTCGGGTGGTTTCCCAATTTATTTACGTACGCGGTTGCTTGTTTGTTTATGACATCGCAAATCCTTGGTAACTTCAGTTCTTGTTCAATGTCTTTGTTGCGGATGTACCAAGCCGCTCCAGATAGTTTACGCAAGATTTGCGACTGCGCCACTCGAATTTTGTTGAGGTGCGACTTTGCGGCGATGCCATACACTTGGATGCCATATTTCCAAATAGGAGCAAAGACAACCTTATAAATTTTGGCCTTGTTGGAAATTGAAAGTTTGTTTCCAGGCCTAAGGAGCCAAGCCATGCTGTTCGCCTTTGTTTTGAGCCGCCAAGTTACATCCGTTACATGGCGTTGAAATGTCGCTTAAAAAAGTCGCTTATCCAGAGTGACACCGAGGTATTTGTGGGCGTTCGATTGTGTGAGGAGCTCTCCATGCAGAAACACACCTGGTGACGTGTCTTTTCTCAGAGTGTACGTCACGGAAACAAACTTTTCCGGATTGACTGCGATGTTCCAGCGCAAGGCCGAGTTCTCAATTTTTTTTTAGATACAGCTGAAGCGTATCAGTGGCTGTATAGACGCAAGTATCTCTGGCCAGGACTGCAGTGTCATCAGCAAAAGTGGCAACTAGCAGGTCATTGGGATCTGTAAGCGACATGTTGTCAGCTGAGGGCATGTCGTGCGTATACAAGCTATATAGTGTTGGACCTAACACACTTCCCTGGGGTACACCTGCTCTGACTCTTTTTGTTTGGGAGGACAGTCCGTCCTGTACTACTTTAAAGGATCGCTCGTGGAGGAAGCTTTTTATTATTAAAAAGAGCTGAGGATTTAGTAGCCTTTTAAGCTTGTGCAGAATTCCTTCATTCCACACTCTGTCGAAAGCCTGCTGGATGTCCAGAAAAGCTCCAACGACGTACTCCTTTCCATGGAAACCTTCCAATACAAAGTTAACTACGCGGTGTAGCTGTTCAGGTGTGCCATGCCTGAGTCTAAAGCCAAACTGAAACTTCGGAATAGCTTTCTGGACCTTTCGGGACTCGAGCAATCTTCTCAGGATGCACCTCTCAAGTAATTTGCCAAATGCTGGAAGCAGGCTTATTGGGCGATAGGAGTCTAATTCCTCTGCTGGCTTCCCACTTTTATGGAGCATAATGATATTCGCCTTCTTCCAGGCGCTTGGGAAGTGTCCCAGTTGAAGAGCAGAGTTAAAAATTAGTACAAGGAATAACAAAGCTCTGTGGGGCATCAGCTTAATGGAGCGGTTGTCGATGTGATCCGCACCAGGAGCCTTGTTATTGCGAAGGGATTTTATATCATCTTCCAATTCCGTGAGTTTAATAGGCTTTACAGGAAGAGCCATCTGCAATGGGGCTTCTAGGGATTTAGCAACCAGTTGTACTCGTCTTGGCGATGCTGTCTCGAACGGCTGGAATCTTTCCTCCAGGTTTCTGGAAAACGCATCAGCTCTGTCCTGAGGTGATTTTGCCCAAGTGCCATCTGGGTTACGAACTGGAAACTTT
The DNA here is from genome assembly GCA_035047645.1 of Drosophila merina. Lineage (NCBI taxonomy): Eukaryota > Metazoa > Arthropoda > Insecta > Diptera > Drosophilidae > Drosophila > Drosophila merina. Next base: position 20,397,586 of record JAWNPH010000089.1, on the reverse strand, counting down.
GGAGCAACTTGTCTCTTTAATCTCTTCGTGAGCTTCCAGAGTGCGAATTTTGAGTTTTCATCGGCAGTAACTTTCCCCAGGAACGCGTCGTCAGTTGCTTCTCTTTTCAGTATGGCTAGTACTTTTCTCACCCGATTTGATATCCTTCGGTACAGTCTGTCAATTATTGGATCATTGGTCCTGATGAACTCACGCCGGAGACGTTTCTTGAGAGTTAGGAGTCCTACTGCTTCCGGAGAGAGAACGATGTTGCTACGCACGTTGCGTAGGTGAACTGCGCCGCCAGGAGCTGCAATTTGAGCTGCTTTGATCTTCTTCATAAAAGTTTTAACCGCGTTTTCGATATCGTCTGCTGTATTTATCTCTGTATTGAGGTTAAAGGCATTACTAAGTTCGTACTGAAACAGCCTTATATTCGCACCGGTGGAACGAGCATCCTAATAGGGGCGGTACTATGAGGTGACGTTGTTAGTGAAGCGATCAGCGGCAAGTGATCAGAAGATAGGCCATACTCTTCGCGTACTGATAGTAGACTGTTAGCTATACCTTTGTACAAGAAGAAGTCGATACATGAAGGTACATTCCTCGTGTTATACGGGTAGTGAGTGGGTCTGCCTGTAGCCAGAACTTGAGTTGAGCTGAGCCTCGAGCATTCGCATTTCTCTTATACTACCCCAGAGGCGATGCTTAGCGTTAAAATCACCTCCAATGATAAACTTTAGACCATGTTGACCAAGGAGATTATCAAACTCAGAGGAATTCCAAGGCAGGCCTGGAGGAAGGTACACAGCTGACACCGTAATTTCGCCCAAATTAGTGGAAATTTTTTCCGTCGCCATTTGTAGGTAATTCGTTGTGATCGAATGCAGGTGATAGTGCACTAATCCCTGCCGAATTAGGATACAAGCTCCTCCTCTGGGGCGACCTCCTGGGTGATCTGCTCGATAGCAGGTGTAACCTATCATATTGAGGTAGGATCCGACGTGTAGGAGTGCCTCTGAAATAAGCATAACATCAATTTTCGAGAAACACCTTAAGCTCATTAGCATTGGGGATAATGCTACGAGCGTTCCAGGCTCCGAGGCGCAGTTCGCAAGTCACTAATTGCGCTGCGTCAACGACTTAGAACCTCTGAGTTCCGTTAAAAAAGGCATCGCCAAGATAAATATGGAGTAAAATTCTGCAAACGGCAGCCCTAACCGCCATATATTGGTGGTAATGCAGCCATGAGGCAACAAGTCACACGGAATACAAACTGCACAACTGTAAGCTGCTGTCCGCATTGTACACACCTAAGACAAACCTAGTTTATGTACATGCACCACACGAGCCACGACACAACATCGATTTAACTATTTCATCACCTGGATCTTATGGAAAAGCGGCTTTGGTAAATGGATGGACGCATTACCAGATTTTCCAGAGTTCGAAGGTCAGTCTAAGGAATGGCTAATATTTCAATGTGCGTTCTTGGAGACGACTGTAGCCTATCAGTATACAACATTGTATACAACCAAAGATAAGTTAAATTCATGAAATTAAAATAAATGTGGATGATAACATCAAGAAGGGATACGCACGACTACTGAAGCAGCAGGAGGCCAACTCGCGCCAACAGCGGAATATTGTAGTATCTCTAGTACTTCGTACTTAAGAACCCAAACAGCTTGGGAAGATGTGTCTAGTCTTCGATGCAGCAGTCAAGATGAACGGCGTATCCCTGAATTCAGCACTACCAAAATGCCCTCAGAATTCAAAGACACACCCGGCTGTAATCCATTTTCAGGAGCGAGCCGTGGGAATCTGTGCGGACTTCAAGGAGATGGTGTTATTGGCATTTATTGGCATCCTGTTAAGGATGACTGCAAATTCATTGTCAAATACGATCGGGTGCCCAGCAGCGTTATGAACAAGAAAGGCGTCTCTAAGAAGAATGAGTTCCTCACCTTTTTGATGTATACCTCTGACCTGAATAGATTTTTAATCTGGTGCGTAGGGATGCCCAAACTACTGAAGGTAGAGATTTGGGGAAGTGGAGTCAATCGTGACCAGACGGAACAGCCGCAGCATACGAAAATTGGCGTCAAGAGATGAGCTACACGAGAAAGTTCCTATGTCGACGCTACAACTTTGGTACTGGACGACTACGAGCACTGCACGTTTGTGTGGACTCCGGCAACGGTGTCTTAATCCTTTCATCCAGTTCAAAACGTATATAAAACGGCTTTTTTAAAGCTATGGCAATTGGTAAAAGCTTTCCTCGACAACGACGAGGATGAGACATTGGACCAACCCGGTGCTATATTTCTGTTGCCACTTTCATTTGATTTGTATGCCACATTGTATCTTTCTTAACGGTCACGCTGAGGTCAAAAGGATTTCAAATTGATTTTGAAAAATGTTGAAAATCCAGCGCAGCCAATTTCTCGTTGTCATTTAAACATATCATATTGAGTTCCTTTTGACAGATCCTCAATTCGACAGGCCTGGCATAAGTCGACAACTTTTATTGTTATTATTAATAACTCTCAGTAGAAAACTTTTGATTATTAAATTAAAATAATTTTTAAAATAACTTAGAATAAGTTTCCGATAAAAGACTTATTTTTTATATTGACTTTCGACTGGAGTGAACTGAATAACATGTTTATGGAAGACCGAATTAGACACATTTTTTTGGGAAAATAATTATTTTTATACCCTTGAAAAAGGGTATTATAATTTTGTCCAGAAATGTGTAACGCATTAAAGGAAGCATCTCCGACCCCACAAAGTATATATATTCTTGATCAGCATCAACAGCCGAGTCGATATAGCCATGTCCGTCTGTCCGTCTATCCGTCTGTCCGTCTGTCCGTCTGTTTCTATGCAAAAAATAGACAATAGTTTTAAAGCTAGCGTTTTGAAATTTTCACCAGATCATTATTTTTGTTGCACGCAGATCAAGTTTAAGAATCGGTCGGATCGGACCACTATATCATATAGCTGCCATACAAACGACCGATATGAAAACAAGTCTTTGTATAAAAAATTTTTTTTTTTTCTAACCTATTGCAACCGAATTCAACATTTATTCATTTGATATAGGCATACACGATTTGTGAAAGTTTTGTCCGGATCGGACCACTATATCATATAGCTGCCATAAAAACGACCGATAAGAAAACAAGTCTTTGTATGGAAAACTTTTTTGTTTTCAAGGGTATACCATCTTCGGCAAGCCGAAGATAACTTTTCTCACTTGTTTTTTTGTTTATATCAAATTTCTAAGTGTTTGCGGCGTGGTCGTGTTTTTTGGAACACTTTAAAAAGGTCGACACTCCTTTGCAACCTCTGACCGGACCCAATTAAACATACACATAAAAGCCGAAAATAGTATTATGTTTAAACAAGTGAGAAAAGTTATCTTCGGTTTGCCAAAGATGGTATACCTTTGCAGATCTTTACAAAATTGCAATAAGTACTTATGTAAAAATCAGAAGTCTTTTCAAAATGATTGGTATGGCTATGTCAAATGAATAAATGTTGAATTCGGTTGCAATAGCTTGAAAAAACAAAAAAATTTTCCATACAAAGACTTGTTTTCATATCGGTGTTTATATCGGTATATGATATAGTGGTCCGATCCGGACCAAACTTTCACAAATCATGTATAACTATGTCAAATGAATAAATGTTTAATTCGGTTGCGATAGCTTGGAGAACAAAAAATATGATTGATCGTTTGTATAGCAGCTATATGATATAGTGGTCCGATCCGACCGATTTTTAAACTTGATCTGCGTGCAACAAAAATAATGATCTGGTAAAATTTTTAAAACACTAGCTTTAAAACTACGGTCTATTTTTTTGCATATTTTCAAGGGTATACCATCTTCGGCAAGCCGAATATAACTTTTCTCACTTGTTTTTATATTATTTTCGTTTTTAGTGTTGTGGAGAAATAAAGGAGATCTTGTAGCAATTTTGGCTGCTGTATCTGCTTGTTCATTTCCGGGTATACCTGCGTGTCCTGGAGTCCATAGCAGCTTTAGATGTTTGGTGTTTGTTGCTGACTGTTGGTTCGTTATTGTTGATGTTTTGTATAGCGTCGAGAGTGGAAAGAGAGTCCGTGCATATGATGTATTTCTCTTTTTATACCCTGTACCCATTAAAAAGGGGTGAAAAGGGTATCATAATATGGTGCAAATGTATGTAAAAGGCAGAAGAAAGCATGTCCGACCCCTTAAAGTATATTTAAGGTTGTCAAATATCTCCCTTCCGCTTTTTTGTCTTTTGAATTTCGCGGCTATGTACAAAGTGCTACAGAGCTCGTATCTAGCAACACTATACATAATTTGAAAGGTCTTGGCATAACCTACAAAACAACGCTATGCATGATTAGTTTGGATATTGCGTTCAACAGTTATAGACGTGTAAACATGGAGTTGACTAACGCCGAAATTCGCGCTATTTTAAAGTTTTCCTTCGTTAAAGGCAAATCCGCTAGAGAAACGTTCCGTGAGATTAATGGTGTTTTGGGGGATGGTACTCTATCACTTCGAACCGCGGAGGAATGGTTTCGATGATTCAGAGCCGGTGAAAACGACACCATGGATAAGCCAGCCGGCGGTAGACCTGTGACGACAAATACCGATCAAATCATGGAATTCATCGAGTTAAACCGGCATATGGCATCTCGTGACATCGTCCAGGAGATGGGAGTTAGTCACCAAACCATTTTGAACCATCTGCAGAAGGCTGGATACAAAAAAAAGTTTGATGTTTGGGTGCCGCATAATTTGACGCAAAAAAACCTTCTGGACCGAATCAACGCCTGCGATATGCTGCTAAACCGGAACGAACTCGACCCATTCTTGGAGCGGATGGTGACTGGCGACGAAAAATGGATCACATACGACAATATCAAGCGAAAACGGTCGTGGTCGAAGGCCGGTGAATCGTCCCAAACAGTGGCCAAGCCGGGATTGACGGCCAGGAAGGTTTTGCTGTGTGTTTGGTGGGATTGGAAGGGAATCATCCACTATAAGCTGCTTCCATATGGCCAGACGCTTAATTCTACCATCTACTGCGAACAACTGGACCGCTTGAAGCAGGCGATCGACCAGAAGCGTCCAGAATTGGCCAACAGGAAGGGTGTAGTGTTCCACCAGGACAACGCAAGACCACACACTTCGTTGATGACTCGTCAGAAGCTACGGGAGCTCGTAGGGGAGGTTTTATCGCATCCACCATAGCCCGGACGTAGCGCCAAGTGATTACCACCTGTTCCTGTCCATTGCGAATGCCCTTGGTGGTGTGAAGTTGAACTCAAAAGAGGCTTGTGAAAAGTGGCTGTCCGAATTCTTCGCAAATAAGGAGGGGGCTTCTACGAGGAAGGTATTATGCAGTTGCTGTCTAGATGGAAACAGATCATCGAACAAAACGGCGCATATTTTATCTAAATCCGATCACTGTAACACTTTTTATAAAGCATTGAATGAAGAGCAAAAAAGCGGAAGGGATATATTTGACAACCTTATATATTCTTGATCAGCATCAACAGCCGAGTCGATATAGCCATGTCCGTCTGTCTGTCCGTATCAACGCCTAGATCTCAGAAACTACAAGAGCTACATACATGTGTCATATATCATTGGATAGGTAATTACCATACGCAGTACAAGTTTGTAGTATTATTTTGATATCACCCCCGCTCCCCCGCAAACCGCAAAAAACTGCCACGACCACGCTCCCCCGCAAACCGCAAAAAATTGCCACGCCCACAATTATTAACCTAATGCTTTGCAATTCGGCATATGCGTTGGTGCTTATAGAAGCTATCGAATTTTATCTAATTTGAACCAAATCGGATAAGAAACACGGAAGTTATGCCATATGCAAAATCTATGGCAAGGGAAGCAGAAGCGGAGCAAAACACGCATTGCGCGACGGCGACTGCGACGTTGGCAGCGAAATGTGTATGGCTTTTTGACACACGAAGCTTATTTTCATAACCAAAATCATACCAAATTTATATTGTTATGGTACTCTTTTCTAATAGAATATTGTTTCATTTATTTATTGATATTAAATAAATAAATTCTCAGCAATATTAGATTATTATATATTATAAATAATTATAAATATTGAATTTTAAATTAAATAAAATAATTTTACTTATTTGTTTTTAAAAAATAATACAAAATGTAAGTTGCTGTGGTACTCTTTTATAATAGAATATTGTTTCATTTATTTATTGATACTAAATAAATAAATTGTAAGCATGTCTAAGGGTACAGGTTATTTTGCAGTCGGGAAACTCGACTGCTGCTTCCTTACTTGTTATTTCTATGTTTGTACAGTTTTGTTTTTTGCATATATGGTATGTAGGTGAAATGATTTCTTTGTTGATATTTTTGTTCCAGTGAAAATTCACTGGTGAAAATTCACCATTGGGTAATATTGTTAAATGTGTTGTTAATTTGAGTGTTTGAATGGAGTTGGGATTAAAAAGAGACAGAGGTCGCCTGCATACACAGTGTGTGAATAATTTTTTTTTCGTTTATTATGTAGCTTAATTTGTTGAAAGCTTTTAGGAGTAGTGTAACAAGGTAATCTTTGTGGGATGCCGTTGTTGAGTTGCATTTCGTTTGCCAATGTATTGTCAACTTTTACACGAAATCTACGGTTTCTGAGGTAGCTGTGTATAATTTTAGTGAATTTTGGGAATTTCTATTCGAACAGTTGCTGCAGGATGCATTGGGCTCCTTCTTTGTCGAAGGCTTTTTCCATATGTATTGACAATATTGATATGCAGATGTAGTTATCTAATAATGATAGATATGATACAATTTTTGTTAACATTAGTATATATAAAATAGTAATTAGCCGATTAAATAATAATAATATTGTGTATCTGATTGTTTTGTATGCAAATTGATTTGGAGAGAGGTGTTCTTGGTTGAGGGTCCAAATGATTGAATTCCTTTTTGATATTATTTTTTATAAAGTCAGGAAGTGATATTGGGCGGTAGCTGTTTAGTATGTTTTTTGATTTGTTTGTTTAGTTTATTGGAATTATTGTTGCAGTTTTCCATTGATGCACAATGATGCTAGTGTCTTGTATTTAATTGTAAAGGTCTATAAGTTTATTTGTTATGGTATTTAGGAGTTTTTTTAAGTATTTGATAACTTATATTTTCATGTCCGGGTTAGTTCCTTTAAAGCTGTCGAGGCAGGAGTTCTATTGGTGTGAAGGATGTTTCAATGAGTTTAGGTCGGTTATTTATGGGTTATGTAGCCTGTAGTGGAGTATGATAGTGTGCTTTGTTTTGTTAAAAATGGGTCGGGAAATTGGACTCTTTTGAATAGTCTGACCACTGTTTGGGGAGTGCGTTGGCTATTATAAATGAGTCGCAGGTGTTTCCTATCTCTGTTTCTATTGTGTGAATGTGGGTGTTTTTTCTTACTCTTGTAATGGAGTGAGTGTCTTTGTTGTGGTGTTAGGGTTAATGTCTTTAGTAAACTTTGCAAATGCGATTTGTTTTTCCCTTTTTGCTTCAATTTTGAATTTAGCGTTTTCCTTTTTATATTTCAGCATGAGTTCTAAGCTTGAAGATTTTCTCAGATTTTTGAGGAATTTAACTTTTCTATTTTTAAGGACTCTAGTTCTGCATTCCACTAGTAGGTTGTTTTGCGCTTAGTTTTGTTGGTGGGAAGTGGTTTGAAGTTGGGCATTGAATTGTTTGCACTTGCTTTAATGATTTTTTGCTGATTTATTTGTGTTATTAGATGCATATTTTTATTTACCCTTGAAGAAGGGTATTATAATGCCGAGTCGATATAGCCATGTCCGTCTGTCCCTCTGTCCGTCTGTCCGTCTGTTTCTATGCAAAAAATAGACAGTAGTTTTAAAGCTAGCGTTTTGAAATTTTTACCAGATCATTATTTTTGTTGCACGCAGATCAAGTTTAAGAATCGGTCGGATCGGACCACTATATCATATAGCTGCCATACAAACGACCGATATGGAAACAAGTCTTTGTATAGAAAACTTTTTTATTTTCCAAGCTATTGCAACCGAATTGAACATTTATCTATTTGACATAGCCATACATGATTTGTGAAAGTTTGATCCGGATCAGATCACTATATCATATAGCTGCCATACAAACGACCGATATGAAAACAACTCTTTGTATGGAAAACTTTTTTGTTTTCCAAGTTATTGCAACCGAATTCAATATTTATCCATTTGACATAGGCAAACATGATTTGTGAAAGTTTGGTCCGGATCGGACCACTATATAATATAGCTGCCATACAAACGACCGATATGAAAAAAAGTCTTTGTATGGAAAACTTTTTGTTTTCAAGGGTATACCATCTTCGGCAAGCCGAAGATAACTTTTCTCACATGTTAATACATGGTTTTGAGAAAAACGCGTTTAAAGCTTTTAAATGCTATACGTTGAGCCTAAAAGTTGTTCGGTAAAAATTAATTTAAACGAATTTTGAGTTTAGTTCTGTAGTTGGGCGTTGTAGATTGTGATTCTAGGATAGTTTTAGCATGAATTAAGCCAATAAAAAAAATGAAAAAATAAATTTGGTGGATGTAACCCCTTAAAAGGATAACGTAAACCTCCTATTTTTAAATCGTATTAAAATGACAAATTATTTAGTAAATAGTTATTAGTAAGTAGTAATAATTTAGTGTTTGTACTTCTCTTATGTTTTTTTTTATTTATTCTTACAGGTTCTGGAACGTATACTAAGTCGGATGACATTCTTCGATCCATAGATAAGTCGTATTGTGATACTGTATTAAATTTTTTGATTCGATTAGCTTGTCAGGTTAACGATCCTCAAGCTGGAGTTATTTCACCAGGAGAAAGTTTATCTAGAAGGTAAATATTTCGAGTTAAATAAATATCTTGCCCATAAGGGCATCTGTCAATATTAGGAAACTAAAAAAGAATGCACCAAAGAGAATTATGTCGTCAGAATCATAGTGAAATAGTTGGTATATTTTTTTTATTGAATCGAATAAATGTCCCGTCAGTTGACTAAGGACAACGCTGAGAAGAATACATTGACGAAGGTTTTCATTTAAATTCTTTATTCGAATATCAGCTTGGGACTAAATTCTTGTGAACAAAATCTGAATTGAACTGTGTTTTGTTTACACATTTTGGGAGCGGGATCGCTCGCTTGGGATATTTGCTGTCCGCATTGTACACACCTAAGACAAACCTAGTTTATGTACATGCACCACACGAGCCACGACACAACTTCGATTTAACTATTTCATCACCTGGATCTTATGGAAAAGCGGCTTTGGTAAATGGATGGACGCATTACCAGATTTTCCAGAGTTCGAAGGTCAATCTAAGGAATGGCTAATATTTCAATGTGCTTTCTTGGAGACGACTGTAGCCTATCAGTATACAACATTGTATAAAACCAAAGACAAGTTAAATTCATGAAAATAAAATAAATGTGGATGATAACATCAAGAAGAGATACGCACGACTACTGAAGCAGCAGGAGGCCAACTCGCGCCAACAGCGGAATATTGTAGTATCTCTAGTACTTCGTACTTAAGTACCCTAACACCTTGTTAAGATGTGTCTAGTCTTCGATGCAGCAGTCAAGATGAACGGCGTATCCCTGAATTCAGCATTAGTAAAATTCTCTCAAAATTAAAAGACACACGCTGCTGTAATCCATTTTCAGGAGCGAGCCGTGGGAATCTGTACGCACATCAAGGAGATGTTCCACCTGGCATTAATACAGCCCCAAGACAGATGTGCCGAGCGATTCCTGTGGGGATGACCGAAAGGACCCGGAAAGGTATGAGATCATAGCGATGAAGTCCGAAGGAGCTTATTTGCCATGCTCAGCGCATTACGTGAAGACCGTAAATTCTTAGAGGTACATCCATACTGATCCCCGAGCGGTTCTGGCCAAAAATAAGTAACACCACGTGGATGATTACGGACAGCGTGATCAAGATTTTAATCCACAAGGACCAACGAAAACGTCGAATGGATCGAATCAGAACAGAAGGTATTGGGCATTTATTGGCATTCGGCTACAGATGACTGCAAATTCAGTGCAAATGCGATTGGGTGCTCAGCAGCGTAATAGGCAAGGAACGCAACCCTACCAAGAGAGATTTTCTAAGCCTTTTTATATGTACGTTTTACCTGTTTGGATTTTTGCACAACCTGTACTGCCTATAATTGGTCCTCTGCCTGAGGACCAACGTTAGGCCAACGAATGGTCATTTATGTCAGTGGAGTGATCAGATACTGCGGTATGTAAGCAGGAATAGTAAAGTTGAGCATCAAAATAAGTTTGTATTATCACAACAGAATAAAACGCTCATTGCTCAAGCTTGTTCAGACTAAGAGTCGGTTACGCTACAACATCTGACTATTTATTATATCGGTAAAGCACAGTGTAAGTCTTTTTTGTTGCAGATTGAAATTGTCTCTGAGCCTACTGCATTAGAATCTGGGGCCATAGAAAGTTTCATACGGATCGGACGATTATGTGCTATAGCTTCCATATAATATACGATATAACTTTCGTGTTTTTGAGAGTTGAAGCTAAAAAGTTTCACGAAACCGAAATCCTTCATAAAAATGTTTTTGAAAAAAAGTCAGAGAATAGAATAATAGAAAATAATAAAATTGGAGGTTCTATAATAGCTTTGAATACATTTTCGAAAGCTATGATAACTGGTAAAAAGCATTATATAATTTAATTTGGTGTTTATGCATGTCGAAAATGATATACACTAACACAATTTTTGGTATGATTAATACGAAGCTGAAAAAGGAAACCCAACTCTAAGGCCATATAACCTTTAGCTTTCCCTGAAGCTAGCTGTCCTTTCATGTTTTTAAATATAAGTTTTTTATGATTCATTGATAAATAATATATTTTATTTCTGTTTAATGTATTTTCATTTCAGATGTATTATGTTATTAAAAATGGCAATGAGACCTGAAATTTGGCCCCAACCTTTTGATATAAAACTGAACTGGCTTGATAAAGTACTCGCATCGGTAGAAACACCTCATCACAATTTAAATAACATATGTACTGGAATAGACTTTTTGACATTTTTAACTACTATATTAAGTTCGGAACAGTTAGTGTTAATAATGCGACCAGTTCAACGTGGCCTATCATTATGCATTATACACCAAAATACTCGTATTGTTCGATTAATGCATATTTTTCTTACACGATTAATGGGAGTTTTTCCTCCAGATGCGCAACATAAACACGATGATCTTGATGTCTTATACAGCGCTATAAGTAAAATGATTACCGACAACTTAACACTCTTTGAACAAAGAACCCAACCAAACGCTTCATCATTGTTCGGTACTTTAATGATATTGAAGGCTTGTAGCACAAACAATCCCACCTATATCGACCGAATTTTAGTACAATTTATAAGAGTTTTAAATAAGATCACAAAAGATCACATCAATAGCATTGGTGCCAGTAATGTCATTTCTCAACAAGCTGATTCGAATTCGTTAGCGTTGGAACTCTTGGTACTATCATTGGAGTTAATTAAAAATCGAATTTTCATAATGAGTGTAGAAATCAGAAAACTTTTTATGGGCACTATTTTGGTTAGCCTTATCGAAAAAAGTTCCGAAGTCAAAGTTATAAAATGCGTTATTAAAATGTTGGATGATTGGATTAAAATGAAAGAATCGAATATTGTTTCACATGTGCCATCTATACGAGAAAAGTCTGCATTATTAGTAAAGCTAATGCAAAATGTTGAAAAGAAATTTTCCGATGATAATGAACTTAACGTACAGTTTTTAGAAATAATTAATTTTATATACAGAGACGAAGTTTTAAAACAAACTGAACTAACAACAAAACTTGAAGGTGCATTTCTGAATGGATTGCGTTTTCAAAATCCTCATATTCGATCGAAATTTTTTGAAATATTAGATGCATCCATGAGACGCAGGCTTCATGATAGATTATTATATATTATTTGCTCTCAAGCGTGGGATACAATTGGATCTCATTATTGGATAAAACAATGCATTGAACTTCTTATTTTAACAGCCAATACAATGTCGCAAATTCAATGTTCAAATGAAGCATTTAAAATACCCAGTATAACTTCAGTTATTCCTGCTAATTCAACTGAAGCGCAAGGAAATTCATTTGTATCATTTTTATCATCTCAATCGGAGTCTTTCGATATTGTTCAAAGTGTTGATGATAAAGATGATGTTTTCGACATCGATTTAAAACTTGAGTTTACTGCTGACCGACAAGAAGATAGCCAACAAATTTTGCCGACAAGACGTGAAACTTTAGTAGAGCTAATTTATAAACAAGCTGAATTTTTAGAAGCTAACCGTAACATAAGGACAGATCAGATGCTTGTCGCCACTTCTCAACTGTGCCACGTCGATAGTCAATTAGCGCAAAGTATTTGGTTGTCTTTATTTCCTCGAATATGGAATATCTTCACAGAAGATCAAAGATATAACATTACAAAGGAAATTATACCATTTCTTTCATCAGGCACTAATGTAAATCAAAAAGACTGTTTCCCAAGTACACTAAATACTTTTGTTGAGAGTTTGACGAAATGTGTACCACCCATTTATATTCCACCAAATATACTGTCGTACTTGGGTAAATCTCATAATTTATGGCACAGGGCCATATTAGTATTAGAAGACATGGCAGTAAATCAATCAAAGAAAAATAAAGACAACAATGAAGACATAGATAGCAAATGTACAGAAGTGGAAATAGACCACTCAAGTAATATATTTGATGCACTTTCAAATATGTATTCAGCCATGCATGAAGAAGACTTATGGGCAGGTCTTTGGCTAAAATTTGCACACTATCCGGAGACAAATATTGCAGTTTCTTATGAACAAATGGGATTTTTTGAAGAAGCTCAAGGTGCTTATGATTTGGCAATGACAAAATTTAAACAAGATTTAAATAACGGCCTAGTTAATATGAATTTTAATAGTGAGTTGTTATTATGGGAAAATCATTGGATGCGTTGTGCTAAAGAATTAAATCAGTGGGACATTTTATTGGACTACGCTCAAACTAATAAAGATAAAAATATGTTTCTTGTACTGGAGAGTTCATGGCGCGTACCTGATTGGAATTTAATGAAAACTGCTTTAGCAAAAACGGAGCAATGCTATTTGAAGCATTATGGCTTTAAGCTTAATCTTTACAAAGGATATTTATCCATTCTTCACCCAGATGATAGGCAAACTGGAAGTGTAGAGCGATATGTGGAGATTGCATCGAGTTTGTGTATTCGGGAGTGGCGCCGATTGCCACACATTGTTTCTCATATTCATTTGCCATATCTTCAAGCTTCACAACAAATTATGGAGCTTCATGAAGCAAGTCAAATACACCAAGGTCTTACCCAATCACGTAATAATTCCTTGCATGATATGAAAGCTATCGTAAAAACTTGGCGAAATCGGCTTCCAATCATTTCTGACGACTTGTCACATTGGAGCGATATATTTACCTGGCGTCAACACCACTACCAAATTATAACGCAACACCTTGAACAGCAATCTGATCAAGGAAGCACAATGTTAGGAGTGCATGCATCTGCACAAGCAATTATTTCTTTTGGAAAAATAGCTAGGAAGCACAACTTAACTGGTGTTTGCCAAGAAACTTTATCCAGGATATATACAATTCCTTCGGTACCCATTGTGGATTGCTTTCAGGTAAATAATTGAAATAATGAAAGATTTTCTCCTAATACTTAGTTTGAAATTTATTCATAAGGCTTAGACTATTGTGACAGAAATGCTTTGTGGTTTTATTTTTATACGCTAGAAGGATGTTTATGTTCCCATATACTAGCGCGATAAAAGTATAGAATTATTCTCATTTGCAGTTATCCCTTACCAACATACGTACATACAGAATTATATAATTTTTTTGATATGGAAAGCATTCGTCACCATCGCTCGGTTTGCATGTTTTTTTCTATCAATTTTTTTTAACGCATTTAATTTAATTTAATTAATTACTGTGATGTTGACTTTTGTACAGAGAAAAACGAAAAAAAAACGAGGTTAATCACCAGGTATAACAACATTTTTACTGTGTACACGCCTATCTCCAGCCCATTTCTTTGCTGGGCTGGAGCATCTTTGCGCTTCAGTCGGCTTTGAGTGCAGAATCGCGTTAGCGACTTCACGAGAGCATTTTCGTGTGCTGCAAGCTTTGCTTGGTGTTTATTTTTTTAATCTGGATTTCCTCGTTGACAAGATTTATGTGGAGGTCTCTGTGGATGCTTTCGCTGCGTAGGTACCATGGTGCCCCAGTGAGAGTTCGCAAAATTGTTGACTGAGCTCGCTGTATAATTTCAATGTTGGTTTTTGTAGCGTTTCCCCATAGTTCACAGCCGTATGAGTACTTTGTATTCCAGACTAAGGGGGGAGTTGCAGTTTATAAGCCAGTGAAGATTGGCTGCTTAAGCTTCATATGAGTTCTCTTCGATTCTATATGTCGCTGCCAAGTGAGGCGTCTATCTAGATGAACGCCGAGATACGTTACTACGTCTGCTTGTGAGATGCGCCAGTCCGCAAACCTTCTATCCACTATTTTAAGATGACAGGCAATTTGATCTGTAGCCTTTGCTGGGCATCTAGATCGGCAAAGTATTGAGTTGTTGTGAACAAATGTAGGGGTTGTGAGCTTATAGTTTGTAGGCATGTCTGCTCTGTATAGTACGTAAAGAACGGGGCCCAGCACACTACCTTGGGGGACTCCAGCATTGATAACGCGGTCATGTGAAGTCGAACTGTTACACCTGGTTGAGAACACTGTTTTAAAGAGAAAAGATTCGAGCATTTTGTGTGTGTTTTGGGGAAGCAGTTTCATTATCTTGTGCATTAGTCCTTTCAACCAGACTCGGTCAAATGCTTGTGCAACATCTAAGAATATCGCTGAGCAGTATTTCCGGTGCGAAAGCGGTACGAATTTCGTTTCTGATGCGATTGACCTTGTAGTCACCGCCCGCTATGAATCGCTCACCGAGTTAGTTGAAAAATTCAATGAATTGGTCCTCAGAAACTACAAAACGGGGTGGGCAGTAGACTGCGGTCAGGGTGACGTGGCCGCT
Source organism: Drosophila merina (assembly GCA_035047645.1). Lineage (NCBI taxonomy): Eukaryota > Metazoa > Arthropoda > Insecta > Diptera > Drosophilidae > Drosophila > Drosophila merina. The sequence goes on along the minus strand of JAWNPH010000089.1, from coordinate 20,382,420 downwards.
GCTGGATTGCATGCTTATGAAAGTGTCCTTTTTCTGTTAGGTAGTCTGTTGTAAAGGTTTGATGCCACTTCTGATAATTATACCAGTGCGGCCATGGGCTTTGCCCTCCGGATGGTTTGTGGCGTAGAATAGGTCTCCTGAAATATTGAAGTTATTTTTTGTTCTTCCCGAGTAGCAGTCGTTTTTTGTATTATCGAATTCACAAATTTAATTCCCGATTTTTAGGCACTAGCGAAGGAAACGCTAGGGCTGATACGATGTGTAGGAGGGGGTGCCGTGTAAGACAGGCCCGATTGTGGGGGAGTGTGCCTGATGTGGGTGGTCTGAGCGCATATTGATTCTCCGCGTTTGTTAAGGCGGCTCTTTAGTTCCTTGTAAACTATACAGCCACGCCAGTTAGCTGTGTGATATCACCGCAGTTGCTGCACATTTTTGTAGAGATGTCTTTCTGGTTCTTGTGACAGTTCGCTGTGCTATGAGCTTCACTACAAACTTTACAAATAGATGTCAGCGTACAGTAAGCCTTTGTGTGGCCATATTCTTGGCAGTAAGTGCACTGCACTGGGGAATTGCGCTTGTGTGGCTATTCCACTGTGATACGCCGATGCAGTAGGAGCTTGCAGACTGGGTGAACTTCATTTTTTTCAGTGTCTGGCTCTCTGTCTTCAACTTGATTTTGAACCGTGGTCGTGGTTCCTTATTTTTGTTTAATATGTTCATGACCATTTTTGCATTAAAATTCTTGTCCTTAAGCGCTTCTACGATTTCAGTGGTCGAAACAGCTGCCTCAATACCTTTGAGAACCACTTGTAGGCCCCTGGCGCTTTTTAGTTGATATGTGTAAAAGTTTTTTCCTGCTTCATATAAGAATTTGGTTAGTAGACGATGGCTATCCTCGGTTTTAGTTTGAACCTTTGTTTCATTTATGTTACCTTTTCTTAAGGGAATTACGTAGAATGAGCTTTCTCCTATTAGTGCGGCTATTTTGTTCACAAACGCGCTTGAGTTTTTGTCGCGAATGTATATTGGAGGAGGCTTAACCTTCTTATATTCCTCTTTAGGTGACTTTCCCGGTTGTATACTTTCACCAGTACATTTTTCCAGCAGCTGAAATCTGTTGCTGTTTGATGGCGTTTTTTTTTTGTAAGCATATTATTATTGTCGCGTGTAGTTTTTGACTTGTTTTCTGTTTATTGATTATTGTACTTTTGTACATTCCAGTCTGTATGATCGTCCCGGCGTTCTTGTTTACTTTTTGATTTGTTGATGATGCAGCAGAAACGCTAAGTTGTGTTTTTGTTTTGATCGGTTCAGTGAGAGAGAAAACTTGCGTCGACGTAATTGAGCGAGCTGACGATGCCGTTCAAGTTGTAGTTGTGATTGTACTTGGAGTAGTTGTTATTATCACTGTACTGGTCACCGTAGGTAGGCGTAGAGAGATTTTACTTGTCGCCGTGATTGACCGCTCTCTGTCTTCAGGTGTCACGGAGATGTAAGATAAGTACGCGTTGTTTCGTTGCAATTAGTGCTGGAGTTGAGAGCTCGAAGCTCCGGAGACCCACTTCTACTTGCTCAAGTTGTCGCTGAGCGCCAATTCAAGCACAGAATATGTATTCGAGCGAGGGTTTATCGCACGGAGCATCTCTTTCGATTTTTTCTTTATTAATAACCATTCACTTCACTAAAATCAACCGATTTTATACGGGACTCGATGAAAACACGCCTTTATGCATCAGCACACGAATGGTATATCTGAATGGTATAAAAAAAAAATAAAAAAATAAATAAGTATATATTATGTATATTTTTTTCATTAAATATTTTTAGAAAATTCGACAACAAGTGAAATGCTACCTTCAAATGCCATCTACATCTGGAAGAAATGAGATTAACGAAGCCTTGGAAGTAATAGAGTCCACCAATTTAAAGTATTTTACTGGTGAAATGAACTCAGAATTTTATGCATTGAAGGGTCTCTTATTGTCGCAAATTGGACGAGCTGAAGAAGCCGGAAAATCTTTTAGTGCAGCCGTGCAGCTCCATGACGGTCTTACTAAAGCTTGGGCTATGTGGGGAGATTACATGGAACAAATGTTTTTAAAAGAAAAGCAAATACCATTAGCTACAAATGCATTAATATGTTATTTGCATGCATGTCGCAATCAGAATGAGAGCAAAACCAGAAAATATATTGCCAAAGTTTTATGGTTTTTGTCATATGATAATCAAACGAACATACTAATAGGCACTTTAGAGAAATATGTGTCTGCAATTCAACCGTCTTACTGGTTACCATGGATTCCTCAATTATTATGTTGCTTGGAACAATTTGATGGTGATGTAATATTAAATCTTTTGAGTCAAGTAAGTAACAAATAATTCTTTTTAATTCTTTAATATTTTGGTATTTATTTAAAAACAAATATAAGAATAGAATCAAGTTTATTCAGGTAGATGCAAGAAAAATATGTATAAAACGGAGACCTCGAATAAAATTAATTTAATTTTTAATATTTTATATTTATAAAAGTTTTTTATGATACAAAAAATTTATCTAAATGTATACAAGTATACTAAAGAGAAGAAAGCGTTGCCAATCCCATGAGGTATTTCTGATCAACATGAACATTCGAGTCGATCTATCCATGTCCGTCTGGATCGCATTACTTTTCGGTCGGGATAAAGAAGTTGAAAAATGGCTGAAATAAGTGTATCGAGCTAAAAAGGGTTACATTGAATAGAACAGTAAAATAACAATAATTTTTTTTACTTTCAAGGAGGTTGTTTTTCACCCCAACTAGTAGTAAAGAAGCTCGCCCATGAACGTCCTCTTCTATTTGAAGTTCCATACCAGGAAAAAAAATGTTGTCGTCCCTTCCGATTCTGAAGCTTCTATCTTCGAAAAGAAAGTTTATGGGTGCCTAAAATAGAAATTGTAAAAAAATAAAAAAAATTAATGGCGGTAGGAGAGCGATAGATAGCTATGTCCGTCTATGCGTCTGTTTTCCTGTGTGTCCTTCAGTCTGTCTGTATAAACCCGTAAATCTCAGAGATCTATTTAAAGACATAATATTAGGCAAGTAGACTCCTGTCTAGTAAGTAGACAAAGTAATACTAGATCAGCATATATTGCACTTGGGGTGCGTGTTTACCCCAAGTGCAATCGGTCATTAACATTCCCATGCCCGATCAGACATAAACATAAGCGTCCACTGGCACGTCCCCATAATTAACCAGACGAAACACAAGTTTTGGGCCCAAAAAAGCAATTCTTAAAATCAAAATTCTAGGACTCATATTGCGTCATCTAGAAATATCGGCACCAAAGAAAGCCATAAACATTTTGGAGACAAGGGAAACCCCTGAAACTCCCGAACTTTATTAACTTAAATTTCTGCTGTTCAATCCATCCTTTAACGATTTCCGTCTGTTAAAATGTTAATTCCGCTTCTTTTTAGGGGCATTTAACAATAGAATCGCGAAGAACTTTTAAATAATGTTCTTTTTTTTCAATTCCATCAATTTTCGTCAATGGACCCAGAATCCACCACGTAAAACACCCCCTTGCCACAACACTGCCCTCACGTAAAACACCCCCTTGCCACAACACTGCCCCACCAGTTTCCTGGATGTGGCGCCTCTGCAGGAACTCTCCGGCTTTTTCCAGCAATACTGATTTCGGTCCGACATCTGAACTATAGTGAACTACAGTATAGTAGATAGAGAAACTAGATTGAGTTCCTCAAAAGAAGTGAATGATGGACAGACTCAAATTCTGGGCTGAAGTCAGTTTAGATGACATCTGTTTCAAGCCCATTTTGAAAGTCATCCAAAATAAAGGTAAAGGTATAGAACCATGCCCACCGATGCATAGGACATCCAATATATAAAGTCAATTATGATTTTCATATATGTACGATACCAGGTAGCTTTGGAAGTTTTTAGTGGCCGCGAGTTAAAAAGATCCTCAATCGATTCAATTATAATTTTTAAGTATTTTAGAATAGCTAACTGAACCCAAATATAGAGATATCATTTTTTTGTTATTTTACATTTTTGTTAGTTTATTTTTTATTCAACAACACAAAACTAATGAGTAAAATTTGGTGTTTACACATATTTTGATTTACTTTTTCCTGAAAATCGCCAAAGTGCCCTTCGACGAGTAGCACGTACATTGCAGATATGAATAAGGTCTATGATAAGGAATCGATGGGCGGGGTTTTGAGGCTCTACGCGGCAGACGCTAGCACTTTCCGCAGCATAATCAGATGGCTCTAAACCGAAAAGCCCGAGTTCCACTGCTTTCAGCTGAAGGAGGACAGACCATAGAGGGGTTGTGTTAAAGTGGTACGCTTAAGAACGCTTCATCGCTAGATTACTAAAAAACTAAAAGTCTCGAACACAAGGTGCTAGACGTACATACGCTGAAAAGGCGTAATGACGCAGTCGACAACACGGACAACATTCTGCAGTTCTTAAATGAAAACATGGAAGCAGATGGATCAAATGAGGATTATGCTACAACAGCAGGGGCATATGCTACTACAGAACGTGCAGGTTCTCAATCTGCTCACTCCGATACAAGCGCAGCTAGCTCCAAAATGGTGCCGCTGCGCATCTTAGTGTGAAACGCCGATGGCGTCTCCACGAAGTTGCCCGAAGTTGAATGCCGTGTGCGGCGTTACGAAATTTATGTCTTGCTGATTAACGACACACATTGTTAAAACGCAGTAAAATCCAAGTTATATGGATACGATGCCAACGACCCGAGTGAGGGAAACGCCAAAAAAAGTTCTACGGTTTTAATCTAGTCAGGTACATTTTCCTCTCCCACCAGTAGCCACCACTGCAGAGAAGAGGCGCTTTTGCTCTAGATGGGTAAGGTCCTTCCACCCGCTGGACAAAGCAGATTGGTACAGGGTGAAGGGTATCCTCCATCTCGCTTTGAATTAACATAAAGCAGCATGGTTTGACGAAATGCTAGCCAATACTGGGACTGAAGCCGATGCGACGCACTCGCTCTGGAAGGCCCCACGCGCTACCAAAAGACCTTGCTTAAAGAAACAATATTGGTAAATAGCAAAAAATAACGGGGCATGGTGCCGGTTTGGAGCAAGCGGAAGCTTTTGCCGCGAACCTGGTTGAACGGTTCCAAACTTTGATGTGAAATGTGTTTACGAGACTTATTGCCCGGTTGGTCAGGCTTATGGAAGCCTAGGGAATCATGCCAAAACACCATTTGGGTGGTCGGGAAAATTTTAACGACCTTCAAAAACAATGACTACTCCAACGCTCTCCTCCTATATGTCCGCGAAGCGCTCATTCGTGTGTTGCATTCCGACCTCCTCATGAAAATCAAACATACGCTGGTTGCGCCTTACTTCTGTCTTTTGACATCGTACCTCGAGAATAGGCGATTTGCGTTCGGTTCTACTCGACTCGACCCTGAGTATGATGCGTCAACTGGAGTACCCCATGGTAGCGTCTTAGGCCCACAACTACGAGGGCGGGTCAATAAGTCCGTGACTATTTGAATGAAACACAGGTTTTTAGATCAAAAGTTTTTTTGTTTTTCAACGTAGTCTCCTTTGAGCTCTATACACTTAGCCCAACGTTTCTCCAATTTTTTTATCCCTTCCAAAAAATATGATTTGTCGAGGTTTTCAAAATAGGCATTTGTTTGTAAGATGACTTCGTCATTGGAGGCAAATCTCTTTCCGCCGAGCCATTTCTTCAAGTTTGGGAACAAGAAATAGTCACACGGGGCTAGATCGGGTAAATAGGCCGGATGAGGGAGCAATTCGTAGCCCATTTCATGGACTTTTGCCATGGAAACTGCACATGTGTGCACCCGTACATTTTCCTGGTGGAAAAGAACTTTTTTCTTGGCCAAGTTCGGTCGCTTTTTTTTCAATGCCTCATCGAATCGACCCAATAAGTTGCTGTAATATTCACCATTGATTGTTTTTCCTTTTTGAAGGTAGTCAATGTGGATAATACCGCGTGCATCCCAAAAAACAGTCGCCATGACTTTATTGGCTGACAAACCCACCTTTGCCTTCTTTGGCGCCGATTCACCCCGAGAAACCCACTGTTTTGACTGCTGTTTGGTCTCCGGTGTGTTGTAGTGGATCCACGTTTCGTCCACGGTTACGAAACGGCGCAAAAACTCGTTCGTATTGCGATTGAACAACCCTAAACATTCCTGCGAAATTGTCACACGGTTGCATTTGTGGTCGATTGTGAGCACACGCGGCACCCATCTTGCGGAAAGCTTTCTCATACCTAAAAGATCATTCAAAATTGAAACCACTGAGCCATGTGAAATGCCTACGGCTTCCACAATCTCTCTCACTTTTAATCGCCGATCGGCTAAAACCATATCGTGGATTTTTTCAATTGTTTCTGATGTGGAAACCTCAACTGGGCGTCCAGAACGTTCGGCATCTTCCGTGCTTGTACGGCCACATCGGAATTCAGTAAACCACTTTTTTACCATGGAAATGGATGGTGCAGAGTCTCCATAATATTTATCAAGCTTGGCCTTGGTTAGCGTAATGGATTTTTTCCTCAAAAAATAATGCTTAATGAGCACACGAAATTCACTTTTTTTCATTTTCTTCTCAGTCAACGCGGTAGTCTGATATTAACGGCTGTCAAAAACAAACTAAATGTCACAGCTTGTTCAATTTTTGACAAGAGTCAACTGACAGATGACTGTTGACGGGAGCAGTGTTACCATTTCAATTAAGAGGCGGGAAATTCAAAAAGTCACGGACATATTGACCCGCCCTCGTATAATGCCTGTATAGCCACGACATGCCGCGACCGGTTGACAGCCCTTACGGAACGTCAATGTGGCCAAATTTGCCGACGACGTGTGTATAACATACAAGTCCCGATGTGAACAAGATGCTGCCAACGGGGTCCAGGACTACGCAACCAGATTTGCCGACTGGGCTACGAAGTGGATCGTAGGATGAAATGGGAAAAAGTCTAATAACGTTTGCTACAAGCTAAAACGGAGAACGCCACTAGCAGTGTTCATCGATGACTCTCCAGTAGAACAGGCTTACTCAGTCAAATACCTTGAAGTCATTCTTGACAGTCGGCTCACGTTCTCCAATCAAGTGAGTGCGATGAGAATACGCATACGTCTCACCAGATCCCGTCACCATGAGGCTCAACAGACGACTACCCAGAGACCTAATCCACCGGCATCCCTTAAGTCGCCCAGCGATAAAATGAGAGTGCAGCGATATACTCATCCATTGTTTTTTTTGTTACTTTATTTTTAATTTTTGTTATAATTGTTACTGCTAAGTCCACATAGCCGGCGAGCCCTTGGGCAGAATGAACAGGTACAAAGAACGCAAAGGGGTTCATAGGATACCCTGTATACCTTAATAAATAGTATATAAAAAAAACCATTTTTCCTTAAAAGGTTAAACATTTTCACAAAAGTATCCTACATATGGCTAAAACTGTATGATTTATACTTTTTCCAACAGTTGATTATTAAATTAGTTGCATCGAAGACTGTATACTGAAATTGTATCAAAACTATGGCGTCGTTTTCAGTAAAATGTTTTGCATAACTATGTGTAAACCAATTCGATATAAAATGACTACATACGATACTTTCCCTGTAAGATGAAGGAATTGAGGACAGATGATTGTATTATTACTTATTTGAATTTGAATATTTTACACATGAATAACATTAACATTATAAATTTATATGCAGATTGGACGCCTTTATCCGCAAGCGGTTTATTTTCCAATACGGACCTTATATTTGACTTTGAAAATCGAACAGCGTGAAAAACATAAATCAGCCGAACAAGCAGTTATAGCTGGAAAAATGTCGAGTTCAGTGAGTACTCCATAATTTAATTACCTTTAAAATCATTTATTAATGTTGCGCTATGTAACTGATAGTTGATAGCGCCCGCGTCCCTTCCGCTATAAACTAGACGTGTGGTTCTATTGAAGTTCAAATTAATTCTAAGGTATTAAAGCGGTGATATGTACACAGATAACGACGGCTGGGTGATGCACGGGGTCAGCGGCTGAAGGAACAGTCGAAAATAAGAGAACCGAAATCAAACTACCAGTAGCTCTTAAGAACATATTTGCACAGCACGGCTATGATAAGACGAACTGAACGCATACGAATCGCCATAGCTTTATCAGCCTACCAAATGCATTCCACGCTCACCATTACATGATCGTGGGGAAACTTGGAAGTTGGTAACATGCAAGCAAACGGTTTAGTGTTGCTATCTACCTGAAGGTAATGACCGGGTGCGAAACAAAAGCCTGGGATATAGTTGGGACCTGAAGATTGGGAAAAGAGAGAAAATAAACTAACCGATGAGCCGACAACCGGCCGGTGATAATTTTTTTTTACTTTGTTTTTATTTATTGAATCCTCTTGAATAAGAACTAACAATAAGTTTAAAAATCTGAGCTATTACAAATTTGTTCTAAACAGTTGTTTTATTTTTTCCAACTGTTCTGAGATTAAACGTCCCTAAACATTTCTTCGCTGGGTTGGTAGGTCTCTTCGTCGGAGACGGGAACGACTTCTGTACTGGGTTAGATTTCTCGCTAGGTGGTTGGGGTGCGAGGAAAGCTTGCTTTGATATATTTTCATAAGTTCTGTGATTGCATTGATGACTGGTGGAATATTTAAGTCTCTTTGGATGTTTTCGTTCCGAACGAGTGATGATTCTCAGAATCTTTGATTGTGCTCGCTGTATGATGTCAATATTGCTGTTGCTGGCGTTGCCCACCATAGGTCCAGATGGGTTTCAATACAGCATTATAGAGTAAGACCTTGTGGTCCGGGCTGAGCGGAGAGCCCGCGTTGATGAGCCAGTGTAAGTGGTTGGCTTTGAGTTTAAGATTTTAGCTTCAATGTGCCTGCGCCATGTGAGTCTTCTATCGAGGTGTACTCCTAGATACGTTACATTATCTGCTTTCGGGAGTGGTATGTTGTTCAACAAAAGTGGTGGGCAATCTTGTCTGTTTAGCGTAAATGTCACGTGCTTGCATTTATCCTCGTTTACTTTTATTCGCCAGTCATGGAGCCACTTCTCAGTGTCTATGAGGTGCAATGCCAGCTGTGCTGTAGCTTGGATTGGGGACCTTAAACGGCTAAAGATATTGTCGGCAAACGTGAACACTGTTAGGCATAAAGGTAGGTTAGGTATAAAGTAGGCCCAAGAACGCTGCCTTGGGGGACTCCAGCCATAATTTCGTGGTCAGTGGAAGTGGCAGTGTTGCACCGCACTGCAAACTTTCTGTCATATATGTATGACTTTAGAAGTTTGTGTGTGCTTTCGGGTAGAGCTGTTTTAACTTTAAACATTAGGCCGTCTAGCCAGACTTTGTCGAATGCTTGGGATACGTCTAGAAATACGGCTGTACAGTATTCTCGATTTTCAAATGCAGTTCTTATCTCCGCTGTTATTCGATTCACCTGTTCAATGGTTCCGTGGCTTTCGCGAAAGCCAAATTGATGGGCTGGGATTATATTGTGGGCTCTCAGGTGTGAATTCAGTCGGATTAGCAGTCATTTTTCGAATAGTTTCGATATACATCAGTATACGGCCGCTAGTGTGAGGTGAGTGTTGTCCTCCAGCTGTATATTGATAGATGTGGCCTGAAGATGAATTTGAAAAGTTTGGGAGTTTTGGGTGATAAATAAACTGAAATAATTCATATTTTTTTTTTACAATATAACATACCTCACGAGATACCTGCATCATTTAAAAATTTTATAATTTTTTTTTATTATATACTAGAGAAATATATACATAGTGAAATTTATACGTTGACGAATACTTTGAATGCGTTTTTCAAAGGCTGTTCCAAAACATACCTACCAATCTTTCTCTAATTTTGAACATACCAGTAAATTATAAATATATGTTCAGAGTATCCAATGACAAATTTTACTTTAATGAGTTCCGTTTAAAAACAGATCTTATTTATTAAATTTTCGTCTAACAAAATTTACAGCAAAATCTTAATGACAATTGTTTACTTATGTTTATGTATTATGAACTATGTAAATGTTCTCATCTGCTATGTTTTTATAAGCAATGCAAGAAAAACGCGTTGTTACTTATGTGCGCGTAATGGTGTCACCATACGAATGCGTTTACTTTGTCTTCAAGGAATCGGTCATAAAAATCATTATCCGATCGCTTTTACATTCTTTTAATCTTGTTTCTTATTATGTTCAATGCTTGAACATTCTGCCAAAGGCCACCAAAGTATAAACTCTAAATATATATTTTAATTCTAATTTTAAATAAATTTTCATTCGAATGTAATAATATTTAGTGGGCTATAGATCTATATCATAGAAAGATAATATCATATACTATAATTTTACAACTTAATAATTAAAAATTCCGATAAGGGCCACAAACATGTATTTCTTTTAAACTTAATCAATCTTCTTCGTGTAACGAAAATATTTCATTCAACAATTTTTTATAGCGAACGGTTGTGGTTTCTTTGTGCGCACTGCGTTTTGGACTTTTTTGTGCTAAAAAAATTCGGTTTTTTTTATATACATATCCGGTGTTTCGAGTTCAGTGCCCTAAGCAGATTATCGGCCAGTGAAATCGGATATGCTCTTACTTTGTCGCGAGAGCAGCATAACCGTTTATGCCAGGACGTCTTGCCGATCGATTAATGTAGCTTTAGGTTATTATGTTTATGGTTTATTAGAATGAGAGTTTATTTGAGACTAACTAATACATAAAATGATGCGTTACTCGTGACGCGCTTAAGAGAATAAACAAAAGAGAAAGATCAATTAGATCCCGTTACATTTAGTATAAGACATTCGCTTTGCACTCTTAATTCAGATTTCAACACTTCTTCTCAAAGACACATGCCTTTACAAGTTAACTTAAATATACATTTTTCTTCTAAACATAATTTTCAATTCAATTTAAACCTAACTGTTTAACAAAACCTTAAATATACATTTTTCTTCTAAAAATAATTTTCAATTCAATTTAAACCTAACTGTTTAACAAAACCTGTGTGCTTGATCTTATTTAAGTTTTTTGTTAAAATATCAGAAATCATATTTTCTGTTGAAACATACTTTATATCAATAACATTTTCCTTATATAATTGTCTTACAAAATGGTACTTAATATCAATATGTTTGCTTCGTGCATGAAACTTGGAGTCTTTTGCCAGACATTGTGCGCTTTGATTATCACTGTAGATAACAATCTTTGGAACCAATCCTATTCCTATCTCCTCCACCAGCTTTTTAATGTAAACTGCCTCTTTTGCTGCTGTTGAAAGCGCCACATACTCAGCTTCAGTTGAACTAAGTGCCACAATGGTCTGCTTTTTGGACTCCCATGAAATCGCCGCACCAGCCATGATGAATGCCCAACCAGTGAAGGATTTGCGATCTGTGCTATCGCCAGCCCAGTCTGCATCGACGAAACAATGGACATGTACACCTGTACGTTCGTAACATAGCTTCATGTCAGCTGTGCCCTTAAGGTACCTTAAGACACGCTTTGCAGCCACTTCGTGCTCCTTGTGAGGATCAGCATTTCTTTGTGCCAATTTAGCCACACTATGCATGATATCTGGTCTTGTCGTCATAGCCAAATAAATCAAAGAACCAATGAGTGATTGATACTTCTTCTGATCCACTTTTGTGCAGCTTTCATCCTCGCATTTAACTTAAAAGCCCGCCTCCAGAGGAATCGCGTTGGGTTTGCAGTCTTCCATACCATAGTCTTTTAGTAGACCAGCAATAAATTGTTTATGGCCTATAGTGACACTGCCAGTTTCGCCACTCCTCTCTATCTCCATGCCTAGGAAATGTTTCAGGTCTCCGCCATCTACAACATCAAACTCGTCTGATATTTGCTTCTTGATGCTAAGGAGGTCATCTTTTCTGGAACAAGCAAGAATTAAATCATCAACATATACCACAATAATGTTTAGGTTTTCCCCAATTTTCTTCGTGTATATGCAAGGCTCGCTGGGACAGGAAATGAATCCAATTTTGTTAAGAACTTCATCTAGCCTCCAGTTCCACTCGCGTCCACTCTGCTTTAGACCGTATAAGGACCTATGCAATCGCAGGACTCGATCTGGGTGTTTCGCGTCTACAAAACCTTCAGGTTGTCTCATGTAGACCTCATCTTTCAGTTCACTGTTTAGGTACGCTGCTGACACGTAGATTTGGTGCATAATCATGCCATGCTCGACAGCCAATGCAATCACTACCCTTATTGACGAGTAACGTGCCACCGGGGAAAAAGTTTCCAGGTAATTCACCCCATACTGCTGTCCGCAACCTTGGCGACTAACCTCGATTTGAGTCGATCAACTTTACCATTTTTGTCGCGTTTAATGGTAAACACCCACTTGCACCCGATTGCTTTCTGCGCTTCAGGAAGGTCCACTAAGCTCCAAGTGTTTGTAGCTCGCAAGTGATCAAACTCCTTCTGCATCGAGAATCTCCATTCAAAAGAATGTTCTCCAGTCAATGCCTCACGCATGTTTGTTGGTGCCACTATATTATTTCCGGCTATAACATTTAGCATATTGTACTCTTTTCGTGGACGGCCCACTGATTCTGTTCGGACTATCTTGGGGCGACCTGGGCCCCTCTTCTGCGATGTTTTTTGTTCTGTCCCAGACTCTTCGTCGTCATTACTGCCTTGAACATCCAACGACTGTTCATTGTTGTCAATATGATCTTCTCGGTGTCCAGCAGACTCATCCAATTCAATGATTACTTCGCCTGGAACTGATGCTCTATCATCCTCTATAAACACAACATCTCGGGCTATCACAATGCTTTGTTTTTCCGGGTTGTATAAACGATAAGCCTTAGAAGTTTGAGAATAGCCTACTAATATGTGCTCTTCTCCCTTTGGACGAAACTTCTTGCTATGTGTTTTGTTCAATACGATCGCTTTGCAACCAAACACACGTAGATGAGATACACTTGGCTTCTTTCCAAACCAGGCTTCAAATGGTGTTATATTAGCTAGTGTCGACGTCTCTGCTCTGTTCCGCAAGTATGCCGCTGTCATTATAGCCTCTCCCCAAAAACTCTCACCCACTCCAGCATGAGTTAACATACTGCGAGCCATTTCCAGGAGGGTTCTGTTAGCGAGTTCTGCAACTCCGTTTTGTTGAGGAGTATAGGGGACTGTTAGCTGTCTTTGTATGCCTTGCCTCACCAGGTATTCTTCAAACCTTCGGGAAACATATTCTCGACCGGTTTCACTACGGATCCTTTTTATCTTCTTTCCTGTTTGCTTCTCGACCAACGATTGGAACTCTTTAAATTTTTCAAACACCGCATCTTTAGTGTTTAACATGTAGACTGACATGTACCGTGTTTTGTCATCGATGAAAGTTGCAAAGAACCGTGCACCACCGTTTGATTTTGTGTTTATTGGACCACATATGTCCGTGTGTATAAGTCCTAACAATTCACTCTCGCGGCTTTCCGACGCGTTTGGAAACTGTTTTACACAAATTTTGCATTTGGCGCACGTTTCGCATACGACACCGTTCAAATCACACGAATTTATTTTCAAACTTTGTTAATCATTTTCTGCATACTATTCAAGTTCAAATGTCCAAACCGATTATGCCACTTAATCATTTCATACTTTTCTCCATTAATTGCAAACACTTTTTCTGATTTATTTTCAAATAAGAACAATTCATTTTTGCGTTTAGCAACTAGTAAAGTGTCTCCGTCAGTGTCTATTACTTTCGCTTCGTTCTTATTAAAAATCCCATTCAATCCTTTTGAAGTTGCCTTTTGCACCGAAATAAATTTACATTGCAAATTGTTTACGTACAATACATCAAGCAGTTTGGTCGTATTCTCTCCATAGCACAAATTCACTGTACCGCGCCCTTCGGCTTCTACGTAATTATCGCCTGCTAACATTATTTTTTCCTTGTGTTCACGCATTGATACAAACATTGTTTTTTCCGCACACCATGTACTTTTACTGTCTATTTCGTTTTTAACTGCACCGAAAACGCTTTTGGTTTATTCCCGTTTGAATTTCCTTCTTTTGCTTTGTTATGTTTTGCCAATTTTTCTTTCGATCTACAGTTTGCATCAATATGCCCGCGCTTTCCACATGACCAACATTCGACACCTTTTTCGATATTCCTTTTTGAGTATTGTCTTTCCGTACGCGAACATTTTCTGTTCCTTTCCGATCACCGTTTCGTTTGTCTTGCGCCTCTCTCCCTCTTCTAGAAGTTTAACCTTGAGAGCGGTCAGTCCCGCCAATGTGTCGCGCGTCTCTATGGCAACAACAAAATTTTCAAACGAGTCACACAAGCTCGAAAGCAAAATTATGACGAGCATTTCTTCTGGCACACTTTGTTCAATTTCTTGCGGCTTTTCTACCAATGCACTGAATTTATTTAAATGTTCCTCCACACTTTCCGTCTCACTCATTTTCATTTACAACAACTGCTTAAACAAATGTATGCGTCTCGCTGGACCGGATGGCATATGAATTTCACCAAGTTTTTTCCAAGCCTCCTTAGCAGTTACACAATGTCTCACATGATTAATTTGCGTCGGCTTTATACATAGCATACTTGCAAGTGCCTTTTCGTCTTTAGCATCGAAAGAGGCTTTTTGTTCTGCAGTGTCATTTTCATTTTTCATCAAACGGCCACTGACCACTGACCATAATTCGGCGTGTATCAGCACACCTTTCATTTGAATAGACCACACACTATAGTTTTCATTGTGCAGTTTCTCAATTGAGTATTGGGAACTCATTTTATATCAAGTCAATTTAATTTTTTTTCACAATATTAAACACGAGTCACACAAGTCTTTTCGACTATTATCAACAACTTTTCGCTGTTAAACTTTCCAAGAAATAATATGCCCCCGCTTCTCGGTGGCTTTAGATTTAGTTTTAATATAAAGCGCATTGCTTTTTATTGTTTAAAGGTTTAAGTTGTTAGATATTAGTATAGTTAGTAAGTTACGTGTAGCAATAATGGGTATGTCTATGTCTTCGGGCTTAAGCCATCGTTTAAGGGCTAGACTGGAGAATGTACCATCTACGTCTTTCTTTAAGTCTGGGTTTTCACAACCGATAAAATATCCGCACAAGATCCTTTTTGCATTCTATCCAATCTTTAGTTTGTGGCTGCTCGAGGGAGGTGAATTTAGAATATTCTGTCTTCAGAAGAATAAATGTCCACTACGAACCTATCGCGGCAATGCTCGGGTTTGGGCGTAATTTTCATTGGCACTTTTGGATTACGTTCTGTTTTTGCGAGGTTGTAAATTTGATTTTCATTTATTATGTTCTGAATGAGGAGTTGTCTATTTGGGAAATACTATGTTTCACCGATGTTTGTCGTTTTCTGAATTCCTGAATGTAATAGTTTTTCGTGTGTGTTAAAAGTAATTCTTTAAACTTTGAATAAGTGAAAATGTTTTTTAGTAAAATAAGAATTCGGAAAATTTTAGTATATTTTGAATTCATGGTTTTTTTTGTACGCGCTCCTAATCGTTTAAAGGTCTGCGTCGTTGTGTATTTATAAAGCTCTGTTTTTTTTTTAGCAAAAATGGTCAAGTAAATATTGTTTGGCTGTTTCTAGGGTCATGTTTTTGTAATGGGTTAGGTTTGATAAAAATTATGATATGTAATTCCTGTAATAGCATGTGAGTCCTAGGAATGATTTATTATCTTTAGGTTTATTTGGAAGTGGTTTAGTATGGCTCAAGAACAAATGGCATTCGAGTATATTCATATTTACCATACCTAATTAAAAAGCGGTCTTGGATATTGATTCTGGTCCCATTTCTGGATGCCTTTTGCGAGATCTATTGTTGTGAAGAATTACATTTACCTAGTTTTCCTAATATTTTGTCCAAATTCATTATAGGGTTGGGAGATTATTTTTTGTGATCTCATTTAATTTTCTGTAGTCGATTACAATGGGACATTTCTTTTGCCCGTAAGCATCTAATTCTTTGGGTACGACTCAAATGGGACTACAATACGGTGAATTACTTCTCGTATAATTCCCTGTTCTAGCATGTCTTTAATTTGTTGTTCTACCTCATTTTCGTAGGTTTGTGTGTAGACTTGATAGTATTTTTTTTCCTGATTAGTTAAAGTGAGTTTGTCGCCTACTTTATATTGGATGTCTTAGAATTATTAATAAGTTGGTTAAGTTACGTTTTGCTTCTGTATTAAAATGGTCTGGTCGGTTTCTTTAAGTGTTTCTAGAAATGTGGGGTCTTGTGGAAATAAAGAAGCTACTTGAACATGGATTTGTTCCGTAAAGTTGTTAGTATTAATTATTTTGTAACCCAGATGGCACTTGGCAAAATCACCTCAGGACAGAGCTGAAGCGTTTGCCAGAATCCTGGAGGAAAGACTCCAGCCGTTCGAGACAGCATCGCCAAGACGAGTACAACTGGTTGCTAAATCCCTAGAAGCCCCATTGCAGATGGCTCTTCCTGTAAAGCCTATTAAACTCACGGAATTGGAAGATGATATCAAATCCCTTCGCAAAAACAAGGCTCCTGGTGAGGATCACATCGACAACCGCTCCATTAAGCTGATGCCCCACAGAGCTTTGTTATTCCTTGTACTGAATTTCAACTCTGCTCTTCGTCTGGGACACTTCCCAAACGCCTGGAAGAAAGCGAATATCATTATGCTCCATTAAAGTGGGAAGCCAGCAGAGGAATTAGACTCCTATCGCCCAATAAGCTTGCTTCCAGCATTTGGCAAATTACTTGAGAGGTGCATCCTGAGAAGATTGCTCGAGTCCCGAAAGGTCCAGAAAGCTATTCCAAAGTTTCAGTTTGAACAGCTACACCGCGTAGTGAACTTTGTACTGCAAGTTTTCCATGGAAAGGAGTACGACGTTGGAGCTTTTCTGGACATCCAGCAGGCTTTCGACAGAGTGTGGAATGAAGGACTTCTGCACAAGCTTAAAGACTACTAAATCCTCAGCTCTTTTTGATAATAAAAAGCTTCCTCCACGAGCGATCCTTTAAAGTAGTACAGGACGGACTGTCCTCCCAAACAAAAAGAGTCCGAGCATGTGTACCCCAGGAAAGTGTGTTAGGTCCAACACTATATAGCCTGTATACGCACGACATGCCTTCAGCTGACAACATGTCGCTTACAGATCCCAATGACCTGCTAGTTGGCATCTTTGCTGATGACACTGCAGTCCTGGCCAGAGATACTTGCGTCTATACAGCCACTGATATGGTTCAGCTTTATCTAAAAAAAATTGAGAACTGTCAATCCGGAAAAGTGTGTTTCCGTGACGTACACCCTGAGAAAAGACACGTGACCAGGTGTATTTCTGCATGGAGAGCTCCTCACACAATCGAACGCCCACAAATACCTCGGTGTCACTCTGGATAAGCGACTTACATTTCAACGCCATGTAACGGATGTAATTTGGCGGCTCAAAACAAAGGCGAACAGCATGGCTTGGCTCCTTAGGCCTGGAAACAAACTTTCAATTTCCAAGAAGGCCAAAAATTATAAGGTTGTTCTATGTATTCTTTCCCTTTTGATAGTTAATAACTGTTTTAGCTTTGGACAATAACTTTCAAGCGTTCAATTAGCATGTCATACTGATCTTGATTAGAAACTCTTGAGCAATAGGGAAATAGTTGTTTCGTGGTAGGTCTGTAATTTAATTTATAATTAGTGGGCCTTTACTAGTTTGGATCAAATGATTAGTTTGTTAGATGGGTGTTTCGAAGATATACAATTCTACAATTCAATGATTGTAGAGCCAGTGTCATCCCGCTATTGATATGTCTAGCTACTAGCCGAAAATTTTCTGCTTTTTCGTTGTCGTTAAGTTTTTCTTCATATATCGTGTTTGAATTGGAATTGGAACTTATTGAATTGTTTCAGGGGTGTAGGACATGGTAGTGGTAGTGATCGGGCCAAAAGTGAGGATAGTCACGGTAATAAGGAGTGGTCTAGTAATTGGGTAATAAGGCGTAATGGCTTTATGGGTATTTAGGTTGACGTGATGCTCCTTCTTGATACCATGATTCGTTTACACTCATTTTCAACTGTCCACTATCTGATGGTCTCTGTCTTTTAACAGGGTTATTGGGGGACACGTTTCCTTTTGGTGGATAAATATTTGGTACGCCTGTTATGTTCGCATGTATTGTTTCGGTTGAATGGGTGGTTTGTTTTGGGTGGTAGCGTAATAGGTGTGCTAGGTTGTGGGTGAGCTTGGCTATGTTGATACGGGAGCCTTGGATTGGGGTTAATTCTGGGTATATGAGATGTAATGTAAGAGGTGACTGGTAAATGTTGTTGTAAAATGGTTGAAAGGTGGTTCACTAATTCTAATTTGATCAATAGTATTTGCCGTCTTTTCTCGGCTTCCTTTTAAAACGTTTCCTCCGGAAATCTGGCAATAGCTGATAATTTGGTGCTTGTAGTTCAATATCAGTTGAGTCCTAAGTTCCGTCCGGCTCGTAAAGTTGGTTACCCCAAGGGTGCGGATGACATAGCCACTGATGTTTCGTTTGATGTGTCCGAAAGTGGCGAGTTTTTGTCGTTCGTCCGTAGTTTGGTACAATGCCAAAATGAAATCGTTGCGGCGGATGAACGTATACAACGTGTTCGGAGTACCATTGTTAGTTTGGCATGTACAGTTTGTCAAGAAACTGTTTACACTGAAAATAAATGGTATTTTCTGACTTTAAATGCAAAATTAAAATCCTTTTATCAAAATTCATGCTTTTTTCATTTATTCATATATATTTGTTAATATCTTTTTTATCATAAATATAAATTCAATTCCTAGAAATTTTAAAATCCAATTTGATATCCAGCGCCCAGAAATTTGAATGTTATACCAATAATAAGTCTAATTTCGAATTTTATCAAGACAGTACCTCATAGATCTGACACCTCATAGAAAATTTTTTGGTCACCCAAAAAAAAGTGGGAACAAGTGAGAAAAGTTATCTTCGGCTTGCCGAAGATGGTATACCCTTGAAAACAAAAAGTTTTCCATACAAAGACTTTTTTTTTCATATCGGTCGTTTGTATGGCAGCTATATGATATAGTAGTCCGATCCGGACCAAACTTCCACAAATCATGTATGCCTATGTCAAATAGATAAATATTGAATTAGTTTACAATAGCTTGGATAACAAAAAAGATTTCCATACAAAGACTTGTTTTCATATCGGTCGTTTGTATGGCAGCTATATGATATAGTGATCTGATCTGGATCAAACTTTCACAAATCATGTATGGCTATGTCAAATGGATAAATGTTGAATTCGGTTGCAACAGCTTGGAAAACAAAAAAGTTTTCCATACAAAGACTTGTTTTCATATCGGTCGTTTATATGGCAGCTATATGATGTAGTGGTCCGATCCGACCGATTCTTAAACTTGATCTGCGTGCAACAAAAATAATGATCTGGTAAAAATTTCAAAACGCTAGTTTAAAACTACTGTCTATTTTTTGCATAGAAACAGACGGACAGACGGACAGACGGACAGAGGGACAGACGGACAGACGGACATGGCTATATCGACTCGGCTGTTGATGCTGATCAAGAATATATATACTTTGTGGGGTCGGAGATGCTTCCTTTAATGCGTTACACATTTCTGGACAAAATTATAATACCCTTTTTCAAGGGTATAAAAAGGGCACCAAACAATCGAGCAGCCCTGACTAGAAAAGTGGCAAGAGATTCCAAAGGAATATGACCTACCAAAACTGATTAGATCGATGAAAAATATGTTAAAAATGGCAATGGAGGGTATACAATGTATTTAAATTATTAGTTTCTTATTATATTTTCTGATAAAATTTAAGTGTAATATCTCTTAGTGTAAGAGAGCTATTACACTTAAATTTTATCAGAAAAGATTTTTGTGTGATTGAAAGTGATTTGTGAAAACGTTTACTTGACAGTGTCAAAATGATGAAATATTTAATTTAGTTGTTTTTCTCGATGACTGTTTATAATGTTGTTATAATTTTTTTACATATTGATAAAAACATTAATAAATGGATATAAATAAAAAAAACATAAATTTTAATAAAAGGATTTTAATTTTGCATTTAAAGTCAGAAAATACGATTTATTTTCAGTGTGTGAACAGTTTTTTGACAAACTGTACCTGTATTTCGACCTGACTGATGTGCGAGTCGGATAGCGCTTTACTTTCTGGTGCTGCTACCGCCATCGTAATTTTGGTTTAAGCTTTTCAATTTATTTATTGTTTTCAGTTCTATTTGTTTTTTGTTATTTTTTAAGGTTTTTTTTACATTCACAATCTCTTCTCTGTTGCAAATACACCGTCGTGGCTTAAACTTTGAACTGTTAACCGATTTTACCCATCCGATTTACAAAAGTTTTTTAGCGGATGATAATTAAAGAATTGAATATTTTTGAAAAGAAAAAAATTATGCAAGGTAAAAAACAAAGCGTAGATATGTTTCTGACCTTCTTTCATTATTTTATCTTTTCTCTTAAATAACAAACTTGTTATTTTTTTTGTTAAATGGTAACTTATTCAAAATATATGTAAAACATTTTTGTGTTATTTATAAAGTATATTTAAAATATATTTTTATTTTTATATTTTTAGAATTTGGAAGCTTCAAGTTCTGGAAGACCAACCCATGGAAACCCATCTGTCAATCCTATTAAAGCGACACCTCCCATGTGGCGATGCTCGAAGGTTATGCAATTACAACGAGAAGTCCATCCAACAATTTTAAGTTCTTTAGAAGGAATAGTAGATCAAATGGTTTGGTTTCGGGAGAGTTGGACTGAGGAAGTTCTTCGACAGCTGCGTCAAGGCCTGATAAAATGCTACGCCATTGCGTTTGAAAATAAAAATACAGTAATCCAAGCCACTATAACGCCGCATACGTTACATTTTGTAAAAAAGCTTGGTTCCACATTTGGTATTGGAATAGAGAATGTGCCAGGATCTGTAACATCCTCAATTTCTAATTCTGCAGCTTCAGAATCTCTTGCACGGCGAGCCCAAGTTACATTTCAGGACCCAGTTTTTCAAAAAATGAAGGAACAGTTTACCAGTGACTTTGATTTCTCAAAGCCAGGAGCTATGAAATTACACAATTTAATTTCGAAATTAAAAACATGGATAAAAGTATTAGAAACGAAAGTTAAGAAATTACCAACATCATTTTTAATAGAAGACAAATGTAGATTTTTATCGAATTTTAGTCAAAAAACAGCTGAAGTGGAACTTCCTGGAGAATTGTTAATACCTTCGTCTTCTCATTACTATGTTAGAATCGCAAGATTCATGCCAAGAGTGGAAATTGTACAAAAAAATAATACAGCTGCGAGGCGGTTATATATAAGAGGTACAAATGGAAAAATATACCCTTATCTAGTCGTTTTAGATTCCGGTTTGGGGGATGCTCGCCGAGAAGAAAGAGTATTGCAATTGAAACGAATGTTGAACTATTATTTAGAAAAACAAAAGGAAACAAGCAGACGATTTTTAAACATAACCGTACCCCGGGTTGTGCCGATTTCTCCCCAAATGCGCTTGGCTGAAGACAACCCCAACAGCGCATCATTACTTAAGATTTTTAAAAAATGTTGCCAAAAAATGAATCTTGACTATGATAAACCAATAGTCAAATATTATGAAGGTCTTTCCGAAGTTCAGGCTATGGGAACCCAAACCACACATACAATATTAAGGGAAATATTTACTGAAATTCAAGGGACTATGGTACCAAAGACATTATTAAAAGTTTGGGCCTTAAAAACGTTTTTAGCAGCTACAGATTTCTGGCATTTCCGAAAAATCGTAAGTTAACTTTTAACTAAAAAATTATACATTTTCAATTATTAGTATTAGTGAAATTCCAATTTTATAGTCAACTTTCAACAAGAATTTTAAACAAATAATTTCACCCTAGTTTCAGTTTGGTTGAAAAGTTGGAAATGTCAATAATCCAATACATTCGTACATAATGTAATATTGCCAAGACCGGGATCCTGGATGCTAAAGTAGGTATCCAGGACTGGAGTAATACCAAACTGGACCAGAATTTTACAAAATATTCCTATTCTTTGACACAATCAAGGGGTGCAGATGGGCTTGGTCCCGCAGTCCATTGACTATTTTGAGAAATGATATTCATGGGGGATCACATAACCGTCACACAGTGACGGTTATTCGAGTTTAGTACGATCCCTTTTTCATTAATGTCGGCAATTATTTGGTTGCCCTTACACATTTTTTTGACGTTTCATGCCATCATCATCACGCTTGCTGCGGCACTCTAAATCTTCTCTAGTAAGTTCTACTGCTTCGTGATCACTTGGATGGGTTATGGAAAGTCTCGAATAATATCGTCGTGTCTCGTTATTCCTGCGTTCTCTGGTTGTGCTTTGGTGTTCCGAGCTTGCGTCGTTCGCGGGCACGGATTGGTTGATCCGTAGCTATACACCAGAAACTAGCCTGATGATTTTTCTAGTATCTAGTATGTTACACTGCGATACCAAAGGAGATTCTTGGTTAGAAGTAGCTTAGCTTGCTTAAGCTTAAATTATAAAAAATATTTATTGCCATCCCTGGGTACTTTTAATGGTTAGTCGCAAACAAACTTAATACCTAATAGCGTCTTGGAAGGTCATTTTATTATGTCAAGTAAAAAGTTCCTTCAGTTTTCTATTGATTTTTCAAAAGATGATAACTTTGTGCACATTTGGCCGATTTAAGTAAATATGTGGCTTTTTGTTTGTAAACTTGTTGCCAAGCGTAATCCTGTCGTCAATGACCAGTTCCGATAGAAAAACGAAGTTCCACCCGGTCAGAGATCCCCGTATGAGTTTAAGTTATTTTTGTGTCCTAGGACCCCAGCCACGCTGACTCTCGGCCCAGTTCGAGTGACACCTTAGTCCGTGCAGGGGTGAAATGGTTTGGGGGGAAAAGAAAGTGGGTATGTATTGTGCGAAGGAGAAAGTTTGTGAGACTTGCCCTAGCTGTCGGGAGCTGATTATTTGCGAGGCGGGACCCTCGCGGAGAAATATGCTAGCGACTTTTCGCTAATAATCACAAATGACCTGAATTCGCCTTCCGAATTTCCAATTGTGGCTAGGATAAGATAGGTTTTTAGCGAAAGATTAGATTTAGATTTAGCTAGATAGATTTTGGCGACCCAGATTGAAGAAGTGCACTATTGTTGTTGTTGTAGGATGAACCTACAATTTCGGTGTATAAATCAGAATTATATTTTCGTCGTTTTCTCAATTTTATGTAAAGTTATATACAAGGTCTGCACAAAAAGAATCTGCAATTTTTTATTTTTTCAAAAATTATTTATTTTTTCTTTTATTATCTATTTTTTTCCTTCAAAATAAGTTCCCTCGGATATAAGCACTAATGCCAACCATACAATCCTCAAAGCATTTAAAAATATAATTTTTTGTGATCTTGTCCAGCTTCGATGCCGTCTTTATTGTCCTTTAGTTTTGCCAACAGGAAAAAGTCGGGGGAATACGGTGGCTGTAGTATCCTTACTCTGTTGGTTTTGCCCAAAAATTCGGGAACAAGGATGTGTGATCAGAAGGGCGTTATTATGTTTTAAGAGCCAAATTTTTCCACAAATCCGGATTACTTCGCGCAAATTACGCATATATTGGAGGTAATATTTTTTATTGGCCTTACTACTCTGCGGTACCCTA
Source organism: Drosophila merina (assembly GCA_035047645.1). NCBI lineage: Eukaryota > Metazoa > Arthropoda > Insecta > Diptera > Drosophilidae > Drosophila > Drosophila merina. Next base: position 20,358,634 of record JAWNPH010000089.1, on the reverse strand, counting down.
AGAGAACCACGCGGTTATACAGACAGACCAGACATAGGTAGACCGACTCACCCTTTGCATGATTAGAATATACTTTGTACTCAACGAGTAACGGGTAATTCAATTCGGCAACCATTTGATGAGAACCTTACATCCTTATAAGTTTGTGAATATTGGGATTAGTGCTTATGTTAGGTCTCTGACCTCTGACCAATATTCACACTTGGTTCAAAATGTTCAAAGCTCGAAAACAGAAGTTGTCCTAATAACTAGATTAAAAAATATATTTAAAATCTGTTAATAAAATATAAATATGTATAAATTATTATTTTTCTAGCTTACGCTGCAGTTGGCCCTGGCTTATCTTTGCGAACATGCATTAAATTTAACACGTCTTAACACCGATATGATATACCTTCATCAGGACTCTGGACTCATGAACATTTCCTATTTTAAGTTTGATGTAAATGATGATAAAGGTCAGCTTAATCAACGACGCCCTGTTCCGTTTCGTCTGACTCCAAATATTAATGAATTCATAACACCTATTGGAATATCTGGACCGCTATCTGCAGCAATTGTAGCTACAGCGCGATGCTTTATTCAACCAAATTACAAACTTTGTTCTATATTACAAACTATTTTAAGAGATGAATTTATTGCCTTGCAAAAAAAAGGATTAAGGGAAACTAAGCTAGCTGATAGTATTGAAGACCGCTACTGGGAAGGAAATTCTATGGAACGTACAGTTAACGTTGTTAATTCTGCCGTCGATATAATAATGGCACGTTTCAATAAAATTTCATATTTTGACAGTATTGAAAATAAGAAAATATCGATGCTTATACAATCTGCAACAAACATCGATAATTTGTGTCGAATGGACCCAGCATGGCTTCCTTGGCTATAATTAATTTGTAATTATGTATTTCTTGTATTTCCTTTATAATTTAATAAATAATTAACATAAATCTGATATACTGCTGTGTTCATATGTAAATTTCATAATGTGTTCTCCATCGAATTAAAGTGTTGAAAAAATTCTGGATGGATACTTTCGTGTCCTCTGAAAAACTCACCAAACATAAGATCCGTATCCGCTTTCACCACTCGCATTACTATCAACTAAGATCAAAACCTTCAAACCCTTCTCACAAGGTTTTGCGAGCCGGAGTCTACCATCCAAACCGGTTAACCGATCAGATATGGAATGCGAATCCAATTTCATCCGCACTACCACCAGGTATAAAGACGGAAGATACGTTGTCATACTTCTTTTTAAAAATCCTGATTGGTGCTGGTAGGCGCGAGAAAACCCCTGAGTTTAAAATCCAATATGACTTGTTAATTAAAAAGAGAACTTGGATTTAGATCATATGCGAAGGACTTCTCGCAAGTAATGACAGCGACAATTCTTACTTGCCTCATCACAGAGTGTTTAAGCCTGAAAGCATCACCCCAAAGCTTCATATTCGTTTAATGCCTTCAGTGCTTCCTTTAACGGTCAAAGCCTCAATGATGTTCTACATCCGGGGCCACTTCTTTAATCTGACCTCACAATCCAGATACTCAAGGGGCGGTTCAACCGCTACGTTTTTAATGCCGACATAACTAAAATGTATCGACAAATTCTCGTTTTCAATAAATCCTGTTCCGCAATGATGACGGCAGACTCTTCGACTTCGAGTCGGCTTTTGGCCATCCGAGTCTTCAAACTCCTTGCCGACGATCTTCTTCAGCAATACCCATTGGATAGTCGAATCCTGAAGAATCCACATGTACGTTGATGACGTTCCGGCTGGCGCGCATGCTGTGGAGAGGCCAGTCTGGTAATCAGCGAGTTGTGCCAGGGTTTAAGGACTCCGGGTTTTCCGTTGCGAATGTGGACGTCCAACCACAAAGTGATTTTAAAGAAGTCAAGCGAACGGCTCAGATCATTCTTCGATACGGTTCCAACTTCACACGCCTCCTTGCTCTCTTTACTCATAAAATCTCATGGCATGGAGAGAATCAACTTATGATGCGGCTCAATCGATCAAAATTCTGGGTGACGAAGGTAAAAAACTTGCTGAAAGCCATCACAAACTCATGTTGCGTCTGCGCAATCTATAAAAAGAGGCTTCAATCTCAGCTCAAGGGCGCACTCCCTGCCGAACGATCCATGTTCTCTCGGCCCTTCACGCATACAGGTGTCGACTTTGCCGGACCGTTCGAGATTTTTTTTTTTTGTTTGTTTTTTATTAAAATTGTATTTATTAATATTGCAGTCCACTGTTACTATTTATAATAAATTATACTACAGAGATTCATAATTTCTAGCGAGTTTTTACATATGTACATACTTAAACCTAATTAGGGAGCCTGGAGGCATGAATTAATTTTATGAATTAATTTATATATCTTCTCGGCAGATCTGTTGGGTGAATGCGCAGGAGCCTCCTTCTCGCCCTCAGTCCCATTACACGTCTCCTCGTCAAGAGTTTTCGAGCCAACTGGTTCGGGTGGTTTCCCAATTTATTTACGTACGCGGTTGCTTGTTTGTTTATGACATCGCAAATCCTTGGTAACTTCAGTTCTTGTTCAATGTCTTTGTTGCGGATGTACCAAGCCGCTCCAGATAGTTTACGCAAGATTTGTGACTGCGCCACTCGAATTTTGTTGAGGTGCGACTTTGCGGCGATGCCATACACTTGGATGCCATATTTCCAAATAGGAGCAAAGACAACCTTATAAATTTTGGCCTTGTTGGAAATTGAAAGTTTGTTTCCAGGCCTAAGGAGCCAAGCCATGCTGTTCGCCTTTGTTTTGAGCCGCCAAGTTACATCCGTTACATGGCGTTGAAATGTAAGTCGCTTATCCAGAGTGACACCGAGGTATTTGTGGGCGTTCGATTGTGTGAGGAGCTCTCCATGCAGAAACACACCTGGTGACGTGTCTTTTCTCAGAGTGTACGTCACGGAAACACACTTTTCCGGATTGACTGCGATGTTCCAGCGCAGGGCCCAGTTCTCAATTTTTTTTAGATAAAGCTGAAGCGTATCAGTGGCTGTGTAGATGCAAGTATCTCTGGCCAGGACTGCAGTGTCATCAGCAAAGGTGGCAACTAGCAGGTCATTGGGATCTGTAAGCGACATGTTGTCAGCTGAGGGCATGTCGTGCGTATACAGGCTATATAGTGTTAGACCTAACACACTTTCCTGGGGTACACATGCTCTGACTCTTTTTGTTTGGGAGGACAGTCCCTCCTGTACTACTTTAAAGGATCGCTCGTGGAGGAAGCTTTTTATTATCAAAAAGAGCTGAGGATTTTGTAGTCTCTTAAGCTTGTGCAGAAGTCCTTCATTCCACACTCTGTCGAAAGCCTTCAGGGGTGCCATGGCTGAGTCTAAAACCAAACTGAAACTTTGGAATAGCTTTCTGGACCTTTCAGGACTCGAGCAATCTTCTCAGGATGCACCTCTCAAGTAATTTGCCAAATGCTGGAAGCAGGCTTATTGGGCGATAGGAGTCTAATTCCTCTGCTGGCTTCCCACTTTTATGGAGCATAATGACACTCGTCTTCTTCCAGGCGCTTGGGAAGTGTCCCAGTTGAAGAGCAAAGTTGAAAATCATTACAAGGAATAAAAAAGCTCTGTTGGGCATCAGCTTAATAGAGCGGTTGTCGATGTGATCCTCACCAGGAGCCTTGTTATTGCGAAGGGATTTTATATCATCTTCCAATTCCGTGAGTTTAATAGGCTTTACAGGAAGAGCGATCTGCAATGGGGCTTCTAGGGATTTAGCAACCAGTTGTACTCGTCTTGGCGATGCTGTCTCGAACGGCTGGAATCTTTCCTCCAGGTTTCTGGAAAACGCATCAGCTCTGTCCTGAGGTGATTTTTCCCAAGTGCCATCTGGGTTACGAACTGGAAACTTTGGAGCAACTTGTCTCTTGAATCTCTTCGTGAGCTTCCAGAGCGCGAATTTTGAGTTTTCATCGGCAGTAGATTTCCCGAGGAACGCGTCAGTTGCTTCTCTTTTCAGGTTGGCCAGTACCTTTCTCACCCGATTTGATATCCTTCGGTACAGTCTGTCAATTATTGGATCATTGGTCCTGATGAACTCACGCCGGAAACGTTTTTTGAGTATTTTTACGTAGAGTACTGCCAGTATTGGAAGAGGCCGGTCTGATCCCTGACCACCAGTTTTGGCTTCAGACGCCTTCACGAAACACCTAAGCAATGCCACCGGATTGTTGAGTCTATACTTGAGGCCTTCGAAAAGAAGAAGTACTGCTGCGCCGTTATGCTTGATGTCAAACAGGCGTTTGACAGAGTCTGGCACCCTGGACTACTTTTCAAAATTAAAACCCACCTTCCAAGTTCCCATTTCGCCTTCCTCAAGTCATACACAGAATTCCGAGAGAGATGCGGATCATCAATCAGCACCCCTAGGCCCATAAGAGCAGAAGTACCACAAGGCAGTGTTCTTGGACCCATCTTATACACACTCTACACAGCGGACCTTCCCATCACCCCCTCCCGGAACCTCACAGTAGCCACTTATGCCGATGACACCGCCTTCCTAGCCTCCGCCACAGATCGTCAGTAAGCTTCAGCCATCATCCAGAGGCAACTGAATGCCCACGGTCCATGGCTGAAACGATGGAACATCTTGGTCAACGCTGAGAAATCTACACAAACAACCTTCGCACTACGCAGGGGAGAATACCCCCCGTCACACTCAACGGGGAAACCATTCCAACTAATAACACTCCCAAATATCTAGGGCTGACACTGGACCGCAGGCTCACATGGCGTCCGCACCTAATCAACAAGCGCAACCAGGCCAACCTACGGCTTAAGCAACTGCATTGGCTCCTGGGAAGGAGGTCCAAGCTCAAAGTAAAATTCAAGCTGCTTATTTATAAGGTAGTGCTTAAGCCAATCTGGACATATGGGATGCAGTTGTGGGGCACGGCAAGCTGTTCGAACCGCATCAAAATCCAGCGATTTCAGAATAAATGCCTGAGAACAGTTTCGAACGCCCATCCGTACCACGAAAACTCAATAATCCATAAAGAGCTTGGAATTAGATGTGTAGCAGAGGAGATCACCCGTCTCAGCGAAAGATACATAAAAAGATTGGATAACCACCCCAACCACCTGCCCATCAACCTCCTGGATAATAGGCAATCCCCAAGACGCCTGAAAAGGAAACACCCGCTTGATCTCCCCAACCAATAGATACTTAAGTCAACCTTATAAGATATGCATTCCATGTACCTCCCTTAAGTCAAGGTCTCCCCCAAACCATTTAATAATTGTCCACTTGGACAGATTTTAAATACAAATTAAGAATGTTATAAAAAAAAAAAAGGAGTCCTACTGCTTCCGGAGAAAGAGCGATGCTGCTACGCTCGTTGGTCCTCATTAGTCCTGATGAACTCACGCCGGAAACGTTTCTTGAGAGTTAGGAGTCCTACTGCTTCCGGAGAGAGAGCGATGCTGCTACGCACGTTGCGTAGGTGAACTGCGCCGCTAGGAGCTGCAATTTGGGCTGCATCTTTGATCTTCTTCATAAAAGTTTCAACCGCTTTCTCGATATCGTCTGCTGTATTTATCTCTGTATTGAGGTTAAAGGCATCGTACTGGAACAGCCTTATATTCGCACCAGGTGGAACGAGCATCCTAATAGGGGCGTTACTATGAGGTGACGTTGTTAGTAAAGCGATCAGCGGCATGTGATCGGAAGATAGGTCATACTCTTCGCGTACTGATAGTAGACTGTTAGCTATACCTTTGTACAAGAAGAAGTCGATACATGAAGGTACATTCCTCTTGTTATACGGGTAGGGAGTGGGTCTGCCTGTAGCCAGAACTTGAGTTGAGCTGAGCCTCGAGCATTCGCATTTCTCTTATACTACCCCAGAGGCGATGCTTAGCGTTAAAATCACCTCCAATGATAAACTTTAGACCATGTTGACCAAGGAGATTATCAAACTCAGAGGAATTCCAAGGCAGGCCTGGAGGAAGGTTTACAGCTACCGTAATTTCGCCCAAATTAGTGGAAATTTTTACCGTTGCCATTTGTAGGTGATTCGTTGTGATCGAATGCAGGTGATAGTGCACTAATCCCTGCCGGATTAGGATACAAGCTCCTCCTCTGGGGCGACCTCCTGAGTGATCTGCTCGATAGCAGCTGTAACCTATCATATTGAGGTAGGATCCGTCGTGTAGGAGTGTCTCTGAAATAAGCTCTAAATAACATCAATTCGTGCTTGCTGAGAAACACCTTATGCTCATTAGCATTTGGGATAATGCTACGAGTTCCAAGCTCCGTTCCAAGCTCCGAGGCGCGGTTCACAAGCCATTACTTGCGCTGCGTCAACGACTTAAAACCTCTGAGTTTTTGTAGACCAGCAATGGTCTGCTGCATTGAGATAATGATTGATTTGTGCGAGCGAGCTATCAATTACCGTTTGGCTAGAATGTTGAGGTTCGCTTGCGTTTGTTACAGGATCACACGCAGCATTCGGAAAAGTCTGGAACCTTGAATTTGAGATAGCATTTCGCTGTTGGAAGTATTTTCCGTCAGGTCGTGTGCTCTGTTGTCCAATTCTAGTCGCATCTGCATACGAAAGGCCCTGCCTCACGATTGAGGTTGGAATAGCTTGTTGTTTGATGTTGCGCATGGGCTGTGTGTGGTCTACGCGGGTCATGGGAGTAATGTTAATTCCAGTTATTCGGCTTGTGAGCCTCTGGACGTAAATTCTGCAGCCCTTGTGAGCTGCCTCATGTTTTCCATGGCAACTAACGCACTCCAGATCGTCATAGGTCTTTGCCTGGCATTGACTGGAACCAGTCCAATGAGGCAAACTGCATCTACCACATCTGGGCTCTTTGGTGCAATAGTTTTTGGTGTGATCAAAGCCAAAACATCGGTAACATTGACGCATATTAACATTTTTTCTCGGCAGTTCCACTCTGACTCTTTGACGGCCAAATTTATTTATTTTTAGAGCTTCTCGGTTATTAATAGCCTTTTTAATGTCTATAAACCAAACGTTTTGGCCAGAAGCCTTGCCTAGATCCGGTTCAGAGGAGTCAACATTCTGTGACCACCTTTGGATTATAGGTATTAAGCACAGCTTGACCTTGGGAGGTGATCGCATTTAAAATTTGCTCGACTCGGGTAGAAGCAGCTAAGTTGCACACCACAACCCTGTAGGTTCTGTCTTCCGGGAGTCAGAAGTGAGTGTACTGGAGATTTACTTCCGATAGTTTTTTAGTGGTAGCTCTGTGGGCATCAGAGTCACGGGGGTATATGCGCAAGTTGCCATTACGCGCGATCTTGATTTAATATGAGCCAGACGATACCGCCGAGTCGAGAAGCCTTTCTAAGGCAGGTACGTCGCTGACAGCAAGTACTATTATTTGGCTAGGTTTTGGTGACTTCTTTGTCACTGAAATTTCAGCTTGTCGAGATTCTTCTTCTGAAACGGTTTCGACCTGGAGAATGTCCTAGCTATTTTCGCCTTCTTGACACTCTTCTTGGTTTGCAAGAGCAGCAAATTTATTTAAAGCGGGATGGTTTCTATGTTTGATTAGATGGGCTTTTTTTTCGAACTTTTCGGTGAGATTGGGAGACTTCTCTTCTTGGATGGAACTTTTTGCCAAGAGACTGAAGACGGCTGGAATACGAGCGTATTACTATTTTTTTTAATTTGCGGTAATAGGCGACTATTTCCAACTGTTTTCTGGTTGGGCTTGTTTAATTGGCTTGGGCTGCTAACCTAATCGACCATACTTTCTCTTGAAGCACCTTTTTTTATACCCTTGAAAAAGGGTATTATAATTTTGTCCAGAAATGTGTAACGCATTAAAGGAAGCATCTCCGACCCCACAAAGTATATATATTCTTGATCAGCATCAACAGCCGAGTCGATATAGCCATGTCCGTCTGTATGTTTTGCTTGTTGACATAGCCATTCTTCCAAAAATGCGCCTCGTCGCTGATGATGATTTTTTTTGTCAAAATCGGCGTCAACTTCCAACTGCTCTAATACCCAGTCAGCGAACACACGGCGCTGTCTATTGTCTTTAACCTTAAGCTCCTGGGTCAGCTGGATCTTTTACGGGTTCAGGCCCAAGTCCCGACACAAAATTTTACAAGTTGAGGTCTGTAAAAGGCCGAGTTCCTGTGCGCGACGCGGAATTGACTGCCGCGGGTTTTCGAGAACACTGTCGAGCACAGCGGCGATATTCTTGGCAGATCTCGCGTAACGTTAACGCACAGGAACCGGCTCATTGTTTACTGACCCGGTTGACTCGAATTTTTCCACCAATCGCGACAGTAAAACGGGCGAAGTGGGCGGAAAGTTGCTCGAACTAAAGACCCATTTTCATAAAACAATTTTATGATTTGCACGTGGTGCTCGACACTGTAACCTGCCATGGTGGTTTGGGAGGACTGAATGAATATAACACACTGCATTTGACATCTGTCATTCAAACAACATGGCCGCAAAGAGCTGTCAAAGTTCGAGCGTCCCTATTGGAAAACTCTTTATTAACAAGAGTTCTTATCAACTATTTATAAACTTATGCCTCCGGCGAGTTCAATGCGTTGTTATGTGCGCTGCCGGTCTAACTGTTTTGTGACCCTTATACTTACATGGCGGTGTCACCGTACGCATGCGTTTACATGTGCCTTCAAGGGATCAGTCATAAAATGTGTTTTTATTATCTAGTTGTTAGACCGATCCCTTTTATATTCTTTTTATATATTAATATATACACATGTTCAATGTTTAAACAATAAGGATCTGGCGGATCCATCTAGAAAATGTTATACAAATCGGCTGACTATATCCTTAGGTAATTTATAGCTAACGATCATCGAAAATGCAGTAACTTCCATGTTTCTTATGATAAAAAGCCTCTTTTATGAGGCTTTCCTTTCTTATTTAATAACACAAGTTTGTCGTTTATATGTGATATTCTTAGAACTGACTAGAAGACTAGAATGTATGAATAATAATGTAACTTACCCGCCTTATTTAAGTTGGTGACCCATTTAAAGCTGACAATAGGGCATCATTGGCAGACTGTGGTAAATAAGGCAGTAACGATGATCGGAAGCACCGAAAACTTTAGGCAATTTAGTCCTTCCAAAAGATTTGATAAAAGAGGTAGAAATTCGTGATAAAACAGGCCATGAATGCCACCGCCAATTGATCTAAATAATGCTCTTAAAAGAAAAAAGTAATTGTACGGTTTATCGCCAATTTCATTAAACAGGTTACTATTTTGTGAAGATTTTGTGGCCTAATCATTTATTTATTTTAAGGAAGAAAATTGTAAGAATTTTAAATAACTGCGATGCGTCACAATAATGTTTTAAAAAAAAAGTTATTCCTTTCTAGAACGACTCCTATAAACTATCATATATTTTGACTATATAAAACAAACCACAACGAAAGCGTTCCCTTTGGAAGGAACCGAGGATTATATGCCATTATTAATGAATATTTTTGTATACCCATTCAAAGGGTTCAAGCATTGAACATGTGCATATAGAAAAATATTAGAAGAATTCAAATGGGAACGGACCAACAACCAAAAGAATAAGTAATGCATTTCATGACCGATTAAGCTTGTCGATCTACGAAAGTTCAATAGTATAAATAAAATTCTTAGAACTCTTTAACATCGACGCGGCTACAATTATTACAAGTGCTGAGTCTAAGAGCAGTAATTCCAATAAATTAGGGTAAATTTAGGTTTATGTAAAATCAGTCCTAAAACAATCCTCAATAAAAACACCCATTTAGGGTTGATAAAAACTAAATCTTTAAAAAGGTTTAACTGGCGCCCGAGCTGGTACCAGCAACACAACATTGCTGGCTCAGGACGACTTCCAAGAATTCTTCTAAAACAATTTAGAAGGAAGCCGTCTCGTTCTTCAAGGTTGGTAGTAAATACCTACTGGCCCATCGGTGTATTGCAAGTACTGTAGGACTTGCAGGAGCACCACCATGTCAGTGTGAGTCGCAGGATCCATAGTAGACGACGAACAGGAAGAAATCCGGGCCACCGGGAGGAGCAACCACATCATTATGTAATATAATTTATTGATAATATATATAATACATATATACATGTATGTATAACACAATATAAAGATAGTAAACAAAACATCAAAAAAATATCACAGAAATTAAGTAAAGTGTTTAAACGAGTTTAAACAAAAGAAGTTTTATCAGCAAAGCAAATTCCTTAACATAAGTGAAATAAAAAAAGCCTAGTGTTCAAAGAATAAATAACTGTGCTTGCCAAATAAAATAAACAAAATCAGAAAATTATATTTCATGCATGGCAATAAACATTATAATCCAACCCAACCCTGCGAATCCAATCTTAACGATCCTCCAGAATAGATGCAAAATCCAGAGTTCCTGTGCGCGTCGCGGAATTGACTGCCGCGGGTTTTCGAGAACACTGTCGAGCACAGCGGCGATATTCTTGGCAGATCTCGCGTAACGTTAACGCACAGGAACCGGCTCATTGTTTACTGACCCGGTTGACTCGAATTTTTCCACCAATCGCGACAGTAAAACGGGCAAAGTGGGCGGAAAGTTGCTCGAACTAAAGACCCATTTTCATAAAACAATTTTATGATTTGCACGTGGTGCTCGACACTGTAACCTGCCATGGTGGTTTGGGAGGACTGAATGAATATAACACTCTGCATTTGACATCTGTCACTCAAACAACATGGCCGCAAAGAGCTGTCAAAGTTCGAGCGTCCCTATTGGAAAACTCTTTATTAACAAGAGTTCTTATCAACTATTTATAAACTTATGCCTCCAGCGAGTTCAATGCGTTGTTATGTGCGCTGCCGGTCTAACTGTTTTGTGACCCTTATACTTACATGGCGGTGTCACCGTACGCATGCGTTTACATGTGCCTTCAAGGGATCAGTCATAAAATGTGTTTTTATTATCTAGTTGTTAGACCGATCCCTTTTATATTCTTTTTATATATTAATATATACACATGTTCAATGTTTAAACAATAAGGATCTGACGGATCCATCTAGAAAATGTTATACAAATCGGCTGACTATATCATTAGGTAATTTATAGCTAACGATCATCGAAAATGCAGTAACTTCCATGTTTCTTATGATAAAAAGCCTCTTTTATGAGGCTTTCCTTTCTTATTTAATAACACAAATTTGTCGTTTATATGTGATATTCTTAAAACTGACTAAAGTATGAATAATAATGTAACTTACTCGCCTTATTTACCCGCCTGTTGAAATCTGAATTAAGAGTGCAAAGCGAATGTCTTATACCAAATGTAACTCTAATTGATCTTTCTCTTTTGTTTATTCTCTTAAGCGCGTCACGAGTAACGCATCATTTTATGTATTAGTTAGTCACAAATAAAATCTCATTCTAACTAAACTCTCATTATGGGCCCAGACAGAGCTCCTGTGCGCTATTATTTTTGGAAAGTTTAACAGCGAAAAGTTGTCGATAATAGTCGAAATGTCTTGTGTGACTCGTGGTTAATATTGTGAAAAAAAAAAATTAAATTGACTGGATATAAAATGAGTTCCCAATACTCAATTGAGAAACTGGGCAATGAAAATTATAGTGTGTGGTCTATCCAAATGAAAAGTGTGCTGATACACGCCGAATTATGGTCAGTGGTCAGTGGCCGTTTGATAAAAAATGAAAATGACACTACAGAACAAAAAGCCTCTTTCGATGCTAAAGACGAAAAGGCACTTGCAAGTATTATGCTATGTATAAAGCCGACGCAAATTAATCATGTGAGACATTGTGTAACTGCTAAGGAGGCTTGGAAAAAACTTGGTGAAATTCATATGCCATCCGGTCCAGCGAGACGCATACATTTGTTTAAGCAGTTGTTGTACATAAAAATGAGTGAGACGGAAAGTGTGAAGGAACATTTAAATAAATTCAGTGCATTGGTAGAAAAGCTGCAAGAAATTGAACAAAGTGTGCCAGAAGAAATGCTCGTCATAATTTTGCTTTCGAGCTTGTGTGACTCGTTTGAAAATTTTGTTGTTGCCATAGAGACGCGCGACACATTGGCGGGACTGACCGCTCTCAAGGTTAAACTTCTAGAAGAGGGAGAGAGGCGCAAGACAAACGAAACGGTGATCGGAAAGGAACAGAAAATGTTCGCGTCGGGTACGGAAAGACAATACTCAAAAAGGAATATCGAAAAAGGTGTCGAATGTTGGTCATGTGGAAAGCGCGGGCATATTGCTGCAAAGTGTAGATCGAAAGAAAAAATGGCAAAACATAACAAAGCAAAAGAAGGAAATTCAAACGGGAATAAACCAAAAGCGTTTTCGGTGCAGTTAAAAACGAAATAGACAGTAAAAGTACATGGTGTCTAGACAGTGGAGCAACAACTCATTTGTGCGCGGAAAAAACAATGTTTGTATCAATGCGTGAACACAAGGAAAAAATAATGTTAGCAGGCGATAATTACGTAGAAGCCGAAGGGCGCGGTACAGTGAATTTGTGCTATGAAGAGAATACGATCAAACTGCTTGATGTATTGTACGTAAAAAATTTGCAATGTAACTTTATTTCGGTGCAAAAGGCAACTTCAAAAGGATTGAATGGGATTTTTAATAAGAACGAAGCGAAAGTAATAGACACTGACGGAGACACTTTACTAGTTGCTAAACGCAAAAATGAATTGTTCTTATTTGAAAATAAATCAGAAAAAGTGTTTGCAATTAATGGAGAAAAGTATGAAATGATTAAGTGGCATAATCGGTTTGGACATTTGAACTTGAATAGTATGCAGAAAATGATTAACAAAGTTTGAAAATAAATTCGTGTGATTTGAACGGTGTCGTATGCGAAACGTGCGCCAAATGCAAAATTTGTGTAAAACAGTTTCCAAACGCGTCGGAAAGCCGCGAGAGTGAATTGTTAGGACTTATACACACGGACATATGTGGTCCAATAAACACGAAATCAAACGGTGGTGCACGGTTCTTTGCAACTTTCATCGATGACAAAACTCGGTACATGTCGGTCTACATGTTAAACACTAAAGATGCGGTGTTTGAAAAATTTAAAGAGTTCCAATCGTTGGTCGAGAAGCAAACAGGAAAGAAGATAAAAAGGATCCGTAGTGACAACGGTCGAGAATATGTTTCCCGAAGGTTTGAAGAATACCTGGTGAGTCAAGGCATACAAAGACAGCTAACAGTCCCCTATACTCCTCAACAAAACGGAGTTGCAGAACGTGCTAACAGAACCCTCCTGGAAATGGCTCGCAGTATGTTAACTCATGCTGGAGTGGGTGAGAGTTTTTGGGGAGAGGCTATAATGACAGCGGTATACTTGCGGAACAGAGCAGAGACGTCGACACTAGCTAATATAACACCATTTGAAGCCTGGTTTGGAAGGAAGCCAAGTGTATCTCATCTACGTGTGTTTGGTTGCAAAGCGATCGTATTGAACAAAACACATAGCAAGAAGTTTCGTCCAAAGGGAGAAGAGCACATATTAGTAGGCTATTCTCAAACTTCTAAGGCTTATCGTTTATACAACCCGGAAAAACAAAGCATTGTGATAGCCCGAGATGTTGGGTTTATAGAGGATGATAGAGCATCAGTTCCAGGAGAAGTAATCATTGAATTGGATGAGTCTGCTGGACACCGAGAAGATCATATTGACAACAATGAACAGTCGTTGGATGTTCAAGGCAGTGATGACGACGAAGAGTCTGGGACAGAACAAAAAACATCGCAGAAGAGGGGCCCAGGTCGCCCCAAGATAGTCCGAACAGAATCAGTGGGCCGTCCACGAAAAGAGTACAATATGCTAAATGTTATAGCCGGAAATAATATAGTGGCACCAACAAACGTGCGTGAGGCATTGTCTGGAGAACATTCTGATGAATGGAGAATCTCGATGCAGAAGGAGTTTGATCACTTGCGAGCTACAAACACTTGGAGCTTGGTTGACCTTCCTGAAGAGCAGAAAGCAATCGGGTGCAAGTGGGTGTTTACCATTAAACGCGACAAAAATGGTAAAGTTGATCGACTCAAATCGAGGTTAGTAGCCAAAGGTTGCGGACAGCAGTATGGGGTGAATTACCTGGAAACTTTTTCCCCGGTGGCACGTTACTCGTCAATAAGGTTAGTGATTGCATTGGCTGTCGAGCATGGCATGATTATGCACCAAATGGACGTGTCAGCAGCGTACCTAAACAGTGAACTGAAGGATGAGGTCTACATGAGACAACCTGAAGGTTTTGTAGACGCAAAACACCCAGAGTCCTGCGATTGCATAGGTCCTTATACGGTCTAAAGCAGAGTGGACGCGAGTGGAAGTGGAGGCTAGATGAGGTTCTCAACAAAATTGGATTCATTTCCTGTCCCAGCGAGCCTTGCATATACACGAAGAAAATTGGGGAAAACCTAAACATTATTGTTGTATATGTTGATGATCTAATTCTTGCTTGATCCAGAAAAGATGACCTCCTTAGCATCAAGAAGCAAATATCAGACGAGTTTGATGTTGTAGATGGTGGAGACCTGAAACATTTCCTAGGCATGGAGATAGAGAGGAGTGGCGAAACTGGCAGTGTCACTATAGGCCATAAACAATTTATTGCTGGTCTACTAGAGGACTATGGTATGGAAGACTGCAAACCCAACGCGATTCCTCTGGAGGCGGGCTTTCAAGTTAAGTGCGAGGAAGAAAGCTGCACAAAAGTGGATCAGAAGAAGTACCAATCTCTCATTGGTTCTTTGATCTATTTGGCTATGACGACAAGACCAGACATCATGCATAGTGTGGCTAAATTGGCACAAAGAAATGCTGATCCTCACAAGGAGCACGAAGTGGCTGCAAAGCGTGTCTTAAGGTACCTTAAGGGCACAGCTGACATGAGGCTATGTTACAAACGTACAGGTGTACATGTCCATTGTTTCGTCGATGCAGACTGGGCTGGCGATAGCACAGATCGCAAATCCTTCACTGGTTGGGCATTCCTCATGGCTGGTGCGGCGATTTCGTGGGAGTCCAAAAAGCAGACCATTGTGGCACTTAGTTCCACTGAAGCTGAGTATGTGGCGCTTTCAACAGCAGCAAAAGAGGCAGTTTACATTAAAAAGCTGGTGGAGGAGATAGGAATAGGATTGGTTTCAAAGATGGTTATCTACAGTGATAATCAAAGCGCACAATGTCTGGCAAAAGACTCCAAGTTTCATGCACGAAGCAAACATATTGATATTAAGTACCATTTTATAAGACAATTATATAAGGAAAATGTTATTGATATAAAGTATGTTTCAACAGAAAATATGATTTCTGATATTTTAACAAAAAACTTAAATAAGATCAAGCATACATGTTTTGTTAAACAGTTAGGTTTAAATTGAATTGAAAATTATGTTTAGAAGAAAAATGTATATTTAAGGTTTTGTTAAACAGTTAGGTTTAAATTGAATTGAAAATTATGTTTAGAAGAAAAATGTATATTTAAGTTAACTTGTGAAGGCATGTCTCTTTGAGAAGGAGTGTTGAAATCTGAATTAAGAGTGCAAAGCGAATGTCTTATACTAAATGTAACTCTAATTGATCTTTCTCTTTTGTTTATTCTCTTTAAGCGCGTCAAGAGTAACGCATCATTTTATGTATTAGTTAGTCACAAATAAACTCTCATTCTAATAAGTTGGTGACCCATTTAAAGCTGACAATAGGGCATCATTGGCAGACTGTGGTAAATAAGGCAGTAACGATGATCGGAAGCACCGAAAACTTTAGGCAATTTAGTCCTTCCAAAAGATTTGATTAAAGAGGTAGAAATTCGTGATAAAACAGGCCATGAATGTCACCGCCAATTGACCTAAATAATGCTCTTAAAAGTAAAAAAGTAAAAAAGACCCGGCTACAATTATTACAAGTGCTGAGTCTAAGAGCAGTAATTCCAATAAATTAGGGTAAATTTAGGTTTATGTAAAATCAGTCCTTAAACAATCCTCAATAAAAACACTCATTTAGGGTTGATAAAAACTAAATCTTTAAAAAGTGTTAGAAATATACATATTGCTAATTGGCAACGCACTCTTATACGCACCCTTCATTGCGCTTACAGAATTGTATAAGTATAAGTCACACTTCTGTAAATATTTGTAAGCATCTCTCATAAAGAAACATTATATCAGTCTTAATTGAACCATCACATGAAGAACACGATATAATAAATTCTATCAGGTTATGGGCCCAGGAAGCTCAAGAAATACAATTGTGCGCGAAGTTATTATATCGAATTAGTAAAGAAAGTGAATAGCAAATATTCTGGACTTTCTTGTTTGTGACAATGAATTAAATTATGAACTCGATAGAGAAATTGGACGACAATAATTATGGTGCGTGGGCCGTGCAAATGAAAAGCGTGCTCATACATTCCGAGTTGTGGGGCTACGTGTGTGGACTAAAAGTGAAAAATGAAAGTGATAGTCCCGAGAAAAAATTGGATTTTGATGCCAAAGATGAGAAGGCCCTCGCGAGCATTATGCTCTGCATTAAGGCATCACAAATAAACAATGTCAAAAATTGCGTAACTGCTGAAAGTGCTTGGAAAAAACTAAAAGAAATCCATATGCCCGCTGGTCCCGCGCGTCGCGTTCAGTTGCTGAGACAATTGTTGTATCTAAAGTTGATAGATTCAGAAAATATGGCATCGCACATAGCAAAATTTTCAGACTTAATTGAAAAACTGTCTGAAATTGAGTTTACATTGGCCGATGAGTGTCTGTGCATATTACTATTGTCTAGTTTACCGGAATCTTTTGACAATTTTGTAGTTGCCATTGAATCACGTGATTCGTTACCTACTTTAACTACGCTAAAAATCAAGTTAATCGAAGAGAGTGAGCGCCGAAATATAGACTCGTCGCGACGTGAGAAAAGTACAGTCTCGCAAAATAAAAACGTTAAGCAGCGAGTGTGCTGGTGTTGTGGTCGTCAAGGGCACATTGCGGTTAACTGTAGAAGTGCAAAGAAAAACGAAAAAAGAAACAATGAAGAGAGTGATAATAAGAAGTCATATTCTGTGTTTGCTGCTGCGAATCACAACTACAGTTTTTCAAAGAATATTTGGTGCTTGGACAGTGGTGCGACTGCACATTTGTGTAACGATAAATCGCTTTTTATAGAGATCAAAAAGCACAGAGAAAGAATTGTGTTGGCCGGAAAAAATTATATTGAAGCGATCGGTATCGGAACAGTGCGTTTACAGTGGAAACATAGTACAATCGATTTGACCGATGTACTTCTGGTTAACAATATTCAATGTAATTTTATTTCCGTGGCGAAAGTGGTGAACAAGGGATTCACAGTAAATATTTCGAATAGCTGTGCACGCATAAAAAATCGCACGGGCGATGTTGTTTGTGTTGCCAAGAAGCAAAACGATTTGTTTTTGTTTGAAACGAGCAAACAAAAATGTTTCAACGCACAAACGGATAATAAAGGACTTATTAAATGGCACTATCGCTTTGGCCATTTAAATTTTGCCAGTATAGAAAAAATGATGAAAAAACATATGGTTTATGGCTTAACATCCGAACAATGTATGAATATGAAAAACTATGTGTGTGAGACTTGCGCAAAGTGCAAAATAAGTGAGAAGAAATTTCCTAAGCATTCTTATAATCGGGCAAAGGACGTATTAGATCTCATCCATACGGACATTTGTGGACCAATGCATAAGAGTTCGGTTGGCGGTGCTCGTTACTTTGCAACTTTCATTGACGATAAATCGCGTTACGTTTACGTTTGTTTTTTGAAGACGCGAAACGAAATCCTCGATAAGTTCAAAGAATTTAAAGCAATTGCGGAGACATCAATTGGCAGGAAAATAAAGTGTCTGAGAAGTGACAACGGGCGCGAGTATTTGAGTAGCGCATTTCAACAATTGCTAAACAGCAATGGTATAAGGAGGCAGCTTACTGTGCCTCATACACCGCAGCAAAATGGGGTGGCAGAACGAGCAAACCGTACGTTGGTGGAGATGGCACGCAGCATGCTGAGTCATGCTGATCTCGACGAGAGTTTTTGGGCAGAGGCCATAAATACAGCTGCATATCTGCGCAACCGCTCTGAGACTTCGACGTTGACCGATATGACACCTTACGAGTCATGGAATGGCAAGAAATCAGGCGTAAGTCATCTACGAATATTTGGTAGTAGAGCTATCGTGCTTAACAAGACGCAACGCAAGAAGTTTCAACCTAAAGGAGAGGAGCGAGTGTTGATTGGCTATTCTGCAACAGCAAAGGCATATCGTTTGTTTGACCCAAAAACAAGGAAGGTAACAGAGGCACGAGATGTTATATTTCTTGAAGATTCCCTTACAGACGACAGTGTGAGAGATCAGGGCTCAACAAACAGTACTGAAGTCACGCTGGTGATGGACGAGTCTAATCCTGCGTGTAACATAGATGACAATGTTGAAGATGTGAAGATTGGAAGCTCTCTCTTGAGATTCTGATGAATACGGACGTGATCAACAGAAGCAGCGCGAAAAAAACCAGAAAAAACGGAGACAGCCCAGCTGGAACAAAACTAAACTGCACAGAGCCACACCGTGGGAACGTGTAAATGTTCGGCTGAGCGAACCAACAAAAGCAAGTGTGTTAAAAAGGTAAAAAAAACAATTTCTCATTTTTCCTTTCCCGAGTGCACTATTTGCGGTGGGAGGCCCACCTGTTAAATCAGCCGGTGGAGCTGTCAACTCGTCGCAGACCAACAGTGCTGCCAGATCGGGAGATCAGGAACCAAATGGACAGAGCAGAGGGGGGGCCCGCCCCCACCGAGGATGACCCATTCAGGAGGAGCTCCAGGATGTCAAGGTCACCAACAAAAGGAGGAGGAATCGCGGTGCAGGACGCCGGAACCCCTGCGCCGGCGGTAGTGCTGGAGGATTTACCAACTTGCCGCCGCAGTGATACAGCGTTGGACAACCCGGCCCCTGCAGCCAGCAGCGCCATCAATACGTGTAACCGGAAGGAAAAGGACACCATCAGCGTGCCGTCACTCAGGAAAGCAAGGATATCACCAATCGGATCGCCTATTGGGCCATTAGACCTAGCCGCGGGAACCCCTACGCCGGCGGTTGTGGCGGTTGTGTTGGAGGATATACCGACTAGCCCCCGAAGTGCGGCAGAGCTGGACAACTCGGTCCCTGTAGCCAGCAGCGATAATAATGCGAGCAACCCGAAGGCAAAGGACGTCATCAGCGTGCCATCGAATAAAAAAGGAAGAAAATCTCCAACGGGATCGCCCATAAGGCCTTTGGACTTCGCCGCGGGATTCAAAAATGAAGATCTACGGAGTATCCTCGCCAGGATGGGAAGCAAAATTAACGCGATACTATCCGCGTTCGAAATTCGGCGTCACGTTATCATAGAGGACAAGAGCGTACTCCTGGAACTCTCGGCTCTCAGCAACAGGGCCACCGAGCTTCACGAAGGCGGCGCTACAGAGAATCTTTACAAGAACGCTTCAACCCAAACCGAGCCCCAAAAGTCTGGAAAAAAGGCCACACCAGCAAGGGAACCGCAAAAGGTTCCCAAAGTTCAGGAGCCTAAAGTACAGGCACCCAAACGCGGCAACCACCCCGCGGTGAGCTCAGAGAGTACAGCAAAACCCAAAGAAAATGCGCCCAAGCCGCGCAGCTATGCATCCGTCGCCAAGGAGGCTAGCACCGGAGGCGAGTGGAAAAAAGTGCAGCCTAAACGCCTGAGGAAGAAGCCCGAGGCACTTATATTAAAGAAGACGGGAGAGGCCTCGTATGCGGATATGCTACGGACACTGAAAGCGGACCCGAACCTCAGCGAACTGGGCAAACATGTTCGCAAAGTCCGCAGAACTCAGAAAGGGGAACTACTGCTGGAAGTAGAGGGAAAAGTTTCAGACAGCGTCCCCAAATTCAAGACCGAGCTGGAAGCAACGTTAAAGGACATGGCTTCGGTACGCACGGGAACTCATAGGATAGCACTATCCTGCAGTGGACTGGACGAGGCCACGACAGCGGAAGGTCTCCACAGCTGCCTGGTCTCCCAATACCAAGGCATCCAGCTGAAACCAGAGGACATCAAAGGACTACGTAGGATGCGGGATGGGACTCAGATAGCCTCTGTCCTGATGACCGCGAATGATGCGATCGCGGTCTTAAAGAAGGGCACGGTAACCGTGGGGTGGTCAAGGTGCCGCATCATCCAGGACGTCCGGCCCACGAGATGTTACAAGGGCCTGGGCTACGGGCACCGAGCAACGCCCTGCAAGGCGATCGACCGATCAGACTGCTGCATGCGATGCGGCGAACGAGGACACAAGGCAAGGGGATGTGTTGCACCACCAAAGTGCCTAATATGCAGCGACGAAGTGGACAAAAACCACCCGACGGGCTGTTTCGCTTGCCCGACATACAGAGCCAGAGTCAAAGAAGTAAAGTCCCAGCATAATGCAGGAGCAAATTAAGATTGTCCAGCTTAATGTTAACCATTGCGCAGCTGCTCAGAGCCTCCTGGCCCAAACTGCGGCGGAGCGCAAGGTAGACATCATGCTTCTGAGCGAGCCCTATTACCCGGCCCGAGGCAATCCCACGATGATATTGGACGAGACCGGTAAAGCAGCCATCAAGTGTTGCAGCAACCTGCACATACAGGAATTGGCGGCCTCGCCTATGCGCGGAATAGCATATGCAAAAATAAAAGGAGTGCATTTTTACAGCTGCTACGCCCCCCCTAGCGACACCCCAGACCAGTTCGAGGATATGATGGAGGTGCTGGGCAGCCATGCGAGAGGGCGCGGCCCGAAGATCATCGCGGGCGACTTCAATGCATGGGCAGAAGAATGGGGCAGCAGGCTATCCAATCTCAGAGGCCGAGCAGTTATAAACACAATGCTTATGCTGGACCTGGTACTGCTGAACGACGGCTGCAAACCAACGTTTAATAACGATAGGGGTTCGTCCTATATAGACATCACCTACACCAGCAGAGGGTTAGATTGATGATTTCCTTCTGCATCCTACCGAAGGGCACGACTGGGAGGCGGCAAAGAAGATCAGTCGGGCAAGCCTGGGACTCAAGGAAGATGGACGAGGATATGCTGGAATACCAAATCGACTCACTTCGGATCACAAATGGACACGCAGATTCAATGGCGGCCGACCTCATGAAGATGCTTGAGGCAACGTGCGACGCAACCATGCCAAGGAGGAAAAAAGAGCAGCGCAAGCCCCCAGTGTACTGGTGGAGCGCCAACTTAAGCAAGCTACGCTCGGAATGCCTAAGGGCAAGGAGAAGGGCGCAACGAGCCAGAGGCAGCACACAGCACGCAGAACTCATCGAGGCCTTCAGAAGCAAACGCTCAGAGTTCAAGCACGGCATATTGGCAGCCAAAGCGCGGGCCTATAAGGAACTGCTAGAGACCGTGGATAGAGAGCCATGGGGACTCCCCTACAAACTCGTAGCTAACAAGCTAAAGAAGAGAGAGGCAACTCCAACTGACCCGGATGTTCTGGCTAGCATAGTAGCAGAACTATTCCCAAGGCAGACCACTCTATGGCGGCCAACAGCAGTAGCTCCCCCCCCCCCCTATGACTTCCCGAGCATTACGGACCTCGAAGTTGTGGAGGCAGCCAAGCGAATCAAGCCCACCAAAGCTCCTGGCCTGGATGGAATTCCTGGAGCAGTCGTCAAGGCAGCGGCGGTAACTAGACCCGATATATTCAGGGAAACCTTCCAGCAGTGTCTCTTGGATGGGGTATTTCCGACGAGGTGGAAAAGCCAAAAACTAGTTCTGCTGCCGAAAGGCAAGGGATCAGCACACGCCGCAACTAGCTACCGCCCGCTGTGCCTACTGGACATCGTGGGCAAGCTATTCGAGCGCATCCTATATGCTCGAATAGAGGCAATCACCGAGAGCAGCAACGGCCTAGGCACGCAGCAACACGGATTTCGGAAGGGCAGAAGCACTCTGGACGCACTTATGGCGGTGAGAAACATCGCCGAGAACGCTCTCGATGGCGATAGATGGCTGGGTGGAAGGAAGGAGTACTGCGCAATCGTCACGTTGGACGTGAAGAACGCCTTCAACACCGCCAGATGGCCAGTAATCCTCAGCGCCATGCATAGGATGGGTATCCCGGAGTACCTCAGGATCGTCGTTGGAAACTACTTCACGGATCGTGTCCTCTGGTACGACACGGACGCCGGCCCGAGATGCTACAGTGTTTCAGCAGGAGTCCCACAAGGATCTGTGCTTGGACCAATCTTGTGGAACATCATGTATGATGGTATCCTGGGCATCAACAAGCCCTTAGGAGCTGAGCTACATTGCTTTGCGGACGATGTGGCAATAACTGCAGTGGCCAAGACGATAGCAGCCCTCGAAGATAAGTGCAACGCGACAATTAATATGGCCACCGACTGGCCTAAGAGAAAGCCGGCCTAACAATTGCGGCACACAAGACCGAGGCTGTCCTATTAAGCAGAAGGAAGAAGGTAGATAGAGTGCTGATCACGGTCAACGGGACACAGGTGGCATCACAAGACTCCTTAAAATACCTGGGAGTAATGATAGACCACAGGCTAGCTTTTAAGGACCATGCTAGCTACGCAAGCAGGAAAGCAGCAATAACGACTGCGTCCCTGTCCAGGCTCATGCCCAATGTAGGAGGCCCAAATTATCCGGCAAGGAAACTACTGGTGGCGGTAGCCAAGGCAACGCTGCTCTATGCTGCACCAATATGGAGCAACGCCACCAAGAAAAGCACTTACTTAAAAGGAGCACGAGCGGCGGTACGGTCTATGGCCCTTAGGCTCATTAGAGGCTTCAGGACCATATCTGGAGACGCAGCACTAGCACTGGCAGGCTTGCCGCCAATCGACCTGGAGATAAAGGCTATTTGCCAGGTCCGAGAAGGAGCTACCCGGCTGGAGGCTCACGAGCGACTGATGGGAGAGTGGCAGACCAGATGGATAAGTTGCTCGCATTATGTTAACTCATGCTGGAGTGGGTGAGAGTTTTTGGGGAGAGGCTATAATGACAGCGGTATACTTGCGGAACAGAGCAGAGACGTCGACACTAGCTAAGATAACACCATTTGAAGCCTGGTTTGGAAAGAAGCCAAGTGTATCTCATCTACGTGTGTTTGGTTGCAAAGCGATCGTATTGAACAAAACACATAGCAAGAAGTTTCGTCCAAAGGGAGAAGAGCACATATTAGTAGGCTATTCTAAAACTTATAAGGCTTATCGTTTATACAACCCGGAAAAACAAAGCATTGTGATAGCCCGAGATGTTGTGTTTATAGAGGATGATAGAGCATCAGTTCCAGGAGAAGTAATCATTGAATTGGATGAGTCTGCTGGACACCGAGAAGATCATATTGACAACAATGAACAGTCGTTGGATGTTCAAGGCAGTGATGACGACGAAGAGTCTGGGACAGAACAAAAAACATCGCAGAAGAGGGGCCCAGGTCGCCCCAAGATAGTCCGAACAGGATTAGTGGGCCGTCCACGAAAAGAGTACAATATGCTAAATGCTATAGCCGGAAATAATATGGTGGCACCAACAAACGTGCGTGAGGCATTGTCTGGAGAACATTCTGATGAATGGAGAATCTCGATGCAGAAGGAGTTTGATCACTTGCGAGCTACAAACACTTGGAGCTTGGTTGACCTTCCTGAAGAGCAGAAAGCAATCGGGTGCAAGTGGGTGTTTACCATTAAACGCGACAAAAATGGTAAAGTTGATCGACTCAAATCGAGGTTAGTAGCCAAAGGTTGCGGACAGCAGTATGGGGTGAATAACCTGGAAACATTTTCCCCGGTGGCACGTTACTCGTCAATAAGGTTAGTGATTGCATTGGCTGTCGAGCATGGCATGATTATGCACCAAATGGACGTGTCAGCAGCGTACCTAAACAGTGAACTGAAGGATGAGGTCTACATGAGACAACCTGAAGGTTTTGTAGACGCAAAACACCCAGATCGAGTCCTGCGATTGCATAGGTCCTTATACGGTCTAAAGCAGAGTGGACGCGAGTGGAACTGGAGGCTAGATGAGGTTCTCAACAAAATTGGATTCATTTCCTGTCCCAGCGAGCCTTGCATATACACGAAGAAAATTGGGGAAAACCTAAACATTATTGTTGTATATGTTGATGATCTAATTCTTGCTTGTTCCAGAAAAGATGACCTCCTTAGCATCAAGAAGCAAATATCAGACGAGTTTGATGTTGTAGATGGCGGAGACCTGAAACATTTCCTAGGCATGGAGATAGAGAGGAGTGGCGAAACTGGCAGTGTCACTATAGGCCATAAACAATTTATTGCTGGTCTACTAGAGGACTATGGTATGGAAGACTGCAAACCCAACGCGATTCCTCTGGAGGCGGGCTTTCAAGTTAAGTGCGAGGAAGAAAGCTGCACAAAAGTGGATCAGAAGAAGTACCAATCTCTCATTGGTTCTTTGATCTATTTGGCTATGACGACAAGACCAGACATCATGCATAGTGTGGCTAAATTGACACAAAGAAATGCTGATCCTCACAAGGAGCACGAAGTGGCTGCAAAGCGTGTCTTAAGGTACCTTAAGGGCACAGCTGACATGAGGCTATGTTACAAACGTACAGGTGTACATGTCCATTGTTTCGTCGATGCAGACTGGGCTGGCGATAGCACAGATCGCAAATCCTTCACTGGTTGGGCATTCCTCATGGCTGGTGCGGCGATTTCGTGGGAGTCCAAAAAGCAGACCATTGTGGCACTTAGTTCCACTGAAGCTGAGTATGTGGCGCTTTCAACAGCAGCAAAAGAGGCAGTTTACATTAAAAACCTGGTGGAGGAGATAGGAATAGGATTGGTTTCAAAGATGGTTATCTACAGCGATAATCAAAGCGCACAATGTCTGGCAAAAGACTCCAAGTTTCATACACGAAGCAAACATATTGATATTAAGTACCATTTTATAAGACAATTATATAAGGAAAATGTTATTGATATAAAGTATGTTTCAACAGAAAATATGATTTCTGATATTTTAACAAAAAACTTAAATAAGATCAAGCATACATGTTTTGTTAAACAGTTAGGTTTAAATTGAATTGAAAATTATGTTTAGAAGAAAAATGTATATTTAAGGTTTTGTTAAACAGTTAGGTTTAAATTTAATTGAAAATTATGTTTAGAAGAAAAATGTATATTTAAGTTAACTTGTAAAGGCATGTCTCTTTGAGAAGGAGTGTTGAAATCTGAATTAAGAGTGCAAAGCGAATGTCTTATACTAAATGTAACTCTAATTGATCTTTCTCTTTTGTTTATTCTCTTTAAGCGCGTCACGAGTAACGCATCATTTTATGTATTAGTTAGTCACAAATAAACTCTCATTCTAATAAGTTGGTGACCCATTTAAAGCTGACAATAGGGCATCATTGGCAGACTGTGGTAAATAAGGCAGTAACGATGATCGGAAGCACCGAAAACTTTAGGCAATTTAGTCCTTCCAAAAGATTTGATTAAAGAGGTAGAAATTCGTGATAAAACAGGCCATGAATGTCACCGCCAATTGATCTAAATAATGCTCTTAAAAGTAAAAAAGTAAAAAAGACCCGGC
This sequence comes from Drosophila merina, assembly GCA_035047645.1. Classification (NCBI taxonomy): domain Eukaryota; kingdom Metazoa; phylum Arthropoda; class Insecta; order Diptera; family Drosophilidae; genus Drosophila; species Drosophila merina. The sequence goes on along the minus strand of JAWNPH010000089.1, from coordinate 20,332,968 downwards.
TACAATTATTACAAGTGCTGAGTCTAAGAGCAGTAATTCCAATAAATTAGGGTAAATTTAGGTTTATGTAAAATCAGTCCTTAAACAATCCTCAATAAAAACACTCATTTAGGGTTGATAAAAACTAAATCTTTAAAAAGTGTTAGAAATATACATATTGCTAATTGGCAACGCACTCTTATACGCACCCTTCATTGCGCTTACAGAATTGTATAAGTATAAGTCACACTTCTGTAAATATTTGTAAGCATCTCTCATAAAGAAACATTAAATCAGTCTTAATTGAACCATCACATGAAGAACACGATATAATAAATTCTATCAGGTTATGGGCCCAGGAAGCTCAAGAAATACAATTGTGCGCGAAGTTATTATATCGAATTAGTAAAGAAAGTGAATAGCAAATATTCTGGACTTTCTTGTTTGTGACAATGAATTAAATTATGAACTCGATAGAGAAATTGGACGACAATAATTATGGTGCGTGGGCCGTGCAAATGAAAAGCGTGCTCATACATTCCGAGTTGTGGGGCTACGTGTGTGGACTAAAAGTGAAAAATGAAAGTGATAGTCCCGAGAAAAAATTGGATTTTGATGCCAAAGATGAGAAGGCCCTCGCGAGCATTATGCTCTGCATTAAGGCATCACAAATAAACAATGTCAAAAATTGCGTAACTGCTGAAAGTGCTTGGAAAAAACTAAAAGAAATCCATATGCCCGCTGGTCCCGCGCGTCGCGTTCAGTTGCTGAGACAATTGTTGTATCTAAAGTTGATAGATTCAGAAAATATGGCATCGCACATAGCAAAATTTTCAGACTTAATTGAAAAACTGTCTGAAATTGAGTTTACATTGGCCGATGAGTGTCTGTGCATATTACTATTGTCTAGTTTACCGGAATCTTTTGACAATTTTGTAGTTGCCATTGAATCACGTGATTCGTTACCTACTTTAACTACGCTAAAAATCAAGTTAATCGAAGAGAGTGAGCGCCGAAATATAGACTCGTCGCGACGTGAGAAAAGTACAGTCTCGCAAAATAAAAACGTTAAGCAGCGAGTGTGCTGGTGTTGTGGTCGTCAAGGGCACATTGCGGTTAACTGTAGAAGTGCAAAGAAAAACGAAAAAAGAAACAATGAAGAGAGTGATAATAAGAAGTCATATTCTGTGTTTGCTGCTGCGAATCACAACTACAGTTTTTCAAAGAATATTTGGTGCTTGGACAGTGGTGCGACTGCACATTTGTGTAACGATAAATCGCTTTTTATAGAGATCAAAAAGCACAGAGAAAGAATTGTGTTGGCCGGAAAAAATTATATTGAAGCGATCGGTATCGGAACAGTGCGTTTACAGTGGAAACATAGTACAATCGATTTGACCGATGTACTTCTGGTTAACAATATTCAATGTAATTTTATTTCCGTGGCGAAAGTGGTGAACAAGGGATTCACAGTAAATATTTCGAATAGCTGTGCACGCATAAAAAATCGCACGGGCGATGTTGTTTGTGTTGCCAAGAAGCAAAACGATTTGTTTTTGTTTGAAACGAGCAAACAAAAATGTTTCAACGCACAAACGGATAATAAAGGACTTATTAAATGGCACTATCGCTTTGGCCATTTAAATTTTGCCAGTATAGAAAAAATGATGAAAAAACATATGGTTCATGGCTTAACATCCGAACAATGTATGAATATGAAAAACTATGTGTGTGAGACTTGCGCAAAGTGCAAAATAAGTGAGAAGCAATTTCCTAAGCATTCTTATAATCGGGCAAAGGACGTATTAGATCTCATCCATACGGACATTTGTGGACCAATGCATAAGAGTTCGGTTGGCGGTGCTCGTTACTTTGCAACTTTCATTGACGATAAATCGCGTTACGTTTACGTTTGTTTTTTGAAGACGCGAAACGAAATCCTCGATAAGTTCAAAGAATTTAAAGCAATTGCGGAGACATCAATTGGCAGGAAAATAAAGTGTCTGAGAAGTGACAACGGGCGCGAGTATTTGAGTAGCGCATTTCAACAATTGCTAAACAGCAATGGTATAAGGAGGCAGCTTACTGTGCCTCATACACCGCAGCAAAATGGGGTGGCAGAACGAGCAAACCGTACGTTGGTGGAGATGGCACGCAGCATGCTGAGTCATGCTGATCTCGACGAGAGTTTTTGGGCAGAGGCCATAAATACAGCTGCATATCTGCGCAACCGCTCTGAGACTTCGACGTTGACCGATATGACACCTTACGAGTCATGGAATGGCAAGAAATCAGGCGTAAGTCATCTACGAATATTTGGTAGTAGAGCTATCGTGCTTAACAAGACGCAACGCAAGAAGTTTCAACCTAAAGGAGAGGAGCGAGTGTTGATTGGCTATTCTGCAACAGCAAAGGCATATCGTTTGTTTGACCCAAAAACAAGGAAGGTAACAGAGGCACGAGATGTTATATTTCTTGAAGATTCCCTTACAGACGACAGTGTGAGAGATCAGGGCTCAACAAACAGTACTGAAGTCACGCTGGTGATGGACGAGTCTAATCCTGCGTGTAACATAGACGACAATGTTGAAGATGTGAAGATTGGAAGCTCTCTCTTGATATTCTGATGAATACGGACGTGATCAACAAAAGCAGCGCGAAAAAAACCAGAAAAAACGGAGACAGCCCAGCTGGAACAAAACTAAACTGCACAGAGCCACACCGTGGGAACGTGTAAATGTTCGGCTGAGCGAACCAACAAAAGCAAGTGTGTTAAAAAGGTAAAAAAAACAATTTCTCATTTTTCCTTTCCCGAGTGCACTATTTGCGGTGGGAGGCCCACCTGTTAAATCAGCCGGTGGAGCTGTCAACTCGTCGCAGACCAACAGTGCTGCCAGATCGGGAGATCAGGAACCAAATGGACAGAGCAGAGGGGGGGCCCGCCCCCACCGAGGATGACCCATTCAGGAGGAGCTCCAGGATGTCAAGGTCACCAACAAAAGGAGGAGGAATCGCGGTGCAGGACGCCGGAACCCCTGCGCCGGCGGTAGTGCTGGAGGATTTACCAACTTGCCGCCGCAGTGATACAGCGTTGGACAACCCGGCCCCTGCAGCCAGCAGCGCCATCAATACGTGTAACCGGAAGGAAAAGGACACCATCAGCGTGCCGTCACTCAGGAAAGCAAGGATATCACCAATCGGATCGCCTATTGGGCCATTAGACCTAGCCGCGGGAACCCCTACGCCGGCGGTTGTGGCGGTTGTGTTGGAGGATATACCGACTAGCCCCCGAAGTGCGGCAGAGCTGGACAACTCGGTCCCTGTAGCCAGCAGCGATAATAATGCGAGCAACCCGAAGGCAAAGGACGTCATCAGCGTGCCATCGAATAAAAAAGGAAGAAAATCTCCAACGGGATCGCCCATAAGGCCTTTGGACTTCGCCGCGGGATTCAAAAATGAAGATCTACGGAGTATCCTCGCCAGGATGGGAAGCAAAATTAACGCGATACTATCCGCGTTCGAAATTCGGCGTCACGTTATCATAGAGGACAAGAGCGTACTCCTGGAACTCTCGGCTCTCAGCAACAGGGCCACCGAGCTTCACGAAGGCGGCGCTACAGAGAATCTTTCCAAGAACGCTTCAACCCAAACCGAGCCCCAAAAGTCTGGAAAAAAGGCCACACCAGCAAGGGAACCGCAAAAGGTTCCCAAAGTTCAGGAGCCTAAAGTACAGGCACCCAAACGCGGCAACCACCCCGCGGTGAGCTCAGAGAGTACAGCAAAACCCAAAGAAAATGCGCCCAAGCCGCGCAGCTATGCATCCGTCGCCAAGGAGGCTAGCACCGGAGGCGAGTGGAAAAAAGTGCAGCCTAAACGCCTGAGGAAGAAGCCCGAGGCACTTATATTAAAGAAGACGGGAGAGGCCTCGTATGCGGATATGCTACGGACACTGAAAGCGGACCCGAACCTCAGCGAACTGGGCAAACATGTTCGCAAAGTCCGCAGAACTCAGAAAGGGGAACTACTGCTGGAAGTAGAGGGAAAAGTTTCAGACAGCGTCCCCAAATTCAAGACCGAGCTGGAAGCAACGTTAAAGGACATGGCTTCGGTACGCACGGGAACTCATAGGATAGCACTATCCTGCAGTGGACTGGACGAGGCCACGACAGCGGAAGGTCTCCACAGCTGCCTGGTCTCCCAATACCAAGGCATCCAGCTGAAACCAGAGGACATCAAAGGACTACGTAGGATGCGGGATGGGACTCAGATAGCCTCTGTCCTGATGACCGCGAATGATGCGATCGCGGTCTTAAAGAAGGGCACGGTAACCGTGGGGTGGTCAAGGTGCCGCATCATCCAGGACGTCCGGCCCACGAGATGTTACAAGGGCCTGGGCTACGGGCACCGAGCAACGTCCTGCAAGGCGATCGACCGATCAGACTGCTGCATGCGATGCGGCGAACGAGGACACAAGGCAAGGGGATGTGTTGCACCACCAAAGTGCCTAATATGCAGCGACGAAGTGGACAAAAACCACCCGACGGGCTGTTTCGCTTGCCCGACATACAGAGCCAGAGTCAAAGAAGTAAAGTCCCAGCATAATGCAGGAGCAAATTAAGATTGTCCAGCTTAATGTTAACCATTGCGCAGCTGCTCAGAGCCTCCTGGCCCAAACTGCGGCGGAGCGCAAGGTAGACATCATGCTTCTGAGCGAGCCCTATTACCCGGCCCGAGGCAACCCCACGATGATATTGGACGAGACCGGTAAAGCAGCCATCAAGTGTTGCAGCAACCTGCACATACAGGAATTGGCGGCCTCGCCTATGCGCGGAATAGCATATGCAAAAATAAAAGGAGTGCATTTTTACAGCTGCTACGCCCCCCTAGCGACACCCCAGACCAGTTCGAGGATATGATGGAGGTGCTGGGCAGCCATGCGAGAGGGCGCGGCCCGAAGATCATCGCGGGCGACTTCAATGCATGGGCAGAAGAATGGGGCAGCAGGCTATCCAATCTCAGAGGCCGAGCAGTTATAAACACAATGCTTATGCTGGACCTGGTACTGCTGAACGACGGCTGCAAACCAACGTTTAATAACGATAGGGGTTCGTCCTATATAGACATCACCTACACCAGCAGAGGGTTAGTGGCGAACGCGAGCTGGACGGTCCACGACGTTGTAACGCTGAGTGACCACGCACTGATTTCCTTCTGCATCCTACCGAAGGGCACGACTGGGAGGCGGCAAAGAAGATCAGTCGGGCAAGCCTGGGACTCAAGGAAGATGGACGAGGATATGCTGGAATACCAAATTGACTCACTTCGGATCACAAATGGACACGCAGATTCAATGGCGGCCGACCTCATGAAGATGCTTGAGGCAACGTGCGACGCAACCATGCCAAGGAGGAAAAAGAGCAGCGCAAGCCCCCAGTGTACTGGTGGAGCGCCAACTTAAGCAAGCTACGCTCGGAATGCCTAAGGGCAAGGAGAAGGGCGCAACGAGCCAGAGGCAGCACACAGCACGCAGAACTCATCGAGGCCTTCAGAAGCAAACGCTCAGAGTTCAAGCACGGCATATTGGCAGCCAAAGCGCGGGCCTATAAGGAACTGCTAGAGACCGTGGATAGAGAGCCATGGGGACTCCCCTACAAACTCGTAGCTAACAAGCTAAAGAAGAGAGAGGCAACTCCAACTGACCCGGATGTTCTGGCTAGCATAGTAGCAGAACTATTCCCAAGGCAGACCACTCTATGGCGGCCAACAGCAGTAGCTCCCCCCCCCCCCTATGACTTCCCGAGCATTACGGACCTCGAAGTTGTGGAGGCAGCCAAGCGAATCAAGCCCACCAAAGCTCCTGGCCTGGATGGAATTCCTGGAGCAGTCGTCAAGGCAGCGGCGGTAACTAGACCCGATATATTCAGGGAAACCTTCCAGCAGTGTCTCTTGGATGGGGTATTTCCGACGAGGTGGAAAAGCCAAAAACTAGTTCTGCTGCCGAAAGGCAAGGGATCAGCACACGCCGCAACTAGCTACCGCCCGCTGTGCCTACTGGACATCGTGGGCAAGCTATTCGAGCGCATCCTATATGCTCGAATAGAGGCAATCACCGAGAGCAGCAACGGCCTAGGCACGCAGCAACACGGATTTCGGAAGGGCAGAAGCACTCTGGACGCACTTATGGCGGTGAGAAACATCGCCGAGAACGCTCTCGATGGCGATAGATGGCTGGGTGGAAGGAAGGAGTACTGCGCAATCGTCACGTTGGACGTGAAGAACGCCTTCAACACCGCCAGATGGCCAGTAATCCTCAGCGCCATGCATAGGATGGGTATCCCGGAGTACCTCAGGATCGTCGTTGGAAACTACTTCACGGATCGTGTCCTCTGGTACGACACGGACGCCGGCCCGAGATGCTACAGTGTTTCAGCAGGAGTCCCACAAGGATCTGTGCTTGGACCAATCTTGTGGAACATCATGTATGATGGTATCCTGGGCATCAACAAGCCCTTAGGAGCTGAGCTACATTGCTTTGCGGACGATGTGGCAATAACTGCAGTGGCCAAGACGATAGCAGCCCTCGAAGATAAGTGCAACGCGACAATTAATATGGCCACCGACTGGCTAGAGAAAGCCGGCCTAACAATTGCGGCACACAAGACCGAGGCTGTCCTATTAAGCAGAAGGAAGAAGGTAGATAGAGTGCTGATCACGGTCAACGGGACACAGGTGGCATCACAAGACTCCTTAAAATACCTGGGAGTAATGATAGACCACAGGCTAGCTTTTAAGGACCATGCTAGCTACGCAAGCAGGAAAGCAGCAATAACGACTGCGTCCCTGTCCAGGCTCATGCCCAATGTAGGAGGCCCAAATTATCCGGCAAGGAAACTACTGGTGGCGGTAGCCAAGGCAACGCTGCTCTATGCTGCACCAATATGGAGCAACGCCACCAAGAAAAGCACTTACTTAAAAGGAGCACGAGCGGCGGTACGGTCTATGGCCCTTAGGCTCATTAGAGGCTTCAGGACCATATCTGGAGACGCAGCACTAGCACTGGCAGGCTTGCCGCCAATCGACCTGGAGATAAAGGCTATTTGCCAGGTCCGAGAAGGAGCTACCCGGCTGGAGGCTCACGAGCGACTGATGGGAGAGTGGCAGACCAGATGGATAACATCGCAACGGGGGAGGTGGACCTACCAACTCATCCCCGATTTAACGGAGTGGGCCAACTGTCGCCACAAAAAACTGGATTACCACCTCACCCAGTTCCTCACGGACCATGGTTGCTTTCGGGCATACCTACTCCGGTTCCACCACGTAGAGGCAGCTCAATGCCTCCACTGCCCCGATGCTGAGGAAACAGCAGAGCATGTACTGCTCCAGGTTCATGGATGAGAGGGTGCAGCTAAGGGCGCTGATCGGTGCCCCGCTCAGCCCTGGCGGCTTGATCGCGGCCATGATGGAGAACAGCGACTCGTGGGAGCGGGGACATAATATCATCAGGGACATGATGAAGCGGGTCCGAGCCGACGAGATGACCAACAGAACTGAAGGCTAATACAGGCGACGTACATCTATACGAAGGCAGGAGGGAAACTACCCAGCGAAACCAGGGATGAAGGACGGGCGCCTCTAGGCCATATAACAAGGAAGGGAGTACAACCAGGCTCCACATACTGCTCACCGACGAAATAACTTGACTGGCAGTCCCGGTGAGCTTGTAAAGGACAGAAGAGCATACGGAGGTTTTTGTTTTTAGTACGTAGGCATAATCTATACTAGGAGGGTTATGAATCGTGCATGCCACCTATGGACGGTAGGTGGTATCTTTGGAAGATTTTAATTTTCTTACCGTAAGGCATAATAAAAAAAAAAAAAAAAAAAAGGAGATTTGGAAGTCGACACAGCTGATGATTGCGGGAAGAGAGGACCTGGACGCCCAAAGCTTATCTACACTGGACAACCCGGACGCCCTCGCAAGCAGTATAACATACTGAATGGTATGAAAACTGATGATGTATCAGTGCCTGGAACTGTGGATGCAGCTTTGAATTCTCATCATGCCAAATTTTGGCAGGCATCGATGCAGAAGGAGATAGCAAGTCTACAAGCCAACAAAACCTGGACGTTGACTGACCTACCAAAAGGAGATGAGGCTATTGGTAGCAGATGGGTGTTTGCAGTCAAGCGTGACAAAAATGGCCAGGTGGATAAATTCAAGGCCCGTTTAGTGGCTAAAGGCTGTGCGCAGCGCTTTGGCATAAATTACAGTGAAACTTTCTCACCAGTGGCGAGGTATTCTACGATCAGGCTGGTGATTGCTCTGGCAGTTGAGCATGGTATGTATGTTCATCAAATGGATGTTTCTTCTGCTTATCTCAACAGTGAACTGCGAGATTTGGTGTACATGCGGCAACCAGAGGGATTTGTTGACCAGAAGTTCCCTGAGCGTGTGCTAAAACTAAACAAATCTTTGTACGGCTTAAAGCAGAGTGGCCGTGAGTGGAATGCGAAGCTAAATTCTGTTTTGGTGAAGATGGACTTCAACCCCTGCGCCAGCGAGCCGTGTCTATACATACGGCAACAAGGACAAACAATAGGCATCATAGTGGTGTATGTAGATGACATGATTGTGGCCAGTACTAGCAAAGATGACCTAAAAAGAATAAAGATGTCGATTGCCGACGAATTCGACGTCACTGATGGCGGTCAGTTGAACCATTTTCTTGAAATGGAAATAGATCGTGAAGGCGAGACTGGCAACATAAATGTTGGCCATAAGCAATATATTGAAAATCTCTTACGTGAGTATGGTATGCAAAACTGTAAATCTAATGCTATACCTCTTGAAGCAGGATTTCAATTAAAATGCGATCAAGACGACTGCAAGCGTGTAGATCAAACGAGCTATCAATCATTAATAGGCTCTCTAATGTATTTGGCAATAACAACACGGCCGGATATACTACACTCAGTCGTAAAACTTGCATAGCAGAATGCAGATCCACATCAGGAGCACGAGGCAGCTGCTAAAAGAATACTGAGGTACTTGAGGGGCACTGCCGAATTATGTCTACAATATAAGAAGACTGGAAAGCCTGTATATTGCTTCGTCGATGCTGATTGGGCTGGAGACAGCATGGACCGAAAATCTTTCAGTGGCTGGACCTTCATCGCAGCCGGGGCAGCCTTTTCATGGGAAAGCAAGAAACAAGGTGTGGTAGCCTTGAGCAGCACTGAGGCGGAGTATGTCGCACTATCGATGGCGGCAAAAGAAGCAACGTTCATACGGAAGGTGATGCGTGAATTGGGATTTGGTGACGACTTCGCAACAAAAATCAACAGCGATAATCAAAGTGCACAATGTCTAGCTAAGGACTCGAAATTCCATGCACGCAGCAAACACATTGACATCAAATATCACCATGTACGGGAAATGGTTAAGAATAAATTTGTAGAAATTAACTATGTACCTACTGAAAATATGATAGCTGATATCCTAACTAAAAATCTTTGTAAAGTTAAGCATATGAAATTCACATGTATGTTAGGTATGCAGTAGATCAAAAATTTGTATAATTGCGTTGAGAAGGAGTGTTAGAAATATACATATTGCTAATTGGCTCTCTTATACGCACCCTTCATTGCGCTTACAGAATTGTATAAGTATAAGTCACACTTCTGTAAATATTTGTAAGCATCTCTCATAAAGAAACATTAAATCAGTCTTAATTGAACCATCACATGAAGAACACGATATAATAAATTCATCAAAAAGGATTAACTGGCGCCCGAGCTGGTACCAGCAACACAACATTGCTGGCACAGGACGACTTCCAAGAATTCTTCTAAAACAATTTAGAAGGAAGCCGTCTCACTCTTCAAGGTTGGTAGTAAATACCTACTGGCCCATCGGTGTATTGCAAGTACTGTAGGACCTGCAGGAGCACCACCATGTCAGTGTGAGTCGCAGGATCCATAGTAGACGACGAACAGGAAGAAATCCGGGCCACCGGGAGGAGCAACCACATCATTATGTAATATAATTTATTGATAATATATATAATACATATATACATGTATGTATAACACAATATAAAGATAGTAAACAAAACATCAAAAAAATATCACAGAAATTAAGTAAAGTGTTTAAACGAGTTTAAACAAAAGAAGTTTTATCAGCAAAGCAAATTCCTTAACATAAGTGAAATAAAAAGAGCCTAGTGTTCAAAGAATAAATAACTGTGCTTGCCAAATAAAATAAACAAAATCAGAAAATTATATTTCATGCATGGCAATAAACATTATAATCCAACCCAACCCTGCGAATCCAATCTTAACGACCCTCCAGAATAGATGCAAAATCCAGCCATTGGTTTTTATTTAGAATTATAATTTAGAATTATAATAAATAAATAAATTAAATTTCTTAAAAAAATTACACTACAAATTGTGTTAACAAATAAACACTAAAAAAAAAAACAAACAAAATAGAAACATGGTGTAGATCGAAATAGAATAAATTGTCAGACCGATTTTATTTGAACAATTACCCACTTTATTGCAAAATTCCCAAAATCCGTCTTCCGACTTCACTGATGCGGAAGGTCAGGGAATTTATCACGAACATTTAATTCTGATTTCGATGACTTAGAAAAAGTGCCCGATATTGTAAAAGTCTTACGTTAGCTTTCAGGCAACCCAGCCGAGTTTGGATCATGGAAAAAGGTGTTGACAGAATTCTGAAAACTTATGAAAATACTAGAGGCACACCTAAATATATCGGCATATTAAACACAATTCGTAACAAAATTATCGGCAAGATTTTTTCTTTTAAAAAGCTCGCAGTATTCTTGGTAAACTAAACCTATTTTTTACTAACAGTGCTTCTTTTGACTTTGATGCTATTGCCATTAAATCAGTTATGCCTCTTCTAAATGATTCTGATATTATCTTTGTTATGGGTGACTTCAAATTGCCCCTCATTTCATGGATCCACACTGACGATAATAACTTGTTGTTACCCACTAGCCAAAATTACTTCCTTGATGACTTAGCCGACTCTGCCGTTTTAACCCTATAAGGAACTCCCGTGGCAGGTCGCTTGACCTCATTTAAAAAAAATGGCATACTTACATTAATTTTAATAAAAACAGACACCTTGCTTTGAATGCAAGTTAAGGAGCAAAAAAGTTCTAAATGTTTTAATAGACACCGGTTCAAACTGAAATTATATTAAACCACAATTAGTTCCTAACCCAGGTCCAATCGAAAATTCTTTTGATGTTGTCTCTTTTTTTTACACTTATTGTGTAATATATTGTATCTTCTCTTATTGTGAGACTAACAATAATTATTCACATTTTATTATATAACTTAGATTATTAACAATATAGAGTAATTGACTTCAGACTCGCGTAAGCGACATTGCGAGAGGATTTTCGTGTGCTGCAATCTTTGCTTGGTGTTTACTTTTTTTAATCTGGATTTCCTTGTTGATAAGATTTATGTGGAGGTCTCTGTGGATGCTTTCGACTTTTTCAGACTAAGGGGAGCGTTGCAGCTTACAGACCAGTGAAGATTGGCTGCTTTAAGCTTCATATGAGTCCTCTTGGATTTTGTGTGTTGCCGCCAGATGAGGCGTCTATCTAGGTGAACGCCGAGATACGTTACTACGACTGCTTGTGGGATTAACGTATTGTTCAGGGAACAGGGTGGGCAGGTTTGTCTGTTCAATGTGAAGGTTACATGTCTGCTTTTGGTCTCGTTTATTTTGATGCGCTAGTCCCCAAACCATCTTTCCACTATTTTATGATGGCAGGCAAGTTGTTCTGTTGCCTTTGCTAGATCGACTAAGTATTGCGGTGTCGTCAGCAAATGTAGAGGTTGTGAGCTGATGGTTTGATTGGTCTGTACGACTGAACGACTGTTTCTGCCGGGAGCTGGATATTTTTGTGTGCTTTCCAGAAGGGGTTCGTTTTGGCTGGTGCACGATAGTTGTTTGATATATAGATGCTGGGCGTTTGCTTCCTCAAGCTTAAGCGTGTAGCTATTTTTAGTTTTTCTTTAGCAGTTGGAGATCTGTGATTCTGCTATTCTCTTCTTAATCTTCGTTTTTCAAGTACTAGCTACTCGATTTTGCGATTTGTCTTGCTATAATTTGTCATTTTATGTGTGTCTGGAAGGGGTAGAGACCTTGGCTGGAGCAACAAGTGTTTCCTCCATTGATTTGACCAGGCTATCAACATCCTCCTCGGTGAATACCGTATAAGTTGGTTCCATATGAGTACAAACATATTTCGCGTACCTTGCCCAGTTGGTCCTGTTGTCTGTCAGCCTGTAGAACTGGAGAGTGATCTGATGATAGTTCTGCAATTGACTCAGCCGTAATAATATTTCTTGGGATCTTTCTTATTATTGCTTATTTGGATCTGTTGTCTTTTTAATAATAATAAAAATAAAAAAAATAAATAATAAAAAATAAATATATTTTTTTTAAATATATTACCTATTACACACAACAGTTGTCTGCTTTCGGGTATCAATCCGATCGCGGGGGATTGGCCAATGACCTTTGCAAGCATGGAAATTACTAACTACACCGAAGCAAATACCCTATTTATCTATTAGGTCAAGTAAAAAGTTCGTTCTGAAAAAATTAATTTAGTTTATGGGCCCGATACTGTAAACGAACGTGTAGCACAAAAGTGGTTTGCACCACGCGTCGGGAGGCCTGTAGTGGAAAATTGCGATAAAATCTTGGAAATAGTGTAAAAACAGACCGTCACGTGAGCACTTATTTAATTGCTGAGGAACTAAAGATGAGCCAGAAAACCGTTTGGATCCATTTGCATAAACTTGGATTCAAAAAGAAGCTCGATGTTTGGGTGCCACACGAACTACACAAAAAAACATGATGGACCGAATCGCTGCTGAATCGCAACAAAATCGACCCGTTTCTGAAGCGGATTGTGACTGGCGATGAAAAATGGGTCCCTTACGACAACATCGAGCGCAAACGGTCGTGGTCAAAGCTTGGGGAAGCGGCCCAGACGGTGGCCGGATTGACGGCCTAATGCACCCACCTTATAGTCCGGACCTGGCACCAAGTGATTACCATCTTTTCCTGTCCATGGCGAACGTGTTCAATGGTGAGAAGTTGGCCACAAGAGAGGCCTGTGAAAATTAAATAGACAGTCGCAGAATAAAATAAATAACTTAAAATCGATTTCAAACATGTTGCCAAATTTCATCAGAAAAGATGATCATTTAATTGAAGAGATACCTGTTAATTTACAAAACCACGCCAGATTAATAAAAGAATGGGCAATTCAATGTGCAAAATGTAAGAAACACTCTTCTTATGAACGATTTTGAAATAGATGAAGTCTACAAAATTTTCAAACAATATAATAATATATTATATAATATATATATTATATAATATTAATATTATATATATATGTCGGAGCATAATTCTGTATGTGTTAGTGTATGGGTATGCTTTTAGTTTATTTCATCAGAGGTAGTAATTTCATCAGAATGGAAATGTTGCATCAGCCTTTAGTTGTGCAGTTGTGTGGTCGTCTGTATTTTGTAGCTTTGGGAAGAACCGTTATAGCGCGGCGCCAGCGTGTTGTCGCTGACGCCGAGTGTGGTTCGATGGTAAGCACGTAGAAGTTGCGTGCGCCACAAGTTAGTTGGGTACAGAACTTCAGTGCGATCGAAACTCACTGCGCTAACAATATGTCGGGAAAAGATCAAACTGAACCTTTGACATATATTATTATATTATATATATTATTATATTATATATATTATATAACAATATTACTAATTTATCTGTTGAAGAAATGCTAGAATTTGTTAACGTATCCGGACTATTTAATAAAACTACAATCAAACATATCGTAAAAATTCTAGAATTAGAAAAAACTGTTTACAACAAGTGAGAAAAGTTATCTTCGGCTTGCCGAAGATGGTATACCCTTGAAAACAAAAAAGTTTTCCATACAAAAACTTGTTTCCATATCAGTCGTTTGTATGGCAGCTATATGTTATAGTGGTCCGATCCGGACCAAACTTTCACAAATCGTGTATGGCTATGTCGTATGTCAATGAATAAATGTTGAATTCGGTTGCAATAGGTTGGAGAACAAAAAAGTTTCCCATACAAAGACTTGTTTTCATATCGGTCGATTGTATGGCAGCTATATGATATAGTGGTCCGATCCGACCGATTTTTAAACTTGATCTGCGTGCAACAAAAATAATGATTTGGTAAAAATTTCAAAACGCTAGTTTTAAAACTATTGTCTATTTTGTGCATAGAAACAGACAAAACTATAATACCATTTTTCAAGGGTATAAAAATGTACTAATAAAACCTGTTTTAGGAATCAAATCCATCATCCGTTCAGAAAGTAACTAACTATTTGTATCCGATTATTTATTGCTTGAATACCAAATGATTGTAAAATCTCAAAAAATATTAAAACTTGTAATAAGCAAACAACTTTTTTTTGTAAAATATTTATTAAGGCAACCGGAGCACCAGCGACCTCTTTTTAGCCTTGCTAGTTATTATTTCAGCCCAAAGGGCGCGCCGGCTAGACACTTGCCTAGCTTAATACTTGAAAATTAATAATATAATTACGTTTAAAGATTATTTTTTGAAAAAATAAAAAGAACGCAATAAATTTATGTGTGATCTTTATTGATTCGTAGCTGAAATCAGACTGACTTAATTTTTAACAACGAAATATACTTAAAGCTTTATTATTAATGTGTATACAGGAGCGCTTTAGATCCCGTTAATTCTTCTCGTGAATATAGCGACTCGCAGTATGTGTAGAGTTTCAATGGACAGGGGGTGGGGTTATGTTGGCATGGTAACTCACGCATTACAGTTACTGTTTAAAATTGACGCTGATGCGCATTAGAGTTACCGTTTAAGATTGACGCTTATGCACATTGGTTTCGTTTTCATTATTGTTTTTATACACTATGGTTATATATGGTGCGTCAGCACATGTTCTTATATGCTATGTTTAAATGTACAATGTTAGTTTATGCCACTTCTCCTCCCTTAAGAAAAAGTCTGTCCTCGGACTTACTATGCGTTTGAATTTCGTTTTCAATTTCATTTGCTTTTGATGTTATAAATTTACATTTGTAAAAATAAAAAAGGTAATATTAAGATCCAAAACAATTTTAAATTTTATGTATTGTTCTTAAATACAAATTCATTCATTTCTTTATGGGCGACTGGTTCAAGCTTAGCTACATATATTATTAGGCAAATAAATGTTTTCAATTTCATGATACACTGGAATTTTCCAAATCTATCGTACAATTTCTAAATTTTATTTCTTTATTTCCAGATATTTTATGTGCTTCTTATTATTCTATTATTCTTATCTATTATTTATTTATTAATTTATTTTTTTTTTTTTCAATATTCATAACTTGATTGTTGTACATATAAAGTTTATTTTTAGAATCGATTGTTAAAATATTACCAAAAGAGTCAGGGTATGGTTCTATTAAGTAAGTGTGTGTAGTGTGTATTTATGTAGGTATATGAGCGATGATTGAAATAATATGTTCGAGTTTAAAAAGAGGTAACCTTGATTTGGCTTGGACCTTGATAACGAATCTAATTAGGGTGTATAGTGTTAAGTTGAATTTAAAGTTGGTTCCTGATTTACTTGTAAAAATTTGCTCTCGTTAATTTTCTTCTTTTTCTGAAATTGAGTTTTATAATGGTCAATTTTATGACCTCTACTAATTTCCTGATAATGATCGTCATCTAAAATTTTTATTTCTTTAGTTTTCCTAAATGGATTAACTAGTTTACTATGTATGATGGGTGCTTTCCTGTATTTAGTATTAACATTGTACTCATGCCGCGTTTCATTTAGTTTTCTTATTTTGTCTTCTTTATTTTGTTGTGTATTGTATTTTGGTGTTCCTGTAAATAAAAATATGTCTGCGGGAGTTCGTCCAGTGGTATCGTGTTTAGTTTTGTGGTTATAAGTATACAACAATATTTCAATTTTCATAAGCTTATTTTCATCTCCAGAGTCAGTTTGAATGATTCTTATTTTTTCGTTTATAGTTTTATGAAAACGTTCTATGTCTGCAACACAATTTTTACTTGTTGTTATTTCTAATTCTACCTGTTCTTTATTTAACCAATCTTTTAATGCATTACTTAAGAATGTTGTATCTTTGTCTGCTTTTATTTTCTGTGGTTTTCCCATTGTATTAAATATTTTTATTAAAGCTCTTTTTACTTCTATCCAATCTTTTCCCTATATTTCTATTATTGTCGCGAATTTAGAATAAACGTCTATGCAAGTTAAATATGATTGTTTAGCTGAGGAATAAATGTCGATTACATAAAGTTCTCTACAGCTTCCCAATTCTGGAGTAATTTTAAATTCATGTTTAGTATTTCTATGTTCAGTTTTTGCCTGGCTACATATTTCACATTCGTTAATAATGTTTTGTATCAAATTTTGACAATCTGGGTAGTAATAACTTTCTTTAAATAATTCTACCATTTTGGATATACCTGGATGAAGTAATTTTTTGTGATTGGTAATAATGATTTCTTTGAATTCTGCATAGGATTCTATATTTTTTAATATTACCGTACATCTTACTATTTTAGTTATTTGTGGGTTCATAATTTCCTGATATGCTTTTTGTATTATTTCAAAATCTGGATCAAGTTGTATGTAGAGTGCATTAGAATTATTACAAAAGTGTTGAACTAAAATTTCCTTAGTCTTTTCTAAATTTAAGTTTATGTATTCAATAGTTAATCTTGTCTTTTTGAAAAATTTATTGACTGTTATTTTATCTCTATCTGATTTTATCATCTCTACTTGTCTATTGTATGTGTTTAAGGGTTTTTCTGAAATTAGGATTAGATTTTGATTGTCTTCTGTAGCACTATGTGGTGTTGCATTGTCAGTATCATTGTTATTGTCCATTGTATTTAAATAATTTTTGTTGAAATCTGAATTAAGAGTGCAAAGCGAATGTCTTATACTAAATGTAACTCTAATTGATCTTTCTCTTTTGTTTATTCTCTTTAAGCGCGTCATGAGTAACGCATCATTTTATGTATTAATTAGTCACAAATAAACTCTACTTCTAATAGGTTATGGGCCCAGGCAGAGCTCCTGTGCGCTATTATTTTTGGAAAGTTTAACAGCGAAAAGTTGTTGAGAATAGTCGAAAAGACTTGTGTGACCGGTGGTTAATATTGTGAAGAAAAAATTAAATTGACTGGATATAAAATGAGTTCCCAATACTCAATCGAGAAACTGGACAATGAAAATTATAGTGTGTGGTCGATCCAAATGAAAAGTGTGCTGATACACGCCGAATTATGGTCAGTGGTCAGTGGCCGTTTGATAAAAAATGAAAATGACACTGCAGAACAAAAAGCCTCTTTCGATGCTAAAGATGAAAAGGCACTTGCAAGTATTATGCTATGTATAAAGCCGACGCAAATAAATCATGTGAGACATTGTGTAACTGCTAGGGAGGCTTGGAAAAAACTTGGTGAAATTCATATGCCGCATACATATTGTTTAAGTTGTTGTTTAAGTTGTTTAAGTTGTTTATTGAGACGCATACATTTGTTTAAGCAGTTGTTGTACATGAAAATGAGTGAGTCGGAAAGTGTAGAGGAACATTTAAATAAATTCAGTGCATTGGTAGAAAAGCTGCAAGAAATTGAACAAAGTGTGCCAGAAGAAATGCTCGTCATAATTTTGCTTTCGAGCTTGTGTGACTCGTTTGAAAATTTTGTTGTTGCCATAGAGACGCGCGACACATTGCCGGGTTTGACCGCTCTCAAGGTTAAACTTCTAGAAGAAGGAGAAAGGCGCAAGACAAACGAAACGGTGATCGGAAAAGAACAGAAAATGTTCGCGGCGGGTACGGAAAGACAATACTCAAAAAGGAATATCGAAAAAGGTGTCGAATGTTGGTCATGTGGAAAGCGCGGGCATATTGCTGCAAAGTGTAGATCGAAAGAAAAAACGGCAAAACATAACAAAGCAAAAGAAGGAAATTCAAACGGGAATAAACCAAAAGCGTTTTCGGTTTTCGGTGCAGTTAAAAACGGAATAGACAGTAAAAGTACATGGTGTCTAGACAGTGGAGCAACAACTCATTTGTGCGCGGAAAAAACAATGTTTGTATCAATGCGTGAACACAAGGAAAAAATAATGTTAGCAGGCGATAATTACGTAGAAGCCGAAGGGCGCGGTACAGTGAATTTGTGCTATGGAGAGAATACGATCAAACTGCTTGATGTATTGTACGTAAAAAATTTGCAATGTAACTTTATTTCGGTGCAAAAGGCAACTTCAAAAGGATTGAAAGTGATTTTTAATAAGAACGAAGCGAAAGTAATAGACACTGACGGAGACACTTTACTAGTTGCTAAACGCAAAAATGAATTGTTCTTATTTGAAAATAAATCAGAAAAAGTGTTTGCAATTAATGGAGAAAAGTATGAAATGATTAAGTGGCATAATCGGTTTGGACATTTGAACTTGAATAGTATGCAGAAAATGATTAACAAAGACATGGTGTACGGTCTGAAAATAAATTCGTGTGATTTGAACGGTTTCGTATGCGAGACGTGTGCCAAATGCAAAATTTGTGTAAAACAGTTTCCAAACGCGTCGGAAAGCCGCGAGAGTGAATTGTTAGGACTTATACACACGGACATATGTGGTCCAATAAACACAAAATCAAACGGTGGTGCACGGTTCTTTGCAACATTCATCGATGACAAAACACGGTACATGTCGGTCTACATGTTAAATACTAAAGATGCGGTTTTTGAAAAATTTAAAGAGTTCAAATCGTTGGTCGAGAAGCAAACGGGAAAGAAGATAAAAAGGATCCGTAGTGACAACGGTCGAGAATATGTTTCCCGAAGGTTTGAAGAATACCTGGTGAGTCAAGGCATACAAAGACAGCTAACAGTCCCCTATACTCCTCAACAAAACGGAGTTGCAGAACGTGCTAACAGAACCCTCCTGGAAATGGCTCGCAGTATGTTAACTCATGCTGGAGTGGGTGAGAGTTTTTGGGGAGAGGCTATAATGACAGCGGCATACTTGCGGAACAGAGCAGAGACGTCGACACTAGCTAATATAACACCATTTGAAGCCTGGTTTGGAAAGAAGCCAAGTGTATCTCATCTACGTGTGTTTGGTTGCAAAGCGATCGTATTGAACAAAACACATAGCAAGAAGTTTCGTCCAAAGGGAGAAGAGCACATATTAGTAGGCTATTCTCAAACTTCTAAGGCTTATCGTTTATACAACCCGGAAAAACAAAGCATTGTGATAGCCCGAGATGTTGTGTTTATAGAGGATGATAGAGCATCAGTTCCAGGAGAAGTAATCATTGAATTGGATGAGTCTGCTGGACACCGAGAAGATCATATTGGCAACAATGAACAGTCGTTGGATATTCAAGGCAGTGATGACGACGAAGAGTCTGGGACAGAACAAAAAACATCGCAGAAGAGGGGCCCAGGTCGCCCCAAGATAGTCCGAACAGGATTAGTGGGCCGTCCACGAAAAGAGTACAATATGCTAAATGTGATAGCCGGAAATAATATGGTGGCACCAACAAACGTGCGTGAGGCATTGTCGGGAGAACATTCTGATGAATGGAGAATCTCGATGCAGAAGGAGTTTGATCACTTGCGAGCTACAAACACTTGGAGCTTGGTTGACCTTCCTGAAGAGCAGAAAGCAATCGGGTGCAAGTGGGTGTTTACCATTAAACGCGACAAAAATGGTAAAGTTGATCGACTCAAATCGAGGTTAGTAGCCAAAGGTTGCGGACAGCAGTATGGGGTGAATTACCTGGAAACATTTTCCCCGGTGGCACGTTACTCGTCAATAAGGTTAGTAATAGCATTGGCTGTCGAGCATGGCATGATTATGCACCAAATGGACGTGTCAGCAGCGTACCTAAACAGTGAACTGAAGGATGAGGTCTACATGAGACAACCTGAAGGTTTTGTAGACGCAAAACACCCAGATCGAGTCCTGCGATTGCATAGGTCCTTATACGGTCTAAAGCAGAGTGGACGCGAGTGGAACTGGAGGCTGGATGAGGTTCTCAACAAAATAGGATTCATTTCCTGTCCCAGCGAGCCTTGCATATACACGAAGAGAATTGGGGAAAACCTAAACATAATTGTTGTATATGTTGATGATCTAATTATTGCTTGTTCCAGAAAAGATGACCTCATTAGCATCAAGCGGCAAATATCAGACGAGTTTGATGTTGTAGATGGCGGAGACCTGAAACATTTCCTAGGCATGGAGATAGAGAGGAGTGGCGAAACTGGCAGTGTCACTATAGGCCACAAACAATTTATTGCTGGTCTACTAGAGGACTATGGTATGGAAGACTGCAAACCCAACGCGATTCCTCTGGAGGCGGGCTTTCAAGTTTCATGCACGAAGCAAACATATTGATATTAAGTACCATTTTGTAAGACAATTATATAAGGAAAACGTTATTGATATAAAATATGTTTCAACAGAAAATATGATTTCGGATATTTTAACAAAGAACTTAAATAAGATCAAGCATACAGGTTTTGTTAAAAAGTTAGGTTTAAATTGAATTGAAAATTATGTATAGAAGAAAAATGTATACAGAAATTGAATTGAAAATTATGTTTAGAAGAAAAATGTATATTTAAGTTAAATTGTAAAGGCATGTCTCTTTGAGAAGGAGTGTTGAAATCTGAATTAAGAGTGCAAAGCGAATGTCTTATACTAAATGTAACTCTAATTGATCTTTCTCTTTTGTTTATTCTCTTTAAGCGCGTCATGAGTAACGCATCATTTTATGTATTAATTAGTCACAAATAAACTCTACTTCTAAGTAACGCATCATTCTGAGTAACGCATCATTTTATGTATTAATTAGTCACAAATAAACTCTACTTCTAATAATTTTCACCTGTCTTTATTCTAGATAAAGCGTCAGCTACGTAATTTTGTTTACCTTTAATGTGTTTTATTTTGAAATCGAATTCACTTAGTCTTATACACCATCGAGTTAGTTTAGAGTTTGGTTCTTTTAAACTATGGAGCCATACTAAAGGTTGGTGATCGCTAAGTATTTCGAATGATTTTCCTAATAAATAGGATCTAAATATTTTAGTTCCCCAAACAATTGCTAAAAGTTCTTTCTCAATAGCACTGTAATTTTCTTCATGTTCGTTTAGTGTGCGACTTGCATAACTAATTGGTTTATTGTTTTGTGTTAAGACTGCTCCAAGCGCTACATTGCTTGCATCAGTCGTTAATTGGAAAGGTTTATTAAAATCTGGATTAATAAGAATAGGGTCGCTTGTTATTAAAACTTTTAATTTTTCAAACGAATTTATATAATCTGGGTCTGAAATGTTTACATTTCTTCCTTTTTTTAAACAAATGGTCATTGGTTTTGCAATTTTTGCAAACTGTGGTATGAATTTCCTGTAGTAACCAGTTAAACCTAGAAAAGCTTTAATTTCTTTATGTGTTTTTGGAATAGGATATTTTACAATGGCACTGATCTTGTCTGGATTGGGTTTAATTTGTTAGCAATTTACTGTTCGATCAGCACAACCGTTATGTGCTTCTTGACAGACCGAACAAATAAACACAAGAACGTAGTGGTGTGGTTGACGGTTTAATCGAAACTGAGTAATAGGAATTTCACAATATCTTCTTAAGCTATAATAGAGCGTTGCCAGATCAAAATATATAAAGCTTATTTAAATTATAACGTAATTTCAACACTTCCTCTTAAGCTATATATATGTGATGTAAAACGAAAATTAATTTAATCCAAGCAACTTAGCAAAATTCTGTTGCTTTTGCTTACACAAGACTTTCGTTAGTACATTTGCAACATTTTTATCAGTGGGTACATATTCAAGAATTATTTCATTACATTCTACTTTTTCACGAACAAAATGATACTTAATATCTATGTGCTTAGTGCGTTTATGGTGTACTGGATTCTTCGCAATATGATGAGAACTTATGTTGTCGCCACATATGGTTATTGGTCCATCTAATGACCATCCAATCTCTAAAAGCAAACGGCGAAGATACACCGCTTCTTTTGCAGCCATGGATAAAGCAACGTACTCTGCTTCTGTGCTGCTCATGGCGACGATGCTCTGCTTAGCTGAAGTCCATGAAAACGCACTGCCTCCAAGGAAGAATGCATACCCACTGTATGATTTTCGATCTGACAGGTCGTTTGCCCAGTCTGCGTCGGCGAAGCCCATTACCTGTTCGCCGGACTTGCTGTATGTGATTTTGAGATCAACCGTGGCTGAAAGGTATCTCAAAACATGTTTCGCTGCAGTCTCGTCTTCACTGTGTGGATCAGTGTTTCTTTGCGACAGTTTGCTCACAGTATGCAAAATGTCTACTCGGCTCAAGTCTGCTAAATACATAAGGGAACCGATTAATGATTGAAATTGTGTTATATTTACCTTGACACAATTCTCATTTCTACAACCCATCTTATAACCAGGGTCTAGCGGCGTAGCTGCGGGACGACAATTTTGCATGCCATATTCATCCAATAGGTTTTTGATGAACTGCTTCTGGCATAGCGAAATCGACCCTCTTGTACCTTCTCGTTGGATTTCCATGTCAAGGAAATAATTTAGTTGGCCGCCATCTTGTAGGTCGAATTTATTTGCGATCTTCCTCTTAATCGCGCTGATCTCGTTCTCGTCGTAGCTGATGATGATTAGATCGTCGACATATACTGCAATGTAGCTGTGTTGTTGCTGCTGCTGCTTCACGTACAGGCACGCCTCATTTTTGCTGCGCTTGAAACCAATGCTCTTCAAAACTTCGTCCAATGTGTCATTCCAGACACGCCCTGACTGTTTACGTCCGTAGATCGCCTTTTGAAGCTTTAATACTCTGTTTGGATGCTTCTCATCTATGAAGTTTTGTGGTTGCCTCATATACACTTCTTCTTGAAGTCTGCCGTTTAAATATGCGTTTGATATGTCAACCTGGTGCATGCATAGCTGTTTTTCTGCTGCTATAGCGAATAGCATTCTGATGGTTTCGTAGCGGATTACTGGAGAAAACGTTTCCGAATAGTTGACGCCCATCTTTTGCCCACAACCTTGAGCAACAAGTCTTGATTTAAACTTTTGTATATTTCCCTCTTTATCCTTTTTGACGCGGAAGACCCACTTGGATCCTATGGCCTTCTGTCCTGGAGGTAAATCACACAATGTCCATGTATTATTTGAAATCAGAGCATCATATTCTTTCTGCATTGACGTCTTCCAGTCTTGGGCATGCTCGCCCCGTAAAGCGTCTCCAATGCACTGTGGCGTCTCAATGTCTTCAATGTAATTTCGGCTGTTGTATTCTTTTCTGGGTCTACCAGGCTTACCACTGCGAATAATTTTTGGTCTGCCGGGTCCACGTCGAGGTGCGTTGATCTCTTGCTCTTGTACGTCTGGTACGATCTCCTCCTCAGTGAGAATTTGGTCTTCATCGCTTGCGCTTACAAACTCCTCCTCCTCTTCACCGGAGTCATAGCTGTCGTAAGAATTATTGCTCTGCTCGACCACCATGGGCATAGCCTGCCGCTGCTGCTCTGGTACTTGGATGTTTGACTCCAGGTGAATGATGTTTGTAGCGAAGTCATTATTTTGTTCTGAAATAGTGCATTTTTCAGATTCAGTGTTATCAAACTCACCCTCTACAAATTTGACATCACGACGTGCAACAATGATACGTTTTTCCCGATCGTATAAACGGTAAGCTTTAGCTGTTGAAGAGTATCCTACAAATATATACTCTTTTCCCTTTGCCTGGAACTTGCTTTTTCTTGTCGTATCCAGTGCAAACGCGCGAGATCCGAACACTCGCAAATGTTTAACAGATGGCTTCCTATTTGCCATATTTCGAAGGGTGTAGCGCCCATGATTGCTTTGGAAGGGCACCTGTTACGCAAATATGAAGCTGTGGACACGGCCTCAGCCCACAAAAACTCCTCTAATTTCGCATGAATCAGCATACTTTTGGCCATCTCGACGATCGTTCGATTAGCGCGTTCCGCGACGCCGTTTTGTTGTGGTGTATACGGAACCGTTAATTGCCTTTTTATGCCGCATGTGTTCAAATACTCTGTAAACTGCCGGTTTACAGCGCGGGCATATTGCTGCAAAGTGTAGATCGAAAGAAAAAACGGCAAAACATAACAAAGCAAAAGAAGGAAATTCAAACGGGAATAAACCAAAAGCGTTTTCGGTTTTCGGTGCAGTTAAAAACGGAATAGACAGTAAAAGTACATGGTGTCTAGACAGTGGAGCAACAACTCATTTGTGCGCGGAAAAAACAATGTTTGTATCAATGCGTGAACACAAGGAAAAAATAATGTTAGCAGGCGATAATTACGTAGAAGCCGAAGGGCGCGGTACAGTGAATTTGTGCTATGGAGAGAATACGATCAAACTGCTTGATGTATTGTACGTAAAAAATTTGCAATGTAACTTTATTTCGGTGCAAAAGGCAACTTCAAAAGGATTGAAAGTGATTTTTAATAAGAACGAAGCGAAAGTAATAGACACTGACGGAGACACTTTACTAGTTGCTAAACGCAAAAATGAATTGTTCTTATTTGAAAATAAATCAGAAAAAGTGTTTGCAATTAATGGAGAAAAGTATGAAATGATTAAGTGGCATAATCGGTTTGGACATTTGAACTTGAATAGTATGCAGAAAATGATTAACAAAGACATGGTGTACGGTCTGAAAATAAATTCGTGTGATTTGAACGGTTTCGTATGCGAGACGTGTGCCAAATGCAAAATTTGTGTAAAACAGTTTCCAAACGCGTCGGAAAGCCGCGAGAGTGAATTGTTAGGACTTATACACACGGACATATGTGGTCCAATAAACACAAAATCAAACGGTGGTGCACGGTTCTTTGCAACATTCATCGATGACAAAACACGGTACATGTCGGTCTACATGTTAAATACTAAAGATGCGGTTTTTGAAAAATTTAAAGAGTTCAAATCGTTGGTCGAGAAGCAAACGGGAAAGAAGATAAAAAGGATCCGTAGTGACAACGGTCGAGAATATGTTTCCCGAAGGTTTGAAGAATACCTGGTGAGTCAAGGCATACAAAGACAGCTAACAGTCCCCTATACTCCTCAACAAAACGGAGTTGCAGAACGTGCTAACAGAACCCTCCTGGAAATGGCTCGCAGTATGTTAACTCATGCTGGAGTGGGTGAGAGTTTTTGGGGAGAGGCTATAATGACAGCGGCATACTTGCGGAACAGAGCAGAGACGTCGACACTAGCTAATATAACACCATTTGAAGCCTGGTTTGGAAAGAAGCCAAGTGTATCTCATCTACGTGTGTTTGGTTGCAAAGCGATCGTATTGAACAAAACACATAGCAAGAAGTTTCGTCCAAAGGGAGAAGAGCACATATTAGTAGGCTATTCTCAAACTTCTAAGGCTTATCGTTTATACAACCCGGAAAAACAAAGCATTGTGATAGCCCGAGATGTTGTGTTTATAGAGGATGATAGAGCATCAGTTCCAGGAGAAGTAATCATTGAATTGGATGAGTCTGCTGGACACCGAGAAGATCATATTGGCAACAATGAACAGTCGTTGGATATTCAAGGCAGTGATGACGACGAAGAGTCTGGGACAGAACAAAAAACATCGCAGAAGAGGGGCCCAGGTCGCCCCAAGATAGTCCGAACAGGATTAGTGGGCCGTCCACGAAAAGAGTACAATATGCTAAATGTGATAGCCGGAAATAATATGGTGGCACCAACAAACGTGCGTGAGGCATTGTCGGGAGAACATTCTGATGAATGGAGAATCTCGATGCAGAAGGAGTTTGATCACTTGCGAGCTACAAACACTTGGAGCTTGGTTGACCTTCCTGAAGAGCAGAAAGCAATCGGGTGCAAGTGGGTGTTTACCATTAAACGCGACAAAAATGGTAAAGTTGATCGACTCAAATCGAGGTTAGTAGCCAAAGGTTGCGGACAGCAGTATGGGGTGAATTACCTGGAAACATTTTCCCCGGTGGCACGTTACTCGTCAATAAGGTTAGTAATAGCATTGGCTGTCGAGCATGGCATGATTATGCACCAAATGGACGTGTCAGCAGCGTACCTAAACAGTGAACTGAAGGATGAGGTCTACATGAGACAACCTGAAGGTTTTGTAGACGCAAAACACCCAGATCGAGTCCTGCGATTGCATAGGTCCTTATACGGTCTAAAGCAGAGTGGACGCGAGTGGAACTGGAGGCTGGATGAGGTTCTCAACAAAATAGGATTCATTTCCTGTCCCAGCGAGCCTTGCATATACACGAAGAGAATTGGGGAAAACCTAAACATAATTGTTGTATATGTTGATGATCTAATTATTGCTTGTTCCAGAAAAGATGACCTCATTAGCATCAAGCGGCAAATATCAGACGAGTTTGATGTTGTAGATGGCGGAGACCTGAAACATTTCCTAGGCATGGAGATAGAGAGGAGTGGCGAAACTGGCAGTGTCACTATAGGCCACAAACAATTTATTGCTGGTCTACTAGAGGACTATGGTATGGAAGACTGCAAACCCAACGCGATTCCTCTGGAGGCGGGCTTTCAAGTTTCATGCACGAAGCAAACATATTGATATTAAGTACCATTTTGTAAGACAATTATATAAGGAAAACGTTATTGATATAAAATATGTTTCAACAGAAAATATGATTTCGGATATTTTAACAAAGAACTTAAATAAGATCAAGCATACAGGTTTTGTTAAAAAGTTAGGTTTAAATTGAATTGAAAATTATGTATAGAAGAAAAATGTATACAGAAATTGAATTGAAAATTATGTTTAGAAGAAAAATGTATATTTAAGTTAAATTGTAAAGGCATGTCTCTTTGAGAAGGAGTGTTGAAATCTGAATTAAGAGTGCAAAGCGAATGTCTTATACTAAATGTAACTCTAATTGATCTTTCTCTTTTGTTTATTCTCTTTAAGCGCGTCATGAGTAACGCATCATTTTATGTATTAATTAGTCACAAATAAACTCTACTTCTAAGTAACGCATCATTCTGAGTAACGCATCATTTTATGTATTAATTAGTCACAAATAAACTCTACTTCTAATAATTTTCACCTGTCTTTATTCTAGATAAAGCGTCAGCTACGTAATTTTGTTTACCTTTAATGTGTTTTATTTTGAAATCGAATTCACTTAGTCTTATACACCATCGAGTTAGTTTAGAGTTTGGTTCTTTTAAACTATGGAGCCATACTAAAGGTTGGTGATCGCTAAGTATTTCGAATGATTTTCCTAATAAATAGGATCTAAATATTTTAGTTCCCCAAACAATTGCTAAAAGTTCTTTCTCAATAGCACTGTAATTTTCTTCATGTTCGTTTAGTGTGCGACTTGCATAACTAATTGGTTTATTGTTTTGTGTTAAGACTGCTCCAAGCGCTACATTGCTTGCATCAGTCGTTAATTGGAAAGGTTTATTAAAATCTGGATTAATAAGAATAGGGTCGCTTGTTATTAAAACTTTTAATTTTTCAAACGAATTTATATAATCTGGGTCTGAAATGTTTACATTTCTTCCTTTTTTTAAACAAATGGTCATTGGTTTTGCAATTTTTGCAAACTGTGGTATGAATTTCCTGTAGTAACCAGTTAAACCTAGAAAAGCTTTAATTTCTTTATGTGTTTTTGGAATAGGATATTTTACAATGGCACTGATCTTGTCTGGATTGGGTTTAATTTGTTAGCAATTTACTGTTCGATCAGCACAACCGTTATGTGCTTCTTGACAGACCGAACAAATAAACACAAGAACGTAGTGGTGTGGTTGACGGTTTAATCGAAACTGAGTAATAGGAATTTCACAATGTCTTCTTAAGCTATAATAGAGCGTTGCCAGATCAAAATATATAAAGCTTATTTAAATTATAACGTAATTTCAACACTTCCTCTTAAGCTATATATATGTGATGTAAAACGAAAATTAATTTAATCCAAGCAACTTAGCAAAATTCTGTTGCTTTTGCTTACACAAGACTTTCGTTAGTACATTTGCAACATTTTTATCAGTGGGTACATATTCAAGAATTATTTCATTACATTCTACTTTTTCACGAACAAAATGATACTTAATATCTATGTGCTTAGTGCGTTTATGGTGTACTGGATTCTTCGCAATATGATGAGAACTTATGTTGTCGCCACATATGGTTATTGGTCCATCTAATGACCATCCAATCTCTAAAAGCAAACGGCGAAGATACACCGCTTCTTTTGCAGCCATGGATAAAGCAACGTACTCTGCTTCTGTGCTGCTCATGGCGACGATGCTCTGCTTAGCTGAAGTCCATGAAAACGCACTGCCTCCAAGGAAGAATGCATACCCACTGTATGATTTTCGATCTGACAGGTCGTTTGCCCAGTCTGCGTCGGCGAAGCCCATTACCTGTTCGCCGGACTTGCTGTATGTGATTTTGAGATCAACCGTGGCTGAAAGGTATCTCAAAACATGTTTCGCTGCAGTCTCGTCTTCACTGTGTGGATCAGTGTTTCTTTGCGACAGTTTGCTCACAGTATGCAAAATGTCTACTCGGCTCAAGTCTGCTAAATACATAAGGGAACCGATTAATGATTGAAATTGTGTTATATTTACCTTGACACAATTCTCATTTCTACAACCCATCTTATAACCAGGGTCTAGCGGCGTAGCTGCGGGACGACAATTTTGCATGCCATATTCATCCAATAGGTTTTTGATGAACTGCTTCTGGCATAGCGAAATCGACCCTCTTGTACCTTCTCGTTGGATTTCCATGTCAAGGAAATAATTTAGTTGGCCGCCATCTTGTAGGTCGAATTTATTTGCGATCTTCCTCTTAATCGCGCTGATCTCGTTCTCGTCGTAGCTGATGATGATTACATCGTCGACATATACTGCAATGTAGCTGTGTTGTTGCTGCTGCTGCTTCACGTACAGGCACGCCTCATTTTTGCTGCGCTTGAAACCAATGCTCTTCAAAACTTCGTCCAATGTGTCATTCCAGACACGCCCTGACTGTTTACGTCCGTAGATCGCCTTTTGAAGCTTTAATACTCTGTTTGGATGCTTCTCATCTATGAAGTTTTGTGGTTGCCTCATATACACTTCTTCTTGAAGTCTGCCGTTTAAATATGCGTTTGATATGTCAACCTGGTGCATGCATAGCTGTTTTTCTGCTGCTATAGCGAATAGCATTCTGATGGTTTCGTAGCGGATTACTGGAGAAAACGTTTCCGAATAGTTGACGCCCATCTTTTGCCCACAACCTTGAGCAACAAGTCTTGATTTAAACTTTTGTATATTTCCCTCTTTATCCTTTTTGACGCGGAAGACCCACTTGGATCCTATGGCCTTCTGTCCTGGAGGTAAATCACACAATGTCCATGTATTATTTGAAATCAGAGCATCATATTCTTTCTGCATTGACGTCTTCCAGTCTTGGGCATGCTCGCCCCGTAAAGCGTCTCCAATGCACTGTGGCGTCTCAATGTCTTCAATGTAATTTCGGCTGTTGTATTCTTTTCTGGGTCTACCAGGCTTACCACTGCGAATAATTTTTGGTCTGCCGGGTCCACGTCGAGGTGCGTTGATCTCTTGCTCTTGTACGTCTGGTACGATCTCCTCCTCAGTGAGAATTTGGTCTTCATCGCTTGCGCTTACAAACTCCTCCTCCTCTTCACCGGAGTCATAGCTGTCGTAAAAATTATTGCTCTGCTCGACCACCATGGGCATAGCCTGCCGCTGCTGCTCTGGTACTTGGATGTTTGACTCCAGGTGAATGATGTTTGTAGCGAAGTCATTATTTTGTTCTGAAATAGTGCATTTTTCAGATTCAGTGTTATCAAACTCACCCTCTACAAATTTGACATCACGACGTGCAACAATGATACGTTTTTCCCGATCGTATAAACGGTAAGCTTTAGCTGTTGAAGAGTATCCTACAAATATATACTCTTTTCCCTTTGCCTGGAACTTGCTTTTTCTTGTCGTATCCAGTGCAAACGCGCGAGATCCGAACACTCGCAAATGTTTAACAGATGGCTTCCTATTTGCCATATTTCGAAGGGTGTAGCGCCCATGATTGCTTTGGAAGGGCACCTGTTACGCAAATATGAAGCTGTGGACACGGCCTCAGCCCACAAAAACTCCTCTAATTTCGCATGAATCAGCATACTTTTGGCCATCTCGACGATCGTTCGATTAGCGCGTTCCGCGACGCCG
This sequence comes from Drosophila merina, assembly GCA_035047645.1. Lineage (NCBI taxonomy): Eukaryota > Metazoa > Arthropoda > Insecta > Diptera > Drosophilidae > Drosophila > Drosophila merina. Next base: position 20,302,589 of record JAWNPH010000089.1, on the reverse strand, counting down.
TTTTGTTGTGGTGTATACGGAACCGTTAATTGCCTTTTTATGCCGCATGTGTTCAAATACTCTGTAAACTGCCGGTTTACATATTCTGTTCCGTTGTCACTTCGCAAAGCTTTTATTTTCTTGCCCGTTTGGCACTCGACATATGATTTGAACAATTTGAATTTATCAAACACTTCGTTTTTCGCATGCATAAAATATATGAATATTTTCCGTGAATAGTCGTCTATGAACGTGAAGAAATACCTGTTGCCGCCTAAAGAACTAACATTTATTGGCCCGCACACGTCACTGTGAACTAATTCCAGTACACTTTGCGTGTCGCTCTCGCTTTTCTGTGGGAATGGCAATACGTGTATTTTTGCCATATTGCATGTGTCGCAATTAATATTCACTGACACATTTTTAACGTCCATGCCAATACTAGCTCTTTTTCTTTGATTTCTTTTAAACATTGAAAATTTAAATGAAAATGAAAATTTTTATTTCTTTAGTTTTCCTAAATGGATTAACTAGTTTACTATGTATGATGGGTGCTTTCCTGTATTTAGTATTAACATTGTACTCATGCCGCGTTTCATTTAGTTTTCTTATTTTGTCTTCTTTATTTTGTTGTGTATTGTATTTTGGTGTTCCTGTAAATAAAAATATGTCTGCGGGAGTTCGTCCAGTGGTATCGTGTTTAGTTTTGTGGTTATAAGTATACAACAATATTTCAATTTTCATAAGCTTATTTTCATCTCCAGAGTCAGTTTGAATGATTCTTATTTTTTCGTTTATAGTTTTATGAAAACGTTCTATGTCTGCAACACAATTTTTACTTGTTGTTATTTCTAATTCTACCTGTTCTTTATTTAACCAATCTTTTAATGCATTACTTAAGAATGTTGTATCTTTGTCTGCTTTTATTTTCTGTGGTTTTCCCATTGTATTAAATATTTTTATTAAAGCTCTTTTTACTTCTATCCAATCTTTTCCCTATATTTCTATTATTGTCGCGAATTTAGAATAAACGTCTATGCAAGTTAAATATGATTGTTTAGCTGAGGAATAAATGTCGATTACATAAAGTTCTCTACAGCTTCCCAATTCTGGAGTAATTTTAAATTCATGTTTAGTATTTCTATGTTCAGTTTTTGCCTGGCTACATATTTCACATTCGTTAATAATGTTTTGTATCAAATTTTGACAATCTGGGTAGTAATAACTTTCTTTAAATAATTCTACCATTTTGGATATACCTGGATGAAGTAATTTTTTGTGATTGGTAATAATGATTTCTTTGAATTCTGCATAGGATTCTATATTTTTTAATATTACCGTACATCTTACTATTTTAGTTATTTGTGGGTTCATAATTTCCTGATATGCTTTTTGTATTATTTCAAAATCTGGATCAAGTTGTATGTAGAGTGCATTAGAATTATTACAAAAGTGTTGAACTAAAATTTCCTTAGTCTTTTCTAAATTTAAGTTTATGTATTCAATAGTTAATCTTGTCTTTTTGAAAAATTTATTGACTGTTATTTTATCTCTATCTGATTTTATCATCTCTACTTGTCTATTGTATGTGTTTAAGGGTTTTTCTGAAATTAGGATTAGATTTTGATTGTCTTCTGTAGCACTATGTGGTGTTGCATTGTCAGTATCATTGTTATTGTCCATTGTATTTAAATAATTTTCACCTGTCTTTATTCTAGATAAAGCGTCAGCTACGTAATTTTGTTTACCTTTAATGTGTTTTATTTTGAAATCGAATTCACTTAGTCTTATACACCATCGAGTTAGTTTAGAGTTTGGTTCTTTTAAACTATGGAGCCATACTAAAGGTTGGTGATCACTAAGTATTTCGAATGATTTTCCTAATAAATAGGATCTAAATATTTTAGTTCCCCAAACAATTGCTAAAAGTTCTTTCTCAATAGCACTGTAATTTTCTTCATGTTCGTTTAGTGTGCGACTTGCATAACTAATTGGTTTATTGTTTTGTGTTAAGACTGCTCCAAGCGCTACATTGCTTGCATCAGTCGTTAATTGGAAAGGTTTATTAAAATCTGGATTAATAAGAATAGGGTCGCTTGTTATTAAAACTTTTAATTTTTCAAATGAATTTATATAATCTGGGTCTGAAATGTTTACATTTCTTCCTTTTTTTAAACAAATGGTCATTGGTTTTGCAATTTTTGCAAACTGTGGTATGAATTTCCTGTAGTAACCAGTTAAACCTAGAAAAGCTTTAATTTCTTTATGTGTTTTTGGAATAGGATATTTTACAATGGCACTGATCTTGTCTGGATTGGGTTTAATTTGTTAGCAATTTACTGTTCGATCAGCACAACCGTTATGTGCTTCTTGACAGACCGAACAAATAAACACAAGAACGTAGTGGTGTGGTTGACGGTTTAATCGAAACTGAGTAATAGGAATTTCACAATATCTTCTTAAGCTATAATAGAGCGTTGCCAGATCAAAATATATAAAGCTTATTTAAATTATAACGTAATTTCAACACTTCCTCTTAAGCTATATATATGTGATGTAAAACGAAAATTAATTTAATCCAAGCAACTTAGCAAAATTCTGTTGCTTTTGCTTACACAAGACTTTCGTTAGTACATTTGCAACATTTTTATCAGTGGGTACATATTCAAGAATTATTTCATTACATTCTACTTTTTCACGAACAAACTGATACTTAATATCTATGTGCTTAGTGCGTTTATGGTGTACTGGATTCTTCGCAATATGATGAGAACTTATGTTGTCGCCACATATGGTTATTGGTCCATCTAATGACCATCCAATCTCTAAAAGCAAACGGCGAAGATACACCGCTTCTTTTGCAGCCATGGATAAAGCAACGTACTCTGCTTCTGTGCTGCTCATGGCGACGATGCTCTGCTTAGCTGAAGTCCATGAAAACGCACTGCCTCCAAGGAAGAATGCATACCCACTGTATGATTTTCGATCTGACAGGTCGTTTGCCCAGTCTGCGTCGGCGAAGCCCATTACCTGTTCGCCGGACTTGCTGTATGTGATTTTGAGATCAACCGTGGCTGAAAGGTATCTCAAAACATGTTTCGCTGCAGTCTCGTCTTCACTGTGTGGATCAGTGTTTCTTTGCGACAGTTTGCTCACAGTATGCAAAATGTCTACTCGGCTCAAGTCTGCTAAATACATAAGGGAACCGATTAATGATTGAAATTGTGTTATATTTACCTTGACACAATTCTCATTTCTACAACCCATCTTATAACCAGGGTCTAGCGGCGTAGCTGCGGGACGACAATTTTGCATGCCATATTCATCCAATAGGTTTTTGATGAACTGCTTCTGGCATAGCGAAATCGACCCTCTTGTACCTTCTCGTTGGATTTCCATGTCAAGGAAATAATTTAGTTGGCCGCCATCTTGTAGGTCGAATTTATTTGCGATCTTCCTCTTAATCGCGCTGATCTCGTTCTCGTCGTAGCTGATGATGATTAGATCGTCGACATATACTGCAATGTAGCTGTGTTGTTGCTGCTGCTGCTTCACGTACAGGCACGCCTCATTTTTGCTGCGCTTGAAACCAATGCTCTTCAAAACTTCGTCCAATGTGTCATTCCAGACACGCCCTGACTGTTTACGTCCGTAGATCGCCTTTTGAAGCTTTAATACTCTGTTTGGATGCTTCTCATCTATGAAGTTTTGTGGTTGCCTCATATACACTTCTTCTTGAAGTCTGCCGTTTAAATATGCGTTTGATATGTCAACCTGGTGCATGCATAGCTGTTTTTCTGCTGCTATAGCGAATAGCATTCTGATGGTTTCGTAGCGGATTACTGGAGAAAACGTTTCCGAATAGTTGACGCCCATCTTTTGCCCACAACCTTGAGCAACAAGTCTTGATTTAAACTTTTGTATATTTCCCTCTTTATCCTTTTTGACGCGGAAGACCCACTTGGATCCTATGGCCTTCTGTCCTGGAGGTAAATCACACAATGTCCATGTATTATTTGAAATCAGAGCATCATATTCTTTCTGCATTGACGTCTTCCAGTCTTGGGCATGCTCGCCCCGTAAAGCGTCTCCAATGCACTGTGGCGTCTCAATGTCTTCAATGTAATTTCGGCTGTTGTATTCTTTTCTGGGTCTACCAGGCTTACCACTGCGAATAATTTTTGGTCTGCCGGGTCCACGTCGAGGTGCGTTGCTCTCTTGCTCTTGTACGTCTGGTACGATCTCCTCCTCAGTGAGAATTTGGTCTTCATCGCTTGCGCTTACAAACTCCTCCTCCTCTTCACCGGAGTCATAGCTGTCGTAAGAATTATTGCTCTGCTCGACCACCATGGGCATAGCCTGCCGCTGCTGCTCTGGTACTTGGATGTTTGACTCCAGGTGAATGATGTTTGTAGCGAAGTCATTATTTTGTTCTGAAATAGTGCATTTTTCAGATTCAGTGTTATCAAACTCACCCTCTACAAATTTGACATCACGACGTGCAACAATGATACGTTTTTCCCGATCGTATAAACGGTAAGCTTTAGCTGTTGAAGAGTATCCTACAAATATATACTCTTTTCCCTTTGCCTGGAACTTGCTTTTTCTTGTCGTATCCAGTGCAAACGCGCGAGATCCGAACACTCGCAAATGTTTAACAGATGGCTTCCTATTTGCCATATTTCGAAGGGTGTAGCGCCCATGATTGCTTTGGAAGGGCACCTGTTACGCAAATATGAAGCTGTGGACACGGCCTCAGCCCACAAAAACTCCTCTAATTTCGCATGAATCAGCATACTTTTGGCCATCTCGACGATCGTTCGATTAGCGCGTTCCGCGACGCCGTTTTGTTGTGGTGTATACGGAACCGTTAATTGCCTTTTTATGCCGCATGTGTTCAAATACTCTGTAAACTGCCGGTTTACATATTCTGTTCCGTTGTCACTTCGCAAAGCTTTTATTTTCTTGCCCGTTTGGCACTCGACATATGATTTGAACAATTTGAATTTATCAAACACTTCGTTTTTCGCATGCATAAAATATATGAATATTTTCCGTGAATAGTCGTCTATGAACGTGAAGAAATACCTGTTGCCGCCTAAAGAACTAACATTTATTGGCCCGCACACGTCACTGTGAACTAATTCCAGTACACTTTGCGTGTCGCTCTCGCTTTTCTGTGGGAATGGCAATACGTGTATTTTTGCCATATTGCATGTGTCGCAATTAATATTCACTGACACATTTTTAACGTCCATGCCAATACTAGCTCTTTTTCTTTGATTTCTTTTAAACATTGAAAATTTAAATGACCAAACCGATTGTGCCATGTTGCCATGCGAGAAGAATCATTCAACAAATGAACCGCACTGTTTTTAGAGCTACTTGTAAATAAATACAAATTTTCTTTTTGCATTGCTCTAATCATCACTTCACCTTGTTTGTCTTTTATCACCGCCGCCTTTTTATCAAAAGTAGTTATTTTTTCGTACTCCGCGGACTTGCTCACTGATAAAAAATTCATATGCAATGATGGAACGTAAATTACATCTCGTAATTCAATGTTTACATTTTGTGATTTAAGCATAACAGTCCCGATGCCGCTCGATTTCACGAACTTATCTGATGCTAGCATAATCGATGTTTCCTTATTAATGAAAGATGTAAACAATTCCTTATCACAACACATATGCGACGTGGCACCACTATCAACACACCATATGCTTTTCTTTTGAGTGGTAGCACTAATATGCATCAAGCAGTTTGATTTCTCCTTGCTTTTCCATAGTTTTTTATGCCTCTCTTTGCTCGGGCATTCTCGTGCTCGGTGGCCGAATTTCTCGCAAATGTAGCATTTTCCCTTGAAACTACTCTTTTGTCGCGTGTTTCGATCGCTACGACGAAATTTTCCCACGAATTTGGTAAACTGGATAACAACATGATGCTTTTTAATTCATCATTAATTGTTATTTCCATCTCAGCTAATTTGTCGATTGTTTCAGCAAATTTATTGACATATTGAACAACGTTATCCCCTTCAAGCATTCTCAGCCTTGATAGTTGTTGATATAACTGCACTTTTCTGATCGGGCCACCTGGCAAATGTACATCACGCAATTTTTTCCATGCGTCTGCTGCTGTTGTGCATGCCTTTATATGCATTAACTGCGTTGCTTTTAAATTTAAAAACAAACTTGCCAGGGCCTTTTGATCGAGCATATTCCATTTTTCGAAATCTTCAGAGCCATCTTCTGGCTTTACATATTCGCCACAAACGACTTTCCATAGATCTGCTGTTATAAGCACACTACGCATTAAAATGCTCCATACGTCGTAATTGTCGTCGCCTAATTTTTCTATTTGAATTGAGTGTGTACTCATTTTGTCGAATTCCGCAAATTAGTTTTTATTTATTTTGAGTTTCAACCGGACGCGTTTTAGTCCATTTAATTACTTTTAATTATTCAAACCGAAAACTTTGCTTGCTGAGGGCCCATAACCAACTGTTAGCAATTTACTGTTCGATCAGCACAACCGTTATGTGCTTCTTGACAGACCGAACAAATAAACACAAGAACGTAGTGGTGTGGTTGACGGTTTAATCGAAACTGAGTAATAGGAATTTCACAATATCTTCTTAAGCTATAATAGAGCGTTGCCAGATCAAAATATATAAAGCTTATTTAAATTATAACGTAATTTCAACATAATTCCTTCAGGGCATACTATGTGTCCTAAAAATTTGGCTTCTTTTTGTAAAAATTCGCATTTGTCCAATTGTAATTTTAAATTTGCTTCGATAAGGTACTTAAAAACTTGTTCTATTGAATTAATATGTTCTTTAAGGGATGTTGAATAAATTATGATATCATCAAGGTATACTAAGCAGTGTTTTCCAATTAGTGGTTTGAGTACATTATTCATGCATCTTTGGAAAGTAGCGGGTGCATTTTTAAGCCCAAAAGGCATGCGTGTGAATTGATAAAGACCTTTTTTAGTCGAAAAAGCTGTTTTTTTAATGGATTCTTTGTCCATTTCAATTTGATGAAATCCTTTTGCTAAATCAATGGTTGTGAAATTTTGGCATTTACCCAATTTGCTCAATATTTCATCCATATTTGGTATGGGAAATTTGTTTAACCCTCTGTAGTCAATGACTACTCTAAATTTCTTTTTACCTGAAGCATCTTCCTTTTTTGGAACAATCCACACTGGACTGCAATAATCGGAATTGCTTTCTCTAATTATGCCTTGGTTGAGCATGTCTTGAATTTGTGATTCAACTTCACTTTCGTAGGCGAATGGATAGCCATATGGCTTCCTATATATTGGTCTTTCATGTGGGGTTAATATTTTATGTTTTTCAGTATTGGTAAAGGTCAAAATGTCACCTTCATTATACTGAATATTTTTAAATTTTTTAGGAGTTTGCATATTTCGGATTTCTCCTCATTGTTTAGGTGATCTAAGCGAAATTTATTTTCGGAGTTTCTTAACTCATTATTAAATACTTCTGTTAAACTACATTCTTGAACATTAGCTATCAAATTTTTATTTGAATTACTTTTTTCCCAATCGTTTTTCATTAGGTCAAAAGTACATTCTCCTATAGTAATTGTGTTAGTTTTATAATCTATTGTGGCATCATTTGCTCGGAGTAATTTTCTACCCAGTAACATATCGTACTGTGAAGAAAAATCATGTATAAAAAATGTTTCTTCTTGTCTAAATAATTTATTTTCTTTTAGTATGATTTTTTGTTTGAGTTTTGTCAATCCTGTCATTGTCCTAATATTTATCAAATCTTCGTAAATTGGGCAATTAAGGAAATTTTTTATCATCATATTGATTGACGACCCAGTGTCAATTAGACACTTATACCTGTGGTTATTGATTTTTAAATTTATGTATTCTTGGTCTCCGAGGCTCCCATTGGAAAATTTTCCCCAGGATAAATTTCACTCGGAATATGACCTTCGTGATACTGATATAAATTATTATAATTTTGCTCATTTTGATTAAATTGATCGGGGTAATTTTGTTCTTGGTTATAACTTTCGTCTATATTCATTCTTGACTGGTTACTATCGCTTTCTCTTATTCTTTTCTGAGGTTGATTGGGCATTAAACCTACTGGTATATTTTGTAAATTCTGATTGATTGGATTATTCTGTTGGCCTTGCCGTAAATCTTGTTGGAATTGCATTAAACCACGATTTTGATCAAACATATTATTTCATGTGTTACCTTGATTTCTGTTATAATTTGATTGGGAATTAAAATAAGTTTGTGAAGAAATTGGTTGTAGTTGTTGTTGATTTGTTGGTGGTTTATAAGAGATTATGTTATTTCCTGTGTTACCTTGATTTCTGTTATAATTTGATTGGGAATTGAAATAGGTTTGTGAAGAATTAGGTTGTAGTTGTTGTTGATATGTTGGTGGTTTATAAGTGATTGTGTTGTTAGAAGATGAGTTACGTGTATTGTTAGTATAATTTTGTGATCTTTGAGAATTTTGATTCTTATTTTCAACCTTATCTGAGTCTTCATATAGACCCTCTTGTTGGGCAACTTGTTTTAATTTAAGCACAGTTGAAATATCGTATCTTGCTAGTGTCATAAATAAACGATCAGGTAGTTTTCTCTGAATTAAGGTTTTAATAGTATTTTGTATAGCTGTTGTATATAAAACAGTATTCGAGTCATTGCCTTCTAATTCTAGTTTATTATTTATAACTAATTTCTTTTGTTCGATTTCGTTACAAAATTTTCTTAAATTGCCTTGATAAGTAGTGTTGTACAATTTTCGAAGTAGTTCTTCCGTCGGTGTTTGAATTTTGTACTCACTAATAAGGCCTGCTCTCAGTTCCATCCAGTTATTTGCTTGACAAATCGGGAGAATTCGTTGGGCGTCACCTGATATTTGTAATTCGATAGCACTGAAGATTATGCTATTCTGCCTGGCATCTGTTGTTTGATAAAGTTGAATTAGGAAATCAACTCGTCGAATGAACGAGCTTAGGGACGGAGGACTGTCATCAAAAGCGGGGATGCTCCTTATTTGGCCTAACAATTGGTTCAAATCTTGTGGAGAGAGTTCTTGTCTCGGAGCCATTGGAGGTTGACCACTTATCGGGTTCGACATTTTGTAATTTATAGTTCTGTAGTTTTTACCGACCGAATTGGATTTATACGGTTACCGAACTATTTTACTTGTTTTTGTTGCAATTGCTTGCACGTATGTGCTTTTGCGGATCACGTTATTTTCTTAGAGTGTCACTGGCCTTAGGTCAAATTTTCACCTTTTGGCTCTCAATTGTGCACTTGAACTATTTAATTTGAGTGACACTGGCTTGAAGTCAAATTTTCACTTTTTGCTCACAATTGTGCACTCAAACTATTAAATCGTTCGCGAAAAAACGGATCCTACCGACTGCGCCAATTACGTTTAAAGATTATTTTTTGGAAAAATAAAAAGAACGCAATGAATTTATGTGTGGTCTTTATTGATTCGTAGCTGAAATCAGACTGACTTAATTTTTAACAACGAAATATACTTAAAGCTTTATTATTAATGTGTATACAGGAGCGCTTTAGATCCCGTTAATTCTTCTCGTGAATATAGCGACTCGCAGTATGTGTAGAGTTTCAATGGACAGGGGGTGGGGTTATGTTGGCATGGTAACTCACGCATTAGAGTTACTGTTTAAAATTGACGCTGATGCGCATTAGAGTTACCGTTTAAGATTGACGCTTATGCGCATTGGTTTCGTTTTCATTATTGTTCTTATATACTATGGTTATATATGGTGCGTCAGCACATGTTCTTATATGCTATGTTTAAATGTACATATGTTAGTTTATGCCACTATATAATAATTGGACTAAATATTAATTTAAAGTCGTCTACGGGATCGACCGCTAGGGGATCGTGTTATTAGGTCCCTCGGCTGACACCCTTTCAGCCTCCTTAGCAACTTCCCAGTGGCAAGTAGTTGTGTCAGTCTGTTCCTGTGCCCCTGTAGTCTTATATTGTAGCGACTGAAATGGTTATTAATCTCGTCAAAGACTGTGGGCAGCTTGAGATCTTTGTGGAGTGACGCGTTACGAATGTTCCACTCGCATCCGGTGATCAATCTGAGTGTTTTGTTTTGGGCCGTCTGTACTCTTTTGATTTGGCTATCACAAGCTAATCTCCATATTTGGCACCCATACCTCCAGATCGGCGCCATAATTTGCTTGTAGATGGTTACCTTATTAGCCAATGACAGTTTGCTCCTTAAACTTAACAGCCAAAAATGTTTGTTCACTGCATTTCGTATGCGGGTTCTAGTGGCGGTGATGTGCTTGGCGAATATCAGTCTGCGATCCAATGTGCAGAATTGTTTCCGGTCAGATGCCGTCAGTACTTGCTCAACAAGCCGATGAAGTTGCTCCACCGTACAATGACCAGCTCGGAACCCGAACTGGTGCTCAGGACTAATCCCCTGAGTGTCCATAATCCTAACAATCCGGGCAGCAATCAGTCTCTCAAACACCTTCGAAATCGAAGGGAGGAGACTGATTTGCCGATAGGACGCGGGGTCCTTTGCCGACTTGCCTGGTTTGTGGATCATAGATATTAATGCGAGCCTCCACTGTGGAGGGAAGCATTGCAATTTTCCTATGGCATTGCGTTGCAGATGCGTTTGATGGCGCGTGTGGCCTTCCAAAGTGAGTGCGTCATTATCATTATCAGTACCAGTGTTCGCCAGTCTCGCATTGAACCATCCAGCATTGTACTCTACCAGTGCCCATTGAAGTTCGCTCTGTGCTCTATTCCACGCTGTTTTGTCCAGGGGGTGTCGAGACCTCATTTACCTTGTGCGGCGTCGCTTTTCACGGATTAGATGCTGGAGCGCGTTTGTAACCGGGATACCTGATGCTGCGGGCTTCCGGGGCGGAGTGTGTGCTGACATTTTTGCTGCTGTCTTGACTTTGCTGGTAAAACATTCAACGGCATCTTCCAAGTCGTCCCCAGAGTTGATCTCAATATCGAGGCGCAGAGATCTCTCAAGATGTCCTTTGAAGAGTGCTTCGTTTGAAGGTTGCTTCGCTTGGTTATCAGACCCTCCGAAGTAGGGTATGCCATAGCGGCTGCGTCCAGAGTGATTATTAGCGGTAGGTGGTCGGAGCTGGGCTCAACGACAGACCGTATATCAACGTGGATACCCAGGATGCCACTTGTCAGGGCAAAATCGATGAAGCCAGGAGAGTCTCGGCTGCCAGGCGGGTATCGTGTGGGGCTACCTGTGGCAAGACAGTTCACCTCAGTGGTCAGGGCAAGATTCGCTAGCGCACGACCTCGTTGGTTACACCTTCCTGCACCCCAGAGCCAGTGGGACGCGTTCCAGCCACCCGCCACAATATACCTCGTGCAGTTATGATCCAGGATGTCGGTAAACTCCTGCGTAGTCCATGCAAATCTCGGTGGGCAGTAGACTGCTCCAAAGTTAATGGTGCCGAGTACTGTTTGTATGGCTGCAGACGCAAGTTGCACCTTGTCGGCAGTAATTGGGGTTAGCGGGAAGTGGACTAGGCTGGACTTAACCAGCATAGCTGCTCCTCCTTTTGCGTTCCCATCTTTTGGGTCGTTTGCGGGATAGGCATCGAAGCCGTACATCCTAGGCGCGCCTATCCCTCGACAGTGAGTCTTGCTAAGCAGCAGTATGTCGATTTCTTCTTGCCGCACCAGACAATCAAGTTCGGGCAGCTTCGTGAACACACCATTGGCGTTTCACACTAAAATGCGCAGCGGCATTATTTTGAGGCTTGCTGCACTTGGAAATTTGCCCCTGCTGCTGTGTCTGTTCCTGCTGCTGCGTCAGCAATATCAATAATAGGTGCATCTGTTTCTTTTGGATAGAGCGTAAAGCATTGATGCTATCGTTTTCTTGGTTGTGTTGCCGTTTGCCATTGGATCCAGAGCTGCGCCTTCTTTCATTACGCTGTCATGCCTGATACTGGTTATGCTCCGTGGTTCTGCCTCTGCACTCTCTACACATTTCCAACAGATGTTTGTTTCCGGAGCGGTTCGACTGTAACCCTCATGTGACGCAGTGTCTTGTTATTTGACACAGTGGCAATATTAACAATGAACATGTTAATCGGACCCGCTTCGAGGCAGCCTGGTTCGCTGCGGAGCTGGGGCGTGTGTGCGTCTAACACCTTGTGGCTCTTTATTGATGTGGATATAAAGAGTGCTATGGTGAAGCACTTTTATGCATATCCTGAATGGCCTATCTTCCCTCAATGTGTAGCAGTGTTATTCGTAGTGCTCGTCATCAAGCCACTTGACAATAGAACGGAAGGTGTTGGCGTCGGCCGCGTAGAGGTGCATAACTCCACCCATGGGGGCCTGAAACTCAACCTTATTTGCGTCAGTGATCGTCCTGATGCTTAGCATCAGAATATTGACGTCGAAGATCCCTTCCATAACGATGAGTGGTGGCTTGGTAGGGGCTTTGCCAACAGTACGCTTTGCCGCGGCTCTGACGGCTTGTTGACTAGTGCTGGGCTGATCGCTCCATTCTTCAGCATTGCTCTCGCTATCCATTTCCGAAGTGAGTTCGGCGAGTAGTTGGAATTTGTTAGTGTTTCCACTGTAACTATGTTGATATACCGAGTTTTCGTCTAAATGCGCTTTTTTCCTAACTAATTTAAAAAGGTACCTTCCTACGTTTGATCTTTTGGAAGCAGACTCCAAGGTGGGCGCTGATGGGTTTGGCTGGTGGTAGTAGTCATGTCTAAAGGGCCCAGGGCCCTTTGTGCAGACCCACGTCCAGGTTCCCTTGACGCCGCCATGATTTCGCTTTCCTGGGTAATGTCGCTTGTACAGGGTGCGTTATGAAAGTAATGCGCATGGTTTCATTGTCACGTAACTACCTGTCGTAGCACGCTCGGACCTGTCTGAAAATTTTGGGGCGGAGTCTCTCCTTTCCAACGCGCTCGGTCTCAGTTCGCTCTGAGCAATAGAAGTGGTAGGACGTGTCGTAGAGCGAAGTCATTTTTTCTGTTGTGTCACGGTGCGACACAACGTTCGAGTTTTGCGCTGTGAAGAATTGTTGGAATCGATTAGAAATGATCCAGGTATTTTAAATTTTACTGTAACTGGGGATGAATCCTGGATGTTTGAGAACGATCCAGAATCCAAACGACAGAGCTCCGAGTGGCACACACAATTTTCTCCCAGACCCAAGAAGGCGCGCATGAGCAAATCTCGTATCAAAACAATGCTGATTGTCTTCTTTGACGTCCGAGGAATCGTCCATTTTGAGTTTGTACCGCAAGGACAAACTTTCAACGGAGCCTTTTACCAAAAGGTACTCAAGAGACTGAAACGCCGAGTCGTACGCGTCAGGCCAGCCATCAAAGACGTTTTCATGCTCCACCACGATAACGCCCCCAGCCACACGGCCTTCGTCGTCACCAACTTCTTGACCCAGAAGAAGATCTCAGTTGTGCCCCAGCCTCCTTACAGCCCTGACTTAGCTCCGTGCGACTTTTTTTTGTTCCCCCTACTGAAGAGAGAGCTAAAGGGAAAACACTGGGAGTCGGTGGAGAACATCCAAGCTCGCGTAACATGGTTCCTGAAAGGCATTTCTGTCGAGGAGTTTCAGGGTGCTTTCCAGGCGTGGCATACACGTCTCCGCAAGTGTATTGACGCAGGAGGGGACTATTTTGAAGAATTTCAATAATTTGTACTGATTGGATCAACAAATATATTTTTCTTAGAAAATGCGCATTACTTTCATAACGCACCCTACATTTACGGTTGGCCTAACTTATTAGGCTTCTTCAGTCTTAGCGTAGTCCGCTTTGTACGTTTTTCGGATTGATCCAGATTTCATCGAACACTAATCAGGAGACAGGTTGCCAAGATGATTGGTTAAAGCTTAATAAGAGCTTATGGGTAAACAGATGTTTTGTTTGCTCTAGCCGCCATGTGAATGCCAAAATCGCAAAAGTGAAATTAATTTTAAAGTCAATAACTTAGTCTTTTTGCACTTTGGAAACACTTTTATGTAATTTGTTGTTACACTAGCCACTGTTTGTGCCACTATTGTGGACTTGTCCTTGCTCACTACTATGTGAATTTTAATTGATCCACGAGCGTTGCAAATATGCGTGCGACACCGTCGAATGCCGTTTCGAATCCAACTAACTTCTATTTTTCAACTTTTTCGGGAGAATTTATTTCTCTTGAAACTGCCAAAGTTGTCAGACTTTGTATAGCAAAAAACTGTTATTGTAAATCAAACTAAATGTATCTAACCCAAAATCATAAAACTTACAACGTATATAGAATATATCTTATATATTTTTGGAATGAAACAAAAAAAAAATAACGACGAACCAGGAATACCAATAATTCATATATCTCCAATAGAAGCCGAACGAATCCAAATATTAACCCTAGAATCTCTGAATATTAAAAATATAAAACAATTAAAGCAACTTAAAACAGATTCGCTCGTCAATAAAGTAGCTATACTAAAGAAAAGAAATATAATTCTATCCTTACAACAAGAACCACTACAAACACGAAATAACAAAATTGAAAACAATAATATTCATATTACCCACAGCTAACTAAGCGTAAATTTAAGTTTATGTTAATCAGTCCTAAAACAATCCTCAATAAAAACACCCATTTTGTGATTATAAAGATAAAAACTAAAAAAAACGATTAACTTATACACGCATAAGTAAGGTGACACCACCATGCACGTGAGGTCATAAAAATTTTTAGGCCTCCAGGGCACATATCTAAAATATAAATAGTTGATGAGAACACTTACTGACCACCTACTGATTTGATATAACCATACCTATCTGGCTGTTTCTAATCCCTCAATTTTTAAGCTATAGACTTCAAACTTTGCAAGCACCTATTTTTTCCTTGCACGCAGTATTCGAGGTGTGTTCAAAATGTAAGGCAAAATAATTAATAATTTTGGGGGAAACATATTTTCGATTTTCTCTTCTTCACTATTCTCGAACATCCGTACCAAGTTTCAAGTAAATGTAATTTTTGTTTGGTTGTGGAAGCCGTAAAGGTTATAAGTAATTTGCGTGCTCGCCGATTTTTTGCTGTCGGAATATATGGATCAAAGGATTTGCATAAAATTTTGCGTAAAAACTACCTGATGAAAACGTTTAAGCAGTGAACAAAGCTTATGTTATGCTTGATGTCAAACAGGCGTTTGACAGAGTCTGGCACCCTGGACTACTTTTCAAAATTAAAACCCACCTCCCAAGTTCCCATTTCGCCTTCCTCAAATCATACACAGAGGGAAGAGAATTCCAAGTGCGATGCGGATCATCAATCAGCACCCCTAGGCCCATAAGAGCAGGAGTACCACAAGGCAGTGTTCTTGGACCCATCTTATACACACTCTACACAGCGGACCTCCCCATCACCCCCTCCAGGAACCTCACAGTAGCCACTTATGCCGATGACACCGCCTTCCTAGCCTCCGCCACAGATCCTCTGGAAGCTTCAGCCATCATCCAGAGGCAACTGAATGCCCTCGGTCCATGGATGAAACGATGGAACATCGTGGTGAACGCCGAGAAATCTACACAAACAACCTTCGCACTACGCAGGGGAGAATGCCCCCCAGTCACACTCAACGGGGAAACCATCCCAAATAATAACACTCCCAAATATCTAGGGCTGACACTGGACCGCAGGCTCACATGGCGTCCGCACCTAATCAATAAGCGCAACCAGGCCAACCTACGGCTCAAGCAACTGCATTGGCTCCTGGGAAGGAGGTCCAAACTCAAACTAAATTTCAAGCTTCTTATTTATAAGGTAGTGCTTAAGCCAATCTGGACATATGGGATACAGTTGTGGGGCACGGCAAGCTGTTCGAACCGCATCAAAATACAGCGATTTCAAAATAAATGCCTCAGATTAGTTTCGAACGCCCATCCGTACCACGAAAACTCAATAATACATAAAGAGCTTGGAATTAGATGTGTAACAGAGGAGATCACCCGTCTCAGCGGAAGATACATAAAAAGACTGGATAACCACCCCAACCACCTGGCCATCAACCTCCTAGATAATAGGCAATCCCCAAGACGCCTGAAAAGGAAACACCCGCTTGATCTACCCAACCAATAGACACCTAAGTCAACCTCATAAGACATACATTCCATGTACCTCCCTTAAGTCAAGGTCCCCCCCAAAACATTTAATGATTGTTCACTTGGACAGATTTTAAATACAAATTAAGAATGTTAAAAAAAAAAAAAAAAAAAAAAAAAAGTGAACAAAGTTGTTTTGGAATGGTCGAATCACTATCAGAGTAGTTGCTGCCGATGTCGGTAGTTTGCTTGGCTTGTGTCATAAAATTTTTTCTAACGACGTTTGTCGGTGAAATTGCTAAATTTAGTCCAAAAGAATCGTCGCATGAGCATCGCTCTAGAGCGGTTGAATGACGTCAACACCGACCTAGATTTATTCAAAAAGGTTATAACTATTGATGAAACATTGGTGTATGGTTAAGATATCGAAACCAAAGACTAACCGTCCCAATGGAGGAGCCCAGGTCAGCCAAGACCGACAAAGGCGTTCCAAGTTCGATCAAACGTCAAAGTTTTGTTCATTGTTCTATTAGCGTTGTGCATCAAGAGTTCTGAGCATGTGGTTGTACTGTTAATAAACAATATTACTTGGAATTTATGGGCCATTTGCAAGAAGCAATACGAAGAAATCGTCCTACCATATCCAATAGGTGCCATATAACTGAATATCTGATCTATAAGTTACAGTGTTTTGCAGATACAACGTTGAAATTCGCTAAGAGTTTGTTTTATGAGGCTTATGAATTCATCTAGATTTCAATCGGATCGTCCAATAATTCATAAAGCTGCATTATAACTGAACGATAGAAAATGCCACAAATTTTGTGTTTTTGGGGGTTTGGGACTTGGAACTTTTTTCAAAATTTTTTCATTCCCGGGTTCTGAAGATCTTAAATGGATCGACCAACTATATCCGATATTTGGTGTATCTCTTGCCAATAAGCAGCGATAGAGAAAACAAAGTACCGGTAAATAGGAAAAATTTTGGCAGCGACAGAAAAAACTAAGTACCGGTAAAGCAGTGACAGAAAAAACTAAGTACCGGTAAACAGTGAAGTTCCGTCAGCCGTCAGGTAAACAGTGAAGTACCGGTAACCAGAGACAATTTAGACAGTGACGAAAACTAATTACCGGTAAACAAAGAAAGTTTAGGAAATATTGGCAATGGTAATAAGAGAAAAAACCTTAAATTTAAAATCTGGTTGTAGCTTGAGTGGATGCGCAATATCGAACATTATTTGTTTATTGAACGATAAAAACAATAAAGTGGACCACCACTCGCCCGTCTTTAAAAAGAAAACTGTGCATAGGCTGATGTTGTAAAGTACAATAAGGGTACGGATTTTGTCCCATTTATATTTCTTGGGGCTGTTCTCTATTTGATTTTGGTTTTCTAATTTTCGTGTATAAAATTATAAATGGGTTATAGGTTTCATATTTTGACTTAGAGTATAATATAAGTACAATAATAAAAATATTGATAATATAAAAGGTCTTATTTTTTTGTGATAGTAGTTTCACCACGTCATTATGCTTTATTATATTTATCTATTTAGAGGTGAATATATTCCGGCGAGAAATAATTTGTACTTAAGATAATGTATTCAATTTGGCTCAACATATAACTTCTTTAATCATTTCTTTTGTGGGAATCGGAATGAAATGGAAAATTTTATTAAGTTTAATTATACAATATTTGTGGTAAACACGTTTATTTGTATTTTCTAAATAAGAATCTGATTATTTAAACTGATATCCATTATGGTCAGGATAAGGTATAAATTTAATTATGTATGGTAAATCAATGTTTGGTAAAAAGGTAAATTCGCTATAATTTGTAATTGGCTATTTTTATGAGTAATCAAAATGAATGTTTTAATTTGCAATACGTTTGGTTTAACAGTGTTTAGCTTGTCATAAGTAATACAAAATTAAAAATGAATCTGAGCATAATAGAAACTACTTTAGATTTAATAAAGCCTGAAGGGTTTCCAAACTAATTTAGTTTAGACATTTCTGAAACGAAAGAGGACATTGAGTCCTAGATAGAACTATTGGATATTAAAATCCAACAGAGCGCAGCTTCAAACGTGGAAGGGAATTGTCAAAAAATTTAACTACCTACACAAAATAAATTCGAACTTTTTAAAAAGCTAGTCCACTTAAGGGTAGATTTAATCCCATTTTTTAAGTTAAGCTACCTTACATGTGTTGGGTTCCGGCATTAATTTTAATGCAATTTGGGAACTGCTAAAGAGAAGGTATGAAAAGAATAAGAAAATATTCTTGGACCAATTAAATCGCGTAATGAAGTTTCCTAAAATTAATATCGAGTCATAGAGGCATTAGAAAAATGTAATTTGATATTGCGCATTTCTAACAATTTAATAAACAAATTTAAAAAATCAAGTAAAATTCGGACACTGACACAATCCAGACAGGCTCGGAATTTCTATATTAACGTCTTAGTTCGTTGACCTCAGTATAGGAAAAAATCCCTGTAAAAAATGTGATTTGAAATTACTAAAACGAAGCAAATTACTACAAATTTAAAGCATTGAGACCCCTAGGAAGAATGAACGCAGCTAAAAAATTGAGTTGAGAGCCCTAATTGACAAAGGGTAGCAATACTCTTATTTTAGAAGAAGCGGTGCAGAAATAAAAATTGCCAAAAAATCGGTTAGTTGTACATCCAAATATACGTTTACTTTAAAGCAAAAATTGGACATGATTAGAAACCAAAATTTAAAGTTGAAGAAAGAAAAATGTCATCCAGCTAGATAGATGGCCAGATTCACAAATGTAAAAACGATAAAGTTTATGTGTCAAATCAAGGTTGAAGGAAAATGCAGCAACTAGATCTTTAAATAAAAGGTGTTCCTTAGTAAATGAATTTAATAAGTCAAATCCATGTTCCCCTTCCAAATTTGATTTCGAAATTTGTTCTTCTGCCTTTTCTATATTATGTGTTGTGGCTTTTTTCTGTGAAGACGTCTATTTCGACTTTAGGTAGATTGTTTAACCCTCGGATTAGCGGTAACCTTTTCACCCTTATTTCAGCGTTAAGGTCCATACGGGCCTTCGTGCAATTTGTATGGAATGTTCATACAAAAGCGAATTTTTTTGCATGTTAAGCGCTACACACAAGTGATTATTTTAATAAATAGACAAAATTACTTATTTATTATATTATTTAATATGTTTTTTATTTAAAAAGTCAAAAATGGAGTTAATTACATTAATTTAAATTTGAATTTTGTGCTGTGCAAGTTTCGCAGCGCTGCATTTGTTCAGAATGTCCATACAAACGGCTTTGTTACAATCGTAGCAGTAGAAGCGCGTTTTTCTCTGGCGATTGTTCAGTTCCCTGCACAAATAGCATGATGGACAATGTTTCCTTGGTGCAACTATTTTTTGCAACTATTAATTTTGACGACAATTTTATTATTTATTTTATATAATAATCATATTTTTGCAAAAAAAAAATCGCTTTTGTATAAACATTCCATACAACTTGTACGTAGCTTACCGCTGATATAGGAGGAAAAAATGTAGTGAGCTATTACTTCTAAATTAATAAGCCGATTGCCTTAAAATTTGTCTTAAAACACGCGCAAAACTTTAATTTTGGAATAGGAGTTCGGTCACGGGTACTTTTTCTTGGTGGAACTAAGTGTAATCATCACTTGAAAATCAAAAAAGTCCCCAGGAAGCTTACCGCTAACCCGAGGGTTAAAGTAAGCAACCGCATAATCTGGCAACACTGTATCCACCATCAGTCCATGCTTTGCTGTTTAATCTTATTGTATTACAGTAAAATTCGCTTAACTGCCTCTGGTAGTTTTCACAGTGCTTCGATGCAGTTATCTTAAAAATGCAGATAACTTTACTCTATTTTAAAAAAGGGAATATAATCTTGGTCTAATGGTTGCAGAAGAGCCGTTGTGTTTGGTGGGATAAAACAAAATTTTATGTTTTCACAGTCCTTTACAGTAGTGTCACAAAATCTTTTGATTTTCCTAATTTTGATGATATTCATATAGAAAGGCAAAAAAAAGCTGATATGAGGCACTTAATTAAGAAAGACTGTTATCTTGGATTCTCCGGGAATTAATGCGGTAAAATAAGCAAATAAATATGACGTTTTAAGACGAAAAACTTGGTGACGACAAATATGAAATATGACCTTGAAAAGTCTCCTCGTAACTCGTATGAAAGGTTCCTTGTGGAAAATATGTGAAAGATGACAAGAAGCGATCAGAAGCAGAAAAATGGCATACCATAGATCAAATAGCACTGGCGCACATGGAACGGAAAACCAACCCAGATGATGCACATAGAGGCTTGAGGTATCGTAGCTATGAGTGGTGGGGTTTCTTGTTTCGCCGTGGTCAGCTCATCATAGTTGTGTGCCGTTGGAACATTAATCCTCTGTCCAAAATCACACCAAGGTATTTGTACTAGGTCTTGTGTTAAAGTGTGGAGCCAAGGATTGTAATTCCTGTGCACTTCAAAGGCCTTTTGGCGAATGTTACGCGAACACATTTGCTGCAATTAATTCCTATGTTCCATTACATTGCTGCAATTAATTCCTATGTTGCATTACATTGCCTTTTTTTCGAAAGCCGTTACGTTACGTTGCAGTACTTATTTCTTTACTTCGGACCATTACCGCAGTGTCGTCCGCGTATGTTGCTATTTTTGTCTTCGTCTTCAAGTTCCGTACAGCACCAGGACTCCGGCATGTTGGAAGTGTACAGCGAATACAAGATCGGCCTAGAACACTACCTTGGGGTACACCTGCCAAGATGAGTCGCTGTGATGATATTTCTCCATCAACAACCACACTAAATATTCTTTCTGCAAGAAAACTTTTAATTAGTCTAAAAAATTGCGGCGTCAAGCTTCGATAGAAGACCGTCATGCCAAACTCTTTGTATATCCGTAAATACTGCTACTGTGTACATCTTGTTCTCCATTGCCTCTAAGGCAAAGTTAGTCACCCGGTGAAGTTGTTCTGGTGTGCCAAGACTTTTTAGGAAACCGAACTGCCATTGAGAAATAGCTTTGTTTACGCTACTGAGGATACGATCCAGTAATACCATTTCCATCATTTTCCCCAGCGCAGGTAAAAGTCTAATGGGCCTATATGACTTTACTTCAATAGGTTCCTTGCTTTGGCTTTGGAATCATAGTTATGATTGCGGATTTCCACTTCCTTGGAATGTGTCCCAGCCTCAGAATGATTTAAATAGTAAGACCACGGATGTCTCCTGTTCTTGAAAATTCTCGTCTTGCTCTTCGTTTTAGTCGTATGAGGTCTAAAGCATTTTGTCAAAGCATATTCTGTCTATTCCGGATGGGTAAATTTCTACTTATTGGGACAGTAAGTCTCGCGGCTAACAGTATTTTGTCAATAAAGATCTCTATCGCAATCTTACATTAATGCTTCTGTCCAAGTATCTTTGAATTTTTCTACTGAATAGCCGGGTAATAGAATAGTTCTCTTTATGGTTTTGTATTGGGGAGTGTGGCTAAGTGTTGATAGTACTGGCAAGTGGTCCGAAGACAAATCGTAGTTTGTTGCGATTGAAAATTTGTTTATTACCACCCCTTTATTATAAAGAAGTCCAAGGCTGTCGTGGTCAGTCTAATGTTAGATGGATAAGAGGTAGTATCACCTATAGCTAAAACTAGGCTAGAGCGATGGCCTCATGTTACTCGACTGCATGCCCTAAGGTTGCCCCACCCTTGGTGCTTTGCATTGTAATCGCCTCCTGCTATACATTTAGGGTCCAGATTGGTAGTTGGTCGAAGTCGTTTTTGGTCCGGGGCTCGTTGGGAGGAAGATACAAAGAAGCTATTTTGAAGATATCACCACTCGTTGGTACAACGAGGCTAGTTATCTGTGAGTCAGTTCGCATTATTGGCTTATTTTGTCTGTGGCTGATTAGAGTTTTAATAAATATTGCTGAGCCTTCCCTGGTGTTGTTACTAGGGTGGTTCGCATAGTATTGTTGATAGCCTGGGAGGTATACTTTTAGTCCCGGACGCACATGAGTCTCTGTAATTAGCATGATATCTATGGAGTGAGCAATAAGAAAAAGTCTAAGTTCTTCATTTTTCTGTATAATTCCTCTTGCGTTCCATAGTCCGAGTTTTAAAGTAGAGGCCATCATTTTTTAGCTATCAGCTTTTAGCTATAATTTGCTTAAGGTTTAAAAACAATTTTTGCCTCGTTTTTAAATTGATAGCTTCTTTGTCATTGTTTTCGTCAACTGGAATTTCTTGCCATCTAGGTTTTCTTGGCGAGTAGATATTTAAAACCACGAAACCTTTGTCTGTGAACAGGGCTCAATTTCTTCCTTAGGAACTGTTGAGTGTAGGTTCTTTAGCACCAACCTGTAAGATTTCTCCTCACGGAGCTGATGGTGCCAGAACTCACATTCCAAGGCAGTCAAACTACGGACCACATTTCTAAAGGCTGTTGCATCTGGCGTGTAGATTCGCGTAATTCCAGCTCTATAAGTCCGAATGATATAATTTCCCTCTGGGATTGCTTGGTTAAGAGAGTTCCGATGTTATTAACGTGGGGAACACATATAGAAGGTGGTTTTGGAGTTTCTGTTTGACGCGGCTGGACAATATTCGAAAATAATTCTGCTTTACTTTCAATAGCTTCCTCGAAAGTCTCCATCTCGTCAACAGGACTAATATCCTCTCCTAAAGCTGCGAAGCGATTATTGCGAAGGCCAGTTGAGGACGAAGAAGTTTTTGTCGGAGACGCAAGGGAAGAGGTTTCCTTGCTCTTTTTCTTGTTTGAATATTCTTTATCAGAGTCGGTAGGGACCCGTTTCCTACGTCTAGGCGGGGGCATGCTCTGAAAGGAGCATCCTGTTCGTGGTACCTCTTGGAAGCTATCAACACCTAAAACTGAAATAGACTCCAACTGTCTATAAGCAATCTTGGCTCGTAACTCTGCTTTAGTGCACCCAGCGACTTCCGACATCTCGGATTCGTTTGACCATACTTTCTCTTGAATTTTTTTTTTTTTTTTATTTCCTCGATGAAGAAATAAAATATGGTTATTTTTGTCAAAAACTACGTTTTTTGTTCTTTTTTTGTCGGAAAATATTTAATGAAAATAAAATCAAACTGATCCCTTTCTCAATGATATTCTGACTAAGTCCCTATACGGGAAGTTATATCTGAAACTATTACGTTTAAACCTCCAGCAAGACGAAAATGTAGGAGCACATGTATGTAAAAATGCTAACGGCGGTTTCGTTGGCAGAGGCCCACACGTCAGCAGTATAACAAGAAGTCGGAAAAAAAGAGTGAGCAAGTCGTATTGGAGTCGTCGTACACGAAAGTCGTTGATCAGTCGTCAGTAGTCAGCAATCGAGAGCAGTCCAGTCGCGGTCGTTAAATTAGCTTTATTGTATTAGTATTTCCATATCATATATCAATAAAAATCGAACCTACATTTAATATAAATAAACATTAATATAATAATCAATCTTACATGTATACTCATTTGTGGGGACAATTGAGAGGTTGGCAAAACTGAACATTATAATTAAAGAGTAGTTAAAGGTTTAATGTTGTTGAAAAGTTTGCCTGATACATGACTTCGTGGTCACAATCGAAACTCGGAATGAGAATGAGTGCTGGAAGAAAGCAATGCGGCGTCACAAGCGGTGTACACAATCACGCAATCAAAAGGCAACATGGACAAAGGGGAAAACACCAACACTAAGAAGAACGTAAGAACAAGAAAAAAGCAGAAATTTTAGGCGAAATGTCGTAATAAGAAAAAGAGCACGACGGACGGTGCAAAAAGGCATCAAGCAAGTTGTGCATTGCAAAACCATGTTAGCAAGAAGAGAGAAAGCATTTGGTGTGTTGATAGAGGTGCAATATGTCACATGTTTTGCGATCGGAACATGCTTGTAACAATTGACGAAAAGAAGAATTCAGTCGTGCAGGTATCTACGACTAAAGCAGTATTGAAACCGGGATGCCTACTCTAAATCAGCATATGGTTGAATTCATGTCCTTAACTACTCAATTCATAATTATTTTTTTTTTTTTTAATTCTTATTTTGTATTTAAAATCTAGCCGAGTGGACAATCATTAAATAGTTTGAGGGTGACCTTGACTTAAGGAAGGTACATGGAATGTATATCTAATGAGGTTGACTTAGGTGTCTATTGGTCGGGGAGGTCAAGCGGGTGTTTCCTTTTCAGGCGTCTTAGGGATTGGCTATTATGTCCAGTCTTTTTATGTATCTTTCGTTGAGACGGGTGATCTCCTCTGCTACCCATCTAATTCCAAGCTCTTTATTGATTATTGAGTTTTCGTGGTACGGACGGGCGTTAGAAACTGTTCTCAGGCATTTATTCTGAAACCGCTGGATTCTAATGCGGTTAGAACAGCTTGCCGTGCCCCACAACTGTATCCCATATGTCCAGATTGGCTTCAAGACTTCTTTGTATATAAGCAGTTTGAGTTTTTCTTTGAGCTTGGACCTTCTCTCCAAGAGCCAGTGCAGTTGCTTAAGTCGTAGGTTGGCCTGGTTGCGCTTGTTGATCAGGTGAGGGCGCCATGTGAACCTGCGGTCCAGGGTCAGCCCTAGATATTTGGGAGTGTTATTCATTTGGATGGTTTCGCCGTTAAGTGTGACAGGGGGCAATCCCCCCTGCGTGATGCGAAGGTTGTGTGGGAGGATTTCTCCGCGTAGACCACGATGTTCCATCGTTTCAGCCTTGGATCGAGAGCATCCAGTTGTCTTTGTATGATAGCTGATGCTTGTCAAATGCCTGTTTGACATCCAGCATAGCGGCGCAGCAGAACTTCTTCTTTTCGAAGGCCTCAAGTATCCTCTCAACAATCCGGTGGCATTGCTCAGGTGTTCCATGGAGGCTTCTGAAGCCAAACTGGTGATCAGGGATCAGTCCGGCCTCGTCCAATACTGGCAGTACGCAAAAATACTCTTTCAAGTATTTTAGATACGATTGCCAGCAAACTAATCGGACGATACGATGCTAGATTGGCTTCAGGTTTTCCAGGCTTGAGGAGGACAATTACTTCCGCTCGCTTCCACACTTTCGGGAAGTACCCTAGACGGAGGCAGCTGTTAAAGATTAACCAGCCTTTGGGAACAGATTAGGGGCAACATTTTCAGTGCTGTTGCATCGATTCGGCCAGGACCTGGTGACTTGCAATATTTTAAGGAGGCGATCTCCTGCACAATCTCCTCTGGTTCGACGGGCTGTATTGGCGGGCCAGGAGCTGTCTATGAATCTTATGGTTGCAGCTCTCTCTTCGCCAGTGCATTTGTCGAACGGTGAGAATGCACTATGTGGATGGTCAGCAAAAGCTTCTGCTCTTTCGACCTCAGACCGACCCCAGGAACCATCCACTTTGCGCACGGGTGATGTCTTCTTCGCAGGTCTTCTTATGTGCCTCGTGACATTCCACAGGTTGTGCTGCGGGTCTCCAGGTTCCAGCTCCTCAAGGAATCTATGGAAGGAATCCTGCCGTAGGATGGATAGCTTGTCCTTCAGGCGGCACGATTAAGTGCTGCCTTGTCCCTGGAGTTGCGCGAGGAAAACCAGACTCTTCTGAGGCGCCTTTTTTCGGCCACGAGCGCCGCGATTTCCGGAGACCACAAGTGCACGTCTCTTTCAGGTATTTTCGGGGTAGTCGGAGGAGGTGGATTCGCAAACTCAGCAGCATTGTGCATCTCTTTAGTTAGTTTTTCGATGGCCGCATCTATGTTGCTTTGTGTGGAAAGAGGGGGATCTGGGTACAGGGAGAAGAGCATTCAGAACGTTAAACGCTAGCTTTAAAACTATTGTCTATTTTTTTGCATAGAAACAGACGAACAGACGGACATGGCTATATCGACTCGGCTGTTGATGGTGATCAAGAATATATATACTTTGTGGGGTCGGAGATGCTTCCTTTAATGCGTTACATATTTCTGGACAAAATTATAATACCCTTTTTCAAGGGTATAAAAATGTACTAATAAAACCTGTTTTAGGAATCAAATCCATCATCCGTTAAGAAAGTAACTAACTATTTGTATCCGATTATTTATTGCTTGAATACCAAATGATTTTAAAATCTTAAAAAATATTAAAACTTGTAATAAGCAAAAAAACTTTTTTTTTGTAAAATATTTATTAAGACAACCGGGCACCAGCGACCTCTTTTTAGCCTTACTAGTTATTATTTCAGCCCAAAGGGCGCGCCGGCTAGACACTTGCCAGCTTAATACTTGAAAATTAATAATATAATAATTGGCTGACACCCTTTCAGCCTCCTTAGCAACTTCCCAGTGGCAAGTAGTTGTGTCAGTCTGTTCCTGTGCCCCTGTAGTCTTATATTGTAGCGGCTGAAATGGTTATTTATCTCGTCAAAGACTGTGGGCAGCTTGAGATTTTTGTGGAGTGACGAGTTACGAATGTTCCACTCGCATCCGGTGATCAATCTGAGTGTTTTGTTTTGGGCCGTCTGTACTCTTTTGATTTGGCTATCACAAGCTAATCTCCATATTTGGCACCCATACCTCCAGATCGGCGCGATAATTTGCTTGTAGATGGTCACCTTATTAGCCAATGACAGTTTGCTCCTTAAACTTAACAGCCAAAAATGTTTGTTCACTGCATTTCGTATGCGGGTTCTAGTGGCGGTGATGTGCTTGGCGAAGATGAGTCTGCGATCCAATGTAAGACCACGGTATTTAGTTGAATTGGTCTGTACGACAGGCCTTCTGTGTCGATAGCAGGCGGGGTTTTCCTTAATAAGGAAAAACAAACATTGGCGGATTTATCGCTATTTATACCGATGTTCCAACGCTTCGCCCATTTCGCGACCGTTGTGGCAAACTGCTGGATTCCATCAACTAAAGAAGCTTCACAGCTTCATCTGTGGGTGAAACAGACGTCGTCAGCAAACGTGGCTGGCATAGTAGACGGATTGTCTGGTTCCGGCATATCACTACTGTAAAGGCAGTACAGGAGCGATCCGCGAACTGCCTTCCCTCAAGGTATGACCTCAGTAGGTGGAAAAATGGGGCAGGTAGTCTCTCCTTTATTTTGACCAGTAAACCTTTAATGCGTTACACATTTCTGGACAAAATTATAATACCCTTTTCAAGGGTATAAAAAGTGGCCAAAGATGATTATCGAGCTTCCTTACTATTACAAAACTCGGGTACTATCCACAGAGAAGATATATAAATTAATTCATAAAATTAATTCATGCCTCCAGGCTCCCTAATTAAGTAGGTTTAAGTATGTAAATATGTAAATACTCAATAGAAATTATGATACTCTGCAGTATAAGTTTAATAAATACAATTTTATATAAAAAAAAAAAATAAAAAATAAAATCCACAGAGAGATGGAAGAATCGACCGTTATTATGATACCAAAGGCAGGCAAGGACCATTTACTTTCCTTATCGTACAGGCCTATAAGCCTATTGTCTTGTCTCTCTAAACTATTTGAAAAATGTCTGATCACCCGAATAACTCCCTACCTGACGACACGTAATCTTATTCCAGCGCATCAGTTCGGTTTTCGAAAGAAACATGGAACCATTCAACAAGTCAAACAAGTCGAATAACATCAAAAATACGATCTGCTTTTGAAAAACGGAAATATTGCACTGCAATATATTTCACGCTTTTGACAAGTATTGGCTAGGTGGATTAATGTTTAAAATTAAATCAATGCTTCCCCAAAACACCCACAAACTCCTGGAGTCGTATCTCTACAACAGAACCTTTGCTGTGAGATGTAACTCTGACATGTCCGACGACCATGCTATAAACGCTGGAGTTCCCCAAGGTAGCATACTTGGACCAACGCTGTACGTCGTTTATACATCCACAGCCCACAAGCAGACTACTAACAACCCCTACGTTTGCCGACAACACAGCGATCTTAAGACGATCCAAATGGCCTGTACAAGCAACAAACCAACTCTCTTCTCACCTAGTGGCCGTGGAGAAGTGGCTATCTGACTGGCGAATAAAAATGGAGTGGAAATTTCTAGATGGAAATTTATAAAATGCAAAAAAAATAGTTGTTTCTAAAAATTTTGATTTTCTAGTTCTTAGTTTTCTCGCTAAAATGTTGAGGGGATTAAAAATCTTTGTACTGTATTGTACCGCTTTTACTGGTGAACCATTCTGCCCCAGATAATTTTTTGAAAAGAATTTTGAAAAACCCCGATCTTGTTGATCTTGCGTGATTTGGCCGCAACACAATAAATTTATACATCGTGTTTACAGTAAAGAAGAAGGATGGCAAGGTAGATCTTTTTTTGTTTACTAGGCTCAACTGGCTGTTTGAGGAAATCAACCACAAAAGCTTCTTTTCATTTACTTTCAAGCTATTTAGGACAGTTTTTATGTGTGGTTTAAAGGCCGGGCTTTGTCAATACTGTTGTGTCGGAGTTTATTATGTAGAAAGACTCCAGAAGGAAGAGGGTAATACTTGAATTGATTGCAATGTTCCATCAAAAGGCCCAGTTAAATTTTTTCGGTACTGCTGTTTAGCAGTAGACCCGTAAGCTCGTATATGCACTTTGACCTTGTTTTTTTTATACCCTTGAAAAAGGATTATATAATTTTATCCAGAAATGTTTAACGCATTAAAGGAAGCATCTCCGACCCCACAAAGTATATATATTCTTGATCAGCATCAACAGCCGAGTCGATATAGCCATGTCCGTCTGTTTCTATGCAAAAAATAGACAGTAGTTTTAAAGCTAGCGTTTTGAAATTTTTACCAGATCATTATTTTTGTTGCACGCAGATCAAATTTAAAAATCGGTAGGATCGGACCACTATATCATATAGCTGCCATACAAACGACCGATATGAAAAAAAGTCTTTGTATGGAGAACTTTTTTTGTTTTCCAAGCTATTGCAACCGAATTCAACATTTATTCATTTGACATAGCCATACACGATTTGTAAAAGTTTGGTCCGGATCATACCACTATATCATATAGCTGCCATACAAACGACCGATATGAAAACAAGTCTTTGTAAGGAAAACTTTTTTGTTTTCAAGGGTATACCATCTTCGGCTAGCCGAAGATAACTTTTCTCACTTGTTTATGTACGTTTTTGTCCCGTCAATCACACTAACTCTAACTAATGCGTTTATCAGATGAATGGGTAAATCTTTAACGTGTATTTTAATATATTTTTTTTTTTATTTTATTGTAACTAAATTCAGGAGGTACAATATTTATTTCTAATTATTGTTTATGTGTAGCTTATTTAATAATAGTACAAAAATATTTCTGTTTTTACACTGATAGTGTTATGTTTATGTTTTTTATTGTAGTGGCAGTGGTTGATGATGTGTTCGACTGTGAGGGAATTTGTGTTCCAATAGTGGCAGACTGGTTCTGGTGTTTTTTTTTTAATATCTGTTCGTGTGTGAATTTGGTGTGCGTTAATCTGAATCTGGTGTATGATTTCTTTTTATTGTTATAGGTATTTATTTTGTTTCTCTATTTGGGTAAATGGTTTTATAAAGATGGTTGTAGTTGTTTCAAATGGTTTTTAGATTTTTTTTGTGTTATTGTTAATTATTTTTTTATATCATTTTCGTTTTAAGTGTTTTGGAGAAATAAAGGTGATATATAAAGGTAATAGTAAGAAAAAACATCAATTTAGGTCAGTATTTTTCTTTAATAGAATCAGTAACAAAATAAAAAATTTGGAATGTGCATAATTTTTCAGTTTTGTCAGTTAAGTTAATTTTCACGTTTTGTTAGAGTTTTTCCAAAAAAGGAGGAAAAAATTAATTTACACCATCTTTAAAGGTAATGTTCTGTAATCAGCACCGCAGAATACTGCTACTCTGTAAGTTTTTAAAAAGTAGCAGGGTGAAGTCTTTTCGTAAGTTAATCCTCTTCCAAGATTGGGGCCAGTATCCTTGCCTTTATATTCATCTCCACCAGCTTCCGAACCAGTGATTGTGGCGGCACTTCATTTTTTTAAGGTCTTATTTCGGGCGCATGCCGGTTGTTGGTTGCCCAAATTTTAATCTTAAATATGTAGAAATGTAAAAGTCCGAAAAAAAGCATGTATTTTGTTCAAAGTATTTTGGGTATGTCATTTGGAAATGCGAACTTATTCATTTTGAACCACAGTACTTGTTAACTATAGATAAGTCCTTTCCATCGTAAATAATGCCTTCGTAAAAGAACTTCCGATTTGTTCTACATTGGGGGCCGCATCTGGTGGAGGCGCAATTGCGGCATTCATACCAACAACCTTCACACTCTTCATTCATGCAGTCACCTGAAATGAACGGTAAAACTCTTTTTAAAAATTTTTCACTGGGTTTTAGTTTTAATTTCTGCAATACCATTTATATATGTTAAAAAAATATACTTTAAGCATTTCACGTTTGTCTACATAGTTTTCACCTGCGTTTTTGATAGATGTAATGGGGACTCCTATTATTTTAAACACAGCTGTAACTATACTGATAATTTGTATATAATTTTTATGTCCACAGCGAGTTCAATGCGTATGTGCACTGGCAGCCTAAGCGCTTTGCGACCATTTCAAATGCATTTGTTTTGAAGGGATCGGTCATAAAGTAGTTTATTTATTATTTTAATATTTTTTTTTATCTATATGTTTGATACTTGAAAAAAGTATCCACACTTTTGCTATACATTTTAATTAAATTTTCCTTTGATATTTCATAAATTTTTAAGTAGACTCTATTTGATTTTTTTTTGGTTTTTTTGATTTTCAATTTAATATTTAAAAATTCTTCCATGCGAATAATACAATACAAGCATGTACAGTTTGTCAAGAAACTGTTTACACATCCAAAATAAATGGTATTTTCTGACTTTGAATGCAAAAATTTGAGTGTATACCAAAAATAAGCCTAATTTCGAATTTTATCAAGACAGTGTCTCTAAGTATTATGCGCTTACTGTGTGGAACTGGGTCCTTTAGAACTGCGGCAAGTCATCAAACCACAACCCCAAAGCCCAGATCTGAACCCCATAGAAAAATTTGGGTCCACCTTAAGAAAGAAGTGGGAAAAAGGGCACCAAAAAACCGAGCAGCACTAACTAGAAGAGTGGCAAGATATTCCAAGGAATATGACCTACCAAAACTGATTGGATCGATGAAAAATCGCCTCCAATATGTTCCTAATGCTAATGGAGAGTATACAATGTATTAAAACTATTAGTTTTTTATTATCTTTTCTTTAAAATGTAACTGTAATAGAGCTAGAGTAATTTTTGTAAACAATTTCTTGACAGTGTCAAAAGTGTGTAAACTTAGTTTTTGTTATTTTTCTCGTTAACTGTTTATAATTATGTTATTATTTTTTTTATATATTGATAAAAAATATATTAATATTAATAGATATAAATAAAAAAAATCCTGAATTTTGATAAAAAGCCTTTAATTTTGCATTCAAAGTCAGAAAATACCATTTATTTTCGATGTGTAAACAGTTTCTTGACGAACTGTATTTGTTTGAGATGATTGGCAACGTGGATCGGCTATTATTGTTTTTTTCTTTTCTTCCTTCACAGCGCAGCGACTCGCAATGTTGTTACTGTTCTCTTTAATTCCCTTCGATCATTCTTTATTCTTATGTTCGATTACACCGAGAAACATAAAATTAATAAATAAATCTAATAATTCTCCCACATATTTTTTTTACAACAATATTTCTTTTTTTTTTTCTTCGTATTAAGTTTAGAGTAATTTTTTTTTACATTTTCTTCCTGCAAGTGTCGGAATATGATACAATTTGTATCATTTTACTTTTCACAGAATTTCTATAGTATATAGATTTTTTTCCCTAAAACATAAGCATTAAAATTTTGAGTTATTTTTTTTCAAATTGTTATTAATATATTAATAATATTATTATATTCAAACTAAAATTCACCAACAAAATTTTAAATTGTAAAATTTGTAAATATTATTGATTTGAATTCCTTTATAATACCAGATGAGCTGTTTATACAGTTTTTTCAAATAAAGTTTCTGGAGTCTCAAAACACTTTTATTTGTTTTTTATTTAATCTGATAGTTAATCTAATTTGACTTGTATTTAAGTTTAAAACTCATTAAAACTGCTAGGGAAAACATTTTAAGTAAAGATGTGGTTACTAAATTTTCCTTCAACCTCGGTTCGCTTACTGCGACTCTTATATCCTTACTTTTGTAGAAAAACCACAACGTTCCCAAAGACCATTCGGCTGGATGACAGTTTTTATCCGTAAATAAAAACCTTTTCTTTTGTCTTGTATTTGGAAAATTTTTTTGTCCACCTATATCTTTGTTGCAAGAAATTTGAATACTTATTTGTTTTTTTTTCCTCCTGTTCAAGTTCAGAAAGGTTGTTAACTAATTCAATTTTTCATTGTGAACTTGGTTCGTCCTGACACAATCCATCGAAAGATCGTTTTTTACCCGAAAAGTAATCCTTTTTTAACTACTCCCGGCTGCTTTTTCTTGCGTCTAAAGCCGAGTGTGCGGTCGTTAGCAAATTTCGTATGTTTTTTAGAAGTGTAATCAGGGGGTGAATCTATTTCTTCATAAGAGAGATCATATGTTGTCTCGGGATTCTGAGGGTTGTGTTTGTGTTGTGTAGGGTGATACATATCTTCGTCAGAGTGTTTGTAGGTTAGGGAGAATCCAGGTGCTTGGGTAATTGGTTTATTGGAATGTTGTATGTTTTCGGATTTTTGTTCTATTTCTTTAGGTATCAGTCGTATTTTGTTTCATTGTCGTTTTTATACCTCTAATGCCCAACCCCGCCTTTTGGCGGGTTGCAATAGAACTGCGTATTTAATTTTATTCAAAAGGGGAATCACATATATTTTAGGGCATTTCATTTTGCATGTATGTGTACATCGCTGATAGTTTTTTTACTGAAACACTTCACAAGTTCAGTCCAAAGTGAAAAGTTGCAGGTGTCGGTCGTATATAATTCATTTTGCAAAAACAGTAATTTTGAAGATTGAACAAAAAGTTTATTTTGTGTCGTACAAGAAAAAAAATATATTGGTGAATAGAACGCATTATTATCAATCGGTTAGTTTAGAAATAAAATAATAAAAAACAATATAAGTTAAGAAATATCGACTTAGAACAAATACCGCCTTTTGGCGGGGTTGGGCATTTAGCTGTAATTTTATTGTTAACCATTTATTTAGTCATGTCGGGTCGAAAGATCATAAATTTTTCAAAGCTGTCTGACAATGAAATTCAAAATATAATGGACGAGCTGAATGATGATGACTTTAATGAAACTGGAGATGAGCTGGGCTCTGAAGACGACATTGAAGAGGCTAATTTCACCGATCTTTGCAACTCTTTTATCGACGAATGTCGTAACTCAACAGAGACGCTTGTTAACGCAATTAATGTGACAGCATTAGAAAATTTTGATACAGATCTGGAAACATCAGTAGCAACCGGCTTTCCGCTTTGGATCATCGTTTCCACCTCCCCGGTCTTATCGAGGACCTGCTGTTGGATACGGGATTGTTGGATGTAGAACTTTTGCCTTTTTCGCTCCTCCTCGAAAGGAGTTGTCATACGAGGCAGCCAGGGATCTCCAGAGTACAATTTATGGATATCGATACGCTCTACGGGTCCTTCGTCGTAAACTATTTTCTCGTTTGAACCCTTATCCCCAAAATGCCATCCAAGCTTGTTTCGGACATTAAACGAGTGGGTATGTCGAACCTTTCGCATTTGCTTCCTTGCCAGTCTAGCCATCCTGGCGTCCAGATCACCTTCGTCCAGCGGAATGCGCAATGTGGTAACCTGCTTGGGTCTCGAAGATATGCGACATTTGCTTTATGTCCAAAGTGATCACCACTTTCTCAAACCTCTCGAGAGTCTGGGCCAGTGTAATGCGCCCCAAGTCCCCGCCTTGACTGGCGGAGCAACAATCGGAGACGGCCGCGGCAGCTTGTGCAAAATCCATCTCTCCTATTGCTATCATATCCCGGGCTTGGCATATTTTCTGCAGGGCATCGTTCTTGGAGCGGATCACTCTTCTGCCGGCAGGACTCCCGGGTCTCCAACTCTTCGTGCTTGACCAGGATGTGGCGGACTCGTATTGTGTACCGAAAGCGGCCCCGGGTGTGTTTTCTGTCATCTCGAGGATTGCTAGACGGCACGCAGAAATGGATCTTTCCTGTGCGAGTGTCGTAAAAATAGGCCTCCTTGGTACGTGGCGCGATCCGCTCTTCCCAGCCCTTTGGCAGTTGGTAGTTTTGTTGCCAGCCGGAAATCTCGCTGGCCAAGTCTTCCCCATCGTCACAGCCCTCGCTGTCGATGACGTTACTCCAGTCGATGCTTCGCGAGCCATCTGTCTCTCTGTCGCTCGAAGGCTATAAATCCGAAACACAGTCTTTTTGCACAAAATGTAATATTCATCTATGCAATTCATCTTCAAAAAACTTCTTTTTTCAAACTTTAATTTTCATATGCAACAATAAATATTAAACACAATAAAAGTTGTTTAAGTCTTCATATGGGGAAAATACACGTAAATGCCCAACCCCGCCTTTTGGCGGGTTAGGTATTTTTACCTGTAACAGGTAAACCATTAGCGTAATCAAAAAACTAACTTCATATTCGTTCGTTTTGACCCAAAATTAGTCTAAAATAATTTTTTCACTGCAATAAAAAAAAATGGGCATTTGAGGGTTAAAAAGGGTTGTCCAGAAATGTGTAACGCATTAAAGGAAGCATCTCCGACCCCACAAAGTATATATATTCTTGATCAGCATCAACAGCCGAGTCGATATAGCCATGTCCGTCTGTCCCTCTGTCCGTCTGTTTCTATGCAAAAAATAGATAGTTTTTAAGCTAGCGCAGCGAAATTTTTACCAGATCATTATTTTTGTTGCACGCAGATCAAATTTAAAAAACGGTCGGATCGGACCACTACATCATATAGCTGCCATACAAATGACCGATATGAAAACAAGTCTTTGTATGGAAAACTTTTTTGTTCTCCAAGCTATTGCAACCGAATTCAACATTTATTCATTTGACATAGCCATACACGATTTGTAAAAGTTTGGTCCGGATCATACCACTATATCATATAGCTGCCATACAAACGACCGATATGAAAACAAGTCTTTGTAAGGAAAACTTTTTTGTTTTCAAGGGTATACCCTCTTTGGCAAGCCGAAGATAACTTTTCTCACTCTTTGTTTCTGGTTTTGGTGTTCATTTTCTTTGGTAGAGTTTTGTTTTGATGATGCGTTTTTCAGTGTTTTTAAGTAGGAGATTAGTGTTTTTGGGGGAGATTATGACGTGTGAAAATTGATACAAGGTAATATATATTCTTAATCAGCATCAACAGCTGAGTCTATCTAGCCATGTCCTAGACAGATTGTATGTCTCTCTGTATGAATGCAAAGATTTCTGAGACTGTAAATAATATACAGATACATATATGCCGTTGGCAATCAACATTGAAAAGCGGGTTATTTTCGCTACCAGGATGCAAAATCAGCGAAAAGATTACTGGGTTTTTACATATGACAGTGTGAAAACTTGGATTTTGTTGTTTTTTGTTCGGTAACTGTTTAAAGTTTTGTTATTATTTACCTACATATTGATAAAAAATATATTAATAAATAGATATAAATAAATAAAAAATCCATGAATTTTAATAAAATAAAATACCATTTATTTTCAGTGTGAAAACAGTTTCTTAACGTCCTGTAAAAAGGTACAAAAAGGCACAAAAGTGTTGAAATTTACATATGAAATTACCGGCTGTCGTCAATTGGATATTCCTAGAAGCGTGGTGAAATTCGGTCGAAGCTGCAGTTGTATATACAACTGTATTTTTTTTTGTTTTTGCGTCGGAATCAATTCGGAGCCTTCTGATTATTTTTTGTTACATAAAGACTTACATAACTTACATTTGACAGTTTAGCGAGAATTTAGTCAATTTAGTAATCTTATGATATATGCGGGTAGGGAGATCAGAGCGGTGGGTCCTCTTCAGACGTCGGAGGCGGAGAGTATTTGCGAGATCACTTGCCAGGGAGTTTGGGTGTGTCGCCAATTTCTCCGCGTATCGGATGCTTGATCTGATCACCAATCAGAGAAATCCGGAGATCCCTTAGAATAGCGTGATTGGAGACGTACCAGGAGACCGGATGCAAGCCGAACAGCACCTGTCTAGACAATTGTCAGCTTGTTAAGCTGGTGCTTGGAGGCCGTTCCCCATACTTGGATGGAATAAGTCCAAGTAGGGTTTAGTATTACCTGAATGAGTTGCACTTTAGTAGGCAGTTGAAGTTTGCTTGACCGTAGGAACCAGTCCAGTTTTTTAATCTTTAGAAGGCAATTGGCCTTGACCACTTTAATATGGGCCCACCAGATGAGTTTACGATCCAGGTAGAATCCCAGGTAACAGTGGGAATTGACATTGCCTATCAACCCACCGTTAAATGTTAGGCAAGTGCAGGTGCTGGGACGGAGCGCAAAGGTCACATATGCGGACTAAGCACAATTGATGGCAGGCCAGACTTCAATTTCGTGCAGCCATTTCTGTACTGTGCATTTGAGGCCGTTTGCTGCCTTGAGGAACTCCTGCGTTCATGGCCAGCATTCTTGATCGAGAGTCTCTCACTGCCAACTCGAAGACCCGATCAATAATGAAAGATGAAGGATATTATAGTGGTGTACTGAAAGAGCCTTAATTTTATATAGGAGTCCCTCGTGCCATACCTTATCAAAGGCTTGCTTGACATCGAGGAAGACTGCCACCGTGTAGAGCTTGGACTCAAAGCCGTGCGTTACGCGATTGACTAGACGGTGGACTTGTTCTGAAGCCAAATTGATGTTGGGGTATGTAGCCTGATACCTGCGGCAGATCCATCAATCGTTCAACAGAATGCGTTCAAAGCCCTTTGAAAAGGTTGGAAGTAAACTTATTGGGCGGACGAGTCTATCTGCGTTGGAGGTTTGCCGGCTTTAGGTATCATAACGATCCTCGCACGCTTCCATTCCTTAGGGAAGTGTCCTAGTCTTAGGATAGCATTATAAATTTTTAAAATTTTTCCTTTTTTTTTTTTTTTTAATTCTTATTTTGTATTTAAAATCTATCCGAGTGGACAATCATTAAATAGTTTGGTTCGTGGTTAGGGCACGAACGATAAAAAGACATAAGCTTACATTTTGACCCATTAAGTTTTAAGAGATTGGGAGAACACCATTTTTCAAAATTGTCCAAATCCGACTGGATTTTATATTGGACAGAAGGGGATTTTTATTGAAGACAAAGCTTAAAGTCGTCTGCATACATAAGAATGAGAGAGTTCGTTATAGCAGGGGGTAGGTCGTTAATATAGATAGTGAAAAGTAGTGGACCAAGATGGCTTCCTTGAGGGAATCCCGATGTAGCACAAAGAAGGCGAGAGTGTACATCTTTAAAAAGAACACGTTGGGTTCGGGAGAAGCTGGGAAGCTAAGAAGCTAGAAATCCACGTGAGAAGGTCTGAGGGAAATCCTAGGATACTAAGTTTAGTCAAAATGAGTGAGTGGTTGACAGAGTCAAATGCTTTACTAAAGTCCATATAGATTACATCTGTTTAAAGGCCTTTACGGAAGCTATCTTTAACAAAAGGAAGTCAGCTCCAATAGCTTTGTGGTGGTGGAGCGACGCTTTATGAAACCATGTTAGCAAGGAGAAATAATTGAACTGCAGAGATGTTGAAAATGTGGTGTTTCCAATTTTTCGAAAAGCTTTGGAATTGCTGACAATTTAGAGATTCCTCCATAGTTTGTAACATCAGATTTTTTTCCGTTTTTATGTAGGAGAATTACACCATCAGAACCTAGCCTAAATAAGATTGGCTGATTGAAATTGTATGAATAAGTCTGATCCATAATTGTACGAAGTGAATATGTTGTTTGAAAGAAAGTTTCGAATAGATCGGCAAACGAAATTAGAACAAAATTATAAAACTGCTTCGGATCCTGTGTAAACTGGATCCGGCAGCGGTAAATATAATTCTTATAACAATCAGCATTATGCACGGTGAAGTTTGACCCAGCTACTAAGTATCTTGAAAAATTTAAAAATGTTTCTTATGTCTCTTAAGGAATCTGTTTTTTATGTATTTTAAGTTTTTAAGGCTCCTTGTAAACAAAGGAGGGTCAGTCGAGGCGGATGGATACTTCCATCGCACGCAAGAGTCGAATAAAGCGTTAAGCGTTTTGTAGAATGTTTCTAA
This sequence comes from Drosophila merina, assembly GCA_035047645.1. NCBI lineage: Eukaryota > Metazoa > Arthropoda > Insecta > Diptera > Drosophilidae > Drosophila > Drosophila merina. The sequence continues at coordinate 20,264,164 of JAWNPH010000089.1, read as the reverse complement.
AGCGATATTAATATCGTTCTATTCCCAGAGATCGGACCAATCAAATGTATAAATTAAATAGCTTAGTCTCTGAAAATCTGCCTTATGAAAGCAGCGAGTTTTATGAACTCGATGGCGCGACTGAAAGTTGCTAGCAGTAAGGGTTTCAATCGACCCCTCAAGCGTTGGGTGGTAAGGATCTTCTGGGAACGAAAGCGGCATGGTATGGCGGTTATTCCATCTGGATCAGAAACGAAACATAGATCTAGAAGCCGACCTAAAGAATTTCTTACGTGGTTTATTTGACCAAGGGATATGTCGAACATACCCTCAGTAAAATCATGATGTGATGTCACTAGAAGGTCACTGTCGGACGTGCGATTAGAAACCAGCTGAATGGCAGATAAGTGGTGCCAGTATGTAGCTGGTTCAGAAGGTGGTAAATATGAGCATGTGATGAACAGTGATTGAAACGACATAGTGATTTTCACACATAAGAATTCAATATCACCAGGATTCGGTAACTTAACCTCTTCAGAAGTGAAGTCGGAGGACTCCTCCTCCCCTTCGTAGTGGTCGGTCACGTCTGTAAGTGGTGTACCTGTCTGGGAAAATTTCGGAGCTAAAAATCTCCGGCTTTAACCAGGTCTCTGTGAAGACTACAATCAGGGATGCAAAAGATGAACTTTCAGAATACAGTTTAGGAAGCTTACTCCGAAGCCCCCTAGTATTTTGATAGGTAAGAGTGATAGATGTTGTTAGTTTTTTGAGGATGAAGGCTTAGGTACGGAAGACCAAGACGGTACAGGGTTTTTAGGCTTTGGTAGTTTAACTCCCACAGGCTTATTAACTTTTTTTAACTGTACTCGGCTGATGTTCTTGTACGAATATGTTCTCCGGCCAAAAGCTGGGCGAACAGATCGTATCGAACATCGGCAAAGGTATACGTATCTTAAAAGAAGACGTAAGCCTTGATTAAGTATATTATAGTAGTAGTAGTATAAGTTAAATTTCCTAATTTCCCTTACTCTACCCCGCATGTGAGTTTCCAACTCCTGCTCTTGAGATGGTAAGAGTTATGAGCGGCTGCATGGTCGTCGGCTGATCAGGCTGAATAGCGATATCAGTGCATACGGAGTCCCTAATAGCGATTTTTTTTACGCTTTGGAGATTCATTTAACAGCTGTAGGCTGCTAAATTGGGAATCCAGCGCAGAGAGTTGGTCGTTGATTTTACGGAAACCACCGATCAACTCTTTGAAACCGTTTTTAGTTTGCCGCATGAACGTTCGCATTTCTTTTTGAACCGCGCGACATCCACTGCAGCAAAAGTGGAAGCCAGCATTTCTTGAGATTGCATCCGAAACTGAGGCGGTGAAACCGGCACATTTAGCATGTACTACGTTTTTACACAGCCAACAGGGGATGCTAGGCTGGGACGCGAAAATCGGCTTATTGAATGATTTTTCCATTTAAGAGATTTTTGATTAAAAACAAAAAACTTAAAATATATAAAAATATATTGACACAAAATAATTTATTTTCACAAAAACCTTAAAACCACTGTACTTACTAGTAAGAGTGGGATGCAAGGGAGAGGAAATGAAAAAAAGAGCGAAAACTAGGAGAGAGTGAGTTTTTGCAATAGAAATTGCAGTAAATTTAAGAAATACGGAATAGAAGTAGGGCACAGTACCTTACTTGGATAAATAATATAATAATTTAATCTCACCAAATACGGCAACGCGCAGACGCGAGTGCGAAGGGAATCGTTTTAAGTATTTGATTTAAATAATTAATTTCTTAACAAACGCCGGTTTGTTTTTAGCAAGAAAATAATAAAAAAAATCTATGATCGCAAAAAAAAAAAAAATTCCCCTTCGCTATGAAAGTGAAGTGTTGATAATCTTACATATATCCAGCCCATTGCTTCGTATATTTCCATACTCGTCATACGCGCTGTATTTTCCATAATATAATCCTTTTCTTTTTCCTTTTCGTTTAATCTTCTCAAAATCAGTTAACGCATCATCGATAGAGTCCCCCTTTTTCCGCTGCCTTTGACGTAAATTACGACGGTTTGAATAGTCAGGACCAATATGTGAACTCATGTTTTTCGAACTTTATGAATGCTTAATATGTAATTCCACTAGAGGTGGAATACAAATAAAATTTTTGTAGAGTGGTCAAATAAATTCATTTATATCGATATTTTTTCGCAAGCCCTATTTATTTATATCGATACATTTTTTTTTGTTCGACGAAATATCAAATATTCATCTAAAACCCCGGTGGGTTCGAAATTTTGAAATTTTTTTAGGTCTTGCAGTAAATCGGTTGGATTTGCTATAATTAAAAAAAGAGGTGAAATTAATTTTCTATTTAATTTTCTAATTTAGTAATTTCTTATTATCTTAAATTTCCTGAACTTCAACAAAACTCTAATATCATTAAAAACTAATTTATGTAAAACCTATGAATTAGTTTTCGCTAATTGCGAAATCATCGTGTAGATTATTTGACTAATAACAATGTTAATATTCTTTCGAAGTATTTATAAATATAAATGAATAATTTTTCATTTATTGCAATAAAACTACTCATTCTTCTTCATGAACTACGTCAATGATTTTGTTTTTAATATTTTGCAAAGTTTCCTTAACATTTTTTTCGATATCGAAATCTGGTACTGACAAAACGCTTGAAAGATTTCAATTTTTAATATTTCGGCCTGCGAGGCGTAAAGACTCTAACCGTTGATTAAATTACACGCACATTTGCATTTTTTTACATTTGCATTATTTTCCTCGAAGACTCACAGCCGTTCTGCCTCTACAACCAAAAGGTTATTGGTCGAGATTATTAAAGCTTCCAAATAATCAATACTCGCGGATTTAAATGAAAAATTAGTGTATCGGACAAACAGACATCGATGTCTGACGAAACCTTAACCGTGGGAAATAACCGAAAAGTTTTAAACGCCGTATGGCAAGGCAGAAAGTGCAGCTACTGAACCATAACAAACAGTTTGGGCTAATGCTGATCAATAGAGCCATATGTTGAACTACACGGGCTTAGGAATAGAGGTCTAAAATTCCCAGTGCGTCTATTAGGAATGTTACATTTTAAGTGTGTTTGTAAATACTAGCAGTAGATTCTTTATATCATCTCCTATTGAAGTGATGCACAAGCTAGGCTTAATTAACCATCGTTGAAATATAGTCGGAAAATTTAAGTTTCAAATATAATAGGACAACCTGGCTTAATCTTTCTAAGGAAATCCCATAGAGAATCTAAGTATCGCTCGAGCGATAAAAAGACAAAAGCTTGCATTTTGACCCATTGAGTTTTAAGAGATTGGTAGAACATAATTTTTGAATATTGTCCAAATCGTCCTGGAGGTTACATTGGGTAAAAGACAATTTTTATTAAAGACAAATCTTAACGTCGTCTGCATACATAAAAAGCACAGAGTTCGTTAGAGCAGGGGGCATCATTAAAAAAAAAGGTAATAAGTAACGGCCTCCCTTGGGGATTCCCAATGTAGCTCGGACAAGGCGAGAGTGTACGTTTTTAAAAAGCACACATTCGATTCTTTCAGCTAAGAATCAAGAAATCCACATGAGAAGATCTGTTGGATATCCCAAAAGATTGAGTTTATTCAAAAGGAGTGAATGATTAACAAAGTCAAATGCCTTGCTGAAGTTAGTATACTTGTAGATGGCATCAGCAAGTATTCCATTTCGGAAGCTATCTGTAAAAAAGGGGCGACACCAAAGGATTTGTGGTGGTGAATTAATGCTTTATAAAACCATTTTGGCATTGGGAAATTCAGATGTATTGTAAATGTGGCGTGACCAATTTTTCAAAAAGTTTCGGAATTGTTGATAATTTAGAGACGCCCCTATTATTTGTACCATCGGGGTCGCGACATCCCCGACCCCGTGAATAACCGATTCACTCAAATCCAGAACTGCAAGTTTAGAGACGGGTCGCATCATTGTCCTCGATATGCCGTTGTCGCTCACGCGCACCTTGGTGCGCCTGACGACTCCATCTGCTCCGCTGTAGACCTCCTCCACGATGCCCTTGCACCACTCTCGCCGGGGCAAGGCGGGATCGCAGACGAAGACCATATCACCCTAGTGTATGGGCACCGTTCTTCGGCACCATTTCTCGCGCCGCCTTCTCCAGAAACGGTCTCGCAGCATGCGAGCAATCCTCCACTGCTTGTAGAAACCTCCATGGGCATCTCCGCATCCAATCCAGGCGTATCTGGCAGATTGGCTACTCCCTTGAGCAAGTCATTTGGCCTCAACGGCGCCTCCTGTTCCGCATCCACAGGCACATGGGTAAGCGGACGCGAATTCACAATATTCTCCGCCTCAATCAGGAGACTCTCCAATACATTTTTCTTCGGCGCAACTTCCTTCAGTGTATGACGCAGTACTCCCTTGACGCCCTCAGACGGGTTCACTGGGCAATTGAAAACCCATTCTATGCTTCTGCTTGACAACTCACTCTGAATCTTCTCGATCACGTCACCAAAGCGTCTGTCTTCCCTGTCAGCTCCCACGAAGTTCTTGCCGTTGTCGCTGCGCAGTCTATGTACTGGCCCTCTACGGCAGACGAAGTTCCTGATCGCAATTATGCAGGAATCCGTCGACAGGTCATGCGCCAGCTCCAGATGAATCGCTCTTGTCGACCCAACGCTTCTCCTTGTGACGGGACACAGTCACCAACAGTGGCCCAAAGTAGTCCATATGTGACCCTCCAAAAGGCCACCGCCGCGAATGCTGTCTGACTAGCATCCACGAAGACGTGCAATTCTATGGCTCGGACTGCTCCACGCCCAAAATAATGGCGAGGAGAACGGAACATCCCACGACGACCATCTCTTTGCGCCAAGTCGCAAATTCTTTGCTTAACTCCTCTGTTAGTGGTTCGTCCCACTGGATCTTCTGCCTCCAAATCTCTCGCAGCAGCAGCTTCGCTGTAATCATTAGGCAGCACAGGAATCCCAGGGGATCAAACGTCGACATCACCAGTCTCAAATATTCCCTCTTTATAGGGGCTCGATCTCCAATCAGAACGCTGCTTGGCACTCGATGATACTCCACGTTGAATCTGAAGTCATCCGTTGCTAGCTGCCAACGCATTCCGAGGATCTTTTGCTCAGCCTCACCCCATTCGACGCTCTTGACGCGTCCAGGTCCTAAAGCCGTCTCCACGGTGGGCGAGCTGGATGAAAACTGGCATAACTCGAATCCAGCATCCGCATGTATCTCCTTCACTCGGGTAGATACGCTGATAGCCGCGCTCTCTGTAGCGAAACTGCCCACATAGTCATCGACATAATGGTAGTCGGTGATAGCCTTGATTGCCCTCGGATCCGAATCCCGAAACTTCGGGGCATTCACGGTCTTAACGTAATGTGCAGCGCTCGGCGAGCATGCTGCTCCAAACGTCCTTACGTTTATTTCATAGACATCCGGATCTCTCTCGTCGTCGCCATCTCTCCAAAGGAATCGTTGGGAACATCTGTCCTCGGGTCGGATCAGCACTTGGTGGAACATCTCCTTGATTTCACCGCAGACTCCGACTGCTCCCTGTCTGAAAGATGAAAGAGCACAGCTGGCAAAGGCTTAAAGTGCTGAGGCCCTTTGACCAGCTCCGATTTTAGCGAGATTCTTCCAACTTTTGCTGCAGCATCAAACACAAGCCGTACCTTGCCGGGCTTTTTGGGGTTTTCGACACCAAAATGTGGCAAATACCATAACCGGTCCCTCCTCACCGCGACCTCATCCGGCTGTAGCCTCCTTGCGTATCCTTTAGAAACGTAATCCTTTATAATCCGATCATATTCCTGCGCCAACGGCTCATTTTATATTAACTCTGCTTTTATTTATTGAATCCTCTTAAATAAGAACTAACAATAACTTAAAAAAAACTTAACTAATACAAATTTTTTCTAAACAGTTGTAATTTTTTCCAACTGTTCCGAGATTAAGCGTCCCTAAAAATTTCTTCGCTGGGTTGTTCCTTTGTCGGAGACGGGAACGACTGCTGAGTTGGTTTAGATTTCTCGCTAGGTGGTTGGGGTGCGAGGAAAGCTTGCCATGATATTTTTTCGTAAGCTCTGTGATTTCATTGGTGACTGGTGGAATATTTAAATCTCTATGGATTTTTTCGTTCCGCACGTACCACGGTGCCCCAGTGATGGTTCTCAGAATCTTTGATTGTGCTGTATGTATGATGTATGATGTCAATATTGCTGTTGCTGGCGTTGCCCCATAGCTGTGCGCCATAGGTCCAGATGGGTTTGAATACTGCATTGTAGAGTAAGACCTTGTGGTCCAGCGTTGCGGAGAGCCAGCGTTGATGAGCCAGTGTAAGTTGTTGGCTTTGAGGTCAAGATGTTTTTTTTTTCGCTTCAATGTGCCTGCGCCATGTGAGTCTTCTGTCGAGGTGTACTCCTAGGTACGTTACCTTATCTGCTTTCGGGAGTGGTATGTTGTTCATTAAAAGTGGTGGGCAATCTTGTCTGTTCAGCGTAAATGTGCTTGCATTTTTCCTCGTTTACTTTTATTCGCCAGTCAGAGAGCCACTTCTCAGTGTCAATGAGGTGCAATGCCAGCTGTGCTGTAGCTTGGATTGGGGACCTTGAACGGCTAAGGATAGCTGTATCGTCGGCAAACATGGACACTGATAGCCAACTATTCGTAGGAATGTCAGCAGTATAGTTGAGGTATAAAGTTGGCCCAAGAACGCTGCCTTGGGGGACTTCGGACTTAATTTCGTGGTCAGTGGAAGTAGCAGTGTTGTACCGCACTGCAAACTTTCTGTCATATAGGTATGACTTTAGAAGTTTGTGTGTGCTTTCGGGTAGAGCTGTTTTAACTTTAAACATTGGGCCGTCTAGCCAGACTCTGTCGAATGCTTGGGATACGTCTAGAAATACGGCTGTACAGTATTCTCGATTTTCAAATGCAGTTCTTATCTCCGCTGTTATTCGATTCACCTGTTCAATGGTTCCGTGGCTTTCGCGAAAGCCAAATTAATGGTCTGGGATTATATTGTGGGCTCTCAGGTGTGGATTCAGTCGGATTAGCAGGCATTTTTCGAATAGTTTCGATATACATGAGAGTAGACTTATTGGTCTGTAAGATGAGGGAACTGTGTGGTCCTAACCAGGCTTCGGAATCATTATGATAATCGATCTCTTCCATCGTTGTGGAAAGTAGCCAAGTTATGTGATAGCATTAAAGAGCTGCGTTAGGTAGCGAACTGCAGAATGTGGCAGCTCAATGATCGTTTCCGGGGTAATAAGGTCGTAGCCGGGGGATTTTTTCGGGCTGAGATTTTCTTTAATTATGTTAGATATTTCTTTTGGACGAAACACAATTGGGGTGTGTTGCTGGTTGCAGTTTGCGTTTGAAGTCGGTAGCGCAAATGTGCTAGTAGCCTCGTTTGGCGTAAATACATTTTGTAGGTGAGCGGCAAATGTGGTGGCTCTGTCTGCATCACTACGTGCCCAGCCGCCTGAGGAATTCCTTATGGGCAAAACGGTTTCAGTCAGTGGGCAAAGAGTTGAGTGGGCTCTCCACAGTGACTTATGTTTAGTACCTGTTGTTGAAAGTTTCTCTATATATCGGCTCTGAGCGTATTCTTCCTCTTGTTTCAGAGCGTTGGTCAGCTTCCGTGTGGCTATTTTTAGCTTTTGTTTTGCAGATGGTGATCTGGAGGATTGCCATTCTCTACGTAAGCGTCGTTTTGCGTGGACGAGTTGCTCGATTTGTGCGTTGGTCTTATTTGGATTCATTGTAACGTTTGTGGTTTTAGGTGTTGCATTTCGAGCTGCTTCCGTAAGAATGGATTCCAGTGTTTCTGTGCAGCTCTCTATATCAGGTTCAGTATTGAGTTTTGGGTTTAGCTCAATGTGTGAACTTATATATTTTTTATACCTTAGCCAGTTCGTTTTGTGCGAAGTCAGTCTGGTTTTACGTTTTCTGCATACCGGCTGAGATGAATTAGCACAGGCGTGTGATCAGATGACAGATCTGGTAGACATTCAGCTCTAACGAAGCTGCGAGGAATATTTTTCTTAACTGCGAAGTCAATCAAGTCAGGCAAGTCAAGTCAGTTGAGGTCTGATGGCCAGTATGTGGGACTGCTAGGGGAAACATGATCAAGTTTATTAATGGCTTTAATTAAAGCCTTGTAAAGCTGTTTTCCTTTTGGATTCACAAGGCGCGATCCCCAGTGAGTATGTTTAGCATTATAGTCGCTTGCTGCAATGAAGTGTGATCCAAGTGCATGGAAGAATTCCAGGAAGTGGTCTTCCAATATTGTGAAACGGGGAGGGCAGTATACGGCCGCTAGTGTGAGGTGAATGTTGTCCTCCATCTGTATATTGATAGATGTGGCCTGTAGATGAATTTCAGCAAACTCTTTGTAAAAGTGGTGCTTCATACGGTTCCTAATTAGAATGCCGGTTCCACCCTGTGCTCTACCATCGGGGTGATTTGTACCATAGAAGTTGTAATCTCTTATTTGAAAATTGTATTTGCTTGTAAGATGAGTTTCCGAAAGAAGCATTACGTCGATATGCTTCTCATGTAGGAATTGAGCTAGCTCAAGTTTGCGCTGTGAGACGCCATTGGCGTTCCACGTAGCTATGCGTAAGGTAGCCAATATTTATTGATTACGCATCATGTCTTGAATGGTGGCTCGCGTAAATGTCATGAATTCCATCATGCTCTGTTGTAAGGCTTGCATCATAGCTTCAGTTTTCGTTTCTTGCTGTTCAGATGGCTTATGGTTATGTTGTGTGTCCAATTTTGTGTGTTTTTCATATGAGGTTTAGGAGTTTTGGATTGGAGGCGTCATATCTGATTTTAAATCGTTTGCAAAACTTATCTTGTTAGTGCTTGGTATAGTCCAGGAAGCAATACTTGTTGGTTTCGAAAAAAGTATTCTGGATTTGTTTCCGATGGTATCAGCGTAGCTGTTCCTTGGTGTACCCGTGCCGTGTTCATTCTTTTGTGGAGACGGGTTTTCAGCTCTTTGTAGATTGGACAGCCTCTGTAGTTTACTGTGTGATTACCCCCATAGTTACCGAACAAAATCCCTTTTCCTTTAGCGCCTCAGCTATCTCTTCGGGCTTTACATCAGGCTCAATGCCCTTCAGTACTACTTGTAAACCCTTGTTACTTTTAAGCTGGTAGGTGTAAAAGCATGTTTTGTTTGCAGTAAGATGGTTTGTGACTTTTCTGTAGTTTTCCTCCGTTTTCGTTTGAACTTTGATTTCATTAATAGTACCTCTTATGAGGGGTATTATATAAAAGCTATCTTTTCCAATATGGCCAATCAAAGAATTTACCAAACCGTTTGTGCTCTTCTCGCGGATGTAAATTGGGGGAGGCTTTATTTTCTTTGGTTCGTTATCGATGGATTTCAGTGGCACGTCCTCGTTGGTATCTGCCAGCAAAGCGAATTGTCGCGTATATTTTTCGGCTTGTTTTCTGTATTGGAGCTTGTGTCGGAGCTAGAAGTGCGGGAGAGCAAGAGCGCGCTCTTTCTTGATTTGTTGGTACAAGAAGGTTTGTTGGGTTATGGGTTATTGGCCGCTCGTTGTCTTCGTTTGCAGGTGTCGCGGAGACATAAGAAAAGTACGCGTTGTTTCGTTGTAATGAGAGCCGGCGATCGTCTTGCTATCGTTGTCGCTGAGCGCGAGCGTCGTTCTGGTTCATAGTGCTTTTTTTTTTGTTTTTTAATTAATTTGTTTGAAACTATTATTTATACTATTTCAAACGCAGAATATGTATTCAAGCGATGGTGCATCGCCCGAAGCGTCTTTTTCGCTTTCTATATATTTATTTGTTTTTTATTAATAACATTTCACTTCACTAGAATCAATTGATTTTATAGGAGCTCGATGAAAACACGTCTTCACGCATCAGCATACGAATGATTAGGAACGGCTCATTGCGCTTCAATTTCTTCTCTACGTTGACCAGCCTCTTGTACGCCATCTCGTAGCTCTGTGGCAGCTCAACGTGGTCGTCCTTCCACAGTAATCCCGTCTGGTGGCGACGCCCCACTTTCACCGTGGTGTCTTCAAGCATCGTTTGTGCCGGCACATCGTCGCTGGCGAAGTAGTCCTCCACCATCTGTTCCATCGCGTCATCCCCTGACATGGAAAGTAGGCAGGGCCTCGGAGATGGCGTAGTCGATTGCCCACTTACAGGCCCAAACACAACCCAGCCCATTTCGGTTGCGGCCGCGTACGGTCCGTCTTTAGCGAACCGCCTCGTTCTAAGTGGCAATCCGAGATGTCCGTGATGCAGGCCGATGAGCAGCTTCGGAACCGCGTTGCTGTAGGGCTTCAACGGCAGACGCGTATCCCTATTCACGCCTTGGACATCCTGTCGACTCAATGTCTGCATCGGCAGACTCAGGCTCGAAATGGCATATATGTTTCTCAATACGTGGCGAGTGAGCTTTCCAACTCCGCTTATCTGTAAACTCACCACGTTGGTAGGCTCTCTGGTTGCCCTACCTCCAAACCATTGGATATTTAGCTGACGACGCTCTCCTTGCACTCCAAGATCTCTTCGCAGCTCGTCATCGATCATCGTGACGGAGGATCCATCATCTAGGAGCGCATACGTATCCACTTTCTGCCCAGCTCCATACAGTGTAACTGGCAGTATACGGAACAGGAGGCTCCTTCGGCGTCGACGCAGCTTAAATTTCTCTGCATGGGCGCTCCCGCTTCACGCGGAGCTCCTCTCTCCAGGCTGTTTCTGGGAACGGCAGGCTGCTGGTTCCCCTCTTGGTCCCTGTGACCATCTCGTAGCGAAGGCATCCTGGCCGGGCTGCGTCTGGAAACTGCTGGTTGCTGGTTCCCCCCGTGGCGTCTCAAACCACCTCGCTGCTGCGGCCTTCGCTTCTCGTCCGCACCATGTAGCAGACGGTGATGCATCTTTCGGCATCCATTGATCTGGCACTAACCCTGCATATAGCAGGATCTAGCGATGTGCCCGCCTCGTAGGCATGTGAAGCAGAGTCGGTGGCTCTTCACAATCCTCTACCTTCCCGGCGGCAAAGCTTTAACGAATTCTCTGCAACTCGTGATTCCATGTTGTCCTTCACAGATGGGACAACCTCCATGCCGATCATCCTGTTGATCGCATTCGTTATGGTCGATGCTCGCAAAACCGTGCACACCACGTTTGCGTACTCCTGTAGCCACGCGCTGAAGTGGACAGTGGCAAAGGGCACAATCGTTGCCCAGTCCACTCGCTTGCTCGTAGGAAGCTTGGCCACAAGCTCCTCCATGAGGGTTGGGTTCTCCAGGTGCTGCTCCGCCTTCGCTGACTGCAAGAAGGCCGCGAGGTTACTCACTCGGGTAGCGAAAGGAATGATCTTCGCCAAATTGTGCTCTGTTGCGCTGTTCAGCTGGCAGCGTATAAGCTGCTCCGGTCGGCCGAACTTAAAGCGCAGCTGCTTCACCACGGCGCTGACATTCCCTAGGTGAATTAGTAGCGCCTTCACTGTCTCACGGGCTTCATCCTTCAGTAATCTCTGGTTGTTCTCCATATCCGTGCAATCCGTGCTGAAGATCGGCCACTCCTTGGCGTGCCCTCCAAATACAGGCAAGTCCGGAAGCTTCCTTGGCCCCTGGGTTCCATTCGGCGTCATCGCGGCGTAGGATCCAACAAGTTGCTGTTGCGACATTGTGGACGCTCACGCCCGGTAGTACGAATCTATGCGCTGGCAATGGCGGTCCACTCCAAGATGGCGGCAGCGTGCAGGCCGCACCGCTCGCACCGTCACCGTTATAGGGCACCGACCCGACCCCGTTATGTAATGCCTCTCCGTGTGGGTAATGGCGGGCCGCTCCAATATGATGGCCGACTCGAGGCTTCGCTGTTGGCGCCGACTCCGCTTGGCCCAACTGCGATTGGAGCGCAATTGGCGGTGCTCACACTTTGCAGGGCTTTAACTTTTTCCAGCTCCTTCTCCAACGCTGCGATTCTCTCCATGAGATGCAACCTGAGGGGCTGGTTCCTCTCCGGCGCGGGCTCGCAGCTGTAACGGCAGTACTTCTAGGTTGGGAAGCTAAGGTAGTCACCGTAGTGGCCGGGCAAGAAATCGTCGCTGCCGTGATATTCACCCGCGGCTGGGTTTCTGCTCCACTACTCACTGGGCTGCTGATCCGCTCTCGTTGTTGTAGGCGTGGCTTCCCCTCCATTCAGCCGGGCACTCTTCCTGGGGGAATACTGCATCTTCCCCAGCTTCAATATGGCGGCGCCTGTGCGCGCTCCAAAATGGCGTCTCCAACACCTTGTGGCCGCTGGCTGCGGCCGTCGATGCTTGGCGCTCCTTACGCCTCGTGACCGCTGCGAGCGCTCACAAATCCTCCCCGCTGGCCGTCAAAACCGTCACTCCAGCTCTTAGCAACTCTTTAACTGGCCGTCTAAGCCGTCATTCCAGCGCAAGTTGCCCTTGAACTATCCCTCGGACTGCGAATAAAAGATGTCGTCGCTCGATTGGAGTTGCCCCCTTGGATCCCGAAGGAAAGGAAAGACTTTTCCGACAGTAGTAGCTCGTTTTATTCTATAATCGTTTTTCAAGGTTATTCAACATAAATTATTTTAATCCTATCTAACCGCAGTTTGGCCTCCAAACTCTCGTGCGACATTGCACGCTAAGTGCAATGATCAGCGACAAATACAATCATTTACTAGATGCAGTTGTAAATAACCGTAATACAGGGTCTATTCAATAAGTATCGGGACTGCTTCGCTGTAGCTTCAACGAAGCGGGGGGTGGGGGGTCCGACTGGTCGGCTGGGTAGAAGGATCTCCCGCCAATAAAGCGAGCCTTTTTTTAATCGATTACCTACATTCGTTTAGACAGGAGGTGAATTTTTGTGGCGCGAGATTTTGGGCGGCGTTTTGAGCTCTAAAATGGACAGTACTATTGAACAACGTTACGCTGTGAAGTTTTGCTTTAAACTCGGAAAATCAGCGTCGGAGAGCCTTGAACTTATTTAACGGATTTATGGGGATAATGCCATAAGCCGTACAAGAGTTTTCGGGTGGCACAAAATGTTCAAGGAAGGCCGGGAGCTCGTTGAAGACGAGCACCGCGTCGGACGCCCAACGACAGCTCGACCAATTTTCCAGGTGCCCAAAGTGAGAAGAGTTTTAAACTCTGACAGGCGTTTAACCATTGCCCTTATCAGTGAGGAGAACGGCATTTCAGTCGGAACTGTCTACACTATTGTAACTCAGAATCTTGTGATGAGGACAGTGCGCGCGAAGCTGGTCCCAAAAATCTTGATCGAAGAACAAAAAGCTGCTGCAGCTGCTGGCAAAATACGGCGTGGCAACGTTGGCTTACCCCCTCTACAGCTCAGACCTGGCTCCACCTGACTTTTTCCTATTTCCGCGAATGAAAAGAGAGCTCAAAAGACATCGATTTGATTCCTCAAGGGCAGTTCAAGCGGCTGTGACACAGGCTCTTATAAGCATTCCGGAAAACGATTTCCAGAGAGCTTTTGACAAGTGGCAGACGCGCCAAATTAAGTGTATCAATGCAGGAGGGATGTATTTTGAAGAATATTAAGTAACTGTAAAGTACGTACGTACAAAATACGTACAATAAATTTTGATTTACGACACCAGTCCCGATACTTATTGAATAGACCATGTACAAGAAATGTTGGAAAACTAACCATTTTGAGTTTCATTATTTTTTTATCTCTCACAATCATGCATGCAATCAGAATGTGCCACATGGAAGCGTGGCTGGGTAAAGGTAGTTATTGCATACAAATTGAGTACCGTGTTATGTGACCAACAACGATCTTGCTGTGCCCTTCACCTTGTTTCTAATAATAGTAACTGCTTCATAATGTGCGCTGCTATAACTCATACGCATCTTGGGCAGATTGAATCCAAGTTATGTACTTAGATTGCGATTCATTAAATTCAGGTATTTACTTATTATGTCTAGTTTAAGATCGCACGGGATATCTGGATTTACAAAAAATCCTGTGATACGTCCCTTCTTGTGGTGCACCCACACACAAGTTTTTCGTTTGTTGTCTCATTTCATAAATCTGATTCATAAATTTTTTTTTGCGTTTAATTTTTTTTATTTATTTTTTTTTGAGTACTACAAAATACTCCACTTACATGCTCAAATCTCGTATTGTAGGTTCTTCTAATCGTATGTGCGCCAATTACTAATTAAAGGATGAGTCTAGAATCTTCCGTTTTCCCCAAATTGGTTATGTAGCACTCTTCAATATTCATGCTCCCTCGATGCGTCTAAATTATTCAATACATTTATTCCGTCCCACGCAGCAGTCCTCCAGCTCTCATTATGATCCTGATGTGGTTTGCTGTCGATTAACCTATGGTTGACTGATCGCCTGTGCTAGTTTGGAGCGTGCAACAATAAAAATATATAAGTTACGACAATTGCCGGAGTAATACAAATTTATTTAGGCAACTTATATAAAATATATAAAAACTAAAACTAAATCTAAGGCCACCGGCAAGCTGGGACGTAGCTCAAAAACCTTATTCCTTTTTTTTCCTTCTTTTTTGTTCTAAATGGTTATGTGCGAGGGCCACTCATCCTTTATACAGCAGATATACCCACAAGCAGACTACTAACAACTTTTACGTTTGCCGATGGCACAGCGATTTTAAGTCGATCCAAATGCCCGATATAAACGCCAGTAGTAACATTAAGATCATGCAAAGGATTCAATCAAAAATACTGAGAACAATCACTGGAGTACCCTGGTATATCCTAAATGAAAATATACAAAGAGACCCAAACATTAGATCCGTCATAGAAGAAATAACCCAATAAAAACAAAAGGACATGAGCAAATTAACGTCACACCCTAACCACCTTGCGAGAAGTTTAACACGGGGTTGCGAACGATCCCGACTTTGCCGCAACTACCTTCCGATCCAGCGCTGATCATCAGGTCCTTTTTTCCAGACCACAGTTAAAAAGACTGTTGAATATCGGTGAAAATTAAGATTCAAAAACTTATTGTTATAATTCCTGGGAAGATCCAATAAATACAGCAAAGTTAAAAATAAAAGAAAAACTT
The DNA here is from genome assembly GCA_035047645.1 of Drosophila merina. Classification (NCBI taxonomy): domain Eukaryota; kingdom Metazoa; phylum Arthropoda; class Insecta; order Diptera; family Drosophilidae; genus Drosophila; species Drosophila merina. Next base: position 20,249,038 of record JAWNPH010000089.1, on the reverse strand, counting down.
ACTCTCTCGACGTGCTCCTATCGGGTAAATATTTATGTGCACAGCAACCACAGCGGTACATATTTCCAGAGGCTGCTCAATTGTATAACTCAATTGACACATTTAGTGCTTTAACATTCCGCAAAGTGAGAAAAAAGTAAATTCCATATAACATGTTATGTGCTTTAATTCATCATTGTGCACAAATTTTCAGTTTTTATGTGAACTTTATATCATTTTCAAATTCATACGAACAAATATATCAACAAAAAACAAAACTGTACAAAAATAAAAATATAAATCAACAATATCAATATATCTAAAACAAGATAACACAAAATCATAGGATTAATCTTTGACACTTAACACTCCTGGAACGAACAGATTAAAACATTAATAAAATCACTTAACACTAGATTAAACATCCACAAATGTCAAAATAGTATAAACCTTAACTATAACCACCTTACTGATAAACGTTACAAAATCAATTGTATTATCCAAAATAGACTATGAAGTCTGTATTTACGGCAAAACAAACAAAACGTACATAAAAAATTATCCTTCCCCCCACGCTTCCATCCGATTTCCGAAAAACTACCATTAACAACATGCTAGCAGAAGCTGGACTTCTGGATTTGAAACCAGACTCCAATTAAACATCGGCAGACAAATTAATAGGATCACCAACACATCCAGCTCAACTCTATAGGATATAATCATTAATTAACTTAAAGGCAAAAGAACTCTAAGACAAAGAAACAGCACTCAATATACTCATCATACCAAAAAAAGAAAATACATCATATGCACGGACACTCTTTCCACTCTCGCCGCTATACAAAACATCAAAAACGAACCAACAGACAGCAATATGCGGGAAATAATCGCCACAAACACCGAACATCTAAAGCTGCTTTAGACCCCAAGACATGCAGAAATAGTCGGAAATGAACACAAAATCACACAAAATCGTTTCAAGATCACCTTTATTTATAAACAACACTAAAAACAAAAATGAAAAAAAAAAATAATTAACAATAACACAAAAAAAAAAATTTTAAAACAAATAACCGTACACCCTAACCACCTTGCGAAAAGCCTAATTCGGGTTTACGCCTTCGCCGCAACGACCCCCAAGGCCCACCCAAGTCTGATCATTTTTCCTTTTTTTTTGAGAACACAGTTAAAAAGACTGTTTAATATTGTATTTAATAAATATTTAAAAATCTATAGTTAGTCTCATAATTCCTGAGAAAAACCAATAAATATAGTAGATAGATAAAAAAAATTGCTTTAAAAGATCCAATTGTTTTTCTGATAAATAATAACCCTAAACATAGTTAAGCATCAAAAAGTTTTCAATAAAATATTTTGATTGGGTGCGACATAAAAATTCAAATTTTGGGGGAGCGCTTAAAATTTTCCAAAAACTTGATCTGCGTAGGTATTTTTAGGAATCTACGTACCATTCATTTTATAGTTTTTGAGATACACTTGGACACACAGACAGACGGGCATAGCGATATCGACGCGGCTGTTGATGGTGATAAAGATTGTATACTATATACTTTATGGGGTGACTAATGCTTCCTTCTCTGGGTTAGATAAATTTGCACGAATACAGTATACCCTTTCACTCTATCGCTTTTGCTATGGCGCCATTAATTATTAAGTTTTATTTAACATGTTGCTTACATTATAGTACTGAATGCTTAAAATTCCTTTAGAAAAAAGATAAATTTACAGATACATCGAAAAACCAATGCCGTCGCATAAAAAAGCCCATCACAGTTGGATGGGAATCTTATTCCCAATAGGTTCATTCGTGTGAAGAAGTCAGAATTTTTAACAAATATGAAACTCAATTCCGACTTCACCACATCAACCATCGAAAAACAGGTTTTTAAAAAGTTGTAAATTATTAAAAGATAAACAAACATTGTTTTGCTCAATTCTATGACAGTAAAATTAACAATCTACCAACTGTTTTGCCTATTGTAAACAGAAAACCCTTAGAATGCGTAACATTTTCGCGGCAGTAAATTCAGAGTATTGGCTCAAATCACAAGTTATAAAAATTTAAAATTGCAACATTACCTAACTGTAGGTGACGTACCTAAGATTTTTACGGGGCGGCTGAACTTTATTGGCCTTCCGTTCGACAAACGTTGGGATAATGGATAGAGCTCATTGTGAAGAGGCTGTTTTGGGTTTATTCATCTTAAATTAAATTTTTTAAAGGAACATTTTTTAAAAGTCCTGATGCATATCTTAGAAAAAAAATTTAATTCTGGCTCCCTTTATTGTCAACATTGCCAGTTTTTATTGAGAAATTATGTAATATTTTTAAACCAAAAATAGCTGCTTGCTTTGTAAAGATTCCACCAATGCACATTGGGCCAGCGAGCCGATCTTTCGACGAAAATTCAAATTTTTCATAGAAAGTAAACCTGTTTTAATAATAAAATTTGAATAGTATATACTTCGACTAAAATGAATCAAAAGATTTTAGTTGTTTTGATACATCCCTGAAATTTTGGCAGCCCTTCTAAGTCAGCTGTTTTATTGCATGCGTGCGAAACTAAAAAGCGCAGGAAAAATTTTGTTGACTTGCGAGCGTGCCAAAATTTTTGTGGTTTAACCAATTTTCACAAAAATTATTGAAAAGAAGGACAAAGGTATGTAAAATATTTGTATTAAAAAAAAATTCGTTCATGTTTGTTAATGTGTTTTTTGTGTGCGTTTATTCGTGTTGTCCAAAAGTAGAAAAAAGCTAACCTGCTAACCCGTCTTTTGTGGAGTATATTTAATTTTGTGCCAATTTGTGCCAAAAAGTAATTATGTGTCATTATTTAAAAATCTTTTTTGCTCGTTTTTGCTCCGATTTGTATAATCCTTAATATTAAAGCTGTGGTTGAGTTCGCCTATGAGCAACTGCTTGATATCTAAATACAAAACAATCGTAGCGCATCTTCCGTTTCGAGTTGGATTTATGATGAACTGAAAGAATTCGACTTAAGCACCGAGAAAAAAGATGAAATCAACACCAAAGTGAGAAGCTTTCACCTTTACATACAAAAGAATTTGGCAAATTGTAATAGAAATATGGCCAGATTTAAGACAAAGCATACCAAATGGCTTTCGTCCAACATGGTTATAACAGTAAGTTCATTGTTGTCTTCAAATCCAAAGCCGTCTACATCAAGACGAGTTGGACGCCCACCCATTATATATAATCACGCCGGTCCCCGTCAGAAGAGAAAATTGGCAACCGTTTTAGCTGTAAATCAGGGTCACAACACACCTCTTTTTGTGCATGCCGCTGCAGTTTCGGCCAAAAAATCGAACGATAAAGATGCAGCCCTTGTGTTAAAAAATATATTTTTTATTCCGAGTGACTCCAATAAGGCTAGAAATCTTTTTACTCGAAGGTTACATGCACGAAAGAGTACACGGCAGAACAACATCGCAGACGTTTTCCACAAAGCAATGGATTCCTCAGATCCTCTTGTGTCGAGCATCTATCTAACAAAAAGATTGGGCCAGCAAAATAAACTACCCCTACCAGCAGACGTAATCGAACTTTTGAAATCACCAAACTTGCTAGATTTTTTTAACATGAACAATAATAACAATGATCCCGATTTTGATGCTAACAATAGATTCAGATTCTGACTCTGAAAATCCGTTTTCAATAGATATTGATGTAGAACACGACTTTTATGAACATTTTTAAATGTAAAATACTTATTTATAGTCATTTTGAATGCATTGTTATTTTTTAGTTATTAATATTAAGGTTATGTGTTAAAAAAATTAATTAAAAACATTTGCTGAAATTAACGAGTGCTAGCATTATTAATTACCGTACAATTAAGAATAAGAGGAAACCTATCTCATATGGGCGGCTAGGGAAGGCGTGGTCATATCATATGTACGAAATTTCAAGAACCTAGCTTTAAAACTTTAATTTTCGTCGAAAAATCGGCTCGCTGGCCCAATGTGCAATGTGTAATTTTCTGAAATTAGTCCACTCCTAAAGAAACCAAAATTTTCGCATGGCAAACTTTCAAAGGAGTCACAAGGATTTAAAAAAATATATTAAACAGAAATACACCAGTCTTAAATCACAGTACCGCTTGTGCCTTAAAACAGACGGCGCTAACTTGACATATAAAATATAAGGGCGAAGTGTGAAATACAGGGAAACAAATTAAAACCATATTTAATTTTTTCTTAGGTCATCTCTAGGATCTTCTGCGGCGGCGTTTTGTATAACAATTGTAATAACAAAAACTTTTATAATAAAAAGTTGAATAGCCTTGACTATTCATATTTGATGAATTCATTAATCTTGAAATACATATGTAGCTAAATTATTATTAGTTGCGATACAACAAACAATATGGCTTCGACATCTGAGTTTGAGAAAACAATGGTAGTAAACATAGGAAATTTTGAAAAGATACAAAATTTTCTAAATGATAAAGAAAAATACAAGGAAATTTTAGAAAACAGCGAAAACTTCAATACCAGGTTATGCATTGAAAGGCGGCTGCGCATGCCATTTCTTGATCCCCAAACTGGAGTAGCGCAAACACATTGCGCCCTGTTTATGAAAAAGAAACAGCGAATGCCAGGATTTCGCCATGGCCAGATATACACGTACCCATCGTCCCGATGGCGCAAACCTAAGCGCCAATATTTACTTAACTCCAATCAGAGCTATCGAGCGTATCAGTACCGCGAGCCCCATCAACACGTCCACCATCAACACCAGCATCATCACCATCATGCAGCAGCGCCTGTCGTTGTCGCTGGAACTCGTGATATTCAGCAAATGGAGAGCGCAGGTAATCAATAGCTTTATAATATGTTTACACGTTAGAATCTGTAAGATGATTGTGATTTTTGAATTTTTTAACTGGCTAAGTGTAGTTTAACGTAAAAACCAAACGAACAGACATTTACATACAAAAATCATTTTTGTCAGTGATCGTGGCTAATGATGGAAACTCAATGGGAGCGTCCGGAGACAATGATAGCAAGGACTCGCATGTAAACGCGGAGAAAGAGTGGTTCCATGAAGACATAGAGGTATCACATTACCATCATGGTGATGATTATGAAGATGAGTTCGATTCAGATAATGATTTTGACGAGTCATACACAAGCAGGGGAAAACGCAAGAGAGGTAGTCGACCACGACGTTCGAATTCAAACGCAGAGAGTACTCCAAAACGCGGTCGAAAAGGTGGTGGTAAATATTATTTTATTTGGTTTCTAATAAATTGTTCCGGAATGATAATTTTTTTGTATGTTAAGGCAATCGTCGCAGAAATGCCATAGACGGTGAATCTGATCGCAGACGTCGTGGATGTGGCAATGGTGCTAATACATCAGCAGCTGCTGCAGCGGCAGCAGCTGCTGTAGCTCACGCTGCCAGCACTGCAGCAGCAGCAGCTGCCGCCACAGGACTTTATGCCACGCATTCCAATTCAGCGTCACCCATTCCGCCAAACGATGACACTTCACAATCAGCACTAATTATTCCACCCTCATCTTACGAAAAGGCTTCGAGCGATGCTGGGGCTTCCAATGACTCTATTCCATTAGCAACTATGGCTGGAATAACTGGAATAGGCTTAAACTTGGCTGCAACTACAAATGTAACTTGCACGCCTCCTACATTTTCAACAACTAATAGCGCTTCAACCACTGGTGCTACCCCGAATAAGGTCAAACCACGTATTGAGCGCGAAGTGGCTCAACCATCCCCATATTGCGACTTTTGTCTTGGAGATCAGCGTGAAAACAAAAAAACTAGTATGCCAGAAGAGCTAGTTTCATGTTCAGATTGTGGTCGTTCTGGTCATCCATCATGCCTTCAGTTTACAGCAAATATGATAGTATCAGTTAAACGTTATCGCTGGCAATGTATCGAATGCAAATATTGTTCTATTTGTGGAACCTCAGACAATGATGACCAGTTACTATTTTGCGATGATTGTGACAGGGGTTATCATATGTATTGTCTTTCGCCACCACTTATTAGCCCACCCGAAGGTTCGTGGAGCTGCAAACTATGCATAGACGAGTTTCACAAAAGCAAATTCGAAAAAAATTAATTTTGTATCATTTGTAACGTGATTATGTAGCAAGTTTGTCGTTGTATGGCCTTTGAATTATAAAAAAAACCTATTTTAGTTAAAAATTAATTTTTTAAGGTATGCTTTGGAGTGTTTACTATTTTTTGCAGATTGAAAATATTTTTTGTATAAATTTATTTTTTTTTAATTCACCAAGCCTTGTGGAGGTTTTTATAAATTCGGTTCATTAGTTTAAAACAGCGAAGGTGACATTTCTTCAACGTATTAATTAAAGTATTACATATCGTCCTATCTTATATTTTCTAAAAATTTCCTAAAAGTTATAAAATGTTAAAATATTTCTGATTGAAATATTTTAAGTTTATTTTAAGATGCAAAGAAATTACGCACCAATAACTTACTGATAAGATCTACACATGCTGCAAAAAAACGGCAGTCGCACACAAAAAAAATATTATAGACTGCAACAATACAGATTACAAATTTTCTCAGAGTTAGCATCTTTAAGTCGATAAATTCATATTCGCTTTTTTGTCGAATAATGCGAAAGCTAGACCTAAGTTTTGCAGCTAACTAGCTTAAAAATAAATTTTTGTGAAAAACAAGATAGAAATTTTAGTAATATAATCATAGTAGTACTAAAATAAAATGATAAATATACGTAAAGATTAATTTTTCTGGCAAGGACAAAAATATAGCTTATATTACTTTGTTTCCTAACTTTTTATTTTTTTCTAGGAGTAACGTTTCTCCTATATGAAAGACTTTATTCAGTCTTGACGGGTAGGGGCATGCTTATTTGCTTGTTTATTTGCTGAGCTTTTACTATTTTTTTTTGCTATTTACATATATGGTCGTTCGGAACTCGTCCGGCGGTGCGTATAGTTTCTCAATAAAAGTTTTATCACTGAATGCACAGATTTGTTGTATTCTACTGTCGCCATTAGGCGAAAAGTGAATTTTGAGACATCTTGCAATATATGTTATATTGCTGTTGAATCGCTCCACTTTGAAGAGCTGTGGAGGGGAGGTGCATCCACAACGTTAAAATTGTAGCTCATTGGCTTTTGCGCAATCTTTACAGCTTGAGACAGTTTCGCTGGCCAATTAGCTCGCGAAGGACTTGTTTAATATTTTCCTAATCGGCTCTGTGGACACGATTTTGTTCGGCAGTGATGATTTCTACTTGCTCTTTTATATTGGTCTGACACCATATTTTTTTATTAAAAACTTGATAGAGTTGGTAAATCGCAGTGTATTGCATTTACGAATCCTGTATTCACCACTTCCTTAAGAATCTTAAAGACGGTATTTTTGTCATTAAAGCTGATCAAATGGCGGGTCTTACTGCTACAAAAATTCCGTTTCAACGGGCGTGCTTTTATCTGGTCTTTTTTTTTTTTCTTTTGTAAAATATTTATTAAGGCAACCGGGGCACCAGCGACCTCTTTTTATCCTTTCTAGCTATTATTTCAGCCCAAAGGGCGTGCCGGCTAGACACTTGCCTAGCTAAATACTTGAAAATTAATAATATAATAATTCGACTAAATACCAATTTAAAGTCGTCTACGGGATCGACCCCTAGGGGATCGTGTTATTAGGTTCCACGGCTGACGCCTTTTCAGCTTCCTTAGCGACGTCCCACTGGCCAGTCTGTTCCTGTGCCCCTGTAGTCTTATATTGTAGCGGCTGGAGTGGTTATTAATATTAATAATAATAATATTAATTTTAAAAATGTACAAAGAATTTTAAATTTTTCGTTTGTAGCAATGAGATTCCGCCTCTTTTAAGGTCTTTGAAAATTTCGTCTATTCCGGTAAGACTCATTTTAGCGTCAATCAAGCATCTTAATATTATTTCAATTCAATATATTCTTGACATGATCGACTTCATTTTCTGAAAAATGTATTACGTTATCGTTATTACGTTAATTATTACTAGATTATATTTCACACGACTGCCGACAAAGTGTTCGAAAAGAATAATTTCCAAGCAAAGTAGTATGAAAACAATAACCACAAATTTTTTATGACAATAAGCAAAAAAAAACCGAAAAGAAAATTAGCCCCACCAAACTATAATATAAGCAGGCTGTTGAAAAAATTATTAAATGATGCTGAGTAAAGATGCAATGTCCCATGAAAATAAACATTATACCAGATAGAGTTTTGATTTTGTTTCGTCAGCCGCCAACAGCTGTTTGTCCAAAGACGAAGCACAACAGTTAGAAATGTGGTTCAATCAATGGATTGTTCGTAAGGCGCAATCGCAATTTCAGTTGCCCGATAACCGCATCCGCATCCTACATGAGGATTTACATTCCTAGTCGCCCACGCCAGAGCGTGAAAGAGAACATGATCGGGAACGGATCGAGATCGGGACCGCCAATTTTTTTTTTAACGTTATTATTTTGTATTTAAAATCTATCCGAGTGACAATCATTAAATGGTTTGGGGGAGACCTTGACTTAAGGGAGGTACAGGGAATGTATATCTAATGAGGTTGACTTGGGTGTCTATTGGTTGGGGAGGTCAAGCGGGTGTTTCCTTTTCAGGCGTCTTAGGGATTGCCTATTATATAGGAGGTTGATGGCCAGGTGGTTGGGGTGGTTGTCCAGTCTTTTTATGTATCTTTCGCTGAGACGGGTGATCTCCTCTGCTACCCATCTAATTCCAAGCTTTTTATAGATTATTGAGTTTTCGTGGTACGGATGGGCATTCGAAACTGTTCTCAGGCATTTATTCTGAAACCGCTGGATTTTCATGCGGTTAGAACAGCTTGTCGTGCCCCACAACTGTATCCCATATTTCCAGATTGGATTCAAGACTTCTTTATATATAAGCAGTTTGAGTTCTTCTTTGAGCTTGGACCTTCTCCCCAGGACCCAGTGCAGTTGCTTAAGTCGTAGGTTGGCCTGGTTGCGCTTGTTGATCAGGTGAGGGCGCCATGTGAGCCTGCGGTCCAGGGTCAGCCCTAGATATTTGGGAGTGTTATTCATAGGGATGGTTTCGCCGTTGAATGTTACGGGGGGGGGGGGGGGGGGCTAAGGTTGTGTGGGAGGATTTCTCCGCGTTGACCACGATGTTCCATCGTTTCAGCCATGGATCGAGAGCATCCAGTTGTCTTTTTATGATGGCTGATGCTTGTCAAATGCCTGTTTGACATCCAGCATAACGGCGCAGCAGTACTTCTTCTTTTCGAAGGCCTCAAGTATCCTCTCAACAATCCGGTGGCATTGCTTAGGTGTTCCATGGAGGCGTCTGAAGCCAAACTGGTGATCAGGGATCAGTCCGGCCAATACTGGCAGTACTCTACGCAAAAATACTCTTTCAAATATTTTAGATAGGATTGCCAGCAAACTAATCGGACGATTAGGTTGGCTTCAGATTTCCCAGGCTTGAGGAGGACAATTACTTCCGCTTGCTTCCACTCTTCAGGCAAGTATCCCAGACGGAGGCAGCTGTTGAATATGTTGGCCACCCTTTGGAAACAGATTAGGCGCAACTTTTTTAGTGCTGTTGCATCCATACGGTCAGGACCCGGTGACTTGTCATTTTTTAGCGAGGCGATCTTCTGCGCAATCTCCTCTGGTTCGACGGGCTGTATTGGCGGGCCAGGAGCACTTGGGCTGTCTACGAACCTTATGGTTGCAGCTCTCTCTTCGCCAGTGCATCTGTCGAACGGTGAAAATGCACTATGTAGATGGTCAGCAACAGTCCGACACCAGGAACCGTCCACTTTTTGCACGGGTGATATCTTCTTCGCAGGTCTTTTTATGTGCCTCGTCACATTCCACAGATTGTGTTGCGGGTCTCCAGGTTCCAGCTCCTTAAGGAATCTATGAAACGAGTCCTGCCATAGGATGGATAGCTTGTCCTTCAAATCCTTGGTGGCACGATTAAGTGCTGTCTTGTCCCTGGGGTTGCGCGAGGAAAACCAGACTCTCCACGAGGGCCGCGATTTCCGGAGACCACAAGTGCACGTCTCTTTCAGGTGTTCTCGGGGTAGTCGGAGGAGGTGGATTCGCAAACTCAGCGGGATTGTGCATCTCTTTGGTTAGTTTTTCGATGGCCGCATCCATGTTGCTTGGTGTGGAAAGAGGGGAATCTGGGTACATGGAGGAAAGCATCCAAAACGTAAACTTGGGGGCATTTGTGTGTTTTCCGGTGAGTCTTCTAGGCGGGGTTTTTCTGAGGACGGGGATGTTTAGGAGCAAGTTTACTGCGCTGTGGCCAAATAGCAGTTTATCATAGCTTGAGCATGTTATCTTAGAGTGTCCTATGCCCTTGGAGACGGCGAAGTCCAGCAGATCTGGCTGCTTTGAAGGGTCGGTAGGCCAGTGTGTTGGCCTTTCTGGCCTTACTTTCTGTTGAGGATGGGAGCTATAAACTGCATCATCTGCGAGATCAACTTTTCCATCATCCTCTCAATCGTTCCTTCCATACGGGCAAGCATCGTTTCAAGCTAGTTGGGTTGTGGGGCTCCGGGAGTGGTTTGAGGGGTTTGTTGGGGATTCGTTGGCTGTGTCGCTTGGTTTCCTTGAAGCACGTCCCTGTAACCCGCACCATTGATGATAGTTGGTATCTGGATGAGAGGTGGTTTGTTGCTACTCTCAACGGGTCTGGCTTTAGGAGATTGCTGCACCTTTGCCTTTTTGTAGGCAGTGCATCCTCTGAACGACGCAGGGTGATCAGCTTGGCAATGTAAACAGCATGCTTTCTCGTCATCTTTTTTGGTGCATGTCGTGAGAACCACCACATTTCACGCAGCGATGATCCAGGAAGCAGTAGCGCTGGGTGTGTCCGAACCCATGACATCTGAAACATTGTGGAACATCGTTGAACTTCAATGGGGGCTCTACGGTGACGACTGACCTGCAAATCCTGTTTATTTTGTAAACCTTTGTGTTTTTGCTCGCTGGTTCTAGATTAACAAAAAATATCCCTAGTGGTTGTTTGGATTTCCTGATAATGGGATTGTGCAGATCCCTCACAGTATGGCCGTATTTGTGGAGTTCTTATTTAATTTCAGTCTGGTCCGTTGATTGGTGAAGTCTCTTGATGACCACACTGTACGCGCTCTCTCGTCCTTTGGTTGGAAGGTGCGGTGGCTTTTGTTATGTGCCACGAGGTGCTGGCGTAGGGCTGTGTAGGACTCCTTGTCTGGCATCATTACACGTACGTTATTATTTCTCTCCGTTTTGTACGAGAAATCCTTTTTGGTACCGACTAGAGTCGTTATCGACTTGACAAGCGCGATAATGTCGGACACGTCTGGGATGTAGATCGGGGTAGGCCCGATGGTCTTCGGGATCGGGATTGGTTTCTCTGCTGTTTTGGATGCCACTGCCTCTGAGGCAGTTTCGAGCTCGTCATGTTCGTCGTCGTCTTCTTTGCTTGAGAGGAGAGCAAAGGGGTTGTTTGCCAGCTTGCTGCGCAGAGCAGCGCTGGTGCTAGGTGTGACGTCTGGCTTCTCTCCTTGCCTATTACGCGCGGACTTGCGCTTGATCTCGCTGGGCTCCGAAAAAGAAGAGCTCCAGCTTGAGTCTCTGCTCGAGCTGCACTTCCTTGCTTTGAGAGCCTTCTTGCAGGGCATTGTTTTGCCGAGCTTGATGGCACGCGGCGGGGCCTGCCAGTCCATACTCTAGGCTGGCGTTCTATAACGTTTATGCAGGTAATAAGTCACAGCAGCAAGTCTGGGACGGATGAAGATCAGAAGTGTAAGAATGCATTAAACCATTGTGTTGCAATCCTCCCAAAAGGATGACGTCGAGTGGAACGTGAGCATCAATGCTGGCAAATGTGCTTGACCTTCACAAAGAGGACGAGTAATTGCCACATTGTCTCACTAAACGAAAGAGTGCGTGACCACAAGACTTCATACAAAAACCTCGGTGTTCTTGACAGAAGTTTAACATTTAAAAAACAAGTCACGATCCAATCATTAAACACGCCTCCGTCCCTTTTGTAAATTTGACACATTTTTAATTTTTAGGTCGAAGAAAGGAAAAATCTGCGTCAACCCTACAAATTAGCAGCCATTCGCGTAATCTTCGATAAATCTTCGCTTAAAAATGTTCTATACATCTGGACCAAGGTTGAGTGTAGATGAGCAACTATTGCCTTATCGTGGTCGCTGCCGAATTACTCAATATATACCATCGAAACCACACAAATATTGCATCAAACATTGGGTATGTTGTGATGCAGATACTTTCTACATATACGATGGTATGTGGGTCACAACAGAGAGTCGTTTTGAAGCTCACTGAAGGTTTGAATGGAAGAAATGTCACATGCTACGATTTCTTTACATCATATGGTTTGCCAAAAAAACTAAAAGAGCGCCTCCATTGATTGTCGATATGAAGAAAAAGTCGCTTTATCACTCAGAATTTGTGTTTGAGCCAAAATTGGGAGCCACACTAGTGTCGTATGTAACGAATTGTAAGCGATTTGTAACACTGTTGAGCCCATACCACAAGAAGAAACACTGACCAACGCGACAATAAAAAGAAGCCTGATATAAATTATTACAACAAAACGAAATGTGGTGTAGACGTGATGGACGAAATGGTGGCCACATATCACTGCAAGAGGAAAGTAAACAGGTGGACAGGTGGCTGCAATATACTCGATATGTGCGCGTACATGAATGCATACATTGTGTATACGGAGCTGAATCGTCAGTGGAATATACAAAAGAAAAACTTCCGCCGGCGACTTTTCTTAGTGTAATTGGGCACTGTACTTGTCTCACAAACTATTTTCCAACAGGAGAGGATCCCCGGAGGGAAAGGAGCCATGGCAGTGGTGAATGAAATGAATGGAATTCCACAGGAGTCATCAAGATCCAGTGTGGGAAGTGTAAGGCACCATATCCGCTCTAGGAAGTGGGCGCGGTGCCACTTGTGTCCACAAAAAGATATCTAATGCGAATGTACACTCTGTGGAATGCGATAAATGACGCAAAAAAGTTTGTCCAGACCACAGATTAACCCTTTTTGAAAAATGTGAAAATAATTGAAATTTCTTTTTTTTATTAAATGTAATAATTAAAAAAAAAAACCACTTGCAATAATAAAACATAAGTTAAGCAAAAATATTTTTCAACTCTGGGGATGACTTGAAAGATGCCGTTGACTTGTTCCCCAGCAAAGTCAATATGGAAGCAATATAGGCTTCATACACTCCGCCCCGGAAGCCCGCAGCATCGGGTATCCCGATCACCAACGCGATCCTGCTTCTTATCCACGTCAAGAGACGGCTACGCATAAGGTGGATGAGATCTCGCCACCCTCAGGAGCACGGGGTGAACTTCAACGTGCACTGGCGAATCACAAAGTTGCATGGTTCAATGGCGAACACGAGACGCATTTACTTTGGAACGCCACACGTGCCATCAAAAGGGGCAGAACCAGGAAGGCGCCGCTGCTACGCTGAGCAACTTACCGAACGCATTCAGCCATTTGAGCTGGCTAGCCCGGAGCAAGTAAGCGATACGCATGCCAGGCTGTCCCAAGCGCTCCAAATGGATGTGCATATTAGGCCATTCGCCGCTACTAAGATATCCGAAGCTATTGGCGGGTAAAATATCAGTAGAGCACCAAGCCACGATGCTATCTGCAAACAGGATCGACGCCTTGGACTAGTTTCTCGATGTAAGATTATCCATCGGAGTGCGACGATGATTGTGTGAAAAAGAGTTACCCGTCCAGGTTTTACTATAAGTTGTTATTAATTGTCACATAAGAGTTAACCGTCTAGGTGAAACGATGGTTTGTGATACAGAATAATCCGCCCAGGTAGGACGAAAAGTTGTTCTTGATTGTCACATACGAGTTATCCGTCTGAGTGAGACGAAGTATATGTGTTATCCATCCATAGAGTCTTCTTAAAGGTTCAGGTAGGATGTGATATGCCTGGTCTTCCTAGATGTTGATGGTAATGGTGATGTTGGTTGTGATTTTGTTTTTTTGCCATCTTCGTATTTGCATTTGATGTCGGTTTGTGTATTGCTCCATGTTTCACTGTTTACATAGGGTTCTGTCGCAGTTGTAGCATATTTTTGGCCTTTTGCTAAATTTGGTGGTGTTTCCGACTTTAAGGCTGTTAAAAAACGCCATTGGAGGGGGGATAAATTGACTGACATCAGCGACTTCGAATATTGATTTATCTAAAGGTTAGAATAATACATTTTTTCATACTTATTGCGTTATTTATTGTATCTTCTCTTATTGTGAGACTAACAATAATTACTTAAATCTTATTATATAACTTAAATTATTTACAATATGAAAGAGTTGTATTAGTTAGAGACGGCACCAGGAATTCTTTGCTGGGGTGGAGAGTCTTTGCGCTTAAGATTGGCTGCTTTAAGCTTTGAATTCTATATGTTGCCGCCAGGCGATGCGTTTATCTAGGTGAACGGAGAGGTTGAATGTATTATTGAGGGTACAGGGTGGGCAGGTTTGTCTGTTCAATTTGAAGGTTACTTTTGTTCTCGTTCATATATTTAGGACCTAGTTTTCCTATTAGGGATGGAAAAATATAGTTGACTTAGCAGGTGTTTAGAATCAAGCATGCCATGAATTAGCATGTGGAGAAATATGACCCCAGCACAGGTTTGGCGCTCCTTCAATTTAACAGTTTAAGCCTGCAACGGTACGGCGGGAGACGATTATCAGGATTCCAGTTTCAGTTTTTTAGTGCAAATAGCAGAAACTGCTTTTGCACCGACTCCGAGGCACCGAGGATAGGACGAACTAGGGTGATATACAGGGATTTGGTGGTGAAAGGATCGTTAAATTCTTTAGACCATCGCTTAATACAGGCTAACATTCATCTGACTTTATTCATCATTGATCATTGATTGTGGAAACACGATCAAGGACGTGATTTCCGAGAGAGTAAGATATGCTAAGCGGCACACTGCGATGGAATGTCATAAGTTTGCATTTAGAGCAGTTTAGGAACAGAAGATTAATTGAGTACCACAAATAGAGTTCGTCAAGGTCTAGTTGCAGATGCCTATGCAGGAAATGTTCCGAGAAGGAATAGCATAACTTGAAATCATCAGCATACATAAGTGTAGAGGCATAACTAATCACATTGGGAAGATCGTTCACAAAAAATATAAACAACAGTGGTCCTAGATAACTACCCTGAGGGACACCTGATGAGACATGGATGACCTTCGACTTGGTAGATTTAAATAGGACCCGCTGGGTTCGATCTGAAAGGTAGGAAGCAACCCACATCAGGATATTTGGTGGAAAACCAATAAGCGAGAGTTTCCGTAGCAAGAGCTGATGATTAACTGAATCAAATGCTTTGCTGAAGTCAGTATAAATTACATCAGTTTGCAAACGATGTTGAAAACCTCGGTTGATTATCGACGAAAATTCAAGTATATTAGTTGTTGTCGAGCGAAGCTTGACAAAGCCATGCTGTGCAGGTGAGATTATGCTCTTGCATGCATGTTGCAGCTGCGATGTGATGAGTTTCTCAAGAAGTTTGGGAATCGCAGAAAGCTTAGCAATTCCGCGGTAGTTCTCAATGGCCTTAAAGCCTTTTTTATGAATTGGTATAAGGTATGATTCATTCCATAATTTAGGTAATCGAATCCAAGGATAGGTTAAATAGAATAGTAAAAAGTAAGGTGAGAAGATCGGAGCACCTTCTGAGGATGCAGCTAGTTACTTTGTCTGGGCCTGGTGAAAATGAGATTTTAATTGATGAAAGAGCCGTAAACACATCATGACAGTGGAATTTAGAAAGGGAAATGTTATTTATGTAGGGTAAATGATATGGATAGTTAGAGGAGGGATCAAATGAATTAGATGAGTAGGTTGACTGAAAAAATTACGAAAATAGATTAGCAATGCCGAGATGCGAAGAGTCAGAAGTAATATTATATGAGAGGGAAGGGGGAAAAAGATTGGATTTGCGTTTAGAGTTTACAAAAGAGTAAAAAGAGCTTGGATCGTTGCGAAAATTGAGTTTGCATTTAGAAATATACTTCTTATATAGTTGATTGTTAAGGTCAACAAACTGGTTACGGATAAGAAGGTAATTGGAAAGATGTATCGAGGTTAGAGACTTTAATGACTTTTTGTAAGCTCTAGATTTCCTATTTTTTAGGAGAGAGTGGTGCTTATTAAACCATGGAGGTTTAGACGTTGATGGAGTTAACGTTTCAGGGACAGATTTATTTATGGCGATATGAATTACTTCATAAAAAGAGTCTGTAGCTTCCTCGATATTGCCGAATCTAGAAAGGTAACTCCAGTCAATTTTAGTCAGATGATTTCTTATGTCACAATAGTTGGTTTATTTAAAGCATTTTTGACGATGCTGCTCTCTATTACTGGGAGGGATTTCAGGAGAGTCAATAATTAGCGAGACTGAGTGTTGGGTGGTGAGAGTCCTCAGGAGTAGATAAGGGAGGAAACCTTGCTATTGTGGCAGAGGAGGTAGTATTAGAGAAAATTAGGTCAAGCGACCTGCCACGGGAGTTCCTTATAGGGTTAAGTTGGAAAACGGCAGAGTCGGCTAAGCCATCAAGAAAGTCATTTTGGTTAGTGGGTAAAAGCGAGTTATCCTCATCCGAGTTGATCCATGAAATGAGGGGCAGATTGAAATCCCCCATAACTAGAATAAGATCATCATCATTTAAAAGGAACAAAACTGATCTTATGGCAGTTAAGTGGTGCATATAAATGATTGCATCACTCAGAGGAGGAATGTAGGAACAGGTGATGAAAAGGTTAAGGGACTCAGAATAAATTTTAACGGCTAAAAATTTAATTCCGAAAGGGTTAGTAATAGTAATACGTTCAACTGAGTAGATGTTGTTTACGGCAATCAGAACGCCACCTCCAAAGGTTGGGCGATCTTCCCGAAAGACAGTGTACTTCGATACCAAAATTTCATTGTCTATGACAGAGGAGTTTAGCCAGGTTTCTGTTAGCACAATAGCATCGAAGTCAAAGGAAGCACTGTTAGTAAAAAATAAGTTCAGTTTTCCAAGAATACTGCGAACGTTTTGGTAGCAACAAGAAAAAATCTTGTTACCTAGTTTTTTGAAATAGTAACTGGACTGGAACCTTGAGAATCTCTGGTCAAGAATTCATGAACAATACTGAGATCGGGCCAGGTAGCAGGATCTAAAGCTTTAGCAAGGGAAGCTTTTGGTAAAGTTATTTTAAATGAGTATATGCTACGTTTATGTTTAAATTTAAATTTGGTCACAAAGAGCTCTGAGGGAACTATACTAAGATTATTTTCAAGGTGAACCCTATCGTCATCTGCAGAGGCATCAGGCATAAGCCGCGATACAAAGATGGATTTGCCGGGATCCACAACTCCTTAGCGTAAGTCCTGAATTTGGTGATTTTACAACGGGTAGGCGGGTAGGTGCAGCGGCAGCCAGGCGTTATGATGGAGCAGCAGGCTGGCTTGGTGATATAACTATTGAAGATTTGTCAAGCATGGGATCAGGTGGGAGATTCCTACTGGCAGGTTCCGGCGTATCAACTTTTGCAGTGGGAAGACCGGGTTTCTGAATAGCTAGGATGGGTGGCTGTTCGCCAGGGGTATCAACCATAACATTGCTTACTGGCAAATGTGTGGCTGGAGTGGTACATATTCTGGTTATTATTAGAATTTTTCCGGCGTGGTGATTCGCTTAATAGTTTAAGGCCCAGAAATAGAGATTCGAGGTTTAGAAACTGCTCATTTAATGTGGAAAATTGTTTCCGAACCTGCCGGAAACCGTTTCGAGTTTGCCGCATAAACGTGCGCATCTCGCCTTCAATCTCTCGACAGGCCAAACAGGACCATGTCAAACCGATGCCTTTGCCCAGGAGATCACCAAGTCGGCCATATTGACCAACGCCAGCGCATTTCATGTGCGAGCAATTGTCGCATAGGCAGCAAGTTAGATGAGTCGCCGGTAATAGCTCCCCCAAACTCGCATCTCTTTGAGGTACAAACCAAAGACATTTTGGGTAATGAATGAGAGAATGCGCTCAAAAACAGAATGCGAATGTAGGATGAAGAGATTGATCCAGCGACGATAGCGTGGGAGCGATTTCGGCAAACAGCAGGAGCAGCGTCAATCCAGAGGGAGACGAAGAAGCTCCACAAAAGGGGGAGTGCGATAGAGAGCGGTGAGCAGCTTGTTATAACAAGACAAAGCAACGGTTATTGGTTACATTGTTGTTGTTGTTCGCAAATTACAGTCTTCTCGCGTTAAAAATCAAACGAAGAATATGCGTTTAAAATTAAACTTTCGAGGTGTTCTTCAGTTTGTGGACTAATTCGCGATACAGCAGGTTGATTAAATCAGTTCGAAGCTGATAATAGGTTGCTAGTTCGTTCGGGAAACGTTCAAAATTATGGAGCGATAATAGGCCGACGTGCATAAAATTTAACGTTAAGAGAGTTTATGATTGTATTCCGCCTTTTTATGTAGGAAGGTTTAGGTTTCAAACAGTTTCGAGAGACACGTGAGAAAACTGATTGGTATGAAGGGTGAGGGTTGCGTTTGGTCTTTGCGTGGCTTGGGTGTCATTACTATGACCGCCTTTTTACACTTTTGGGGATGCTATCTGCAACGCCACACTAAAGAACCAGTCACCAGGCACACAGTCTTGCAATTCTCTACGCAGCATTGTTGTTTAACGCCATACTGAGGTTGCAATGCTTTCCTGCTCACAATAAACTCCATTATCCACAAACCTGGAAAGCCGGCAATGGACCCCGTGTCCTATCGGCCGTTCAGTCTCCCCCCTTCGATTTCGAAGGTGTTTGAAAGACTGATTGCTGCCCGGATTGTAAGGATTATGGACACTCACCTAGGGGATTACTCCTGAGCACCAGTTCGGGTTTCGAGTTGGTCATTGCACGGTGGAGCAACTTCACTGGTTCGTCAAGCAAGTATTGACGACATTCGACAGCAAAGAATTACGCAATGCCCTTTTCTTGTACATCAAGGAAACGTTTGGCTGAGTTTGGCACATAGGTCTACTGGTTAAAATAAAAGAGAGACTACCTGCCCCACATTTCCACCTACTATGGTCGTTACTTGAAGGAAGGCAGTTCGCTGTTCATTACTATGACCGGCTTGTTCCACCTTTGTGGATAGTAATCAAGTTTCGGAATAGTGTTGAAGAGATGTCATAAGGTCAGAACCGCACCCGGTGGGAGTTCTATAATCATTTTTGTGTCACCAAGTCATGTCCAGGTGATTTTTTGGACTTAAGATCTTTTATGGTAGATGCTATTTCACTTTGGCTGAATGTAATTGGATTTATAGGTGGTAAGTTTTTAGTGACTGCAGGTAAGACAAATGAGTTGCTAGCAGGAAGTGGTTGGAAAACTTTCTGCAGCTGATCAGCGAACGCATTAGCTCTATCTTCGTCGCTGCGTATCCAGCTTCCAGAAGGGGCCTCGCAGTGGAACGACTGTTTCTGCAGGTGGCTGGATATTTTTGTGCGCTTTCCACAAAGGGTTATTTTTTCTGGTGGGCAATAGTTGTTTGATATTTAGATGCTGGGCGTTTGCTTCCTCAAGCTTAAGTGCCCTAGTTGGTCTACGTGTAGCTATTTCTCTTCTTAGTCTTCGTTTTTCAAGTACCAGCTGCTCGATTAAGCGATTTGTCTTGCTATGATTTGTCATTTTGTGGATGTGTGGAGACCTTGGCTGCAGCAACAAGTATTTCCTCGATCGATTTGACCAGGCTATCAACATCCTCCTCGGTGAATTCCGTATAAGTTGGTACGATATGCGTACAAACATATTTTGCGTACCTTGCCCAGTGAGTCCTGTTATCTGTCAGCCCGTAGGGCCGCTCAGTTATTTATGGTCGATGTCTGAGAGTAAGTAGAACTGGAGAGTGATCTGATGAAAGTTCTGCAAGTGACTCGGCTGAAATAATATTTCTTGGGATCTTTCTTATTATCAATTATCAATGAGGTCCGGGAGCTTATTTGGATCTGCTGGCCAGTATGTAGGCCCACCCAGAGTCACGTAATCGAGCTTATTTCGCGGCTTGTAGAGTAGTTTGCCCTTTGGGTTCAAAAGGCGTGATCCCCAGTGCGTATGCTTGGCATTGTAGTCACCGGCCGCTATGAATCGCTCGCCGAGCGAGTTGAAAAATTGAATGAATTGGTCCTCAGAAACTACAAAACGGGGTGGGCAGTAGACTGCGGCCAAGGTGACGGGGCCGTTGCTGGATGGCATGCTTATGGAAGTGGATTGTAGGTAGTCCATTTCTGTTCTATTATAAAGTGGTGTTTAATGCGATTTCTGATAAGTATTCCAGTGCCGCCATGGGCTTTGCTGTCCAAATGGTTTGTAGCGTAGAATAGGTATCCTGGAATATGGAAGTTGTGCTTGTCTGTTAGATGTGTCTCGGAGAGGAGCATGACGTCAATATTTTTTTTCGGCTAAGAACTAGGCAAGTTCGAGTTTGTGCCGTGAAACGCCATTTGCGTTCCACATAGATATTACATATATGCAAGATGCAAGATATTAAAAGAGCTGCCAGCCCTGGCACTTAAGAAGAGTTGCCAGCACCGGCTCTGGAGAGGAGTTGCCAGCCCTGGCACTAGAGAGGGGTCGGCAGCTGGAGCTCGGAACGAGACGGGGGAAGGCAGAAAGCAGAGAAGAGCGATCTTTCTTTAGTATCATACATTAATATTCAATAATAATAATAAACTCTTTTTAAATAAACTATAATAAACTCTACATATAATATATGAAGTGGAGACATTATTTGGATTTGAGTGTCACAAGAAGCTGTATCAGCATATTTTGGTTTCGCATCAGCTCTTGCATTGTGTTTTGCATAAAGGTCATAAACTCTTTTAGGGTTTGCTGGAGTGGGATCATCGCCGTTTCAATGTCATTTGATGTGTGCTGCGTTTGTACGTTCAGGGTAGTTATATTCTGTTCTTCCCGAGTAGTGGTCGACTTTTGTATTATCGGATACACAGGTTCAATTCCCGATTTTAAGGCACACTGAAGAAAACGCTAGGACTGGTACGATGTATAGGGGAGGGTGCCGTGTAAGACAGACCCGGTTGTGGCGGAGCGTGCCTGGTATGGGAGGTCTGGGAGCGTATTGATTCTCCGCGCTTGTTAAGGCGGCTCTTGTAGACTATACAGCCACGCCAGTTCGCCGTGTGAATTTCACCGTAGTTGCTGCACATTTTTGTAGAGATGTCTTTCTTGTTTTTGTGGCAGTTCGCTGTGCTATGAGCTTCACTACAAACTACACAAATACATTTCGGCGTACAGTAAGTCTTGGTATGGCCATATTCTTGGCAGTTAGTGCACTGCACTGGGCGATTGCGCTTGTGGGGCTCTTCCACTGTGATACGTCGATGCAGTAGGAGCTGAAGCTTGTAGATTGGGTGAACTTCATTTTTTTTCTGTGTCTGGCTTTCTGGCTCCAACTCGATTTTGAACACTGGTTCCTTATTTTTGTTTAATATGTTCATGAAAATTTTTGCATTAAAGTTATTTTACTTAAGCGCTTCTACGATTTCAGTGGTCGAAACAGTAGCCTCAATACCTTTGAGAACAACCTGCAAGCCCCTTGCGGCTTTTTGTTGGTATGTATACAAGTTTTTTCCTGCTTCATCCAAGAAATTGGTTAGTAGACGATGGCTATCGTCGATTTTAGTTTGAACCTTTGTTTCAGTTTTGTTTTCTAATGCACTTGAGTTTTTTTCGCGAATGTATATTGGAGAAGGCTTAACCCTTTTAGGTTCCTCTTTAGGTTACTTTTCGGTTGTATACTTTCACCAGTAGAATTTGCCAGCAGCTCAATTCTGTTGGTGTTTATTGGCGCTTTATTAGTAAGCATGTTATTATTGTCGCGTGTAATTTTTGACTTGTTTTCTGTTTATTGATTTTTGTACTTTTGAGGGCTAAGTTTTCTTTTTATTTTTATGTAGCGATCCATTCCAGTCTGTATAGTCAACCCGGCGTTCTTGTTTACTTTTTGATTTGTTGATGATGCAGCAATGGTTCAGTGACAGAGAAAAAGCTTGTGTCGACAAAATTTAGCGAGCTGACGATGCCGTTCCAGTTGCAGTTGTGATTGCAGTTGCAGTGGTTGTTGTTGTCACTGTACTGGTCACCGTAGGTAGGCGTAGAGAGATTTCGCAAGTGTTTAGAGATTGCTGGTTTTGTGACGAAACTATTATTGAGGGAGAGCAAGAACGGGCTCTTTCTTGAGTTGTTGGCAAAGTTACACTTTTCGGGTTAGGGGTGATTGGCCGCTCGCTGTCTGCAGGTCTCGCGGAGACGTAAGTGAAGTACGCGTTGTTTCGTTGCAATGAGAGCCGGCGATCGTCTTGCTCAAGTTGTCGCTGAGCGTTATTGTCTTTTTGGCTCATAGTGCTTTTTTTTATTTGTTTAAAGATGTAGAACTATTGTTTATACTAATTCAAACTTTAGACCTTTACTTTTTACTGTTTTTACTTAGACCTTGGGTTCGTGGATGCCGCCTTTTTTTTGGGTATTATGTGGAAATTATCTTTTTCAACAAATTCAATTATATTGTTAATCAGATTATTCGAGCTTTTCTCTGGGATGTATATAGGTGGAGGCTTTCGCTTCTTTTTTCCCCTTTGTCAGTGCTGCGGGGTAGATCCATATCAATATCTGTCAGTATTCCAAATCTGTTGGACTCCTGGGTCTCAGTTCGCTGACTTACAGTGTGCCGATTGATTTTTATTTTATTTCCTGCCGCAGAATACTTTTGGGGGCTCAATTTTCTTTTAATTTGGATGTAGCGATCCAACCCATTTCGCATTGTTTTTGGCATTGTTGCTGATTCAGCAGAAACGAGCGTTGCAATCGCCCCGTTGCAGTATTTGTTGTTGTTGCGAGTGCAGTGGTTAATGAGGTTAAAGTTGGTTGCCGTGGAAGAGATCAGTTCTCTTTGGCTCATCGTTGGAATTGCCGGTGAGCAAGAGCGCGCTCTATCGTTCGTTGTTGGCATAAGTTTATTAGTCGGGTTGGGTATGATTGACCGTAGACGATGGGCGTTGGCATTAATTTCGTGCACTTCCGCGTGTTGCGAAGAAACAAATGAAAAGTACGCGTTGTTTTGGATCGATGAGAGACGACGTGTCTCGTGATCTTGTTTGGTTTTGACTCATTGACATTTTTAAACTTCATTTTATATTAAGTTTAAGCTATAGCAAACCTCCAGACACTTCGCTATCAATTGCGTAAAAAGTTGAGTTTTGCTTAAAGCCGAACTATTTGTTGTTTATAAGGTTTTTTTTTCAGTGTGTTTTTTTATTTTATTGTGTTAAGAGGACCCACCATAAAAATTTTATTACAATGAGTTCTGTTTAGAATCTGATTGTGTTTTATGACCCTTTTACTTGCATTTTTTTTTTAAGGGATCAGACATAAAATGCATTATATATTATCTTGGTTGTTTTTCCGAATTCTTTTGCATCTTTAAATAGTTTTATGTATCCACATGTTCAATGCTTGAACAATTGTTGTTGAATCTATTCGATTTTTTCCCTTTTTAGTAGTAGAATCATTTTGGCATTTCAAAAAGCATTTTTGAGGAGGTTGTACAATAGTGACAAAAATACGTGTTGCACGCCAGTTGAAATTTTAAGCATTTTTACCATTTTGGCGTTTTACAATATTGGGAATCTCGTTGACACCAGATGATAGTTTGTTACATTAAAAATATAACAGAAGGAATGTAGTTTTAAATTTAAATAGTAAATGTATCATTTTGGACATGTGCTTTAGTCACTATGATAATCTATTACAGGTCAAACACGTTGAATTTCACATGATATTTAGTTTTTCTTCCCTAAAATTGCTGTTAATCTAGTAAAACATGCCTGGACTTTCTATGCTAGATTCTTTTAAATCATGTTTCGCATTAAGAAAAGTTTGTAGTTTTCATTGATAGTTTCGGTTAGAAAAATACATATTGCTAATAGGAAACGCACTCTTACCATATACGCACTCTTCATAATACTTATATATGCATATTTGTAAGCGCCTGGAAAAACCAGGACCGACTCAATGCTATTTTGATGAGAGGAGCATTGTGGACTCCAAACGCACGAGCATATAGGCATCTGGTGGTGAAAGGATCGTTAAATTCTTTTGACCATCGCTTATTAAAGGGTAACATTTCTCTGGCTTTATTGCCTGTCAAACAAATGTGTTCATTAAACTTAAGTTTATGACCTAAAATAACTCCAAGATCATTGATTGTGAAAACACGACGTGATTTTCAAGAGAGTAAGAGATAATAAGCGGTTGATTGCGATGAAATATCATAAGTTCGCATTTTGAGTACTTTAGGAATAGAAGGTTGCTTGAGCTTGAGAATAGAATCGACATATGCCTGTGCAGAAAATGTTTCGACAGGGAATAGCATAACATGATATCATCAGCATAACTAATTTCACTAGGAAGATAGTTTACAAAGAGTATAAACAGCAGTGGTCCTAGATAACTACCCTGCGCGATGACCTTCAAATTTGTAGTTTTAAATAGAATACGCTGAGTTCGTTTTGAAAGATAGGAAGCAATCCACATAAGGATATTTGGTGGAAAACCAATAAGCGAGAGTTTCATAGTAGGAGCTGATGATAAACTAAATCAAAGTCAGTATAAATTACATCGGGTTCCAAGCGATGCTGAAAAACTCGGTTGATGATTGAAGTTTAATTTTCAGCCTATTTCTTATGTTTTTAATTGAAAGTTAGGAATTGGTTCTTTTTGCATACAATGTTTTATATTGTTGAGTTTCAGCTTTGTTAAAATTGTTTTACCTTTGGAACTACTGATTTAATAGATTTTACAATTGCTTACTGAGCTTGTTCTGCATAGTAATCACAAATTCTTAGAACTTTAAATAATTCGGTGATTCGCTTAACTATTTAACTTCGCGTAAATATATCTAAAAATTAGAGTGCTCTTCCATATGATGAAGTATCTTATGCATGGATGTCTGCACGTCTGTTTGTTCTAGAGTTCGCATGAATTGAATTCATTATTAGTTTTTTTTTATATGGTTCCTTGCGCTCTCAAACTAGTTTTTTCATATTTAGTATCCCTTTTGTTGGGTTACATTCTCAGTTTTTTTGGCTTCTTGTGTTAATGTTAGATAAGGTTAGGTCGTCGGGCTGATCCCGACAAACTTAGCCCTTAAAAGGTAAGTTTTAATACCGTATGTGCTTGGTCTTTCTCTCCGTATTGAGGATCTTGTAAGCTGGCAGTCCCCCAAGCAAAAGACTTTAATGAATTTTTGTATCCGGCGTGGATCTATGCCGGAGAGGTCGAATTTATTTATCAGAAACCTGTTTCCTAGGTGAGACCTGCAATGCTGTGCAATGCTGTGCAATATCATACGTTATGCTCCACCTTTTCTTTTTCTTCGTCTCTACGGTTCGTCTCTAGCGTGAGTGGCGACTAGCCAGTGTGCCATAAAAGCTCTTATCGCCATGCTTAGGTTTTCTTTTTTTATAGTTTAAGAAGTTTTGATGTTCTTTGCTTGCTAATCTGTCACCATATTTTGCGATTTACGCGATAGATCTTTTTAGATTTAAGATTTTCTCTGATGGCTCCCCTTCCTTTAGAAATAAAAACAATCCCATATTTGTGCAATGATTGCAGTAGCTGTCTGCCTTTTAAGATAGCCCAGGATCGATTGGGAAAGGATGTTTCTAAGTCTTATGAGCAAAAGGAGTGCCATGAAGCGCGCTTTGCTTTTCTAATTCTAATTCTAATTCGAATTCTAATCTTTTTATAGTTGGCTAGAGCTGCTTTGTAGCCAATCTAGGGAGTCTTCTCGTTTCAACCCTTGGCCCTGTTGAACAGTGACAATCAGTCCGCTCAGAGGGTGCATTTTTCTATGTACCTATAGTTAGAAAGGTAGAGCTTGTCTTACACCCTTGCAGTTAGCATCAAGGCAAAAACGCTTTCATCATTTTGGATTTATTTATAGCAATTAGATTTATTCATCTATGCGTTGCTGTTGGGTTCCTATTCGTTACTTTTTTCTTGTGTGTTTTGACTTTGGTTATCCTCGAGTTTTTGCAAATTAGTAAATTTGCAAATTAGCTTAAGATCAAAAAATTCAACTCAAAGCTTTTGTCCTCCTTTTTAAGTTTCACCTGTATAAAACCAATTTTAAAGATCAAACAAAATTCTTTACAGAAGGAACTTTACTAATTTTTATTCACATAAAAATTAAATAACTGTTTTTTTTCAAACTTAAAATCCTTATCACCGATACCATTAAGGGAGCTAGATACGCATTTTTGGGGATTTCTTTGTGTTTAGTTCTGATAATACGAGTATAAGCTATTTTTGGGTTGAGCGAAAGAGACGCTCCGTATGAAGCACCATCGCTCGAATACATAGACTGTGTTTGAATTAGTATAAACAATAGTTCCACATCCAAAACGACACTCACGCTCAGCGACAACGTGAGCAAGACCATCGCCGGCTCTCATTGCAACGAAACAACGCGTACTTCTCTTACGTCTCCGCGAGACCTGCAGACAGCGAGCGGCCAATCACCCCTAACCCGAAAAGTGTAACTTTGCCAACAACTCAAGAAAGAGCCCGTTCTTGCTCTCCCTCAATAATAGTTTCGTCACAAAACCAGCAATCTCTAAACACTTGCGAAATCTCTCTACGCCTACCTACGGTGACCAGTACAGTGACAACAACAACCACTGCAACTGCAATCACAACTGCAACTGGAACGGCATCGTCAGCTCGCTAAATTTTGTCGACACAAGCTTTTTCTCTGTCACTGAACCATTGCTGCATCATCAACAAATCAAAAAGTAAACAAGAACGCCGGGTTGACTATACAGACTGGAATGGATCGCTACATAAAAATAAAAAGAAAACTTAGCCCTCAAAAGTACAAAAATCAATAAACAGAAAACAAGTCAAAAATTACACGCGACAATAATAACATGCTTACTAATAAAGCGCCAATAAACACCAACAGAATTGAGCTGCTGGCAAATTCTACTGGTGAAAGTATACAACCGAAAAGTAACCTAAAGAGGAACCTAAAAGGGTTAAGCCTTCTCCAATATACATTCGCGAAAAAAACTCAAGTGCATTAGAAAACAAAACTGAAACAAAGGTTCAAACTAAAATCGACGATAGCCATCGTCTACTAACCAATTTCTTGGATGAAGCAGGAAAAAACTTGTATACATACCAACAAAAAGCCGCAAGGGGCTTGCAGGTTGTTCTCAAAGGTATTGAGGCTACTGTTTCGACCACTGAAATCGTAGAAGCGCTTAAGTAAAATAACTTTAATGCAAAAATTTTCATGAACATATTAAACAAAAATAAGGAACCAGTGTTCAAAATCGAGTTGGAGCCAGAAAGCCAGACATAGAAAAAAAATGAAGTTCACCCAATCTACAAGCTTCAGCTCCTACTGCATCGACGTATCACAGTGGAAGAGCCCCACAAGCGCAATCGCCCAGTGCAGTGCACTAACTGCCAAGAATATGGCCATACCAAGACTTACTGTACGCCGAAATGTATTTGTGTAGTTTGTAGTGAAGCTCATAGCACAGCGAACTGCCACAAAAACAAGAAAGACATCTCTACAAAAATGTGCAGCAACTACGGTGAAATTCACACGGCGAACTGGCGTGGCTGTATAGTCTACAAGAGCCGCCTTAACAAGCGCGGAGAATCAATACGCTCCCAGACCACTCATACCAGGCACGCTCCGCCACAACCGGGTCTGTCTTACACGGCACCCTCCCCTATACATCGTACCAGTCCTAGCGTTTTCTTCAGTGTGCCTTAAAATCGGGAATTGAACCTGTGAATCCGATAATACAAAAGTCGACCACTACTCGGGAAGAACAGAATATAACTACCCTGAACGTACAAACGCAGCACACATCAAATGACATTGAAACGGCGATGATCCCACTCCAGCAAACCCTAAAAGAGTTTATGACCTTTATGCAAAACACAATGCAAGAGCTGATGCGAAACCAAAATATGCTGATACAGCTTCTTGTGACACTCAAATCCAAATAATGTCTCCACTTCATATATTATATGTAGAGTTTATTATAGTTTATTTAAAAAGAGTTTATTATTATTATTGAATATTAATGTATGATACTAAAGAAAGATCGCTCTTCTCTGCTTTCTGCCTTCCCCCGTCTCGTTCCGAGCTCCAGCTGCCGACCCCTCTCTAGTGCCAGGGCTGGCAACTCCTCTCCAGAGCCGGTGCTGGCAACTCTTCTTAAGTGCCAGGGCTGGCAGCTCTTTTAATATCTTGCATCTTGCATATATGTAATATCTATGTGGAACGCAAATGGCGTTTCACGGCACAAACTCGAACTTGCCTAGTTCTTAGCCGAAAAAAAATATTGACGTCATGCTCCTCTCCGAGACACATCTAACAGACAAGCACAACTTCCATATTCCAGGATACCTATTCTACGCTACAAACCATTTGGACAGCAAAGCCCATGGCGGCACTGGAATACTTATCAGAAATCGCATTAAACACCACTTTATAATAGAACAGAAATGGACTACCTACAATCCACTTCCATAAGCATGCCATCCAGCAACGGCCCCGTCACCTTGGCCGCAGTCTACTGCCCACCCCGTTTTGTAGTTTCTGAGGACCAATTCATTCAATTTTTCAACTCGCTCGGCGAGCGATTCATAGCGGCCGGTGACTACAATGCCAAGCATACGCACTGGGGATCACGCCTTTTGAACCCAAAGGGCAAACTACTCTACAAGCCGCGAAATAAGCTCGATTACGTGACTCTGGGTGGGCCTACATACTGGCCAGCAGATCCAAATAAGCTCCCGGACCTCATTGATAATTGATAATAAGAAAGATCCCAAGAAATATTATTTCAGCCGAGTCACTTGCAGAACTTTCATCAGATCACTCTCCAGTTCTACTTACTCTCAGACATCGACCATAAATAACTGAGCGGCCCTACGGGCTGACAGATAACAGGACTCACTGGGCAAGGTACGCAAAATATGTTTGTACGCATATCGTACCAACTTATACGGAATTCACCGAGGAGGATGTTGATAGCCTGGTCAAATCGATCGAGGAAATACTTGTTGCTGCAGCCAAGGTCTCCACACATCCACAAAATGACAAATCATAGCAAGACAAATCGCTTAATCGAGCAGCTGGTACTTGAAAAACGAAGACTAAGAAGAGAAATAGCTACACGTAGACCAACTAGGGCACTTAAGCTTGAGGAAGCAAACGCCCAGCATCTAAATATCAAACAACTATTGCCCAAGATAGAGCTAATGCGTTCGCTGATCAGCTGCAGAAAGTATTTCAACCACTTCCTGCTAGCAACTCATTTGCCCTACCTGCAGTCACAAAAAACTTACCACCTATAAATCCAATTATATTCAGCCAAAGTGAAATAGCATAAAAGATCTTAAGTCCAAAAAATCACCTGGACATGACTTGGTGACACCAAAAATGATTATAGAACTCCCACCGTGTGCGGTTCTGACCTTATGACATCTCTTCACTACTATTCCGAAACTTGGTTACTATGCACAAAAGTGGAACAAGGCGGTCATAGTAATGATTCCCAAGCCAGGCAAAGACCAAACGCAACCCTCATCCTACAGACCAATTAGTCTTTTCACGTGTCTCTCGAAGCTGTTTGATAATGGAATTTTTAAAACAACTTGATCCCTACCTAAAAGTACAGAATAAAATACCATCAATTGCAGCAATTTGGCTTTCGCAAAAATCATGGAACGATCGAACAGGGCAATCGCATCACAAAAGATCGTACCGCTTTTGAGCACCGGGATTACTGCTCAGATATATTTTTAGATGTTGCCCAAGCATTTGACGGAGTCTGGCTGGAAGGACTATTGCACAAGATAATGAAACTGCTTCCCCAGAACACACACAAAATGGTCGAATCTTATCTCTTCAAAAGAGTGTTCTCAATAAGGTGTAACAGTTCGACTTAACATGACCGCGTTATGCTGGGCCCCCTTCTTTACACCCAATACACAGTAGCCTGCCTACAAACTATCAGTTCACAACCTCTACATTTGCTGACGACATCGCAATAATTAGACGATCTAAATGCCCAGCAAAGGCAACAGAGCAACTTGGCTGCCATCTTAAAATAGAGGAAAGATGGTTTTCGGACTGCCGCATCAAGATAAACGAGACCAAAAGTAACGTATCTCGGCGTTCACCTAGATAGACGCCTCACCTGGCGGCGACATATAGAATCCAAGAGGACTCATATTAAGCTTAGGCAGCCAATCTTCATTTGCCTATAAACTGCAACTCTCCCCTTAGTCTGGAACACAAAGTAGTCTTCTACAATATCGTGCTGAAACCCATCTGAACATACGGCTGTGAACTATGGGGAAACGCTTCACAAACCAACATTGAAATTATACAGCGAGCTCAGTCAACGATTCTGCGAACTATCACTGGAGCACCATGGTACCTACCCAGCGAAAGCATCCACAAAGACCTCCACGTAAATCTCGTCAACGAGGAAATTTAGATTAAAAAAAGTAAACACCAAGCAAAAATTGCTGCACACGAAAATCCTTTCGTTAAGTCGCTTACGCGAGTCTGCAATCAGAACCGACTGAAGCGCAGAGATTCTCCAGCGCAGCAAAGAAATCCTAGTGCTGTCTCTAACTAATACAATTACTCTACATTACGTTAATAATCTAAGTTATATAAAAAGATTTGAATAATTATTGTTAGTCTCACAATAAAAGAAGATACAATAAATAACACAATAAGTAAGAAAAACAAAAAAAAAAAAGTATATTGTCCACCTTGTTTCAATGTTCGAACAACAATTTCTGGTACAATTCCTTACTAAAACCAATTTCGACGTACGGCACCACACTAAGGGAAAGTGCCAGCAGTAGTAACAATGATATCAAGCAAAGGGCCTAATCAAAGATTAAAGAAACTGAGAACAATCACTGGAGCAACCTGGTATATCCGAAACGAAAATATACAAAGAGATCAGATCCGTCAGAGAAGAAAAAAATCAACAAAAAACAAAAGTACGGCTCGACGGCTCAGAAATTACAATTAGAGCTCGACTTTTTGCAGGATCATTGATCAAAAGTGCAAAGTAAAACCCAGTGTCCATCTCACTCAGACGTAAGAACCTTACCAAATATAAATATTAATAAAGTCATTCCACCACCTAGTGCCGTTCTACCCAAATACAAGAAGCAGTGTCCATGGGATTGAGAGAGACCATGGAGTCCATATTGTGAGTACACATGCAAGAGTTGCACCTCACAACATGAATCATGCAGCACCGGCACCTCCTAGTGTATCAAGCTGGCCCAAGGAACCGATAGTACCATTCAAAGGGCACAGATGCCGGCAGCACAACCCAAGGTGCAGGATCATCAGTAGCAGCATCATCATTGGGAGAAAGTAATACACAAAAACATACCAGTTTACACATATACACACATTAAATAATTCAGAAAATCTTTGCATATATTGCATAATAAATGACTAAAGATACAGTAGTAGAGCCGATGGCTTGAAAACAGTTTAATTGATGATGTCAAATATATAAAGGAAAAATTGATCTAATAAATAAATTTTTAAATAGGTACATTATAAATTGTTTTTAATTAAATATGGATTGGCAAAATGTAGCACCCACCATAAAGAAATAAAAGAAATATGTAACAAATCATACAAATGTGAGCCTCAGAATGGGACAATTCAGAAATCAACGACAAATGAACATACAACAGCTTTAGTACATTGCTTTAATCAAGGAAGAACTTTCATTTATGACCAGAGAGAAAAATTAGATAAAAAGCAATAGACATCAGTGTCCAAATTTTTGATAAAGCTTAAAACAAATCTTATACATATAAAAGAAAAGTACAATTTCGATATATCAATACCAACAATTTTGAATTCCTCTTGAACTCTAGGAGTGAGGGAGGAAATAGCAGAATCATTAAATGATTCAGACGCAGAAATTAAAGAGAAAGATCTTAACGATCTAACAAGAAACAGACACAACAGACAATCCAGCTGTCATAAGGGCGTATGTTCAGTATTCAGTACCAGATTTCGATGGATAAAAAATACATCTTCAAAGGATGGCAATCAAATTAGTGGACCTTATAAATGTAAAATCAAAATTGATTGGCACAACTTTTAACTATGTGCAGGACGAAAAAACAATTCTAGCAATAATTAATAAATTGCAAACTTTTAATTTTTGCTGAGACATCCCAAAACATCAAAACAAAATTATCCACAGTACAACAAAAAGGAAAAAACAGCCCCACAGTTCACTACCGAAGTCGATAACGTAAGCTTCTAAAAGCCTCATATATCGATAAAGGTTTACCGGCTAATCATGCCAACAGAATAAGTACCAGAGACGCAATTGATGTCATGATAAGAAAGGCCGAACATGAAAGTGTTAAAAAAGTGCTGGAGGCAGGTACATGCACAACTGGGGACGCTGCTTTAAGTGCGAGTTATCCAACCCGCAAACATAGCACTTTACCCCAATTTATAAACAATTTTTAAATTCCAATCTCGGCGGCATTTCCTTTGTCTTTGTTTTTTTCTCATTTCCTTTGCCGGCGCCTAGTAACCAAACTTAAAGTAAACACAGCTCCCGCTTGGAGACAAGCCATCGTAAAGTAAACACATCTCCCGCTTGGAGACAAGCCATGGTCAACTCATTGCGCTTCAATCAAACTGCATCAATCAGCAAATTTGAATTTCACAATGAAGTAAAATAATTTCAGCATAAAGCTTTTATTCTAAACATAATTGAAAGTTCAAGAAGTTTCTAAAAGAAAAGCTTCTGACCGAGGTTGATTGGATTAGAATTAAGAATTATAAGATCAGTCTGAATCGGGATAAGATCGAAACCGGTTATCCATTAAGGATAAGTTAGAAAAGAGTGTCTTGTAATATTGTGTTAAGTGAAAAAGGTTATCACCAAAAAAATATAAAATAATATTAAAATAAAAAATTATTTTTTTAAATAATTTACCAACAAAAAATTTAATTGGCGCCCAACGTGGGGCGGTGTACTTAAAAGTTCTAATTAAAAATTAACGATAATAAGTTAAAAAATAAAACGGAAAACGGAAACAACCCAAATTTTTAGTGGAAAAATTAAAACATCCACCATAATCCAACGACATCTAACTACTGTAAAAGTGATCGTGGAAAAACTTAATTGGAAATTAATTAATGCAATAATCCAATTAAGAATTTAATATTTAAAAAGGTGAACTGAAAATTACGACAAATTACAAGAACACAAGAAGACACCCAGACTCAACAAAAGAACCAAACCAAAAACTAAAATATAACCAAATATATTCAACAAAAGTAATAAATCAACTCCAAAGAAGGAAGGAAGAGCTGAGGACCATCCCCCGCCACACCTAAAAACGAAAAATTAAAAAGGTAGACTCCCAACAAGGAAGAAATTAGGACAACTAAACGGAAGGAAGACTTAATCAGAAAGTATTGTGAGCAGAAAATAATATTAAGTCAATAATATTAAGAAATTTATAAAATAAGGGCAAGATACAGGGAATACTATAAAAACAACGAAATTTCAATTTCAATACTTAATAAAAGAAATCAATCTGGAAAATTTAATAAATAGTTTTGAAGATTTAAATTTAACAATGGCAACCGGAGGTTCAGCATTAAACTATCCTGCAGGCGGTATTTCCAGCGCCACCAATTTGACAATGGAATTAGTTAACAGATTAATAAATGTACAATTGGGTGAAGTGACCAGAAAAATTGAAGGGATAGAAGGACAGTTAAACGCTAGTAGAAATAAAGTTGAAGATTATAAAATTCAAACAATAGACCCAACTATAAAATGCGAAACTACCCTAGAAGTAGTTAAATCTTTACC
Source organism: Drosophila merina (assembly GCA_035047645.1). Taxonomy (NCBI): domain Eukaryota; kingdom Metazoa; phylum Arthropoda; class Insecta; order Diptera; family Drosophilidae; genus Drosophila; species Drosophila merina. The sequence continues at coordinate 20,214,949 of JAWNPH010000089.1, read as the reverse complement.
AAGATTCACAGGCGAAATAAGTCAATATGTAGGTTGGACAGAAGCGGCAGAAACTGCCATGAGTCTGTATAAAATTCAAAGCGAACAATATTTTATCGCTTTAAAAATTTTACGTAATAAAATCATGGGAGCAGCACATGATGCTCTAACTAACCATGGTACAGTTCTAAATTTTCAAGAATTTCTTTCAAGATTGGATTTTATTTTTAACGATAAAAGGCCAATTCATATTCTAGAATCAGAATTAAGCATCCTTAGACAGGGACGCTTAAGCATTACTGAATTCTACGATGAAGTAAATAAGAAAATGACATTACTAATAAATTAAACAATAATGACATACGGAAAAGACAGCGAAATAACAAAAGAAACAAATAAAACAATTAGGAGCAACGCTCTCAGAATTTTTATTTCTGGATTGAATGGTTCAATCTCAGAAACATTATTTTCTCTAAACCCATCAGACTTGCCAAACGCCCTGGCAAAGTGTCAAGAATTAGAATCTAACAACCTTCGAGCCCAATTTGCGAATAGGTATTATGGATTTAGGAATGAAAATAGAAATCAGGGAAAAAATTTAAGATTTAATCGAGTAGATTCCAGACAAAATAATAATACGTCAAATAGAATAAATAATAATTGGAATAATAATCAGAATAATAATTGGCCGCAAAACAGGAACTTTGGGCAACATAATAATTGGAATTCAAATAACAATTCTAAATTACAACCTCCACCAGAACCAATGCAGGTAGATAGTACCATAAGGATTCAAAATGGTCCGAATAATAATTATTATCGCCAGAGTAATAACTATAGAGGAGGGTATAATAATAATAACAGACAGAATTATAATAATTTTACGCAAAGAAATAATTCCAATCAATACCAAGCACAAGGAACTGAACAGCAAATTCCATTAAAAAGGGAAGCAACTGGGACTGTAAGTCAACCAGCCCAGAAAGGCATGAGAATTAATAACATTGATGAAGATCATTTTTTAGAAATGAACCCTACAGGGGAATGCCTCATATAACAAGGATAGACAAATCTACAAAACAACAACTAAAAATATTAATTGACACAGGAGCCTCATCTTGCTATATTAAAAAAAAAATTTTAAAAATAGAAAAGAATTACCAACTTACAAGAGAGTATCTACAGTTCACGGATACTCAATCATAAAATATTACCATATAGTTACAATATTTTAAACAAAAAATCTTTTTTATGAAATAGAGGGTTTAGAATCTGACTTATTGATTGGGTACAATTTATTAAGGAAAATTGGAGCTAAAATAGACGTAGAAAATGGTGTTATGGAATATAATGGAAAAAAAGAAAAACTCTATTATTTTGACAATAAGGAAAAAAACGATTTGTGTTTAATTGGGGAAAAAAATTCGCTTCCATTAAAGGAATTTATTATAAAAAAATACTTTGATGAACAAAAAGTATTTAAAACCGATACGGTAATTGGTGAAGGAAGTTTATATAGCTTGGGATCAAAGAACCCTGAGCACGCCGACGTTGAATTATCCGTCAACAAAAAAAATAATAGTTTGGGATCCACAAATCCTGAACACGCCGTCGTTGAATTTTCCGACAAAGAAAAAATTCATAATCTAAAAATAACTTCAAATCAAGAAAAAGATTTCGAAAATAAGATTATAAATAAAATTGAAACGGAGCATTCTAAAATAAATATGCAACTTCCTTTTCGAACCGATATTCGAGGAGAAATAAATACTGACAATGATAGGGCAATTTATAGCAACCAATATCCTTATGCCATGTCAGTCTCAGATTTCTTTAATAATGAAATCGATATAATGTTAAATGAACAAATTATAAGACCAAGTAGGAGCCCTTATAATTCACCAGTTTTAGTAGTACCCAAAAAGGGTCAAAACGAAGATGGAACTCTAAAACATCGACTAGTAATAGACTATAAAAAATTAAACGAAAATACAATACCGGACAGATATCCGATGCAAGACCCCTCTGTTATATTATCTAACTTAGGAAAGTCAAAATATTTCTCAACAATTGATTTGGAATCAGGATTCCACCAAATTTTAATGAAAGATTGAGATATTGGAAAAACAGCATTTTCTATAAACAATGGAAAATTTGAATTCCTACGTATGCCATTTGGGTAAACAAACGCCCCTAGAATATTCCAAAGAGCAATGGATGATATATTAAGAGAACAAGTCGGAAAAACTTGTCATGTTTATATGGATGACATAATAATTTTTTCAAATACAATTGAACAACATTATACTGATCTAATTCAAATAATTAATATTTTACAACAAGCTAATATGAAAATCTCTCTAGAAAAATCTAAATTCTTTAAATTAGAAACAGCATTTCTTGGTTATACCGTTTCTCACAATGTAATTAAAACAGATCCTGAGAAAATTTCCGCAATTATGAAATATCCGATTCCACAAAACATTAGGGAGCTTCGAAGTTTTTTAGGCCTCACTGGCTATTACCGAAAATTTGTCCGAAATTATGCAAAAATTGCCAAACCTTTAACCAAATACTTAGGAGGAGATAATAGTAATATTTCTAGGAGAATGTCTACAAAAATTACAATACAGTTAGATGACCCAGCTGTAAAGCTTTAAACGAACTTAAAGATAATTTAATAGCACAAGTTGAATTAGTTCAACCAGATTATAACAAAAAATTCACTTTGACAACAGACGCATCAGATGTAGCTATTGGAGCGGTTTTATCACAGGATAATAAACCAATTACTTTCATATCTAAAACTTTAAATAAAACCGAACAACTTTACGCCACAAATAAAAAAGAGTTGTTAGCCATAGTTTGGGCTCTTAAAAATCTCAGAAATTATTTATATGGAGTCATTGGTATAGAAATACAAACAGACCATCAATCTTTATCTTTTACAATCTCGGATAAAAACCCGAACGTAGAAATGAAAAGATGGTATTCTTTCATTGAAAGTTTCACCCCAAAAATAATATATAAGCCCGGAACAACAAATGTCGTAGCTGACGCATTATCTCGAATACAAATAAATAATATTCCAAACCGCGATGAAGGACAATCAAGCTCAGATCAAAATACACAGCATTCGGCTGAAAGTAGTTTTGAAAATGTAATACATGAGACCCATAAGCCGTTAAATCAGTTTCAACAACAGCTGTTATTAACAACGGGGAGGTATACAATACATGAGTCATTGAAAGTTTTTGATAAAACACGACATATAATCGAATATGATACGCCAGAAAATTTAATAGAAATATTGAGAGAATATCTACCACCAAACATAACGGTTGGAATTCATTGCACTTTAGAAGATCTTTATCATATTCAATTACCATTAAAAAATAATTTTACAAACAAATTTCTACAATTAATAATTAATTAATAATAATTAATCTAATTTTACAAAACAAAAATATTTCTACAAGACGTAGAGAATAATGAAGATAAAGCTATTATAATAGAAGAAACACATTGTCGAGCTCATAGAGGATTAGACGAAAATTACAAACAAATAAATATATTATATTATTGGCCAAATTTATTTATCAAATTAAAAGAATACATAAAAAACTGTACAATTTGCAACGAAAATAAATATAACAGACATCCAATTAAAATTCCTATTGGGGAAGCTCCTATTCCAACTAGAGAGGGAGAAAATCTACACATCGATATTTATTACGCGCAAAATCTTATCTTCTTAACTTGCATTGACGCGTATTCAAAATTCCTAGTAGTAAAAGAAATTCAAAATAAACTAAATATCGAGAATAAAGTAATGGAATTACTTCAACAATTTCCCCACGCCAAAGTAATTATGACTGATAATGAGCCAAGCTTCACCTCTGCTCAATTTAAATCCTTTGCACAAAGATGTGGTTTAACTCTACATTTCGCAGACCCCAGACACAGTGCCTCGAACGGACAAGTTGAAAGGGCATATTCAACATTAACAGAATTAGCTCGTTGCATAAAGGAAGAATTTAATCTCATTGACTATTCTGAAATAATTATTAGAGCCGCAAAAGAATTTAATCAGAGCATTCACTCCACAACAAATCAAAAACCGTTCGATATTCTCTGTAATAAAATTGATCACGAAAACATTCCAAAAATTCTAAAGAACAAGCAAGAAAAAATGTTAGAAACGCATAATGAAGGTCTTAAGGAAAAAGAATATCATGTAGGGCAAGTTGTCTATGAAAAGAAACATGGAGAAAGAAATAAGCTAAAAACAAGATATAAGAAACAGGTTGTTAAGGAAAACTTGCCTAATAAAATAAAAATCAATAGTAGAAACAGAATCATTCACAAAGACAATATTAAGTTTTAACAAAAATTATATTTCTTTTAAAATTACAGAAAATGCATTTCATATAACTTCTAATACCATTCGTAATGATAGCAACTTCCGAAATAATTGATTACTCCAATCACGAATTTTTCCTGTTCAAGGACAAAAAGGATGTTCTTACTTATGAATCATATGCCGACTTATTCCACATAACTAATTTAAGTTTTTATAAAGAAATAATTGATTTAGAATCAGGGTATATAAAAAAGGATAAAAATAATAGGTCACAATGGGAAAATACTTACGAACTACAAATAATCGAATTAATTTTGTCACAGCTGATATCAACTAGATCAAAAAGGGGAATAAATGAGTTAGGCACTATTTGGAAATGGTTAGCTGGAACTCCGAATCATGATGATTTCATTAAAATACAGAATAAAATAAATGACTTAATTGAAAACAATAACCAATAATTTATTATTAATTCCAAATTGTTTAACGAGATAAAATCATTTCCGATCATTTTAAAAACATTTTTATTGATCATGAATGGCCGTTACGAAAACATCGTTTACGATTATTAACATTCGACTTGCAAAACATAATTGATACCATTACTCTAGCAAAAATTGATGTTTTTAACACAAAAATGTTAGAGTTAGAAAAACCAAATTCTGAGGAAAAATTTATAACAGAATTAAGAGAGCGTCTAAGCGAAATTCATAATGAAGCGGGACGCGTCATTTTAGAAGGGGGAGAGTTATCCAACCCGCAAACATAGCACTTTACCCCAATTTATAAACAATTTCTAAATTCCAATCTCGGCGGCATTTCCTTTGTCTTTGTTTTTTTCTCATTTCCTTTGCCGGCGCCTAGTAACCAAACTTAAAGTAAACACAGCTCCCGCTTGGAGACAATCCATCGTAAAGTAAACACAACTCCCGCTTGGAGACAAGCCATGGTCAACTCATTGCGCTTCAATCAAACTGCATCAATCAGCAAATTTGAATTTCACAATGAAGTAAAATAATTTCAGCATAAAGCTTTTATTCTAAACATAATTGAAAGTTCAAGAAGTTTCTAAAAGAAAAAAGCTTCTGGCCGAGGTTGATTGGATTAGAATTAAGAATTTTAAGATCAGTCTGAATCGGGATAAGATCGAAACCGGTTATCCATTAAGGATAAGTTAGAAAAGAGTGTCTTGTAATATTGTGTTAAGTGAAAAAGGTTATCACCAAAAAAATATAAAATAAATATAAAATAATATTAAAATAAAAAATTATTTTTTTAAATAATTTACCAACAACAAATTTAATTTGCGTACATAAGAACCAATACGTGAGTAACTGGAAGTGTGAATTCAATATTTAATTCCAAAAGTGGTAATTCTAATAGAGGTCATGGTTATAGAGGTAACGGTCGCGGCAGAGGAAATGGCTGTTACAATAACAGAAACTATAACAACAATTATAATAACAATAGCAATGACAATAATGGTAATAACGGCAATAATTATAACCAAAATAATGATAATACAATAATTTAAACATAGAGGTCGTGGCAACTCGAATAGAGCAAGCCGAAATAACCAGAATAGAAACAATAGTAAATGCAATGGAAATGTGAGAGTAGCCTAAAATAATTCGGGAAACTCTCATCAGCCCTCAGATACACAGGAATAGACAAAGCGACAAAGCACCACGTCTGTGTCTCTTTGTGACTTTTACACGACGTTTACAACTTAAGTTTGCGGTGCTCATAATGTAACTCCACAACTGTTCAACTGTACGAATTTGATTTGGAATTACACTAAACTACACCAACGACTGTCAACTTTCTGCTGTTTTTAATAGTATTTTGCCCTCAGACAGGTTGAGCCACCAAATGTAAGATGTTTATTAATGTAATATGTTTAATAAAGGTTCAATCCAAATATAGTAACTAGTAAGTAATATATACTAGTAACTAATTTTATATTTAAAATGATAAATCTCGCTCAACTGCTGACGCTGCTTTATTCGATTTTCCCGATCGACTCTGCTTTTACCACTTTTCTTTACTACTGTCCACGACCAACTGGCTTTTTTTCTTCTCAGCATTGCCATCCTTCTCGTTGAGTTTTCAAGAACTTATACTTTTAGGAGGATGGCAAGACATCAGTGTGATGCCACTTTACATAAATATAATTATTTCATTTAATCACGTGGCAACAGGGAATGGATTAATTTTCTTAGTTGACACAGGTGCAGATATTTCAATTTTAAAAGAAGAAGCCGATTACTTCAATAACCTACAAGATGACAATAAAATTAATATCCAAGGCATTAGCCAAGAGATTATTGAATTTAAAGGCTTGACGCCACACAATTTTCATATAGTAGATCAGCCATTCCCAATACCATGCGATGAAATAATAGGCATTGATTTTATTAAAAAATGTAGTTACCAATTAGATTTGAAACATACAGAAAATTGGTGTTAAGAGGAGTTCGGTTTTGAAATTCTTTTATTAATATTCAACATCCGACCAAACACAAAAATCTTACTATTAGGTTCTTATGTACTAACAAAAGTTATTTTAAACTATTTATATACTTATGTCCTCAACCACTTCAATGTGTTGGTATGTGCGCTGGCGGCCTAAGTGTTTTGTGACATGCAAGTTAACTAAGTTAACCGGACCGATCATCCGTTCATAAGTACCGGTCAAATTGCTGACCAAGCATTTGACCGGAAGCTCATACATAGCCGGCAAAGCTCTGCACTTTGGCAGGGGCCGCAATGAAGCTTTTAATTTGTTAGCTTTTAAACAGTTCGTTTTGGACAATCGAGTAATAAAGAGCACAAGCTCATAAAACCAACTCCGGCAATCTGTCGTTATCATTATAACCTATCATAGCTATCTGAGTCCCTAGGCCAGAAGCCAAAAGGAAGACAGTCATCTTCCCAGCGTAATCACCATAAATCTCCAGTGGAATCCACTACCCCCGCCTTCGTACGGAGGACATCAGGAGATCATCGGCCAACCGGCAATTTACCAGTGACTGCGGCGAGGGATACCCCCCCCCCCCTGCAGCACTTAGACTATCGTTAGTTGGCACCCAACTACAGGAAACCGAACCCACAAAACTACACACAGATTATGTAAGTGAGCTTCTGTTCCCACACAAACTTTAAACTGCATTTAGAACTTTAAAATATTTAAATATTTTTGCGGTTTAAATAAAATAACAAAAAAATCTGCATTTCCATAACTATGCAAGCATCCCTATGTTTTGAGAATTAAATTTACATATTATTGTTACAAAATTCAATTATTGAACTTTAAATTTTGATTGACCGTGCGGGATATATTTTTCCACCCTAGTGTATTACTTGGACACTGTCGCAAAGGTTAATTGACTTTGCAATTTATATTTTATTGTGTGCATTTCATTCCACTTTTGTGCATCATCGGGACATTGTCGTTTCATTTAAACTTGAATTCGCTGCGTTAACTTCACAGCCGTCTCGAACTTTGTTGTTGTTACCCCACTCTACTTTGCTACCCGATACCGGCGCATGCATTGCTGTGGCAACTTCGTTGCCTTTTATATATCTCTTTGTCTTTGCTGTCACGTTTTTTGTCATTTATATATTTTTTTGGCTCAGCGGATGCTCGTTCCCAGCGAGCCCCTTACCTTGTCGTTGCTGGATGTAGCAACGGCTCCGCTCCACGAGCCCTCGGCCAATGTTATTAGAACGCCGACTTAGCCCCCGCGACCCCTCGCCGTACTAGTATACCCTATGGACAAGTCAACTTGAGTGTTTATATACTCAATTCCTCATGAGCAAGTCATTCCGACAGTATAGGAATTCTAGACAATGCGCCAGCGAATCAGAATCCGAAGGCGAAGGGCCGACAACAAATTCTGCACTGAGAAGTGCTTATGTTAATACACCCACAATCAATAAAATGTCTTTCGATGCAGAACAAATAAGAAGCGTTCTTCAGGCCCTGTAAGAACAAGCTACAGAAAGCCGTCGCAGAGAAGCAGAACTATGCCAAACTATTGAAGAGCTGTCCAACCGAATCACGGCGGTACAGGTTAGCCCCGTCCAGGTAGCAGCGCCTCCGATTAGGGTTTACCAACCGGTAGATATCACCGGACAAGTCCGTTGTGATGAAACATTGGACGCCGTGAAATGTCTTCCCGACTTTATGGGGACACAGGAGACATACGTCTCCTGGCGGCGAAAGCCGCTTATCATATGTTCAGAAACTATGAGAATAGTTCGCGACACTATCAGGCTGTAGTTATCATTAGGAGCAAGAACTTCTGATGCAGTTCTGTCATCCTTCGGAACTGTACTAAATTTTAAATCGCCTCGATTTTACGTACAGCGACAAACGCCCGATACACGTTATCGAGCAGGAGCTAGGCACCCTCAGACAGGGAAGCCTGACGCTCCTTCAGTATTATGACGAGGTTAAAAAAAAAACTCACCTTGTTTACCAACAAGGCAACCATGTCCTATGAAGCGTCAGCAGCAACGGTGCTGTGCGAAAAGTTCCGGGATGATGCTTTGCGAGTTTTCATCTCGGGACTCAGGCGCAACCTCACGGACGTGCTATTCGCGGCAAAGCCGAAAGACATGCCGTCAGCGCTCGCCCTGGCATAAGAGGTGGAGTCCAATCACGAGCGGTACACCTTCGCAACTTCGTTTGCAGGAAGCCAAGAAGATAGGGACCGTAGACAATATCCCAAAGTGCAGGAGCGCCAACTGGCCCCTCCACAAGCCAACTCGCAGGGAAGTGCCGGAAAGAACCCGCACTTTACTAAACAGCACAGAGCACAGGTGCACTCTGCTCCACGTAGCGACCGGATGGCTCGAGGGAACATACCGGAACCCATGGACATAGACCCGTCGTTGTCCAGAATGCGACAATCTCACGCCCCGGCTTACCCGAAATCGAAGCCGGCAACATCTGGCCGCTCGGTCCCGCCTAAAAGGCAAAGGGTCAACCATGTTGCCCAAGCCTGAGGCAACTCGGCAGCGAATGAAGTCGACGATGATTCCATACTAGAGTATGACTCTGATGCCATTAATTTTTTAGGGGAAAATCCCTGCTACCCGTCATCAGACGAAGAGTAGCGGGGATCGACATGAAACTGCTGGTTGATACGGGCGCGTCAAAAAATTTCATCCGACCATTTAAGGGGTTGAAAGGCGTCTGCCCGGTGGAGTCCCCATTTGCAATCTATTCGATTCATGGTGTGACTACAATCACTAAAAAATGTTTTGTGTCCATTTTTAACCTTAAAGCTAGATTTTTTTTACTACCAGATTTGACCTCCTTCGACGCGATCGTTGGCCTAGACCTGTTAAAACAGGCTGGAGCGTCGCTTTGCCTAGCTTCCGGCCAGCTCAAATGGGGCTCCGAAGCAGAGCAAATTGATTTTCACACTTGCCCCGATGTCAATTTTACCAAAGTAGATTGCTCGGACGCACCGCCCTTAGCTAAGGGCACTTTTTTAAAAATGCTCGGGAATAGGAAAAAAGCTTTTGCTGATCCTAATGAGGCTCTTCCTTACAATACGTCGGTGGTAGCCACCATCCGGACGATTGACGAGGAGCCCATTTATGCCAAATTATACCCATACCCCATGGGAGCGGCTGACTTCGTCAACGGCGAAATTCAGGAACTGCTTAAGAATGGAATAATCCAAAAGTCGAATTCCCCCTACAATAACCCAATATGGGTCGTAGACAAAAAGGGCACCGACGAAGCGGGCAATAAAAAAATGCGTTTGGTACTGGACTTTCGCAAACTAAATGAAAGATCGGTCCCAGACAGATACCCCATGCCAAATATCTCAATGATATTGGGGAATCTCGGAAAGGCCAAATACTTCACGACACTCGATCTGAAGTCTGGCTACCACCAAATCACGCTCGCTGAACGCGACCGTGAGAAGACATTATTCTCAGTAAACGGAGGGAAGTATGAGTTCCGAAGATTACCGTCCGGACTCAGCAATGCTGCAAGCATCTTCCAGAGAAAAATTGACGATATTCTGCGAGAGCAGATCGGCAAGTTCTGCTACGTTAACGTTGATGACGTCATCATCTTTTCAGAAGATGAAAATGCTCATGTTAAGCACGTGGATTGGGTGCTGAAAAGCCTATACGATGCTAACATGAGAATATCGGCAGAAAAGTCACGTTTTTTTAAGAAAAACGTGAGCTTCCTGGGGTTCATCGTCACCAACAATGGTGCGGCGACTGACCCAGAAAAGGTTAGGGCCATAAAAGAATTTCCAGAACCCAAAAACGTATTTGAGGTAAGGTCATTCTTGGGCTTGGCCAGCTATTATCGGTGCTTCATCAAAGATTTCGCATCAATAGCGAGACCCATTTCAGACATACTGAAGAGCGAGAATGGGAGTGTTAGCCGACACAGGTCCAGGAGTATCCAGGTACAATTTTCCGAAGCGCAGCAAAGTGCCTTCGAGGAACTGCGTAATATCCTGGCATCTGAAGATGTCATCCTCAGATACCCTGACTATAAAAAAGCGTTTGATCTAACGACAGATGCTTCGGCCTACGGCATTGGCGCAGTACTGTCCCAGGAGGGACGTCCGATTACAATGATCTCTAGGACATTGAGCGACAGAGAGGTTAACTATGCTACCAACGAAAGGGAGCTGTTAGCCATAGTCTGGGCACTAGCCAAGTTGCGGCACTACCTGTATGCTGTCAAAGAAATAAACATTTTTACTGACCACCAACCCTTGACATTTGCGGTATCGGAATCCAATCCGAACGCCAAGATCAAGAGGTGGAAAGCACGCATCGATGAGTCCGGCGCCCGAATGTTATACAAGCCCGGAAAAGACAACCTCGTGGCGGATGTACTCTCCAGGCAACAACTCAATGTTGTTGGAGACCAAGAACCACAATCGTGCGCGGCCACGGTCCACAGCGAACTTTCGCTCACACACACAATCGAGTCAACGGACAAGCCCGTGAATTGCTTCCAGAACCAGATAATTTTAGAAAAGGCGCGCTCCCCTTGGAAACGGACTTTTATATTATTTGGGAATAAGAAACGTCACTCGATCAATTTCTCGTGCAAACAAACTTTGCTAGAGGAACTTAGCAACACCATTATCCCTAATGGTGTAAACGCCTTCCACTGTGATCTTCACACGCTGGCGCTAATCCAGGACGACGTGGTTCGGCAATTTCCAGCCACAAAATTCTGGTATTGCAAAAAAAGGGTCACCGACATTTTTGCGGTCGAGGAGAGACAACACTCACCTCACACTAGCGGCCGTATACTGCCCCCCTCGTTTCACAATATTGGAAGACCAATTCCTGGATTTCTTCCATGCACTTGGACCACACTTCATTGCAGCAGGCGACTATAATGCTAAACATACTCACTGGGGATCGCGCCTTGTGAATCCAAAAGGAAAACAGCTTTACAAGGCTTTAATTAAAGCCACTAATAAACTTGATCATGTTTACCCTAGCAGTCCCACATACTGGCCATCAGACCTCAACTGACTTGACTTGCCTGACTTGATTGACTTCGCAGTTAAGAAAAATATTCCTCGCAGCTTCGTTAGAGCTGAATGTCTACCAGATCTGTCATCTGATCACACGCCTGTGCTAATTCATCTCAGCCGGTATGCAGAAAACGTAAAACCAGACTGACTTCGCACAAAACGAACTGGCTAAGGTATAAAAAATATATAAGTTCACACATTGAGCTAAACCCAAAACTCAATACTGAACCTGATATAGAGAGCTGCACAGAAACACTGGAATCCATTCTTACGGAAGCAGCTCGAAATGCAACACCTAAAACCACAAACGTTACAATGAATCCAAATAAGACCAACGCACAAATCGAGCAACTCGTCCACGCAAAACGACGCTTACGTAGAGAATGGCAATGCTCCAGATCACCATCTGCAAAACAAAAGCTAAAAATAGCCACACGGAAGCTGACCAACGCTCTGAAACAAGAGGAAGAATACGCCCAGAGCCGATACATAGAGCAACTTTCACCAACAGGTATCAAACAAAAGTCGCTGTTTAGAGCCCACCCAACCCTTCGCCCACCGACTGAAACCGTTCTGCCCATAAGGAATTTCTCAGGCGGCTGGGCATTTGAAAAATCGTTCATCAAAAAGGAACTTTGTTTTCGATTTTAAATTGAATTATTTTTCGGAATTTGGTGTTTTGTTATTCCCGCACGTGGGACTTGGTGGATTGCACATATTACGGGCCAAGTCGGGCTGCCAAGAGCGGAGTCCCACTTTGTCCGTTGCCCTTACGCTTCCGTTGCTGCTGTGACTTATTTTCTGCATAAACGTTGTAGAACGCCAATCTAGAGTATGGACTGGCAGGCCCCGCCGCGTGCCATTAAGCTCGGCAAAACAATGCCCAGTAAGAAGGCCCTCAAAGCAAGTAAGTGCAGCTCGAGCAGAGACTCAAGCTGGAGCTCTTCCTTCTCGGAGCCCAGCGAGATCAAGCGCAAGTCCGCGCGTAATAGGCAAGGAGAGAAGCCAAACGTCACACCTAGCACCAGCGCAGTTCTGCGCAGCAAGCTGGCAAATAACCCCTTTGCCCTCCTCTCAAGCAAAGAAGACGACGATGATCATGACGAATCCAAAACTGCCTCAGAGGCAGTCGCATCTAAATCAGAAGAGAAACCAATCCCGATCCCGAAGACCCTCAAGCCACCCCCGATTTACATCCCAGACGTGACCGACATTAAAGCGGTTGTCAAGATGATATCGGATTTAGTCGGATCCGAAAAGGATTTCTCCTATAAAACGGAGAGAAATAATAACGTACGCGTAATGATGCCAGACAAGGAGTCCTACACAGCCCTACGTCAGCACCTCGTGGCACATAACAAAAGACACCGCACCTTCCAACCAAAGGATGAGAGAGCTTACAGGGCGGTCATCAAGGGACTTCACCACTCAACGGACCAGACTGAAATTAAAGAAGAACTCCACAAATACGGCCATACTGTGAGGGATCTGCACAATCCCATTATCAGGAAATCCAAACAACCACTGGGGATCTTCTTTGTCAATCTAGAACCAGCAAGCAACAACACAGAGGTTTTTAAAATAAAGAGGATTTGCAGATCAGTCGTCACCATAGAGCCCCCACTGAAATTCAACGACGTTCCACAATGTTTTAGATGCCAAGGGTTTGGACACACCCAGCGCTACTGCTTCCTGGAACATCGCTGCGTGAAATGTGGTGATTCTCATGACTCTAGGTCATGCACCAAAAAAAAAAGACGAGAAAGCATGCTGTTTACATTGCCAAGCTGATCACCCTGCGTCATTCAGAGGATGCCCTGCCTACAAAAAGGCAAAAGCGCAGCAATCTCCTAAAGCCAGACCAGATGAGAGTAGCAACAAACCACCTCTCATCCAGATACCAACTATCATTAATGGTACAAGTTATAGGGACGTACTCTTAGGAAACCAAGTGACACAGCCAACGAATCCCCAACAAACCCCTCATACCACTCCCGAAGCCCCACAACCCAACCAGTTTGATACGATGCTTGCCCGCATGGAAGGATCAATTGAGAGAATGATGGAAAAGTTGATATCGCAGATGTTTTCGCAGATGTTCTCACAGATGATGCAGCTTATAGCTCCCATCCTCAACAAAAATTAATGCAAATAAGCCTTAACATAGTTTTTTGGAACGCAAACGGCCTGCAGAGGAGCAAAGCCGAAGTAGAGCATCTCATCAAAACAGACAATATCGATGTTCTTCTAGTTTCGGAATCCCACTTTTGTCCCAGATCCTACTTTAAAATTAGCGGGTACGAACTGTTACATGCCAACCATCCATCTGGCAGAGCACGCGGAGGAGCAGCTATGCTCATCAGGAGTGGCATTCAGTACACGGAACTTCCTGCGTTTCAGGAGGAATGGGCCCAGTGCGCCGTGACCAGGATTTCTAGCCCACAGGGAGATATCACCATTGGTGCGGTTTACTTCCCACCCAGACACTCGATAACCGAGACCCACCTTCAGGACTTCTTCGAGTCCCTCGGTCCTCGGTTTATAGCAGCCGGAGACTTTAACGCCAAACACTCCTGGTGGGGGTCCCGCACAAACAACCCCAAAGGCATAAAGCTCTATAAGTACCTGCAGCGGAAGAGTCTGAATTGCCATTCCACTGGAGAACCCACACACTGGCCTACCGACCCTTCAAAACAGCCGGATCTGCTGGACTTCGCCGTCTCCAAGGGCATAGGACACTCTAAGATAACATGCTCAAGCTATGATAAACTTCTATCTGACCACAGCGCAGTAAACTTGCTCCTAAACATCCCCGTCCTCAGAAAAACCCCGCTTAGAAGACTCACCGGAAAACACACAAATGCCCCCAAGTTTACGTTTTGGATGCTTTCTTCCCAGTACCCAGATACCCCTCTTTCCACACCAAGCAACATAGATGCGGCCATAGAAAAACTAACTAAAGAGATGCACAATGCCGCTGAGTTTGCGAATCCACCTCCACCAACTACCCCGAGAATACCTAAAAGAGACGTGCACTTGTGGTCTCCGGAAATAGCGGCCCTCGTGGCCGAAAAAAGGCGCCTCAGAAGAGTCTGGTTTTCCTCGCGCAACCCCAGGGACAAGACAGCACTTAATCGTGCCACCAAAGATTTGAAGGACAAGCTATCCATTCTACGGCAGGACTCGTTTGATAGATTCCTAATGGAGCTGGAACCTGGAGACCCGCAACACAACCTGTGGAATGTCACGAGGCACATAAAAAGACCTGTGATGAAGATATCACCCGTGCGAAAAGTGGACGGTTCCTGGTGTCGGACTGAGGTCGAAAGAGCAGAAGCCTTTGCTGATCATCTACATAGTGCATTCACACCGTTTGACAGATGCACTGGCGAAGAGAGAGCTGCAACCATAAGGTTCATAGACAGCCCAAGTGCTCCTGGCCCGCCAATACAGCCCGTCGAACCAGAGGAGATTGCGCAGGAGATCGCCTCCCTAAAAAATGGCAAGTCACCGGGTCCTGACCGTATGGATGCAACAGCACTGAAAATGTTGCCCCTAATCTGCTCCCAAAGGCTGGCCAACATATTCAACAGCTGCCTTCGTCTAGGGTACTTCCCTAAAGAGTGGAAGCGAGCGGAAATAATTGTCCTCCTAAAACCTGGGAAACCCGAAGACAACCTAGCATCATATCGACCGATTAGCTTGCTGGCAATCCTTTCAAAAATACTCGAAAGAGTATTCTTACGTAGAGTAATGCCGGTATTGGAGGAGGCCGGTCTGATCCCTGACCACCAGTTTGGCTTCAGACGCCTTCACGGAACACCTGAGCAATGCCACCGGATTGTTGAGTCTATACTTGAGGCCTTCGAAAAGAAGAAGTACTGCTGCGCCGTTATGCTTGATGTCAAACAGGCGTTTGACAGAGTCTGGCACCCTGGACTACTTTTCAAAATTAAAACCCACCTCCCAAGTTCCCATTTCGCCTTCCTCAAATCATACACAGAGGGAAGAGAATTTAGAGTGCGATGCGGATCATCAATCAGCACCCCTAGGCCCATAAGAGCAGGAGTACCACAAGGCAGTGTTCTTGGACCCATCTTATACACACTCTACACAGCGGACCTCCCCATCACCCCCTCCAGGAACCTCACAGTAGCCACTTATGCCGATGACACCGCCTTCCTAGCCTCCGCCACAGATCGTCAGTAAGCTTCAGCCATCATCCAGAGGCAACTGAATGCCCTCGGTCCATGGATGAAACGATGGAACATCGTGGTGAACCTACGGCTCAAGCAACTGCATTGGCTCCTGGGAAGGAGGTCCAAACTCAAACTAAATTCCAAGCTTCTTATTTATAAGGTAGTGCTTAAGCCAATCTGGACATATGGGATACAGTTGTGGGGCACGGCAAGCTGTTCGAACCGCATCAAAATACAGCGATTTCAAAATAAATGCCTCAGAATAGTTTCGAACGCCCATCCGTACCACGAAAACTCAATAATACATAAAGAACTTGGAATTAGATGTGTAACAGAGGAGATCACCCGTCTCAGCGGAAGATACATAAAAAGACTGGATAACCACCCCAACCACCTGGCCATCAACCTCCTAGATAATAGGCAATCCCCAAGACGCCTGAAAAGGAAACACCCGCTTGATCTACCCAACCAATAGACACCTAAGTCAACCTCATAAGATATACATTCCATGTACCTCCCTTAAGTCAAGGTCCCCCCCAAAACATTTAATGATTGTTCACTTGGACAGATTTTAAATACAAATTAAGAATGTTAAAAAAAAAAAAAAAAAAAAACCTACAAAATGTATTTACGCCAAACGAGGCTACTATCACATTTGCGCTACCGACTTCAAACGAAAACGGCATCCAGCAACACACCCCAATTGTGTTTCATCCAAAAGAAATATCTAAAATAATTAAAGAAAATTTCAGCCCGAAAAAATCCCCCGGCTACGACCTTATTACCCCGGAAATGATTATCGAGCTGCCACATTCTGCAGTTCGGTACATAACGCAGCTCTTTAATGCCATCACAAAACTTGGCTACTTTCCACAACGATGGAAGAGATCGATCATCATAATGATTCCGAAGCTTGGTAAGGACCACACAGTTCCCTCATCTTACAGACCAATAAGTTTACTCGCATGTATATCGAAACTATTCGAAAAATGCCTGCTAGGCCGACTGAATCCACACCTGAGAGCCCACAATATAATCCCAGCCCATCAATTTGGCTTTCGCGAAAGCCACGGAACCATTGAACAGGTGAATCGAATAACGGCGGAGATAAGAACTGCATTTGAAAACCGAGAATACTGTACAGCCGTATTTCTAGACGTATCCCAAGCATTCGACAGCACACACAAACTTCTAAAGTCATACCTATGCAACACTGCTACTTCCACTGACAACGAAATTAAGGCCGGAGTCCCCCAAGGCAGCGTTCTTGGGCCAACTTTATACCTCATCTATACCGCTGACATTCCTACAAATAGTCGGCTAACAGTGTGCACGTTTGCCGACGATACAGCTATCTTTAGCCGTTCAAGGTCCCCAATCCAAGCTACAGCACAGCTGGCATTGCACCTCATAGCCACTGAGAAGTGGCTCTCTGACTGGCGAATAAAAGTCAACGAGGAAAAATGCAAGCACGTGACATTTACCCTGAACAGACAAGATTGCCCACAACTTTTGATGAACAACATACCACTCCCGAAAGCAGCTGAGGTAACGTACCTAGGAGTACACCTCGATAGAAGACTTATATGGCGCAGGTACATTGAAGCGAAAAAGATTCATCTTAAGCTCAAAGCGAACAACTTACACTGGCTCATCAACGCTGGTTCTCCGCTAAGCTTGGACCACAAGGTCTTACTCTACAATGCAGTTCTGAAACCAATTTGGACCTATGGTGCACAGCTATGGGGCAACGCCAGCAACAGCAATATCGACATCATACAGAGAGCACAGACAAAGATCCTGAGAACTATCACTGGGGCACCGTGGTATGTTCGAAACGAAAACATCCATCGTGATCTAAATATTCCAACAGTCACCAATGAAATCAAAGAGCTTACGAAAAAATATCATGGCAAGCTTTCCTCGCACCCTAACCACCTAGCGAGAAATCTAACCCAGCTCAGCAGTCGCTCCCGTCTCCGACGAAAGGACCTACCAACCCAGCGAAGAAATCATTAGGGACGCTTAATCACGGAACAGTTGGATTAATTAAAACGACTGTTTAGGAAAAAGTTGTATTAGTTAAGATTTTTAAACTTATTGTTAGCTCTTATTTAAGAGGATCCAATAAATAAAAGCAGAGTAAAAAAAAAAAAAAAAAAAAAAGGAGAGAAAAGAGATCCTCACCACAGAGCACAACAGAGCTCACAGGTCGGCACAAGAGAACGTGAAACAGGTACTCTCCGAGTACTACTTCCCCAAGAGCGAGATAGCCGCCAATTGCAAAACCTGTGCCAAGGCGAAATATGATAGACATCCAAAGAAACAGGAGCTCGGTGAAACACCGATCCCGGGCCATGTAGGAGAGATATTGCACGTCGATATCTTCTCAACGGTTAGGAAATACTTCCTCACCTGCGTGGACAAGTTTTCGAAATTTGCCATGGTTCAGCCGATCCCGTCTAGAACCATAGAGGATCTAAAACCACCCCTACTACAACTCATGAATGTTTTCCCCAAAGCCAAAGGGTGGTCCACAAAGACAACCTCAAGTAACCCGAGCAGGACCCCAGTTGCGGTTCGCTCGGAGCCTTTTTACATTTTTTATTCCTAGCCACGCGGCATAATTTTTAATTTTATTATTTATAGCCACTTGGCATAGGTTTTCATTATTTTTCATTATAGCCACTTGGCATAATCTTTTTTATATTCTTCATTTTTCACTATTCATAGCCAGACGGCATAATTTTTTAACATTTCTTAGTATAATTTAGTTTACATTCTATGTTTACCATAATTGGTGGTGGGCAACTTCAGTCCGAATATTTATTTATCAGTCACACAAATTACAGGTCGTTTCCACCGCTTCTGCTCTGTCTTCTGCCCGTGACATCGGCCCATATCACGGACTATTCCCAAGCGAATTATATTCCCGTCATCGACGGTCAAGTCTTAGTCTGGGAGGAATATCCCTACGTTAGACACACAGCTAATCTCTCTGAGTATAGGCGAGTGGTTGATGAAACCGAAAACATGCTCGATTTATTCCCCCAGTCCCACATGAAAAAGCTTCTGAGCATTGACATCGCTCATCTCCGTGACATGCTTAACTCGTTGAGCGTGCATCACAGAGTTGCCAGGAGCCTAGACTTCTTGGGAACTGCGGTAAAGGTTGTCGCTGGGACACCTGACGCCGAAGATTTCGAAAAGAGAAATTTCACTGAAGCACGCCTAGTTGATGCACACAATAGTCAAATTGAAATTAATACTAAAACACAAGTTCGCATCAATGAACTCACTACCACCAATCAAATCTTGAAATTCTCAAAAAGTGCACAACTTGATTCAGGCCATCTATACGAGATGTTATTAACTTGTAATAGAATCATCGTTATGGAACTACAGAATTTGATGCTAACAATCACACTCGCAAAAATTAACATAGTTAGCCCAACCATTTTGGACCATGCAGATTTGGAGAATGTTTGGGTCGAGGAGCCCACCGACACCCCCATAAGGGAAATTTTGTCCGTTGCGTCCATCAAAGTCTTACAATCTCCTAACATATTGCATTTCATAATAAAGTTCCCCCAAGATTAAGATAGCCTGCAAAAAGATCACCATTCTTCCAGTGGCACACCACGATACGGTGTTAAGGTTAGAGAATAACGTGGTGGCGGAATGTAACGGAGAAGTCCGCGCCGTCAAGAACTGCTCCACATCACCCGGGGCAACGTTCTGTCAATTATCTTCGGTGAGCTCGTGCGCCCAAGAACTCCACGCTGGGGTCGTGGCGCATGTCGACGAAGGAATTATCGTCATCAATGATAGACCAGCACTTGTGCGTGTGGATAATGGAACGAACATCCGCATTAAAGGCACGCACCTGATAACATTTACTGAGAGTGCTATGGTTAATGAGACCGTCTTTATAAACCACGACATGGTCCAGAAAAGGGCACCGGGAGTAGCTAACTCTCCTGTCCTGATTATCTCGATGAAACACGAGATCCTGAGCCTCCCATATCTTCACCGCCATATCTTCACCGCAATCTGGAGCAAATCAGGAAATTCGAAGAAGACGTCGACGGATACCGACTAAGCCAGATAGCGCTAATTGTGGGAGCAATTTTCTGCGCTCTTATCTGTGTCGGCCTAACCTATCCGCGAGTCACAAGGGCCAGAAAAACCGCAGCCCAGTTGAAGGAAGTTATCGCCCAAATAGGGTCAGCCGAGGGCGGCCTCAATCTTGAAGAGGGAGTAGTTAACTAAGTTAACCGGACCGATCGTCCATTCATAAGTACCGGTCAAATTGCTGACCAAGAATTTGACCGGAAGCTCATATATAGCCGGCAAAGCTCTGCACTTTGGCAGGGGCCGCTATGAAGCTTTTCCTTTGTTAGCTTTTAAACAGTTCGTTTTGGACAATCGAGTAATAAAGAGCACAAGCTCATAAAACAAACTCCGGCAATCTGTCGTTATCATTATAACCTATCATAGCTATCTGAGTCCCAAGGCCAGAAGCCAAAAGGAAGACAGTCATCTTCCCAGCGTAATCACCATAAATCTTCAATGGAATCCACTACCTCACCCTTCGTACGGAGGACATCAGGAGATCATCGGCCAACCGGCAATTTGCCAGTGACTGCGGCGAGGGATCCCCCCCCCCCTGCAGCACTTAGACTATCGTTAATTTGCACGTTTGTTTTTGAAGCGATCGGTCATAAAACCGATCCCTCGGTTGTTTGTCCGATCCCTTTTACATCCTTTTATATTTTAATATATACACATGCTCAATGTTTGAATAATTGGTTTATTATTATATTAGAATTATTATTATTATTAGTTTATTTATGTTCCTATAACATACTATAAAAAATTATTACCAGCAAGATCCTTTCCTTTTATATCCATCCATCCTTTTATATTTTAATATATACACATGCTCAATGCTTGAATAATTGGTTTATTATTATATTAGAATTATTATTATTATTAGTTTATTTATGTTCCTATAACATACTATAAAAAATTATTACCAGCAAGATCGCAAGTTATCCGAAAGATCAATGTAGCTTCAATTAATGATACAAATTTGGGATCAATATCCAAATCAAGAAATACAAACAGGTATTTATGTAGCAAATACCAGTTTAAAATCACAAATTGTTTTGGTCTGAATATTAAACACACAAAATACTGATCAATTAATAGATTTAAATAACTTAAAATATGAACCATTTTCAAACTGTAATGTAGTTCAAACTAATGAAGAAACAAAAGAACAAGCTGTAATATCCCAATTGTCAACCAAATTTCCCCCACAATTTAAAACACAATTAAAAAGCTGTGAAGTAAATATAGATATATTTGGTCTGACAACAGCAAACTATTTTTATAAGCAGAAATTGAGATTGAAAGATGACGAGCCCCTCTATATAAAAATTATAGAAATCTTTATATTCAGATAGACGAGATGTGTTTTTTTTTTTATGGTGAAAATTTTTATTATTTGAGTTAACATTGTTACTGTTACCTATGTGGCAGCTTTACAGGTTGTACATAAAAAAATAAAAAAAAAATAGCGATTATTAGTTGACTATCATCAAATTAATAAAAAAAAACAGTGGTCTCATTAATTTCCACTTCCTGGAATTGATGACATTTTGGATCAACTGTGTCGATCTAAATATTTTTATGCCTGAACTTGATGTCAGGTTTACACCAAAACGATCTAGAAGGGTTAAAGAAATATTACTTCATTTTCAACAACAAATGGCTCATATCGTTTCACGCGATTACCGTTTGGTTTTGAAAATAGCGTCTAATTCCTTTCAAAGAATGATGACTGTTTCATTTTCTGGGCTTGAGCCTTCGCAATCACTTTTCTATATGGATGATCTGTTTTTGTTCCGAAAAGCATATGAATAAGAACTTATCAGATGTTTTTGACAAATTTAGGGAATACAATATTAAATTACATCCTCAGAAATGTTTATTTTTAATGCGTGAACATTTGGGACATAAATGCACGGATAAAGGAATATTGAATAAAAAAGGATGACGAAGTTTGATGTCATCCAAAATTATACAGTACCCCATGATGCAGTGCAAGGCGTTTTGTTGCATTTTGTAACTATTACAAGAGATTTATTAAAAACTGACTACGGCACATAACTACATTATGTAAAAGGATTTTTCCTTTGAATGGACAGAAGATTGTCAAAAAGCATTTTTGTATTTAAAAACAAAACTGATGGAACCAACTCCCTGGCAATACCTTGATTTTAGTAAAGAATTTTGTATTACAACAGATACAAGCAAGATGGCATGTGGCGCAGTTTTATCTCAAAACCTTAATGGTCACCAACTTCCTGTTTCATATGAATCTAGAGCGTTTACAAAGGATGAGAGTAATAAAATTACAACCGAGAAGGAGTTAGCAGCAAATTTCTTTGAATTTATTTCAATTGATCATTTTAAAAAATATATAATATTGAATATATATATATAATATTGAAAAAATGAACAGTACCGCTACTCAACCTTAATAAACCTTAATGACCTCAATAAATAATGAAAAAGAAGCAATTTTGTCTACATTAAATGACGATCAATTACACGGAGGACAAACAGGCATTTTAAAAACCTTGGCCAAGGTCAAAAGACATTATTAATGTTTAAGTTTAAACAAATAACAGACTACATAAAAAAATGTCACAAATGCCAAAAAGCTAAAGTAAACAAGCATACAAAGACTCCCATGCCTATTAATGATACCACTGAACATGCTTTCGACATAGTGATAGTAGATACTATAGGTCCTCTATTAAAGTCGGATAACGGCAATGAATATGCAGTCACCCTCGTTTTTGACTTAACTACATATTTAGTTTCTATCCCCATACCAAACAAAAGCGCTAAGGCAATTTTCGAATCTTTTATTCTGACTTACGGTCCGATGAAGACGTTTATCACGGACATGGGTACAAAGTATCAGAATTCAATAGTTACTGATTTATGCAAACACTTTAAAATTAAAAATGTCTACCGCTCATCAGCATCAGACAGTCGAAAGAAGTCTAGAACTTTAAATTAATACATACTATCTTATATATCGGTTGATAAGACAGATTGATAATTTTAGGAAAATTATATTATGATTTATATACAAAAAATTTAGAAATATCAGTAGGTGTTCAAGCATTGAGCATGTGTTAAATATTAAAATATAATAAGAATGTAAAAGGGATCGGACCAACAACCAAATATATTAGGTATACCATTTATGCATTTTATGACCGATCCCTTCAAAACAAACGCACATGTAAGCGCATGCGTAAGGTGACACTGCCATGCACTTGAAAGGGTCACAAAACACTTAGGACGCCAGCGCACAAACCAACGGATTGAATTGGCTGGGGGCATAGGTATAAAAATAGTTTAAAATAACTATTGTTAGTACATGAGAGCCTAATTGTTAGATTTTTGTGTTTCTTCGGATGTTGAAGAATATTAATAAAACAGTTTTCTAAACCGAACTCATTGGAGTAAGACCTTTTATTTTGGGCTCCTCTTAACAGTAGGAGATATAATTTTATTAAAAAATGAAGTAGGACATAAATTAGATTTTAAATATACGGGACCTATAAGGTAGAAAAGATCTAAGATCTGAGTGATCTAGTATAGTTGGATTGATTATGTTTGATTTTGCAAGAGTGATTGTAAGCATTAAATTTTGAATTTCTGCAATTAGCATTCTATTTCTAACTAATAGTGCTTCATATAAATGTGGTGAATTAACCAAATTGTTTTTAGCTGTTTTAATAATTTTATTTATTTTTTCCGTTGATTCTGAGTCTCTGAGTTAATAATAACTTGTCATTCGAATCTTTTCAAAATCTGAGGCATCTGGAGTGCCGGCAACAACCTTCAAGATGGTGCCCAAAATATCTAAACTCCTAACGATCCTATGGTGTATTCTGAGAGTGGATAAAAGGCTTCTTGCATGATCTATATCAACGTAAAGCAATTTTCGCATGTGCGAATGGGGAAACAAATCGGACATTTTTTCATTGTCATCTATAATTTTTACAAAATAGGTCAAATTACTAGAGTGTCTTAAATATTTTCGGTCTTCAAATACCAAAGCATTTTCAACCATTATGGGTACATAATTAGCATGAGATAGTCGGTTATTCGAGCCTTGGGTTTTGCCAAAAAGCAAATAATTGCAATCAAAATCCTGTAATGAAAAAAAAGGAGAGGTGAATTTCTTGTGCCGCTTACTTTGTAACTAACCTACTTGGTATTTATGTGACTGGCTTTATGTGCCAAAAACATTTAAAAAGTGAGGCCTGTTTTTCTGAAGTTGTCCTTTTGTCAGCTTGTATTTTTTCTTCAGAGCACAAGGGGGTCAATTTGTTGCCTAGCCTTTTATTGTTTTTAGGAGTACTGTTTCCCTTAAATAAAAGACTCTATTTTGTCTTGATGGATTACATCTGTCCATGTTTATTTGCTGAGCTCTTGCTATTTTTTTATATATGGTTGTTCGGAATTTTTTTTATCGATTTTGAGACTTCTTGGTTATCTCGGTTCTACAATCTACAATCTCGGTTATAGTGCTGTGTAAACGCTTCACTTGAATATTTGAAGAGCTGTGGAGAGGAGGTGCATTCACAACGTCAATGTTGTAGCTGTTAGCAATGAAGGTATTGTTTCATCATTGTCACAGTACATAGTTCTTATATTTGCGAAAAAATTTACCAACTGAATTATGGGATGATCGCTCTCGACGCTATCGATTGAACTATGGCGAATTTGGAAAATTTGTCAATGCTGGTCAAAAATAGTTTTTGTCCGTTGAGAATATGTGAATATGCAAAATTTCTCCCGCATATGTTGGAATTGGGGTATTCCCTTTTTCGGGTGCCTGTCGTATTTGGCTTTTGTGCAAACTCTACAGTTTGACACAATTTCGTTTGCCAATTTGCTTAGGGAAAAGTAATCACGGAGGAATTGTTTAATATTTTCCTGAGCTGCTCTGTGGGCACGATTATGTTCGGCAGTAATGATCCCCACCTGCTCGTTTTTATCTGTTATGTCTAACACCATATTTTTGCAGTGCCAGAATTTAGTAGTCGCTGTGCTACCAAAGTCGGTAAATAGCAATGTATTGCATTTACGATTTCTGGGTTCACCACTTCTTTAAGAATCTCAAAGACGGTATTTTTGTCAGTGAAGCTGATCAAATGGCGAGTCTTGCTGCCGAAAAGTATTACATTTCGTTGTAACGGAAAACGTGCTTCTTCCAGTATTATCTGGTTTCTGAAGCAGTTTACTGGCTTGTCTGTGGTCTCAACTGTGTAGGTTGATGATAGTTCGCTGTAAATAGTCGCAGCGTCTGATTTTAGGCCGTCCTGCAAGGCGTTCAGGTGGTCCAAACCGGCCACGTCAATTATTTCATAGAAATTTAAACAGTAATGCACTTAAGTGATTTCCATAATGTATCGCAGCTGCGCAGCATCCGATTCCAATAAAGAATTCTTTCGCAGCCGCACTTAGCCATTCTTGTAAACATCCTAAATCCTGACCTAAGCAGATTTGACTGCTCTCTTTGAATCTTTTTCTAATCTTAAGAATCCAAGAGCAAGGCTCTCCCGAAATACAAATATTGTTAAAATACCGAGGCTTCTCCTCAACCCAATGTACATTTGATTTTCAGTCTTAAGCTGATATCCGAATAAAGAAGTTCAATAAAAACCTTCGTTAAATAATTCTTCTCAGTGTTGTCCTTAGTCAACTGACGGGACATTTATTCGACTCGAAAACACAAAACAATTTTACTATATATGCTTTTGTTTGTAGCATAGTGCGATTCCGCCTCTTTTAAGGTACGGGAAATCATGCTGATTGGCCACCCCCTTAAGATTAGACCGTGCCGATACCACTTGCTGATGCATAAGTCGTTAAGTCATATGGCTTTTTAATATCTGGATACATAACCATCACATCCTCTGATGCCAAGATGTTTTGCAGACGATCAAATGCATTGCGCTGAGTTTCAGTAAATTCAACGGTAACTTTTTTCGTCATGTGTTTACTCACTGAGCCGTTCAGTATGCCAGTTAAAGGTCTTGCTATGGAAGCTAAGTCTTTGACACATCCTCTGTAGTATTTTTCCAGGCCTAGGAAGGATCTTAATCCGAACAAATTTTTTGGTTCGGTGAATTCTTGTATGACTTTGACCTTTTCTGGGTCGGTTTTCGCTCCATTCCTAGTAACTAAAAACCCAAGGTATTCTATGCTGTCCTTAAAAAATTTGGTCTTTTCCCGCGACACCCTCATATTAGCGTCAATCAAGCATTTTAATATTATTTAAATATCCTTGACGTGATCGGCTTCATTTTCTGAAAAAAATAATCGTCTTCTACATAGACTATTTTCCCGATGTGCTCTCTTAGATTATCATCTATAGGTCTTTGAAAAATGGCTCCCGCATTTTTAGGGCCAAATGGTAAGCGGCAGAACTTATATTTTACGCCGTTTACTGAAAATGAAGTTTTTTCTCGATCATTACAGAGCCGGGGACAACTATGCTATTTACATCTGTGAAGTTCACACTATCACAGTTGTGAAATAGTAGCCCGTCTGACGTGCCTTTGTATTCTAGAGTATTTTCGGTAAGATTCAATGTTACTCCGGCCCGCGTTAGCAGGTCAATGCCCACAATGGCATCAAATGTACTGAGTGAGTCTAGTAAAAAGAATGGGCTCGTTTGTTAATATATATTTATTGTAATTATATATTTATAAAATATATGTATAAGACATTTATTTTTGATATCACTGGAGCCATGTACTGAGCTCACAGTGAACGGTTTTGTGACCGGAATTATGTTTTTTAGCTCCTTTACGGGCTTTACATAATTTTTGGCCGCCGTGGTATCAATGAGCATTTTTAGTCGTCTACCAGCCAACTGGCGTTCAATGAACGGTAGCTGGGAGCGTTCCCTAAAAAATTCAATGAGTCATTTGTGGAATCGCCATCATTGTCGATTTCTTTCGTAGTTAGCGTTGTCTTCTTTGTAAGATTTTTGCATTGCACTGTTGACTCGTTGGCGTCTTGGTCCCGTCATGCGTTCTGATGAGTTCCTTCTTTTTTTGGCTTGAGCCTCAATCTAGAAGCGTTAGTACGCTGTCTGAACTTGGACGAGGAGTCTACGTACATAGGTTGCTTCTGTCTTTTCCTATTATTTTGTTCCTGGTTTTAATTTTTTGATTTGTTTAAAAAATGAGGGATTTTGTCCTGACCACGCTCTTCTCTTTTGTGTCTATTCTGCCTGTTATAAGAATGATTTTTGCTGTTCTCTGTAGCCTGGGCACGTACTTCATACGAGTTGGCGAGAATGCTTCTCTCCATACTTGCTTCTCCCTCTCTGGCTAAAGCCAAGGCATACGGCAAAGGCTGTGCCGCAAATTCAACTGACCTGAGCTATTTTTTTACCCGGAGGTAAAAGCATGAAATGCGTCGGCTCTAACCTCTACGTTGAGCAAATCAGCGCCTTTCCTCTTGTTCACACTATAAACTTGTGCGTACATTTAATGAGTTCAATTCGGGTGTTTGAATCTAACTGACTCGCTACTGCGAGGGCTTCGCCTTTTATTCATTCTTACATAGGTTCTTATCATCTAATTATATAATGCAGCGCTTGTAAGACGCCGCAGTCTGCGTTTCTAAATGCAGCTGAGTTTTATTCTTAAATCTATGTTTGAGGCCTATGACCGCGCTAATCACCTCCCGCGTGGTCCCATCTCTTGACACTTCGGCAATAGGCCGCTGCAATTGTACTTATCTGTAGTTGCCACTCATGCTGTCCTGTGACATGTTTATTGCAGCCCATAAATAGAATATGTTTATAGTTTGCCTACTTATCATGTCTTTACACATATTTAGACATTCTCCGGGGGGGAAAAATGTACGGCCAGTAGTCGTCTCTCATTGTTTCTGCTAAGACGCTATCCTCTTGGCAAAAGCGATCTGCCAACTCTCGTAGACATCGTACTGCTAAGAAAGGTGCTGCCGATGTGCCATAAGTTACGGTTGTTAACTTAAACTCACTGATCGGTAATTTTGGATCATCTCTCCATAGGATATATTGGTATTCTTGGTCTTTTTCAGCAACCTTTATTTGGCGATACATTTTTTCAATGTCAGCTACCACAACATATTGCCACTTGCGCCATTTAATTAGAATATCGAATATATCCTTTTGAATCTTAGGACCAGCTATAATAACGTCATTTAGGCTTAGTCCATTTGTCGTCTTTGCGGATGCGTCAAAAACTACTCGTAGCTTCGTAGTTAAGCTTCCAGGCCTGATGATTGCTTGATGGGGTAAATAGTATTTACCTTGACCCGTTGTCTTTACAGATTCCATATGTCCCATTTTAAGGTATTCTTTCATGAATTCGTTGTATGCAGCCCAGTTCTTTGGGTTTCTTTGAAACTTCTTTTCCATTTGCATAAGCCTTGCCATTGCCTGTTTGCGAGAGTCTCCCAGCTTTGCCTCTTTGTGGAATGGAATTGAAACTACAATTTTGCCTTCCTCGTTGATGACAGTTGTTTCTTGGAATTTTCTTTCGCATTCTGCATTGTCTGTAATCGTCTCCTCGGCTTCATCTTCCAATTCCCAAAAGCGTTCCAGGTCCTTTAGATTTATCGTTGTAGTGGCACTTATAATTTTTTGCTTTGCTGCCCGAGTTATATTTCCGGACACAATCCATCCAAATCTGGTTTTTTGTCCCAAGATTCCATTTACGGTTTTTATTTTCTCCATCATAATCAGGGGAATTAGATCCACACCTATCACCATGTCAATTCTGCTTGGCTCGTTGAATCGTGGATCTGCTAGCCTGTAGCCCTTCCACTCTTTGTTGATATCAATATCAAACTTTTTGCTGGGAAGGGCTCTATGGAGTGTTGGTAAAACCAATGCTTCCGTTGATGTTTTGAAGCTGCTTGGAATTTT
This sequence comes from Drosophila merina, assembly GCA_035047645.1. Lineage (NCBI taxonomy): Eukaryota > Metazoa > Arthropoda > Insecta > Diptera > Drosophilidae > Drosophila > Drosophila merina. The sequence continues at coordinate 20,185,834 of JAWNPH010000089.1, read as the reverse complement.
TGGTTTGATCGTCAGGTGGACGCTATTTTTTGATAATTGAGTAGTCTGGGAGATACCTTCTACCTCTACAGTACTCCTTACTCTGGGAATCCTTAATATTTGTGCTGCCTCCTCTGAAATCAGCGTCTTCTGGGATCCACCGTCAATAAGCGCCCTCAACTCGTTGTAACCTCCAGCTTTGTTTTTAACTAAAACCACAGCTGTAGCCAATAGTGTGTCTTGGCCTTGCTTGAGGCTATTGCTGTTGATACTGCGTTTCGTGTCTTCATGAAGAAGGCTGTTGTGTCCTTTGGAGCATCGATTGCATGTAATTTCCTTTCTGCAGTCGATAGCATTATGCTTTCCAAAGCATCTAAAGCACATGCTGTTCTTTTGAACGAACTCTTTTCTTTTTTCGATTGATTGTGCTCTGAATTTGAGACACTTTATCATATCGTGGCCATCCTTAGAGCAAAAGGCACACGATCTAACTTGCACTTTTCTTGTAGCAAGCTGAGCGGTATTTTTGGTAATGGCATTTACTGAGTTGTATTGTTGCTCAATAAACTCCAGTACGTCTTGTAAGGACTGTATAGCTCTTGCCTTTTTTACATGCTGTTCATACAGCTGCAAGGCTTCTGGCGAAAATTTCCGCAGTAGAATTTCTGCTAAAATTACGTCAGCCGAGCTTTCTATTTTTCCTTTCTCCTTTATGATGAATATGCTCTCGGTCGCAGTATCCAAAAAGTTCCTTAAATTTTTCTCATCATGGGGCAGCAAGCACTCCAGTTCCATTAATTTGTTGAAGTGTTGGGAGAATATTTTTCTGCTATTCTCATAGCGTTTGCAGATAAGCTCCCATGCTGCTGAATAGCTAGCCGCTGATCCCGTTATCAAATGGCTAACCACCATTTGAGCTTCTCCTTTTAAGCAGGCTCTTAAATATCCTAGCTTCCTTGTGTTGCTGAGATCCTTCCTGCTGTCTATTAGCTCAGAGAACAGCTCGTAAAATGTTGGCCATTCCTTCGCATTTCCATTGAATGTTGGAAGGTCCACTTTTGGGAGTTCTGGCACGTCATAGTTGGAACTTTTGAACTGTTCCAACTTCATTTGAAGTACCATCTCTAATGCGGCAACTTCCGATTGCAGAATGTCTGCCTCATCTTGATCAAAGGCAGTTCTGTCATACTTGTTTTCAAGCAGTTTTAGTGTGTCCGTCACGTTGGACCAATGACTTTTCATCATTGCCAGCTGCTTGACTAGTTCAATCTCACTTGAACTATCTAGGGTTTCGTAGATTAGGCTCATCTGTTGCCTCACCCTGTCCGCTCTTCTATCCACCAGTTGAACCAGATTATCAACTGGACTGGAGCTCCGAGCTGATGCGGTATCAGATAATTTTGATCCGCTTGGTAGATTTATTTCTTCAAGTGTTTCTACCTTTAACTGTGACTCCTTGTAGGCCTTGATAGCATCCATAGTTTTAATAAATATTTTTTCATTAAAATATTGATGATCGCCAACTCCCAATTTTACCAGCGCATTGTTGTTAGTAGTGAATCGGACTACCAATACTTCTATTGCTGGTATAGATGCCTTTTCCTTGATGGCTTGCAGTATTTTGTTCTGCAGCTCTCCTTGGTCTTGCATCAATTTCACAGATCTTTCCGACAACATCTTGGGAAAACAATCACTGTGACTTTTTTGTGCTTTCTGCTTGTATTCTTTGGCGTGATCCGTTGGAGGATTTTTTGATTGGTCGCCCAGTTGACCTAGCTGTGCCTCGACTCACAGCTGATTTGATCAGCCAAAGAAAAGCAAGAGCACAATGTTTCACCTTATAGTCCTAGTACTTTAAGGCGTGGTCTTTTATTCTGTGTTTCTTACCACTGGTGGGGGAAACAACAGAATCACTCGAATAACCTTGCTCTTTTTACTTCGAAGCGCTGGTTTTTTATTCTGTGTTTCTTACCACTGGTGGGGGAAACAACAGAATTTCTCGAAGGACCAAAATGTTCACACTATAAACTTGTGCGTACATTTAATGAGTTCAATTCGGGTGTTTGAATCTAACTGACTCGCTACTGCGAGGGCTTCGCCTTTTATTCATTCTTACATAGGTTCTTATCATCTAATTATATAATGCAGCGCTTGTAAGACGCCGCAGTCTGCGTTTCTAAATGCAGCTGAGTTTTATTCTTAAATCTATGTTTGAGGCCTATGACCGCGCTAATCACCTCCCGCGTGGTCACATCTCTTGACACTTCGGCAATAGGCCGCTGCAATTGTACTTATCTGTAGTTGCCACTCATGCTGTCCTGTGACATGTTTATTGCAGCCCATAAATAGAATATGTTTATAGTTTGCCTACTTATCATGTCTTTACACATATTTAGACACCTCTCGTGGGGCAGTCAATTTTCTTTCGACTTCGTCGTAATATTGCATGACTTAAGTCGCATTGCCGGACCATATCGTCGTAGGTACAGTCTACAGTCTAGCCTTGCTATAATAGCATCGAAATTTAAAACTGTTATATGAGAGACCAGCAGCATTCTTCTTGGACTCCTAATTTTATTCCTAATTATGGTCACAGCTTGACAATGTGCGCTGCTGCCATCAAAGGGTTTAAAGAGCTCATATGCGTCGGTAGCTGATTGCCTCCATGACACGTACTCCTCTTGTGAACTGTATGATTGGAAGTCCTTTGTATTCCTTATGGAGCATAGCTCCGTATATTTAGTAAATAGAAAGTCCTTTGTATTCCTTTTGGAGCATAGCTCCGTTTATTTCGAAGTAATGCTTGTGTCAGTTCTCAAACTTGACTGCTTCTTAAAGCTAATATAATATTCTTCTTAGGCTATGAATAAAGCTTTCGCTGCCTGGCGAAGTCGGCAGAGAAGCGGCTATTATATATGTATGATAAAAGAGTTGGGCGAAAATGCTATATGCGCAGAATATGTATATAGTGGGCTTTTGGTTGGCGTGGGAATGCTGACCATGCATTTGTGCAGTGTGCTTCAGAAGCGGGCGATCATATAACGCTTCCACTTCAACATTATTGTTTATAATAGCACTGCCAATGTGTATGTAATTGTGTTATTTATTTATGCGAATATTCTGAGTACATTGTACTTTATGTAAATATGTACTCTACATATATACATATGTACGCATACCACAGAACCAATAAATTCGGGAATTGATTCTATTATCTTTAACGAAATGTCCCATCTAATCTCTGGGTTGACAGTGATTCTTTTATTAGTTACTATTTGTGGGGCGTCTACGCTCAGCCTATTTAGTTGTGCACTCATCGCGTTTAATTGCGATTGAAAATGTGCCTGTTGCTGAGGCAAAGCATGTCTGACAGCATTGTCTACTTAAGCTTAAATTTGATGGGAATCCATCTCGAAATCTGTCCGACTAACCAGTGGCCAACCTTGTTCACAGTGCGAATTCCAACTGTCGCTTTCGTATTTTACCTTAATTTGTCTATATGGTCCTTGCCAACTCATCAGCGAATGGACGCATCGGATATTTCGACTCGGCACTTAGATAGAGCACTATTTTTTGTGTGGGTGTGTGTAACAATTTTTTTTTCAGTGTTTTTTATTTTGTTTAGTGTGGGTGTGTTTTACAATTTTTGTTTTGTTTATTTTTGTTTTTTTTTTTATTTTTGTTTGGTTTATTTTTGTGTTGTTTATTTAGTGTGGGTGTGTTTTAAAATTGTACATATTTGTCTCTGCTTGAAGTTACATGTTTTGTATAATCCTAAGCATATGTGTTGAGGGTGTTGATCCTTCTTTGTTGGGCGACAATCACGTTGTCCTCCTCTTGCTGTCGGTTGAATATGCGGTGTGCCGTTCCCGGACGTCCTTCTTCTTCCAGAAAGATGAGGTTGGTTGTTGAAGTGTGTTGATTAGGTTGGGAAGAACTCTTCTTCCGAAATCACTGGCCTTGTGGCTCAGTAATAAAACAATCATTTATATGTTTAATAACGGGTATATCCGGAGCAATAAATTTTAAAAGCTGCGTTTCAGTCAAAATCGACTATAAAACTGATTTACAATAGTTGAAACAAAGCAGCGGAAAGCGAAATACAATACAATTAATAATACAAAGATACAAATGGTCGCGCTACAAAAAAATAGCGCTAACTTCGCACTTGCGACACAGGCAAGTGCCAGGTCACCGCTGCTGGTCGTTCCTGGCTGGGAGCATTGAACGGCAGATTCACTGTCTCAGCATTATTCGCGCGTGTGTTACCTAACAAATACGCCAAAGGGCTGATATTAAACTTTCGTGCTAACTTGTACGAAGGGACCAGCAACAGCGAATGGAAGCATCAAAAAGAGAGCCGAACCGGGACGGAACTACAATTTCGTGAGCGGTTCCCATTTTTCTTTGATTCTGGTTCCGAATGGTCGTTAATAGAAGAAACAATCAGCGAGAATCTAGATTGCAAAATATGTCATAATCTTGTAGTTTTGAGAGGCATGGGCGACAATGTTGTCAAGAGAAATTTGCAAATAACATGAGATGATAATTGGAAAACACATTTTTCAACTTGGTTTTTGGAGTTATGTTAGAAAGTAACAGGTGCGATATTTATAAAACTCAAACGGTATTATCGGAAATTGATAATAAAATATTAAAAAAGATTGACTCAATTGGTAGTGACAAATCAAAACTAAATGACATATTGGGCAAATATTCCATGTTCTTCATTGATGGTATCCGTTTGCTTGATAATAATAAAACCGTTCAAAGGCGACCGTATTGCCTTAGCGAAAATTAAAGGCAAATAGCAAGGGATAAAATTCAACAAAAGTTAGAAGCAAAGGTAATAAGACCTAGAAGCTCTCTCTTCGCTAGCCCTATGCTATACTAAATATCCCTTGCCGTTAATTTTGGACCAGATTGACCCACTACGAGGCGGAAAATATTTTTCCAGCTCAGACATGGCTACTGGTATTTATTAGGTGCCAATTTACTTCAATTCCGTTAAGAGAACAGCATTCATGACGCCTGAGCGCAATTTCGAAATCAGGGTTCTCTTTCAATGTACAAAAATTTCAATTTCTGCGGACACAGATAGAATACTCGAATTTTGTTATAAAGGAGGGTGAACTGATGCCCAACCCCCGGAAAATCCAAGCTTTATCTCAACTTCCGAAACCATCTTCAATCACACAGATTAGACAGTTTATAGGACTAGCATGCTACTTCAGGCAGTTCGTCCCTCGATTTTCGGAAGTAATGAAACCGCTTTACCAATTGACTTCAAAATCAAAATAGCACTTCCGCCATTATTTAACTGGTAGAAACTGGAGGTCTATCGTGTATTCATGTTGTGATTCCTTCAGGGCGAGTCGGGACAAGGCGTTATTGACGCCGCGAGTGCGTCGATGGTGGTCATTCACGCCACCCTTTGAGCTTCAGGTGGAATATCGGAAAAAGAGTCAAATGGCTCACGTTAATTGATTACAAACGCAAGCAAAATTGTGGAAGTACAAGTTGACTTGACAACTATCACCCAGAACTGGTTAGCATCCGAACAATAGTGCGACGAAAATGTATCGAAAATGATGAGTGCATTAAATAGTGACAAATTGCAGAAAGATTTTGCAAATACGTATGAGATAAAACAAAATTTGTTGCATCGGAACATTTAATAAAATGGCAGGAGGCGATGTTTGCCTGTTGTTCCGAGGGCGTTTAGATGGTCTGTTGTTAACCATATTCACGAGACCATAAGGCATTTATGGTGGCAGAAGATAGGGTCTACGAGCAGTTACGGGTTATGCCTGTTGAGGTGCACGCGGAACAATGCGAGAGATCGCCGACTGAGGCACTCGTAGATACGATAGACTCTGGATAAATCATTCGCAAAGCTACAGCTGCGCAATATAGTTATCTGCGTAGTGACTATATGGCGGGGTTTCAGACGTACCATGTGAGAGCGTTGCAAGGAGTGCATCAAAAGTCTGAGGATGGTGCTGAAGTTATGAAAGATAAAGAGAAAGAAATTTTTAAGGTAGTAGAGGAGCTTGACGACGACAAAAGAGGTAATAAAAAAAATGGAAAAAAAAAGGATACTGTGGTATGAAGGAATTAGTATCCAAATGGTTACGTTTATGCAGAAGAGAGCATTGTACTCCAATTTGTGTGATGATATCCTGCTAAACTTACATTTGATGACTTCTGGTTTGGTAGCCAGACGATTGAGCTTAAGTAGAAGAGAGCTCGTACTCTAAATGTTGTGTTGAAGGATATCCTACTAAGCTAATGTCTGATGAAATGTTTGGTCATTATCCAAATTGGTGGGGTTGTGCAGAATAGAGCGTATACTCTAGTGAGAATTGTGAAGAATTATCCCGCCAAACTAACATTTGAAGACACAAGAAGTGTAAATAAATTTGATATTTAAATTAAGTTATCCTTTGATCTTCAACCCCGACGGACGTGTTTCTAACAAAGCTCCAGTTAATATTGAAGTCTAAGTGCAAAATTCAATCCCAAGTGAAAACCATTATATAAAAGCGAAAAGACGCTAATACATATTTATATGTGTTTTTTACAAAACCCTATATACTCCTGTGAATAAATAAACAAGAAACAAGTGAAAACAATAAACTAAACAAAATATGAGCGCACCCGGCGCTCAAAATCAGAAGCGAGAGCTTCAAGCAAAACAAAACAAAAACAACTCCTACATCTCACTCACCCACATATCAAATCATACAAACAATTATCAAAACTTGCACCCGCAGAGTGATGAAAGAGCGCGATCTTGCTCTCCAGCATTGGAGAGACCCAACAACTACTCTCAGCAACGAAGACCAGAATGCGCGCCAAATTTACCCGCGCGTATACCATCAACAACTCCCGCGATATTAATGAACACACACTCAACTCTCCCGCTCGCAGCAGTTACGCTCTCAGCTCTCCCACTCTCAACTCTTCCGCTTTCAACAACCTCAGACACAAATACCACAACTACAGCAACTATAGCAACAACAACTACAGTTTGCTATGCTTCAATGCCGATACGCTCTTCCTCAGCGAATATAAAAACACCCACAACCTCAATACCCGCTCCAACAACAATAAACAAAACTCAATCCTCTCTCCCAAAACAACAAAACTTAAAACGTCATCGAGAAAATCAGTCTCCAAACGGTTCCAAAGATCTTTTAAATGGCAACAAGAAACAGAAGAATAAAACCCAAACCGCCACTCAAAAAACACTCAAAGAGTACTGGCTAGCCGAGCCAAACTCAAGCAACCGCTTTGAGTTACTAGCACAAGATGATGAAGACGAAAACCAAACTGACAATGGGACAAATGCAACCATAAATGCGCAAATGCAAATTGGGCACAAAAAAGCAAACCCCCCCCCATATATGTTCAAAATGTTGAAAACATATACGCACTAACTACTGCTTTAAATTCATTGGAAGAAACACGATATGAACTTAAAGCACTGTCAACTAATGAAATAAAAATACAGCCACTAGAAACTACTCACTATCACAACATATTAGGACTATTAAAAGATAAATCGACCAAATACTACACCTTCAGACCAAAAGACCAGAGGGGATTTAAGGTAATCCTTCGTAACGTCCATCATGCTACAGACAAAGACGATATTATAAATGAACTAGCCCAGCAAGGACATGAAGTTATAAATTTACACAACATCCAGCGCTACGGCACCAAACAACCATTGCCTCTATTCTCTATTGAACTCAAAATGAAAGAAAATAATAAAGACATCTATAAAATTGAGCACCTTCTTCATTGCAAAGTAATTTTTGAGCCACCGCGACCAAAGCGAACACTTCCCCAATGTACAAACTGCCAAAAATATGGACATACCAAAAATTACTGCACCAAAGACCCAACTTGTGTAAAATGCGCTGGAAAACACAGCTCATCATCCTGTACTATTAATACAAGATCGGACCGAACAAGTATTAAATGTGCACTATGCAGTGAAAACCACACTGCAAACTATAAAGGTTGTATGGTGTACAAATCACTACAAATCCAAAAATACCCAACTCTCCGGAAAAAAGAAATACCGGCAACAGAAACAAATAATCAAACGACACAATACAGTACAACAAATAACGTAGAAAGCTTAAAGACGCCAGAAATATCCTATGCCGAAGTCTTAAATAGAAACCAAGTAACTAGCCATCAAACCAACTCAGCAATCCAAACTGCCAGTGTACCTAATATACAGCCTGCTCCAACTCAACTAAGCCAAACCGCACAAAATGATTTTGACGAACTAAAACAATTGATGAAACAATTAATAGCCCAAATGACAAATATGCTGAACATAGTCACGATTATAGTATCTAAACTTGACAAATAAACACCTAACAATCGCCATCTGGAATGCTAACGGACTTTCACGCCATATACTTGAATTAAAAACTTTCCTAAATGAAAAACTAATTGACGTCATGCTCATTTCTGAAACGCACTCAACTGACAAAACATATATAAACATACCAAACTATAATATATTCTCTACTAATCACCCGGACGGTAAGGCCCATGGTTTTACTGCAATAATAATTAAAAAAAGCATAAAGTGCATAGAGCTTAATGGATTCAAAAAGGACTACATACAGGCTACTACCATATCGACCTCAGACACAACGGGTCCAATAAATATATCTGCAGTTTATTGCCCACCTAAATTTAACAACACAAAAGACCAATACCTCGATTTTCTAAAATCACTGGGAAATCGGTATCTGGCAGGAGGTGACTATAATGCCAAACACATAACATGGGGGTCCAGACTTACCACTGCAAAGGGAAGACAACTGTATGAAGCAATAAGAAGCAATAATAGCCATGCCCTAAGCACAGGCGAGCCGACTTACTGGCCAACTGACACAAACAAGCTACCGGACTTAATTGACTTCTGTATTACAAGAAATATAAACTGCGATAACCTAACAATAAAATCATGCCTAGACCTCTCCTCCGACCACTCCCCAATATTAATTACACTACATGATGGAGTAGAAGAAAACAACAATGACCCCCCTTTATTTAACCACAAAACAAACTGGAATATGTTTCGCGAGATTTTGGAACAGAACATGGAAATAAATATCTCTCTAAAGACAAACAACGAACTGGACTCCGCAATAGCATATTTAAATGACAACATCATATATGCAGCAACGCAATCGACACCATCCATAAAAATGACTGCATCAAAGAAAACTCCCGCCTTTATTAAAGAAAAAATCAGACAAAAGCGCAACCTTAGGAAGATATGGCAAAGGACTAGGCATCCAGAAGATAAAAAAAAACTTAATAAAGCAACAGAAGAACTCAAGAGAATTCTCAGGGCAGACAAAGATAACCGACTACAATACTACCTTAGCAACCTCGGAACCTCCTTATCGACAAATTATTCTCTGTGGAAAGCGACCAAAAAATTGACGAACTCAACTATACACAAGCCGCCTATAAAAAGAAACAATAACACATGGGCGAGATCAAACAAAGAAAAAGCAGACACTCTGGCTGAACACTTTAAAACATCATTTACAAATGACATGGACAACGGCAACGCTGAGCTTCCACCACAAATCACCAACCCAAATTGTGCAATTAAAACTATAACAAAGGCAGAAATTAAATCGCACATAAAACAAATTAAAAACAAGAAAGCCCCCGGATATGACATAATCGGAGGAAAAATCCTGAAAGAACTACCAGACGCTATAATCATCTATATTAGAAACCTGTTTAACGGAATCCTTCGACTACAATACTTTCCCATAACTTGGAAGGTAGGCCAAATTAAAGCAATTCCGAAACCGAATAAAAACGCCAATACTGTAAGTTCGTACAGACCAATCACGCTATTACCTGTCCTCTCAAAAGTATTCGAAAAAGTCCTATTAAATAGAATCGAGCCAACCCTAAAACAGAAAAATATAATACCTCCTCACCAATTCGGCTTCCGGAAGCAGCACTCGACTGTCCAACAGGTCCATCGAGTAATTAATAAAATAACAACAGATTTTGACGAAAAGAAGTTTTGCTATGCCGTGTACTTGGACATTGCTAAAGCATTTGATAAAGTATGGCACAAAGGACTGCTGCATAAACTAAGAAATATACTACCAGACAACCTGTATACCATCCTACAAAGCTATATAACGGACAGATATTTCTATATCAAATATGACAATGAATGCTCAGATATTATGCCAGTGTCAGCGGGTGTTCCCCAAGGTAGTGTGCTTGGGCCCATCTTATACTTGATTTACACCTCCGATATTCCAGAGCCAACTCTCCCTGGATCAATGATTGCTACGTTCGCAGATGATACTGTATTAATGTCGTCAAGCGCGTGTGAAAAAACAGCTGCAAGTACGCTACAACAAATCATGACACAAACAGTATCCTGGTTTGAGAGATGGGGCATCGAAATAAATAAAGACAAAACTCAACAAGTAATATACACAAAACGACAACCCAAAAACTTCGCAATTAAAATCAACAACAATCAAATATTGTTACGCCCATATGCCAAGTACCTAGGACTAACTATCGACGCAAAACTGACATGGAAGCAGCACATTCTAAATAAACAAAATGAAATAAAAAACAAATTTCGACAACTTAACTGGCTAATAGGAAAACACTCTAAACTAAAACTACATTACAAAATTTCAATATACAAGGCGATAATAAAACCAATATGGACGTATGGCATAGAAATCTGGGGAACTGCCAGTAAATCTCACTTACAGCTAATCCAGCGAACGCAATCGAAAATGCTCAGAACAATGACAAATTCCGAATGGTATATTAGAAATGAAGATATACATAAAGATCTAAACATAGAGACAGTCAACGAAACTATTAAAAAAAGCAGCAAAAAACACACAAATCAACTACTTAACCACCAAAACCCAAACCTGAGACAAATACCGATGAGAGAGCTGGGACCGAGAAGATTAAAACGTAAAACTCCAACGGAATTAAATCATTAGTAAACTATTAAAATATTAGCGTACCCTTGCAATGGGAAGGGCCGCTACCTTTTTTCCTTTCTTCAACCATTACTCATTGTTATTCTTTATAAAAAACAGAATGTAATTTAAAGGAAATTAATAAAAAAAAAAAAAAAAAAAAAAAAAATTAAGTTGAATAGTATAGGCAAAGAAATCAAGCGATGTGTTAAAAAGAAAATTATGCATTTCTTATGCTGATGCGTGAAGACGTGTTTTCATCGAGCTCCGATAAAATCAATTGATTCTAGTGAAGTGAATGGTTATTAATAAAAAAACAAATAAATATATCGAAAGCTAAAAAGAAAAACCTCTCGGGCGATGCACCATCGCTCGAATACATATTCTGCGTTTTAAATAGTTAAATAATAGTTTCAAACTAATTAATAAATACAAAGAAAAAAAAAGCACTATGAGCCAGAACGACACTCGCGCTCAGCGACAACGATAGCAAGACGATCGCCGGCTCTCATTACAACGAAACAACGCGTACTTTTCTTATGTCTCCGCGACACCTGCAAACGAAGACAACGAGCGGCCAATAACCCATAACCCAACAAACCTTCTTGTACCAACAAATCAAGAAAGAGCGCGCTCTTGCTCTCCCACAGTTCTAGCTCCGACACAAGCTCCGCTATCTGCAACAACAACAACTGGAGCAATATCGACAGCCCGCTCTACTTCTCCATTGGCGGCAGCGAATACAAAAACAAAAGCCCAAGAGCCAAACGGCACTGCTGCACAACTAGCAAAACAAAACGCAAACAAAAAAGTTGGGTCGGCCTCACAGACTGGACTGGACCGCTACATTACAATAAAGCGGAAGCTTAGCCCTAAAATTTCCGATACAGAAAACAAGCCGAAAAATATACGCGACAATACTACCTCGATCAACAATGAAGCGCCCGCAAATAGCAACAGATTCGCTTTGCTGGCAGATACCAACAAGGACGTGCCACTGAAATCCATCGAAAGGGAACCAAAGAAAATAAAGCCAAGCTTTTATATAATACCCCTCAGAAAAGGTACTATTAATGAAATCAAACTTCAAACGAAAACGGAGGAAAACTACAGAAAAGTCACAAACCATCTTACTGCAAACAAAACATGCTTTTACACCTACCAGCTTAAAAGTAGCAAGGGTCTACAAGTAGTACTGAAGCGCATTGAGCCTGATGTAAAGCCCGAAGAGATAGCTGAGGCGCTAAAGAAAATTTGCGTTAAAAGCGCACACAATATTAAAAACAGAAACAGGCAGCCGCAACCACTCTTTAAGATTGAGCTTGAACCAGAAAACAAGCATCTAAAAAAAACGAGGTTCATCCAATTTATAAACTCCAATTTATAAACACGGCACGGGTACACCAAGAAACAGCTACGCTGATACCGTCGGAAATAAATCCAGAAGTACTTTTTTCGAAACCAACAAGTATTGCTCGTTGGACTATACCAAGCACTAACAAGATAAGTTTTGCAAACGTTTTAAAATCAGGTATGACACCTCCAACCCAAAACTCCCAAACCTCACATGAAGAACACACAAAATTGGACACACAACAAAACTATAGGCCATCTGAGCAGCAAGAATCGAAAACTGAAGCTATGATCCAAGCCTTACAACAGAGCATGATGGAATTCATGACATTTATGCGAACCACCATTCAAGACATGATGCGTTATCAAAACCTATTGATACAAATGCTTGTCTCTCAACAATCAAAATAAATAATGGCAACCTTACGCATAGCTACGTGGAACGCCAACGGCGTCTCACAGCGCAAACTTGAGCTAGCTCAATTCCTACATGAGAAGCATATGCTTCTCAGCATATGCTGCTTTCGGAAACTCATCTTACAAGCAAATTTTCAACTAAGAGATTACAACTTCTGTGGTACAAATTACCCCGATGGTAGAGCACACGGTGGGACCGACATTCTAATTAGGAACCGTATGAAGCACCACTTTTACAAAGAGTTGGCTGAAATTCATCTGCAGGCCACATCTATCAATATACAGCTGGAGGACAACACTCACCAAACACTAGCGGCCGTATACTGCCCTCCCCGTTTTACAATATTGGAAGACCAATTCCTGGAATTCTTCCATGCACTAGGACCACACTTCATTGCAGCAGGCGACTACAATGCTAAACATACTCACTAGGGACCGCGCCTTGTTAATCCAAAAGGAAAACAGCTTTATAAGGCTTTAATTAAAGGCACTAATAAACTTGATCATGTTTCCCCTAGGAGTCCCACATACTGGCCATCAGACTTCAATAAGCTCCCTGACTTGATTGACTTCGCAGTCACGAAAAATATTTCTCGCAGTTTGGTTAGAGCTGAATGTCTACCAGATCTGTCATCTGATCACTCGCCTGTACTAAATCATCTCAGCCGGTACGCAGAAAACGTAAAACCAGACTGACTTCGCACAAAACGAACTGGCTAAGGTATAAAAAATATATAAGTTCACACATTGAGCTAAACCCAAAACTCAATACTGAACCTGATTTAGAGAGCTGCACAGGAACACTGGAGTCCATTCTTACGGAAGCAGCTCGAAATGCAACACCTAAAACCACAAACGTTACAATTAATCCGAATAAGACTAACGCACAAATCGAGCAACTCGTCCACGCAAAACGACGCTTACGTAGAGAATGGCAATTCTCTAGATCACCATCTGCAAAACAAAAGCTTAAAATAGCCACACGGAAGCTGACCAACGCTCTGAAACAAGAGGGAGAAAACGTCAGAGCCTATATATAGAGCAACTTTCACCAACAGGTATTAAACATAAGTCACTGTGGAGAGCCCACCCAACCCTTCGCCCATCGACTGAAACCGTTTTGCCCATAATGAATTTCTCAGGCGGCTGGGCACGTAGTGATGCAGACAGAGCCACCACATTTGCCGCTCACCTACAAAATGTATTTACGCCAAACGAGGCTACTAGCACATTTGCGCTACCGACTTCAAACGCAAACTGCAACCAGCAACACACCCCAATTGTGTTTCGTCCAAAAGAAATATCTAACATAATTAGAGAAAATCTCAGCCCGAAAAAATCCCCCGGCTACGACCTTATTACCCCGGAAATAATCATCGAGCTGCCACATTCTGCAGTTCGCTACCTAACGCAGCTCTTAAATGCCATCACAAAATTTGGCTACTTTCCACAACGATGGAAGAAATCGATTATCATAATGATTCCGAAGCCTGGTAAGGACCACACAGTTCCCTCATCCTACAGACCAATAAGTCTACTCTCTTGTATATCGAAACTATTCGAAAAATGCCTGCTAATCCGACTGAATCCACACCTGAGAGCCCACAATATAATCCCATCCCATCAATTTGGCTTTCGCGAAAGCCACGGAACCATTGAACAGGTGAATCGAATAACAGCAGAACTGCATTTGAAAATCGAGAATACTGTACAGCCGTATTCCTAGACGTATCCCAAGCATTCGACAGCACACACAAACTTCTAAAGTCATACCTATGCAACACTGCTACTTCCACTGACAACGAAATTAAGGCCGGAGTCCCCCAAGGCAGCGTTCTTGGGCCAACTTTTGACCTCATCTATACTGCTGACATTCCTACAAATAGTCGGCTAACAGTGTGCACGTTTGCCGACGATACAGCTATCCTTAGCCGTTCAAGGTCCCCAATACAAGCTACAGCACAGCTGGCATTGCATCTCATAGCCACTGAGAAGTGGCTCTCTGACTGGCGAATAAAAGTCAACGAGGAAAAATGCAAGCACGTGACATTTACGCTGAACAGACAAGATTGCCCACCACTTTTGATGAACAATATACCACTCCCGAAAGCAGATGAGGTAACGTACCTAGGAGTACACCTCGATAGAAGACTCACAAGAGGCACATTGAAGCGATAAAAAATCCTTTTAAGCTCAAAGAGAACTTACACTGGCTCATCAACGCTGGTTCTCCGCTCAGCCTGGACCACAAGGTCTTACTCTACAATGCAGTACTGAAACCAATCTGGACCTATGGTGCACAGCTATGAGGCAACGCCAGCAACAGCAATATTGACATCATACAGCGAGCACAGTCAAAGATCCTGAGAACTATCACTGGGGCACCGTGGTACGTTCGGAACGAAAACATCCATAGAGATTTTAAACAGTCACCAATGAAATCACAGAGCTTACGAAAAAATATCATGGCAAGCTTTCCTCGCACCCCAACCACATAGCGAGAAATCTAACCCAACTCAGCAGTCGTTCCCGTCTCCGACGAAGGGACCTACCAACCCAGCGAAGAAATTTTTAGGGACGCTTAATCACGGAACAGTTGGAAAAAAAAAATTAATTAAAACGACTGTTTAGGAAAAAATTGTATTAGTTAAGATTTTCAAACTTATTGTTAGCTCTTATTCAAGAGGATCCAATAAATAAAAACAGAGTTAATATAAAAAATAAAAAATATAATGAAAAATGAAGTACAATGAAGTTTATGGTGAATTAAGAAACACGAGCACGAGTCATGGTCAGTAAGGTCGTATCGGAAAATTATTCTTAATTATTTGATAATATTGAATTCTCAATTAAGAGTGCAAAGCGAATGTCTTATACTAAATGTAACGGGATCTAATTGACCTTTCTCTTGTGTTTATTCTCTTAAGCGCGTCACGAGTTACGCATCATTTTATGTATTGGTTAGTCGCAAATAAACTCTCATTCTAATAGGTTATGGGCCCAGGCAGAGCTCCTGTGCGCTATTATTTCTTGGAAAGTTTAACAGCGAAAAGTTGTTGATAATAGTCGAAATGACTTGTGTGACTCGTGTTTAATATTGTGAAAAAAAAATTAAATTGACTTGATATAAAATGAGTTCCCAATACTCAATTGAGAAACTAGACAATGAAAACTATAGTGTGTGGTCTATTCAAATGAAAAGTGTGCTGATACACGCCGAATTATGGTCAGTGATCAGTGGCCGTTTGCTGAAAAATGAAAATGACACAGCAGAACAAAAAGCCTCTTTCGATGCTAAAGACGAAAAGGCACTTGCAAGTATAATGCTATGTATAAAGCCGACGCAAATTATTTATTATTTATTTAACAAAATTAAATCTAGTATACAATACTAAACCTAATAAACTTAATGAGTACTAGCGACGGGGGCCTTCGACTCGAGACTTAAGTGTTATTTCCTTATATAATAAACTGAGCTTTTTGGACAAATTTGTAAATTTTTGAGATATTTACACAAGATGGGTTACTTAAACAATTCGAAAAACTATGTGTACCAAATAATTGAGATCTGATTGAGTGCAATCGACTGCAGGCGTCGAGAATATGGTCAACGGTGAGCTCGTCCCCGCATAGATGGCATGTTGGTCGCGCCGTTCTCTTCAGTAAGTGTTGGTGTGTGGATTGGGTGTGCCCGATGCGTAGGCGGATGAAGGTCGCGCATTCCCGTTTATGTACGTTCGTTGGTGGCTTGAAACTGATGCAATTTGGGTTAATAATGTGATACCTGTGCATGAAGAGTGCCCATTCGGATAGTTTCTTTTCTTTGAGATATAACTGAATTCGACTTTGGATATCCTTGCAGTTAAACGGAGTGAAAAGGATTGATGGTGTAAGTCTCATCTCTTGGGCGGCTTTGTCAGCGAGTTCATTTCCATAGATTCCTTGATGACTGGGAACCCAGAGTAAGGTGATTTTTGTGGGATGACAACTTAGGATGTGCCTAACTTCTTGTATTGTGGGGTCATTATGATTCCAGTTGCGTATAGCGGAAAGTGAGGAGAGACTTTCTGTGCAGATAACAGATTTACCAGCGTTTTTGCAGGCGAAATGTCATCCTTTGAGAATGGCGAAAGCTTCGGCTGTGAATATGGAGTTGTATGACGGGAGCCTACCTCCTGCAATTATTTTACGGTTGCAGTCAACAACCGCAAACGTGGTTGCGTCGGTGACTTTGGAACCATCAGTGTAAATCCAGTTTTTCTCACCAAGGTCTTCTTGTGCGCTCAAAAAACGTTTTTGGTATTCTAAGCAGCATGTATCGTTTTTGGCAGCATTGTAGATTTGTAGGTTTATGTTAGGCTGTTTGGAACTCCAATGTGCTGGCAATTTGAAGGATCTCCTGGGCTTAGGGAGGGGAAGGTCAAGTAGCTTGATGTAGTTGGCGCAACGTCTTAGAGCGGATATGCACTTAAAATTCCACTTTTGTTTAAAAATGGCTCCGAAGTCTTTGGTTAGCATGCAATTGGACGTGGTGTACAGCTTCGGGATAAGCATTAATGTGGTTTCTTCTACTCGTGATTGAATACTCGGAAGACCGGATTCTGCCAATGTGCACGCTACTGGAGATGTGGGAAATGCGTGAATGGCGCGACGGACCGCTCCGTGGTATGGGGCTTGTAGCTTTTTTAAGTGAGTTTTAGCACACCAACCGAAGATTGGCAGACCGTAGTCAATTTTAGATAGGATTAATGTGCGCGTAATATCTATGAGAGTCTTAATATGTATGTAGGAGTATTTTGATGATAGGAATTTAATAATGTTAAATCTAGTTTCTAGTTGTTTTCTTAGAGTCTGACAGTGCTGTTGGAAAAGTAGTTTGGAGTCGAAGGTTATTCCCAAGATTTTTAAAAAGTTTACATAATTTATTGTGCGGCTGTTAAAGTCAATGTCGGAAAGATTGCAACGTTGTTTCAGACAAATATGTAATATTTGGCATTTTTCAATGGCAAGGGAGGCCCCAGAGGTTGCTCCCCACAAGTTAATTTCTTGCAATATATCTAAAAATTTTGCTCGGACTGTGTTAATATTTTTTATTTTTGTAAAGATGATGGCGTCGTCTGCGTATAGTGAGATGTAGATTTCTTTATGCCGGGTTACAATGTCATTTATATCTTCAATTGCTATTATAAATAAAACTACAGAAAGTGGCGAACCCTGCGGAATTCCGTTGTGTAAAATGTGGGAGTTCGATGTGACATTGTTTATTCGAACCCTGAAGGACCGATTGGTCATGAAGGCTTTAATTAAGTTATAAAGCCTTGGACCAATGCCCCAGCGCTCGAGTCTGCAAAGTACGGCGTGAATCCCCACGCGATCGTAGGCTTTTTTCAAAATCCGTCGCCAAAATAGAGACATGATTTTTGGTCGAAAGAGCGTTCGACGCGAAGTGTTGGATACGCAATAACGCGTCCATCGTGCTATGGTTTCTTTTGAAAGCAACTTGATTATGGGAAATTAGGTTGTGGCGTTTAATGAACCAGATAAGTCTTTGTGCTATTATTTTTTCTAGTGTTTTTCCTAGACAGGATAACAGGGAAATTGGACGGTAGCTGTTAATATCGGAAGGCGGTTTGTTAGGTTTTGGGATAGGGATAATGGTAGCCGATCTCCATGTATGTGGGTATTTTCCAGTGTTCAGTATTTGATTAATGATGTCCAAAAGTTTTGTTTTTTGGTGGGGAGATAGGTTTTTGAGCATAGGGTATGATACTCTGTCGGCCCCAGGGCTTTTTCCTTTTGCTTTTGTTACTGCATTTTCCATTTCAAGCAATGTGAATTTGGAATCTAAGCATGTAGCCGATGGGGAAATTGAGTCGATGAGATAGGGCTCTGAAAGATACCGATTTTTTAATCGTATATATTCTGTTGGAAAATTTTGGTCAGAAGAGTATTCAGACCAAGATAAGGCAAACTCTTCGGCGATATTAAATGATCCAGTTAGAGTGCCTGAGTTGGATTTGATATATTTGAACGGTGTGGGAGGGATGCCGGCTAGGCGTTTTATATCGGACCAGACTTTTTTTGTGGAGGATACCGGGGAGATTTTGGAAGTAAATTTTTCAAAGGAGTTACGCTTGGCCGAAAGTACGGCTTTTTTGAAAATGGCGTTTGCTTTTTTATAGCTGATGAGGTTTGTATCATTCATATTGGCTTTGTAGGACGAGAACAAGCTTTGCTTTTGGTCCCTAAGCTGTTGAAGGTTAGCGTTCCACCATGGCACTTTGGCTTTGTGGATCACTCTTTTCGTTTGGGGAATGCTGCAGTTTGCAGCTGCTCGTATGACTTTCGTCATTTGTGCGACTTGCTGATTTAGGCAACCGTCAGTCCAATATGCTGCTGATTTTTCGCAAGTTTCATTAAAGCGTTTCCAGTTTGCTAGGTCTGTCTTGTATTTAGGCAGGGGTAAAGTATTATCGGGACGGGTAGGTGTGTTTATGTGGATGATTATGGGGAAGTGGTCACTTCCATGGAGATTATCTGATACAGACCAGCTGCACATATGGGCTATCTGTGGAGATATCAGTGAGATATCGATGTGAGTGAAAGTGTTGTGAGTTGAAAGGTGAGTCGGGGAACCGTCGTTTAGAACAATTAGGCTGTTTTCAAGAATTACGCTTTCAATTTTTTTACCCCTTGTGTTTGTGCGCGGCGAACCCCATAAAGGACTCCATGAGTTTAGGTCACCCAGGAGTATTGTGGATCCACTAAGATTGTGTAGGATTTCTGATATATCAGAGGATGAAAAGGTTTGACTTGGTGGGATGTACGCATTAACAATATTAATAACTTGTTCAAAATTAAGCTGCAACGCGGAGCAGAGTATGCTGGAGTTAATGTTACTGTATGTATGTGGGACATTCCTTTTAATAAGTGCACCAATGCCTTGTTTGGCTGAGGTGTTATAAGAAAAATTGTAGAAATAACCAGTATGTATATTCTTTGGGGCAAATAAAATTTGTGGAATTACATGGAAGGTTGGTTTCCTGCAAAAATACAATGTCGGGTGCGTGGTCTTTTATAAGTAGTGTCAGTTCGTTGTAATTATTAAAAATACCGTGGATGTTCCATTGTAATATAGTAATTGTCATGATTAAATTTTATTGGATTATTGTTAATTTGTGGTGTGAGTGTATGAGTTTGTGCATAAGAAAGTAAGGGTGAGAGGATCAGGACTAAGAGTCGGAATCATCCATAGTGTTATCTGAGTCTGTTGTGTTGATTATTGTTTGTAGGTTTGAGGTGTGTAAATTAATGGATTCGTTTGAGTTGGATCTTGAAGTCATTGTTGTATTGTCGTCGTTGTAGTTTTGTCTGATTAGAGCATTTGCTTCCAACCTAAGGGAGCGAGATTGTTCCATACATGTTAGTACATATTCAGTTCACTTGTTGGGCTTAAGTGAGAGAAATCAGTTTTGGCAGAGGTGCTTGGTGAGGAAGTAAGATTCTTTTCGAGATTCAAAGAGTTGGCACGAGAAGTGGGATATGTTGGTGAAAGGGGAGTTGGTGCTTTTGTCGAGCTGGTGGGCAGGTCGGTGTTTGTAATCGTGTCTGGGTTTCGGGGTTTTTTGACAAGAATAACGGATGCTGGGTTAAGGTTTGCGACGGTCGAGTAGGTAAGCGTGGAGTTAGTTGTTGTGTTTTGTTGTTGTTTTAGGATCGTGCGAGCTTCACGGAAACTGCATTTTTTGCTCGTTTTGATTTGAAGAAGTTGTTTTTGTATTTGATATTGTGGGCATTCGGGTGAGGAGGCTGGGTGTTCGCCGGTACAGTTTGCACAGAAAATGCGAGTGCATGGCACGGGAAGGAGGGGGGGTGAGATTGCATGATACACAGGCGGGTGAGTTCTTGCAGTGTTTTGATGTGTGGCCCAATAATTGACAAGACTTACATCTCATCGGGTTGGGTATATATTCTGTAACCTTGACTGTGTGCCAGGAAACCGTTAGTTTACTGGGAAGAGTGAAACGGTCAAACGTTACGAGAATTTTTCCAAATGGTATGGGGGTGCCGTCGATCATTTTGGTGAATTTGAAGACGCTGTGTACATTTTGAGATTTTAGTTCCTCAACAATTTCGTTTTCTGGAATGTTAATAAGACAAGGTGCGTAAATGGTGCCTTTGACAAAGTTAAGAGTGTTGTGGAGCTTGCACTCGATTTCGCATAGGCCGGGTAAAGAGGTTACTTTGATAAATTTGTCACTTACTTCCTTGGAGTTGACCAGCATGAGAAGGTTACCATCGCGAAGATAAGAGATGGATATGATGTCTTTGCTGATATACTTAAGGGCTCTATGGACGGCAAAGCAGTTATAGTCGGATATGGTTTTCGGAGAGTTTTTTGATGAGACAACTAAAAATCTCGGATTCTTGCACTGTGTTTCAGGGAGGTCTGGGAAATCAACTGGTAATTTCTGAAAGGTTCTTTTTTTCTTAGCTTTGGGGCTAACGCTGAGGCTGGCAAAGCGATTATCCCCCAAATTGAGTGGCCCGGGGGCCATGGTTAACAAATTTATTGATATTGCAAATGTGTTTTTGGATTTGTACGTGCGCGTTGAAAAGAAGATCAAGAAAATAAGATGGGATGAAGAAGATGAAGAAGATCAATCTAACGGCGAAAAGCTGGGCGATGGTAATTTCGCGATAAGCAAAGCGCACACAATTGGAAAGACACAGACGTCCGCACTCGAAGAGAGATAGTCGGTGACTGCGACGCAAATTAATCACGGGAAACATTGTGTAACTGCTAGGGAAGCTTGGAAAAAACTTGGTGAAATTCATATGCCATCCGGTCCAGCGAGACGCATACATTTGTTTAAGCAGTTGTTGTACATGAAAATGAGTGAGACAGAAAGTGTGGAGGAACATTTAAATAAATTCAGTGCATTGGTAGAAAAGCAGCAAGAAATTGAACAAAGTGTGCCAGAAGAAATGCTCGTCATAATTTTGCTTTCGAGCTTGTGTGACTCGTTTGAAAATTTTGTTGTCGCCATAGAGACGCGCGACACATTGCCGGGACTGAGCGCTCTCAAGGTTAAACTTCTAGAAGAGGGAGAGAGGCGCAAGACAAACGAAACGGTGATCGGAAAGGAACAGAAAATGTTCGCGTCGGGTACGGAAAAACAATACTCAAAAAGGAATATCGAAAAAGGTGTCGAATGTTGGTCATGTGGAAAGCGCGGGCATATTACTGCAAAGTGTAGATCGAAAGAAAAATTGGCAAAACATAACAAAGCAAAAGAAGGAAATTCAAACGGGAATAAGCCAAAAGCGTTTTCGGTTTTCGGTGCAGATAAAAACGAAATAGACAGTAAAAGTACATGGTGTCTAGACAGTGGAGCAACAACTCATTTGTGTGCGGAAAAAACAATGTTTGTATCAATGCGTGAACACAAGGAAAAAATAATGTTAGCAGGCGATAATTACGTAGAAGCCGAGAGCGCTACAGTGAATTTGTGCTATGGAGAGAATACGATCAAACTGCTTGATGTATTGTACGTAAAAAATTTGCAATGTAACTTTATTTCGGTGCAAAAGGCAACTTCAAAAGGATTGAAGGTGATTTTTAATAAGAACGAAGCGAAAGTAATAGACACTGACGGAGACACTTTACTAGTTGCTAAACGCAAAAATGAATTGTTCTAATTTGAAAATAAATCAGAAAAAGTGTTTGCAATTAATGGAGAAAAGTATGAAATGATTAAGTGGCATAATCGGTTTGGACATTTGAACTTGAATAGTATGCAGAAAATGATTAAAAAAGACATGGTGTACGGTTTGAAAATAAATTCGTGTGATTTGAACGGTTTCGTATGCGAAACGTGTGCCAAATGCAAAATTTGTGTAAAACAGTTTCCAAACGCGTCGGAAAGCCGCGAGAGTGAATTGTTAGGACTTATACACACGGACATATGTGGCCCAATAAACACAAAATCAAACGGTGGTGCACGGTTCTTTGCAACTTTCATCGATGACAAAACACGGTACATGTCAGTCTACATGTTAAACACTAAAGATGCGGTTTTTGAAAAATTTAAAGAGTTCCAGTCGTTGGTCGAGAAGCAAACAGGAAAGAAAATAAAAAGGATCCGTAGTGACAACGGTCGAGAATATGTTTCCCGAAGGTTTGAAGAATACCTGGTGAGTCAAGGCATACAAAGACAGCTAACAGTCCCCTATACTCCTCAACAAAACGGAGTTGCAGAACGTGCTAACAGAACCCTCCTGGAAATGGCTCGCAGTATGTTAACTCATGCTGGAGTGGGTGAGAGTTTTTGGGGAGAGGCTATAATGACAGCGGCATACTTGCGGAACAGAGCAGAGACGTCGGCACTAGCTAATATAACACCATTTGAAGCCTGGTTTGGAAAGAAGCCAAGTATATCTCATCTACGTGTGTTTGGTTGCAAAGCGATCGTATTGAACAAAACACATAACAAGAAGTTTCGTCCAAAGGGAGAAGAGCACATATTATTAGGCTATTCTCAAACTTCTAAGGCTTATCGTTTATACAACCCGGAAAAACAAAGCATTGTGATAGCCCGAGATGTTGTGTTTATAGAGGATGATAGAGCATCAGTTCCAGGAGAAGTAATCATTGAATTGGATGAGTCTGCTGGACACCGAGAAGATCATATTGACAACAATGAACAGCCGTTGGATGTTCAAGGCAGTGATGACGACGAAGAGTCTGGGACAGAACAAAAAACATCGCAGAAGAGGGGCCCAGGTCGCCCCAAGATAGTCCGAACAGGATTAGTGGGCCGTCCACGAAAAGAGTACAATATGCTAAATGTTATAGCCGGAAATAATATGGTGGCACCAACAAACGTGCGTGAGGCATTGTCTGGAGAACATTCTGATGAATGGAGAATCTCGATGCAGAAGGAGTTTGATCACTTGCGAGCTACAAACACTTGGAGCTTGGTTGACCTTCCTGAAGAGCAGAAAGCAATCGGGTGCAAGTGGGTGTTTACCATTAAACGCGACAAAAATGGTAAAGTTGATCGACTCAAATCGAGGTTAGTAGCCAAAGGTTGCGGACAGCAGTATGGGGTGAATTACCTGGAAACATTTTCCCCGGTGGCACGTTACTCGTCAATAAGGTTAGTGATTGCATTGGCTGTCGAGCATGGCATGATTATGCACCAAATGGACGTGTCAGCAGCGTACCTAAACAGTGAACTGAAGGATGAGGTCTACATGAGACAACCTGAAGGTTTTGTAGACGCAAAACACCCAGATCGAGTTCTGCGATTGCATAGGTCCTTATACGGTCTAAAGCAGAGTGGACGCGAGTGGAACTGGAGGCTAGATGAGGTTCTCAACAAAATTGGATTCATTTCCTGTCCCAGCGAGCCTTGCATATACACGAAGAAAATTGGGGAAAACCTAAACATTATTGTTGTATATGTTGATGATCTAATTCTTGCTTGTTCCAGAAAAGATGACCTCCTTAGCATCAAGAAGCAAATATCAGACGAGTTTGATGTTGTAGATGGCGGAGACCTGAAACATTTCCTAGGCATGGAGATAGAGAGGAGTGGCGAAACTGGCAGTGTCACTATAGGCCATAAACAATTTATTGCTGGTCTACTAGAGGACTATGGTATGGAAGACTGCAAACCCAACGCGATTCCTCTGGAGGCGGGCTTTCAAGTTAAGTGCGAGGAAGAAAGCTGCACAAAAGTGGATCAGAAGAAGTACCAATCTCTCATTGGTTCTTTGATCTATTTGGCTATGACGACAAGACCAGACATCATGCATAGTGTGGCTAAATTGGCACAAAGAAATGCTGATCCTCACAAGGAGCACGAAGTGGCTGCAAAGCGTGTCTTAAGGTACCTTAAGGGCACAGCTGACATGAAGCTATGTTACGAACGTACAGGTGTACATGTCCATTGTTTCGTCGATGCAGACTGGGCTGGCGATAGCACAGATCGCAAATCCTTCACTGGTTGGGCATTCATCATGGCTGGTGCGGCGATTTCATGTGAGTCCAAAAAGCAGACCATTGTGGCACTTAGTTCAACTGAAGCTAAGTATGTGGCGCTTTCAAAAGCAGCAAAAGAGGCAATTTACATTAAAAAGCTGGTGGAGGAGATAGGAATAGGATTGGTTCCAAAGATGGTTATCTACAGTGATAATCAAAGCGCACAATGTCTGGCAAAAGACTCCAAGTTTGTTTTAAATTGAATTGAAAATTATGTTTAGAAGAAAAATGTATATTTAAGGTTTTGTTAAACAGTTAGGTTTAAATTGAATTGAAAATTATGTTTAGAAGAAAAATGTATATTTAAGTTAACTTGTAAAGACATGTCTCTTTGAGAAGGAGTGTTGAAATCTCAATTAAGAGTGCAAAGCGAATGTCTTATACTAAATGTAACGGGATCTAATTGGTATTTCTCTTTTGTTTATTCTCTTAAGCGCGTCACGAGTTACGCATCATTTTATGTATTGGTTAGTCGCAAATAAACTCTCATTCTAATAGATTTAGTTATTATTTGTATGTTTATATTTAGTAATAGAACATGAGAATAAAGGAAGATCAAAGGGAATGAAAGAGAGCTTTTCCATGAGAGAGAGCTTCTGAATGAGAGCGCGGCGGGGAAAGAGAGCAAAATCCTTGCTGAGTGTGGCGCAATGTAAGGTAGAGTAAAAGAAGTAAATGAGAGCAAGTCAATTAGAGTTAGAGTTGGAGTGACAACACCCGCTGAGCTGTGAAGAAAGAAAGAAAGAAACAATAATGTTAAGTTCAAGTGAAAACGTAACATAATCACCTACATATAAGCCACAATGCATAAATGCATGGTCAGTCTCACGCTAGCCAAATGCTAATATAGCGCACTTAGCATACTGTCTCAATATTCACTTTGAATTCTCTTTGCTGTTGCCTAGCAGAACAGCAATAGATAATCATAATATAAGAATACATAATGCTTCCGCTTCTCTACTTGCTTCACAAGGCAGCGATGGCGCATTCGTTAGCTTAAGCATATTCTTGAATTAGATATAAGATTCAGTATGAGTTTAAGTATCAACTGATATGCACAGTTGATACAGATAATTTTATTAATTATATAAAAGGAGCTATGCTCCACACTAAAATTAAAAACCAATGTGAAGAATCAATTCAGCATAGTACAGTATAATTCTCTCAACTGCCTCGAGTGGTTTGAACACTGCTACGATGCAGTTATCTTAAAAATGCACCAAACTTGATTTTAATATTTTATATCATCGTCTTGTTTTTTGATAATGCGGTAAATTGTACCCCTGTCGCATTAGAATTTGGCACATAGTTCACTTTTTTCCATTTTATTAAAAACACATTCAATAATTTGAAGCTTTTCATTTATTGTTAAGCCAATTACGCGTTTTATTTTACCCATTTTCGGAATTATTCAATAAGAACCACGACCAAAACAATACAAAAAAAATTTTTTAAGCTCAGCTATCTTTGATGATATTTATAGAGAATGGTAAAAAAACAGCTGATATGAGGCACTTATGTAAGAAAGAATGTTATCTTGGATGCAGCAAACATAATTGTTTTCTTACAAATTAAGTCCTTTAAGCAAAAAAATAAAAAAATTATCCAGCTGCATGTCGATGCAGCTTAGTAATAAGCTTAGTTTATAACGGACGCAAAGCGAATTATACTGTATATAATTAAAATTTTAAAACATATTGTTATTTCTGAGATTCAATAAATAAAGCAAAGCTATATAAAAAAAAAGCATTGAAAATAATAATTCTTACCCATCTAAACCCCTTTCCAAAAAATGCATAATGCCTTTTTTTCAATTTTGTGATTAACTTCCAATTTATTATAAACATTTTTGTAATAACTATAATTATTGTTTCGATATATATTCGTTACTTTCTCTTTGATGGAACACTAGAAATAACTCTCTCTGGTCAAGCTGCTGAATTTGATCTCTTAAAAATTTAAAAACGTCGGCAGTGCCACCAATTTTTTCCGGGTTTAGCAGCTTAGAATCCAAGTTATAATAATAATTTCCCACTCGCCGAACTGCAATCCAATGTCTCCTTTTCAATGGTAATGTTATATTACCAATTTTGCAATCGGTGGGTATGTTTAAAATAAAACCAAGAATTTTATCAAGATTTATGCACGACGGGTCGTTGCGTTTGTCAAACCAAACGGTCTCACAATTCCTTAACTTTAAAGCAGCAATGATAACATTCACGTCATAGTTTCCAATACCCATAAAAGATCGATGTGGATTTATCCATCCGTTGGGATTTAAATTTTTACAAATATTGTCCAATTCGGTTTTACTGTATAGTTGGTTACCTGTAATATAAATTAAAATACTTTATATTTAATAACAAGTAAGGTAGCAGCAGTCGAGTTTCCCGATTGCAAAATACCCTGTACCCTTAGACATGCATACAATTTATTTTAGTAAGTATCAATAAATTAATGAAACAATATTTTATTAGAAAAGAGTACCATAACAATATAAATTTGGTATGATTTTGGTTATGAAAATAAGTTTCGTGTGTCATAAAGCCATACACATTTCGCTGTCAACGTCGCAGTCGGCGTCGCGCAATGAGTGTTTTGCTGCGCTTCTGCTTCCCTTGCCATAGATTTTGCATGTGGCATAACTTCCGTGTTTCTTATCCGATTTGGAAATTCAAATTTCAAATTTAAAAATTAGATAGCTTTTATAAGCACCAACGCATATGCCGAACTACATAGCATTAGGTTTATAATTGTGGGCGTGGCAGTTTTTTGCGGTTTGCGGGGAGCGTGGTCGTGGCAGTTTTTTGCTGTTTGCGGGGGAACGGGGAGTGATACCAAAATAAAACAACAAACTTG
The DNA here is from genome assembly GCA_035047645.1 of Drosophila merina. Classification (NCBI taxonomy): domain Eukaryota; kingdom Metazoa; phylum Arthropoda; class Insecta; order Diptera; family Drosophilidae; genus Drosophila; species Drosophila merina. Next base: position 20,158,150 of record JAWNPH010000089.1, on the reverse strand, counting down.
TACTGCGTATGGTAATTACCTATCTAACGATATATGACACGTGTCTGTAGCTGTTGTAGTTTCTAAGATCTATTCGTTGATACGGACAGACGGACGGACGGACGGATGGACGGACGGACGGACGGACGGACGGACGGACGGACGGACGGACGGATGGACGGACGGACGGACGGACGGACGGACGGACGGACAGACGGACGGACGGACGGACGGACGGACGGACGGACGGACAGACGGACGGACGGACAGACGGACATGGCTATATCGACTCGGCTGTTGATGCTGATCAAGAATATATATACTTTATGGGGTCGGAGATGCTTCCTTCTGCCTGTTACATACATTTGCACCATATTATGATAACATTTTCACCCATTTTTAATGTGTACAGGGTATAAAAATAGAGGTCATGAGCATAAGTTAACACATTAAAAGAGATATTGACTTCATACTTTGAACATATCCTTATTATACCCTTGAAAAAGGTTATTATAATTTTGTCCAGAAATGTGTAACGCATTAAAGGAAGCATCTCCGACCCCACAAAGTATATATATTCTTGATCAGCATCAACAGCCGAGTCGATATAGCCATGTCTGTCTGTCCGTCTGTTTCTATGCAAAAAATAGACAGTAGTTTTAAAGCTAGCGTTTTGAAATTTTTACCAGATCATTATTTTTGTTGCACGCAGACGAAATTTAAGAATCGGTCGGATCGGACCAGTATATCATATAGCTGCCATACAAACGACCGATATGAAAACAAGTCTTTGTATCGAAAACTTTTTTGTTTTCGAACCTATTGCAACCGAACTCAACACTTATTTATTTAATATAGCCATACATAATTTGTGAAAGTTTGGTCCGGATTGGATCACTATATCATATAGCTGCCATACAAACGACCGATATGAAAACAAGTCTTTGTATCGAAAACTTTTTTGTTTTCCAACCTATTGCAACCGAATTCAACATTTATCCATTTGACATAGCCATACACGATTTGTGAAAGTTTGATCCGGATCGGATCACTATATCATATAGCTGCCATACAAACGACCGATATGAAAACAAGTCTTTGTATGGAAAACTTTGTTGTTTTCAAGGGTATACCATCTTCGGCAAGCCGAAGATAACTTTTCTCACTTGTTTTTTTCTTTCAGTAGATAAGTCGGAACTGGCGGGATAGGTCGTCTTTATCCTATAGTTGATACATAACTAAACGATCATATATATATGTCGGGTCGTCAGGGTTTGGAGCATCGTTGTCTGCCGGTTTGTCCATATTCATAAAAATTTTATTGGGCTGCGCGCGACTAACGAATAATCATTTCCATTAATCTTTTTGTTGTGTGGCTATTGCACTCTAACCAACCAGCACAAGTGACCACGTTCAACAACAGCCTTGTTCGTCTCTTTTAGACATAAATTCTCAAAATCTAGATTATTATTTCTTACACTTACACATTAATAATAAATAGGAGCAAGCTTAATCTCAAAGAGGACAAAGAGAAAAAATAAATAACGCCCACGTGGTTACCCGTTAATTTCACTATCACATATATTATAACTTTCATAATGCAGATAATTAAAATTTACTCATAGCCTTTCAGAGGAATGTGGGTCAATATAGAAAATTTATTCGGATGGGACGACTATATCCTATTGCTGCAATATAATTAAACAATCGGAGATGCGATAACTTTGTTACATTTGGGGGTTGAAACCAATTACAGTTACAGGGCCGACTACTTAGAAAGCCTCAAGTGGTTCTACCTACCCCATTTTGTGATCTTCACGTTGATGCCTGGTGCAGAGCTGATCTGGCAACATGTCTCTTCGAGCAATGGGAAACATTTATGTAAAGTGGCATCACAAGATGTCTTGCCATCTCCCTAAGAGTATAAGTTGTTGAACACTCAACGAGAAGGATGGCAACGCTGAGAAGATGAAGAGTTAGTTGATCGTGAACAGTAGTGAAGAAAAGTGGTAAAAGCAGAGTCGATCGAAAAAATCGAATAAAGCTGAGGCGGCAGTTGAGCGAGATTAATTATTTTAAGTTTAAAATTAGTTACTAGTATATATTACGCTTCCCCCTCCACGAACATAAATCCCCGTTTCACCCTCCATTATCATAAATCCCCGTGCTAAGCGCTCGGCGATGGGCTTATTAAAAATAATTTTTTGCTTGTATTGTTAAGGTGCAAAATTGTAGAACGGTTTCATTACTTAAATAATAAACAAAAAAAAAACAAAAAAAAATTAGTTACTAGTATAGCATTTGGATTGAGCCTTTAATAAACATATTTCATTAATAAACATCTTAAATTAGGTGGCTCAACCTGTCTGACTGCAAAATACTAGTAAAAACAGCAGAAAGTTGACAGTCGGTGCAATTAAGTGTAGTTCAAAATCATAGTCGTACACCTAAACAGTTGTGGAGTTACATTATAAGTACCGAAAACTTAAGTTGTAAACGTAGTGTAAAAGTCCAAAAAAGACACACAGGTGATGAAATTCGTATAAAGGTCGGCCGGCGTTGGGAAGTACGGTCAAAATAGCAGTTGTGTTAGACGTGTGCATAAAATGTAATCATAAGAAATGGCGAAACCACCTCGAACGTCAGAAAAAAAAAACAGAGAGAGGAGAACACAATAGATGTTCCTAAAGTGAGTGCTGGGGAAGAGGAAGCAATCATGGCGAAAAATATTGCAGAAGTGGACAATAAAGTTGATCAGCTCTTAAAGTTACAAGCATTAAAAGTCGAAGTAGATGAACGAAAAGAAAATCAAAATATCGATAGATGGTTTCAAGAAAATTATAAATAACTTTGATGGAGTATCAATTCCAGTTAAAAAAAAGGGTTCGAAATTTTCGAAACGAATGCTGATGCATATGAGTACAAGCGCGAAACAAAATGCTTTATCGCAGTGCGTATCGAAATATGAAACACTTAAGAATTAAGTTATAAAAGAATGGTTTATGAGCTCGTAAAAGAGCGGAACATGAATCGTTATGAGCATAGTGGCAATGCAGATATGCGGAACATAAGAGGAAAGAATGCACAGCTGAAACTGAATGCTTCAAATGTAAACAGAACGGTCATATTTCGCACGACTGTCACTGGTTAATGAAACTGCGCTAAGGAATCTAAAAGGAGTCAAGTTGTCCAGAAGTGTATCGGTATTGAAAGGACTAGGTAATACCAGCACAAAGCCAATTGGATCTTTTACCGCAATCGTTGATGTAGACCAAATAAAAACCGAACATAAATTTTTGGTTGTAGAAAATAGAAAGTTGAACTGCGATTTGATTTTATAAAAAAATTACATTTTACTGCTGATAAAAATGGCTTTAAATGTTATGATACTGAGCATAAAGATACATCAGGAAAAAAAGATAAGCTGGTCTTTAACGTGGTGGAGGAGTCAAATTTAGCTTCAGCCCCACCAAAATATAAGCAAACTGTTGAAAAATTGATCGAATGCAGTTACAAGTCGCCAGCAGTAAAGATGCAATGTCCTATAAAATTGGAATTTATACCAGATGGAGTTGTGATACCATTTCGCAGGACCCGACACAGTTCCGAATGCTCGAGCAGCAGGGATAAAAATGACGATGACGACAACTCCAGCACAGATGATCGTCTAAAGAAAACCAAACAATAGGAAATACAAAACGAAAAGGAAAAAGAGAAAGACAAGCGACGTTCGGACAAAAAATCAAAGCGGAGCCCCTCCACAAATATTAAACCATTAAGACTCCTCGAAGATCAGGATGGCCGAATGTAAAGGGGCTTCACACTGATTTCTTGCCATCACCCTAAAAGTAGAAGTTTTTGAACACTCAACGAGAAGGATGGCAACGTTGAGAAGAGAAAAAAGTCAGTTAATCGTGGACAGTAGTGAAGGAAAGTTGCAAAAGCAGAGTCCATCGGGAATAGCAAATAAAGCAGCGTCAGCAGTTGAGCGATATTTATCATTTTGAGTTTAAAATAAGTTACTAGTATACGCATTTGGATTGAACCATTAATAAACATCTTACATTATTAGAGGGTAGGCAAAGAAAAACCTATTCGGCGGACCATTGTTGCCATCCCCATCCAGGTTCCGGAAACAGTAAAACCACTTTTTTCTCATCAAACAACATCAATCAACTCCTCATGTCTACACCTTGCAATTTTAAAAGGGACCGCTCGAACTCTTGTTAAAATCCTTAAATAGCTCTAAGCATCTCCCACCTCTGATCAACTCAATACAAACATCGAAAATTTTAAACCTCCTTAAACAACTTGCACTTGAGCTTTCTGTTTGAAAGGACCTTGCGTGGTGCAAACCTGAGCTCTGGTAGCAGACCTATAACAGCAGAAGTTCCTAAAGATAGCGTTCTTGCGCCCTGTCTTTGCTGCTTGTACATTCATGATATTTAAAGAAGTAGTGCGATTGGAGGAATATATGGAAGACAACATATGATCTCACCGATGAACCCCCGATTACACCCCTCCTTCAACACCTACAAACGACCGCACACTCATTAGCCAAACGAAGAAAAACACAATTTCCGCTAAACAACTCAAAGCTAAAGATTAAAACACCTGCAACGCCAACACAAAAAACACTCGCATAAACACCATTAACAACAGGTAAGGTAGCAGTCGCGTTTCCCGCAAAATACCCTGTACACTTAGACATGCTTACAATTTATTTATTTAATATCAATAAATAAATGAAACAATATTTTATTAGAAAAGAGTACCATAACAATATAAATTTGGTATGATTTTGGTTATGAAAATAAGTTTCGTGTGTCATAAAGCCATACACATTTCGCTGTCAACGTCGTAGTCGGCATCGCGCAATGCGTGTTTTGCTGCGCTTCTGCTTCCATTGCCATAGATTTCTCATGTGGCATAACTTCCGTGTTTCTTATCCGATTTGGTCAAATTTAAAAATTAGATTGCTTTTATAAGCACCAACGCATATGCCGAATTCCATAGCATAAGGTTAATAATTGTGCTTCTAATTAGGTTAATAATTGTGGGCAAGGCAGTTTTTTGCTGTTTGCGGGGGAGCGGGAGTTGATATCAAAATAAAACAACAAACTTGTACTGCGTATGGTAATTACATATCCAACGATATATGGCACATGTCTGTAGCTCTTGTAGTTTCTGAGATGTAGGCGTTGATACGGACAGACAGAGGGACGGACAGACGGACGGACAGACGGACATGGCTATATCGACTCGGCTGTTGATGCTGATCAAGAATATATATACTTTATGAAGATGCTTCTTTCTGCCTGTTACATACATTTGCACCATATTATGATACCCTTTTCACCCATTTTTAATGGGTACAGGGTATAAAAAGTCATTAAGAATATTACAATGGAAAATACGCAAACAACTATAACGAACTACTTATACTCATCAAACTCACTTCAAGAGACGCATATACAAAATCTTTACAAACTACTTCCGACTTCAGTTACAACATACAAACGTTGCATCTAACAGATTTGAAGGGGTAGCTTCCTAAATCCAAAAATCCAATTCAACATACTCTTACTCCAAATAGTTCCGTATAAAAACTGTTTTATTTATATGCTTTTACATTCGAAAATACATACAAAAATATTACACATAATTGTATTAATTACATTGTATCAGCAATTGTGCATATCAACTATTAATATATTTATGCTCCCCACCACTTTAAAGCGTTGGTTTGTGCGCTGGCGGCCTAAGTATTTTGTGACCTTTACATGGTGGTGCATGGTGGTTAGTATACATTTGCCTTCAAGGGATCAGTCATAAAATGCATTATTCATTATCTTGGATATTTTGGTTCGATCCTTAATATTTGTATATATGCACATGTCCAATGCTTCAACATTCTTCCAAAGGCCACAAAAGTGTTGATTGCTATACTTTAAAATCAAATTTTACTTTCGATAGCATCTCAATTTTGTAGTGGACTATATTTCATTAATTCATAAAGTGGTTTTTAGTTGTTTTTAGTTATACTTGTCCAATTTAACAATTAAACATTCTTCCAAGGGCCACAAAATGTTTTTCTTTTAAACAGTGTTATTGCTTACATCTTCAAATAAAGTGGACTGTAACTTTTTTTTAATTTTTTATATTTAGATAACATTCATTTCTTATGTTCAAGTAGGTGCTTCAACATCCTGCAAGGACAAGGAAGGTGATAAAATTTGTATAATTTTAGTTAACAAATTTATTTTTTTTATTCATAAAAATATATATGTTTCAACATTGTTTTATAAGTTCTCTATGTCTAACAGTTTGTTCATTGTTTTTAAGTTTTTTACATAATTTATAATTAGAATGATAGTGATTATTATCCAAAAAATTGGTCAGCTGTAGCCTGAAACATGATGAAAATTTATATTTTACAGTTCTATGTTTTGCGTTTTCAATATTTAATTTCTTTGCCAGTTAAGCTTTTTTTTGCCATATGATTAATAATTGAGTGTTTAAGGGGAGCCAAACAATTTTCGGCATATCTTCTTTTTTTTCCTTTTCTAATCTTGACTTTCCCATAACTTTTTTTTCTACTCAATTTTGACAATAGCGCTACACTTTTAATAACTTGGGGATATGCTGATCTGTTTTGACTTGTATAAGACTTATTAAGCTCATTTACAACTTCTAGGGCACACTTTTTATACCCTGTACCCATTAAAAATGGGTGAAAAGGTGCAAATGTATGTAACAGGCAGAAGGAAGCATCTCCGACCCCATAAAGTATATATATTCTTGATCAGCATCAACAGCCGAGTCGATATAGCCATGTCCGTCTGTCCGTCTGTCCGTATCAACGCCTAGATCTCAGAAACTACAAGAGCTACAGACACGTGTCATATATCGTTAGATAGGTAATTACCATACGCAGTACGCAGTTGTTTTTTTATTTTAATATCACCACCCGTTCCCCCGCAAACAGCAAAAAACTGCCACGACCACGCTCCCCCCAAACCGCAAAAAACTGCCATCAAAAACTTTATTTTAATATCACCACCCGTTCCCCCGCAAACAGCAAAAAACTGCCACGACCACGCTCCCCCCAAACCGCAAAAAACTGCCATCAAAAACTTTATTTTAATATCACCACCCGTTCCCCCGCAAACAGCAAAAAACTGCCACGACCACGCTCCCCCCAAACCGCAAAAAACTGCCACGCCCACAAATTTTAACCTAATGCTATGCAAGTCGGCATATGCGTTGGTGCTTATAAAAGCTATCTAAGTTTTAAATTTGAACCAAATCGGATAAGAAACACGGAAGTTATGCCACATGCAAAATCTATGGCAAGGGAAGCAGAAGCGCAGCAAAACATGCATTGCGCGACGCCGACTGCGACGTTGACAGCGAAATGTGTATGGCTTTATGACACACGAAACTTATTTTCATAACCAAAATCATACCAAATTTATATTGTTAAGGTCCTCTTTTCTAATAGAATATTGTTTCATTAATTTATTGATACTTACTAAAATAAATTGTAAGCATGTCTAAGGGTACAGGGTATTTTGCAATCGGGAAACTCGACTGCTGCTACCTTACTTCTTATTGAAAGATTTTTTGCTACATTTTCCTTTAAACTTGGAGTGACTACTCTAACCTTTACCTTTTTGGACTTGTTCCACCTTTTTCAAGGACCACCTAGTTGGATGACAGTTCTTTTCCTTCAATAATACGATTTTATCCTTCTTGATAATAATTTTTTTGCTTGTATTGTTAAGGTGCAAAATTGTAGCACGGTTTCAATACTTAAATAATAACATTTAAAAAAATAAAAAAAATAAAAAAAATTTTTTTTTTTTTTTTTTAAATAGCTTTTATTTGTTGGATCATTTCGGTACCGAAAACTAACAACAAGTTAACAAATCTTACGTGTAAATACTAATTACCAGTACATTACTTGCACTGTATTATAAAAGCGGCCCTTAAAAAGATAATAAAAATAATAATAATAATAATAAAAAGATTACTGCTGGGTTGGCAAGTCGTTTCGGCGTAGGCGTGATCGGCTGCTTAACCTTGTTAGACTCCTCGCGAGCTGGTTAGGATGCGTTGATAGCTTGTTAAGGTAATTTTCCTTTTTTTCCGCAATTTCGTCTTTTACGGGTGGTACGTTTAGATCATTGTGAATGTTGGCGTTTCGAACATACCACGGTGCCCCGGTGATAGTTCTCAATATCTTCGTCTGGGCTCTCTGAACGATATCGATGTTGCTGTTGCTGGCATTTCCCCATAGCTGGCAGCCGTAAGTCCAGATTGGTTTTAGCGCTGAGTTGTAGAGCAGCACCTTGAAGTCCAAACTGAGTGGTGAGCGGGAGTTGATAAGCCAATGAAGGCTGTGGGCCTTCAGTTTTAGGTGAGTTCTCTTGGCTTCGATGTGTCGGCGCCAAGTTAATCTTCTATCGAGGTGTACTCCCAGATACGTCACTTCGTTTGCTGTTGGAAGTGCGACGTTGTTCAGCGTGAGCGGTGGGCAATCTTGCCTGTTAAGGGTGAAAGTTACTTGCTTGCATTTTTCTTCGTTTACCTTTATACGCCAGTCGGATAACCATTTTTCCACGTCGACTAGGTAGATGGCTAGCTGGGATGATGCTTTGATTGGGCATCTGGAGCGGCTGAGAATAGCTGTGTCATCCGCAAATGTTGAAACTGTCAGGTTGCTGCTTGTAGGGATGTCTGCTGTGAATAGGACGTATAGTGTTGGGCCTAGTACGCTGCCTTGTGGGACACCGGCTTCAATACTGTGTTCGTCGGATATTGCAGTGTTGCACCTCACTACAAACTTCCTGTTGTAGAGGTACGACTCTAGCAGTTTGTGAGTGTTCTTTGGAAGTGTTGTTTTGATTTTGTACATCAGACCGTCCAGCCAAACTCTGTCGAATGCCTGCGATACGTCAAGAAATATCGCAGAGCAGTATTCCCGTTTTTCAAATGCGTTTCGTATTTCGGATGTTATACGGTTAACTTGCTCAATAGTTCCGTGTTTTTCACGAAAGCCAAATTGGTGTGCTGGTATTGTGTTGTGCGTGTTCAGGAATGGAGTAATAGTCAGAGACAGTAGGCATTTTTCGAAAAGTTTAGATAGGCAGGATAGAAGGCTTATGGGTCTGTACGACGATGGAACAGTGTGATCTTTTCCCGGCTTTGGTATCATTATTATTATTGACTTTTTCCATCTTCCTGGAAAGTAGCCAAGTTTGTTGATGGCATTGAAGAGCTGGGTGATGCTGCGTACGGCACAGTAAGGCATCTCAATAATCATCTTAGGGGTAATTAGGTCGCACCCTGCAGATTTTTTTGGGTTCAAATGTTTTTTGATGATTTTTGAGATGTCGTTTGAGCGAAACACAATTGGAGCGTGGTGAAGCTGGGAGTCGTCTGTTACCGGCGGAATTTCGAACGTGTTTGTTGCAGAATTCGGTTGGAAGACTTTATGTAGATGAGTGGCAAATGTGCTGGCTCTATTTTTGTCGCTACGGGCCCAGCCACCTGTGTGGTTTCTAATAGGGACCACTGGTACTGTAGGTGAGCCAAGAATTGGATGAGCTTTCCACAGTGAGTTTTTTGTACTTGATGTTGATAATTTTTCAATATAAGTACGTTGGGCAAGCTCTTCTTCTTGCTTTAAAGCTTTTGTAAGTTTGCGTATGGCGTCTTTTAACTTTTGTTTTGCCGACGGTGATCTGGAGGACTGCCATTCTCGCCGGAGGCGCCGTTTTTCGAGAACGAGTTGTTCGATTTGCAGGTTGGTTTTTTTGTGATTTGAGATTTTACTTACAGTTTGCGGCGTTGAGCAGCGAGCTGCAGCAACGATGATTGACTCCAGTGAGTTAACAAAACTATCAATGTCAGCTTCAGCTTCGAGTGGTGGGTTAAGCTCAATGTGAGAGCTTATGTATTTTTTGTAGATGAGCCAGTTGGTTTTTTCTGAAGTCAACTTGTAGGAGTGGTTTGCTGGTTCTGGGTGTCGGAGCAGATTTATTAGGAGGGGCGAGTGGTCAGATGATAAGTCTGAGAGGCACTCGGCGATTATCAGATTACGGGGAATGTTTTTGGTGACTGCGAAATCAATTAGATCAGGTAGTTTTTTGGGGTCAGTTGGCCAGTATGTAGGTGTGCCAGGAGAAACGTGGTCGAGCTTGTTGTTTGCTTTTATAATGGCGTTGTAGAGCTGTTTTCCTTTTGGATTCACGAGTCGAGACCCCCAGTGTGTGTGCTTGGCATTATAATCCCCGGCTGCTATAAAATGTGCTCCAAGTGAGTTGAAGAAATCCATAAATTGGTCTTCAGATAAAGTGAAACGAGGTGGGCAGTACACAGCGGCTAAGGTAAGCTGGTTACCATTATCCAAATGAATTTTTAAGGATGTTGCTTGTAGATAGTTTTTGGCAGTCTCAAGATGACAGTGGTGCTTGAGACGGCTTCTTATCAAAATCCCGGTCCCGCCGTGGGCCTTACCATCAGGGTGATTGGTTCCGTAGAAAATATATCCTCTTATGTTGAAGTTATATTTGTTTGTGAGGTGTGTTTCCGAAAGTAGCATTACGTCGATGTGCTTTTCGAGGAGGAATTGAGCTAGCTCAAGTTTGTGCTGTGAAACGCCGTTGGCGTTCCACGTAGAGATTCTTAGCGAGGCCATGGAGATGATTATTTTGATAGTTGTGATACAAGCAATTGTATCAACGTGTTTTGATTACGCATTTGCTCTTGCATGGTTGTCCGCATAAACGCCATAAACTCCTCCATGCTCTGCTGCAAGGTATGTATCATTGCTTCGAAATTGTTTTGTTGTTGTTCCATTAGCTTTTTGTCTTGTACCGAATTGAAGTCCACATATTTGGCTTGTGAACATGGCGCATTGGAGGCTGGGGGCTCTAGACCTGATCTTAGAGCGCTTGCATATGACGCGTTTTTGGTTGCGAATCCTGTACCAAGTGAGGATCTGGCTGCGGTAGAGAAGAAAACTTCTGGGTTGTGTTTGGGGGGTATTTTTGTGATCGGTGCGTTTTGTGAGCGTACAGTGGCTACGCGCTGGTTAATGCGGCTTTTGAGATCTTTGTATACTGGGCAGCCTCTGTAGTTGGCTGTGTGATTGCCTCCACAGTTTGCACACCTTTTTCCGTTTGAGTCTTCTTTGGGTGCACTGCAGCTGGCTTTGTCATTGAGCTCGCCACAGACTACGCACACTGGGCGCAGCTTACAGTAAGACTTTGTGTGGCCGAATTCTTGGCAGTTCATACATTGCACCAGATTGTTACGTTTGTGAGGTTCTTCCACGGTGATTCTACGGTGTAGTAAAAATTGGAGTTTGTATATTGGATGCACATCGTTTCTTTTCGGCATCTTTGCTTCTGGTGTAAGTTCCACCTTGAAGAGTGGTTGCGGCTGTCTATTTTTGTTTAAGATGTTGAAGACTGATTTGGCGGTAAATCCTTTATCCTGTAGCGCCAGCTTTATTTCGTCTGGTGTTACATCAGGTTCTATTCCCTTTAATACGACTTGCAGACCCTTGCTGCTTTTTAGCTGGTATGTGTAGTAGCTTTTTCCCCCTTCGTCTAAGTACTTGGTTAAGGCTCTAAAGTGTTGTTCAGACTTGGTTTGAACTTTAGTTTCGTGGATGTTGCCCCTAACTAAGGGAATTATGTGGAAATTAGCGTCACCTATGAGCTTTATTATATCGTTTACAAATGTACTGGAGCTTTTCTCACGTACAAAAATTGGTGGTGGCTTTGGCTTATTTTTGTCGCTTCCATCGGCTTCAACGGGCAGGTCTACAATAGTGTCTGCCAAAATGTCAAACCTGTTGGCATTGTTCGGCATTGTTGTGTTGGCGTTGGCGCGTGTGATTTTTGGTTTGTTTACATTTTTTTGGGGGCTTAGCTTTCGTTTTATTAGGATGTAGCGATCCATTCCAGTCTGTATGGCCGGTTGATTGTTTATGTTTCCGTTTTGTTTTGGTTTAGCTTTCGCTGACACAGTGAGAGCGTGAGCGGGTGCAGCCGACGAGGAGGTAGAGCGGGATTTCGGTATTGCTCCAGCTGTTGTTGTTGGGGGTAGCGGGGCTTGTGTTGGAGCTAAAAGGGCGGGAGAGCAAGAGCGCGCCCTTTCTTGGTTTGTTGGTATAAGAAGGTTACTTGGGCTATGGGTTGTTGACCGCTCTATGTCTGCGTTTGGAGTTGTCGGGGAGACGTATGAAAAGTACGCGTTGTTGCGTTGAACTGAGAGCCGGCGTTCGTCTTGCTCACTCTGGCGCTGAGCGCGAGTGTCGTTTTGACTCATATTTTTATTAATTTAGGATAAATAATCACTGTATATATTTAAGCGATCTTGCATCGCATGGAGCGTCTCTTTCGCTTTCGGGTTATGTTTATTTATTTTAGTTTTTGTTATTAGTCGTTCACTTCACTCAAAACAACCGATTATGTGCGGAGCTCGATAAAAACACGACTTCACACGTCGACGAATTGCAGCGAATTGTGAAATTGTGAAATAAAAAAAATAACAAAAAAAAAATCTTTCTTGATGTTTAAAGAATTTTTTCCTAAGTGGTATTTTTGCAAGTTCACAAAGGTGGTTGAACTAATAGAAATTTTATTGTGCAATTTATTCTTCCTGACACGATGCATCCAAAATCGTTTTAAGCACGATAAGTGATCCGATTTAAACTACTACGGGCACTACAATTTGTGAATATAGATCAGCCTCTATTATTAAATCAATACGTGGTCTATTGAAATCGGGGTCGGCTAACGAAAATTCTTTCCAATCCTACTTACTTATATTTACCTTCTGTTCAACATTGAACATTTGTATATATTAATATATAGATATAAGAAGATCGGTCTTATGACTACAAATAAAAAAATGCAGTTTATGACTGATCCCTTAAAGGTACATATAAAGATGACACCGCCATAAAAGTATTAGGGTCATAAAACACTTAGGCCACCAGCGCACATACCAACGCATTGGTTCGGTGGTAGAATAAATATGTAGAGTTCATAAGAAGAAAATAAGTACATAACTATAAGATTTTTGTAAATTTTTTTTGGAATACCGAAATCATTGAAGTAATACCATTTTTAGGACTCTTAAATATTAAATATGTTCCATCCAGATACATTGATGTTTTCCCCCTTGTGAGCATAGACTCAGGTTGAACTAGCACCTTATAAGTGACTGCAGATCAAATCGAAGTCCTCTGTTGTTCCAATTGGTAAGGTAATAATGAGAATTAAATAAATGCTATTGAGCATAAAAAAAATAACAACAAACATTTTGTGAGAAATTAAAATAATTTCGAAAACATTTTTGGCGTGTCTGGAAAAATAACAAAGTAATCATAATTTAAAAACACCTAAGACACTAACTAAACCTAAATAAAAAACACGGCATCGGCGCGCAAAGAGGCATCGTCTACAAATACAACAGGCGGCGGGAACATCTACAAAAATAGGAAGCGGCCATAGCAGAAAGATTGGCGGAAACATCTGCAAAGAGAATCGGCTACAGCAGCAACTTTAACCTAGCAGCAGAATTCACGGATGCATCAGCGGCAAGTCCATTTAGTGTTCCTTTAAAAGTATTTTATTAGTTTTCTTTATAAGTACATACACTGTTAATTAAAAAAACATAATAAAGCAAAATCAGAATATATATATAATAGACAGAAAATGACACAAAGGGATACATGAAAATAAAAAAAATGTGTAAAGAAAAGGCAATCCCGATTGAAGATCAGAATAGAATAACTACGCTAGTTAACGGGATTATATTGAAAGATAGTAAATAAGAAAATTATAAAAAGGTACTATCTTCATTGGAATCCCAAGGTTGTAAAATCACAACAAATTAGTAAAGCTAGGACCGATAGAGCATACAAATTTTTTAAAATCATTTCAATAGCATGCTTAAGAAATTTAAAGTATTTTAGATAAATAATAGGTGTTTAGAAATATTGCCAAAAGAGAGCTAGATGCCATGCTTAAGTGTTACAACGATTAACTAGTGGAATACTTAAGCCAATCGTATAAAGAAATCCAGGAAAGGAAAGTTGAAACCTTTCTATAAATTTCTGGTTTGAGGGCAGAAAAAAAACCGGTTTTTACAGATTTTTTTTTTGGGCGTACGGTGAAAGTAAATTTATTTCTGATTATTGTACATTGAAGAGTAGTAATTGAACTATATATTGTTATATATTATATAAAATATTGGTTGAAAAATATTGAAATTTGACTGAATGGCAGCAATTCTTCGCAGGCGCCATTTTGCGGTGCACGTTATACCTCAGCACTGGATCATATGAAATGAAATAACCAAAGTTTTTCCATCAAATTTTATGTCCCTCTAGGTATCCCTGTCGAGTTTTTCCATTTTTTTTTTATTTTTGAACTTTTTACAAGACTTGAAAGTGAAAATACCGTGAAAGTTAAATTTTTGGCCAAAATTCATGACTATTGTTGTTAATAATAAAAAAATTAAAATCAAAAACGAAAAAATCTCGACAGGGTTACCTCATAAATTATGTAAGGAAATATTTAAAAAAATTTGAGAACGATCGGTTGAATAGATTTTGAGATACAGAGTGCACCGACTCAAAAAACATCGATTTGATAAAAACGCGTTTAAAGTTTTTCGTAGCGAAGAGACCCTGATAAAACAGCTCAGGTAGTCGTCGAGACCCGCCTACTTCCAAAGCTATATCTTTGTGAGTTTTGCTCCGATTGACTTCCTATTTACAGACAACATTCTTGTGTTACTATACTTTCATAATATGCAATAAAAAAAAAATCACTTTTTTTGAACCCTCAAAACCCTACCCCCCTTAATGGATCTTTGAATCTAAGCTACCTTAAAAGTGCTTTGAAAGGGGAAGCTAGAAATGTTGTTTTTCATTTATTGCTCGGCTCCGGCAATAGTTATGAGGCAGCTTGGGAACTGCGAACGAGAAGATACGAGAATAATTAAAAAATATTCTCGGATCAATTAAATCGCCTTATGGAGCTTCCAAAAGTCATTATAGGCTCATATATGCATTTAAAAAATTTCTTTGATTCTATTAATGAGTCTATTTGTATGATGCGAAGAGTCAGATTGCATTTCTGCACATCATTATCAAAAAAATTAGTTAAGAGGCTCTACAACAATATGGAGAAATGTTAATGGAGCAATGCAAATGAAATCTAGAAATTAAGAGAAAAGAAACATTTTTAGACCAACGGCTTAGTTTGTTGACTTCAGTACAGGAAGAAATCGCTATAAAAAAGGTGGTTAGAAAAAAATTAAATCGATGTAAATTGCCAGATGTGTATATAACTTTTCTGTATTTATTGGACCTTCTCAGGAATTCTGAGACTAACAATAAGTTTTAAAATCTTAATTATATAGAGCTTGGATCGGAAAGTCGTTGCGGCGAGATCGGGGTCGGTCGCAACTCCGAGTTAAAGTTCTCGCAAGGTCGTTGATAATTTTCTTATGTTTTTTTGTTTTTGTTGATTTTTTCTTCTCTGACGGATCTGATCTCTATGTATATTTTGGTTTCGGATATACCAGGGCGCTTCAGTGATTGTTTTCAGTATCTTTGATTGAGCCCTTTGCATGATATCAGTGTAACTACTCCTACAGTTGGTAGTTGTAGAGTATGTCCCTGTAGTCCATACAGAGGGATGACCGAGAGTTGATACGCCAATGGAGACTACTTGCCTTAAGCTTAAGGTGTGTTCTTTTGGCTTCGATCTGACTGTGCCAGGTGAGACGTCGGTCGCGGTGCACTCCAAGATACGTCATATTATTTGCTTTCGGGAGTACGGTGTTGTTTAAATTGATTGAAAATTGAGTGTAAATGTTACATGCTTACATTTTTGTTCGTTTATTTTGATTCGCCACCCAGATAGTCACTTCTCCACGACCATTAGGTGAGAAGAGAATTGAGTTGTTGCTTGTACAGAGCATTTGGATCGACTTAAAATCGCTGTGTTGTCCGCAAACGTGTGAGTATGTCTGCTGTATCAAGGACGTACAGCGTTGGTCCCAGTACGAACTTCACCGTTTATAGCGAGGTCGTCGGACATGTCAGAATTGCATCTCAAAGCAAAGGTTCTGTTGTAGCGATACGACTTCAGGAGTTTGTGGGTGTTTTGAGGAAGCATTGTCTTAATTTTGAACATTAATCCATGTAGCCACAACTTGTCGAAAGTCTGAGAGACATCCAGAAATATTGCAGTGCAATATTCCCGTTTTTCGAAAGCAGATCGTATTTCTGATGTTATTCGATTGACTTGTTCAATGGTTCCATGTTTCTTTCGAAAACCGAACTGATGCGCTGCAATAAGATTGCGAGTCCTGAAGTAGGGGGTTATTCGGGTTATCAGACATTTTTCAAATAGTTTTGAGAGACAAGACAATAGGCTTATAGGCTTGTACGATGAGGAAACTGAGTGGTCCTTGCCTGCCTTTGGTATCATTACTATGACCGATTTTTTCCATCTCTCTGGATAGTACCCGAGTTTTGTGACAGCGTTAAAGTGCACGGAAATAGTGCATACAGCACAGTATGGAAGCTCGATAATCATCTTTGCAGTTATTAGATCACATCCTGGGGACTTTTTTGGATTTAGTTTGTCCTTGATGATTTTAGATATTTCAGTCGCATGAAATTCGATTGGCTTATGTGGTGCTTGGTTGTCTCTTGTTACCGTGGGTAATACAAACGAGCTGTAGCAGGTTTCGGGTTGAACACACGTTGAAGATTCGTTGCAAATGTGGTAGCTCTATCTTTATCTCTGCGGGCCCAACCACCAGTGATATTCGTTAATGGTGATATCGTTTCTGCCGGTGTGGTTTAACTTGGATGGAAACTTTCCATAGTGAATTTTTGCTGCCTGAAATTGAAAGTTGCTCTATATAGCGAAGTTGGGCGGTTTTAGCTTCCTTCTTCAGCGCATTATAGATATTTCGTGAGGCAATATTTAATCTTTGCTTTGCGATTGGCGATCTATGAGCTTGCCACTCCCGTTGCATACGTCGTTTTTCAAGAACGAGCCGAGCGATGTCTGCGTTTGTCATCCTGAGTCTGCTAGGTGCGCTCTCAATTTGAGGTGCTGAGATTCTGGCGGCTGTAACTAAGACACTCTCCAGGGTATTTGCTGCTGATTCTATCTCGGCATCAAAGTTTAGGCTTGTGTTCAGCTCAATGTGGGAACTTATGTATTTTCTGTATTTGACCCAGTTTGTTCTCTTTGATGTTAATCTGTTAGCCTGCATTGTAATCTCAGGACGTTGGATGAGGTTGAGATTAAAGAGGCGAGTGGTCAGATGATAGATCCGGTAGAGATTCGGCACTGATGAGGTTTCGAGGAATATTTTTAGGTAGTGCGAAGTCCATCAAGTCAGGAATTTGGTTCGGTTTGGTAGGCCAGTATGATCGTCTGGCTAAAGAGATGTTTTCAAGTTTCTGTTTCATTTATGATGGCGTTATACAACTGTTTCCCTTTAGGGGTGACGAGGCGTGACCCCCAATGGGTGTGATTGGCGTTGTAGTCCCCTGCAACAATGAAGTGGTCCGCTATGGTGTTGAAGAAGTACAGAAATTGTTGTTCGGAAACATTGAAACGAGGGGGACAATATACCGCTGCAAGGGTAAGATTGCCGCTTCCTAGTTGTATGTTTATGGATGTGACCTGCAAGTACTTTTTTCAAAACTCGCTATTGTAGTGGTGTTTGATGCGGTTTCTAACCAGGATATCGGTTCCGACATAATTTGCTCCGTAGAACAAAAAGCCACATATTTGTAAGTTATATTTAGAAGTGATATGTGCTTCTAACAGTAGCAGGGCGTCAATACGATTGTCATGCAGAAATTGAGTTATCTCAAGTTTGTGCCGTTAAACGCCACTGGCGTTCCACAATGATATTCCTAGAGCAGCCATTGATTATTTGGAGTTTTGGGATACAAGCATCTCCATGAGGATATTTTGGTTCCGCATAAGGTCTTGGTAGTCCTCATGAAGGACATGAATTCGATCATCTGCTGCGGCAGAGTATGCATCAAAGTTTCAAAGCTACTTTGTTGTTGCGTCGATGATGGGGGATTGGGTGTCGTACCAGTTTGAGCAGCATGCAGAGTTGTGGTCGTAGAGCTTGGTTCTGTTAGTCCCGATTTTAGGACGTTTGAGAAGGTCACATTTTGGTGGAAGGTGGTCGCAGGACCAAATGAGAACCAAGACTTCTGTGGATGTTTTTGATTATATAGGGGTATTCTGGGCGTTATGGAGGCGTGCAGACGTTACTCAGTGATTAATTCGGCTTCCGCACTTTTTGGAGCTGTGATCACTATTGTTGGTCAATCAGCCGAGTCATTAAGCTCTCCACAACTCCACAAACTGAACGCAAAGTGCAGTATGCTCTTGTATGGCCATATTTTTGGCAATTAGTGGATTGCACGGACCTTTTGCCTTTGTGTGGTTCTTCTACAGTAATTCTACGATGCAGAAGAAACTGTAGCTTGATCTCTGAGGGTGATACGTCAGGCTTAAGAACCACTTGGAGACCCTTACTACTTTTAAGTTGGTACGTGTAGTAGTTTTTGTTATTTTTTCGTAAGTAGTGCGTAAGAGTCTTAAAGTTCCCTTCAGTTTTTAGCGGACCTTCGTTTCGTGGATGCTGCCCTTTTTTTGGGGTATTATGTGGAAATTGTCTTTTTCAACAAGTCCAATTATATTGTTAACCATTGGAGCTTTGCTCTGGGATGTATATAGGTGGGGGCTTTCGCTTCTTTTTGTCCCCTTCGTCAGTGCTGCGCGGTAGATCCATATCAATATCTGTTAGTATTCCAAATGTGTTGGACTCCTGGGTCTCAGTTCGCTGACTTAGAGTGTGCCGATTGATTTTTATTTTATTTCCTGCCGCAGAATTTTTTTTTTGCGATCCAACCCAGTTTGCATTTTTTTGGCATTTTTGCTGATTCAGCAGAAACGAGCATTGCAGTAGCCACCGTGCGTTTGGTTGATACTGTTGCAGTATTTGTTGTTGTTGCGAGTGCAGTTGTTAATGAGGTCGAAGTTTCGGTTGCCGTGGGAGGTCACATCGGTGAGCAAGAACGATTTCTCTCGTTCGTTGTTGGCTTAAGTTCATGTGGCGGGTTGGGGGTGATTGACCGTGGCCGTTCGACGTTTGCATTTATTTCGTGAACTTCCGCGGGTTGCGAAGACACATAAAAGAAATACGCTTAGTTTCATATCGATGCGAGACGACGGTTGTCATGCTCTTGTTGACGTTGAGCGCGAATGTCGTTTTGACTCCTTGTGACAGTTCGGGGCTTGGTTTTTGTTTGTTAATTTTCTTTAAAATATAATGGTTGTTTAAACACACGGGAGTTTGCACAACATTTTGTTGAGCGATTATACATCGCAATGAGCGTCTTTTTGCTAAATTTTGGTGGTAAATTGTTGGTAGTTATTCACTTTTCACTTGGAGTATTTTGTAAATTTTCGGAGCACAGAAAATAAACACGTCCGCACCTTTCGAGTATCGATGCGCGAAAGTGGACTCAGTTTAGCCAGGGTTAAAAGAAAATGTATTAAAACAAAAACATACTTGTGTAACCAAGTACATATTAAAGTTAACTTTCGACATAGTCCCCATCCCTCTGGATTAAAGTGGTGAGCCATGGCATCAATTTCTGTATGCCTGCCTCGAAGAACTCTCGCGCCAGCTGTGCGCCCACTTCTCCATGTATCCGTTTACCTCGTCGTTCGTTGAAAACGTGTTCCTATGCATATGGATGCACCATAAGGGAAGTGAAGAGACAGAAATCTGAAGGGGCCTGGTTAAGGGGTGGATCAAAACGACCCACCATAAAGGGTCCAGGAGTTGCTTTGTGGGCAAACTCCCCGCGTCAGCATGTCCCTTTTATTCTGAATCGCCCTTTTTAATTTTTTTAGCGTCTCACAATATCATGCCATATTTTGTTGTGGGTCTCTCCGTGAGGCAAATATTCAATCAAAATTATGCCTTTATCGTTCCAAAACACGAATGACATGATTTTTATACCCTTGCAGAGGGTAATTTTGTCCAGAAATGTGTAACGCATTAAAGGAAGCATCTCCGACCCCACAAAGTATATATATTCTTGATCAGCATCAACAGCCGAGTCGATATAGCCATGTCCGTCTGTCCGTCTGTTTCTATGCAAAAAAATAGACGTAGTTTTAAAGCTAGCGTTTAGAAATTTTTACGAGATCATTTTTTTTATTGCACGCAGATCAAGTTTAAAAATCGGTCGGATCGGACCACTATATCATATAGCTGCCATACAAACGATCAATCAGATTTCAAGTCTTTGTATGGAAAACATTTTTGTTCTCCAAGCTATCGCAACTGAATTCAACATTTATTCATTTGACATAGCCATACACGATTTGTGAAAGTTTGGTCCGGATCTGACTACTATATCATATACCATATCACCTACCATATCATATAGCTGCCATACAAACGACCGATATGAAAATAAGTCTTTGTATGGAAAACTTTTTTGTTTTCCAAGCTATTGCAACCGAATTCAACATTTATTCATTTGACATAACCATACCAATAATTTTGAAAAGACTTCTGATTTTTACATAAGTACTTATTGCAATTTTGTAAAGATCTGCAAGGGTATACCATCTTCGGCAAGCCGAAGATAACTTTTCTCACTTGTTTTGGTTGATTTTAAATTTCTTGCCGGAGGGCGACAAGGTGCGACGCCATAATTGAGACTACGTGTAGTTGTAGCATTCCTAAAACTCTGCATTTAATTCAACTTGTGCTGTCAGTTGTTTTCGGACGTAACTCGCAGAAACCTACTACCTCCGAGAGTTTCTGTGTTTGTGTTGTGTCAAGTATCTAATGCCAATCTGGGATCGTCACGGACCGCAATCTCAATTTTTTCACAAGTTCATCAGTCACAATTGAAGGGTTCCACTCTTTTGATCTTTTTGCAAGGAAGTGCGGCCATTATTAAACTCGTGACACCACTTCTCAACGAGGTAGCTAATGCCTGTGCGAATTACACACTTAGCAGGAGATACGATCGACATTTTTTGCGAGAAATGCTACTGCGTCAAGAGTTTTAGGCACAATAACCTCGGATTGGTCTCGTTTTAATGGAGAGAGTTCAGGCCACGCGGCAGTATTGCTAACATGTCGAAAAAGTCTTTCCTACAGCTTTGAGAATAATAATTTCGGTTACAGATTTTGTTTGGTACATGTGGCTGGCCTTTAGTGTAGAAGTTAATTTTTGGATCAAGATGCAACATGAATTGAAGCCATTTTCCTACGACCCCGAATAGAGCCACAGTACTAGCGACAGCTCCGACTAGTCACAACAAGGCGAAATGGCGCTTGTATTGTGAGCCACTCGGCATAAGCGACCAGAAAATGAACTGGAAACAGGAGGCTATGAAATCGCTCAACTTTAACCTACTTCAAATATTTAAAGCCAGGCCATGTGCATGTTCGAATTGCCAGGAGTGTTCATCGTGGGTCCGAAATGACTATGACAAAGATGTCAAACTGTGCACCTTGCTTGACTCAATTATATTTAAACGACAATTCATTCCACTCCGGCTTAGGTTTTGGACCCGTCTATCTGGAGGAGGCCGTCTACATCCTACAAATTGGCTTATGTTTTGATAGACGATCATGATTTTAAATTCTGTTCCATGTAGTTCAAGACAGGCGAAAGATTTTGAGCCAGAGATCGATGTAACAATTACATCTACACGGGATCGCCTTTAGTTCCCTCTGCGAATTTTTTTTTACGTGCGGAAAGAATGAACTCCAAACGCAAGAGTACGCAATATTCAAGGATAGGACGAACTAGGATGATATATAAAGTCTTATGATATGACCTTTGACTTGGTATTTTAAATACAACACGCTCAGTTTGATTTGGAAGGTAAGAAGCAATACACTTTAGCATATTCGGCAGTAAACCAATGAGCGAAATTTTCCGAACAAGAGATGATGATTAACTGAATCACATGTTTTGCTAAAGTCGGTATAAGTTACGTTTGTTTACAAGCGTTTCTGAAACCCTCGGTGGATAATAAAACAAAATTCTAGTATACTTGTTATTGTCGAGCGATAGTAAACCAAAACTTCTTATGAGGGGGAGATTATGCTCTTGCATGTATGCTGTGGCAGCGATGTAATGAGTTTCTCAAGCAGTGATTTGCTTGCGAATCGCCTATAGCTTAGCAAATCCGCTGTCATTGGCGGCCTTAGAACCTTTTTTATAAATTGGTATAAAATAGGATTTATTCTCTAACTTAGGCAAGGATGCTAGATCAAAGGATAGGTTAAATAGTATAATGAGAGATAAGCTTGAATATCAGAGTAGTGTCTGAGGATGCAACTTGGGACACTATTAAAGTTAAAGGATAGAAAGGGCTTAGATCCTTTCAGAAATTGAGTTTACATTTGAGATATAATTTTTATATAGTTGATTTTTAAGGAAAAGAAATGGTTACAAAAATATACATAATTTGAAAGATGTAACAAGGAACCAGACCTTAGAGATTTTTTGTTAGCCCTAGATTTCCTATTTTTAAGTCGAGAAAGTTGCTTTTTAAGCCAGGGCGGCTCTGACGTTAATGTTTCAGGGACAAATTTGTTCAAAGCGTTATGCATCAAATAATAAAAAGGATCATGAGCATGATTAGCAAAAAACTGCATGAAATTTTGCTTGAAATTTTATTTTGCATTAAAATATTCTAGTAAATAGTGCTGATTTTTTAGGACACAAAAGTCAGTTCATTTAAAACGCTTCTGTCAAGACTGTGCCCTGTTATTCGATTTTCAGCGAGTTATTCATGATTCAGTAAGTGACGAAGATCACTTTGAATCCATGAAATGAGTGTCAAATGGAAATCACCCATTACAAGGATAAGATTAGAATCATTCAACAGAGCCAAAACTGATTAAATGGCAGTAAGGTAGTACATATATATGGTTGCATGAAACAGCGGCAGACTGTAGGAACAGGTAGTATGATTTAAACGACTCAAAATGAATTTCAACAACTATGAATTCGATTCCGAAAGAATTCGTGATAGGTATACGCTCAGCGGGGTACTCAGCAACATCCTAATGATGGGCGATCTTCACGAAAGACAGTGTACTTCGATACAAAAATTGCAGTATTAATGCGAAGGAATTTAGACAGGTTTTAATTAGCGCAATTTCTTAAAATTATAAGAAACACTATTCGTGAATAATTGTTTGTGGTTGGAATTTATTGTTAAAATATGTTTTAATTTACGATATGCTACGTCTATGTTTAAAATTAAATTTGAACACAAATAGAAGAACCGAAGTTAAAATAATTTGAGAGGCATAAACCGGGATACAAAGATGGACTTCCAGGAAGCCACAGCTGTAAGCGTAAGTCCTGAAAATTGCACTTCCGACGGCACACCCGCAAGTGGCTTTATTTTGCGGTTTTTAGAAGTACCGGACTGGCTGGCTGTTCGCCAGGTGTAATATCCATCGCATTGTTCAATGGCAAATTTGAATGAATTATTTAATAAGATGAATTGTTTTCGAACCTCTCGAAACCCCATTAACCATTGCCAATAGATTACCAATACGGCCACAACCAAGACAACATTTCATATGCGAGCAATTGTCACATAAACAGCAAGTGAGGTATGAGTCGCTAATAATAGCACCTCCAAATTCGAAATTCTTCTAAGTCCAGATAAAAGACATTGTGAGTTAAACAAATGAACTCAACGCAGATGGTCCAAGGGTGAAAAACATAATTTAAAGTGAAGGGATCCAAAATCAATATCGTGCGAGCGGTTGCGGCGTAGTAGCAGCGATCTATAGGGAGACGCAAAAAACTCCAAAAAAAGGAGAAAGAAAAAAGAAAAATAAACGATTGAGGCTGTTAAAACAAACTTCCGGAAATTTTTTCAATGTTTGAACAACTACACCGGAACGGCCAATTAATTTGATCAGTTTGGCTATGAATTAAAATATTTTAATCACACGAAAAACGTTCCAAGGAGTGGTGATAAACACGACTGTCTTATACAGCGGGACGAAATTCCTAATCCTTAGCCGCAAAATAAAGAAGACAAAGATAAATACAGATAACTGTATTGCAAGGGTGAATTAATCCATTTAGTGGTATTTCTTCCAAAATCATTAACCCGCAGCTTTCAAATTAAAATGCAGAAAAGAAATAAAGGTTGGCTTTAAGCACAAATAGAAGATAGAACATAGAAGGGCATTAAAAAAAATGTTATATGAGGCATACATCAAAAGGAGTAACATGCGGTATTGCAGGCACAAACATGGTGGAACCCTTTAAATACTAGAGTTAAGAAAAATTAAAACATTAAGGAAAACATTAAGCTTTCCGGCTGTTTCAGATATGTATTTAAAAGTTTATACATTTTTAAAGACAAACAGCATAATGCCTAAAGAAGATCATTTATATATTTGGCAATAAAGAGTATTTTATTATTAGACACGATCTTAATAAATAATTAATACACTATGAAATTTGTGGTTAATTGTGAAGGGATCGGCATTGATAGTATAAAACTGGCTCGCTCATGCAATTGACGTGGAAGAATAATGGGAAAAAATATTTAAAAAATCATAGAGAATATTATAGGCACTCAAAACTTTCAACGAAACCCGGCACCTGAAGTTTTACATTAAATGCAAACTAAGCGTATGAACCAGCAAAAACGGAAGAAGGGTAATTCAATTCGGACCATGGACCACCTTGGACCAGAAATAATATTTAAAAATAATTTCTGTTACCTGTGTTAGACAAACGGTCCTGTCCCACAGGATCAATTTTCGTATCGGCCACGCTAAGGGCGAAATAAATATAAAGGGCAGAAAAAAATAACTTTTTTTAATGGTTTCTTTAAGTAAAACAAGAAAGGAATGCTAACTTTGGACGTAGACGAAGCTTATATACCCTTGAAGTTAAATTACTTCGCGCCAATTACGCATTACTTGCAGGTTATATTCGTTATTGGCCGTAAGACCCTGTGGCAAGAACTTAACACATACATCCACACAAATAACAAGAATAGCATGACCAATTTCTATAATTGACACCCACAAACACATAGAAAAAACCTCTTGGGTTCGACTTAAGACGGGATGACATGTATCCACTGAGATTAAAACGAGCAAGGTTCTGGTGATTTTATCAGGAACAGATAAAAAACACAAGTCAATAGGCCGACCCAAAGCATTTCTAACGTGTTTAATTTGACTTAGGGGCATGTCGAAAATATTCAGTGAAATCATGAAATGTTGCAAGGGATGAATAGTGAATTTTTAATATTTTACCAACTGAGTTCTGGCAGATTGAAATCAACCAAAGTCCCCAGTAGGTCACTATCGGACCTAGGTTTAAAAACCGGATAATTGGTAGATAAATGATGCCATTACGTCGGCGGTTTTATTTGAGCTAGAGAACATGGCGCCAGTGACATTATGGTGTCTTCAAAGGGATGTAGATAATTGAAAAAAATATTTTACCAAGTGGTCGGTCCCGAAAAATTTCGGGCCTGAATATCTCCGGTTTTTATAAACACAATATAGGATAAATACATTTTAGGGGGCTTTCTACGCAACCCTATAGTATTCTGATAGGTAAGTTATTGTTAAGTATTAAGCGTTTTTAATAATTGGAAAAACAAGAGTTCAAATAAATAAATATTTCAACAGCGACGGCTCGCTGAAATGTTTACAGAACTAAACTCTTGTGCCTAAGCCCATGGCTAAAACAGATAAGTCCCTAGTGGCCACTTACATATTGCCTTATAAGCAATGTCTAGACCGAAATAGTAGATAAAGTCAAACTAAAGAGCCAATAAAAGGTTGTCGCTGCCAAATATTTTAGGGATAGTTACAATATTTTTAAGCTGGTACAAGACCCAGCATCCGCACTCTTTTGGAAATCAAGATTTTAACTAAATTTCGGACGGGCATTCCTGATGATATGGCTGCAATTTAATTTATTTTCATTCCATGCTTCGAGATTGAAGGTGGACGTGTCGGTTGTTGAGATGGTTCTTTGAATGTGCAGGAACGATGGAGAAATACCGCCTGAATTAGCCAATGGGTGCTTGAGCAGCTCACGAATGTTGTAACTCATTCATCAGATGGGAGATCTGAAGAAAATAACCGTGGATATATAAATCAGGAGCACGATTAGAAACATTAGCTGAGGGATAGCCAATGCTTGAATAAGTGGGCGATGGAGGTTCGGGTTGATGGACTCCTCCTATCCTGATGATTCGCAATCGTGATGACAGCGTGATCACATTCCTTTTGCTCAGAAAAAAGAAACCGAAACTGGCCCTTGGCAAGATTGGCAGCTGCGGGCGACGGCACGGGAGATATTGGGGACCAACTACCACCCATTTGAAAGCCGCAAATTAAAGTCCTCAATTGAAACAAACTTGGACGCTGAACCAAGTATGATTCAGGCGAACGATTGGCAACAATAGCATTACAAAATCTTATGCAGATAGCAACAGAAGGGCGCGTAGTCAGCGGCTAGATGAACTGCGTGCTTGCCATAATTTTTCGCATGGACGACGTTGGCCAATTTCATGAACTTGCAGGCCAACGTTACAGATATTTCTAATATTTTGATATTTGGAACAAGACCCAACAGAGATGTTAAAATTTGTAGCAAAGGCGACTTTTGGTTGGATCAAAATAAATAAGTATTAATTTACCACCTAAAGCCCTTATTTGGAGTATTTATTAAAATAGTTTTTGTTAAATAATTTTTTTTCATTAACAAAACCCAGTACATAGATTGTTTTGAAGCAAAAATTATATCTTAAGTGTAAGTGTAATAATCTTAAGTGTTGCTATGAGAATAATTATTCTTAGTTCTAAAATATTCAGCTTTGCAGCTATGAAAAAACGAAAAACCAATAAGTGAAAAATAATTTACAATCAAGAGTAAACATTCAGTAGCGGAATTGCCGGGCAAAACACGGATCGATATTTTGCACTGAATCCACGTTGGAATTGCCGCTGTTTCCGGTTGGATTCGCCATGGAAGTCAAAATTACGGGGCGATAGGATATTTTCAGAAGCTTCAGTAAGAATTCGACCTGTTTTAAGTCATAATGCAGCTTCCTTTGCTTTCTTATGTTTAATATGACAACCTTATGCTTGGCAGACAGAAATCGAACCCGCGGTAAGGGTTTTCCGAACAAAACGTTTAACATTCTTCGAAAATTGGAAATTATTTCCGATTATCGACAAATGTATCGTCGAAATTCCGCAGCAGCAGAGCGGGTACTTTGTTTCGATTTTCGAGTTTGTCGGAACTTATGAATTTGTTTTTGTTTTTCGAACTACAGTTTTGTTGGCGCCCAGAAAGCGACGTGATATGAATTTAAGAACTAAAGGGTAGCTTTAAAACTGGGAGACTAGCTTTCGTCCTTCGATGCTTTGATAACTTTTGGATAAAATTGTAATGGCCTCCTAATTATGTACGCTAAACATTAGATTGAACATTCGATATTAAATATTTTTGTATAACTTTAAATAAGCATAACATAACACTGTATGGATTGCTGTCATCCATAAAATAAATAAAAACTTATTAGGGTTTATAAGTCCGTGACTATTTAAATGAAACACAGGTTTTTAGATAAAAAGTTATTTTATTTTTCAACGTAGTCTCCTTTGAGCTCTATACACTTAGCCCAACGTTTCTCCAATTTTTTTATCCCTTCCAAAAAATATGATTTGTCGAGGTCTTCAAAATAGGCATTTGTTTGTGGGATGACTTCGTCATTGGGGGCAAATCTCTTTCCGCCGACCCATTTCTTCAAGTTTGAAATAAAAAATAATCACACGGGGGTGAATCGGGTGAATAGGCCGAATGAGGGAGCAATTCGTAGCCCATTTCATGGACTTTTGCCATGGAAACTGCACATGTGTGCACCCGTACATTGTCCTGGTGGAAAAGAACTTTTTTCTTGGCCAAGTTCGGTCGCTTTTTTTTTTCAATGCCTCATCGAATCGACCCAATAAGTTGCTGTAATATTCACCATTGATTGTTTTTCCTTTTTGAAGGTAGTCAATGTGGATAATACCGCGTGCATCCCAAAAAACAGTCGCCATGACTTTATTGGCTGACAAACCCACCTTTGCCTTCTTTGGCGCCGATTCACCCCGAGAAACCCACTGTTTTGACTGCTGTTTGGTCTCCGGTGTGTTGTAGTGGATCCACGTTTCGTCCACGGTTACGAAACGGCGCAAAAACTCGTTCGTATTGCGATTGAACAACGCTAAACATTCCTGCGAAATTGTCACATGGTTGCATTTGTGGTCGATTGTGAGCAAACGCGGCACCCATCTTGCGGAAAGCTTTCTCATACCCAAATGATCATTCAAAATTGAAACCGCTGAGCCATGTGAAATGCCTACGGCTTCCACAATCTCTCTCACTTTTAATCGCCGATCGGTTAAAACCATATCGTGGATTTTTTCAATTGTTTCGGATGTGGAAACCTCAACTGAATTCAGTAAACCACTTTTTTACCATGGAAATGAATGGTGCAGAGTCTCCATAATATTTATCAAGCTTGGCCTTGGTTTGCGTAATGGAATTTTTCCTCAAAAAATAATGCTTAATGAGCACACGAAATTCACTTTTTTCCATTTTCTTCTCAGTCAACGCGGTAGTCTGATATTAACGGCTGTCAAAAACAAACTAAATGTCGCAGCTTGTTCAATTTTTGACAAGAGTCAACTGACAGATGACTGTTGACGGGAGCAGTGTTACCATTTCAATTAAGAGGCGGGAAATTCAAAAAGTCACGGACTTATTGACCCGCCCTCATAGCTCCGAAAGCGACTAAACCCACGAAGCCATACGAGACACTGTAAAGGCTTAAACCAGAGAGGTGTGGTCATATGTGACCTGTAAAAGTTAAAACGTTCACACAACACATATTTTGTATTGAATTGAATAAGTATTTTTTCACATTTACTTTATAACGAAAATATTAAAAAAGAAAAATGAAAATTTAAAAATCTTAAAATTGCGTGTGTTGCCCGAAAAAAATAAACACGAGTTTGGAATCTTACATCAAATAGAAAAATAAACGGAACAAAAATTTTTGTTTTTTTTATGATAATAACACATGGGTGATAGTGACAGTGAATTTGAGGCTTCCTACCTAAAATTTAAAACACTTAGAGGTCACTCAGAAACAGAACGTTTGGAAATCCAACATACCGCCCCAACTTATTCTAGTCAAATATGGCATGTGTAACGAGCAATTAAAAGCCATAATAGAAGGCGCATCGAGTACACTCGCCGCACAATAAAACATTTTTAATAAAAAAAAATTAAGAAATTAGGGAAAGTTTAAGTAATGTAAATATCGGCACACACAAATTGAAGATATATAAAGATGCTGAAATAATACAAGGCATAACGTGTAACGAGACCTTGGTTATTATAAATTCGCTACTAGACTTCGGGGGTAGGAACGAGAAATACGAGGTATGACAATAAAGTAATAAAACTGATTATATTGCCGCGGTTATAGTAACCCTGTGCCCTTTAAACTCCCTTTACCTTCTCCCGGCATCCTTCCCCTCTCTCTAGCTCGTTTAGTTCGCCTGCTATGTCGTATTGTAAAAGTGCATGGTGATAGTGCTCTTAGTCGCGTCCAGGGGTTTCGATGGCATAAAGAGTTTAAGAAGGGGAGTGAAAGCGTGGAAGACGAGGCGAGCAAGCCGAAGGTGAAAACGGTGATTATTGGATTTTTTGATAGCCGTGGAATCGTCCACAAAGGATTTCCTCCACTGGGGAAAACAGTAAATCAAGTCTACTATCGCCATGTACTCGAAAGATTGCGAAAACGAGTCAACAGGGTGTGCCCAGACATCGCTCGTTACTGGATGCTTCATCACGACAACGCGCCGTGCCACACCGTGAGCGTGTCCAAGTATTTGGCCTCTAAAGAGCCGTGTTGTAACAACCGCCAAAATAAAATTAAATGTGCAGCCGATATGATCCTTTCATTCTTACTCTATTTTAAGGTCATAATTAACCGGTTAGATTTCACAGATGCGGAAAAATGACCAGTCTACCTTATAGAGTAAGAGATGTCAAGTCTTGGTCAAGGCAATATGACTTTTCTGCAGTACTCTGATGAAGTAGAGAAGATGCAGAGAATAAATAAAAAAAATAATGACACGACAACGCCGGAGCTGCTTCTTTGAACAAAAAAAACTGATCAGATGCACTACGTGTATTCATTTTGGGGACCAGAAAGTCTTTAAGCAACGTCCTTTTTCCCGCAAGACCCTCCGATCTTCCTGCGGCTTTAGCACAGGAAGTTGAAGCTAATCATGAGCGATATATGTTAGAAAATAATTTTGCGCGAAGCAACGAAGAAAAACTCCAAAAATTTCAATAAAGGCAGCAGTGTAGGAAAAGAAACATATTTCCAGACACTAGATTTAATCAGGTAGGCAAAAACTCCCATTTTAATAAAAGAATAGGACAGCCACCTAGACAAGACCCAGTCCAGCCCTTGGAGATCGATACCTTATCGCGTTTCAGACAACCTATACAGTATCAACAAAACGGTCCGTTTCATAGAAAAATTCAAAGAAATCAATGAAAAATCCAACCACGAAACACACACTTTGACCCTTACAAAAATCGGGAATATGCAGATAAAAGACCAAATAGTGTAAGGTATACAGGTCCGAACTATCAGATAATCAACCATATAGCTTCAGAAGATGCTCCACCAAATGGAATAATTGGACTTGACCTACTTAAGGAGTCCGACGTGGTACTTGACTTAAAAAACAGAAATAACTAATAACTAACAGCGGCTCTGAAGCGATCAAATTTTTAAAATGAACGAACCTTAATTTTACAAGGGTTGAAAATAAAAACATACGGAAAATAAGGAAAAATTGCAGTTAATTTTGAACAACCGAACGGGAGTATTTGCAGATCCAAAGGACCTTTGAGGCAATACATTAGAAACATTGGGACTATCCGTACAGAGAACGAAGACCCCATATATTAAAAATTACATCCATACGCGATGGGCGTATCCGATTTTAATTGGAAAAACCGACACTCCCGCTCAGACTATAACAACCCAAGGACAACAAGGAAATACGACGACAAGGAAATACAAAAAAGTTTCTAACAATAGAATAGGAAACTTAATTTAAAAACAACCAACGATAAATACCCTATTCGTAACATTATTTTCATTCTGGCAAATTTAGTCAAGGAAAAACGTAACTACGTTAAGTCTGGATTTCACCAGATACTGCTCGCTGAAAATGACGGGGAAAAAACGGCTTTCTCGGTGGGAAATGGAAATATGAACTTTGTAAACTTCCTTTTGGAACTCAATTTCATGCGAACTACCTTTGCTGGCATTCATACAGCACAAATTAGTGGAAACATTCCCGACAACCACATTCCGCTACACGGAGACAGTATGGTAGTTGACATCTTTGATAAAAACAACTACGGTCCAAGAACACAATAGGGCTCATAGTGCTGCACAAGACAACGTTAAACAAATTCTACAAGACTATTTTTACTCCACGCAGCCACAGCATACCATAGAACCATTCACTCAGTCACTCAGTATAGTGAATAGTAAAGGCAGAGTTGGGACCACAGTCTTAACTACAAAAAGTGTTCCAGATAATTATTAACACACAGACTCTAAACAAATAAATAAACTGATAAGTGCAGTGAATTCAAAAACAAAAAAATAAATACCGAACATCTATTGATGAATTTGTTCGCAAAAAATAAGATGACTATTTCCGAACTCGAAGCCTTAATATAGTCGTTAACACTAGCAAAGATTTGAATAATTAATCCCACAATTCTGGATTCTAATGATTTACAAGACATAATCATTGAGCATTCTACCAATATAATCTCGATTTGAAACTGTAGCACCCCCCTTAGAGGACTAGAGAACTAAGGGACTGCGATAATCAACCCCGCACAATGCATCAGCCGCACCAGCTACCATGAACCGTTAAAAACCATCGACGACACAGTTATTATTATAAATAACGAAACACCTACTATTGACGAATAACTTCTGTCAGGAATATCCCTCCTTACATTTTACAAGGAGGCCTTTGAGCGCTTCGTTAAAGATTTTGATTTTGATTGATTTGTTTTCGCTCTCGCCATAATTTTTGCTCGTCTCTTTATCCTTTGTACGGTGACATTTTATATTTTTAAAAATATTGACACAAACGCGGGCAATAATTTGAAGGCTTACTTAAAATTTTTTAATTAAATTTTTGACATTAACATTGATTCATACCCTAACCATATCTTAATTAAGTTTGTTTATTGTTATTATTTTTTTTACAGATTAATGTCATTTTTTTATTTACTATTTTCTTTATTGATTATACTTTTCTGTTGTACTTATTATATTTTATTGAAAATATTTTCTCTCAGTGTGCTGCGTAGAATAAAAAATATTTAGTTCTATGTACATGTATGTGTGTATATGTGCATGTCATTTAATTTAATCCTCGCACTCCATACATACATACATAAATTCATACATACATACGACGTATGCACGTACGACGTACATACATATTGCTTGTACTTTTTATTTTAATTTCTCGTCTTAAAGATTTGCTTACCTTGAAATAGATTATTAAGTGTATGCAAGGCACATAGTTGCATTATTTGCTTTTCGTGGTAAATTTTCGGAATGATCATAATTATATTGTTTTAATATTTAAAGTATAATCATAGACAATTTGACCAATAAAGCTAAATACATACATACATACATATATTGTAAGTAATTTGTATTTAATTAACATTCAATTCTGCAGTATTTTTTTATCCGAAAAAATCGGGGTTTTGAATTCGGGCGCAGGCAGCCACATCGCGTTACAATTTTCGATTTCTTGCCCGATACATGTCGCGTTCTGGCCTCATTGCACAATATCCATTAATTCACGAAATCAGACCTTTCAGGCTACCATAGAAAATAATTTTGAATTTGACTGTTTTCCAAAAACCAAACGAAGATAATCACGACATAAATATCGATTTATTGAATATCGATATGTTCATATTTTTGTATACCAACAACCCTAAAACTTGGTCACATGATATATTCACCTGACAAGAGTTAAAGAGGATTTGTTTTAAGCAACTGCGAGAAATTGGCTGCTGGCAATAAAAAAATTTGATTCGTTCTTAAGGCTACCAATAAAATAGTATCATTATGAAAATCTGTGGTCCAAAATTATCCCTCTGCGGCTTGATTATATCAGTATGGGGGATTGTTCAATTGGTGAGTAGTCAATACACAAGTCACAAGGTTTTTTTTTTGTCACTCTGAATTAATTTTGTAATTTTCTTATAGGTGCTGATGGGCTTATTTTTCTATATCAATAGTGTGGCTCTAATTGAGGATTTACCCCTTGAAGAGGAATATAAAACTTTGGAGCAATTTTATACAGCTGCAAATAGAGCCTACAACCAGGTATGTAGTAACATATGTACATATAAATCAAACAATTGAAGAAGTTATAGTAGAAAATGTTAAATTTGTATGCGTTTAAGATGTCTATATCACTTGTAATGATAATAATTATATGTTGCTGTTCAAAGGGGAAAGTGAATTTAGCCTTTTCTTTGGAAAAGTACTTATTTATTGATAAATATCTATTTTGTTCCCATCAAAGTAATCCCTCTAGAATATAATACTCAAAAGGCTTTCCTTACTTTGGTTTCTTAAATTTTGGGAATTGGAAAAAGTCACAGGACACGGGAAAATCTGGTGAATTCCCGTATTCATGATACGGTTCGTTTTTTGGGCAAATAATTATAATAAGAATTTTATGGGTGAGCTGGTGCATTATCGTGATGCAGAATTCATCATTTTGTTCCCATAATTTCGATTATTTGTGCGGTATTGCTTCACGGAAACGTTGCATATCTTCTTTGTAGAATTTATTATTAACTTAACGGCCTCTTGGCAGGAATTCCTGATGCACCACGCCATTGTCATCAAAGAAAACAGTTAGCATATCCTCCATCCTTTCCTTTGAACACCCACCGTATGTACACATCTACATTATAGTTTATGTGTGATTAACACTAGAAACTTCGAAGGCTGTTGGGTCTCCAATAACCATTTTATGACAAATGGTTATGAATGATAGCGACTCTGCATGAATTGGGTCACCTTAATGTCATAATTTGAATAAATGGATCTATTTTAAAACTTCAAATTTCTCTTCTTTTCAGAACGCCTATAACTGCTGGATTGCCGCTTGCATTTATGTGCTGACGTTGTTACTTTCGGCACAACAGTTCTATGTGAATAGTCGAGTAACTGCTAATTAAAAGTGTACCTACTCTTCAGTATGAAACCTCTAGTTGTGTATTATTGTATCCAGCACTAGCAATAGTGTTATTAAATGGTTTAATTAAATGTACTTGTTGATATATTTTCCGTTTTAAAATTGTTTAAATGGTTTTGTTATACGGAATAAAAAAAAAGATTTTTGTTTTTTCTGCTTTAAATCACATTTTTCTTTATTCTTATGCATTAAAAAAAGGAATGTGTATCGTTATGTGGCAATATGATTTAATATGTCCATAACATAACATAGAAAATGAATAATTTCATAGTGGGAGTGCTGATTTCATCAAATAATTCTGGGAATGTAACGAATTTTTCCAACTTAACACTTTGGGTAATGTGAGTCTGAAGATTACGTACAAGTAATCACAAGACTATTTTTCCGTTGATATTTATAACTTTATTATTCGGATTTTGCCACTTTTTATTAATTTAGTTTTAATTTAAAATTTGTTTGGATAGCTATAAGAATAATTAGTTTGAATAATTAGAACTCGTATTTATCATAATTACTCCCGTTTATTGCATTTCATATTAATCCGGAATCCGTTTGGCTTCTTTTCGAATCTGTTAAGATCTGACTAATCCTAACTTGAATATTCTCCAAGAGAGCTCGGCAGAAGACCCGACCTCGGTAACGACGAGCAAAATTGACGACAGCGCTATGGGCAAAATGTTGACCTTGTACTTTTGCATCCGCTGCTTAAATGGGCCGCTTTCGTTAGAGGTACTACCATGGGACCGATGACCTCGTGCCCGGTACATTCCCCAACCCATCACCAACTCTGATTTTATATATTTTATTTCTTCCGACTGCTGATTTGGAGAATGGGATCCAGTCTTGCAACACATTTGGGTTCCATGCTAACTCCTTCCTCCTTTAAGTGAAGGCCGCCCTCGGACCTTCCCTATGTAGACTTAAGAACGGCTGTCAACTTGTTTTGGCGGCTACGACCACAACGTCGATGGAACTGATGGGTGACGAACAGGCACACTGAGACAATTACCAAAGTAATAACTATGCTTAAAAGCGCCTTCATTAGAACTTCTTCCTTAAGACGCTCGGTGTGATGGACATTTTTCAGGCTTAGCACTATTAATGACAAACGTCGTTCCAAGGTCTGCCTCAATGACTTCAGAACAAAATGAAAACAGTTTATTTGATTTCAGGGGG
This sequence comes from Drosophila merina, assembly GCA_035047645.1. NCBI lineage: Eukaryota > Metazoa > Arthropoda > Insecta > Diptera > Drosophilidae > Drosophila > Drosophila merina. Next base: position 20,122,462 of record JAWNPH010000089.1, on the reverse strand, counting down.
TTGCTTGATTTTAAAAAACGTTTTTGTTTATTTAGCGGCTCCCGCTGCTGTTTCTCGTACGGCTTCTATTGCGGGGATAGATCCAAAAGAATAAAGTTTGTTGCTCTAAAAGGTAGGTGAGATTTGAGGATTTAAGAAAAAAGGGAGTGCAAAGTGAAGTAAAGCAATAGAGGCCGTTGTAGTCAGAACACAGACGGCCATGCTGGGCATACAACTGCTTAGGAACAGAGGACTAAAATTTCTAGTCGGTCAATTAGGATGTTGAATTTTATGCGTGCTAGTAGATACTGGCTGTCTGCAGTAAGGTTATGTAGAAAAACGACACTCAGCATCTTTCTAAGGTTTTTTAATTTATTTATTTAAACAACAATTTAACAAAGATCTGCTAAATATGAATAAAAATTATAAATATATCTACACTATAACTATTCTAGGAGGTATTCTATGATTTTAAGTTTATTTACATTAAGAGAGAGTTCAGGGGATAGAGTATGTGATAAAAGGTTATAGTTCTTACAAATAGTGCGAAAGGGGTCGTGTTCAGCGAAGTTAGAAGATAGAAGTTAGATAGATAGGTAACCTTAGGGGTCGGAAGGACCTAGTTTTCCTATTAGGAATGGAAAAATATAGTTGGCTTTGCAGGTGTTTAGAATCAACCATGCAATGGATTAGCATGTGTAGAAACATGACCCCAGCACAGGTTCGGCGCTCCTTCAATGGAGGTAACTTTAACAATTTAAGCGTGCAACGGTACGGCGGGAGACGATTATCAGGATCCCAGTTTAGGTTTTTTAGTGCAAATAGCAGAAACTGCTTTTGAACCGACTCAATACTATTTTGGTGAGAGGAGTATTGAGGACTCCAAACGCACGAGCCATATTCGAGGATAGGACGAACTAGGGTGATATACAGGGATTTGGTGGTGAAAGGATCGTTAAATTCTTTATACCATCGCTTAATACAGGCTAACATTCCTCTGACTTTATTCACTGTCACAGAAATGTGATCATTAAACTTAAGTTTATGATCAAAAAGAACTCCAAGATCATTGATTGTGGAAACACGATCAAGGACGTGATTTCCGAGAGAGTAAGATATGATAAGCGGCACACTGCGATGGAATGTCATAAGTTTGCATTTAGAGCAGTTTAGGAACAGAAGATTAATTGAGTACCACAAATAGAGTTCGTCAAGGTCTAGTTGCAGATGCCTATGCAGGTAATGTTCCGAGAAGGAATAGCATAACTTGAAATCATCAGCATACATAAGCGTAGAGGCATAACTAATCACATTGGGAAGATCGTTCACAAAGAGTATAAACAACAGTGGTCCTAGATGACTACCCTGAGGGACACCTGATGAGACATGGATGACCTTCGACTTGGTAGATTTAAATAGGACACGCTGGGTTCGATCTGAAAGGTAGGAAGCAACCCACAGCAGGATATTTGGTGGAAAACCAATAAGCGAGAGTTTCCGTAGCAAGAGCTGATAATTAACTGAATCAAATGCTTTGCTGAAGTCAGTATAAATTACATCAGTTTGGAAGCGATGTTGAAAACCTCGGTTGATTATCGACGAAAATTCAAGTATATTAGTTGTTGTCGAGCGAAGCTTGACAAAGCCATGCTGTGCAGGTGAGGTTATGCTCTTGCATGCATGTTGCAGCTGCGATGTGATGAGTTTCTCAAGAAGTTTGGGAATCGCAGAAAGCTTAGCAATGCCGCAGTAGTTCTCAATGGAAGCCATAGAGCCTTTTTTATGAATTGGTATAAAGTATGATTCATTCCATAATTTAGGTAGGGAATTTAGGTAGTGCTCCAAGGATAGGTTAAATAGTATAGTAAAAGGTAAGGTAAGAAGATGGGAGCACCTTCTGAGGATGCAGCTAGGTACGTTGTCTGGGCCTAGTGAAAATGAGATTTTAATTGATGAAAGAGCCGTAAACACATCATGACAGTGGAATTTAGAAAGGGAAATGTTATTTATGTAGAGTAAATGATTTGGATAGTTAGAGAAGGGATCAAATGAATTAGATGAGTAGTTTGACTGAAAAAATGACGCAAATAGATTAGCAATGCCGAGATGCGAAGAGTCGGAAGTATTATTATATGAGAGGGAAGGGGGGAAGAGATTGGATTGGTTTAGAGTTTACAAAAGAGTAAAAAGAGCTTGGATCGTTGCGAAAATTGAGTTTGCATTTAGAAATATAATTTTTATATAGTTAGAGATGGTAAATTGATTAAAAAGTGTAAATGCAATCACGTTAGCTTACACATTTTTATACCCTTGAAAAAGGGTATTATAATTTTGTCCAGACATGTGTAACGCCTTAAAGGAAGCATCTCCGACCCCACAAAGTATATATATTCTTGATCAGCATCAACAGCCGAGTCGATATAGCCATGTCCGTCTATCCGTCTGTTTCTATGCAAAAAATAGACAGTAGTTTTAAAGCTAGCGTTTTGAAATTTTTACCAGATCATTATTTTTGTTGCACGCAGATCAAGTTTAAAACTCGGTCGGATCGGACCACTACATCGTATAGCTGCCATACAAAAGACCGATATGAAAACAAGTCTTTGTATGGAAAACTTTTTTGTTTTCAAGGGTATACCATCTTCGGCAAGCCGAAGATAACTTTTCTCACTTGTTAAGACTATTTTCGGTATGGTCATGTATATTAGGATGTCCGATAAAGTTCGGATTTGGTCGAGGTCGATAAGATGTATTAATTTAGTTTTTGAGATTTGTAACTTCCGATCCCTTTGGTAAATGTCAGAATTTGAGCGTTACTGTAATTGGTGAGATTTATAGTTGCGCCGACACTTTTAACAATTCATATTAACGTTCTAAAATGTTTTAAAAAGTTTTGATATGGCTTTTATAAACTATTTTTCCAGATTCGGTACTCATTTTTGGTGTTTCTGTTTTCCGTAACTATTTCTTTCTTTTAACTGGGGTAAAGTATGTAACTTTATCTAGTGTTAGCTCTTATGACAGTTTCCCGTTCAGGTTGGAAATTAAGTATTTCCTTTCTGTTTCTTTTGTGGCTTAAAAGGTAAGTCTCTTGTTTATTTTTAAGTTTTTCGATATTGTCCTGTCTAGCTGTATTGGTCCGGGATTGTCGTTACTCCCTGCCAAAGAATACTTCGTAAACTACTCTGTCTAAAAGTTCTGTAAATTTTCTTTTTGTGTCTTCTTTCTTTAAGCATCTCATTATTTCTGAAGGTGTGAAATGGAATCGTTCTATCTGTCTATTAACTGTGATTTTGTATGGTGGCGCAGTATAGTCTTCTATCTTTAGCTGCTCTTACATGAGTTTGATCGATTGGGAATTACAGTCTTATCGTTGTCAACAACGATGTGCTTAGGGAATCCAAAGTAAAAAATAAGGTCACGTTCTAGTACGAGGGCGGGTCAATAAGTCCGTGACTTTTTGAATTTCCCGCCTCAGTCATCTGTCAGTTGACTCTTGTCAAAAATTGAACAAGCTGCGACATTTAGTTTGTTTTTGACAGCCGTTAATATCAGACTACCGCGTTGACTGAGAAGAAAATGGAAAAAAGTGAATTTCGTGTGCTCATTAAGCATTATTTTTTTGAGGAAAAAATCCATTACGCAAACCAAGGTCAAGCTTGATAAATATTATGGAGACTCTGCACCATCCATTTCCATGGTAAAAAAGTGGTTTACTGAATTCCGATGTAGCCGTACAAGCACGGAAGATGCCGAACGTTCTGGACGCCCAGTCGAGGTTTCCACATCCGAAACAATTGAAAAAATCCACGATATGGTTTTAGCCGATCGGCGATTAAAAGTGAGAGAGATTGTGGAAGCCGTAGGCATTTCACATGGCTCAGTGGTTTCAATTTAGAATGATCATTTGGGTATGAGAAAACTTTCCGCAAGATGGGTGCCGCGTTTGCTCACAATCGACCACAAATGCAACCGTGTGACAATTTCGCAGGAATGTTTAGCGTTGTTCAATCGCAATACGAACGAGTTTTTGCGCCGTTTCGTAACCGTGGACGAAACGTGGATCCACTACAACACACCGGAGACCAAACAGCAGTCAAAAAAGTGGGTTTCTCGGGGTGAATCGGCGCCAAAGAAGGCAAAGGTGGGTTTGTCAGCCAATAAAGTCATGGCGACTGTTTTTTGGGATGCACGCGGTATTATCCACATTGACTACCTTCAAAAAGGAAAAACAATCAATGGTGAATATTACAGCAACTTATTGGGTCGATTCGATGAGGCATTGAAAAAAAAAAGCGACCGCACTTGGCCAAGAAAAAGTTCTTTTCCACCAGGACAATGCACGGGTGCACACATGTGCAGTTTCCATGGCAAAATTCCATGAAATGGGCTACGAATTGCTCCCTCATCCGGCCTATTTACCCGATCTAGCCCCGTGTGACTATTTCTTGTTCCCAAACTTGAAGAAATGGCTCGGCGGAAAGAGATTTGCCTCCAATGACGAAGTCATCTCACAAACAAATGCCTATTTTGAAGACCTCGACAAATCATATTTTTTGGAAGGGATAAAAAAATTGGAGAAACATTGGGCTAAGTGTATAGAGCTTAAAGAAGACTACGTTGAAAAATAAAATAAACCTATGTTTCATTCAAATAGTCACGGACTTATTGACCCGCCCTCGTATCATTTTTCTATTGCAGTGAGTACTAACTTTCGTTCGATAGAGTAAATGTCATTTTAAAACACGTGACGGGGTATTCTGGAAATGGAGTTTCTTTAAGCTCCGGATGAGCGGGGTTTCTGTTTATTTTTGAGGTGTTTACATTTTTTTTGGTCGTAAAATATGTCAACTGTAGGGTAATTGCATCGGTATATTTTAGTCTATGGTATGTGAGAGACGAGATAGAGAACTTGTGGTCGAATTTGTCTGCGTTATAGAAGAATATCTGATTTTTGAACACATTTATTGGGGCTTCGACACTAACGATAACATCTCTGGCTAACATCTCTTTTTTATTTGCCGCATACTGCTTCGATTTTAGATATTGTTTTAAAGAGGAATGATATTGGGTGATTATCTTACGATAGGACCAATAGCAAAATTTGAAGCATCAGTAGTGAGGTGGCACTCCTTATTGAAATCAGGGTAACGGAGAATAATTTCTTTCGACACTAAGTTACTTTTCAGTTTCCTAAATGAAGAGCTTCTTCGTTTAATGATATCACCCTTAAAGGTGAAGTCAGGGACTTTGTTAAGTTAAGTTAAAACTTTGATCTATATATGACAGCATATCCACGAAATTGGAATCTTTAATAAATGTGATATTTTATTATTGATAGTTTGTTTATAATTATAGGTATTTAAATTAGACAGAGTACAATTATGACAGAGTATTGTTATGAATAACTCGCTACTCGAGTGGACATGCCAACTATCTTACATTCGGCCATCCTGCTCATCATCGTCTGTCCCAGACGACAAGTCATCCTCATTGTTCTGAGCATACTTCCATAGCTTTAAGTTAGCAGCACTTGTATGCGTCTTGTTGGGGCCTTCTCCTTGGACAGCTTTACGAACTTCATATCTGCCATTGCGTTTTGCTTTTATTACTTCATATGGTCCTAGAAAAGCGCTTGGCTACTTTTTCCCAGCAACAAACTGAGTACGTTTTACTTTTACCAGATCACCTTTTTTTGTATACAACTTCTTCTTTACGTTTCTTGTCGTTTTTTATAAATATCTTAAGCCTTTAGTATTTGCTTCTTAGCCGTTTGTCGCATTTGTCTACATTTTAACTCCAAAAAATTATCTCAAATAATGACTTCATTGTAGAGCAAATTATATGGGAATTAATAGCTCTTTGCACTTGCGAAGTGAACTTCTACCACTTTGAAGAATCTTCAGCCAACAATTTTGAAATAATGGATAAGATAGATCCATTATTCTCTCTACCTGCCCATTTCCTCTGGCAACACCAGTTGTTAAGACATGCTCGATTCCAGTTTTCTTGACGTAATCTTCAAATGCTCCTGAGGTAAACGCAACTCCTCTGTCTGTTATTATTCTGCTCGGATTACAAAATACGTTTGACCATTCTTCCATTTTTTTTTTAAAACTTCGTCAGCTCCATTTGATTTTGTTGTAAAAATCCACACGAATTTTGAAAGTCCATCAACAAGTGCGAATATGTACTTATATTGTTTCACAGAGGAGTCCATCGGTCCTAAGTGATCAGCATGTAAAGTGTGTAACGGCTTGTTACGTTTCTCAATGCAACATAAAAGTCCATGCTGTTAACTCAGCTTCTTGTTAGTAATAATACACGGAATATACGCACTGATAAGTCTTGCGACTTTGCTTTCTAGATGTGGAATACAAAATTTCTGTTGTATATCATGTATGGTTTTGCAGCAATGTGGCACCAAACCCGTACTTTGAAGCATCTGTATGCAGGTCCGTTGACGCACCTTTACAATAAATCCTTAAAACAGGGTCTTCACACAATGCACTTTTTAATTTGAAAGTGGCATCCTTTTTTAATAGATTTGTTAAGGGTCGCGCAATGATAGCATAGTCTTTCACAAACATCCTGAAGAATCCCGTTAGAGCCCAAAAGGATTGAACAGTTTTCACATTCTTAGGTACTGCAAACTGCTTAACGGCCACTGTTTTTTCTTTTGCAGGCCAAACCTTTCCATCTTGTACTGCATGTCCCAGGAAGTGGATTTTGTTTACAAGGAAATGACATTTCTTCCACTTTATACGTAAGCAGAACTTCGCTGATTCAAATAGCACCAACTTTAGTTTCTCAATACAATCGTCATTCGTCAGTCCACATATTATAATGTCATCCATGTGAAGTTTTAGAATGTCTCGTGATCCAAACTCCTGGAATATGTGGTTTATGAATCTTATAAATGCCGCAGGAGAAATGCAGAATCCAAATGGCGTCTAAGCGAACTCATAAAAGCCTTCTTTGGTGATGAACGCAGTATATTTTCGACTTGATTCTTCTATTGGAACGTGAAAATAATTGTTCTCTAATTGTCGAATGACACAAACACCAACGGCGGCTTGTAGTTTCTCGAGTGCATCTTCTATGATCAGCACAGGGAAGCAATCCTTGAGCACCATGCTGTTTAAGTGGCGATAGTCAATACAGATTCTGTAAGTGCCGTCTTTTTTCTTCACTACGACGGTTCTGCTGGCGAAGCTTGAAGCAGATGGTCGAACGATTCCTTCTTTTAACCTGTCATCGACTTGTTTTTAACGGCTTCGGCTTCAACTGGAGGATGTCGACTTGGTTGATAACGAAACGGTTTAATTTTCTCATCCGGCACAACTCTTAGCTGAACAGGTGAGTCAGCAAGCAGCGAGGTTGGCTGATATTCGTCTATCAGATTCCGTATCATAGGTGCAAACTGGGGAGGAGCATTCACATTACTTTCAGTACAACCATAATCGTGAATACTTATCTGGTTAATGTCAGCTAGTACCGCGTGCCTGGTGCCATTACCATTTAATACTATTTAGTACAAAGTTTTTCAGCCGTTTGGAATCCTTAATCACTTGCACCAATTTCACTGACTGCGGGCAACTTGTTGATATATATTAACCGCAGCACCACACTTGAAGCACTTCGTTCCTACATTACTGCTGGCTTCAGAGATGCCCACTCGCTACTCGCCACTCATGGACATGCCAACTATCTTACATAAATATAAAAATATCATCTATATAGATAAAATATATTTTGCCAATATGTTCTCGAAGTATACGCGTTAAAAATTGCTGGCGCATTCTTTAAAGCGAATGGGAGTCGTGTAAAATCATATTTTCCGTTGTTCTCGGAGAAGACAGTCTTAATGGAAAACCCTTTAGGTTACTTACGAATAGAGTTTCGCGTAAGCCGGAGTGTCGGACGATCCGAAGATCGTTGCCTTCACACTGACCTCCACTTTTTGATTGGGGTCTGGAAACAAGTCTGGAACTTACTTGAGTATTTGTTGAGCTTGAATTTTTGTGTGATGAAAATGTGGGATGTTCTAGGAGTGATGGTATTTACGTCTTCGAATTTTGAAAAATAAAAATGGTTTGCTACTTTGTGCTGGGTTATTAAAGTACTGCCGCCTACTCATAGAATGGCGATTTGTTTTGAAATGGGTTGTTAACAAATTTAGGTTAAATGTAATTTATATTTGAGCCTGTTTTTATTAATATTATAATGAATTTTCCATTCCTCATTTTGCATATGAAATATGGAAGAGGGGAGTTTTTTATTCTATAAAATTTTACGATGCATCGTCATAATAATCGTATGCGTCGTTGTTGTGAGCGACTTCATCTATCTGTTCTAGGTATTCGTCTAAGTTGTCCTCAATGTCATATAGTCTTCGTATTCGGCCATAGTTTTTTCGTATCCTGTCACTGTCGTAGGGGTCTTGGCTAGTTGTTGCTGTTTTTTTTTTTTTTTTTTATATTAATAAAAATTTTATTTATTTACATTGCAGTCCACTGTTAAGTTACTTATACTGCAGAGATTCATAGTTTCTAGTTGTAGCCCACTTTTTACAATCGTAGTTTGTATGTTAAAGTTTTTTTTACGTTCGGCAACGGCATTCTATGGTGCAAGCATATTTGCAACGCTCGTGGAATAATTAAAATTCACATAGTAGTGGGAAAGGACAAGTCCACAAAAAAGGGCACATACAGTGGCTAGTGTAACAACAAGTTACTTAAAAGTGTTTCCAAAGTGCAAAAAGGCTAAAGATATTGAATAAACATAAATTGCCCTTTTGCAATTGGGGCCGGCATTGACATATGAATGTGGAAGTGGAAAGTGTGGTTTGTGGAAACAAAACATCTGTATGCCCATAAGCTTTTATTAAGCTTTATCCAAAGTCAAGTATTTCAAGTGTTCTATGAAATCTGGATTAATACAAAAAACTTACAAAGCGGACTCCGCCAGGATTAAGGTGCCCCTTGGCGAAGAAGTTAGGGCAACCGTCATTGCAGGACATACTAGAGGCATTAGCCAGGATAGCGAAATCATTGCGGTGGCAAGGGAATCTTGACGGGGCTCTGTACAAAGGGCCCTGGTCATTTTAGAATTGACAAAAACCAGCAACATAACCACTGCGCCCACCTTTCGCAACGCTTCCAAAAAATCAAGCGTATGATGGATCGGAAAATCAACATAGTTACAGTGGAATTACTAACAAATTCCAATTAATCGCCGAACTCACCACTAAAATGGATAGCGAGAGCAATGCTGAAGAATTCTGTGATCAGCCCAACACCAGCCAACAAGCCGCTAGAACTGCGACAAAGCGTACTGTTGGCAAAGCGCCGCCCTCCACCCTTCGTTATGGAAGGCATCTCTGACGTTAATATATTGATACAAAGCATCAGGACGATCACTGACGCAGATAAAGTTGAGTATCGGGCCTCCATAGGTGGGGTTATGCGACTTTACGCTGCCGACGCCAACACCTTCCGCTGTATTGTCAAGTGGCTTGATGATGAACACTATGAAGTCCACTGCTACCAATTGAGGAAAGAGAGGACATTCCGAGTATACGTTAAAGGCGTGCACCACAGCACGCTTCATAGTCGCATCTATGAAGATGCTAGACGCACACACGCCCCAGCGGCGAACCAGGCTGCCACGAAGCGAGACCGATTAACATGTTCTTCGTAAACATTGCCACTGCGCCCAATAACAAGGGCATATTGAAAGTCAAGACACTGTGTCACATGGGGGTTGCAGTCGAACCGTTCCGGTAACGAACATCTGTTGTGCAGTGTCATCGATGCCAGCAATTTGGCTACTCAGCCAAATATTGCCGAAAAGCACACGTTTACGTAAAATGTGCAGCACAACACCCCGCGAGTAGCTGCTCTTGGCCACGTTATTAGTTATGTACATGCTACAACTGTGGAGAACAGCACCCTGCAAACTACTCAGGATGTGCCGAATTCCAGGCATTCCTACAACGCTCCAGGCGGCATGGGTGCAAGAGAAGAACAGTCAACAAGCGTTCGGTGCCTCAACTTGCCCCCAGCGGCCAGGTGACCATCACCAGGGGTAGTGTCTCTTACGAGGCAGAACCACGGAGCATAACCTGTGTCAGGCACGACAGCGTCATGCAAGAAGCCGCACTCGTTAAAGAAGTCGCCGCGATCCAGCTCAGCATGCAATGGCAAGCGGCAACACAATAGAGGATATTCTGAAAAGACTCAACGATAGCATCAATTCTCTACGCTCTATCCAAGAGAAACAGATGCCCCATTATTGTTGTTGATTAAACAGCAGCAGGAACAGACACACCAGCTGCGGCAAATTATCAAGTTGCTCTCTGCTGCTCAAGTGCAACAAGCCTCAAAATAAGTGTGGAACGTCACAAAGTTGCCCGAACTTGATTGTCTGGGGCGGCGAGAAGAGATCGACATACTGCTGCTTAGCGAGACTTTCTGCCGGGGGACAAGAGCGGCTAGGCTGTACGACTTCGATGCCTATCCCGCAAACGACCCAAGAGATGGAAACGCAAAAGGAGGAGGAGGAGTCCAGCCTCGTTCACTTCCCTTTAACCCTAATTACTGCCGCCAAGGTGCAATTGCAAGGTGCAACTAAAAAAAGGTATAAGGCCAGGTAGTCTTTTATCAGATTCAAAACTAGGTCTGTTTATGTAGTTAACCATTCCAGTCTGTACACTGCGATCCACTGGGGATATGGACGAGGACGTGGTTTTGGGGCCTATGGCGGAACCAGGTAGTCTTTTATCAGATTCGAAACTAGGTCTGTTCATGTAGTTAACCATTCCAGTCTGTACACTGCGATCCACTGGGGATATGGACGAGGACGTGGTTTTGGGGCTTATGGCCGAACCTGCACGAACTGTTGTGTCTGAATATGGCATATTTTGAAGAGGTCGTCGAGGTGCATTTAAAGGCTGATAAGCGAAGATATTATAATTTTGTCTTGGTAAAGCCATCGGTTGCTGTTTATATGGATAATAGTGAAGTCTTGGGCATGGAATTCGTGGTTGTCTGTTCGTGAATGTGATGCCGCGAGGAACAGGTGTTGCTTTGGAGCTCTGGTTCCTAAAGTGTCTTGTTTTTCCCATGTTTGTTGCGTGCTTTGCTCTAAAGATTTGGTTTTCCAACTTTAAGAAAAGGTGTAGTGCTGATGGTAGCTCTAATCGGCCTTGTTTCCCAATAGATGAGACAAGTCTCGTTGCAACCCTCGTACAAAAGTGTCCAGTTCCCTGCAAAGTTCCCTGCATGTTCTGGGGCAATACCGTGATCTGTCACATTGGAAAATTCTAATTCAAAGTTCTTGTCTCGACTTAATATTTGAGGCTTAATATTGTTGTTTATATATTTTTTATTTTGAAATTGTAATGAATTAAATTTAAATAATTAACAAGTGAGAAAAGTTATCTTCGGTTTGCTGAAGATGGTATTTGAAAACAAAAAAGTTTACCATACAAAGACTTGTTTTCATATCGGTCGTTTGTATAGTAGCTATATGATATAGTGGTCCGATCCGGACCAAACTTTCACAAATCGTGTACGGCTATATCATATAAATAAATACTGAATTCAGTCGCAATAGGTTGGAAAACAAAAAAATTTTTCATACAAAGACTTGTTTTCATATCGGTCGTTTGTATGGCAGCTATATGATATAGAGATCCGATCCGGACCAAACTTTCACAAATCGTGTATGGCTATATCAAATAAATAAATGCTGAATTCGGTCGCAATAGGTTGGAAAACAAAAAAATTTTTCATACAAAGACTTGTTTTCATATCGGTCGTTTGTATGGCAGCTATATGATATAGTGATCCGATCCGGATCACACTTTCAAAAGTTTTGGATGGCTATGTCAAATGAATAAATGTTGAATTCGGTTGCAATAATTTGGAAAACAAAAAAGTTTTCCATACAAAGACTTGTTTTCATATCGGTCGTTTGTATGGCAGCTATATGATATAGTGATCCGATCCGGACCAAACTTTCATAAATTATGTATTGCTATGTCATTAGGATAAATGTTGAATTCAGTTGCAATAGGTTGGAAAACAAAAAAGTTTTCCATACAAAGACTTGTTTTCATATCGGTCGTTTGTATGGCAGCTATATGATATAGTGGTCCGATCCGACCGATTCTTAAACTTAATCTGCGTGCAACAATAACAATGATCTGGTAAAAATTTCAAAACGCTAGCTTTAAAACTACTGTCTATTTTTTGCATAGAAACAGATGGACAGACGGATAGACGGACAGACGGACATGGCTATATCGACTCGGCTGTTGATGCTGATCAAGAATATATATACTTTGTGGGGTCGGAGATGCTTCCTTTAATGCGTTACACATTTCTGGACAAAATTATAATACCCTTTTTCAAGGGTATAAAAAGTTTGTTAGTTATTATGTTTTTTTTTCTTTTCTTGTTGTAAACCAGTGTATGGTTTTTTCCCTTCTACTTTAGAGGGTCCCTTGGCAATCGTAAAGTTGGAATTTTTGATATCACTATTATACATATTTTCTGTGTGTTAGGTTATTGTTAAATAGTTAAATTTTTTTAAAATTTTCTATGTTTAATCTTACAGTACTATAGTTAGTTTTTTTGATGTTGCTCCAGCCACCGACGATCCGGATTTCATACTGTTTGTTTCGTTGACTAATTGACTTGTTTCGAGGATTCTGCACCCCCAATTGGAGGGGTGTCCTGCGGCCCTACCTACAGTTCTTGGAGTCCACCGATGGGAAAAAACAAGTTAAGTGCGATTTGCCGGAGTTGATGAACAAACGGAAATTGTTAATTTTTCCCGTAGTTGCATTTTCTTATCACTCGCGATAAGCCGGTTGCTGCAAATATAATTGCAAGCCGCGAACTTACAATAAATTTTGCTTAATCGTTTACGCCTACCAGTCGCTGCTCGGGCGCCAATTAAATAATCCTTTAAAGGATAATGGCAGGTAACTTATAGGTCGGAGCATCATCCGAATGTGGCTCATCCTCATCACTCTCACATTTGTCAGCGTAACATTTTCTGCCGCGTTGTTTGCACGATGATCAAAATCTGAATGACTATCCCTTTTAAAAAAATCATAAAAATGCGTTTCTTAACTTAACTCTTCACGCAATACTAACACAATAAAGAGATTTATTCTATTCTGTAAGATTTTCCTTTGTGTCTTGCAATAGTGGCCAAGCTAACATAAACAATATTTTCGTCATTTACAAGAGGTGCAAGACCAAATATCCTTGCTTCTCTGCCAATCAGTGGACTCAGTGGACTGACTTTGGTAACTCTATTCGGCGTGCTATTAAGCGCCAGCTGAATCTCACATAAAGAAACCTGCCAAGATCCTGAACCAGTTTCAACTGCAGTCAGCATAGACTTTAGAGATAGACTTATGACTCACTCTACTTGGCCATTGGCACGGCTAGCACCTGTGGCAATTAAATGCAAATCACGGAATGCTGAACTAGCCAAAATACCACCCGGGTCAGCTATAGGCCGAAAAGGAACGCCGAATAATGATATCAAGGACCTCACTGCCTTAATAGAACTACCAGTGTCTAACTTTGTAGTGTGAAGCAGAAAGACAAATTTGGTAAATGCATCTACCAGCACAACTATATACTCCTTCTGGTCACTCTTTTCGCTTAGTAATATCCACATGGGATGGAGTTCGGCATGTATTTTTTTAAACGGAGGCTTTGATAATCATTTTTTTAAACTTTGCTGTATTCATTGGACCTTCTCAGGAATTATGAGACTAACAATAGATTTTCGAATCTTAATTTGAAGCGATATTCTTCTCAGCAAGCACGAAATTGATGTTATGCTTATTTCAGAGACACTCCTACACGACGAATTCTACCTCAATATGATAGGTTACAGCTGCTATCGAGCAGATCACCCAGGAGGTCGCCCCAGAGGAGGAGCTTGTATCCTAATCAGGCAGGGATTATTGCACCTACAAATGGCAACAGTAAAAATTTCCACTAATTTGGGCGAAATTACGGTGTCAACTGTGTACCTTCCTCCAGGCCTGCCTTGGAATTCCTCTGAGTTTGATAATCTCCTTGGTCAACATGGTCAAAAGTTTATCATTGGAAGTGATTTTAACGCTATGCATCGCCACTGGGGTAGTATAAGAGCGAATGCTCGAGGCTCAGCACTTTACGATGTTATTTCCGGCAGTTCAACTCAAGTTCTGGCTACAGGCAGACCCACTCCCTACCCGTATAACACGAGGAATGTACCTTCATGTATCGACTTCTTCTTGTACAAAGGTATAGCTAACAGTCTACTATCAGTAGGTGAAGAGTATGACCTATCTTCCGATCACTTGTCGCTGATCGCTTCACTAACAACGTCACCTCATAGTACCGCCCCTATTAGGATGCTCGTTCCACCTGGTGCGAATATAAGGCTGTTTCAGTACGAACTTAACAATGCCTACGCAACGTGCGTAGCAGCATCGCTCTCAGTAGGACTCTCAACTCTCAAGAAACGCGTCCGGCGTGAGTTTATCAGGACCAATGACTCAATAATTGACAGACTGTACCAAAGGATATCAAATCGGGTGAGAAAAGTACTGGCCATACTGAAAAGAGAAGCAACTGACGCGTTCCTCGGGAAAGCTACTTCCGATGAAAACTCAAATTCGCGCTCTGAAAGCTCACGAAGAGATTCAAGGACAAGTTGCTCCAAAGTTTCCAGTTCGTAACCCAGATGGCACTTGGTCAAAATCACCTCAGGACAGAGCTGAAGCGTTTGCCAGAAACCTGGAGGAAAGATTCCAGCCGTTCGAGACAGCATCGCCAAGACGAGTACTGGTTGCTGAACTGGTTGCTGAATCCCTAAAAGTCCCCTTGCAGATGGCTCTTCCTGTAAAGCCTATTAAACTCACGGAATTGGAAGATGATATCAAATCCCTTCGCAACAACAAGGCTCCTGGTGCGGATCACATCGACAACCGCTCCATTAAGCTGATGCCCCACAGAGCTTTTTTATTCCTTGTACTGATTTTCAACTCTGCTCTTCGACTGGGAAACTTCCCAAGCGCCTGGAAGGACCGAATGTAATTATGCTCCATAAAAGTGGGAAGCCAGCAGAGGAATTAGACTCCTATCGCCCAATAAGCCTGCTTCCAGCATTTGGCAAATTACTTGAGAGGTGCATCCTGAGAAGATTGCTCGAGTCCCGAAATGTCCAGAAAGTTCCAAAGTTTCAGTTTGGTTTTAGACTCAGGCATGGCACACCTAAACAGCTACACCGCGTAGTGAACTTTGTACTGGAAGGTTTCCATGAATATGAGTACGTCGTTGGAGCTTTTCTGGACATCCAGCAAGATTTCGAAAGAGTGTGGCATGAAGGGCTTCTGCACAAGCTTAAAAGCCTACTCGGCGGCTCAAAACAAAGGCGAACAGCATGGCTTGGCTCCTTAGGCCTGGAAAACAAACTTTCAATTTCCAACAAGGCCAAAATTTATAATGTTGTCTTGGCTCCTATTTGGAAATATGGTATCCAAGTGTATGGCATCGCCGCAAAGTCGCACCTCAACAAAATTCGTGTGGCGCAGTCGCAAATCTTGCGTAAACTATCTGAAGCGGCTTGGTACATCCGCAACAAAGACATTGAACAATAAACAAACAAGCAACCGCGTACATAAATAAATTGGGAAACCACCCGAACCAGTTGGCTCGAAAACTCTTGACGAGGAGACGTGTAATGGGACTGAGGAAGAGAAGGAGGCTCCAGCGCATTCACCCTACAGATCTGCCAAGCAGATATATATATTAATTGATTAAATGAATTCATGCCTCTAGACTAATTAAGTTAGGTTTAAGTGCCTAATTAGGTTTAAGTATGTACATATGTAAATACTCGCTATAAATTATGAATCTCTGTAGTATACGTTATTATAAATAGTAACAGTTGACTGAAATACAAATAAATACAATTTAATAAATTAAAATCCGAATTCGTATGCTGATGCGTGAAGACGTGTTTTCATCGAGCTCCGATAAAATCAATTGATTCTAGTGAAGTGAGTGATTATTAATAAAAAACAAATAAATATATTGAAAGCGAAAAAGACGCTCCGGGCGATGCACCATCGCTCGAATATATATTCTGCGTTTGAAATAGTTAAATAATAGTTTCAAACAAACTAATTAAAAAAAACAAAACAAACAAAAAAAAAAGGCACTATGAGCCAGAGCGACACTCGCGCTCAGCGGCAACGAGAGCAAGACGGTCGCCGGCTCTCATTACAACGAAACAACGCGTACTTTTCTTATGTCTCCGCGACACCTGCAAACGAAGACAACGAGCGGCCAATAACCCATAACCCAACAAACCTTCTTGTACCAACAAATCAAGAAAGAGCGCGCTCTTGCTCTCCCGCACTTCTAGCTCCGACACAAGCTCCGCTATCTGCAACAACAACAACTGGAGCAATATCGACAGCCCACTCTACTTCGCCATTGGCTGCACCCGCTCACGCTTTTACTGAGTCAGCGAATACAAAAACAAAAGCCCAAGAGCCAAACGGCACTGCTGCACAACTAGCAAAACAAAACGCAAACAAAAAAGTTGGGTCGGCCTCACAGACTGGACTGGACCGCTACATAACAATAAAGCGGAAGCTTTGCCCATAAAACTTCCGATACTTTACACCTACCAGTTTAAAAGTAGCAAGGGCTTACAAGTAGTACTGAAGGGCATTGAGCCTGATGTAAAGCCCGAAGAGATAGCTGAGGCGCTAAGGGATAAGGGATTTTGCGTCAAAAGCGTACAAAATATCAAAAACAGAAACAGGCAGCCGCAACCACTCTTTAAGATTGAGCTTGAACCAGAAAACAAGCATCTAAAAAAAACGAGGTTCATCCAATTTATAAACTCCAGCTCCTTCTGCACCGTAGGATAACAGTAGAAGAGCTGCCTAAACGTAACGCTCCTGTTCAATGTATGAACTGCCAAGAATAAGGCCACACGAGATCGTATTGCACACTTAGCCCAGTGTGTGTAGTCTGTGGAGATCTCTACGTCTCCACACACTGCCAAGCTAATAAAGAAAATGCAAGCGCGAAAAAGTGCGGTAACTGTGGGGCTAATCACACAGCAAACTACAGAGGCTGTCCAATCTGCAAAGAGCTGAAAACTCGTCTCCACAAAAGAATGAACACGGCACGGGTACACCAAGGAACAGCTACGCTGATACCATCGGAAACAAATACAGAAGTACTTTTTTCGAAACCAACAAGTATTGCTCCCTGGACTATACCAAGCACTAACAAGATAGGTTTTGCAAAAGTTTTAAAATCAGGTATGACACCTCCAACCCAAAACTCCCAAACCTCACATGAAGAACACACAAAATTGGACACACAACAAAACTATAGGCCATCTGAGCAGCAAGAAACGAAAACTGAAGCTATGATCCAAGCCTTACAACAGAGCATGATGGAATTCATGACATTTATGCGAACCACCATTCAAGACATGATGCGTAATCAAAACCTATTGATACAAATGCTTGTCTTCCAACAACCAAAATAAATAATGGCTACCTTACGCATAGCTACGTGGAACACCAATGGCGTCTCACAGCGCAAACTTGAGCTAGCTCAATTCCTACATGAGAAGCATATCGACGTAATGCTTCTTTCGGAGACTCATCTTACAAGCAAATACAACTTTCAAATAAGAGATTACACCTTCTGTGGTACAAATCACCCCGATGGTAAAGCACACGGTGGGACCGACATTCTAATTAGGAACCGTATGAAGCACCACTTTTACAAAGAGTTGGCTGAAATTCATCTGCAGGCCACATCTATCAATATACAGCTGGAGGACAACACTCACCAAACACTAGCGGCCGTATACTGCCCTCCCCGTTTTACAATATTGGAAGACCAATTCCTGGAATTCTTCCATGCACTAGGACCACACTTCATTGCAGCAGGCGACTACAATGCTAAACATACTCACTAGGGACCGCGCCTTGTTAATCCAAAAGGAAAACAGCTTTATAAGGCTTTAATTAAAGCCACTAATAAACTTGATCATGTTTCCCCTAGGAGTCCCACATACTGGCCATCAGACTTCAATAAGCTCCCTGACTTGATTGACTTCGCAGTCACGAAAAATATTTCTCGCAGTTTGGTTAGAGCTGAATGTCTACCAGATCTGTCATCTGATCACTCGCCTGTACTAAATTATCTCAGCCGGTACGCAGAAAACGTAAAACCAGACTGACTTCGCACAAAACGAACTGGCTAAGGTATAAAAAATATATAAGTTCACACATTGAGCTAAACCCAAAACTCAATACTGAACCTGATATAGAGAGCTGCACAGGAACACTGGAATCCATTCTTACGGAAGCAGACCAAATGCAACACCTAAAATCACAAACGTTACAATTAATCCGAATAAGACTAACGCACAAATCGAGCAACTCGTCCACGCAAAACGACGGTTAAGTAGAGAATGGCAGTCCTCCAGATCACCATTTGCAAAACAAAAGCTAAAAATAGCCACACGGAAGCTGACCAACGATCTGAAACAAGAGGAAGAATACGCTCAGAGCCGATATATAGAGCAACTTTCACCAACAGGTATTAAACATAAGTTACTGTGGAGAGCCCACCCAACCCTTCGCCCACCGACTGAAACCGTTTTGCCCATAAGGAATTCCTCAGGCGGCTGGGCACGTAGTGATGCAGACAGAGCAACCACATTTGCCGCTCACCTACAAAATGTATTTACGCCAAACGAGGCTACTAGCACATTTGTGCTACAGACTTCAAACGCAAACTGCAACCAGCAACACACACCAATTGTGTTTCGTCCAAAAGAAATATCTAACATAATTGAGGAAAATCTCAGCCCGAAAAAATCCCCCGGCTACGACCTTATTACCCCGGAAATGATCATCGAGCTGCCACATTCAGCAGTTCGGTACATAACGCAGCTCTTTAATGCCATCACAAAACTTGGTTAGTTTCCACAACGATGGAAGAGATCGATTATCATAATGATTCCGAAGCCTGGTAAGGACCACACAGTTCCCTCATCCTACAGACTAATAAGTCTACTCTCATGTATATCGAAACTATTCGAAAAATGCCTGCTAATCCGACTGAATCCACACCTGAGAGCCCACAATATAATCCCAGCCTATCAATTTGGCTTTCGCGAAAGCCACGGAACCATTGAACTGGTGAATCGAATAACAGCGGAGATAAGAGCTGCATTTGAAAATCGAGAATACTGTACAGCCGTATTTCTAGACGTATCCCAAGCATTCGACAGAGTCTGGCTAGACGGCCTAATGTTTAAAGTTAAAACAGCTCTACCCGAAAGCACACACAAACTTCTAAAGTCATACCTATATGACAGAAAGTTTGCAGTGCGGTGCAACACTGCTACTTCCACTGACCACGAAATTAAGGCCGCAGTCGCCCAAGGCAGCGTTCTTGGGCCAACTTTATACCTCATCTATACCGGTGACATTCCTACAAATAGTCGGCTAACAGTGTCCACGTTTGCCGACGATACAGCTATCCTTAGCCGTTCAAGGTCCCCAATCCAAGCTACAGCACAGCTGGCATTGCACCTCATAGTCACTGAGAAGTGGCTCTCTGACTGGCGAATAAAAGTCAACGAGGAAAGATGCAAGCACGTGACATTTACGCTGAACAGACAAGATTTCCCACCACTCCCGAAAGCAGATGAGGTAACGTACCTAGGAGTACACCTCGATAGAAGACTTACATGGCGCAGACACATGGAAGCGAAAAAAAATTCATCTTAAGCTTAGAGCGAACAACTTACACTGGCTCATCAACGCTGGCTCTCCGCTCAGCTTGGACCACAAGGTCTTACTCTACAATGCAGTACTGAAACCAATCTGGACCTATGGTGCACAGCTATGGGGCAACGCCAGCAACAGTAATATTGACATCATACAGCGAGCACAGACAAAGATCCTGAGAACTATCACTGGGGCACCGTGGTATGTTCGAAACGAAAACATCCATCGAGATTTAAATATTCCAACAGTCACCAATGAAATCAAAGAGCTTACGAAAAAATATCATGTCAAGCTTTCCTCGCACCCCAACCACCTAGCGAGAAATCTAACCCAGCTCAGCAGTCGTTCCCGTCTCCGACGAAGGGACCTACCAACCCAGCGAAGAAATCTTTAGGGACGCTTAATCAGGGAACAGTTGGATTAATTAAAACGACTGTTTAGGAAAAAAATTGTATTAGTTAAGATTTTTAAACTTATTGTTAGCTCTTATTTAAGAGGATCCAATAAATAAAAGCAGTTAATATAAAAAAAAAAATATAAATAAATTAACAAAAAAAAAAGGAAGCGATATTCAACAGCCTTTTTAACTGTGGTCTGGAAAAAATGACCTACTGATCAGCGCTGGGTCGGAAGGTCGTTGCTGCGAAGTCAGGATCGGTCGCAAATCCGTGTTGAACTTCTACCAAGGTTTGATAATGTGCAAGTATGTATATAGTTGTCCATCCGGACACATTTGGACATTTTGTCGAACCAAAAAAACTCGTATATTTTCTCAAGAGTTTTCTCCCAACCGAGAGCCAAAATTGAATCGTGCGAGTAACGGAAAGCCGTTACTTTAGATTTTGCGGTACAGAGTCCTCGGACAATTCGTAAATACGCAATTTAAAAATGAAGTCTTAATCTTTTTTTTGTTCAGCCAACAACCATGCTTTAAGTGAATTGCAGTTAGTGAACACAACAAAATCACGGCTATGCAAGTAATAGCGAAAAATCTTACGCTTTTTCTAGCTGCTTGATAAAAGCCAAATATTGCCTTCGTTTTTAGGCCAATTCCATATTACATATCTTACCGACTCCACGGGACGACGCCTTCAATTGTTCAATATTAAAGCTAAAAAGTATATGCGCGTGCGCGACACACAGTCGAAATGACACAAAGCCGAAAGTATAGGGATGGGAACAGGGAAAGTGTTTCATAGAGTTTTAAGCAGCAAATGGCTCCAGTTCAATAAAATTGAATCTCACCTGCTTGAACCTTAAAACCTAAGTATTTGTACTGTCCTTCTGCGGTAAAAAACACCGTGCGTCCGACTAAATTCGGGTGAATTTGGATCTGGTGAAATCTGCTTGCCGTGTCTATACATGTAAAAACCCTAGCACCAATTAGCCTAGCTATTTTAACAGAAAATAGCGGCAAAGGGAACTTGTCAGAAAAGGTATTTGGATTTAACTTATGTAAGTTATTTGATCACAAATTAACAGCAAAGGGAACTTGTCATAAAATGTATTTGCATTTGACTCTCAATGATCTACGCAACAACCAAGAAGAATTTGATTTGATATTGGCGGCCCATCGCATAAAAAGGTCCGTCAAATTTGGATGGTGAAAAACATGCATGAAAGAACATTGATCTTAACGAAGTTTTATACTTCGATGATTTACATCAAAATGTATTATCCATATTCAAATTCACGAATCATGGGTTCCAAGTTTCATTTAAAAAAAAATGGAGCAGTAATTTAAAAAATCAAAACAGCACTCTGACTAAAAGCGGAGCGATATGGCAACCTGTATTACTTAGATAGCGAAGACCATCATGTAAACAAAGCAGAGGTGGGAGACGTAGATGACATAAAAATGTGGCACTATTGTTTGGGACACGTTTATGAGAACGACATAAAGAGAATGGCTACAAGTGGAAATGCCTATGGTATGAAGTTTGATAAAAGCACACAGCCATTGAAATGTGAGCGGTTCAAAATACGTTGAAATTTATGTTGACGACTATATGACATTTTGTGAACTGTACTTTCATAAACAGAAGACGGAAGTATTTGAAGCGTTCAAAACTTAAAAAGCAAAAGCGGAGAACTTCACCAACAGGAAAATAAAAGCTCTACAATCGGATAATGGTACTGAATACTGCAACAACGAATTTAATTACTATTTGAGAAAGCCAGGAATTGCGTGAAAGTTGTCTACCCCGTATACCCCGCAGCAGAATGGTCTAGCAAAGCGGCTGAATCGTACATTAATAGAAATGGAAAGGTGTGTGATGCGGCATTCTAGGGCACCATTTTGGGCAGAGGCAGTCAACACAGTGAGTTAAATTCGAAATCGATGCGTCACCTAAGGGCAATCGTGGCAATCGTGGCAAGTTTAAGAAGAAATCTGAAAAATGTATTCTGGCCGGCTATTCAACAGAATCGAAAGCGTATTGATTGTGGTCGCTGTAAAGGCGAAAAATAATAATTGCCAATGATGTCGAGTTCTCAAATATTTTAGTGTTCATGAGCGAATACCAGGATTTTTACAACACTGAGGTTATCATAGATGAGGGCATTCCAATTATCAAGTCGAATCAGCGGCAACACAAAGCGACATGGAAAAGGGCGTCCAAAACTTTTAAGGACAAGTCAAAGAGGAAGACCAAGAAAAATGTGAATTATCTTCTTTCAGCAATCACTCTTTGCTTGCGAAATCGACGAAATGTGGTTTCTATTGTATGGAGTATAGCCACACAGGACACCACTCCTTAC
The DNA here is from genome assembly GCA_035047645.1 of Drosophila merina. Lineage (NCBI taxonomy): Eukaryota > Metazoa > Arthropoda > Insecta > Diptera > Drosophilidae > Drosophila > Drosophila merina. The sequence goes on along the minus strand of JAWNPH010000089.1, from coordinate 20,099,865 downwards.
TCCTCCATACTGGCAGCAAAATGGTGCTCCGCTCCAAAAAAGATGGCCCTGTATCCAGCAAAAAGAAGGCCAGGTTAGTCGCAAAAGGCTACTCACAGAGACCTGGCGAATATTTTGCGATTTGATCGGTCAAAATGTTAGCAACGTCGGCGGCAGAATCTGACATGGAGGTTCATCAAACGGACATGGTGGCAACATACTTAAACGAAGAGCTAGAAGAGATCGTCTACTTGAAAGTACCAGAAGAATTGAGCGATATCATATGTAGAGTTAAATCAGGTGCAGCAATTGGTTCACAGCAGAACACAATTACCAAAGATCATATGAGAGCAGCAAAGGCATGACAAAAAGCGTTGGTCGAGATGAAAAATCCTGTTTGTCTACTTAAGAAGGCATTGTATGGTCAACGACAATTTGGTTTAAAATGGTACCTTAAACTAACAGAGAAGCTGCAAGAGATACGTCTGGAGGCTACCAAACAAGATGTGTATGTGTATTTGTGAAGCGGCATGATTTACGTTGATGACTTCTTACTAGCGTCAAATCATACTTAATGGCTGCGTCATACGAAAAGTTCCCTTGGAGAAGGGTTCGATATGAAAGATATCGGTCCAGTGAAAACGTGCCTGGGCAAAGAGTTCCAAAAAACCTGAAAGAGCATCAAGTCTTTATCTCACAAAAACTATATACCGATACCATTTTGAAAAGATTTGATATGACAGAATATAAACCCGCATTAACACTAATAGAAGCAAAGTGTACATTGAGGAGGAAATCAGAGGAAATGCGAACGTATCCTTATTAAAGTTTAATTGGTGCCTTTATGTTTCTTTCAGTTGCAACAAAACCAGATATTGCTTATGCTGTGAATTTCTTTATGAAATTCAATTCATGCTACGGAGCTGATCATTTTTTTTTTTTTTCATTGTGAAAATTTTTATTATTGTTACCTGTGACCTGTACTGTTTACTGTTACTGTATGTGGCAGCTTTACAGGTTGTACATAAAAATTTATTACTGAAAGGTATGTCAATACATACTGCACGTCTAGTAAATTACTATTAACATTTACATTACATTAATTACATTAAATTATTATACTATTATATTATTTTACAATACAATTATTATTTTTTTTTGAACAATCTGGAAGGAAGATCTTGGGGGTAATAATTCTTCAGTCTTCTTTTTCGTGGGGGGTGGGTAAGCCTTCTCGCCAATGTGTTGGGGTGGAGGCCAAGACGTCTTAAGTATCTTTCCGCGTGTGTCCTGCATACATCGCCTATCTTGGCTATGTTAAGGCTATGTAATTTTGTAGGCCCCTGGTTGCAGTACTTATTTCTTTACTCCTGACCATTACCACAGTGTCGTCCGCTTATGTTGCTATTATACTGTCTTCGTCTTCAATTTCCGTACAGCATCAGGACTCCGGCATGTCGGAAGTGTACAGCGAATACAAGGTCGGGCCTAGCACACTACCTTGGGGTACACCTGCCAAGATGGATCGCTGTGATGATTTTTCGCCATCAACAACCACACTAAATTTCCTTTTTGCAAGAAAACTTTTAATTAGTATAAATAATTGCGGCGTCAAGAGCGTTTTTAGCTTCGATAGAAGACCGTCATGCCAAACTCTGTCGAAACCTTGTTGTATGTCCATAAATACTGCTACTGTGTATATCTTGTTCTCCATAGCCTCAAAGGCAAAGTTGGTCACCCGGTCACCCAAGCGGGTGTTTCCTCTTCAGGCTTCTTAGGAATTGGCTATTGTCTAGGAGGTTGATGGCCGCTGAGACCAGGAACTATCCACTTTGCCCACGAGTGATATCTTCTTCGCAGGTCTTTATATGTGCCTCGTGACATTCCACAGGTTGTGCTGCGGGTCTCCAGGTTCCAGCTCCTTAAGGAATCTATGGAAGGAGTCCTGCCGTAGGTTGGATAGCTTGTCCTTCAGTTCTTTTGTGGCACGATTAAACGCTGTCTTGTCCCTGGGGTTGCGCGAGGAAAACCAGACTCTTCCGAGGCGCATTTTTTCGGCCACGAGGGCCGCGAATTTAGGAGACCCCAAGTGCACGTCTCTTTTAGGTGTTCTCAGGTAGTCGGAGGAGGTGGATTCGCAAACTCAGCAGCATTGTGCATCTCTTTGGTTATTTTTTCGAAGGCCGCTTCTATGTTGCTTGGTGTGGAAAGAGAGGAATCTGGGTTCAGGGAGAAAAGCATCCAGAACGTAAACTTGGGGGCATCTGTGTGTTTCCCGGTGAGTCTTCTGGGCGGGGTTTTTCTGAGGATGGGGATGTTTAGGAGAAAGTTTACGGCGCTGTGGTCGGATAGTAGCTATGATAAAGCTTGAGCATGTTATGTTAGAGTGTCCTATGCCCTTGGAGACGACGAAATCCAGCAGATCTGGCTGCTTTGAAATGTCGGTAGGCCAGTGTGTGGGCTCTCCAGTACTTATAGAGCATTTTGCCTTTGGGGTTGTTCGTGCGGGAGCCCCACCAGGAGTGTTTGGCGTTAAAGTCTCCGGCTGCTATAAAGCGAGGTCCAAGGGACTCGAAAAAGTCCTGAAGGTGGGTTTCGGTTATCGAGTGTCTGTGTGGGAAGTAAACCGCACCAATGGTGTTATCTCCCTGTGGGCTGGTAACCCTGCGAGATCAACTTTTCCATTATCTTCTGCTCGTTCGTTCCTTCCATGCGGGCAAGCACCGTTTCAAGCTGGTTGGGTTGTGGGGCTTCGGGAGTGGTTTGAGGGGTTTGTTGGGGATTCGTTGGCTGTGTCGCTTGGTTTCCTTGAAGTGCGTCCCTGTAACTCATACCATTGATGATAGTTGGTATCTGGATGGGAGGTGGTTTGTTGCTAATCACAACGGGTCTGGCTTTGGGATTGCTGTGCCTTTGCCTTTTTGTAGGCAGGGCATCCTCTAAACGACGCAGGGTGATCACCTTGGCAATGTAAACAGCATGCTTTTTCGTCATCTTTTTTGGTGCATGACCTGGAAACGTGAGGACCACCACATTTCATGCAGCGATGTTCCAGGAAGCAGTAGCGCTGGGATTGTGCAGATCCCTCACAGTATGGCCGTATTTGTGGAGTTCTTCTGTAATTTTTGTCTGGTCCGTCGTGTGGTGAAGTCTCTTGATGACCCCCCTGTACGCTTTCTCGTCCTTTGGTTGGACGTTACGCGTACGTTGTTGTTTCTCTTTGTTTTGTACGAGACATCCTTTTTGGTACCCACTAGAGTCGTTATCGTCTTGACAAGCGCGGTAATGTCGCACTTCCTTGCTTTGATAGCCTTTCTGCAGGGCGTGTTTTGCCAAGCTCGCGCGGAGGCCTGCCAATCCATGCTCTAGGTTGTGGACGATTGAGCGGGGGGAGGGGGAACTGGGCACCGTTGGCCGGTATGCCAACCGCACTTTGCTTCTGCTGAGTTGTACACAGCTTCTACAGTGAGAGAATTTGGTAAACAGCAGATGAAACGCACTCTGGAATGTGCGTTAGGGTTTGTAGCAAACCGTTAGGTTCACAGGTTAAACCAATCAGACACCATATGACAATTTCAGAATAGTGGGAGTGAAATCACGATAAGAAACTTGCTGTCGATCCGCAGGCATGTCTGCACTCTTTGAGTGTTAGATTGCGTCTGGTCACCCGGTGAAGCTGTTCTGGTGTGACATGACTTTTTCGGAAACCGAATTGCCAGCGCAGGTAAAAGACTAATGGGCCTATATGACTCTACTTCACTAGGTTGCTTGTCAGGCTTTGGAATCATAGTTATGATTGCGAATTTCCACCTCTTTGGAAAGTGTCCCAGCCTCAGAATGTTATTAAATAGTAAGACCACAAGAGCACAGCCATTCTTTCGCGCGGCTCCCACTGCATAACGTACAGCCCACCTCCCGCCCAACCGATCAAGGGGCGCTGCCGTTTATCGTACGGTTTGGATCGCGGGGATAGACCCGAGAGAATATAGTTAGAAAAGATTACGAGGAAAAAGTTGAGTGCGTTTGTTGCTCTGTAAGGTAGATGTGAATTGAGGATTTAATAGAAGAGGAAGTGCAGAGTGAAATAATAGAGTATAAGTCGTTGTAATCAGAACATAAAACCCTGAAAGGCTCATGCTGGGCATATGTAGATCTACAACAACTTAGGAACAGGGGACTAAAAATTCTAGTACGTATATTTGGAATGTTAAATGTTAGTCGTGTTTGTAGATGCTGGCTGTCTACATTACCATTAATAAGGTTATGGAAGAAAACTACCCCCAGCATCTTTTTACGATTGGTTAGGGAAGGTAAATTGATTAGAATTTGATTAGTCTATTAAAATAAGGGGGGTGGGGTTTGCACCCCAGTTGAGTCACGAGCAAACATCAAGCAGTTCTTTTGAACGGATTCAATGCGATCTTGATGAACCCCATACTGCGGACTCCAGACGCATGACCCGTACTCCAGAATTGGACGTACTAAAGATACGTATAATGTTTTCGCAATATAAGGGTCATTGAATTCCTTAGACCATCTTTTAACAATTTGACCATTTGGAAAGGTTGTTCTAAGATAATTTGCACCCTGCCTCTCGTATCTGCAGAAGTGAGGTTGAAAGGCTTAAACCTATCCTCTAAGCTGTTTGCAAGGACGTCTGAGCTGAAGCATTGGAAAGCAGCAAAACGAAAACTGCGATACCTTAGCGGTACGAAGCATCGCGGCCTGTTATACAGGATAACAGGAATAAAGAAATAAAAGAACTTTTTGTCAAAATATTTCGGCTTCCATACACGCACGAATCATTTTGATGTATGTCATCACCTCATACAGCAGAAGCATCAAGAGGGCGACGTCATTATTAAGTATATACAAACAGAGCATATGCCGGCGGACGTCCTAACGAAGGGTCTATTGGTGGCCAGTTTGAGAGGAATGCCAGAACAGCGTATTGTAGAGGGCTGGCACCCAGGGCGGCAAAACCTCGCGAAGCCATTCTGACAGCTTTTGGGACTAAGCTCGCCCTGTCCCTTTTGATATAGATAACTCAAAACATGCGCTGTTACTTGCCTATCCTATAGAACGAATCTGTTAACAGTTATCTGTATTCAAATTGAATAAAATTACATATGGGACAAAGCTCGCCTTGTACCGATCAGACCATTTTCCTTTGGGGTCACAAATACTGCGATCGCATTTTTACGGGAAAATCATATCCCGCGTTTCTACGGAAGAAGCAGCCAAAATAATGAAACAGACATCAGATCTTCTAAGCAAGGGGCAGGTTCGATTAAGGTGATGATACCGATGATAAGAATAAGGAATACTATTCGTAATTCTATGATCCACTCACTTTATCGAAACTTGGGTTTCTTTACCTGATACATACTGTTCGTGTTTGAGTCTCTTGTTTGAGTCCTACCGCCAGTCTAACGTTTCTCTTGAGCATTAAATGAGTATGATTCAATGGTTGCAAAGGTTATTCAGGGGTAATTTACATATAATGGGACAAAAGGCTTTGTGTGGGGGAAAAAGGCTGTAGAAATTTTGATAAGTCAGAGAGCCGGTTATTGTGTTTAAAGTCTCGAGACGCCATATAAAGATTTAGACCGCGCCGAATCTAAAACTTTCGTGTACGGGACTGCTACCTCAACTGTTGGACGAGCATGTCGAGTTAGGGGTCTATAACAAATCATATTATTACTCGGTTGCCTTGGATTGTCTTGGATTCAAGACGAATCGCTCGTTTCGTCGTCACCTTACGCTAACATATATACTAGAAGTGCTCCAACTCCTACTGAGATATCTAAGTCTTATAAATCCATTGTCTTCCTCTCCTCTGATGAGTCATAATAAGCCACTTTCACACAATAGATAAGCACGTTTTTTTCGCAAAATCCCAGTAAAGACACATTGAAGAAAGGAATAATATTTCTAAGTACATTTTATACTTTCGTACCACGTCACATCTACTTGAACACCACATCTGATTTTCCTAAGGAGCGTGTTAAAGGGTTCCAGGTATTTGACGCTTGCTTTATCCACGTAAGGCCCCACGATCTGCAAACAAAAGTTGCTACCACGGCGCCACACAAGTAAGGTTTCGTAGAATAGAAGGTCAATAGACCTTCTAGTAGGATTTTCAAGAGTTCTATTATATCGCCATCATGGATCGAAACTTCAGAATGACCCGCAGCAGTATAATCAGCGAGCGATTTGAATTTACTTCCCTGCGTGATAAAAAATACATATTTATATACCAAATATTGCATCGCTACAAGCAGAAAGTACATCCGTTCTTTTCTGCATGACATATAGGAAGTCGGGCCAAGAGCATGTGCAAACAAAAATATCAATTAAACAAAAAATTACCAATTAAATCTGAAACTGCCAAATAGCCCACTGCCCAACATAAATCTAAATCAATTCGTAAATACGCAATTTAAAAATGAAGTCTTAATCTTTTTTTTGTTCAGCCAACAACCATGCTTTAAGTAAATTGCAGTTAGTGAACACAATAAAATCACGGCTATGCAAGTAATAGCGAAAAATGTAACGCTTTCTCTAGCTGCTTGATAAAAGCCAAATATTGCCTTCGTTTTGAGGCCAATTCCATATTACATATCTTACCGACTCCACGGGACGACGCCTTCAATTGTTCAATATTAAAGCTAAAAAGTATATACGCGTGCGCGACACACAGTCGAAATGACACAAAGCCGAAAGTATAGGGATGGGAACAGGGAAAGTGTTTCATAGAGTTTTAAACAGCAAATGGCTCCAATTCAATAAAATTGAATCTCACCTGCTTGAACCTTAAAACCTAAGTATTTGTACTGTCCTTCTGCGGTAAAAAACACCGTGCGTCCGACTAAATTCGGGTGAATTTGGATCTGGTGAAATCTGCTTGCCGTGTCTATACATGTAAAAACCCTAGCACCAATTAGCCTAGCTATTTTAACAGAAAATAGCGGCAAAGGGAACTTGTCAGAAAAGGTATTTGGATTTATCATAAAATGTATTTGCATTTGACTCTCAATGATCTACGCAACAACCAAGAAGAATTTGATTTGATATTGGCGGCCCATCGCATAAAAAGGTCCGTCAAATTTGGATGGTGAAAAACATGCATGAAAGAACATTGATCTTAACGAAGTTTTATACTTCGATGATTTACATCAAAATGTATTATCCATATTCAAATTCACGAATCATGGGTTCCAAGTTTCATTTAAAAAAAAATGGAGCAGTAATTTAAAAAATCAAAACAGCACTCTGACTAAAAGCGGAGCGATATGGCAACCTGTATTACTTAGATAGCGAAGACCATCATGTAAACAAAGCAGAGCTGTGAGACGTAGATGACATAAAAATGTGGCACTATTGTTTGGGACACGTTTATGAGAACGACATAAAGAGAATGGCTACAAGTGGAAATGCCTATGGTATGAAGTTTGATAAAAGCACACAGCCATTGAAATGTGAGCGGTTCAAAATACGTTGAAATTTATGTTGACGACTATATGACATTTTGTGAACTGTACTTCCATAAACAGAACCGGAAGTATTTGAAGCGTTCAAAACTTAAAAAGCAAAAGCGGAGAACTTCACCAACAGGAAAATAAAAGCTCTACAATCGGATAATGGTACTGAATACTGCAACAACGAATTTAATTACTATTTGAGAAAGCCAGGAATTGCGTGAAAGTTGTCTACCCCGTATACCCCGCAGCAGAATGGTCTAGCAAAGCGGCTGAATCGTACATTAATAGAAATGGAAAGGTGTGTGATGCGGCATTCTAGGGCACCATTTTGGGCAGAGGCAGTCAACACAGTGAGTTAAATTCGAAATCGATGCGTCACCTAAGGGCAATCGTGGCAATCGTGGCAAGTTTAAGAAGAAATCTGAAAAATGTATTCTGGCCGGCTATTCAACAGAATCGAAAGCGTATTGATTGTGGTCGCTGTAAAGGCGAAAAATAATAATTGCCAATGATGTCGAGTTCTCAAATATTTTAGTGTTCATGAGCGAATACCAGGATTTTTACAACACTGAGGTTATCATAGATGAGGGCATTCCAATTATCAAGTCGAATCAGCGGCAACACAAAGCGACAGTTAATCCAACGAAGAAGATTCCAATAACGGACAGCAGCGACATGGAAAAGGGCGTCCAAAACTTTTAAGGACAAGTCAAAGAGGAAGACCAAGAAAAATGTGAATTATCTTCTTTCAGCAATCACTCTTTGCTTGCGAAATCGACGAAATGTGGTTTCTATTGTATGGAGTATAGCCACACAGGACACCACTCCTTGCTCCTCCATACTGGCAGCAAAATGGTGCTCCGCTCCAAAAAAGATGGCCCTGTATCCAGCAAAAAGAAGGCCAGGTTAGTCGCAAAAGGCTACTCACAGAGACCTGGCGAATATTTTGCGATTTGATCGGTCAAAATGTTAGCAACGTCGGCGGCAGAATCTGACATGGAGGTTCATCAAACGGACATGGTGGCAACATACTTAAACGAAGAGCTAGAAGAGATCGTCTACTTGAAAGTACCAGAAGAATTGAGCGATATCATATGTAGAGTTAAATCAGGTGCAGCAATTGGTTCACAGCAGAACACAATTACCAAAGATCATATGAGAGCAGCAAAGGCATGACAAAAAGCGTTGGTCGAGATGAAAAATCCTGTTTGTCTACTTAAGAAGGCATTGTATGGTCAACGACAATTTGGTTTAAAATGGTACCTTAAACTAACAGAGAAGCTGCAAGAGATACGTCTGGAGGCTACCAAACAAGATCCATGTGTATTTGTGAAGCGGCATGATTTACGTTGATGACTTGTTACTAGCGTCAAATCATACTTAATGGCTGCGTCATACAAAAAGTTCCCTTGGAGAAGGGTTCGATATGAAAGATATCGGTCCAGTGAAAACGTGCCTGGGCAAAGAGTTCCAAAAAACCTGAAAGAGCATCAAGTCTTTATCTCACAAAAACTATATACCGATACCATTTTGAAAAGATTTGATATGACAGAATATAAACCCGCATCAACACTAATAGAAGCAAAGTGTACATTGAGGAGGAAATCAGAGGAAATGCGAACGTATCCTTATTAAAGTTTAATTGGTGCCTTTATGTTTCTTTCAGTTGCAACAAAACCAGATATTGCTTATGCTGTGAATTTCTTTATGAAATTCAATTCATGCTACGGAGCTGATCATTTTTTTTTTTTTTTCATTGTGAAAATTTTTATTATTGTTACCTGTGACCTGTACTGTTTACTGTTACTGTATGTGGCAGCTTTACAGGTTGTACATAAAAATTTATTACTGAAAGGTATGTCAATACATACTGCACGTCTAGTAAATTACTATTAACATTTACATTACATTAATTACATTAAATTATTATACTATTATATTATTTTACAATACAATTATTATTTTTTTTTGAACAATCTGGAAGGAAGCCCAAGATCTTCAGTCTTCTTTTTCGTGGGGGGTGGGTAAGCCTTCTCGCCAATGTGTTGGGGTGGAGGCCAAGACGTCTTAAGTATCTTTCCGCGTGTGTCCTGCATACATCGCCTATCTTGGCTATGTTAAGGCTATGTAATTTTGTAGGCCCCTGGTTGCAGTACTTATTTCTTTACTCCTGACCATTACCACAGTGTCGTCCGCTTATGTTGCTATTATACTGTCTTCGTCTTCAATTTCCGTACAGCATCAGGACTCCGGCATGTCGGAAGTGTACAGCGAATACAAGGTCGGGCCTAGCACACTACCTTGGGGTACACCTGCCAAGATGGATCGCTGTGATGATTTTTCGCCATCAACAACCACACTAAATTTCCTTTTTGCAAGAAAACTTTTAATTAGTATAAATAATTGCGGCGTCAAGAGCGTTTTTAGCTTCGATAGAAGACCGTCATGCCAAACTCTGTCGAAACCTTGTTGTATGTCCATAAATACTGCTACTGTGTATATCTTGTTCTCCATAGCCTCAAAGGCAAAGTTGGTCACCCGGTCACCCAAGCGGGTGTTTCCTCTTCAGGCTTCTTAGGAATTGGCTATTGTCTAGGAGGTTGATGGCCGCTGAGACCAGGAACTATCCACTTTGCCCACGAGTGATATCTTCTTCGCAGGTCTTTATATGTGCCTCGTGACATTCCACAGGTTGTGCTGCGGGTCTCCAGGTTCCAGCTCCTTAAGGAATCTATGGAAGGAGTCCTGCCGTAGGTTGGATAGCTTGTCCTTCAGTTCTTTTGTGGCACGATTAAACGCTGTCTTGTCCCTGGGGTTGCGCGAGGAAAACCAGACTCTTCCGAGGCGCATTTTTTCGGCCTCGAGGGCCGCGAATTTAGGAGACCCCAAGTGCACGTCTCTTTTAGGTGTTCTCAGGTAGTCGGAGGAGGTGGATTCGCAAACTCAGCAGCATTGTGCATCTCTTTGGTTATTTTTTCGAAGGCCGCTTCTATGTTGCTTGGTGTGGAAAGAGAGGAATCTGGGTTCAGGGAGAAAAGCATCCAGAACGTAAACTTGGGGGCATCTGTGTGTTTCCCGGTGAGTCTTCTGGGCGGGGTTTTTCTGAGGATGGGGATGTTTAGGAGAAAGTTTACGGCGCTGTGGTCGGATAGTAGCTATGATAAAGCTTGAGCATGTTATGTTAGAGTGTCCTATGCCCTTGGAGACGACGAAATCCAGCAGATCTGGCTGCTTTGAAATGTCGGTAGGCCAGTGTGTGGGCTCTCCAGTACTTATAGAGCGTTTTGCCTTTGGGGTTGTTCGTGCGGGAGCCCCACCAGGAGTGTTTGGCGTTAAAGTCTCCGGCTGCTATAAAGCGAGGTCCAAGGGACTCGAAAAAGTCCTGAAGGTGGGTTTCGGTTATCGAGTGTCTGTGTGGGAAGTAAACCGCACCAATGGTGTTATCTCCCTGTGGGCTGGTAACCCTGCGAGATCAACTTTTCCATTATCTTCTGCTCGTTCGTTCCTTCCATGCGGGCAAGCACCGTTTCAAGCTGGTTGGGTTGTGGGGCTTCGGGAGTGGTTTGAGGGGTTTGTTGGGGATTCGTTGGCTGTGTCGCTTGGTTTCCTTGAAGTGCGTCCCTGTAACTCATACCATTGATGATAGTTGGTATCTGGATGGGAGGTGGTTTGTTGCTAATCACAACGGGTCTGGCTTTGGGATTGCTGTGCCTTTGCCTTTTTGTAGGCAGGGCATCCTCTAAACGACGCAGGGTGATCACCTTGGCAATGTAAACAGCATGCTTTTTCGTCATCTTTTTTGGTGCATGACCTGGAGTCGTGAGGACCACCACATTTCATGCAGCGATGTTCCAGGAAGCAGTAGCGCTGGGATTGTGCAGATCCCTCACAGTATGGCCGTATTTGTGGAGTTCTTCTGTAATTTTTGTCTGGTCCGTCGTGTGGTGAAGTCTCTTGATGACCCCCCTGTACGCTTTCTCGTCCTTTGGTTGGACGTTACGCGTACGTTGTTGTTTCTCTTTGTATTGTACGAGACATTCTTTTTGGTACCCACTAGAGTCGTTATCGTCTTGACAAGCGCGGTAATGTCGCACTTCCTTGCTTTGATAGCCTTTCTGCAGGGCGTGTTTTGCCAAGCTCGCGCGGAGGCCTGCCAATCCATGCTCTAGGTTGTGGACGATTGAGCGGGGGGAGGGGGAACTGGGCACCGTTGGCCGGTATGCCAACCGCACTTTGCTTCTGCTGAGTTGTACACAGCTTCTACAGTGAGAGAATTTGGTAAACAGCAGATGAAACGCACTCTGGAATGTGCGTTAGGGTTTGTAGCAAACCGTTAGGTTCACAGGTTAAACCAATCAGACACTATATGACAATTTCAGAATAGTGGGAGTGAAATCACGATAAGAAACTTGCTGTCGATCCGCAGGCATGTCTGCACTCTTTGAGTGTTAGATTGCGTCTGGTCACCCGGTGAAGCTGTTCTGGTGTGACATGACTTTTTCGGAAACCGAATTGCCAGCGCAGGTAAAAGACTAATGGGCCTATATGACTCTACTTCACTAGGTTGCTTGTCAGGCTTTGGAATCATAGTTATGATTGCGAATTTCCACCTCTTTGGAAAGTGTCCCAGCCTCAGAATGCTATTAAATAGTAAGACCACAAGAGCACAGCCATTCTTTCGCGCGGCTCCCACTGCATAACGTACAGCCCACCTCCCGCCCAACCGATCGAGGGGCGCTGCCGTTTATCGTACGGTTTGGATCGCGGGGATAGACCCGAGAGAATATAGTTAGAAAAGATTACGAGGAAAAAGTTGAGTGCGTTTGTTGCTCTGTAAGGTAGATGTGAATTGAGGATTTAATAGAAGAGGAAGTGCAGAGTGAAATAATAGAGTATAAGTCGTTGTAATCAGAACATAAAACCCTGAAAGGCTCATGCTGGGCATATGTAGATCTACAACAACTTAGGAACAGGGGACTAAAAATTCTAGTACGTATATTTGGAATGTTAAATGTTAGTCGTGTTTGTAGATGCTGGCTGTCTACATTACCATTAATAAGGTTATGGAAGAAAACTACCCCCAGCATCTTTTTACGATTGGTAAGGGAAGGTAAATTGATTAGAATTTGATTAGTCTATTAAAATAAGGGGGGTGGGGTTTGCACCCCAGTTGAGTCACGAGCAAACATCAAGCAGTTCTTTTGAACGGATTCAATGCGATCTTGATGAACCCCATACTGCGGACTCCAGACGCATGACCCGTACTCCAGAATTGGACGTACTAAAGATACGTATAATGTTTTCGCAATATAGGGGCCATTGAATTCCTTAGACCATCTTTTAACCATTTGACCATTTGGAAAGGTTGTTCTAAGATAATTTGCACCCTGCCTCTCGTATCTGCAGAAGTGAGGTTGAAAGGCTTAAACCTATCCTCTAAGCTGTTTGCAAGGACGGCTGAGCTGAAGCATTGGAAAGCAGCAAAACGAAAACTGCGATACCTTAGCGGTACGAAGCATCGCGGCCTGTTATACAGGATAACAGGAATAAAGAAATAAAAGAACTTTTTGTCAAAATATTTCGGCTTCCATACACGCACGAATCATTTTGATGTATGTCATCACCTCATACAGCAGAAGCATCAAGAGGGCGACGTCATTAGTAAGTATATGCAAACAGAGCATATGCCGGCGGACGTCCTAATGAAGGGTCTATTGGTGGCCAGTTTGAGAGGAATGCCAGAACAGCGTATTGTAGAGGGCTGGCACCCAGGGCGGCAAAACCTCGCGAAGCCATTCTGACAGCTTTTGGGACTAAGCTCGCCCTGTCCCTTTTGATATAGATAAGTCAAAACATGCGCTGTTACTTGCCTATCCTATAGAACGAATCTGTTAACAGTTATCTGTATTCAAATTGAATAAAATTACACATGGGACAAAGCTCGCCTTGTACCGATCAGACCATTTTCCTTTGGGGTCACAAATACTGCGATCGCATTTTTACGGGCAAATCATATCCCGCGTTTCTACGGAAGAAGCAGCCAAAATAATGAAACAGACATCAGATCTTCTAAGCAAGGGGCAGGTTCGATTAAGGTGATGATACCGATGATAAGAATAAGGAATACTATTCGTAATTCTATGATCCACTCACTTTATCGAAACTTGGGTTTCTTTACCTGATACATACTGTTCGTGTTTGAGTCTCTTGTTTGAGTCCTACCGCCAGTCTAACGTTTTTCTTGAGCATTAAATGAGTATGCTTCAATGGTTGCAAAGGTTATTCAGGGGTAATTTACATATAATGGGACAAAAGGCTTTGTGTGGGGGAAAAAGGCTGTAGAAATTTTGATAAGTCAGAGAGCCGGTTATTGTGTTTAAAGTCTCGAGACGCCATATAAAGATTTAGACCGCGCCGAATCTAAAACTTTCGTGTACGGGACTGCTACCTCAACTGTTGGACGAGCATGTCGAGTTAGGGGTCTATAACAAATCATATTATTACTCGGTTGCCTTGGATTGTCGTCACCTTACGCTAACATATATACTAGAAGTGCTCCCACTCCTACTGAGATATCTAAGTCTTATAAATCCATTATCTTCCTCTCCTCTGATGAGCCATAATAAGCCACTTTCACACAATAGATAAGCAAGTTTTTTTCGCAAAATCCCAGTAAAGACACATTGAAGAAAGGAATAATATTTCTAAGTACATTTTATACTTTCGTACCACGTCACATCTACTTGAACACCACATCTGATTTTCCTAAGGAGCGTGTTAAAGGGTTCCAGGTATTTTACGCTTAACTTATCCACGTAAGGCCCCACGATCTGCAAACAAAAGGTGTTACCACGGCGCCACACAAGTAAGGTTTCGTAGAATAGAAGGTCAATAGATATCCTACTGCCTTTTATGACTGAGCTATTTCATAAACCAGGCCAGTCAAGATGACTCTCGTTACGGTTTAGATTAGGCCATAGTTATTGCTTGCACCAGAAACATGATGATAGTAATAACAATGCATATATTTTTAATAAACTAATATTAATATAATTATTATTATAATAAATTAATAATTTATTTACATTAGTAGTTAGAAATAGCTTAGTGCAAAACTAAGAGTCAGTGCAATTATTTACTTTTAAATTAAGCTCTCCTAGATTCGGCTCAAGGGTTTTGACGACTTTCGATTTACTGATTCAAGGTAAGCAGCCGGTACCCAGCCTTCAACATTTTCATCTAAGAAAAATATATTATGAAAACATTAACAGAGAACGAGATTAAAAATGTTGTATATTAATAGTTGAATATTTACCTAAAACTCGAACGTACCACCATCCAGCGCAACCGATTTTCAAGAGTTCTATTATATCGCCATCATGGATCGAAACTTCAGAATGACCCGCAGCAGTATAATCAGCGAGCGATTTGAATTTACTTCCCTGCGTGATAAAAAATACATATTTATATACCAAATATTGCATCGCTACAAGCAGAAAGTACATCCGTTCTTTTCTGCATGACATATAGGAAGTCGGGCCAAGAGGCCAAGATTCCAATATTCAGATTGGACTCGATTGTAATGTGCAAACAAAAATATCAATTAAACATAAAATTACCAATTAAATCTGAAACTGCCAAATAGCCCACCGCCCAACATACCCGTTAAAATCTAAATCTTTTACAAGCAAGATAGTGGCAATCGCCACGGATAGAATTCATTCACAATCTAAAGCTTTTCAAATGCTTTTCATTGTTTGGCGAAATTTGAATGTTCCCGCTGCAGAAAATTTTTTTTACTGTAAATTAACAAATGGTCGGAGTAAATAGGTATGCAAAAGATTTGCTTTTTTTTAAATTGGCTCTGATGAATTTATTTACTTATGTGTGGGACATGGCCACACGCAACATTTAATATAACAGCGATGTATCGGGGATCATTCCCCGACTCCTGTGAAGTTTAGTGTAACGAGTATGTTTACTCGCTTGCCAATTTAGTTTTTACGAGTTTATGCATATTAGCTATTAGTTTTTCTTAAAATAATATAGCTTATCACTCATTGAAATACTTGGTGTATTGAATGTAAATATGTTGAATTGGATTACTTGAATCGTCTACTCCTATATTTTTTAATGTGCCTAGTGAGAATTTAATATTTTTATTATTTATGTCATTATTGAAGAAAAGAGTATGATTAAAAAAAATGGGTATTTAAACGAAATTAAAAAAAAACAAAGCCCGCTATCTCAACTTATCTTTACACTAGGTCACACAAGCTCATCCGTGCTCAACCCTCCGATTAGCGATAAGGTCCCTGGGGATTTTTTTGATTTAAGTAAAGATTACTCTTAGTTTCAACCAGGATGAGGAAGAGAATGAGCATTATACAAACACAATTGTATAAGTATGAGTCACACTTATATTATATATACGTATTTGTAACGCCTTCTATGACGGAACATTTAGTCAGTCGTGGTGGAACGATCAGGACAAGAACAACATGATATAATAAATTTATCAAGTTTTTATGATAATTTCTAAAGATTATATTTACAACACATAGCTAAGTCACCGTCTACAAACAAAAGTTTACTAAGGCGTGTTCCAGGTACTTACACCGATGCACTATGGAGCCAGTGCGCCGTGGATTTCACTGGATAAATTTAAAAAATTCGATCAGGAATGAAACTGACACTAAATACGGTGACTTTGTTATTTTTTATTTGCGGGCCGCAGTTCAATTATTATTGAGCGGCAGAAAGAAAGAAACACCATGTGCTCGCTGCGGAATTATATTTGCGACTGACAAAGTAATGAAAGACAAATTCTTATTCCTAATTCGTTAGAGAGAGACAAATCTATTGACTATGATCTATAACGAATACAAGCGTGCATTGTATCATATGGAAATATAGGGTCTTTATTTTCTACACCTCCTCCTCCTCAATGCATGCATGTTTACAAATAATATTTAATACAAATTTAGCATTTCTGTAAACAATTCGTATTTGGTCTTCGGAAGGTTCTTGGTCAAAATATCTGCTATCATTTCGGTGGTACATATATATTTTAACAAAACTTGCCCTTCCTTTACGACATCTCTAACAAAATGATAACGTATATCAATGTGATTCGTCCTGGAATGGTTAACAGAATTCTAGGTTAACGCCTGCACGATCAGATTATCGCCATACACGACGATCGGGGTGTTGTCGTCTCCGCAGCCAATCTCCAAAATTAGCCATCGCATGACTATCGTCTCCTTAAAAGGCCGATAGTGCCATGTACTCTGCCTCGGTACTGCTTAACGGTGCTTTTCTGAACGCCACGAAATTGGACCACCGGCCAACAAGTATATGTACCCAGTGTAAGACTTCCTGTCAAGCCTATCGCCTGCCCAATCAGCATCAACGTATCCACAGAACGATTGACCACATTGCTTATAATGTAATTTCATGTCAACCGTGGATGAGAGATACCTGGGGATATGCTTTATGCCAGCTATGTTCTCAGAATGCTCATGTTGATTTTTTTGAGCCAATTTGACACCGAATGCAATATGTCTGGCCTTGTTGTAAGAGCTAGCCACATAACCTCTGCCACTACGGATTGATAAAACGTGGGATCCACCTTTTTGCACTTGTCGCTGGTGCAATCTATTTGGAAACCTGCATCCAGTGAAGTTTTCGCCGATTTGTAATATTCGCTGCCATGAGTCCGCAATAAATCCTTGATGTATTGCGAATGTTCCAAAGTAATGGCTTCAAGGTCCCCTTCTTGCTCGATTTCCATGCCCAGGAAATGGTTTAAAGGATCCTTGTCAACGCACTCAATTGATTGTGAAATGCTGTTTTCGATTTCCAGCCAATCCTCGTGCCATTGGCAAGCTATAAGTATATACTGAACCTTTACAAGAATTAATAAAAAGGTTACCGCTCAGTTTGTATAAACATGGCTCGTTGTTGCTGGCAATAAATCCCATATCCACCAAAACGCCATTTAGCTTCTCGTTCCAGGCCCTTCCTGTCATAACCCGTATATGTCTTAAGCCGTATATTGCTTTCCTCAGCATCAATACCTTTTCAGGATTCTTCTCGTTTATATATCCTTCCGGCTGCTTCAAGTAAACCGTCTCACTTAGATCGCTGTTGAGATATGCGCTGCATACATCCTTCTGATGAATAGTTTGAGCTCCGCCGGCAGTGCTATCATCAGACGCATACTTTCTAGTCGGCATACCGGCGAAAATGTTTCCAAATAATTTACGCCTTTCTGCTGGGAGCATCCCTTGGCCACCAGACGAGCTTTAAAACGTTCGATTTTTTCACCCTTATCTCGTTTTACATTGAAAACTCATTTGCATCATATTGCTCGCTGATTCTTAGGTAATCTGCCAAGTCTGATTGGCAACCAGGGAATTATATTCCCTTGCCGTAGCTTCGCGCCATTCCATGGCATGCGAACTTTCCACCGCCTCCTTGCAAGTCAAGGGGATGGGAACGTTTATATTGTTTCTTCGGACGTGCAGGTTTTTCCGTACGGATGATCTTGGGACCAGGACCATTGCGTGGCTCTTCTACAACCTGCTCCTCCTTATCTTCAGCACTCTCGTACTGATCTGAGCTCTCATCCGAGCTGCCGATATCGACGGATATGTCAGATACGTTTTCTTCTTCTCATCTCGCAGGCAGGGCTCTTCGAGTTCCTCCAGTTCCATCAATCATCACCATTTTTGGATGCCACATCAAACAAAACATCCCGTTTCTCGAAAAGTTGTCGAGCTGCTGGGTCATACAGGCGATAACCTTTGGCTGCCACAGAGTACCCAACCATAATACATTCCTTGCCCTTGGGTTGGAACTTGCTGCCCTTCCTCGGACCCTTGTCTAGAGCAACTGCAAGAGATCCAAATACTTTTAGATGTTACATGCAAGGCTTCCCTACCAGCGCAGTGAAGAGTATGACTCCTATGGAAGCGTGTACCCGTCCACGCTATTTCGCAAATAAACCGAAGTTTTAAGAGCTTGGGACTAAAAACTATCTCCTAGCCCCGCCTAGACCAGAAGACATATCGACATCTCCACTAGCGTTCGATTTGCCCTTTCCGCCACTTCATTTTGCTGCGGCGTATGAGCTATCGTAAGCTGACTGGCAATTCCATGTTTCTTGAGATATTCATCAAACTGCTTATTGACAATCTCTCCGCCGTCACTGAGCAGGCATTTTACCTGTCTGCCGTTCCACCAGACTCTTGAACTTCATGAATTATGACAGCACCTCATTCTTCTCACGCAGAAAATTAACAAAAATAATCCTGAATTTGTCGTCAATGAACGTCAAAAATACTTTGAACCTCCTAGAGACAGTGTTGGAAAATGTCCACACCCATCTGCGTATATCAGCTCCAAAAGCTCCACAGCTTGATTACACGTCGCCGTTGGGAATGGTTGTACATGGATCTTGCTAACCATAAACGTTTTGCAATTAATATTTTCCGGCAAACCAATGTTTTCTATACCGCGCACCATCCCTTTGATACCATCTCTTTCATGCTAGAGAAATTAATGTGACCATATCTCTTGTACAGCAAGATCCCATCAAAAGTTTACATAGGGAAACAATTGCTTCGGCCACCTTCAAATAATACAATGTTGCCAATCTTTTTGGCTTTCACTATGCATTCTCCATTTTGCACCACCATGGCCTTCTCTAAGTCAAATATCACCTTGTACCTGTTCTGCACAGCACTGCTCACTGACATGAAATTTTCCGTCATGTTAGGGACATAGAGAACATTCTTTAGAGTCAACATGCACAGATCTGTCTGAATCTTGACGTCAGCAGAAGAAATCCAGCATCGGCCAGTCCGGTCTGCTCTGTGTGCATCTCAGGCTTTATGAAAAAGTCCCTTGCACAACACATATGGCTGGTTGCACCACTATCCAAGCACCACATCAAGTTCGTTAAGTTGGTGACGTCACAAGCATTCAGAAGACTGCTTTGGCAATTCAACTCATTTCTTAACATCGTGCGATTGCTATCTCCCTCGCTAACACTTCGACACTAGGACTTAATGTGCCCTTGTTCACCACACTTAATGCAAACGATATTCTTTCGTTTCTTTTGCCCATAAGAATTCGTCTGCAAGTTTTGCCACTGTGTTGCAACGAATGCCTTAGTATTGTCGATTCGCTCTTCTGCTATTCCTTTTCGTTCGCTCTCTTCCTTCAACTTTTTGGTGAGAATCTCGAACGAAAGTTTCGTGTGGCCACCACCAGATGCTCGAATTGTTCTGGAAGGCTCGTAACTCGTCGTTTAGCTCTATTCCAACTGCAGCTAAACCATCCAGAATTTCCACGAACTTGCTTATATATGTCGACATGCTCTGCTCCGGCTCCATCCGTTTGCTAAGCAGTTTATTGTACAACTAAACCTTTCCTCAGAAGTCAAGCAATTCTTAGTATAGGTCAACTGAGATGTCTTTACACTCAGTGTTATTGTAGCTAACGTCTTATTGTCTAAGTCCCTGGAACATTCGTTTCTGTTAGCTCTCCGGACGTTATACTCCACAGCCCGGAATGCACCAATACAAATCGCATCTGTATTTTTCACGTGTCATAGTTTTTCTCCTCTAAATTTTCAATTTGATAAAGAGCTCTTATTGTTCTTGATACCGAGTCATAGGCCGCTTAAGAAAAACTTTCTTGAATTCACATATGCCTGGTCCCAAAACCTATTGAGCGGCAGAAAGAAAGATAGAAACACCGTATGTTCTCTGCGGAATTTTATTTGCGACTGACAAAGCAATGCAAGATATACACATATTCTTTTTCTTAATTCGTTAGAGAAAGACAAATCTATTGATTATGATCTGTAACCAATACAAGCGTGCATTGTATCATATGGAAATACAGGGTCTGTTTTTCTACAATTATTTCTCCATGCCAACCTTGATTCGCCTTGGACTTACGAATTTCGAAGACGTCATCAAAAGTGTTTACCAGGTGGAATCACCTGCAGGAGATTTGGTATTACGGTTGCAAAAATTGCAGCATCACTTTGTACCGGAGGTCGCAACAGTGGGTTTTTCACTTGAGTGCATTTTAGAGGTCCAAAGTATCACTAAAAGTTTTGTCATGCAGGACAAATCGGACAAATTTTCCTAATTTTTTGTGTTAAATTCGGAAGCCTAATTGTTAATTGCAACTCCTGCTATCCCAAGGTAGGAATAAATTTGAGCGGTAGCATAGTATCGGCTGATCAGGCTGACGATTGGGAGACTTATTTAAGCCCACAAAGTTGGTATTTGATTTTACTTATTTTTAGTCTGTCGCGGCATCTAGTATAACAAAAGTGGGGACCAGCACTACGCGAAATTGCATTTGAAACTATGGCGATGAAACCGGCGCATTTAGCACGTACAACATTTTCACACATCAGCTGGGACGCGGAAATCGGCTTGTTTCACAATTTTACAGCACAGACACTATAGTAAAAATTAATAAACAAAATATCAGTACGTTGAACCACTGTTCCAGATAGTTAGTTGGAAAGTAAGAGATTGAGAGTGAGAGGGAGGCAAGAAGAGATAAGGCACTTGGTTAATGCAAAATAAGTTACAGCAAAATGAAACAAAGAATACAAAACAGAACTATAATTGAATATGTAAATAAAATTAATTTCGCTCCAAAATGTGACGCGAAGTGACACGGCCAACATACTGCCTTGGTCTAAGGGTTTTTTTGCATGTATTTATTATTTTCGTGTCTTGCATATGCTTTGATTAAAAGCTTTAAATAAATTAAGGGAGCTCGATCTTAAAAATAAAAAGAAATACATGTAGGAGAAAAGATTTCGTGAAAGGTTCATCGACTCCATTATGTATGAAACATGACATCATTCAAACGACCGCCACGGCTCGTCGGTGGCACGCACACGAAAGGTCCAATTTTCGGTGACTCTGGCGCACAAATCGGGCTGTATTTGATCGATGGCGTGGCGTATGTTGACTTTGAGGGCATCGGTGGTTTGCGGCTTGTTGGCATAAACTTGCGACTTAAGAAAACCCCACAAGAAGAAGTCCAGCTCCCCAGTGGGGTCAAATCGTACGATCTCGGTGGCCAGTTCACTTCGCCTCCGAGCGAGATGACCATGTCCGGAAATTGCTTGTGCAGAACATCCATCGTAACGTGTGCTGTGTGGCACGCAGCGCCGTCCTGTTAAAAACACATGCTGTCCAGATCCATATTTTCGATTTCAGACAAAAAGAAGTTGGTTATCATCAACCGGTATCGCTCACCATTGACGGTGACGGCCTCACCATTATCGTTTTCCAAAAAATTCGTACCAATCACGCTTCCGGCCCAAAACCCGCACCAAACAGTCACATTCTGAGGATGCATTGACACTTGGTGAACCTCGTGTGGATTGGTCTCGTCCCAAATACGGCAATTATGCTTGTTAACATAGCCATTCATAGTCGACTCGGCAGGACAATCATCGCGACCGTAAAACGGGCGAAGTGCGTTTAACGTTGCTCGAACTGAAGACCCATTTTTATAAAACAATTTTATGATTTGCACGTGCTACCTGACACTGTGGTGGCCATGGGGATTTGGGAGGAATGAAAGAATATAACACACTGCATTTGACATCTGTCACTCAAACCACATGGCAATGAGCTGTCAAAGTTCGAGCGTCCCTATTGTAAAACTCTTTATGAAAAAAAATTCAAAAATTTTAATTCGAATTGAAAAACAAACTCTTATGTATAAATTAGGCATTTAATGTCTTAAACCATATAAATGCATACATTTACAAACTTGCTTTTCACTAACTTGAGGGTACATCAAAGCGCTTTATGTTTAATATAATCCAGTTACTATTCATCTAAATGGTTCGGACATGGTTCATATACCCAAGATTTCCAAAATGCCTATTACTATTAAAAATATTCCCCGAAGGTGACGAACCGCACTCCGTAATGTGTGCTAGGTAGCTACAATATAAATCCCAAAAATGAAAAATATGTTATGCTAGTCCAATCCAAATAAGTCATACACTTTTTTATACCCTTGAAAAAGCGTATTATAATTTTGTCCAGAAATGTGTAACGCATTAAAGGAAGCATCGACGGACAGACGGACAGACGGACATGGCTATATCGACTCGGCTGTTGATGCTGATCAAGTATATATATACTTTGTGGGGTCGGAGATGCTTCCTTTAATGCGTTACACATTTCTGGACAAAATTATAATACCCTTTTTCAAGGGTATAAAAAGTATAAGACAAGCCAATTACATTTTTATACCATTTCTAAGGTATTTGAATTTTTGCCACAAGTGTGCACTGCACAGGAGACAATTATATTTTCGAAAATTAATTTAAAAAAAAGTGAGAAAAGTTATCTTCGGCTTGCCGAAGATGGTATACCCTTGAAAACAAAAAAGTTTTGCATACAAAGCCTTGTTTTCATATCGGTCGTTTGTATGGCAGCTATATGATATAACTTTCACAAATCGTGTATGGCTATGCGGAATGAATAAATGTTGAATTCTGTTGCAATAGCTTGGAAAACAAAAAAGTTTCCCATACAAAGACTTGTTTTCATATCGGTCGTTTGTATGGCAGCTATATGATATAGTGGTCCGATCCGACCGATTCTTAAACTTGATCTGCGTGCAACAATAATAATGATCTGGTAAAAATTTCAAAACGCTAGCTTTAAAACTACTGTCTATTTTTTGCATAGAAACAGACGGACAGACGGATAGACGGACAGACGGACATGGCTATACCGACTCGGCTGTTGATGCTGATCAAGAATATATATACTTTGTGGAGTCGGAGATGCTGCCTTTAAAGCGTTACACATTTCTGGACAAAATTATAATACCCTTTTTCAAGGGTATAAAAATGAGGTGTTTTTCGAAAAATGTCTGTTAAAAAACCTAACCTAACCGACGTGGTTTTGTTAACAATCTAGTTTTGTTGGTTTTTTAGATTTCCTTTGTAATAGATACATTTGAGACATAAAATTTTACAACTTTTTATATTGCAATTCTTATGATATTCATTTTTTTTTTTTTCGCGGCTCCCACTGCATAACGTAAAGCAGTGATTGCGATGAAAAAGTGTAGTTCGTTTGTTGCTCTGAAAGTTAGGTGAGAATTGAGGATTTGATAGAAGTGGACGTGCAGAGTAAAGTAACAGAGTAAAGGTCACTGTAGTCAGAACATAAAACCCTGAAAGGCTCATGCTGGGCATATGTAGATCTACAACAACTTAGGAACAGGGGACTAAAATTTCTAGTACGTCTATTTGGAATGTTAAATGTTAGTCGTGTTTGTAGATGCTGGCTGTCTACATTACCATTAATATGGTTATGGAGAAAAACGACCCACAGCATCTTACTAGGATTGGTTAGGGAAGGTAAATTAATAAGAAGGAGTCTGTTGAGTCGAAGAAAGCGTTAAGCGTTTTGTAGAAGGTTTCTAAAGCGATATTAATATCGGTGCATTCCAAGAGATCGGAAAATCAAATGTAGAAATTAAATTGCTTAGTCTCTGAAAATCAGCCTTGTGAAAGCAGCGAATTTTATGAACTCCATGACGCGACTGAAAGTTGCTAGCAGTAAGGGTTTCAATCGACACCTCAAGCGTTGGGTGATAAGGATCTTCTGGGAACGAAATTGGCATGGGTCTGGAAACGGTTATTCCATCTGGGTCAGAAACGAAACATAGATCTAGAAACCGACCTAAAGAATTCCTTACGTGGTTTATTTGACCAAGGGATATGTCGAACATACCCTCAGTAAAATCATGATGTGATGTCACTAGAAGGTCACTGTCGGACGTGCGATTAGAAACCAGCTGAATGGCAGATAAGTGGTGCCAGTATGTAGCTGGTTCAGAAGGTGGTAAATATGAGCATGTGATGAACAGTGATTGAAACGACATAGTGATTTTCACACATAAGAATTCAATATCACCAGGATTCGGTAACTTAACCTCTTCAGAAGTGAAGTCGGAGGACTCCTCCTCCCCTTCGTAGTGGTCGGTCACGTCTGTAAGTGGTGTACCTGTCTGGGAAAATTTCGGAGCTAAAAATCTCCGGCTTTAACCAGGTCTCTGTGAAGACTACAATCTGGGATGCAAAAGATGAACTATCAGAATACAGTTTAGGGAGCTTACTCCGAAGCCCCTAGTATTTTGATAGGTAAGGGTGATAGATGTTGTTAGTTTTTTGAGGATGAAGGTTTAGGTATGGAAGACGAAGACGGTACAGGGTTTTTAGGCTTTGGGAGTTTAACTCCCACAGGCTTATTAAGTTTTTTTTTAACTGTACTCGGCTGATGTTCTTGTACGAATATGTTATCCGGCCAAAAGCTGGGCGAACATATCGTATCGAACATAGGCAAAGGTACACGTATCTTAAAAGATGACGTAAGCCATGAGTAAGTATATTTAAATTTCCTAATTTCCCCTACTCTAACAACGGCCTTAGATTTGGCTTGGATATAAGCCGAGATAGCAATCTCTGAGGTGTCAGGGGCCAGCCGTGAACTAAATATGTGTTTAGAGGGGAGAATCACCTGTAAGGGCTTTGGTGTTACGGTTGACAATTTTGACAAACTAGTAGCCTTAAACCACTGTACTTGTTTAATAAGAGCGCAATACAAGGAAACTAGAAGAGAGAGAGTTATTGCAAAAGTAGAAATTGCAGTAAACGTAAGAAAAGGGAATAGAAATAAATAGGGCACAGTACCTTACTTGGGTAAATAATAAATTATTTTAAACACACCAAATACGGTACCGCGCAAACGCGAGTGCGAATGGAAATCGTTTTAAGTATTAGATTTAAATAATTAATTTCTTAACAAACACCGGTTTGTCTTTTGCAAGAAAATAATAACAAAATCGAATGATCGCAAGAAAAAAAACATGTCCGTTCGCTATGAAAGTGAAGTGTTGAATTGAATTTGTATTATTTATTTATTTATATATATACTGCGTACCAAGGTAAGAAAGGTGTGTGAAACCTTTGCGGTTTATAACTTTAAAACTGACAGATATAATATTAATATAATAATATATTCCAATATAACAAAAATCCTAGCAGACTTCTCAGTAGAGCAGACGCATCCATTTACAGAAAAAATCTCTCTACCAAGGAATGACAACTTTATGAGACGCTGCTTGATATACCCTTTCGGATTCGATTCATGAAGTCCCAACGCAACCTTTGACGCAGGAAATCTAAAAAACAACAAAATTTATTAACCTAGGATAATGTCGACCTTATTTTTTAGCAAAATTACGTTTTCGTATTGTTTTAAAATAGTAAAATTCAACTATCTAGCTGCAAAAAGAATTTAAATTATAGAATTTCCGATCGTACAGTTATATGGTTACCATAGGATATAGTCGACCAATTTTAGCCGTTTTGATTTACCATATCCCATACCACCCAAATACTGCGTGCAATGAAAATAAGGGATAGTTTGAAGAATATAGCTTTAAAACTGAGATACTAGTTTGTGTAGAAACAAACATACTGACAGACTTACAAGCTTTTATCGACTCAAGGGATGATCCTGATCAAGAATATATATACTCTATAGGAACGAAGATGTCACCTTCACTTCGTTGAAAGTTTGTGCCCAAAATTATAATATTCTATGCAATGGTATTAAAATATATAGTAAAATTGGTTGTAATACTTTTTTATTAGAGTCGAATAAATGTCCCGTCAGTTGACTTAAGACAACGCCGAGAATAATTATTTAACGAAGGTTTTTATTGAACTTCTTTATTCGGATATCAGCTTAAGACTAAAAATCAAATGTAAATTGGGTTGAGGAGAAGCCTCGGTATTTTAACAATATTTGTATTTCGCCAAGAAGCCTTGCTCTTGGATTCTTAAGATTAGGAAAAGATTCAAAGAGAGCAGTCAAATCTGCTTAGGTCAGGCTTTAGGATGTTTATTCTTTATTAGAAACGGATGCTGCGCAGCTGCGATACATTATGGAAATCACTTAAGTGCATTACTGTTTATAGTTCTTTGAAATAATTGAAGTGGCAGGTTTGGACCACATAAATACGTCACTATATATATGTATTTCTTTTGCGACTTTTTTATAGTTTTACAAAAATTGTTACAAAAATGTGACTTACCAATGAGTTAGTTTCGTCAAATGAATATTCGTCTTCACTGTTTGAGTAATCCGAGCAACACCCATATTTTTGAAGATTATCCTTTTCGATTTGGCATTTACTTGTATTTCCAACATTTTCGTTGTCATTGCTGCAACATGAGCTTCGGGTGGAGGACTCGAAGCATTCATCGAAACCTATGGGGTTCATTGTGCCAAAATTAACATTGGGGTTGTCCCAAGATGTGGATTGCATAAGATCCCGATAATTAAAACTATATTGTCTATTTTTCTTTCCTTTAAGTTCTTCGAGTTGATTAAGAAGGACACGTTTGATCTCTGCAACCCATTTGGTCTTTACATCGATCGATGGCGCTTGCAATGTATGTACTTCCTGACGTCCCTGAAGCCAAACTTCAAAACGTTTTTTGTCGCCCCGCACACACTCTGTCAAGCCAACTTCAGACATCTCCGCACGAAAATAATACAACATAAATATATAACATATTAAATAAATTTAATCATTACTAACCTTAATATGGTGCTTAAACTGATAAGTACTTTTGTTTTGACCTGGTTTGGTTACTTGTTTACAAAATAGCAACGATTTTTGGTATAAAAATATATGCCGTTGCTGTGGCTTGATCCGAAGCCGAATATCTTTTTTTGACTCGCTCCACACTTGGAAAGAATCTTGCATTAGGAGTTCTCCTTGTTCTGCCAAATCCGTCTGTAAACATATATATAAACCATGGCATTTTTACTTATAAAAAATTTAGATTACCGGAAATCCTGTTATAGCTATTTGATGCATAGAGTCATTAACACACTTTAGAACTATTAACATACAGTCAAGTGCCTTTTGAAGTTCTTTAGTGCAGCTACCCCTGTCACTAAATCGAAGTAAATCCTTTAAAAGCAATTGATATTTGGTAATCCTTTGTACAGGTTTAAGCAAATACGCAGCGAGTGGAAGCTTATGACCGAGTCGCTTTTGGCAATCTTGGAAAAAAAGATGGGTGTCGACGAGGTTTTCTCGCAAGCGTTCGGATTTCGAAATATTTTGACAATAATATGAGTAGAGTCGGTAAAAAGTTTCCCGCTACAAATAAATTGTTAAACTATACAAAAAATTTCAAGAATTACATGGCTTACCCTTTGAACAAAACATAGGGCTACGAGTTCGGTGGTCGAAATGCAATTTTCAAGGTCCTTTAGAAAAACTTCATTATGAAATGTATGCAGTTCATTTAGGTTACCGAAAAGTATATCTTCCTTTCCAAGAAGACTTACTGGTGCAAGATGCATGAATTCTTCAGATTTTAGCTGATCACAATAACCCTAAAACGATATTTAAATAGAAAATGTTACCGCAATTTCAACATTACAACCACATAAGAACCATATAATAAAATATAAAGTTTTAAAAGGTTATTTCAAAAACAGTCGATGAAGAAAACACATTCCAGAAATATATATTTTTTTATTCAGAACTAACATTAATAATATAATAACAGTTATAAATAAGAATAAGTCAAAAATTAGAATTTTATACAAATATTGTACTATATACCATATGTCGTATTTTTAGATTGATTAAAGTTTAAGAACTAACTTTTCAAAAATATTCCATTAAATCTAAGTTTCAGTCCGATTATTGACAATTTTCAAAGTACCTAAAACTTTGCCAGCAAAAACTGTTTTTCAGCTATGATAGAAAGGTGCAAATAGGTGAAAAAAAGTTGTTGTTGTTTACTCAGACAAAAAAAATTAAAGGAAACGAAAGTTAAGTTCGGGGGGTGCCGAAGTTTATGTACCTTTGAATTTAATTGCAGATATAGTTGGCCAATCCTTTGATAATTTTAAAATAAGATACTTTTCTTATAAAACGGTTTTCTATCTAAGTCACACCTGAGTTTAGCCATTTCCGACCGTTTTTTAGATGGGCTCAGATCTTTATAAAAGAGGCGAATTTCAGCAAAAAGATGAAGGTTATAGCATTTCCAATCAGTTATATGGTAGCTATATATTTATATGGTTCACCGATCCCGTCCGTTCCGACATATGTGTACAATAAATTTATAAAAAATAATTTTAGTGAAAATAATAATTTCCATTAATTTAAATTAAATTAATTTAATAATATAAATAATACATTATAATAAAATATATTGTAAAACTAATTATTATTATAATATATTTAATAATTTTAAAAATATTATAATAGTATAATAAATAATAAAATAATAATAATAAATATAATATAATTATAAATAAATATTGTGGTGGATTGACTTTGAAGTAATTTAATTTTTCAATCGCGGTTCCGTCTTCTTTTAGAGTTCCGCACCGGATATGCTATACAAAACCTTTCCACTGTCGCGGAGGGGACCGTTGGAAATTTGGTCCAATATAAAAGCGTATACTAAAAAAGGAAAAACACCTGCCCATCCATTTTGACGAAAGTATTCATTTTGCATGCTTCGCTAAAACAAAGCAGTAAAAAAAATGGAAAACAGAAACCCCAAAAAAAAGGCATCAGAAACACTCTTAGTAAATTTTTGAATTATGTGTACCGCGTATTTTTAGGACGTTTTCCATCCATACAAACAGTCAATGCGTGTTTAAACACTGAAACCAAATAATTGATGGAATTAATTTCACCGACACCACTTTTTGGGCGAGTTACTAGTACTTTTAAAAATAGGCTTCGATGCAGATACACATCGACGCATTTCCGCGAAATTATGTGAAAACTTCATATAAAAGATAAAATTTTACCGTAGTTA
Source organism: Drosophila merina (assembly GCA_035047645.1). NCBI lineage: Eukaryota > Metazoa > Arthropoda > Insecta > Diptera > Drosophilidae > Drosophila > Drosophila merina. Next base: position 20,070,456 of record JAWNPH010000089.1, on the reverse strand, counting down.
GTAATAATGCTTATCCGACCTCATCGATTAAACTATATAAATTTTTTAACCGATATGACTAGATCGATTTGAGTCGATTTAGCCACAGTTATAACCATAAGGCCAACGCACATAATCTTATTAAGCCCTCATTCTAAGTGCAAAAGCTACTACCAAAACAAGAACTTAGCAGAAAACTTGGAGAGATCTTCGCTGAGCCATTGCTAGAATTATTAAGAGGACACAATTTTTAAGAAGAATTCGCCAATGTTGGACAGGGTACCAGATATAGTCAAAAGTATTCGGGAGTTCTCAAGAGATCCGTCCGAATTTAGCTCATGGAAAAAGGGAGTAGACCCCATTTTGGATGCGTACAGTGCTTTCCAGGGTAAGCCAAAATACTATGGTATGTAATATGGTAAGGTATGTAGTACTTAATACGTATGTAGTACGTAATAAGATAGTGGGTAATGCCGACATGGCATTAGAGTCCTACTCCGCTAAACTAGATAGCAATCTCTAAATTTAAATCTTCATTACGCGGACAAAAAAGGCACGAAGACCATAGAGTACCAAATGACCATGTTAATGCAAGCTTCTAACCAATCATTGGAAGAATTCCACCAAACGGTTCATAAAAACCTGTTCCTAATCCTAAACAAAATCGGTTGTATGAGATAAGGGAGAGTAGCAGAATTTTTAATGACAAAAAACAACAGACAATGCTCTGGATACTTTTGTGTGGGGGTTGCAACGTGACTTGTCCGTCTTTTGGGAACCAAAGAACCAGTGGTCTTATCCACAGCGCTACATCTTTGCCTAAAGTTGGAAAACTAAAACTTTAGAGCAAAGTACGCAGCAAACACGGGACAAACAAGACACTTTCGAAACCAGACATCCAAGCCTTCACCTGCTTCTCGTAGCAACCAATTCATTGACAGACAACCACCATGTCTCTATGTCTCTATGTCTCTGATGGACGAAGTAAACAAATAAATAAACGAATTATCAGAAGACGGCATCATTCCGCTCAAAAAGGCAGTTGCTTTACGCAAATAAAAATATCGCATGGCTATGGACTACCATAAACTTCACAAAATAACCATAGTATCAAAACACGATTCACTCAGGCCAGGGTAAAGGACTTAACCAACGAAACTAAAGAGGAAGAAAAAATTCTGCAAGCACACGTATTATTATAAGATAATTGTTTAATATTTAATACAAAATGCTACAGTTAGTGATTAACTTCAACTGTTGATGTTCCCTTCTGTGATCTACTACCTTCTTCCTCCTTCACTTTATGCCATTTTTTTCCCTTTCTGCGTTCAGCGTTGCTATTTTAATCCTTTTAGGGAGATGGCAACACAACAATGCTTTACATACATAGAAGGCATTCCAAATGCTCTAGAACACCAAAAAAAACTTTCGGAAATGTACTATACTATATTCCAAGAATGAAACAAAAATTTTGAATTTGATCAAGCAAAGTCTGCAAAGAATCTAAATACGACAGACACCCGCTAATCCTAATCTTAAAGAAACTCAAATTTCAGAATACCACGGTCAATGTGTTACACATTGACACTTACTCTACCGAACGGAAGTTAGTCCTCACTGCAATATATTCATTTTCTAAATTACCGCAAACAGGAATTATACATTCAAAAGCCACAGAAGATACTGGAACCCTTTGACTTGACCACATTTTTTCCTTTGAAGTTAGGGACATACCGTTATGGAGAACGAAAAAGGCAAGACAAAGAAAATTTTCCAAACTTCCCCCAAGATATGAAAGAAATACTCGTAGTTAAGAAAAACAGAAACACTACAATTTTTAACGAATCTGAAAAAACTGTTAATAAAAGCCATATCAAAATTTAAAACATTTGGGATTGCCAAAGATGCCGGCCAACTATAATTCTCACTAATTACAGTAACTTTTAAATTCTAACTATTAGCAATCGAAAAGTTAAATTAATACGACCTCGATCAAATTCTCGATCTTAAACGTAGTCCATTATATGCTTCCCTTCACTATTTATTAAACGCCGCCATTCACGCATTCCAAAAAATTATAAATCCCCATGTCATGAGAGACTGGATCTGTAAATTGTGTAGGGTCAGGTTGAAAGTACCTAGCCGGAAGCCGGGATTACGACGACTTAGTAATGTTAGAGCAGAATCTAATCAACCTAATAGACAGTAATAATCAACAAGTCATAATCAACAAACAGCTAGAAGAAAGAATAAATAAAATCACTTCACTATTAAACTCTCACAGAGGGAAGAGAATTCAGAGTGAGATGCGGATCATCAATCAGCACCCCTAGGCCCATAAGAGCAGGAGTACCACAAGGCAGTGTTCTTGGACCCATCTTATACACACTCTACACAGCGGACCTCCCCATCACCCCCTCCCGGAACCTCACAGTAGCCACTTATGCGGATGACACCGCCTTCCTAGCCTCCGCCACAGATCCTCAGGAAGCTTCAGCCATCATCCAGAGGCAACTGAATGCCCTCGGTCCATGGATGAAACGATGGAACATCGTGGTCAACGCTACACTGACACTGGCTGACACTGGACCGCAGGCTCAAATGGCGTCCGCACCCAATCAATAAGCGCAACCAGGCCAACCTACGGCTTAAGCAACTTCATTGGCTCCTGGGAAGGAGGTCCAAACTCAAAGTAAAATTCAAGCTGCTTATTTATAAGGTAGTGCTTAAGCCAATCTGGACATATGGGATACAGTTGTGGGGCACGGCAAGCTGTTCGAACCGCATCAAAATCCACCGATTTCAGAATAAATGCCTGAGGACAGTTTCGAACGCCCATCCGTACCACGAAAACTCCATAATCCATAAAGAGCTTGGAATTAGAAGTGGAGGAGAAGTGGAAGAGGAGATCACCCGTCTCAGCGGAAGATACATAAAAAGACAGGATAACCACCCCAACCACCTGGCCATTAACCTCCTAGATAATAGGCAATCCCCAAGACGCCTGAAAAGGAAACACCCGCTTCATCTCCCCAACCAATAGACACCTAAGTCAACCTCATAAGAATACATTCCATGTACCTCCCTTAAGTCAAGGTCTCCCCCAAACCATTTAATGATTGTCCACTTGGACAGATTTTAAATACAAATTAAGAATGTTATAAAAAAAAAAAAAAAAAAGGAGGCCGAATGTTGAGTACACCAATATTGTAAGTAACGCAGATACGGAATGGCAAGGTTTTTTTCTTCCCATCCATAGAGCCGATACAAAGAAAACCTCATTTACTATAAACTATAGAATCCAATTATTTAAATATTCGTATGATAATATATTGTTTATCCGTATCGCCTCGCGTGTACAGCGATATATTTGGTAAATAAATACACATATTTAATCCAAGCATTGGATCTTGTTTATGGGCTTTCTGCACTTTTTCTCTAAATTGTAGCTTCTTATCTCTAAAACGCAACTTTTGCTTTACGTCATTTTCGATTCTTACGATTTTTTGTATTTTCAAATATTTTTTCTAGTTGGCGCAGTGGTTTGAGTTAAAGAATAAAGCAATAAATTTATGTTAGCTTGTTTTTGTTATATTCAGTCATAGTTATTATTATATTATTTTATTTCTCGCTATTTATATCTTGCTAGCGACATTATACTGTCCTCTCGCTATAACAGTACTTCTTAAGCGAAAACTTCACAGGGATTTAACATACCTAAACAATATTTATATAATGGACGAGTTATGTAAAATGGTTGTCGTCGCGTGGGCAATCCCATGCTAAATTGTTTTAAAGAATTTGTAATTAACCCGATGTTAAATTTTTTCATGAAAATAAAGTTGGTATATAGTTTGACAGCCATAGTTTTATTTGCGAAAAAACTTTTTTCTTACCTTTAAAATTGAACCTATTTCATTTACGTAGATCTTCTCCGTCTCTAAAAGTTCCGTTAGTACGTGTCCGCGCTTAAGACATCTTGCCTCAGAGTCCTAAAAATTAATTTATTATTTTATTAGTTTGTAAATTTGATGTAATTTTCATCATAATATTTATTCTTATTCCCTTGCAGAGGTATCGTTCTATCTGTTTCTAAGCTCTCAGTTTTTAATTTATAGAACTGAACGAACGGATATGGTATGACTTCCCTTTTTTTTGTCATATTGAAAGATATAATTCAGCGAGAGCCTCTTATATGAGGATTTGGACCCATGAAGAACTTTTTATGAGTTTAGGCCTATAGATATCCATATATCTGAATGATCGAATATGTTATAACATCAATTTTTTATACCCTTGAAAAAGGGTATTATAATTTTGTCCAGAAATGTGTAACGCATTAAAGGAAGCATCTCCGACCCCACAAAGTATATATATTCTTGATCAGCATCAACAGCCGTGTCGATATAGCCATGTCCGTCTGTCCGTCTGTTTCTATGCAAAAAATAGACAGTAGTTTTAAAGCTAGCGTTTTGAAATTTTTACCAGATCATTATTTTTGTTGCACGCAGATCAAGTTTAAGAATCGGTCGGATCGGATTGTTATATCATATAGCTGCCATACAAACGACCGATATGAAAACAAGTCTTTGTATGGGAAACTTTTTTGCTTTCCAAGCTATTGTAACTGAATTCAACACTTATTCATTTGACATAGCCATACATAATTTGTAAAAGTTTGGTCCGGATCGGACCACTATATCATATAGCTGCCATACAAACGACCGATATGAAAACAAGTCTTTGTATGAAAAATTTTTTTGTTTTCCAACCTATTGCAACTGAATTCAACATTCATTCATTTCACATAGCTATACATGTTTTGTATATGGCTTGTATATGATATATATCCTTAATGCATCCTTGAGGCATCCTTGATGTTTTCAAAATTTATTATTTATAGATTTTATGTGCGATTTGATGAGTGTCCATAAATCGATAATCCGTAAGCAATTTTAGGGAGTATACCGCCCTGCATAACGTTTGTTTTTGTGTGATGCTAAGCGTTAGGAGGTCTCGTTTAGAAATAATAAGATTTTTAGATGATTAAAATTCGGTATAGTAGCGTTTATGAGTTTGATGTGTAATGGATTACAGTTTCGTGAATATGAAACAACTAACATTTTTCTAAAGACAGTTTGGAACCTGAAGTGAAAGACCCTGTTTGTTTTTTTAAATTTAACTTACAGTTTAAGTGTAGTAAAAAAAATGTTTCATATGAGGCAAAGTATTAAACGTAATGCTTATTTAAAAAAAAACTTGCGGGAAAAGGGTTAAAAACCCTAAGGTTGATCATTGTGTTAAGGGTATAAATTTGAATTAGCATTTTGTACGCGTACAGAGAATTTTCGGTTGGTAGGAAATGTTTTTATAATGTAGGTTGTTTTAACTTCTATTTTTATTTGTGTTAGTTGTTTAAGAACAGTAAAGACCTTTATATGATCTAAAGGGTTTATTATTTTTTTTTTGAAGAACCCGATAGCCTTTTTATGTTAGTCCAGATTTGTTTGGGAGTGGACACTTGCTGTATATTTTATGTAACTCTTATGAAGCTGGCTTGTATGCGTAGTTTTGTGGTTTGGTACTTCTAATACGCTTTTCAATTTAATGGTTTTAGCGTTAATATGCATTCCAATCATTTTGTTTTAGCTCTCTCCATTTTGTTATGGATTCCATTAAAGAATTTTAAAATACATTAATAAGACAAAAAAGGTTATATATGTATATATATAAGTGTCTTTTATGATTATAATATTTTGGTTATTTGCATGGGAATTTTGAGAAGAAACTAGGATTGAGGAAGGGCTTGAGTATGTGGGAATATCTACTGTACCATAATAAATGCTGTATAATATTGTTCTTTTGCAGGTAATTCAATCGGGTTGTCTTTCCTTTCTTGTTTTTCTAGAAAATTTTTATTGTTTATTTGGTGATTCTTTGGTGTGTATTTTTGTCGTTTTTGGTAGGTTTACTAAAATGTATTTTTGTCTGGCTTCTTTGAAACAGCGTTAAGTTCGGCATTGAATTTTTATACCCTTGCAGAGGGTATTATAATTTTGTCCAGAAATGTGTAACGCATTAAATGAAGCATCTCCGACCCCACAAAGTATATATATTCTTGATCAGCATCAACAGCCGAGTCGATATAGCCATGTCCGTCTGTCCGTCCTTTTTCTACGCAAAAAATGGACAGTAGTTTTAAAGCTTGCGTTTTGAAATTTTTACCAGATCATTATTTTTGTTGCACGCAGATCAAATTTAAAAATCGGTCGGATCGGACCACTGCCATACAAACGATCAATCAGATTTCAAGTTTTTGTATGGAAAACTTTTTTGTTCTCCAATCTATCGCAAACCAATTAAACATTTATTCATTTGACATAGCAATGCATTATTTTTTAAAGTTTAGTCCGGATCGGACCACTATATCATATAGCTGCCATACAAACGACCGATTTGAAAACAAGCCTTTGTATGGAAAACATTTTTGTTAGCTTTCCAAGCTATTGCAAACTAATTCAATATTTATTCATTTGACAGCCATACCCACTGGAATACCACAGAAATTGCAATCGTAAAATTTTAGCGGTGCTACAAGATTCCGAATGTTTTCAATTTTTGAATTCTTTTATCTAACCTTAGCACCTTATTCAAATCAAATCATTCAACTCGAAATTTATTGCCGGAATAGGCTGTGCCAGGACGATATGGACCGATTTTCATAGGAAGCAATTTCTGTGGCATCCTGATTAACATTAGGGTTTGAGTTTAACAGTTTTTCTACGCGTTGATAGAAAATGTTTAAATAGAAAAAAATTTAAAAAAAAAACGTCCAATTTTATAAAAACTATCCTTCGATTTACCTGTTTGTTTTCAATTTCCAGAACATCGTGCAAAAAGGGACAAGGTGGCGGTAGCATCACTACATCAGGTTCACTCTTGGCAGATTTAGGTATAGTTTTTGAGTCGTAATTAATCTGAAAAGAAAATCAAACAAAGTACAACAAAAGTATATTATCATGAAGACAGTCAGGAGTATTCCGTTTTCAATTGAGTAACTATTTCATATTAAACTTTCAAGACATAAAAAAAATTTTCCGATTTAAATATATATTTTTTAAATTAAAAAACAAGAAACCCAGAATAATTGCTTTTACTACTAATACAATTTATTTTTGCAAAAATTCGAAGACCGCTAATTTTTAGAATACACTTTCGAAAATCCGTTACGACCAATCTCTATGAAGTTTTCAGAAAAAGAAAAGAAATGAGTCCGAAGTTACGCAATTGACAGATTCAGATAATTTTATTATGAAATTCAGTAGATATCATGAAAACGGATGTTTTAAATTAAACTACTCCAAAAAAACAACTAGTTTTCGAGAAAAGTATTCAAAAATGTACATGAAACAGTCGATAATATTTCAATTTGTTTTGGATAAATTTATTCTTACATTGTTAAATGACAGTATTTCTTATAGACTTTAGCCTCTTTCCAATGAGTCCATCCGTGTGAACTAAAACGATCAGTTTACCAGCTTTTCTGGCTGTTGTACAACAGAAAATATTTAGATTTCAGATGATTCTCCTTTGTATTACACGTATAATATTAATATTAATTTGTATTACAAGTATAGCCTTAATTATAATGGAGCACTCTTGTCAAGGGGCATGGTACATCTTGAAGTGTCAAGAAAAGGAGGTCAACATATTTAAGATTTTATTTGTATCCCACTTGCACTTAAAGAGTACAAGGATACTAGCAAAGAGTAAACGATATATCTTACGGTTTTTCTTTAATAAGGGCAAGCCAGGCGGCTGAAGACTTAGCATTATGGTAAACAATTTATCGAACAAAACGGCGCTTGACCTAAATCGGATCATTTGCTGATGGCCCCCTTGTGGGAGCATCCATTAAGAAGATGAAAATTTCGGCATGGAGTTGCGTTTTCAACCAGATGCCGTGATCCCAAAGATCGGAAGAGGTTTAAGATAGGCCTTAGCCTTAAACCGAGGATGAAGACATGACCGAGCAGATTAGCTTTATTTATAACGGCGCGCTGATTGAGGCCCAATTGAACCCCGCGCCCATGGGGACCGACTTCAATACGATTTTACTCTATGAGCAACGGGTATAAAAATTTGGATATACCTGATTAGTTATACTGCAAGTACTTGCGGTTCATCTTTTCTAAAAACTTTGGTATAAAAATAGCTGCTGTGCCTAATAAACGGTAGGAGTATTCACAAAAGGTCAAACTTGAATTTAATGTAAATTAATGTATGTTGCAATATTTGAAACTATGGGCACGTTTTATACAAGTGGTTTTTCCTTTATTAATTATTTAGGAATGAAAAAAATTACATTTTTGGGATACGATATGATCTTCTTCTTTAAGGAACATTGTTAACAAATATCGGATAATAGGTTCAAAAGTAGTTGAGATATCGTGTTAACCATTTTTATAGCGTTTCGAACAAGATTTCGCAGCAAAAACAAAAATACCAGTATCTTTAAAAAAAATAATTACAAGTTTTAAAAATTCTTTTGAAGAAAAATTTTCAATAGATCCACTTGAACCAAATTATTAAATAAAAAAAATTAATTTCCTTATTTAATGAATAGTTTTAACCTAAAGGAATTGTCACTATCCTGGAGAGGATATAATAATTTTGGTTAAATGTTTGCAACAAAGTAAAGGAGCCTTTGCTATAAGTTTATACTCGTATATGCTTGGCCAGGATCACCTCCCCAGTCCATCTATTCGTGTTATTTTTATGAAAACTAGTTTTCCGGTTTTAAAGCTATCGATTTCAGACTTGCTTTTCACAGTTGCAAACAAAACTATAATACCTTCTCGATATCTTTAAAGCTGACAAGACAGGCAGATGGACTAGCCTAAACAATTACAACAGTCCATAACAATAAATACAAAACAAACATTTAACAAATAAATAACAAAAAATTGAACAAGAACTGCAACATTGTAATAGATTGTTCAGTTCAATAAACTAAAACATCCGCTTGCAACGTCGAAATTGCAACGTCCTTGCGCGCGCACCTTCGGCCCTTGACGACAAATTGCTGACATTGCAGATCATGGTCAGTTTAAACCAGATCTGCAGAGCTCTGCCGTGGCGCTGCCTAACACCCACAGCTAGCTTTTCTGTTCAGTCACAATTTGGAGTTGAATAAAACCACATGATAAAAATCGAAGTTTTTAATACTCGTATGTCTACGAGTGAAATAGGGCGGGTCAATATTTATCTGCCAAATTGTTCAATTAACATGTTTTTACTTTTCTACTTTCTTCGTGAAATATTCTGAAAATGGGTTTTACTATGGTTTTTGACCCACCTTAGCTTAGACATAAGGATTATATAACATGGCAGCGAAAGATTGCCCTAAGGCCAGGAGACATTTATGAATTAACTGTAAAAACTGTGCCTACCTTGAGCTTTTCATTGCTACTATAATTTCCAGTTTCATCTTCGTGTTTCGGTTGCAAGTCTTCATCTATGCTTGCACTGCAGCATGAACAGTTATCATCATCACAACTAAACAAGCTACAAGTGCTTGAAGCAATATCCGCAGCAAATTCATTGTAGGAACTATTCCAAAAAATCCCTTCGGAAGAATTGCAACTCTTTTTCGCAGGATTGCTTAAATTACACTCGTCCAATTGTGAATACTTGACTTTACATTGCCAACAACTTGTGTCAGAATCGCATACGGAGATATTGTCGTAATTGGGTTTAGTAGATGAGGATGATGATGTAGACAGTGAGGCCTCTTTGGAATATTTAATGAATTTTAAATCGTTGGTCTTGTCATCAATTAAAGACTCATTAATCCAACTTTCAGTGGATGTTTCCTCCTCTCTTACTTTCATATAATTTAGTTTCTTTTCTATATCTATGTTACACTGTTTTGTTTTTTCGGTAACAGCTTTAATCAATTCATTCGTTGTGACCTTCTGCAAGTCCTTTTTAGACAAATTTTGCAAATCGTTGGGATCCCCTTGTGTCTTTATTTGTGAGTAAATATTTAAGCCTTCGGATTGCTCTGTGTCTCTTATATAATGAATATTTGTAAAATTATCATTTTTTTCGCCTTTTTTTGTACTTTTATTGGGCAAGGAAAATCGAGAGTCAGATTTATTTTTGAAATTTATATTATTTTCAGTCACACATTCATACATAAAACGTGTGCGGTTCTGACACCTGTTAGGAGGCTCATGCTCCAAGGACAGACCTGGTTGGTTTATAATTAGTAGCGACTGCCTTTTTTTACGAATATGAACGCGGTCTAATTTGAGTTTCTTTTGAAAACGTGGAGATTTGCAATGTGGGGAAAAGAAGCCGTTGCTCCTTGTGCTGACGTCACAGTCACTTTTTGAATTTCCATTTTGAAGCATCCATTTTGGTGTTTGGTCACATTTGTGTATTACTCGTGAGTTATACGGAGTTATAGGAATGGGAATCCGAGACTGCAAATGGGTGTTTAGGCGTGAAAACATTTCGTCTTTCTCAATGAGCGCAATACGATCCGCACGCGATTTAGTTCCCTTATATTCATGACAAATATTGCGATTGCATTCCCTGCTTTCTGAATTTTTGCCGCCAGTAGATAGTGCTCTGGCCTCGCTTGAATCCGAACCACAATCTGCGACGTGACAGGAACAATTGCCCGTCGAAGATTCTTTTCGAGACGAGTTTTTTTTTGATAGTTTCTGTTTATTGACCGACTGCGAAATTGATTGCCAAGATGTAAATTTTGTAGGACTATCACAATTCTCTATGGATACCATCTGACGGCTTCGAGAGTTTATTCCCTTTAAGCTTTTTAGTTCATAAGGTGGGCGGCGGTATTCGTCGAGACAGAACGACATTAGGGTATTTTTCGGCTTATACAAAATGGCATTTTTACACTGATGCACGTAATTGATCTTTAAAAGCTCCATTTGAGGTATATTAATGCAACTATTGATGGAAAGTTGTCCGTCATTTGTGTTGTCGTTCCGGCATAATTCGCGTTTCGAAGGTTTTTGTAAATTATCCAACGGAGGTTTGTTTTTTGGCATGATCGTTACGTTTAAGACTTGGTTTTATTCAACAAAAATTGAATACTTTTATTACTCTATTCCGACGCAGTTGAAATACCGAGATTTAAAACCTTATTTCAGATATTCTTGTTAATACTTGAAATATTTTGAAGTTTTACGTTACAATTAAACTAATAACATCCGAGGCCGACCGAGCGAAAATGAAAAATAAATGAATGAACTCTAAAAGAAAATGCTGCAACAGTTTCATCTTAAGACCAATCCGACCGAACTTGTTTGGTGAGGTACCACTCGCTCAGTCTCCGAGAATGTCCGAACATGTACATACATACATACATACATAAATACGTTCATAGATTCTTGACCAAACAAAGAATTCAAATTTTATTACCATCCAACGCAGATGTTTGAAACGAAAAAATACGAAAACTTATAACTCTGCCTGTGTCCCTATATTAGACTAATATTTTCCTAGTGCGTCTCTAGCTCTCTAGCCAATAATCTCAAGATACCCGGTTCAAATATTTCTTACCGTTCAGGAGATTGGGAGAGAGAAAGAGAGGAAACATAAGTTCAAGCCGCTACAATCGAGCAATTGTTCAGAGCTTCAACAAGTTTGATTCAACAGGTTTGCAGCAGGGTTGCGCGTGGTGTGTGTGTGTATGTATTTGGTAAGCGGGTTCGATGCCTCAGTTAACCGTTTTTTGGCCGTAATCTCTTTGATTGACGCGCTTTCTCCATTTACATTTTGTTTCTATGCTCATATTCTAAGTCGTTTCCCTTTTAATGTTCATTTCTTGTTTTAAAAAGAAATGGGTACTGGTACTGAATAAAAAAGTATTTTCTTTTATATACTTCCATATATGTTTGTACAGATATTAAAAAAATGATATAGAGCAAAGACTATATTCGTATCTAGTGAGCTGTCGATAGAGATTTATTATTGTAAATACGTTTAATTACATATTTTTACTCAGGTACATTTATTTTTCAAAAGCTTACACTACTCGACCGAAATTCAAAAAGAAAGTGAAACTCTTGAAAACAATGGCCTGACAAAATCTGATTTTCATTAAGGGAACTAGACAAAATGCTACAAGAGAAACTATCGTGTAGCAATCGTAATTACATTTTACATTTGTGTCAGAAAGCCAGAAACGTTTCTCTAGCAATTAGTTTTATTAATATCTAGAAATTATTTTAGAAATTAATTTTAATTAAAAGATTAACATAACATTAATAACCATGTAATATTTACCTATGTATATTGCATGCGAGCAATGATATATGTACATACTATACATACATATTCGCACACATCTTTTATGGATTATGGTTGTTACACTTGTTACGCTTTTTATACCCGACCCTATAAAGTATGTACAGTATGGATATACAGTTGCTTTCAAAATAATAGGAGTGCTTTTACATTTCCATTTCTCCTGTTTGTAGCAAAGTTATTTGTCTATTTTTTGCTGTTCTGTACTCTAAGATAATACCATAAATTTTGTATAAATCTTTATTGGTTTTTTGGAGTTTGCAAAATTACAAAGCTTGATCAAAGAATCGGGTAATAAACTTCCAATGAAAGTCCAATTTATAATTATAATTTAAACAGATAAGACTTTAAATATGAAAGAAATGGTGTATTATGGTGTATGGTGTACCCTGGATTAAAGAGATCATAGATGAGCCTGGATATGTCAAAATAATGCAAAAAACAAGTGAGAAAAGTTATCTTCGGCTTGCCGAAGATGGTATACCCTTGAAAACAAAAAAGTTTTCCATACAAAGACATGGCTATATCGACTTGGCTGTTGATGCTGATCAAGAATATATATACTTTGTGGGGTCGGAGATGCTTCCTTTAATGCGTTACACATTTCTGGACAAAATTATAATACCCTTTTTTAAGGGTATAACAAAGAAAGCAAAGAAAGAATCTGTGAGTAGATGGTAAAAAAAATGTAGCTAAAAGCATCACACCAATGTTGGCCAGTTATGGGAAACTGTTAAAGCTTCTTGGAGCTTTATTTCCCGGGAAAGATGCTAGAATGTGGTGGACTCCATGACAAGGCGATGTGGTGGTGCTAAAAAATGTTGGTTTATATTTTTTAATTTTATGTTGGCCTAAAACTTAAAAAAACTGCAGCACTCCCATTATTTTGTTTATCTTTTTTACTTTTGTTTATCATGAAATCATTGTTAGTTTTAATTTCTTTAATACCAATAATATTTGATAAAAAAAATATACTTTAAGCATTTCACGTTTGTTTACATAGACTTCACCGGCGCTGTTGAAGCTATATGAAAGTATATGAAAGTTGAAAGTATATATATTCTTGATCAGCATCAACAGCCGAGTCGATATAGCCATGTCCGTCTGTCCGTGTGTCCGTCTGTTTCTATGCAAAAAATAGACAGTAGTTTTAAAGCTAGCATTTTGAAATTTTTACCAGATCATTATTTTTGTTGCACGCAGATCAAGTTTAAGAATCGGTCGGATCGGACCACTATATCATATAGCTGCCATACAAACGACCGATATGAAAACAAGTCTTTGTATGGAAAACTTTTTTGTTTTCCAAGCTATTGCAACCGAATTCAATATGTATCCATTTGACATAGGCATACATGATTTGTAAAAGTTTGATCCGGATCGGATCACTATATTATAAGCTGCCATACAAACGACCGATATGAAAACAAGTCTTTGTATGGAAAACTTTGTTGTTTTCAAGGGTATACCATCTTCGGCAAGCCGAAGATAACTTTTCTTACTTGTTCTAAATAAATTAGTCTCTTCGTTTTAAAGCTATCGACTTAAAATTGTGCTCTATGTATGTATACATATATACCATATATGTACATATGTAGGTCGGGGTGCCATAACTTTTGTGGTTTATTTAAAAATAAATAAGAATACAGTTAAAGTCTGGTAAATTTTTTTTAGGTAAATTACAAACATTAACCGAAAGCTAAATGGCGTCTTTTATAGGTAAGAAATATAGAAAATATCGGATTTAGCACGCTGCTATATAAAAATACATATAATATAAAAATATATATATATATTCTTGATCAGCAGCGCAATTATTTCCTATAGGTGCCATATAAAAAATTATGATGCTGATAAAAAATACGGCCCGATGAGATTCTTGCCAACGCGATGCCTAACATAAATTTTAAACTAATGTCGACTTAAATAACCGGCTGCCAGCACAATAAATGGATTACAACATGCGAGAAGAAAAGCGTAACCAGCTGCTGCAGCTAGGCCACTCATCTACCAGTCTAACAACATGCAACAAGAATGTCCACTGGGGTGTGGTATAACTTCTATGTTCCATGTTGCAGAAAGAAAGTTTAAAAGCTCTAGAGCTGCTTTTATGAGAATCTAAAAAATTTGTAAAAAATAAAAACGGATCGGTCGACCATACTGTATAGCTGCCGAACACAGAACAAAGAACGAAATACCATAACTTTTGTGTTTTTGGAAGTAGAAGCTTGGGAGCTGATCTGATTCTGAAATTTTTATAAGGATCGGTCAACTGTATCCGATTGCTATAACTCTTACTAATAGATGGCTCCAAAAACAAAGCTGCCAAAGCAATTCTTTGTTATGTTTTGTGATCGCAATCTGCTCACTGCTCTTGTGACTCTTCCCGTTTAGTGTATTTTCTTCGAATCCCTCTGGATCACTGGTCCTGCTCTTCCGTAGGCGTTGCTATGTACATACTACAGTCCAACCGCGTTCACGATACAGTTGTTGGATTGCTTTCTTCATTTTGCACTGCGTTTTCACCGCTGGACCATATTTTTTGAGTTCATAATTTATGTAAATGCCTTTAATTTTCAATTCGAAGAAATGCGAATTAGGAGGCGACTTTTGCCCCATGAAACTTTTATCCTATTTGTTGGCTATGCGACAATTGCTTTCATATGAAATGCGGTGGAGTTGGTTATTATGGTCCACTTGGTGATCTACTGTGCAAAGGCATTTGAACTGGTCCTGTCTTGCCTGTCGAGCCATTGTAGGAGAAATGAGGATGTTTATGAGACAAACTCATAACGGTTTCCGGGAGGTTTGGAAGCATTTCACCTCACTTAATAAACAATTTCCTCATCTTGAATCGCTTTTTCTAAAAGTCCGAACACCAACCAACATCAGGTTAGCTTATGCACATCTCCAGCTTTACATTTTCCATTCAACAATGTGATGTCTATTTCACCTGGTGAACCCCCAGCCCTATAATAGTTCTTACACCCGCAAATGATTTTAATGCAACTGTGCGTCCTACTAGTCTTACCGCTTCAGGCATTGAATCTGCAGTTAAACTCGTACTTCTTTTTATACAGGACAACTTACATACCTTTCCGTCAATCAGCCTTGTTGCTATTAAAATGATCAAAGTGCCGTGCTGAGCATATCCCTATTACGATTTATAACCGTTCAGTTGCCCCATAACTAGGCAATTTTTTAATTTGATAATAATCTGAAATCTTATTGAAAAAAAATTTGGTACGGATTGTCGATCGCGATGATTGATGTACCAATTGGCACCTAATAAAGAATCGAACTGAATATATGTATATCTTTTGCACAATTTTCACAACTTTGTTGTTGAATTTAAAATATAAATTTCATTAGTGGCGTTTTTATAGAGAGAATAAATATTGGTGGTTGAGTTGGGTATGTTGCAATTTATGGAATTTATGTTTGAAATTTATGAGCTTCAAAATGGGTGGTGCCGATTACGTCTTTATTTTATTGCAACATTCTATGAATCTCGGACGCACTGCAGCAGTACCTAGATGAATTCCATAACTGGGCGGAGAAGTGCAACCTGAGCATTAATGCTGGAAAATGTGCAAACATGACCTGCACTAAGAGGACGAGCAATTGCCACAATGTCTCACTAAACGGATGAGTGCTTGCCCACAAGACGTCATTCAAATACCTCGGTGTTATCCTTGACAGAAGTTTAACATTTAGAAAACATGTCACGTCGATAACCCAATCATGTAAGACCAAGGTATCAAATATATTGGCTGATTAATTCACGCAACAAGCTGTCCGTTGATACTAAGGTCCGAATATACCAAAGTATATAAGCTCCTGGTCTTTTCTCAAAACGCATCAAAACAAAATGCGCGCCCTCCAGGCTAAAACTTAAAAAAAGATTTAGCTGCCAAAAATTTGAGACGGAATTCAGGAGATAGCGACAAAAAATATAACGAGATAATGGAATCGCATCCTAACAGCCTTGCCAGACGGTTAAGTATTGCAGCCCGAAGAACGTCCGGAAGAGAGCGAGAAGAAGAATCAAACGGCACTACCCTCGAGACCCACTGGACCGGACTTTGACTCAATATTTCCCAATTTAAAATTAATTAATATTTTAGTAACTAAGCATACGCATAAACTTAACTCTTTAATATGTTATCTCATAATATGTTATCTATGTAAATATCATAGAGTTAAGTAATCGAAAAATATAAATTCTGATTAGATGATTGAGTTTTTTGTTAAAAAAAACAAAGAGATTCTATAATTACAGAATACTCATTTGTCTGACAACTAAAGCAATTACACACGACTGTTTAATCACAATTATTCTAAAGAGAGTAATCAGACTAAAAATCAGACAGATCAGATTCGACTTTTAACCAATGTAAGCCGAATTCTTACAAGACTTGTATACAAAAAAATACAATATTAAGGGATTGGAACCTTTATGAACCGGACCAGCTTGTGAATTTGTTAAATTTAATATAATAAAGTATTTTTCTATGCATATCATAAGCAGACGATCGATATTTATAATGTCAACGGCTAAATTAATTATTTAAATAAGACAAAACAAGATATTTGTGTCTCAATCAAAGTTTTTAACAGGACCTTCTCCTTTTGATACGGTCACTAAGAGAATTTATTGCAGTTAATGAAAAACGGTTATACGTGTATAGTTACGTTTTTCGATTAGTTCCGGTAATCCACTTGTCTCCTCCCTGCCACTTTTCCGATTTTATTGCTAAAAAATCGTACATTAAAGCCGATCAAAAATGTCTGTAATTTCTTTGTAAATTTTCCAATTTGACTGCATTCCTGTTTTCCATGTAAATGGAAAGGTATAAAAATACCTTGGACTCAAAAAGTTTTCAATAAAATGTTTCAAATGAGTGCTACATATTTGCATGAATACAATGTATTTTTATTCTACTAGTATCAAGTTTAAAAATTAAATAGAAGTGCATTAATTCTGAATGCAAATGTACATAATTGACGTTATAGTAAGGAAAAGAAATTTGGAAAATAGATTTAGCAGAAAACTATATATATATTTTTTCGTGGTGCATGCCTCGCCAATATTCATTTCATATTATACCTCCATCCTCAAGAAAGGACAACTACATTTTTCGGAAAATAAAAAATGATATAGTCTTCTTATAGTAAAAATGTTTAAGCATGATATACCTGCAAGCATTTTGGGGCTGTGCGAAATTTCAATTCTGTATTTATGGTATTTTATATAATTTAAATAGACGTTTGTACTCCTATCTTGACCGCCAATGTAAATGGTATTGAATTCAGCGTAGAAGACAAAAACTTTCATGTAATTTTCCCAATTGCTTAATTGGTTTGCATTGAGAACTTTGAATCGTTATTAAACGTAACGTAATAGGTTGTTTGTTGCCATTTTAAATTTAACCTTGCAAGAGATATAGTCGTATTTTTAAAAGCTTAAAATGAATATAAGTTGGTCGATTGTCTTAAACGCAATAAGTAATAAATCATTGATGTTTTAACGACTATTTAATAAATTGATTTAATTTTGCAGTAAGCACTTATCTAAACAACAGTACTTTGTGCGTTTTCTGGAATAAACAATATGATTTTCACCCGCAACAAATGGAATATTATAGTAGTTATGTGAGCATTAATATAAATTCCCTAAAAAATAGTTTTATAAGGGATAACATTGAGTTTGAATTAAAAAAGAAATGGCTTCTACAAAACAATTTGCCTTGCGATGATTTGTGTCTCATCATTACACTAGCAATAGAAAAGACCCACTGCGAGGTAAACATTTTAAAAACCATCTTGTACCAATTATACTAAAAATAATTTGTTTCTTTATATTTAGATATTTGTTGTCTTTGGGAATGAAATGATAGAATTTGTTAACTCCTTTCTTAAGTCATCGGTGTACTCAATATGGAGATCGTTACAAAACAAATTTATTTTTGTCCTAGATACCTATAATTTTAAGGAGGAATGGTATGGAAATTTTTTTTTTCAAGGTACTTACTAATTTTAATGCTAATATTAATTATGAATTTATTAAAATGTACCATGGTACACAATACTGAATTTACAGATCAACCAAATATCCTTTTCATTACTCGAAATAGTTTAAACAGCGAAGTTTTCGATATAAGAACCAACAAGTTTACTGGACCAAAAGCACAAAATCCGGGAAAGCTTTATACATTTGATCATTATTTTGCCGCTCAACAACGATTTCAGAAAGGAAAATCGCTATTTCCCAACAAACTAATCGATTTGGAGGGACGCGAAATCGTTATTGCAGGTTTTGACTATCGACCTTACACAATTATAAAACATGTAAGTTGTTATTTATATATATAACACGGATTTTTACAGGCGGTGCATTGAATATCCTACCATCTTTCACATTTGAGAAAAAGCCTGTTTATATATTATATAAGCTTTCTTTTTGTCTGACAAAATAATTTCTATCTTTGAATTTTATTTGTGAACTATCTCTTATAATCAAAAATAATTTCGAATCTACAGAACACAAAATATAATTCTCATGACATAGGAGTTCCAGCCGATTCTGACTTTTATGAAGTGTATATCGATGGCACAGAAACCCGCATTATTTTAAGTTTTTGCGAAAAATTTAACTGTACGGTTCAAATTAACACTTGTGAGTATTTAATTTCATGCACTAGCCTTCTATAATAACCTAGTTTAAATAGCGACACTCCTACGAGTATATTCAATAGTTCCTTTTAAATATTGAAAAAAAACTTTCTTTACGAACGGTTTATCTGTTTACATTTTGGGGACGATTCAAATAATTTGTTTTGAAATAAAGTTTTGAAGAAGTTTAAAACTTTGCTATTGCGAAGTCATTTCCGACGAGCACACATAAATATAATATATAGAATATATATATAGAAAATATCGGATATACATAGTTGGCCGCTCCTAATAAGAAGGTCAGAATTACACCTGTTAGGGTTTGAAGAAAGTCCCAAGCTTCTACTCCTAAAAACATTCAAGTTTCGGAGGAATTTTCATAGCGTTCAGTTATATAGCAGCTATAGAATATAATCGGCCGAATCGTGAAATTTTCGAGATGGGATCAGATTCTAATAAAAGATGTTCTTAGCGAACTCCAACTTTTTCATCTGCAAAAACATGAAAGTTAGGATTCCTGATCGTTCAGGTAGCTATAGAATATACATAGTTGGCCGATTCGATGTATTTTATATGGGTTCAGTTCTTCATATAAGAGTGTCTGATCAAATTTCAACTTTCTATCTGCAAAAACATGAAAGCTATAGAATTTCTGGTCGTTCCGTAATATGGCAGCTATATCTCATGTGTAGACTCCGACGAATCTTTGAATCCCGTATTTTTCAAAAACATATTTTGAATTTTACTTTTTTATTAAATGAAATATATATTTACAAGAACGCTATCTTTAAAATAAGCAAATTTCTTTCTGATTGGTAATAATATGATACAGTCATCCGATTCAAAGTGGGATCCTTTATTCTTTGAAACTTAGCTAGCAAAATGCATACTTTATTCCTTATCGTGCTAATTAAAATACAAAGATTATGTAATACAATAATGTCACATCAGGGCTAAAATCGGACATATTTTTCCTTGACACTCTTGGTGAGGAGGGAATATGTAGTCTAGTGTATGTATGTAGTGTGTATGCTTTCCGAATACTTTCTGTAATGTATGTGTGTGACATTAAAATTTATTTCTTCCACTCTTAATCCACGTTTTATCCATAAAACATAATATGGACTAATCGGATATTTGACTATCTTGGTACAAAAAAAAACGTATCGAACTTCGGTCTAAGCATAACACTCTAAGGGTAGGGACAAAATTTATTGTTAGCTTTTTATACCCTTGCAGAGGGTATTATAATTTTGTCCAGAAATGTGTCACGCATTAAAGGAAGCATCTCCGACCCCACAAAGTATATATATTCTTGATCAGCATCAACAGCCGTGTCGATATAACCATGTCTGTCTGTCCGTCTGTTTCTATGCAAAAAAAGACAGTAGTTTTAAAGCTAGCGTTTTGAAAATTTTACCAGATCATTATTTTTGTTGCACGCAGATCAAGTTTTTTGTTTTCCAATCTATTGCAACCGAATTCAATATTTATTTATTTGACATAGCCATACCAATAATTTTGAAAAGACTTCTGATTTTTACATAAGTAGGTACTTATTGCAATTTTGGAAAGATCAGCAAGGGTATACCATCTTCGGCAAGCCGAAGATAACTTTTCTTACTTGTAATACCCTGTACCCATTAAAAATGGGTGAAAAGGGTATCATAATATGGTGCAATTGTATGTAACAGGCAGAAGGAAGCATCTCCGACCCCATAAAGTATATATATTCTTGATCAGCATCAACAGCCGAGTCGATATAGCCATGTCCGTCCGTCTGTCTGTCCGTATCAACGCCTAGATCTCAGAAACTACAAAAGCTACAGACATGTGCCATATATCGTTGGATAGGTAATTACCATACGCAGTACAAGTTTGTTTTTTTTTATTTTGATATCACCCCCGCTCCCCCGCAAACCGCAAAAAACTGCCACGACCACGCTCCCCGCACACCGCAAAAAACTGCCACGCCCACAATTATAAACCTAATGCTATGCAATTCGGAATATGCGTTGGTGCTTATAAAAGCTATCTAATTTTTTAATTTGAACCAAATCGGATAAGAAACACGGAAGTTATGCCGCATGCAAAACCTATGGCACCTATAGGGAAACCTATAGGGAAGCAGAAGCGCAGCAAAACACGCATTGCGCGACGCCGACTGCGACGTTGACAGCTAAATGTGTATGGCTTTATGACACACGAAACTTATTTTCATAACCACAATCATACCAAATTTATATTGTTATGGTCCTCTTTTCTAATAGAATATTGTTTCATTTATTTATTGATACTAAATAAATAAATTGTAAGCTTGTCTAAGGGTACAGGGTATTTTTCAATCGGGAAACTCGACTGCTGCTACCTTACTTGTTTTTTTACTAGTTTTCTTGCATAGCTTTCTTTTTCGCACGCGTTCTCACTTTGCCTGCCATTCATCATTAGAACTTGTATGCCAACGAATTTTTACAGCGGGTGCCACCGTTCACTGACAAAGAGTTCGAACATAACCTTTATTTTTGACTTATTTTCCTAAAAAAATTGCAACTCACAAGTGATTCGGCTTGCCGAAGATGGTATACCCTTGAAACCAAAAAAGTTTTCCATTCAAAGAAAAGTTACAAAGTTTTCATATCGGTCGTTTGTATGGCAGCTATATGATATAGTGGTCCGATCCGGACCAAACTTTCACAAATCGTGTATGGCTATATTAAATGAATAATTTTTGAATTCGGTTGCAATAAGTTGGAAAACAAAATAGTTTTCTATACAAAGTCTGTTTTCATATCGGTCGTTTGTATGGCAGCTATATGATATAGTGGTCCGATCCGGACCAAACTTTCACAAATCGTGTATGGCTATATTAAATAAATAAGTTTTGAATTCGGTTGCAATAAGTTGGAAAACAAAAAAGTTTTCCATACAAAGACTTGTTTTCATATCGGTCGTTTGTATGGCAGCTATTTAATATAGTGGTCCGATCCGACCAATTCTTAAACTTGATCTGCGTGCAACAAAAATAATGATCTGGTAAAAATTTCAAAACGCTAGCTTTAAAACTACTGTCAATTTTTTGCATAGAAACGGACGGACAGACGGACATGGCTATATCGACTGCGCTTTTGATGCTGATCAAGAATATATGTACTTTGTGGGGTCGGAGATGCTTCCTTTAATGCGTTACACATTTCTGGACAAAATTATAAATAAATTATATATAATAAATCGACTGAAATGTAACAGACCGACAAATATGCGTAATGAAAACCTTAAAACTTAAATCAATCATTTAATCAAAGTATTTGATTAAGGAAAAGCTCCATATCTGCTGCCATTGACAAAATTAGTCGTCTGCTCTCCGGTATACCGGTGAAACCCATTTTTCGATTATAGTTTACACCATAACATTGTGATCAGCGTTTCGCAACAAGTCGCGCTTTAAGTCGCTTCACATTTTCAAAACTTCCCTGCATCACGCTTCACACTATATAAAAGCTGCAGCCAATCGTCTTCTGGTTAAAGGGTAATCCAGTGATTTCCTCATTTGATTCACAATCAAAGCATCATATTCAAGCTGCATTCCCTCACGCCATTGGAAGGCATACTCGCTATGTATTGCCTCACCGTACGTCAATAGAATCGGGTTTCACCCGTACAATTTCAGGGTTTGCCACGACTTCCTCTGCGCTCTCGAACTCTTCGGAGTTCTCGCTAACTTCATCTGTCTGGTCAATTTCGTCGCTGTTTCCATCGCCGTCGCTATCAATGCCCTCAGCCATTATAGATTTCGCCTGAATACGACCTTGGTCTATTAAAAACTCATTTCGACTTTCGGCCAACTGCCAGTCGAAGACTACTGTATCAGCATCAGCTCGCTGAGATACGTTGTCCCTCTCGTTGAAAAGGACGTCTCTTTTGTCAACGTCCAGCCTCTTCTAAGGATCAGTCAGGCGATACACCTTGATTGTCCTTGAATACCCCACCATACGGTATTCTGTTCTTAACACTGTTCTTAACACTATGCTTATGCCTAGATCGCTGTGTTCACAAACAGACAAAGACAAACAGACATACTTATACCAGGAATTTAAGTCTAAGTGTTATATGCGCATGCATTATTACTTTATAAAATATTTTTAACATTTTGAATGCATATTTCATCATATATGCTGATTCTACTTAATTTTACAGACCATTTCCTCTTGTTCGTGAGGTCATGTTATGAATATTTAAATTTTTAACGTCTTCAAGTCATGTGCATAAGAATTTTTGAAAACGTTGCCTGCGGTTTTGTCTTCGACTGACTGTCCTTAGACTCTGGTTTGAAATTTCTCGTGCGGTTATGTGTGGACTTGGTGTGGGGTTAGGGGTCAGGGTTTGTGTGGGGCGGATTGGGTTGTTAAGTGGCTTATGAAATTGGTTGTGTTTTTTGTTCAAATTAAATAATTTTCTTTTTAAGTGGTTTTGGGGTATCCGATTTTTAAATTAAAAAAGTATCTAAATGTTCAAATGAGACTTAAAATATTTTAAAATTTTATTGATAATTTACCCGAGTCAAATGCAAAAAAAAATTTCAATCGCCAACTTTCATCTTTTCGCACCGATGACAAAAACATACTGACTTTTAAAACGAATTAACTTCACTTCAAATAGATGAAATGTCATATAATTTTTAACTTGAAGTCGATAAAGGATAGCAGATTCTAACGCACTAGTCGACATATAGATTGGGGCACCTAGAGGGCGCTAGATTCCTGTTTACTTTGGAACGCACCTTGTACTTCACGCAGTAGCTAAAAACTCTTCCTGACTATTCCTGACCGAAGCTTTTAAGGATTTAATTGAACTAAAAAAAGGCCCTTGAGTTTTAAGATCGTAACTGATTTATTGGGGAACATGACATGGCGTTGTAATGTACAATGAAGAAAATTTTGAGTTAATATTTCAATTATCTTATACTGAATTGGACTGTGGTTGGTTCATGTAATGTGTTGACATTTGGCAATTGGTACATTGTCCTTCAGTCGGAATGTTTATATTGAGGTTGGCCGCGGCTTTTGCTCATTTTCGCGGATCTTAATTGATGCTTATCCTCGAACGGATGCTGTTAAAGTGCACCGTCGGAGTTTAATGTGCGTCTCGTGGAGGTTTCGCCACTGCGTTTTCAGTTTTAACCTTGATCACGTTGAATTAGAATAACATCTTTCTTTGCTTTTCCTAGAACCAAGTTGATATTGATATGAGCAGGGCGACCACTACAATCAGAGTCAAAAATACCCCGCGACCCATTCAAAATAAATGAACTTGAACGGGTCTATTTAATAAATACATGCATGCGAACGGGTCCCAAACCACTTAGGCCGCCAGCGCACATACCAACGCGTTGAAGTCGCCGGGGACATAAATATATAAATAGCTTAATTGTAAGATTCTTTGTGTTTCTCCAAATGTTAAATTTTATGAACAAAGTGAATTTTAAACGGAGCTTATTAGTGTAACATCCTAATTTTGGCTCCTCTTAACACTTATTTATCAAAAATGATGTGGCCACCCCTCCTGATTGAATGGATTGCATCCTTTTTGAAGCTTCTACTAAGAAATCCGGATATTTGTCCGGATTAGCTGTACTTAGAAAATTGTTTTGTCCTATCGTAACGTGAATCTTTGCTGTTCGTGCTCGGGCGCTAGTAAAAGATTTTCTTTTTAATTGAAGCAAACAAAATATTTTTTGTATTGGCTGAGAAAAACCGGTTTATTTGGTATGCTTTTTGAAACTTAAAAAAAGTAGCCTTTATCTTCGAAGCAATCGACGTTGGTCTTAAACGACGTTGGTGATTTTTTTGGGCGTTCAAGAGCCATGAAACTTGATTTATTTGACTGGTACGGGGCGGATGCGGTTCAGAGGCTGGGTCAGAACACTCGGGTGAAAGTAAAAAGTTGAAATTTTTGCTGGCAGTTACTTATTTTTGCGACAATAACTTGTAATAAATTTTGCGGTAAAATAATATAAAGTGCTTCAAGGCACTTTAAATATTGACTATGGCGTTCGGTGAGTCCAATTTGCCTTAAAAAAGTGTTTATAAACATTATAATTTATTATAATTATATACAGATAAATTATATAAGTAGTTATGAATGGTACGATTAAAAATGTCCATTTTTGTAGCCAGGAGGGAGAGTAGCAAAAATTCGAAACAGACTTGATCTGTGTGGTGATTACATAAGTCTACATTCCAAATATTACACCTCTATCCTTTATAGTCTTTGAGACATATTATATATAATACTTCTTTCTCAATATATAATAGTAATTAAAATTTAGTATGTATTATTTCCATTACAAAGATGAAAAGATCTTTTATAATTGGGTATAAACTAATATTTAAAAAAAAAATAAAAAAAAATCTATTTATAAGAAAGAGTAGATATGAAGGAGCATTAAATAATAAACCAAATAATAAAATAATAAATCAAAGCAGTCCATTTCGGGAACAAACTGCACCAAGAAAATTGTTCCTAATATTTCAGGTGCTCCATTAACCCTAATATTACAATTATGATAAGTTGATATAAATTTTGTAGTTACAATCTTTTGAATTTAAATTTTTTTCAATGAAGAATTCATCTACCCTTTAATGACTATTAGCTGAAGCAGATGATTGGGGTACCATATATCCAAATATGTCTGGAAGTGGATCTTTGGGCATGATAATTAAACACAAAGCAGATATCTGCATTGGCGCCATGTATTCATGGTACGAAGATTATACATTTTTGGACCTTTCTATGTACCTTGCCCGATCCGGAATAACATGCCTTGTTCCTGTACCTTCACGTCTTGCAAGTTGGTATCTTCCGCTGGAGCCATTTCAAGGAACTCTTTGGGCCGCAGTCATGGTATGCCTTACTATTGAAACATTAGGATTGGTAGTAGCATATAAAAGCGAACAAAAACTATACAATATAGAAGCTAATCGTGAAGGCTGGTGGGATTGTATGAAATTTGGTTTGTCTACGACCTTTAAACTGTTTATATCACAATCAGAAAACAGTAATGCGGTTTCCCTGACCGTTCGTGTGCTACTCTTTGCATGTTTTCTAAATGACTTGATCATAACAAGCATATATGGTGGTGGCCTTGCCAGTATATTAACTATACCAAGCATGGGTGAGGCGGCCGACACCGTACAGCGTTTGCGCACACACAAATTACCTTGGGCGGCAAACTCGGAGGCATGGGTTTCATCCATTCGCGGATCGACCGAGGTAAGTTATAAAACCAATTTTGATATTGTATATCTTATATTATATTTATTATTATTATAATACAATATTATATATTATATATAGTCTATGTATTATATACATATGAACGAGTATATAACATATATTACTTATTACTAAGAAGGGTATATTTGTATGGAGCAAACAAATGTTATAATCGTCCATTAAAATCGGTATCTGCGACGAATGTTAAGAATATTTCACGAAGTATGTGTTGAAGACCCTCTAAACTCTTCTAGTCAAAAAATGTGAGCTACATATAATAGAATTGGTAACTAATTTAAAAATACGGAAATAGTTCTGAGAAAGAAAATCGGGGTTTTTGTTAAAAACGTTTTCGATTTTTGCATTTCACAACAAAACTAATTTTTCCCTTTTTCGGCTATATCGGCTTCCACGTGCACACTGCGGCGTACGGTTCGGCATCTTCGCGGCCTAGCGTGAACAGTGACTTAATGTATGGTCTTCTAGGTTGACTACCACTTACAACATTCAGGGTACGGACACAGTCTATAGGAAATAGTGTCCCAATGCGACAATAATTCAATCATAAATTTATTTATATAAAACCTAAAAGTAAATGTTTGACTCCGTTTTTCTCCAAATTTGTGTAAAAAATTGGTTGAGTTCAAACGCTTGTTTCTACTGTATCGTTTCATACAATTTTTAATAACTGTATAATTTAATGGATTTCCAGTTTTTTCCAAGAAACCGGGAAGCGGGAATTTTGACTATTTTTTTTGTAATAATCATCACAAAAATTCGGAAGTACTGAAAATTCAATAAAAAGTATCAGGGGTATCAGTCTGGTGTTTTTTCGGAAGTTTTTCCTCGGATCTTCTCGATTCCAAACGAGTTTATGTACCAAGGGCTGTATGCAAATCTCCTCGAAGCATTTTACTTTATGGAAAGTTTTATCTTTCCCCATATATGGAAGGAATCTATTATAATTATTCTGCAATATTTACTTGTAGAGATACTTTTAAATTTTTATCAATTACAAATATATTCAATTGTTAATGGTAACCAATATGATTATGACAAAAAACGAACCAGAGAGCGCTGATTTGCTCTACAGCCGACGACCTGCATTCCTTTATATCGAATCCCAACCCAGACAAGCAGAAAGGGTTGGATACACAAAGTGAGAATGTCGACACAGCCGCAACAAAAACCTCCTTTACGGGCTTGATAAAAGCGGCAAATATGAATTTTGTCGTTTTCCGTTCGGTATTCGCGAAGAACAATAAGAGGTGAGGAAACAAGCTGACCCCCTTGTGTACAGAACAAAAATTGCAAGCATAACTGGAAAAGTCTTATTAAAGGAAGGAAGGGTGGTCCCCAAGGACAACCTCAAGTAGGGGTCCAGTGTACAATTTGTTAGTTATATTTAGGGAATATCACAGGCAGTGAAGGTAGTGGCGGTGTTTTTACATAAAAGTTTTGAATGGGACATGGAAGTCAGTTTTGGTTTTACGTGATGACCTGCCATGTTGGCTCTATCTCACAGCCCCCTTGGGCGAGGGATATAAATTTATGCGTCAATCAGCTTCCCTTGAAACCATGCTCCGCTGGATACACAAATAAAACCGGTCTGTTTAGTTATGGTTTTCACTCTCAGTTGAGGGTCGAGGTCTATCTAAACCTCTGCCGATCTCTGGCGTCACGGTACCCGGTCGTACAACGCAAATCCATGAACTTGAATCTTCTACCCGCATTCAGGTGTTAAATCACGTCCGGGGCTCCTGACTGCCGTGGTACCAGACATTAGCAGCCTTCGGTCAGGCGTTGTGCCACAAAGGACCCTTCCGAATTTGACTCTTGAACAGTCACGGGTCGGCGACCTCTACGTTGACATCGCTGCTGGGAATAGATATGAAGTGCCTGAGACTACATCACAAGGTAGAAAGGTCTTATCTACTAGAGCTCATGGAAATTATGGGCATGGACATTTCTAACTGTTTTGAGGCATTTACCTGTTGGTACAAAAACCAGCGAGCGTTTGTGACCTCATCACCCGTGGTACCAGACGATATCTTTGGTTAGGCTGGTGCCCCCAAACAACATTATTCCAATCCCGACTGAAGAGTAGGGATGTCTTCTTGAAGTTTTTTTAAAAACTTTAAATATTTCGATTTTAGTGGACGCTTATAACGAAAACAAATTAAATTATACAATATTATAGTATATTATATTATAGCTATTAAAACATTATATTTTTATAGGAATTAGTAATGGATCTGTTGAAAAATTTTTATATCTATAACGATAACCAGTTGCTCCATTTGGCCCAAGAAAAACCGGTTCGCATTGGATTTACCGTTGAACGTTTACCCTTTGGTGCCATATAATCTTTTCTCACGAAAAACTTATGTTTAAATCAATTTCTTTTAGGTCACTTTGCAATCGGAAGCTATTTGGTGCCGAATGCTATTGATCAACTAGTTATCATGCAGGACGATCTGTATTACCAATATACGGTTGCTTTTGTTCCCAGGTTGTGGCCCCTTCTTGAGTATTTCAACTTGCACATATATAGCTGGCACTCGTCGGGATTGGATAAATATTGGGAGTACCGAGTAGTAGCGAACAACCTAAATATGCAGATACAACAAAAAGTTGAAAGCACAATGACCCGTAGTCCAGACGATATTGGCCCTGTTAGTTTGGGTATGTCAAACTTTGCTGGAATCATTCTTGTCTGGGTATTAGGATCTTTTATGGCAACGTTTGTATTTGCTGCAGAAATGTTAACTAAACTATCTGCATGCGGCGCAAACTTAAAATTTAAGACAAGCATCTATTAATCAAAACTAGAAGATTTTTTAAAGGACATCCACCAAATTTTTTTTTAAATTTTTTTTATTGGCTTAAATCATGCTAAAACTATCCTACAATCAAAATCTACAACGCCCAAGTACAGATCTAAACTCAAAATTCGTTTAAATAAATTTAACAAAAACGAAAGTTATAAGCAATTAAAGTCGAGTTTTTTCAAGCAGTCGCCATTTTGCGAAAAAAAATTCTAAAAATATAATCATTGGTACTTTACTAGCGAAACTCATGTAGATAATGAAAAATTTGTTGTTTTTGTTAAAGGTGGAGTTGGACACGACTACTACTCGCCGTGGAAGAACTTTTTCAAAAAGGCGGTTCACGGCAACCGCTGCACTGCCGCCATTTCGTAAAAACAACATTTTTTCCTTTTCTTCAAGAGTTAGCGAATCCAGTGATATACTATTTATATACCTTACATCTTAAATGTCATTTTAAAAAAAATCATGAAAAAAGCTTTGTTTTTTGAGTGGATATGACCCCTTAAGTGCTCACTAACATATGAGGTGTAAACAACACCTAAACATAAACTTAGAAGATTTTTTAAGTGCTCACTAACAAATGAGGTGTAAACCACGCCTAAACATAGGAAAAAATCAATAAAAAACACACGCTATATAAAAATCGTTTTATAATTAAATTTAGGTTGTGTTTTTATAACTATGTAGAGGATATTACAGTTTTGTGTAAGGCAGCAAAGAATTATCGACAATATTTGTTTTAGATTGAATTTGATTATGAGCTTGCCGTGATTTAAAGATTAAGTATATCTGATAAAAATTATATCTGAACTTAATAACTATTAATATAAGTAAATATAAAAGGATTAGTACGAATATAATTACAGTAATTCGTATTCTTATTTGCTTAATTTTGAATAAATAGATTCTGAATTATTTGATAAAATATAACCGGATATTTTTCAATTATTAAAGTGCTTAGCAATTACGTATTCAAGTATTTTGTTTTCCAAATTAGTGTATGAAATATTTTTTATTGTAGTTGAGGCAATAAATGTTATTAAAATTGTCTCATCTAAGTAGAATCCATTTACTTAATTAAATCCGTTTATGAAAATTTCACCATTTTCAATGATGTCAAATTATTTTATTTAGGTGAAGGTTGATTTCTTTCCATTTAATAATCGAGTGAACGATTATTTTGCATCTGACCGATATAAGTATCAAGATTAATAAAGTTATGAAATAAAATTGTTATTCATAGTAATTTATTATTAATATGGAAATTTTTTTCCATGTATTGGTCTATCATGGACTAAATTATTTCCTCTCTTAAGTCTGTACGAAAAAGTATTTGCATATTTTTTTTTTTTAATGTTCTATATTTTTTATTATTTTTGCTCTCATCGTTCCTTAATGGTTTTTGGTTTTGAAATTATTTAAAATATAATTGTTCGTTACATCAACGACTTTTAAAAAAGCCGTTTAAAAAGTCGATTTCAACTTTTTTTTATATTTGTTATGGCGGATATTTCGTTGCCGGTCTTCTCGGGTCCCAAGATATTTATTTTCTTTTTCTCGTATTTTTCGACGTATAAATTAGCTCATTTTAATTTGTGTAAGCTACTTCCTTTATAAAGCAGGACATTGCTCCCATATCTCATTAAAAATGGGAAGCCTTCTAGCTAATTTCTAAATCATTACCCTCTTCGATTTTGTTTACTCGCATTGCTTTGTGTACTGCTTGATTTTTTTAATGGTGGGTGGTCTGCCTGATTATTTTGATTTTTTGGTTTACTGTATTATTGCCAACCGATTGATTCAATTGGTTATTTCAATGGTGTTCCCTATAATAATTTTGGTTTTATTAAGGTATGTATATAAAAAGGATAAGAGGAAATAACATTCGTATGCCGTCACCTGATTTCACATGTATATGGGTTGAAATTTTTTTATTTTTAAGATTCTCTACAAACATTTTTTTTGTAAAGTTATCATTTTGTGTTCTATTATGTGTTGAGCATACATTTACCACCGACGCATTATCATAAACCGTGTTTTTTATCAATATAATTAGTCTCAGAAAAACCAATATTTAACGAACTGTTCCTCCAACTTTCAATTTGTTAAAGTAGAAGTTGCGGCAATAGCTCAGTAATCGATTGTGTCTCAATTAACCTACACACCCGTAAATCGCTTCTGTTTTTATTTCTCTTAAAAAAGTAAGATGCTAATAAAAAACAAAATTTTCACGGGGTAGTGCTTGCCTCCACCACATTTGCAATGTATGTCGTGTTGTTTAGAATAAGATGCGATATTTCCGTCCATACACTAAGAGTTGTTTTCTTTTTTGTAAAATACGCTTAATTCCCATTTCAGTAGCCTTTAGCTGCTAAATGAGTACCAGTCGGCGTGTTGAAGAGCTGCACCGATGCTTTATACAAACCTTCTCTCAAGCTTTTATCTTAATCTCTGAAAACTTCGGTCTTTCCCCATATGTAAAATAAATCTTTTATAATTCCTCTGAAATTTTTTAAAATTCCGACGCTGCAATAACAAGAGTTCAATTATTTTTCGATGTCAACATGGTTTCATAATGTATGGGTTAAAAGTCTAAACCCCCAATGTGCAGTATATCAAAATTAAATTTGCAATAAAACTGTTCAAAGGAACAACATAACATTCTATCTTAGAAGTCTTAGGTAGGACGCAAGTCTCCGCCTTCCTTCTTAATTTAGCATGAACTTATCCTCCTTAACTAACCGAAGAATAATTGTGGGTGTCGTATTCGTACATGATTTTATTAAAGTTGATGAGACTGCCGGTATCTCTACGAGTGTTATGTAAAAAGTAACTTTAGCCAATTATTTTTCCAGTGTACAACATGGTTTATTAATGTATTATCATACATCATTGGAAAGATCGATTCTTTGTCTATTTTTCAACATAATCACCTTCTCTGTCAATACATTTTTTGAGCCCGCCGCGAAGAAGTCCTCCGCCAGCCCGTTAAGGTAGTTGGTGACAGCTGTTTTCTCTTCCTCGTTCCCAGCGTGCGCACACCTTCGTGTACCCTAATTTTTCAGTCATAATGTTATTGACCGATTTCGGGTATACATCTGGAACACACGTACATATGAAACCGATATCCTTGATTGTTACCAGCGATCTTCGCGAACAACTTGATCAATTTTTACAACAATGTCGTCCGAGATCGACTGCCGTCCGCTTCGCTCTGCGTCGGACTTTTTTAACAGACATGCAGAG
Source organism: Drosophila merina (assembly GCA_035047645.1). Taxonomy (NCBI): domain Eukaryota; kingdom Metazoa; phylum Arthropoda; class Insecta; order Diptera; family Drosophilidae; genus Drosophila; species Drosophila merina. Next base: position 20,038,108 of record JAWNPH010000089.1, on the reverse strand, counting down.
ACTTGCTTACGTATAGAGAGTGGGTGGACTAAAGTACACGGTGGTGTTGCGTAGCACCCGCTTCGTAACACGCGAAATGTTTGTGATGAATTGTCAAGCATCAACCTTTTAAGCGACTTTGTTCAGACTATAATGGAGTCTGAAACCATTTTATTCTGCACTTACTTGCTTATAAAATTTTCTATTCTTGCTTATTGTTGCGTTTTGAAGTTGCAAATAATTAGCGGATCTCCAGACCTGCAAATAAGAGCATCACTCATGATGTCACAGTTCATTGCATTTCGTCTATCTCGCGCTTCGATTCCCCTTGTCGCCTGTTCAGTCGACCGGCTACCTACACTTTTAGTTTTGTTTAGGTTGTTTTATTCAGGTTCTCTATTTTCGTTGTTTTCCCTTTTGGCTTAACGTCGCCCTCGCTTGAGCTGCCGAAACGCTTGGTAACTGAAAACTCACCTTTCAGATCAACAAATACTCTTCTTCGTAATCCCTTCTGTACTATACTTTCTATAATTTACTTAACTTTGTTTTAAAATAACTGATTTAAAAAGATGTATCCGGATCCTTCGACTTTGTATATTTTAAGAAAAACAATAATTTTCTAAGAAATTCAAAATTGTAGCTTTGACTTTGTGGTCATCGGTGGTTTGCGGCTTGTTGGCATAGACTTGCGACTTAAGAAAACCCCACAAGAAAAAGTCCAGCTGGGTCAAATCTCATGATTTCGGTGGCCAGTTCACGTCGCCTCCGCGCGAGATGACCATGTCCGGAAATTGCTTGTTCAGAACATCAATCATGGCGTGTGCTGTGTGGCACGTCGCGCCGTCCTGTTAAAACCACATGTTGTCCAGATCCATATTCTCGATTTCAGGCCAAAAGAAGTTGGTTATCATCGACCGGTATCGCTCACCATTGACGGTGACGGCCACACACTTATCGTTTTCGAAAAAACACGGACCAATCACGCCTCCGCCACAAAATCCGCACCAAAAAGTCATTTCCTGCGAATGCATTGCCACTTGGTGAACCTTGTGTGGATTGGTCTCGTCCTAAATACGGCAATTTTTGCGCCTCGTCGCTGAAGATGATTTTTTTTGCCAAAATCGGCGTCAACTTCCAACTGCTCTAATGCCCAGTCAGCGAACACACGGCGCTGTCTATGGTCATTAACCTTAAGCTTCTGGGTCAGCTGGATCTTGTACGGGTGCAGGCCCAAGAACCGACCCGAGTCCGAGTTCCTGTGCGCAACGCGGAATTGACTGCCGCGGGTTTTCGAGAACACTTTCGCGCACAGTCGCGATATTCTCGGCAGATCTCGCGTTACGTTAACGCACGTGAACCGGTTCATTGTTTACTGACCCGGTTGAGTCAGTCCACCAATAGAGGGATAATCGACTCGGCAGGACGATCATCGCGACCGTAAAACGGGCGAAGTGCGCGGAACGTTGCTTGAACTGAAGACCCATTTTCAAAAAACAATTTTATGATTTGCAAGTGCTGCTCGACGCTGTAACCTGCCATGGTGGTTTGGGAGGACTGAATGAATATAACACACTGCATTTGACATCTGTCACTCAAACAACATGGCCGCAATGAGCTTTCTTATTGGAAAACTCTTTTTAAGTTAACAACAATAAAGTTACCAATAAGCAAGCCATCAACAATGAACCTCAATCCATAGCATTTCAATTTGCAAGCTCAGCGTCTGCGTAATTTCCTGCACGCACCGAGCTGCCAATATGAATTTTTAAATCTAATTCGCGAACGCTACTGCTTCCATCAGCGCATGGGATTTCAAGAAGATTTCAAACTGCAACAATCATAACATCATATCAGTCGACGTCGTGGCCAAAAAGCCACCAATGTGAAGCAGCGAAGACAACATCGATCCGCTGCCACCAAGAGCAGCGAACCCAACGTTACATTCTGCTAAGACTCATAGCATTTTTGAATTTGATTTCAATTAAAACAGAATTAGACTTCTTAGTTAATAAGATGAATGTGCTAAATGGGATTAGAAAGAGAACAGGAATCCTGCCTCCTACAGAGACAAGTCCCTGGAAAACTAGTGAAAATATCAAGTATCTAAAGATTTTGTTATAGTTCTGGAAAATTTCAAGCAAGATAGGAAAGGTGTGTATGAATTATAATCATAGTATGAAGAGATAATTCGAATTCGTGGCAGGACAACAACTGCCCATTAAGATCAATTTTCATTAGCAGGTGTCAATGGTTTCCAATTATGTTTTCTTACATTTTTTTTTTCGTCAACTAGTCTTGTACCCATCACTAATTATGAATTCAAAGCACTCTACCATTATTTTCTCCTCTTTACCATTGATTCAGTCGGAGACGTAAATATGCGTTTTTCTCTTAATGCAGTCTTATTAAACGATAATTTTACGCTGCATTTTAGAATTCGCTTTTCCACTAGCGACTTCTGTGGCACCCGCGATTTGATAGATTTACTTTTGACACAAATATTAAACAAATAGTAAAATTATATTCTTTTAGGAGGTGTACACTTACATCCACACGATCGGTAGAATTAATATACAAAATTTAATTTAACTACAATTGTTTATTAACAATACCTGAAAAATATTTTCTCTATGGAAATAATAATTTTTTTAAAATTTATCGAGTTAACAGGCATGCTTTATTTACCTTTTCAAATTTACAACGGACAAGATTGGGTGCTCCCCCCTGGGGTTGTAACGGTACGGCTGGTTTTGGAGTTACTTGCTGCACAGGTCTTTGTGGTTTTAAGGTCAATTTTTTTAGGCTGGCTATGCGCTTATCACACATTAATGACACGTCGTCTATACGGTGAAGTACCTGAAAAGTTAAATTAAATTTTGTACATTTAAAAAGAAACCAAATAAATCGAACTTCGCTTTTATTGATCTTATTTATTTTTTGAAAAAACTTATTTATGTAAATGAAAAAATTTTCCTTGGTTAACTAAAATAAAAAAAATGTATGTCTACTAAAAAGGGAATTGGGAAAAGAATTTGTTTCATAGTTTTCCGGAGTCATAGACCTTTCTTGCATTTCATTCCAAACTATTTTCAATACCCAAGCCGTGCTAACACGGTGGGCACCGATAAAGCAAAAATGTTCACCCCTCGCCTGTTTTCGGCTGAATATAACATACGTGGCACGATCTCGTTAAGGTTGCAATGTTCCTTGGAGTTCCTTGTCTAAAGCTCTCGCCAGTCGCGGTCGCTTTTTTTTTTATATATAAAATATTTATTATGGCAACCGAGTTCACCAGAGACCTCTTTATAGCCGTGCTAGCTATATTTCAGCCCAAAGGGCGCGCCGGCTAGACACTTGATAGTAGCGGTAGATGGTGGGAGCTGAGCTCAACGACAGCCCGTATATCAACGTGGATACCCAGGATGCCCCTTGTCAGGGCAAAATCGATGAAGCTAGGAGAGCCTCGTCTGCCAGGCGGGTACCGTGTGGGGCCACCTGTGGCAAGACAGTTCACCTCAGTGCTCAGGGCAAGATTCGCTTGCGCACGACCTCGTTGGTTCCACCTTCCTGCACCCCAGAGCCAGTGGGATGTTCCAGTCACACGCCCTAATATACCTCGTGCAGTTATGGTCCAGGATGTCGGTAAATTCCTCCGTAGTCAATGCAAATCTCGGTGGGCAGTAGACTGCTCCAAAGTTAAAGGTGTCGAGTACTGTATGTATGGCTGCAGACGCAAGTTGCACCTTGTCGGCAGTAATTAGGGTTAACGGGAAGTGGACTAGGCTGGACTTAACCAGGATAGGTCCTCCTCCTTTTGCGTTGTCATTTCTTGGGTCGTTTGGGGCATTACCATCGAAGTCGTACAGCCTTGCCGCACCAGACAATCAAGTTCGGGCAGCTTTGTGGACACACCATTGGCGTTCCAGACTTATTTTGAGGCTTGCTGCAATTGACGAGCAGAGAGCAACTTAATAATTTGCCCCTGCTGCTGTGTCTGTTCCTGCTGCTGCTTCAGCAACATCAATAATAGGTCCATCTGTTTCTCTTTGATAGAGCGTAGAGAATTGATGCTATCGTTGAGTCTTTTCAGAATATCCTCTATTGTGTTGCCGCTTGCCATTGGATGCTGAGCTGGATCGCGGTGACTTCTTGATCGAGTGCGGCTTCTTTAATGACGCTGTCGTGCCTGATACTGGTTATGCTCGGTGGTTCTGCCTCTTGTTTTGTTTGCGTTAGAGACATTACCCCTGGTGATGGCCACCTGGCCTCTGGGGTAAGTTGGGGCACCGGACGCTCGTTGACTGATCTTCTAGCACCCATGCCGCTCTTGGCCTGAAGCGTTGTAGGAATGCCTGGAACTTGGCACATGCTGAGTAGTTTGTAGGGTGCTGCTCTCCACAGTTGTAGCACGTACATAGTTCATTTCGAGGTCGAGTGCAGCTACTTGCAGGGTGTTCTCCTGCACATTTTACACAGACGTGGGCTTTTAATATGTCCTTGTTATTTGACGCAGTGGCAATATTAACAAAGAACATGTTAATCGGTCTCGCTTCAGGGCAGCCTGGTTCTCTGCGGCGCTGGGGCGTGTGTGCGTCTAACATCTTGTGGCCAAGCTTTGCCAGCTCTTCATTGATGTGGCTATGAAGAGTGCTATGGTGAAGCCCTTTTATGCATATCCTGAATGGTCCATCTTCCCCCAATTGATAGCAGTGATATTCGTAGTGCTCGTCATCAAGCCACTTGACAATAGAGCGGAAGGTGTTTGCGTCGGCCGCGTAAAGGCGCATAACTCTACCCATGGAGGCCCGAAACTCAACCTTATTTGTGTCAGTGATCGTCCTGATGCTTTGCATCAGAATATTGACGTCGAAGATGCCTTCCAAAACGATGGGTGGAGGCTTGGGAGGGGCTTTGCCAACAGTGCGCTTTGCCGCAGTTCTGGCGGCTTGTTGGCTAGTGCTGGGCTGATCACTTAATTCTTCAGCATTGCTTTCGCTATCCATTTCCGTGGTGAGTTCGGCGAGAAGTTGGAATTTGTTACCACCAGTGTTACCACTTCATTTACCGAGTTTTCGTCTAAATGCGCTGTTTTCCTAACTAATTTAAAAGTAAAACACTCTTAATAATGAAAAATAAGCATCAAAATTGGTGCCCATCATTCCACCTTTTTTATACCCTGTACCCATTAAAAATGGGTGAAAAGGGTATCATAATATGGTGCAAATGTATGTAACAGGCAGAAGGAAGCATCTCCGACCCCATATAGTATACATATTCTTGATCAGCATCAACAGCCGAGTCGATATAGCCATGTCCGTCCGCCTGTCTGTCCGTATCAACGCCTAGATCTCAAAAAATACAAAAGGTACAGATATGTGCCATATAGTTTGTTGTTTTATTTTGATATCACCCCCCGCTCCCCCGCAAACCGCAAAAAACTGCCACGACCACGCTCCCCCGCAAACCGCAAAAAACTGCCACGCCCACTAGTATTAACCTAATTCTATGCAATTCGGCATATGCGTTGGTGCTTATAAAAGCTATCTAATTTTTAGTCGCCGACTGCGACGTCGACAGCGAAATCTGTATGGCTTTATGACACACGAAACTTATTTTGATAACCAAAATCATACCAAATTTATATTGTTATGGTACTCTTTTCTAATATGGTAGAATATTGTGTCATTTATTTATTGATATTAAATAAATAAATTGTAAGCATGTCTAAGTGTACAGGGTATTTTTCAATCGGGAAACTCGACTGCTGCTACCTTACTTGTTTAAATTAAAAATTGATGAATAAAATTGGTATTTTCCGTTTTTTTTTGGCAATAAAACCTTGGCGCTCTTTTCAAAGTCCATTTTATAAGAAACTAATCTAGTTGTCAAGTTCCCATACGGATCGGCCAGCTATACATATATCCGAACAAAATGACCGCAAGGTCATGGAAATATTTGTATTTTACCATTAATTTTATCAAAAATGTAAAATTTAAAAAGTTTACATATTTACCTGCGATACCAATGCCTTCGTCTCCGGAGTAGTGCTTTCTAAAATTATATTTTTGAATTCACTTGGACTATACAATTTGAATTCCGATGCGGAAGCAATAAAATCTTGAAGTTTTTCTAGATCAGTTGATGCCGAGCATTTTTCTATCCGTTGGGAAGCTAACAGCTCCACGCCATTGGCACACCATTGATTAGCCTATTAAACAAAATGTTTATATATTGTGAAAATAAAAACATTAAACATTAAACATTAAAAACATAAAAACATTAATTAACCTTTTCAACTCTTTCCATGAGTTCTTTGTTTTTGGTGAGGATATCTATCCTATTGCTAAGTTTCAAATCAATTAAGTCGCAAACTCGTTTAAGCTCGTCACATTTCGGTTGCACGACTTCCCAAGGGTAAAGTATTCGAGATCCAATCAACTCCTGACCAACCAATAAAACTTTATCGGCTCGTTGTATATTAATCCGTGTAACCTCTCTAAGTTCTATAGTTTCGTTGATAAGTACACATATTCGTTCTGTGCTCTCACCAACCTCAGTCATATGGTCAATTTCGTTTAAATGTCCATCAAAAATGTTCTGAAGTAAATGTTAAAACAATTAGCTTAGCTTTAGAAAAAAAAAAATAGCTTTACCTGAAGTTCACGAAAATCTTGCTCAAACAAGCGTAGATGTAAACATTGCTGCAACCGTTTATGGTGGGTGTGCCAGAACTCATCAAATCTTCGTTCCGTCTCCTCCAGTTGAACGAGAAGTCTACGACAACGGCGACGTTTATCATAAAATTGAGGTTATTTAAACTTAATGTTTTTATAATAAATAACTAGTATGTTAAGTAATTGCATCAAAAATGTATAGATTTTTGTATTATTTGTATTTTTGTAAATATATTATTATATTATTTAATTCCCCCAAAAGTTTTCTTTGATAGTTCGATCCAAATAAATGATTTACCAACTAAAAAGTATTGTACCTTAGCTGAACTAATCAGACATTCCCTTCCAAACTTATCCAAGCTATTAGAATTTTCGGAAGTTTCGAAGCAAAAACTGCCCATGGTCTCTAATGATGACTTCTGACCCCTGTCGGTAAAAACGTATCGTTTCGTCGATTGCCTGCAAAGGTTATTGACCTGCAGCAATTCGCCCTTTATTATATCCCGAATCGCTAAAAAAAATCACAGTAGGCGGCCCCGCTGGTGCCGTCTCACCTTCCTTTTTTCGTCTATCTATATTAATTTCTCATCATATTTGACGGCTGCTGCACAATTTATAACAATCGTCCCGGGAAAAGACAGTGATGCATCCATCACTCATTGTGAGCGCGAAGGCGGGGTAATCATAGCTATCCTGCAACTACTGCGGCGGACATTAGTCAGCTTTCCTTTAACGCACCCACTGTTAAATCAGTTAGCCATTTTAGCACGTCAAGTCCTTATAACCCATGCAGCATTTATCAAGAGCATAACTCTAATGTTTTGATGGTCGCAGGCGACTTCAACTTAAGCTCCATCGTTTGGTCTCGGGCTCTGGGAAGAACCTATGCCAGCTTGATTTACACTGATTTCTTCAAATCCTTTGATCATTTGTCACGCTGTCCTATAGGCTAAATTGCAGAAATTGGGATTTAAGTCTCCCCATTGCCTCTTCTGGCATTCCTAAAGGCGGCTCGCTGGAGCCACTCCTATTTATTATGTTTTTATCGAAATTTCCCTTCATCATGCAAAATATTTGTTGTAAACTATTTTATGACCTTAAAATATTTTAGGTCATAAGATGCATAAGGGATAGCTCTTGGTACACCGAAAACTGCTGATATTACTATGCTATGCTGACATTGTTTAAACTGCCACTTTTTCAATTTTTACTGCCATTGTTAGTCTCACCGAAAAACTCAAGGTGTTTGATCTAGGCGTATTAGTTGAATGCAAATTTAACTTTTCCAATCAATTGGTTTTTTTTATTTCTAAAGAATGGCATGCTACAGTTAGTGCAGAGAAATACTGAACAATGCATACAATCGTACTCGATTCTACTCGAAGTCTATCTTGCATTTGTACGTTAGAGGCGGAAATATGCGTCTATAATTTGGATTCCCTCTTTCAGAATTCGTTCTAATAGAGTTTAGTTCATAGGAAATTCATAAACCTTAGCAAAGTTGTTACCACCTTCTTAATGTCAGCACATTTGAGAATTACGAATGGCTAATTATGTCCTAGACAAGCCGATTTCAAGGGCTCTTCCCATTGTAAATACATAATTTCATAAAATTTTTAAGCTTAACAAAAAATTATTTTTATTTAAAAGCTATCTAGGTTTTAAATTTCTGTTGGATATTGTTTAACACCCAAGACCAAGAAGAAACAATGATACACTGAAACTAAATTATTTTCGTATCAACATTTTCTCAAACGATATGCTTTATTTAACTTTTGTAAGTAGCCCTGAATATGTCGTAATTTGATATATTGCTTATATATGGGATAATTACCCAACTCAATATATACTGCAATATATGGGTAGCTTGGGCTGCACACTTTTAACTAAAATTATAAATATTTTCAATAAAATGGCAAAAATTTATATGAGGGAGAAGCTCGTAGATAATTGAACACCACACCTAAGAATGGAAATCAGGCCTTACGGCTGATCCACTTGGGAGGAGTGAGATATACGAGCTGGCCAAAGAAGATGAGGTAGGGAGGGAAACCCTACTAATCACATTTTCAATATATTTACCATGCATGCGGGCCAGCGGAGTCGGCGCGGCGCTATTGGAGATGCTAAGGGGACCCAAGAAAAGCTGAACGGCGGCAGCGTGTATAAGGAAAAGAAAAAGAATGCAGACGGCTGGAGGAGCCTAAATGCAAAACATCGCGCCGTGGGCTATAATTACTTTATAATTCTTTCCTGCAGGCCGTCAGGCATCGTGTTTCTGGCAAAGAGTCCTGCTTAGACGTAGGGCATCGAAGCAGAGGATTCTTAATTCCAGGTACCTCCGTTTCCTCAGGGACCGGAACTTTGAAAAGAAAGTGGGATAGGAAGACGGCGATAGGCGATGCAATGACAGAAGGTGGCAGCGCCACAGCAAATATGAATACCATGTTAGCACCCGAGGACAACGCCAGAAGGCCAACGGGATCGAATGGGAAGAACATATATCATAACTTCTAAGAGGAATAACATCGAAGTAGAGAAAATGGAAATATAAGAGCAAATACGCCTAAGGGAAGATTCTAATGGCCAGCTGAGCGGACGAGGGCGCCATGACCGGAGCAAGTATGGATGATTTGAAACGTAGCGGTCCCCAGGGACAAGAAACAATATAAAAATTCGTAGTACTAGCGAGCACAGAAAAAATTAAATTTCGAACCTTTGGATGGCACTAATGTTGCCAGTGCGCTCTGAGAACTCTTTAAACTTTTTGACCATTTTAATATTCTCCAAAAGTGATTCTCCATGTTTGGCCGCTATAATTATCTCCTTCTAAAATTATAAACAAAACTTTAAAATTAATTTTTATGTTTTTTAAATGGTATAATCACCTTCAAGCTATTATAATCGTTGCCTTGGGATTCAATTAAAACTTCCGTAGCTTTAACCGAGTTGGGAAACTCTGTAACGTGAATAGATTTTATAAATACGTCCAGTTCTGCGGAAACTTGATGAGTAAGAGATGAAAACTTTTCCAGAGACTGTTCAAAAAAAGAAGAAAATCAAATATTATTTTTTAAAAAGGTTTTATAAAGGTGCAAACAAGTAAGATTTATGTTGTAGCCCATCATTAACTATTACTTAATTATACAAAATCAGAAGACTTAAAACTACACACTCATGTACATCATTAACTATTACTTAATTATACAAAATCAGAAGACTTAAAACTACACACTCATGTACATCAAGTTCATACAGTTCTATATGCATTGAAATAAGTTTACTTTATTGCTAGCTCTGTTCCTTAGCAAAGTATACCAAAACAATTTTGTTTTATGACCTATGTATGTGTGCTTGTGATTTGCGTGTTATTTGCTTCTTCTCAAGACGCTGTATTGACACTTGCATATTTATATACTATGTTAAGAAATATGATATGGTTGTGCCTTTTAAATACAATGATGATTACCATACATTATTTTTTGTTTTTTTGCACAGTCAAAAATGTTCACCAAGTCGCTATTTTTGATGATATGTTGAAAGTATAGAATATTCGAATATAATATACAACATTTCAGTTTTTATTTAATTTAAATTGGACCACGCGCCTTTCTAACACACGCAATACACTAAATTTATAATTATACAAAATGTTTTAAAACACCGATTCGTAAAAAATGGGCAATAATAACTATAGTACATGCACATGTTTATTATTTGGGACCAAATTTTTCATGTTCCTTAACAATTGTGGGGTTTGCACTGGAACAGGGTCTTAAGGAAAACAACATAGAAAAATACTTACTGTAGAAATAAAGACCCTGTATATTTCCATATGACACCATGCACGCTTGTATTCGTTCCAGATCATAATCTATAGATTTCTCTAACGAATTAGGAATAAGAATATGTGTATATCCATTTTGTTATTTCTTTCATTTCTTTGTCAGTCGCAAAAAAAACGCAGCGAACACACAGTGTTTCTTTCTTTCTTTCCGCCGCTCAATAAATTATGGTCTCAGGCATTGGTGAATTCAAGAAAGTTTTTGTTAAGCGGTGTGTGACTCGAGATCACGATCAATGAGAGCTCTTTATCAAATTGAAAAGTTAGAGGAGAAAAACTATGACACGTGAAAAATACAGATGCGATATGTATTGGTGCATTCCGGGCTATGGAGTGTGACGTCAGGAGATCTAAAGAAACGACTGTTCCAGAGAGACAAGTCTGGGTGGCCTTGGACAATAAGGCGTTAGCTACAATAACACTGAGTGTAAAGACATCTCAGTTGGCCTACACTAAAAATTGCTCGACTTCTGTGGAGGCATGGAACAAATTAAAGGAGGTACATCAGCAAAGCGGACCTGTACGAAAGGTTCAGTTGTACAAGAAACTGCTTAACAAACGGATGGAGCAGGGGCAGAGCATGTCGACATATATAAGCGAGTTTGTGGAAATTCTGTCAATCTGGAGTTGGAATAGAGTTAAACGACGAGTTTCGAACTATTGTGTTGCTATCGAGCCTTTCAGAACAATTCGAGCATCTCGTGGTGGCCACACGAAACACGTGATCAATTGCCTTCGTTCGAGATTCTCACCAAAAGGTTGAAGGAAGAGAGCGAACGAAAAGGAATAGCAGAAGAGCGAATCGACAATACTAAGGCATTCGTTGCAACACAGTGGCAAAACTTGCAGACGAAGACTTATGGGCAAAAGAAACGAAAGAATATCGTATGCTTTAAGTGTGGTGAACAAGGGCACATTAAGTCCCAGTGTCGAAGTGTTAGCGAGGGAGATAGAAATCGCACGATGTCAAGAAATGTGTTAAATTGCCAAAGCAGTCTTCTGGCCGATGCTGGATTTCTTCTGCTGACGTCAAGATTCAGACAGATCTGTGCATGTTGACTCTAAAGAATGTTCTCTATGATGTCCCTAAGATGACGGGAAATATCATGTCCGTGAGCTGTGCAGCACAGGTACAAGGTGAAATTTGAATTAGAGAGGCCATGTTGGCGCGAAATGGAGAATGCATAGTGAAAGCCAAAAAGATCGGAAACTTGTATTTATATGAAGGTGGACGAAGCAAGTGTTTCCCCATGTCAACTGTTTATGGGATCTTGCTGTACAAGAGATATGGTCGCATTAATTTCTCTAGCATGAAAAGCGATGGTATCCAAAGGAATGGTGCGCGGCATAGAAAATATTGGTTTGCCGGAAAATATTACTGCAAAACGTGTATGGTTAGACAGATCCATGTACAACCATTCCCAACAGCGATGTGTAATCGGGCTGTGGAGCTTTTGAAGCTGATACACGCAGATGTGTGTGGACCTTTTTCGACACTGTCTATAGAAGGTTTACAATTTTTTTTTGACGTTCATTGACGACAAATCCAGGAGGATTTTTGTTTTTTTTCTGCGTGGGAAGAATGAGGTGCTGTCATAATTCATGGAGTTCAAGAGTCTGGTGAAACGGACAGGTAGAAAGCTAAAATGCCTGCAGAGTGATAACGGTGGAGAGTTTGTCAATAAGCACTTTGATGAATATCTCAAGAAACATGGAATTGCTAGTCAGTTTACGACAGCGCATACGCCACAGCAAAATGAAGTTGCGGAAAGGGGAAATCGAACGCTAGTGGAGATGTCGATATGTCTTCTGGTCTAGGCGGGGCTAGGAAATAGTTTTTAGGCCTAAGCTCTTAATACTTCGGTTTATTTGCGGAACAGCTTCCCTACCGGCGCAGTGAAGAGTATGGCTCCTATGGAAGCGTGGACGGGTAAGAAGTCTTGAGTGAAATATCTATTAGTATTTGGATTTTTTTGCAGTTGCTGTAGACAAGGGTCCGAGGAAGGACAGCAATCCTCCACCTCCCGAAACCTTGTGAGAAGGTTTTCAAGACTTTGAACTTGGCTAATCGCGATGCGAGTGGTGAAGTCAGATACGGATCTTGCGTTTGGTGGGTTTTTCAGTGGACCTGAAAGCATCCACCCGAAAATGACCTCTAGACCCAGAAGTGATCCACAAATATTAGAAAGGGAACCGCCTAGGAGAATAGAAGGAAGGATATCTGCGCCAATCAGCACAACAATCTGCGAACTCCTATAAAAGTGTAGATCAGTCAGAGGGAGATCAGGAATTCCGTAAGTGGTTTTGGTGATAGGCGCGGCGGCAAGCAACATATCATGAGCTTGCTTAGGTTAATGGTTAAATTGTATAACTCAATATTGAAGGAAATTTAGCACATCTATAAACTTTCTTTTGCTTTTTTTCCAAAGTTATTTTTTCCCTCTATTATTTTTAAAATACACTTTCTTTGTTTATTTAGTTATCGAGCGTTTTCGGCAGCTATTCGAATAGTTGAACATTTTCAATGCATACTCGTATACTGCGTTTAAGTGTACGAGTATATACAAATTTTGAAGTTGATAGTTTTAAAACTGAGAGGCTTATTGCGTACAAATAGACTGCCGACATGTATGGACATGTTTTTATGAATGAGTGGAAAAAAATTTAAGGTTTTGAGGGATTTTGACGAATAGAATGTCAAAGAGATTTTTTGCTGTAGTTATAAACAATTTTAATGCGTCTATTATGTACTTCGCATTGAGTGACATTGCCAAAGAACTGTTGTAAGTCATTATGGTCTTGCAAGTAGACAGCGTTTTTTCCTCTACCACGTCATAAAATTCAGTTAAAGTCATGTCACCCTGTTTTAATATATTAGTTCATGTTCGATTGGGTAAATGGGCCTTTGGTCGCCATATGTGAAATCGAAACTGGCTATTGCTTCAAAATATAAAAGCATATTAAAAGATGTTAATACAATTAAAGTTAATACAACAAGTTTTTGCCGAGTCGTAATATGTTGAACTGCCGTCGTATTTTTAAAAACTTTAAAATCGATTTTCTTCCATGACGCATATAGTTCACCTTAGTATTCATTTAGAATTGGAATTCATTATATAGTATGTATTCATAAGTTTTTTACATGCAACACATATTTTAATTTCGGCATCTGCATAAGTTTTTTTTAAATTTTATAATATGGTCACTAATTTCCTGTAACAGCTTATCAAAAATTTTTTTCTAACTGCAAAGAGATTGAGATGGAGATTTTCCCTTTTACACTGTCTCATCGACTTGTCTGTGGAGCTTAACACGAGGTCCTCCAAAATTCTAATATTTTTATTCAGTGTTCATTTCATTTCGAAAATCGATTCTAATATAATGTCTTATACTTACATATTACATATATAACATATATATGGTGAAAAAAAATAAGTGAAATATATTTTTCACTTATTATTTTAATGTAAGTTACAGTTTTGTAAATATTAATTAATATACTTTAATTGAAAAGTCTTTGTTTAACGTTTTAAAGTTTAATCCAATTTATTTATTCAGTCCTGTGTATATTTATTTACTATTTTGACGGTATTAATTTATACACAAAATATAAATTCAAAATAACTTACGATTCGCTGTTGTATCCATTCATGGTGAGAATAAATTAAAACGCCTCCCATGTCTGGCGTTAACTGCTTGATATTTACAGATTCATGAAGATCAGAAATTGCGGGACAAATAACAAGTTGGAATTTATATTCATCCTTTGAAAGCTTTGAGCTTACTTCTGATATAGCTTTTTGAAACAAACCACTAGGTCGAAGTACATAAACCACATGAATAATTCCCGGAAAATAAGCCTGAAATAAATAAGAAATTGTTTTATTGGCTCATTTTATAGAATACTTATTGGAAAACAATCGTTAGTATTTTACTACATTTTTAGTATTAATTATTTTTTATATATGTAAATATATTTTTAAAGAAATAGATTTATAAGTTTAATAATATTCAATTGAATATTTGTACTTGTATTTGGACTTTAGTCTCCCGATTTTTCCCCGATCTTTAAATAGATTGTTATATTACTTTCGCTGACTGTTTTTAAATACCTGATCTTCGAAAATGTAGAACTTGTTAAAAGTGATTTCTGTCAGGATATTTTTATTTAATTCTGGATATGGGATTATTTCATATACGAGGTAATATATATTATATATATATAATATATTTTCGATTATCAATAATTTTGTTTTGTTATCTGTACCAAGTTTCAAGTGAATGACATTTTTTGTTTAGTTGTCAGCGGCGTAAAAGTTACAATAAAAAAAAATTATGGAAAAATATGATAAATTTTGTGTAATAAATAAAATTAATTGCTCCGAAACACTTGAAATGTTGACGGTGGCATACGGTGAACCTATTCTAAGTAAATAAAATGTTTACAAGTGGTACAAACACTTTCAGGATGGCCGGGAAGATGCCAATGACGAGCCTGGCTCTGGACTCCCAAGCACGTCAACAACTTATGAAAAAGTTCAAGCAGTGAACAAAGTTGTTTTGGAAAATGGTCGAGTCACTATCAGAGAAGTTGCTGAGGATGTCCGTATATCGCTTGACTCGTGCCATGAATTTTTTTCTAATGTTTTGGCACGAGACGTGTGGCAGCGTAGTTTGTTCCGAAATTGCTAAATTTTAACCAAAAAAACCGTCGCATAAGTATCGCTCAAGAGCTGTTGAATGACTTCAATGGACTACAATTTCTAGCCCGTTCATTGCGAATTTTAAATTTTAATTAATAAAGTTATGTAGGAAAGCGACAGCCAGCATCTTGCTACCGGATTTAGAAAAGCTGGGGTTTAGAAAATTTACTACGTATCCTGGTAGGTAAGAATAACAGATGTTGTTAGTTTTAATGGTTTTACTTGTAACTGAGCAGGTGTACCCCAGGGAAGTGTGTTAGGTCCAACACTATAGTATATAGCCTGTATACGCACCACATGCCCTCAGCTGACAACATGTCGCTTACAGATCCCAATGACCTGCTAGTTGCAATTTTTGCTGATGACACTGCAGTCCTGGCCAGAGATACTTGCGTCTATACAGCCACTGATACGCTTCAGTTTTATCTAAAAAAATTTGAGAACCGGGCCCTACGCTGGAACATTGCAGTCAATCCGGAAAAGTGTGTTTCCGTGACGTATACCCTGAGAAAAGACACATCACCTGGTGTGTTTCTGCATGGAGAGCTCCTCACACAATCGAACGCCCACAAATATCTCGGTGTCACTCTGGATAAGCGACTTACATTTCAACGCCATGTAACGGATGTAACTCGGCGGCTCAAAACAAAGGCGAACAGCATGGCTTGGCTCCTTAGGCCTGGAAACAAACTTTCAGTTTCCAACAAGGCTAAAATTTATAAGGTTGTCTTGGCTCCTATTTGGAAATATGGCATCCAAGTGTATGGCATTGCCGCAAAGTCACACCTCAACAAAATTCGTGTGGCTCAGTCGCAAATCTTGCGTAAACTATCTGGAGGGGCTTGGTACATCCGCAACAAAGACATTGAAAAAGAGCTGAAGGTACCAAGGATTGGCGATGTCATAAACAAACATGCAACCGCGTACGTTAATAAATTGGGAATCCACCCAAACCAGTTGGCTCGAAAACTCTTGATGAGGAGACGTGTATTGGGACTGAGGGCGAGAAGGAGGCTCCTGCGCATTCACCCAACAGATCTGCCGAGAAGATATATAACTTAATTAATAAAATTAATTCACGCCTCTAGACTCCCTAATTAAGTAGGTTTATGTATGTATGTACAAGTAGAAAAACTTGTAACTGTACTAACTGTACGAATATGTACCCCACCCAGAAGCTGGGCGAACAAATCGTGTCAAACGTCGGCAAAGGTACATCAATCTTGAAGGATGTCGTGAGTAAGAAAGTTTAAAATTTTTATTTACAACTCTTGCTTTAGGGGTAGCAAGAGATAGCTGAAAGCTACTGAATTGGAAATCAAGAGCACATATTTGATCGTTGATTTTACGGAATCCGCCAATTAACTCTTTAAACCCATTCTTAGTCCGCATAAGATCGCAGATGGCTAACACTACGGGAAATGGCAACCGAAACTGAAGCGTTGAAACCGACATAGCGGTTTCACACAGTTTCAGTGATAGGCTAGGACGCAGGAATTGGCTAGTTAGGCGATTTCATAGAGTTTCTCGTTTTAGAAAATAATTTGAAAAAAAAAGGAAAATCAACATTTTATTAATACCTTAAACCACTGTACCTGGTGTTAGTCAGGAAGTTTAAGAGCGAGAATGAGTGGGATGGAAGGAGAGCACAAACTGATAGAAATAAGCCTATGATAATGCAAACAAGATTACTGGAAAACATATACTTTTATGTTTGAGTAAATTATGCTCACAAAAGAGGGTTGCTTAATGACAATAATAAATTCTAAGCGCTGTGCGCACGAAAAAAAACATCGGCTCGCATACAAGTCGTCTAAAATATGAGAGCTGCTCCAGCCATCCTCTTCACGACGATTAATGTTAAACTAATTAACCGAAATTAAATAACAAAAACTAATTTTAAATGTAACACAAAATTTCTAACTATTAATCGTGAAATGCTTTAGGATCATTAAAAAAAAAAGTTTAAACAATCACGTATGACCGAAGTATTTATTTATATGAAAACGCAGAGTTTAGATTTTCTCTAAGCAGCAACATAAGTTTGTCAGTATCGGGCTCACGTACATCTTATACTCAAGACAAAATAAGTTAATATATGTATATATATACCGAAATTCTCTGCAAAACTGCCTTCACGGAAGTCCATCTGTCTTTTCGCCGATCCACAATCAAATGGAAGCCGAGATCAGCATCTTGTAATCTATACACGTATTTAGGGAAATATACTGTAAACGAATATAAAATGCAATATTGTATTTCTACTTACGATGGCACTGAAGTAATATACGAAATTAATTTTTGATAATCTTCTTCTTCCAATAAATTAAAATTATTATTGTCCGGGAATATAATCAACAGGCAGCCGTTGTTCGACCGCCCCCCCGTGATAATAACATGCTGGGAATGCAATAAGTCGGCCACATCTGATATATTTAATACACTATCGCCTTTTATTGCTGGGGTCGGAATATTGTGTGCTATAAGATTGTGAAATGCTTCTATGGGTGGTTCAGCACTTTGATTGTTAGCTAAAAATGTATCTTCTGAACTTAGTTTTAAATTTCTTGAGACATGTGATGGCGAATTCGAGGGCGACTCAAAAAATGCTGTTTGAACTGAAGCGTCACTGCTAACTGAAATTTGTGAGTAGGCCAGATGTTGGTTATACAATTGTGTCTGGCTGGGTTTTAACTGGGTTTCACTTGATGACGTCGCGTTCTTATCTGAAAGTATTTATTATTAAGTTTTTATTATTTTGAAATGAGCAATAATTTCAAATAGCTGCATTATTACAGAACTTGAGACTCAATCTAAGTACCAAAAATTTTCTATAGTGTCTTCTATTGTTTTGCTTTTTATACCCTTGCAGAGGGTATTATAATTTTGTCCAGAAATGTGTAACGCA